>CM066038.1:17736699-20136699 GCA_033557465.1 Ichthyophis bannanicus | reverse complement strand
TCCCCATTCCCGCAGGTTGGACACCATGTATCGGGTCCCTCCTTCGCCTGGGTTCCAGAAAACTCAGCTGCCTCACCACTCCATTGTGGTGAAGTCTGCCATGAAGAAAATAAAGAGTCCTAAAAGGCATTCTTCTACCCCTCCAGGGCGAGAATGTAAGAACCTAGACTCTTTTGGAAGAAAGATGTTCCAGGCTAGTATGCTTATAGCCAGGATCAACTCTTATAGCCTTTATATGGGCATGTATCTTGGGCAACTTGCCCTAAAAATACAGAATTTTGCCCCCTTTATCCCTGATGATCAAAGGGCGGACTTCTTTTCTATGGTGACACAACTTTCAGAGGTCTCCAAGTTCTCCAACAGGGCAGCCTTTGATTCCTTTGAAGTTGCAGGCAGAGCTTCGGGAATTGCTATTGCAGCCCGACGTCTCGCTTGACTCCAGGCTTCTAACCTAGAACCCTGGGTTGTAGATGGCCTCAGGAATCTGCCCTGTACCGGTGAGAACTTATTTGGGGAAGACTGGCAGATTAAAGCTGCTCAAATGGATGCAGAAAATGCCACTCTAGATAGACTTTCCAAGTCTACTTCTACCCCTACCAAAAAGAAGCCTTTTAAAAGGCCTTACTATAAAAAGACCAGATTTCCCACAAATACTGGCCAGCAATCTGCTCAGCCTCGCCTTGCGGCTAAGCGTCAACAATCTAAGCAGGTAAAGTCAAAGCCTGCAGTGTCTGCTACACCCCAGCAGGCTCAACCCCCTCAGGGGTTTTGACTTCCCTCTAGAGAACTTGCCGTTTCTGGCTCTAGAACAACCAGAGCCCCTCACCATTCCTGGAAGGCTAGCTCATTTTGCTCCCAGATGGGAACAAATCACATCAGAGCAATGGACCCTCTCTATTATCCGAGAGGGCTACAAACTTCATTTCTCCAGCCTTCCTCCCCATACCATGGTGAGGCAATTCAGTTCTCCCCCATCTCTTCTGACCCTGTTGGGTCAGGAAGTCTCTTCTCTTCTTGCCCAAGGGGCAATAGAGGAGGTTCCTCCTCCACAACAGGGGTTAGGTTTCTACTCCCCTTACTTTCTCATAACAAAGAAGACAGGGGGCTTCAGACCTATCCTAGATCTGAGAGAATTGAACAGGTTTCTATTCAAGGAGAAATTCAAAATGCTCTCTCTGGGCCTTCTCCTTCCATACCTTCAGAGTCAGGATTGGCTTTGTTCTCTAGATCTCAAGGATGCGTACACTCATATACTCATCCATCCATCCCACAGAAAATATCTAAGATTTCTGTTCCAGGGAAAACATTTCCAGTACAGAGTACTACCCTTCGGTCTGGCCTCTGCTCCAAGAGTCTTCACAAAATGCATGGCAGTCGTAGCCGCATTTCTCAGAGGCATGGGAATCTTTGTCTTCCCATATCTGGACGACTGGCTCATTCGAGCTCCATCTCAATCAGAAGCCCAGATTTCTCTGGACCGCACAAGGCGTATTCTTCAATATCTGGGACTTGTGGTAAACATTCCCAAGTCCCAACTCATCCCTACTCAGTCCCTGGAATTCATAGGGGCCCAATTGGACTCCACCACTGCAAGGGCCTACCTCCCTCTAGTCCGAGGCCAAAGGCTAATAAGCTTGACCTCCCAGGCTCAGTCCAGAAGTCACTTGTCAGCCAGAGAAATGCTGCAACTTCTGGGCCACATGGCCTCCACGGTTCATGTGGTGCCCTATGCTCGTCTCCATATGAGAGCAGCTCAATGGACATTGGCCACCCAGTGGTCTCAAGCATCGGGACTGCTGTCAGACCAGGTACTCACCTCAAAACGTCTGTTTTGGTCTCTCCAGTGGTGGACATCCTCCAAAAATCTGTTGTTGGGGACCCCCTTCCAACCTTCGTTGCCCCAAGCAACCCTCACAACAGATGCCTCCCAAACAGGGTGGGGAGCTCATCTTCAACATCTCTCCACTCAGGGAATCTGGTCTCCCCAAGAGACCACCCTTCATATCAACCTTCTGGAACTGCGAGCAATCTTCCTTGCCCTCACAGTCTTCCATACCCTCCTTGCCAACCTGACTGTCCTAGTTCAGACAGACAATCAGGTGGCCATGTTTTATGTCAACAAACAAGGAGGGACGGGCTCTCTGTCGCTTTGCAATGAAGCTCTCAGATTATGGGCCTTCGCCAGAGAGCACCAAATTCATCTTCTGGCAGTATATCTTCCAGGAGTTCAAAACTCTCGGGCAGACAGACTCAGTCGAGTTCTGCTCCCACACGAATGGTCCCTACATATGGACCAGATACGCAGAATCTTTCAGGAATGGGGGACCCCGGACATAGACCTCTTTGCAAGTCCGTGGAATGCCAAACTTCCCCGGTTCTGTTCCAGGACTCCGTGTCAGGGAGCTCAGGCCAACGATGCCTTTCTCCTGCATTGGGGTCAGGAATTCCTGTACGCTTTTCCACCCATTCCTTTGATTCCCAAGACTCTGTTCAAACTTCAGAGGGATCACGGATCCATGATCCTCATTGCTCCACGCTGGCCACGCCAAGTGTGGTTCCCTCTCCTTCTACAGCTCTCCCAGGGCTCCTCCCTGGACCTGGGAGCTGCACCAGACCTTCTGTCTCAGGAGCAGGGGACTTTGTGGCATCCAAACCCCAAGTCCCTACATCTCCGAGCTTGGTTACTGAAGGCTTAAGCCTTCAAGAGTTTAATCTTTCTCAACCAGTGAAAGATATCCTTTATGCCTCTAGGAAACCCTCTACCAGGCGTTCCTATGCTTTCAAATGGAAACGTTTTTCCATTTGGTGTGCTCAACAGGGTCTTGACCCTCTGGCACTTCCTTTGAATTCTCTATTAGACTATCTCCTGCATCTTTCCAATGCAGGCCTCAAGACGAATTCAGTACGAGTCCATTTAAGTGCTATTACAGCATCCTTAAAACCTATAAATGGACAATCTGTTTCCTCTCATCCTCTTATTGCAAGATTCATGAGAGGCCTAACCCTCACTAAACCTCCCATCCGGCCTCCTCCGGTAGCATGGGACTTGAATTTAGTTCTGGGTCAACTCATGAAGCCACCTTTTGAACCGTTGGTATCTACCTCCCTGAAATTTCTTTCCTGGAAGGTCCTTTTCCTTATTGCAGTCACTTCGGCTCGCCGCATCAGTGAACTGCAGGCTTTGGTGGCAAATCCACCTTATACCAGATTTCATCATGATAAGGTGGTCCTTAGGACGAATCCCCACTTTATGCCTAAAGTGGTCTCGCCTTTTCATCTTAATCAAGAGGTATATTTACCTGTCTTTTTTCCGGCTCCTCATGCATCCAGTGCAGAGAGGAACCTTCATACTCTTGACTGTAAAAGGGCTCTCGCCTTTTACCTCAATAGAACTCAGCCACATCGAAAGTCTTCTCAGCTTTTCGTGGCTTTTGATCCTTCTCATTTGGGACTTCCAGTCACCAAACGCACACTTTCCAACTGGATTGCTCAGTGTATTTCCTTTGCTTACCAGAGTAAGAACATTTCTCTGGAAGGCCATGTCACAGCTCACAATGTGAGAGCCATGGCCACTTCTATGGCTCATCTTCACTCTGTATCCATAGATCAGATCTGTCGAGCAGCCACTTGGGCCTCGGTTCATACCTTCACAGCCCATTACTGCTTGGACAAGGACTCCCGCCGGGATGCCTTGTTTGGTCAGGCTGTCCTCAAACACCTGTTCCATACTTAAACAACTCCTACCCACCTTCCCAGAATGGATGCCTGAGATCCATACGAAGATGGTTACCCTTGGAGGGGGATCTCCCAGGCATCTCAGCTAGGGAGTCCCCATATGTGATGACTTATTCCTGCTTGTTCCTAGAGATAGCACAGTTACTTACCTGTAACAGGTGATCTCTGGGAACAGCAGGAATTAGTCATCACAACCCACCCACCTCCCCTAGGAGTTGTCTCTCTATTCCTCTATCTTCCTGTCCTCTCTCTCTATTGTCTCAGCTTTAAACTCGAACTGAGGAGAGCTGGTCAGGAAGGCGGGAAGGCAGCGCGCATGTGCAGTGGGAGGCCCCAAAAGCTTTTCATCTGAAAAGCTGGGGAGCTTTCCCGCGCAGGCTCCGTCGGTACCGACGTACCCATATGTGATGACTAATTCCTGCTGTTCCCAGAGATCACCTGTTACAGGTAAGTAACTGTGCTTTATCTGCCATTCCTCCTTCTCCTCCCATCTGATAAAAAGGCGGTCTCCAGCACCTCTACTGCTAGACCATGTCGGGCCTTGTGATCTTCAACTTTAATTCTTATAAGAATAATATTCAGTCCAGCACCTAGGCTCCTTCCTTGTCCTATTGCCAGGTTTCATAGTAGTCCCCTCCCCCCAGCCTGACAAAATCAATGAGGCTGTCCTGTAAGTTTATCAAAATCATTAATTTGTTTCTGGCCTATATGAAGGGCGATGTGAGGTTCAGCCGATCTCATGCTTAGCAGCCTCAGAGATGCTAGGTCAGGATGTATGAATCAAATTGGATCCGTAATTACTAGGCAAGAATTGTTGGCTCTAAGTTCTGTTTTGCAGAGCCTTCATACCTGGGTGCAGGACCAGTTGCCTATCACATTGACTCTATCAGGAAGAGACATAGTAATAGTGGATATCTAGGGAAAAGGTGGTATTCTGATCCTATAGGTATTGAGGGCTTGGACACAACCAAGGAAACTCTAGTTCACAGGGAGAATCACCCCTGAGAGTCCAGCAGGTTTATCCCAGAGCCCTTTCTGGTACAATGAGTCGGGTCAGTCAGGGCCATCCTGTCCACTAGGCAAATTAAGTGGTCGCTTAGGGCAGCAGACCCTGGTAGGCAGCATCACTATACCCACCTGTGAAGTGGCATACATGCGGTTATGGCCTGTCGCTCCTGCCCCTCCAACAGGAAGCTGCATCTGAGAGGGGTCAGAGCGGTAGACCATGAGTGCGCATGCACGCGAGCACGTTAAGGCCCGATGCAACACTGAAGCAGCAGTTCAGCCAGCGCTTCAGCGCAAGGCAGGATCACCATGTCGCCCCCCCCCCCCCGGGCGAGAAGATGGATGCCAGGGGGTGGCATATTGAGCCGGGTGGCACCGCAGTCCTGAGGTGAAGGGGAGGAGCTGCTTATGATGGCAGAATCCCTCAGGCCGGCACTGGAGACAATGAGATGAGGGGTTTATTCGTGGGAAAAAAGGTCTTTGAAAATTGCCCACAGCATGCTTGATATGCCTGTAGCCATTTCACACATAATTGTACTTGTGTATTAAGTAGGCAGTCCTGGGGGCAGCGAACAAATATATACGTTAATCTACAAAACAGAAGTATTCGCAGAAAGATTAGATGCAGATTTGTGGGCATAGCTATTCTGACACAGTTTTAAAAAGGAAAATTGATGTAGTCTACAGATAAAATATGCCCACAGACTCATGCCCATTTTTCTTTGAAAGTTGCCCCTCCTTGATCAGCCTTCCAGATTTACTCGTCCTTATCCAGAGGGTCGCCATGAAGTTGACATTGACTTGACCGCACTTAACAACAACAACAACAACATCAAATCTGAACAGAATATGATGTTGCCTTAATTATTCTTCTGTTATTGGCCTTTCTTCTAATAGGGGTACCCACATAATTGTTTTGGATTGGCATTCAAAGTGTGTCAAATTCTAACCCACCCAGGGTTTGTTAGTGTCAGTGAGTCGAGTTTAATCCTATCTACATTTCTTCTAGTCTTCGTCATTGACAAAGGCAGGTTTACTGCTTTTCAGGCAGAAAGATTAAATCGCCTAGGTTGAGTGGAATAATTCAGACATTCATGGCGTGATGTGATCACGGTCCTGTTGAGGTTTGTGGTATTAAAGAGCGTATGAAGAAATAGCCACGCAATGAGCTTAGCTCCAGGTTTCAGGTCAGATTTAGCCTTTGGAAGTCAAAAATATCCATGCATCCAAGTGTAAATGTGTTAATGAGATACCCCACAGTGCACAGTAATGGCTGACCGAACGATGTGAGTTTTTTTTCATTTGATTACATGCATTTTGCTGTCAGCCTCCAAATAGAAAACAGTGGGCGGCAGTATTAAACAATACAAATAAAGCACAAAAAAAGGTCAGTCTGCCAATTTCACAAATTTTGTATAGGCAGGACCATCGCTGCTGCCAACATTTGATGCTACTGCTCAGTATCATATGGGATTTGCGGCTGGCCGCTGTTCCTTCTTAGCTAAGATCTTGAAGTCCAGGAAGCAGGCATTCACCATGCCTATTAGAAACTCAAATCTGAAAGTCATTTCTAGTCGCAAACCATTACCATCCAGTACAGTGTTTCTGGACCACCAGCTTTGCCAAAGTCCTAGTGAATACTACCGCTGTATTGTGGCTCTGATATAGTCCAGGAAATTGCCAAGCAGAAAGCATAGTCAGGCTTGTAAGGTGTCCATCCATACTCCCCCTGTCATGAGTGCTGCTCATAGCTAAAGCTTTATTGAGATTGGCGATTGTGCTTGATGTGGCAAGGTGATGAAGTGGTGCGTAAAAGCCTGGCATTGCGTCTGTGAATGGACAATGAGGAATACGGTTTTCTGTTGACTGCTTTTTAATTTCATTGCTAGCCACTATTTGTTGCTGCCAAGAAAAGCCTTTGGAGAGCTCAATGTGGGGTAGATATTTTTCCATGCATGTTGCTCTGAGTCGTGGGCACATCCATGAAGACTTCATCTGAAATGCATTTTCTTTCCCTTGAGAAATAAGTAATCTAGTTCATGATGTCTGGGAGGACAGTTTTAACCTCAGGGGCTCAATTATTCCTCAGTTCTAATAGAAAATGGTACTGAAGAGCAGGCCTCGCTGTCAGGGCTATTTTACAGATTTCCAAACCTTTCACCTTGCTCTCTAGTCTTTATTAACATTTCTAATTGAATAATGAGCTGATGGATGAAGAGTAGTTATTTAAAAAGCCTGTAAATATTGTTCAGCATTGATTTCCTCGTGAAATCCTTTTTTAAAACTCATACGTAAATGAGCCCTTTAAATTGGGTTAACACTCAATCGCCTGTGACTTCCTTTGGAGTGCTCTGCTCCCTTTATCTGATGGTGAGGACAATAGTACCATGTGAGCTGGGTTTTAGGCTGTCCTTGTATTCCATCCTCTTGTTTGCTTTGTGACTTGTCATCCTGCCAAGGCTTGTGTGCATCAGTGATGCCCAGAGCTATGCTAGCAGTAGATGACTACTGCCAGGATGGACAGGTCTCAGCTGAGGTGCCAGACTTGAGACATCTGCTCAGCACAATATGGGATGATGTCAGTGGCGGACATTTGGGTGATTACCTAAATCATTAAAAACTCTGGGCTACATTACAAAGCATGGGCCTGGGAGGTGGGAGGAGCCACAGGCCAAGATAGATGGATTGTGTGTCGGCTCTGCTCCTCTGCCTCCTATTCAGTGGTGCCAGCACTTGAAATCTGCAAATAACATGGCAAATAATTTTTATATAGACCTTCCTTGATGCTGTGAATCCATTGGAGATGCAGTGCAGAGCAAGTGGAGATGGAAAGGTGCGAGCCGGACAGAAGGAGAGACGCTGGCTGCCGGAGGTGTAGGCCACATGGTGGTGCACCCTAGATCCATGTGTACAGAGAGCCGCATGATTGGTAGGGCTGCCTCATGGTGCAGTGAACCTCTGCAGAAGGTCCTGCTGGCTGGACAATTGAGTGCAAGGTTGGAAGTGCTTATGACACTGCAAAGAATGTGGTGAGTGGAAACAGCAGAGCGTGCGGCCCGAGAGAGGGGTGCAGACTGGAAGTTGTTTTATTTATTTTAACATTTTTTTATACCGCTTTGTCCTTCAATCAGAGCAGTTTATATTATAACAAACAGTATACATAGAACAGTTGAACAGTAAACAGTATTATCTAACATTCTACAGAGAACAGTTGGAGCTTAAATAGGGGCAAGGTAGCAAGAAACTCGGTCATGAAGATATGACAACTATTTACAATTTTATGCGTCATAAAATTCCTTTCCTTGAGTCGATAATCAGAATCTTGGATCATGTTGTTGTTTATGTGGTTAGGTTATTTCTCCGTAGTGGATTGAGTAGAGATGAGTTTTTAGTTTTTTTCGAAAGTCTTTGATGTCTAAGTTTGCCCGCAAATCGTCTGCGAGAGAGTTCCAAAGTGATGGAGCATAGAGTGATAATGCTCTTTCAGATGTGTTTTGTCTGGTCTTTTGGTATCCAGGGGATATGGTGATCATATTCTTTTTGTTATTTTTTCTAGGCCGGGTATTTGTGTCCCTTGATATAGTGTCTTGTAAGATTTATGCTGTTAGTTGATGAATGATCTTGAATATGATTAAGGTTGATTTGTATCTGATACGGGAGTGGATTGGGAGCCAGTTTAGCTTATTAAGTATTGGTGTGATGTGGTCGTGTATATCTGTTCCTGTGATTAGGCGAGCTGCAGTGTTCTGCACTAGCTGGAGTAGTAATACAGTTTGCTTTGGGAGACCCTGGTATAGTGAATTGCAGTAGTCTAGCGTTGGAGTGATGATTGCTTGGCACATGGTATGGATGTGATCATGGTCTAGAAATGGTTTTAGTCTTCTTATTGTCTTCATCTTGTAGTAGGCATTTGCGGTTGTTTTTGCTATGTGTGGTTGCATGGTCAGGTTTTGATCTATTATGACTCCCAGGTATTTAACTTCTTTTCTCACTGTTATATGTTTTTGCAGTATTTTGATTGACTGTATTGGGGTAAATGATGTGTCCCTGGTGATGAAGAGTGCCTGTCTTTTTGTAATTTATGGATAGGTTGTTGTTATTGAGTCAGTTAATCATGTCTTCTATGCATGCCGTTATCTTCGAGAGGTCTGGATTTTGTATTTCTATAGGAGTGTATACCATGATGTCGTCAGCATATATTTTATATTGTATTTTGTGTTTTTTGATCACTTCACAGATTGGTTTTATGTAGATGTTAAACAGGATTGCAGAGAGGGATGATGCTTGGTTTATAGGGAAGGACTTTGATTTGACTGTACCAAGTTGTGCATAGTCTGAGAGGCCTAGAAACTGTAATGGGGCGCTGGCCCTTAAGGAACATGTCGGTAGTCTGGGCAGCCCTTAATGCGAGCCTGGACTGGAGAAGTAGAACATGGCTACAGACCTGAGAGCTGAGGTGGAGAACAGAAGCCTGGACCTGACGGCCCAGTATTGGCGTCTTTGGGAAGCAGTAAATGCTGTGATTAAGCGCAGTTCAGCTCACTGATATAATGCATGGTCGCACAAGTGTGAGAGTAATGCAATCAGCTCATATAGACATTAGTGCAACTAGTCCCTGTTTAAAGGACAATTGGGGATGCCAGGAAAGCCAAAGAGGCAATGTGGTCTGCAGGAAGTGAGCAAATTATGACTGTGCTGGATAACCAACCTGTATTAGTAATGTCAGAAGAAGCACCAAAGCATCTAAGCACTTGAAAATAAGCAGGTGAAAATTCAGTCCACTTTGGATAACATGAAAGAGGCACTGGCTTCGCATGAGAATCAACTGCAGAGAAACATGACGGCAGAAAAAGACCACATGGCCTATCTAGTCTGTCCTTCCATCAACTACAACAGGCCCCTTTTTTGCTTTAAAGATCCTCTGTGTTTGCCCCATGCTTTTTTGAATTCAGATACTGTCCTTGTCTCTACACCTCCACTGGGAGACTATTCCACGCATCTACCACTCTTTCCTTGAAGAAATATTTCCACATATTATTCCTGAGTCTATCCCCTTTTACTCTCATCCTAAGTCCCCTCGTAGCAGAGCTTGCCTTCAGTTGAAAGAGACCCTCCTGTGCATTTGTGCCACAGAAATATTTAAATGACTGACTATCATATCTCCCCTATCCCGCCTTTCCTCTAAAGTATACATATTAAGATCTTTAAGTCTGTCCTCATATGCTTCAAAACAAAGACCACTGACCATTTTAGTAGCCACCCTCTGCACTGACTCCAACCTGCATATATTTTTTTGAAGGTGCGGCCTCCAGAATTGCACACAATACTCCAAATGAGATCGCACCAAAGACTTATACAGAGGCACTATCACCTCCTTTCTTCTGCTGGCCAATCCTCTCCCTATACGCCCAAGCATCCTTCTGGCTTTCGCAGTTGCCTTTTCTACCTGTTTAGCTACTTTAAGATCATCAAGCACAATTACTCCCAGGTCCCGCTCTTCTTTCGTGGACAGAAGTACCTCACCCCCTACACTGTACCACTCCTTTGGATTTTTGTAGCCAAAATGCATAACCCTACATTTTTTAGCATTAAATTTGAGCTACCTAATTCTAGACCATTCTTCGAGCTTAGCTATATCCCTCCTCTCTGTTTTTCTAAATATAGCTGCCTGTCTTCCTTTCTCTGTGATCTCTTGTATTTCATGAAGGCCTTCCTCTTTCTTTTCAGCTACTTCTTTTGAGAACCATAGCAGCCTCCTATTCCTTTTACATTAATTTGCCTTTCTAACAAAAAGGTTTGTTGCCCTTAAAATATCCCCTTTCAGTTTTGCCCACTGTTTTTCTACATCCCCCAGCTGTTCCCATCTCACTAACAGTTCTTTGAGGTATTGTCCCATCTTGGCAAAGTTAGTTTTCCTAAAGTCTAAGACCCTTGCTTTTGAATGGATTTTATCATCCCTAGTACTAATATGGAACCACACTATCTGGTCATCACTGGATGCGAGATAATCTCTCACTATAACATCAGAAACACTTTCACCACTGGTAAGCACCAACGGCCCCTTCACGTGTGGGTCTGTTACCAGTTGCCTGACTAGTTCTTCTGTAGAGAATCCAGGATCTTTTTACTTCTATATCACACCACAGCAGGGATGCGCCAATCCACATCCGGCATATTGAAATCCCCTATCAGTAGCACGTCTTTCATGGCAATGCTGTGTATGTCTTCTATTATTATTCCCTGCGAAGAGTATCTGTATATGACTCCAATTCCCTTTCCCTTTCTAGTTTAACCCACAATGCCTCTTCTCTTCCTTTTAAGCCCTGCAATTCAATAGCTTTAATATTATTTTTTACATATAGTGCCATTCCACCTCCCCTTCTTCCTACCCTGTCCTTCCTGAATAAAGTATAGCCCAGTATAGTTGCATCCCAGTCATGGTTTTCTGTGGTCCATGTCCCCGTAACTGCCACTAAATCCAAGTCAGCCTCTTCCATTAAAGCCTCAACATTTGGAATTTTATTTCCCATGCTACAGGCATTTATACAGGCCACTTTCCAGATGTTGCTCCTTTTACCCATTTCTACAGAGGTATTTAGTGTTTCACTTACTTGGGGGCTTTCTTCACCCATCCCCAACAAATCTAGTTTAAAGCCCTCTTCAGTAGGTTAGAAAGTCTGCTACTGAAGACATCAACCCTTCTTGGACAGATGGAGGCCATCTCTGCTCTGCAGTCCTTGGAACATCATCCTATGGTCCAGGATACCAAAACGTTCACTGACAGCATCCACACATTCATTTCCAGGATGCGAGCTTCTTTGTCTTGGTCTTTACCCTCAACAGGAAGGATTGAAGAGACCACCACCTGCACTACTACTATTACCACTGAGCATTTGTATAGTGCTACAAGACATATGAAATGCTGCACAGACATGTAAGAGACAGTCCCTACTCATCAGAGCTTACAATCTAGTCAAGACAGACAACACAATAGGTATAGACAGGGATACATCTAGGGGGAATGGTAAGGAAACGCACAAGGAGATTAGGTGAGTCAACCTGCACACCTCACCCTCTGTCCCAGAGCCATGCAGTCACATTTGATGTGCTTGGAGGGATACCTAGCAATATCATTTGTGCCGACATGGATGAGCAATATTGAATAATAGTCAGTAGGCTTGATGAGTCTTGGCAAACTCTTCATAACATCTCGGATTTTGGCACCTGGCAGACAGCATACCTCATTGAACATCAAGTCTGGTCCAGATGGACGCCTCAGTGAATATCAAGTCTGGTCCAGATGGATGCCTCAGTACCCTTCAGAAGAGAGTTGCCAACCACCTCTACCTTTCACTTTCTTGTGGTGTCTGATTCTGCAACTTTGGGATGCTCATGTTATGGTTCTTCCCTTTCCTGGGATGCTTCCATCTGCTCCACTTCCAGGGCTGCATACTGGTTCTTCATTTTAAGGGCTGGAGGAGTTGGAGTGTTGACACTGCAGGCTCTGGTGACTCGTGTCCAACCTTCTTCATTCTGTAGCCTCCCATCGTTACCTCTGATGGAGAGCTTGGATATTGCAAGAAGCATCTCATCAATGTACTTCTCACTGTCTTGAATGCTTCTCAGCTTTGCCACCTCTTCTCTGAGCTGCTCCACTTGTTTCCTGAAAGCTCCAGCATGCAGGCTTCCTGCACATGGAACCAGTCCTTCAACTGGCATTGGGATCTCTATCTGGACAGAGGCAGAAGCTGTAATGGAGGCAACAGCTTTGGCGATACGATTTTTCCCAGCCATTGTTTAGCTCAGGGGTCTCAAACACGCGGCCCGCGGGAGAAGGTTGTGCGGCCCGCGACGGCTTCTGCTGCTGCCGTTGCCGAATCGACGGTCAATTAAAAAAAAATAAAAAACTGGCTTCTGCTGCTCTGTCCTGCGGCCCGTTCCCCTCTGCGCGAGAGCCCTGAATGTGCTTCCTCTGCGGCGTGCTTTTCAAGCCGCGAAGGGAGTATTTCCCTCTCGCGAGGCTTGAAAAGTGAATAGGCTTAAGCCGCGCGAGAGGGAAATACTCTCTTCGCGGCTTAAAAAGCATGCCGCAGAGGAAGCACACTCAGGGCTCTCGCGCAGAGGGAAAGGGGCCGCGGGACAGCTGATTTTCTGCTGCAGCAGAAGCCAGCAGCAGAAGCCAGGTTGTTTTTATATTTACCGGGGGGGGGGGGTATGACTGGAAATGGGCTATTGGCAGGGGGGGGGTATGACTGGAAATGGGCTATTGGCAGGGGGGGGGGGGTATGACTGGAAATGGGCTATTGGCAGGGGGGGGGGGTATGACTGGAAATGGGCTATTGGGGGGGTATGACTGGAAATGGGCTATTGGCGGGGGGGGGTATGACTGGAAATGGGCTATTGGCGGGGGGGGGGTATGACTGGAACTGGGCTATGGGCAGGGGGGGGTATGACTGGAAATGGGCTATGGTGGGGGCTAGGACTGGAAATGGGCAGGTGGGGTTAGGAAGGACTGGAGGTGGGCTGATGGGGGGAGTTAGGACTGGTAATGAGCTATGGAGGGGCTGACTGAAATGGGGTAATGGGGGTTAGGGCTGGAAGTGGGCTATTGGCAGGGGGGTTATGACTGGTAATGGGCTATGGGGGGTCTAGGACTGGTAATGTGCTGGGGGGTTGCTAGGACTGGAAATGGGCTGAGTGGAAGGGGGCTTGAACTGCAAATGGCTGATGGGGAGGGGGGCTTGGAATGGAAATGGGCTGTGAGGGGAGGGAGCTAGGATTGGAAATGGGCTGATGGGGGGCTAGGATTGGAAATGGGCTGATGGTGAGGCTAGGATAGGACTGGAAATGGACTGCTGCAGGGACTAGAAGGGAGCGGATGCTGGGTGGGGCTGGAACTAGAAGGGAGCTGATGTTGGGGGAGGATTAGAATGGGATGGAGCTGGGAAAGTGAAATGGAGAGGGGAAAAATATTTTGTCTGGGAGAGAAGACAAATCTACAATTGGCCAGGTATTGTGAGAGTAAGTGGGGATTGAGGATGGAGGGGTAAAATTTGAGTGGATGAAATAGGAATGAGGAAAGAGAAAAAGGAGAAAGATTAGTATGTTAAAGCAGATGTAGAGAGAGAATGGAAAAAAAACTAGGAGAGAAGAAAGGGCAAATGGAAGCAGACGATGGAGAGTTAGCAGAAGACATGAAGAAACCAGAAGAAAGTGGCTGGAACAATTGCAACTGAAAAAAAATGCACAAAAGGTAGAAAAATATCTCTTTATTTTGAATTTATTAACTGGAATATGTCAGCTCTGGGAAATGTGCATCATTAATGGTTGCGCTTTGTTTAGTACAAGAGGAAATTAATTTATAGTTTTATTTCTACAGTGTTGTTGTACATTCCAAGTTTGGCTTTTGGGGTTCCCAGTTTAATTATTGTCTTCTTGTTTCTAAATCTTTTAGTCTTTCTTTATCCATACTCATTAAAGAGGCATGTTTACTAAAAGTTAGTGTATGGTAACATTATGCAAATATTTATGCAAATGAGGTCCCTTATGCAAATGAGGCCCCGCGTCTTATGCGGCCCCCGGGTTACTTTACAAGTCCTCATTTGGCCCTCAAAGCAATTTGAGTTTGAGACCCCTGGTTTAGCTGATGGAGCTTTGTTACCTGTTGAAATAAAAGAGAGAGACCTACCAAAGTCCCTACCTGTTCCTCAGCTGTACTTTAAGAGAAGAAGCAGTTAACCTCTTAAGTGTGTTTTAACAGCACTGTTCTATATCCCTATGTGTAGCTAATTGGGGCGTTGCCCTATAAAACAAGAATGCTCACAGGGGATGGGTAGGTAGGGAGGGATCTAACACCTGATGAGGTCAGTGGCTTCAAAGAGTTATCTGTGAATGGGTAGCTGGAATAAAGGCAATGAACTCTAACTGACAGAGCTTTGCCTAACACCGTAACAAACAAATTTCCCTTTGAGGTATAGAAAAAAAGACAGCTTTTAAAAATGAACACCAAAACCCCTTTGAGAGCTTTCAGGGAGAGTATTGCCTTGCTTGCAATGGAGTCCACCAGGACAATACACAGACAGTGAGCACAGGATCACAGCTCAGGCGATGTCTGTACAACAGTTGGTTGGGGGTAAGCAAGATGGCAGATTGCTAGTGCTGCTAATCGCGGCCCTTTTCCTTTACTACTTACTTTGGCATAGGTCAGAAAAGGAAGGATGTAGATCATCCTTCCTCTACAGTGACAGGCTGAGATTCAACAGTCGGCCTGATGGATTCTTTTATTAGCTGCACACTAACCTCTTCGATCTCCTGGGCGGAACTGCTAGGAGGGAAGACGCCCAGCAGGCGGGGTACGGTGTGCTGAGTAGCCACAGAGCTCAGCCTGGCACCTGAGCTGCGAGGATCCATCCTGATCTGGTGTTTTGTATGCCGGTTTCTGGAGGGATTGTAGCATTAGCACAATCACTGGTGGCATCTGTTGGCTTGAAGTTGGGGAGTGGTGTAGCTGACCAGGGGCACTCGGAGATAGCTGGACCAGTGCGGGGAGATCATCGGCTGTCTCTCGCTGGTACCTCTGTGCAGTTCTTACCTGAAGGAGATCCACTTCAAGAATTCACCCTGGTCAAACCCCAGCAAATAACGATGGAGTCTATGGCTGGCGATAGAGGGTCTGAGTAAGGCTGTTATGAGCCAGTTTAATGTTTTTTCTGAACAAGTTTGACCCGCTTTGACCCAGTGAAAATGCAGTTAAAGAAATAAATAAATGCAGTTAAATAAATAAATAAACTGACTAGATTTTCTGCAGCTAATGTTATTCAAATAGAGACTTGTAAAGTTAAGACAAAGGAGTGTGAAGCAAAGGTTAATAAAGTTGCTTATGATACAACAATTTTGGTTAAAGATAATTTGGCTTTCCATAGAAACAGAAACATGACGGCAGAAAAAGACCATATGGCCTATCTCGTCTGCCCTTCCATATCAACTACTATAGTCCCTTCTTTTTCCTTTAGAGATCTTGTGTGTTTGTCCCATGCTTTCTTGAATTCAGATACTGTCCTTGTCTCTACTACTACCATCTAGGAAACGTGACTTCCGTGATAATTCCTTTCATTTGAAAAATATTTGGTTTGTGAATTTTCCCAAACTTCCACTTACTTCTGCAAAAGAATTGCAGGAATATATGACGGATCACTTGAAGATAGCTTCAGAACTTTTACCGCCCATAACCCGCGCCTTCTATATTCCATCACCTAAGAAGAAGGTTCTGGATCCTAACCAAGTAGAGACCTCACCTATTTCCTCAGATAGTGTGGCTTTAACTCATTTTCTAGAGACTACCCAGGAAAGGATGCTGTGGCTACCATGATCGCTACTTTTGCCTTTGAAGCAGATTGGGATTTTGTGCTCAAGTTATATTTTAAGTTTAGACATGTAATCAAACTCTGGAATTCGTTACTGGAGGATGTAATAAAAGCTGTTAGTGTAGCTGGGCTTAAGAAAGGTTTGAACAGGTTCCTGGAGGAAAGGTCCATAAACCATTATTAAATGGGACCCGAGAAATCCACTGCTTATCCCAGGACGAGCATTGTTGGAACCTGTGTACCTTTTTGGTACTTGTGACCTGGATTGGCCACTGTTGGAAACAGGCTGCTGGGCTTGATGGACCTTGGTCTGACCCAGTATGGCATTTCTTATGTTCTTAGACATGTAAGGGGGGATATTCAAAGGCATTTGCACGGTTTACAGACATGCCCCAATGCTACGCAGTTAGCATCGAATGTGTCGTGCGATTTCCAGGGTGGAGCAGAGGCAGCACTCGTAGCTAACTGGGCAGCAGCTAATTGAGCTGCTGTCCAGTTACCGACCCGCAGGTAAAGTCATGTGCAGCAAAGGCTGGCCTGACTTTACCCACAGAGGTTAACTGGTCAGTGGCTCAATATCACCACTGCCTGGTTGGCTTCTGGGTTCTGCGGCTACCTCGGATATTCGATGCCGTTGGCCAGGTATAGCCCCAGCATTGAACATCCGAGGTTAGTCTTCCGTGCTGATGGCTATGCGCTTTACAAGCCCTAGCTGCTGCTGCTGCAGCTGAATATACCCCCCATTTTGTTTGGTAGTGTTAAGATTTGGGCTTTTCCAGATGTATCTAAGGCCATACAAAAGGGAAGGAAGCAATTTGGCTTGCTTAAACCTAGGGTTCTCCCGTTGGGAGCAGGGCCGGATTTAGCTATACGCCATGTACGCCATGGCGTAGGGCCCACAGCTGCAAAGGGCCCACAAAAATTGAACTAGTTAGGCTTTTTTTTTTTTAATAAAATAAAAAAAAACCTGCTGGCTGCCGCCGCGGGGCCCCCTCTGCTGCCGCAGCAGCATGGACTGACCCGCGGGGGCCCCCTCTGTAAGCTCGGTCCCTCCCTCCGTGCCTCCGTGTCTCCCTCCGTGCAGGCTGTTAGAGACGCGAAGGCAGACTGTCTCCTTCTGCCTTCCCGTCTCTGTTAAGCCCGCAGGGGCTGATGGGAAATTTCCCATCAGCCCCTGCGGGCTTAACAGAGACGCGAAGGAGACAGTCTGCCTTCGCGTCTCTCACAGCCTGCACGGAGGGAGACACGGAGGCACGGAGGGAGGGACCGAGCTTACAGAGGGGGCCCCGCGGGTCAGTCCATGCTGCCGCGGCAGCAGAGGGGGCCCCGCGGCGGCAGCCAGCAGGTTTTTTTTTTTTTAATTAAATTTTACTTTAGGCCGGGGGAGGGGGAGGGGGTAGGACTGGTAATTGGGGGGGCTGGGACTGGGGCTGGAAATGGGTTGGGACTGGGACTGGAAATGGGCTGGGACTGGGACTGGAAATGGGTTGGGGGGATTAAGGCTGGAGGTGGGCTGATGAGGTTAGGACTGGTAATGGGCTGTGGGCTGTTGGGGGGGTTAGAAACTGGTAATGGGCTTTGGGGGGGTTAAGACTGGTAATGGGCTGCGGGCTGATGGGGGCTGTCTGGTAATGGGCTATGAGGCGACTAGGACTGGAAATGGGCTGGGGGGGGTTAAGACTGGAGGTGGGCTGATGGGGTTAGGACTGGTAATGGGCTGTTGGGGGGGGGGGTTTAGAACTGGTAATGGGTTTTGGGGGTTTAGACTGGTAATGGGCTGTGGGCTGATGGGGGCTGTCTGGTAATGGGCTATGGGGGGGCTAGGACTGGAAATGGGCTGGGGGGTTAAGACTGGAGGTGGGTTGATGGGGTTAGGACTGATAATGGGCTGTTGGGGGGTTTAGAACTGGTAATGGGCTTTGGGGGGGGTTAAGACTGGTAATGGGCTGTGGGCTGATGGGGGCTGTCTGGTAATGGGCTATGGGGGGGGTTAGGACTGGAAATGGGCTGGGGGGGTTAAGACTGGAGGTGGGCTGATGGGGTTAGGACTGGTAATGGGCTGTGGGCTGATGGGCTGATGGGGGGGGGGTTAGGACTGGCAATGGGCTATGGGGGGCTGACTGGAAATGGGTTGATGGGGTTAGGACTGGAAGTGGGCTGATGGGGGGTTAGGACTGGTAATGGGTTATAGGGGGGGCTTAAACTGAAATGGGGTGATGGGGGGTTAGGACTGGTATTGGGTTGGGGGGTTGCTAGGACTGGAAATGGGCTGATGGGTGGCTAGGACTGGAAATGGGCTGATGCAGGGACTAGAAGGGAATGGATGCTGGGTGAGGCTGGAACTAGAAGGGAGCTGATGTTGGGGGAGGATTAGAATGGGATGGGGCTGGAAGAGTAAAATGGAGAAGGGAAAAATATTTTGTGTGGGAGGGATAAAAAAATCTACAATTGGCCGGGTATTGGGAGAGTAAGTGGGGATTGAGGATGGAGGGGTAAAATTTGAGTGGATGAAATAGGAATGAGGAAAGAGCAAAAGGAGAAAGATTAGTATGTTAAAGCAGATGTAGAGAGAGAATGGAAAAAAACTGGAAGAGAGAAGAAAGGACAAATGGACAGCAGACGATGGAGAGTTAGCAGAAGACATGAAGAAACCAGAAGAAAGTGGCTGGAGCAATTGCAGCTGAAAAAAATGCACAAAAGGTAGAAAAATATCTCTTTATTTTGAATTTATTAATTGGAATATGTCAGCTCTGGTAAATGTGCATCATTAACGTCTGCGCTTTGTTTAGTACAAGAGCAAATTAATGTATAGTTTTATTTCTACAGTGTTGTACATTCCAAGTTTGGCTTTTGGGATTCCCAGTTTAATTATTGTCTTCCTGTTTCTAAAATGTGATTACTTGTTTGGTGATGGTCTATGTTCTGCATGTGTAACTGAGCTGAGGTGTTCTGTTTATATAATTCCTATTTGACATTGCCACTTGTTCTCTTTCCCCAGTAGGTCATGTATTGTTGTTCTCTGAAATGTATTGGTTTAATATTTGCAGTGTTGCCTTTTGATTGGTAGAGTATGGTGCTTTGTGAGTCCTGGTAGTGCTGTTAGGATACGGCGGGTTTGCTATGGGTTCTAAATGGGCAGTGTTTGTAGTAGTTCCTAATGTGTCTGGCAGTTGGCACTGGATTATAGTAATGTAGAAATCTTTTAGTCTTTCTTTATCCATACACTCATTAAGAGGCACGTTTACTAAAAGTTAGTATATGGTAACATTATGCAAATATTTATGCAAATGAGGCCCCTTATGCAAATGAGGCCCACACCCCCCTTGGGCCGCCCCTGCTGGGGGCCCACAATTTTTGTTGGCATAGGGCCTCACTCAAGGTAAATCCGGCCCTGGTTGGGAGTCTCTTTTTTCCTTATATATCCATGGAAATACGTGGTCAAGTACCAAACTCTTAAGTATGTGATTTGGATCTATCATTACTTATTAGTTTCTTGAGTAACAAACATCCCGAACAGGCTACTGCAGACGATGTACCGGTTAGCGGAGATGGACAGTGACTTCTGTGAATACTTTGAGCTTGGTTAGGAGCTTGCACTCGGCCTTCTTACTTTCTTTTAAGTAATTTTTTTCTTTTTACTTCCTGTTCTGTTATGCCCCCGTCACTTATAGTGGACTTTTCAGAGGCAGGTAATAATTATGATAAATATTTTTCCTCTTTTTATTTCTTCTTGTTGGAAAATTTGGATTTTTTCTCTCTGTGGCTATCTCTGTTTTCTTCGAGTATTATATTTGATGCTTGGAGGTATTTTTCATAAATGCAATAAATAAAAAACAAAAAAAAGCAGTTGGTCACTTGAGTGGATCAGATACAAAAGAAAACCAATCCACTGAAAGAAAGGATTGATAATCAAGAGAATAGGAGCTGTCGCAATAATATTTGGATAATAGGAGTCCCAGATACTGTCCTGGAAAAAGATCTTGACATACTAAAAATCTACGTTAGTTGTGGAGTTAGGCCTACAGATGGATCAGGCTGCTATTAAATTTGAGAGAGCTCATTGGATGGTAATTAGAGTGGGTAACATTCAGATGCCAAGGCCTGTTATTGCTCGAGTTTTGAACTGTGCAGATACTGTAAGACAGCCATCTTACGGGCATACAGGGCACTCCGATCTCTTGAGCTGGATGGAAACCGGCTACTACACAGGTTGTGGTGCGTCGTAGAGAAGTTACACTGTACTGTTCTCACCTATTTAACAAAGGGATTACAATGCAGTACCCCCCCCTGGCTGAAAATATTCCATGGAAGTACAGTAAAAACCTTGCAGTCTGCTGATTTTAAAAAATATGTGGCAAGGCTGGAAGCAGCGGAAGAGCTAGTGTCAGCGGGTAGGGTATCAACTTAAAGAAGGAAGAGTATCTCCGGCATTACAGATGGCTTTCATCTGCATGAACGGCCTTAGGACGAAGGCTGTGTTCCAACCTTGTGGGCATGCAAACTGTTGAGTAGTAAATACCTTTATGTTAAATGTTGCTTCAATTGTACTGTCTAAACATTGTCTAAATGTCTAAATACTGTTACGTAACTGTGCTGTCTAAATGATTACACGTACCCTAATATTAAATGTAACCCTCCATTTGTGATGTGACGTGACCACCTTGATTGAAGGAAAAGGTGGCATACAAATCTGTCTAAATTATGGATCAGTTCACTAAGCAAAGCCAACTTGCTACTGGAGACAGTTAAAATTGTTTGCATTACATTGAGGTTACATGTGGTGATGGATGATGAAAACGTCCCTTGAGGTCAAATTTATTGAAGTGAAAATATTATGTGGAACAGATGATTGCCTACAGGGAGCGAGATCTACATTTAAAGTGTGTGGTGAAGGGCTGCCAGAATGAAACTTTGTGTTTAGTAGTTGAAGATCTGAAATAGAGAGCAGAGTTATTTTGAACATAATTAAATTATGACAATGTGCTTTAGTTGTTGTTTAAATAATATCAACTTGCTTGCTGAAACAGAGCTAATGGAGGTAGAGGGGGATGAAGAACATACGATATGCCATACTGGGTCAGACCAAGAGTCCATCAAGCCCAGTATCCCGTTTCCAACAGTGACCAGTCCAGGTCACAAGTACTGTCAGATTTCCAAAAAGATACACAGATTCCTCACTGGAGTAAGCAGTAGATTTCCCTGGTCTTCTTTAATAATAATTTATGGACTTTTCCTCCAGGAACTTGTCCAAACCTTTTTTTAAAATCAGCTACACTAGTAGCTTTCACGACATTGTCCGGTAATAAATTCTGATCTACGTTTATCTATCCCACTCAACTCATTATTTTATAAACCTCAATCATATCCTCCGTCAGCTGTCTCTTTTCCAAGATGAAGAGCCCTAACGTTTTAAGCCTTTCCTCATAGGAATGTCCTTTCATCCCTTTTATCATTTTGGTCTCTCTTCTCTGTTCCTTTTCTAATTCCGCTGTATCATTTTTTAGATGTAACCAGAACTGCACACAATATTCATGTTTCATGGATAGGAGGAGGGTAAGACTTGGGCAGAAAGAGGGGGGCAAGAGGCTTGGAGGAAAGGACTGCGGGATGAATGAGTGAAGTGATGAATGGAAGTGTAATGGATGAAATGTGTTGTACTGCTGTTGGAGAGTTTGATTGCGAGAGAGATCAAAGCGATAGAGGTGCTGAGGGACTAGATGGTGTGTGGCCTCAGCTCCGTCTCGGGCCCTATTCAGATCCAGGCTAAAAACCCACCTCTTTGAGGCTGATCTCCTTATTTTCCTGCTTATCACCCATCTGGATCTTGTCATGCCCCTAGATTTCCCCTAGGCCCCAGTTGTTGTGTGGTCTGTCTTGATTAGACTGTAAGCTGTTGGGTCCTCCACAGGCCAGTTTTCAGGATATCCCTAATGAATATGCATGAGAGAGCTCTGCATACATACTTCCTCCGTTGTATGCAAATCTGAATTCATTAGGGATATCCCAAAAACCTGGCCTGTTTGCGGCCCTCGAGGACTTAACTTGTGCGCCCCTGTCATATAATAACTGCTTACTTCCAACTTGTGTCCACAGATCTGTAACATACAAAACTTAAGACATGCATCAGACCAAGGTCCATTGAACCCAGTATCCTCTTTCCAATGGTGGTCCATCCAGATCACCAGCACCTGGCAGATCCCAAAAAGTAGACTGAATTGACTCGCAACTCATTTCCAGGATAAGCAATGGTTTTCCCAAATCTACCTAATAAGTTTCTGTGGGGTTTTCCTCCGGAGCTTATCCAAGCGGTCTCGTAGATCACATCCTCTGGCAACAAATTATGTCGTTCATTTTGTATTTCTCCTGCACCTTTCTACTAGTAACAATCAGGTACTGTAGGTATTTCCCTGTTCCCAGAGGGCTTCCAATCCAAGTAAAGTCTTCCATGATTTGTGCGCCATCTTGCTGGTCATGGAACATCTTTAGTGCTGTATCTATAACGCATCATTCTCCTAAGATAGTCCCATGAGCCTTCCGCTCTCCCCTTGCTTCCAAAAAAATATAGAGTTCACTATTCATTTCCAAGAGGTAATTAAATAAATTCCCTTGGGGAGGGAGGAGTTGATTTGTTTTTGCAATATTTCAACAACAATCAGACGCTTATGTTTCATGTTACTTTGTGAAATATGAGGCAGCATCTGCAGGATTACATTTTGAACCTTAATTGATTTAATCAAGCTGACTTAAGACCTTGTTTCCAAACTACAAAGCTCAGTAAAGAAATTGAATAAGAGCCAAGATAACAGATGTGGTGATTTCTCATGTTGTCTGCTGGCCTGCCTTAATGAAATTATTTTAGTGGATTCACCCTGGGTCATTAACCAAAGACAACCATTCTTGGAGCAGTGCTAATTTTGGAACCAGAGTATTGCATCAGATAGAATATTAGAAAGGACACATCCCCTTTGGCGGGTGATCTTATGTTAGCGTTTCAAATCGTGCAAAGTAGAACGAGTGGCCCTTCACCTGGAGAGATGAGCAGACAGTACAGAGCACATTAGGGAGGTGAGTGCCAGCTCTCCCCCTCAATGATGGTAATTGTGATGCCAGCAATGATCCGCCACCCATCACAGCCTTGGTCAAGATTGCCTAAAAGAGCAGGAGGAAACTACTGAGTCAGTGTTACAAACGTCCCTGTCACTTCCCGAGGGGAGAATCTCACTTTCACACATTAGGCAACAAGAGATTCCTATATAGAGTTGCCAAGCACTTCTCTGGTAGACTGCCTTCACCTGCCATCCGCCACTCAAGCTAGACTAGAAACCATCCATCATACTGCCTTTTCCTTTCTCAGTCCAACTCTTTGGAATGCTCTATCTCCCAACCTCAGAGTAGAAATATCCTATGTCAAATTCAAATCACAACTCAAAACCCATCTCTTCCAGAAAGCCTTTGACCTCCCTACTACTTGACTCTTTAATCTTCCACTCCCTTGCTTCCAGTTTCTGTCTCTCTCCTAAGTAAGAGTTTTACCTTCTTTCCTATCCTTTATGGTGATCCTTCCTCTTCCATCCTTATCTGATTTTATTGTAAACCGCCATATTGAAAATTTGAAGGGCGGCATATCAAGCTTAATAAACCCAGGGCAGCTGGTCGCAGGACAAGAGCAACCAGCAGATCAACCTCCTGGAGCTATGGGCCATATACTTAGCCCTCTGAGCCTTTTGTCGCCGCTTACGGCACCAGCCAGTGTTGGTCCAGATAAACAACCAGGTGGCAATGTTCTGTGTGAACAAACAGTGGGCACGGGATCTCGTGCTCCTACGCACTCCGGCAGGTTATACTTCTGGGGGCAGTATACCTGCCAGGCCAGAACAACTCGCTGACCATCAGACTGAGCAGAATCCTCCAGCTACACGAGTGGCAGCTGAACCCCAGTGTGGCCTACCGGCTCTTTCATCTCTGGGGGGAACCTGAGATAGACCTGTTCACCAGTCCGGACAACTACCTGTTTCCCCGGCAGGCCCACCCCTCCAGGATGGCAGTAGACGTGTTCCTCATCTTGTGGTCAAGAGGCCTCATGTACGCCTTCCCACCCACTCCACTAATTGCCAAGACATTGTTCAGGACCTTCCGCAACAAAGCCTTGCTCATGCTGATAGCCCCTTGATGGCCCAGGCAACCATGGTTCCCGCTACTCCTCCAGCTATCGAGACTCCCATCCCGTTTGGGGAACTCTCCAGGGTTCCTGTCCAGGAGGGGGGCTCTCTTCTGCACCCCAACCTGGAGTCCCTGTCGCTGACAGCATGGCTGTTGAAAAGGTGACCCTAGTCCCTTTCAATCTCTCGGGTGAGGTAGAGGAGATTTTGCTGGCCTCTTGTAAGACTTTCACTAGGAAAGCGTACACCCTCAAATGGTGTAGGTTTCCAATTTGGTGTGCAGAGCATGGGACCGACTCATTCTCCTATCCAGTGAGACTCGTGCTACAGTATCTTCTCCACCTCTTGCAATCCGGGCTTAAATCAAACTCCATCAGGGTACACCTCAGTGCCCTGGCACCGCACCACCACCCGGAGGATAGCAAACTCCTCTCGATCCAGCCACTGATGACCCTCTTCCTACAGGATCTGCTCTTATCGAAGCCCCCAGTCTGCCCTCCAGCGACTGACTGGGACCTCAATGTGGTATTCGGGCAGCTCATTCACCTGCCCTTTGAACCTCTGGCTACCTGCCACCTGCGATACCTCTCGTGGAAGGTGGCGTTACTGGTTGCGCTCATCTCCGCTCGCAAGGTTAGCGAGCTTCAGGCCTTAGTGGCAGAGTCACCATATACCAGGTTCTACAAGAACAGGGTGGTGCTCCGCACACACCCTAAATTCCTCCCGAAGGTGGTATCATAGTAACATAGTAAATGACGGCAGATAAAGACCAGTATGGTCCATCTAATCTGCCCAGTAAGATGGCAAGAGTAGGTGCACCTGCCGCTCCATGCAGGCCATCCCTCCCCAGGTCTTTGTTTAGGGGTGAACCCACTGCTCCATGTAGGACACCCCTGTTTGTTGAGAAATTAGATAGTTATCATCCTTCCACTTCAGTCAGGAGGTCGTACTTCCCACCTTCTTTCCAAGACCTCACTCCAGTAGGGAAGAGACGATCCTCCACACCCTGGACTGTAAGAGGGCCTTGTCCTTCTACATCCAGCATACTCAAGGCCACTGCAAAGCTGCTCAATTTTTCGTCTCATACGACCCCAGTAGATTGGGGGAGGCAATGACCAAACATACAGTATCCACCTGGGTGGCAGACTATATAGCCTTCGTCTATGAGCAGGCAGGGCTCCCGCTGGAAGGCCGAGTCACAGTGCACCATGTGAGGGCCATGGAGGCCTCCATGGTAAACCTCCATTCCAAACCTCCGTTCTGTCCCGATGGTGGACATCTGTCTGGCCGCCACTTGGTCTTCAGTTGATACCTTCGCAGCTCATTACTGCCTGAAAAGGGAGTCCCAATGGGACAGTGCCTTTGGCCAGGCCATGCTCCGAAATATTTTCGGGGTTTAGGCAACTCCTACCCTCTGACCCTTCTGTGTTCAGGCTACCGGAGTGCTGGTTTCCATCGGACACAGGGGTCCTATTGTAGTCTGTAGCTACAGACTTAATTGCTGCTGCTCACAGATCCCTTTGAGGGCAACCATGTTTTCGCTATGGGCTTTTGTTAGCCTGTAGCTGAGGAGTCCCATATGTAACATAGTAAATGACGGCAGATAAAGACCAGTATGATCCATCTAGTCTGCCCAGTAAGATGGCAAGAGTAGGTGCACCTGCCACCCCTCCCCATGTCTTTGCTTAGGGGTGAACCCACCACTCCATGTACGAAACCCCTATTTGTTGAGAAGTTAGATGGTTCCGTTTATTTTGTTTTTATCTTGTTGCTGCAAAGGGATCCTCTGTGTCTGTCCCATGCCGTTTTGAATTCTGTCACCATGTTTGCCCTCACCACTTCCATCAGGAGGGCATTCCAAGCATCCACCACCCTTTCAGTGAAAAACTATTTCCTGACATTGCCTTTCAATTTACCACTTTGCAGCTTCATGTTATGCCCTCTAGTTTTACAGCATCCCCATCTTTGGAAGAGGTTTGTTTGTTCATTGTTTCTCTTTAAGTATTTAAAGGTCTGAATCATATCTCCCCGTCCCTCCTCTCCTCCAAAGTGTACATATTTAGGTCTTCAAGTCTCTGGATCCGTTACTTTTTGACATATTCATAAATGACCTGGAAAAGGGAATAACTAGTGTTGTTATCAAATTTGCAGACGACACAAAACTGTTTAAAGTTGTTAAAACCCAAAAGGACTGTGGAAAACTGCAGGAGGATCTGGATAAACTGGAAGACTGGGCATCCAAATGGCAGATGAAATTTAATGTGGACAAGTGCAAAGTTATGCACCTAGGAAAGAACAACCCACACTATGGTTACACTATGCAAGGTTCCACATTGGGAACCACTACCCAGGAAAAAGATTTAGGAGTCATCGTGGATAACATGTTAAAACCCTCCGCCCAGTGTGCAGCGGCGGCCAAGAAAGCAAATAGAATGCTAGGTGTCATAAGGAAAGGAATGGAAAATAAAACAAAGGATATTATAATGCCTCTGTATCATTCCATGGTACGACCGCACCTTGAATATTGTGTGCAATTCTGGTCACCGTATCTTAAAAAGGATATAGCGTTATTAGAAAAGGTTCAGAGAAGAGCCACCAAAATAGTAAAGGGGATGGAAGGCTACTCCTATGAAGAGAGGCTACAAAGGTTAGGGCTCTTCAACCTGGAAAAGAGACGGCTGAGGGGAGGGGAGATATGATAAAAGTCTATAAATTAATGAATGGAGTGGAACGGGTAAACGTAGATCAATTGTTTACGCTATCAGAATATAGAAAGTCTAAGGGACATGTAATGAAGCTACAGGGTAAACTATTTAAGACAAATAAGAGAAAATATTTTTTCACTCAACGTGTAATCAAACTCTGGAATTTGTTACCAGAGGATGTAGTAAAGGCTGTTAGTGTAGCTGGGTTTAAAAAAGGTTTGGACAAGTTCCTGGAGGAAAGGTCCATAAACCATTATTAAAAAGGGACCCAAGATATCAATGCTTGACCCAATACAAGCATTGTGGAACCTGTGTCTCTTGGGGATACTGCTAGGTACTGTCGCGCCCACTGCTGGCTAGGCGGTTGCCTATAGGCAGTGGACGTACCTCCTATTGTCCCTTGGTATTACGGGTTCCCAGAGCCAAGGCTTCTGGGGGATTGTAGTTGTGAAAAAATGAGTAGCCGAGGGTTGAAGGCAAATACAGGAAAAATTTATTCTTTTCTTCTTTTGCCCTTTTAAACATACAGCAACAAAAGTAGGATACTTCTCCAAATAAAGAAAAAGGAAATTCCACAGTAACACCGGTAGCAACTGCTTCACTCAGCTTGTTATACCAGTAGTATATCTTTTCCAGAGTTCAAGAATACAGCTTAAGGGTTCCTTGCTCAGTTCAGCCCAAATAACTGCTCTTCCAAACTGAGCACTATGCAAAGCACAACCCACTTTACTTCTGGCTGTTTATACGTTTAGGTAGTGACTTCTTAAGCATTCAAATCAGCACTTCTGAACCTTCTCTGCCAGCTTTAAAATGTTAGCAACTTCATTCCAAACATTTCTAGCAGAACAAGCAAGTACAAAGCTTCTGGGTTTTCTCAGTTTTAATCCTTACAGCTTCTTCACCTTTGCTTTACACACAAAGAACAGGCCATTTGAGAGTCGGCAGAACTATTATCCGAATCATAGTTATCTACCTGCATGCTCTCATACTCGGGGTCAGTTAGCATCTGGCTGGAATCAGCTTGTGGGATTTCAGGTTTTATTTCTTCTAATAACTTTAAAACCTTCTCCCAATGAGACCTCTTTCTAGGTTGAGGAATGTTGGAAGGGCTGAGGGAATTCTTATCCTTCAATAAACTATGCAAGGTTTCAAATGGGCTCACCTTACTTCTAGTAACAGAGCTCTTTACAGACCTTTCTCGAGGTGAAGCTCTTCCCCCAGGTTCTGGCAGGACCACACCCGTGCTCTGCTCAAAGACAGCACTTTCCTCAGGATAAACTCACCTGTCCTCAGGGCCTGCTGTAATGCTCCTACAACATGGGCTTCCTTCAGAGCTGTAGTTTCCTGTGTGCTGGTTGCAACGAGAACCTTTCCTGAGGCTGCTTCTAGAATACCTCTCTCTCAGCTTTCTTGCAAGAACCTTTCCCTTCTCTTCCTGGTTCCCCGGTTGTCTCTTCTCTTCCTGGTTCCCCGGTTGTCCCTTCTCTTCCTGGTTCCCCAGGCTTAAATGACTGGGGCTGCCCTATGGCTTCAAACTCCGCCCCCGGGTGTTCTCCATTACCTACCCTGGTTGCCTTGGAGCTAGGGCGTGGCTTGCACTCAGCAACTCTATGTGTGTGTTTTTTTTCCTTGGCTGGAGTTTCAAAGTCAAAACTCCCTGAACTATTCTGCTTAGGGGTAAATGTCTGTTTTCTATCCATTTCCCTGGGCTCCACTACAGTCTCGCCACCACAGTACGTATAACCTAGATTGGCCACTGTTTGAAACAGGATACTGGGCTTGATGGACCTTGGTCTGACCCAGTATGGCATATCTTATGTTCTTATGTTCTCATAAGGCTTCTGACGCAGGCTCCAAATCATTTTGGTCGCCTTCCTCTGAACAGTTTCCAGTCTTTTTACATCCTTTGCAAGATAGGGTCTCCACACAGTATTCCACACAGTATTCCAAGTGAGGCCTCACCAGTGACTTGTACAGTGGCATAAGTACCTCTTCCTTTCTGCTGGTAATCCCTCTTTGTATGCAGCCCAACATCCTCCTGGCTTTTGCCACCACCTTGTCGCACTGTTTTGCCACCTTGAGATCATCAGAGAATCGCACCAAGGTCTTTCTCCTGAACCGTGCACACTAAGCTCTCGCCCCTATTGCGTACATTTCCCTTGGATTTCTGCTACCCAAGAGCATGACACTGCACTTTTTCGCATTAAATCGTAATTACCAAGCATTAGACCATTCTTCCAGCTTTTGTAGATCTTTCCTCATGTTAACCACTCCCTCGGGGGAGTCCACTCTGTTGCAGATTTTTGTGTCATCTGCAAAAAGACAGACTTTTTCATTCAGTCCTTCAGCAATATCACTCACAAATACATTGAACAGTGCCGGGCCCAGGACTGAACCCTGGAGCACCCCGCTAATCACCTTCTTTCATCCGAGTGAGCTCCATGTACCATCTCCTTCTGTCCTCTGTCAGTCAACCAATTTTCTAATCCAGTTTACCATCTTGGGACCCATCCCCAAGCTACTGAATTTATTGACAAGCTTCCTATGAGGAACAGTATCAAAGGCTTTGCTGAAATCCAGGTAGAT
Source organism: Ichthyophis bannanicus (assembly GCA_033557465.1). Taxonomy (NCBI): domain Eukaryota; kingdom Metazoa; phylum Chordata; class Amphibia; order Gymnophiona; family Ichthyophiidae; genus Ichthyophis; species Ichthyophis bannanicus. The sequence continues at coordinate 20,107,146 of CM066038.1, read as the reverse complement.
GACATACATCGCATGCCCCTGATCTAATTCCTTGGTCACCCAGTCAAAGAACTCAATCAGATTTGTTTGGCAAGACCGTCCTTCCATAAAACCATGCTGCCTCAGATCTTGCAACCTGTTAGTTTTGAGAAAGTTCACTATTCGCTCTTTCAGGAGCGCCTCCATTACTTTTCCCGCCACCGAGGTAAGGCTCACGGGCCAGTAGTTTGATACTTCTTCCCTTTCACCACTTTTGTGTAGAGGTACGACATCAGCCATTCTCCAGTCCTGAGGAACCTCTCCTGTTTCCAAGGATCTGTTGAAGATATCCTTTAACGGTCCTGCAAGAACCTCTCTGAGCTCTTTCAGTATCCTGGGATGTCCAGGATACTGAAAGAGCTCAGAGAGGTTGTGAGGACTGACTTCCTGCTTGTTCCCGGAGAAAGCGTAGTTACTCACCTCTTTCTAGTTTAACCTACAGTGCCTCCTCTCTCCCTTTTAAGCCCTGTATTTCCATAGCTTTAATATTTTTTACACATAGTGCCACTCCTTCTCCCCTTCTTCCCACCCTGTCCTTTCTGAACAGCCTGGTATAGTTACATCTCAGTCATGGTTGTCCGTAAACCATGTCTCTGTTAGTGCCACTAAATCCAAGTCAGCCTCTCCCATTAAAGCCTCAACATTTGGGATCTTATTTCCCATGCTACGAGCATTTATACACACTGCTTTCCAGATGTTGCCCCTTTTACCCATTTCCATAAACGTTTTTAATGTTTCACTTACCTGGGGGCTTTTTTCATCCATCCCCAACAAATCTAGTTTAAAGCCCTCTTCAATAGGTTAGCCAGTCTGCTACTGAAGACAGGTCGACCCTTCTTGGACAGAAGGACGCCATCTCTTCCCTTTTGTCAACACTGGGTCCATTATGGCCCCTCCTCTGTGAGTTTCATTGCCAGCTGCTGGACAGTTCTCCCTGTAAAGAATCCAGGATCTCCACAGCAGAGATATCCCAATCAACATCTGGAGTATTGAAATCACCTATCAATAGCACTTTCCCTTTCATAGCAATATTGTGAATGTCTTCAATTAAATCTGTCTATTTCTTCTGCTTATAAAGGAGGCTTGTATATCTCACCAATGTAAATAGATATTCAATTTCCTCTTTCTGTATTGGCAAGCAATAGATTTCCATTGAAAAGTGCTCCAGTAAACTTCAAGGCTGATATTGTACCGGCCATGTGTGGTTAAATAGGACAGTTTTCACCAGATATTCAAATGCAATTATCCTTGAACTACTATTGGAAACGTATGAGCCAGTGTTTCTAAAACCAGTACTGGTATGTGCTCTAGCCAGTCTGATGTTCAGGATATCCACAATGATTATCCACAAGATACATTTGCATAGACTGTCTCTATTGCATGCAAATCAGTTCATGCGTATTCATTGTGGATACCCTAAAACCAGACTGGCTAGGGGATAAACCAGGACTGGATTGAGAAACACTGGTATAAGCCAAATATAAATAAATAGCATCACAGGTTTAGATTGAATATTTGGTTAACTTCATGTCTGCAATCTGATTGGCCAAAGTTTCCCAGGCGGCAATATCAGCACTGACCAAACAAAGCTGAATCGCATCTCGGGAAGGCCCATAGAGCTGCCTTTTTTTGTTGGGCTGAATTTTGTCCATGCAATGATTTCCTAGACAAAATTTAGCCAGACAATGGGGTTGGAGGAGAAAGGTTTTCAATTTGGAACCTCAGAGTTTCTCTGGCCAACTCCCACGTTTGAATAAGCCCTTGGAATATCGACCCCTACCCTATTAGAAAAGGGAAAGTTTTACAGATTGCATCTTTCATACTCAAAGAGTAATAGATGGTCACATGATGATATAATTATCTCTGAACTGTACATAAACACACACAAATGCTTATTTAGACCGACTGGTGCATGTTTCATGTGATGTTTAGATTTATCTCACCCGGAGTAGCAGATGCTGACACACTAGAAATCTCTACGGGCCCTTTTACTAAACCTGCTAAGCAGTTAATGTGCATTTTAGCACACGTAACTGTTCCCATGCGGGCATGCTAGTGACTGCATGCTAATTCATGCAATAGCTGCATGTCCCCCGATGCGGCAGGGAATGGGTTGCAGTGTGGGTGTGAAGAACACATTGCCGTGAGCTTAGGGGCAGTTGCCACATGCGAACTGACAATGTGGCAATAAGCGCAATAACCCACTTGTATGAGTGGGTTATGTGCACCCATGATAATCTCACCACACGTTAGGGTACACGCCTGTATGGTCACTGCCAGAAACATGCTGCTCACTTCCCCCGAAAGTTACCGCGGAAGCTTTGCACTTACCTCGCATTAGTTTTAGTGCTAAAAGCATGGGAAGTGCAAAACCCTAATGGGTCTGGTTAAAGGGGCCCCGTTGCTTATTAAGGACGGCATTTCCCTGTATTTTCCAGGCCAGTGTCTCCAAGTGTAAACAGTGACACCCTCGTAAACCAGAGTATATTGAATATGATCGCAGTCTCTCAAATTTAGAGCTAGGGCTCTTCTTAATTCCTTCAGGCAACATAGCGATCTCTGCTTGGAAAAGTTTTTAATCAAATCAATGGTGCCCAATAGAACTGGAACAATTCCTGTGGCTTTGCACTGCATTTTCATGGTAACTGATTATTTTTGTTGGTACGCAAGGATCTTCTCTTCCTTCACACATAGTGCGGAATATTTGCATGGCACTGACATTTTTATTAGTAATGCCTTCAGTGTGCTTTACCCCTTTACCACAGTGATCAGATCTCTTGCTTTGAGCCTGATATCAGCGGGAATAACAGTGTTCCATGTGATCACAATTTCTTCATTTTCCAATATTCTGTCTGGATCGTGATCCCAGTGTCTTTCTGGTACAGTGATCTTATAGTGTTTGCAGTTTCCACTGGGTAAGACTCACTACCTCATAGCGCCTTTCTGTGTTCAGTAGTGAGGCCTGCTGGTTTACTCCATTGAATGCACATAAAGGAGACACCTTTTCAATGCACTAACTTAACACATTTCTTGACCAGCTTTCCAGAGCTAAAACCCCTGTCCTGAGATCTGGACAAAATGAGTAAAAGATGGCACTACTAGAAAATATAAGAGTGAATCATAAAAAGCATTCCAATTTCTATATTCAGGCATTCATATCAGCACATCGCACTAAGCGACAAAATGTGTGCCCACTTCCATTTCAGTGCTACGAAAGCTGCATTTGTCTATTTTACCAGTTTTTTCCTATGTTGGCCATGATATTGATAAGATGGAGGTTGATCGAAGGAGGGTCACCAAATAATGTAATCCATGAAGAGAAGGGCTGAGGACGCTAACGACATATCTCTGGAAGAAAGGAAATAGCAAAGAGATATCTACAAATATTCAAATATCTAACAGGCTTCAGTAATGAACCATAAGGAAACATATTTCATGCAAAGCAAAACTCAAGGACGTGAAAACAGAGGGCGTGAGACTCAAAAGCGATATGTGAAAATACATTTTAACTGAGCAACCGGGACAGCCTTCTAGCAGAGGTGGAGGGAGCAAAATTCAAGGACTTATGGGACTAGGCATAAAGGAAAGACCAAAAATCTGGTAAACCCTGTGAGGAGAACATTAGGCCTCATCTGTTGACATCATCTTTGTTTATGTTATGCAAATATTTAGACAGAACAACTGTGAGAGAGTGTGTAGAAGAATCCCAGACTACCTTAAATGGATTTCCCCCACCAGGCCACTTTAACAAAGCCAGGAAGGTGGGGTCCAACTAGGAAGTGTAAAGACCCAGTTAGGAAAAGTCAAGGAGGCCTAGAACAGGAAGAAGCAGCAGGAACACTTGTCGCTCTGCTAAGGAAAAGTTTGATGCTTTGTAATCTCTAAAGTAGGACAGACCTCTTTGCACGTTTGTCCCGGAACTACTGATCTGCTGGGAAGACGGACCTCTTTAGTGTTTGAAACCGAGTTGTCAGCCTACTAGGAAAGGTGGGCATGTTGGGGTGTTTGACTCTAAACTACACAAATAAAGATTTGTTGACTCAGAACTAAGGTCTGGCTGCTTAAGGGCTCTGGACTCAAATGCTTGCTCACGGTACCACAACAACTTTATTAGGTACAGACGTAGCCTCAGCAAGCAGGGCAAAAGAGACCTGACCAGAACCCAGGTTATCTAGCATGGCACAGATTATAACTGATCCAGCAGTGCAGTTGAGTTGTAGGGGTCTTGCCTGCTTTTGATTTCTCCTCTCTTGAGTTGATCCCCATTGTCCGTTGAGTCCCTTTTGATTGTATTTAGTGTAGATAAGGAGTCAGAAGAAAATGGGGGTACTTCTTTGTGTCATAGGGTGATAGTTCTTTCATGACTAATGTCCCTTAACCATAACTCTGCACCAGGGCTGGCGTTAAGAGGTGGCAAACAAGATAATTGCCCTGGGACCTCATGCAACAGGGGGCTACCAAGCAACCTCAAGCTGAAGGAGGCATAGCCTGCAGACAAGTCTGGGCCCTTGCACATTTAACACCCCTAACCCAACTCATGGTATTGAAGTAAAGTCAGAGACATTGCAGGAAGCAGAGTGCACAGACAAGCCCATTATAACTACAACAATATGCAGAACTTAACAAAAAAGCTGATCAGAGTTTGTTTATTGTTCCAGATGTGGCTGTTAATTTGATTATTTGAACATACAAAGTTGGAGTCTGCCAAAACTCGCAGCTGATTGGTTGGCTGCTTCCCTTTGTGTGTTCTGAAAGCTTTTACGGCAGATATTAGACCATAAATCAGCGTGGCTATTAGCAATGCTGGCAAACGGTGCTGGTGCTGGTAATTTAGTTGAGAGATTAACCAGACCTGCTGCATGACATATTGCACATGGTTTGTCTCCTACTGCTGTTTTCTGTTTGGAAGCTTCCAGCTGCCACGTCGACTCCGCGCAGTTCCCCCTGCAATGTGTCCATTCAGCCATGATTCTAGTTCACGTGCACCAATGTTCCTTGGACATGAAGCCAATGGCTCTCCGGCACGACAGAACTGACTCTGTTTTGTTCTTCTGTCTTTACTGATGGACATTGTGACACATAAAAATGAGCCCTCTGTAGTGCTGAGTCCCACCATCTGGATCACACGCGATGGCAGAAATAGTTTCAGTCCAAACGTCCGTACAGAATTGGACGTCTGTGCTTGGTTCTTCCTGTTTTCTGCATGTTCAATACAAGATGTTTTCTCATTAGGGTATTTGGTTGTACTGAGCTGGTGAAAGAGCGTCATGTGTTGGCGAGATCGATGTGATTTTCTGGTCACATCGTTTACTTACACTTCCTAATCTGTTCTTCTTACAGCTCCTGAAGTACTGGCTCAGAAGCCCTACAGCAAAGCGGTGGACTGCTGGTCCATAGGTGTCATTGCATACATCCTGTAAGTATCTTTGCTTAACGATAGACTTTATTTTAAAATGACAGATGTGATGGAAGGTGCAGTAAGCGCCAGGCTTCACACGTAACAGGACCGAGGGGCGAGTTTACTAAATTGCAGGAAGTTTTTGCGCTTAATGCTTTTTAACAGCAAAAGCAAAAGTGTGATAAATGCAAACGCTATGCGCTGCTCTTGGCGGTGTGCCCAGCATGTCTCCCGTACTTATAGCACAAAAAAGGTTCTGTGCTAAACATTAACTTCATCTGAAATTAGTGCAGATGCACTTAACGTCTCCTGCAGAAGTGACAGCATGCAATGATTGTGTACTAACTGCACTATACAACATACACCCAGTCTCTGCCCATAACCTACTCAGACCCCACCCAATCCTGCCCAGTCTCCGCCCATAACCTACTCAGACCCCGCCCAATCCTGCCCAGTCTCCACCCATAACCTACTGAGTCCCCGCCCAATCCTGCCCAGTCTCCACCCATAACCCGCCCAGCCTCCACCCACCAAATCCTGCCCAGTCTCTGCCCATAGCCTACTGAGTCCCCGCCCAATCCTGCCCAGTCTCCACCCATAACCCATACAGTCTCTGCCCATAACCTACTGAGTCCCCGCCCAATCCTGCGCAGCCTCCACCCATAACCCGCTCAGCCTCCACCCATAACCCATCCAGTCTCTGCCCATAACCCACCCAGTCCCCGCCCAATCCCATGCTAAGCAGTTAGAATGAAATTTGAAGCACACTGGCTGCTCTTAGCAGAAGATAGCAGCTAGCATGGGCCCACACTAGCAGTCTACTCTAACTCCCATGCTATCGGTTTATGGCTTAATATACCACAAAACCAAGGGCAGGTTACAGCAAAACATATTCAATAAGATACAGCATAAAAGCAACACAAAGCAGCAACACAGAGATCGTCCTCAAAATGCTCTACAGATTTAAGCTCAGTAATGCCAAGGGAAAAAAAGGTCTTCACCACCTTCCTGAGCCCCAAAAGATCATCAATAACGTGTATAGCAGAGGGTAAAGCATTCCATTTGAATGGTAAAGAACACGACAGTGCTCTGGTCCAAAGCCTAATGAGTGGTTTGCTCTGGGAGACATAAACATTTGAGCATCCTGGGAACAAGTAACTCATGAGGAAATGTACTCTTGCAAATAGGCCGATAAATATTCTGGAACTATCCACTGAGTCAGTGATGGATTCCATGTGTTATGAATATTATTTCATTGCTATATAATGCCCCTAAGATCACAGGATTAATATAAAAGAGAACCGTTGCTTTATTTAAATGTTTTCATCAAGAAAACTGTAGGAGATAGTCCTTATGAGGCAGCAACGGCACTCAACCGAAGGCTAAGGCACCTTGGGGGGGAAAAAAAAAGGTCAAGTGCACAGCAGAAATCAATTTAAAACATTATGACCATAGCTCCAAACCACCGTCTGTCACAAGATCAAAGGAATAGTAGAGTTTGGAGGCCACAGACAAAGATAATCACCAGGGCATAGGGATTCACTATTTATGTAAAATATTTATGACACACCAAATTACTAAAGTTCTTGGTACATTACATTAAACATCGATATTCAAACATCGCAAACATGATATACATGAACATAAAATACAAACCAATGAAAAATCATATATTATACTATTTGCAAATAGCATGTAAACAGCACATTATTGCTGCTTAGTTAATAGTAAGTGTAGAACTAGTGATATACTCCTCCCACTCTATGATTTTATTCTTCCATGAAAGCAGGGCCAGCTTAGCCAATAAGCAGACCAGACAGTCGCCTAGGGACGCCGTTTTTGGTGAGACAGGAAAGAGCTGCTGCAGTGAACTAGCTCTCAGCGGAGGTCTGACACGTGCTAAAAGTGTGCGTTGGACCTGCGTTGACAGCTAGCGCGGGGCCATGACTGCGCTGCTGCATTATGGCACTAACTGTCCACGGCACGTTAGGGTTGCATCCGGGAGGGGTCGCAGCAGAGTGTACGCAGTGCAGTGCACCTAGGATACCCCTATGATGGGCACAAAATGAAGCTGCAAGGAGGTAAACTTAAAAGCAACGTCAGGAAATGCTTCGTCACTGAAAGGGTGGTGGAGGCTTGGCATGCCCTCCCGATGGAGGTGGTGGGGGCAAATACAGTGGTGGAACTCAAAATGCCATGGGACAGACACATAGCAAGAGGATAAAATCAAAATAAACATAACTATTTCTTATACCTCAACAAATAGAGAGAGGTGACCTGCACAGAGTTGTGGGTACACCGCTAAACAAAGGCGTAGAGGGGGTGACCTGTACGGAGCAGTGGGTGCACCTACTCTAGCCACCGTACTGGGCAGATTAGATGGACCGGACTGCTCTTTATCTTCCGTCATCTACTATGTTCGTATGTTACAGTATTAGGTGCGCTCAGCACCTCGTCTAGTGCCACAGCAGGGACACGGCTCCATGCTCCTGTCAGTTAAGTCTGTGGTGTTGCCTAATGCACCATGGCTTTGCGTCTTATGGGCATGTTAGGTGCAACACCACAGCACCCGTTAGTAAAGGGTCCCTAGGTCTGTCCAGTCTGCCCATCCATACCAAATACTAGGTCCTACAATCCCCTCCAGGGCCGGCCCCAGAGTTGGATCGAGGTGTTGGGCCCTAAGCAAACTTTACATCTTTTGCCTCTCCCAGAATCTATTTTTTAGCTTTCAATGCCCTGCTCTTTGCCACCACCACTTCCCCATAGAAGCTGCCACCCTAAGCAGCCACCTAGTTGGCCTAATGGTTGGGCCAGCTCTGATTCCTTGAATTGAATTCGCTTGCTTGAATTCAGATACAGTCCTTGTTTGCCACCTCCACTGGGAGACTGTTCCACGCATCCACTGTTCTTTCCATAAAGAAATATTTCCGTAAATTTCTCTTGCATCTTTCCGCTTTCGTCTTCACCCCATGCCCTCCATTCCAGAGCTGGCTTTCTATCGAAAGAGGCCTATGTCCTGTGCATTTATTCTACAAAGGTATTTAAATGTTTCTCTCATCTCTCACCTCTCTTCCAAAGTATACATACTGAGATTTTTTAACTCTGCCCCCATATGCTTTATGATGAAGACCACTGACCCGTTTAGTAGCCGCCCTCTGCAGTGACTTCATCCTCTTCACGGTAAAAAACTGACAGTGTCTTCTCTAAGATGTACCGGATAGTGCAGACCAAGCAGTGATGTTGCAGATAGATCTATGTGCTGCTTTTGACTTGGTCAATCGTGATCTGCTTTTGCTTATGTTGATGCAGTGGGGTTATCTCTATCTATCTTAAGATGTCTGGAAGGTTTCTAAAAAGCAAGGTCGTTCTGTGTTTGTTGGAATTGGGCGTTATCTGCTTCCTGTGTTGGTAATGTGGGATGCCTCAAGGCTCTCTTCTGTCCCCAGTACTGTTTAGTGTTTTTTGGGGGTTCTGAGGTGAGGCATGAGGAGGTTTAGGAGCGCTTTTCTTCTCCTGTGCAGATGATATTATATTGCTGGCACCCTTTAAGAGTTCTTTGTTAGCCATGCATGCGTTCTTGGTTGTTTTCGTTGGCTCCTGAAGAGCCCTTTGTTTGTCAGGCGTTTGCTGTTGATTTTTTTGTCATATGTTTATGTGCCACTTTGAACTTATGTGTTTAGGTGGTTTATAAATGCTGTAAATAAAATAAAATAAATAAATAAATTTGCTTTGAGTTATAGCAGTGGATGTCTCAAAATAAATTGAATGTTAACCCTGAGAAACCAAGTTCTTATGGAGAAATGATTTTCCTCTGAAGAACCTGGTGGCTGGATCTGGAATTCCCCTTGGTGCTTCCGTTGGGATGTTTATTGATTAATGCGTCAGATAAGAGCAAATCTTTTGGACAACCATATCTAGAATACAGTCCTGGTGGTCCTGCACACCCAGCCAGACTATTGCAGCCTAGTATCGGTTCGTCAGATAACTACACTACAGCAAATTAGCCTTGAGGGGATGAAGGTGGGAAAGTGTGTCCCCCTGCTGATCACACTACATTGGTGGCTGGTTAAGGCACTTACTCATGTTAAATTGTTGTTGTTAATTGTGAAGATTTAACATGGACTGATCGCCTTAGTCTCCTGTTCACTTCCTCTGTGTTTCCTCAGCATTCCACGGCATACGTCCTAGTCCTCAGTTGTGCTGTCTGTCTTGACAAAATAGCAGATCTCCAGCCTCCTTCCCCTCTCTCTACTCATCTAAAGCAGGAAGCAGACGCCGTCATCATAGGGTCCCTTGTCTCAGTGTGCAGTGTGTGCTCACAGACCCCAGTACTCAGCATGGGCAGCAGCAGTCAGCACAGGGTCCCTTGTGTCAGTGTGCAGTGTGTGCTTACAGACCCCAGTACTCAGCATAGGCAGCAGCAGTCAGCACAGGGTCCCTTGTGTCAGTGTGTAGTGTGTGCTTACAGACCCCAGTACTCAGCATGGGCAGCAGCAGTCAGCACAGGGTCCCTTGTGTCAGTGTGTAGTGTGTGCTTACAGACCCCAGTACTCAGCATGGGCAGCAGCAGTCAGCACAGGGTCCCTTGTGTCAGTGTGCAGTGTGCGCTTACAGACCCCAGTGCTCAGCATGGGAAGCAGCAGTCAGCACAGGGTCCCTTGTGTTAGTGTGCAGTGTGTGCTTACAGACCCCAGTGCTCAGCATGGGAAGCAGCAGTCAGCACAGGGTCCCTCGTGTCAGTGTGCAGTGCTGCTTACAGACCCCAGTACTCAGCATGGGCAGCAGAAGTCGGCACAGGGTCCCTTGTGTCAGTGTGCAGTGTGCGCTTATAGACGCCAGTACTCAGCATGGGCAGCAGCAGTCAGCACAGGGTCCCTCGTGTCAGTGTGCAGTGTGTGTTTATAGACCCCAGTACTCAGCATGGGCAGCAGCAGTCAGCACAGGGTCCCTTGTGTCATTGTGCAGTGTGTGTTTATAGACCCCAGTACTCAGCATGGGCAGCAGCAGTCAGCACAGGGTCCCTTGTGTCAGTGTGCAGTGTGAGCTTACAGACCCCAGTACTCAGCATGGGCTGCAGCAGTCAGCAGAGGGTCCATTGTGTCAGTGTGCAGTGTGTGCTTACAGACCCCAGTACTCAGCACGGGCAGCAGCAGTCAGCACAGGGTCCCTTGTGTCAGTGTGCAGTGTGTGCTTACAGACCCCAGTGCTCAGCATGGGCAGCAGCAGTCAGCACAGGGTCCCTCGTGTCAGTGTGCAGTGTGTGCTTACAGACCCCAGTACTCAGCATGGGCAGCAGCAGTCAGCACAGGGTCCCTTGTGTCAATGTGCAGTGTGCGCTTATAGACCCCAATACTCAGCATGGGCAGCAGCAGTCAGCACAGGGTCCCTTGTGTCAGTGTGCAGTGTGTGCTTACAGACCCCAGTACTCAGCATGGGCAGCAGCAGTCAGCACAGGGTCCCTTGTGTCAGTGTGCAGTGTGTGCTTACAGACCCCAGTACTCAGCATGGGCAGCAGCAGTCAGCACAGGTTCCATGGTATCAGTGTGTAGTGTGTGCTTACAGACCCCAGTACTCAGCATGGGCAGCAGCAGTCAGCACAGGGTCCCTTGTGTCAGTGTGCAGTGTGCGCTTACAGACCCCAGTACTCAGCATGGGCAGCAGCAGTCAGCACAGGGTCCCTTGTGTCAGTGTGCAGTGTGCGCTTACAGACCCCAGTACTCAGCATGGGCAGCAGCAGTCAGCACAGGGTCCCTTGTGTCAGTGTGCAGTGTGTGCTTACAGACCCCAGTGCTCAGCATGGGCAGCAGCAGTCAGCACAGGGTCCCTTGTGTCAGTGTGCAGTGTGCGTTTATAGACCCCAGTGCTCAGCATGGGCAGCAGGAGTCGGCACAGGGTCCCTTGTGTCAGTGTGTAGTGTGTGCTTACAGACCCCAGTACTCAGCATGGACAGCAGCAGTCAGCACAGGGTCCCTTGTGTCAGTGTGCAGTGTGCGCTTACAGACCCCAGTACTCAGCATGGGCAGCAGCAGTCAGCACAGGGTCCCTTGTGTCAGTGTGCAGTGTGCGCTTACAGACCCCAGTGCTCAGAATGGGCAGCAGCAGTCAGCACAGGGTCCCTCGTGTCAGTGTGCAGTGTGTGCTTACAGACCCCAGTACTCAGCATGGGCAGCAGGAGTCGGCACAGGGTCCCTTGTGTCAGTGTGCAGTGTGTGCTTACAGACCCCAGTACTCAGCATGGGCAGCAGCAGTCAGCACAGGGTCCCTTGTGTCAGTGTGCAGTGTGCGCTTACAGACCCCAGTACTCAGCATGGGCAGCAGCAGTCAGCACAGGGTCCATTGTGTCAGTGTGCAGTGTGTGCTTACAGACACCAGTGCTCAGCATGGGCAGCAGCAGTCAGCACAGGGTCCCTTGTGTCAGTGTGCAGTGTGCGTTTACAGACCCCAGTGCTCAGCATGGGCAGCAGGAGTCGGCACAGGGTCCCTTGTGTCAGTGTGTAGTGTGTGCTTACAGACCCCAGTACTCAGCATGGACAGCAGCAGTCAGCACAGGGTCCCTTGTGTCAGTGTGCAGTGTGCGCTTACAGACCCCAGTACTCAGCATGGGCAGCAGCAGTCAGCACAGGGTCCCTTGTGTCAGTGTGCAGTGTGCGCTTACAGACCCCAGTGCTCAGAATGGGCAGCAGCAGTCAGCACAGGGTCCCTCGTGTCAGTGTGCAGTGTGTGCTTACAGACCCCAGTACTCAGCATGGGCAGCAGGAGTCGGCACAGGGTCCCTTGTGTCAGTGTGCAGTGTGCGCTTACAGACCCCAGTACTCAGCATAGGCAGCAGCAGTCAGCACAGGGTCCCTTGTGTCAGTGTGCAGTGTGTGCTTACAGACCCCAGTGCTCAGCATGGGCAGCAGCAGTCAGCACAGGGTCCCTTGTGTCAGTGTGCAGTGTGTGCTTACAGACCCCAGTACTCAGCATGGGCAGCAGCAGTCAGCACAGGGTCCCTTGTGTCAGTGTGCAGTGTGAGCTTACAGACCCCAGTACTCAGCATGGGCAGCAGCAGTCAGCACAGGGTTCCTTGTATCAGTGTGCAGTGTGCGCTTACAGACCCCAGTACTCAGCATGGGCAGTAGCAGTCAGCACAGGGTCCCTCGTGTCAGTGCGCAGTGTGTGCTTACAGACCCCAGTACTCAGCATGGGCAGCAGCAGTTAGCACAGGGTCCCTTGTGTCAGTGTGCAGTGTGTGCTTACAGACCCCAGTGCTCACATGGGCAGCAGGAGTCGGCACAGGGTCCCTTGTGTCAGTGTGCAGTGTGTGCTTACACACCCCAGTACTCAGCATGGGCAGCAGAAGTCGGCACAGGGTCCCTTGTGTCAGTGTGCAGTGTGTGCTTACAGACCCCAGTACTCAGCATGGGCAGCAGCAGTCAGCACAGGGTCCCTTGTGTCAGTGTGCAGTGTGCGCTTACAGACCCCAGTACTCAGCATGGGCAGCAGCAGTCAGTACAGGGTCCCTTGTTTCAGTGTGCAGTGTGCGCTTACAGACCCCAGTGCTCACATGGGCAGCAGGAGTCGGCACAGGGTCCCTTGTGTCAGTGTGCAGTGTGCGCTTACAGACCCCAGTACTCAGCATGGGCAGCAGCAGTCAGTACAGGGTCCCTTGTTTCAGTGTGCAGTGTGTGCTTACAGACCCCAGTACTCAGCATGGGCAGCAGCAGTCAGCACAGGGTCCCTTGTGTCAGTGTGCAGTGTGCGCTTACAGACCCCAGTACTCAGCATAGGCAGCAGCAGTCAGCACTGGGTCCCTTGTGTCAGTGTGCAGTGTGAGCTTACAGACCCCAGTGCTCAGCATGGGCAGCAGCAGTCAGCACAGGATCCCTTGTGTCAGTGTGCAGTGTGCGCTTACAGACCCCAGTACTCAGCATGGGCAGCAGCAGTCAGCACAGGGTCCCTTGTGTCAGTGTGCAGTGTGCGCTTACAGACCCCAGTACTCTGCATGGATTTCCTTCTTAACAGGGAGCTTACACAGGAGAGGGCAAGGGTTTATGAATGTTCACTGGCTGCCAGGCCACATGCTGACTGGTGACTGTCAGTAGTTGGTAGGTCATGGTGAATGTCCAGAGAGAAGGGGAAATGGCCTTGTTTCTGTGACCCCATCCACTGATGATGTGACCCCATTTGGGAACCGCTGTTGTAAGCTCTTAAGGGACTGTCTCTTACATGTCTCTATACCGTGCTGCAAACATACGAATGATAATTAGTAATAGTTATATGTGTGTGCGTTCCCTTGAGTCGTAGAGGTGTCCTTTCCTTTCTTTTAGTTTTACTTTCCTTACATAAAACTCCGTTGCCATTCTCCTTCGTGTTTCCTTACCATTCCCCCTAGCTGCTGTGTTGTCTGTCTTGACTAGATTGTAAGCTCCGATGAACAGGGATCATCTTTTAGCTGTGTCTGTGCAGTGCTGCCTACGTCTTGTAGCGCTATACAAATCTTCAGTAGTAGTAGTAGTAACAGCTTTCTTTAGTTTAGCCCAGTGTCCTTCTGCCTTGTTTGTCTTCTCCCAGCCTTCCAGTGGCCTGTTCAGGAATTTCCCCATTTTACCAAAGTCAGCAGGACAGACAGGGTTCTTGCTTTTAGTTTGACTTCAGAGGTGGTGAGGGGGGGGGGGGATCGGTGCTGTAAGAGGAAAGAGGATGAGAAGGAAGGGCGGAGCAGGCAGTGGACCTATGAAGGGACTGGGAGAGAGGGGTTGGATAGAGGGGAGGCTAGCCGTAAAAGGGGGCACTGGCTGGGAGCTAGAAGAGGAACAGGAAGGTGGAATCCTGACTAGGAGAGGATGGAGAGAGGGACTGATCACCTCTGCATCTTTTTTTCGCTTTGCGTGGATGCTTTCTCTACCATTACTGCCACAGAGCAATCTGGCTCAAAGAATCACTCCACAAACTCTGGAATGCTTCCCATCTTCCACCATAGTCCTTCCCAGTAACTACTTCTCCCTTCCTGTCGATGATCAAGTCCATGGTACCAGCCTGGTCTCCGGCTCCAGTGGACCTGCCTTCACCGGGTGCAGAGACTCTGGAGGAAGCATCACACCCCCAGCTTACTCCAACACTTTAAACAGTCCCGTTATCACTGTCGTTCCATGATCGTCTCTGCTAAAAGGGTCGATCACTCTAACCTTATTTCCTCTTCAGGCAATCACTATACTGTCTAATCCCGCTCCCTGCGAAAAGCCTGCAGATGATGCACCTTCCCCAGACCATTTTGCCCAGTTCTTCCACAATAAAGGCACTAAACTTCGCTCAGCACTCCCTGATTGCCCACCTCCCATCTCCCTTAGCCCTCCCCCCTGCCCGAATCCCCGACTCAAGTCTGGTGCTCTTTTCCCACTGTATCTTCAGCAGAATTACTCAAGATTATAACTTCCTCTCACAAAACCACCTGTCGCTCTGACCCGAACCCACCTGCCTGGCTTACCGAGACGTCACTTGCCCTGTTACCCGCCATCCTCTCAATCATGAACAGTGGGTGTTTTCCCCGCCCCGTCCCATCTTACAAACTCCTCCTTAGACTGCTCTTCCTCCTCCATTGCCTCAGAAAAATCCATGTTATTAATGTCCCTGTTTAATGTACATTACCAAGTTTTAAGTTACAGTATAAACCGCTTTGAATGAAATGATAAAGTGGTATAAAGAATGTTAAATAAATAAATAAAAATGAAACTCCTTACGCACTTGGATTCCACTAATGCCCTGCTCCCCCACCAATCTGGTTTTCGCCTGGGACATAACACTGAAACAATATGTCTCTTCTTTCTCAACGAAGTCCGCGAGTCCCATGAGAGAGGCAGCATGTCCCTAGCAGCCTCCTTGGATCTGTCCTCTGCTTTCGATCTTGTTGACCACAACATTCTTCTCTCCCATCTACACGATTTCAGCCTGCGTGATACTGTTATTCATGGGTTTCGCTCATTCCTTCTCACGTCCTTCTCTGTCGTACCTAATTCAACTTCATCCCCCCACACCTCACTATGCTATGGTATACTACAGGACTCTGTATGGCCCCCCACTACTGTTCAGTATTTTCCTTGTTCCTCTCACCCTTCTTCTACAGCAAAGCAGGGTCTCGGCATATATTGGGCTGACCACATAATAGTTTTTCTCTACACTGACCCTGTTTCTCCGAATCTTTCTCCCCTTAACGCTTGTGTTATCCAGTCACTAGCTGGATGTCATCTAACCACCTTCTTATGAATCCTGGTAAGACTTCTGCCATTTGGCTCACTGGTTCCAGTTCCTATCACTCACTTTCCCCAATCCTCCTGGTATCCTCGTTCCGTTACTTAGGTGTTATTCTTGATTCTTCCCTGACCTTTCATAATCATATTAGTGCTGTTGTGTGCCGCTCTCCATCAGATCCGGGTCATTCGACCGTTCCTTTCCCCCTCTTCCCTGACCACCTTGCTTCTAACGCTAATCATGTCTCGTTCTCTCAGACCTCTCACATCACAAACTGCAGCGCCTACAGCTCATCCAAAATACGGCCATCAAGATACTTGCTTACGCTTTATTTATTTATTTTATTTAGCTGTATTTATATCCCGCTTTTCACCGGGTCAAAGCGGCGTTACATAAAAAAAAGGGGGGAGAATTTAAGTATGAGGGCGGGGCCATCACCGGGGAGGCAACATTGATGATTTCAACATAGGATAGACTTTGGACATGGGACAGACTTTGGACATGGTCAGGTTAGTACAGGTTTGAGTTGGGGGGTCATGGTGGGCGAGGTCAAAGGTTAGTGCGCTTTTTTGGTGGGGGTCATGTTAAGGTATTCCTGGAACAGGATGGTTTTCAGCTGTTTTCTGAAAGATAGTAGATCGGCATTATTTCGGAGACAACTCGGTAGAGAGTTCCATAAGGATGGAGCATAAAGGTCAAAGGCTCGATTGCAGGTCCATTGCGAGCATTTGGTTCTTTTGTGAGGGACGGTGAGGGAATTGCTGGAGGCTTGTCTGGTAGTTCTGCCGTGGGCTGGTCGAGACAGTAGGGTGTGAAGTTGGGAGTTCTGTGTTTGATGGATGGCTTTGTGGGTGAGTAGGATGGCTTTGTATTTAGTCCTTGCTTCGAGGGGGAGTATGTGTAGGTCTTTCAGAATTGGGGTGATGTGGTTGGTTTTCTTTGCTCTCTGAATGATTCTCGCTGTGGTGTTCAGTGCTGTTCGGAGGGGGTTGGTCTGCGTGGCTGGAAGGCCATGGTATATTATGTTACAGTAGTCCAGATGTGGGAGCGTCATGGCTTGCATCACAGTTCGGAAGTCTTGATGTTCAAGAAGGGGTCTGAGACGTTGCACTGTTCTTGCCTTGTGGAATATAGTTCCGGAGGTTTTGGTGATTTGCTGCTTTAAGGTGAGGGCTTGATCAATAATAATGCCCAGGTACCTTGTGGTACCTATGTTGAGGTGTGTAGGTGGTGTGAAGTCTTGTGACTATGAGGGCTTCTGTTTTCTTTATGTTGATGGATAAGTTGTTTGCTTGTAGCCAGTTGGATACCTCGGTGAAGCATGTTGATAGATGGGTGTTTGTTGGGTTCATGGTTGTAATGGGGGCGTAGAGCATGATATCGTCAGCGTATATGTGGAAGCTGATGTTGTGAGTGCGTATGACTGAGCAGAGTGGTTGAAGGTAAATGTTGAAGAGCATGGCTGACAGTGTGGATCCTTGGGGAACTCCTTGGTGTTGCTGGAATGGGGGGGATGTCGAGGTGCTGGTACGGATTAATTGCTCTCTGTTAGTTAGGTATGATTGGAACCACTTTAGTACAGTGTCTTTGATCCCAATTGTCCGTAGTCTGTGTATGAGGATGTTGTGGGAGATGGTGTCGAAAGCTGCGGATATGTCAAGGAAGATCAAGGCATATCCACCTTGACCTTTGCGCTTTCACCACGTAACCTCACTTCTAATTCACTTCCACCCGCTCCCGATATCCTATCGTATCCAGTACAAACTCCTCACCCTGCTACACACAGCACTTCACACTGACACACCTCTTTATCTCTCAAACCTGATTATTCCATATTCTCCACTCCATCCATGCCAACTGCCTTCACCTGCCATCCGCCACTCAAGCTAGACTAGAAACCATCCGTCATACTGCCTTTTCCTTTCTCGGTCCAACTCTTTGGAATGTTCTATCTCCCGACCTCAGATTAGAAATATCCTATGTCATATTCAAATCACAACTCAAAACTCAAATCACAACTCAAAACCCATCTCTTCCAGAAAGCCTTTGACCTCCCTACTGCTTGACTCTTTAATCTTCCACTCCCTTGATTTCAGTTTCCATCTCTGTCCTAAGTAAGAGTGTTACCTTCTTTCCTGTCCTTTATGGTGATCCTTTCTCCTCCGTCCTTCTTTACCTGATTTTATTGTAAACCGCCCTATTGGCGGCATATCAAGCTTAATAAACATAAACATCGTGGGGCTTGGGTAGGAAGAAGTATAGACACAGGTTGGGAGGACATGTGTTGTGAGAGAAAGAGAGAACGTGAGAGGGAGAAGAAAGCTGAGATAAGACAGAACGGATACAATTTTGAAGAGAGCCAGTAGAAATGAGAAAGAGAGTATGAGCCGTGATTTAAGAGGGAGAGAGGAGCTGAGAGATCTGAAGAGGACTGGAGGAGAGAGAAGAAAGAGCTGATAGGAGAGAGAAGCTGAAAAAGGATCATGAGGGAGGAGAGAGGCATGACGGAGTGAGGAGAGAAGTGGAAGTGGCAGGAGGTGGTGAGAGAAACTTTGGATAGTCAGGTGGTAGAGCAACTCTTTGGACTCTGCAAACACCAGATTGTCACTGGCCTGGAATCTGCAACTACTGGGAGAAGTGCTGCAGGAGATTGGGGGGCAGGGAGGCAGGAGCAGTCCCAGGAAACAAGGATATGTCTAGGTTCAGGAAGGGCAGATCAGTGAATTGATCCAAATCTGTGTGGGACGAAGGATCACAAACTGAGAGCCAAGTTAAGCCTGCCAGTGGAGGAAAGTCTCCGCGATGAATGACGTCTTCAGAGGTGGGGGCTGGCTATGGAGAAGTGAGGGGGGAACCTGCTGGGGAGTCGAGGGGAAGAGGGAAACAGAGCAGGCTAAAGGAAGCATACGGTGTGGAGCGGGCAGCCGCTTCCAAATATAAAAAGTCCAACTGAGAGGAAGAATTAAGATGTGTAGATGCAGAGAGGAAATTCCTGTTGGGTGGGGAGGGGGGGGGCAGAAGGAAGGAGGAGGCGGCAGAGATTAGGAGAATGAGACAGAATAGAAGGGCTGAGATTTATAGACTTTTTTTCAGTTTGTTTCAGAAATGAATGCATGTAAAATTTGATTAACGCATACACACGTTTTTTAACACAGGTAGTCCTACTTTAGCTGTATTCACCAGGAGGTTTTGTGCTTATAAAGGCAATTTAGTAAGCTGAATGCACATCGCCACTGCACCTCAGTGAGCAGAGCAGAAGGGGTGTTAGCCGCAATCAAAGAAGCTCAAAGCTCACAGCACTGTACAAATAGCTCCCATAACGGAAGTCATCTGCTTAATGTGTTGCAATCTGCAATAAGCCGTCCTTACGCGGCCCCTTTTCTGTGGTCCTCAGTTACTTCAGCAGCTGCTTGGCAGACAGTCCTAGTCTTTCTGTGCAGCTCATGGATTTTAAAGTATCAGTGGCACATCCAACAGATGGCTAAAACCTGCTGCTTCTTTCTCTATAACATCAGCAAAATTCGTCCCTGCCTTTCTACTCACACTACTGACACCCTTATCCACTCGCTAGTCACCTCTCGTCTTGACTATTGTAACCTGCTCCTCACTGGTCTCCCTCTGAATCATCTTTCTCCCCTTCAATCTGTGCAAAACTCAGCTGCGCGGCTTATCTTCCGCCGGTGTTGCTATGCTCATGTAACGCCTCTTCTCAAGTCACTTCACAAGCTCCCCATCAGTTTCCGCATCTAGTTCAAACTTCTCCTGCTGACCTGCAAGTGCATTCATTCTGCGGCTCCTCACTGCCTTTCCTCTCTTATCTCACTCTACACCCCTCCTTGGGAACTCCGCTCCTCTGGCAGATCCCTTCTATCTGTGCCCTTCTCTGCCACTGCCATCTCCAGACTTCATTCATTCTGCGGCTCCTCACTGCCTTTCCTCTCTAATCTCACTCTACACCTGTCCTCGGGAACTCCGCTCCTCTGGCAGATCCCTTCTATCTGTGCCCTTCTCTACCACTGCCATCTCCAGACTTTCTCCATTCCACCTTGCTGCTCCATATGCCTGGAACAAACTACCTCAGCTTGTACATCGGACTCCTTCTCTGACCCTATTCAAATCCAGGCTAAAAACGTACCTCTTTAAGGCCGCTTTTGGAACCTGATGCTTCTCACTCTCTTGTCCACTACTTATGTGTATCTTACCATACTCTAGTCCCCAATTGCACTATAGGGCTCATTTCATTCTGGACATAGATCCCCTCTGTATGTCTGGTCTGAGTCAGACGTACAGAGGGGATCATGATTCTGATCCCATGGGGCACGTCTAGCTCCGCAGGATCAGAATCATGATCAGTCATATAGGTGCAGGCCGGGACTGTGATTCAGTCCAGCTGCATGTACATGACCTGCCCAACTAACTCAGTCAGGGCTTTTAAATGGAGCCGTGGTGCCATGGTGTCCGGTTGCCATGGCACCGTGACTCCATTTAAAAGCTGCGATGCCGGCTGCCGGAACAAAATGCTTAACCCCACAACCCAACCCTCGATCTGGCCTCCTAAGGCCAGGGTCAGGCTGTGGGGAGTGTCCTCGGGCCTCCCTGCCGCCTTCGTCCCCCAGCATTTAAATAAACACACGTCCAGGGAAGTTATTCCACCTCAGAAGTGAAATAACTTCCCTGCACATGTCGCCGGCCCTGGACGTACAGGACTGACATTGGAATCTGCCCTGTACGTCCAGGGATGGCGACCGGCCGCCGTCCGCCCTGCCTCTGCCTCCAATCCTCCCCTTCCCCACCTCTGTCTAATTTCCCTGTACAACTGGCGGAGAAGTTAGATGAGGGCAGAGAAGGCAGGAACAGCGGGGATAGAACGTCCATCCCCACTGTTTGTGGCATAGAATCGGGCCCTATGTGTTTTGTCTTGTTTAGATGGCAAGCTCTGATGAGCAGGGACTGTGTCTTCCATCTATATGTACAGCGCTGTCTGTGCCGTGTAGCGCTATACAAATAGAAACATAGAAACATGATGACAGAAAAAGACCACATGGCCTATCTAGTCTATCCTTCCATAACAACAACTACAACAGTCCACTTTTTACCTTTAGAGATCCTCTGTGTTGGTCCCATGCTTTTTTGAATTCAATTACTGTCCTCATCTCTACCACCTCCACTGCGAGACTATTCCATGGATCCAGTATTCTTTCTGTAAAGAAATATTTCCGCATATCACTCCTGAATCTATCTCCCTTCACCCTCATCCCATGTCCCCTCGTAGCAGAACTTGCTTTCAATTGAAAGAGGCTCTCTCCCTGAACATTTATGCCACGGAGGTATTTAAACATCTCAATCATATCACCTCTATCCCGCCTTTCCTCTAAGGTGTACATATTAAGATCCTTAAGTCTGTCCTCATATGCTTTATAATGAAGACCACTAATCATCTTAGTAGCACCCCTCTGTACCGACTCCATCCTGTTCACATCCTTTTGAAGGTGCGGTCTCCAGAATTGCACACCATACTCCAAATGAGGTGGCACCAAAGACTTATACAGAGGCATTATCACCTCCTTTTTTCTGCTAGCCATTCCTCTCCGTATGCACCCAAGTATCCTTCTAGCTTTTGCAGGTCGCCTTTTCTACCTGTTTAGCTACTTTAAGATCATCAGATACAACCACGCCTAGGTCCCACTCTTCTTTAGTGGACAAAAGTACTTCACCTCCTATACTGTATTGCTCCCTTGGATTGCTGCAGCCTAAATGCATGACCTTACATTTTTTAACATTAAATCCCAGCTGCCAAATTCTAGACCATTCTTCAAGCTTAGCTAGATCCCTCCTCATGTTATCTACACCTTCCTGGGTGTCTACTCTATTGCAGATTTTGGTATCATCTGCAAAGAGGCAAACCTTACTCGACAGCCCTTCCGCTATATCACTAACAAGGATGTTAAAAAGAATCGGACCAAGGACAGATCCCTGGGGCACACCACTGTAGTAGTATTCTCTTGGCGGGAACTGGAAAAAGCCAGGAGGCCCTTGTCACTAGACACTCTCACACAACTCCCTTCTCAAATAAAAGTCCAGGCTAGGAACTGTGTTCTGAACCAAGGGCTTACTTACGTTTTAGAATCACTGAGAAAACAAAAAACAAATACAACCGTCATGAAAAAATGACAAGAACTGTTACAAAAGCAGACTACTTTCCTCTCCCTTTAATAGTGTACTTTGAACCTCATTCCTTCCCAAGTCTCTGCACCTTATCTTTAGCATTTGGTTTTTTCCTCAACACTCTTCCCTTGTTATGAACAATCTCTGGGTACCTGTTATCCGCCACTTACTTACCACCAGTTCTCTAAAAAGAATGTCCTTTCTTTGTCATCCATGTCTTTTCCAGTGTGTTTCATTCACAGTTCCTCAGACCTGTGTTAGATGACACCCTTTTGCTCGCATACTCTTGGTATTCAGCCTATGTCGGTTCCTTTTCCTCTTGTACAGGTAGCTGCTGAAGATGCATCTCCTCAGTGTTAGTCCACCTGGCTCTTGGATCCTTAAATCTGGAGGGATTGGTGCAGGAACACTCCTTGAACCTCCTTTTTAGGCTAAATTCTCCTCTGCCTCAAGGCAGCGGCTCCAAGCCTATCCAACTTCTCTAGTCATGGTGGCTGCATACAGATACTCCTCTTTCCATGATGGTGATTCACACCCATCGCATGCCCCTGATCTAGTTCTCTGGTCACCCAGTCAAAGAACTCAATCAGATTTGTTTGGCAAGATCGTCCTTTGGTAAAACCATGTTGCCTCAGATCATGCAACCTATTGGTTTCGAGAAAGTCCACTATTCTCTCTTTCAGGAGCGCCTCCATTACTTTTCACATCACCGAGGTAAGACTTACTGGCCTGTAGTTTACCACGTCTTCCCTATCACCACTTTTGTGAAGAGGTATCAGATCAGCCCTTCTCCAGTCCTTTGAAACTTCTCCTGTCTCCAGGAATCTATTAAAAACATCCTTTAAAGGCCCTGCAAGAACCTCTCTGAGCTCTTTCAGTATCCTGGGTGTATCCCATCCGGTCCCATGGCCTTGTCCACTCAGTTTTGCAAGCTGCTCTCAGATATCTTCTGTGAACGGTGAAGTATTTACTCCATTCCCATTTGTATATTTGTCAATCACAGGTGGTCCTTCTCCAGGATTTTCTTTAGTAAATACAGAACATAAGTACTTGTTTAGCATTTTTGCTTTTTTAATGTCAGTTTCTACGAATCTGTTATCGCACTTTTGAGTCCTGCAATTCCACCTCTGATCTTCCTCTTCTCCCGAATATACCTGAAGAAAGTTTTGTCTCCCCACTTCACATCTTTAGCCGTCTTTTCTTCGACCTTTGATTTTGCTGTCCTTATTTCTCTTTTTGTGTCTTTTAGCTTTATCCTGTATTCTGTTCTGTGTTCCTCTGTGAACTGAATTTTGTGAAAGCTGCAGTTTTTGCCTTTATTTGTGCAGCCACTTCTTTGGAGAACCACATAGGTTTCCATTTCCTCTTGTTTTTATTTACTTTCCTTACAAATGTATCTGTTGCTCCTTTTATTGCCTCCTTTAGTTTAGTCCACTACAATTTCACTTCCCTTACCTCCTCCCACCCTCTCAACTCCTCATTCAGGCGCTTGGCCATCTTCCTGAAGTCAGTGTTTCTGAAGTCTAGGACTTTGAGCTTGCTGTGATTCGACGCTGCCTTGGTTTTTAATCTCAAAACCACACCATGTGATGATCGCTGCTGCTCACAGGGCACCCACCCGGACATTCGACACGCTATCTCCGTTGGTGGGTACTAGATCCAGCATTGAGCTTTCCCTGGTTGGTTCCATCAGCATTTGTCTTAACAATGCATCTTGGAAGGCATCTGCAATTCTTTTACTTCTTTGCAGATTTGCAGAAGGAATACTCCAGTCCGCATCGAATAGATTAAAGTCAACCAATATGATCACTTCCTCCTTCATGGCTACCTTTGCATTATTAATAATCAAGTCTCTATTCATTTCTTTGGAGACCTTTAGACTAAACCAGTTTGGATGATAGTGCCATCTCCTCTTTCCAATACAATCCACAGCACTTCTTCTTTTCCCCATGTCCCCAGCATTTCAGCAGCTTTAATATTGCTTTTGGCATATAGGGCTACTCCTCCTCCTTTTCTACCCTCTCTATCTCTTCTAAATAGATTATAGCTAGCTATGGCTATATCCCATTCATGCGACTCGTTAAACCATGTTTCTGTAATGGCCACAATGTCCAAATCCATTTCCACCATTAGGGCTTCCAGGTCTGGAACTTTGTTCGCTAGGCTTCGAGCATTTGTGCTCATTGCTTTCCAGCATTCGTTGACGGGCTTGCCTGTATTTTGCATGGATTTTGTTCTACACGCCTTTTCCCGCTTGTCATTGGTGTGTGGGTTAATAGTGTAGCTGTTTCCAATGTCATGTTTTTGCTGGGAGTGATGACCTGAACTTGTTCTTCTCCATCCATCACTCCTTTCCCAAGTTTAAATGCCTGTCCACATAATGCCTCAATTTTTCACTTAGGATCCTTTTCCTTGCAACAGAGATATTTAGTTCATCCAGACAGTATAGCCTCTCGTTGTTCCATCTATTTCCCCAGTTGCCAATAACCATAATCGTGCAGCCCCATTGATTCCAATCTGTTGAAGCCTTGCAAGAAGGATATTGTGATTAATGGATTCAAACACAGAAGTTATATCCAAGACTATTAAAATGAAGGCTTGTTTGGCATTTTCTAAGCCTCATATGAGTCTATTGAATGAAGATATGAGGAGCGTTTCTACACCGTGTTTTGGCCTAAAACCATATTAGTGTATGTCCAGTGTCACATGCATATCACTGTGGTCTTGAAGTTGGTTTTGGCCAATCATTTTGATTATTTTAGCTGCAAATGGAAGGCTTGATATTGGTCTGTATGAGTTATGGCGTGTTTTGTCCGGTGAAGCAGGCTTTAAGATAGGCCGGATAGATGCTCTTTTTAGAGCTTTAGGCATGTGACCTTGCGAAAGGGATCGGTTAACTAATTTCAGTATAGTAGGGTGCCATTTCCTCCCGTGTTACTTTTACCCAGCTTACCGGGCATGGATATAGTGGTGATGTAATCGTGCTGATGGAGTTAATGATCTGCTGCAGGTGGTCTGTGTTAGCGTAATGTGGTGCCATCAATGCCTTCTCGATGTCTGGGAGGGGGAAGATTAGCCGCGCAGCTGAGTTTTGAATAGATTGAAGGGGAGAGAGATGATTCAGAGGGAGACCAGCAAGGAGGAGGTTGCAATAGTCTAGACAGCAGGTGACTAAAGTGTCTGTGTTCAGAAAGGAAGGGGTGAATTTTGCTGATGTTATAGAGAAAGAAACGACAGGTTTTAGCTATCTGTTGGATGTGTGTGGAGAAGGAGAGGGAGGAGTCAAAGATGTCCCCAAGGTTGCGGATTGAGGAAACAGAGAGCAGAAGAGTGCTATCCACAGAGTGAGAAAAGAGGAAGGGGAGAGGTGGGTTTAGGGGGAAAATAAGAAGCTCTGTTTTGGCCATGTTCACTTTCCAGCGCTGGTGAAACATCCAGGCAGCAATGTCAGATAGGCAGGCAGAGATCCGGGCCTGGATTGCTGGAGAGATTTCAGGTGCAAAGAGTAGATCTGAGAGTCATCAGCGTAAAAATGGTACTAGAAAGCATGGGAGGAGATGCGTGCACAAAGGGACTGGGTACAGAGAGAGAGAAGAGGAGTAGGCCCAAGACAGATCCTTGGGGTACACTAACTGAGAGTGGGACAGCAGTAGAGGAGGTTCCAACAGAACAAACACTGAAAGTGATGGGAGAGATAAGAAGAAAACCAGGATAGCATAGAGCCCTTAAAACCAAGCAAGGACAAGGTGTCGAGGAGAAGGTGGTGGTCAACAGTGTCGAAAGCAGCAGAAAGGTCAAGAAGGATGAGGATTGAGTAAAGGTCAACATTCCCCCACAACTAAGGATCCTCTGTGATTATCCCAGGCTTTACCCCTCACTCACCCCACAGCTAAGGACCCTCTGTGCTTATCCCAGGCTTTACCACTCACTCCCCCCACAGCTAAGGATCCTCTGTGCTTATCCCAGGCTTTACCCCTCACTCCCCCCACAGCTAAGGATCCTCTGTGCTTATCCCAGGCTATACCCCTCACTCCCCCATAGCTAATGATCCTCTGTGATTATCCCAGGCTTTACCACTCACTCCCCCCACAGCTAAGTATCCTCTGTGCTTAAATCAGGCTTTACCTTCACTCCCCCTCAGCTAAGGATCCTCTGTGCTTATCTCAGGCTTTACCCCTCACTCCCTCCAGAGCTAAGGATCCTCTGTGCTTACCCCAGGCTATACCCTTCACTCCCACTCAGCTAAGGATCCTCTGTGCTTATCCCAGGCTTTACCCCTCACTCCCCCCACAGCTAAGGATCCTCTGTGCTTATCACAGGCTTTACCCCTCACTCCCCCACAGCTAAGTATCCTCTGTGCTTATCTCAGGCTTTACCTTCACTCCCCCTCAGCTAAGGATCCTCTGTGCTTATCCCTGGCTTTACCCCTCACTCTCCCCACAGCTAAGGATCCTCTGTGCTTATCCCAGGCTTTACCCCTCACTCCCCCACAGCTAAGTATCCTCTGTGCTTATCTCAGGCTTTACCTTCACTCCCCCTCAGCTAAGGATCCTCTGTGCTTATCCCTGGCTTTACCCCTCACTCTCCCCACAGCTAAGGATCCTCTGTGCTTATCCCAGGCTTTACCCCTCACTCCCCCCCCTCCCGCTGCTAAGGATCCTCTTTGCTTATCCCAGGCTTTACCCCTCACCTGGCCCGTCTTTTGCCAGTGTGAGGCCCATGGCACCTAGCGGTCTGCAAGGGCCCCGGATGGGCCGGATCCCACATGATGAGCCCAGCTGACCATGTCATGGACTCCTCACTAAAGTCACTCGTGACATCATTTTGTTACAAATCATTGAAATCAACTTTAATCAATTACTGACAAACTGACCGACAAAGCCGACAATCATATGTCCACATCACAATTCACAAACAGCTGTCAGCCTGTCAAACACTTAACAATCGAATTGGAAATTTACAGTTTCAAGCATTCTAACTTTGCGATGCGTTAATGCAATTCCACGTGCTGACTGCTGACAGTTAGCTAAGTATCAACATGTCGAAGTTCGGACATGTGTTAATGCAAAGTCACGGATAATGCACTCAGAGTCAACTTCTCTCAGAAGGTCCTGCTCAATACTCAGCAAGCTAAGCAGGTTCAGACGCTCGTGCGACATCGTTGATCTGAGATGATTCTTAATCAGCTTCCACTTGCTGAATGACCGCTCACCTGAGCAGTTCGTCACCATGTGTTCGCAAACGTGCTAAGGAGGCCATTATCAATGATGAAGCGATGCAACTGAATTTCGATCTTGCTGCAGATTGTAGCATTATCTGGATCGTCATTCTCATCTTCCTCCAGGTCGTCCGACTCCGACGCCTGCAATGCTTCGTTGCCCAGCTTTGTTTGCAGAGCTGCCTTAAATTGTACTAACTCTTCCGCCAGTTCAGGCTGCAGATCGGAGGCATAGTGGTTAACTAATTTGCTTGCACCTTCTCGAATTTCTGCATCAGAAACTGATGATATTTTATGCAAGAAAGTATATTATGATAGTCTGGTTCCCGGTCTACAGTTTACTGTTCAGAACAAGCTGAACGAAGGGCCAAAACATTTACAAATAACTTTAAAAAACTTTATGAGTGTAAAATAAAAATGTAAAAAAATAAATTGAAACTAGAATAAGTAAAGAAATAACATAATAAAAAAAATTAAACTTTAAATGTCTTAAACATAAAAAGGACTTATAAAACTAAAACATTACAACAAGCAGCTGCTGGAGCGCGTGGGGCCCCTTAGATGCACGGGGCCCCTGGCACAGTGCCATAGTGCCAACCCATAAAGAAGGGTCAGCCCCTCACTCAACCACAGTTAAGGACCCTCTGTGCTTATCCCAGGCTTTACCCCTCACTCCCCCCACAGCTAAGGATCCTCTGTGCTTATCCCAGGCTTTACCCCTCACTCCTCCCACAGCTAAGGATCCTCTGTGCTTATCCCAGGTTTTACCCCTCTCTCCCCCCACAGCTAAGGATCCTCTGTGCTTATCCCAGGCTTTACCCCTCACTCCTCCCACAGCTAAGGATCCTCTGTGCTTATCCCAGGTTTTACCCCTCTCTCCCCCCACAGCTAAGGATCCTCTGTGCTTATCCCAGGCTTTACCCCTCATGCCCCCCTCAGCTAAGGATCCTCTGTGCTTATCCCAGACTTTACCCCTCACTCCCCCACAGCTAAGGATCCTCTGTGCTTATCCCAGGCTTTACCCCTCGCTCCCCCCGCAGCTAAGGATCCTCTGTGCTTATCCCAAGCTTTACCCCTCACTCCCCCCACAGCTAAGGATCCTCAGTGCTTATCCCAGGCTTTACCCCTTACTCCCCCCACAGCTAAGGATCCTCTGTGCTTATCCCAGGCTTTACCCCTCACTCCCCCCACAGCTAAGGATCCTCTGTGCTTATCCCAGGCTTTACCCCTCACTCCCCCCACAGCTAAGGATCCTCTGTGCTTATCCCAGACTTTACCCCTCACTCCCCCACAGCTAATGATCCTCTGTGCTTATCCCAGGCTTTACCCCTCACGCCCCCCACAGCTAAGGATCCTCTGTGCTTATCCCAGGCTTTATCTGCACCGTGCATCTAAGCTCTTCATGTTTATTCCAGACATTTTTGGAATCTCTTACCATTTTGGCCAACAGCTTCTCTGGGAGTCCTCCATAAATGCATTACACTCTCATTGAACTGAGTCCGCCACCTATGATTTGTATAACTGTTGGGAAATAGTGTATTTAGTCCATTTTGTAGCTGTTTGCATAATTATGCTGTGATGGGACTATTGTTTATTTTAAATCTGGTCCATGTCCCATGATACCTCTGGGAATCAAGAGACAGCGAGACATTTGCCTTCATCTGGCTTCACCCATTCAACTCATTAAAATACTTTTATATAGTTAATCAGATAATTAAATATATATTTCCTGTCTAGTGACTCTTAGGGCTTGATACAGTTTTGAAAGTAAAGTTGAATGCACTGTGCAGCTATGAATCTGTTGCATCAAACACACAGCAGTGAAACTAGATATCTCACTTTGGGTGGGCCTGTCACATAAGGTACTGACTTAAAGTGAATGGGGACAGCTGAGGGGGTCATTTAGAGTGGCCCACACAGGCGCAAGATCCATGTGGGCCTCTGTGCCCATGTAGCTGAATTTCAAAGAGAAGTTACCTCCATTTTTGCCAGGGCTCAAACTGCAGCCCCTTAGAGTTAGCCACAGTGAGGGGAGCTGTTTTCGCCCTGGGGGATCTAGCTCCTCTTTGAACATTATTTATTAATTTATTTATTTATTTATTTTTCTATACCGCGCTATTTGTCATCAGCGCGGTTTACAGGAAACATGGTTGTGCAAAGAGGGACTGCAGTGCATTTACAATAAAACAGGGTGCTTGAACAGGGGCAACAGTAAATAACATAACAATAACTATTTACAAGTAGGAAGGCAAGATTCTACATACATCTCATCAATATGTACATTGTCCTCCCCATGTTTTTTTAATCAATGTGACCCTCTTGATGCATAAGTTAGGCTGCCATCTTCTCACTGTGGTCATTTCTGGCATATGGAGGATAATTTTGCAAACTCTCGCACAGTTAATGCACATTACTATGCACATATTTGGAGCCGCCTTTATAAAGTGAAGTACCCGTGTATTTTACTTAATAAAATAGAGGTATAACGACACACCTCAGTCGCGTTGTTGCAGTTGCCTCTGCTCTACAGCAGGCATAAGTGCTGTGCCTACATTGTTCAGAAACGTGCCTAAATTATAATATTTGCTGCACCCCAAACTCTGCCCCATGAATGCCCACAGTGAAAGTACATGTGATAGGACTTACGCATGTGCTCGCAGAATAGCGACGGACTGAGGTGTGTCCTCGGACCACTCTTGGAAGACCAGGACTTTAGGAATGTACTACAGTCTCTAATAACCCCACTCATTGATTACTGTAACAGTATCCTCCAGGGACTCCCTAAAAAACCACACCCCAGATCCAACTAGCACAAAACCTTGCAGCACGCATAGTGACAAACTCAAGACGCTCGGACCACATTACCCCATACTTTGTGACCTCCATTGGCTACCAATAACCTCAAGGGTGAAATACAAATGCATAATGATTATCTTCAAGCATCATTACAACATTGCAGCTACCACCTTATCCACCGTCCTCACAACACCTAACAGCTCAAGAGTAAGGAGAAACTGCTCCCAAAACCCATATATAATTCCTTCACACATCCGCTATACAAAACAATGCACCAGTACCAGAGCCTTCTCTTACGTCACACCAGTACTGTGGAACTCCCTCCCCGATCAACTAAGAGCAACAAAATACCTCCTGCAATTCCGCAGAGACCTAAAAACCTACCTGTTCATTGAACACTTCGGTGACCCAGACAATCTCACTAATTCCCAAGAAATCTAAAGATCTAACAAATATTTCCATCATCTACCTCAATAGCCTTAAAATATGCGGTATCATTAAAAAACTAACCTCTGCAATTATAGTGTACATCGTTCTCTGTATATAGTTAGAACATGTTAAATGTTAAATGTATATAGTTCCAATGTTCAATGTAAACATTGCTGTGATGTTCTATGTAAACCGCCCCTGATCACAGGAAGAGGTGGTATATAAAACCTTGTTAAATAAATAAATAAAATAAGTGTCTATTCAAGCATGTAAATCTTTTAAAATAGGGCCTTACGCACTTAAAGAGCGTGTAACCTTTTGTGCGTCCCCTGTAAAATCCGTCCCTTTCTTTGCTCAGGGATTTAACTGGACTAGACAGAGAAAAGGTTCCATCCACAGGAAACAGCAGAGAACAGATGGGGGGAGGGGCAGGGGCAGCAGCTCCAGTAAATTCACGGCTTGAATCTTTTCTGGGGAGCAATGGCTAATAGAACCTAAAAATGTAATTATACCAAGTGTCATCTCTGTCTTACTATCATTTTATTTTCTGTCAACTTTTCCTACCATTCCTCTTCACACTGAGTGAACCAAACTTCCAGGCATCAGAGATTATCAGTAGTTTGTTTCTTGCCCGTGTCGAGTCATCAAATATCCCAGGTCTGATCCTCCAGATAGCTTTATCACAGTAACAAAGTAACTTAGTAAGACAGGGATCTGTGCTGGGTCCGCTGCTTTTTGACATATTCATAAATGACCTGGAAAGTGGAATAACGAGTGAGGTTATCAAATTTGCAGATGACACAAAACTATTTAAAGTTGTTAAAACCCAAGAGGATTGTGGAAAATTGCAAGAGGATCTTGATAAATTGGAAGACTGGGCATTAAAATGGCAGATGAAATTTAATGTGGACAAGTGCAAAGTTATGCACCTAGGGAAGAACAATCCAAACTATGATTACACGATGCAAGGTTCCACATTAGGAACCACCACCCAGGAAAAAGATTTAGGCGTCATTGTGGATACCATGTTAAAACCCTCGGCCCAGTGTGCAGCGGCGGCCAAGAGAGCAAATATAATGCTAGGTATCATAAGGAAAGGAATGGAAAATAAAACAAAAGATATTATAATGCCTCTATACCGTTCCATAGTGAGACCGCACCTTGAATATTGTGTGCAATTCTGGTTGCCGTATCTTAAAAAGGACATAGCATTATTAGAAAAGGTTCAGAGAAGAGCCACCAAAATGGTAAAGGGGATGGAAGGATACTCCTATGAAGAAAGGCTAAAAAGGTTGGGGCTCTTTAACCTGGAAAAGAGACGGCTGAGGAGAGATAAGATAGAAGTCTATAAATTAATGAACCGGTAAACGTAGATCGATTGTTTACGTTATCAGAATATAGAAAGACTAGGGGACATGCAATGAAGCTACAGGGTAAACGATTTAAGACTAATAAAAGAAAATATTTTTTTTCTCAACGTGTAATCAAACTCTGGAATTTGTTACCGGAGGATGTAGTAAAGGCTGTTAGTGTAGCTGGGTTTAAAAAAGGTTTGGACAAGTTCCTGGAGGAAAGGTCCATAAACCATTATTAAGAAGGGACCCAGGATATCAATGCTTGACCCAGTACAAGCATTGTGGAACCTGTGTCTTTTGGGGAAACTGCTAGGTACGTATGACCTAGATTGGCCACTGTTGGAAACAGGATACTGGGCTTGATGGACCTTGGTCTGACCCAGTATGGCATATCTTATGTTCTTATTATGTTCTTATGTTCTTAAGACAGAAAAATACCATTTGACTTATCTAGTCAGGCCGATAGCTCTGTCTGCAGTAAGAACATAAGAACTGCTATACTGGGTCAGATCAAAGGTCCATCGAGCCCAGTATCCTGTTTCCAACAGTGGCCAATCCAGGTCACAAGTATATGACAAATCCCAAACGTAGCCAGTTCTATGCTACTTTTCCCCAGGGATAAGCTGTGGTTTTCTCTTAGACTATCTTAATAACTGTTTAGGGACTTTTCCTCCAGGAATTTGGCCAAATCTTTTTTAAACCCAGCTACACTACCTGCTTTTATGACATCAGCCATCAATGAGTTCCGGAGGCTAATTACACGTTGAGAGAGAGAATATTTTCTCCTGTTTTAAATATGCTACTTTGTAGCTCCAGGGCATGTCCCCTGATCCTTGTATGTTTTGAAGGAGTAAAGAACCGCATCTGCCCGTTCCACTCCACTCAGGATTCTATCGACCTCTATCATTTCACCCTTCAGGTGTGTCTTCTCCAGGCTGCAGAACCCTAATCTCTTTAGCCTTTCGTCATAGGAGAGTCATTCCATCCCCTTTATCATACCGTTCTCTGTATCTTTTTCTAATGCCGCTGTGTCTTTTATCAGATACGGAGACCACAATTGAACACAATACTCAAGGTGCGATTGCACCATGGAGCGATACAGAGGCATTATGATATCCTTGGTTTTTCTTTCTATTCCTTTCCTAATGGTTCTTAACATTCTGTTTGCTTACTCCTAATGTGGAATCTAGCATTGTGCACCTCTAGTTTGGGTTGTTCTTCCCTACATGCATCACTTTGCACTTGTCCACATTAAATTTCATCTGCCATTTGGGTGCTCAGTCTCCCAGTCTCACCACGTCTTCCTGCAGTTTCTCACAATCCATGCAATTTAACAACTCTGAATAATTTGGTGTCATCTGCAGATGTAATGACCTCACTTGTTGCCAATACCAGATCATTTATAAATATGTTAAAAAGCACTAGTCCCAATACAGATCCCTGGGGTCTCCACTATTCACCTTCCACCATTGAGAAAATTGACCATTTAACCCTACTCTCTTTTTTATGTCTTTCAACCAGTTTGCAATCCACAGTAGGACATTGCTTCCTTTGACATGATTTTTTAACATCCTCAAGAAGTCTCTGATGTGGGAGTTTGTTGAATTCTTTCTAAAAGTCTAAATACAATATATCAATTGACTCCCCTTTATCCACATGTTTATTCATGCCTTCAAAAAATGGAGCAAATTGATGAGGTAAACTTCCCTTGGGTAAATCCATATTGGCTTTGCCCAATTAAACCATGTCTGTCCAAGTGTCCAGTAATTTTGTTCTTAATAATATATATGGCGTGGAGGAGTAGCCTAACAGAGCACTGGCTTGGGACCCAAGAGACCAGGGTTCAATTCCCACTAGCACTCCTGGTGGCCTTGGGCAAGTCACTTAACTCTCCATTGCGTCAAAAAGAATCCACGTTATCAATGTCCCTGTTTAATGTACATTACCAAATTTAAGTTAGCTTTGAATGAAATGATAAAGCCGTATAAAAAACCTGTTAAAATAAATAATGGTTTCAATCATTTTGCCCAGCATCAGATGTTAGGCTCACCGATCTGTAGATTCCCAGGTCACCCCTGGAGCCCTTTTTAAAAGTAGGCATGACTTGGCCACTCTCCAGTCTTCTGGTACCATAGACAACTTCAATAATTAGGTTAAAATTCACTGATAGTAGTTGTATGATTCCATCTTTGAGTTCTCTCAGCACACTTGGGTGTACACCATCTCACTGCCAACCCCATAGGCCAACCACCTGCAAGACTTCTCCTTATCTAGTACGGTCTTTCTAACCTTCCCCCTTTGTACTCCTTCATTTTGGCTAGAAGAGCTCCCAAGATCCCTCCATCATCCTCCATTCCCCTGCCTAACAGCAAAACCTCGGAAGTCATCAAAGTAATAATATATCCATACTAGAGCGACTGTTGCTGAAACATCCAGTCTCTAGGGAGATTGTAGGCCTAGGAGCAAGTACGAGAGATGAGCTCATGCAAGTGAAAAATCAAACTTTGGTTGATATTCAAAGGCATTTATTTGGCTAATGGCAGACGTTAACTGGAGAAATACCTCAGCAACCTTTATGTGGGTATTCAGCAGCACTGTCTGAATAGAGCCGCTTTTTTACAGACCATCTTGCCACTATCTCAAAGCTAAACAATAGATTCTGACAGATGGGAGAGAAGGCACAAGGTTGCTTAGGGCGCCAACACCTGGTAAACCAGATATATTGTGTTTGCTTCAAAAACATATG
Source organism: Ichthyophis bannanicus (assembly GCA_033557465.1). Classification (NCBI taxonomy): domain Eukaryota; kingdom Metazoa; phylum Chordata; class Amphibia; order Gymnophiona; family Ichthyophiidae; genus Ichthyophis; species Ichthyophis bannanicus. Next base: position 20,072,794 of record CM066038.1, on the reverse strand, counting down.
CTGGAAGTAATATCATTCTCGTGTAAAATCGATGCGTGTCGTATATATATCAATTGCATTTCAGCCTCGGACATTACAAGGAATTCTGTTTGTTCATTAATGCCGTCACATTGCTATGATAAGAGAAACAGAAGAGACGCTTGATCATTTTATTTTATTTATTGCTTCGAAACCACACCGCGGTAGAACGTCTGCTCAACACAGTTTAGAATTCGGCAAGCAAAAATTGACAATAAAGCAAGGCGACCGGATTGTTTTAGTTCTCCAGATACTGTCTGTACAAATCCTCAGTATCCTGTTTGTCTTCTGACATGGTAGTCACATGAATTCTGGTTATTTATTTATTTATTATAATCTCTTATATACCGCACTATTCGACATCAGCGCGGTTTACATGGAACATAACGATCAGAACAACAGGCTGTTCTGTTATACATAGAACAGGTGTATAGAACTTGGATAACATAGGGTAACTATTCACAGGTAATATTTACATATCGGCATCATGACAGGTATCATGACAGGCATCATGACAGTGCCAGGTACCCACTGTTAGGGGTGCATGTCTAACCATTTAAGCTGGTATGGTAAGGAACATTCCTGAAGCATTATCTGGCTGTTGAACAATGTCATGATGCCGATATGTAAATATGTCGTTATGTCAGCTAGTAAAATTATACGGGCAAGAGATTCCCTTTATACTTCAATATTCTGACAATTTTGGGGGAAAATGTGATACTGTATGAGTAATGTGTGGACCCGTTTATTATACTTCTATGCACGAGCCGAGAGAGGAGGTGATTCAGTCTGACTGTCCGACTAGAGAGCAATTTCTCTCCTTTCTCTACCTCTGATGTGTAGCTGGTTAATCAACCAAAGAGAAACAGCAAATTCCAGAATTTATCCATGAAGATATCATAGAAACTATTGAACCTGGCTCTGTGCCAATGGCCAGTTTCATTTTCATCTCGTATGGATAGTGCAACTTTTCATCAAACACTCAGAAGTTTCCGTTTAGCTGCTTGAAACATCCTGTTGCACTAGTTATGATCTAACTCCTTGGTTTGGTTCATTTTCCTGCCCCTCCATGTCTCCTGCGTTCTCTCTCTCTATCACTCTCTCCTTTCCTGTCCTGTTGTCTCTCATTTTCTTCCATTACCCCCCCCCCCCCACCCCACCCCACCCCCACATTTTCCCTCTTTCCTTTTTCTATCTTTCTTTCTTCAATATATTTTCTGTACTTGTGCAATTATGGTATAAAGAGAACGTTTCTACCAGATTTCCATCACATTGTTTGAGGCCCACATGGACAAGTTCATGAGTTCCAGGTGGCGAAAATTCTGATGCCCGAGATTCCTATATAAGGAGAAAATTAGCTTAGTGGAAGCAAATCGCATTGTTGAGCTGGACACGACCCCCGGCGCATGGCATGTTGTTCACTGTAACAGACGGCAGTGATGTAATTTCTCAGCTGGAGGTTTGCAACACATTGCCCAAAAAATGTGTATTTTGTTTGACCTGGTGACTGGTTAACACCATCTTTTGTTTCTGGCTGTGTCTACTAGAGACAGTGGAAGACAAAGCTATTATTGTGAAATATGGGCAATTCTGGGGACTGCACCTTCAAAAAGATATAAATTGGATAAAGTCAGTTCACAGATTGGCTACTAAAATGGAAACTGTCTTCATCCTAAAGTATATGGGGACAAAGTGCTAAATATATATCTCCTAGAGGATAGGTGAGATCTGATAGAGACATTTAAATACCTCCAGGGTAAATGCACTCGAGGCTGTCCTCTTTCAGTGGAAATAAAGGGTCTTAGGAAGAGGATGAAGGGGGGTAGAAAATAGGACCCGATATTCGAAAGGCATTTACACAGTATACAGCCCAGTAGACCATGTAAATGCCTTAAATCAGGATATTCAGCAGCACTTATACAGTTAGTGCTGTTGAATAGCCCCTTCTAACTCCCCTACCCACCCCGATGCTATCCGGTTAGCATTGGGACAGTCCGGGATGGAGCAGAGGCGGCAAGAAGTGCTACCCGGGCAGCGGTGATGTTGCATGCTGCCCGGTTAGCGCTCTGCACCTTAAAGACGGGCGAGGAAAACTTTTGCCTATCTTTAAGGTGCAGGAGCTAACCGGGTAGCAGGTAATATCGCTGCTGCCCAGTTAGCTACTGTGGCTTCCGGTGTCTGCGGTGATCCTGGATATTCGATGCCAGGGCCGCATATGACCTGGCAGGCAGGGCTATGAACCGTAGGGGTGCATAGCCTGCCTAGGTCCATATCGGGCCCATAGGAAAGAAGAGGTATTCTGCTGGGAGGTCTGAGGGTTACCTCAAGAGCAGAGGTTGCAAGAACAGGATCTACAGGGCGGAGATCAGGGATACAGAAGGAAGAGCAGGAAGGAGACTAGGAAACAATCGAGTCCAGTCACAAGTCAATAAGAGAGCTCTGTTCCTGAAGCTAAGGTACTCCAGTAGGATGGTGCAGCATGGTACATCGATGACCCATAGTGAAATGGTCACCAAGTGCCAGGTACCCACTGTTAGGGGTGCATGTCTAACCATTTAAGCTGGTATGGTAAGGAACATTCCTGAAGCATTATCTGGCTGTTGAACAAGCAGAATGGGTTCGTAAGATTTGGACATGGAATAATTGGCTAAGTGGTTTGTGTCATCTTGGAGTGTTTTTCCTTCTGTAAGTTCTCACCTGAGAGAGTTTGTTTGCTATTTTTGCACTGAGGTGGGCAGCCAGTGCACATTTACTGAACTCTGCTCCAGGGGGAATCTTGTTCATGCTGTCTCTTGATATGGAGTCCTGCAGATCTGCTCATGCTTTCATGGAGGCTAAGTAGCGGCAAAGAGAGGGTGCCTAAAGGAGGAATGTAGGAAATGGGGCCTATGTGATTGTCCTTCTGCTTTCACATCTATTTAGCTTCCTGCGGTCATGGCTTACGGAGTGTCCTGAACTTGGGCTGATGTCTCTAGCTGCTATGGTCACTAGCCTGTGACTGATTTGTCTTCTACTTTTTGTGTTCATGTATATTATTTTCCACTACAATACCCTGGGACACTGAGTCCTGCAACTTATCACTGGCTGTGTAAAGAGGGTACATCCTTTTCTTAATCATAAATCCATCGCCTGCTAGTTTCATCGAGTGCACCCTCGCAAAACAAAATGCATCCATTTGACTTGAGGTGATATTTCTGGAATTTTCAGTGGAAGTTGTATTTGGGGCTTTATAGTGTTGATCTCCTGAAAAGTGTACCCCGTTGCCTTTAAAGCAGAAGGTTCAGAAAGGAAGGGGGAATATCCAGGTCCTTTATTTTTTGAATGACGGAGCATCAAGAAACTGTCGGTTGCATGTAGGGTAGATTTATGGATGGAAGCTGTTTGGAGTCTGGTGACACTTCAAAGCCCAGGATTTATGATGCTACAAGAATCCTTGAATGTGTTCCAGCTCATTGTACTAATAGGCTGTGGAGTAGTATTTATTAAACTCAGACACGTTAGGGTGGCTTCGGAGCTGCCACTTTCTCCTTCTCACTTGGCATATGGATTACTGCAGTTTGCTACTTGCTAGTCTTCCTGGTTTGGCTCTCAGACCATTAGAAAGCTTCCAGTACTCCGCACCTGGCTTCTCTCATTCTGTTTTTCCTGCAACCCTAAGCTGAATTCCAGTGACATACTACGTTGTCTTCAGAGTTCTCCGTCTTCCCAGTAGATTCCAGATTCCATGCTGTCTCCTGCTGTTCTCTTTCATGTGGTCTCCACCACTCTTGCTGACTACTCCCGGCCCTGGCTGTATCCTCAATAACTCCAGTAATGACATTCATCTCACTGCTATTTCATCTTTGTATCACCATGAAATGTATGTGTTTTACTAAGGGCAAGGTTTAAATGTAAAGTTAAAACAATAAATAGACCGTTGACAATCTCACTGTGACTGCATGAGGAAATGGCTACGACTGCAGATATGTCTCTAAGGTTACCAGAGGAGTCTGAGTTTTGGGAACCATCCCTGACATTTGTAGGCTTGCCCCTGGAAGCTGTTTGTAATTGTCATTGTGTCCCTGGCTGCTAGGCAAACAGGCATCAGCAACCAGATCCCTGCCCCTAAGTATAATATGGCCAATGAGTGCCGAAGAATCCAGCCGATCATTGCCATAGGGGACAGAGACCAGGGCCGGCTAAGCCATTAGGCAGACTAGGCGGTCACCTAGGGTGGAGGTTTCTAGGGGGTGACGAGGAGCAGCTGCAGTCAAAGCCAAAGAATCGACCTTGACAGCGACACAAACTCAAAGACCTATCGACGCGCCCTATCATCCACTGGATAACCGATGGTTGAGAATTGCCCTCACTATGTATATAATCTATGAAACAAAGTTAAAGATTAAAAAAATTATGCCTAGTTATCTTTTTTTCCTAAGGATCATTGTGAAAGGACTTGTATTGGGGTGATCGTGCTCATGGAGTTGAATAATTAGAATCCTGGGGCGGGGTGGGGGTGGGGGGGAGTCCCAAGGTGCTAAAAGATAATCGAAGGAGGGGTAAGGCTGAAGATTTGCCAGTGCTCTTCCCAAGAAGAACGTAACCAATTAGCGCCACAGAGAGCTGGGATCCTTCCTCTCCTTCCCCCTCCAACAATGGGTCCCCACCCACTCCGGCGGGAACAGGCAGAAAGATTCCCGGCCCAGGAGCCAGGAAAAAGCCCTTCTCAGCTGCTCTTCTTGCAGACCGGATGATTTTACTTACCAGAATCGATCAGCTGCTGGAGGTGGGAACCTCCATCCCAGTTCCTGCCGGTATAATGGAGAGGTGAGAGAGCAAGAACAGGGGAGGGATGGGGGTGAAAGAGTAAAGCGAGGGGATAATGGTGTGAAGAGGAGAGAGCAGGGAAAGGAAAAGGGGGAAGAGTAATGGCTGAGGGGGAGAGGTGATAAAGGATGAGCTGAGACGAGGAAGAGGGTGAGTACACGGAGAAAGGGGTGAGGTGAAGGGGAACGGAAGGTGTGAAAAGTGGAAGGAAGAGATGGAGAGGGGGTGAGAGATGTACCAGGAGCAGTAGGAAGTTCGGAGACCCACGTTTCATCACTGCACCTCACCCCAGTCCTGCCATGGAAGGTGAATAAAGGCGGCAGAAAGACAGACAGAAATCAGTCAGGCAGGGGGATGTGGAGAACCTTCTCTGTTTTCTGAACAAGAATGTAAATAAGCTGATCGATATAAGTCTATGTCTATGTCCTAGACAGAGAGGATTTATTTTCTGGAAAGAGGTAAATTTGACTTTTTCTAGTATCTCTTTATCCCAGGTAAGTTGGATTGCGTCACTAATACCTTTTGGCAGGAAAAGGCAAAGAATATTTCCTGGCGTTTGATAGTTTGCTTCATTTATAATGCTTGTGTGGAGCAGACCTCCCTGGATTCCCCCCCTCCCCCTCCACGACTCTTGTCTCCTATTTGCTTATCAGAAATCTGGTAGCCCTGTGTTTATCCCATTCTGGAAGCTTCTCCTAGGCAACCTCTTCTCAGCCACTGCTGTCGTCATGAATTAACCGACCCTCCCTTTCATATGCATATAATTTTCCTGCGTGAAGGGTACTTCAGTATTTTTTCTCTGTTGCAGGCTCTGCGGCTATCCTCCCTTCTATGATGAAAACGACTCCAAACTCTTTGAGCAGATCCTTAAGGCAGAATATGAGTTTGATTCTCCATACTGGGATGATATATCAGACTCAGGTATGGCGTGTGTGCCGTTTTGGCGATATTCTATGCTGTATTTACGTGACGGAAACCTCGTCTGTCATTTTAATCAAGTTTGTGAACCCTGTTTACAAGCAGCTGCTTGACCTTTACTCTTAAGAGACCAGGCCTTAAAATGTTCTTTGGCGACCGTAAGACACTCTCACATACAGCACAATTGCACATACACGCACACACATACATGTGTGCACTATCCCAAAGCTGATGCACATAGAGGAAGGAAGATTTCTAAGAATGAACATCAAGAGCCTTCAGTCGATCCAGTAGATATGGAAGTGGAGTTATTTGCATCAGTGCTAGGCACAAAATCTCTCCCACCCTCTGCCAAACTTAGAAGCCTCTTAATCACTGATGCCCCACCTGCTGCTGAAATGGAAACGCAGCTTAAACCGAGGACCGGCCCTTAAATGGCTCTACACCAGTCAGCAGTAAGCACAAATAGCGGGTGAAGAGCGCATGCATCGTTGCTACGTGAAGGGAGACTATGCTTGGAAAATTAGCCGCAGAGTTCATGGGCACAGCAATGCGCAAGTCACCCACAATGTGGTGGATAACGTAGAAGTGCTCTTGCATGATATCTTGATTTATCTACACCCATGAGATAGGAAAAAAAGGGGAGATATTCAGTGGGGTGGGCGCCGTGTAAGTTTAAATGAATAAGTTTTTCATTTAAAGTTCTACTCATTGAATAATAGATAACGATGAAAGTGGCGGGGGCAAATACAGTGACAGAATTCAAAATGGCCTGGGACAGACACAGTGGATCCCTTCACAGCAACAGGATAAAATCAAAATAAACATTACTATCGCTTCTATCTAAACAAATAGGGGTGACCTACACAGAGCGGTGGGTACAGCCCTAAACAAAGACGTGGGGAGGGGCGACCTGCACGGAGTGGCAGGTTCACCTACTCTTGCCGCCTTGCTGGGCAGACCAGATGGACCATACTGGTCTTTATCTGCCGTCATTTACTATGTTACTATGTTATCCATTTTAGCAAAGATACGCATAACTTTAAATGGATAACTGTACCCACCCCCCTGCAGTTAGCTCTCAGCCCTGTGCTGATAACGCAGCCCACACACGTGTTACTGGCGTGGGGCTTAGTGAACATGCCCCATTCTTAAGCTAGATGCAAAAAACACTTAGCAAACACTATTTTGCTGGGAATTTAGCTACATTCCAGGGATGTGTAATTCAACTTTTTGTGATGAAGTTTGTAGAAAAACTTGCTGTGTTGCTGGCCGGCGCTTTTGCATCCAGTGTGTAACAGAAAATTAGAGTGAGCTATTTGCAGAGAGTATGTGAACGTCATAAAATCTGATGTACTTTAGTGTTCTGGCCTCATAGCGGTAAATCAAAAGGAATCTACATTTCAAGACCTTTCCGAGTTTGGTAGGAAATTGCAGTGGCATCCTAACCAAAGTCATTTTTAAGGAAATTGCTAAAGATGAAACCTTTTAAACATATTTTCCTTTTTTTTACAGCTAAAGATTTTATTCAGCATTTGATGGAGAAGGACCCTAACAAACGATACACTTGCGAGGAGGCTTCACGGCACCCATGGTGAGCAGAGCTGGTGTTGAGATTCAGAGGCTCTGGAATTGCAAAGCCGTTGGCATTATGCGCTATGCGCTGCCAGATGGTGCTTTTCAGGACCCTCTTCTTGTTTTAAAATAGTGCCAAGGCCTGTCCCTGGCACTGCCCCCATGGTGAGCACTGACTGTATACCTCCAGAAAGATGAGACCTGGAGGCACCTCCACATCATCTTTGGTAATTTGGTAGAAATGTGTCGCTTCCATTGAGAGTTTTAAATGTGCTTCTCACCTAAAAAGAGAAGCGGTCTCCTCATGATATCATAGGGAAAGCCTTCATGGTTATTACTGAAGAATAATAGAACGATGGCTGTATGAGATGAAGGTCACCTCAGTTTCCCGCATATATTGGGAGCTTCTTTTTTTTTTTACATTTTATTTTCTTCTCCCCTGCATGTTAGAAAAAGCCACGGGCCCAAAAGCCAAAAATGTGATGGTTTTGTTTGGCTAAGCAGATGATTTTGGAGGGAGTTAAGGTCTTAATATATATGGGAAAGCTTTGACTTGCTTTACATAACTGTTTGAGGGAAATCGTATAAATGTTTAGAATCTTGAAGAAGTCAAATGATGAAAACAGGAAACAACATAAACACGATGCAAGGTTTCACATTAGAAACCACCACGCAGGTAAAGGATGTGGGCGTCATCGTGGATAATACGTTGAAAGCCTCCACTCAATGTGCCGCTGCAGCCAAGAAAGCAAATAGAATGCTAGGAAGCATAAGGAAAGGAATGGAGAATAAAACCAAGGATATTATAATGCCTCTGTGTCGTTCCATGATTCAACCACACCTTGAATATTGTGTGCAATTTTGGTCAGCATATCTTAAAAAGGATATAGCAGAATTAGAAAAGGTACAGAGAAGAGCAACTGAAATGATAAAGGGGATGGAAGGATCCCCCTACAAGGAAAGACTTTAAAAGTTAGGGCTCTTCAACTTGGAAAAAAGACAGCTGAAGGGAGATATGACAGCGGTCTATAAAATAATGAATGGAGTGGAACGGTTAATCCTAGATTGGTTGTTTACTCCTTCAAAAAGTAAAAAGACTAGGGGACCCGCAGTGAAATTACAATGTAGCACATTTAAGACTAAGCGGAGAAAATATTTTTTCACTCAACATTTGCTCAAACTCTGGAATTTGTTACCAGAAGATGTAGTAAGAGCTGTTAGTGTAGCTGGGTTTAAAAGAGGCTTGGACGAGTTCCTGGAGGAAAAGTCCGTAAACCATTATTAAAGAGGACCCGGGAAATCCACTGCTTACCCATGGGACAAGCAGCCTGAAATCCATGTACCTTTTTGGAAACCTGACAGGTATTTGTTACCTGGATTGGCTGCTGTTGGAAACAGGATATTGGACTTGATGGACCCTTGGTCTGCCCCAGTATAGCATATCTTATGTTCTTATATGCCACACACATTAGGCCCCCAAATGTTCATTTAAAACCCAGATTGCATGTGAGCAGGTTAAAAAGACAGGTTGCTGCGAGTTGCTTTCCTGGACTTGAGCAATAGGAGAGTATACAGAAGCTTCCATACTCTGTGAAGGGGTTTTCCACAAGCTGTAATTTCATTATGTGAAAACTACACTTGACAATTACCTGTGGGGGAACCCCTTGCTGCCATAAATTTTCGGTGACATTTGATATTGTTTTCTGCTTGGCAGTTTTGACTGAAGTTTACAATGAAATATAATCGGTTGTAGAACGTGATCTAGCCTGTGACGTCCTATCTGACATTGTGACGTGGCTAACACAAGATTCCGCAGAAAGATAGACGTTTTACATGTGTTACAGCCGGCTAAATGATATGGATGATCCGTGAGCTCTGTGGTTTTCATGTACTAGCAAGGAGCCAGTGTGGACATGGGAAATGCCGAGACTTGGTGCTTCCGTGAGCTTATTGACTGCTCCTGCCGCAGCCTCTGGGAAATTACACTCTTCCAGCGCACTCGTCTGACCCTCCCCTACGATTTCTAGTTTATTGAACCTTCTATACCACCCCCGATAAAACGGAGAGAAAGAGGAAATGGCATTCCTGAGAAAAGAGAAGGCAATAGGAACGTGGGAAAAAAGAAAGTGGATTTTTATCTGTCTGCAGCACGCAAGTGGCACATATACAGGTCAAAGGGTCATTTTATAAGCAGGTGTCTGGTTTAAGGCAGCCAAAATGCCCCTGTTTTAAGCCTAATTTATAAAGAAAAGGAGACATCTATATGAAATACTAGAGTAAGTGACTGAACACGGACCTTAAGTTTAGGCGCGATGATTTACACCAGCCTTAGAATTGGCGCAATCGTACCTTGTAATCATGTCCATAAATGATAGTATTCCATAACTAACATGCGGGCACCTATGTTCCGTCCAAATTCCACCCTTCTGTGTGTCCACAGTGAAAGTGCTCACCATGAAATGAATATAGGCATGCTTACACTGGGTGTGATGCCACAAGACGCCATTTACATAGCTAAACTACCATTGATGTGCGTAAATGACTCAAATACCCCTTTTATGTACCTCCTTAAAGTGTCCCGATACAGCCATTATTATTATCGTGACCTCTAATTGCTGCAGCACCATTCTGATTCGTGATAGATGCTCCTGGCTGGACATATTCAAGAGGTTTTGGTGATTGATGTGTGCATGATAAGCGCTGTGCGTTTCATGCTTTGTGGTCAGTCGGGCCTCCTTGGACACAGATGCTGAAGTGCGCGACCAGATCCGAGGGGGACTGACCATGCAACGAAACGCTTTCTTCAAAAAGAGTGTTTGTCCAAGAATATTACCAAGCAGTCCTTTTGAATAAGTCACCTGTATCAAAAGCACGGCGTCTAGATGTTCCACCAGTGGTTTGTTGCCAGGGTACAAAGGTAGAAGTTTAGTAATAATTTGTAATATTTTAGAGAAAGGGTATAATCTATCCTTGCAGGGCTGGCCTGACCATTAGGCAAACGAGGTAGTCACCTAGGTCAGCGGCTTCTGGGGGTCGGCAAAGAGCAGAGCATTCAGAGCTTGAACATAGATTCTGACAGCGGTGGGGGGGGTTCCTTAAGGTTTGCCTGTGGCGCCAAAACCTCAAACCAATTCTGGGGCCGGCCCTGTGTCCTTGCGAAATGAAGAAACAGGAGCAGAGAGCAGAAGGAAAATGAAATTAATGCATGATGGGTACAAAAGAGTCTAATAGCGCTTTATTGTGGCTTTGTATACTTGATGACAAGCTGCATCAGCCCTTTGATCTAGAGGAATATTTCCTGTTTACATGCCCCTGTTTGTTTTCGCTTTATTTCCCATCGGCTGGGCCAAGTTTGTTCATGGACCTGATGTTCTTGTTCATGAGGAAGGTTTCAAGCTCTCGATGCTGCGACGTAAATGCAGCAGCCGACTTAGCCTTAGAAATGAACTTTCTGTATGAAGAATAGGAGACGTGTCAGATCAAGATATCCCATATGTAAATTTTGTGTTCAGTTCCACAGTTTCACAATTCAAAAATGCCTTTTGCATGTCAACTTGATAGTACATGATGGAACTGAATTTAACCTTCCCCTATGAATTAGTGTAGGGGGTAGAAGGATGTGGAGTTTTTCTCTCTTAACAGTACAACATCTACTCCTATAGAACATAAGTCAATTCCACTGGAGACCAAACCAGGGTAGGAAAAAATAAGAGAGGAATAGATTGCCAGGAATCCTATTACTGATTAATGCTCCCGACCAATCATCTGGAAACCATTTCATTGTTTATAATTGTTTTGTAACAAACTACAGTCCTGTTTTTTTGGTAGGAAAAAAGACGACAAAGGAAAGATTCGGAAAAGAATATTCAATCATCAGAATGTGTTTGCAAACCAGAGCTATTTCTTTCCCTCCCGACAGCTTGGCATTGAGAGTATGACTGATGAGGGCAGGAGAGCGGATGGGGTTCATGTCTATTCTGCCCGTCAAGGGTAAAGGCATGGCTAGGGACACACTCATTCTCAGTGTATGGTGTTATGGATGGAGTTGATGACAAGACTTTGGTATCATGAAGACGATTTGTTGAGTAACAATGAGACGCACCTTCCCAAAAATGAACAAAAAGTAGCTTTGCTCTTAGACTAGCTACCTAGGAGGAGGAGAGCTTTAGACTAGCTTCATCATGAGGGAGGAGTGGCCTAGTGGTTGGGGCAAGGTACTTCAGGCCAGAAGGTCGGGGGTTCAAATCCCACTAGAGGACAGCAACCTTGGGCCGGAAGGACTGGGGTTTCTAGTCCCACAGGTGCTCCTTGTGGTTTTGAGCAAGCCACTTAACCCTCCATTGCCCATGTTCCCTGTAAGTATTAGTGTATGTGTCTCATATCCCCGCATGTTAAATGTATCCCCCAATTGTGTTGTGACCGCTTTGATTGAAGGATAAGGCGATATAAAAAACTGTCTAAATAAATAAATAAAAAATCAGGGGACAAATACAACCACCTACAGGAAAGCAGTAACCTGGATCAGTTTTCAAATGGATCTCAATATTAACTTTGTCGCCTAAATCAAAGCCTTTAAGAATCAGCCAAGGTTGGGTGGCTTGAAGGAGAGATCATTTCTCTTTGAAAATTAGCTATAGAATAGACACGGAGGTCACTGCATGACTAATGCACTTTAAGAAGAGCATTTCATTCAGTGGACTAACTGAGCTACACCCAGCGGTGAGCTGGTCATTCCCATGCAACAAATGCAAAGAACTTGGTCCATCTTATTGAGAAACTTCTAGAAGAGATTCATGGTGCTGAAAACCTTAAAATTAGTTGGGTGCTTACCTGACTTAAAGTGACATGAAAAACGAAACCACGAGGGTATATAAATCATGATGTAATTCTGCTTTCTTTGCCGCGCCATTTTCAGCTCTTGTTTATTATCATTCCATTAGCAAAAAGCTTGTGCTGGGGAATTGCCTGCTCGTTTTGTTTTTGAAAACAGTACTACAGAAGAAAAGAGAGAGATTTTCACCACAGGGAGCTGGTATTTCCGCAGCCCCGCAGAGTGAATGAATTATAGAACAGCAGAGGCTGAATTTGGAGGCCGCAGCTCTAGTCAGTTTCTCAGCCTGTCTGTTTCGCTCCTGTTTCTGTCTCTTTAGTCAGTTTCCTGGGTCACCACACTTTTTGCTCCTGACGTATTTATAGTCAAAGGCATGAGCAAGCCTGGGATAAGCAGCCTGGAATCTCTCTACCTTTTTGGGAACCTGACAGGTACTTGTGACCTGGATTGGTCACGGTTGGAAACAGGATGCTGGGCTTGATGGACCGTTGGTCTGACCCAGTACAGCATATCTTATGTTTTTATGACATGTTTGTAAAAATGCCCTTCCCAGAACCAGATCTTCATGTGCCTTGTGTCTAAGGTCACAAGGAGTACCAGTTGGGGAAGTGGAATTTGAACTTTGGCTTCCATTCGGCCCGAAGCAGATTTACTAAAGTGAGCTATGCAGTCAGTGTGGTTTGGGGGGGCGTGCTAACTGCGCTGTAACCAGCAGTAACTGTTAACTTGCTGCCGTGATAGTGCATGTGCATTTTCATGCTTGCATGTTGGAGTGCGAAATTAGATGGCTTAGGGTGGAAATGATGAGCAGTACACAGTCCGCATGCGGGTAACCACTGTACACTGACTGTAACTCTTGCAGTTTGCATGGGTGCAATTACCGCTATCCGCAGTAAGAACGCCCCAGGTTAACTGTACTACGCCATGCGTTAACTGCTGTGAAAATGCTGTACATGCCTCCGACGATTAACACAATGGCTTTCCACTTACCACACTTTGATTTTCTGCAAAATTCTAAGTAGTAAATGAACAGACAGATGATTGAAATCCTAACAGAAATTATGGATGCTAGCAAAATTTAAAACACGGTAATAATGGGAGATTTCTATGACCCCGGCATTGAGAGATGTGGAGCCCGATTCAGAAAGGGGCATGTCTGGGCCATCCAGGTGGCTCCAAGCAGGACAGGCCTGTTAGGACCTGATTCTGTACTACAGGAGCAAAACATTCCTGTGGCATACAGAATTGGGCCCAAGGATGGCCCAGTGTGCCCCTGTATGCCTGCTGAGATGTCCTCCCCACAGACTCCCCTGGCTCCTGCGGTGCCAACCCTCTTTTTCCCTGCCACCCGACCCACAGCTGGGCAGCCGGGGCCCGGATTGGGTGGCAAGGACCTACTATACCTGGCCCCGGGGCGGGAGGATTCCAGCCCCAGTTGCCTAGTTTATGCTGCTTATTCCACCTTTGAGATGGAATAAGCACCACATTCCTCCTGACCCCGCAAGACATAAAGGGCCCTGACCGGAATTGGCCCTGTAAATCCTGCCGCCTTGGCCCATCCCCACTCCACCCCCTCCTGCCCCCCGCCGGCTCTCACCATACTGCTGCTCTAGCTGCGTGGGGAGGGCCTGAGGGGGGAATAGAGGCAGGATGGCTTGCAGGGCTGTATGTTTCACTGGGATGTGCAGCCCCACAAGTTGCATCTCTGCATCAGGCCCAAAGTTTCAAGATGAAATAAATGACTGCTTCATGGAGCAGTCAGTTCAGGAACCAACACTCAGGGATGCTATTTTAGACCTAATCCTTAATGGAACGCAGGGTCTAGTGCAAAAGGTAACTGTTTTGGGGCCGCTTGGCAATAGCGATCATAACATGATCATATTTGATTTAATAAATGGAAGGAAGATAACAAGGAAACTGAATGCCCTAGCATTTAATTTTCAAAAAGGAGACTATAAGAAAATGAGGAAAATGGTTAAGAAGAAACTAAAAGGAGCAACTGCAAAGGTTAAGGGTATACATCAGGCCTGGGCGTTATGTAAAAATACTATCTTGGAAGCCCAGGTCAAATGTATTCCATGCTTTAAAAAAGGTGGAAGGAAAGCCAAACACCAGCCAGCATGACTTAAAAGTGAGGTCAGAGAGGCTGATGTAGCTAAGAGACAATCTTTCAGTAAGTGGAAAAAAGAGCCAAATGATGAAAATAGGAAAAAGCATAAGTACCGGCAAGTAAAATGCAAGGCATTAATAAGGCAGGCAAAGAGAAAAATTGAAAAAAAGCTTATTGGGAAAGCAAAAAGCACATAATAACTTTTTCAAGTATATTCGTGACAAAACACCTGTCTGGGCATCAGTTGGGCCATTAGATGATTGAGGGGTAAAAGGAGCACTGAGAGAGGACAGGCCCATAGCAAATAGACTGAATGAATTTTTTGCTTCAGTCTGTTCTGAAGAAGATGTAGAAAACTTACCCATGCCAGAAATTATATTTAAAAGTGATGTATTATAGGAATTGAAATAAATCTTGATAAATCTGGAAAATGTAATACAGCTAATTGATAAACTAAAGAGAAGAAAATCACCTGGACCGGATGGTATATATCCCAAGGTGCTGAAAGAACTGAAATATGAAATTGTAGTACTACTATTAGTAATCTGTAATCTATCATTTAAATGATCTATAGTACCCGAAAATTGGAGCATGGCCAGTTTTTAAAATGTGCTCCAAGGGTGATCCAGGAAATGACAGACCATTGAGCCTGACATTAGTACTGGGCAAAATGGTAGAAACTATCATGAAAAAACAAAATTACTGAACATGTAGATAGTCATAGTTTAATGGCAGAAAGTAAACATAGATTTAACCAAGGAAAATCTTGGCTTACCAATCTCATATTTTTTTAAGGTGTGACTGAACAGGTAGATAAAGGTGAGTCAGTTGATATAGCGCATCTTAATTTTCCGAAAGCCTTTGACAAAGTCCCTCATGAGAGACTCAAGGAGAAATTAAAAAGCCATGAGATAGGAGGCAATGTATTATTATGGATTAGGAACCGGTTGAAAGATAGAAAACAGAGAGTAGAGGCTAAATGGCCAATTTTCTCAGTGGAGAAAGGTGAATAATGGAGTATCCCAGGGATCTGTGCTGGGCCCACTGGTTTTTAACATATTTATCAATGACCTGGAAATGGGAATAACGGGTGAGGTGATCAAATTTGAAGATGATACCAAGCTATTCAAAGTTGTTAATACAAAAAAAAATTGCAAGAGGACCTTGATAAATTGGGAGACTGGGGGTCCAAATGGCAGATGACATTTAATGTGGACAAGTGCAAAGTTATGCACCTAGGAAAGAACAACCCAAACTATGGTTACATGATGCAAAGTTCCACATTAGGAATCAACAGCCAGAAAAAGGATTTAAGCGTCATCGTGGATAATACACTGAAACCCTCTGCTCAGTGTGAAGTGGCAGCCAAGAGAGCAAATAGAATAATAGGAATCAAAAGGAAAGGAATGGAGAATAAAGCAAACAGGAATCAAAAGGAAAGGAATGGAGAATAAAGCAAAGGATATTATAATGTCTCTGTATCGCTCTACGGTGCAACCGCACCTTGAATATTGTGTGCATTTTTGGATGTCAAATCTTAAAAAGGATATAGCAGAAATAGAAAAGGTACAGAGAAGAGCGACAAAAATGGTAAAGGGGATGGAAGGATACCCCTATGAGGAGAGGCTTAAAAGGTTAGGGCTCTTCAGCTTGGAAAAGAGACGACTGAGGGAGATATGATAGCGGTCAAGAAAATAATGAATGGAGTAGAATGGGTAAATGTAGATCAGTTGTTTACTCCTTCAAAACGTAGAAAGACTAGAGGACACGCTATGAAGCTACAATGTAGCACATTTAAGACTAATTGGAGAAAATATTTTTTCACTCAATGTGTAATCAAACTCTGGAATTCGTTACCAGAGGATGTAGTAAAAGCTGTTAGTGTAGCTGGATTCAAAAGAGGTTTGGGCAAGTTCCTGGAGGAAAAGTCTATAAAACATTATTAAAGAAGACTGGGGAATTTATTTTATTTATTTATTTATTTGTGCGCTTTTCTATACCGCCCCTTCCAGAGATCAGGGGCGGTTTACATAGAACGTGATAAAAACAACCAACATGGAATATTGGATTACATGAAACATTTTGAGCACTTATTTAACTATCATACAAAGAACGTGTTAACTATTTATACATGTTAAGAAAAAAATTATTCATTATTTACAGGTGATAGTATAGTATAGTAAGCAATAATAGGCAGAGTAACTATTTACAATAACCATTATAGAAAAATACTAAAGTATAGATTCTATGATGGGCATAGAGACTAATTACAACAGACGTTAAGGACTAACTATCATTCAGTATGGATAAAGTGTCAGAGTTGTAAGTGAAGGCATGTAATGGAGAGCGCGTCTTGAGCTAGGTAGGGTAAGCTTGTGATAGTTGAGTTGTGTATTCTTGTGCAAGATGCTCGAGTGTGGGCTGTAAGTTGTGATAGTGTGGGGTGAAAAGGTATGTTTTAAGCTCTTTTCTGAAGGAAATAAGGTCTTTAATCTCTCTCAGGTTGCATGGGAGTTTGTTCCATTGACTGGGCGCAAAAAAAGAGAAGGCAGAATTGGGTGTTGCCTGCTTGAATTTTCTCACAGCGTCAGGAATTGGGAGTATGTTAAGGTTTGCTCTTCTTCTTATTCTAGTTTCTGAAGGGGTCTGGATTAATGTTGATAGATGTGAGGGGGCAAGTTCATTAATGAGTTTAAAAATAGTGACTAGTGTTTTATATTGAATCCTACTGGCAACAGGTAGCCAGTGGAGAGCGTATAGTATTGGGGAGATGTGGTCGGATAGTTTGGCTTTAAAGATAATCCGAGCAGTAACGTTTTGGGCCCTTTGTAGGATGTGTAGATTCTTCTTGGATGTGCCTTGTAGTAATCCATTACAGAAATCTAAATGTGGCATTATAAGAGCGTCGAGACCCGTTTTAGAAACAGTATTGAATGAGTTCATTAGAGGGTTCTTCTCTTCCAAATATTTTTAAAGAATTTTTTCGACATATTGCAAGAGAGAAGGAGGAATCCTGTTTTTGTATCTTATATCTTGAAAGCAAAGAAAAAGTAAAATAAAAAAATAAAAAGAAGCTTACTACAGTTTTTGGTTCTTTTGAACGTTTTGCAAGTACACACATTGATTATAAGAGCCTGGACAACTGATCTGAAATCACCAATGTCAATGAGGGGTTGGAGTTGTTGAATGGTTCTGAGTTTGAAGAATATAGTTTTAGCGGTCTTTTTATGTGATGTGCCATGCTTAGGGTTTTGTCTAGGGTAACTCCTAGGTATTTTACTTTGGATTTGACTGGCAAGGTGATGTCTAACAGGTTGACAACAGCCGGGGGGGGGGGTGAAATTTGGGCTTCTGGATACAAATAATGCTTCACTCTTTTTGAAATTAATATCCATATGAATTGAGCGGAGCCACTGTTCAGCTTCATAGAGACAAGTTGCGATTACGTCATAATTAGGGTTAACTATGTCACAGGGGGTGAACAACATGTCATCTGCGTAGATGAAATAATTTAGGTTGTGGCGCTTAAAAATTGAGCAGATAGGTTGGAGATAAAGGTTAAAAATTCACTGCTTCACTGCTTACCCATTGGACGGACAGCATGGAGTCTGGATACTTTTTGGGAACCTGCCAGGTACTTGTGACCTGGATTGGCCACTGTTGGAAACAGGATGCTGGGCTTGATGGACCCTTGGTCTGACCCAGTAAGGTATCTCTTATGTTATGTTCTTAAGAAATCTTCTCTTCTGTGAGCTAACAACTAGCGATCTGGTATTTAAAAAAGCACGGTCAGCATTGTTTTTAAAATGCAGCAGCAGCTTTTAAATATAATCTGTATTTTCATCAGCAGTATATGGATTGCAGGCGGTGCTTATTATACAGGAGAGCAATCAGCACTGTGGATATCTGGATAATAGCAATATGGAGTCCACTATTCAGACACATTTAGGACAATCTTTCATCTTGCCTGAAGTTATTTAGTCACTCTTTCTTGCTATCCCACTTATGGTCACTTAAAACCCTCAAGGGGCTAACATTAAAACAAATTAAAATAATTACAAAGATCATTAAAACAGTCCCACCTCCCAGCACTATGGCCTAATGCCCTCAAACTGCCCACACATCAGTATCTCACAAAACACTAAACCTCAACAGATGCTTAGGACTATCTTTCTGAACCTCAAGTAGCTTTGCTCTGACCTCTGCAGCTAAGGTACACCTTAGAGGAAAGGCGGGATAGAACATAAGAACATAAGATATGCCATACTGGGTCAGACCAAGGTCCATCAAGCCCAGTATCCTGTTTCCAACAGTGGCCAATCTAGGTCATACGTACCTAGCATTTTCCCCAAAAGACACAGGTTCCACAATGCTTGTACTGGATCAAGCATTGATATCCTGGGTCACTTCTTAATAATGGTTTGTGGACCTTTCCTCCAGGAACTTGTCCAGACCTTTTTTAAACCCAGCTACACTAACAGCCTTTACTACATTCTCCGGCAACAAATTCCAGAGTTTGATTACACGTTGAGTAAAAAAATATTTTCTTTTATTAGTCTTAAATAGTTTACCCTATAGCTTCATTTCATGCCCCCTAGTCTTTCTATATTTTGATAACGTAAACAACCGATCTACGTTTACCCATTCCACTCCGTTCATTAATTTATAGACTTCTATCATATCTCCCCTCAGCCGTCTCTTTTCCAGGTTAAAGAGCCCTAACCTTTTTAGCCCTTCTTCATAGGAGTATCCTTCCATCCCCTTTACCATTTTGGTGGCTCTTCTCTGAACCTTTTCTAATAACGCTATATCCTTTTTAAGATACGGCGACCAGAATTGCACACAATATTCAAAGTGCGGTCTCACCATGGAACAATATAGAGGCATTATAATATTCTTTGTTTTATTTTTTATTTTTTTTTTTTACATTCTCTTATATACCGCACTATTCTGCATCAGTGCAGTTTACATTGAACAAACTGAAATTACATTGAACAGGGCATTATAACTTGGAGATAACTATTTTACAGGGAACATGGGCTATGGAGGGTTAAGTGGCTTGCCCAAGACCACAAGGAGCACCTGTGGGACTAGGTTGCTGTCCTCTAGTGGGATTTGAACCCCTGACCTTCTGGCCTGAAGTACCTTGCCCCAACCACTAGGCCACTCCTCCACTCCATTCCTTTCCTTATGATACCTAGCATTCTATTTTCTCTCTTGGCCGCTGCTGCACACTGGGCCGAGGGTTTTAACATGTTATCCACAATGACGCCTAAATCTTTTTCCTGGGTGGTGGTTCCTAATGTGGAACCTTGCATCGTGTAACCATAGTTTGGGTTGTTCTTCCCTAGGCGCATAACTTTGCACTTGTCCACATTAAATTTCATCTGCCATTTTGATGCCCAGTCTTCCAATTTATCAAGATCCTCTTGCAAGTTTCCACAATCCTCTTGGGTTTTAACAACTTTAAATAGTTTTGTCATCTGCAAATTTGATAACCTCACTCATTATTCCCTTTTCCAGGTCATTTATGAATATGTCAAAAAGCAGCAGACCCAGCACATATCCCTGGGGTATTCCACTATTCACCTATTTCCATTGGGAAAATTGGCCATTTAGCCCTACCCTCTGCTTTTTCTCTTTTAACCAGTTCCTGATCCACAATAGTACACTGCCTCCTATCCCATGACTCTTTAGTTTTGCCAAAAGTCTCTGATGAGGGACCTTGTCAAAGGCTTTCTGAAAGTCCAGATACACTATATCAACCGACTCACCTTTGTCTACCTGTTTATTCACACCGTCAAAAAAACATATCAGATTAGTAAGACAAGATCTTCCTTGTCTAAAGCCATGTTGGCTGTCTCCCATTAAGCCATGACTATCTACATGTTCAGCAATTTCGTTCATTATGAAGTGATATGACTGAGGCGTTTAAATACCTCCATGGCATAAATGCACATGGGGAGAGCCTCTTTTGATTGAAAGCACGCTCTGCTACAAGGGGACATGGGATGAGGGTGAAAGGGGATAGATTCAGGAGTGATATGTGGAAATATTTCTTTACGGAAAGAGTGGTGGATCCGTGGAATAGTCTCCCAGTGGAGGTGGTAGAGATGAGGACAGTATCTGAATTCAAAGAAGCATGGGACAAACACAGAGGATCTCTAAAGGAAAAAAGGGGACTGTTGTAGCGGTTGATATGGAAGGACAGACTAGATAGGCCATGTGGTCTTTTTCTGTCGTCATTTTTCTATGTTTCTAAGCTAGCCAAGAGTTCTGGCAGAACACAATGAAAAGGACTATTTTGAGTCACCCTCAATCTGCGGAACTCAAGGGACCGCTAGTTCTTATTTGGGAGAGGATTGTGAGGGATGTTTAAAGACATATTTATTTATTTTATTTAACTGGATTTCTATACCGCTTTCTCCTTAAATCAATGCAGCTACAAAGATTACATACAACAAGGGTGAGGGGCATGCGGGGGGATGTTGCAATGTAACTTTATACAATGATGTCATAATAGGGGAAGTTGCAACATAACTATATACATAGTGACCTACTTAACAGGAGCTATTACTGCAACAATGCTGATGGACAAGCCAAAGTACACGGTAAAGCTTGTGATAGAAAAGTTGGGGGGTTAGGGTAGGCTCAAAAGGGGGAATAGTGAGGATGGCTGAGAAGAGAAGGGGATCATTTGTAAATGATGGATTTTATTCTGTGGGCAGCTATGGTTATGTAATGTCCCCATAGTGTTCGATGTAGAGTGAGGTTTTAAACATCTTCCGAAAGTCCTTGATATCAGAAGTGGCTCTTAAGTGGTCCAGAAGAGAGTTCCAAAGAGCTTTACACCGCTTTGACCCGGTGAAAAGCGGTATATAAATACAGCTAAATAAATAAATAAACAGGAGCGGCGAGGGATATAGCTGTTCCAGGTGTGAATTGACCAGCCTTGGAGTAGGCGCTGGGGATTGTGATCATATCCATGGTCCCTCACCTCCTAGGTCTTGTGCTAGTGTCAGTGGTGATAAGGGTCTTCAGGCTCTGTGCAGAGAGGTTTTGTTTGATTTTAAATATGTTTAATAGTGCTTTATACTTGATGCGGGAGTTAATGGGGAGTCAGTGGAGGTGGTTCAAGATGTGGTCGTGCTTTGAAGATCCTGTTATAATCCGAGCAGCAGTGTTTTGTGCCATCTGAAGAGGGCGTAGCGACAGTTTAGGCAGTCCAAGGTTATATGGTGTTGCAGTAATCCAAGATAGGAGTAATTAGGGCTTGATAAACAGTGCGAAAGTGATCTTTAGAACGTAGTGGTTTGAGTCGTCTGATGATCCGCATCTTGAGATAGGCTTTCTTGGTGGTTTTGCTGATGTGAGACTGGAGGTTCAGTTTGCTGTCTAGGGTGACTCCAAGGTATTTCACTTCAGGTTTAATGGGTATCGTAGTGTTTAGGTTAAGTGTGGGAGGGGGTATAAATCCAGCGTTTCTCGTGATGATGAGAGCTTCTGTCTTGTTGTAGTTTATCCTTAGGTTGTGTTGAGTTAGCCAGCATGTCATCTCTTTGAGGCAAACTGCTATTTTTGGATAGTCCAGGTCGTCTAGATTGATCAGAGTGTAGATCATTATATCGTCAGCGTATATGTGTAGTGGATCTTTGTGTCTTTTGATGATGGAGCAGATGGGTTGTTTGTATATGTTGAACAAAAGGGTGGAAAGGGAGGAAACTTGTGGCACGCCCTGTCTTGCTATGAATGGACTGCAGATGTTGCAGCCACATTTAACCTGAAGTCGCCTATTTGTGAGGTAAGAGGTGAACCATTTCATGGTGGTGTCATGGAGAAGGTGGACTCACTAGATGCACTGATTTACCCAAAACCAGACAGTGGAATTCTAAAGACGGTACTTTGCACTGGGCTCTCTGGTCAGCCGGTGGTCCATGCAGTTCTACCAGTAGGGGCTACATGGGCGTAATGTTTTCCCACACGCCACCTTAGCCTCTGTACTTAATACCAATTGCATGCATTTAAGCTGACAACACGGTAATCCCTGATATACAGCATCACAATAGTCTGCGCAATAACACTGATGCACGAAGGACAGTCAAAAGGTCTTTCCTTTCAATATAAGCATGCAGTCTTCACAAGAAATATAATGATGCAAAGGAACTTCTCGCCACCTCTGAAATCTGATGTCACACAATGAACAACTGAAAATGCAGGACTCCCAAAATCCTAATAACCAATTTAAATTCAAAACTTGTACCTTCTAGATTGGGCTTGAAATTCAACAACCGCCCTAATCTGCTGCAGTTGCATTTTATGAAATAGATTCTTCAAGTCAACCCCCAAGTTGTCAACAACCCTCTGCTGGTTCTGCCCCAAATCCACTAGCATGAGAAGAGTGATGTCATCGCCATGAAGTTGACATCACTCTATTGCTAACTCATGACTTCCCTCCTTTCACCTTGCTGCACCTTACGCCTGGAACAAACTATCTGAGGCTGTACGTCAGGCGCCTTCTCTGGCCCTTTTCAAATCCAGGCTGAAAACTCACCTCTTCGCTGACGCTTTTGCATCTTGACTCACCTGATCTCCTTCGTGTTTCCTTACCAGTCCCCCTAGATTATCCTGTGTCTACAGCTACTGTGTTGTCTGTCTTGACTAGAACTCCGATGAGCAGGGACCGTCTTTTACACGTGTCTGTGCAGCACTATACAAATGTTCAGTAGCAATAGTACATTTGATCCCTTGTTGCTGCAATATTGAAACTAATGGAACAACATAAATGTTAAGTAATAACAGCATTAGCACTCAGCCCTGATGGACTCCGGAGTTCAGCAAACTGACCTTTCCCTAGATCTACGTGTGCTGGATCTATAACCAGGCTAATATCTGATATTTAATCCCAGTGATCTCCAGGAGTTCATGATGGACCGTGTCCTATAAAGCAGAGAGGTCTAAAGTTAAAATCAACTAATCTATCTCTCCGTCTGCATAACTCCATACTGAATCCATCACTGCCAATGAAACCACTTTGATGGCGATGGTACGAGCAATAATCTAAGTGATATGAATGCAACAGTGGCTCAATCTCAACAAAATAACAGAGTTGAATGAACACAGCTGTCTCAAGTGATCTTACCCAAAAATGTTAGTAGTGGCATGGGATGATAGTTGTGTAAATCTGAACTGCTTCAGCAACACCTGTACTCCGCCAGAACTATACCATAATGCCAGGGCAGCCTGGAGGATGTTCCGTTGCACTGTGCGTATGGTGCAGCTTAAAATCAGTCGATAGTGCCAGACTAAGCTAATTTCTGCTTAACGGCTATAGTTATCTGGATATTTGCTTATGAATATCGACTCAATGTTTTTGTCGAGGTGCATCTGGCAAATTTTAGAAAAGTGATAGGCTCCTGGGATAAGTGTAGTATAAAACACGTGTTCGTGGGATCCTGTTTTGATTTAAAGGATAAAAAATGATTGTATAAACCTAGAAAGGGAGAACACGATAAAGAAAAGACTAAGGGAGTAATTTTAGAAGCCCTGTTCATGCTTTGGACGTCTGAAAACGGGCTTAGAGACATCCAAAGCACAGAGACGGTCTTCAGAGCCATGTTAGAAGCCAGCTGTGGGGATGTCCCCAGCGTGAGGACGTCCGAAGCTGAATGGGGGCGTGGAGGAGGTGTGGCTGGGGTATTCCCAGGAACCTGGAGGCATAGTCAGAGGGACCCGTCATCCCCGTCTGATCGTAAAAGTATCAACTAACACCGCTACCTTTTGATTTCTCTGAGGCAGGTATAGCAGCTAACAAGCATTCGAAAAGTGCTCATATTAGCTGAGGAACATCCAGAAGGTCTAGAGAAAAGAGCACTCTTATCAACATACCCCAATATGCAGCATGGCTATAGCAGCAGTGGGATTTCAACCCTGGCTGCCCTATTCCTAACTCTAACCATTATTTATTTAACCAGTTTTCTGTACCACCTTAAAGTTGGACCCTAAAGTTACTGCTTGGGTTAGAAATCGGTTGGGCGGGAGGCGACAAAGAGTACAAGTAAATGGAGCTCACTCTGAGGAGAAGGATGTTACCAGTGGTGTGCCCCAGGGATCTGTCCTTGGTCCGATTCTTTTTAACATCTTTGTTAGTGATATAGTGGAAGGGTTGTCAGGTAAGGTTTGCCTCGTTGCGGATGATACCAAAATCTGCAATAGAGTAGGCACCCAGGAAGGGGTAGATAACATGAGGAGGGATCTAGCTAAGCTTGAAGAATGGTCTAGAATTTGGCAGCTGGGATTTAATGTTAAAAAATGTAGGGTCATGCATTTGGGCTGCAGCAATCCAAGGGAGCAATATAGTATAGGGGGTGAAGTACTTTTGTCCACTAAAGAAGAGCGGGACCTAGGCGTGGTTGTGTCTGATGATCTTAAAGTAGCTAAACAGGTAGAAAAGGCGACGGCAAAAGCTAGAAGGATGTTTGGGTGCATACGGAGAGGAATGACCAGCAGAAAAAAGGAGGTGATAATGCCTCTGTATAAGTCTTTGGTGCGACCTCATTTGGAGTATAGTGTGCAATTCTGGAGACCGCACCTTCAAAAGGATGTGAACAGGATGGAGTCGGTGCAGAGGGTGGCTACTAAAATGATTAGTGGTCTTCATTATAAAGCATATGAGGACAGACTGAAGGATCTTAATATGTACACCTTAGAGTAAAGGCGGGATAGAGGTGATATGATTGAGATGTTTAAATACCTCCATGGCATAAATGTTCAGGGAGAGAGCCTCTTTCAATTGAAAGCAAGTTCTGCTACGAGGGGACATGGGATGAGGGTGAAGGGAGATAGATTCAGGAGTGATATGTGGAAATATTTCTTTACGGAAAGAGTAGTGGATCCGTGGAATAGTCTCCCAGTGGAGGTGGTAGAGATGAGGACAGTAACTGAATTCAAAAAAGCATGGGACCAACACAGAGGATCTCTAAAGGTAAAAAGTGGACTGTTGTAGTTGTTGTTATGGAAGGACAGACTAGATAGGCCATGTGGTCTTTTTCTGTCGTCATATTTCTATGTTTGTATCCTTCAATCAAAGCAGCTTACATTATGTAATCACTACAAGCAGGTACTGGATACATTTCCTTGTCCTCAAAGGGCTCCCAGTCTATATGTACCTGAGGCAAGTGAAGGTTAAGTGGCTTGCCCAAGGCCACAAGGTGTGCCTATAGACTAGAAACCCCAGTCCCTCCTGGCCTGAGATTGCTGTCCCAGGTGAGACTTGAACCCTTGGCCCTCTGGGCTGAGGTACTGTGTCTTGACCACTAGGCCACTCCTCCCTTCTCCTAGATATCAGGGTTCTGGAGATGTCTAAGTAGACGCCCTGCAGATGTCCCTATTGGGCATGTCCACGTTTGTGACCCCACGGCTGCACCTGCATTGCACGTGGACAGATCTTCCCCTCTATAGGCCTATCTAGTCTACTAGAGCATACCAAGATGATCTGTGGCATCTCTGCTTAATAAGTGATGAATTGTTTGCAGTGATGATATTGTCTCTCGAATATATGGAGTTTAGACTTTGAACTGAAGAAAGTATTGAGGAAATGTTTTTGTTAGTAAGTTAAATAGACTGAGAATGATATTGGTGGTATAGTATCACTGTTTTGCCCATCACCTATATGAGTGAGCTCCCATTTTGACGATCCATATATAACTATATGTTTGATGGGATGAGAGTTATTGACTGACTTATTCAATCTTTTATAAAGATAACAGATGTGCCTACATGCCCTTATACCACTGCCTTCCCAGAAGTTGCCATAGAGGGTTGCATCTGTTTCCAGGCAGGAGTAACTCTGCACATGTAGGGGCCCATAAACATTGGCGCTTACTATATGTGCATATTTTGTAAGTTGCATGTTACTTGTAGATCCTGCACCGCTGGAAGCGCCAACGTGTGTATCACAGACAAGTAGGCGATGATAATTGATTTATCGATTTGTTCGTAACATTTTCTTGGCCGCCCTTCCAGCCAGGTTTATCAGAGCAGTTTACAATCAAGTAGAACACAAAAAGTAAAGGCAAAAATAAAATAAATATATAAAGAGATTAGAAATAAACATACTGAGAGCAAAATATTAAAATGAATCTAAAAATAAAAATACAGAAATGCCAATTACATAAAATTAAATAAAATATAAAGAGTAATAAAGATATAGAATAGAGAATATATGAAATAGTGATCGAAATCTTAGATCCTCTCCTAAGGCCTAGGAGTTAGGTTCAGCTAAATTAAAAGCAGCCTCCATGTTTTAAGTTGTTTCTTTAATTTGGTGTATGAATTTTCTGGTCGTAGGTAGATAGGCATCCAGCGTCTCAGCTCTGCTTTTAGACAGGCTATGCAGGGCAGTGTTATAAAAGCCTAACTGAGCATGTAAAACGTTATTCTACACGTTCATGGCACTATTGACATGACCCCATTAATGAATGCTGCAAAAATGGAGCACAGATTGCCATGATTTTCCTTCCTTCATGAGGAAACCTGTTCATAACTACTGCTTTCCAACATCCCCCTCTCTCTGACTGTGTCCTTCTCTCAAGTCTGCGATGAGAGGTGTAGCAGGATTCAGAGATTCACAAGAGCCTGAGGGGCACCATCACGGGAGCGCATATGCGTGGTTTCTGGAACTGAGCTGAAACCACTATCTCACTCCAAAGAAAACTACATAAAGGAGGTAACATTTCGCAGTGGGGTCAATCAGCACACAAAAGGAGCGGAGAAGCACACCAGGCCTTGGTCTGGTTTTCCGCTTCTTTTGGCCACCATCTCAGTCTCCATAGGCACATGAAGAGATGGCTTAGAGGGGCTCTTTAACTATTCCTTTGAATCATCTGGTCTCCACAGAGTGTGTCCACTGCTGCCTGCTAGTGGTGAATGGCGTGTGTTACAGCAGGAACATAAATTCTTCCAAGAGGCAGTCAAAGGTCCAAAATTACGCCTGAAAAATAATCTCACTGCTCTGTCAAATTAGCAATCATCAAACAAGTAAAATTAGCAGAAATAAAAAGCACTGCAGAGTAGCTTGAAATGTGTTTCTCCCCTTTTTCAGGATTGCTGGTGATACAGCTCTATGTAAAAATATTCATGAGTCAGTCAGTGCACAAATCAGGAAGAACTTTGCAAAAAGCAAGTGGCGGGTAAGCTACATTGTTCTGATCATTCTGTTGTTTGATATGACTTGTACTTTGTTCTCTTGAGATTGATAGTTTGATCTGTTTGATGCAGTCTTTAGAAAATGTGAAGGTGACTCTGATATGCAGTTAATATTTCTCTCAAGCACTTGCAGGTGTAATTACAACTAGTCTAGTTAGAGACTCTTTTACGAAGATGCAGTAAGTTTATGCGCTAACTGCATGTGTTGAATAAAAATCAGTGCATGGTCAGTGCAGGGCTGGCCCAACCACTAGGCAAACTAGGCAGGCGCCTAGGGCAGCAAATTCTGGGAGGCAGCAAAAGCAGAGCATTCAAAGCTAAATAGTAGATTTTGACAGCCAGAGAGGGTGTAAAGCTTTAGGTTTGCCTAGGGTGCCAACACCTTGGACCAACTCTAGGGCTGGCCGTGGATAAGTGCAAAGGTCATGCACTAAGTGTCAGATGCATGGCCAACATATTCCCAGCAGTTACACTGCAGAGCACCCGAAGGCACAGCAGTAGCATTTGCAGTTATCGTGGGTGCAGTTAACAGCAACCATTGAGATGATGTTAAGTGTACCTCTGCGAATTCCAACAATGACAATTAGTGTGTGGTAGGAACCCCTACACTAACCACAACATGCAGTCTACGTCCACTCTATCCCTAACCCATCCAGTCACCGCCCCATCACCCGATGTGCATTTAACGTGGGAATTAGGGCACAGTAACTGTCATGCCAGCACAGTAACAGCGCGAGCCTACAGTAGCAGTTTCCACACAATAATTCCTACATTAATTGCTTAGCGCACTTTAGTAAAGGAGCCCCTAAGATATTCCAAGATTTATTTTCCCTGTGCCCTCAGTATAGACTCAGATCTTTTGCAGAACTTTATTATTGAAGGGCTCTGGATGTGTTCATGTTTCTAAATTCCTTTTCACAATTATGTTTTAACAAGTGAAAAAAGGCTAAAAAGGTTGGGGCTCTTTAACCTGGAAAAGAGACGGCTGAGGGGAGATATGATAGAACTCTATAAATTAATGAACGGAGTGGAACGGGTAAACGTAGATCGATTGTTTACCTTATCAGAATATAGAAAGACTAGGGGACATGCAATGAAGCTACAGGGTAAACTATTTAAGACTAATAAAAGAAAATATTTTTTCACTCAACGTGTAATCAAACTCTGGAATTTGTTACCGGAGGATGTAGTAAAGGCTGTTAGTGTAGCTGGGTTTAAAAAAGGTTTGGACAAGTTCCTGGAGGAAAGGTCCATAAACCATTATTAAGAAGGGACCCAGGATATCAATGCTTGAACCAATACAAGCATTGTGGAACCTGTGTCCCTTGGGGAAACTGCTAGGTACGTATGACCTAGATTGGCCACTGTTGGAAACAGAATACTGGGCTTGATGGACCTTGGTCTGACCCAGTATGGCATATCTTATGTTCTTATGTTCTTATGTTCCTGGGGCAGATGTCTTCTCACTCTTCCCTTGCAAGCTCTTTGTGTAGTTGATTTATCAGTTCTCTTGTGCTTAGCATATCCTAGCCCATTATATCACCAGGGAGAAAGATAAATTACTGGCGCACAAAGTTCAGCATGTTCTTTGGCAGCTCTGATACCTTTTATTGGATATGGATTATCCAAAAGTGGTGGTGTTCAGGAGCTTTCCAGACCACAAAGGACCTACTCAAGTTTAAGAATTGGTCTGAAAAGCTGCTGTAAGAGCCTATCTTTGGCTACTGCAATCAAAGGTACCACACCCAGGGCTGGCCCGTCCACTAGGCAGACTAGGCAGCCACCTAGTGCAGCAAACCTCTGGCTTCAGTACACATGGCCTGCCGTCTGACTCCCCTCCGACAGGAAGTTGTGTTAGTTGGGTCAGAAGCGGCAGGCCATGTGTGCTGAAGCACATGGCCTGCCGTGGGTCGCTGCCATGTCGAGCCGAGGTGAGCCATCCTCCCCCCCCCCCCTCCATTAACGCCGCCGATGCAATCGGTGGCAGTACGGGGGCTGTGGTGCAGCCCGGAAGAGGGGTGGTCAGTGCAGCTTGGAAAAATGGGCGGGGCGGCACAGCCAGGGCTTCTGCCCAGGGTAGCAGAAACCCTTGGGTCGGCCCTGATCACAACCTTCTAAGAATATGGTTAACTCCTGGACAAATATGATTGCAGAAAGCCCAGAAGTAGCTCTTATATTCAGCCTTGGATTTTTAAACAGATGAGCTGACTACTGAAACAAGAAAACTATGATGAGACTCTTCTCTTTCCTCTTCAGGGAAGGAACCGTCACTAAAGTGATCGCTTTTAGGACAGCGTCGGTCTGTTTTATGGCGGCTTGGCCCTGTTATAATATGCAGTTTCTCTTTTTCACAGCAAGCGTTTAATGCCACTGCCGTTGTCAGGCATATGAGGAAATTGCATCTCGGTAGTAGTCAGGATAGTAGCAGTGTGTCGAGCGGCCTCAGTCCTGCCAGCCCGCTTCCAGAGGAAACAACTCGAAAAAGCTGTGAGTACAGGCTGAGTAAACCAAAATGTTACTACAATTTAACTCTTGCCCTCGCGCCTGCCACTGTAGAAGAGGTGTGCAGTGATGGAGCGTCACTGGATAATGAAAACCTACCTCCCCCTGCATGAGCACCCTCGTTCCTCAGACCCCATCACTTACCTTATTCCTTTATTCTTTCACCAGCCACAGATGTTGCGTCATACTCAAAAGAGGTTATGGATGGTACATCACATTTTTCTGTAGATTTTTCTTTTGTAATTGTAAAGATTTTAGGTTTTCAAAATTTAACTTATATTTTGTAAAACTGTATAGAAACTTACATCTGCATGGTAACTTGTGGCGTAAATCAGGGACAAGATGCTGAAGATCGATGGACCTTTGGTCTGACGCAGCATGCCATATCTTATAGTTTATTAGATGTTGGATTAAATTATTTGAATGGGTGTAATCTGAACTTTATTAACTTGTCATCAGTAAAGGTTGGTAGACCAATAAAACAATCATGGCATGTTGGCGGCAGTGAGCTCACTGCTTCCCAGGGCGCAGAAGAATGAGTGAAGGTTTTTACTGTATTTTTCGAAGTGTAAAGGTTACAGAATTATATTCAATGCCTATAGATCAGTAGACCGTATTCATTTATTTAATTCCATTTATAAGTCACACTAATCATAAAGCCCTGGCAGCATATAAATTAATAAAAAGAACAAAATAATGACAGACAGTACAAAGCAAAAATGAACAAAGAAGGGTAAATAACAAAATACCCAAGCCTTTCCCTGCCTAGAAAAAACTTTTATTTTAAAGGTGGTTGGGATCTTGCAAATCCCGGCCTCTCCTTCCCTCGCCTCCCTGAAGTCTTTTTGGCCAACTCAGGCTGTAGAGTCTCTGGTTCTCTTTCACTTACTAACTTTTGTGTATATTTTGCTTTTTCCCCTAGGTATGTCCCCGTCCACTCCCTGTAGCTTTTTGTCTTCCGTCTCTTCCTCTTCCTCAGGCATTTCTTCAGTGGGAGCAGAGCAGCGACCGAGGCCAGCCACAGTCGCGACGGTGCAGATGGGGGGCAAGTGACCAGCCAAGAGGGAAAGAGGTGGCCTAACGTTTCACCGGCATCATGCGCCCATGAGCGGACTGGAAGACTTTTTTATGGCCATATTTTATACTGCAATTAAGGAAAAAACAGTTCCATTTATCTTAACTGCAAAGACTTCAATGTCACCTGAGTGAAAGGATTTAACGGTATCTGGTGCTGTGTACATGAGTCTAATGATCTTTAACTATGGGACAGCTGCTTCACTTTTACTCTTCTAAATGAGTTACTCTGTTTTCAGCGTGGGTACCGTATGTGTCGTATATTTTCAGTAGGTAAGGTCTGAACTGGATTATTTAAATATTGCTATTTTTTTCTGGGAGATCTCTCCTTTAGTTTGTCGGTAGATATTTTTTATTAACATTAAGAAAACATTCTGGTGTCCTGGAAAGGCTTTGTTACTTTGTTTTTACTTCTATGTGCAGATGTGGCCTCCTCATTCCCGCCGTGGTCCACCCACTGTCAGCCAGTTAGACAGACGAATAAAACCAGGGACGTTGAGCAGGTGCTTCTCAACCCCCTCCTGGAGCCACACCTAGCCAGTCAGGTCTAAACAATGAATATGCATGAGACTGCTTTGCATACTCCTGGGTTTCCAGTGAAGATTTCTCTTGTCCATATTCATTGCAGTGATCCTGAAAACCCGGCTGACTAGGAGGGTTGTAGACCTGAGAAACCCTAAAGGCCTAAGATACAAGTACAACCATTGCACCCCTCCCAGGAGCAGGCTGAAGACCTACCATACAGGCGCTCCTGTCTCTGAAGCAGTGCCGAATGATACCACTAAAAGATTTATTTTATAAACTTTTCCTGCGCATGAAAAGACTTTTACAAAAGCACCCCAAGGATTACGCACAGCGACAGGAAGGCATGCACGCACGCACTTTCATGTAACCTGCATGTAGGCGTGTTCTGGGGAACCATTGGGGTGGAGTGTGGGCAGAGTCATGAGCTATATGCATATTTTATAAGAGACCCCTGTATGCACGTATTTTATATGCAAACATTGACATCTACTCTTGAACAGGTCCACAGCATCAATCTTGCCACGATTTCTGCTGGTTTACCTGCAGTTAGGTGCCTGCTTGCCCTCCTAGCCAAGGTGACCTAACTCTGCGGTGATGTTTTCTTGTATTAGTGTTTATTCATGCACCGAATGTCAGAATGCAGTAACCTGTTCCTTCCTGCTGAAACGGTTTCCTGTTGCTGCTTGGAGCGTCCTTTCTGCGAGAGCCGCAGCAGTGTGATCAGTAATGTCAGCGGGTCCCCTATTAACTATAGCATGGTAAACCAGCACAGAACCCATAGGGTCGAAAGCACGCTATCCAGCTGTCATGTCACTGGACAACAACCCACACTGAGCTTCAGGCGAGATTTATTCTTTAACGTAGCACAAGTGAAGCGGGAGTTAATGTCACCTTTTAAATAGCAGGAGTCAGAAGTCACATCATGATTCCAGGTACCGGCTTCTAGGAAGATTCTCTCTAGCAAGAGCGAGAGAGTTTCATAGCCAAACTTTTCAAAATGTATTCCAATACCGTCTGGCCCAATGGCTGTGCTGCTATCCAGCTGATCTAGATATGATTTATGGCCATGCTTTTGCTTCACAGACTGGCCAGGGACTGGAACGCGGTGGTGGCGGCAGTGATCACAGTGATCCCCTTGGCAGAAGGGATTCTCGGACACTGCTCAATAGTACCACCTACTGGTCAAAAGCAGACACATGCAGGCCAGATTCTGGAGGCCAAATGGAGGCCTTCAAACTAGGAGAAAATCGTGGTTAGTTTACAAATGAAAACTCTTGGCACTGTAGCCCAAAGGAGGAGGGCCAAAAAAGGTTATTGTTAGAATACTTATGGAAATCCATCTGTTCCTACTACATAGTGGTAGATACAAGCCAAGAATCATTTAAATTCAGTTGCTAAACAGAAGCCTTATTTTTTATACTGTATTATACTATTTTGGGAGTTTTTTTAACCAAAAATCCTTCAGTGTATCGGTCAAACATAAACAGAAAATAACTTTCCTCACTGAGTTTCTTATCCTTTCCCTTTCCCAGATGTTTCCACTGTACCATAACATGAGAATATGTGATGCAAAACCCACACACACATATTTTTTAGTATGTAACATTAGCATCAGTCTGTTTTATGAAAAATAAAGTGACCCTCGTTGCTATCCTTTTAAAAATCTTTTAATTTTTCACTTGGTGTCAGTTAAACAATAGAGGGCTGGTAAGAGGTTCACTCTTCTTTTCAAAATCGAACAAAAGAAAGCAAGATTTCCTGAGAATTGCTCCAGCTTGTGTTGGATTTAGTCTCGACCTTTCTCACAGCTGAAGGTGAGTTACAGGTATGTTCCTGTCGCCAAAGGGCTGCCAATCTGAGGCAGTGGAGGGTTAAGTGACTTGCCCAAGGTCACAAGGAGAAAGGTTGGGCTTCCTTTGTTCTTAGTCCACTGCTCTCGCCTCCACTCTGAGGAGGACTGTCATTTTATGGCAGAGGGTCAGTCCCTGGCCACCCTCCAGTCCTTATGCAAGATATCTGTGCTTGGCACAAGTTGCCTTTCATTTGACGGATAATAGTCTCCTAGGAATTTATCTTCTATGCACCCTCTGCAGCACCTTGACACTGCACCTGCTTTTCCTTTGGCCGGCGCACTTAAACGTCTTCCTGGTTTTTCAGAATGCCCCAGAGTTTAGCTTGAACCCCATTGGTAGGAATTTATCAAAAGGACATGTCCGTAATTTAAAATAGCTTCTCTTTACTGGGAAAGCCTTCAAAGAGATACTGTAGAAATAAAGCTGGGTAAAACTATCCCATTCAGGAAAATTCGGAGTGAGTGTGCTGGGCCTCGTCTTCATTTGATGACTCCCAAATATAAAAATGGGAATGAAGTAGATACCACACCATTCACAGAAGATGAGGTGTTGGAACAACTTGCTAAACTGAAAGTGGACAAGACCATGGGACCAGATGGGATACATCCCAGGATACTGAGAGAGCTCAGAGAGTTTCTTGCAGGGCCGTTAAAGGATGTATTCAACAGATCCTTGGAAACAGGAGAGGTTCCTCAGGACTGGAGAATGGCTGATGTCGTACCTCTACACAAAAGTGGTGACAGGGAAGAAGTGTCAAACTAAAGACCCGTGATCCTTACCTCGGTGGCGGGAAAAGTAATGGAGGTGCTCCTGAAAGAGTGAATAGTGAACTTTCTCAAAACCAACAGGTTGCAAGATCCGAGGCAACATGGTTTTACTGAAGGACGGTCTTGCCAAACAAATCTGATTGAGTTCTTTGACTGGGTGACCAAGGAACTAGATCAGGGGCATGCGATGGATGTCATCTACCTGGATTTCAGCAAAGCCTTTGATACTGTTCCTCATAGGAGGTTTGTCAACAAACTCAGTAGCTTGGGGATGGGTCCGAAGATGGTAAACTGGATTAGAAATTGGTTGACTGACAGACGACGGAAGGTGATGGTACATGGAGCTCACTCGGATGAAAGGAAGGCGATTAGTGGGGTGCCCCAGGGTTCGGTCCTGGGCCAGGCACTGTTCAATGTATTTGTGAGTGATATTGCTGAAGGACTGAATGGAAAATTCTGTCTTTTTGCAGATGACACAAAAATTTGCAACAGAGTGGACTCCCCTGAGGGAGTGGATAACATGAGGAAAGATCTACAAAAGCTGGAAGACTGGTCTAATGCTTGGCATTTACGATTTAATGCGAAAAAGTGCTGTGTCATGCACTTGGTTAGCAGAAATCCAAGGGAAATGTACGCAATAGGGGGCGAGAGGTTGGTGTGCATGGATCAGGAGAAAGACCTTGGTGTGATTATCTCTGTTGATCTCAAGGTGGCAAAACAGTGCGACAAGGCGGTGGCAAAAGCCAGGAGGATGTTGGGCTGCATACAAAGAGGGATTACCAGCAGAAAGGAAGAGGTACTTATGCCACTGTACAGGTCGCTGGTGAGGCCTCACCTGGAATACTGTGTTCAGTTTTGGAGAACATATCTTGCAAAAGATGTAAAAAGACTGGAAACTGTTCAAAGCAAGGCGACCAAAATGATTTGGAGCCTGCGTAAGAAACTCTATGAGAAGAGACTTGAAGACCTAAATATGTACACTTTGGAGGAGAGGAGGGATAGGGGAGATATGATTCATACCTTTAAATACTTAAAGAGGAATGATGAACAAACAAACCTCTTTCAAAGACTGGGAAGCTGCAAAACTAGAGGGCATAACATGAAGCTGCAAGGTGGAAAGTTGAAAGGCAATGTCAGGAAATATTTTTTCACTGAAAGGGTGGTGGATGCTTGGAATGCCCTCCCGATGGAAGTGGTGGGGGCAAAAACGGTGACGGAATTCAAAACAGCATAGGACAAGCACAGTGGATCCCTTTACAGCAACAGGATAAAAACAAAATAAACTGAACCATCTAACTTCTGAACCATCTAACGTCTCAACAAATAGGGGTGTCCTACATGGAGTGGTGGGTTCACCCCTAAACAAAGAGATGGGGAGGGGTGGCCTGCACAGAGCGACAGGTGCACCTACTCTTGCTGTATTGCTGGGCAGACTGGATGGACCATGCTGGTCTTTACCTGCCGTCATTTACTATGTTACTATGTCCTAGTGGGCCGTTCATGTCCCTTGGGGTCAGCGTTTGTCCTGACATATCTGAAGTTTGATTTTCATGCGATGACTCGGTGGTTAAAGAAAGGCTAACGTACATGTTCCTAAGAGTATTACCTATGCCAAACGTTTTCTCATATGAAACGATGCCCCGCGCTTGTGTTTTAAACGTTCTCGCTGGGATCATTCCCCCACTTCCTTGGTTCTAGTTCAAGCTATGGAGACAGGAGGTAAGTGCAGCAGAGCAGGGCTACTGTGAGCGAGGCTGACCGCAGGGCCCAGGACGAATCAGCTGCAACACTCATGGGCGGGACTGCATTTCCCTCCCCCATGCTGACAATAAGTTATAGTACCGAGGATGGACTACAGCAGCGGCACAGGCCTCCCTCCTTCCCTGCGCCCCCCCCCCCCCATGCTCAGGAGCCAAAGTGGATTATCCCGTTTCATGTCACCCACCCCTCAGAATGGCCCTGGCCGCTGCTGAAGCGCGATTACCCGTAGGCGGAGATGCTTCATTAAACATTTGCTGCTTGTCAGTGGATGTCCCGCAGCATGGACAGAGTCTCCGTGTGGTAAATCTGCAGCAAGTTACACGCAGGGATACTGGGAGACAGAAGGTGGAAACACGTGTGATCACGTGAACGAAGGTGTACACAAGCTCTGAAGACTGGCTTCTCCTTCCCTGGAACGTGCTCGTTGCCGGGTAGTTTTCCATGAAAACTCTGCTGCAGTTACTCCTTTGGGATATAATATCCAGTGGAAATGGTAAAAGAGAATATTTTTTTTCTATTAAAGTCCTCTGGAGAAAAAAGCATTAAGGATGTTAGGAGGGGCCGGCTGCTTCCGTCTAGAGTTTGGGCTGCAGTCCCAACATGGGATTGAGAAGGGTTTTCTTCTCGCTTTAATTTTTAATATTTGGAGTAGGTTCCCTCAGACTGCGTGAGGTGTTTCCTCTTGTTTCTGTTAAACTATTTCTGTGCCCCCCTTCCTCTGTTTTCTCTCCCAGTCTCTCTTTGCGCCCTGGTAATTCGAAAATGATTGAAGCAAAAGCAGAGAAAACTCCGCAGCTTCTTCCAGGACCCTCTTAAGTTAAGCCTGACGCCTTTGCACAAGGTCAACAGATTTCCTCCCTCCGGCGAAGGAATGTTGGCACTTCCACTGAATTTCACTGAAAACAAAATATCCCAGTGTCGCAGGATGGGCCCAAGTACAGTCTTTGTACTGTGAAACCTGTCAGGATAGAAGCACGGAAAAGTCCCTGCGAAAGGAGCTCAGAAACAGAGAATCTGATGGCACGTAAGGCCCACAGATTTCTTCTTGTGTGACCGTTTTCCCTTCCTGTCGTCGTATCACCACAACTAAGGGGCCTCTGGGCTTATCCCCTGCTTTCCTGAATTCTGAGAGTTTTACCCCTACCCCTTGCACTGCAGGAGCTGTTCAGCCAGTTTCGTCACCTGCTCTTGCGAGGGCCTGTAGTGCGCAGTCCAAGCTGCGCCGGGATGACCTGTCGCAATATCCGAAAGTGCAAACCATTAGCACCACAGACACACAGAAGCAAACAGTGGCTACGTTTTCACTCCTTGGTCCCATAAGATTCTTTATTCATTGTGGTAGCAGCATTTAGTACTACTGATCATCTCTATAGCGCTACACGGCATATGCACAGACATGTAAGAGAGAGTCCCTGCTCATCAGAGCTTACAGTCCAATCAAGACAGACAACACAGCAATTGGGGACTATAATATATATCTAGGAGAATGGTAAGGAAACACTTAGAAGGTGAACAGGAGACTAAGCAGATCAGGATCCCAAAGCCGTCTCAAAGAGGTGAAAAGCAATGCGTGACCATGAAGTGCCGCTTTAACTATCAGATCTTGCCACAGCAGCAAATTACGCATGGCTGATGCTTTAGAAACACGAATCACTGTTTCTGCTTTGACTTTCCCGATGACCCCCCAAAACATCCTTGACCCTACAAATAGACTAACAGCCGCCCATACAGGCCTTATGCTTTACGTGAAAAAGGACGAATGAAAGCCGTGTAAATGTGCTGAAAATCACTCACCATATAATAGGTAATGGACTGAAAATGCCGTAGACTTGCATGGAACTGCGCTGCATGCACTAACCTGTGAGAGCTCGAGATAGGTGCGCCAAATTTCCCGCATTTGCCTTCTTACGCTGAGCACATTCCAGACCAAACACACTGTTTTGTTTTTTTTCTTGAAGTGAGAATTGCAGCTATGGTACATGGAAGATCAGAGACTGTCCCTTCTCTGACAGTTTGTGAACAGAAACGCTGTGATTCTATATACTAGATGCTCAGTGCAGCTTTTGGGGCAAACCAGTGGCTGAAAGCAGCTTGAATCTATGAGGCTGGTTTTTGCTTTCTGTCACCGGAGTAACGGGAAACCCGGATCTGCTGCAGCTCTTTGATCCATGATTCTGCTTCACATGGGCTCGGTCAAGCATGTTCACCTGCGTCCATGGTTCCTTCTTTCTGCTTTCTGATTGCAGCAATACAGAACAACTTGGGGCAGACACATGCGTATCAAGAATCATTCTTTGTATTTCTGGGCCTGTACAGTTCCTGCATAGTTAGAAATTCAGCTTTAATTCCATGTCCGAATCAAAACTTGGTGTAATAGCAAAACTTAAAAGCAAGCAAGTCAGGCTGTGATGAGTAAGCTGTTTGGAATGATGAAAGCTTAACTCTTGTCGTTTACAAGCCCCAGAGTATGAATGAATGTAGGTAAACCTTTGTGCTGTATATTGACATCTTTGTGCCAAGCAACAACGTGGAACCCATTTTCTGTGCATGGCAGTCGGAGGCAGATTTAATCTTTTGAATGCCCCAGTGCACTGGGAGAGCTGACTGTTCCCTTTGAAATTACAGCCAGTTGTAGGAATCCCTCCTCCAAAATTGCACATTGCAGTGAGCGTGCGTAATCCCTGAATGAATTTGCCTCAGCCAGCTATCACAAAATAAAGACAGGGCTGCACAGGATTGCCACTTATTGTGCTGGAGTTGCGCATTGTGTAGCAGGGCAGCTGTGCCTAGGCAGCTGCCTCTCCTTGCTATTGGGAAATCTGCCCTGATGGCAGTAGGTTACTGTGCTACCGATTGGCTTGTCTGGAAGCTGGAACGCTTGAGTCTGGAGATGGGGCAACGGCGCAGAACTGCAGATGTCTAGATTCAGGATTACTGGAATATCACATGGGGCCTGGTGGAAGTTGCTTCCTTTTTTCATGAATGACATATATAAGGAAGCATTGCACTTAAATCTCCTCCCTGTGCTTTCGGGCGCTTTGAAACATAGACCGCAGATGGTTGCTGAACTGTGCTGCCTCTTGGCAGATATTGTGAGTTTCAGCAAAAGCAGCCGGGTCACAGCAGACCTAGCGGATCGCCCACGTGAATCCAGCAGCCTCAGCGCCAGGTGCTGGATGGTTCTAGCAGCTGAACTCAAAACCAGAGAACTGACTTTGGCAAACCAGGTAACCCCGTGCAGGGGAAGTGTTTATCCTGATTCACGCTGTTTATTGGCTGCAAAAGACATGAGCTATTGTCAGTAAAGCATGTACAAAACCCCCTTACAGCTGTAACGCAGGAATGTAAACGTACCCAGCACTGCAGGTCTTGCGATTGCTGCGATATCCATTCATTCTTTTTGTTCCAAAGAAGGGAAATCATGTATTTACACCATGCATGTAATAAACATTGCAGCCATTTGAAACTGCCTACTATATCTGACTGCGATACTGCAGCTTTTCAATGGGGCTATAATATATCAAGTGATCCTCTGCCTTGACAATCATGTGCACATATCAATATTTCTATCATAATGATAAATTAAAGGTATGATTGACTGTTTTGCGCCAATAAATGAAATGAAATTACAGATTGTTGCACTGTGTCTACTTGTGACCTGTGTTGCTCAGTTTCAGGCGATTTCCTTGTGGAATGTGATCATACACAGTAATGTTTCTGCCACACGTGTTCTATCGGGCTTCAATTCCACTTGACATCCACTAGTCTGAATATAAATGCCTTGAAAAGAATATCTTGCCTCTTTAGGTACATTTATTGTGGTAACGACCTGCTTCTTAAAATAGTTTCAGCAGCACGTTCAGGGCTCTGAATAGCTTTAATGTGATAAATGCGGTCTAGTATTTTTGGATTCTCGGTTGGATGTGGTAGGTTTCATTGGGGCAACATTAAGAATTACTCAATCTCTAGGAACAAGCAGGAATAAGTCATCACATATGGGTACGTCGGTACCGACGGAGCCTGCGCGGGAAAGCTCCCCAGCTTTTCAAATGAAAAGCTTTTGGGGCCTCCCACTGCACATGCGCGCTGCCTTCCCGCCTTCCTGACCAGCTCTCCTCAGTTCTTCTTTTTCCGCGGAGCCAGCAGGTCGTGTTCCTGTCACCGCTGAAGAATTTGTTACTTTTGTTTGTTTCTTTAGACCGCGTACCTGCCTTCCCCATACCGAAACCGGTATCGCCAGTCTTTCTTTCTTTCTATATAAAAAAAAAAAAAAAAAAGACTTTTTTATTTTTCTTCAGCACAGCTTGGTACCCGGTGTTAGGCCTTAAGGCCTACACAATTTCTCCTCATGGAGAAGCCAGTCCCTGGTTTCAAAAAATGTACCAAATGCAGTGCTGTCATTTCTGTCACAGACACCCATGAATGGTGTCTCAAATGTTTGGGACCTGAGCACTCCATACCGGACTGCCCATCCTGCACCCAGATGTCTAAACGCGGTTTGCAGAAACCGGGCTAACAAGCTCCATGTGCTGTTTCCTTCAGAAGCATCACAGTCATCCAGGTCTTCCTCTCCGGATGGATCTCAGGTAACCAAAACTTCTGTGGGCAAATCCTCTAAAAGCAAATCTCTTTCTAAAGATCGAGAGGCTCTCAGTTCTGAGTTCGAGGATTCTGCCCAGGCCAAAAAAACCCCGGCGGGAGGTTCCGGCCTCCAAAGCAATCATGGGGTCACAGGTTGACATCGATGGCACGGCCTCGACAGATCACCTGTTGGACTGCTCTGGGGTACCGGCCCATACCGGTACCGACATCCAGGCAGTAGTGGCGTCTATGGGCAGTACTGTCCAGACCATGCAGCAGGCCGTACTGGCTTTCATTAAGGCTGCGACGCCCTCGGTACCGATTTCATCGGCACCGACCCCGGTTCCGGTATCTACACCGGAACCGAGACCATCGACTTCTAAACGTCGATCGGTTTCGCATGCCGGATTCCGGCTTTCGCCCGGTACCGATCCCATGCCCGATACG
Source organism: Ichthyophis bannanicus (assembly GCA_033557465.1). Taxonomy (NCBI): domain Eukaryota; kingdom Metazoa; phylum Chordata; class Amphibia; order Gymnophiona; family Ichthyophiidae; genus Ichthyophis; species Ichthyophis bannanicus. The sequence goes on along the minus strand of CM066038.1, from coordinate 20,031,823 downwards.
CCCGATGTCGATACCGATCGGTATGCGTATCGTACATTGGAAGCACAGAAAGAGTACTCAGATTCTTCTGATGAATTTAATTCCTCTGATGACTCTGCTGAGCTTACTCTTCCTGAGGAGCCCTCTTCTCCCAAGAGGAGGATGTCTCCTCCAGAGGATTTATCCTTTCAGGATTTCATTGTTGATGTAGCTAAAGCACTTTCTATTACTACATCTTCTGAAAGAGAACCCAGATCAAAAAAATTGGACATTTTAGGTTACTCAAAAGCTCCTAAAGAGGCAGTCACTCTGCCTGTCCATGAAATCCTTCAAGAACACTTGATGGATTTGTGGGAGACTCCTTTAACACTGTCTCCCCATTCCCGCAGGTTGGACACCATGTATCGGGTCCCTCCTTCGCCTGGGTTCCAAAAAACTCAGCTGCCTCACCACTCCATTGTGGTGAAGTCTGCTATGAAGAAAATAAAGAGTCCTAAGAGGCATTCTTCTACCCCTCCAGGGCGAGAATGTAAGAACCTAGACTCTTTTGGAAGAAAGATGTTCCAGGCTAGTATGCTTATAGCCAGGATCAACTCTTATAGCCTTTATATGGGCATGTATCTTGGGCAACTTGCCCTAAAAATACAGAATTTTGCCCCCTTTATCCCTGATGATCAAAGGGCGGACTTCTTTTCTATGGTGACACAACTTTCAGAGGTCTCCAAGTTCTCCAACAGGGCAGCCTTTGATTCCTTTGAAGTTGCAGGCAGAGCTTCGGGAATTGCTATTGCAGCCCGACGTCTCGCTTGACTCCAGGCTTCTAACCTAGAACCCTGGGTTGTAGATGGCCTCAGGAATCTGCCCTGTACCGGTGAGAACTTATTTGGGGAAGACTGGCAGATTAAAGCTGCTCAAATGGATGCAGAAAATGCCACTCTAGATAGACTTTCCAAGTCTACTTCTACCCCTACCAAAAAGAAGCCTTTTAAAAGGCCTTACTATAAAAAGACCAGATTTCCCACAAATACTGGCCAGCAATCTGCTCAGCCTCGCCTTGCGGCTAAGCGTCAACAATCTAAGCAGGTAAAGTCAAAGCCTGCAGTGTCTGCTACATCCCAGCAGGCTCAACCCCCTCAGGGGTTTTGACTTTCCTCTAGAGAACTTGCCGTTTCTGGCTCTAGCACAGCCAGAGCCCCTCACCATTCCTGGAAGGCTAGCTCACTTTGCTCCCAGATGGGAGCAAATAACATCAGAGCAATGGACCCTCTCTATTATCCGAGAAGGCTACAAACTTCATTTCTCCAGCCTTCCTCCCCATACCATGGTGAGGCAATTCAGTTCTCCCCCATCTCTTCTGACCCTGTTGGGTCAGGAAGTCTCTTCTCTTCTTGCCCAAGGGGCAATAGAGGAGGTTCCTCCTCCACAACAGGGGTTAGGTTTCTACTCCCCTTACTTTCTCATAACAAAGAAGACAGGGGGCTTCAGACCTATCCTAGATCTGAGAGAATTGAACAGGTTTCTATTCAAGGAGAAATTCAAAATGCTCTCTCTGGGCCTTCTCCTTCCATACCTTCAGAGTCAAGATTGGCTTTGTTCTCTAGATCTCAAGGATGCGTACACTCATATACTCATCCATCCATCCCACAGAAAATATCTAAGATTTCTGTTCCAGGGAAAACATTTCCAGTACAGAGTACTACCCTTCGGTCTGGCCTCTGCTCCAAGAGTATTCACAAAATGCATGGCAGTCGTTGCCGCATTTCTCAGAGGCATGGGAATCTTTGTCTTCCCATATCTGGACGACTGGCTCATCCGAGCTCCATCTCAATCAGAAGCCCAGATTTCTCTGGACCGCACAAGGCGTATTCTTCAATATCTGGGACTTGTGGTAAACATTCCCAAGTCCCAACTCATCCCTACTCAGTCCCTGGAATTCATAGGGGCCCAATTGGACTCCACCACTGCAAGGGCCTACCTCCCTCTGGTCCGAGGCCAAAGGCTAATAAGCTTGGCCTCCCAGGCTCAGTCCAGAAGTCACTTGTCAGCCAAAGAAATGCTGCAACTTCTCGGCCACATGGCCTCCACGGTTCATGTGGTACCTTATGCTCGTCTCCATATGAGAGCAGCTCAATGGACATTGGCCACCCAGTGGTCTCAAGCATCGGGACTGCTGTCAGACCAGGTACTCACCTCAAAACGTCTGTTTTGGTCTCTCCAGTGGTGGACATCCTCCAAAAATCTGTTGTTGGGGACCCCCTTCCAACCTTCGTTGCCCCAAGCAACCCTCACAACAGATGCCTCCCAAACAGGGTGGGGAGCTCATCTTCAACATCTCTCCACTCAGAGAATCTGGTCTCCCCAAGAGACCACCCTTCATATCAATCTTCTGGAACTGCGAGCAATCTTCCTTGCCCTCACAGTCTTCCATACCCTCCTTGCCAACCTGACTGTCCTAGTTCAGACAGACAATCAGGTGGCCATGTTTTATATCAACAAACAAGGAGGGACGGGCTCTCTGTCGCTTTGCAACGAAGCTCTCAGATTATGGGCCTTCGCCAGAGAGCACCAAATTCATCTTCTGGCAGTATATCTTCCAGGAGTTCAAAACTCTCGGGCAGACAGACTCAGTCGAGTTCTGCTCCCACACGAATGGTTCCTACATATGGATCAGATACGCAGGATCTTTCAGGAATGGGGGACCCCGGACATAGACCTCTTTGCAAGTCCGTGGAATGCCAAACTTCCCCGGTTCTGTTCCAGGACTCCGTGTCAGGGAGCTCAGGCCAACGATGCCTTTCTCCTGCATTGGGGTCAGGAATTCCTGTACGCTTTTCCACCCATTCCTTTGATTCCCAAGACTCTGTTCAAACTTCAGAGGGATCACGGATCCATGATCCTCATTGCTCCACGCTGGCCACGCCAAGTGTGGTTCCCTCTCCTTCTACAGCTCTCCCAGGGCTCCTCCCTGGACCTGGGAGCTGCACCAGACCTTCTGTCTTAGGAGCAGGGGACTTTGTGGCATCCAAACCCCAAGTCCCTACATCTCCGAGCTTGGTTACTGAAGGCTTAAGCCTTCAAGAGTTTAATCTTTCTCAACCAGTGAAAGATATCCTTTATGCCTCTAGGAAACCCTCTACCAGGCGTTCCTATGCTTTCAAATGGAAACGTTTTTCCATTTGGTGTGCTCAACAGGGTCTTGACCCTCTGGCACTTCCTTTGAATTCTCTACTAGACTATCTCCTGCATCTTTCCAATGCAGGCCTCAAGACGAATTCAGTACGAGTCCATTTAAGTGCTATTACAGCATCCTTAAAACCTATAAATGGACAATCTGTTTCCTCTCATCCTCTTATTGCAAGATTCATGAGAGGCCTAACCCTCACTAAGCCTCCCATCCGGCCTCCTCCGGTAGCATGGGACTTGAATTTAGTTCTGGGTCAACTTATGAAGCCACCCTTTGAACCATTGGTATCTACCTCCCTGAAATTTCTTTCTTGGAAGGTCCTTTTCCTTATTGCAGTCACTTCGGCTCGCCGCATCAGTGAACTGCAAGCTTTGGTGGCAAATCCACCTTATACCAGATTTCATCATGATAAGGTGGTCCTTAGGACGAATCCCCACTTTATGCCTAAAGTAGTCTCGCCTTTTCATCTTAATCAAGAGGTATATCTACCTGTCTTTTTTCCGGCTCCTCATGCATCCAGTGCAGAGAGGAACCTTCATACTCTTGACTGTAAAAGAGCTCTCGCCTTTTACCTCAATAGAACTCAGCCACATCGAAAGTCTTCTCAGCTTTTCGTGACTTTTGATCCTTCTCATTTGGGACTTCCAGTCACCAAACGCACACTTTCCAACTGGATTGCTCAGTGTATTTCCTTTGCTTACCAGAGTAAGAACATTTCTCTGGAAGGCCATGTCACAGCTCACAATGTGCGAGCCATGGCTACTTCTATGGCTCATCTTCACTCTGTGTCCATAGATCAGATCTGTCGAGCAGCCACTTGGGCCTCGGTTCATACCTTCACAGCCCATTACTGCTTGGACAAGGACTCCCGCCGGGATGCCTTGTTTGGTCAGGCTGTCCTCAAACACCTGTTCCATACTTAAACAACTCCTGCCCACCTTCCCAGAATGGATGCCTGAGATCCATCCGAAGATGGTTACCCTTGGAGGGGGATCTCCCAGGCATCTCAGCTAGGGAGTCCCCATATGTGATGACTTATTCCTGCTTGTTCCTAGAGATAGCACAGTTACTTACCTGTAACAGGTGATCTCTGGGAACAGCAGGAATTAGTCATCACAACCCACCCACCTCCCCTAGGAGTTGTCTCTCTATTCCTCTATCTTCCTGTCCTCGCTCTCTATTGTCTCAGCTTTAAACTCGAACTGAGGAGAGCTGGTCAGGAAGGCGGGAAGGCAGCGCGCATGTGCAGTGGGAGGCCCCAAAAGCTTTTCATTTGAAAAGCTGGGGAGCTTTCCCGCGCAGGCTCCGTCGGTACCGACGTACCCATATGTGATGACTAATTCCTGCTGTTCCCAGAGATCACCTGTTACAGGTAAGTAACTGTGCTATGCTGATGAAGCAACATCAGAGAAAAGATTTAGAGCTGAATAGACTATTAATCAGACCCAGCGTAGAGTCTCTCTCTTCAGATGACATCTCAAAAGTACAAGCTAGGGATGTGTGCACGCATGAGCACTCGTTCAGTTCGTTTGGGCTTCTAACAATTTAATGTGTGCACAAATTGCTTGTACAGATGTATACTTACAAATTAACATATATACAATCAATTTGTGTGCTTAAAAATTCTCGAGTGTGCATACATTGCATACCTAAAGAAAGAATGTGTAAAATTAGCATGAGCAAATGTCCCAAAATTGGGAAACGTTTATTCTAAAAGAGACAAACCAAACTTTTTTTTTTGTCTGTACCACACCTCGCAGGTTGCGATAGCTTTGGATAAAAGTTGTCACGAACTTCAAGCAATTCATGTGTTTTCTAGGACTGCGAGTGTTGCGAGAGCATCCCATGTTTGGAGAGCAATTTTGAATAGTCCATAGTGTTGCAAGGTACATGCAGTCTGTAGTGCACACACACCTAATCTGCATACAAGTGACGTGCATAATTTGTACTTGCTGTTTGTGCAGCCAGCCTGCTGGGGACAGAATAAAAGGGACTATAGCCGTTGATAGGGAAGGGCAGACTAGAGAGACCATGTGGTCTTTTTCTGTTCTAAAACAGTTCGTAGGCATTTGAAGATGTGAGGCATTGGGCTCTATTAATTCTCTGTTCCAATTGCACCCCTAGAAATGCCCCGACCTAAATACATCCCCAATCAGGAGGACTGTGAAAGCCCACATGTACTTTCAGCAACTGTTGGAAGGACGGGGAGGGGAGAGTTTTCTAACCAGGCAAGCTAACTGGACAATACCTATTATATATCTACTACTGCAAATGAGTCAGAGAGCGCTCCTCCTAGAATGTGTAAGAGGCTTGTGGTTGGCCGGTAATGATAGTGGCAAGTATGAGCTGTGTTCAGGGCTAGGGAAGGGGATTGTGGCTATTCCATGAAATCTCCACTGCCCTGATGTTCCAGTTATTCACATGAAGAAGGAAGGTTTCCCGAACTGGAATCACGTGGTCCATTACTTGACTCTGCACCAGCTTCTGTACTGTGTGGTTGAAAATCCATGAGTGAGTACTTTGAAAGGTGCCCTGGTTTTGGTTAATAATCACCATATGCGAATTTCCATACCAAGGAAGCATGCGTGAAGCCCAATTTTGTTTAGGTTGTATAAGCCGGAAAAAGCACATCCATGCCATGACATTTCCCAAGTTGCAGCCCCGATGCAAAGCCTTTTTGCGAAACACTTAAAGGCCTCAGTGAAAATATGGCGGCACATTTAGTAGGAAGAAAATTGAAAGAAAGAGCAGCATCGCTCGTGCCGGCAGTAACACATCCAGCAGGTTCTGTGTCTACATAGGGAAGTATTGAATTGCGCAAAATGACACATCCAAGGGGAGTCAATTAAGGAACTGAGCTCCAAAACTCTTAATTGTTGAGGTGGTGGTAATGTAAGAGAGCTAAGCACCAAAGCCTAAGTCCAAATGGGCAGTGACCTGAATCGCAACCCATTGCTTGAACCACTAGGCCACTTCCTCTCCCTTATGTGCCATCTATAGCCAAGAGCGTCCCTTGTGGTCAGGATCAGAACAGCATACACAGAGAAATGCAGTGAAGTTGTCTAGCATGCATGCGTCTTTGCCCAGCTCTGCCTAGCCGTTCCCAGGGATGGAGTCGAGCAAGGTTGCAATATGTGTGCTTGTGCACACAGAGTACATGCCCACAACTACATCTGTCTGTCTCGGAGGATGCATGCTGCGGGGGCCGCTTCTGAGAGCCTAATTTATAAAGACACATAGGGGTCTGTGTTACTTTTATAAAATACTTTGTAAAAAGAAATAATAGCCCCCAAAATAGCCACGATCAATATTACAATAGTATTAATGTCTAGTACTTTAGCAGCTTTAGTAAATAGCAAACCTATTTACTATGGGCCCGATTCTGAGATGTGACTTACGGGGTTGCCCCTATTCCCTCACCACTCCAACCCTCCCCGCACAGCTAAAGCAACAGGACGGGGAGAGCAGGCAGGGGGCAGGAGGGGCGAAGCGGGGGTGGGCCAAAGTGGCAGAACATACAGGGCCAATTCAGGTCACAGCCCTGTATGTCCTGCGGGATCAGAGGAAATGTGCTGCTTATTGTACCTCGAAGGTGGAATAAGCAGCACAAACTGGGCCATCGGGTCCGGAGCTGGGTGCCGGTAGGTCTCCGCCACCCGATCCAGACCCCGGTTGCCCAGCTTTGAGTTGGGCAGCGGGGTTGAAGAGGGTCGGCACCGCAGAAGCCAGGGGTGTCTGTAGGGAGGACATCCCCACAGGCATGCAGGGGCACTCCAGGCCGTCCTCGGGCCTGATTCGGTATGCCGTGGGAATGCTTGCTCCCGCAGTACAGAATCGGGTCTTAACGGGCCTGTCGTGCTCAGAGCCATCCAGACATGCCCCTGATAGAATCAGACTCCACGATATGGAGGACAATCAAAACCAACATTCTCTCCCTTGGTGCCTTTATCACTGGTCCAGTGTATGAAGTATCATAGTTATAACATATATCGTCCTTCAGTCCCTCTACATTCATAGAGAGTCCAATAGCTGTGAACCAAACTATATACAGAGGAGTTTTCTGTAGCTATTGGAGCAATGATGAAAGCACCGAGAGAGAGAATATTGGTTTTGATGGTCCTCCGTACCGTAGTAAATAAGTTTGTTACTTACGAATGCTGCTAAGATTCTAGACGTTAGCGTCTTTATAGAATAAGCATAAGATACGTGCCTTGTTCTAAAAGGAGATTTAGAAGACAGTAGAAATTTATTTATTTATTTATTTATTTAGTGTTCTTTTTTTCAAATGGCCTAGTTGAAAATTGCCTCCCACAGAGTGGGTAAAAAGGACCCACAGGGTATAAAAGCTTTGACCGCATTAAAAAGAGGAGGTTTGGGGCCATGTGTAGATACCGATGTAGAACTGAATTTTCAAATTCATCCTTGAACTTTTCCTCCCCCCACCCCTTCTCTGCCCAAAGACAAAGGAAGTGCAAAAATCCACAGAGGCATTTGTGCCCACAAAGCCGCCTAAATGAACTTCACGTGTAGCCTGTCTTTAAAAATGTTCTAGAGCAGTGATGGCTAACCTTTTTGAGCCCGAGTGCCCAAACTGCCGCACAAAACCAAAGAATTTCCTCAAAGTGCCAGCACGTCCATTAAAGCCTCATTTGCATAAGGTGCCTCATTTGCATAAATATTTGCATAATGTTACCATACACTAACTTTTAGTAAACATGCCTCTTAATGAGTATATGGATAAAGAAAGACTAAAAGGTTTCTACATTACTATAATCCAGTACCAACCGCCAGGCACATTAGGAACTACTACAAACGCTGCCCATTTAGAACCCATAGCAAACCCGCCGTATCCTAACAGTACTACCAGGACTCACAAAGCACCATACCCTAACTATCAAAAGGCAACACTGCAAATATTAAACCAATACATTTCAGAGAACAACAATACATGACCTACTGGGGAAAGAACAAGTGGCAATGTCAAATAGGAATTATATAAACAGAATACCTCAGCTCAGTTACACATGCAGAACAGACCATCACCAAACAAGGAATCACAATTTAAAAACAGGAAGACAATAATTAAACTGGGAACCCCAAAAGCCAAACTTGGAATATACAACAACACTGTAGAAATAAAACTATAAATTAATTTCCTCTTGTACTAAACAAAGCGCAAAAATTAATGATGCACATTTCCCAGAGCTGACATATTCCAGTTAATAAATTCAAAATAAAGAGATATTTTTCTACCTTTTGTGCATTTTTTTTCAGTTGCAATTGCTCCAGCCACTTTCTTCTGGTTTCTTCGTGTCTTCTCCTAACTCTCCATCTGCTGTCCATTTGTCCTTTCTTCTGTCTTCTTGGGTTTTTTTTTCCATTCTCTCTCTACATCTGCTTTAACATACTAATCTTTCTCCTTTTGCTCTTTCCTCATTCCTATTTCATCTACTCAAAATTTACCCCTCCATCCTCAATCCCCACTTATTCTCCAATACCCGGCCAATTGTAGATTTTTTATCCCTCCCACACAAAATATTTTTCCCCTCTCCATTTTACTCTCCCAGCCCCATCCCATTCTAATCCTCCCCCAACACCAGCTCCCTTCTAGTTCCAGCCTCACCCAGCATCCATTCCCTTCTAGTCCCTGCATCAGCCCATTTCCAGTCCTAGCAGCCCCCCAACCCATTTCCAGTCCTAGCAACCTCCCAACCCAATACCAGTCCTAGCCCCCCCTCATCAACCCACTTCCAGTCCTAACCCCCCATAAGCCCATTTCCAGTCCTAGCTCCCCCATCTATTTGCAGTCCCATCCGAGTCCCTCCATCAGCTCATTTCCAAACCCAGCCCCCCATGAGCCCATTTCTAGTCCTTTCCTAGCCCCACCATCAGCCCATGTCAAATCCTAGCTCCCCTCCACTCAGCCCATTTCCAATCCAAGCCCCCCATGAGCCTACTTCCAGTTCTAGCCCCTTCATGAGTCCATTTCAATCCAAACCCCCACCCCAGCCCATGGCCAATCTTAGCACCCCCCCAACAGCCATTTTACAGTCCTATTCTAGCCAGTCCATCAGCCGATTTCTTGTCCTAGCCCCCCTCACCCATTTCAAGTCCTAGCTCCCTCCCCCTCACAACCCATTTCCATTCCAAGCCCCAATCCCATCAGCTATTTGCAGTTCAAGCCCTCCTTCCACTCAGCCCATTTCCAGTCTTAGCCCCCCCATAGCCCATTACCAGTCCTAACCCCCCCATCAGCCCATTACCAGTCCTAACCCCCCCATCAGCCCATTTCCAGTCTTAGCCCCCCCCATGGCCAATTACCAGTCCTAACCCCGGCCAATTACCAGTCCTAACCCCCCCCCCTGGCCAATTACCAGTCCTACCCCCCCCGGCCAATTACCAGTCCTACCCCCCCCCTGGCCAATTACCAGTCCTACCCCCCCCCTGGCCAATTACCAGTCCTACCCCCCCCCCGGCCAATTACCAGTCCTGCCCCCCCCCGGCCAATTACCAGTCCTAACCCCCCCATCAGCCCCTTTCCCGTCTTAGCCCCCCCCCCCATCCTGGCCAATTTCCCGTCCTACCCCCCCCCCATCCGCCCCTTTCCAGTCTTTGCCCCCCCCTTGGCCAATTACCAGTCCTACCCCCCCCCCATCAGCCCATTTCCAGTCTTAGCCTCCCCACCATAGCCCATTACCAGTCCTAAACCCCCTTCCCCCCTATCATCCCAAATTAAAAAAAAAAAACCCAAACAAAGCGGCTGCTTCTGCCGCGGCAGCCTCAAGAGCTCTGCCGCGGCAGCCTCAAGAGCTCTGCCGCGGCAGCCTCAAGAGCTCTGCCGCGGGGCCCCCCCCTGCCCGGCAGAGCCTCCCTGCATCATCTACCTTCAAGTCGCAAAACGCGGGCTTCTTTCAGAGCCGCGAGAGTTTCCTTTCTCGCAGGAGAGCCGCGAGAAAGGAAACTCTCGCGGCTCTGAAAGAAGCCCGCGTTTTGCGACTTGAAGGTAGATGATGCAGGGAGGCTCTGCCGGGCAGGGGGGGGGGCCCCGCGGCAGAGCTCTTGAGGCTGCCGCGGCAGAGCTCTTGAGGCTGCCGCGGCAGAAGCAGCCGGTTTGTTTGGTTTTTTTATTTTTTAAATTTGGGACCTTTTAAATGCGGACCTTCCCGCGTGCCAGCTGCAAGGCCTTCGCGTGCCACAGCTGGCACGCGTGCCATAGGTTCGCCATCGCTGTTCTAGAGGGTCTATGGATACAGAACTAAAGGCAGCCAATGGGTTACTATTATTGATGGTCTCACTTGCAAAAGGTTAAAGGTGGAACTGGTGATAAAAATCTGGGGTATCTACATTTTTGTCAACAAATCTATTTTCTGAATTTAATTGAGTAAAATAAATCTGCTGGCTTTACAGGACAGCAGCAGTGTGTCGTTGTGCCAGAGATGGTCGGAGTTGTACTGATCAGATTCATAGGCATCTATCCAACTGTTGGATATGAGAAACATATAGTATGAGAGGTTCACTTTGGGCCACTTGGTCTTGTGGACTGTGGGCAAGATCATAACAAATATGAATCTCTCCTTCACTGATCTCCCCCCCCCCCCCCCGAACATTGTTAAACCTCAGAAAGAGTGTAGGCAGAGTGGTGTCAATAACCTTACATAAACATGATTAGGTTTAAAGAACATTAGAGGCAGTGTCCAGATTTCTTTTAGTGTTTTTCAGAGTTTTACTCATGACTCTTGCAAGTCTCCATGTCTGTATGCTAGGATTTGCAGAAGGTAGGGTAATGCATATAGATTTCTTTCAGTGCCTACCAATATCTATCCCCATATTCTGGAGCAAGATGGCATATTGGCAAGAACATAAGAGATACAGTGTTAATGGATATAGGATGAGCTACTGCACCAAGCTGTGAAGTAGAAGATGACCGAACCCAAAGGACACAAGTCTCTATTCAGTCTACAATCCATGAACGCTTGATAGCTCCTTCTCAGGCAACCATGGAGAACCCAGAACAGTTCTATGGGTGTCTCTGGTTCATTGGGAACAAGCAGAGAGATGTCGCATAGTTTTGCTTCTCATAAGGAAATAAACTGGAAGAGCTTTTGGGTGGATGGGACAAATTAGGCGAGACTGAGCCTATGTGGATTCTATTATCCAACTGTTCAAAACTAGTGAAAGCAAATTTTGTAAAAACTGGAGATATATAATATGAAGGTTAAAGGATTATTATTAGTTATGCTTAATAAATATGGTTTTGTTAAGCATAACATGAGAAGACTGTCCACAGAAAACGCAATCATGACCTAACTCTGCATTAGGCACTAAGAGGTCATGTTTAGCCTCTGCTGGGTTGGAGAAAATGCTTTTTGTATATCATGCCATGCCTAGCCTCTATTGCTAGATTAGCATTTCGACAAAAGAAACGGGGGGTTTTGCTAATATTTAGTAAATGAAAATATTTGGGTGTGCTGTTACATAGTCTCTCTTCTCGTGTCTGGGAAGTCAATTTTCTCAACCACAGGACATTCCAGAATTGTGTAAACTGCAGATTAGCTATGAAAACTTTGTCTGGTTTCCAATAAGAACTGAGCCTGATGGGAAAGGAAGCAAGAGGTTATTTTATCACACTCCTAAGCAAGGTCAAAAGAGGGAGCCTCCAAATTCTACACTAAGTAGCAGCTGACGGAGAATAAATCCATTTTCAAGTGAAGCTTTTCCTAGAGAGTGATGACAAAGCGTCCACGCATCCGTTAGGAGCAAGATTTAGTATCTCCTGTCTGGCCACAAAGAATCTTCAGAAAAACAAATGAGAGTATAGCCAGATCCCTGCAAAAATGATTAAATTCCGCTGGTAGCAGCGGCTGACCCGTCTCCCCTCCCCTGGGCGGATTGTATTTCCAGCTTGTCTTCTGACAGTCGATGAGGAAGTCCGTAACCTTTAGCATTTCAGACTGGAAGTTATAAGGCTTCGACACGTCCAAGACTGAAAGCATCACCCACATGTTGGAGCAGCTATAATGACTAGAACAAGCCAGTAGATTTGGCAGTGCGATGCTTTCACTTTATTTCTGGAGGCGTTTGGTAAAAAAGCAAAACTTTTGAAGCTGAGGCCACGATCAGTAATCTTGTCAAGCGGCAATCCACTGTTTCAGGAATGTCTCCATGCTCCCATAGGCTTAACTTTCTTCCATGTGTGGGCCAATTACCAGGCATTAGGAGCCATGCTCTACTGGTCGGAGCACTTAAATATGAATAAGAAGGTGAGTTTAAGACGACACATCTATCTGTAATTCTGGACATTTTATTTCCTGCTGTCAGAGCTAATGTATTAGGTGCCCTAAGCCAATTTTCTGCCTTGCTGCCCTTCAGCCCCCAACAACTATCCAATTAAGTTTCAAAAGTCAGTATTGGGTATTGACCACATCTTCTGCATGCTACTAACACATTTTATTGTACATGGAAAAGGAGAATAAAAATGGATATTTAAAACAAAGAAACATAGACATTAAGGCAGAAAAAGATCACATGGCCTATCTAGTCTGTCCTTCCATATCAACTACAACAGTCCCCTTTTTCCCTTTAGAGATCTTCTGTGGAGGTCCCATGCTTTTTTGAATTCAGACACTATCCTCGTGTCTACCACCTCCACTTGGAGACTATTCCACGCATTTACCACTCTTTCCGTAAAGAAATATTTCCGCATATCACTCCTGAATCTATCCCCTTTCACTCTCTTCCCTTGTCCCCTCGTAGCAGAGCTTGCTTTTAATCAAAAGAGGCTCTCCTCCTGTGCATTTATGCCATGGAGGTATTTAAATGTCTCAATCATATCACCTCTAGCCCACCTTTCCTCTGAGGTGTACATATTAAGATCTTTAAGTCTGTCCTCATATGCTACATAACAAAGACCACTAACCATTTTAGTAGCCACCCTCTGCACTGACTCAGACCTACTTAAATCCTTTTGAAGGTGTGGTCCCCAGAATTGCACACAATGTTCCAAATGAGGACTCACCAAAGATCTATACCAGGGGTCTCAAACTCAAATTGCTTTGAGGGCCAAATGAGGACTTGTAAAGTAACCCGGGGGCCGCATAAGACGCGGGGCCTCATTTGCATAAGGGGCCTCATTTGCATAAATATTTGCATAATGATACCATACACTAACTTTTAGTAAACATGCCTCTTTAATGAGTATGGATAAAGAAAGACTAAAAGATTTAGAAACAGGAAGACAATAATTAAACTGGGAACCCCAAAAGCCAAACTTGGAATGTACAACAACACTGTAGAAATAAAACTATAAATTAATTTCCTCTTGTACTAAACAAAGCGCAAACATTAATGATGCACATTTCCCAGAGCTGACATATTCCAGTTAATAAATTCAAAATAAAGAGAGATTTTTCTACCTTTTGTGCATTTTTTTTCAGTTGCAATTGTTCCAGCCACTTTCTTCTGGTTTCTTCATGTCTTCTGCTAACTCTCCATCGTCTGCTGTCCATTTGCCCTTTCTTCTCTCCTAGTTTTTTTTCCATTCTCTCTCTACATCTGCTTTAACATACTAATCTTTCTCCTTTTTCTCTTTCCTCATTCCTATTTCATCCACTCCAATTTTACCCCTCCATCCTCAATCCCCACTTACTCTCCCAATACCTGGCCAATTGTAGATTTGTCTTCTCTCCTAGACAAAAATATTTTTCCCCTCTCCATTTCACTTTCCCAGCTCCATCCCATTCTAATCCTCCCCCAACATCAGCTCCCTTCTAGTTCCAGCCCCACCCAGCATCCGCTCCCTTCTAGTCCCTGCATCAGTCCATTTCCAGTCCTATCATAGCCTCACCATCATCCCATTTCCAATCCTAGCCCCCCATCAGCCCATTTCCAATCCTAGCTCCCTCCCCTCACAGCCCATTTCCATTCCAAGCCCCCCTCCCCATCAGCCATTTGCAGTACAAGCCCCCCTTCCACTCAGCCCATTTCCAGTCCTAGCAACCCCCCCCCCCAGCCCATTACCAGTCCTAGACCCCCCATAGCCCATTACCAGTCCTAACCTCCCCATAGCGCACTTCCAGTTTTACCCCCTATCACCCCATTTTCAGTCTTAACCCCCCCCATAGCCCATTACCAGTCCTAACCTCCCCATAGCGCACTTCCAGTTTTACCCCCATCACCCCATTTTCAGTCTTACCTCCCCTCATAGGCCATTACCAGTCCGGACCCCCAATCAGCCCACCTCCAGTCCTAACCCCCCAATCAGCCCACCTCCAGTCCTAACCCCCATCTGCCCATTTCCAGTCCTAGCCCCCACCATAGCCCATTACCAGTCATAACCCCCCCTGCCAATAGCCCACTTCCAGCCCTAACCCCCATTACCCCATTTCAGTCAGCCCCTCCATAGCTCATTACCAGTCCTAACTCCCCCCATCAGCCCACCGCCAGTCCTTCCTAGCCCCCACCTGCCCATTTCCAGTCCTGGCCCCCACCATAGCCCATTACCTGTCATAACCCCCCCGCCAATAGCCCATTTCCAGTCATAACCCCCCCTGCCAATAGCCCATTTCCAGTAATAACCACCCTGCAAATAGCCCATTTCCATTTCTACACCCGCCCCTGCCAATAGCTCATTTCCAGTCCTTCACCCACCCTGCCAATAGCCCATTTCCAGTCATAACCCGCCTGCCAATAGCCCATTTCCAGTCCTACAGCCCCCCCCCCTGCCAATAGCCCATTTCCAGTCCTACCCCCCCACCCCCCCCCCCCCGGTAAATAAAAAAAACACCTGGCTTCTGCTGCTGCAGCAGAAAATCAGCTGTCCCGCGGCCCCTTCCTCTCTGCCCGGAGATCCCTCATTGTGCTTCATCAGCGGCATGCTTTTTAAGCCGCGAAGAGAGTATTTCCCTCTCACGCGGCTTAATCCTATTCACTTTTCAAGCCTCGCGAGAGGGGAATACTCTCTTCACGGCTTGAAAAGCACACGCTGATGGAGCACAATGAGGGATCTCCGGGCAGAGAGGAAGGGACCGCAGCACAGCTGATTTTGCTGCTTGAGCAGCAGAAGCCAGGTTTAAAAAAAAAAAATTGACAGTCGATTCTGCCGCTGCCACGGCAGCAACGGCAGAAGCAGAAGCAAGGCTTTTTTCTTTCCCTCCGTCGCGGGCCGCACAATGTTCTCTCGCGGGCCGCGTGTTTGAGACCACTGATCTATACAGAGACACTATCACCTCCTCTTTTCTGCTAGCCATTCCTTTCCCAATCACCCAAGCATCCTTCATTTTTTAGCATTAAATCTCAGTTGCCAAATTCTAGACCATTCTTCAAGTTTCGCTAAATACCTTCTCATGCTATCTGCACCTTCCTGGGTGTCTACTCTATTGCAGATTTTGGTATCATCCACAAAGAGGCAAACCTTACCCAAAAGCCCTTCTGCTATATCACTAACAAAGATGTTAAAAAGAATTGGACCAAGGACAGATCCCTGGGGCACACCACTGGTAACTTCCTTCTCCTCAGAGTGAGCTCCATAAAAGTGTGCCCTTCAGTCAATGCAGACTCCAGACTGGTTCTGGCAGTATCTTGAAGTGAATTTCCCCCAGTGGGATTCTTATAGAGCCAGTGCTTTAACCATTAGGCTACACCTCCACATAGACATACAAAGCACAGTTTTCTGATGCAGAACTGTAAGTTATTGCGACATGCATATTGTATGCCAAGTGGAGGAGTAGTCTAGTGGTTAGAGCAACTGCCTAGTACCCAGAAGATCAAGGGTTCAATTCCCACTGGCACTCCTTGTGACTTTGGGCAAGTCACTTTACCCTCCATTGCCTCAGAAGAAAAGGCTGGCAATCTACTTCCAGTGATACATTGCCAAGAAAACCCAGAGGTAGCTGGGTCACTATGAGTCAACACTGACTTGATGGCACTAAAAAAAATATATATATATATTGTATGAACATGCACAGCTGTGATGACAACCAAAACAATTACTGAAACCCCTGCAAAAAACAGTTCAGTACCCAAAAGGCAAAGATAATACACCAAAAGAGCACAGAAGCCAAGGACTCACATGGCAATAGCCCCACCACAGCTATTACATTGGGCCTTAAACCATCAATGCAGCTCTTTCTGGGAAAACAGGACATGACAGACCCCTGCACAGAAACTGCATGCGAGCAGGATCCTTCACTACACATACACACAACAGCTGGCAATGGAAACTTCAAACAACTCTACTGTGCAGAACTAAGAAAGGGAAATACACAACAGAGACTGACGTTCCTGAAACCAAAGTCTATACTGAAGATAAAATGCTTTAGTGTTACCTTTGTATTCTATTTATTTGGGTTTAGCTCAGGCCTTTCCAGTAACAGTCCAAGGTGAGCCACATTCACGTGCAATAGGTTTTTCCCTGTCTCCAGAGGCTTGGACCGACATTTTAGTTTTCTAATCACATTGGTCCAGTCTCTCTTTCTGCTTTCTTCACTGGTATTGTAACTCCTTTTCCAAATTCCTCTTTCCATTTCTTTTCTCTTTTTATGTTTTTCATTTTTATCTTATTTTTTAATTTTCTGCCTTTCTATCCACTTATAGCTCCATCTCTCACTCTTTTCCCTCTCCCTATCACAGCCCTTAACTTCCCTCCTCGCCCCTCCATTAGCCTCTCATTGGGTTTGTTCCCGCACCAGTCTTTATCTATTGAATGGTTCTCTAAACCACCATAAAGTCAATTTGTTTGAATGGCAGTATAAGAAATCATTCTTTCATAAATAAATAAATAATACATATATACATATTAGGGAGATGGAAAACTCCCCAGCCCCCAGCCCCAAGCACATACAAGTGTCAGGGGTACCCATGAAGCGAGGAGGGGGAGTTGAGGGTAAGCTATAGGACAATGAGCTAGGAAGGATCCAGGCTGGGTTTTAGAAATCTCCCTGCCCAGAGAAATTCATATCTAGGTCAAATGGGTGGAGCCAGGGACTGGGGAAGAAGATATGGCAGCCATGACAGGCTATGAGGCTCCTCCCAAACATCAGAGGGGCTCCTGCCCAGAGTCAGCCCCTGCGTGAGCTTCCCACAATTCCTGAAGCACCTGGAACTGGGAAGTTCAGAGCCCTCGGACTACATATCTGATAAGATGGAATAACTGGAAGCTGGACCGTCAGGCATGTGAGTGGACTTGCCTTTTTAATTAATGTGGAGTGGGCACTAGGGAGACGTGGGGAGTGACCTCATGGTTAGCACACTGGTTTGTTAGCCAGGAGACCAGGGTTCAGTTTCCACTGGCACTCCTTCTAGCCTTGGGCAAGTCACTTAACCCTCAGTTGCCACAGAAGACAGTCCTGGTAATCTACTTCTGGTCACATTGCTAAGAAAACCCAGGAGTTGCTGGGTCACCAGGAGTCAGCATTGACTTAAAGGCACAAACATTGTATTGAGCAATGGGGGAGGTGCAGGTGGGTGGTTTCCCCAACCCTACCTCAGGGTGTAACAAAGTTACCCAATTCTAGGAGTGAGATTTTAAGCCAGTCCTGGATTTCTGACCATCTCCTTCTGATGCATCATGGGACCTGCAGCACTGATTCCAATGGGTAAAATCAGGAACTACAAACACCAGACTGCACTGCAAGGCTAAATAGCTGGCAAAAAATCTTACTCCTGGAACTGGATGACTTGGCTACTCTTGTATAGGTGTTTGCCCAGACGAGAAGACTGGACTGGCTTGTTTTCAGTACTAAACATTTCTATTGGTGGAAAGTGTGTAAAAGAAAAAACCCTTTCAAGAGGCACGGACTGAAGAGGGCCGAACAGCCCTAGCTCTTCTCCAAGGGGAGAGCAACTGGCTGGTTTAGTGTAAAGACTGGCTTGCTTTGCAGCTTTAACCACAGACTGCACTTACTGCAGGGGGTTTTGGTAGTTCTTTTTATTGTTGTTTTGATTTATATTTGTATCTGCTTGGACATGCCCAGCTGCCTTAAAGACTTCTGAAACCAGCAGTTGGAAATAAATATGCTGGTAATCTATAGGGGTGTGGACTTTTATTCCAAGGATAGTAGTAGAAGCTTTGAGGCTAACACAGCACCCAGTGATGATGCAGCCAAAGTAACACACACCAAACCCTACCACGTGACAATGTGCATGTAGATAGACATCTGGCTCCCTTACACTTCCCTCACAACAGCTGCCGTCTTTCTGGTTCTCCCAACGCACTCTGCCCGTCACGTATCAAACCCACTCTGACTCTTTCCAACCATCCTCTCTCTCTCTTACTTTTCCCAGCTAATCTCATTCCCTCTCACTCCCTTTCAAACTCTCCTGCTCCTTCCTCTTATGTTCTCCAGCACATTCTCGTTACGTCTCCTTCCTCACCGCATTTCCACATCTAAAATTGTCTGATACATTCCCCATCTATGATCTTACTCCCAACTCACTTCCATCTTTTACTCCCATTGTCCATCCCAGTTCTTGCCAACTTACCTTCTTGCCAACTTACCTTAGTCATCTGCCCTGTTAATTTTCCTACTCGTTAACAATCCCTCATTGACCACTGCTTTTCTGTCAAGAATCTGGAAGCCAGAAAACCATATGCACACCTATACCGGCCTCAAGCAAAGAATGCAATCAGTAATTGACATGCGTTGGACTAGATCTAACACAATGTTACACCTCTCGTTTCCCACAAGCCAGTTATCTCTTGGAAACTGTGGCACATAAGAGCTGTCCAGTGAAACCATCTTACATCTGACACAGACTTGCCCAAGTGTCCTTTTGAGGTACAAACTACTTAACACATTCTAGTGCTGTTTTCTCGTTCATGTCAAAGATGGTAAATTTAATTCTCTCATCTTTTGCTGACTTACTCACTTTCTCTTCTAGAGGCCTGAAAACTCTTCTCCCTGTCTTCCAGGTTTTCTTAAGCTGCAGAGTTTTATTTGCTCGATTCCAGTTCCCTGTGACTGTCATTTCCCACTGCCCAATCGGCCCATTTCGATATAAGACATTTCATATACACCAAAGAGAAATAAGGCGCACTGAGGGACAAGACAATAAATTCAGACTAAACTGGGATCGGTCCAGCGACCCAGCGGCAGTCCCAGTTTCATGCTGGACCCAGTTTGTAATTCTGAAGTTGGCCAGGACTGATGGACACTGCAGAAGATCCCTGGGGCAGGGCTGCTGCCAGCACTAGGTGAACTAGGCAGTCACCTAGGGCGCTGACCCCGTGGCAGCAGTGCAGCAGTGATGGCAATAGCCTCCAAACTGCGACACAGCACTTACTAACACTCAGCCAATGCATCGCGGTTTCCAGCCCCCTCTGATGCTGGAGGGAGTAGGAACGGCACATTGTGAATCGGAAACCGAGGCATGGTGCCTAAGTGTGTTAGTAAGTGCTGAGTTGTGGTTTGGGAGCTATTGCCACTGCTTCAGGCCCCAGAGGGGGGTGGCAATGGGGACGGGGGCCACAGTAGGGCAGCAGGATGGAGGGGCCCTCTTAGGGTGCCTCCAATCCTTGTACCAGCTCTGCCCTGGGCTCACAGGACTCTGTTCCCAGTCCTCAGGGAGCGAAATCCCAAGCCTCTGCTCCAGAATTAGGGGGGCGATTCCCTGGGCCTGTAGAGGCTCCTTTCTCTTGATTCACTGCTCTATGCGGCAACCATTTTAACAAAAGACATTGTACCAGCCTCTGTAAATTACACAGGTACACTAAAAAAAAAATTTTTTAAACTGCCTCTAATGTTTCGATTGATTTTTACGTTTTTTGGTGCGCTGAATCCAAATCTGGTAACCAATTTGCTCCATCACGTACAGATTTTTTGCTACATTGGGTTAGCAGTTTGAGGTGAACGTTTCAGATTGAGTGCGATCGAGATAAAAGTTTCTTGGATGAATTCTTTATACTAATTGTTTAGTAGTTATTCAAATAAGAATAAAGAAAATTGTAACAAGGCAGCACATAAGAATAATGTCAACAAAACACACTGTGATGGTAGCAAAATTGTCTGCACTTAAAACAGCCACATACATGTGCACAAACATTGAGCATATAAGAGCGAGGTTAGACACAAAGCAAAGCAAAGAAATGTGCAAAAAATGTTGTACAGGTATGTACGTAAGAATAGAAAACGCAAACCGCATCACTGCAATACATGAAGACAAACACCCGATGGTGTGAAAATAAAATTCTAATAAATGAGATCCGACACTGTGGTAATAACTAGCAAATTTTTATTTCAAAGTTTAGTAAGAACACGATATTTGTCAACACAGTTTAGATTTTAAAGTCATTCTTGGGTCAATCAATCTCCTGGTGGGCCCGTTTCTTCTTCCCCCGAATGCTTCTCTTGGTGCGCTGCTTGGCGTATTTTTCATCTGGGGTTTCCCGCAGCAGCAACCAGCATAAATCAGCCATCATAGTGGTGTTCCATCTTCCTTGGTACCTTCTCTCTGCGTCCTTGATGTCCTGGTGAAACCTTTCACCTTGTTCTTCACTGTACGCCCCCAAGTTTTCGGGAAAGTAGTTCACATGGGAGTGCAAGAAATGGACTTTCAGGCTCATGTTACAGCCTTGTTCTTTGAAGGCATTGAGCATCCTGGCAACAATATCCTTATAGTTCTCATCCCGCCTGTTCCCCAAGAATTTGAGAACATCCTTGAAGGAATCCCAGGCTTCTTCTTCCTTCTCAGACATCGTTTCAGCGAATGCTCCATCTGAAATGAGTTTCCTTATATCAGGGCCAACAAACACGCCTTCCTTTAGCTTTGCTTCAGAAAGTCGGGGGAACTTTGAGCAAAGGTACCGAAAGCACTCACCATCTTTTGGAAGGGACTTGATGAATTGCTTAACGAGACCCAACTTAATGTGGAGAGGTGGTAATAGAATTTTATCACGAGGTACCAAGCTCTCATGAAGAACATTTTTCTCACCGGGTCTCAAATACTCCCGAATTGGCCAGTCTTTTTTCCCCCAGTGTAGGTCGCGGGCCCGGCTATCCCACAAGCAAAGGAAGCAGGGATATTTGGTGAAACCGGATTGCTGCCCTAATAGCATGGATAGAATTTTAAAGTCTCCACAAATCATCCACTTATGCTCATCATAACGAATCCTCTGAAGAATCAGGGCCAAATTCTCGTATTTTTCTTGGAGAATAACAGAGTGAGCAATAGGAACTGAAGCGAATGTGTTGCCATTATGAAGAAGAACACCTTTTATGCTGTCTTTTGACGAATCAATGAACAGCCGCCATTCAGCAGGATCATACTTGAGTTTAAACTTTTCCATCACTCCGTATATATCGTTGCAAAATACCAAATCTTCCTCTTTGCTGAAATACTTCAAAAATTGTGTCTCGCGGTTGCGGTACCAATAAAAAGTTGTTCCTGGTGACAATAGATTTTTCTGTTTAAGCCGAGAACCTAGCAGTTGGGCAGCATCTTTTGGGAGTCCTAAATCCCGGACTAAATCATTCAATTCAGCTTGAGAGAAAAGTTCAGGTTTCGGATCTGGTTCAGTTTCAAACTCGGAAGTACTGGACTCATCGGGAAAAGCCATCTGAGTCTCATCATGATCAGAACCGTCCACACAAATATGATCCAAAGATTTTGGTGGTTCAGGCACAGGTACTTCGTTGCTATGAGGCATAGGCCTAATTGCTGAGGGAAGGTTGGGGTAACTTATTACGTTCTTATTTTTTAAGTTGTATCCCTTCACAATGCAAGAGCAAAAATAGCAGTCACTGCTGTGGTCTCTTTGTTCACGCCACATCATAGGTATTCCGAAACGAAATGCTTGTTTTTTACCTTTCATCCATAAGCGTAGATCTTCCTCACATGTCTTGCACACTTTGTGAGGAGCCCACGGTTTGTCTTGATCGCCTAACTTCAAACCGAAATAGGCGAAATATACTTTTTTAATAAATGCAGAAATGTTCCTCTGCCGCTTTTTCACGGTATATTCCCCACAAATAAAACAAAAACTGTCCGGAGAGTTGACGCAACCTCTGGCTCTGTGAGCCATCACAAATACACAGCACTGCAAACTACAACTGTAGTGAACCACTTCGGAATAAAGCTGGATTACGACTGAGCAAACAAAAGGTAATAATGAACTTGCAAGAAACTGAAATTTGACAGGAACGTTCATGTCGCAACCACCGTGTTTGAGCGAGCGAACGAGGCGAGGCGAACAGGAAAGAACATGCGCCAGCGCGAGTACTGGATTTAGCCCCCCGCCTCCCAATTGTCCTGTTAATGTATAAAATGAATACAAAACACTCTAAAATATCATGAGGGAGTGTTTCTAGTTAGTTAACCATTACAACCTCTATTTTGGGCCAAGAAAATAAACTGCAGTCGGCTAAAAAGAAATTATGTGAACATTCCTTATATGGGTAAGAAATCTAATTTTGCAAGAAAACGTGACGTGATGGAACATTTTGGCTATTTTTCCTGGATTCAGCACCCCAAAATCTATAGGAATCAGTTGCAAAACTGGAGGCAGTTTTTTGGTAGTGTACCTGTGTTATTTATTTGTCCTTTTAGCCCATGTGCTACAGTTTTGTAAGAAACATTAATTGACACCTTGAGTATATGTGCAGGGTGATGAGAAGTGTCCCAGGCATCTTATCAACATCATGCAACGAAAGTCTTAAAGATCAGCAGCTGAGCGGCTGCTAGAGATTGATAAGGAGTCAATGGAAGCAGAAGAGAGGCAGATCTCACCCTGCTGTCTTAGAAAGAGGCTAGATTGAGGTTGAGGATTATAGATTGATCAGTTTCATGCCATCACCAGTGAAAATACCTAAGGAAAAATGACATCTCTATTTACAAAGGAACAGAAATACTCCAGAGGCACAGTGTGGATTAAAGAACCACTTCATGCTGGCACGCCCCTTTTCTAAAATAAAGTATGGCAGTTTGGAAGGTCTTTATATATTATTACTGGCCAACTAGATGCCACCCAACAACTTATAATTTCAGTTAAAAATGTATTTCTCCTAAGAAGGTCAACTATGGTAAGGAACAAGCAAATGGTTCTTTCATGTCTACCTATGGAAGATGTCCAGGATCTGGCCAGCTGTCTGGTCAAACTAGATCTGTCCCAGCTTCTTGCATCAATCCTTGACTTTCCGACATGGCTGCAACTAACAACAAGCTAGGATCCTGCAGAGGTTTCCTGCATTAATCGTTTTATTTAATAACATTATGATTCATACAATGGTGAAATAATATTTGCATAGTATCACGGAGCTAATCAAGCAATTACTCCAGTCATGTCTATCAAAGCTGCCAGCAGGATAAAACTCTCCAAGAGCCAACCAAGCTGATGCCAGCAGGATAACTCTCACAAGATGGTAGAAAACCAATGAGGAAGATGGGAAAACTAACTTAACTGCGCAGACTAGATGGCCCAGTTGGTCATTATAGAGGAGTTAAAGGGGCACTAAGAGGTGACAAGGCAATAGCAGAGAGACTGAATGAATTCTTTGCTTCAGTCTTTACTGAGGAAGATGTAGGGATGTTACCCATGACTGAAGTGGTATTTAAAGGTGCGGAAGAATTGAAGGAAATATCGATACATCGGGAAGATGTATTACAACTATTGGATAAACTGAAGAGTAGCAAATCACCTGGGCCGGATGGTATACATCCAAGGGTGTTGAAAGAACTGAAATATGAGATTGCAGACCTGCTATTAGTAATCTGTGAACTATCATTAAAATCATTGCTAATACCTGAAGATTGGAGGATTGCCAATGTAACACCAATTTTTAAAAAGGGTTCCAGGGGTGATCCGGGAAACTACAGACCGGTGAGCCTGACGTCAGTACCGGGAAAAATGGTAGAAACCATCATAAAGAATAAAATTGCTGAACATGTAGATAGTCATGGCTTAATGGGAGACAGCCAACATGGTTTTAGACAAGGAAGATCTTGCCTTACTAATCTGTTATGTTTTTTTGAAGGTGTGAATAAACAGGTAGTCAAAGGTGAGTCGGTTGATATAGTGTATTTGGACTTTCAGAAAGCCTTTGACAAGGTCCCTCATCAGAGACTTTTGGCAAAACTAAAGAGTCATGGGTTAGGAGGCAGTGTACTTTTGTGGATCAGGAACTGGTTAAAAGATAGAAAGCAGAGGGTAGGGCTAAATGACCAATTTTCCCAATGGAGAAAGGTGAATAGTGGTGTACCCCAGGGATATGTGCTGGGTCCGCTGCTTTTTGACATATTCATAAATGACCTGGAAAGAGGAATAACGAGTGAGGTTATCAAATTTGCAGATGAGACAAAACTATTTAAAGTTGTTAAAACCCAAGAGGATTGTGGAAAATTGCAAGAGGATCTTGATAAATTGGAAGACTGTGCATCAAAATGGCAGATGAAATTTAATGTGGACAAGTGCAAAGTTATGCACCTAGGGAAGAACAACCCAAACTATGGTTACACGATGCAAGGTTCCACATTAGGAACCACCACCCAGGAAAAAGATTTAGGCGTCATTGTGGATAACATGTTAAAACCCTCGGCCCAGTGTGCAGCGGCAGCCAAGAGAGTAAATAGAATGCTAGGTATCATAAGGAAAGGAATGGAAAATAAAACAAAAGATATTATAATGCCTCTATACCGTTCCATGGTGAGACCACACCTTGAATATTGTGTGCAATTCTGGTCGCCGTATCTTAAAAAGGATATAGCGTTATTAGAAAAGGTTCATAGAAGAGCCACCAAAATGGTAAAGGGGATGGAAGGATACTCCTATGAAGAAAGGCTAAAAAGGTTAGGGCTCTTTAACCTGGAAAAGAGACGGCTGAGGGGAGATATGATAGAAGTCTATAAATTAATGAACGGAGTGGAACGGGTAAACGTAGATCGATTGTTTACGTTATCAGAATATAGAAAGACTAGGGGACATGCAATGAAGCTACAGGGTAAACTATTTAAGACTAATAAAAGAAAATATTTTTTCACTCAACGTGTAATCAAACTCTGGAATTTGTTACCGGAGGATGTAGTAAAGGCTGTTAGTGTAGCTGGGTTTAAAAAAGGTTTGGACAAGTTCCTGGAGGAAAGGTCCATAAGCCATTATTAAGAAGGGACCCAGGATATCAATGCTTGACCCAGTACAAGCATTGTGGAACCTGTGTCTTTTGGGGAAACTGCTAGGTACGTATGACCTAGATTGGCCACTGTTGGAAACAGGATACTTGGGCTTGATGGACCTTGGTCTGACCCAGTATGGCATATCTTCTGTTCTTATTTTCTTATATTATCTGCCATTATCTACTATCTTAGTACTACCTTACTATGTTACACTGTTAATTGATGCCATTAACAATGAGCTTCTCATGCTCCCTCGTATGTTTCAGTGCGTGATCATCCAGGAGTTTTGGAGGCAAGTTTGGGAGTGCTTAAAAGTAATATGAACCTCAATTACAGCTTAACCTTGGGTATTGTGATAGTTAAATCATCAGTAACCTGAGATACTCTGGGTAAGACTGGTAAAGAGCTTCTTGATACACCCCTTACAAACAATTTTAAGTAATTGTGAAAATGCTAACATGTTTGATTTTTATTATTGTGGAATACTGCCTGTCTTACCTTCAAACTTGAATTGGATAACTGCAGAGCATTTCAAATAGGTGGCTCGGTGTAAAAAGAGGTGACAAAAGATGCAATTGATGCAGGGTGGGATCCTACACCCCCTGCTGATCCCTAAGCCACCAACTGATAATATATATGGGCACTACTGGTTATATTGTTCTTGAATTTGGAAATTGTTTTTGCCATTTTTGTTTCTTAAACGCATGATGATCTGGAAAAAAATAAAGAGAGCTTAAAAAAAAAAAACAATGAGCTTCCCAGTAATAACCATAGACTACAATAGCAGATAAGGGCCATGTAATCTAATCAGGTCAAGCAGCAACTCTAAAGGCCCAAAATTCCCATAACAGGAATGATGACTTCCCCTCCTTGCGTGCAGCAAACAGGTCTGGTATTCAGGATAGTTATGTATAACTCATTTTAAGGGACGAGCAAATGGTTTTCTCATGATGGACATTCTACAAGAAGAGACTATGACATCAAGCTCAACATAGGTAGGTGCAAAAGAATCATGAGAAAATACTTCTTCCCGGAAAGGTGTGTGGCTGCATGGAACGGCCTCCTGCTGGAGGTAAAAACAGTAGAAGAATTCAAGAAAGCTACTGCCCCAGGAAAGAAAATGAGCAGAGACTAGTTATGATCACTAGCTGACTCCTATTTTAGGATCTGTCTTTTAGCATGAAGTATTTCTGGCTCCAAACTGTATCTCTTAGAGTTATTCTGAATTCATCTAAGGATTATTAGAGTCTTATTTCCCATCAGTGTACAAAGTTTCACAAGTAATTAAATCCAGCTTCTCCTCTGTTTTGGATATGGTTTGCAGGCTCTGGTGTTCATTTGGTGCCATTCCTGAGTGTTAGGAAAGATGACTCAAGCCTTGGGAATGGTAACGCATTGCAATGAAAGCATGTACTCCGGTGATCAGACTTACAACTATGTGTTGGCCTCTTCCTGGAATAAATATAGGATTCAGCTCTAAAAGGAAGTACAAAAGACAGCTGAATTATGTGACGCCTCCTGCTCCAGCTCTGTTACTACTGGTGGTTGATACACAGCATTAGTAAGTCAACACAAGTGAGAAGGGGGAGAAATAGGTACCCTGAAAACCCAACTGAACTTAGGGGTCCCAGAGGACTGGGTTGAGAACCACTGAGTTAAACAATAGGTAGGGCTGCTATCATCATGCAGTTGAAAATTCTGCATCCAGTGTGACCTGTTTAAGATGTACAGTCTTCCCTTACTGTGCAATCATACAAAATTTCTTTTACCATAAAATCCAGAAGGTTATTAAATTGTGCATACAAGTAATAGATCATTTGAAATGGTTGTAAAATGGTATCCATAGAGATATGGAGTTGGCCACTTATAAATCTGTCACTAGTCCCACCAAGTCACTTGCTGTAACATGGCAAGCTTGACATCGGTGATAGAATGAGAAAGTGTCTTTCGGTGATGCACCCAAGGCCCATCGTGCTGCTGCTATCCCATATGACTAAGATGTTCACCAATCCGGGTCACTCTGCAGAGAAGGAGGTTACCAGTGGTGTACCCCAGGGATCTCTCCTTGGTCAGAGACTTTTTTAACATCGTTGTTGGTGATATTGCTGAAGGGCTGTCGGGTAAGGTTTGCCTCTTTGCAGATGATACCAAAATCGAGTAGACACCAAGGAAGGAGTAGATAACATGAGGAGGAATCTAACTAAGCTTGAAGAATGGTCTAGAATTTGGCAACTGTGATTTAATGCTAAAAAATGCAGGGTCATGCACTTGGACTGCAAAAATCCAAGGGAGTGGTGCAGTGTAGGGGGTGAAGTACTTCTATCCACAAAAGAAGAGCGGGATATAGGTATGATTGTGTCTGATTGTCTTAAAGTGGCTAAACAAAGAGAAAATACTTCAGCAAAAGCTAGAAGGATGCTTGGGTGTATAGGGAGAGGAATGGCCAGCAGAAAAAAGGAGGTGATAGTACCTCTGTATAAGTCTCTGGTGCAACCTCATTTGGAGTATGGTGTGCAGTTCTGGAGACCGCACCTTTAAAAGGATATAAACAGGATAGAGTCAGTAAAGAGGGTGGCTACTAAAATGGTTAGTGATCTTCATTATAAAGCATATGAGGACAGACTTAAGGATCTTAATATGTACACATTAGAGGAAAGGCGGGATAGAGGTGATAGGATTGAGACGTTTAAATACCTCCGTGGCATAAATGTACAGGGGGAGAGCCTCTTTCAATTGAAAGCAAGTTCTGCTACGAGGGGACATGGGATGAGGGTGAAGGGGGATAGATTCAGGAGTGACATGCGGAAATATTTCTTTATGGAAAGAGTGGTGGATCTGTGGAATAGTCTCCCAGTGGAGGTGGTAGAGATGAGGACAGTAACTGAATTCAAAGAAGCATGGGACAAACACAGAGGATCTCAAAAGGAAAAAAGGGGACTGTTGTAGTTGTTGATATGGAAGGACAGACTAGATAGGCCATGTGGTCTGTTTCTGCCGTCTTGTTTCTATGTTGAGGGGGTGCATGTATGCATGTGTGGGAAGTATTGGGGGTATGTGAAAGTGTGTCATGGGGTATCAGGAGTGTGTACATGTTGTCTGTGTCATGGAGGGTGTTGGGGTACTGGAGTGTGTGGGGGTGTGTTTTGTGCCTTGGGGTTTCCATCCCTCTTTCAATACCCTCCCTCCTGATCTCTCTCTCTCTCCTCTTCATTCAGCTGCGCCCTCCCTCCCTCTGCCAAACTAGTTAGACTCTCTCCCTTCTCTGCCTTTCACTCCCTCATCTGTACGTTCTCCATCTCCTCCATTAACCTGCCTCTCCCCAATGCTCTGCCTTCTCCCCCCTCCCTCCCTCCCTCCCTCCTCTCTAGCCTCACCCATTCCCTTACGCTTTCCCTGCCTTCCTCCTCTTATCCCCCCCCCCCATCTGTTTCCTGCTCCCAGGCAGCCAGGCTGCAACCCTGCTCCTTATGCCAGTAGGACCCAAGGGCTTCCACTGGTGATTTCTGGCCGCAGCCCTGCTCTTCATGCCGGCAGGACTGAGGTCTCCCTCTGGCTCTTCAACCTGCTGCTTTTGAGGGGAGGGGTCCATATGCATCTGTTTTATGAAGCTTTGCATGATACCCAATTTTACCCAGCCAGATGGAGGCACTATCCCCGATAGGCACTATCACTTATGGGAAACTTGCCAAATATGACAGAGTCCCTGCTCCGTAAAGTTTATGGTCTAGCCAAGACAAGCATATAGGCTGTGATTAAGAATAACAGGAGTTAAGATTTAAAACCAGTCCCAAAAAGTTTCATTTTTAGGCTGGATTCTCTGCCTGTCACAGGCACAAGGAAGCTTTAGGCTTTGTTTAACTTAAATCATGGTCTCAGTGTCTCAGACTGACTGTTGGCTAACTATCTATATCTAGAAAGACCTCAGTAACGTACAACAGTGTCCCTCAATACAATTGCTTGCTCTTTACCATCACAGGCCTAAAAAAACCTCCCTTTTATAAGCACAATCACTAAATCCTTAATTAATTTTTTATAAATCTTCACAGCCATTCAACTTCAAAAGCAATAACAGTCTCCCTAGGCAACCGCCTTAGCACAGTGAGACACTTCTTTCAGGCCACAAATCTTAACCAGCACAATTTGTTTCCTTGGGCAACGGCCTCAGCACAGTAATATACCCTCCTCAGGCCACAAGTCTTTAACTGGTCAACCAAACACTATCTTGCAGGACCGTCAGATAAGCTCTTAACATCTTTCAAGCTTCACAACGTTCCTGAAAGGAAAGAAAGCTTAACTGGAGGACAATGAATAACATCAGCACACACAACTCCAAAACATCAGCACATCAGCACACATAGCTCCAAAACATCAGCACATCACTCCAAAACTTATCTTCAATCGCCAGCTCATCAGGTGGAAGCGCAGCCCAACAAAAATCTTTGTTTCACTGGAACACCGGCTTCTTCAAAGGCGTGGCTACAACAATCCAATGCAAATCACTCCAGATTCCTAAACATGTTGGTAGAGATCGGGCAAGATCAAGATGGGGGATGGTTGAGGGTTAGCAGGTGATAGAAAAGGGGAGAACTGAGGTGAAGTTTGAGGGTGAGCAGTTAGAGGAGAAGACAAGGCCATGTAGTGGCCATGCTTGTGAGTAGGAGCAGTAGAGCACAAATTGTGGTTAAATAAGGAGGTTAGGGAAAGAAGCTTTAAGGCAGAAGGGTCATCAATGTGAATGTTAAAATCCCCATGAATAAGGGAAGGGGAAGACTCATCCAGAAAAGAGGAAAAGCAGGATTCAAAGTCTTTGAGAAAGGTAGAGGTAGACTTGTTGGGGAGATCAATAAATGACGGCTATCTGGAGAGGTAGTGGAGAAAATAGGCGGATGACATGGACTTCAAAGGAAGCAAAGGAATTAGAAGGAGAGGATAGAATAGGCAGGTCTAAGAGTAGAAACCCAACACCGCCACCAGGGCCAATGGGCCGAGGTGTATGGGGAAAATAGTAGCCTCCGTGACAGAAGGCAGTAACTAAAGCAGAATCTTCAGGGAGAAGCCAAATTTTAGTAAGAGCCAGGAAATGTACCAAGACAACAGGCTCCTCCCCAGCACTATCTAAAACCTTATTTACATGGCGCATGAAGTCCACTACCTTATTAAGTGGTCCCCAGCAGCCACCCAGCTATCTACATGCCTAATGATATTGCCAGCTATAATGGGTGTTGTAATCCTTCCCTCATGGGAACATGGCCCTGGAGACACATCTTCAGTGCAAGAGGGTATTACATCACTTGAAGGACAGATCCTAGCTACAGGATCACTTCCTGCCATACCGAGGTGATGCTCCCCTTCTATATGACAACTCTCTCCTCTATGGTAGCAGAAATGCTGCCAGACTGGAGGTGGGACTTACATCCCTGTAAGTCTTGTCTATATACCTCTGTCTGCCTCAGCTGCTCCAAGTCTGCTACTCTAGCCTCTGGAGATGTAAAAATAACTTATTTTCCGAAAAGAGGGAATTTTAGAAATGTATAGAATATTTATCGATATATGCTTAAAATTTATTTTATACAGATCTCTGTATGCATGCTTTATAACTGGAAGGGCTGCTACTGTCTTTTTTTAAACTTTTGAAATTACTGAATGCTACCTAGACTGGTCATTTTGAAATATATGGGGTTAAAGATGCCCGAGGAGAGAGGACCCCTGCCCCACCCAGCCAAACTCATCCTTGCCCAGGTATCCCAGGATTGCTCTCCAACAATCTGGTAACCCTAGTCACCTGGTCAAACAGTTTGGCACCATAGATCTCCCTAACAGCCTTATTCTAGATCAATTGAATTCTTTTGAGATGTAACCATGGGAGTTCTGCTAAGAATGAATTACAATAGGCATGGACTAACCATGTCTAACCATAACCAGCGCTTACAGAAGAGTCTTCAAAACCTTTTCACCGAGAGAAGGCCTTAATGCATGAATTCTTCTAAGGGAGAGGAAGATCTTAACTAGAGATGAAATACATGGAATAATGAAAGATTAGGAGTAGCCTAGTGGTTAGGGCAGCAGCCTAGAGCCAGAAAGACCAGGGTTCAAATCCCACTAGCACTCCTTGTGACCTTGGGCAGGCCACTTAACCCTCCCTTGCCTCTGGTACAAACTTAGATTATGAGCCCTCTGGGACAGGGATATGCATACTATACCTGAATGTAACTCACCTTGATCAACTCCTGGAAAGGTGTGAGCTAAATACAAATGATAATTTGGGGATATGAATTTGCAAAGGCTGAAAATTACATGGCCCCTGATGTGAACACACATTCATTAGGAAGTGCATCTCATCAATAAACAGCTGCTAA
The DNA here is from genome assembly GCA_033557465.1 of Ichthyophis bannanicus. Lineage (NCBI taxonomy): Eukaryota > Metazoa > Chordata > Amphibia > Gymnophiona > Ichthyophiidae > Ichthyophis > Ichthyophis bannanicus. The sequence continues at coordinate 20,000,206 of CM066038.1, read as the reverse complement.
AATCTGCAGTAACAACAAATCATGACATAAACCTCCTGATTTCCAGAGTCCACCAATGTAGGTCTTGTGCTGCCGATTGTGATGCTCCACATTGTAAACGCAGATCACATGTGCTGTAAAATGTTTGCCTGCAGGTTTTTCCATGTGCCACTGACGTGGATTTATAAAACTCTTAGCAAACTTTGGCCCCAAGGTATGAGTGGATGAACCTCATCTAATCCGATCAGCTAACTGCGACTGTCCCTCTCTTTGCAGAAGACAATAGCAGATTTAATTCAGGGTATAAATCAAAATAATGTACAGTATGTGTCCTTACGGCTGGACAGCAACAAATTCAGATCTATAGGGTTGACTTCATTCCTTTGATAAGAGCCACAGTATGTGCTCTGCGGAGTCTAATCGAAGCTTGCAACATGCTCTCAGGTTCTCTAATTCTAAGGAGCAAAAGCTATATCTGGCTTGTTGCTTCCCGGGGCGCCCGTCAGCGCAGAAGGCAGCGTGATTGAATATCGCTCTTCAGGGAACAAAAGCAGAACAGCTGAGCTCTGCCACAGAGTCATAGCACCCAGGGCCGGATTTAAGCCCTGCTCTGGCTTTTGAGTATATTTTATCTGCTGTAAATTCATTTTTCTTATTTTATGCAAATGATTAGCCACGTTTATACCTCGGGCAAAACCTGATCCTTTACAAACTTGCACAGTTTCTGTAACTTGCAGTGGATGCGAATAGATCTGGAACAAATTCATTACCGAAATCCTGAAAAGCCAAATGGTTTATTCTAATGCATGGTACCTTAAAGTAGGCTCTAAGACACACTAAGGGCCCTTTTTCCAAAGTGCACTAGGCAGATGACTTATTTATTTAATATATTGCTATTTGCTAGGCACATCATAGTGGCTTACAATCTGCTATCCAAGACACTCACACTCATGACAAACCAAACACTTCACTTCACATGTACTAGAGACCAAGGCATCTGAGTTTTTTCAATGGTGGGTCATATGATTAGCCATGTGATCATGTGGCCCACACACATATGGATTTCTGAACACTTCAGTCTGTTATGCTATGATTTAAACTCATTAAAATGTGAATCTTTACTGGAATTGTGACTTTAAATCTAGTATAAGTTCTGATGAGCAGGAATCGTCTTTTATATGTGTCTGTATAGCGCTACATATGCCTCGTAGTGCTATATAAATGATTAATAGTAGTTAATAGTAGTAAAAAATAACTTCAAATTTTCATGAACAAGTTAATCAAATTAAAAAAATGTTTTCTTCAACACCTCAAGTGGGCTGCATACCAAGATCAGGCAGGCTGCATATGGCCTACAGGTCGCACATTGCACACTTCTCATATAGGCATAAAAATAAGGAGTGAGAGATTATCATTGCCCTTGGCATAAGGATGAAGTTCCTTCCTGTCATGGTAGATGCAGAATTAACCTGGTTGCAGACATTACTCTAAGGCAGTGGTTCTCAACCCAGTCCTCTGGGACCCCCAGGCCAGTCAGGTTTTCAGGATATCCACAATGAATATGCATGAGACAGATTTATCTCATGCATATTCATTGTGGATACCCTGAAAACCTAACTGGACTAGGGGACCCAGAGGACTGGGTTGAGAACCACTGCTCTAAGGGAACTCTTACTATAAAAAGACACAACTCCAGTTAGGTACTGAATGGCATTCACCCTTCTCCACAGGGCAGAGAAAATGGCCAGATCTTGACTCTATCTTTCAATCTGTAATCGATGCTGAGGGTCCAAGTAGCAGAAGGCACCATATTGCCTAGTTTCATATCTAAGTTTTGAAGAAGACAGAACCAGCCTGAAAATTGCCCTGAGAGGAAAAAGAGAGAACAGATAGAATAAAGGACAAGCAATCTTCAGTGGAGTGCCTCAGGGATTGGTCCTTAGTCCAGTTCTTTTTAACACTTTTGTAAGTAATAGTGCAGAAGGTCTGTTGGCAAAGATATAGCTGTTTGCAGATGATGCCAAAATCTGCAAGAGGACAGACACCCTGGAAGGTGTGACTGGCTTGAGGATGGATATAGCAAAGCTTGAAGAATGGTCGAGAACTTGACAGCTAAGATTTAATGCCAAAAAATGCAAGGTCATGTATTTGGCCTGCAAAAACTCAAGGGAGCAGTACAGTATGGAGGTCATTGAGAGAGGCGGATAGCGGGGCTGTACATCCTGCCGGATTCCACATCCCGTCTCCCCAGCATGGCCAGAGCCTTGGTGCGTGCAGGGCAGGAAGGGACAGAGAGTGGGCGGAGTGGGAGCAGGCGAAGGCAGGACGTACAGGGCTGATTCAGGTCACGACCCTGTATGTCCTGCAGGTGACGTCAGGACACGCTGCATAATCCACCCTGGAGGTGGAACAAGCAGCCATGAAGGTGGAGATCGGGCCCGGATTCCACCCCCCTCCCCCCCCACCCATGGCCAGGAATGCACAATGGTAGGCCCAATCTAGGCCACGGCCGGCCCCGCAGAACATCTGGCTCCCACGGTGCAGAATCTGGTTCTAATAGGCCTGTCCTGCTCGGGACTGTCCAGATGGCCCGGATATGCCCCTATGAAAATTGGGCTCCACAGGGGGGGGTGAAGGTCTTCAGTGCATGAAAGAAGAAGGGGACCTGGGAGTGATTGCATTAGATGATCTTAACATGGCCAAAGAGGTAGAAAAGGTACTGGCAAAAGACAGAAGGATGCTTGGGTGCATAGGGAGAGGAATCAGCAGCAGGAAAAAGGAGATAACGGTGCCTTTGTAGAAGTCTCTGGTGTGACCTCATCCGACTTGTACAGTTCTAGAGACCACACTTTTTACATAAACAGAGGCCATGTGGTCTTTTTCTGCCGTCATGTTTCTATCTAGTCTGTCCATCCATATCAACCACACTTCTTTTGAAAGCCATAGCGGTCTCCTTTTCCTTTTACCTTTATTTACAATTTTAACAAAAAGGTTGGTTGCCCTTAAAATATCCCCTTTCAGTTTTGCCCACTGTTTTTCTACATCCCCCAGCTGTTCCCATCCTGCTAACGACTCCCTGAGGTATTGGCCCATCTTGGCAAAGTTAGTTTTCCTAAAGTCTAAGACCCTCACTTTTGAATGGATTTTATCAGCCCTAGTTCTAATACTGAACCACACCATCTGGTGATCACTGAATGCAAAATGATCTCCCACTACAACATCAGAAACACTTTCACCATTGGTAAGCACCAAGTCTAGAATGGCCCCTTCACGTGTGGGGTCTGTTACCAGTTGCCTGAATAGTTCTCCCTGTAGAGAATCCAGGATCTCCTTACTTCTAGATGATACTGCAGCAGGAATGTGCCAATCAACATCTACTATATTGAAATCCCCTATCAGTAGCACTTCCCCATTCCTAGCAATGCTGCGTATGTCTTCAATTAACTCTCTGTCCACCTCTTCCTCTTGTGAGGGAGGTCTGTACTGTATATCATGCCAATGCAAATAGATTTCTCTTTCCCTCTTTCTAGTTTAACCCACAGTGCTTCCTCTCTCCCTTTTAAGCTCTGTAGTTCTAAAGCTTTAATATTATTTTTTAAATATAGTGCCACAACTCCTCCCCTTCTTCCTACCCTGTCCTTTCTGAATAAAGTATAGCCTTTTAACCCTCGGATACACTCGGTAAATCGACTGACACGTATACACTACCCCCGGGTCACCCCTGACCCATATGTAGAAATATGGTAAAACATCTACTTTTGTTTGTAAAACATGGTTAAATTGTGAAGAAAAAGACATACTTTTATTTTTTTTATAATACTTGTTATTAATTCACCCTTTCAAGTGAATAATGTGCAATGCTAGCCAAGATCAGGCAGGACAAGTTGTACAAGGTCAGATATATGCTGCATAATGTCAATACCTGTTAACTATTCAGTTGCAAGCTTAAAAATGGTGTGCAGCACTGCACGCTTTGCAAACTACAATAGTTCTATATTTATTCACTAGGTGGACAAAAAACAGTCAAAGTATGGTGCCATTATGTCAAGCAGGGCCGGCCCGTCCATTGAGCAAGAATGTTTTTTGCACAGGGCCCCGCGTTTCAGGGGGCCCCGCGCAAAGAACATTCTGCTTTCCTCAAAATTACATTTAAAAAAAAAAGCTGGCTCTCTGGCTGCTGCCGCTGCCGCCGCGGCAGAATGCAGTGTCCCGCGGGGCCCCCTCTGTGCCGGCTGAGCCCTCTGCCCGGCTTTCAGATTCGCGAAGGGAGAGTTTCTCTCCCTCGCGTCTCTGTTAAGCCCGCAGGGGCTAATGGGAAATTTCCCATCAACCCCTCGCGTCTAAAGGGGCTGATGGGAAATTTCCCATTAGCCTCTGCGGGCTTAACAGAGACGCGAGGGAGAGACACTCTCCCTTTGCGAATCTGAAAGCCGGGCAGAGGGCTCAGCCGGCGCAGAGGAGGCCCCGCGGGACACTGTATTCTGCCGCCGCGGCAGCGGCAGCAGCCAGAGAGCCAGCTTTTTTTTTTTGGACTGCTAATGGGCTGGGGCGGGGGGGGGGGGGCTGTTAGGTCAGGTAATGGGGTGGGGAGCGGTTATGACTGCGAAAGGGCGAGGGGGGGTGGGTTAGGACTGCTAATGGGCTGGGGGGGCTGTTAGGACTGCTAATGGGCTGGGGGGGTTTGTTAGGTCTGCTAATGGGCTGGGGGGGGTTAGGACTGGTAATGGGCTGTGGACTGATGGGGGCTGTCTGGAAATGGGGTGATGGGGGGGTTAGAACTGCTAATGGGCTATGGGGGGCTGTTAGAACTGCTAATGGGCTATGGGGGGCTGTTAGGACTGCTAATGGGCTGGGGGGGCTGTTAGGACTGCTAATGGGCTGGGGGGGCTATTAGGACTGCTAATGGGCTGGGGGGGCTGTTAGGACTGCTAATGGGCTGGGGGGGTGGGGGGTTAGGACTGCTAATGGGCTGGGGGGGGTTGTTAGGACTGGTAATGGGCTGGGGGGGTTAGGACTGGTAATGGGCTGTGGACTGATGGGGGCTGTCTGGAAATGGGGTGATGGGGGGGTTAGAACTGCTAATGGGCCATGGGGGGTGGTTAGGACTGATAATGGGCTATGGGGGGGGGGCTAGGACAGGAAATGGGCTGATGGGGAGGGGTTAGGACTTGAGGTGGGCTGATGTGGTTAGGACTGGTAATGGGCTGTGGGCTGATGGGGGGTTAGGACTGGCAATGGGCTGATGGGGTTAAGACTGGAAGTGGGCTGATGGGGGGGTTAGGACTGGTAATGGGTTATGGGGGGGGCTTAAACTGAAAATGGGGTGATGGGGGGTTAGGACTGGAAGTGGGTTGATGGGGGGCTAGGACTGGTAATGGGTTGGGGGGTTGCTATGACTGGAAATGGGCTGAGTGGAAGGGGAGGCTTGAATTGCAAATAGCTGATGGGGAGGGAGCTTGGAATGGAAATGGGCTGTGAGGGAAGGGAGCTAGGACTGAAAATGGGCTGATGGAGCAGCTAGGATAGGACTGGAAATGGGCTGTTGGGGGGAGCTAAGATTGGAAATGGGCTGTGGTGGGGGCTTGAATTGAAATGGACTCATGGAGGGGCTAGAACTGAAAGTAGGCTCATGGGGGGGGGCTTGGACTGGAATTGGACTGAGTGGAGGGGAGCTATGATTTGACATGGGCTGATGATGGGGCTAGGAAATGACTAGAAGTGGGCTGATGGGGGCTAGGATTGGAAATGAGCTGATGAAGGGACTCAGACTGAAAATGGATGGGGGAGCTAGGACTGGAAATGGGTTGATGGTGGGCTAGGACTGGAAATGGGCCGATGCAGGGACTAGAAGGGAATGGATGCTGGGTGAGACTGGAACTAGAAGGGAGCTGATGTTGGGGGAGGATTAGAATGGGATGGGGCTGGGAGAGTAAAATGGAGAGGGGAAAAATATTTTGTGTGGGAGGGATGAAAAATCTACAATTGGCCTGGTATTGGGAGAGTAAGTGGGGATTGAGGATGGAGGGGTAAAATTTGTGTGGATGAAATAGGAATGAGGAAAGAGCAAAAGGAGAAAGATTAGTATGTTAAAGCAGATGTAGAGAGAGAGAATGGAAAAAAAAAAACTAGAAGAGAGAAGAAAGAACAAATGGACAGCAGACGATGGACAGTTAGCAGAAAACATGAAGAAACCAGAAGAAAGTGGCTGGAGCAATTGCAACTGAAAAAAAATGCACAAAAGGTAGAAATATCTCTTTATTTTGAATTTATTAACTGGAATATGAAACCTCTGGGAAATGTGCATCATTAACGTCTGTGCTTTGTTTGGTACAAGAGGAAATTAATTTATAGTGTTATTTCTACAGTGTTGTTGTACATTCCAAGTTTGGCTTTTGGGGTTCCCAGTTTAATTATTGCCTTCCTGTTTCTAAATTGTGATTCCTTGTTTGGTGATGGTCTATATTCTGCATGTGTAACTGAGCTGAGGTATTCTGTTTATGTAATTCCTATTTGACATTGCCACTTGTTCTCTTTCCCCAGTATTCTCTGAAATGTATTGGTTTAATATTTGCAGTGTTGCCTTTTGATAGTTAGGGTATGGTGCTTTGTGAGTCCTGGTAATGCTGTCAGGATACGGCGGGTTTGCTATGGGTTCTAAATGGGCAGCGTTTGTAGTAGTTCCTAATGTGCCTGGCGGTTGGCACTGGATTATAGTAATGTAGAAATCTTTTAGTCTTTCTTTATCCATACACTCATTAAGAGATATGTTTACTAAAAGTTAGTGTATGGTAACATTATGCAAATAAGGCCACTTATGCAAATGAGGCCCCGCACTGAGTCTCCGCACATGGCCCCGCACCCCCCTTGGGCCGCCCCTGATGTCAAGTAATGGCATGATGCAAATTGTGACAAAAAAATTACCGTGTTATAACAAATTGACAACAGTGCATTGTAAACAACAGAAAACTAGTAAGCAATACATGAAGTACATTGACTGTTTTTTTCAACAACAGTTTATGCACAATGTGCTAGTAGTTGTTCTTGAATGTTCAGGACACACTCGCTTCAGACAGATTTCACATTCGGTAAATACTTTTCGATCTCTGTCACTTGGACAAAAGGAGCATCTTTTTCTTTTCTTTGCTGATGCCCGTGTGGTCAACGGTCTTGGTGGCTTAGGCATTTCAAGGCAAGGATAGCCAACATTGGCCATGGATTGACGTGTATGGCTTGTCAGACCTTCTGGATGGCTTTGACGATTTTGTAGCTGAGGCTTCATGAGATTCAAAGCGAGTTCCTCCAGAAAAAACCTTCTCTTGCAGTTTTCCTTGTGATGAAACATAGGATTGTTGTACATAAATATTATGAATGAATTTACAGCCGCGATATCAAGCAGTCCATAAAACACGCAAAGTGGCCATCGACGAGTTGATCTTTTCACACTGTATGTGTGGCACAACTGATCTACTGTGTCAACACCCCCTTTCGTTCTGTTGTAGTCAAGTATTATTTCTGGCTTCTTTGATGTTTCATCAATTTTATTATCATGGTGAAGTGTTGACAGCAGCATAACTGATTTGTTTCGTTTTGGGACAAATGACACCAAAGTCTTGTCTCCACTGAAGCCAAATATTGAGGATCCCACAATTCTTGAGTGATTTGCCTGGAATTCTGAAGGTATGTCACGGTTGCAACGTCTTACAGTGCCCAGTAGTGTCAAATTCTTGCTAAGAAGAACATCAGCCAGTTGTACGTTAGTAAAGAAATTGTCGCAAGTAATGTTCCTGCCAGACCGTTCCAGAGGTTCAATAAGCTTCAAAACAACATCAGCTCCTAGAGATACTGTTTTGTCACGAGTAACTGACTCTTCACGCCCTAGGTATGGCTTCATGTTGAATACATAATACGTTTCGGCATCTGCACACACTCATAACTTTATACCGTATCGGTCTGGTTTAGACTTGATGTATTGACGAAACGGACACTTGCCTCTGAACCCCAACAATTGTTCATCAACAGTCAAATATGCAGATGGTGTGTACATTTTCATGCACTGAGAAATGAATAAATTCCAAACATCTCTGACTGGAGTAAATTTGTCATTGGCCCTTCGTGATTCACGGGTTTGTTTGTCATCAAATCGAAGTAAACTCAATATTTCTGCAAACCTTTTACCTGACATAACAGCTGGAAACATAGGATTCTGGATAGGACTTTTAGCCCAAGTTCTGCGTACAGATACTTTGTTCAACCTGAAAACACCACTCATGTACAGAAGACCCAATGTTGCTTGGAGCTCTTCCATTGTTACCTGCTTCCAGTCAGTACATGGTGGCTGCATTGCTTCAGCTCTATGTATGCCTTCAGAATTTGTGAAATCTAACACTGCTGACAATATATCTGGAGTTACAAACATGTCAAAAATATCCTTAGCATTAGTTATACCTCTGATCAGAGCAATTGGTCCAGAAGATTCTCTGACTATATTTGCTTCCCTTGTTCTTGATGTTGGCGGTACAGTTTTATTCCAATGCATGCCAGAACGAGCTGTGTAATGACTGTCAGTAACGTCCTCATTTTCAGAATGTGATTCAGAAGTTTCAGAATTGCTGTATGAACTGCTATCGTCATCACTTGTTTTATTTTCTTCGACAGGATCTTCCGCTTCACTGCCGCTATCATCAAGATCAAGCTGATCGGACTGGGCAGGAACGACTGCACTATCCGTATCAGCACCTTCAGTATCATTACTCAAACTATCATTACTGTCACTTTCTTCATTCAACCAACGTCTAATTTTTTCAGTTGCTGCACAGCTGCTGAAGCGTTTCGGGAGTGGCATTGTTTACCTTTGTCGTAAAAAATTTTAATCCACAGAAACAAACAAGGAACTGACGTCAGGTGATGTCATAAATGTAAGCAAGACGTTAGAAAACACAGGATTGTAATATGGACTTGGAGTGGTGACTTTCTTTGCTGCTATAAAACAAAGGAGAGTGTTATTGTGCGAGTGTCGAAAATCATCCCTTGTTTGTTCAGCAGCATGCAGTACTGTATAAAAACGTTATTTTTGCAAACCATATGTATGAAAATACTTAAAAATGGTTCATTGAGGAATACCTAGAGTACCAAAATACAATTCCTTACCATTTTGAAGAAAAAACACAAAAACCGGCACCCGGGTCACCCCTGACCCGGGGGTAGTGTATCCGAGGGTTAAAAGGATATAAACAGGATGGAGTCGGTCTAGAGGACTGTAACCAAAAAGGTAAGTGGTCTTCATCACAAGGCATATAGGGATAGGCATAAAGATCCCAATATGTACAGTATATTTTGGAGGGGTAGGTGGAAGATGGGTGATATGATAGAGACATCTAAATACCTCCATGGAATAAATGCACAGATTACCCTCTTCCGTTTGAAAGGAATTTCTGGAATGAGGGATCAAAAGATGAAGGTGAAAAAGTATAGACTCGGGAAAGTTCTGAGGAAATATTTCTGTGTGGAAAGAACAGTGGATTCATTGAACAGTGGAGATGAGAACTATGAGTTCAAAAAAAACATGGGACAAATACAGAAGATCTCTGAGGGAGAGGAAAGGATCGTACGGAGAGATTAACTGTTCTTGTGGATGGCCAGACTGGATAGGACGTATGATCTTTGCAGCTGTTCTCTGTGTTTCTATATAATGACTGAAATGTTACAAGAATTTCATTTTTAATGATGGGGGGGGGGGGGGGGCAGTGCATCTCTTTCAACATGGTAACATGATCTGACTTTATGGCATTTATAGATGAGTTTCATTACCATACTCCATACAAGCTGAAGTCTCTTTGTCATGGAGCACATAATGAACGGCAATAATCAAGATGATTGATCACAAGGCTTGAATCAGCGTAAGAGACACGCACAATGTCTGGAAAAAGTAAGAGAAGGTGGATAACTAATTAGGAAAGTAAACATGCAAATGAGAACATAAGAAATGCTTTACTGGGTCAGACTAAGAGTCCAGTATCCAATCCAGGTCACAAGGACCTCTCAGGTTCCCAAACAAGATAGTTTCCACAATGCTTATCCTGGGATAAGCAGTGGTTTTCCCTGGTCCTCCTTAATGGTTTATGGACTTTTTCTCCAGGAACTTGTCCAAACCCCTTTTTTTTTAACGCAGCTACACTAACAGCTTTTACCACATCCTCAGGTAATGAATTCCAGAGTTCGATTACACATTGAGTGAGAAAAATATTTACTCTTATTAGTCTTAAATTGGTTTTGATGTAACTTCATGCGTGCCTCCTAGCCTTCCTACTTTTTGAAGGGGTAAACCACCGATCTACATCTACATGTTCTACTCCATTCATTATTTTATAGATTGCTATCATATCTCCCCTCAGCCGTCTCTTTTCCAGGTTGAAGAGCCCTAACCTTTTAAGCATTTCCTCGCAGGAATATCCTTCGATCCCCTTTACCAGTTTTGTCACTCTTCTCTGTACCTTTTCTAATTCTGCTATATCCTTTTTAAGATATGGCGACCAGAATTGCACACAGTATTCAAGGTGCAGTCGCACCATAGAACGACACACAGGCATAATAATATCCTTTGTTTTGTTTTTTTTATATTTTTTATTATTATTTTTCAACCTTTACAGACGTATTCTTCAACTTTTACACACATATTCATCCACCATCTCTCCCCTCCCTCCTCCTCTCCTTCCGACATTGAGCATGAACTCAAACTTCAACATTTATCCCCATCTTGCTCTTCCCCCGTCCATTTATAAACTCCTTTATGCTCTTTGTTCTATATCTGGTATCACACTAATACGATAACACAATTCTATCAGTCTATCATCTCTTTTCCAGGTTAAAGAGCCCTAACATTTTTAGCCTCTCTTCATAGGAGTATCCTTCCATCCCCTTTACCTTTTTGGTGGCTCTTCTCTGTACCTTTTCTAATAACGCTATATCCTTTTTAAGATACGGCGACCAGAATTGCACACAATATTCAAGGTGCAGTCGCACCATGGAACAATACAGAAGCATTATAATATGCTTTGTTTTATTTCCATTCTTTTCCTTATGATACCTAGCATTCTATTTGCTCTCTTGGCTGCCGCTGCACACTGGGCGGAGGGTTTTAACATATTATCCATGATGACGCCTAAATGTTTTTCCTGGGTGGTGGTTCCCAATGTGGAACCTTGCATCGTGTAACCATAGTTCACTCTTAGCGAAATTAAAAAGTCATGTGTACTATTGTGGATCAGGAAATGGTTAAACGATAGAAAGCAGAGGGTAGGGCTAAATGGCCAATTTTCCCAATGGAGAAAGGTGAATAGTGGAGTACTACAGGGATCTGTGCTGTGTCTGCTGCGTTTTAACATATTTGTAAATGACCCGGAAATGGGAATACGATTGAGGTAATCAAATTTGCAGATGACACAAAATTATTTGACGCTATTAAAACCCATGAGGATTGTGAAAAATTGCAAGAGGACCTTGATAAATTGAAAGACTAGACATCCAAATGGCAGATGAAATTTGATGTGGATAAGTGCAAAGTTATGCACCTAGGAAAGAACAACTCAGGTATGGTAACACGATGCAAGGTTCCACATTGGGACCACCACCCAGGAAAAAGATTTAGGAGTCATCGTGGATAACATATTAAAACTCTCCGCCCAGTGTGCAGCGGCGGCCAAGAGAGCAAATCGAATGCTAGGTATCATAAGGAAAGGAATGGAGAATAAAGCAAAGAGTAAACTATTTAAGACAAATGAGAGAAAATATTTTTTCACTCAACGTGTAATCAAACTCTGGAATTTGTTACCGGAGGATGTAGTAAGAGCTGTTAGTGTAGCTGGGTTTAAAAAAGGTTTGGACGAGTTCCTGGAGGAGGGGTCCATAGATCATTGTTAAAAGGGGACCCAGGATAGTCAATGCTTGACCCGGTACAGGCATCGTGGAACCTATGTCTTTTGGGGATACTGCTAGGTGCGTGTGACCTAGATTGGCCGCTGTTGGAAACAGGATGCTGGGCTTGGTGGACCTCGGTCTGACCCAGTATGGCATGTCTTATGTTCTTCTTTCTATTTCTACCTTCAGGAAGCTTTTGAAAACACACCTATTTACTGAATACTTCTACAACCCACCATCTTCATAACGGACTGCCTTCCACCCACAGACCAATCCTAGGCACAAAGCAAGCACAAACCTATGTAAATACAGTAAACACTGCTATTTATATAGTTTGAATAGTTCTATGTAAACCAAATGCCGTTCGATGTAAACCTGTAAATAGTTTTGAAAATGTTCTATGTAAACAAAGTTTTGTTTTATGTAAACCGCCCTGAAATTATGAAAGGTGGTATATAAAAATGTTAAATAAATAAATATTATAATGCCTCTGTATTGTTCCATGGTGCGACCGCACCTTGAATATTGTGTGCAGTTCTGGTCACCATATCTTAAAAAGCATATAGCGTTATTAGAAAAGGTTCAGAGAAGAGTCACCAAAATGGTAAAGGGGATGGAAGGATACTCCTATGAAGAGTGGCTAAAAAGGTTAGGGCTCTTCAACCTGGAAAAGAAATGGCTGAGGGAAGGTATGATAGAGGTCTATAAATTAATGAATGGCGTGGAACGGGTAAATGTAGACCGATTGTTTATGCCATCAAAATATAGAAAGACTAGGGGGCATGTAATGAAGCTATTTAAGACCTATTTAAGACTAACAAGAGAAAATATATTTTCACTCAATTTGTAATCAAACTCTGGAATTTGTTACCGGAGGATGTAGTAAAAGCTGTTAGTGTAGCCGGGTTTAAAAAAGGTTTGGACAAGTTCCTGGAGGAAAGGTCCATACATCATTATTAAAGGGGACCTGGGATATCCACTGCTTGACCTAATACGAGCATTGTCGAACCTGTGTCTTTTGGGGAAACTGCTAGGTACACACAGATTTTATCAGTTTTAACGCAAATATTTTGAGAATTTCTCAGGAAGGTAGTACTTACAAATGCAGATTTCTTCCCAGCAATAGCAGCTGTCTTGGTGGTTGTTGTTAAGTGCCGTCAAGTCAGAGTCGACTCATGGCGACCCTCTGGATAGCTATCCTAAATTGTGTTCGGTCTTCAGTCAGGCGGCTCATTGTTGACAGACTGGTACACGTAGCTGCTGTTATTGTATCGATCCATCTCATTGCTGGCCTTCCTCTTTTGCGTTGACCTTCTATCTTGCCAAGCATGATGTCTTTCTCTAATGATCTCTCTCTTCGCATGATGTGTCCAAAGTATGAAAGTCAAAGTCTTGTCATCTGAGCTTCTAAAGAAAGCTTAGATTTGATCTCCTCTAGTACCAACTGGTTTGTTCTTCGGGCAGTCCATGGTATACACAGTATTCGCCGCCAGCACCATAATTCAAAGGCATCAATTTTCTTCCTGTCTTTTTCACTGTCCAGCTTTCACATACATATGATGTTATTGAAAATACCATGGCTTGAACAAGTCGAATCTTTGTATGCAGAGAGACATCTCTGCTTTTGAGAATCTTATCTAGGTCTTTCATAGCCATTCTGCCAAGAGCAATGCATTGTTTGATTTCTTGACTGCTTGTTGCTTCTTTATTGATAGTTGATCCAAGTAGGTTAAAGTTGTTCACAATTTCAATTTCTTCTCCTTCAACAATGAACCTGTTGATTATGCCAGTTGTCATGATCTTTGTCTTCTTTACATTAAGGTGCAGGCCCATTTTGAGACTATGTTTTTTGATTGTGAGAAGCAAATGTTTCAGATCATCTTCACTTTTAGCCAGTAATGTAGTATCATCAGCATAGCGAAGGTTGTTGATGAGTCTTCCACCAATCTTCACACCTTTGTTGTCTTCATACAATCCTGCTTCTCTGATGATTTGTTCTGCATATAAATTAAACAGGTAGCGGGAAGTATGCAGCCTTGTCTTACACCTTTGCTTATTTTAAACCATTCTGGTTCTCCTTGTTCCGTTCGAACTGTTGCTTCTTGATCAATGTAGATTGCGCAAGAGAACGATCAGGTGTTCTGGTATTCCTATGCTTCTTAATGTGGCCCAGAGTTTCTCATGGTTTACACAGTCAAAAGCCTTGCTATAGTCGATAAAGCACAAATAGATATCCTTTTGGTATTCTTTAGTCTTTTCAAGGATCCATCTCATATCCGCAATGATGTTTCTCGTTCCTCGCCCTTTCCTGAACCCTGCTTGCACTTCAGGTAGTTCTTGTTCCAGGTATGGTTGTAGTCTCTTTTGAATAATCTTCAGTAGAATCTTGCTGGCATGTGGGATCAGAGCGATTGTTCGATAATTTCCACAGTCAGTTGGATCACCTTTCTTTAGTATTGGTATAAACACAGATCTTTTCCAGTCAGTTGGTCATGATGTTGTCTTCCATATTTCTTGGCAGAGCCTTGTAAGTATGGTAACAGCTGCATCAGATTGCTGCAATACTTCTATAGGAATGCTATCGATGCCTGGTGCTTTGTTCTTTGATAAGGCTTTCAATGCTGCTTCAACTTCCTCTTTCATCACCAATGGTTCCCGATCATAAGGTACAGGTTGAAACGGCTGTTGGTCCACTTGATCTTTATCATATAAAAACTCTGTATTTTCCTTCCACCTTTTCTTGATCTTCTCAGCATCATTCAATATAGAACCTTGAGCATCTTTTAACATTCCAATTCAAGGCTGGAACTTTTTCTTTAACTCTCGTAGCTTTAGGAAGGCCAGTCTTTTTCTTCCTCTAATAGTTTCTGCTTCTATTTCCTTGCAAGTGTCATTGTAGTACTTTTCCTTGTCCTGTCTTGCTGCACGTTGGAAATCTCTGTTGAGTTCTGTTATTGTCTTTCTTTCTCCTCTGGCTTTAGCTTCTCTGTGTTTCTGGGCAATTTTCAGAGTTTCTTCCGTCATCCATTTTGGCCGTTTTTGCTTTTTCACCTTTTGTAGAGACTTCTCGCTTTCTTCCAACACAACCTTCTTGATGTCATTCCATAACTCTTCCGGAGCTCTGTCATTTGTATCTAAAGCAGCAAATCGATTTTGCAGGCAGTCTTTAAATTCCAGTGGTATATTCTCAAGGTCATATTTTGTTGCATTCATGAGTGGTTTGCTCTTTTTCAACTTTAGCTTGAATTTGCATACTAGTAGTTGATGATCTGTACCACAGTCAGCTCCAGGTTTTGTCTTTGTTGATGTTATAGAGCTTTTCCATCGTTGACGTCCACAGATGTAGTCAATTTGACTTTTATACAATCCATTGGGTGACGTCCATGTGTACAGTCGCCGCTTGTGTTGCTGGAAGAAGGTGTTTGAGATGAATAGATCATTGGTCTTGCAGAATTCTATCAGTCTTTCTCCAGCTTCATTTCTGTTGCCAAGTCCATATTTTCCAACTACTTTGCCTTCTTCTTTGTTGCCAACTTTTGCGTTCCAGTCACCCATGACTATCAGGATGTCCTGTTTGCATGTTCTGTCAATTTCAGCTTGTACTTGTTCATAGAACTCTTCAATTTTATTCTCTTCTGCAGCTGTTGTTGGGGCATATACTTGAATTATAGTTGTGTTGATAGGCAATCCTCGTAGACGAATAGATATTAAGCATTCGCTGACTGCATTGTATTTCATTACAGTTCTTGCAAGTTTCTTCTTTATTATAAATGCAACACCATTTCTTCTTTGTCTTTCATTTCCAGCATAGTAAATCATGTGATCATCTGATGCAAAGTGCCCGATGCCAGTCCATTTCAGTTCGCTGACACCCAACAGATCAAGTTGTACACGTTCCATTTCATTCTTGACCACCTCCAACTTCCCTTGGTTCATGCTTCGTACTTTCCATGTTCTAATGTGTAAGACATCTTTACAGCTTCTGACTCTCATTTCATGCACAGGTACATCAGCAGTCAGACGTCCCGAGGGCTTTGATCCAACCACATCATAAATGCTGGCTTTACTCTGAAAAGTCTTCAGCTCTTCCCCAGTAGCTAGTTGAGTGCCTTCTGACCTGGGGGTCTCATCTTCCAGCACCATAGCACAATTTGTTTTGTTGAAACTATCCATTGGGTTTTCATGGCAAGATACAGAAGTAGATTGCCGGGCCTTTCTTCCGCGCAGTTTAAGTTTGGTGTTGTTGCCGTTGTCACAAAAATGTGATCCTCCACCGTCAACACTATCCCATTCTGCTGCTGCCCAGATGGGTGGTTTGTCTTGGTCTGGCACCTCAGCTGAGACCTGTCCATCTTGGGAGACCCTGCCAGTAGTTAAACTACTGATAGTTTAGCTCTCAGCATCACTGATGCACGCAAGCCCTCACAGCACGACAAGCTGCAAACCAAGTGAGAGGCTGTCTTGGTAGTCCTTCAAAAATGGAAGAGAAAATAGCTAATTCAGTAAAATGGGGGAGAAGGCTTTTATTTAAAATACGACACTCACAGGGGAAGGAAGGAGTATTTAGAGATTGATGAGGGAAAAGAAGAAATGCTTAACAAATTTGTTTGGTGTTTACAATGGAAAACCCAGAAAATGGACACAAATGGGAATGGAAGTAAGGTAGACTGACATGATTTTAGACTGAGTTCATGAAGAGCTAGTTAAACTAAAGTAGACAAAGTGAAGAGGGCAGACTGGGATCCATCTGAAAGTATAGAAGGTACTTAGGGAAGTTCTGGCAGCCCTCTGTTTGAGCTTTTCAACACTTTTGTTTAAGTAGGAAGTAGTCCTGGAGGACTGGAGATGTACAGATGTGGTTCCTCTTCACAAACGTGTTAGGAAGTTGGGAACTGCAAGCCATGTGTACAGTGAAATAGGTGTTGATGACCTGGAGCTAATTGGCGTTTCTCTAAGACTCAGCCAGTAGTGACCAGCAAAGAAGTATGATAGATACATCTCCCTCGGGTTTTACTTGCAGATTAATTAGGAAGAAGCCCAGAGAGGACCTCGAACTATGTATTTCTTTCTTTCTAAAAATGTGCAATATAGATGTCCTCACTGACACAAACCATTCAAAGGAGTTTACAATCCGAAATTCAGAAAAATCCAAGGAAGAGACCATAAAACAGACACAAGAAAAAGGGGAGCAAAGTCAATTTTCAGTTCTGTTGGTTGCACACTGCAGCTTTTGTTATGAATCCTTCCTAGTTCAAAGATGTGCTGTCATCCTTTTCTTTATCTCACTAAGGAGCTGCATGCTAAAGGTTTTCTCCCATCCAAGGAAGAGTGCATGTAAATCTGGGCATTTGAGTGATGTGCACATTGGCCAATTGCATGCACGTTCACTGTGGATGTGCAAAGGGGCGGAGTTTGGGCAGAGCAGAGAAATACATGTGCAAATTATAAAATACTGCAATTTATGTGCATTCCTTACAAATTTAGGCACGGGCATTTACACCCGTTATCACATCTTAAATTATTGCACTTTTTAGCCATTTACACTTGTATTTTACAAAATCAAGTTCACGAAATACACATGGAAAACACCAGTTAACTACATGTGAGCTTAGAGAATTACCTTCTTTGTCCTATTGAGAAAAATGCTTACTAAAGGAGACTCTAAAACTATGTATTGAACAAATGTAGAATTTACTGATTACACTAGATTTTCCTTAAATGTGCCATATGAAAGTATGCTATTAAGTTGTTGCATATTTATTTCACAGACTTTGTATTGTGCATTTTAGGTGGGGTTTATATAGACAGAGCTGCCAAGTGATCCAGTTCAGAGAGAGATTGTTAGCCAGTCCTGGTTTTTGACCTTACATTCCAGTGCATTGTGGTATTTGTAGTTTCTGCTTCTGCCATTTGGCATTGGTGCTGCGGGAATTGGAAAACATCAGAAGGAAGTTGCTAGAAACCCAAGACTGGCCTAATATCTTCCTTCTTAAACTGAGTTAGTTGGCATCTCTATATTTAGTTCCAAGTCAAAAGAGAGCCACCTCTTCGGCTCTCTGAAACCATGACTAAGACAGACAACCACCCAGGGCACCAGTGGATGTGAGCAATCGCTTGACTGCATTATTGAAAGTGGACTAGCTAGCCCGCCATCAGAGGAGGCTCCATCCAGGCCAGCCAGCTGTATCCTCATCAAACACCCCCCCCCCCTGACCCCCACTGGCTGACTCTGACATCAGAGGGAACTCTCCCCCCCCCCCTCCCAAACACCACCCAGGGCTCTGCTCAACCCAGCAGCACTCCTGGTGGCCACATGGAAGCTTTGGTTTACGTTTCTAAAATGAGGCACTTGAAGTGACTTTACCAAAACAGAAAAAAGGGTTATTGTGGAATTCTCGGACATAACATTATCTCTGGTTAGTTCATAGGCTGGTCCATTAACAGGAATCACAGATTTCAAAAAATGACAGAATCAAATACTAGAAAATTTCCTAAATAATATGAACACCTAACAAACACTGAATTCTTAAAATTTCAAATTGCTGATATTGAAGGATTATTTTCTTATTTGCACTAAGGAGAACATATTAAGAATAACATTGTCTTAGATTTCCCATAGATTCAGCAGGGGAAATTCTCATTTCAATGGATCTAAGTGCTTTACTTTAAGTTGGGCTCCCCCTAAGCTTTTATCCTAGAGACAGCATGGGAGAAATATTTACAAATCTAATTAGCCTGCCAAGTCCCTAATTACATATGCATTTATTAAACAGAATACTGAAAAGCACAATTGTTCCCAAGATGACTTCACATTATTCCTAGTTCCTGCATGTGCAAAGAAATGCAAAATTCCCTTTGAAGGGTTTGGACAAGCCAGCACATCTACCAAAAGGTGACTGGGTAAAAGGCCACAAGGAACATGCCAAAGTGATATTCTACTAGACCCGCTCTCGTCCCATAGTCCTTCACGTAAAGATCTCATGGGGAGTCATTTCCAGCTCTAGGGATTTACCTGCGTAACTCCTCATAGCCAATAAGGAGCTTTTGCTAAAGTCTAAAAATGAATTATGCACCAAATGACAAAAAGTCTTTAAATTCTTGGAGGGAATGGCGTTAGGCTGTTTTTTCAGTCTTCAAGCCAAAGACACTAGAAGCTTCCTGGTGTTTTTTTACATCCAATTGCTGTTCTCTCAAAAATAAGATACTTTCTTTTCTTCTCACCTTGCAATCCTCCTCAGGGCTGGTACCCTGCCAGTGCCGACCGGCAGAAACCTGCAGTTATTAGCTGAGAGTACAGAGGAGAACGCTGCAATAACTCGGCTCAGCTGATGGAAAGTGATTTTCCAGTTCTATGAAGTGTGAAGAACCGATTGCAGATTTGGGATATGTACTACTTGCCAAAAGTCTCTCAGAACAAAATGCTTCGTTAAAGGCTGAATTCAAAACTAGTTGGTTCAAAGACAAGTTATTGTCTGCACTTTTCTTGTGCTTGATAAAGGTTAAATTTTAGATGATTCCTTTTGCATTGCAGTAGAGAGCTAAATGTGGTGACAAAATTAAATCTACTTACGAAGTGTCTAACTTTGAAATATGTTCTTATTTTAACTTCATTAGTCATCGCTTCAGTAATGTAGTTCATGCAATAAAATAGTGTCAGTTTTGAGGGACATGCATTCGCAAACCAAAAATGAAACTATTTTTATATGATTCAGGAGGAGAAGCCTATTGGTTAGCGCAATGGATTGGGAAGTCAGGGTTAAAATCCCATTTCTCTTATGGATGCCCCTTGGGACCTTGGGCAAGTCACATATCTCCTGTTCGATTAGGTAGCCACTTAGATGGCAAACCTTTGGAGGAGAGGGACTTAACATACCTGAATTATAATCTACAGTACCTTGAGCTTACTTGGTTAAAGAAGAACAGAAATACAATGTTACTTTAAATCCAGAATGGTGCAGTCTCTTCTTAATAACGCTGTCATCGGTAGCCCTACAGCGAGTGAGTAGATTATAAACTATCTGTGATCCAGTGAGATACCAGATTCGTGGGTTAGAACCAAACCAGTGCTGGGGAACAAATCCTATCCTACCAAGACTTACAGAACCTCAGATCCAATTGTGATCTTCATTCTCAAGCTGTCTTCAAAGATACCAAAACTTCCCAGAAGCATTGCTAATGATGATTTTAGAGTTGGAGCACTGTGATTACTTCCAGAAATGGCAAAATGAGCTTAACCATCTTGGGACAGTTGGGTAGTCTCAGATTTATTGGGTTAAATTTATCCCTATGACTAAAAAGGTTTGAGGAGATGAAGAATTAATTTGAATTGACCTGACTGCCCCTAATTAACCCTCATCTTATTCCATATCTTGTTCTTCCCATTGTTTTTAATGAAACACTTTCCAGATTTTACACAGTAACATTTTTGATGACGGTAAATAGGAGCTTTAGGCCTATCAAGTGTGCCCAGTGGAGCCCAAGAACATCTTTCAGTTGTCAGCCATAGCACATTCATCACGAACAAGATTTTGCCCTTACGCAAGTCAATTTTGTTGACATCCCTCTTTGGTCTGTCATTCTTGGTAGCGGAGTGTGCAAGTTCTTCATAGTTCTTCATGTGGGAGGAGTGGCCTATTGGTTAGGACAAGGTAATTCAGGCCGGAGGGCCGGGGGTTCAAGTCCAACCTGGGGACAGCAATCTCAGGCCGGAGGGACTGGGATTTCTAGTCCTATAGGTACTCCTTGAGGTCTTGGGCAAGCCACTTAACCCTCCATTGCCCATGTTCCCTGTAAGTATTAGCGTATGTGTGTCATATCCCCTCGTGTTAAATGTATCTCCCAATTGACCGCTTTGACCCGTTGAAAAGCGGGATATAAATACAGCTAAATAAAATTAATAAATAGTTATACCAAAACCAAGCTCCCCAACTTTTGCCTATTCTCTCAGCCCTGCCCCCCCCCCTCCCCTCTAGAGCCATCTCAAAATTCCAGCACAGTTCTAGTTTCTACCACCTTTGCTGGTAGACTGCTGCCATCTACCTCCCTCTGAGCTTCTCTCCTTCTACATTCTTATGATCTTCGTCCACAGAAATTGTGCTTGTCTGTGCTCTACTAAATCCAGATAAATATTTGAAGTTTCCATCAGCCCACCTTTCCTCCAGCAAGCACATTTTCAATGTCTGAATTCTCTTGGCAAAGGGTTTGCCTTGTAAGCCCCGCTTCCACATTCTCGATATTATTAGGAAGGTCTAATAAATGTGGAAACGCCATAATAAGGGGAGATTTCCATTACCCCAACACTGATTTGGTGAATGACGCATCAGGGCATATCATGAAGATACATTTCTAGATGTCAAATAATTGCTTCATAGAGTAATTGGTCCTAGAATCAATGGCGGGGGACTACTTTATATCTAGATCTCACTGGAATGCAAGATATGGCGCAAGGAGAAATGGTGGTGGAGCTGGAGGTGATCACTGGTGTAATATATAACTTTAAAAGGGGGAAATGGTCATACGCAGCTCCATATGCTAAAGTGCAAAATCACTTCGTAAAAGGAGGCTTTCAGGTGAGACACACTTCATGCAAAGGTGTATATACATTTTGCATCAATAAGCTGCTGCCATGCTAAGTCATGCAACGTAGCTCATTAATGCAAAAAAGTGCCCACAGGAGCACATGAAAGGGGCTTTGCAGGCCTGTTTTCACTGAAATAAACTACAGCTCAAGAGCAAGAAAAGAAATGGTGCAGCATCAAAATATTAAAGAGCCCACAGTCCTGAACTGGGAGAGGGAGGGACAATCTGAACTTCCTGGTAGCCCGGTGGTCCCAAAGTTCCCCTCCCAAGCCCAGATGCAGGGCTAAAATACATAAATCCCTCTTGAAGCTCTGCCTCACTCCTTCCATGAGTGCGGTCACACCAGACCAGCCCCTCCCCCAGCCCAATGACTCATCCCTAGGATTCCTGGAGGATGGTGATAGGCAGGAATGAGCCTCACTCACTCCTGCCCCGCTAACTATCCTATTCAAAAGGGCACGAACTCCCAGCTGAAGCCTTGTGGTACTATCTTTAAGAGTCAGATTTCCATATAGGTTTTTTGTGCTTTTTAGCCCTATATTGCGGTTGGGGAGGGGTCCCCCTCCAGGGAAAGGTTTTGAGGGACCTCTTTAATTTTTTTCATGTCACCACCATATCAAGGGCCAATTTTATTTTTTGCTCACAAAGTGCGACAAACACCGCTGGTTGGCTTTTACAACTTATAAGAAATAGACGCAAAATTTAGCTAAGGA
Source organism: Ichthyophis bannanicus (assembly GCA_033557465.1). Classification (NCBI taxonomy): domain Eukaryota; kingdom Metazoa; phylum Chordata; class Amphibia; order Gymnophiona; family Ichthyophiidae; genus Ichthyophis; species Ichthyophis bannanicus. The sequence continues at coordinate 19,978,022 of CM066038.1, read as the reverse complement.
TGTAAATAGGACATGAGTTCATTTGTATCTCTTAGCTAAATTTTACCTAAATGGACACTAATCTGTGAACACTGTGGAAATTATCGCACAATTGCTCTGATCCCACATGCCAGTAAGATTCTACTGAAGATTATTCAAAAGAGACTACAACCATACCTGGAACAAGAACTACCTGAAGTGCAAGCAGGGTTCAGGAAAGGGCGAGGAACGAGAGACATCATTGCGGATGTGAGATGGATCCTTGAAAAGACTAAAGAATACCAAAAGGATATCTATTTGTGCTTTATCGACTATAGCAAGGCTTTTGACAGTGTAAACCATGAGAAACTCTGGGCCACATTAAGAGGCATGGGTATACCAGAACAACTGATCGTACTCTTGCACAATCTGTACATTGATCAAGAAGCAACAGTTTGAACGGAACAAGGAGAAACAGAATGGTTTAAAATAAGCAAAGGTGTAAGACAAGGCTGCATACTTTCCCCCTACCTGTTTAATTTATATGCAGAACAAATCATCAGAGAAGTAGGACTGTATGAAGACAACAGAGGTGTGAAGATTGGTGGAAGACTCATCAACAACCTTCACTATGCTGATGATACCACATTACTGGCTGAAAGTGAAGATGATCTGAAACATTTGCTTCTCACGATCAAAGAACATAGTCTTAAAATGGGCCTGCACCTTAATGTAAAGAAGACAAAGATCATGACAACTGGCATAATCAACAGGTTCATCGTTGAAGGAGAAGAAATTGAAATCATGAACAACTTTAACCTACTTGGATCAACTATCAATAAAGAAGCAACAAGAAATCAGACGACACATTGCTCTTGGCAGAATGGCTATGAAAGACCTACATAAGATTCTCAAGAGCAGAGATGTCTCTCTCCATACACAGATTTGACTTGTTCAAGCCATGGTATTTTCAAAACATCATATGGATGTGAAAGCTGGACAGTGAAAAAGATAGACAGGAAGAAAATTGATGCCTTTGAATTATGGTGCTGGCGGCAAATACTGTGTATACCATGGACTTCCCGAAGAACAAACCAGTCGGTACTAGAGGAGATCAAACCTAAGCTTTCTTTAGAAGCTCAGATGACAAGACTTTGACTTTCATACTTTGGACACATCATGCGAAGAGAGAGATCATTAGAGAAAGACATCATGCTTGGCAAGATAGAAGGTCAACGCAAAAGAGGAAGGCCAGCAATGAGATGGATCGATATAACAACAGCAGCTACGGGTACCAGTCTGTCAACAATGAGCCGCCTGACTGAAGACCGAACACAATTTAGGATAGCTATCCAGAGGGTCGCCATGAGTCGACTCCGACTCGACGGCACTTAACAACAACAAGAGAGGTTGTTGTTGCCAAAAAAGCATCTTTCAGGAAATGATAAAAGGAGCCAAATGACAAAAACTGGAAACAACATAAACACTAGCAAGTTAGATGCAAGGCACTGATAAGGGAGGCAAAGAGAATTTGAGAAGAAACTTGCTGTGGAAGCAAAAACGTGTAATAAAGACTTTTTCAAGTACATTCATAGCAAAAAACCTGTGAGAGAGTCAGTTGGACCATTAGATTATAGAGGGGTAAAAGGGGCACTAAGAGGGGACAAGGCTATAGTGGAGAGACTGAATGAATTCTTTGCTTTGGTCTTTACTGGGGAAGATGTAGGGATGTTACCCATGACTGAAATGGTATCTAAAGGTGATGCCGCAGACGAATTGCAAGAAATATCGATACACTGGGAAGATGTATTACAACTATTTGATAAACTGAAGAGTAGCAAATCACCTGGACCAGATGGTATACATCCAAAGGTGTTGAATGAACTGAAAAATGAGATTTCAGACCTACTATTAGTAATCTGTGAACTATCATTAAAATCATCTGTAATACCTGAAGATTGGAGGATGGCCAATGTAACACCAATTTTTAAAATGGGTTCTAGGGGTGATCCAGGAAACTACAGAACAGTGAACCTGATGTCAGTACTGGGAAAAATGGTAGAAACCATCATAAAGAACAAAATTACTCAACATGTAGATAGTCATGGCTTAATGGGAGACACCAACATGGCTTTAGCCAAGGTCTTGTCTTACTAATCTGTTATGTTTTTTTGAAGGTGTGAATAAACAGGTAGACAAAGGTGAGTCGGTTGATATAGTGTATCTGGATTTTCAGAAAACCTTTGACAACGTCCCTCATGAGAGATTCTTGTTGAAATTAAAAAGTCATGGGATAGGAGACAGTGTACTATTGTGGATCAGGAACTGGTTAAAAGATAGAAAGCAGAGGGTAGGGCTAAATGGCCAATTTTCCCAATGTAGAAAGGTGAATAGTGGAGTACCCCAAGGATCTGTGCTGGGTCCACTGCTTTTTAACATATTCGTAAATGACCCAGAAATGGGAATAACGAGTGAGGTAATCAAATTTGCAGATGACACAAAACTATTTAAAGTTGTTAAAACCCAAGAGGATTGTGGAAAATTGCAAGAGGATCTTGATAAACTGGAAGACTGGGCATCTAAATGGCAGATGAAATTTAATGTGGACAAGTGCAAAGTTTTGCACTTAGGAAAGAAGAACCCAAACTATGATTACATGATGCAAGGCTCCACATTAGGAGCCACCACCCAGGAAAAAGATTTAGCATCATTGTAGATAACATGTTGAAACCCTCTGCCCAGTGTGCAGCAGCGGCTAAGAAAGCAAATAGAATGCTAGGTATCATAAGGAAAGGAATGGAGAATATACCAAGAATATTATGAAGCTTCTGTATTGTTCCATGATGCGATTGCACCTTGAATATTGTGTGGAATTCTGGTCGCCGTATCTTAAAAAGGATATAGCATTAGCTGGGGTTATCTCTGGTGTGTGCTGGATAAGTTGGGCTTTGGTCCTAATTTCATACGCTGGGTTCAAGCTTGTATCAAACTTGTATCAAGACCCTAAGGCCAGTGTTCGGGCTAATGGAGGTTAATCTAGAACTTTTTCACTGGAACGGGGCACTCGCCAGGGTTGCCCTTTGTCGCCGCTGTTGTTCGCGCTGGTGATGGAACCCTTGGCGCAGAGCTTCCGTGAACATTCGGGCATATGGGGCATCCGTGTGGGCTCCGCGGATTACCGGATTGCACTCTTTGCAGATGATATCATTTTATCTCTGGTGAAACCTACTGCGTCTCTATCTGTCACTATGCAGCTTTTTGATACCTTCTCCCAAGTGTCAGGATTCAAAATCAATTATACTAAGTCTGAGGTTCTAAATGTGGGGGTTTCGGAAGCGGTCTGCGCGGAGCTTCGTGCTGCCTACCCCTTCTGATGGGTATCGGGTGCTTTGCGATATTTAGGGGTGACTCTGACAGCGGATCGAGCGGCCCTGTTTAAGGCTAATTATGAGCCCTTACTTTGGCAGGTTCGGCGCGATTTGGAGGCCTGGAATAGGTTAATATTATCATGGTTTGGGCGTATTGCGGTGGTTAAGATGGTTGTCGTTCCCCGTTTTTTGTACCTCTTTCAGGTTCTCCCTATCTCGTTAACCCGGGGAATATTGGCCGCCTGGCAAACAATGCTTATGAAATTTATCTGGCAGTACCGTCGGCCGCGTCTGGCGCGACAACTTTATGCCCGTTCGCGCACTGGGGGTATGGGGGTGCCCAATCTTCGCTGGTATTACGCGGCGGCTCAGTGCCGCGCCAGGGTGGAGTGGATGATCGCGGATAGCTCCAAGCAATGGGTGCAACTGGAAATGTCTATTGCGGGGGTGGCGGGACTGGGGGACCGGCTGTGGCTTGGTTCTAAACTGCAAAGTGGTAGGCGTTTGTGTAACCCATATATCCTGCATACCCTCCGCTGTTGGGACCAATTCTTTCGGCCCCGTGGGATGGACCTGACCCCTTTGGCGCCTATAGTGGATAATGCCTCCTTCCCTCCGGGGCTGACTGATCCGGCGTTTCGGATGTGGGGCCATCGGGGCCTTAGCCGTGCAGGACAACTGTTTGATGAGGGTAAGTTACAAACATTCCGAATGCTCCAGGAGGAATTTGCTCTTCCCGATACCCACCTCTTCCAATATACGCAGGTGGCTCACTGGGTTCAATCTAGAACCGTTCGGCCTCATGTGGCCCGAGAGTTGACGGATTTGGAGTGTTTCTGTGAGGGGTGCACTACCACAAAAGGTCTTATAGCCGCTCTGTATGCCCACCTGCAAGGGCAGCAGCCGCACTATGTCAAGCACAGAGAAACTTGGAATACTGATCTGAATCTTCTTTATTCTGAGCAACAGTGGAAACAGGTGGAGGGAAGGTTGGGGAAGAGCTCGGTGGCAGTTAATGTCCGCAAAACTAATTACAAATTATTATACAGGTGGTACATGACTCCTGTGCAGATTGCTCATGCTTATCCGGGGGTTTCGGAGCTGTGTTGGCGGCGATGTGGGCAGAAAGGGGTGTTGGAGCACATCTGGTGGTCTTGCCCCCGCGTTCAAACCTTTTGGAGGGGGATTCAAGCTCGCTTACAGCAGCTTATTGGGTTGAACATACCCTGGGACCCGGGCATCTTTCTCTTTGGGGTTGCTGCTCCTGGGGCACGTAGCCTCCAACTGGCATTGCTTCGCCATGGATTGAATGTGGCTCGCTTGTTGATAGCTTCTGTTTGGAAACAAACCCTTCCGCTGCCCTTTTCTGCCTGGCTGGACCGGATGTGGGACACGTATACAATGGAGCGTGGGGTGGCTGCTGGGAGGATGCGTTTGCCGTGCTTTGAGCAGGTGTGGGAGCCCTTTGTCCTTCGTTATGGCTCCTGATTGCTTACAGCTGCGGGCTGTCCTAGAGGGTGGTGGGTTTTATGCTGCGCAGTGAGATGCTTGTTGGCGGGGCCACTTTTAGCTCTCTGTGCGTTGATTGGTTGGCGTCCTTTCCCTTTTCTGGGTTGGTGTTGAGATTCGTGGGTGGGGGGATGTGGGAGATAGGCTAGGGGGGCTTAGGGGTGGGTGGGGACTTGGGAGGCTGGGGGGGTGGATGTTTTCTTTTGGGGGGTGTTATTCGTGGTCTGATGCAGAGTGGGGGGGCGTTGCGGGGTACAGGAAGGGGGAAGAATACATAGGGGGGACAAAAAACAAAAGTTTATTATAAAAACAAAGAAGGCGTACTGTTAGCTAGCCTTGTGTTCCTTGTTAGTGTCTTTGGCTCTGTTCTCTTTTGATATTGTATTATGCTTACGAGTTCTGTTCCTATGTATTTAATGGCTGCCTTTCAATTTTAAAAAAAAAAAAAAAAGGATATAGCATTATTAGAAAAGGTTCAGAGAAGAGCCACCAAAATGGTAAAGGGGATGGAAGGATACTCCTATGAAGAGTGGCTAAAAAGGTTAGGGCTCTTCAACCTGGAAAAGAGAAGGCTGAGGGAAGATATGATAGAGGTCTATAAATTAATGAATGGAGTGGAACAGGTAAACGTAGACTGATTGTTTACACCATCAAAATATAGAAAGACCAGGGGACATGCAATGAAGCTACAGGGTAAACTATTTAAGACTAATAAGAGAAAATATTTTTTCACTCAATGTGTACTCAAAACTCTGGAATTCGTTACTGGAGGATATAATAAAAGCAATTAGTGTAGCTGAGTTTTAAAAAGGTTTGGACAAGTTCCTGCAGGAAAGGTCCATAAACTGTTACTAAAGGGGACTCGGGAAATCCATTGCTTGCCCCAATACAAGCATTGTGGAACCTGTCTTATGGGAAAATTGCTAGGTACTTGTGACCTAATTTGGCCACTGTTGGAAACAGGATACTGGGTTTGATGGACCTTGGTCTCACCCAGTATGTAATATTTTATGTTCTTAAGAGCTGCACCATGTATTAAATCTGTACAAGGCACGGAAATTATTTTAAAAACCTCATCTTGGGGACGTATGGAGCTAAGGGAAGGAAGCTAAGATGGCACACTAAGGATATTATGGCTCCAAAACTGCCTCTATCCTTATTTTCTTGTAGAGAATTTCTATGGGAGAACTGTAAGACAAAACCCGAACGTACCCTGCTCTGTCCAGAGGATTATCTGTTTCAGGACTCATGGCTGGCTTTATTGAGCTGATGAACCATAAGACCAGCATTCACTGCTGGAGGAGTCTCCTCCTAGCTTAGATCTCTCTGGCACTGGAGATGAGAGCAAAGTCAAACAGCTGCAATCAATCTAGCACACAGCAACAATACGCTCGGTTCCTGAGGATCAACAGGAGAGGTATCTGCTGAAGGACTGCAGGGCGCTGCTGCTTTGCCAAGGTTGCTGCCTGGAAGCTATACCCTAGTCTTTGGGAGGAGTCTCGCCTTCAATCGAGGAACCTCCAGGATTGTTGGCTGGAGTTGCTAGTGCAGTAGACCTTGCTCCAGGTGTGGTGACTTTTCAACTGCACATGTCACAGGAGTTCACCCTTAAGTCATTTTTGTTTGTAGTCACCAATTTGGGCAAGGCCCTTTCTGAGGTTACCCCTTTGACAGGTAGGTTACAGGAGGTACAAGAGCAAACTGCAGACCATGAGCAAGCCCTTGGTACTTGCAATGAACAGGTGAAGATTTCAGAGGAGAATATTTCTAAACAGCAGGATTCTTACAAGGCCTTAGTTAAAAATCAAATGTGAAGTCATATCAAGACGGGAAGCTTTGAGAATAGTTAACGCCTAGTGAATTTCTCATTTATTCTTGGTTTCTCCAGTAGACATCTTGAGATGTTTTAACCGAGATCCTGAAAATACCACTTCAATCTATCGCCCCCTAGGACAGACTATTATCTTTCTCCATTTAAGAAGAGAACAGATATGGGTCTGGATGAACTGGGACGGTTTCAGGACAGTCTAGCATTGATGGGATTGTTGCAATCATCTGAAGATTACAAAAGCTAAGCCTGCAACTTTTACTTTTGCTTTGGACTCGGATCGTGATTGGATTTTGTGGCTTGTCTTTCGACATAAGGATCTTACTATGAAGATTCACATTTTTCCAGATGTCTCTACATTTACTCAAAAGAGGAGGAAAGTACAAGTATTTCTAGCCATAAAACCAAGGATTTTAGCATTGGGGGCTACGTTTTTCTCAACTTCCCTTGATAGCATAATCCAGATTATTATACTTATATTTTGATCCCTCTTAATTCTCCTTTTTCTTGAGCGATAAGTAATGCTTGCACTCCTTTTGATTCAGAAGAGAGTGGCTCAGGACTCTTCGCAGAATAGATTTTGCATTAATTACTGCCTTACAGCTAGGACTTGGCTATTAACTCTTTCTTATAACCTTCATATTCTGTTGGACTGTTGCACTCTTTTTTTTTTATTGTTGAAATTTTTTTTCTTTTCACTAGTATCTTTTTGTTTCAAGAGGATTTTTAAAATGTTGTTTGGAAAATGAAATAAAATTAAACAACCCAGTTCTGGAAGCCCCAATAAAATGTACTCCATAAATTTAAGAAAAAGTTGAAGGATGAACAGATGTCTGCCAGGATGGTTAATTAATACTGCAAAAGACGATTAAAGCCAAAAAGACATCCTTTAAGTTATAGAAAGCAGGACCAAATTTAAAAAAAAGCAGAAATGCACATAACTGCCAAAATGAGATGCAAAATAATAAAGTAGGATAAAGGGAGAATTGGAGGAGAGAATTGCCAAAAGGAAAAAACTACTGATGAAAATGTTTCCAAGCACATTAAGAACAAGAAATGTGCGAGGAGTCAGTTATGCCATAAGATGACCAAGGAGCAAAAGGGGCAGTTAGAGAGGATAACGCCAAGACTGAAAATCTAAATTAATTCTTTGCTTTGGTCTTTATGGTCAAGGACATTTGGGAGATACCCATACCAAAACCACTCTTTGGAGGTGATGAAACAAACCAGTTTCAGTTTCAATCTGGAAGAGATGCTAGAACAAACTGACAAATTAAAGAGCAGCAGATCACCTTGACTTGATGGTAGTCGCTACAGAGTTCTAAAGGAACTCTAACACAAAACTTCAGATCTGCTATTGGCAATCTGCAACTTGTTTAAATCTGTCTCTGCACCTGAGGACTGGAAGGTAGCCAGTATAACACTGATTTTCAAAAAGAGCTCCGGGGTGATCATGTAACTATAGACAGGTAAATCTGCCAAGTGAAATTATGGAGGCTACTGTCAGTGTAATAAGGTCTCTAAAATGTCCTGATGCCTCCATTAAGTGTACACTTCTATCAGCTTTTGAATTATGTGCTGCAGGGATATTCACTGGCCCAGTAGCTGCATAGTGTAATGTGGGAGTATATAAGCAAATGCTTTGTCACTGGGAGTAGCTAAGAAAGAAGGCCTGGCAACGTGGTGATAAACTCTTTTCTACCTTTCAGCCAAGCACACTAGAGGAGCAAAGAGCTCCTGAGAGACTGGGCCTCAGCTACCGGCCTAATGCCTGGAGAAAGGAAAATGAGGCCAAACATATAAAACTAACTGTAAAAGCAATCTATTTCAAACTAAGGACAATCCAACAACTTAGACCATTACTAGACAACACTGATTTCAGAACCATAGTACAAACACTCATTACACCACATTTAGACTACTGTAATGGTATTCTTCAAGGGACCTCAAAGAAAAATATCCACTCACTTCAATTGGCCCAAAATGTCACCGCAAGGATTATTTCCAAAGCAAAATTAACAGATCATATATCTCCGATTCTTTATTCTCTCCATTGGCTTCCAGTATCATGCAGAATCACCTACAAATCCTTAATCAATACTTTTAAGATTTTTAACAATATAGCTCCTTCCTTCTTATCCACTCTTATCAACATCCCGCTTGAAAACAGATCAAGAAGAAGAATTAACCTTCACATGCTACAAGTACCTGATTCTATCCGAAAAACAAGTAAAAAAACAAGCAACACAGCGTTCTCATACTTTGCTCCTATGTTATGGAACAACTTACCAGCTGAAATCAGAGAAATTAAGGATCTTCAATTATTTAGAAAAAATCTAAAAACCCACCTATTCACCCTATACTATAATAACCTCCACAAGGAAGATAACCCTAACTCAGAGAAAACTTCTGATCAACAGTCACTCACTGACCCTACCTAGACAGGCATAAAACCCTCACTCATTCACATTGTTCACCTAATTAAATTTTCTTTTGAAAGCAAAATGTGAATAGGTGTAATTAATGTAATATATTCCATTGCCGATGATTTACTATTGATAGCCAGTTATTTCACTGTATTATTGTGTTGCAATTTAATAGTTAAATGTTTACTTTTATAATTTTGTTCTATGTAAAAACTCTTGTTCTCTATTTACTGTTCTTTGTACTAAAACACGTTCTATGTAAAATAGTTCAAAACCTAAAATAGTTCAAAACCTGTTCTATGTATAATAGTTTCTAAACCCGTTCTATGTAAAATAATAGCATGCTATTATTAAACTTTGTTTACTTGTAAACCGCCACTGATCGCTGGAAGTGGCGGTATAGAAGAGATGTATAAATAAATAAATAAATAAATAAATAAAATGTTTCTCTCATCCTAAGAGTTCAAAGATCAAGGGTTTGAGAGATTAGACCCTAGAAATGAACCTGGTTGAGGTAAGAGGAAAAGAAGAGAAATATTTTCTTCATCTGTGGCTTGGGGAGAGACCTTGAGAGAAGAGGTCCCAAGATTTGGGAGGTCAGAATTCCTCATTCTGAAAGCTGAAGGCTAGAAGAAGATAGATAATCCAGTTGCTCCAGGAGGCTTAAGGATCCAAAAAGAAGTGGGAAAATACCGGGCCGAAGGTCCCATGGATTAAAGAGATGTGCCGAGGTGTCTTTTAGGCCAGGATGAGGAATGTCTGGATGTAAGAGGACAAACAGAAAGTTGGTGAGATGTCCTGCAGGCCAGACGTTAGATTCCTGATTCGGAATGGAGTAGAGCGTTCTGGACTGGAAGGAGTCATTCTCAAACAAGAAGCTAGAAGTTTCCAAGCATTTCAAAATATTTGTCTTGTTTTTCATTTTTGTCTTTTAAGGTAATGGTTGTATTCTGATGGTTAAGCACTTAATGAATACCTATTTTTTTATATACAGCCAACACCTGGCCTGGACTTGATCTCATCTAGGCGAGGAGTACTTTTGGAAAGACTGATCTCATGTAAAGCATTTTGCCTACATAGGGCTTAGAAGCTAGTTTTCCCCCACCCTCAGGGCCCAAAAGGTAAGAGGAATGAACTCCCCCCTTCATAACTGCAGCCCAGGATACCACCGGTAAAGAACAAAGTCCAAGCGATTTCTTTTATTAATAATATTACTGGCACATGAATCAACATGGCTTAATGAGGACAAGCCAGCATGAATTTAGGAAAAAGGAGATGTACCTTACTGACCTATTAGAGTTATCTGAAAGGGTAAATAATCTTATGGATAAAGGGGAACTGGCTGATATTGTGTACTGGGATTTTCAGAAGGTGCTTGAGCAATATCTTAAGGAATCTTTCACAGGGGACTTTAGCAGTCATGAGGTGGGAGATGATGTCTTACTGCAGACCAGCAACTGGTTCAAAAGGAAGCAAAAAGATGAAATGATTTATTTTCCCAGTGGAAAAGGATCTGTGCTGGGATTGGTGCTGTTTAACAATCTAGAACAGAGAGCAAGCAAGTGATCATATTTGCATAGGGCACAAAAATTATTTAAAGTAATTTAAATACAAGCAGACTGGAGAAGCAAGTGCTGATGTGGAACCCAGCATTGTATTTTTAAGTCACCACCAGGAAACGGCTCTTGGAGTCACTGTGCACAACAGCTTGATATCCTCAGCTCAGTGTGTGACCGAGATTGAAAGAGCAAACAGAACGTTAGGAATTATTCAGCAAGGGACAAAGTGACAGTATGATAGGGATGGTGAATAGAATGGAGACTATCATACTGCCGCTGTATAGATCCATGGTATGACAGCAATTTCAAGTATTGTGTGACATTCTGGGTGCCCCATCCAGGGCTGACACAAGGAGATGAGGTGCCCTAGGTGAACCCTCCCCTCCCCCCCCCCTGCTGGCTGCCCACCTGCCTCCCCCTCATTGCTCACACTGTTCCCTTTCACCAGGCCCTCCAGCTGCAGCAATGGATTGAAATAGCCCCGTAACACTTCCCTACAAACTTCGGCTCCGTGGGACCGTCTGCTTCTGTCCCTCTGATAGCCAACTTCCTGTTTACCTGGGGGTGGAACCGTGGGGTTGTTTCACTCCATTCCCACTGATGTAGGTCCTGGTGTGGGGCGACAGCAGCAGCAATGGGTGTCCTCGGAGGGCCGGCGCTCTAGGCAGCCAGCTAGTTCACCTAATGGTAGCACCAGCCCCGGTCCCATCTCAAAAATAAGATGTAGCAGAACTAGAAAAGGTTCAGAGCAAGGCTGAACAAATTAGGACTCTTCAAAGTAGAGAAGAAATGACCAAAAGGGGATAATATGATAGAGATTTACAAAATCATGAGTGGGGTACAATAAATAATAGGCAGCGGTTATTTACACCTACAGGCTGTACCAAGTCTAGGGGACAATCCATGAAATTAACAGGTAGCAGGTTTTAAACAAATTGAAGAAAGCATTATTTTGCTCCAACAATTAATCTGTGAAATGTGTTGCCAGAGGATGTGGCTATCCGACGGAGCTGAGTTTAAAGGGAGTTTGGACAAATTCCTAGAGGAGAAAACCATCAGCCAAGTAAACCTTGGAATGTTCTCATTCATTTCTAAGACTGCGCAGCAGAAATGGATCTACCCAGCGACATGGAGATTGGGTATGATGGGCGGGCGCATCTTACGTTCTTAGATAGAGCCTCCATCAATGGGCACATGACTGAAGGTGACCAATAGCCTAGTTTTGTGCCGGCTGTAACGGAAGGAGAAGCATCAGCCCATCACCACCTCGAACACTAAGCTTTTAATCTCCCGCAACCTCAGAAAATGTTACAGCACAGACACATTTAATGAATTGTCACAATTTTCTGTTTCAGATACTTGTGTTGTCTCTCCTTTTATTAAGAAATGTCAATCTATAAGATATATCAGTGCCATTTACAAAAGTTTACAGTATGTACACACAATTTGTTTTAGTTTTGCTTTAACAAATTAGTCTGATAACAAGTAAAAAGTGTTGTCTGGTTGAAAATGCTCATTTTTAGGGTCTTCATCTCTTAACTCTGTGGTTCTTCCTGATGTCGAGTAGTGGGATTAAGTCTTTGTCTCTCATTCTCCTACGGTTTAGTTTCCATCCATCCCTTTACTGGCTGAAGACAGAAGAGTGACAATCTGCATTCAAACTGTTCAAAGCATTCATAAGCTATTCCTAAAAGCTGCCGTGGGTGAAATGAGTCCGGATATTAAGCAGCAGTATCGGGCTAGACAGCAAGATTCCGGCACTATCGTAGAGATAATTCAGCCACTATATGGCTGGCACTTAGCTTAGGTGAGCTTTCATGCTGCCCTATCTGAAGAGTTACAAATGACTGCTTTCCCTGTCTTCCCCCATGGACCACTCCAGCAGTCTCTGGATAGCGCCACTGAATATTCCTCTCAGCGGGACCTATCAAGTTAGCAGGTCCTTTTGATTATGGTCCCCCTACGTTTCCATCAAGCTAGAGTGGTAACTGATCCATTTCTAAACCCTTCTTCTTGTAGAAAAATATCCTTGTTAGCAATTAAAATAATGAATGAGTAACGTGCGATTGACAGGTCATAAATACAATTAAATATAGAAATGCAGGCCCTTCTGGCCAGTTGGGTTTTCAGGATATCTGCAATGGTTTTCTATAACAAACTGGTCCCAACTGCCAGCAGCCCTGAGAGATTTAGGGCTTGCAATTTGGAATAAACAAGGCGCTAGCTTGTCTTCTCTCAGTGGTTTGTTGTAATACCCCTTGACACAGGCAAGATGCACTGAAACACGACCACATCAGGTCTTACTATTTTAATAAAATATCGACTACATCTCAAATTGGAATTCTGTCTTATCCCCCTCCTCTGGTTTTAGCTTGTGCCAAGTTGGGGGATTGCGTTCTTCATTTCGGTTTGCCTTATCCACAATTCAAGAGAGAGACAGGCATACAGTCTGAGCAGTGCATGCAAATATCTCATGCACACACGTGAACACCTGCTAACCCAACTAGGCAGGTAGAGCCCAATGACTAGACTGGGAATCAGTGATGTAACTGGCTAATGTAAAAAAGTCATTGCTTGTGTACAGATTTATGTCAATGCAACTTGAAGGGATAAATTAATAATGGGCTCAGCTCCCACCAGCTTAGATATGCAAAGTCAACAGTATGGGAGACAGACCATCCTTGGTGACCAAAGAAGCATAATCCAAGGCCCACAAGAATGACTAATTCTGCATTATACATTAATCGGTAGAATTTACTTAGTCCTTGAGGGAGACAGCTCTTTGCAAGCCTCCAAAATAGTATATTGAAAAGAATGTTAGCACCTAACGGTATGGATGGGAACTAGGTTGGTTGCTCAGTCCTAATGCACGAATCCATCCTGAGAGGAATCGGACAACACAAAATCTGCTCTTAGTAAAAGTAAGTGACTTGTCCAGGGTCACACCGAGGTAGTGGCAGAGGGGAGAGAGAGACGCATGGCAGATGTTTTCCTGCCCTCATGCTGGTGGTCTACTCATTGGCCTAGACCACTCATTGGCCTAGACTCCAGTTGTCCCTTCCTACCACTATAAGGCACCAGAGTCCAAATCTAGCCTCAAGAGACTGTGCTCAACAGAGAGGGAAGAAAACTTATCATCCCAATAAGAGTTCTCAACCCACTCCTCAAGGAATGAATAAATATGCATGGCCAGGATATATCTTTACAAATATTGATACATGTAAATAGGACTTGCATATGCATAGTGGCTAGCCTGGAAACCAGGCCTCTTGGTTGAGCATTTAGCACTGTGTTAGGAACATCCAAACATCACTTCCTCTTTCAAAACAGACTATGGGAGAGGGTGGATTTAAGAAAAGGGACTAACAGCACACTGCACTCATTTTCAGCAATAGGTATCTAACTCAGCGTCTGTTTATCAATCCACAATGTGCTATTTACTGCGACTCCCACTTTCGAATGTGAGACTATGTATTAATGATACACATTAAAGCATGCTGTAGATAAATTCAATCTCTAAACACCTTCTATGCAAATGGATTGCAGATCTAAATTTTGGATTTTGGTTCCTAAGTTTGAAGAATTTTCATCAGAAAATATTCTACGTACAGTATCTAAAGTTTAGGAACCTAAATGAAGCTGTGAAAAATGTTTGAAAAGATTAACTAGACATTTCCACCCCAGAGAATTAGTAAAACAAGACTTTCAGGGAGTATATTCTCATGGGACCAGCAAAACTGCAAAAGTCCACAGGTATATTTTACCCTACGTGTTACACCAATTTGCAAAGACATTTCACTTTGAAAATTGCTTAAGGAGAAATTAATCATAGATACCTAAAGCAGAACGTGCATGCTTCTGGAAATTATACGGATATGTTTTTTTAATCCCCTCCTTACCGACACCTCTCGGACTGTTTCTGCTTAACGCACATTGTGGAAATAGCTCCATAGCGTCGTGAAACTTTCAAAGAGCCCATTTCCACCACATCAATTTCAAAGCTCTGGTTTAAATGTGACCCGCTAGCGCATTCATGGCATTTTTGTAATTTGTACCCAGGCCTCCATTCCAGAACATTTGTTCCCACTGACCCAGGAAGTGTGGTCGAGTTTGGCCCTGTGGTAGATCATTTATCCATCTATCTCTCTCTGAAATAATGAGATGTAACTAATTAACAATACATTTCTGCTTATGGGGCCAAAGCAAAGGTCACAATTTTATTTTGGTTTAGGCGACGGACTCTGCTCTAGACACGATCAGGCCGTCATAATCTTCACAGCTCTGCTCATCCTGGTCTACTTCAGCGGTTCCTTTCAGCATAAAACAAGGTGAAAAAGATTAACAAGATATGGCTCACGCTTAGTAGACTTTGTGGGTTACACCATGTAATAGAAATTTCTAGAAGGTTTAAAAATATATATATTTCTAGTCATGTACCATAAGTTGTAATGCCCAGTGACTATTGTCTTTTGCTTAGTGAGGATGCCAGCAACCTCTGCCTTACTGTTGCTTGAAGGCTGACGAGTGGGTGGCTCTACCAGTTAGACTTTCAGGTATGCAGGATGGGAGCTCTCCTGCTTTAGAGAGCTCCAGTGAGGGAGCTGGCTGGTGCTGGATGCCAGCTTTTCATTCAGTTTCCGGTTCATCTGCTCCATGTGTCTGTTGTTCTTGCGCGCAAGGCGTAAGGACCTCTTGACTTTCTTAACCCGGTCTCTCAGCTGCTTGTTGCGTTTCTCCAACGCGGCCACCTTCTGCTGAAGCTTCTTCACCCTGTCCTCCTCTTCGAAGAGGGCCTTCTGGACTGAAGAGCACATGAGCTGCGGAAACAGGAAGAGGAGACACGGTTACAATGTGCAAAAAGGACAGACGAGCTCTATACTGACAGCAAGAAATTCAGATTCATTTCAGCAAAATGGCTTTAGGTTGGTGCCACACTGACAGGTTAATATTTTATATTCACGTAGCATCGCAGTTTCAGAGACAGCGGGTTTATCACTATTTGCAATAGAAAGAGAAACATTTAAGCTGCTGCTGCTGCTGCTAGGCAATGAGTTTGCAACTAAAACCAGAAGGAAACGTTAAAGAAATGTTTCAAGTCTGGAGAAACAAGAGGCCAAGAGCCAAGCGCAAACAGTCCCTGGCAGGACGTATGCAGATGAGCCTGGAGCAGGGCGCAGACATGTAAAGTCCATTTTCAGACCTTCAGTCTGGAAACCTGATGTTTCTGCTGCCTCCTGCTGGCAAGGTCTGTACTCACAGGACTGTCCACAACTCCTCCACTATCCAGACCATGTAAAAGGCAGGGTTCCATGGGACTTGGGCACAGTTTCTGTCCGTGTCCTATTCTGCTGAAGCTTACCCAGTGGAAAACCAACACCTAAGACTCTGAGGAGCCAGGCCCCAGTTGCTTCTACTTAGAGAGCACCAGAAGGACCTGATCTAGGATGGCTAGACCACTGCATTACCTGCTAAGGAGGAGTTAATCCCTTCACTATCAGTCCACATGGAGTAGCTAGGGCATTCCTAGTACAAGTTCCTAGGTGAGAGAATGTTTCAGAACCAGCAATAAGCTTCTGAACCGGATTTGTTCTGAAGCACCATCCAGCCTTTTCACTTTCCTTAGATCATCCGCCGCAAAGAGCATGTGATTTGCAGAATATCCTCACTTAACTTCGTCCTACTACATTTGTTTTGGATCCCTAAGCTCAGCTTTTTTGGCATCAAAGCTTCAACCCCTCCACCCTTATATGCTAGATATGGTTAATTTGCTGCCTAAGGCTTGGAAGCAGGCCACAGTTAGGCCAGTTCTTAAGAAGGGTGTTTCTGCCACCAGTCTTCCTGAGAACTATAGCCTGTCTCAACACTCTCTTTGTGAAGGTAGTTGAAAAAAATAGTCTTCTTCCAACTTAGAGATTTTGTAGAGAAAAGAAACATATTGCACCCCTGCCAATCTGGGTTCAGGCCCCATCATAGCACAGACACGCCTCACTTTCATGCTTAGCGAACTGCAACTGGTCATGTTGCGCTTATAGTCCCACTGGATTTATCAGCAGCATTTGACCTGGTCAATCATGTGCTTCTGCTCTAGCAGTCGACAGATATTGGCATTACCAATACTGTTCTTGCCTGGTTCTAGTCATTCCTGACCGATCGTTCTTTCACCATATAGATTGCAGTCTACTACAATAAGGAATCTCTCCTATGGAGTACCTCAGGGGTCAATCCTATCACCCATCCTTTTCAATATCTTTTTAGCTCCCTTGCCATTACACTCACTTGGTATTTTGGCTCATTCTTCGTAGATGATATTCAGCTTGTGGCCTATTTGGATCCTCATGCCCTGGACCTGCAACCATTGAACTGTTGTCTCTCGACAATCTCCCAGTGGCTCAAATCCTATCGACTGAAGCTGAACCCAGACAAATGTAAAGCCATGTAGGTCGCCAATACGGCTAATCCCATAGTAACTACGCCTACCTTAGATAGGCTTATCTACCAGTGGTCCCCAACTTAAAAATCTTAGGCATCATTTTTTTTTATTTTTTTTTTTTTTATTGAAAGACTTCCAAAGAATACAAAAATACAGTAACCGCCAGGATCCTCAAAAAAGAAGGATGCAACAGTAACATTACAACATCAGGTCACAACAGCAACCTACAATATGTCTTCATTTTTATACGTTTATAATGAAGAAACCTGGACCCCCACCCCCCACAACCTCCCTACCCCCCCCCCCCATGTCGTCCCGAACCCGGGACCCCCCACCCCCACCTCCCAACCCCCCCATCTATGACTTGTGGAGGTCAGAGCTCGGGACAGAGGTGAGCGTGAGAACACAGAGAAGGGGCCAACCGCCGAAGAGGTCGGTGTAGTATCCCCGTTTATCCTGGACTATCACGCACCATAACGCGACACAAAGGGCGCCCACACCAATTCAAAACGAGCCAGGCGCATTCTGCCAACCGCTATTAGGCATCATTTTTGACATACAGCTAACCTTTTACCTACCAAATCACAAATATGATAAAATCCTGTTTTTACTCTCTGCACAATTAGAGTCCTCCATCCTTACCTGGTAATCAGTAAATTAGATTATAAAGACAGTTGCCATAACGGGCATGATGTCGCCATTTAAGCTTCTCACCCACTCCATGATATCTGACCATGTCACTCCTCTGCTGAGAGCTCACCATCGGCTCCCTCTTTCCAATCAAATCAAGTTTTAAAGTTCTGCTATTAGCATTTAAAGCTTTTTACTTTGGTCTCCCTCTTTCTCTCTCTGACTCCCTCATTCCTTATACGCCTTCTAAAACTATGTTCTCAAAATCATAATTGACTGATGCTTCCAGCCAATAATGTTGCCCGACTGGAATCCATGCAACAGTCGGCCTTCTACTTTCTGGCCCCAGACCTGTGGAATTCTAGACTCCTTTATATCCGGAAAGATACTTCACTTAAATCATTTTAAAAAAGCCTTAAGACCTACTTTTTTGAACAAACTTATGGTATCCTGTAGGGGAATGGGCCCCCAAGTTGCCAGATTGGTCTGTATTGCCCTGCTTTTTGTTTGTTTTGGATTTTTGTTTTCTTTCTACTTTATTTATGTTATTACTTTGGCTCTTTGTAAACCGCATTGATGCGATGAGCTAAAAGTGGTATATCGAGCAATAAACCATAAACCTTGTGTGGCCAATGCTTTAGACACCAGCTGCCCCATTGATACAGTATTTGCTTCTTGAGTTTGGAAGAAATTGGTTCTGTAGAGAACCTACTACTACTATTTAGCACTTATATGGCGCCACGCACACAGCGCTGTATAGGCATACATACAAAAGACAGTCCCTGCTCATCAGAGCTTACAATCTAGTTGAGACAATACAGAGGATTAGTCAAATTGGTGCAAAGCACAATATGGTCTTTACAATTCGGTTATGAAAATTGACGGGAGTCAGGTTGAGATAGAGGATAGAAGTCAGGATCTGAAAGCGACAGTGAAGAGGTGGATCTTCAATCTGGATTTGAAGAGGGCCAGGGAGGGTGCCTGGCGTATAGACACAGGTAGACTGTTCCAGGCGTGAGGTGCAGCAAGGTGTAAGGAGCGAAGTCGGGAGTTAGCGGTGCGAGTGAAAGGCCTAGATAGAAGTAATTTGTTAGTGGAGCAAAGTTCCCGAGAGGGGATGTAAGGAGAGATAAGAGATGAGAGGTATTGAGGGGCCGTAGAGTGAATGCATTTATAGATCAACAGAAGAAGTTTGAACTGGATGCGGAATTGGACAGGGAGCCGGTGAAGTGACTTAAGAGTAATGTGGGCATGGCAAGACTGGCAGAGGATTAGTCGAGCAGCATAATTTTGAATAGATTGAAGGGGAAGGAGATGGCTCACAGGGAGACCAGCAAGGAGTAGGTTGCAGTAGTCGAAGCGAGAGGAGATTGATAAGGGTTGTGGCAGTGTGTTCAGAAAGAAAGGGGCGGATTTTGCTAATGTTGTAGAGAAAGAAGCGGCAGGTCTTAGCTACGAGCTGGATATGTGTGGAGAAGGAGAAAGAGGAGTCAAAGATAACCCCCAGATCGCAGGCCGAGGGAACAGGAAGGATCGTAGATCCATCCACAGAGACTGAGAAAGGGGGAAGAGGAGGGAGGAATTGGGGGGAAAGATGAGGAGTTCAGTCTTGGCCATGTTCATTTTCAAACGGCGATGAGACATCCAGGCAGCGATGTCAGAGAGGCAGGCAGAGATTCTGGTCTGGATTGCTGGAGAGATATTAGGTGTAGAGAGGTAGATTTGGGAGTCGTCAGCATAGAGATGGTACTGAAAGTAATGGGAGGAGATAAGCGTGCCAAGGGATTGTGTATAGAGAGAGAAAAGGAGGGGGCCCAGGATGGATCCTTGGGGTACACCAACATAAAGCCACCAGAGCATACACTAAAGGAGCAATGGGAGAGGTAGGAGGAGAACCAGGATAGTACGGAGCCCTTGAAACCAAGCGAGGAGAGGGTGGTGAGGAGAAGATTGTGGTCAACAGTGTCAAAGGCAGCGGAGAGGTCGAGAAGGATGAGGACCAAGTAGAGGCCCTTAGATTTAGCCAGGAACAAGTCATTGGAGACTTTTGTAAGAGCTGTTTCAGTGAAGTGTAGGGGATGGAAGCCAGATTGTAGTAGGTCCAGGAGGGCCTCGGAGGTGAGGAAATCGAGGCAGCAGTGGTGGACTGCTCGTTCTAGTAGTTTAGATATGAAGGGAAGGAGGGAGATGGGTCAATAGTTAAAAGAAAAGGTGGGATCGAGAGTTTTTTGAGGAGAAGTGTGACAACAACATGTTTGAAGTCTACGGAGACAGTTGCAGTGGAGAGTGAAAGGTTGAGAATATGAGAGATGGAGAGATGGAGGGGACAACGGTGGGGGTAGATGAGGTGTAGGAGATGGGTGGGGATAGGGTCAGAGGAACAGGTGGTGGGTTTGGAGGAGGAAAGAAGGAGTGTGGTTTCCTCTTCAGAGATCGTAAGGAAGGAGGAGAGAGTAGCAGAGGAAGTACGGATGGGGGGGAGAATTGGGGAGGGGGGAGGTAGATGAGGAAGTGGGGAATTGGAGGGAGACCACGATGGGGTGGAGTGGGTGAATCTCGCTCTTTAGTCAATGCTAGTTTACATGATACCCAGACTGCAGTCTCCTTAAAAGCTGCCACTTAGATCTTTTGTTCTTTAAAATTACTATGCTTAACGCATTATTTCCTTCATAGGTCTAGCTTGGTCTTTTGAGGTCAAATCGTTTTGAGATCCAGAACGACAGCCCAGATTCTGCCTGAAATAATTTACTTGTCATGTTTTGTTTTTTTTTAATTAAGGACATTCCAGCGCGTACAATAGTAAACAGCAGTACCGTACCTAGTCCTGTGTTAGTGGTGCAGCCGCACAGGGCCCAAAGGCTTAGGGGGCACATTTTTGGTCTCTCAGGGAGGGATCAGATATGCTTAAAGTGCGGCAGCAGTAGAGCAGAGCAGACCTGCGACTTTCACACTGGGCACGTGTGCCCTGCCCTCCTCCCCACACCTCCATCCAGCCGCTGCCTGCTCAGGAGAGGAGCATAACATGGCTGAAAATGAAACTAGACGCTGTGTCCCATACGATGAGGGTGGACCATATTCCGAGATAGAGCGTTTTGAAAGAACTGTTCTGTGTTTCCAATTTTAAGACTATTTGACTGACTCTAATGCGTCACTGGAGTACTGTAAAAAGTATTTCTTAAAAAAAAATCTCACGTCTTCAGCAAACTATTGAAGGTTTGTTTCTGGCTCAGCAAGCTTTTATGAAAAACATAGTAAAACAGATTTTATACTTTTCAGTATGTTTCAAAAACATGAAAAGCATCAGTAAACTGTCAATGTGGTCACCGGTGTTGTCCAGGCCATAGTGCTGAACAGCCGTGAAACATTTTCACACTGTCCCAAGTGGTTTGTGCACAGAAATAGCTAGATATAAAACTGCCCGTACTTTATACAACTGAGAAAGTGTGTGAGTCATGCCACACTAAACTTAATTAAACCCACAGCAAGCAGAGGATTTGAGGGGCAGCGCTAGGGCCTGGCTTAGATTTGATGCACATTTCTGAAAATCCCAAAACGTGTGTAATCCTGAAATTTTGTGCATACTAAACAGGCACGGTCTGGTGGGATAATTTTTTTTAAGGGAAAGAACCTGCAGCCAGCCCGTGTGTGTGTGTGTGTGTTTGCTACACAAGTTTGGTGGGCTGTTACAAAAGTGACCCCCATAAGAGAGCAATTTTCAAACCATTTACCAGGTACAGTAACTTGTTTGGAAGTCCCCGCATTCATTTCAGCAAGCACAGCTGGGAGCTTTTCCAAAGCCCATGAACATTTAGTGGAGTTAGAGGAGAGCTGCAGATATACTTAGCATTTTCAGAACTACGTGAGCTGTTTATTCTCCGGTCACCTGCACAAATACTAGATGCACAGTACATAGGCCTTTGTATGTAATCTTCCAAGAAGCTGCCTGGGTGGTTGCTCTAAGTACACATAACAAAAGAGTCCACTCATTTTGTGGCGTTGCAGACCCTACGAATGCTAGCTGGATAATTTACAGGTAAAGGTTCAGAATCAGAATGTGCTTTTTTGGGAACCTACTAGGTAGTATGTTCTAGAACGGCGAGCTGAATTGCTGCAGGCCTCTGGTGGGACCTTGATTCAAGTAAAGCCTGTGATGTTTTCCCATCTGGAAATTTTGGAAAAACAGTCCAAATGTCTAAGCTTGCATTTTTAAACATGTCCAAGTCCTTTACCGTGACTCCAGTGCATGTGTTTAACAGAATGTACTCGCCGTTATCAGTCCACTTTAATGGGAGTTAAAGAAAGAGACAAAAAAGGAAAATAAGGTGATTAGTCCAATAAGAAGATATTCCCTTATTGCCTTTATGTTTATCAAGTCCTTTCTGGAGTTTCTAAATACCCCTTGGGAAGTTCTCCATACTCTTCGTCAGGAATACTACCTTCCGCCAGGTAGAGAGAGAGAAGTTCAGCTTCCCATCGAGAGCCTGGGCCTTGCTAGGTATCTGGAAACATTTCTACATGAGGCAGTCAGTAAGGCCAAGCTGCCTTTGTGTGGGGGGAAATAAAAGACAATAACTGAACTCTGCAGCCTCATTAGAAATGTTCCTAAAACAAGGGCATCTTGCACGTTGACTCTGCTGATCTTTCTAGAACACAAAATCAGAGAAAGAAATTTGTCTTTGTACCAAGGGTCTATTTCCCTTGCTGCTTTGAAAGGGCTCTTTGTTACCCTGGTAAGTGTTTTTAAGTATTAAAATATTAGCAGCTGAATATCGCCACTAACCAGATTGCGAGCGGCATGACCCGATCCACCCACAGACTGTCCCAGGCGCTTATTGTGCCGCTCAATACTGGGCTCAGTGCGTTTTTACTAACCGGCTAAAGTACTTTGAATACCCCCCCACAAGGCTTTTATCTTCACGGCTTCTTCATAAGTTAATCTTTCTGCTGATTTTGTGACTTGCTTCAGATTAGTTCAGCTTAGGGAACAGAGGTCTGACTCATGGACTTCAGCATCAGAAGTCAGACAGTTGGCAGGTGGCAGCTTTGGTTTAAGCACAAGCCTACTGCAAGTCCCCCCCCCCCCAATCCCCCACCCCCACCTTATCATCATCATCTAGAGAACAATAAGGCATTTGGGAAACTTAAGTCATTTTTTGGCTACTTCAATCATATATGAACATTCTGGCTTGTGATACAAGGCAAAGGAATTTGCCAGAGGGAAAAAGTGTGTCTGGATATGGATGGAACAGATAATGCTTCATCTCGTTCAAACGATTTTCCTGTCTCCATCCCTCCTCCACTCCCTTGCCACAAAAGGAAACAGTATTGCTGGAGCCATGTACGTCCTTCCAAGTCAGGAAATGTGGGGTGCAGAAGGGTTGTGAGGTTGTGAACCTCTGCTAATGAGATATGCAATCCTGTAGGGTTTCAAGCTTGGCGTTGTTCAAAACCACAATATAACAGTAATATCCTGGCTTAAATATATCAGATTCCACCAAACACACATCAAATCACTCGAAAGGATTTTAACAAGGGTTTCAGTTCCAAGCAGACACGTTTGAGTTCGGTTCACATTACAGAGGTCCAGTGCAAGGTCAGAATCTCCAGGTGGTCACTTCAACAAGTAAAAACATACAACCTACTTCAACCAGACTTCAAAGATCTTCAACTAGTTTCTCTTGCATGGTTCAAGAGCCCTTAAATTTTAAACCTTGAGAGCCAATCCAATTCCTCAGAGACAGGTTTATAGGCCTGTGGTAGCATGGCATGCAGTCGGAAGCGGTTTTATTTAAAAAACACAGGCCAGACAGTAGTTCAGGTAAAACAAAAACATTTTTTATTCTATCCCAGCTTGTCAAATCTCCACAAAGCAAAACCCAGAACAGACAGCAGTCAGAGAGAACAAAAATCAGCTTAATTCTGTTCCAGCTTGTTAAACCTCCATAAGCAGGTTCTCCCAGCCCTTCCTCCAGCCACAGTGAAAGTTCCTACCTCAGACCTCTTGCACGACTTGCCTTGGAAGGACTTCTGGCTCCACAGGCCTCTCTCCCTCCTGCAGCCTGCTGGGTTCTTAATCTCTCCCTGCCCTGAACTCTGGGCTGCAGACTCTCTTAAAGGGGACTGTTGATAATCCCTCTGGAGGGGGACGAGTAGCATTCTATATACCTCATCACACACCTTGTCTCTCAGCTCAACCATGACCCATTGAGCACCTGCCTCACCCAGGACCCACACCTGAGAAAGGAAGAATGCGTTCAGGTGAGTCCGACCAGCTCTATGGTGGACCTGGAACTGGTAGGGTTGGAGACCCAAAAACTACCGTATAATCCCACCTTACCCCCCCACCCTTCCTACCTTAAGATCCCTCTAGGTTGATTTCCCCCCTTGATGTACCCCCAAATTCAGCTTCCTCCCTTTCTACCAGGTTACATAAACCCCCATTAATATCTCTCCAAGTTGATTACCCTGTTATAATGTATACTGTTCTATTATAATGTAAACCGTTTGACCACAGGATAAAGCGGTATAAAAAAAAAACCTGTTAAATAAAATAAAAAATATGGCCATTGGACTCGTTATGTCAAGCCAGCCACTGGAGGGGTTGGTGGTTTGTTATCATCATAAACAGACGGCCGAGCAGGTAGTATTTGAAGGTTTCAAGCACCCACTTGACAGGCAGGAGCACCTCCTTTATCACCGCAGAATGCTTCTCCCAAGGAAGCAGTTCCCTGCTGATGAATGCTATGGGATGTTCTTCACCCTGTCTTCCTGGGCCAGAACAGCTCCTAGGCCCACCTCTAAGGCATCAGTTTGCACAACAAAAGGTAGAGAGAATTCAGGACAGGTTCGAACACATGAGCACCTTGAGATGCTGGAAGGCCAGGCCCAGGCCCAGTGACCACTGAATCCATTCAGGAGCTCTCTTCCAAAGGAGGCTGGTTAACGGCTTTGCCACTTATGTAAAATTAGGGATGAACTAGCAGTAATAGCCAATCAATCCAAGGAAGGCACGAACATCTTTCTTCGATTTTGGAGTGGGGACCTGGGCAATGGCATCCACCTTCTGTAGCTGAGGTCGCATCTATCCATTCCCGATTAAATACCCCAGCTATTGAATGTCCAGGCCTCTCAAAATGCCAAATGCAAAAAGAAAAAACTCCTAACCTACAGTAAGCAGAAAATAGAAAAACTTTCAATATTCAGTCAAGAAGAGCATTCAGACCAAAACAAAGCACTGTGCTCACTTAACGAGGAAAATACCTCAGCTGCCCTCTTATTCAACGAAATGAGGGTGAGCCAGTCATTGTGACTCAAATCGACAATGTCTGAATGGACTCAAAAACATCAGCGGTCAAAAACCTTGTAATGGGAAGGAAATCCAAAAATATTCCCTAAGAAAGTCAAGACAAATCCCAATCACGCTGAATGCTTTCTTATATAGTGACTGCACAGTGCTCATACACTCACTGCGGTCTGTTCACTAATAGAATAAATATACTTCTTTGGTCGCTATTAAATGAGCTCTATATCACCAACACGATTCAATTTTCAACGTGGAATAACAGCTCTTTTCAAAATTCTAAATACTTGGCTTGGCTCAGCTTAATCTCTCAGCTCTATGAAGTGCACAGCTGATTATCCAAAAGCCCCAACACTGGGTGTTTCGCCTCCGCGGCTTCTTCAGGGAGTCTATTAACGAACATAGCCAGCTAAGAACAAGAGAAATCTAAATATTTGAAAAACGGCAGTGCTGAGCCCCCTGCTTATGCAATCCAGCATCTCTGGAGATGTTTTTAACATCTGTTTCAGAGTTTTATTGAATCGCTCGACGGGGCCATCTTTCTGTGGGTGATATACTGACGTTCGCAACATCTTGACCCGTCATGTATTCAGTGCAATAACTGCGGTACTTTCATTCCAAGACGAATCATTTCGAGCCTAAGAGCTTATCCTATATGCCTCAAGTCAGCTGCCATGCATGAAGAACTGACTCTACTAAGGAAAGACCTAGCTGCCATGCATAAAGAAGTGTCTCTACTGAGGGAGGAACTGGCTGCAATGAAGCACACCTCTTCTAGGATACAAACTGAACAAAGTCCACCACCGCTCCCACAAAGAATCAAACACCCCAGGAACAAATGGATCACAGTGGGTTCTGGTAGATTGCGACCTGTAACGCAGAGACATCCTATACATCAAGAGATATCCCTGCACAATGCCTTCTCTGCCTTGGCTAATGAGGATGCCCAATCCAAAGAAACTGAAGGGCCCTTAAATGAGTCAGACAATGCCCAATCTCCTGCTAACAAAAACATAACCCGAGACTCAAAATAAACCCAAAATTGTGAAGCTATCAATCTATCTATTTTTGTCGGAGCAGCTACCACAGTGAGGGGAAAGGGAACTACCCCAAACCACTGTAGCCATTCCTTTTTAAACAAATGTTATCATAAAAATGCTTTGTACAAGTGCTTTAAAGTACACTTATCTGAAGTTGTCGGCGGTATTCAATTCCCGCATCAAAATTGCAATGAAGTAGAAACAGGCCGTGAAGACTAGTCAGCTAGCAGACGTGTCACGTTTCGGGGTGAAAAACATTGCCCCTGCATCAGGTTCCAGCCTTCTCTAGCCGAAGCAGATTTATGCTGATACCTATTGAGTCACAATCTCCTGCTAAAGCAACAAATATGAAGAAAACCTCACCAAACAGAAAACTACTACTACTTGGAGATTCCATCATCAGAGGCACCAACTTGGGAACACAGTTCAAAGGAGAGAAGATAGTCATGTGCCTACCAGGCTCTTCAGCCAGCAGGAATACAAACCAAGTTGTTGAAATACTCAGCACAAAAAGTGAACACTCCAAACTTGATGTTGTTATCCACTTGGGCACAAATGACCTGGCTAGAAACAGTGCCTCTACAGCCCAAAAGGACTTCCAATCTCTGGGAGAGAAACTCAAGCCCATTGTTAACACTGTTGCATTCTCAGAGGTTCTGCCTGTTCTTGGTAAGGGGACAAAAAAGGCTGCATCACATTAACAGCTTTAATACATGGCTCCAGACCTGGTGCAGACAAGAAGGATTCAAATTTATTGGCGACTGGGGCAACAGATGGACCAACAAGAGACTATACTGTGCTGATGGACTACATCTCTCTGTTGCAGGGAAAATAATCCTAAGTGATAAATTTAGGTGGTATGTGGATATGCATTTAAACTAGAAAAAGGGGGTGACGGATGTGGAAGATCAAGAACGGCATGCCACCCCCAGCAAAAGCAGAATAATATCAGAAACAGCCACACTTTTAAATCACACATCAAAAAGAAGTTGTGAAGAATTGGGCAGAACAAAATCAATGCAAAATACACACAAGGTAAATGCTGGAAAGCAATGAGCACAAATGCTCGAAGCTTAGTCAACAAAGTTCCGGACCTCGAAGCCCTAATGGTGGAAATGGATTTGGACATTGTGGCAATTACAGAAACATGGTTTAATGAATCGCATGATTGGGATATAGTCATACCTGGCTATAATCTATTCAGAAGAGACAGTGAAAATGGAAAAGGAGGAGGAGTAGCCTTGTATGTCAAAAGCAATATTAAAGCTACTGAAATGCAGGGGGCATGGGGAAAAGAAGAAGCGCTCTGGATTGCGTTGGAAAGAGGAGATGGCACTGTCATCCATATTGCTGTAGTCTACAGACCTCCGACTCAAATTGAAGAGATAGATAAAGATTTGATTATAGATATTGCCAAGATAGCAACAAAAAGGGGAAGCAATCATATTGGGTGACTTTAATCTACCTGATGTGGATTGGATTACTCCTTCTGCACATCTGGAAAGAAGCAAAAAAATTGTGGATGCTTTCCAAGATGCGTTACTTAAACAAATGGTGATGGAACCAACCAGGGAAAGCTGAACACTGGATGTAGTGCTCACCAACGGTGATAGCGTGTCGAATGTCTGCGTGAGTGCCCCTGTGAGCAACAGCGATCATCACACAGTGTGGTTTGAGATAAAAGCCATGGTACAGGCCAATCATAGCAAGCTCAAAGTCCTAAACTTCAAAAAACACCGACTTCAATAAAATGGTCGAGTACCTAAAGGAGGAGCTGACAGGGTGGAAGGAGATAAGGGAAGTGGAATTGCTATGGGCTAAACTAAACTAAAGGAGGCAATAAAAGCGGCAACAGATAAATATGTAAGAAAAGTAAATAAAAACAAAAGGAGAAGGAAACCTATTTGGTTTTCCAAAGAAGTGGCTGCTCAAATAAAGGCAAAAAACACAGCTTTTGCAAAATTCAAAAGCTTGCAAACAGAACACCACAGAAATGAATACAGGATCAAGCTCATAGAGTCTAAAAGAGAAATAAGGATAGCAAAATCAAAGGCAGAGGAAAAGATGGCTAAAGATGTTAAGGGTGGCGACAAAATTTTCTTCAGGTATATTTGGGAAAGGAAGAAGATCAGAGTTGGAATTGCAGGACTCAGAAGTGCTGGGAAAGGACTCGTGGAAAGTGACATTGAAAAAGCGAAATTGCTAAACAAATACTTCTGCTCTGTTTTTACTAAAGAAAATCCTGGAGATGGACCAGCTGTGACTCCCAAATATAAAAATGGGAATGAAGTAGATACCACACCATTCACAGAAGATGAGGTGTTAGAACAACTTGCTAAACTAAAAGTGAACAAAGCCATGGGACCGGATGGGATACATCCCAGGATACAGAAAGAGTCCAGAGAGGTTCTTGCAGGACTGTTAAAGGATGTCTTCAACAGATCCTTGGAAAGAGGAAAGGTTCCTCAGGACTGGAGAATGGCTGATGTCGTACCTCTTCACAAAAGTGGTGACAGGGAAGAAGTGTCAAACTACAGGCCCGTGAGCCTTACCACAGTGGCGGGAAATGTAATGGAGGCGCTCCTGAAAGAGCGAATAGTGAACTTTCTCAAAACCAACAGGTTGCAAGATCTGAGGCAACATGGTTTTACCGAAGGACGGTCTTGCCAAACAAATCTGATTGAGTTCTTTGACTGGGTGACCAAGGAATTAGATCAGGGGCATGCAATGGATGTCATCTACCTGGATTTCAGCAAAGCCTTTGATACTGTTCCTCATAGGAGGCCTGTCAAACTCAGTAGCTTGGGAATGGGTCCCAAGATGGTAAACTGGATTAGAAACTGGTTGACTGACAGACAACAGAAGGTGATGGTACATGGAGCTCACTCGGATGAAAGGAAGGTGATTAGCGGGGTGCCCCAGGGTTCAGTCCTGGGCCCGGCACTGTTCAATGTATTTGTGAGTGATATTGCTGAAGGACTGAATGGAAAAGTCTGTCTTTTTGCAGATGACACAAAAATTTGTAAAAGAGTGGACTCCCCCGAAGGTGTGGTTAACATGAGGAAAGATCTACAAAAGCTGGAAGAATGGTCTAATACTTGGCAACTACGATTTAATGCGAAAAAGTGCAATGTCATGCACATGGGTAGCAGAAATCCAAGGGAAATGTACGCGATAGGGGGTGAGAGGTTGGTACACACGGTTCAGGAGAAAGACCTTGGTGCGATTATCTCTGATGATCTCAAGGTTGCACAACAGTGCGACAAGGCGGTGGCAAAAGCCAGGAGGATGTTGGGCTGCATACAAACAGGGATTACCAGCAGAAAGGAAGAGGTACTTATGCCCCTGTACAGGTTGCTGGTGAGGCCTCACTTGACTACTATGTTCAGTTTTGGAGACCTTATCTTGCAAAAGATGTAAAAAGACTGGAAACTGTTCAGAGGAAGGCAACCAAAATGATTTGGAGCCTGCATCAGAAGCCTTATGAGAAGCGACTTGAAGACCTAAATATGTACACTTTGGAGGAGAGGAGGGACAGGGGAGATATGATTCAGACCTTTAAATACTTAAAGAGAAAAGATGAACAAACAAACCTCTTCCAAAGACGGGGAACCTGTAAAACTAGAGGGCATGACATGAAGATGCAAGGTGGTAAACTGAAAGGTAATGTCAGGAAATATTTTTTTCACTGAAAGGGTGGTGGATGCTTGGAATGCCATCCCGATGGAAGTGGTGGGGGCAAACACAGTGACAGAATTCAAAACGGCATGGGACAAACACAGTGGATCCCTTTACAGCAACAGGATAAAAACAAAATAAACTGAACCATCTAACTTCGGAACCATCTAATGTCTCAACAAATAGGGGTGTCCTACATGGAGTGGTGGGTTCACCCCTAAACAAAGACATGGGGAGGGGTGGCCTGCACAGAGAGGCAGGTGCACCTACACTTGCCATCTTGCTGGGCATACTAGATGGACCATGCTGGTCTTTATCTGCCGTCATTTACTATGTTACCAAGGCACACACTTGCTTCATCACCTTGGATACAAAGGATGTTCCTTGATCTGTGATGATCTCATTGGATATTCCCACCCACGATAATACTTCTCAGAGGGCATTCACGGCTGTAGTAGTCTTCATGTTCCTTAGAGCAATGTCCTCCGGGTATCGGGCAGTATGACTAAAATATACTTGTTGCCTTGGGTGTAGGCCAAGTGGTAGGGTCTCTGGCACCCCCTCCCCATTGATCAGCACCCCCGGCCTCATTACTATTAATGGTAGGTTGACACACACACCCCCCCCCCTTCTCAAAACTTCTTTGTAAACTCTGACATGATGCTAACATTTCTCCTTATAATCAAATGTTGTAACAAGAAAGTTGCAGTGAAGGGGCAAATGCATAGCTGGAATAAAAAGAATTACTGAGGAATAAATATTTAACATCATATGATCAGGCTGTGACAGCAAAGGGTTAATGTGATCAATGCAAACACAATGAATGTGTTTTATTTAACCTAAAAGAAGTCTACAAAGGTAACCACCACTTAGCTTTCCTGCCTCTTCTCCCGCCTGTTATTGTTCCATCGCTCTCTCTGCATCCACGGTCGCACAGCTCTTTTATAAATCCAATAAATAAGAAGGTGGTGATAAAAGCAGTTAGTGTAGCTGGGCTTAAAAAGATATGGACAAGTTCCTGGAGAAAAAGTCAATAGACTGTTAAGACAGACCTGGGGAAAGCCATTGCTATCCCTAGGTGTAAGCCACAAGGAAACCGCAATGAGCACTAAGAGGCAGGGCTCAATCCCACAGCAGATGTTGGCAATCTCGACAGTCAATGGTGGCAGCATCAATGTGTGAAACACTACTTGGCTGAGCTTTGGAATTGCTTTGAGAGTATTGCTTTGCAGCTGCAACTGTGAAACATGCAGACTTTACTGAGAGTGGAAAGATTACTCCATAGCCTCCCATGAAAGCCAGTGGTGCTCCTTGTAGTGGACTGGCAGTTATGCTAACCACAAGCTTCAAGCCCTGTGCTGTGCTGTATGTGTGTCTGAATCTGATCAACCAACTTGCTGCACCGGAGGCCCCCACTCCCTCTATTCTCTGTGTCTAGCTGCCTGGCTGGGACAAGGGTAAATATCACTCTACCAGCGTACCACAAGAGGGAAGGAGGGAGCCCTGGCATCTTTGGTACCTTGCAGCAAAAGATTTATTTATTTATTTACATTCTCTTATATACCCGCTATTCTGCATCAGTGCGGTTTACATTGAACAAACTGAAATTACATTGAACAGGGCATTATAACTTGGAGATAACTATTTTACAGGGAACATGGGCTATGGAGGGTTAAGTGGCTTGCCCAAGACCACAAGGAGCACCTGTGGGACTAGAAACCCCAGTCCTTCCGACCCAAGGTTGCTGTCCTCTAGTGGGATTTGAACCCCCGACCTTCTGGCCTGAAGTACCTTGCCCCAACCACTAGGCCACTCCTCCACTCCAGATGAAACAAGTTGAAAAGTTCACACTTTACGGTGTGACATAATGGTGCACTTCCCTCACTCACAGGATCAGACATTCGGGGGCTTCATCTGTGTGCGTCGTAGGAAGTGTCGGGGGGTGCGTGCATTAGTTCCTTTCTGTGTGTCATGGAGATTGCTACAGGCTACATACACACATGTGCATGTATGTGTGCACCATGGGGACTATCAGGTGCTACATACATGCATGTGTGAATGTTTGTGTGTTGTGCAGGTGTATGTCATGGGGCCTATTGAGGGAGATGTGCATGTCTGTTTCATGGAGAGCGTTGGAGCCTGCATGTGTGTGTGTCTATGTGTCATGTGAAGTGTCTGGGCAGGGCTGTATATGTTAATATCTATCACGGACTGTGTGTGCATGTAAAACAGCATACTTACTATGTGGCAACGCAACTTTTGCATAGTCATACGCGTGTGGGTGGGGTGTGTGTGTGGAGAAGAGCTTAAAGGGAGGTGATAAAGTGTGCCCCATTATGGTAGTAAGGGCTGTATGAGGAATCTTTAACTAGTGTGGTCTATATATGTAAGAGACAATCACTGCTCATCAGAGCTTACAATCTAGTCAAGACAAGATATATGAAGGTGTGGACAAGGGTAGAACAAGGGAGAGAAAAGGAGATCAGGCGAGTCAAGAATGTAGGGAAGAATAGTCCCGAGAGAGGTCACCTTGAACTTTTCGTGGATTATATACTTTATACGTGTCTCTCTTCAGACAGTGAGTGTGTGGTGTGCGGGTGCTGTGTCTGTGTGTTTGTGCACTATGGGGATGGGGGTGCCTGCCTCTATGTGTGTGCGGTTTCTGTGTGTGCGTGTGTGTGCAAGCTGCATGGGTCAGGTATCTTTGTGTGTGTACATATACTGCAGGGGTGGTGTGCCTGTGGGTATGTTTGTGTGGTGTGGGAGGGTGTACGTGGGTGTCTTCTGGTGGGGGTGAGGGCAGCACCTTTTAGCATATTTTCATTATGCTCTTTTCTGTCCTCTCCTGAACCTCCAGCACTTGCACTTGTACTTCCCTCTCTGTAGACCTCCTGCTGCCTTCCCCCAACTCTGTTCCCGTCCCAGATTCTGTTCCTTTCTCCCTCCCCCTCCCCCTCCCTTTAGCATTCTGACCCCTTGCTCCCCATTCCCTTCCCCCTGTTTCTCAAACCCATTATGCCTTTCAAATTGTCCCTCCTACCTCCTATGTGTCTCTGGCCCCAGCTCCTACTACTTCAGCTCTTCAAGCTCCCTAGCTAAGTCGAGGCTAACCCTCTTAGCACATACAAACAAAAAAAAATCCTGACATGGATTTGCCCTCAGTCACATGGTTAGAAGAAATCCCATCACTGCCACCATATGTGGTAGTGTGGCATGCGGTAGGAAGAGGTTTTCTTTGAAACATAGGTCAGACAGCAGTTCAGAGAGAACAAAATCAGCTTAATTCTAATTAAATCAGCACCAGAATCCCAGCACTGGTTCCAGCATAGCTTATTTGCTTCTTTATTCTTATTCGTCTTGTCCTTCCTCTTTTCTTCCAGCTAGCTAAAAATACAAACTACATGGTGTTAAAAAGAAACAGATGTTTGGCCATTTTTTTCCTAAGCACAGAGAAGACCTGTAATGCTTCAAAATGCATTTTAATACTTCCTTCTGACATTTGTGTCACATCTGAGCCAGCAGCAGATCAGGCATTACGTTACAACATAAAAAGGCTAAGCACTCATTCACTAGATAAAGTGGATACAATAATATTAAAAGGCTCATCTGAATAACCACATTTACACAAGATTGTGACATGCAAGCTACTTATTCCAGCACAAGAAAATTCCTTTCCCTAGATTGCCAGCAGACCTCAATGAAGACACCCAACATGCAATGTGAAGATCTCAGAAAACATAGAAGCATGACATCAGAAAAAGACCACATGGCCTATTGTTGCATACTGCCCCTGGTGGCCAGTGGTCATAGGGGTAGGTTGGACACAAAGATATTTTTATATGAGAGGAGGTTCCTTTAAGAGCCAGGTGCAGCCTGGTCTTAGTAGTTCAGCTCCCATTAAGAAGTAAATTGTGAATGCAGAATAGAGGGATAACATAGGCTTTTATTTCCCTTTACGCAAAAGATTCAGGTGGGTCACAACATAGAGGAAAATGTCCTTTACTTCAGGAATGAAACAAACTCATGGTAAAGAAAAACTGTTATGCTTCACAGTTGCAACAAGGATTAATTAAGGCTTCCTAGAGTAACTCAACCATTTCAATACTCTTCTTCCTTTTAGCATACAAGTAACAGTCTGGAGGCAGTATATTATTTACAAGTCTAGCAGTGACTCTAAACTGCTGGTAACGCACAGAGAACAGTCCATCTCCTCTTGAGACAGAAGACTAGGCTCCACAAATTCCACTTGCATTGGCTCTGAGTCAGAGTTATCCCTTTCTGTATCTGGGGTTTCTCTGGCTATTGTTTCTGGCCAGTCGCTATTCTTATTCTCTGGGTGTTTGTAGAGTTCTTCTAAGGTTTGCCAGTGAGCGTGGCCTACCTTTGTGCTTTTGCCATCTGGGTTATACAAGGTAGGTTTACTTTCCTTTCTTGTAAGATGAGCATTGCTTTTAAAAGGGCACTTATAAGATTAGCTTTTTCTCATACAAACAGAGTCAGCATACCTTGGCTTCCAGCAGCATGTAGAACAGGAACTCTCTCCTTCTAGAAGTTCTCCAGGGCTACAATCCTCATGACAGTCTTTTCCCTGAAAGCTCTTGTTACCTTTCAGTCTGGTCACTGGTTCCTCCGGTAAGCGCAGGCCTCTTTCCAAGCCTCACTTCTGGCTTCTTCCTTCAGCACTGCTCTGCTTCCCAAAGTGACTGTTCCTTAGCTCAGCATTGCTTTCCCCTTCACTCCTAGGGCTTAGCTCAATGCTCCTGGTGCTTCCTTCTTCTTGGCCCTTGCTCGTGGTGCATTTCTCTCGCATGGCTTTGCTCCTGGTGCTTCTCTCTGGTCCACCTCTACCTCCGCCTCTACCTCTCCCCCTTTCCAGTCTCCAGCCTCTTGCTTATAAAGCTCTCCTGTGTTTGAGCTTTCTGGGCTGCTTGTCAGGTGCTGTCGATTAGCTAGGTGTGTCCAGTCAGCCTCTGTGAGTGCACGGCTGCTCCCTCTAGCTGCTCTGTGCAGGAATTGCATCCCGTGCCCATCTTTTATATTATGATAAACAGCTTCTTTTCTTGCATCTTTGCTTCCATCAGCTCCTGCTGCATGACATATCCCCCTTCTTAAAATATTACGGGCTGAGGCCTCTTCCTCCCTACAGCACGTAATTCGGGCCATCGCCTCCACATTATAATGGCGCTTTCCTGCTCTGTGCTCTACTCTGTAGTCATAGGGTTGCAATGCCACATAATGGGATAGTTTTTCTGTGGATGCCACCAGAGCCAATCTTTCGTGCCACTGTCAGAGGACATTCATGTGATAGACCTGGTTATGTCCCTTTTTGTCCTGAATTAAATATGAAGCTGGACCCATGGGTTTAACCACTGTAAAAGCTCCCTTCCATTGAGCTTCAAATTTTGGGGTCAGTCCGGACACCAGAACTATCACTTTCTCCCCTACCTCCAGTTGCCTCGGTTTTGTATGTTTGTCATAATATCTTTTTTGCTTCAGTTGGCTATCTTTCAATTTTTCCTTTGCCAGACAAGAAGTCCGCTTTAGACGACTCCTCAAACTTCTCAGAAATTGTGGTACTCCCACTTCAGCTTCTACTGGTTCCGTCCACTGTTCCCGTAAGATGTCCAGCACTCCCCTCGGCGCTCGTCCGTACATCAGTTCGTAGGGCGAGATGCCTAGGGAACTTTGTGTTCGTTCCCTACAAGCATATAGTATGAAGGGTAGCATGGTATCCCATTCCGTCATTTCCTCATTCAAAGCGCGTCAAAGCATCTGCTTTATGCTTTGGTTCATTCTTTCAACTAAACCATTGCATTGGGGATGATAGGCAGCCATCTTGAGATGGTGAATGCCAAAGGCGTCCCATACCTGGGCTAAGTACCTGGAGATAAACTTGCTGCCACGGTCCGTCAATACTTCCCGAGGGAATCCCACCTCACAAAACAGCTTTATCAATTCACTAGCGATGGATTTCGCTGAGATGTTCCTTAGGGGCACAGCCCACGGGAAACGTGTGGCTTGATCAATGATAACAAGTATATATTGAAATCCTCTTGGCGTTTTTATAAGAGGTCCCACAATATCCATGGCGAGCCTTTTAATCGGTTCCGAAATTACCAGCATTGGAAGTAAGGGTACCTCAGGTGGTCGTATAGGAGTTACTCGTTGACAAGAGGAACAAGACTCACAAAAACGAGTGGTTTCCCTAAAGACGCCTGGCCAATAAAATCGTGCCAGTATTTGATCAAGGGTCCCTTGTGCACCCTTGTGGCCTCCTACGGGGTGATCATGGGCTAGGTGCAGAACCAAAGATTTGAAGGTATTTGGTACTACTAGCTGCTCCCGAATATTTCTGGACCGAAGGTCTCTACTTTCCCTGTACAGTATGTCTTCCTTTATAACGAATCTGGGGAAGGTATCCTTCCCTTCTTGAGCATGCTCAAAAGCGCGGGTCAGGGCAGGATCTGCTCTTTGTTCCTTTTTAAAGGAGGGGAATTTTTCAACTAATTCAGAGGGTACCCAGGGCATTCCCTTTCCTGCCTCAAGCTCAGCTCTATCCTGAGAGCGACACTTTCTTTCCTTCCGTTTCTCCGCTTTTGACTTTCTTTCCTTCCCAGAGGGGACATTTATCAAACCTTCATGAGAAGGGAGGTCATCTGACGGTGCTTCTCGGGAACAAGAGGGGATTTTGGTGGTTTTTGCTTGCATACGAGTTGAAACCAGGGCTTCCCTGGGAAATATGGCCTTTTTTGATTTCTCCAAAAGAGGACCGGGAACTGCTCTAACCTTAGAGGGGGTGCAAGTGGATACCAAAATTTCCTGTGGAGACAAGCCTTCTTCCAGACCTCTTCTAAACTGAGGCCAGTTTCTACCTAGCACTAGCTCGTGAGGTAGTTTTGGTATTACAGCAATCAACATTTCCTTTTCAATACCTAAGCCTTTTACAAATAGCTTGTATACCGGATAATGTGTGGCAGCCCCATGTATGCACTTTAATTTTACTTTTCCTGCTGGCTGATTGGGTACAGACTCACCCTGCTCCTTGATCAAAGACCATAATTTGTGGGAGATCATGGTCTGATCTGCGCAAGAGTCTAAAAGTGCTTTAACATCAATGCCTTGTATCTTTACACTTAACAGAAACCCCTCACGTATTGCTTTCATATTTTCCCCAATGAGAGCAGTACGCAAGTAACATTCATTCTTTAAGTGACCCCTTTTCCCACACGAGAAACATCTTTTAGAAGGTTCCTTTAACATAGGAGTAGCATTTTTCAAACCCTTATGTGAACAGTGTGAGAGACTTTCTGATGTCTGCCTTTCCATACCAACTGCCAACTTTGGAGTCTCCACCTTTGATTGGGTGGCCAATTCTGCTTCCAAATAACGCTCTGTTAGCGCAATGGCTTCAGCAGTGGTGTGACAATTTTGCAAAATAAGGAAGTTCTGCACGCTTTTGGGAACTGCAGACATGTATTGTTCCAATACTATCAGATCCATTAAAGTACTCACTGTTTTTTCGTCAGGTTTTAACCATTTTGTAGCCAAACTGCTTATTCTATGTCCTAGAGCCTTAGGGGTTTCGCCTACCTTAAGACGAGTGGCTCGCAATAACCGATTGTATACAAAGGGTGTGAGGCCTAGGTGATCCCTGATGGCCTTGACCACCTCTTCATAATTATTGGCCAGAGAAGGGGGCATCGCCCTGTATTTATTTATTTATTTTATTTATTACAGTTGCTTATATACCGCACTATTCGGCATCAGCGCGGTTTACAGTATAACAAAGTGACCAATACACACATTCTGTTTGGTTTTACATCGAACAGGAATATAAACTTGGATAACAGGGGCTGAACTATATACATGAACTATTTACATGAAATATGCTATATACATGAGGTAAAATTCCTATAACATAGTTGAATTGCTCAATAAATGATGAATCCGTTTTGAATACTTGAGACCTTGTGAGTATGTGCTGCAAAAGGGCGGTGATTCTTAGGTGGTGCTAACTAAATTCATCGCTGGTTGGGTAGTATTGGAGGAAGAGGTGATGTTTGATTGCCTTCCTGAATTGGGTCAGGTCTGCTATGGCTCGAATGTCTGGTGGGAGTGCATTCCAACATTTGGGGACGTAAAGGCTGAAGGCCCTATTTGCTGTTGTATTATTGCATTTTGTCAAGGTCTTCGGGGTTGCTAATAAATTTAGGGCTGTTGACCTCCTAGCTCTGTTGGGGGGCACTGTATGGATGAGATCCGTAAGTGCTGTGGAGGAAAGGCGCTTGATTGCCTTGAAAGAGAGGATTAATGTTTTGAAAATAATCCTTCCGTGTATAGGTAACCAATGAAGCTGTTTTAATATCGGAGTCACGTGGTCTCTTCTGGAGGCTCCATGAAGAATCCTTGCTGCAGCATTCATGGCCAGTTGTAGCGGGTTTAGTGTGGATTGCGGGAGACCTTGTAGGATGGAATTGGCAAAGTCAAAATGCGGCAGGATCAGTGCTTGGTATATGGTCCGGAAATCATCTGGCTCCAGTAGGGAGCGCAGATGTCTGAGTGAACGGATTTTAAAATAGACCGCTTTGACAATGTTGCTTATATGACATTTCATGTCCAGATGTTGGTCTAAAGTGATCCCCAGGTATTTTATTGTTTCTTTGGTTTGTAATTCCGCTTCCTTTACCTTTATATGTGTCGGTGGGGTGAAGTCTGGGTCTCTAGCGATGAACAATACCTCCGTTTTCTTGTGCTGGATGCGGAGGTTTTGTGCTTGTAGCCAATCCGATATGGTATTGAAGCATTCTATAAGAGGTGTAAGGTCCATTTGAACGGTTGAAAAAGGCATATATAGTAGGATGTCGTCTGCATATATCAGACAGCTCACGTTAAATGATCTAATGATGTTGCAGATGGGCTGCATGTAAATGTTGAATAGTAAAGATGACAATGAGGATCCTTGCGGCACACCTTGTGTTTGATGGAATTGTATGCTGACAGCGGCTCCCCTGTGAGAGATGCTGCCAGGCGAATTGCCCATTGCTCTTTCGGCCAGTTCGCCGACCGTGCAATTCTATCAAAAGAATCAATGAAATCGTCCACGTCGTCGGTGGCAGTTAACTTTCCCACGGACAATATGTCACATGTCCATTGTCCTACCGGACGATTACCCAGTTCAGGGTTCGGTCCATGCTGTGTGTTGGCTCTCTCCAGCGACTCTTTCTGCTGGGCCAGCCATGCCTCCATCATTTGTAGGATAGGCTTCTGCTGCTCATGCATGACTTGAATTGCCTGCCTCTGGGTCTGGCACGCCAATTCTCCTTGTCTATCGAACTGGAGAGCCATCCAGGCGCACAGCTCCTTCTGCTCCATGATGATTCCTGAAAAAAAAATTGAGAGAAAAACCAAGTGTGGCCCAAACCAACAATGAGCTCCCTCTTTTCTCTTTCTTCCTTTTTTTTTTTTTTCTTACTGACCCATCCAACACAGGTCAGGTCTATATACGTTTTACCTGATACTGGTGTTGCGTCAGCTTTGGAAAAGATGTTGTTGCTGCCCCCCTCTCCGGGGTTTTTGCCGCTCCACTCCGGAGTTTTTGCCGCTCCACTCCGGGGTTTTTCAACATATATTTTCCTTCTTACAGTTGTAAGACCCAAAATCCAAACAACTACGCCATTTATGTCGCGTACCGCCCCTGGTGGCCAGTGGTCATAGGGGTAGGTTGGACACAAAGATATTTTTATATGAGAGGAGGTTCCTTTAAGAGCCAGGTGCAGCCTGGTCTTAGTAGTTCAGCTCCCATTAAGAAGTAAATTGTGAATGTAGAATAGAGGGATAATAAAGGCTTTTATTTCCCTTTACGCAAGAGATTCAGGTGGGTCACAACATAGAGGAAAATGTCCTTTACTTCAGGAATGAAACAAACTCATGGTAAAGAAAAACTGTTATGCTTCACAGTTGCAACAAGGATTAATTAAGGCTTCCTAGAGTAACTCAACCATTTCAATACTCTTCTTCCTTTTAGCATACAAGTAACAGTCTGGAGGCAGTATATTATTTTCAAGTCTAGCAGTGACTCTAAACTGCTGGTAACGCACAGAGAACAGTCCATCTCCTCTTGAGACAGAAGACTAGGCTCCACAAATTCCACTTGCATTGGCTCTGAGTCAGAGTTATCCCTTTCTGTATCTGGGGTTTCTCTGGCTATTGTTTCTGGCCAGTCGCTATTCTTATTCTCTGGGTGTTTGTAGAGTTCTTCTAAGGTTTGCCAATGAGCGTGGCCTACCTTTGTGCTTTTGCCATCTGGGTTATACAAGGTAGGTTTACTTTCCTTTCTTGTAAGACGAGCATTGCTTTTAAAAGGGCACTTATAAGATTAGCTTTTTCTCATAAAAACAGAGTCAGCATACCTTGGCTTCCAGCAGCATGTAGAACAGGAACTTTCTCCTTCTAGAAGTTCTCCAGGGCTACAATCCTCGTGACAGTCTTTTCCCTGAAGCTCTTGTTGCCTTTCAGTCTGGTCACTGGTTCCTCCGGTAAGCGCAGGCCTCTTTCCAAGCCTAACTTCTGGCTTCTTCCTTCAGCACTGCTCTGCTTTCCAAAGTGACTGTTCCTTTGCTCAGCATTGCTTTACCCTTCACTCCTAGGGCTTAGCTCAATGCTCCTGGTGCTTCCTTCTTCTTGGCCCTTGCTCGTGGTGCATTTCTCTCGCACGGCTTTGCTCCTGGTGCTTCTCTCTGGTCCTGGTCCACCTCTACCTCTCCCCCCTTTCCAGTCTCCAGCCTCTTGCTTATGAAGCTCTCCTGTGTTTGAGCTTTCTGGGCTGCTTGTCAGGTGGTGTCGATTAGTTAGGTTTGTCCAGTCAGCCTCTGTGAGTGCACGGCTGCTCCCTCTAGCTGCTCTGTGCGGGAATTGCATCCCGTGCCCATCTTTTATATTATGAAAAACAGCTTCTTTTCTTGCATCTTTGCTTCCATCAACTCCTGCTGCATGACACTATCTAGTCTGTCCTTCCATATCAACCACAACAGCCCCCTTTTTCCTTTAGAGATCCTCTGTGTTTGTCCCATGCTTTTTTGAATTCAGATACTGTCCTCATCTCTACCACCTGCACTGAAGACTATTCCACGCATCTACCACTCTTTCCATAAAGAACTATTTCCACATATTACTCCTGAATCTATCCCCTTTCACCCTCATCCCATGTCCCCTCGTAGCAGAGCTTGCTTTCAATCGAAAGAGGCCGTCTTGTGCAATTATGCCACGGAGGTATTTAAACGTCTCAATCATATCACCTCTATCCCGCCTTTCCTTTAAGGTGTACATATTAAGATCCTTAAGGCTGTCCTCATATGCTTTATAACAAAGACCATTAACCATTTTAGTAGCCACCTTCTGCACCAACTCCAACCTGTTTATATCCTTTTGAAGGACGGTCTCCAGAATTGCACACAATATTCCAAATGCAGTCTCACCAAAGACATGCAGAAGCACTATCACCTCCTTTTTCCTGCTGGGTGCCTCTCCCTATGTACCCAAGTATCCTTCTGGTTTTCGCTGTTGCCTTTTCTACCTGTTTAGCCACTTTAAGATCATCAGAAAC
Source organism: Ichthyophis bannanicus (assembly GCA_033557465.1). NCBI lineage: Eukaryota > Metazoa > Chordata > Amphibia > Gymnophiona > Ichthyophiidae > Ichthyophis > Ichthyophis bannanicus. The sequence continues at coordinate 19,936,694 of CM066038.1, read as the reverse complement.
AATCGCACCCAGGTCCCACTCTTCTTTCATGGACAAAAATACTTCATCCCCTATATTGTATTGCTTCCTTGGATTTTTGCAGCCCAAATACATGACACTGCATTTTTTAGCATTAAATATCATCTGCCAAATTCTCAACCATTTTTCAAGCTTAGCTAGATCCCTCCTCAGATTATCATCTCTTTCCTGGGTGTCTACTTGATTGCATATTTTGATATCATCCGCAGAGAGGCAAACCTTACCCTTTCGCATCCTTGTGGTCACCGATTCTGCAACTTTGGGGTGCCTGCGCTCTGGTTCATCCCTTTCCTGGGATGCTTTCACCTCCTCTACTTCCAAGGCTGAATATTGGTCCTTCAGTTCAAGGGCTGGAGGAGTTAGATATTGATTATGCAGGCTTTGGTGATACATGTCCAACTCTCTTCATTGTGTAGCATCCGAACTCCACTTTTTGTCGGAGAGCTTGGATGCTTCAAGAAGCATCTCAGCAGTATACTTGTTGCTGTCTTAACACCGCTTCTCTGAGCTCCTTCACTTGTTTCATGAGGGCTTCAGACAGGGCCGGTTCTACCATGAGGCAACCTGAGGCGATCGCCTCAGGCGGCACTCGGATGGGGGCAGCACTCGGACACCAGCAGCACTCTGGCTCTGTTTTAATTTTAGATTTTGCCACCTCTGGCCTGCCTCTGCCTTCCCACCACTTTTCTTTTTCTCGCTGTAAGCATTTTTGAGAAAAAAAGCGGTGGGAAGACAGAGGCAGGCCAGAGGCGGCAAAATCTAAAATAAAAACAGACGGAGTGCTACCACCAGATGAACAGCCAGATCGCTTGCAAGAATATCAAGATATGTGCAGGTGGAGGGATGGGAGACAGGAGGACAAGTGCAGGACAAAAGGGAGAGATAGAGGGACAAGTGCTGGAAAACAGGTGGGGGCAGGAGGACAAATGCTGAACAACACAGAAGAGCTGGGGAATGGAAGATTGTGGGTGAAGGTTGAAAAGCGGTAGGTAGATGGCGTAAAAAAGAGGGAGATTGAGAACTAGATAATAAGGAGTAGTAAAATATGGGTGGCCAGAGAGAGAAAAATAAATGGAAGAAAGGTGGAAAGAAAAAAATCAATATCCAAGTTGGAAGGAAGTGAAGAAAACAAAAGGAAAGGCAAGAAATGGCAGATGGACTAGAGATCGTAGAAAGAGAACTAAGAGAAGACAGAAGAAGCTTCAGATTGGGATCTGTATGATCAGAGTATAAAATGGTCAGACAACAAAGGTAGAAAAAATCATTTTATTTTCAAATGAGTGATTGAACTTTGCACTATTTTTTTATATTTTACACAGTACAGGGAAATGAGTCTTATTTCTCTGGTACTGCAATGCATGCAGTCTGGCTTCTTGGGCTTTCAGTTTAATTTTTGTCTACATATTTTTATTTTCATTTTAGGTTATGCGCACTTATTTTGTACTTGGCGAGAGTCTGTGTTCTGAGTGTGTGATTGAGGCCAGGCGTTCTGTTAACATGGAGTTTGTATGAAGGGACCTGTACTGTAGTAATTTGACTTGTTTAGCTTTTCAATAGGTGCACGGATGTTCTTGGGCCCGCTACAGTATTTAAAGTGCTGCTTTTATCTGGGTAGACCTCTTGTTGTATGAGCTTTGGAAGTTTATGCTGGTATGATATGGTTGATTTGGCCTTGTAGATCATCAATGACATTTGTATTAGTTCACAATATGCCTGGTACTGGAGATTGTTTGTTAGTGAAATGATCAGAATCAGAATGTTTAATATATTGAATTCTGTGGGTGAATGTCCTACCTCTGCTCTACACCCATTGTCCAGGGAGACGTTTCTGTGGATGCAGAACATATTCAGAAAGAAAGAGAACTATAATGCAGTTTGCAACAAAATAAAATGAATTATAATTTTATAATATGGTATTATAAACTGTGCTGTGATTCACACTTTTTTCTTTTAGCTCCTTGGTGTATAGTTCCTTGGAGTGGAGGAGCAGCCTAATGGTTAGAGCACTGGCTTGGGAACCCAGAAATCAGGGTTCAATTCCCACTCACACTCTTTGCAGCCTTGGGCAAGTCACTTAACCCTCCATTGCCTCAGAAAAATCCAAGTTATCAATGTCCCTGTTTAATGTACATTACCAAGTTTTAGTTTCAATGTAAACCGCTTTGATTGAAATGATAAAGCGGTATATAAAACCTGCTAAGTAAATAAACATCTTGCATTTCCTGTTTTTTTTCAGAGGGTGGGAGTGCTGTGTTGGGGCGCTGAGTCACTTATGTTATATGAAAGTGGGAGATGCTTCTTTTTTGGCATATTTAGCAACATGTTTCCTAAAGCTTTGTGCTGGTAAAATAGGAACATAAGAAATGCCATACTGGATCAGACCAAAGTCCATCAAGCCCAATATCCTGTTTCCAACCGTGGCCAATCTGGTCACAAGTACCTGATAGGATCCCAAAAAGGTACACAGGTTTCACAATGCCTCTCTTGGGACAAGCAGTGGATTTCCTGGGCCCTCTTTAATAATAGTTTACGCACCTTTCCTCCAGCAACTTGTCCAAACCTTTTAAAAAACCCAGCTACACTAACAGCTTTTACTATGATCTTCTGGTAACTAATTCCAGAGTTTGATTACGCAGGGCCACAGACTAACTGCAGGGAGGCAGTTTTCCTCCAGTAACTAATTCCAGAGTTTGATTACGCGGGGCCACAGACTAACTACAGGGAGGCAGTTTCTCACCTATCTTTAAGGAGCATTTTGCTAACTGAGCAGCATCCAATATCACAGCTGCTCGGTTAGCGCCATTCTCCGTCCCGAAACCCCCCCGACAGGCCCTGATGCTAACCAGATAGCATTGGGGCATGTTGGAGGCTTAGGAGGGGACATCCAACGACACTAACCATGTAAGTGCTGTTGAATATCCCCAACTAAGGCATCTACACTGTTTACTGGGCTGTAAACAGTGTAGATCGTTTTCGAAAATCGGAGCTTGGTTCCTAAGCCAGTGTCCTAACTATTAGGCTATTCCTCCACTCCTATTAGTTCATAACATGCCTGGTACAGGAGAATGTTTGTTAGTGAGATGGCTAGAATCAGTTTTTTTTTAAATTAGATATTGAGCTTTGTGGGTGGATGTCCTAGTTCAGCTCTGCACCTGTTGTTGAAGGGGGGGTGTTCTGTGAATGCAAAATATATGTTCAAAAAGAAAAAGTAACAATCATAACACAGTTGATAAGAACAAAATAAAAATGAGTTATTTAATTTGGTGTTATAAACTGTGCGGTGGTTCTCGCTCTTTCTTTTAGTTCCGTGGTGTGCGCACATCTTATTTGCTCCACATTATCTAATTGACTTTTTGATTTGGTTCAGTCCCTGACTGCAGTTTTGAGAAAGCCTCTCCCCCCCCTCCCCCCACTCGGGGGGGGGCCCATCTCATCCCTCGCATCAGGCAGCAGATTGCCTTGAGCCACCCCTGGCTTCAGAACATAACTGCAAGCAATCAATCTGGCACTCAAAACAGACTGAGAAAACCTCAAATATTTAACTAAGTTTAAAGTCATATTCTGAGCAACTGGTGACCAATGTAATCCATACAGAATATGGGGACACACTCTCACCATCCCTCACCAGAGATTTTTGTGGCAGAGTTTTGTACCAATTGGAGGCAGTTCATAGTGTAGGTTTACCAGTCTATGCACAGAAGACTCAATACTTGAACCACAATCTTCCTCTGGTCAACTTTTAAAAGCGCTAACTTGCCTCAAAAGGCCTAATATCCCCAAATAACTATGCCAAGTTCAACATATCTGTTGTTCTGCTGATAACAAGTCAAACAATCGATTACTCCATGCAATAAACCTTTAACCTACACAGTTAGCACCCTCCAATGATGATCCTTTGACCTCCCCTCAAGTATTCCATATATATATATTCATAGATAACGTGTATATAGTTTTTCACACTGTTCGGTATTATACCACATTATTTGTTCTATATTTCATGATATTCCTTGTAAATAAGTTCTGTTATATTTCATTGTTCCATGTAAAACAAACTTGATTTGTAAATTATTGTTACCTGTAAACCGCAACTGAACTTTGGAAGATGCGGTATATAAATGTGAATTAAATAAATAAATAAATAAAATAAATAAATAAATAAACACATCTAAAAGGTCTTTACCTCATTACAAACTGGAAATTGGCTGGGGGGAGGGTAGCTCTGGTAAGTTGGTTCTTCTCAGCCTAGCCAAACATTGGCAAAGAACCTCCGACTTTTGCATATTCACCCCTACCTGCTTTCTGGGCTAACTCAGAAGCCAAAGCCAATGAAAACTATGCACATCGTTTGCATACAATCCTTAATCTGGAATTCCTGAAACATCTGTCCCAAATAAGAGTGAAATAAACACCGGAGGAATCCAGGATGCCAAATACAACCAACCATCCCCACAAATTGTGAGTGTTCAGCCAGGAAAGATGGAAAGCAATCCAAAAATCTCCCCCACCCCATCCCCTAAAGGATTATAGATCTGTAATATTGGATTGCCTGTCCCCTCTTACTCGGCCATCTGTTCACCACATTAAACCAGCTTGTGCCTAAGTGGAACTAGAGGTTGTCAAGGATACTGCAAAGTAACAGCTCAAGGACGATCAGAATGAAAGCTTTTTACTGGTAGTGGTTGGGAATGGGGAGTTTTGGCAATTAAAATTCTGCCTGAAACGCAATTTCTACTGAGTGGTAAGACAATGCAGTGCAGGCCCATTCATTCAATGCTCTCCTTGTCTGATGTGTTACAAGAGACATTTAGGAAGCTGCATTTTCATTTGCAATGGGACAACTAAAAAAACAATTCCATGGGATGATTTATTCAGTGGGAGGGTGACAGAGTTATTGCAGCAGTGATTATACACAGAGTAAGTCCTAGGGCTACAAGAGAATAGAAGGTGATGAGTCCATTGGATGCAGCTTTGTTTATTACTGGCCTTGGTGCACTTTAATTTTCAGAATTACCAAACTAAAACCCAAATGTTCTTTGCTTTTCACAAAAGAATGAAGGGAAAAGGCTGAGGCAACCCATTAGCTCAGTAACACTAATGATCCTCCCTCATTGTTACCCTATTTGGCAGCTTTACACAACACATATAGGGCTATAGACCCTCATGTCATCAGTTCCTTTTCCATGGGCCACGGGGCAGCACTTAGGGGCTTGTTTACAAAGCCACGGTAGCGGTTTCCGATCGTTATCGGAGCCGCGGCCCCATTGATTTGGCATTGATTTCAATGGGGCCGCAGCTCCGATAACGATTGGAAAACGCTACTGTGGCTTTGTAACCAAGCCCCTTAGACTCATCAGAAGGCATGCATTGGCTGTCAGCTCTTGAGAGATCTGCATCCTACCTACTCCCACTCTTTTCAGAAATACGCTACAGAGAGATTTCAGTATAAATTTAAAACCCAGCAGAGAGCGTCTAGTTTAAATTTAATACTCAGTCAGGGCCTAGTATCCACAAAGAGCTTCAAGTTAAATCAAATCAGAGTATAACTTAGCATTAAAGGAAAAACAGGATCAGTATTCTTTAAACAATAAATTGTTTCTAGAGACCTTTACAAAGAGGCCTTCTAGATAGGGGGAAAGAGACCTGTGAAATTATTTTAAATAGGTGTTAAAGCCAAGTGACCGATCAAAGGGGCATTTTGAAAGACTATCAAAGCAAGGGCTATGTGGTCACAGATTACCTTAGAAGCAGAGGTCTGGGACATGTATAGCAAACTAAGTGTTAGTTCCTTCCCTCCCACCCTGACTCCCACCCACCTCAGGCATAATCCTAGCTTTGCAGGGTCTTATCGGGGGGGGGGGGGGTGATATTCACATTCCCTTCTAGGTTCAGCTGATTATCCTCCCCAGGAATATAGATAGTGAAGGTCCTGAAAGTAATCAATCTTGAGGTGAACAAAGTCCCTTAAACTTATTTGGTATAGTTGTATTAGTACAAGTATCCCTGGCAACTAAAAACAACTTAAATAACTAAACTAAACTTTATTTATTTAATGGCCTTTATAGACCACCTCTTCCTTAAATCAAAGCGGTTTACATTGTAACTCAACATTTTTACATTACAACAGTATGATATTAATTTACAATTCAACAACATTTAACTTTTGCTAGAACTTATTTGCAAGAACAGTTTACAAGAGCAGTTTAACATTGCTAAAACTTACTTACAAGAATGGTAACTCATATTTTAAAGTGTCTTATCTTATGTGGTCAGATCTTTTGCCAGGTGCTGTGTGTACTAAGTGACATTTTCAAGGTGCTCTTTGAATAGGTTTTTTCAAATTTTCTCTGAAGTCTTTTATGTTCTGTGTGGATTTTACATCCTCCGGTAGTGTGTTCCATAGCATCGGGGCTGTAAGTGAGAATGCTCTTCTGGTTGTGACGTCCTTGGACTTAGTATCATGTTCCTAGTTTTATTCCTTTTTGGTCGATTATTAAGGTCTTCTGTGAAGTTCCTGCAGTATGTCTGCAGAACTGTTTAGTATTTTGAAAATAGTGACTGTTGTCTTAAATCTGATGCAATAGTATATAGGCAGCCAGTGTAATTGCTTCAGTAGTGGTGTGATGTGGTCGTATTTTGCTGTGCCAGTAATAACTCAGGCTGCGGTGTTCTTTGCTATCTGTAGTGGATGGATGGATGATGTGTTTAGGGACACCCTGGTACATCGAGTTGCAATAGTCCAATAGTCTGAGCTCTTTCAGTATCTCCCAGGATTACATGCTTGGATTACTGTACGGAGGTTTTCCTGGTTGAGCAACGGTTTTAGCCTCCGCATGACCTTCATTTTACAACATAGTCTTATCGTATATATTGTATAGTCTTGTATTGTATAGTCTTATTTATGTGAGACTGCATGTTTATGATCTGATCCACTGTTACTCCTAGGTATTGGATTTCATTTTTTACGGCTATGCTCCTGTCTGACAGTTCTATCGAGCATGGAGGATTGATTGCTTTGTTTCTTCTTATGTAGAGGGCCTCTGTTTTTTTAGTTTAAGATGAGACTGTGGTTGCTAAGTCAAATGATCATGTCTTCAAGGCAATTGGTTATTTTCATGGCATTTGGTTTATCGGTATTGATTAGAGTGAATATCTATCATAATATCATCTGCGTAAATCCGGTATTGGATATTCTGCTTTTCTGATGTTACATACGGGTTGTATGTAGAGATTAAATAGCAATGAAAGCAAAGCTGACCCCTGCAGTATCTCTTGTTGTACTTGCAATGGTCTCAATTTGCCTTCCCTGTTTTTGATGCTGTTGTCTGCCAGACAGATATGATCAGAACCATCTAAGTGTGAGGTTGTGAGGTCCAATGTCCTGTAGTCTCCGGAGAAGTTAGTTATGTGAAACAGTGCCAAAGGCTGATCATATGTCCTCCGGTGTTTGTCTCTCTGTGCTCCTCGGCTCTCTGCTATTGCTTCTACCTCTATTCATGGCTACTATCCCTGTTCACTGGGGCTGGCGCCCTGTGGCACCGGCCGCCGCTCCTTCTGGATTACTCACTCGTCAGCTGTCACACCTTGTTTATTGTTCACGGGTCTCGCCCCCCCCCCTCCTTTTTCTCCTTCTCTTTCTCCACCCCTTGTGTTCTAACAATTTGCACTCTTGAACTGTCGATCTATTCGTTCTAAATCTTCTCTGGTTCAAGACTTAATCACGCTTCACAATTTGGACATCCTTTTCCTGACTGAAACCTGGCTAAAGGAAGGAGAAGAACCCATCTTAAATCGTTGCCTCCCGCCAGGCTATTCCTTTTTCTCCACGTCCCGCCGGGGTAGAAGTGGCGGGGGCGTGGCTATTATCTAGCGCTCCTCTCTCTCTCTTTCTGAGCTTGTTTCCTCCCCCTCTCTGCTCTATCCAGACTCTGCTTGTGCAGTTGGCCCCTTCCACTACTCCGTATTATTTCCTATTAGTTTATGCTCCGCCCTCCCTTCCTAACTCCTCCTGGGACTCACTCTTGGCCACTATATCTGAGGTTTCCTTGCTCTATCCCCGCCTTCTAATTTTAGGTGATTTTAATGTTCATGCTGAGTCTCCCTCTTCGGCAAGAGACTCCTCTTTCCTTTCCCTTTTGTCTGATCTTTCTCTTCGTCAATCAGTTTCCTTTCCTACTCATACAGCCGGTCATTCCCTTGACCTCCTTATCACTTCTGTCTCCTTCCCTTTTCCCTTTTCCTCACTGTCGTCTTTCCCTCTCCCCTGGTCCGACCATCACTGCCTTCTGTTTTCTATCCCTGCCCCCCCTCCAGCCCCACTTTCATCTTTAAACTCTAGTTTCACTCCATCACTCACCCGTAAGATCACTGCAAACACTCTTAGCCAGCTTCCATCTCCTGCCAGTCTGTTCCCCACAGAATTCGAATCCCTCTCTGTTGATGCCCAGGCCCACTGTTGGAATTCCACCCTCTCAACTGCCTTGGATTCTGTTGCTCCCCTTCGTCCCCGCCCTCACCCCCGCCATAGCCCACACCATCCCTGGTTTCATCCTGGCCTTTTCCTACATCGCAGACACCTCCGCCGGGCGGAACGTCTCTGGCAAAATCATCCTTCCCCCGCCAATCTGTCAGCTTTCCGCCTTTGTCACCATCAATACCGCTCTCTACTCCGCTCCGCGAAGCGTGACTATTATTCCACTCTTATCTCCTCCTCCTCAAATTCCTCGCGTCGCTTGTACTCGATTTTGCACTCTCTTACTGCATCTCATTCTGCCTCCTCCTCTTTTTCCCCGCCTATATCTTCTCTTCCTGACCCCTCTTCTCTTGCTACTTTCTTTGTTACTAAAGTGGACACTCTCCGACAATCTTTTCCCTCTTGTCCCTCTCCCCTCTCTCCCCCTGCTGCGCTCCCTCCTCCTTCCTTTGCATCCCCCTCCCACCCTGTTCCTGTGCTATCCCATTCCTGGTCTTCTTTTGAATTGATTACTCCCACTGCTCTTCAACAGACTTTTCTTTCTATCCGTAAAACTACCTGTTCAGCTGATCCCATCCCATCCTCTTGGCTCCTAGAACCCTCTCTGGCACTCTCTCCATATATCCTCCTCCTGTTTAATTCTAGTTTGTCCTCTGGCACTTTCCCCTCTAGCTGGAAGCATGCTACTGTCCGTCCCATTCTAAAGTCCCGGTCTTCTGATCCATCTGCTCTCTCTAGTTGGCGTCCTGTATCTAATCTTTCTTTTCTCTCTAAATTCCTTGAAAAACTGGTCTTTACTCAACTCTCTTCTCACCTTGAGGCTTCTCTCACTCTCCACCCTCGTCAATCTGGCTTTCGTCCTACTCACAGCACGGAAACTGTCCTCCTTTCCCTTCTAAATGAACTTCACGCTGCTCACGATCGTGGTCTTTTCACCTTGGCTGTTTCTCTTGACCTTTCGGCCGCTTTCGATCTGGTGGATCATCGCACCCTTCTCACTCGCCTTAGGGAAGCGGGTCTCTCTGGTGTAGTTCTTCGGTGGTTTCATTCTTTTCTCTCCGGTCGTTCCTTCTCTGTCGTTTCTGGTTCCTCTTCCTCTGCCCCTACTCCTCTTACCTGCGGGGTTCCTCAAGGGTCTGTCCTTGCACCACTTCTCTTCAATGTCTTCTTAGCCCCTCTTGCCCTCCAGATCCAACAGTTTAGCATCTCCGCGTACTACTACGCGGATGACATCTTTCTTTCTTCTCCTTCATACTGATTCCCTCTCTCCGGATATTACCCCCCTTAATCACTGTCTTGCTGCTATTGCTTCCTGGTTCTCCTCTAATTTCCTTCACGTGAACCCTTCTAAATCCCACGCTATCTGGTTTACGTTTGGAGCTCCTTCCCCCACCTGTGCCCCCTCCTTCTCTTCACAGCCTATTCCTCTTGTTTCTTCTCTTCGTTACCTGGGTGTTACTCTTGATTCCTCTCTTTCCTTTAAGGACCACATTTCTTCTCTTGTTCAGCGCTCTTTTTTCTCCCTTCGGCAACTTCGTTCGGTCCGTCCTTTCCTCTCCCCTTCTGCCCTGGCCACTCTTCTTTGTTCTCTTGTGATGTCCCGTCTCGACTACTGTAATGTTTCCCTTGCTGGTCTGCCCCTCTCCCAATTGTCTCGTCTTCAACGTGTTCAGAATTCTGCTATTCGTCTTCTAGCTCACGCCTCTCGTTTTGATCACGTTACCCCACTCCTTCTTCATCACCACTGGTTGCCTATCCCCTTTCGTATCCAGTATAAAATTCTTATTCTTACTCACAAAGCTGTTCGCACTGGTTCCCCCTCCTATCTTGCTGATCTGATCTACTTTCGCCCTCCCCACCGTTTGCTCCGTGCTATTCACACAAATCGTCTGTCCCTTCCCTCCCCCTCTCAGGCCCACCTTGTCTCCACTCGTTCTTCTGCTTTTTACTTCTTAGCCCCAAGCCTCTGGAATTCCCTTCCCCCCCAGCAGAAGAGTCATACCTATCCTTCAAGTCACAACTTAAGACCCACCTCTTCAGTCTAGCGTTTAACCTTCCAACCATGGTTTCCCCCTCCCCCTCCATTATCCACCCTCCCCCCGTTTCATGATGTTGCACCCCTCTAATGTTGTACTGTGCTTATTGTTCTTTTAGTGTCTTTCTTTTCTACCCTGTCCTATCAATTTTATGGCGTTCTTTTCTTTTTCACGCAGCCTGTTTTTAACTTGTTTTATATTGTTTTATTGTAAACCGCCCAGGTGCCTCTGGTGTTGGGCGGTATATCAAATTTTAAATAAACATAAACAAGAAAATGAGCAGAAAGCCTCTTTTTATGTTGTCTACTCCTTTATGAATGCTGTCGAAAAGGGATGTAAGCAGAGTTTCTACACCCTGGTTGGGCCTGACCCCGTGCTGCTGTGTGTGGGTCAAGGGGGGCATGTAGTTCTATTTTTTTTTTTTTAATGCCATACTGGGTCAGACCAAGGTCCATCAAGCCCATTATCCTGTTTCCAACAGTGGAAGTACCTAGCAGTTTCCCCAAAACACACAGATTTCACAATGCTTGTATTGGAGCAAGCAGTGGATATTCTGGGTCCCCTTTAATGATGGTTTATGGATCTTTCCTCCAGGAACTTGTCCAAACCTTTTTTAAAACTGGCTACACTAACAGCTTTTATTACATCCTCCGGTAGCAAATTCCAGAGTTTGATTACAAGTTGAGTGAAAAAATATTTTCTCTTATTAGTCTTAAATAGGTTAGTCTTTAGCTTCATTGCATGCCCCCTAGTCTTTTTATATTCTAATGATGTAAACAATAGATCTACGTTTACCCGTTCCACTCCATTCATTAATTTATAGACCTCTATCCTATCTCCCCTCAGCCGTCTCTTTTCCAGGTTAAAGAGCCCTAACCTTTTAAGCCTTTCTTCATAGGAGTATCCTTCCATCCACTTTACCATTTTGGTGGCTCTTCTCTGTACCTTTTCTAATAACGCTATATCCTTTTTAAGATACGGTGACCAGAATTGCACACAATATTCAAGGTGCGGTCGCACCATGGAACGATACAGAGGCATTATAATATCTTTTGTTTTATTTTCCATTCCTTTCCTTATGATACCTAGCATTCTATTTGCTCTCTTGGCTGCCGCTGCACACTGGGCCGAGGGTTTTAACGTGTTATCCACAATGACATCTAAATCTTTTTCCTGGTGGTGGTTCCTAATGTGGAACCTTGCATCCAGGGGCGGCTCAAGGCAATCTGCTGCCTGAGGCAAAAAATGAGATGGCGCCCTCCCCCCCCCCCCTTAGAGGGGTGCGGGGCTTTTTCAGAAATCCAATCAGAGACTGAACCAAATCAAAAAGCTGATTAGATTATATGGAAGAAATGCAAGATGTCTGCACACAGGGCCGAACTGAGCTGCAATTGCACACTGTGTGACTTGCAGCTCGGGCGCATGCCCCCCTCTTTCCCCCATACCTCCGTCCAGCGCTGCCTGCTCTTTCCCTGCTGCTGATGCCCTCTGTTTTTTCACAGTGGCACCGGCAGCAGGGAAAGAGCAGGCAGCACTGGACGGAGGTATGAGGAGGAGGAGGCGGGGGGGGGGGGGCATGTGCCCGATCTGAAAGGCACCGGCATTTTAAGCAGATATGTCCCTTCCCGCTCTGACATTGCGTCGGAGGAGGGAGGGACCAGACCTGCTTAAAGTGCTGCAGAAAGGCTTGGGGGCGCATTTTGACTGCCTGTTATTGTCCTGCCAGCGACAACAGAGCAAGAGCAGACAGCCGAAATGCGGCCCCCCCCCAAGCCTTTCCGCCCTGTGCGGCTGCACCGCTTGCACCGGGCTAGGTACGGTCCTGTTTGCACACAGCAAGAACCAACAGCACAGTTTATAAAACTAAATTATAACTCATTCTTATTTAGTTGTTATAAACTGCGTTATGGTTCTTGCTTTTTCTTTTTCAACATATATTTTGCATCCACAGTAGCTGCAGAGCAGAACCAGGACATTCACCCACAGAACTCAATATTTAAAAAAAAATTCTGATTCTGATCATCTCACTAATCAACAACAACAACCACCACTATTCTCCAGTACCAATACAACTAATACAAAACCCTACAACAAAGAGCAAACCTACTATACCATATCAGCACAAACTTCCAAAATTCACATAAGGAGCCCATCCAAAAAAAGTGTCACTGTAAATACTACAGTGGGCCCTGGAACATCCATACACCTATTTGAAAAGCTGAACAAGTCAAATTACTACAGAACAGTATAGATGTTTAGGTACGAACTCCATGTTAACAGAACACCTGACCTCAGTCACACACTCACAACATCGACCCTCACCAAGTACAGAATAAGTAACCACAATCTAAGTAAAAATAAAAATATGTAGACAAAATTTAAACTGAAGCCCCAAGAAGCCAGAGTCCACATGCAGTGCAACATCAGATAAATAAGAGATGCAGTTCCCCAATACTGTGCAAAATATAAAAATAGCACAAAGTCCAATCGCTAAAATTAAATAAAATGTATTTATTTGTTCTACCTTTTGTTGTCTGACCATTTTATTCTCTGATCATGCTGGTCCTGATCTGAGGCTTCTGTTTTCCTGTCTTCTCTTAGCTCTTTCTGTGGTCTACGGTCCATGGTCCATCTGCCATTTCTTAAGAACATAAGAACATAAGATATGCCATACTGGGTCAGACCAAGGTCCATCAAGCCCATTATCCTGTTTCCAACAGTGGCCAATCTAGGTCATACGTACTTAGCAGTTTCCCCAAATTCTTATCTCTTCTTTTGTTTTCTTCACTTCCTTCCATCAGCCCATTTCCAGTATCAGCCCCCTTTCTAGTCCTCCCCTCCCAGTACCTTCCAATGTCAACCGCCTTGCATTCCCACGACTGCCACTGGTGTCCATTCCCTTCCAGTCCCCCTCCTTCCCCACTATCCAACCCCTTCTAGTCCAAATACCATCCCAGGTATCAGCTCACATCCACTCTCAGTGCCACCCCCCCCCAAGTCAGCTTCCTTCCAGTCATCCTACCCTCTGTCCATCCCCCTTCCAGTGCCATTCGCATATGTCAGCTCCCTTTCCAGCCTCCTCCCCATTACCCAGCCACCTACCACTCCCATCCCCAAGTGTCAGCTCCCTTCCAGTCCCCCTCTATCCCCTGGCAGACCCTCTCAGTATCCGCTGAGTATGCTGGCAGGGCTCTTCCGGGGAGGCGGCGGCCATGGGGCACTTCATTCTGCAGCCAGGTTTTTTTTTGTTGTTGGTTTGTTTTTTTTAATTTGAAAGCTGAGTGAGGCAGTCTTTTTGGGGGCAATTTTTGCTGCTCCCAAAAAGTTGCTACCTGAAGCTACTGCCTCACTCGGCCTCATTATAGAACCGTCCCTGTTTGCATCGTGTAACTATAGTTTGGGTTGTTCTTCCTAGGTGCATAACTTTGCACTTGTCACATTAAATTTCATCTGCCATTTGGATGTCAAGTCTTCCAACTTATCAAGATCCTTTTGCAATTTTCCACAATCCTCTGGGTTTTAACAACTTTGAATAGTTTTGTGTCATCTGCAAATTTGTTAACCTCACTCGTTATTCCCATTTCCAGGTCATTTATGAATATGTCAAAAAGCAGCGGACCCAGCACAGATCCCTGGGGTACACCACTATTCACCTTTCTCCATTGGGAAAATTGCCCATTTAGCCCTACCCTCTGCTTTCTATCTATTAACCAGTTCATGATCCACAATACACTGCCTCCTATCCCATGACTTTTTAATTGTGCCAAATGTCTCTCATGAGGGATCAACAGACTCACCTTTGTCTACCTATTTATTTACACCTTCAAAAAAACATGACAGATTAGTAAGACAAGACCATCTTTTGCTAAAGCCATGTTGGCTGTCTCCTATTAGGCCATGACTATCTACATGTTCAGTAATTTTGTTCTTTATGATGGTTTCTACCATTTTTCCCGGTACTGACATCAAGCTCACCCGTCTATAGTTTCGCAGATCACACCTGGAACCCTTTTTAAAAATTGGCATTACATTGGCAATCCTCTAATCTTCAGGCATTACAGATGATTTTAATGATAGTTCACAGATTACTAATAGTAAGTCTGCAATCTCATATTTCAGTTCTTTCAACACCCTTGTATCCAGTACCTGCTTGTAGTAATTGTAAACCGCTCTGATGCTCTTCAACCTGGGCAGAATATCAAGAAATTGAATAAACATACCATCATGTGTTTTGGGCTGCAATATTCGGTCTTTATATATGGGGAGGCAGAACTTGCTGCAGGTTCTAAGCAGAGGCAAAAAACAGGGATCTTGTTTACACCTACAACACGTCTCCCCTTGTAGGTAATGCACATCTCACTTTCCCTCAATAGCAACATCTACTGGCCTGATTTTGGCCCCGTGTTAGAGGGAGCCAGGTCTGTGGGACCCTAGCTGAAGATGTGCTTATAATCACAGCTCCACCTCTGCGGCATCCAACTATGTCCCCAGGAAGCCCTACATGCAGATCATGTATAGTACAGGAGGTGCGCTCTTTTCATGCATGTGCTTGCACACTTATAAAAAAAGTTCACTTCTGCATGTAAAACTGGCTTTACACATGAAAAAAAACAGAAAACGTTAAGGATTAACCCACCCTCTCCTGAATGTGGGAAAATCTTAAGGGTCTGTTTAAATTTGAAAAAAAAAAGCTTGCAATTAAAATGTTTGGGTTTTTATAGTTTAGTCTTGAAAAGAGTCACTCTTCCCCACCAAACCAAAGCTACAGCCCCTCCAATTTAGGCCTCTCTTTCTGCTCACCCAAACTAAAAGTAAATTACCTCCTTGGCCCCCTTATCCCATCTGTGGGTTTAAACGGTCAAAATTGAGCTAAAGTGATTCCATGTCGCTCTGCCCTGTTGAAAACATATTCCAAAATGGCACCACTATCAGGACAGCCAGTGCTATACTCAAAAACAGCACCAGGGGGCAAGAGCAAGTCGAGATGTACCTGTTCCATTTTGGCCATTAAAGCCCATGGACTGGATAAGAAGTGGAGGGTTCAAGAGGCCAATTTACTTTTGCAGGCTAGGTGGTTTGAGAGAAGTGGGGCCCCGGACCAAACTGGGTACAATCTTATTTCCCTTTAATAAAATACAAATGAATTTACAAAGGAAAAAGGAGAAAAGAAAAGGAAACTAAAACCAAACACAAATGAAAGTGTTTCTAGAAAATCCCCAGGCAGCTGCAATGCTGGCTCGTGGCACTGTAATGGAAAAAGATGGTTTCATAGAAAAACTAGTCTGCGTCTGTTGGCATATCCTAACTGACCTTTTTGTGACGAGGGACCATATCTGCCCATCTTCAGTCCTTTGGGACTACTTCTGGCCCCGTGAGTTTGCCGCAATGTCTGACAGTGAAACAGCCGGAACTAAGCTCCCGCCTGGCCCCCACAATCTTGCGCTTTCAATTTGTTTCCTTTTCATGAAAACAGCCTGAGAACATCTGAGATCTTTTATACTTCCATTCCTGTGACCTCAGGCTCTCACATAGTGAATGATGAACATAAATATTTATTTAGCTCTTCTGCTTTATTCTTTTATGCCTCTCTAAAATCCTCCCCTGTCTTACAGCTCTGCTTTTGCGCCTCCTATCGCTAACATACCTAGAGAAAAGTCTTGTCCCCTTGCTTTACTGCATTGGTTATTTTCGCTTCCCTGTGTGCCTTTACTCTCTTGACTACCTTCCCAATTTCTCAGAGCTTTTCCTCGCCTATATTTCTTGTTTTCCTCTTTCAACTGAGCTGGATGCCCAAAGAGGAGGAGGAAACAATCGGGCAAAAACACAAAAACTTCATTCAAAATTGCTAGCTCAGAATTTTAAAATATAATTGTTAAAAGCTGAGTTACATGAAGGCATTGCTAACATTAAAGGATCTAGGTGCATCTCATACTGTATTTTCCTTCACACGAGTACAAGGACCGTATTCATGCAGAACCGATTCTCTGCCTGGAAACCTGACAATTATCTTGTTCAGCAAGCAGAATTCATCTGAACCAGGCGCCCACTAAAAGCGGACCCCCAATGAGAGAAAAACGAATAAAATAGGAATGTGCTAATGGCTTTTGGCTGACTGCAACACTGCCATCCTGTAGAGTTAACCTCGCCAACTCGACATGATTGTAAAAGAAAAATTCCCAGCATTTTCCATTCAGTCATTTCCAGAGTCAAAAGAAAAGCATAAAATGACAGGAGACCACATGAAACTTTATAACATTACAGTTCAACCAAACTAAGCAAGTGTTCCAGAGTTGTGGTTCGGAACCTAGTCCTTGGACCAGTCTTCAGGATATCCACAAGGAATATGCGCGAGAGCAGCGGCTTACAGATCTCTCATGCATATTCATTATAGATATCCTGAAAACCAAACCAGAGCGCTGGTGGAGAACAAACAAAAATAACATAATATCCCAAATAACCCTAATGAACTGCTAATTATACGCTAAGGGGTAATTACTACTTGAAAATAAATTGCGGTATCAAATTTCACTTTCTCTTAATTGGGAGAACTATAACATTAAAGGATATAAGATGGTGGGAGTTGGAAAAAGATACCTGTCTGTTTTCCTGTAAGACTATAAAGGGCCTACCTAAATCTAACAGAAAGTAAGGTAAACCTTCTACAGCAAGCTTCTATTTGCCTGTTTTCTTTAAGAGAAGGGGCCTAAATCTAATAGACGTTCAATTTAAAGCCTCTAAAACAAGCTGAGAACTAGTTTGCTATTTTAATGAAATCAAAATCAGATTTTCCAAATTAAATCCACGTTCAGGACCCATTCGGTCACCAGAGGGTGAACCGGGGGTTTCGATAAGAGCAGGCCCCATAAGAAACGGGTCACCAATGGTTGGACCGAGAGGCGCTTACCACCCACCGGATGGTGGTGTGCTGCTGGGGCACTCAGGTGCACTCGGACAGAGTTAGACTTGAGCCCAGACTGAGAGAGGTGGAGAAGGTACTGTAACACCAGGGTCAGCGGGCAGGAGAAAGAATCAGCCCCGTGTTCGGCACACCAAGCAGAGAACCTGTGCCATTTGAGGGCATAAGCCTTCCTAGCAGAAGCCTTGTGAAAGGCCAGCAGAATGTCCTCCACCTCAACTGGAAGGTTGAGGGGCCAGAGTCACCCTCTCAGCAGCCACACTGTCAGCGACAGGGACCCCAGGTTGGGGTGCAGGAGAGAGTCCCCCTCCTGAGATAGGAGTCCCAGGGCGGTCCCCAGAGGGATGGGGACCTCCACCATCAACTGCAGAAGCAGCGGGAACCACGGCTGCCTGGGCCACCGAGGAGCTATCAGAATGAGCGAGGCCCTGTCACAAAAGGTCCTGAACAAGGTCTTGGTGATCAGTGGCATTGGAGGGAAGGCGTACATGAGGTCTTCCGACCACGAGACCAGGAACATGTCCGCTGCTACTCTGCAGGGGTGGGCCTGCTGGGAGCAGAAGCAGGGCAACAGAAAGTTGTCCGGACTGGCGAACAGGTCCATCACAGGTTCTCCCCAGAGCCAAAAAAGCCAACTGGCTACCCTGTGGTCCGGCTGCCACTCATGCGGCTGGAGAACTCTGCTGAGTCTTGAGTCTATCGGCCAGCAGGTTGTCCTGGCCTGGCAGGTACACTGACCGCAGGAGGATACCCTGTTGGATTGCATACGAGCAGAGGACCAGTGCCTCCTGACAAAGGGTACGAGATCCCATGCCCCCTGTTTGTTCACGTAGAACATCGCCACCTGGTTGTCTGTCTGGACCAACTCCAGCTGGTGACGCAGGTGGTGACAGAAGACCTGCAGGGCAAGGTGTATGGCTCGGAGCTCCAGGAGGTTGATCTGCTGGGTGCTCTCGTCTGGCAACCAGTTGCCCTGAGTGTGGAGATATCTGCAGTGGGCTCCCCAGCCGAGCAAGGAGGCATCTGTGGTGAGGACCCTCGAGTGGCTTGGGGCCTTTAAAGACATGCCCACTTCCAGATGCTGGGGAGACTGCCACCAGACCAGGGAGTCCACCAACTGGCGGTTCACCAAAACTATCTCGGAGGCAGCCTGTGGCCTGAGACCACTGGTCCTGGACACACCACTGCGCCGTCCTCATGTGAAGGTGAGCATCTGGGATGATGTGGACCATGGAGGCCATGTGCCCGAGGAGGCACAGAAGGAGCCAGGCGGGCACCAAGGGACGATGCTGTATGTCCCGAGCTAGAGATCTGAGATGATCAGCGCGGTCCTTGGGCAAGGCGGCCTTCAACTGGAGAGTGTCGATCTTTGCCCCGATGAACTCCAGGCATTGTGTTGGGAGGAGGTGTGACCTGGGGTAGTTTATGACAAAGCCCAAGTGTTGCAGAACCTGGATGGTGCATGTGGTGGCCTGCTGTGCCTCCCCTTATTTATTTATTTATTTGTACATTTTTCTATACCGCCTCTTCCAGAGATCAGAGGCGGTTTACATATAACTGAACAAAAATAATAATGAGAGTTATTATTTCACAAAGAACAATTTAGATATTTTAACTAGAGGCAAAATACAATGAAACAGGTGGCAAAAACATGCTTATATAATAACAGCTGAACATTTACTAACATCGAAAAAACTATTTACATGTGTATGGCAAGGAATTACCTGAGGAGTGTGACCTTAGGAGCTAGTCATCCAGGTAGGGAAAAACAAAGACCCCCTGGAGCCGGAGAAAGGCAGCCACGACTGGCAGGCATTTTGTGAAGACTCTTGGGGCAAGGGGAGCACCCTGTATTGAAAGTGCCTGCACCCTACAATGAACTGCAGGTACTGCCTGCCTGTGGTTGGGGTGGATGAGGATGTGAATATAACCATCCTTGAGGTCTAAGAAGCATAGCCAGTCTCCCTGCTGGCGGTATGGCAGCAATGTTCCAAGGGAGAGCATCTTGAACTTCACCCTCAACGGGAATTTGTTGAGGTTGCACAGGTCAAGGATGGGCCTTAGGCCCCCCATCCTCTTTGGGATGAGGACGTATCTGGAGTAGAACTCCTTGCCCTTGGGGTGGTGGGGCACTGGTTCCACCGCCTTGTCCTCAAGAAGACCTGCCAACTCCTTCAGAAGAAGGTCCCGGTAAAGGGGAGACCTGAGGGGCTCTCCTGGGAAATAAGGGGAAGGTGTCTGATCCAGGTGGAGGAGATAACCCTTCCTGACTACCCTTAGTGCCCAGGAATCAGTGGTGATGGCCACTCACCTCTGGGCAAGCAGGCCTGACGTCTCCCTGTGGGCTGCTGATCTCCTTGGGGTAGAGAGGCTATACTCAAGGAGTCAAAAGCTCTCCCCTGGCTGGGCCAGGGCCAGGGCCGGTGCCTGGGGTTTTGGAGCCTTCTGCTTACATGGGCCATCCCATGTCCCTTGGCCTGCTGACCCTGTTGGGGATCCGGTGGATTGAGCCCGATTGAGGTGGGAAGTTTCGGTAAGCAGTCCCCTTCCTCGGGTAAAAGGACTTTTTACCCGAGCCCTTCCATTGGGGAGGGGCAGTAGTTTTCTTAGAGAGCCTGGTCCTCATCATGAACTTAGTCTCCAGCTCGGCAGCCTTGTCAGTCATGGGTTTGCCAAAGAGGTTCTCTCCTTGGCATGGGACATCGACCAATTTGTCCTGAACCCACTGCTTGAGGTCAGATGACTGAAGCCAAGCTTGGCGGCGTGCACCAATGCCCACCGCGGATACCGGGCCACCGACTCAAACCCAGCATAGGCCACTCGAGACATGAATTTGGAGCACACATAGACGGCCTTGGCCAGGTTCGAACTGCTTCAAAGGTTCCTCGGAGAGATCAGTTGAGAACTCGGCGAGCTCCTTCGCCGGATCCCTCAAGTATATGCCCATGAACAGCTGGTAGGCCTGGATGCAGCAGAGCATCGAGCCCTGGTAGCACTTTCTGCTGAGGGCGTCCAAGGTGCGGGCCTCCCTGCCGGGGGGGGCACCAAGGAGTGTGTCTTCTGGCTTTTCAGCCAACGCATGGCCAACTCCACCACCATGGAATTATGCGGCAGTTGTGACTTCTGGAAGCCTGGGCTCCAGCGGACCCGATACATCGAGTTGAGCCATCTGCTCACCACTGGCACAGATGCCGGTGACTCCCATATGCGGAGCATGAGCCGTTCCAGGATGGGAGGAATAGGCACCGTGAGCGATTCTCACGGAGGGGCCTCGTACTTGAGGATCTCTAACTCATCCACCTGAAGGTCCAACTCTGACTGGGTTGGGAATACCAGGGCTTTAGATGTGTCCTTGACAAAGTCCAAGAAGTCCATGTCCTCGGGCAGAGACCGCCGCCGAGGTTCTGGAACGGGAGAGTCCGAAGGGACGTCGCGGTGGCAACGGGTATCGGGGGACTCCTCGTCCTCCGTCTCCCATTCGGAGTAGTCCGTAGAGGACTCATAGGAGGGCTGCTCCGTGGGCCTCGAAGGCCTCAATGCCCTACAGTCGGCACCTAGAAGACTTGCCGGGGATGACCGCGGTCCCATCAGGCGGGACTCAGAGCACCACCTCGGCCGAGGATTGGCTCAGCTTCCGGGGATGTTTTCGACATTCAGGGCCCAGTGGTCGGAGCAGATGAACCGGTCATGCCGGACAACAGTGCCCGCTGCTTGTCCATGAAGGCAAACTACGCTCCAAAGCTGCCATTCTGGACTCCAAACCAGAAGGCTCCGCAGACTTCGGCGCAGGCACCAAGGGACTCTGGCCCGATGCCGGCTCCCCCAAAGGGGAATCCTCAATGAGGATGGTGCCTGGGGACCGAGACCAGTCTGCAGCCGGATTCTTCCAGGGGACCTTCACAGGCTGCTCCTTCTCTGATGTCTCAGACGAGTGTCTCAGACTGCGGGTCTGGGCACAGGGAGCGCCCAGCCAGTCAGAACCATCCAAGGATGCCGCCTTCAAGGGTTTCTTCTTCTTCCTGGGTTCCCTTGAGGGAGACCCCCTTTCTGAGGAACCACAACGAGGCTCGGGTTTGGAGAGCTCCGCCCGAGATGTCGGGGCCTCAGACGAGACCCTGGCTTTTGGAGGCACCGGTGACTCGGGGAAAAACCTATCGTGCTGCTGCTGGTGGCTCCTGAGGGCCTTGCTGGACATCCTCTTGCAGAGACCACAGGCCGCCGGATAGTGGTCTGGCCCAAGGCAGTGAAGACAGCAGTCGTGTGTATCGGTCAAAGACATGATTTCAGAGCACCGACCACACTTCTTAAAACCACTGGTAGCCATGGGGGAAAAAAAGTACCCCTGTGAGATTGAAGACCCTCCAGGCTGCCAGCGGCAGAAAAAAGGGCACAAAGGCGCCAGAAAAGAAAATAACGAAAGACTACAAAAATTAAACCGAACCAGATGCCAAGGCACCGGGGTCGGTAGGCGGGGAGAGTACCAATGCAATACCGGAGACGAGTTGAAACTCGGGGAACAAACTAATCAACTTTTTCCGGGGACAAGCCAGACAATGTCTGAAGGGCTTTGCGGAAAAAAGGAGACTGAGCAAGATGGCAACTTGGGCGGGAAGGGGACCAGCATGCGTGGTGGCATATCCCAAAGGCTTTCTTTGAAAGCTGGGGGGATGCTTCCATGAGGGCTCCGTCGGTGCCGATGTCACCCATATGTGAGGACTGACTTCCTTCTTGTTCCTGGAGAACTTGCAAAATACGTCTACTTCTGTGAACACCTTGCCATAGAATTCGTGGCCCTGCTTTTAATGAACGAACAGGTTGTCACACCTTGCAAGCCACTGCCACTCTCACCCTTCATGCTTTTATTTTATTTTTAAACAGATTTTAAAAAACCCCTTTAGAATTGTATAGTTTCACCCCTTTACTCACACACTAAAATCCACCATTTAGAGATGTGTGTAACATTTACAAAATTATCAATAAAAAGGAAAGCTGGTTTTCAAACAGACTTATTCTGCTATACTATGGTGGGCAGTCTCTCCTGGAAACTCAGCTCTGTTTAGGTGAAAGTGGATGCCAGGCACAACCCCACACCTGGCAGTGCGCCGGGGTAACTGCTACACATTACAGTCATAACATGCGATTCCCTCTGTCCCACTGATCTAATCAAAACAAACTACAGACAATGGATTTGCTCTTACAATCATGTCGTCTTTGAAAATGCTGCTATCCACACCCCCTCCTCTGGAAGTCAGAGCAACCCACTGCTTCCATGCCGGCTCTGTTACATTCTAGATTTTTCCTTCCAATATGTTGTGCTTTCCAACCCAACGGGAGTTGGAAGAATTATATAAAGGTGTTGAGAAGGTCAGTGTCCATCCATCTGCGGGAAAAATAACTTGTCAAAAATTTAAATGGATGGGTAAAACTTAGGATGGCGGGGGGGGGGGGGGAAGATATACATCGAGTTTGAAAATTGGTCAAACTGGACCAGGGGTTCCAGAGAAATAAGCCCCCCCAAAAATGTAGCCTATTGTCTATGAAAGAAGGTGTTCCACCTTCTATGACATGGAAACTTACATACATTAATATATCTATTAGGGAATTGCACCCTATTCTCTACTTTCCCAACCCCCTAAACTGCCCCCCCAACTGCTCCAAGCCCCAAAAAAGTCCTCACCACTGCCCTACCAACCCAGAAAATGCTGCCACCATGAAAAAAATATCCCCCAAGTGACTCACCACACTGCAAACTGCATAAGCTTACATACAATATGGTATCACAAACATGCACAGAATATCACCCCACAAAGATACATCTACACACAAAAAAAACAAAGAACACAAAACAATACTCCGGAGGGAATTCTGTGCAAAACGTTTGAAAATTCTATGCACAGTATTTTAAAATTCTACATGCTTTTTAGTCATTTTTTGTGTAGAATTCCCCCATCATCAGGCCTATCTTCTCCCTTAGGCCTGAAATTCCCCCCTGCCTTTTCCCTCCAACCAAACATTTGGGAGGTGCTGCCCTACAGTTTGAGATAGATGATATACATTCTGCAAAGATTCAAAGGGGCTGCATTTCCCAGGCTCTACTTAGAGGATGAAAGACATCCGAGTTAATGAAATACTTGATATTTTACCACAAATGACTGCCCTCTCTATGGGGTCCCACTGGCAGCAACAGCGTGTGAGTAATATAGAAAACGAGAGAAAATCATGTGTAAAGCAGTAAGCAAGGGGCCCAGATTTCTTTGACAGCATAAGCTCTTAATAAACCCCTAACGATTTATTCTCTGCATCTCCCAAGTAAAATTCACATTTCTCAAAGCATAAAATAGTACCGAGTACTGATCTGTATTAAAAAGGTCTATTTTCCCCCATTTCAAACAGCAGTTTATACCCTACAATATAGGAAACGGAAACATTTATTCAAGTATTTACTCTGGTACGTCTAAGATTAGGAAAATATATTTTTAAATATCTATTTCAGACTTTTCTTTCCGCTGTTCTAAGACATTCATACTTTCCTTAGGTAAGTATAGGATTTTTACTCTCAGGAAAAAAATGCACATTTTTCTGAGTGCCCCAAGCAAGAAGCTGCAATTTGAGCTAGTGCGGTGGTACAGTAACAACCTGTCATGCAGGAGATCTGGGTTCAGCCCTTCAGCCCAATTTTCTAATCTACAAGTGGTCCAAGCAGTCATAGCCTCCAAGAGAGAATGAGTCCCCGCAATATCTAGCGGCCAGACTCAAAATGTATATGGCCCAGGGGAGATGTAATCTGCAGTTCCTGGCCAAGGCAGTCATGTAGTGGAGGAGCTCGAGGGAAAGGGACTAAAAATGCCGATGAAGGCTCGGTGCCGTAACCACGGGAGAAGTCTCTTTCAAGTGGAATGGAAACCCAAAAGAAGCCAGAGAGCGTTATGCTTTTTGCTTACAATGTCGCTATTTCCTTGCATTTGATTTTCCGATACAGATACTCACAAAAAGGCAGAACCAGCACAAATGACATCAGCTAATTGCTCATAAGTTTCAGTTTTGTGCTAATTCAACCCTTTTGTGTGTGTTAAGTGTCCAGTATTTACATACACTCTTTTACTGGCCACCAATAAAAACAATCCTGCTTTCAGTAAGCATTTACAAGAAATGAACGCCTCTATTTTATACTAAAAAAGGGCAGCACAGTCCATCTTCTCTGCTCTGCCTCTGACTTTCCTAAGGGCAGAAGTTGGTTTAGATCCCAAACCTTAGAGTAGTGGTTCTCAACCTTTTTTGTACCGCGACCCCTTTTACCATTGGTCAACTTGTGGTGACCCCCAATGATAAAATCAAAATGCGTCTCTCTTCCTTTACCGTTAACACATTGTCGCTGTAATCATTTGTTGAATTATTAATATATTATAGGCCTTTGCAATATGTTTTTATTTATAAAATTTACTTATTTAAACCAGAATAATTAATCACAATAACAAGTAACAATATTTGATTTCAAAATTATTATGATTTTGTAGTCAAATCACTAATATGAAATAAAATTATTTTTTCTACCTTTGTTGTCTGACCAAGTTATTCTCTGATCATGCTGGTCCCGATCTGAGGCTTCTGCTTTCCTGTCTTCTCTTAGCTCTCTTTCTGCGGTCTATGGTCCATCTGCCATTTCTTATCTCTTCTTTCGTTTTCTTCACTTCTTTCCATCAGCCTATTTCCAGTCCCAGTAACCCTCCCCAGTATCAGCCCCTTTCCAGTCCTCACTCCCAGTACCTTCCAATGTCAACTTGCATTCCCATGACTGCAACTGGTGTCCATTCCCTTCCAGTCCCCCTCCTTCCCCACTGACCAGTCCCTTCTAGTACAAATACCATGGCAGCCCCTCTCAGATCCACTCTCTTCCAGTTCCATTCTCCCATCCCCTTGTATCAGCCTATTTGTAGCCTTAGCCCCCAGTTTTCTTCCAGGGCCAGCAGCTCTATCCTCCCCTCCACACAATCAGCCCATTCCCAGTCGAAGTCCCCCAATCAGCTCGCTTCCAGTGCTAGACCCCCCTCAACCCCATTACCAGTGCTAGTCTCCCCAAATCAGCCCAATACCAGTCCTAACCCCCCATCAGCTCATTACCAGTCCTAGCCTCCTCTAATCAGCCCATTTCCAGTCCTAACCTCCCCGATCAGCTCATTTCCAATGCTAGCCCCATCAGTCCATTAGCAGTCCTACACCCCTATCAGCACATTATTAGTCCCAACCCCCCCCCCTTGATCAGTCCATTCCCAGTCCTAGCCTTCCCTAATCAACCCATTACCAGTCCTAGCCCCCCCATCTGCCCATTATAATGTTAACCCGCACTCTCTCTCCCCTCTGTCCAGCATTTATCCCCCATCTGTCCAGTATGTCCCCCTGTCTCTTCCCTTTGTCCATGTCAGCCCCCTTCCCTTCCTCCCTCCATGTCAGCCCCCCTGTCCATGTCAGCCCCCCTCCCTCCCTCCCTCCCTCCCTCCATGTCAGTCCCCCCTCTGTCCATGTCAGCCCCCCTCCCTCCCTCCTTCCATCCATCAATGTCAGCCCCCCTCCATGTCATCCCCCTTCCCTCCCTCCCTCCCTCCATGTCAGCCCCCTGTCCATGTCAGTCCCCCTCCCTCCCTCCCTCCATCCATCAATGTCAGCCCCCCTCCATGTCAGCCCTCCCCTCCCTGTCAGCC
The DNA here is from genome assembly GCA_033557465.1 of Ichthyophis bannanicus. NCBI lineage: Eukaryota > Metazoa > Chordata > Amphibia > Gymnophiona > Ichthyophiidae > Ichthyophis > Ichthyophis bannanicus. Next base: position 19,910,558 of record CM066038.1, on the reverse strand, counting down.
CCCTCCCTCCCCTCCCTCCCTCCATGTCAGCCCCCCTCCCTCCCTCCATCCATGTCAACCCCCCTCTCCATGTCAGCCCCCCTCCCTCCCTCCCTCCATCCATCCATCCATCCCTATCAGCCCCCCCTCCGTCCATGTCAGCCCCCTCCCTCCCTCCATGCCAGCCCCCCTCTGTCCATGTCAGCCCCATTGCAGGTTCCCTGCTCCCCTCTCCCCATGTCTGCCTCCTTCTTCTGCAGCCGTGGCTCCGTCTCTTAGGGAACCGCAGCTATGCCTGTAAAACCATTGCGGAGCCTTTCTGTCTCTAAACGGGCTCCGTGCAGCATTGTCCCGCCTCAAAAGGAAGTTGTTTACCTCTTCCTTTGGAGGCGGGACAATGCTACACGGAGCCTGTCAAGAGGCAGGAAGGCTCCGCAATGGTTTTACAGGCATAGCCGTGGTTCCCTAAGAGGCAGGGAGCCGCGGCTGCATTAGAAGGGAGGCGGTGAGTTGTCGCTGCCGAGAAGCGGACTCGGCAGCGGCAGCAGCAGCAGCTTGTGCGTTTTGTTTTGTTTTTAAACAGCGGAGTGAGGCGACCCCTGCTAAATCCTGTGGTGACCCCCGTGGGGGTTGCGACCCCCAGGTTCAGAACCGCTGCCTTAGAGAGACCGACCGACACCGAGACATGTAGCTGAGATGAGGCTTAGTGATATCTTCCAGTGGGGATTATGTCAACACTGCGAGACCCAGAAACTCAACTTCCTCGCCTCTTCTCCACGCAGAAGAACTAATGTAATAAGCTGTGTTGGGAAACTGCTCTGAAGCTTAGCACACATGCACTGAAATGTTTACTGCATCGAGGGAACCCCAAGGGCAGGCAAATTACCACAGTAATAAATGCATGCTGACAAAACACAACACACAGCACCATGCCATCGTTTTCTGCATCGGACTTAAGTCTCTTCTTTCCTGTCAGGAAGAGGAAGGGAAAGGGAGACCCCCCTCCCCCTTTTAAAGAGGCTATTGGGACTACAGTATTTGGCACGGGGAAATCCTCCCCCCAAAAGCCTCTGAAGCGGTGGCACAGTGCCCAACAATACCTACCTGGTCTTGGGAAAGCATCCACCGTATTCTCTTCATGCGCTGCCATCTTGAAGAATAGCAGCGCTTGACCCCGAGCAGTACATCAGAATGTACCACCAGGTGTCAGTCTGCAAAAACAGGAAGCCCCTCCCCTAGCGGTACATTCTAATGCTGGGAAAGGAGAGCCAGCTACACACTCACAAAATACCTTACCTTGCTCACATATGCAAAATATGGATATAGCCTCACTAAATACAGAATACAGGAGCACATATTAGAAAACAGAAAAGCGCAGACCGTATATATACAGCATGGAGGAAGAATGAGGTTGGGCAACCGTGTCCAAAGCAGCAGAAAGGTCAAGGAGGATGAGGATCGAGTAAAGGCCCTTGGATTTGATGATGAACAAGTCATTGGAGACGTTGGAAAGAGCCATTTCATCCTCTACATTCTACTGAAATGGCTCTTGCCAAAATCTCCACTAGTGGCATTCCTAGTCCCCTGCCCCCCCCCCCCAGGCAGCATGTCACTTTGTGGCGCGACACATCAACTACCCCCTGCGCCGAGCCCACACATCCATGGCAGCATGGCAAGCTTGCCTAAAAGCAGAGTGGCTTGCCACACTGGCCCCAGTGCAGCCCATTGTCTCTCTCTTCCAGCTGAAGTCTCGCAAATCGCAAAACGTCAGCTGGACGAGAGACAGAGAGAGACACAATGGGCCTGCATTGAAGGCAGCGCGGCAAGCCACCCAGCTTTTAGGTAAACTTTACACACTGCTGTGGATATGTGGGTCTAGCAGTGGTGCACCCCCCTCCTGGCCAGCACAAGGGTGGGCCACACCCACTGCCCCCCCCCCCTTCATATGCCACTGGCCTCCACCGACATTTTGAGGCCAAATCCAAGAGATTTTACTCTGTCCTCATCCTTCTTGACCTCTGTTTCTTTTGACACTACTGACCACCTTCTCCTCAATGCCTAGTTCTCACTGGGATTTAGGAGCTCTGTTCTATCTGGTTTCTTATCTCCCACCATACTTTCAGTGTATGTTCTGGTGGATCCAACTCTGCCATCCTGCTCTCAGCGTACCCCAGGGATCTGTCTTGGGACCTCTCCTTTCCTCTCTCTACACCCAGTCCCTCCAAAAACAGAAATTCAGAGTGGGTGTAATGTGGCAGGCCTTGAGTACGCACATGTACTCAAAGGCGCCCTCCCCGCCCCCCAACTCATCTTTAGTGCTGCAAATTCATGTGGAGTGGCAGTAGACACAGCAGAGAGAAGCAAGCAGGAGGGCAAGAGAGACATGGAGGTGGAAAGCTGTAGCAGCAGTACAAAGAGTAAAATTGAGGACTGAAGGGTGACAAGGATGAAGTTTGAGTAGACAGAGATGCAAAAAATAAAATAAAATAGAAGAAAGCTGAAATATCAACACCAGAGATGGATGTAGGGGAGGAAGTGAAGGCAGAAGGAGCGAAGAAATAGCCAATGGAGAGAAGACCCTGGGGAGAGAGTTAAAACAGACAGAGGAGGCAGAAACCAGAAACTAAGCAAAGCAATTAGAGCAATTAAAATGGCTACTTAACAAAACGGTAGACTAAAAGAATTTTATTTTCAATTTAGTGACTGGAATGTCAGATTATGGAATTTACATGCGCTCTTGATATTTTGCACAGTAGAGGGGAAATGCGTTGCCGCTTCTATGGTTCTGGTACTGCACTGCATACAGATCGGGGCTTCTTAACGTTTCAGTTTAACGCTTGTTTACATATATGTAGTGTTAGCCTGTGGTAATTCATTCTGCACTCAGTATGTGTAACAAGGCTAAGTATTCTGTCAGCATGGATCCTCTATGTAGGGATGTGTAATAATCCGACTTGTTTGGTTTTCCCAGTAGGTGTGCTGAGGTTCTAATCTAGAGCCTACTGCAATAATTTACAGAGCTACTCTTTTACGGGTAGGTTCCTTGTTGTGCGAGTTCTGTCTCACTGCCGCTTGAAATTGAATATGGCCAAAACTGAGCTGCTTATTTTTCCCCCCAAAACCTCCTCTCCTCTTCCTTCTTTCTCAGTCTCTGTGGATAACTCTCTACTCCTCCCTGGTTTCCTTGGCTCGCAAGCTTGGGATTGTCTTTGACTCCTCCCTCTCCTCCACACACATCCATCTGATAGCTAAGACCTGCCATTTCTGTGTCCCTTGGGGAAACTGCTAGGTACGTATGACCTAGATTGGCCACTGTTGGAAACAGAATACTGGGCTTGATGGACCTTGGTCTGACCCAGTATGGCATATCTTATGTTCTTATGTTCTTTCTCTACAACATCGAAAAAATCCACCCATTCCTTTCTGAACACACTACTAAGTCACTTATCCTCTCCTTAATCACCTCCCGACTGGACTACTGTAACCTACTCCTTGCTGGTCTGCCTCTGAGTCATCTCTCTCCCCTTCAATCTGTTCAACACTCTGCTGCGCGGCTAATCTTCCGCCAGCCTCGTAATGCTCATATTACCCTCTTCTCAAGTCACTTCATTGGCTCCCTATCCTTTTCCACATCCATTTCAAACTTCTCCTACTGACCTATAAGTGCATTCACTCTGCAGCTCCTCACTACCTTTCCTCTCTTATCTCTCCCTACATCCCCCCTCGGGAACTCTGCTCTTCTGGCAAATTGCTTCTATCTGTCCCCTTCTCTTCTATTGCTAACTCCAGACTTCGCTCCTTTCATCTTGCTGCACCTTACGCCTAGAATAAACTACCTGAGTTTGTACGTCAGGTGCCTTCTCTGACCCTTTTCAAATCCAGGTTGAAAACACTTCTCTGCCGCCTTTGGATCTTGACTCACCTGATCTCCTTTTTCCTTTGTGTTGTCTGTCTTGACTAGATTGTAAGCTCTGATGAGCAGGGACTGTCTCTTACATGTCTGTGCAGTGCTGAGTATGTCTTGTAGCACTATATAAATGCTCAGTAGTAGTAGCAGTAGTTCTGGGCCTGAGTCACTTTTGCAGTATGTTGTATTCATAATATGTCTGTCTGTTACTGGAAAGGTTTTACGCTGCTGTTACTGAGATGAAACCAGACTGTCTTTGTATGGCAAGTTCTGTCCATCCGTTCTTGGGCAAGGGGGAGGGGGTATTCTATGGATGCAGAATATAAGGTGCAGCTACTAAGCTCTGGTAAGAACACATTTTATTATAGGAGTCACTACCCTGCATGTTCATCTGTATCACAGGTTTGTGGTTCCTGTGGTAAAATATATATTTGCATCGCTGCAGCGAGATCACACATACCTGGCTGTAGGAACACAGCTAGTGGGCCCTACGTCTTTGCCGTTAGCTCTTAAAAATGCCAATGGTAGGATGCATTTGAACCACACCCTCCCCAAACATCTGGCCCCAGATCTCCCCATCCTCCCACCCCACAAACCTTCCCAGGCACTTACTGCAGTTTTGCTTGGTATTCTAGTGACGGGCAAGAGGAATTTGCAGATTCAAAATGGTGTTGTTGACCCCTATCAGTAACCTTATGGTACTACCAGCAGGGGGTCAAGCTGCCCAATAAGAGCATGTACCCTTTTCTAGCAACTGGGCTCTTGTGGCAGGGGGCAAACATAGGGGTCTTTGGCCGAGGCTTCCCAGGAGCATTGGGTACTGCTTCAGCGGACTGATGCTTTCGGGGAGTAAAGATCAGATCAAAGCTGGCAATTTTTCTAGGAGTAACAGATATAACTTGCATTTGCATAGTAGTGAGGTGCCTTGCAAGCGTCTGCATCTCATCATGTAACTTATACTGGACAAACAAATGTGCATGAAAGGACAAAAAACACAAGTTTTGCCATTTAAGATACGTTATTTGACTAAAATCATGCCTTATTCCCTTAATGCAAATTGGGAGTCATTCTGAAACAGGAATAAGCCCTTGGACGTATGGTGGAGACGTTTTTCTAATGCAGGTGTCTAGGATCGTATTCTGATACACTTGTGGCCCTCTACGTAAACGGCGCTGCACGGAGATCTCAGAATGGGAGGGGACGGAATGAGGTGTGGTCAGCCACGGAGACGTGCAATGCATATTCAGGAAAGGCCCATGCATGTCATGCACGTTTCCCGCAAACGACCATGTTATACCAGTGGAAACGTGGAATACGGCCAGGGCTTAGAAATATTTCTGCTCTGCCCTGCAATGCGTCCCATAGAGATGAATGGCTGTGACAAAGAAGTTGTGAACCAGTGTGTCTGCAGTCTGGAAGACCACAAGATGCAGTTGTAAAGAACAGAATGCAGAGGTGGGGGAAGGTTGTATGGTGAAGACACATTACTACACACCCCTACAGAAATATTCAGAAGTGCAATGGTGATTATTTCAACCATGCTGACAATTGCTGTGCGAGCTACAGGAGATGATCTAGGACACCGTCTGTCATCCGAGAAGTGGGATAGTTGATGTAGGGATTGTACGTGGCTGAGTATAGGATGGATGCATGTGTGGGTGAGAAACCCACATCAGATTAGTATCCGGAGACCCCATGCCATCATGTTATACCAGCTGTTTTCTAGAGGTGCAAGGCATCTGTACTGCAAATGTACGTTTTGTGTGACTGCAAGTGAAATAGTGTGTGTGTGTGCTTAGAGGGATGCATGGGGGAACCTGGTGTGTGCAACTGCAATTTTGGGGGGAGGTGGGGAGGAAATCAGTGCCTGGCCAGTACCTGGTCTGCAATGTGACCAGGTGCCAGTGTGATCGGCAAAGATACAGGCAGAAAGGGATCTCTACAGCTAAATGTCAAATCATATCCCTGTAAGCGATAACAGACCCTCAGAATGAGTGCATGCAACAGGACGCACAGCACCATCAGCGGTCTTATTAATGTGCACACTTGTATAGACGGATGCTGGTGCTCTTGGGCATCTAGTAATGCCGTTTGCGCTGGTGCATGCGTTCAGTCTAAGGGTCCCTATTTAATTTCAGGGATATGCTCTGACATTTAGCTGTAGAGGACCAGTTCTGATTTCTCCTGGTCCATACACAGCATTGTACAGACTGTTCTTAGAGATGACCAATGCAAGCACAGCTAAAAGGTTCACCTACTGTCATTATGTTGTGCTGCAGGGTATTGTCGTGCACCACCCTGGTGGCCAGTGGTCGTAAGGGTAGGTGGGACACAAAAATTATTTTATTATGAGAGGAGGGTCTTTTAAGAGCCAGGTGTAACCTGGTCTTAGCAGTTCAGCTCCTAACTAAGAAAAATTGTGAATGCAGAGTAGAGGGTTAACAAGGCATTTATTTCCCTTTACACATAAGATTCAGCTGGGTTGCAACCTAAAGAAAGAGTCCTTAACTTCAGGAATGAAATCAACTCAGGTTAACGGAAAAACTGTTATGCTTCACAGTTGTAACAATGCTTAGTTAAGCTTTCCAGAGTAAAGCAAAATGTTTCAGCACTCTTCTTCCATTTAGCAAATGAATAACATTCTGAAGATAACATATATCATTCACAGGTTTAACAGTGACTCTGCACTGCCTGAAATACACAAAGAACAGTCCATCTCTTCCTGAGATAAAAGGCTTGGCTCTACAAGTTCCACTTGCATCGGCTCAGAATTATCTCTGTCTGTATCAGTGGTTTCACTGGCTATAATTTCTGGCCAGGCCCTAGTCCTGTTCTCTGGATGTTTAAAGAGTTCCTCTAGTGTTTGCCAATGAAGATGGCCTACCCTCAGGCGTTGGCCACTTGGCTTGTGAGAGGTAGCTTTGCTACAGGTTTAGCATTACTTTCAAAAGGCTTTTTATAAGGTAAGATTTTCTTCATAGAAACAGAGTCAGCATACCTTGGCTTCCAGCAGCATATAGAACTGGGATTTCCTCCTTCCCGCAGTTCTTCAGGAACACAATCCCTGTGCCAGTCTCCTCTCTGAAAGATTCTGTTACCTTTCGGGTTAGCCCCAGGTTCCTCTGGTACAAGCAGGTTTCTTTCTTTCACTCTGCTTTGCCTCCATAGGTGATTGTTCCTTTGCCCAGCACTAGTTTCCCAAGTGCTTCTTTCTGCTTGGTCCTTGCTTGTGGTGCTTCTCTCTCGTAAACCTTCAGCTTTACCTCCAGCTCCACACCTGCAAGCACTGCTCTGTCTTATCCAGTCTCCAGTCTTCCGTTTATAAAGCTCTCCTGTGTTTGAGCTTCCCGGGCTGACTGTCAGGTGCTCTCGATTAGCTAAGTATGTCCACTCAGGCTCTGTGAGTGCACACCTGCTCCCTCTAGCTGTTCTGTGCAGATATTGCATCTTGTGCACATCTTTTTCCTCATGAAAAACAGCTTCTTCTCCTGCATTTTTGCTTTCATCAGCCCCTGCTGCATGACAGTATATATCAGGACACTCATATCACTTTTTACTTGCTGTTGTCACATCTCTGAGTGCACAGAGATCACTTTGCAGTGTCCTCATCACACAAAGGACTAGCTTCTATGGTCTGTTTTGCATTAGTACATTTGTATCAAACATTTTCATGGGTAGTTGGCATGGGCACCCCAGCATCAGTGTGAGAAGCAGCTTTGGGGATGTGCGGTTTTAACGGAGGAGGTGTGGCCGCATGGAGACGGGCAGCACCAGAGCCGTAAATCTATTTGAAATTTGCCAAGGGCAGGCACATCCATGCTGCTTGCTACATATGCCTGTGTCCCAGGGTTTGGGCGTGCCGCACCAAACAAGTCTCTGTCCCTGATTCTGGACCTGCGAGCACCTTTCTCATCAGGTTCATTCCCGCAGAGCCTAAAACACACTTCCATCAAGCCCCTACTGAAGAATAATAGACTGGACCCATCCAAGGTTGATTCCTTCAGACCTATCTCGAGCATCCCTCAGCTTGCAAAAATCATTGAGAAGGCCGCCCAACAACAAATCCAACATCATATTGACACTGAAGCACCACTAGATCCATCGCAACATGGCTTCAGGGAAGCACATGGAGTTGACACAGTCCTTACAACACTATTCAATGTTCTAGTAACAGGAATAAACAACATACAACAGGGTTTCGTCCTCATCTTCCTGGACATCTCCGCTGCTTTCGACTCTGTGAGTCATGATATACTCCTACAACGCTTGAAAGATAAGGGGATTCAAAGCACAGCACTCGAGTGGTGTAAATCCTACCTATCTAACAGGTGGCAACAAGTAAAAACAGGCCACGCATCCTCAGAACCATTCCTGCAATCACAGGGTGTCAGCCAAGGATCGTCCTTATCGGCACTAATGTTTAATATCTACATGCAGCCGATATGTGACTTGATCAGATCCTTTAATGTACAATGTCTCGCTTACGCAGATGACCTCCTCCTATATATGCCGTTCACAATTGAACATCCAGTATTCTCCCCAATAATCAAATGTTTTGAAGCTGTAGCTGAATGGTTGCTATCACAAAACCTTCGGATAAACCACAGCAAAACCGACGTTCTTTTTGTCACAAGGAACCGTAAGTTCATACCGCCTCCATCACTACTCGTCAACAACATAGAGTTGAAATCAAAAGCTACCATCCGTTACCTCGGCATCACATTGGATCAGCACTTGGATATGACAACTCATGTCAAGAACATCACAAAAAATGTATATTATAAGATCAAATCGCTACGTCACCTCCGCTCCCTACTAGATCCCACAGACTTCCGAACAACCTTCCAAGCATTAGTCCTCCCACACCTGGATTTTGCCAACATCATCCTACATGGCCTCCCTCAATCAACTTTAAACCCGCTTCGCCTAGCCATGAATACAGCCGCCAGAGTCCTCTCCGGCTCATCAAGATCTGACCATATAACACCCATCATGAAAGAACTGCATTGGTTACCATTACATGCCAGAATCCAGTATAAGTCTTTAGTCCTTACTTTCAAGGCACTAAATAACTACCCCCCTACGCCAATCAGCAAGCTCATCCATGGCACCCTGGAAAACAGAAAAAGGAGAACCACATCAATGAACACCTTAATTGTCCCGAAGATAATAACGAAGTGTACTAAGGCCACCTCCAACAGGGCCTTCTCCTTATTTGCTCCTCTAAACTGGAATGCACTACCTCACGAAATCCGTGCTATCAAAAACCTAATCCTATTCAGAAAAGCATTGAAATACCACCTGTTCACAAAATGCTAACCAGAAGTCAACCTAGTCACTAACAAAACTACCACCTCAATACAACCTGAAAAGGGCTAGTTGGTCAACCTTTCTCTCTAGTCTTATTAGTGAACCACATTGTAACATCCAATCGAGTTTGATATTACTGTATATACCATTAAGTTAATCTGTACATAGTTCCCCCGGTTGTCCTATTGTTGAAGTTCCCTGTTCAATGTAAAACTCAATGTTACTTGTATGCATTGTAGTATGTTCTTGTTCTATGTACACCGCACTGATTATAATAGCGCGGTATAAAAGAATTGTTAAATAAATAAATAAATGTCCAAAACCAAGCAAGTGGAATTAGGATCAAGCGGGGCCCGTTTTTCATTTAAAGGTGCCTGCGGGAATTACGCTCATTAGTAATGCACCTCTCAATGTTTTCAATTACTCCCATTGACAGTCCAGTGTGCAGGGTCAGAGGTCAACATTCTTAATACATGTAGTCGAGAACCAGTAAGTGCTATAACCTTTGCTGAATACAAGTTTGTTTCTTTTATTACAGTCTGGGAATAAAGCTTGTGTCTTTTTGGGAGGGAACTGTCTGGCTAAGGTTCCCAGTGAGGGGATCCTTCCTATTTCCTAATCACAGCTCTGGAGGGGGCTTCCCCTTGTGTAGCTTGAGGAAGGGGAGGGAGGAATCCTGGGGCAGCCTTGGAGAGAGTAATGGAGGGTAGGAGGGGGCAATGCCTGGGAGCTGAATTGCTTAGTGAACACCACATATTCCCTTACCTGGAAAAATATTACTGACATCTTACAGCACTGTTCTCAATTAGTGTTAATAAATTCATGGGGGTGGAGATCCCAGGCATCACACAATGAAAAGCCGCAGAGGACGGTCAGTGCTAAAGCCTGGAGTGGGCACAAGGGTGTTAAGGGTTTAGAATGCAGAAAGACACTGGGAATTTGCAAATAAAGGTTCATGGTGCCGCAGCCCAATAAAGGTCGGTTCCGATTCAGCAAAAATCCCAAGGAGGAAGAAATTAAGAATTAGCTCAAATAAGATATCAGCATAAGCTGAATCGGGGGCTAAGATGGAAGCTGCTCGGTAGCCATGAGTCTGTTCAGAATGACTAGACTTTGTTCCTGCATAATATTGCTCCCCCTCCCCCACCCCCGGATCATGGTCTATGCCTCAAACTCCAGGAATATCCCCGCTGTTGACCCAGCCCAATCCCGTTCTTCCCCTCCCAGTGACTTTGGTGAGCTGCAAAGAGAACTAGTCTCATTGTCCACACTGGACTTGGGGCCAATTTTCAGTAGCCATGGCCAAAAAGGTGTTTTCCCCACAGAGAGATCTCTTTTCAACCACCCCACCCCCCAAGTGCAGGGAAAGTTTGTGCCAGTTACAGGGCCAAGACCATCCTAGCAAAGTTTGCACTGGGAGCTTTTTTAAATTTCCTGCAGTGAATTTGCACTTTCAAAAAAAAAAAAAAGTCAGCGGTGCCAAATGGGCTAGGAAAATTCAGAGGGAAGCTTCTTGGAGCATTTCCCTTTGAAAATAAGTTTCTAAGCTTGTGGGAGGACTATAAAATGTTTTCTCCAACACTATCACTTAGTCCAGGAGGACCGCATTCTCCGGCTACACAAGCTGGTGCTACCCACTTGCCCCCATCTATAAGGCAGCAAGGGCAGGGGCTGTTTGTTGGTAGCTGGGCAGGGGCTGTTGGTGGCTGTCGAGACACTGGGAAATGGTTAGCAAGCGCTAGCGTGGAGCAAGCCAGAGCCGCTGTGTCTCCGGAACAATCTGTGAGATAATTTAGTCCCCTGCTTCTCAAGGTTGTGTTTGCCAAACCAGCAACTATCAGCTTCGACAGATTTTTGAAAGCCATTGTGAACTTGTCCACAGGCATGACTTGTAGATCAGATGAAAAGAAAAAGTCTTCATGAAATTTCAGAATCCAAAGTACCGCTTCGCAGGTGACCCAAGTACATGAAAGACATGTGAATACGAGGCGGGGAAGGCAGTTAACTTCCAGTTTGCCTATAATTAAGAGATAATGTAGATTTACATAAACATAAGAACTTGTGATTTATAGAGCTTGCTAGTTCCAGTAATCAAAGTAGACATGCTTAAACAGCACCTTACAGAGCTTGTTAAAATACCGTCTTACATCTAAGGCTTCATAGTCCTTTGAGGAAAAGGAGTGGCAGACTGGAAAAGGTTCAGGACACATACGTTTCGTTGCTAATCTTGAGGTAGTCACTATGTTGGAAAAAAGAAAGCCTGAAAGACTGCGACAGTCTGGAGTTACACAGCAACTGCAGTCCGAAGATCTATTTTATTTATTTATTTATTTATTTGCGTTTCTTATATACCGCACTATTTGTGATCAGCGCGGTTTACATAGAACAAACAGTATCCGACAATATGCAAAAGTCAGGTCATTACATTGAACAGGAACAAGTAACTTGGACAACAGGGTAAACTATATACATCTGCGATACCTTGAGTAAGGTAAATTATATACATGTACAAATGAAATTATTAGGTATAGGTCATTACTTTTTTCTGGTCATTAAGATGTTGTCACTCAGTGAACCAAGCGTGGCGACACCCACACAAGAGAATAGAGCAGTTTTTGCAATTAAGGTCACAGGAGGCACAAATAGGGGCCCAACATCTTTCCAAAGCATCCACGCAAATCTGCTATTTTATTTCGAAGAGCATGCTTTGGTTTTGTGAAGTTAATCAGGAAGGGGAAAGATAAATGTGAACTAGTCCATGTATTGTGTCCCGATACCCCCGCAGGTGGGACCTGGATCATCTCCCAAATATGAACGGAGGTACTATCTATATCCATGTCATACGAGCGCTGCAACTCCTGAGATGCTATGTCCTCGCCATGCTTCAGTTTATATTTTGACCTCTCTTTCATGGCTTGGACAGACCACTGCAACTCTGATGAATTTTCATATTAATTCCCTTAGTGTTAATGATTATTGGAACCGAACCATTTCATGCTCAGTTCCCCTGGTTCTTTCCCTTTAAAGCCTGGCTGCAGAGCTGGACAGCACCCACAGTCCTGAAACACTAAAGTATTAAACGATCAAGAAATGCATTTGATAGATACGCATCAAAAAATCTAGAGAAAGCATGAACAAGAAAAAATCTTTGACCTGGCTTCTAAAAAACAAGCTCCCGCAGGCACAAAAGGAAGGAAAGATCAGCTCCTTCAGCCACAAAAATCAGCGCTCTCAGTCCCTGGACAAGCCCAATGGTAGTATTATGTATGTGCAAAATGTCTTGGGGGAGGGGTGGCCCCCCAGAGACCACAGGAGTTCTGTAAAAGCATGAGAGGAGAGCCAACTCGGCACACAGCTGTTCCACATTCCCCATTAAAAGGGCTGGAACAGCAGGCAGACCCATTTACTAAAAGGAGAAAAAAGCCGCTCGGTGTACTATACAGCTAATGAATGTTAAACAGCTGGCTGTGGCAGAATCCCATTGCAAAAAATACAGGGGCGTTTTGGATTTGTGGCTTTAGAGAACGCTGGGGAATTAAAATATACAGACAGCACTAATATACGCCAAATCTTATCCAGAGGCAGAGTTAACCGGTAATAAATCCCCAATAAAAAGTTGCCGCTGAGCTTCACAAAGTACAGATGATGGCTCTTAAATGTCACCAGTGAAGAGGCAATGAAAGGGCCACTCCTATGGTAGGACAATCTCCCCCCCCCCCACCCCCGTCTATATGGTAATGATAGAAAACATTATCCTAACATGACAAGGTTTAAGAAACTGAAAGCCCCAGCTGTCAAGTCTTGGAAACGCTTCTAATAACGACTGGCAGTAGAAAACATCATATTGGTGCATCTAGTTGGCCCAGTGGAGAAATTTTCAACTGGAGTGGATAAGCATATAACACCCATCTTTACTCCAAGCTGAAGAACCCTAACTTTCCTCAAAGGGCATTGCTCCAACTCCTCTGTTTTGGTCACCCGTCTCTGTACCTTTTTCTACTTCTAGACATAACATAAGAACATAAGATATAAGAACATAAGATATGCCATAATGGATCAGACCAAGGTCCATCAAACCCAGTATCCTGTTTCCAACAGTGGCCAATCTAGGTCATAAGTATCTAGCAATTTCCCCAAAAGACACAGGTTCCACAATGCTTGTATTGGGTCAAGCAGTGATATCCTGGGTCCCTTTTAATAATGGTTTATGGACCTTTCCTCCAGGAACTTGTCCAAACCTTTTTTAACCCCAGCTACACTAACAGCTTTTACTACATCCTCCGGTAACAAATTCCAGAGTTTGATTAAACATTAGGTGAAAAAATATTTTGTCTTATTAGTCTTAAATTGGTTACCCTGTAGCTTCACTGCATGTCCCCTAGTCTTTCTATATTCTGATGAGGTCTACGTTTACCCATTCCACTCCGTTCATTAATTTATAGACTTCTATCATATCTCCCCTCAGCCGTCTCTTTTCCAGGTTAAAGAGCCCTAACCTTTTTAGCCTCTCCTCATAGGAGTATCCTTCCATCCCCTTTACCATTTTGGTGGCTCTTCTCTGAACCTTTTCTAATAATGCTATATCCTTTTTAAGATACGGCGACCAGAATTGCACACAATATTCACGTTGCGGTCGCACCATGAAATGACAGAAGCATTATAATATCCTTTGTTTTATTCTCCATGCCTTTCCTTTTGATTCCTAGTATTCTATTTACTTTCTTGGCCGCCGCTGCACACTGGGCCGAGGGTTTCAACGTCTTACCCACGATGTTGCCCAGATCCTTTTCCTGAGTGGTGATTCTTAATATGGAATCTTGCATCGTGTAACAGTAGCTTAGATTGTTCTTTCCTAGGTACATAACTTTGCACTTGTCCACATTAAATTTCATTTGACATTTGGATGCCCAGTCTTCCAATTTATCAAGGTCCTCTTGAATTTTTCACAATCCTATTGGGTTTCAACAACTTTGAATAATTTTGTGTCAAAACTATGAGACCTATTCTAACCACCTTAAAAAATACAGAGGCAACAGAAAGTGCAAAGAAAAACTACCACTCCGTCATACTAACTAATTCCATAAACAGACCAAGAGAACTATTTACCATTGTACAAAATCTAACAAACAAAACATATAATTCAAGCAAACCCATCACTGATATATCACCACAGACATTAGCCCATTATTACATGAACAAAACAAAAAGTACCCTTACCAATATCACCTAGAAAAGCATACTGTGATCAAAGAATTGGTCAGACTTCCACCTAATATCCAAAGACACACTCAAGAATATAATCTCAAACCTTAATACAACTTCCTATTTAGACCCATGCCCAGTAAACTGCATAAAGAAAACTCTACCAATTCTCTCCTCTTTCATACCTATAATTAAACTTTCGTTACAAGGGTACTTACCTCCAACCCTTAAACATGCACAAATACGTCCAACACTCAAAAATGGTATCCTTGACAAAACTTCACCCAATGCTTATAGACCTATATCGAGCATACCCTTCATGGCCAAACTAATTGAAAAAGTAATCCAAATTCAAACTCAAGATTACATCGATACCTCTGCCCCTCTTGATGAACATCAATATGGCTTCCGCCCCTACCACGGAGTAGAAAGGCTACTTAGAAACATAGAAACATGATGACAGAAAAAGACCACATGGCCTATCTAGTCTGTCCTTCCATAACAACAACTACAACAGTCCACTTTTTACCTTTAGAGATCCTCTGTGTTGGTCACATGCTTTTTTGAATTCAGTTACTGTCCTCATCTCTACCACCTCCACTGGGAAACTATTCCATGGATCCACTACTCTTTCTGTAAAGAAATATTTCCGCATATCACTCCTGAATCTATCTCCCTTCACCCTCATCCCATGTCCCCTCGTAGCAGAACTTGCTTTCAACTGAAAGAGGCTCTCTCCCTGAACATTTATGCCACGGAGGTATTTAAACATCTCAATCATATCACCTCGATCCCGCCTTTCCTCTAAGGTGTACATATTAAGATCCTTAAGTCTGTCCTCATATACTTTATAATGAAGACCATTAATCATTTTAGTAGCAACCCTCTGCACCGACTCCATCCTGTTCACATCCTTTTGAAGGTGCGGTCTCCAGAATTGCACACCATACTCCAAATGAGGTCGCACCAAAGACTTATACAGAGGCATTATCACCTCCTTTTTTCTGCTAGCCATTCCTCTCCGTATGCACCCAAGCATCCTTCTAGCTTTTGCCATCACCTTTTCTACCTGTTTAGCTACTTTAAGATCATCAGACACAACCACGCCTAGGTCCCGCTCTTCTTTAGTGGACAAAAGTACTTCACCTCCTATACTGTATTGCTCCCTTGGATTGCTGCAGCCCACATGCATGACCTTACATTTTTTAACATTAAATCCCAGCTGCCAAATTCTAGACCATTCTTCAAGCTTAGCTAGATCCCTCCTCATGTTATCTACACCTTCCTGGGTGTCTACTCTATTGCAGATTTTGGTATCATCTGCAAAGAGGCAAACCTTACCCGACAGCCCTTATAGTAGTACTACTTATAGTACTACTATAAGTAGTATTACTATAGTATAGTACTACTATAGTATAGTACTACTTATAGTACTTATAGTACTTATAGCAGTACTATAAGTACTGATAAGTATAGTACTACTTATAAGTATAGTACTACTAGACACACTTGTTAGAGGAATTGATGACCCTAAACAAGCGTTTATTCTACTATTTCTAGACATCTCTGCAGCATTTGACAGTGTATTCATTTATTTATTTATTTACATTTTCTTATATACCGAGCTATAAAAAGATTTAGGCGTCATTGTGGATACCATGTTAAAACCCTCGGCCCAGTGTGCAGCGGCAGCCAAGAGAGCAAATAGAATGCTAGGTATCATAAGGAAAGGAATGGAAAATAAAACAAAAGATATTATAATGCCTCTATACCATTCCATGGTGAGACCGCACCTTGAATATTGTGTGCAATTCTGGTCACCGCATCTTAAAAAGGATATAGCGTTATTAGAAAAGGTTCAGAGAAGAGCCACCAAAATGGTAAAGGGGATGGAAGGATACCCCTATGAAGAAAGGCTAAAAAGGTTAGGGCTCTTTAACCTGGAAAAGAGATGGCTGAGGGGAGATATGATAGAAGTCTATAAATTAATGAACGGAGTGGGATGGGTAAACGTAGATCGATTGTTTACGTTATCAGAATATAGAAAGACTAGGGGACATGCAATGAAGCTACAGGGTAAACTATTTAAGACTAATAAAAGAAAATATTTTTTCACTCAACATGTAATCAAACTCAGGAATTTGTTACCTGAGGATGTAGTAAAGGCTGTTAGTGTAGCTGGGTTTAAAAAAGGTTTGGACAAGTTCCTGGAGGAAAGGTCCATAAACCATTATTAAGAAGGGACCCAGGATATCAATGCTTGACCCAGTACAAGCATTGAGGAACCTGTGTCTTTTGGGGAAACTGCTAGGTACGTATGACCTAGATTGGCCACTGTTGGAAACAGGATACTGGGCTTGATGGACCTTGGTCTGACCCAGTATGGTATATCTTATGTTCTTATGTTCTTATTCAACATCAGTGCGGTTTACATGGAACATAAAACATACACGTTGCATATAATGAACTGTGCTTACAGGAAAGCACAGTTACTTACCTGTAACAGGTGATCTCTGGGAACAGCAGGAATAAGTCTTCACATATGGGTACGTCGGTAACGACGGAGCCTGCGCGGGAACACTCCCCAGCTTCCCAAAAAGGAAAGCTTTTGGGAGCATCCCACAGCGCCTGCGCACTGCCTTCCCTAACCAACTCTCCTCAGTTCGAGTTTAAAGCTGAGACAATAGAGAGAGAGGAAAGGAAAGATAGAAAAGAGATACAACTCCTAGGGGAGGTGGGTGGGTTGTGAAGACTTATTCCTGCTGTTCCCAGAGATCACCTGTTACAGGTAAGTAACTGTGCTATCTCCAGGAACAAGCAGGAATGAGTCTTCACATATGGGGACTCCCTAGCTAAGATGCCTGGGAGTTCCCCAAGGATTTGAGACCCTGAAGGGGGTCTGCGTCCTCCTATGGATCTCAGGCATCCATCCAGGGAAGGAGGGTAGGAGTTGTTTAAGAATGGAACAGGTGTCTGAGGACAGCCTGACCAAACAAGGCATCCCGGCGGGAATCCTTGTCCAAGCAGTAATGGGCTGTGAAGGTATGAACAGAGGCCCAAGTGGCTGCTCGACAGATCTGGTCGATGGAGACAGAATTTAGATGAGCCATAGAGGTGGCCATGGCCCTCACATTATGAGCTGTGACATGGCTCTCCAGAGAAAGGTTCTTACTCTGGTAGGCGAAAGAAATGCACTGAGCAATCCAATTGGACAGTGTTCTTTTAGAGACTGGAAGTCCCAAATGAGAAGGATCAAAAGCAACAAAAAGCTGGGAAGACTTTCTATGTTGCTGTGTCCTATGTAAGTAAAAAGCAAGAGCTCTTTTACAATCTAAAGTATGAAGATTCCTCTCTGCACTGGATGCATGAGGAGCTGGAAAAAAGACAGGCAGATATACCTCTTGATTAAGATGAAAAGATGAGACCACTTTAGGCATAAAGTGTGGATTTGTCCTAAGGACTACCTTGTCATGATGGAACCTTGTGTAAGGTGGATTAGCCACTAAGGCCTGCAGTTCACTGATGCGGCGAGCAGAAGTGACTGCAATAAGGAAAATAACCTTCCAGGAAAGAAATTTCAAGGAGGTAGTGGCTAGGGGTTCAAAGGGCGGCTTCATGAGCTGACCAAGAACCAAGTTTAAGTCCCATGCCACCAGAGGAGGCCTAATGGGAGGTTTAGTTAAAGTGAGGCCTCTCATGAATCTTGAAACAAGAGGATGAGAGCAGATAGGTTGTCCATTGATGGGCTGAAGGGATGCTGCAATAGCACTCAAATGGACTCTTACTGAATTTGTCTTAAGTCCTGCATTGGAGAGATGCAGGAGATAGTCTAACAAAGAAGTTAAAGGTAGTGCCAGAGGGTCAAGACCCCTTTCTGCACACCAAATGGAAAATCTTTTCCATTTAAAAGCATAGGATCGCCTGGTGGAAGGTTTCCTGGAAGCATGGATGATATCCTTCACTTGCTGAGAAAGATTCAGATCTTGAAGGTCTAGACCTTCAGTAACCAAGCTCGGAGGTGAAGGGACTTGGGGTTTGGGTGCCACAAAGTCCCCTCCTCCTGAGACAGAAGGTCTGGAGCAGCTCCCAAGTCTAGAGAGGGGGCTTGGGAGAGATGCAGAAGCAGAGGGTACCACACTTGGCGTGGCCAGCGTGGAGCTATGAGGATCATAGATACTTGATCCCTCTGGAGTTTGAACAGAGTCTTGGGAATCAAGGGAATGGGTGGAAAGGCATACAGGAAGCCCTGACCCCAATGAAGGAGGAAGGCATCCTTGGCCTGAACTCCCTGACACGGAATTCTGGAACAGAACCGGGGAAGTTTGGCATTCCACGGACTTACAAAGAGGTCTATGTCCGGGGTTCCCCATTCCTGAAAGATTCTGAGTACCTGATCCATGTGCAGGGACCATTCGTGTGGAAGCAGAACTCGACTGAGTCTGTCTGCCCAAGAGTTTTGGACTCCTGGGAGATATACTGCCAGGAGATGGATTTGATGCTCTCTGACGAAGGCCCACAATCTTAGAGCTTCGTTGCAAAGCGACAGAGAGCCAGTTCCTCCTTGCTTGTTTATATAAAACATAGCTACTTGATTGTCCGTATGGATGAGGACTGTCTTGTAGCTGAGGAGGGTATGAAAGACCTTGAGAGCTCGAAAAACTGCTCGAAGCTCCAAGTGGTTGATATGAAGAGAGGTCTCCTGAGGGGACCAAGTGCCCTGAGTGGAGAGGTCCTGTAGATGAGCTCCCCAACCTGTCTGGGAGGCATCTGTTGTGAGGGTTGCTTGGGGCAACAACTGTTGGAAGGGGGACCCTAGCAACAGATTTTGAGTGGACATCCACCATTGGAAAGACCAAAAGAGACGTTTGGATGTTGCTATTTGGTCTGAGAGAGCTCCTGAAGCTTGAGTCCACTGGGTGGACAAAGTCCATTGAGCTGCTCGCATGTGTAGGCGAGCATAGGGTACCACATGTACTGTGGAAGCCATGTGGCCTAGCAGTTGTAGCATCTCCCTGGCAGTTAAGTGGCTCTTTGACTGAATCTGGGAGGCTAGCTGCACTAGACGTTGGCAACGGGCCTGAGGAAGGTAGGCCCTTGCAGTGGTGGTATCCAACCAGGCCCCTATAAATTCTAGGGACTGAGTAGGGGTGAGCTGAGACTTTGGGAGGTTTACCACAAGTCCCAGATACTGCAGAATGCGCCTTGTGCGGTCCAGGGAAATCTGGGCTTCTGACTGAGATGGAGCTCGGATGAGCCAGTCATCCAGGTATGGAAAGACAAATATTCCCAGAGTGCGTAGAAATGCAGCAACTATTGCCATGCATTTGGTGAACACTCTTGGGGCAGAGGCCAGACCGAAAGGAAGCACTCTGTATTGGTAATGTTTTCCCTGGAAAAGAAAACGCAGGAATCTTCTGTGAGATGGATGGATGAGAACATGTGTGTACGCATCCTTGAGATCTAGACAACAAAGCCAATCCTGACTTTGAAGGTATGGAAGGAGAGTGCCCAGAGAAAGCATCTTGAACTTCTCCTTGCATAGAAATTTGTTCAATTCTCTGAGATCTAGAATGGGTCTGTATCCCCCTGTCTTCTTTGGAATGAGAAAATAGGGGGAGTAGAACCCTGACCCTTGTTGAAGAAGAGGAACTTCTTCTATTGCCCCTTGGGCAAGAAGGGAAGTTATCTCCTGACCTAAAAGGTCGAGAAGAGATGTGGGAGAATTGAAATGTCTCACCATGGTGTGGGGAGGAAGGTCTGAGAAATGAAGTCTGTAGCCCTCTCTTATGATGGAGAGGGTCCACTGCTCTGATGTGATTTGCTCCCATCTGGGAGCAAAATGAGCTAACCTTCCTGGAATGGTGAGAGGTTCTGGCTGTGTTAAAGCCAGAAAGGCTAAGTTCTCTAGCATCAAGTCAAAATCCCTGAGGGGGTTGGGACTGCTGGGTTACAGCAGCCCCTGTAGACTTAGGCCTGGCCTGCTTAGGTTGCTGATGCTTAGCGGTAAAGCGACCTGTAGAAGATTGTTGGCCAGAAGTGGAAAGAAACCTGCCCTTTTTGAAAAAATACTTTTTAAAAGTCTTTTTCTTGGCAGGAATGGAGGTAGACTTTGAAAGTCTATCCAGAGCATAATTTTCTGCATCCATTTGAGTGGCTTTAATTTGCCACTCTTTGCCAAACAGATTTTCACCTGTACAGGGTAGATTTCCTAAGCCATCTTGAACCCAGGGTTCTAAATCAGAAGCCTGGAGCCAAGCAATTCTGCGAGCAGCTATGGCAATGCCTGAGGCTCTACTGGCACCTTCAAAGGAGTCAAAGGCTGCCCTGTTTGAAAACTTGGAGATGTCTTGAGTATGCTTAAGCCACATGCGAAATTCTTCCCTTTTATCTTCTGGAATAAAAGGGAGGAAAGTGTGCAGCTTTTCTGCCACTTCTTTCAGAAACATACCCATATAGAGGCTATATGAGTTGATTCTGGCAATAAGCATACTGGCCTGGAAGATTTTCCTACCAAAAGCATCCAAGGTCCTGCATTCTCTTCCTGGAGGAGCAGAAGAGTGTCTCTTTGTACTCTTTATCCTCTTCATAGCTGACTGCACCACAATAGAATGGTGAGGAAGCTGAGTTTTCTGGAATCCAGGACAAGGAGGGACACAATACATAGTATTCAACCTGCGAGAATGAGGAGAGAGAGTGAGAGGAGTCTCCCATAAATCAATCATGTGCTCATTTAGAATCTCATGAATTGGTAAGGTGACTGCCTCTTTAGGAGCCCTAGAGTATCCTAAAATATCTAATTTTTTTGCTCTAGGCTCTGATTCAGAGGTTACTGAAATAGAGAGTCCTTTAGCTACTTCTCTTATGAAGTCTTGAAAGGACAAGTCCTCTGGAGGAGACATTCTTCGTTTGGGAGAAGAAGGCTCCTCAGGAAGGGCTATGGATACTTCAGGAGACTCATCTGATGTATCAGAATCATCAGAGGAATCGAAGTATCGCCTGTCAGGGTGCTCTTCCAATGCTCGATACGTGTATCGAGCCGTATCGACATCGGGCGTCCTCGGTACCGGTAAGCAGCCCTGGACAAGGAACCGCTGCAGCCAGTATCCTGGTCGATGTCGATGCAGTCGGTACCGGTACCGGTGCTGATGCCGGTACCGGAGCCGATACCGAGAACAGAGTTTGTTTCGGTACCAGTGGCGTCGCAGCTTGAATGAAGGCCGTAATAGCCTGCTGCATGGACATAACATTCTGATCCATGGACGCCAAGACTGCCTGGAAATCGGTACCGGGAGATTGTGCCGGTACCCCAGAGCAATCTAACAGGTGATCGGTCGAGGCCGTGCCATCGATGTCAACCTGTAACCCCATAGGAAGAGCTTTGGAAGCCGGAGCTTCCTGCCGGGGTTGTTTTGCTGGCGCAGGATCCTCGAGGGCAAGCCCGGAGGCATCTCGATGCTTTGAGGGAGATCTACCCTTCGAGGACCTGCTAGGTTTATGTTTGGTTACCTGAGATCCTTCAGGAGAAGAAGACCTGGAAGATGTCGACTCTACTGCCGGTGCCTCAGTGGGAAACAGCACATGGAGCTTAGCTGCTCGGTTCTGTAACCCCCGTTTAGACATTAGGGAGCAGGACGGACAATCCGGAATGGAGTGTTCAGGACCCAAACATTTAAGACACCATTCATGGGTATCTGTAACAGAAATAGTACCGCTACACTTAGTGCATTTTTTGAACCCGGAGGTTGGTTTTTTCATAGTGGAAATTTTCTTGTGGGCCCTGAGGCCTTAAAAAGAAAAATACACCAAGTGAGGAAAAATATCGATTATTTTTTATTTATTTTTTTTAAAGAAAGAAAGAAAAGACCGGCGGTACCGGTCCGGAGTCGGGGAAGGCAGACACGCAACCAAAGAAATAAAATAAAACAAAGAACTTCTTCAGCGGTGACAGGGCTCGACCTGCTGGCTCCGCGGCAAAGAAGAACTGAGGAGAGTTGGTTAGGAAAGGCGGGAAGGCAGCGCGCAGGCGCTGTGGGATGCTCCCAAAAGCTTTCCTTTTTGGGAAGCTGGGGAGCGTTCCCGCGCAGGCTCCGTCGGTACCGACGTACCCATATGTGAAGACTCATTCCTGCTTGTTCCTGGAGATATAGGAAATCAAAACTTGGATAACTTGGGGGAACTATTTACATCTGAATTTCACAAAAATCTTATTACACTGACAGTGCTCATGAATGTCTTGTAGGGTCTAATTTGTTGTACTCTCTAGACTAGACTGCGGGTGAAACTACTATATCTTCGTCTACGTGGTAGTACAAGAGGAATAGATAGTGTTTTACTGCCTTCCTGAATTGGACCAGGTCAGGGATTGCACGTAAGTTGGGTGGTAGAGAATTCCAGCATCTCGGAGCACATAGTTTGAAGGCTCTGTTAACTGTTGCTTGGGTGCATTGGGTTATTTCTTTTGGGACCACTAATGTGTTGTGTTGTGTTGTAAGCCACACAATAATGCTAAACAGACTCAGACAAATAGGAATAAACTCAATAATTCATAAATGGTTTACTTCATACTTAAGCAATAGAACTCAAACAGTAAGAATCAATGCCCAAACATCTAATACATACAAACAGGAACTCGGCCTCCCACAAGGATCTGCCCTATCTGCACTCCTTTTCAATATTTATCTCCAACCTGTCTGTAACATCTTTAAACGGTTCAACATCCACTACCATATCTATGCGGACGACATGCTATACATTCCATTCAAGATCCCTAACCCACCAATGCAATTAATAACTGAGTGCTTCAATGAACTCACAACATGGCTAAAAGAACACAATTTACACATCAATTACTCAAAAACAGACATCCTATTTGTAACAAAAAAATCATACCTACATTCCCCCATCATCTATTACACTACAGAATCACGAGATCAAAACAAAAAATGAGGTGAAGTATCTAGGCGTGATTCTAGATAAGAACCTCAGTATGGATTCCCACATCAGAAATACAACAAAAAAATCCACTACAAGCCTACGATACTTGAACAACTACGCCCACTGGTACATTTACATGACTTCATGAGCATAATACAAGCAATCATCACACCTCACTTTGACTTTGCAAACACAGTACTCCAAGGTATAACAAAACAGAATCTTAAAAAACTTCAGCTGGCGCAAAATGTAGCTGCCAGAACCATCATGAAGGTTCGTACATTCGAACACATAACGCCCATACTAGCTAACCTACACTGGCTACCAATCTACTGCAGGATAAATTACAAAATCCTAATAACCACATTCAAAGCAATAAACAAACTGGCACCATCGATACTGAGCAAGCTAATTAATAAGGAAACACCAACAATCTCCCAAAGGAGAGGTAATACAAACAAAAGTATGATTCCGAAAGACTTTACAAAAGCCAAAAAGTCAACTAACAACAAGGCATTTTCTCATGCGGCCCCATTCTCTGGAATGCACTACCTGAAGAAATCAGAATCCTAACCGATATCAAGGAATTTTGTAAGAAACTAAAAAACACATCTATTTATGACACACTATGGCGTACAGACAAATTCCATTACCCTTACTGACAAAGGATAATAGAAGACAAGTTAACTGTCAAACTATGAAAGACTTAACATAATTAACTGCAACTAAAGAAACACTAATTCAGTTCCTCTAATCACCGTAACAATAATGCTAACATAAGCTGGCCAGACTGCCAAATGCCCCGTAATGTATATAGTCTAAATACAATGTATCAGATTTTATGTACATAGTTGCTAAGCTCTGTGCAAACGTTGCTATGCACGCAGTAGTTAGACCATTGGTAATAGTTAATAGTTCTAGTTCAATGTATTAAGGCCTATACCCACTGTATAAAGCTCTTTGATGTTTCATGTAAGAAGAACAGGTTTTATAATTGTTCACCGATTCTTTACATTGTTCTTTGTAAACCGCACCTGATCCATGGGAAGGTGCGGTATATAAGTGTTTGTTAAATAAAAAAATAAATAAAATTTGCAAATATGATCATCTCACTCATTCCCATTTCCAGATCATTTACAAATATGTTAAAAAGCAGCACTTAGCTTCTTGGTGTTAGTTTAATTTTTCTCTACATATTTGTAAGTCTGTACTTGGTGAGAGTTCATCTATGTTAGCAAGGTGTTTCTGTAATAATCTGACTCGTTCATGGTTAGTGTATGGATTTTCTAGTGTTCACAGCAATATTTACAGTGCTACCGTTTTCTAGGTAGGCTCCTTGCTGTGGGAGGTTTGAAGTTAGTGCTTGTATCTTGCTGATCAAGTTCGTCTTCATACTCCTCACCGCTCCCTACGTTCCATCCACGCTAATCGTATGTTTCTTCCCCCTCCCTCTCAAGCACACTTAGAACTAACTCGATCTTCTGCTTTCTTCTTTCTCGGTTTGTTCTTTGATTTTATGGCGTTCTTTTCTGTTTCTTTTTCCGCAGCCTTCCTTTTAAATGCTTTTATGTATTGTAAACCGCCCAGATGCTATTTTGTATTGGGCGGTATATAAAGTTTTAATAAACATAAAACATAAACATAAACATATTATGGAATCGTAAATCTGCTCTACATGTCCCATGCTGTGGTTCTTTCGGTTTCCTGTTGTTGGCTGAGGGAGGGTGGAAGGGGATAGGCAGCCTTTAAGGTTTGCAGTTGTGCTCTTGATGGTGCATGGACAAGTCTTAAAATTGCAAATATTTTGTTGGTTCAGATTTAAGGAAATCTCAGACTTTGAAAGGTAACATCTGTTTAAAAGTGCCTTGTGGCCTGATAGCTTCACGGTTACCGATTTCTGTTTTTTTCTGGCAGTCTTATCCAGTCTGTGCATCATGATTTGAATTCCCAGCTACCAGAATTTTCTTATTTTATATCTTCTTCCTCATCACTAGGCTGGTCATGCAATGCAATGTGTGCCGTAGAGTCAGTACTGACTCCTGGAGACCCAGCAGCTCCTGGGGTTTCTTGGCAGTGTGACCAGAAGTAGATTGCCAGGCCTTTCTTCTGAGGCAATAGAGGATGAAGTAACATTCCTAAGGCCACAAGGAGTGTGTCAGTGGGAATCAAACACTGGTGTCTTAATTACCAAGCCAGTGCTCTAACCACTAGGCTACTGACTGATCAAATAAGTCCACTAGTCATTGTTATGCAAAACAACATGTCAGCAGAAATACTACAGGAACTCATCGGAACCAAAACAAGCAAAAGATCAGACAGAAACAGCACCAAAAACAATATACCAACACCCAGTCTATTCACAAGAACCAACAAATCCACATCCATGCGAGCCTTCTCTCTTGCTGCCCCTGCTATCTGGAATGTCCTCCCAGATAATCTGAAAACAACAGATATAAAAGAATTCAGGAAGCTACTCAAAACCACCCTATTCATCGAACAATTCAATGAAGACCACCAATCATCCAAATCACCCCACAAGCCAACCTAAGCCACAACAACCACACCAAACAAAACACCCCATTACTCTCATTAAGATGTACATAGTTTATATAATGTTACAAGAGAATACTCAGGTTTTTGATGTTATAATGTTACTGTGGATATTTACAAGTTCTTGGAATAAGTTGATATATGCAAGTTCTTTGGATAAGTTGAATTGATGTTTGTTAGTTCTTCGAATATATGCAAGTTCTTTGCATAAGTTGATGTTTTTGTAAACTGCCTTGATTGAATGAAAAGGCGGTATAGAAAAATTGTTAAATAAATAAATACTTATGCAAATGACACCCCACATAAGTCTCCACATATGGCCCCACATCACCCTTGGGCTGCCCTCTTCATTGCCATATGTTGCGTATCTCTGACTCTAGTCAGAGTTTCACCGCTCGGTGGCTTCTTCAGGAGTTCTAAAAAGCCCACAGGAGGACAGGTACCATGGCAGCGGTGAAACTCTGGCCAGAGGTGCAGTGAAGAGGGCTCGTTGTAGCATTGTAGAGCAGCACTGTGGAGTAGTCTGTCCCTGCCTGCTCATGGCTACAGTCTTCAATGTAACAGGTAAGTGCTGAGCTTTGTTTACTTACATTGATTTTGGAATCAGACTGCATTGACCTTTTCTATTAAAGCCTGGAGGAATGAAGGAGGGATTTTTGTAAATTGCAAAAGGACTTAAAAATGTTTTGGTGGTAACCTTGGAAGCAGTGAAAAAAGGAGCACGTTGCAATTCCTGTGCCCAGAGTATTTTGAGCTTTCTCGGTTTTATATATAATAACAGCAAGACAGAGGCACTTCAGGTCACATGAGACCCCTCCTTCAAACCGCCAGAGAAACTCACGCTCCAAAACAGAGATTACGATAAAAAGTGAAGTCAAATACCTCGGCATAACACTGGATCATAACTTCAACATGCTTTCTCACATCAAGAAATTAGCCGATACAGCCTACATGAAACTCAAATCCCTCCAGCATTTACAACCTTTACGCCTACACAATGACTTCAGAACAGTTTTTCAGACCATCATAACACCCCATCTCGACTACGGCAATGTACAATACCAAGGACTGCCTATACCCACTTCAACTAGTACAGAACACAGCTGCCAGAATCCTGACGGGAAGTTCAAGAAGACAACACATCGCACCAACTCTCAAGAGCCTTCACTGGCTATTGATAGTCCAAAGGACAAAATACAAGGGCATAACCACCATCTATAAAATCATCCATAACACATCAGCAACCTGCCTGAAAGACAATCAATGGAGCACCCTCAACAAGACCTAGAAGATCAGCAAATCAGAACCTTCTAGTCATCCCCCCCTTCAAGTCCAGGACCACACAGCAAACAAGTAATAGAGCCTTTTCCCTGCTTGCTCCAACAATTTGGAGCTCACTCCTGGAAGTTATCAGCTCAGCTCAGTCGACTCAAGACCTTAAGAAGCTATTAAAAACACATCTGTTTGTTGAACACTTTGGTCCAAATGATATCACTTAACTACACACACCATAACCCCAACTACGCTCTGTGAACATCTATAAATACCCGTTTTGTTAGCTCCAAGTTTGCTTCCCTTAGTTATATGTAACCACAAAATATTTCTGCTTGTTGTTCCATGTAAACCGCCTTGGCATAAAGGCGGTATAAAAACCTGTTAAATATATATATTTTTTTCTCTTTAGCTTATAGGATTATTTTTGGTTTTTATTGTTTGGTGGATTTTTGTTAATAGTAAGGATTAAATTTAGTTTTTGCATTTGTGCTTTTCTGGTATTGTATTACTTTTGTGGAAACAATAAGGCTTTGTGTTTTGTACCTACTGAACAGTGATAGCGTCCGTCAGTTAGTGGTAATTACGTATTAATCAGAAATGCCTCCCACACCTTCGGCAGCACTGAATATACATTTAAATGTTCTGCCAGCACTGAAAATTCCCCGCGTGTTTTGTGTACACGATCTTTGTGTTTTAATTATAAAATTGCCTTAAAAATCAGGATTTGAGGTTTCCAGAGAGCACAGCTCCCTTCCCCCCATGCAAGGGCTACTCGCTCACAACTAAGTGTCCTCGAGCCACTCATCAGAGTCCTGATAAGCTCAGGAGAGGGGCAGGGCCGGTACACAGACGGCAAGAGGGGAACTGCATTGTAGGTTCACGAAGGTGTATGATCTGACCGAGACTAAAGACTGCAGGAGCCAAGAAGTCATCCTGCACCCATTGCTCTATTCATCACTAGTCCTGGCCAGTTTCTGCACATGGGGAGGGCAGTTGGGTTGGAGACTTGACATACTGCCTACATGAGAGAGATCAAAGTAGGAAAGGGACTTTGGACGTCATGCCTTTCTCAGGCACCAAGTTACATTCAGGTATTTCTACAATGTAAGAAAGGAAATGGCCCAAGATCATGAAGAGCAGTAGTGAGATTTGAAGCCGGCTTCTCTGTTTCTCCGTTGCTGCTCTAAGGCTGCCTCTCCAGCGCCCCCTAGCGGCACACATCCTCCACCAGCCTGTCGGGACTTCACCATGCCTCACTGTCAGATCTTACACAGACACTGCTAAGAGAGAAAGGGGAAACTACTACATTGGTATAGCGCTACAAGACATACGCAGCACTGCACAGACACATGTAAAAGACGGTCCCTGCTCATTAGAGGTTACATTCTAGTCAAGACAGCCAACACTAGCTGTCGACACAGGGCCTGATATTCAAAACACATTTACACTGTTTACAGCTCAGTAACCCATGTAAAGGCCTTAACCGGGAATATTCAATAGCTCCTACACAGTTTGTGCCATTGAATATTCCCGACTAGGTCCCCTACGTGCCCCAATGCTATCCAGGTAACCTCGGATCATATTGGGGGAATTCTGGGACATAGGAGGGGAGTTCTGAAGACCAGGTAATGGTGATATTGGGCCACTATCTGATTAGCCCTCCACGGCTAAAACTAGGTGACCTAAGTGGTCCAATATCGCTGCTACCTGGTTAGTCTCTGCAGCTGACTCCACATGGCACCTAGCCCGGATCTTCAATACTGTCGCCACGGCATTGAATATCCAGGTTTAAGAGGTCAGCAGGCAGGGCTATGCGTAGACGCCGCACCTAGCACACCCAACAGAATATCGGGCCCATAGAATACATCTAGGGGGAATGGTGAGGAAACACAAAGGAGATCAGGTGAGTCAAGATCCGAAAGCGGCAGCGAAGAGGTGAGTTTTCAGCCTGGATTTGAAAAGGGCCAGAGAAGGCGCCTGACGTACAGACTCAGGTAGTTTGTTCCAGGCATAAGGAGCAGCAAGGTGAAAGGAGAGAAGTCTGGCGCTGACAACAGAAGCAATTTTCCACAAGAGCGGAGTTCCCGAGGAGGGTGAAGGGAGAGATAAGAGAGGAAAGGTAGTGAGGAGCTGCAGAGTGAAGGCACTTATTGTAAGGGTTCTGTTTCTTGTTAGCCTTTACACTTATAGGTCAGCAGGAGACCTTCGAACTGGATGCGGAAACGGATAGGGAGCCAATGAAGTGAAACGTGCATGTTCCAACTTGTCTGTCTCCTCTGCATCCCATACAAGAGGCTCACTTGACGTTCCCTCCGGCGCCCTCCCTTCCCATGCTTAAGCACACAGCTTTGAAATTATCTAGTCAGCATAACAAGCACAGGTGTAGTTGGAGTAAGCTTCAAGGGGGGGGGAGGGGATCCATGCCCCTCAAATGCTGTAGGTGCTAATGCTGAATTGGTCCCCCTCCTCCCAATGTCATTATGACTTTTTTACCCTATGATCCCCCAAAGTAAGCAGAAAAACTCTATCTATGAATAAGTGTGGCCACAGCCCAAATCCTACTGACACTGCTTGTGGCCTTGGGCAAGTCATTTAACCGTCCACTGCCTCAGGTGCAAACTTACAGGCCGATGCAGAAAGCTAGCGTGGGCTTTACGAACCCCTCACGCCACATTTAAGCACACTTTACGATCCTTTAAATACAGAAAACAGACAAACGCTGCCGAAAAACTTAAGCCCAACGCCATGCATATTTAAATCTATTTAAATGAACTTTTAATTATTTAAATGTATTTATCAACTGGTCTGGTATGCAAATCATGCGTATGCCGATGCAGAGACAGGCTTAGAGGATTTTGAAATCAGCCATACTGCAGGGTCTCAGTAGACATTAACCTCGAATGCTGCCTCCAACAGTATTTTGATGGAACCGGGTGCTTTCCCCGATGCCTAGATCATCTTCTCCTCAGATGATCAGGCAGACTATGGTAGACTATGCCTTATATGGCGGTCTAATCCCACCCGGTGTATCCCAGGATGCACCACGCAGGGCGAGGCGTGCCATTTTACAAGATGGCAGACCAGAGCAGGAGCACATAGACTGTGCTCCCGCCTATTTTAAGGTACAGGAGGGTGTTTGTATTTTGGTGCCGCTAGACCACCAGGTAATTTTACTTTGGGTTGGGGAGTTCAAGGAGCTGCTAGACCACCAGGCAATTACTTTTTGTTGTGGCACTGGTCCCCGTCAGTGTTTTGATGGCATCGGGGGCTTTTCCCAATGCCTCAATCATCCATGATGCCATCAAAATACTCTTATGTAAATTAGCCATGTGGTGCCCGGAGAGCAAGTCAAACTAGCACAGGCTGCTTGTACGCATGTGTTTGACTTGCTCTCCCAGTTTAATGCTGCATGCACACGGTTAACACGGAGGTTATTTGCATACCCTATCCTTCCTGCATCGCATATTGGAATGTAAAGCGTAGTTACTCACCTGTAACAGGTGTTCTCCAGGACCGCAGGAATCAGTCCTCACATATGGGTGATGTCGATGCCGACGGAGCCCTCACAGAAGCATCTCCCCAGCTTTCAAAGAAAGCCTCTGGGAGATGCCACCACACATGTATATGGTCCCCTTCCCACCCAAGAGTGCCATCTTATTCAGCCAGATTTATTTATTTATTTATTTATTTATTTACATTCTCTTATATACCGCGCTATTCTGCATCAGTGCGGTTTACATTGAACAAACTGAAATTACATTGAACAGGGCATTATAACTTGGAGATAACTATTTTACAGGGAACATGGGCTATGGAGGGTTAAGTGGCTTGCCCAGATAAAATAGCAAAAGTCAACAAAAGAAGATGGCAAAAATTATACGGCAACTCACAGGGGAGGAGGGAGGGTTGCGAGGACCGATTCCTGCTATCCTACTACTACTACTACTACTACTCAGCATTTATAAAGTGCTACCAGTCGTACGCAGTGCTGTACAGTATAGACATGCAAGAGACAGTCCCTGGAGAACACCTGGGACTCCATAGCTACTGGCTACTGATAACCTGTAGGAAACAGCACGGCCCAGACATGAGCAGCTACAAGCAAATCTGAGGACAGACTCTGAGGACCCCAGTGTCCAGGGAGAACCATGGCTTCAGTAGCCTGAACAAGAAGGGTTGGAGAGCAGGAGTTGCCTAAACCCCAAACAGATTACGGAGAATGGCCTGGCCGAAGGCACTATCCCATAGAGACTCCCTCTCCAGGCAGTAGTGAGCTGCAAAGATGTGAACAGAAAACCAGATGGCAGCCCGGCAGATGTCATAGGGAACGAGCGTAGGCTAGCAATTGAAGTTGCCATAGCCTGGACATTGTGTGACGTGACTCGGCACTCCAAAGAAAGCCCAGCCTAGTCATGGGTGAGGGCGATACAGTCTGCCACCCAGAGAGACAGAGTCCGCTTGGTGACAGCCTCCCCCAGACAACTGTGGTCATAGGAAACAAAAAGCTGGGAGGCTTTGTGGTGACCCTGAGTACACTGCAGCTAGAAAGACAGGGCCCTTTTGCAGTCCAGAATATGAAGAACAGTCGATGCCTTGTCGGCGTTGGGCTGTGGAAAAAAGGTATGGGAGCACCACCTCCTGGTTGAGGTGGAAGGTGGACACCACCTTTGAAAAGAATTTAGGGTGGGTGCAAAGCATGATCCTGTTCTTGTGAAACCTGGTATAGAGTGGCTCAGCCACTAAGGCCTGAAGCTTGCTGACCCTGCAGGCAGAGGGGAGCGCTACTAGAAAGGTAACCTTCCAAGATACGTACCGCAAATGGAAGGTAGCCATGGGCTCAAAAGGCAGCTTGGTAAGCTGCGTTAGAACCACACTGAGGTCCCATTCTGCCAGAGGTGGGCGGATGGGAGGTTTGGAAAGCAGCAAGCTCCGCATGAAAGGGGTGATGAGGGGCTGACCAGAGTGATGATGCGTGGAAAGCACACTCAGGTTAACTTCACGGAGTTGGACTTAAGTCAGATCTGCGAAGGTGGAGCAAGTTCTGGAGCACTGTGTACACGTGGCAGGAGAACGGGTCATTCCATTGCTCTGCGCACCACTTGAAGCATCGGCTCATCTCGTGGAGTCTTTGCGAGCGGCCAGGAGGACTTCTTCCACCTCCCTGGGGAGGTTGAAAGGTGCTAGGGTGACCCATTTTGCTGCCCTCCTGAGTCAGCAGAACTGGGGCATTCCCCAGAGGGACAGGGAGCTCCATTGAGAGGCGGAACAGGGGAAACCAGGGCTGTCTGAGTCACTGAAAAGCCACCAGGATCATGGAAGCCTTGTCCTGCTGGACCTTGAAGAGGATCTGCCTGATTAGCAGTGTGGGAGGGAAGGCATACAGCAGGTCCTCTGACCACAAGAAGAGGAAGGGGTCCGCTGCTACCCAGGACAGATGTGGATGGGGACAGCAGAAGCGGAGCAGCTGAGCGTTGGCTGGGCTGGCAAAGAGGTCCAGACTTGGGGTTCCCCATAGATAGTGCTGGGGAGGAGTCTGCTGTCTTGGTACATGTCGGTACCAATGACATAGGAAAATGTGGTAGGGAGGTTCTGGAGGCTAAATTTAGGCTTTTAGGTAGGAAGTTGAAATCCAGAATTTCCAGGGTAGCATTCTCCAAAATGCTTCCCGTTCCACGCACAGGACCCAAAAGGCAGGCAGAGCTCCTGAGTATCAATGCATGGATGAGACAATGTTGCAGAGATGAGGGTTTTGGATTTGTTAGGAAGTGGGGAACATTCTGGGGAAAGGAGGGGCTCTTCCGAAGGGATGGGCTTCACCTTAACCGGGATGGAACCAGGTTGCTGGCATTAACCTTTAAAAAGGAGATAGAGCAGCTTTTAAACCAGATAATAGGGGAAAGCCGACAGCCGCCCAAGAGCGCATGGTTCGGAAGAATGTATCCTTGAAGGATACTACCAAAAACAGAGAGGTTCCAAAAAAAGAGTAAAGTAGCCCAAATGCCCTCGAGTATGGAGCAGACAGAGCTTAAAGATCCCAAATTACCCATGTCTACCAATAGCCAGATTAATATGAATAAAATACAGTCTCTAAAATGCTTGTATGCAAATGCTAGAAGTCTAAAAAATAAGATGGGAGAATTAGAATATATAGCACTGAATGAGAGGTTAGATATGATTGGAATATCAGAGACATGGTGGAAGGAGGACAACCAGTGGGACACTGATACCTGGGTACAAACTATATCGTAATGATAGAGCTGATCAAATTGGTGGAGGGATTGCGCTCTATGTTAGAGAGGGCATTGAGTCAGAAAGGATTAAAAATTTTCAGGAAACAAGATTTGCTGTAGAATCTCTATGGATTGAAATTCCACGTAAAAGGGGAAGGCGATGGCAGTGGGGGTGTACTATCAACCGCCTGGCCAGAATGAACAAATGGATGATGAAATGCTCAAAGAAATCAAGGAAGCTAACAAATGTTACAGCGCAGTAATAATAATGGGTGATTTCAATTACCCCAGCATCGACTGGGTCAGTGTCACGGCAGGACATGCTAGGGAGATAAAGTTCCTAGATGAAATAAATGACTGCTTCTTGGGGCAGCTGGTTCATGAACCGACCAGAGGAGAAGCCATATTAGACCTAGTCCTTAGTGGAACACCAGATCTAGTGCAAGAGATAAGGGTGTTAGGGCCACTTGGCAATAGTGATCATAGCATGATCGCCTTTGATTTAATTAGTGGAGGAGGGATAGTAAGGAAATCCACAGTATTACCTTTTAACTTTCGAAAGGGAAACTATGATAAAATGAGGAAAATAGTTAAGAAAAAACTAAAAGGAGCAGTTGCAAAGATTAAAGACTTACATCAAGCTTGGGTGTTGCTGAAAACTACTATCTTGGAATCCCAGACCAGCTATATTCCACGCTTTAAGAAAAGTGGAAGGAAGTCCAAAAAACTGCCAGCATGGTTTAAAGGTGAGGTCAGAGAGGCTGTTGCCAAAAAAGCATCTTTCAGGAAATGGAAAAAAAGAGCCAAATGACGAAACCTGGAAACAGCACAAGCACCGGCAAGTCAAATGCGAGGCATTGATAAGGCAGGCAAAGGGAGAATGAGAAGAAGCTTGCTGCGGAAGCAAAAACACGAAATAAAGACTTTTTCAAGTACATTCATAGCAAAATACCTGTGAGAGAGTCAGTTTGTCCATTAGATGATAGAGGGGTTAAAGGAGCACTAAGAGGCAACAAGGTGATAGAGGAGAGACTGAATGAATTCTTTGCTTCGGTCTTTACTGAGGAAGATGTAGGGATGTTACCCATGACTGAAGTGGTATTTAAAGGTGCGGAAGAATTGAAAGAAATATCGATACATCGGGAAGATGTATCACAACTATTAGATAAACTGAAGAGCAGCAAATCACCTGGGCCGGATGGTATACATCCAAGGGTATTGAAAGACATGAAATATGAAATTGCAGACCTGCTATTAGTAATCTGTGAATTTTCATTAAAATCATCTGTAATACCTGAAGATTGGAGGATCGCCAATGTAACGCCAATTTTTAAGAAGGGTTCCAGGGGTGATCTGGGAAACTACAGACCGGTGAGCCTGACATCAGTACCGGGAAAAATGGTAGAAACCATCATAAAGAACAAAATTACTCAGCATGTAGATAGTCATGGCCTAATAGGAGACAGCCAACATGGCTTTA
Source organism: Ichthyophis bannanicus (assembly GCA_033557465.1). Taxonomy (NCBI): domain Eukaryota; kingdom Metazoa; phylum Chordata; class Amphibia; order Gymnophiona; family Ichthyophiidae; genus Ichthyophis; species Ichthyophis bannanicus. The sequence goes on along the minus strand of CM066038.1, from coordinate 19,875,691 downwards.
GACAAGGAAGATCTTGTCTTACTAATCTGTTATGTTTTTTTGAAGGTGTGAATAAACAGATGGACAAAGGTGAGTCGGTTGATATAGTGTATCTGGACTTTCAGAAAACCTTTGACAAGGTCCCTCAGAGACCTTTGGCAAAACTAAAGAGTCATGGAATAGGAGGCAGTGTACTATTGTGGATCAGGAACTGGTTAAAAGATAGAAAGCAGAGGGTAGGTCTAAATGGCCAATTTTCCCAATGGAAATAGGTGAATAGTAGAGTACCCCAGGGATATGTGCGGGGTCTGCTGCTTTATGACCTATTCATAAATGACCTGGAAAAGGGAATAACGAGAGGTTATCAAATTTGCAGATGACACAAAACTATTTAAAGTTGTTAAAACCCAAGAGGATTGTGGAAAATTGCAAGAGGATCTTGATAAATTGGAAGCCTGGGCATCAAAACGGCAGATGAAATTTAATGTGGACAAGTGCAAAGTTATGCGCCTAGGGAAGAACAACCCAAACTATGGTTACAAGATGCAAGGTTCCACATTAGGAACCACCACCCAGGAAAAAGATTTAGGCGTCATTGTGGATAACATGTTAAAACCCTCGGCCCAGTGTGCAGCGGCAGCCAAGAGAGCAAATAGAATGCTAGGTATCATAAGGAAAGGAATGGAAAATAAAACAAGATATTATAATGCCTCTATATTGTTCCATGGTGATTCCGCACCTTGAATATTGTGTGCAATTCTGGTTTCCATATCTTAAAAAGGATATAGCATTATTAGAAAAGGTTCAGAGAAGAGCCACCAAAATGGTAAAGGGGATGGAAGGATACTCCTATCAAGAAAGGCTAAAAAGGTTAGGGTTCTTTAACCTGGAAAAGAGACGGCTGAGGGGAGATATGATAGAAGTCTATAAATGAATGAACGGAGTGGAACGGGTAAATGTAGATCGATTGTTTACGTTATCAGAATATAGAAAGACTAGGGGACATGCAATGAAACTACAGGGTAAACTATTTAAGACTAATAAAAGAAAATATTTCTTCACTCAACGTGTAATCAAACTCTGGAATTTGTTACCGGAGGATGTAGTAAAGGCTGTTAGTGTAACTGGGTTTAAAAAAGGTTTGGACAAGTTCCTGGAGGAAAGGTCCATAAACCATTATTAAGAAGGGACCCAGGATATCAATGCTTGACCCAGTACAAACATTGTGGAACCTGTGTCTTTTGGGGAAACTGCTAGGTATGTATGACCTAGATTGGCCACTGTTGGAAACAGGATACTGGGCTTGATGGACCTTGGTCTGACCCAGTATGGCATATCTTATGTTCTTAAACAGCCGCTGTTCTACCTCGGGGTCACTCGTGTGGCTGGAGGACCCTGCTCAGTCTATTCACTAGGGCATTTTCCTGGCCCGGAAGGTATACCGCCCTGAAGAGCATACCCTGACTGATTACATAGGAGCAGGCGGCTACTGCCTCCTGACAGAGGTGGTGAGACTTTGTGCCACCCTGTTTGTTCAGGCAGAACATCACAACCTGGTTGTCTGTTTGGATTAGCACCGACTGGTGCTGTAGGCGGTGACAGAAAGTCCTGAGCATCAGAAGATGGCTCTCAGCTCCAGTATGTTAATCTGCTGCTGGCTTTCCTTGAGAGCATGCCCTGTATGCACAGTTCCTCGCAGTGGGTACCCAAGCCCATAGGGAGGCGTCCATAGTGAGGAAATTCTGGGGGTTGGGTTGTTGAAAGGGCATACCCCTTTGCAGGTGCTGAGTGTTCTGCCATCAACTGAGTGACTCTGCCAGTTGACGGGACACTGTCCTGGAGCCTGCCCATGGCCCGAGTCCACTGTAAGTGGAGGCACCACTGTGCTGCCTGCATGTGGAGGCGGGCATTGGCTTCCACAGTCCATGTGGTCCCCATATGGCCGAACAGGTGAAGCATGGACTGCACTGACATGGTGCGATGATGCTGCACCTCGGTCGCAGGGTCTTGAGGGGGGAAAAAATCCTGGCTTGGAGGGTGTCCAGGCGAGCCCCTATGAACTCCATGTTCTTTGTTGGTGAAGTGGGATTTGGGGTGGTTTATCACAAATCCCAGATGTTGTAGGACCTTGATGGTGCAGATCGTGGCCAGTTGCACCTCTGAGGGAGTGTCTCCATGTACCAGCCAGTCATCCAGGTATGAGACGACAAAAGGCCCTTGGAGACAGAGATAAGCGGCCACCACTGCCAGGCATTTGGTGTGGAGACTAGGCCAAAAGGGATGTACCCTGTACTGGTAGTGGTCACCTCCGACCATGAACCTTAGGTACTGCCTGTGGCTGGGATGAATAAAGATGTGGATATAAGTATCCTTTAGGTTTAAGGAGCATAGCTAATCTCCTTGCTGAAGGTAGGGCAGCAGTGTTCCAAGAGAGAGCATCTTGAATTCTCCTGCACCAAAAACTTGTTTAGGTTTCTCAGGTCCAGGATGGGCCTTAGGCTTCCTGTTCTTTCTGGGACTAAAACGTACCTGGAGTAGAACCCCTTTCCCCTTAAGTGGGGTGGTACTGGCTTGACAGCCTTGTCCCTGAGAAGGCCTGCAAGTTTCTGCAGCAGCAAAGCCTGGTGCAGGGGAGTCCGGGGAGGCTCTCCTAGGAAGAAGGGTGGGGGCATCTGGTCCAGATGGAGGTAATCCTCCCGAACCACCTGGAGTGCCCAGGATTTGGTGGTGATGGTGGCCTACCAGTCGGCAAAAAGAACCAGGCGCCCCTCGGTTGGTAGCTGATCCCCCATGGGTAGAGAGGCTATGCTTTGAGTCTCAAAACCCCGACCCAATCAGGGCTGGGGCTAGTGTCTGGGGATTGGGGCACTTGGGCTTACATGGGCCCTGGCCTGTCCCCTTGCCCTGATGACTCTGCTGAGGGGCCTGGGTGGCTTGGTAAGGGAGATTGGCTCAATAGGGCTGGCCCTTTCTATGGAAGGGAGGCCTTTTCCCAGATGGTTTATTTCTGGGAAGAGTGGAGGTCTTACTCAAAAGCAAAGTTCTGGTGACATACTTGGTCTCAATCTCAGTCGCCTTATTCTCCATTGGCTTGCTGAAGAGGTTTTCCCTGAGGCAAGGGATGTCAAGGAGTTTCTCTTGGACCCATTGCTTGAGGTCCAATGCCTGGAGCCAGGCCTGGCATCTATGCCCACAGTGGCTACCTTCACACTAGACTCAAAGTCGTCGTAGGCCGCTCAAGACAAGTACTTCGAGTAGTCCCTAGCCAACTTTGTGAGGATCTGGAAGCACTGTAGGTGGCCTTCATCAAGGCATGCCGTGAAGCCTCAGAGTTCCTTAGTGAGGTCTTGCAGGAACATGCCAATATATAGTTGGTACGTCTATATGCGGCATGCCAGTATGAAGCCCTGGTAACATTTTCGCCCAAGGGCATCGAGGGCACAGGACTCCCTGCCCAGGGGCACCGATGAGTGGATTTTTGGGCTGTTTTGTCAATACATGACTGACTCGACCACCATGGAGATGTGAAGGTGTTGCGCCTTCCTGAAGCCCGGTCCTTGCTGGATCCGATACATGGTGTCCAGGTGTCGGCTAATGATCGGCATCGATGCCAATGCCTCCCACATCCAGAGTAGGAGTCAACTGAGGATGAAGGGAACGGGGACCATAACGGTCTCCTTGGGTGGTGCCTCATACTGGAGGATATCGAGTTCCTCCATACGAGGGTCCTCCTCCAACTCTGTAGTGAGGGAGAGAGCCTTCACCATGTCCCAGACAAACTCGAGGAACAATGTGTCCTCGGGAAGGGACTGGCGCCTCGAGGCAAGTGGAGACAGGTCAGAGGGGAGGTCATGGTGTGCCCACATCTCCAGGGAGGTCTCAACATCGGACTCCCAGTCCAAGTAGTCCGACAAAGATTCGAGGCCCGACGGCTCCAGAGGTGTCATGGGCTCGGGTCTTTGGTGTCTTGGGGCCAAGGCTTGGCCAGAGCCAGAGGCAATCGCCTGCGAAGACCTCACTCCCGAGGACCGGGAGTGGGATTGAGACCCTCACAGAGGATCCGCATGAGGCAAGTGGCTCTTGGGGATCGCTTCTGCGGCCCAGGGAGTCCTCGGCATTGAGGTCCCTGCAGTCTCGGCACGTGCACCAGCAGGGCCAGGCATCAATGCCTGCTGTGAGGCAAGGAATGCAGAAAGGCTGTGTTCCAACGCCAGCATCCTGGTTTCACTCGGGGGGGGGGGGTCGCAGCCTTTGACACAGACACCGGGGTGACTGGGTCAGGTGTCGAGGAGGAGAAGGGGTCCTCGACAGGACGGGCCTCAGGAGTCTGAGATCTGTCGCCAGAGGCTTCAACATTGGTCCTGGGTACCTTCTCCAGTCTCTCCTGCTCAGGGCTGAGGAACCATGCATGGGACTTGTCATACTTGTCCACCTCCCAGGATGAGGCCCTCAAGGACTTTTTTATGCTCCCACTCCGGGGACCCTTGATTGGAGTGTCTGCGTGCCTGCTCAGGAATCGCAAGGGATTGGAGTGGAGGAGTGGCCTAGTGGTTGGGGCAAGGTACTTCAGGCCGGAAGGTCGGGGGTTCAAATCCCACTAGAGGACAGCAACCTTGGGCCGGAAGGACTGGGGTTTCTAGTCCCACAGGTGCTCCTTGTGGTCTTGGGCAAGCCACTTAACCCTCCATAGCCCATGTTCCCTGTAAAATAGTTATTTTCAAGTTATAATGCCCTGTTCAATGTAATTTCAGTTTGTTCAATGTAAACCGCACTGATGCAGAATAGCACGGTATATAAGAGAATGTAAATAAATAAATAAATAATTAATAAATTTACACAACTCAGAGGATCCATGCAGGGCCTTAGAGCGCAAGGCTACCGGGGATACTGGGATCAAGGGGACTGTTGTAGTTGTTATGGAAGGACAGACTAGATAGGCCATGTGGTCTTTTTCTGTCGTCATATTTCTATGTTTCTATGTTTCTAAGTCTGCCCTGTGGAAAATGTCGTCAGACTTCTGCTGGCGACTTTGGATGGCCTTGGCGGACATCTTTTTACACAGGGATATTCCTCCGAGTCTGGTTGGCACCCAGACACCAGAGGCAACAATCGTGTGTGTCGATGAGGGACATGTTTTTGGAGCACTGATCACACTTCTCGAATCCGGTGTCCATTGGGGCAAAAAGGACTCCAGTGAGGTCAAAGAACCTCGATGTGGCCAGCAGTTGAAAAAGGCGCGAAAAGCGCTGGATGGAAAAGAACCTAAACAAGGTTTTAAGGCCCAATGCCAGGACAGCAGGGCTCAAAGGCAGGAAAGGAATTGGCGCTAGCTGGAAAAAGGCACAGGAGTGCACAGGGAAATCAACTCTTTTCCAGTGAAGAAAGACAAACGTCTGTAGGGCTCTGCATAAAAAGGGAGACTGAGTAAGAGGGCACACGTGGGTGGGAAGGGGACCACATAAGCGTGGTGGCATCTCCAAAAGGCTTTCTTTGAAAGCTGGGGAAATCTTTCCGCTAGGGCTCCATTGGTGTCGACGTCACCCATCTGTGAGGTCTGACTTCCTGCTTGTCCCTGGAGAAAAAAAAAACCAAACACTTCAGTGCGGGTCTAGCGCCGGCTTTCTGAATCGACCTGTTAGATTGCATACCTTCTGCAGACAGGGAAATATCTACCATACCTGAATGCAACTCACCTTGAACTACTACTGGAAAAGCGTGAGTTAAATACTGTACTAATAACAGCAAAATCTCATCTAAGTCCCTTGCACAACTTGCCAGACAGACCTGGCTGTATAGCCAAAGCTTTTCAGCAAATGGGATAAAATTTTAGGAATGCCCATCAACACAACTATAATTCAAATATATGCCCCAACAATAGCTGCAGAAGAGGATGAAGTTGATGACTTCTATGAACAAGTACAAGCTGAAATTGACAGGAACATGCAAACAGAATATCCTGATAGTCATGGGTGACTGGAACTCAAAAGTTGGCAACAAAGAAGAAAGCAAAGTGGTTGGAAAATATGAACTTGGTGACCGAAATGAAGCTGGAGAAAGACTGATAGAATTTTGCAAGACCAACGATCAATTCATCTCAAATATCTTCTTCCAGCAACACATGCGGCAACTGTAAACATGGACTTCACCCAATGGATTGTACAAAAAACAAAACTGACTACATCTGTGGAAGTCAACGATGGAAAAGCTCTACAACAAAGACAAAACCTGGAGCTGACTGTGGTACAGATCACCAACTACTAGTATGCAAACTCAAGCTAAAGTTGTAAAAGAGCAAATCGTAAATGTAGCAAAATATGACCTTCAGAATATACCATCGGAATTTAAAGACTGCCTGCAAAATCGATTTGCTGCTTTAGATATAAATGACAGAGCTCTAGAAGAGTTATGGGATGATATCAAGAAGGTTGTGTTGGAAGAAAGTGAGAAATCTCTACAAAAGGTGACAAAGCAAAATGGCCAAAATGGATGACGGAAGAAACTCTGAAAATTTCCCAGAAAACGTAGAGCAGCTAAAGCCCCGAGTAAAAAGAGAGGCAATCACAGAACTCAGATTTCCAATGTGCAGCAAGACAAAGCAAGGAGAAGTACTACAATGATGCCTGCAAGGAAACAGAAGCAGAAATTATTAGAAAAAGAACAAGATCGGCTTTCCTAAAGCTACGAGAGTTAAAGAAAAACTTCCAGCTTTGATTTGGAATGTTACAATATGCTCAAGGATCCATGTTGAATGATGCTGAGATGAAGAAAAGGTGGAAAGAATATACAGAGTTATTATATGATAAAAGATGCAGTGGACCAACAGCCACTTCAACCTGTATCTTATGATTCGGAACCATTGGTGATTAAAGAAGAAGTCGAAGCAGCATTGAAATTCTTATCAAAGAACAAAGCACCAGGCATTGATGGCATTTCCATTGAAGTATTACAGCAATCTGATGCAACTGTTATCGTACTTACAAGGCTCTGCCAGGAAATTTGGAAGACAACATCATAGCCAAATGACTGGAAAAGATCTGTGTTTATACCTATACTAAAGAAAGATGATCCAGTTAACTGTGGAAATTATTGCACAATCGCTCTGATCCCACATGCCAGTAAGATTCTACTGAAGATTATTTAACAGAGACTACAACCATACTTGGAACAAGAACTACCTGAAGTGCAAGCAGGGTTCAGGAAAGGGCGAGGAACGAGAGACATCATCGCAGATGTGACATGGATCCTTGAAAAGACAAAAGAATACCAAAATGATATCTATTTGTGCTTTATTGTCTATAGCAAGGCTTTTGACTGTGTAAACCATGAGAAACTCTGGGCCACGTTAAAAAGCATGAGTATACCAGAACAGCTGATCGTTCTCTTGCACAACCTTCACATTGATCAAAAAGCAACAGTTCTAACGGAATAAGGAAAGACAGAATGGTTTAAAATCAAAGGTGTAAGACAAGACTGTATACTTTCCTCCTGTTTAATTTATATGCAGAACAAATCATCAGAGAAACAGGACTGTATGAAGACAGGTGTGTGAAGATCTGTGGGAGACTCAACAACCTTTGCTATTCTGATGATACCACATTACTGGCTGAAAATGAAGACGATCAGAAACATTTGCTTCTCAAGATCAAGGAACAGTTTTAAAATAGGCCTGCACCTTAATGTAAAGAAGACAAAGATCCTGACAACTGGCAAAATCAATAAGCTCATCACTGATGGAGAAGAAATTAAAATAGTGGACAACTTTAACCTACTTGGATCAACTATCAAAGAAACAAGCAGTCAAGAAATCCGATGACTCATTGCTTTTGGCTGAATGACTTTGAAGGACCTAGATAAGATTCTCAAGAGCAGAGATGCCTCTCTCTATACAAAGATTTGACTTGTTCAAGCCATGGTATTTTCAATAACATCATATGGATGTGAAAGTTGGGCAGTGAAAAAGATAGACAGAAAGAAAATTGATGCCTTAGAATTATGGTGCTGGAGACGAATACTGTGTAGACCATGGACCGCCCGAAGAACAAACCAGTCAGTACTAGAGGAGATCAAATCTAAGCTTTCTTTAGAAGCTCAGATGACAAGACTTTGACTTTCATACTTTGGACACATCTTGCGAAGAAAGAGATCATTAGAGAAAGACATCATGCTTGGCAAGACAGAAGATCAATGCAAAAGAGGAAGGCCAGCAATGAGATGGATTGATACAACAGCAGCAGCTATGGGTGTCAACAATGAGCCGCATGACTGAAGACCAAACACAGTTTAGGACAACTATCCAGAGGATCGCCACGAGTTGACAGACTTGATGGCACTTAACAGAAATACAGAAATTACTAAGAACAGACTGCCCCATCTTCTGAATTCCACTAAAGGTCTAACGTGGTGAATTAAGATGGTCATTGCAGTGTGGTTTGCCAGGGCTCTAATACCTTCAGCATAAACAAAATAGCAGAAATAGTAAAAATAGAACAGTGAAAGCATTTTGCAAAAACTCTCAAGTCTGAAGCATCTTTCTGCATATGTTGTGCTAATGTCTCTAACATTTTAGTGTACAGGAAGTTAACTGAAGCCTCGCCTCAGTCACCTGGATCTCCTGACAAATCCTTTGCACTGCACAGTTCGGCGATACTGCAAACCATGCTCATCTCAGCGCTCTGACATGCCTTTCGAATATTACTAATTTCAAGCAGAGACAAAATCATGAGCTGGGGCCTCCCTGCAACACTAGGATACAACTGTTGACTTTCGCCCAACAGTAGCACGTTTCAGCAGTCAGACTCAGAAAGCAGAGACCGTAGCTGCTCTCCATTTATAGCTTGCTGTCAAGAAAAATCACTTCCGAAAGCTGAATCAGTTGATAGAGCCTAACTTTCCATAGCACAGTCTTGGATATAAATGCCCTAGAGCAGGGGTCGGCAACCCGCGGCTCCGGAGCCGCATGCGGCTCTTTCTCACCTTTGCCGCGGCTCCGGAGCACACTGCCCGCCCGGTGACAGGCAATAGTTTTGTAAGCTCCCTGCCTCTTAGGGAACCGCGGCTGTGCTTTTAAAATCATCACGGAGCCCTTCCTGTCTTGACGGGCTCCGTGCAGCATTGTCCCGCCTCTAAAGGAAGTTTGGAGGCGGGACAATGCTGCACGGAGCCCGCAAGACAGGAAGGGCTCCGAGATGATTTTTAAAAGCACAGCCGCGGTTCCGTAAGAGGCATGGATCCGCGGCTGCAGAAGAAGGGAGGGGAGCTGACATGGAGGGAGGGAGCAGATATGTATTGAGGGAGTGGGGCTGAAATGGAGGGTGGAGGGGGCTGACATGGAGGGAGGCTGAGCTGATATGGATGGATGGATGGAGGGAGGGGGCTGACACGGAGGGAGGGGGGCTGACATGGATGGATGGAGGGAGGAGGGCTGACATGAGGGAGGGAGGGAGGGAGGGAGGGGGGCTGACATGGATGGATGGAGGGAGGAGGGGCTGACATGGAGGGAGGGAGCTGATATGGGATGGAGGGAGGGGGGCTGACATGGAGGGATGGAGGGGGCTGACATGGAGGGAGGGAGCTGATATGGAGGGAGGGAGGGAGGGGGGCTGACATGGAGGGAGGGATGGAGGGGGGCTGACTGACATGGATGGCTGGAGGGAGGAGGGGCTGACATGGAGGGAGGGAGCTGATATGGATGGAGGGAGGGGGGCTGACATGGGGATGGATGGAGGGGGCTGACATGGAGGGAGGGAGCTGATATGATGGATGGATGGAGGGAGGGGGGCTGACATGGAGGGAGGGAGGTAGGAGGGGCTGACATGGAGGGAGGGAGCTGATATGGATGGAGGGAGGGGGGCTGACCTGGAGGGATGGAGGGGGCTGACATGGAGGGAGGGAGCTGATATGGATGGAGGGAGGGGGGGCTGACATGGAGGGATGGAGGGGGCTGACATGATGGAGGGAGCTGATATGGATGGATGGAGGGGGGCTGAAATGGAGGGATGGAGGGGGCTGACATGGAGGGAGGAGCTGATATGGATGGATGGAGGGAGGGGGGCTGACATGGAGGGAGGGAGCTGATGGGGCTGACATGGAGGGAGGGGGCTGACATGGAGGGAGTGGGGCTGACATGGAGGAGGGAGGGAGGAGGGGCTGACATGGAGGGAGGGAGCTGATATGGATGGAGGGAGGGGGGCTGACATGGAGGGATGGAGGGGGCTGGACATGGAGGGAGGGAGCTGACATGGAGGGAGGGAGGGGGCTGACATGGAGGGATGGAGGGGGCTGACATGGAGGGGGCGGACATGGAGGGATGGAGCACTGGTAATGGGTTTGAGGGGACTAGCACTGGAAATGAGCTGATTAGGGGAGCTAGGGACTGGTAATGAGCTGATGGGGGTAGGACTGGTATTGGGCTGATTAGGGGAGGCTAGCACTGGTAATGGGGGTTGAGGGGGGATTAGCACTGGAAGCGAGCTGATTGTGGGGCTTTGAATGGGCATGGGCTGATTGTGGGGAGGGGGAGGATAGAGCTGCTGGCCCTGGACGATCCCGGGGGGCTACGGCTGCCATGGTCGTTGGACTAGAAGGGACTGGCCAGTGGGGAAGGAGGGGGATTGGCAGGCAATGGACACCAGTGGCAATCATGGGAATGCAAGTTGACATTGGAAGGTACTGGGAGTGAGGACTGGAAAGGGGCTGATATTGGGGGAGGTTACTGGACTGGAAATAGGCTGATGGAAAGAAGTGAAGAAAACGAAAGAAGAGATAAGAAATGGCAGATGGACATAGACCACAGAAAGAGAGCTAAGAGAAGACAGGAAAGCAGAAGCCTCAGATCGGGACCAGCATGATCAAAGAATAAATTGGTCAGACAACAAAGGTAGAAAAAATAATTTTATTTCATATTAGTGATTTGACTACAAAATCATCATAATTTTGAAATCAAATATTGTTACTTGTTGTTGTGATATTTTCTGGCGTATTTTTTTTTGGTGTGCGAAGGAAGAGGGGTAGTCTTATACGGCGAGTATAGGCCAAACACCTATATTTTAACAGGAAAAGTAGGGGGTCGTATATAGCATTAAGGTAAGAAACAATATATGCAGTGTTAGATTTGTTTTAAATGTCGCAATGGTTTTGCGGCTCCCAGTTTTTTTTTTCCCTTCGGAAACGGGTCCAAGTGGCTCTTTATGTCTTAAAGGTTGCAGACCCCTGCCCTAGAGTAAGAGGTTTCTCATATATGATCGGTCTGGCTATGAGGCAAGAGTCCAAAAACAATCCTTCCCCCTCACCATCCGTCCGTCTAATTGCCCATCTGGGGCTTAGGCATGCTGACAGGTCTAGAACATTTCTCATCTTATCTCAAAATGATAAAGTACTGGAAATGAAGTGCCTACCCTTAGGAAAATTATCTGCAGCCAGAAATCCTTTTCACCTCTTGTTGGTTTTGGGCTCAGGCAACAAATAGCCAAAAGATATATATTTTCCACAAGAACTGGTGAGAATGCTCCAGAATTCTATTTATAGTGTCTGGGAGGTATGGGAAAGTAGGGAGGCCAGTTCCTGTGGGCTGCTGGTTTAAGGGAGGAAAAGGGAAGCGGGAGGGAGGATCTCTCAGCAAATGCTCTAATTGAGTTTGTGCCGTGCAATGCAATAGCAGCGATGTCCAATGAGAATGTGCTGTCATGTCAAAAGGTTTTTTGGGAAAGTTGCAATGGCTGTTTTCTTTGTGTTGCACCCCTCCCCTCAACCTCCTCACCTATCCCTTAACCCAGCCTCCCCCCTTTAGCATCTTAGGACAGCAGCAAATCCATTTTGGTTCCTGTTTGGTTACTGCTGCTGCTGGTGAAGATGGCACTGGCCATTTTATTGAGAAGCAGAATGGGACAAGTCAGCTGGCTGTCAAACAGACGCAGTAGCAAGAACATTGTGATACGTTGCAGGAGGACCTTGAGAAACTGGGAGACTGGACTTCCAAATGGCAGATGAAATCTAATGTGGACAAGCATAACATTAGGCACATAGGGAAAAACCCAAATTAGTTACACAAAGTAAGGAATTACTACCCAGGAAAAGGATCTAAGGAATCGTCATGGATAATACATTGAAACCCTCTGCTCAATGTGCAGCAGCAGAGAGTAAAACCAAGGATATTATAATGCCTCTATCGCTCCATGGTGCAACTGCACCTTGAATTTTGTGTGCAGTTCTGGTCGCCATATCTGAAAAAAAAAAAAAAAAAGGATATAGTGCAATTAGAAAAAGATGCAGAGAAGAGCACCCAAAATGATAAAGGGGATGGAAGGATACCCCTAACAAGGAAAGACTTAAAGAATTAGAGCTGGGCCCTGGACCGAGTTGTTGCAACAGTTGTTTTTTTCCGTGATGGGGAAAAAGCAGAAGGGTAAGGCAAGCTTACAGCCCCCACAGCCTGCTCTTGCCTCCACTCCTTTACCTGCTGTGGCTGTCGGGCCATTGGATGTGTTTTTCCGCTCTCTGCCACAGCCGGTGGTTGCGGGAGAAGGTAGCCTGGCGTCAGGTCTGTTTGGAGTCGGAGGACTCAATCAGCTGTTTTGGACATGTCATCTATTTCTCCCAGTTCCTGGTCTGCTGCTAAGCTCGTGCGCATCCAGCGTTCCTCTGGGTGCGAACTGCAGCGAAGCTCCTCCTGGTCTGGGAGAGAGTTTCAGTCACTGAGGGGACCAGACGCCAGAGGTCAAGGCACTGGTGTTGCTTCGCCAGTGCCTTCTGCGCACAGTAGTTTTCTGGTGGATTCAGGAGGTCAACCGGCCATAGAGTCATTTGGTCAAGTGGAGGTCAGTGAAACGATGAGTAGAATGGAGAGGGAGAGTGCCCCTATGATGGATTGGACTGGCTTTGAGCTGCAACAATCACTTTGAAGACTATCTGAACTACAACTGTGTCATTGGGTAAGGCAATACTACCGCAAGTTTCATCCTTGGTGGGGAGAGTTGCAGATAACTTCTTCTACAGCCATAAATAAGTCACAGGTTTCCTCGATCAGTTCCTCTTATGTGGATCTTCAGGCTAAAGTGGAGGTTTTGGAAAATCATGTGCATGCTATTACAAAGAATTTACAAATATTATCTCTTGTCACTTGTCAGAGCTTCTTGAACTTCAGTTATATCATTAAATCAACTCCATGCTTCACCTTAGAAATTAGAACTATTGCATCAAACTCATATCCCTATTAAAAAGCTTTATAAATAGCAACTGAGTCTCAGACTGAAATCAGGCTTTTTACTGAGCCACCATAGAAATGTGGATTCAGTGCCTTACAATACATCAACGACCCATTGTGTTGCCATTTAAACTGTAAACTGATAATCGGGTTATCTTAGCCAGCTTCACCTATGCTGAACTTAAAAAGCAATATTAATCTCCAAAATGTTGAAACTTTTCCCAAAATTGAAAGGCAATGCTTATCTTCAAAAAGTTGAAACTTGTCCCAATGCCAAATGTCAGCGCCGTAGCGTTTCACGATCATACGTTTCCTCAGGGGATTTGAAATTAATTTATAGCATTCCTCATTTGGTACCCAATCTGTAGGGATAAAAAATAGTTAACTATAATAAACAATATAGTGTTAATTTCATTCAATATTTGTTACTTCTTAAAACGACCATTGAATCCACTCACTCGCTGCTGCACTTCCGTCTAACATTCACCCAGAAAACGCCGCGCATGCGGACTCAACCTTCCAAAAGGATTTAAAGAGATTTGACAGCATCATGTGGCTAGAACGTCCAATCACAGTTGGCTAGCATGCCCCCCATTCCACCTGTGCATTCAGGTGGTTTTAATAGGGATATGAGTTTGATGCAATAGTTCTAATTTCTAAGGTGAAGCATGGAGCTGATTTAATGATATAACTGTATAATCTTAAATCGGCGAAGTTGCAAGAGGACAAAGCCACACGGGCCTCCTCACCGGACCATTTGGACCATTTGACAGGATACTTGCTCCTTTGGGACTCACCTTGGTCTCTTTTTGGCCAGTTGAGATTAAGATCCTATGTACTATGGAGGGGGAAAGTTAATACTCTACCACAGGAAACATGGTGGAAAGGAAAAAAAATAGTCATTTGAGAACTGAAAAAACAAGAACTAAATCACCAATAAATAATAGTTTTCCATTCCAGAGATTTAGTCTGTCCCGACAAACCTTAAGGAGATTTTGTCCCATGCACAAGAGCAAAAGCTTAAAAAATGGGAAAAAAGTCTTAGTACAACTGCCCTTTGGGACAATATTACTGACCATGCTGCCTCACTCAGGTAAGTCATATCACTTCCCTATTAAAGAAAATATTGTATTCGATTTTTATATAATTTATAAAAAAGGGAGATGATGGGAGATACTTATCATAACCTACCGTAAGAGGCAATTCCAACCAGCACATCATTGACTTAATGGCTTTCAGAAAATATCTAAAAACACATCTGTTCAAGGAACACTTCAAAACAAGCTCATGACCGCCCTCCCCAAAAGAGCATTACAAGATGCCTATCATTACAACTGTGCACAGCCAGACATGTATATAGTTAAGCTCTATGGATCTGTTATGTAGTTAAGAACCCAAGGGTTCACAGTTGCATGTTTGCGTATAGTTTAATGACACCGTTATAATGTATTTTTTACTTTCGTTCCATGTAAACTGTCTGACCTGGTGAAAGGCGGTACATAAATGTAACTAACTAAATAAATAACTATGGATGAATTCAAGCATGCTTGGGACAAAGGACAATGATGGGAACAGGGATGGAAGGTTGCAGAACATGACGAAGGGTCCAGCAAGGAGACTGAAGGAACGTGACTGTTACTGTAGGGACAAGATGGTACCAAGAAGCAAAAGTCTTTCTAGAGAATAAACTAGGCTGATGTCAGCAAGTTGGCAGTAGAGGTGGCCCAGTATCGGTCAGGAAGGCCTAGAAGTCAGATGTTCTGTCATTCTTACTAGTTTGGTAGCTAGAGATAGCACAGTTACTTACCTGTAACCGGTGATCTCTGGGAACAGCAGGAATAAGTCTTCACATATGGGTACATCGGTACCGACGGAGTCTGCGCGGGAACGCTCCCCAGCGTCCAATCAGAACGCTTTTGCAAGCATCCCAACAAGCAGGAATGAGTCTTCACATATGGGGATTCCCAAGCTAAGATGCCCGGAGGGAGTCCTAGCATGTTGCGAATCTGGAATGAGCCATGCTACTCTTCAGAACCTCAGGCATCCTGGAGATGGAGGGTAGGAGTTGAATTACAGAAAGGTGCTGTGGAACAGCTGGACTAGAACAGGACTTCTATAGAGGAAGACCCTGTATAGAGGACATTTAGTAGTAAAATATTGAGTGCAATATTCTAATATGGACCTCCCTTGGTGACATTGTAAAAAGTTTATTGAGGTTCATATGGATCTGTTAGAAGAGCCAGTAGAAGATCCTCAAGGAGTACCTCACTGTGAAGTAGAGGCAATAACTGTAGAAAAAACAAGTGGAGGTCAGAACCCTTAAGGGTGAGAAATAGCCCCAGGGGAAACTGGGGTAGTATAAAGAGGTAGGGCTTCAGTGGAAAACGCAGAAGGTACTATTAGACAAAGCTTAAGCTCTTTTGGCCCAAGAACAGTACAATCCTAGAACCAAAGGGAAAATGAGTCTGACCCATCTGGACTGACAATGGAGTTAGTCCATGTAGGAGAGAAGGGGTATGGAAGACCCCTGTATCTGATAAGAAAGTAAGGACAGACTTAAGAAGCGTTAGAGCTTTAGATTAACTGAAGATCCGCAATGTCTTTCCTAAATGGGGTCAATTAGGAAAGAAAAAAGGTACACGGAGAGCTTCAGAGGTACCTAACCCTGAAAGGTTATGGTAAGAAAAAAGTTTGCTAATTACCACAGGGAGTGGTTGTATGTGTAGAACCCTAAGTATGCTGGCACAGCATTGATAGGGGTAGTGCCCATCTGTCAGGGTCATATAGGAATATATGGATATCTGAACCTAAGTAGACAGATAGATAAGTATGTGGATACATATCTACCTAAAAGATATATCTCAATAGATATATATATATATATATGTGTGTATCTTCTGCCCATGTATATCTCTCTCTATATATATGCATATATACACATATAGGGTATATATGCATATATATAGAGAGAGATATACATGGGCAGAAGATAGATAGATAGATAGATAAATATGTAGGCATATAGACACATGTCTCCAGGTATGTGGATGGAGAGATGGTTATATAACTAGATCCCCCTAGGAATATGGGGAGAGAGAAAGAGTCATCTAATAGCAAGAAGGGTGATACCTGCTTGAATAGATGCATAGAGAATCTTCTTTCCCTGGTTATGACTGACAGAGTCAGAGGAATGGTCTCCCTGACAAGAAGGAGTCTAGATTCTTTTAAGAATTCGAGCTCTTGAATAACCAGGGTGGCCTACGTGAAAAAGGCAGAGGATAACTTCAGTCTGCAGGCAGCAAGTCCAGATCTCTCCAGAACTGCAGTATGGTGAATGGATAGAGGACGCCACTGGAATAAGATACCATAGTGACCCGCCTATAAGGGCAAGATGGGTATCAGGCGTCCTTGAGCTGCCACTGAAAGAAAACTATCTCTGGCGAGAAGTCCAAAGGAGATATGGGCCAAGCCAGGGAATTGGCCATTCTTTAGGTTTTCACGTGATGAAAGGCCTGTGTCTTATGTCTCAAAAGAGATTTAGATGAGATGGTGAGGGTAGGGAACACCTGCCAGTCATGGGAACATGACTGGGTGAACCCCTCCTAACCATCTGGGGTTATCTGCCAGGCAAGATACTAATGCTCTCTAGCAAGGGCCCATGGTGCAAAGCTACTCTGTAGAGATGCAGAGAGCATGCTGCAGGCTGGTTAGAAGAAAAAACTGGCTGTTTAAAGCCAGTGGGTAACAAACTATTCTGCCCAGGACAAGGGGGGAAGAATAGAGTTAACCAACCAGTCTGTGATAATAGGGTTTCCAAACAAGGCTGATAACCTGTTTGGGGTTTAGCACTGAGGCTAGAAGGATTGCTAGTGGAGGAGAAACCCTGGTTGTGTGGTGAACAGAACCAGTGGCTTAACCACTAGGAATTGCTGCATTTGCAGCAACTATCAGGGCAGTGGAAAAAAAAGTTTTTCCCTTCTTTTTTTTTTTTTAGATTGGGAAAAAGAAGCAACAGACATAGTAGGAGTGGTAAGACTTCCTTATTGTCTGATGAGCTGCCCTAAGGTAATAAAAGGGGGAGACAACTCTGGAAGGGAGAATCCCCTTGTGGAATAGGTAGAGGACCATAGGGGCTTACCAGTGTAATAGAGCCACTCTTACAAACCGAATGTTGTAGTAAGAGGGAGGTAAGACAGAGTTGAAGGAGACTGACTATGTAGTAAGTCTCTGAAAGGTAAGATGATACATGCCAGTACAGGGAAAAACTGTCTTATTGATAGTTGTCACTTCTCTTTCCCCAGAAGAGGAAGAGAAACCTGTTAACTATGGGCATGATCATCATAAAGACTCTTAGGGGCTTGTTTACAAAGCCGCGGTAGCGATTCGCGATCGTTATTGGAGCCGCGGCCCCATTGAAATCACTGGGGATGCGGCTCCGATAACGATCGCGAACCGCTACCGCGGCTTTGTAAACAAGCCCCTTAGAGTAAAAGAAAAGATGTCTCATGAAGAGATCCAGGAAAAGTTAGGATGAAATTAGTGCAGATGCTTCAAGTGAAAAGAAGCAGACTGCAACTCTAACCACCAACCAGGAGAGGTAATGATGATCTATCTGAAACCCTGCGACTGCTGGGTTTGCTGAACCTGTTGAGGTTGTGGTTCCTTTAGACCAGTGCGATGTTTCCCCTGTTTGGGAACATCTGTATGATGGGCAGAAGATGGATAAAACTTTTTCCCCCTAGGGGAAGAAAGTTTGGTAGGACATTTCCTACCAACTGGGAAAGAGGAAGGCGTAGAACAGCCTCTGGAAACAGGGATGTCAGTGGTTAACTGAGCAACTTGGAGTAAAAACTCCTTGTTGAAAAGATTTTCTCCAGTGCAAGAAGTATTTCCCAGTCTTTCTTGTGCCCATTTGTCCAAGCCTGAAACTTGGAGCCAGGCTTTACGTCGTGCCCCTATAGCTATAGCAGAAGTTCTCCTAACAGACTCAAAGGAGTCTAGGGAAGCACGAGTAAGGAACCTAGAGATATTTTGAGCATGACTAACCAGTAAGGAATAGTCTGCTCTTTTGGGCTCTTGAAGAAAAGGAGTCAAAAACAGTAATTTCTTTGTGACCTCTTCAAGAGATAATCCCATATAGAAAATATATGAGAGAATTCTTGCTGAAAGCATGGATGCCTGGAAGGTTTGGCGTCCAAAGGCATCTAAAGTCTTAGACTCACGACCTGGCGGATAAGAAGAGTGTTTTTTAGTACTCTTAATACGCCTCATTGCTGATTCTACAACAATGGAATGATGAGGAAGTTGAGTCCTTTGAAAACCTGGAGAGGGGGGCACCTGATATAGAAGATCAGTTGCCCTAGAAGGTGGGGGTACCATTAAAGGGGTTTCCCACATTCGAAGGAGGAGATCCTGCAAGGTCTGATGCAAAGGAAGCATTATGCTCCTCCTTTGGACTCCAGGGAACATACAGGGATTCTGTATTCCCTGGTGTAGGATTCTGACCCGGTACAGAAATGACAAGTGACTTTGCCATATCAAGCAGGAATGCTTGAAAAGAAAAATCCCCAGAGGGAAATCCTCTAGAAAGAGGAGGACAGGCTAGATCTGTTGAAGAACTAGCATTGGCACCCAGGGATCTATCCACATTTAGAGGAATAGAAGACCCTAAAGGGTGGAGAATCGGATCCTTAGAGGATGGTCGCCGGTACCGCAGGAGGTCGGGACCAGCAACAGTCGGTAGCACATCATCCATGCTAGGGATCGATTCCAAACTCGGTATCGAGGGAAGCGAGCCTGATGAGAGAAGCATGGAAGGCACCGACAGCAATGGTAATGTGGATACCGGTACCAACTCCGGCACCATATCCGATACCGGTGGATGAAGGCCAGCCAGTGACAGCTCTAATGGTATCGAAGAAACCGAGAGTGCCGGACATGGATCATCAGAACCGTGCCTTCGGTACCGTCCGGTGTCGGTACCAAGGCAAGTCGGTACCCAGTCCTCCAGACTGGAGATCGATTCTAGACTCGGCATCGAAGGAAGCGAGTCTATCGATGCACATCTGGAGGGTACCGGCGTCGGTACCAGTACCGGTACCGGGATCGATACCGATACTGGAAGATCGGTCTGCAGCGTATCCAACGGGCCCGCAGCCGAGGACGCCAGACTACGATCTTTGGTGAGGAATGTTTCATCCAACACCATTGCCGATGCCGGGGTATCGGTACCGCTCGAAGCGGATGCCACCACCGAGCATGGCTCAGGTATGTTCGGAGAGGGGTGAACCTCAGGAACAACCTGAAACCCCACTAAGGATTTGGAGGCCGAAGACTCCCACCGGGGTTTTAAAGCCAGTGAGTCCTCGAGGGCAAGGCCAGAGGCTTCTCTATGCTGTGCATGAGATCTACCACTCGAGGGCTGGCTAGTCTTAACAGACTGTTTTTGGGTTACCTGATCCTGTGAAGAAGAAACGGTGGTCGGTGCCCTGAAGTTAAATAGGGACCGCGTATCGAGGTGAACTCGATGCTGAAGACTTCTTCCGACTATACTACTGCAGGAGGGACGCTCCAGCGGATAGTGGTCAGGACCCAAGCAGGTTAGACACCAATTATGAGTGTCTAAAATTAATTTTGTACTGCCACAGTTTGAACATTTCTTAGGGAGAGTGGCTGGCGGTTCCATGAAGGAAAGTGAGTAGGCCTAGCAGGCCTAAAAAACCGTGAGGCACTAACAAGGAAAAAAGTATTCCTTAAAAAGGAAATTTACAAGAAAAAAGAAAAGAAACACCGGCGGTACTGGTGGCGTCGGGGAAGGCAAACGCGACCACAAGAAAACCAAAAAATAAAAGAAGAATTTTCTGTGGTGACAGGAGGACGTCCTGCCGGCTCCGCAGAAAAACGAAAACTGAGGAGAGGCAGTTGGGAAAGGCGGGAAGGCAGCACGCAGGTGTGTTGGGATGCTTCCAAAAGCGTTCTGATTGGATGCTGGGGAGCGTTCCCGCGCAGACTCCGTCGGTACCGATGTACCCATATGTGAAGACTCATTCCTGCTTGTTCCTGGAGATTCACATTAACAAAATGCAACAACATTATATTGTGAAAAAAACACTTTCAGCAAAGATTAGATGTCTCTTCTAATCAACAACCACACAGTTAAGGACCAACTAGTGTCCAAAATCACAGTGTAAAAATATCTACAAGTTTAAGGGTAATCAAATAGAGTTAAGTGAACAATTTCAAAGGTGCCTGGGAATTTGGTGCTGCACGAATGCATTTTAGGCAGCGTGTTCCTAGAGAAAGGCGTGATCCATTCTGACAGAGCGGCCAGTGGTGATCCACAGCAAGGATCTCCCGAAGAGCAAGGAAAGGGCTCTGCCCACACTGGGTCCAGAAGGCAGCACCTGTGCCTAGCAAATACAGGAGCAGATGGAGTCGAAGAAGTCATCAGGGTGGCAAAGCGAAAACAAAACAAAGTTTCTTGGGTTTTCACTTCACATCTAACAAGCTGAACACAGCAGAGACGTGGAGAAAACTGAATTGATGTGCTGCTGGGCCAGATCGTTCCTCTTTAGTTCAGAAGATTAATGAGCTCCGAAGGAAGTTTCCTCCCCAAAACCAGCTCAGACGCCCCTCCAACTGCAGGAGACAGCCCTCTATTGTTTTTAAAAAGCTGAATAAGCAGAACAACGTATTGGCGTGAGAAAGCAGCAGACTGGGATGAGTCTTTATCAAAAGAAAGATGACAGCAGGACGCACAGAATATAAAGGAACTGAATGACAGATTTTTATTTTTTATTTTGCATATTCAGCAATTTTTCTCAGTATTACTACTGCAGTCTAAGGAACGTGGACACACTGGCTTGAGACTATCTAAGCTCCCAATGTGAGTGTAAAGCAGACCCTAACATCCCTTCACCTCCTGTGCTGATAGAGGTCATACATGCTTACGTTACCAATTAAAATGAACTCAGGTTTTCACTCTTGTACTGAAGCTTTAGCTGGTTGCAAACCATTTTGGCTAGTATTAACTAGCACTTTTGTTACCCTGAATCTTTCAACCTCCTTTGAATAACAGAACTCTAAAAACTGAGACCACTATGTATTAGTAAGGCTGCACAGTTTTTGTATTTACCTGGTGGGGGAAGGGCAATTTAATAAAGCCATTGGTGTATAAAGGACCACACAAGAAAGGTTTTATGGTCACTATGTCCCTGCTTTAAACTGGTTACAAAACATAAGAAGTTTGAGAATAGGAGGTTAAGTAACTTGCTCAAGGTCATAAAGGGAAAAAGCTATGGTCTGAAGGTCACAGCTCTTTCCTTTAAGTACTAAAAGGATGCTGTGAAAGGATCAGAACTCCTTGTAGTCCATGAAATTGCACTGGGTCTTCCAGATCTTCTTCACCATGCAGGGAAAATGGCAAAGCACGGTAAGAAGAATGTGGCATGTTGTGTCTCTTCATAGGGGAAGCTTTAAGAGTATGGTCCTTGGATTAAGGATACTAGATGGTACTCAAGAATGTAAAGGGCAGAGATTCAAGATAGAAACAAATTAAGCTGTGTATATTTTTAGACAAAAAGGAAGTGGAACTGGGGGAGGGGGCAGGCAAGAAGCTGGATTAGGGAGAAGTGCGACTTCTCTACTTTAAGCTCACCCCTCCCCTCTTCTGTGCCAGGTTGCCTGAAGGGAGAGGCCAGAGCATTAAACACCCCTAAAAAGACATGTCCAAACCAAATGCCTGGCTGTTACCTTGTATTATCAGGGCTTGGAACATTCCCCAGATGGGATAATATAGTTAAGTGCCGTTGAGTCGGTGTCGACTCACGGCGACCCTCTGGATAGTTGTCCTAAATTGTGTTCGGTCTTCAGTCAGGCAGCTCATCGTTGAAAAACTGGCACCCGTAGCTGCTGTTACTGTATCAATCTCATTGCTGGCCTTCCTCTTTTGCGTTGACCTTCTACCTTGCCAAGCATGATGTCTTTCTCTAATGATTTCTCTTCGCATGATGTGTCCAAAGTATGAAAGTCGAAGCCTTGTCATCTGAGCTTCTAAAGAAAGCTTAGGTTTGATTTCCTCTAGTACTGACTGGTTTGTTCTTCAGGCAATCCATGGTATACACAGTATTTGCCACCAGCACCATAATTCAGGTATCAATTTTCCTCCTGTCTATCTTTTTCACTGTCCAATTTTTGCATCCATATGAGGTTGTTGAAAATACCATGGCTTGAACGAGTTGAATCTTTGTATGGAGAAAGGCATCTCTGCTCTTGAGAATCTTATCTAGGTCTTTCATAGCCATTCTGCCAAGAGCAATGCGTCATCGGATTTCTTAACTGCTTGTTGCTTCTTTATTGATAGTTGATCCAAGTAGGTTAAAGTTATCCACAATTTCAATATCTTCTCCATCAACGATGAACTTATTGATTTTTGCCAGTTTATGATCTTTGTCATCTTTACATTAAGGTGCAGGCCCATTTTAATACTATGTTCCTTGATCTTGAGAAGCAAATGCTTGAAATCATCTTCACTTTCAGCCAGCAATGTGGTATCTGCATAGTGAAGGCTGTTGATGAGTCTCCCACCAATCTTTACACCTCTGTTGCCTTCATACAATCCTGCTTCTCTGATTTGTTCTGCATAGAAATTAAACAGACAGGAGGAAAGTATGCAGCCTTGTGGTACACCTTTGCTGATTTTAAACCATTCTGTTTCTCCTTGTTCCATTCGAACTGTTGCTTCTTGATCAATGTACAAACTGTGCAAGAGAATGATCAGGTGTTCTGTTATACCCATGCTTCTTAATGTGGCCCAGAGTTTCGCATGGTTTACAGTCAAAGCACAGATAGATATACTTTTGGTATTCTTTTGTCTTTTCAAGGATCCATTTCACATCCGCGATGTCTCTCGTTCCTCGCCCTTTCCTGAACTCTGCTTGCACTTCAGGTAGTTCTTGTTCCAGGTATGGTTGTAGTCTCTGTTAAATAATCTTCAGTAGAATCTGGCTGGCATGTGGGATCAGAACGATTGTGCGATCATTTCCACAGTCAGTTGGATCACCTTTCTTTATTGGTATAAACACAGATCTTTTCCAGTCATTTGGCCATGATGTTGTCTTCCAAATTTCCTGGCAGAGCCTTGTAAGTACGGTAACAGCTGCATCAGATTACTGTAATACTTCTATGGGAATGCTATCAATGTCTGGTGCTTTGTTCTTTGATAAGGCTTTCAATTCTGCTTCGACTTCTTCTTTCATCACCAATAGTTCCAGATCATAAGGTACAGGTTGAAATGGTTGTTGGTCCACTTGATCTTTATTATATAAAAACTCTGTATAATTTTTCCACCTATTCTCAATCTTCTTAGCATCATTCAACATAAATCTTTGAGCATCTTGTAACATTCCAATTTGAGGCTGGAATTTTTTCTTTAACTCTCATAGCTTTAGGAAAGCCAATCTTGTTCTTCCTCTAATAAATAGTTTTCTGCTTCTATTTCCTTGCATGTGTCATTGTAGTACTTTTCCTTGTCCTGTCTTGCTGCACGTGGAAATCTCTGAGTTCTTCAATTGCCTCTCTTTCTCCTCTGGTTTAAGCTTCTCCGTGTTTCTGGGCAATTTTCAATGTTTTTTCTGTCATCCATTTTGGCCATTTTTGCTTTTTCACTTTTTGAAGAGACTTCTCACTTTCTTCCAACACAATCTTCTTTATGTCATTCCATAACTCTTCTGGAGCTCTGTCATTTGTATCTAAAGCAGCAAATCGATTTTGCAGGCAGTCTTTAAATTCCAGTGGTATATTCTCAAGGTCATATTTTGCTACATTCATGAGCAGCTTGCTCTTTTTCAACTTTAGCTTGAGTTTGCATACTAGTGTTTGTTGATCTATACCACAGTCAGCTCCAGATTTTGTCTTTGTTGATGTTACAGAGCTTTTCCATTGTTGACTTCCACAGATGTAGTCAATTTTATTTTTGTACAATCCATTGGGTGAAGTCCATGTGTACAGTCGCCGCTTGTGTTGCTGGATGAAGATGTTTGAGATGAATAGATCGTTGGTCTTGCAGAATTCTATCAGTCTTTCTCCAGTTTCATTTCTGTTGCCAAGTCCATATTTTCCAACCATTTTGTCTTCTTCTTTGTTGTCAACTTTTGTGCTCCTGTCACCCATGACTATTAGGATATCCTGTTTGCATGTTCTGTCAATTTCAGCTTATACTTGTTCATAGAACTCATCAATTTCATCCTCGTCTGCAGCTGTTGTTGGGGCATATACTTGAATTATAGCTGTGTTGATAATCTCTATTCATCTACGAGGAATGCCTAAACGTTCACTGACTGCATTGTATTTAATTACAGTTCTTGCAAGTTTCTTCTTAATTATAAATGCACCACCATTCCTTCTTTGACTTTCATTTCCAGCATAGTAGATCATGTGATCATCTGATGCAAAGTGCCTGGTGCCAGTCCATTTCAGTTCGCTAATACCGAACAGATCAAGTTGTACATGTTCCATTTCATTCTTGACCACCTCCAATTTCCCTTGGTTCATGCTTCATACGTTCCATGTCCCAATTTGTAAGATATCTTTGCAGCTTCTGACTCTCATTTCATGCGCAGCTACATCAGCAGTCAGACGTTCTGAGGGCTTTGATCCAATCACATCATAAATGCTGGCTTTACTCTGAAACGTCTTCAGCTCCTTCCCAGTAGCTAGCTGAGTGCCTTCTGACCTAGGGGGTCTCATCTTCCAGCACTATAGTGCAATTTGTTTTTTTGTGACTATCCATTCGGTTTTCATGGCAAGATACAGAAGTAGATTGCTTGGCCTTTCTTCCACGCAATTTAAGTTTAGTGTTGTTGCCATTTTCACAGAAATGTGATCCTCCGCTGCCAACACCGTCCCATTCTGCTGCTGCCCAGATGGGTGGTTTGTCTTGGTCTGGCACCTCAGCTGAGACCTGTCCATCTTGGGAGACCCTGCCAATAGCTTAGCCCTCAGCATCACTGATGCACACAAGCCCTCGCAGCACGACAAGCTGCAGACCAAGTGAGGGGGATAATATTATACCCACTTATTCTGCTTCAATTTACTTCATTTCTCGTCTGCGTTGACAGCAGCAACACCAGTATATAAAGGAGAGTTGGCCAAATTAAGTCTTTTAATGTGTTAATTTTAATACATCAAACACACTAACAAATCTTTAATGATCCGCTGATCATTCCTGTCCAATTCCCAGATTTCCCACCTCCGCATTAAGAACAGACACCCCCATCTCAGTTCAGATGCCCCTCCCCCACACTTGCCAGGGTTTCCTTGGTAGATTAGCGGCAAGGTGGGAGCAGTCTCTGAATACTCTGCTCTTGGCCCAGGACAGCCAAGGATCACTCCTGCCCTGCCGCTAACCTCCAGGGAGTGCTGGATTCTTGGGAGAGAAGATTTTGTTTTTCTGCAGAGCTGCAGCAAGAGCATCCTCTTAGGAAGCAGTAATTGCACCCACGCTATCTGCAAAGCTGACAGTGCACCGTAGGTTAACATGTGGAAACTGCCATTCTGCACTCCTTTCTCACCCCCAGAACCATTTCCATGCAGAAACTATCACCGTGCACAAATTCATGCGCGAACTGCACTTTAATAAACAGCCCTCTTAATAACCATTGTTTATCCTAATTATATTGGGGAGGAAATTCAGCAGCAGCAAACGCTTTTAAAGCGCATAGCCATCGCCACTGAATACTAACCCTGGATAGTTAATGCTGGGGTCATATCCAGCCACTGGCATCGAAGCTAACTCTCTCTTTACCCGCAGGTTGCTAACCAGGCAGCGGTTCAATATCGCCACCGGCAGCATTAGCAATGGGCGCTACCTCCACTCCGCAATGCCCTGACACTAATTACACAGCAACGGGCATGTAGCAGCGGCATCTGCGGATATCCAGTGGCTCTAACCGTGATCCAAAAATACAATATCTATGATCCTAATTACAGGCATAAACAATTCACCAGACAGGGAAAAATATAAAAAAAATTGTGCTGTCTTTTGAAAAGGAAGTTTAGTCTAATGGTCTCCTTACTTCTCCTTTGTCCAGCAATCCTTGCAGCAAGTCCCTAGCTGGGAGCTTGTCTTCACTTCTAAGAGCTTCTTAATTTAGAGGCTAGAAAACACCTTCAAACAGCAAAATCCCCTTTTACCCCTTTCAGCATTTCCTCACCTGGAGCAGCTCTCCTCTAACAAGGGTAAAGAGAAGGAGGCTTGCTGAAGCCAGCGCTCTTATCCTTAATGAAGTGTAGAGACTGGCAACGAATTAATCAGGAATAGTCAGTGCTTCTTAGACTAGGTGGCTAGACAAGCACCTGGGAGAGACCCCTCCCCACCTCAGGCCTCAAGTGATGGGGGCTGCTAATAGTTAGAGCAGAGGACTAAGCATCATGGGTACCAGGGTAAGCCCTCAGGGACAGGGATATACCTAAGAACATACTCTGTCAGACCAAGGTCCATAAAACCCAGTATCCTGTTTCCAACAGTGGCCAATCCAGGTCACAAGTATCTATCAGGTTCCCAAAAAGGTACGCGGATTCCATGCTGCTTATCCCAGGGTAAGCAGTGGACTTTGCTGATCCTCTTTAATAATGGTCTGTGGACTTTTCCTCCAGGAACGTGTCCAAACCTGTTTTAAACCCAGCTACACTAACAGCTTTTACAACATCCTCCGGTAATGAATTCCAGAGTCTGAATTTAATGCACTTTGAGCAACTCCTGAAAAAAAATGAGTGAACTAATCTGAATCCCTTCCCAAGAACAGATGAGACATGCAACTGGGTGTCTGTCTCCTACCGCTGCCTTGAATACAGTCTTCTCTCTCCTGCCACAGCAGCTCCTCTGCCTCTTGGCTCTTTCTCACCTGGCCTCCTATGTCCGTGATTCTCCTTCCTTCCTTGCAGGTCAAGCCTAGTTTCACACAAATGCAGCCCCTAAACCATCCTGGGCCCCAACCCTTCAATTCAGCCTCTCCTCAATCCTTCCTCCTTGGGGGAAAGACATCTTAGAAGAAGCCTGGTAAGGTTGTGCCATTTAGGCATGGCAATGTGGTATCAGTGATTTACACATAAAAATGGGCATTTCTACATAGAACTGAGGTGGCCGTTACTATGGGTGTGCACAAGTTACGCAATATTTGTATTTATGCATATCTATGACTGTAGGCGCAGGCATTTTCATCAGCTCTAGGATCGGCATAAGCGATCACACCTTAGATTAGCATGCGTTCTCAGCCACTTAAGCTGATATTCTAGAAAGCACACCCCTCGACATAGGTGCATGAAGACTCACATTAATTAGACTTTATAAGAGACTTGCACAGCCCTTGATACGTTCTCCCAAAATGTGCAAGGGGCAGATCCTGCTCCTCTACTGAAGGCAGGCCCCCTCCAGAACTAATTTGCAGCAAGGGCTCCAGAACGCTCCACCTTTGAGCTATGGACAGGGATTTGAGACCTTTTCTATGGCACGCCAGAAGGAAATTGAAGAGGGATTGGGCTGCAAAGTTCTCCACTGCCACGATGCAGTTGTGCACTTTATGGGGACAGCAGACTATGGAGCTGTAGGTCAAATCTGTTCTGTTGCTGTGAAACTGACCGAGCTGAAAAGGCAGATGAAAACCTTCTAGGAAAAGCTTCAGGAGTAACGACTTTGCAAGGAAGTTAATTTTGATCCTCACACTAAGGAGTAAATTGAATATAAGGAGCCCGATTTTCGAAGGCCTTTACACAGGTGACTTCCCTAGCTACCCATGTAAAGGCCTTAGCTGGAATTTTCGAAGAGCACCTACACAGGTAGAGCCCTTTGAAAATCCAGGATATGTCCCTAATATGCCCGGATGCTATCCACATAGCACTGTGATATGTTGGTGGCGTTCCGGGGCAGGGCGGATACGACCATGGCGCTACCCATATAGAACTGATTTTTGATGCTACACGGTTAGCACTGAGCGCCTTAAAGATAGGTGTGGAAAAACTCTGCTTATCTTTAAGGCGCTGGGGCTAACCGTGTAGCATCGAAAAGTCAGTGCTACATGGGTAGCTCCTGCAGCTACTTGGCTCTACGGTGACACCCGGATTTGATGCCAAGGGCACATATGACCCCGGCATGGAAAATCCAGGTTAGGCTGGAGGTGGGCGAGCTATGCGCCAATGCAGTTCATAGCACCACCCAACTGAAATTTGGGCCCAAGTTTACCAGATGTCTCCTATTTTTAGGGACTGTCTCAGACTCCCACCTGCTTGGCAGCCTCCTGTCCCCGATTCCAGCAATGGGGCAGAGGGGGTAGAAAACAAATTTTATTTTCAATTTAGTGATCTGAATGTCAGTTTTCAGACTTTACATCCAGTAGTTTTATAATTCTGCACAGCACGGGGGAAACACATCACCATTTCTGTATTTCTCTATTGATTTGTCTCCTTGGAAGCAATACTGTTGCAATCATGGGGGGGGAGGCAGAGTAATGACTCCTCTTCCCTCCTCCACGACTTGTTGCTCAAAGCTGTATCTGGACTTCAGCTGTATCTGGACTTTCAGAAAGCCTTTGACAAGGTCCCTCATCAGAGACTTTTGGCAAAACTAAAGAGTCATGGGATAGGAGGCAGTGTACTATTGTGGGTCAGGAACTGGTTAAAAGATAGAAAGCAGAAGGTAGGACTAAATGGCCAATTTTCCCAATGGAGAAAGGTGAATAGTGGTGTACCCCAGGGATCTGTGCTGGGTCCGCTGCTTTTTGACATATTCATAAATGACCTGGAAAAGAGAATAATGAGTGAGGTTATCAAATTTGCAGATGACACAAAACTATTTAAAGTTGTTAAAACTCAAGAGGATTGTGGAAAATTGCAGGAGGATCTTGATAAATTGGAAGACTGGGCATCAAAATGGCAGATGAAATTTAATGTGGACAAGTGCAAAGTTATGCATCTAGGAAAGAACAACCCAAACTATGGTTACACGATGCAAGGTTCCACATTAGGAACCACCACCCAGGAAAAAGATTTAGGCGTCATTGTGGATAACATGTTAAAACCCTCGGCCCAGTGTGCAGCGGCAGCCAAGAGAGCAAATAGAATGCTAGGTATCATAAGGAAAGGAATGGAAAATAAAACAAAAGATATTATAATGCCTCTATACCGTTCCATGGTGAGACCATACCTTGAATACTCGTATTGTGTGCAATTCTGGTCGCCATATCTTAAAAAAGATATAGCGTTATTAGAAAAGATTCAGGGAAGAGCCACCAAAATGGTAAAGGGGATGGAAGGATACCCCTATGAAGAAAGGCTAAAAAGGTTAGGGCTCTTTAACCTGGAAGAGAGAAATGGCTGAGGGGAGATATGATAGAAGTCTATAAATTAATGAACGGAGTGGAACGGGTAAACGTAGATCGATTGTTTACGTTATCAGAATATAGAAAGACTAGGGGACATGCAATGAAGCTACAGGGTAAACTATTTAAGACTAATAAAAGAAAATATTTTTTCACTCAACGTGTAATCAAACTCTGGAATTTGTTACCAGAGGATGTAGTAAAGGCTGTTAGTGTAGCTGGGTTTAAAAAAGGTTTGGACAAGTTCCTGGAGGAAAGGTCCATAAACCATTATTAAGAAGGGACCCAGGATATCAATGTTTGACCCAGCACAAGCATTGTGGAACCTGTGTCTTTTGGGGAAACTGCTAGGTACGTATGACCTAGATTGGCCACTTTTGGAAACAGGATACTGGGCTTGATGGACTTTGGTCTGACCCAGTATGGCATATCTTATGTTCTTAAAGTATATCCCCCCTTCCACCCCCCCCCCCCCCACCACACACACACACACACTATTTAACAGGTTTTTTCTATGCCGCTTTATCCTATTGTCAAAGCGGTTTCATTAGTTGTGACAATAGAACAGAGACATCAAACTTGGAGTATTAATAACATAATGGGGTTAAACACAGAGGTTGCCAGGGGAGGGAAAGGGCTAAGTGGACTTAGAATTGCATACTAGGTGATTATGTTAAGTCCTTGGCAAAACAAACAGTCTAGAAAAAGGAGTGTTTTTAGTTTTTTTCTGAAGGCCTCTAAGTCCTTTGTGGCACATAGGTTTTCTGGGATTGGGTTCCATAAGGATGGTGCAAATAGGGAGAAAGCCCTCTTCAATAAAGTGGAGTTGGGTCCTGGTGTATAGCGCTGGTATGTGAAGAGGGAGACGGTTCTTCTGCTTCTATTTTCAGTTGTCCTTTGTATTAGTGATTGAAGATGGATGGAGGGTAGGTTATGGATGACTTTAAACGTTGTGAGAATAGATTTATATTTGATCTGTTCAGCAATGGGTAGCCAGTGTCGTTGTATGAATAGGGGGGTTATGTGTTCTATTCTGTGAGTGTTGCAGAGAATGTGCGCTGCTGTATTGAGAGCAAGTTGGAGCGGGTGAATTACTGGTTTTGGTAGACCTCGGAAGATGAGATTACAATATTCGAAGTGTGGGAAGATGAGTACTTGTAGAACTGTGCGAAAGTCATGAGGATCTAGTAGTGGTTTAAGATGCTGAACCGGTTTGAACTTGTAAGTAGATGCTTTTTGTGATGTTACCGATGTGGGAGGAGAGGGAGAGGTGTTGATCTAAGGTGATTCCTGAGTAACGTACTTCATGTTTTACTTGTAGTTGGGTTCCAGCGATGGTTATGGAGGTAGGTGGTGTGAAGTTGTTGTCCTTGGTGATGTATAGGACGTCTGTTTTTCTGTAGTTTATGGTCATATTGTGCTCTTCAAGCCAATGGGTGATGGAGGTGAAACATTTTTTTTTATGTGGACAATTGATGGGTTAGCTGTCTTGATGGGAGCATATATCATAACATCTGTGTATATATGATATAGAATGTTGTGTGCATGTATGATTGTGCAGGTTGGCTGTAGGAAAATATTGAATATTAGGGAGGAGAGGTTAGTCAAGGAGTCCTGCAAGGGGGTAGATCTTTGTGGGACTCCTTCACGTTGTATATATGGAGTTTATCTTCCAGTGTCTATTTTTACTTGGAGTTGTTGATCAGATAGGTAGAATTTGAACCAGTTTAGCATTGCTTGAAATGATTATGTTGTGTGGTATGGAGTCAAAGGTTGCCTTAATATCAAGATCAATCAGGAAAATCCTCTTTTGGGTTTGTCAGTGCCCTTAGTTAGGTTGTCCATTAGAGCAATCATGAGGGTTTCAACTCCATGTTGGGGTCTAAATCCATACTGCTGGGGGTAGAGTGGGAAATGCGAGTCTACATGATCCTGGATTTGTATTTGTATGATTTTCTCTATTACCTTTGCCATAAATAGTAGGCTAGCTATGGGTCTATATGAGGTTGGATGATTTATGTCATTTCCTGTTCCTTTCCTTACTGGGCGAATGGAAGCCATCTTGTGCTCTGGTGGTCTGTATGTCTGTATATTTATTATACCGTTTTTCTACCAGTCAAAATGATGTACAATCAACAAGGTGCAAAAGTGTGGTTAACAGGGGGTGTAGGCAAGTTACATTACATTAATAAAAACCAATGTCATCAATTGAAAGACTGGTAAGGGGGACTGTTGCTTCTGGAGGGAGATCTGCAACTGTGAGTATTTACTTCTGGTAATTTTCTAAAAGGAATTCTTTGTATTAAAGCTAATTAATCTGTGATCAACTATTTTTGTTAAATCAGTCAGGGCCTAGTAGCAGCAGTTTAAGTTTACATTTAAAACACAGAGGAGAACTCTCTGGTTACATTTCATACCCAGCAGAGAGCTTGTACTTTAAATTTAATAGTCACTCAGGGCCTAGTAACAGCAAAGTACTTTTAGTTTAAATTTAAAACACAGAAGAGAACTTTCTGGTTACATTTGGAACCCAGCAGAGAGCTTGTAGTTTACATTTAATAGTCACTCAGGGCCTAGCATCAGCAAAGTTCTTTTAGCTTAAATTTACAACACAGAAAAGAGCTTTCTGGTTAAATTTAGAACCCAGCAGAGAGCTTGTGCTTTAAATTTCATAAGAAGTTAGAGCCTAGCAGCAGCTAAGAGCTATAATTTTAAATCAAATCACATATAGCTTACCTCAGCAGCACAAGACAGGGTACTGTGTAGCAGCCCTCTTTTAATAAGTGTTAATTCCCACCCACCCCTGGGATAATCATAGCTTTATAGGTACTTACACATCTTAAAAGACAGGAGGTGCTCTCAGGAGAAGCTCATTACCCAAATCAGTCATACACTAAGGACCTGAGATTAGTTAAGCTTCAGGTGAACAAGGTATATTACATGTATTAGGTTCAGTTTTATTAGTATAAATATCCATAGCAACCCTTAGTAAGTAAAGAACTTAGATCTAAACACAAACTTAAAACTAAGATGCAGACAGCAGTCCAGCAGCGGGATGGGGGCTTTCCAGTCTTTTGCATTGAGTGTCACATGTATGATTTTCTCCCAGTTGGTGAGAGGTCTTACGTGTGCACTAGGTGCAAGGAGCTCTTTGCTCTCAGGGAACGAGTCCGTTCTCTAGAGGCTAAAGTAGCAGACTTGGAAAGCATAAGACAGACAGAGAGGAACATAGACGAGACCTACAGGGATATAGTCCTGAAGTCCCACCTCCAGTCTGGCAGCATCTCTGTTGCCATGGAGGAGAGAGGTCACGTGACAGGAGAGCATCACCCTGGTGTGGCAGGAAGTGATCCTGTAACTAGGACCTGTCCTCCAGGTGATGTAAAACCCTCTCGCACCGAGGAAGTTTTCTCCAGGGCCATGTGCCCATGAGGGAAGGGTTAGGACAGCTGTTATAGTTGGTGATTCGATCATTAGGCATGTAGATAGCTGGGTGGCTGGTGTGGACGTGAGGATCGCCTGGTAACATGCCTGCCTGGTGCGAAGGTAGCGGACCTCACGCGCCATCTAGATAAGGTCTTAGATAGTGCTGGGGAGGAGTCTGCTGTCTTGGTACATGTTTGGTACCAATGACATAGGAAAATGTGGTAGGGAGGTTCTGGAGGCTAAATTTAGGCTTTTTAGGTAGGAAGTTGAAATCCAGAACTTCCAGGGTAGCATTCTCCGAAATGCTTCCTGTTCCACGCGCAGGACCCAAAAGGCAGACAGAGCTCCGGAGTCTCAATGCGTGGATGAGACAATGGTGCAGAGATGAGGGGTTTGGATTTGTTAGGAACTGGGGAACATTCTGGGGAAAGGAGGGGCTCTTCCGAAGGGATGGGCTTCACCTTAACCGGGATGGAACCAGGCTGCTGGCATTAACCTTTAAAAAGGAGATAGAGCAGCTTTTAAACTAGATATTAGGGGAAAGCCGACAGTCGCCCAAGAGCAGATGGTTCGGAAGAATGTATCTTTGAAGGATACTACCAAAAGCAGAGAGGTTCCACAAAGAGTAAAGTAGCCCAAATGCCCTCAAGTATGGAGCAGACAGAGCTTAAAGATCCCAAATTACTCATGTCTAACAGACAAATTAATATGGATAAAATACATTCTCTAAAATGCTTGTATGCAAATGCTAGAAGTCTAAAAAATAAGATGGGAGAGTCAGAATATATAGCACTAAATGAAAGGTTAGATATGATTGGAATATCAGAGACATGGTGGAAGGACGACAACCAGTGGGACACTGATACCTGGGTACAAACTATATCGTAATGATAGAGCTGATCAAATTGGTGGAGGGGTTGCTCTCTATGTTAGAGAGGGCATTGAGTCAGAAAGGATTAAAGTTTTGCAGGAAACAAAATCTGCTGTAGAATCTATATGGATTGAAATTCCATGTAAAAGGGGGAAGGCAATGGCAGTGGGGGTGTACTATCGAGCGCCTGGCCAGAATGACCAAATGGATGTTGAAATGCTCAAAGAAATCAAGGAAGCTAACAAAAGCTACAGCACAGTAATAATAATGGGTGATTTCAACTACCCCGGTATCGACTGGGTCAGTGTCACGTCAGGACATGCTAGGGAGATAAAGTTCCTAGATGAAATAAATGACTGCTTCTTGGAGCAGCTGGTTCATGAACCGACCAGAGGGGAAGCCATATTAGACCTAATCCTTAGTGGAACACCAGATCTAGTGCAAGAGATAAGGTTGTTGGGGCCACTTGGCAATAGTGATCATAGCATGATCGCCTTTGATTTAATTAGTGGAGGAGGGATAGTAAGGAAATCCACAGTACTACCTTTTAACTTTCGAAAGGGAGACTATGATAAAATGAGGAAAACAGTCAAGAAAAAACTAAAAGGAGCAGTTGCAAAGGTTAAAGACCTACATCAGGCTTGGCTGTTGTTGAAAAATACTATCTTGGAAGCCCAGACCAGCTGTATTCCACGCTTTAAGAAAAGTGGAAAGAAGTCCAAAAAACTGCCAGCATGGTTTAAAGTTGAGGTCAGAGAGGCTGTTGTTGCCAAAAAAGCATCTTTCAGGAAATGGAAAAAAGAGCCAAATGACGAAACCTGGAAACAGCACAAGCACTGGCAAGTCAAATGCAAGGCATTGATAAGGCAGGCAAAGGGAGAATTTGAGAAGAAGCTTGCTGCAGAAGGAAAAACGCGAAGTAAAGACCTTTTCAAGTACATTCGTAGCAAAAACCTGTGAGAGAGTCAGTTGGTCCATTAGATGATAAAGGGGTTAAAGGAGCACTAAGAGGCGACAAGGCGATAGCGGAGAGACTGAACGAATTCTTTGCTTCAGTCTTTACTGAGGAAGATGTAGGGATGTTACCCATGACTGAAGTGGTATTTAAAGGTGCAGAAGAATTGAAGGAAATATCGATAC
The DNA here is from genome assembly GCA_033557465.1 of Ichthyophis bannanicus. Lineage (NCBI taxonomy): Eukaryota > Metazoa > Chordata > Amphibia > Gymnophiona > Ichthyophiidae > Ichthyophis > Ichthyophis bannanicus. The sequence goes on along the minus strand of CM066038.1, from coordinate 19,840,707 downwards.
ATCGAGAAGATGTATTACAACTATTAGATAAGCTGAAGAGTAGCAAATCACCTGGGCCGGATGGTATACATCCAAGGGTATTGAAAGAACTGAAATATGAGATTGCAGACCTGAAATTAGTAATCTGTGAACTATCATTAAAATCATCTCTAATACCTGAAGATTGGAGGATCGCCAATGTAACACCAATTTTTAAAAAGGGTTCCAGGGGTAATCCGGGAAACTACAGACCGGTGAGCCTGACGTCAATACCGGGAAAAATGATAGAAACCATCATAAAGAATAAAATTACTCAGCATGTAGATAGTCATGAACTAATGAGAGACAGCCAACATGGCTTTAGACAAGGAAGATCTTGTCTTACTAATCTGTTATGTTTTTTTGAAGGAGTGAATAATCAGGTGGACAAAGGTGAGTCGGTTGATATTGTGTATCTGGACTTTCAGAAAGCCTTTGACAAGGTCCCTCATGAGAGACATTTGGCAAAACTAAAGAGTCATGGGATAGGAGGCAGTGTACTATTGTGGATCAGGAACTGGTTAAAAGATAGAAAGCAGAGGGTAGGGCTAAATGGCCAATTTTCCCAATGGAGAAAGGTGAATAGTGGTGTACCCCAGGGATCTGTGCAGGGTCCGCTGCTTTTTGACATATTCATAAATGACCTGGAAAGTGGAATAACGAGTGAGGTTATCAAATTTGCAGATGACACAAAACTATTTAAAGTTGTTAAAACCCAAGAGGATTGTGGAAAATTGCAAGAGGATCTTGATAGATTGGAAGACTGGGCATCAAAATGGCAGATGAAATTTAATGTGGACAAGTGCAAGGTTATGCACCTAGGGAAGAACAACCCAAACTATGGTTACACGATGCAAGGTTCCACATTAGGAATCACCACCCAGGAAAAAGATTTAGGCGTCATTGTGGATACCATGTTAAAACCCTCGGCCCAGTGTGCAGCGGCGGCCAAGAGAGCAAATAGAATGCTAGGTATGATAAGGAAAGGAATGGGAAATAAAACAAAGGATATTATAATGCCTCTATATCGTTCCATGGTGAGACCGCACCTTGAATATTGTGTGCAATTCTGGTCGCCGTATCTTAAAAAGGATATAGAGTTATTAGAAAAGGTTCAGAGAAGAGCCACCAAAATGGTAAAGGGGATGGAAGGATACTCCTATGAAGAAAGGCTAAAAAGGTTAGGGCTCTTTAACCTGGAAAAGAGACGGCTGAGGGGAGATATCATAGAAGTCTATAAATTAATGAGCGGAGTGGAACGGGTAACGTAGATCGATTGTTTACCTTATCAGAATATAGAAAGACTAGGGGACATGCAATGAAGCTACAGGGTAAACTATTTAAGACTAATAAAAGAAAATATTTTTTCACTCAACGTGTAATCAAACTCTGGAATTTGTTACCGGAGGATGTAGTAAAGGCTGTTAGTGTAGCTGGGTTTAAAAAAGGTTTGGACAAGTTCCTGGAGGAAAGGTCCATAAGCCATTATTAAGAAGGGACCCAGGATATCAATGCTTGAACCAATACAAGCATTGTGGAACCTGTGTCCCTTGGGGAAACTGCTAGGTACATATGACCTAGATTGGCCACTGTTGGAAACAGAATACTGGGCTTGATGGACCTTGGTCTGACCCAGTATGGTATATCTTATGTTCTTATGTTCTTACTGAGGGGGTGCAAATAGGTTGTGACCAACAGCAGGGGTGGGCGCCTATGGTGGTGGGGGAGGAGGGTGACATGTGCTATGTGGGGGTTATTTTGCTATAGGTCTGTCAGCTGAGTTGTGCCAAAGTGTTCCTGAAAGAGGTACATTTTCAGGTTCTTTCTGAAGGCCGACGGAATTTGGCAACAGAGCAGGGGGTAGTGAATTCCAAAGGGAGGGTGCATATAGCATGAAGACTCTTTGAGCATGCTGGGCGCTCTTGCAGATCTGTGGTGGCAGGCTGAGTTGGTTCTGGGTGCTTTGTCTACATGGTCGGTTGATTGTGGGATTGCAGATAAGGGTCTGAAGGGTCTGAGCGGAGGTAAGGTGGTGGCGAGCTTCATGGATGAGGATGAGCACTTTGTGTTTGATTTGAGAGGCAAATGGCAGCCAGTGAAGGGATTTCAGAATGGGTGTGATGTGGGTGTGCCCCAAAGCTCCAAAGACGGTGCATGCGGCGGTGTTTTGAGCAAGTTGGAATGGAAGCATAGTGGATTTGGGGAGCTCCTGGTAAATCATGTTGCAGTAATCAAAGATGGGAATGATGAAGGCTTGACATACCCAGTGGAAGTGTTCTGTGTACAGGAGGGGGGCATAGGTTGTGTAGGGATCTGAATTTGAAATAGACTTGGTGATGTTACGGATGGGGGTCTTTAAGTCCAGTTGCTGGTCCAGGGTGATGCCGAGGTATTTGATCTGTGTCCTGACTTGGACGTCCATGTCAGCAAATCTGATGGATGATGGGGGTGTAAAGGTGGTGTCTCTTGTGACATACAGGATAAACATCTGGCTGAAGCTGACTGCCAAGTTATGGAACTGGAGCCAACTAACTATTTCCTTGAAGAAGGCAATGAGTTTGGAGTAGTCGGGGCAGTGGTGGAAAAGGGGGTTAAGATCATTATGTCATCAGCGTTGATTTCATAACTGATATTGAATCTCTGGATGGTTTTGCACAGGGGCTGCATGTAGATGTTGAACAGTAGGGAGGAAAGGGTGGATCTTTGTGGTACTCCTTGAGGAAGGGTGATGGGGGCTGAAATGAGCTGACCGATTTTTATGTACTAGGTATGCTGAGAGAGATAGGAGTGGAACCATGTGAGGGATGCGCCCTGTATTCCAATGGTTGAATAGCATCTGATGGGAGACCGTGTCAAAGGCTGCAGAAATGTCTAGAAAAGAGTAGGATGAAACCGCTGGTGGTTCCTTCCATCCTGATGAGAGTTGACAGTAGGAAGGTTAGCAGGGTTTTGGCGCTATGGTGAGGGCGAAACCCATGCTGATGTATGTCGAGGGGTGCATGCTGATCGATGTGTTCCTGGAGCTGGATTTGGACAGCCTTTGCTATGAGCGTTGTGAGAAAAAGTATGCTGGATATGGGCCTGTATGAGGCAGGTAAGTTGGGGTCTAAGTGTGGGTTTTTTTTCAGGAGGAGTCTGACTGAGGTTTGCTTCAGTGTGGGGGGGAGGCTGGCATGAGAGAGGGAGATGTAGAGGATGTGTGATATGGTTGGGAGGGGGGTTGCGCTTGTAGATGTTATCCAAGTGACCAACTGGGCAGGGGTCCAGTGGGGACATGGTAGTGTTGATGTTTGAGATGGTGTCAAGTGCTTCTGGTGCTACATTCCTGAATGTGGTCCAAATGTGCATGCCATTGGGCTCATTGACTGTTGAGGGCCACAGTGTGAGTTGCGGAGCTGTGTTTGGCTTTTAGAAGTCTGCCATGTCTGCAGTGATAGCTGGATAATTTTGTGCATTGTTGGTGTGAATTCTGTTTTTGCAGTCTTCATCCAGCTGACCGGGTAGGGATCAAGTGGGGAAGTGGTGGTGTTAATGTTTGTGATTGTTCTTTCCAGATGTTCAGCTGTAATGGTTAAGAAAGAGTCCCAGATGATTTTGGATATTGTGTGGTTTTGGCTTGGGGGATCTGTCAGAGTATGTGTGCTGATACTGTGAGGGGAAGTCAGGGTTTGGGAATGGTCAGACATTATTTGAGGGGTTAGATTTATTTCTTCTCTTTGTTGGGTAGGGTCTTCAGTCAGGGATTTGACCAAGTCGGAGAGTTCCTTAGGGTAATTTAGTGAGCTTTGAATTAGCTTAGCATAATATTCCTTCTTTGCATTATTTGTAGCATTTAATATTTATGTTGCTTGACCAAGTAGATGTTAAGGTTGTCAGGTGATCTTGTGCTTCTCCACTTCTCTCTAGAGCTCCGAAGCTGAGTTTCAGGTCTTTCAAATGGGTGGTGTACCATACTGCTGTTCTGGGTCTCCGGTGATATGCGAGTGTGTGGGGTTTTGTTGCTGTATCACTTATGGTTTTGTTCCAGTTTTGTATACAGGCGCTGAGGTCATCAGGAGTATTTTGGAGTTGTGGCAGGATCTTTTCTAGGAAGTTCTTCTTTTCTACGTTTTGAAATCTGTATGATGTAGTTTGTGTGCAAGGTCTCCTCTGAGGGAGTGTGTTATAAGGGAGAAGGATGGAGATTATTCTGTGGTCGGACCAGGGGACCATGTGGATTGTGAAAGGTGAGAGGGAATAATTTCTGAGCACGATTTGTGGTGGGAATATCATGCAGGACCAGCCCGTCCATTGAGCGAGAATGTGTTTTGCACAGGGCCCCGCGTTTCAGGGGGCCCCGCGCAAACATTCTGCTTTAAAAGTAAAGTTAAAAAAAAAAACCTGGCTGCTGCCGCCGTGGCAGCGGCAGAATTGAGTGTCCCGCAGGGCCCCCCCTGCCCGGGTCCTCCCTCCCTGCATCAGTCCCTTCAGCGCGGCTTTCAGAGCTGCGAAGGGAGAGTTTCCCTTTTGCGACTTTGTTAAGTCTGCCGGGGCTGATGGGAAACAGGAAATGCCCGTTTCCCATCAGCCCCGGCGGGCTTAACAGAGCCACGAGGGAGAAACTCTCCCTTCACGGCTCTGAAGCCGGCACCAAAGGGACTGATGCAGGGAGGGAGAACTCTGCCGGGCGGGGGGGGGGCCCCGCGGGACACTCTATTCTGCTGCTGCAACAGCGGCAGCAACCCCAGCCGCTTTTTTTATTATATGAACCTTTCCCCGGGCTGATGGGGGGGGTAGGACTGGAAATGGGCTGATGGGCGGATTAGGGCTTGAGGTGGGCTGATGGGGTTCGGACTGGTAATGGGCTGTGGGCTGATGGGGGTGTTAGGACTGGAAATGGGCTGATGGGGGAGCTAAGACTGGAAATGGGCTGATGGGTAGGACTGGAAATGGGCTGATGGGGGGGCTAAGACTGGAAATGGGCTATGAGGGGGGCTAAGACTGAAAATGGGCCGATGGGGTTTACGACTGGTAATGGGCTATAGGGGGGCTAGAACTGATAATGGGTTGGGGGGTTGCTAGGACTGGAAGTGGTTGAGTGGAAGGGGAGGCTTGAACTGCAAATAGCTGATGGGGAGGGGGCTTGGAATGGAAATGGGCTGAGTTGGGGGGGCTAGGACAGGAAATGGGCTGATGGAGGGGCTAGGATAGGACTGGAAATGGGCTGTTGGGGGGAGCTAAGATTGGAAATAGGCAAGCCACATAACCCTCCATTGCCTCAGGTACAAACTGAGATTGCAAGCCCTCTGGGAACAGGGAAATATCTACGCACCTGACTGTAACGTGCCTTGAACCACTACTGGAAAGGTCTGAGCTAAATCCTAATGTGCCCCAGATTTGCCTTCAAAAAATCTGGTAAGCTTAACTACATAGCTCCCATGTCACCCAGTGATTAGTCTTAGCCCTCTACAAAAATGTAATGCACAGCACGTAAGCCAGGGCTCAACAGCTGCCGGGTCACCATGGCACTTTCACATTTCATGGTCCTGAAAGAGTACCACAACACTGCCTCACTCCACTGCGAAGAACTTGAGCTGCACGGCGGAGGAAGTTCAGGCTGATTGTGCAGTTTAGATTACTAGGACCTGAAACAGTGACATCAGCATCAGTTTCTTGCACTGCGCAGCTCAAGCTTCTTCTAAAGAGCAAATTGCAGCGAGTATGAAGCAGTCTTTTCGGCGCAGCACAGCAGGAAATACTTATTCTCTCAGTGGGAATGGTGAGAGACACCACATGATGGCTGGATGGGGGGTGGGCTGGGGGAGGTAATGGCTGGGGTAATGGCTGGGGGAGGGGAGCTATATGAGATTTTTTTGTTACGTATTACCAGGCCATGGTGATATGTGAAGAAATAAAGGAACTTTCCTCCGGTGCAACTATAGAGTGTCACCAATATGCTGCCCACACAGTGTAATGATTGGGGGAGGGGGGAAGGATCACTGCCTTCTATTAGCACATTAAGAGCCTGATTTATTAAGCTCTTTTCTCATAGAAAATGGGGAAAAATAATTAGGCTCTTAAAGGAGCTGCGATACAACTTTTGGGGTTGAGGGGTGTGGGAGTACTGTGACCAAGATCTTTGTGACCAGCTCATCAATTCCAAGAAAATTTTGTCAAGGTCTGGTGTAAGCACATGGGGGAAGGGCCTTACCCGGCTGTCCTCCAGGGTCTCCCAATCGCTGGAGAAGGTTGCAACTTGTCCTTGAGTGCAATTGGAAAACTGGAAAAAGCTGGAGAATATCCTTCGGTTCTCTTGTGTGTCTGCAAATACAGCATCCTGGAAGTTTACTCCATGGGGCAGGAGGTTGTAATTCTCGTCCATTCTGGGGGGGGGAAAGTCAGGAGACACAGTTGAAACAGGATAAGAAACCAAAACCCGATGGCAGATAGGAAGGGAGAAAATGTAGGAGACAGGCCTCCCTCACCAGGCTAGCCTTGCCCACCACCTATCTCCTTTAGATGTCTCCTTTACACTTCCCTGCAATACTCTAGTTACTTCTTTCCCACTGGTCTTACATTCTTATCTTTTAATGTGAGGCTACATTTGGACTTGTTTGGAAGGACAGATGGGCAGTAACATTCCTAGGCCCTCTGTATTTAAAAAAACAACAACTCACTTTTCAGCAGTTGCTTTGGTTTTAGTCAAGGTCATGTTGCTGAGAACAAGCCGCTAGTCACTAACTGACCCTACTTAAAACCTAGCTGTTATTTGATTAGTAGTAGTAGTATTAGTAGTGCTAATGTTCAAAGAGATTCTCTACGGGTAGCTATGGAGAAAGTTAGTTTAAAGACTACCTCTCCCCCAGGAGGGGGAAAATGTGTAGCTGTCTACAGCAAGACTATTGTCCATGGGGGAAGGGGTAGTGCCAGGCTCATCCCAGCAAACTATGTACCAGCAGGTTTTTATTTCTACTTTTAACTCCCTACGCATACTGAAACAGAGCAAAGGTAATAGTAACAACTGAAAGATTCACCAACCCCTCCACTCTGCCCACTTATTCTTGTCCACATGAGAACATAAGATATGCCATACTGGGTCAGACCAAGGTCCATCAAGCCCAGTATCCTGTTTCCAACTGTGGCCAATCTAGGTCATATCTACCTAGCAGTTTCCCCAAGGGACACAGGTTCCACAGTGCTTGTATTGGTTCAAGCATTGATATCCTGGGTCCCTTCTTAATAATGGTTTATGGACCTTTCCTCCAGGAACTTGTCCAAACCTTTTTTAAACCCGGCTACACTAACAGCCTTTACTGCATCCTCCGGTAACAAATTCCAGAGTTTGATTACACGTTGAGTGAAAATATATTCTTATTACTCTTAAATGGGTTACATTGTAACTTTATTGCCTCTCCCCTAGTAAACAACTGATCTAAGTTTACCCTTTCCATTCTCTTCAGGAATTTATAGCAGTCTCTCTTTTCCAAGTCGAAGAGCCCTAACCTTTAAAGCCTTTCCTCATAACGGTATCCTTTCAACCACTTCACTATTTTGGTGGCAATCAGAATTAAGATTTGGCAACTGGAATATAATCCTAGCAGCCAACCTCACGTAACCACTCAGAAGATACAGAGCCTCGGAAAGTCTTCACACCCTTCTGCATTCACATTCTGTCAAAGAAATGAAACTTATACACAATACTCTACATTTTCAACATGAAAGGACAATCCAAATATTCAAAAAGTACGTATAAGAAACCAAAGTATTGATCACACACCCCTGTTGCTGCAGTAACAGCCATGAGTTAATTTAGAAGTGCCTAGTGATTTTGCAGGATGATGATTTTTGCCCACTGTTGGCCAAATAGCTAAACCTTTTAAACTGGCCGAGGATCACATGTGGACTGCAGGTCTTCAAGCGTTGCCACAGAATGTTTTTGGCTTCAGGACTGGACATGGACTGGGCCACCTGGGCATTTATTGATTTACTGAACTGGTTTTATATACCACCTTATCTTAGGGTCAAGGCGGTTTACAAGTAACAGGTTAAACGGAACTTAGTGCTGAGGCAACTTGAGGAACGATGAAACATAGGAATGTAATCATGCATAACATAACATAAATTCATGTTATCTGCCATCATTTACTATGAGAACAAAGGTCAACGTGGTCCTGTCTGACCAGTAGGGTTACTTGGGCAGAACCTGCAACAATGAAGTTTACTTTCTTGGGTGAAGGGTGAGGTAGTATCTGCTATACCACACAAGTTACTTTCCCCATACTCAGCTTTCCATGAGACCAGTCCAGGAGCAAAAGAACCACCCACAGGCACAACTCTCCCGGCCACATGGTGCGTTTTATTAGGAATGTGCACCGCATAGCAGGTGCACTCCCATCTGTTTTTGAACTGAGCTGCTCCATTCTAGGTTACCATCCTCTTTCCCTTTAGGGATCCCCATTTATCCCACTCCTTTCTGAATTCTAGTACTGCTTTTGCTTCCACCACTTCTTTTGCTGGGATGGGGCTGGGGGGAGCATGCCAGGCATCCACCACTCTTGAGCTAGGCCCAGATTTAAAACATAGGCAACTTCCGAGAGCACTAGATTTTGAAGTCACAAAATACCCGAGCTGAACATAAGCTTGCTTCTATTTCTTTTAGGACTATGCTCTATGCCAGGGGTTCCCAACCCAGTCCTTGGGACATACTTCATCAATCACATTTTCAGGATGACCACGATGAATATTCATGACAGAAATTTGCATGCACTGCCTCTATTGAAAATCTTACATACTTATTCATTCATTGTGATTACCCTGAAAATCTGATCCACTAGGTGTGGCCTGAGGGCGAGGTTGAGAACCCCTGCTCTATGATCTCTGGAGGGAAAACCTTCTCTCGTCCCTCCTATGGACGCAAATATGTTAAGTCTGGCCCTGAGCCGAACCACCCAATTGTTGCTTTTTCTTTGTGCTCAGGATCATTGTCCTAGTGAAAGGTGAATCTTCTCTCCAGTCCCAGGTTTATAGCCGACTGGAACAGGTTCTCCTCCATTATCTGACAGTACGTTGCATCATCCATCTTTCCCTTTATCTTCACCAGCCGCCCTATTCCTGCTGTTGAAAAGCATCCCACTATATAATGTTGCCACTAGGCTCATGGATTATAGAGTTAGCATAAGGCTGTTGTTGTTAAGTGCCATCAAGTCGGTGTCAACTCCTGGTGACCCTCTGGACAGTTGACCTAAACTTTGTTCAGTCTTCAGCCAAGTGGCTCATTGTTGATAGAGTGGTATCCATAGCTGCTGTTATTGTATCAATCCATCTCATTGCCGGCCTTCCACTTTTACGTGACTTTCTACCTTGCCACGCATTATGTCTCTCTAATGATCTCTCTCTTCGCATGATATGTCCAAAGTGTGAAAGTCAAAGTCTTGTCATCTGAGCTTCTAAGAAAAGCTTAGGTTTGATCTCGGACAGTCCACAGTATACACAGTATTCGTCGCCAGCACCATAATTCAAAGGCATCAATTTTCTTCCTGTCTATCTTTTTCACTATCCAACTTTCACATCCATATAACGTTATTGAAAAAAACATGGCCTGGACAAGTCAAATCTTTGTATGGAAAGAGACATCTCTGCTCTTGAGGATCTTGTCTAGGTCCTTCATAGCCATTCTACCAAGAGCAATCATCTAATTTCTTGACTGCTAGTCCTTTCTTTGATGATTGTTGATCCAAGTTAAAGCTGTCAACTATTTCAATTTCTTCTCCATCAATGATGAACTTATTGATTGTGCCAGTTGTCAGGATCTCTGTCTTCTTAACGTAAAGGTGCAGACCCATTTTAAGACTATATTCCTTGATCTTGAGAAGAAAAATGTTTCAAATCGTCTTCACATTCAGCCAGTTATGTGGTATCATCAGCATAGCGAAAGTTGTTGAGACTTCCAATCTTCACACCTCGGTTGTCTTCATACAGTCCTGCTTCTCTGATGATTTGCTCTACATATAAATTAAAGAGGAAGGGGGAAGTATGCAGCTTTGTTGTACACCTTTGCTGATTTTAAAACATTCTGTTTCTCTTTGTTCCGTTCAAACTGTTGCTTCTTGATCAATGTAAAGGTTGTGCAAGAGAACGATCAGGTGTTCTGGTATACCCATGCTTCTTAATGTGGCCCAGAGTTTCTCATGGTTTACACAGTCAAAAATCTTGCTGTAGTCAATAAAACACATATGGATATCCTTTGGGTATTCTTTTGTCTTCAAGGATCCATCTCACATCCACAATACTGTCTCTCATTCCTCATCCTTTCCTGAACCCTGCTTGCACTACAGGCAGTTCTTGTTCCAGGTATGGTTGTAGTCTCTGCTGAATGATCTTGTGTAGCATTTTGCTGGCATGTGGTATCAGAACGATTCTGCGATCATTTCCACAGTCAGTTGGATCACCTTTCTTCAGTATTGGTATAAACACAGATCATTTCCAGTTAGTTGGCCATGAATTTGTCTTCCAAATTTCCTGGCAGAGCCTTGTAAGTATGGTAACAGCTTCATCCGATTGTTATAATAATTCAATGGGAATGCCATCAATGCCTGGTGCTTTGTTCTTTGATAAGGCTTTCAATGCTGCTTCGACTTCTTCTTTCATCACCAATGGTTCCTGTCATAAAGTACAGGCTGAAACGTCTCTTGGTCCATTTGATCTTTATGGTATAATGGCTCTGTATGTTCTTTCCACCTTTTCTTGATCTTCTCAGCATCATTCAACATAGATCCAGAGCATCTTGTAGCATTCCAATTTGAGGCTGGAATTTTTTCTTTAACTCTCGTTTTAAAAAAGCCAATCTTGTTCTCTCTCTAACAGCTTCTGATTCTATTTCCTTGCATATGTTATTGTAGTACTTCTTGTTGTGTCTTGCTGCATGTTGGAAATCTCTCAGTTCTGCGATCTGCCTCTCTTTCTCCTCTGACTTTAGCTTCTCTGCATTTCTGGACAATTTTCACAGTTTCTTCAGTCATCCATTTTGACAGGCATAAAAAATACAAAAGACAACACAATTAGATCCAAGAAATACTCCGATTTTGGTGTCTTCTTCTGTAAGAGTGTTTTCATAGCCTCCTGAAAGACCCACCCCCTGACTAATTTGCATTGCATTATCATGCAAAAAGTAAGAATGCTCATGGTAGCTCGATTGACTCAGGACCTGCATTGAGTCTGGCAGATCTCCATGCAGATAGATAGCTCAGGTGACAACTCACCTGTACCAACTACTGTGTCTGCCACATCTAGCCTTTGGTACAGTCCCTGGTCATCCTTTAGTTTAGTATCCAGGATAGCAGTAAAGAAATTGCTTACCACTGTAAGATTGGCTACCTGTCACCTTGACATCCCAGTGAGTTAAACTCTCTCTAGCTCCCCCTCCACCCTATGCTAGTCTTATTAACCATAGAGTCAGCCCAGGTGAGCTGAAACAGGTAAATCATCCATCCTCGTCCTAAAAATGACATACCTTCCAGAGAATTACCACACTGTTTCTAATCTCACTTTTATGTTGCAACTAGTAGACAAGGTAGTTTTTACTCAACCAACCAACACTGTAAATAAAGGGGAAATCATTCCCTCATGCCAGTAAGGGTTCAAGGCTGGGCATAGCACAGAGACTGTTAAAACAGAGTTGCTTAATGAGATTTATGTGCCTCTTGATGCTGAGAAAAACCAATACTGGTATCACTGGATCTGTCCTTGGTGTCTGATTTAGTGACTCGTCCGTTACTAAGAGCATGCCTGTCAGAACTGGGAAGGAGGTCAGGTACTGCCCTGGTTTGGTTCTTTCTTGCAAGGGTGTACATTTAAAGCTCCCTACCAATTCACACTCTTTCAGTTAATATTTTATGGCTTTGCTTGCCACCTCAGTACAAGATCATAGCATTAGCGTCTACTACTACACAGATAACTTGCTTCAGTCTATACAGATCTCTCTCCTGATCTTGTTCTACTAAATTCCTATCTTGATAAAATAACCCTCTATCTTGCTATTCACCACTTGCTTTTAAATATATCCAAATCTAGCACAATATGGCCTAGTGGTTGGGACAAGTTACCTCAGGCCAGAGGGCCAGGGGTTCAATTCCTGCTCAGTGACAGCAATCTCAGGCCAGAGGGACTGGGGTCTCTAGTCCTATAGGCACTCCTTGTGGCCTTGGGCAAGCCACTTAACCCTCCATTGCCTCAAGTACACATGTAGAGCCTTTCGGGGAAGAGGGAATATATCCAGTACCTGTTTGTAAACCTTTCAGCTTGGGCAGTATATCAAGAAATTAAATAAAGATAAAGATCCTGCAGCCCAGCTTTGTTACTGGGCAAACCCATCACTGATGGATTATCTGGGGGTCCTTATCAACTCCATTGGCTTTTGAGCCTCAAGTCTGTCAAAATCCTCCTATGCCCTCAAATATTTTTGCTGTTAAGCATTACCTAGATTCCCTGGCCCAACACCTTGGTACATGCATTTGTGGTAACCTTGTCTAGATTACTACAGTAGAGTATACTGTGGAATGAAATAATTAGAATTCAAATGGTTTCAAGTCCATCCAGAAGATGACATTTTACTTACCAGATAATGTCCTTTCCTTGAGTCCTGCCAGATCAGTTCAGACAAGTAGGTTGTGCTCCCCTACCAGCAGATTGGTGGAAACAAAGAACTAATGAAAAGCCCAGGTTTCAGCGACATCACTCTCATGCTTCTATTCGCCTCAGCCACCAGAGGTCTCTTCAGTATCCACCCCAAAGCATATGGGAGAACATGGCAAGCCTCACACAATCTCAAAATGAGCAACAATGAGTAATCAACTGTAGAGAACTATGCACAGGAAAGCATAAATAGAAGGCTGTCAGTCGAAGATGAACCTGAACAGGCATGTATATAAATCATTGCGGACCCAAGGGTACCACCACAGAAGAACAGAGCAAACACAGCTCCAGGGGGAGGCCCTGGACTAGTCTACCAGGACTCAAGGAAAGGACATTATCTAGTAAGTAAAATGTCACCTTCTATATCGTCCTGTTAGACCAGTCCAGACAAGTGGGATGTACTAAAGCTTCGCCTTCACTGGGCAGAAAGAGGACACAGCAGCTCACAAAACCTTAAAGCCAAAGGCTGTGTCCACCCAAGCATGGACATCTGAGCAGAAATGCTTGACAAAAGTGGAAAGTGATGCCCACATTGCCACCCAAAAAATGCCTGCAGGGGCTACTGAGCTCTGTTCTGCCCACGAGGATGCTTGCGCACTGGTAGAATGGATGCGCAAACCCTCCGGAACTGGTTGGATCTGCAAAGGATAACCTGAGGCAATGGCCTCCTTAATCCAGCACCCCAAGGTAGACTTAGCCAATGCATCACCTTTGTGCAAGCCAGCAAACAGCACAAAAAGATGGTCTGACTTTACAAAAGAATTCGTAACTTCCAAGTACCAGAGAAGCACCCTTCAGCTATCCACAAGATCCTTATCCTTCCCGGACACTGCTCTTGAGAGAAAGGGGGCAGGCAAACCATCTGGTTCACCTGAAAGAGAGAAATCATCTTAGGCAAGAAGGAAGGCAGAGGCTGAATGGAAAGGGCCTCCTCAGAAAGATAGGTAAGGATCTCGGCAAGACAGAGAAAAGAGACGGCTGAGGGGAGATATGATAGAGGTCTATGGATTAATGAATGGAGTGGAACGGGTAAACGTAGATTGGTTGTTTACACCATCACAAAGTAGAAAGACTAGGGGACACGCAATGAAGCTACAATGTAGCCCATTAAGACTAACAAATGAAAAAATATTTTCTCTTAGCATGTAATCAAACTCTGGAATTCATTACTGCAGGATGTAGTAAAAGCTGTTAGTGTAGCGCCGAGTATCGGGAAGGTAGAAGAGGGCATTTCCTGCTCCCGTTTAACCTTCTGGCATGCAGCGCACCAGCAGGTCAACTTTAACAGAGTCACAGGAAAGAAGGAAAAGGCCATTCTCTCTCGCAGCTCAGAGATGAGCCAGGGCGCCGGGCTTCAAGCCTACCCAGCTCTCAATGAAGATAGTCAGACAGACGTGGGGTTCTTCAGGGGGTGGGGGGCACCGAGACTGGAAATGGGCTGATAGGGGTGGGTTAGGATTGGTAATGAGTTGATGGGGGAGCTAGGACTGGAAATGGGCTGATGGGATGGCTAGCACTGGAAATGAGCTGGTGGGGGAGGGGAGGAGAGAGCTGCTGGCCTTTGAAGAAGACTGGGGGCTAGGACTGGAAATGGGCTGATGTGAGGGAGGGAGAATGGGACTAGAAGGGAGCAGGCACTGAGAGGGGCTGGAACTAGAAGTGAGCTGATGCTGGGGGAGGACTAGAAGGGGAAAAGATATTTTGTGTGGGAGAGAAGAAAAATCTACGATTGGCTGGGCATTGGGAAAGTAAGTGGGTATTGAGGATGGAAGGGTGAAATTTGAGTGGATGAAAAAGGAATAAAGAAAGAGATGGAGAAAAGAGCAAAAGTATGTTAAAGCAGATGTAGAGAGGGAATAGAAAAAAAAACTAGGAGAGAAGAAAGGACAAATGGACATCAGACAATGGAGAGTTAGCAGAAGACACAAAGAAACCAGAAGAAAGTGACTGGAGCAATTGCAACTGAAACATAAAATGCACAAACAACAAAAGGTAGAAAAATACTTTCTTATTTTGAATTTAACTGGAATATGTCAGCTCTGGGAAATGTGCATCGTTAACATCTTTGCGTTTTGTTTAGTACAAGAAGAAATTAATTTATAGTTTTATTTCTCTGGTATTGTACATTCCAAGTTTGGCTTTTGAGGTTCCCAGTTTAATTATTGTCTTCATATTTCTAAACTGTGATCCCTTGTTCTATGTTTGGTGATGGTTCTATGTTTGGTGATGGTGTAACCAAGCACATGCAAAACATAGACCATGTAGTTTCTATGTGACACAGTCCCACTTGTTCTTTCCCCAGTAGAAAATGTATTGGTTTAATATTTGCAGTGTTGCCTTTTTGATAGGTAGGGTTTGGTGCTTTGTGAGTCCTGATAGTGCTGTTACAATACTGTGGGTTTGCTATGGGTTCTAATGAATAGAGTTTATAGTACTTCCTAATGTGCCTGGCAGTTGGCACTGGAGTATAGTAATGTAGAAATCTGGTAATCTTTCTTTATCTTCTCTGCCCATGCAAATGGTATTCAGACAGACACTCATTAAGAGGCATGTTTAAACGTTAATGCACATTCACAAAATGTTAAAGTGCAGGAACACCCATTTATTTCTGTTGGCACAGTGGCACTTAAAAATGCCCCTAAGTCATTGCCAGGACAAAAAAAAAAAGAGAGGCTTGTGAATGGCTCCCTTGAAAGCAGCCTAAAATTTTAGTTGGCAACATATACATTTTAAAATAAAAGTGTATGCAAATGAGGCCCAGTGGGTATGCAAATGAGGCCCCACAATGAGTCTCCGCACAATCCTTAGGCTGCCCCTGGCCTCAGAAGTAAGATGTTGTGTGCCACATAAGAACATAGGATACTGGGCTTGATGGACCTTGGTCTGACCCAGTATGGCATATCTTGTTTCCAACAGTGGCCAATCTAGGTCATACGTACCTAGCAGTTTCCCCAAAAGACACAGGTTCCACAATGCTTGTACTGGGTCAAGCATTGATATCCTGGGTCCCTTCTTAATAATGGTTTATGGACCTTTCCTCCAGGAACTTGTCCAAACCTTTTTAAACACAGCTACACTAACAGCCTTTACTACATCCTCCGGTAACAAATTCCAGAGTTTGATTACACGTTGAGTGAAAAAATATTTTCTTTTATTAGTCTTAAATAGTTCACCCTGTAGCTTCATTGCATGTCCCCTAGTATTTCTATATTCTGATAACAAACAATTGATCTACGCTTACCCGTTTCACTCCGTTCATTAATTTATAGACTTCTATCATATCTCCCCTCAGCCATCTCTTTTCCAGGTTAAAGAGCCCTAACCTTTTTAGCCTTTCTTCATAGGGGTATCCTTCCATCCCCTTTACCATTTTGGTGGCTCTTCTCTGTACCTTTTCTAATAATGCTATATCCTTTTTAAGATACGGCGACCAGAATTGCACACAATATTCAAGGTGCGGTCTGTCAGACGGCCGCCTGGGTGAGAATGTTCACAGTCTTGGCAAAAGCATACCTCTATATGATTTGCAAGGATTTGTGGGTAATGTAGTCCATTCATTCCAGACACAGCCGTGACCAATAATTAATTATACTTGCTCAAGGGTAAAGCAAATAAGATTTTTATTTATGAGGGGTTCTCCCAACACAGATAATGCTTGGTAGCACAGAACTCAGGATACTTGCTTGCAGATTTAAAGTTAGGAAAACAAAATCAGGAAAAAAACAACATCTGAACTTGTCAGGTAATTAAAGCAAAGGATTAAAGACCTGGTTGGCAACAAACTGGTCTTTCTTGTAGGCTTTAGCAAATAATGTCTTAGCAATGCAGTAAGCAACCAAATAAACCCACAAAGTAGGAAAAATGTTCTTTTCTTCAGATTAACTTCTTATATCTTTACATATAAATTCAGAAGTGATTCCCTTCAGAGCACACAAGCAATTAGGTAAGCTCATTTGCTAGCAATCACCCAGCTGAAACCCCTTAGCTGGCTTGCTTTCACTGTGTAGCTCAAAATCTTACTCAGAAGGTTTTCTGAGTAGATTAAAGAACAAGTTGGTATTTCTTTGTGAGGGTTGTTGCACTTTGTAACAGAAAACTACCATTTGAGTTTGGACAGAGAGCAGTCAATAATCATAGGTTCAATATCTTGGCTTGGCACAAAGGAATTTCTCAATGGAGCACTACCAGGAGAATAATCATTTCCCGGCTTCCTTTCAAAGTTATAGCTAGGGCATAGATCAGTGTTCATACCTGAGCTTCCATTGCTGTTAGAGTTCCCCTTTAAATAGCCTGGCCAATATGTAGTCCAGTTTCTGTGTCCAGCCTTCAAATCTAGATCCCTGGACACTGGATCTCTCTTCACATACCTTCTGGCATGGGTCTCAGGGTCCCTTCCACGTGCAGCTGTTTCCCTCACAGGTGCCGTCTGGAGATTCCTGGCTCTGCAATACCACTCCTCTGGTTTCCCCCAGTCCAATGGTGTATGCTGACCTCTTGTCTGTCTCCCAGTATACGTACTGTGCTGGACTCCTGTAGACTTCCCAGAGGCTTTTCTCTTCCTTCTTTTAAAGGGCTTCTTGCTCTCTCTGTCCGTCCGTTCTGACCTCTGCTTCTGATGAGAATGAAGATCAGGATCCCGTGGATGATCAAGATACCAATGATCATGACATCCCAGCTCTGGATGATTCTCTGTAGAATAGACTCTATCTTTATTCTGCCTTGATGAGTGCTCCACCTTAGCACAGCGCAGCTGTGCTGAATCAGGCCTTGCCCTTTGAGATGAGTGTTCCATCCTAGCACAGCGCAGCTGTGCTGAATCAAGCCCTGCCCTTTGCAATGAGTGCTTGGGGATTACCTCATAGCCCTTTTGATTGAACACACGTTTTCTCACTTCAGCTCCTCTCATGGCTGTTGGAAACCTGGTGCATTCTGGGACTGGTAGTCTTTTATGGCAAAATTCTGTTTTCTCATTTCTACCAGCACTGACAGGTTGCTTGTTCAGAGACACTTCACCTTTTCTATAGCCCCTTCCTGAGCTATGATAAGCTTCCTTATCACAGGTCTCACCATGGAACGATATAGAGGCATTATAATATCTTTTGTTTTAATTTTCCTTTCCTTATGATACCTTATGATATCATCGCTCAAAGAGGCATGAGACCCACACGTATGCCAGGTTGACAGAGTAGAACCACCACTGGAGGGTAGCCCTCACGTTCTAGCCACCTCTTTTCAAGAGCAAAGCCACAAGCATGAAGGGAGCAGGGGCCTCCAGAACAATCATTCCAGATGCAATAGGCCCCGAGACAGAGACAAACGAAGAGGTGGTGCCTGCAGGAGCTGCATCAGACCTTTGAACCACACCCTCCTCGGCCAATCTAGTGCCATCAGAATAATCCTTCCTGGGTAGCACCCTATATGCCAAAATTACATGCCCCACTCTGCCGACTGACATAAGCCATCGCCATGGTGTTATCCAAAAACACTAACTGCCTAGTTCTTGACCAGGAGCCAGAAATGCAGAAGAGTCAACCTATTGGAACCGCAGGGAGGCAATATGGTCCATCAACCGCCTAAAGGTGAGGGCCAATGGCCCTGGGCCATTCGGTCTTGGCAATGAGCTCTCCAGCCTGAGAGACTGGCATCTGTTGCCAGAAGGATCCATGAGTGATTTCCAGCAGCACACCCTTCCTTAGAAAACAGGGCTGCAGCCACCACCGCAATCTAGCCTTCACCATTGGGAGTGGGAACCTGAGCTCGAACTCCTGAAAACTCTGGGACCACCAAGTCAGCAAGGACTGTTGGAGTGGCCACATATGAGCACACACCCACTGTATCATCTCGATTGCTGCCACCATCAATCTCAAGACTCTGGGAGTCTGCTGCAAACAGAACAGCGCCAAACAATCCAACAACTTTTTAACTGTCTCCTCGGGCAGGAAGACTCTGCCCTCTTGAGTATCGAAATGTGCTCCCAGGAACTCCAGGGACTTGGACGGCATTAACTGGCTTTTTCCCTGACTGATCACCCAGAAGAGGCTTTCCAAAGAGGACATTGTTTGGGTTGCTACCAGAGATGCCTCTGAAAGAGAACAGGCTTGGACAAGCTAGTTATCCAGATATGGATGCACAGAAATCCCTTGGCACTTCAGCACTGCAACTACCACCACCATGACCTTGGAGAACATCCTTGGGGCAGTGGAGAGTCCGAATGGGAGGGCAGCAAAATGCAGGTTAAAGCCAAACATGGCAAATGCAGATACCAAATCCAGAGATGCTAGGAGCTCCCCTTGGCACACCGCTTGAAACACAGATCGCAAAATTTCCCTCCGGAAGCATAGGTGCTCATTGACACCCTTGAGGTCCAGAATGATTAATCCTTTTTCAGCACCACAAAATAGATGGAATACCTGCCCTTAACCCAATCACCTGAAGGAATGGGCATCACTGCCTTCAGAAGTAACAATTTGTCAAAGGTGATCCACACAGTGCGCAACCCAGGAGGGTTCTCTTCTGGAAAGAACTGTGGCCCTGGGCTCACATGCTCCATGAAAGGACTGAGAATGAGCCAGAAAGTTTTTCAGGTCAATAGTGAGGAGAGTCCCAAGTCTCCCAGGAGTCTGACCAGTGCACCTATGAGGAGCGGACAGAGGCTTTTTTGGGGGTTTTCTTATCTTCCTCATCTCTCGTCACCACTGTGACTGTGGCCTACTGGCCCTTTAAGTTATCCATTTTAGATTTTCCTTCCTGGCATCTGTTGTCAGAAGGATCCATCTTTCATTTGCACTCTCAGCCTTACATTTTATTCCATTTTAACATGTTTTAGACTTATTTGCTTATTGTTATTGTATGTTATTTTTATTATGTGATTTATTGTATTTATTATTGTTGTTTTTACACCATACATTTTATTGTATTTTAGTCTGCATCCGATTCCCCCTGAGGAAGGCTTAGACCAAAATGCATAGGGGATTGTGAATAAAACACCTGTGACCACCTTACTCGTATCTTGCTATTTGTGCTTTGTTCTCTTCTTGTCGGTTCATGAACCAGCTGCTCCAAGAAGCAGTCATTTATTTCATCTAGAAACTTTATCTCCCTAGCATGTCCTGCCATGGCACTGACCCAGTCAATACTGGGGTAATTGAAAAGACCCATATTATTACTGTATTATAACTTTTGTTAGCATCCCTGATTTCTTTCAGCATTTCATCATCCATTTGTTCATTCTGGCCAGGCGGTCGGTAGTACACCTCCACTGCCATCACCTTCCACTTTTTACATGTAATTTCAATCCACTGGGATTCTACAGTGTATTTTATTACCTGCAACACTTTAATCCTGTGTGACTCAATGCCCTCTCTAACAGAGCACAACCCCTCCACCAATATGATCTACTCTATCATTGCGATATAGTTTGTACCCAGGTATCAGTGTCCCACTGGTTATCCTCCTTCCACCATGTCTCTGAGATACCAGTCATATTTATTTGAAATTTTTATACCGCATTTTCCAAGGTGATCAAAGGCGGTTTACAATGAACAATACATATTCAGTTACATAGAACACTTAATGTGATAAGGAAGCTTATCATAGCTCAGGAAGGAGCTATAGTAAAGGTGAAGTGACTCTGAACAAACAACCTGTCAGTTCTGGTAGAAATAAGAAAACAGAATTTTTCCATAAAAGACTACCAGTCCCAGAATGCACCAGGTTTCCAACAGCCATTAGAGGAGCTGAAGTGGGGAAACGTGTGTTCAATCAAGAGGGCTATGAGGTAATCCCCAAGCACTCATCTCAAAGGGCAGGGCCTGATTCAGCACAGCTGCACTGTGCTAGGGTGGAGCACTCATCAAAGCAGAATAAAGGTAGAGTTTATTCTACAGAGAATTATCCTCATCCTCAGGATCTTGATCATCTTGGACAGCTTCATCATCTGGAGGATCATCAGAAGCAGAAGCCAAACCGGACGGACAGAGAGGGCAAGAAACCCTTTGGAAGAAAGAAGAGAAAAGCCTTTGGGAGGTCTAAAGGAGTCCAGAGCAGTACGTATACTGGAAGGCATTCCAAGGGCCAGCATACACCATTGGACTGGGGAAAGCCAGAGGAATGGTGCTGCAGGGCTAGGAATCTCCAGACGGTACC
Organism: Ichthyophis bannanicus; assembly: GCA_033557465.1. NCBI lineage: Eukaryota > Metazoa > Chordata > Amphibia > Gymnophiona > Ichthyophiidae > Ichthyophis > Ichthyophis bannanicus. The sequence goes on along the minus strand of CM066038.1, from coordinate 19,819,875 downwards.
TGTGAGGGAGACGGCTGCACGTGGAAGGGACCCTAGGACCCGTGCCAGAAGGTATGTGAAGAGAGATCCAGTGTCCAGGGATCTGGATTGGAAGGCTGGACATAAGAACTGGACTACATACTGGCCAGGCTATTTAGAGAGGAACTCTAACAGCAATGGAAGCTCAGGTATGAACACTGATCTATGCCCTAGCTATAACCTTGAAAGACAGCAGGGAAAACAAGTATTCTCCTGAGAGTGCTACATTGAGAAATTCCTCTGTGCCAATCCATGATATTGAACCCATGATTGTTGAAGAAGGGGGAGCGATCTTAGATACAGGCTGTGAATATATGGATTGCTCTCTGTCTAAACTCCTTTGGTAATTTTCTGTTACAAAGTACAAACAACCATCACAAAGAAATACAAACTTGTTCTTTAATCTACTCAGAAAAGCTCCTGAAGTAGGATTTGAGCCACGCAGTAGAAAGCAAGCCAGCTAAGGGGTTTCAGCTGGGTAACTGCTAGCAATTGAGCCTTACCTAATTGCTTGTGAGCTCTGAGGGAATCACTTCTGAATCTATGTGTGAAGATATAAGAAGTTAACCTGAAAAGAACAGTTTTTCCCTTCTTTCTGGGTTTTGCTTGTTGTTTGAAACACTGCTAAGAAAATATTAGCTAAAGCCTACAGAAAAGACCAGTTTGTTACCAACCAGGTCTTTATTCTTTTGATTTGATTGCCTGACAAGTTCAACTGTTGTTTTCCTGATTTTGTTATTCTAAGTTTAACACTGAAAGCAAGTAACCTGTTTTATGTGCTACCAAGCATATCTGTGTTGGGAGAAATAACCCCATAAATAAATATCTTATTGGCTTTACACTCAAGCACAACTAATTATTGTGAGCAGCTGTGTCTGGTGTGAATGGACTGCATTTCCCACAATCCCTTGCAAATCATATTGATATATGCACTTGCCAAGACTGTGAACATTCTCACCCAGGCAGCCGTCTGACATTAACTATATACAATAATGTAACAATCAACTATGTACAATAGCATTTACAGAGAGGGTCAGTGTGTATAACATTGTATATTGTACAATTTATTATTTATTTATTACAAATTCTTATATACCGCGCTATTTAGTATCAGTGTGGTTTACATTGTAACATTTTGCATTAGAACAAGATCTTTTGCTTACATTGTAACAGGGATTGTAACTTGGAAGTAACAGGGTAACTATATACAGTTCAAACAAAGGCGTTTATAAATTATTTAAGTTATATTATGTAACAGAGTCGTAATGTAGTCATGTGGATTGTGAATGTTCCTAATGGTGAGTTTCTTTTGTAAATCACTGGGGGTTATGTTGTTGGTACGTCAGATGCTGTGTGGGTGAGATGAGGTGTTGGATGTGAATGTATTAGGTTAGTGTGGGTAAAATAAAGGCAGAACAAGTGATGTTTAATAGCTTTTCTGAATTGCGGGAGGTCAGCAATTGATCTTATATGAGGTGGGAGATTGTTCCAGCACTTAGGAGCATATAGTGTAAATGCTCTGTTTCTAGTTGTTTTGATACATTTGATGGACTCAGGTGGTATAGACAGCGTATTGCTAGTTGTTGATCTTCTTAGCCTGTTAGTAGGGGTACTGGTCAGGAGTGAAGAGAGGGATGTGGAAGATATCCAGTTAATTGCTTTAAATGACAGGATTAACGCCTTGTAGGTGATTCTGCATTGTACTGGTAGCCAGTGTAGATCCATAAGTATGGGAGTTATGTGGTCTTTTCTGGAGATGCCGCAGAGAATGTGGGCTGCTGTGTTCATTGCCATTTGAAGAGGATTGAGAGAGCTCTTAGGGAGTCCATGTAGGATGATGTTGGCATAATCAAAGTGTGGCATTACAAGTGTCTGGAATATTGTTCTGAAGTCGTCTGGGGCTAGTAGAGGTCTTAGATGTCGTAGTGTCCGTATTTTGTTGTAAATGGATTTAGTGGTATTCTTTATATGCTCTTTAAAGTTGAGCTGCTGGTCTATTGTAATCCCCAGATATTGTATTACAGACTTGCATGGGAGCTCAGCGTCACGAACTTTCAATGAAGCAGGAGGAGAGAAGTCTTTGTTCCTGGTTATGAAAAGGACTTCAGTTTTTTTAAAGTTTATGTGAGCCAATCAGTAATTGCATTGAAGCATTCAATAAGTGGAATAAGGTTTGGCTGCTTGATTTTAATTGGAGCGAAAATCAGTACATCATCCACATAGATCAGACTGGAGATGTTAAAAGAACAGATGATATCACAAATGGGTTGCATATAAATGTTAGAGTAGAGCCGAAAGGGATGATCCTTGGGGTACTCCTTGTTGCTGATGGAATGGTTCCGATGTTGAGGAGCCTATCCGTACTTGTTGCCAGCAGTTCATGAGATAGGATTTGCACCATTCCCAGGCCAGGCCATGAATTCCCTTTTCCTGGAGGCGGGAGAGTAGTTGTACATGGTTAACAGAATCAAATGCAGCTGCTATATCAAGAAATATGAGTACGAGCCCATTCTCAATTTTATCAATACCTCTGGACAATGTATTGATGAGTATAGTGAGTAGAGTCTCTACACCATGGGACTCACGGAATCCATGCTGACAAGAATCAAGAGGGGCTGATATGTCAATGTGTTGTTGTAGTTGCATTTGAACCACCTTCTCTATGAGTTTGGCTAGATAGGGTATACTTGAAATCGGGCGGTATGAGTCTGTTTTTGCTGGGTCAAGTTTGTTGCTTTTCAGGAGAGGGCGTATGGAAGTTTGTTTCAGGGTTTCTGGGAATGTTCCTGTTGTGAAGGAGAGTTCCATGATGTAGACTAGAGTTGAGCTAAGTTCTACACGCATCGATCTGATCCAATGAGCAAGACAAGGATCATTCGGCGCCGTAGTGGTGTTGATGGTGGCAATAAGGCCAGCAATGTACTTCTGTCAGAGAGGTGAATTTTGTCAATGGTTAATGTATCTGGGGGAAGAAGCACGGTGTGGAGCTTTGTGTAAAATTTGTTTTTAGAATTTTAGATTGTAGGTACACGGCGAAGGACTGGGGTTGGATAGAAACTGTTTGATTGGAGGAAGGTGTCTTGGTTAAAGCTTTAGCAATGCTAAAGAGGTCACGTGGTTTATTTAACGATCGAAGGAGGGTATCCGTGTGGTGCTCTCTCATTTTTTTGTAAATTTTCTCACAGTGTTGCTTCAGGGTGTTCTCGTAAGTTGATTTGTCAGATGTGGATTGAGATTTGCGCCATTTTCTTTCTTGACTTCTTAGAAGCTGAAGCGATGCACGTAATTCAGCAGAGAACCAAGGGGCTGGTTTTCTGTTTCATGGTTGTTTGTTGGATGCTGGTGATTTTTTGGATGAAGGTAGCTGTGAGCAAGAGATAAGGGTGGAGTTCCATCTATGGATCATTTCATCAAGGTTCTGCGCTGGTTGACGGAGCGCTGGAAGGGTGCTGCTGAGGAAGTCATCTCTGTCCAGGGATTTGAAGCGAGTTTTTGATCCTGAAGAGGTTGAGTTTGCTTGGTTGGTTGGAGTTTGGGTATGTTGGTATGGGATTTGGAAGGAGATTACATTGTGGTCTGACCATGGAACTGGAGTGGATGATAGGATGATATTCTTGATTAATTCTGATTGAGGGGCAAAGACGAGGTCAAGGGCGTTTCCATTGAGGTGTGTTGGAGAGTTCACCAGCTGGGTATAACCAAGGTCCTTCATAGTATCGAGGAATGCATCAGAGTAGGTAGGCTGCAATGAGGCGAGGTTAAAATCTCCAATCAGCCAATTAAGTTTACTTGGGCTTCCAGGGTTACAGGGTTGCAATTGTATCTCCATTGTTTTGCTTTGATTCTTATTACATTGAATCTGGGATGGGTTATCTTGTGTGTTTTGTTGGAATGAAGTGGTAGGTGTTTTGCTCAGGATGTAGTATGGCTGTGTTCATGGCTTTCATATTCTTTTAGGTTTCTGAAATGCAGCGAAAACAGATGTGTTTTCAGAAAGTGGAGAGGTCATCAATGGTTCTTATGCTAACTGGAAGATTGTTCCATAGAAGGGGGGAGAAGTGGGAGAAGGCTCTCTTGTTGGTAACTTTTCTGGATTTCCTGAATTCTGATGGAATGGATAGTTTGTTTTTAGTAGTTTCGTTGGTTGTGAATTTTGTTATCTTTAGTAATAAGGGTGGAGAGGTGAGAAGGGGCAAGGTCTTTGATGAGTCTGAAGGTGGTAACAAGTGTTTTGTAGTGTATGCGGCTGTGGATTAGAAGCCATATCTAGCCTCTCATTTAGTACTATATATTCTAACTCTCCCATCTTATTTTTTAAGATTTCTAGCATTTGCATACAAGCATTTTAGAGGCTGTATTTTATTCATATTAATCTGGTTATCAGTAGGCAGGGGTAATTTGGAATATTTAAGCTCTGTCTACTCTATACTTAAGGGCATTTAGGTTGTTTGTCTTTATTGGAAGCTGTCGATATTTTATTTATTTTTATTTATTTATTTGATTTTATATACTGTGCTATTTTAAATCAGTGTGGTTTACATTATAACAACTGATACATAGAACAATTATACATAGAACAGTATTTGTTTGTTTTTATATATCGCGCTATTACAGATTAGTGCGGTTTACATGAACATATGAGTGTGTGTTATCAATAACACTTACAGATAACATAGTGATTAGATTATATGGTTTACATCTAACATGGTTTACATCTGAGGTAAAACTAGGAACATATTAACATTACTGGAGCATGTTCGCAGTGATGGGCTGTCTGCTGATCTACATATTTACATTACTGGCACATATGTACAGTAGTGCGCCATCAGCTGTTTCCGGTTTTGTGGCTGTCTGCTGATCTACATATTTACAGTAGAACTTGATACATAAAACAAATAAATATAGAACAGTTGAGAGATCTTAGAGTTAGTCATTATAGCAGGTGATCACAGCTTACAATCAATTTGGTATTGGGTAAGATGGGGGCAAGATCATTAAAGTGGGCTATGTTACATGTTCAAAGTATAGCTGGAAGAGGTGTGTCTTTATTGCCTTTCTAAAGGTGGAGAGGTCAGTGATGAGTCGGCTTGTCGCAGGTAGGGAGTTCCAGAGCAAAGGGGCAAATAGTGTTGAAGGCTTTTTGTCCGGTAAATTGGGAGCATTTACTAGCCATAGTGGGGGTAGCGAGAGTGTTAGTCAAATTTGTTCTTATGACTCTGCTGTCGGGTGTCCAGTGTACAAGATTTTCAAGGGAGGTTGCAGAAAGATGGTGAAGGATTTTAAATGTAATAAGGGCTTTGAACTTGAGGCAGCTGGTGATCAGAAGCCAATGTAGCTGCATTAGGAGAGGTATAACATGCTCATGTCTGGAGACTCCATAGATGGTTCGTGCAGCGGTATTCATGGCCATTTGTAATGGATGGAGGGTGTAGGCAGGTAGACCGTGCAGAATGTTGTTAGCGTAGTCAAAATGAGGAATGATGATAGCTTGGAAGATGGTGCAGAAGTCAGCAGGTTCAAGTAGTGGTCGTAGATGACGAAGGGAACGAATTTTGCAGTAAACAGCCCTGGTGATATTGTTTATATGTGCTTCCATATTCAGTTGCTGGTCCAATGTGATGCCTAGATATCGTATCTCTTTTAGTCTTCAGTTTGACGTCCATAACCTGTATGGATTCTGGTGGTGTGAATGTTGGATCCTTTGAGATGAATAAAACTTCAGTTTTATTAAAGATGACTTTCAGGTTGTGAGAATTTAGCCAGTCAGATACTGCATTAAAGCAATCAATAATTTTAGCGTAGTTAGGGCTGTTTATGGAGAACGGTGAGTAGAGCAACACATCATCTGTATATATGTGGTAAAGTATACCAAAGGATTGTATGATCTCACATATTGGTTGGATATATAAATTGAATAGCAAGGCAGATAAGGAAGAGCCCTGCGCTACTCCTTCAGTTTGTTGATACTCTGATGATGATTGAGAGTCTATGCGAACTAGTTGTTGACGGTCGGTTAGATATGAATGACACCAGTCTAAACGCTAAGTCCTGAATGCCCTTTAGTTGTAGTTGGTCTAGCAGGATTTTGTGAGAGACTGTGTCGAAGGCTGATGCAATATCCAGGAAGATCAAAATGAAGCCTTGTTTTTTATTTATTCCCTTTATCAGGTTGTTCATGAGTGAGGTAAGCAGGGTTTCAAACACCATGCTGCTGTCGGGAGCCATGCTGTTGCTGATCCAATGGTGCGTAGCAGTCAATATGGTCCTGGATCTGCTGTTGGACTATCTTCTCTAATATCTTAGCCAAGAAAGGGAGGCTAGATATAGGACGATAAGAGTTTGGGTCTTGAGGGTCTAGGTTAGGGTTTTTTAGAAAGGGTCTGATGGTGGCTATTTTCAATGGTGCTGGAACAACACCTTTAGTGAAGGAGAGGTTAAGCCCTCATATATCCTTGATATATGAGGGCTTAACTCGGAGCATGTTGATTTTATCCAATGAGCGGGGCATGGATCTGCAGGTGAGATAGTAGAGTTGAGACCTCTTATTATGTTCTCTATCTGTTCAGTGGAATAAGGGTAGAAGGAGTTTAAGGCAGGTATACTAGTACAATCCTTATGAGGAATGTCCCTGTGAGAATCTCCTGTATTGTGGAAGGTCAATTAGTTTTTATTTTGGAAGTGAGAGGCAAAGTCTTGTGGGTGTGGTAATTTTACATTTTGCTGACATGATAAGTCTTTAGTGAGCGACTGAACTAGATGAAAGAGCTCACGGGGCCTGTTAAGGGAGCGCATAAGGATTTTGGTGTGGTACTCTTTTCTTCTCTGGATGATGCTAGTACAGTGTTCTTGCAAGGTTCTTCATATACATTTCTCGATCCTGCGGGAGCCTGGAGTGGCACCATTTTCTCTCACGTTTCCTAAGATGTAGTAAGGATTTACGTAGATCAGCTGTGAACCAAGTGGTGGTATGGGACCGTTTCTTGGATTGTGCTGTCTGGGATAGGAGTGCCGCCTGGCTTATGGTGGAATTCCAAGTGTGTATAAGGTCCGCTAAATCATATGCCCTAACTTCCCTCTTTTGCTAGTATCCTTCAAGGATACATCCTTCCAAACCATGCGCTCTTGGGCGACTGTTGGCTTTCCCCTGTTATCTAGATTAAAAGATGCTCTATCGCCTTTTTAAAGGTTAATGCCAGTAGCCTGGTTCCATCCCTTTGGAAAAGTCCCTCTTTTCCCCAGAATGTTGCCCAGTTCCTAATAAATCCAAAACCCTCTTCTTTGCACCATCGTCTCATCCACGCATTGAGACTCCGGAACTCTGCCTGCCTTTTGGGTCCTGCAGGTGGAACGGGAAGCATTTCTGAGAACGCTACCTGGACGTTCTGGATTTCAACTTCCTACCTAAATGCCTAAACCTGGCCTCCAGAACCTCCCTGCCACAATTTCCTATGTCATTGGTACCAACATGTACCAAGACAGCAGACTCCTCCTCAGCACTAACACCTTGTCTAGACAGTAGTCTAGTGGAGCCTCCCACATTGCGCTCAAGTGAGAGAGTCAATCTCAAGGTGGTTGTTCACAAGCGCTTAAATCAATCTTTTCCTCTCAATTAATCAGAATTTCTTCAGAGTGGAGAAAATCCATCCGCCATCTGCTGGAGACAAAAGAATATTGAAGAGACCTCTGGCGGCTCAGGCACATAGAGGAATTGGAGTGAAGAGCCACTAAAATAGAAAAAGGGAATGGAAGGATACTCTTATGAGGAGAGGCTTAAAAGATTAGGGCTTTTCAAGTTGGAAACTATACGGCTGAGGAGAGATGTGATAGAGTCCTATAAATTAATGAATGGAGTAGAACAGGTAAACGTAGATCGGTTGTTTACTCCTTCAAAAAGACTAATCTGAGAAAATATTTTTTCACTCAATGTGTAATCAAACTCTGGAAATCATTGCCAGAGGATGCAGTAAAAGCAGCCAGCAGCATGTGACCACTAGTAAGATATACACTAACAGCTTTCATAAAGTATTATAACTGGACTTACAAGGTTTGGACAAATTCCTGGAGGAAAAGTCCATAAATCATGATTAAAGTGGACTGGGGAAATTGGTCTCGACCTGAATTGGCCACCGTTGGAAACAGGATACTGTTAAATCCAGAACTTCCTTTGGTCTGACCTGGTATGGCATAACTTATATTCTTAGGAGATGTAGCGATGTATTTTAGGATCTCCTTTCTACTCCTTTTTTTTTTTAGCAAAAAGGAAAGATTATCAAAAATGAAGCCCAAATAATGATGACTACAGGGACTGACAGAGATGAAGGGAGATTCAGATCTACATGCACATGTATTGCATATCAAAGAGTCCCAAGTAGTGCCGTCACACTCACAGAGACAAAGCTTACCAGAAGAGGCCCTTCATTGGACCTCACCTCTTGTGGTTCTGTATGTAAGAGTGCCATCCGCCCTTCTGCGGTCCTGTGAAACCAATCCCCTCACCAGACCTTCCAAAACCTGCAACTTCTCTTAATAGTCTAGACTATATCCCATGCGCCCCTTTCAGTTTCTCCAGTGTCTCCTTCCATATCAAACATGTCCTTCCCCCAACTACCGCTCCTCCTCTAATCTCCTCTGCACTTAGACAAGACAGTCCTGGGAAAATTCTGCACAAACATTTTTAAATTCCACAGATTTTGTCAGAAATTGTGTAACCACTGTATTTGCATAATTCCGCAGTACATTTTAATTATTCAAAGAAGAAACTTAAAATTCCCAGCAGCGGGGCCAGCTCTACACGTGTGAGCATGCTGTTTTGGCACAGGACCATGCCCCAGCCACACACTGCAGTCGTGTTTCGTGTCTGACACCACCATTTTCAGCTTTGCCAAGTGCAGGCAGCACTTCTGCTGAGATGCTATCTGCTGTCACCGGTCACCCATATCTTTCTGATAACCGCAGGCCCCCTGCCGTACACACCATCCTCCCCCTCAAGGCTGCGGTGCTCCATGCATCAGAGATGTCCCCACACCTGACCGTTGGCCAGTGGCTGCATCATTGCTTTGTACTTTCTCCTCCTCCCATCCACGGCCCCGATGGCCCAAGCTGCCGTGAGGATAACAGACATTTGCACTGCAGGCTGACCCCGCTGCTTTACCTTCCATCACACTGTTGGCCCTGCCTGCCTCTGTTCCATTCTGCAGGCTCTCTCCTAGCAGCAATGCCTCCACCTGCTTCAATCCCTTGTTAAAACATGAGGCGAAACCTTGGGCAAGGTCGGGACTGGGGTTTCTTTTGTCCGTGTGATTTTTCAGACACATGATCACTTTTAATAAAATTTTTGGGGGTGATTCTATTACATGTTTTTTGATGCGCATATAAAAAAGATTTTTGAAACATTTTGGGGACTGGCTGGATGGTGATGATGATGATGATGATGATATAAGTGCTTGGGTTGGTGCCTGGTTGTACTTTGAGCCGTCCTCCCTCTCTATGATATTTTTTGTTTCACCCCTGATATGTTTCTGTTGGCGTGTCTGAGCAGAATGAATAGCGTGCAACCTGTGTTCAATTAATTGGGCCTTTTCCGTTTTTGAATATATTAGACAGAAATTTACATGATTTTTGACAATTACACGGACTTAATTCCATTTTGGGGACTATTGGAATCCGGTTATATTTCTATTTCCTGCATTTTTCTTACCACATGCAAATGAGGCCCCGTGAGTCTCCACACATGGCCCCTCACTCCCCCGGGCTACCGCTGCCCAGCAATGCTATAAAAAGTACAAAGGCCCAGTATCTCCCCTCTTCCTGACCCCTGGCTCGACTCCCCACCCACGTTCACCTTCTCTCCATCATGCCCCGCTCCTTCTCCTTCCATTCTTGATTTCCTCCTCTTCCCACCCACGTGAGTCTGGCATCCCCTGCTTCTACATCCCCAGCCAAATTCTACATGCAGAAAACGGATTACTGTGCGCTTGGGGGATGCTGTGAAAATTCTGCAGTGCACATTTGCTCAGAATTGTCATACTTATTTTTGCTTTCCGTCCCTCCTCCTCTTAATGTTACAGTCCCACCTCTGCCCTTCCTCCTTGCACTGAGATACTTGCAGAAGTCTTGACATGTCACTTTGCTGCTTAAACCTCTTTCCACTTGTGCCCAGCCTCTTAGCTTTTCATTCCGATACTCCTGTATGCTTCAAATGCGAATCTTTTTGCCTTCACTTTTACAGCCATATATTTTGGAAGCTGTCTCCTTTTATCTTCCTGCACTTTAAGAGTGATGAACGTCTTTGAGCCCCTTCATCTTTGTTGAGAAACTTTGCATAGTGTAGTTACATGACTGCACAATACAATGGCATCAAGCCAAACTGCAGAATAAAATCCCAAACACTGTTCTAACTTTAAGACACTGGGGCCAGATGTTTAGAAGGAAGGGTTGTCCCTGGGAAAAAAGCTTAATACATCTGGTCTGTCATTTGTCAACTTTTCACAGAAAAAGTTCCTGCACAAGCTAAACTGAAACCAGGATCGAATCAGAGGCTGGTGAAAGTCACTTAACTGGATATTGTACATAAGGAATGATGCTCTCTTTTTAGCAGGAAGTTTCATTATAATTTTTTGGCAGGATACATAATTGTGTCCTCAGTGAGGTCCTGATGGCAGAACATTAACCATCACCTCCAGGACCACAGGGCTCATGTATGGAAGAGGTGTGAGTGTCTTCACTGCCCAGAGCAATGTTCTGCACTCTGATCCCCCCCCCCCCCCCCATGACACATCAGCTCTGACACTGTAGCCCTGCTTTAGTAGCACAACATTACATAACAAGTAAAACATTAAACCAAAAAGAAAGGAGACCACAGAGGAAGCAATAGAAGCTGAAGCAGATACGGTCTAGTCTGAGTATTCTTAGCTAGTACCAGTGCTTTAAAGACGGAGGACAGGTGGTCGTTTGGATGTCTCGTGTCTGCTAAAGGGTTTGTTCCAGGCTGTGTCCATGGCAAGAACAGGTTAGTGTGTCTGGCCTTAGTCCCCATCACTGAAAGGCAGCTGTCAGGACCAGCTCCAGAGATGGCTTAAGGCGTTGTGCCCTGGCAACCTTAAGCCTCCAAGGCTGTTAGAATCCTTGTTTAGCTCTGGATGCTTTGCTTTTTGTCACCCCCCCCCCCCCAACGGCCTCTCTAGGCAGCCACCTAGTTGTTGGGCCAGCCCTGGCAGCTGTACCTTGCCTTTCTGCCCAACTTTCCAAAGGAACTCACGGAGGCATTATTAGAGTTCAGATGGAGGGGGAAAGAAGGATCACTGGGACCCTGCTTGCCACTCACTGATTCCATGGCAACTTACCCCAATCGCTGCCAGCGCTTGATGGTGGCTAACAGAGAGACCTCATAGCTGCACAACATCCCAGAACCATCTCGATGGCATCAGCCCTTTTACCTAAAGCCAAGAGCAGAGCCAGGTCCCTCACCTGAGAAAGAAGAAGTAGGAGTAATCCTGGACCACGGTGTGCGAGTGGCAGGAGAAGTAGCCGAGGCCGGTGAGGTTGAGCCTGGAGCCGGCGGGCACCTCCAGCATGCTGCCCCAAGCCTGGTCACACAGCAGCTCGATCTCGGCCGAGTAGAAGAGGGCGCCCCCTGCTGGGGCTTCCCAATGCCAGGGCAGGTAGTTGTACAGGCTGTAGACCTCCTGGTGCAGCGCCAGTACCTTGGCATAGACGATGATCTCGGCCAGCTCCGCCCGACAGCCCTCGCTCAGGGGTCTCCAGTCGGAGGGCAGCTGGCACCCGCCCGCCCCCCGTGCTCCACTCGCCACGCACAGGGCAGCTAGAAGGAGGCGCAGCATGGCGAGCCGCAGATGAGCAGAAGCATGGGGGACACTGGTGCACTCCCTCGCGCTGCCGCTCTCCGACCATTTAAAGGGCTTCGGGGGCTCGACTCCGCCCCTTCGCCTTCTCCAGCGTTCGAACGGGCGGGGCTTGGGCGAGAGGAGGCGTGGTGCTAGGGTTCGAACGCTGTACACCTGACGGCGCCACGTGGGACTTCGCTTTCTCCGGCGTTCGAACGGGCGGGGCTTGGGCGAGAGGAGGCGTGGTTCTCGGGTTCGAACGCTGTACACCTGACGGCGCCACGTGGGATTGCATTTGCTCCGGGATCCGGGACTGTCCCACGTGGAGCCGACGTTCCTGAGGGGGAGATCCGTGGTCCCTGCCCCAGGGAGTGCTGAGGCGCAGCCTTGCGCTTTTACCCACACATGTCTTACTTCTGTGACGCGCTGCACTGCGGATCGCGGTTCTCAGACTTTCTTTGCAAATCCCAGCAAAAAGCAAAGGCGTCGGTACCGCTAGGGGTTTAGGGTCAGATGGGTTTCTCCTGCAGTGGCTGGTGTTTTAAAATGGACTGGAAATAAAGGTCAGTCAGTAAACTCTAGGCCTTCCCTTGTCATGGGATTAACCACTTACACCGATGAGGAACTTTTGGGAGGGTTGGCTTGGGGTGACTATCACAGTGAACGAGAATGAGTTGGGGTGGTGACACCCCAAAAAAGCACCACAACCAGGACTGGTACATGGGTATTAGGGGCCACAGGCAAACCTTTTGCCTTACACCATCTCTGAGTTGACTTTCGAACCCCAATGTCCGCCCTCAAAGATTTCGATAATTAAACTCAGCAATCACAATCATTCCAGAACATCCCTATGAAAAAGCATCTTTGAGCATCTTTAATATTAAACTTTGCAGCCACTTCTTTGGAGAACCATATAGGTTTCCTTTTCCTCTTGTTTTTAATTATCTATTTATTTAACAGTTTTTTATACCACTTTATCATTTCAATCAAAGCGGGTTTGCATTGTAACTTAAACTTGGTAAACGTGCATTAAAGAAGGACATTGATAACTTGGATTTTTTTTTAGCAATGCAGGGTTAAGTGACTTGCCCAAGGCCACAAGGCGTGCTAGCTATTTATTTTTCCTATGGATATATATGTAAGGAAAGTAAATAAAAACAGAAGTGGCTGTATAAATAAAGGCAAAAATCACAGCTTTCACAAAATTCAGAAGATCGCAAACAGGAATACAGGATAAAGCTAAAAGAGACAAGGAGAAAAATAAGGATACCAAATGCAGAAGAAATGATGGAAATATGTGAAGCATGGAGGCAAAACGTTTTTCAGGTATATTTGGGTGAAGAGGAAGATCAGAGGTGGAATTGCAAGACTCAAAAGTGCCAAGTTCGAATTCATGGACAGTGACATTGAAAAACCGAAAATGCTAAACAAATACTTCTGTATTCATTAAAAAAAATCCTGTAAAAGGACCACCTGTGATGGACAAATATACAAATGGGAATGGATTAGATACCACACCATTCACAGAAGATGATGTGTTTGAACAGTTTGCAAAACTGAAAGTGGACAAGGCCATGGGACCGGATGGGATACATCCCAGGATACTGAAAGAGCTCAGAGAGGTTCTGGCAGGGCCTTTAAAGGATGTTTTTAATAGATCCTTGAAGACAGGAGAAGTCCCACAGGACTGGAGAAGGGCTGATGTGATACCTCTACACAAAAGTGGTAATAGGGAAGATGTGGTAAACTTCAGGCCTGTAAGCCTTACTTCAGTGGTTGGAAAAGTAATTAATGGAAGCGCTCCTGAAAGAGAGAATAGTGGACTTTTTAGAAATCAGTAGGTTGCATGATCTGAGACAACATGGTTTTGATTGAGTTCTTTGACTGAATGACCAGAGAATTAGATAAAGGGCATGTAATACATGTGATCTACCTAGATTTCAGCAAAGCCTTTGATATGGTTCCCAATTGGCGGCTTATCAATAAACTGAGCAGCCTGGGGTTGGGTCGCAAGGTGGTGAACTGGACCAGAAATTGGCTGACTGACAGATGACAGAAGGTGGTGGTAAATGGAACTCACTCGGAATAAAGGAAGGGGACCGATACTATTCAATGTATTTGTGAGTGATATCACTGAAGGATTGAAAGGAAAAGTCTGCCTTTTTGTAGATGACACAAAAATTTGCAACAGAGTGGACTTCTCTGAGGGAGTGGACAACATGAGGAAAGATCTACAAAAGCTGGAAGAATGGTATAATGCTTACAGTCAAAATTTAATGTGAAGAAGTGCAGAGTCATGCACTTGGGAAGCCTCAAACCTCAACACACATAAGAAAAACAACCCTTCGAAACCATGATTAATAACTGACTAATGTAAATATTTGACTGATGTAAATAGTTCAGCATATGTATAATTATATGCGCCATGTTATTGTTCATGAAAAGTTAATGTTATTGTTCATAAAAAGTTAATTGTACATAATTTAAAGAAAATACTATGTTCTATGTAAAACAGTGTTCATTATGTTAATTGTAAACTGTTCATTATGTTATTTGTAAACCGCCTTTGATCTTGGGAAAAAGCGGTATAGAAGAAAAGTATAAATAAATAAATAAATAAAATACAAGGGAATTGTATGCGATAGGGGAGCGAGAGGTTGGTGTGCACACACCAGGAGTAGGACCTTGGAGTGATTGTTTCTGATGATCTCAAGGTGGTGAAACAGTGTGACAAGATGGTGGCCAAAGCCAGAAGGATATTGGGTTGCATACAGAGAGGGATTACTAGCAGAAAGGAGAAGGTATTAATGTCCCCGTACAAGTCATCGGTGAAGCCTCACTTGGAGTATTGTGTTCAGTTTTGGAGATCATATCTCACAAAGGATGTAAAAAGACTTGAAACGGTTCAGAGAAAGGCTACCAAAATGATTTGGAGCCTGTGCCAGAAGACATATGGGAAGAGACTTGAAGACCCAAATTTGTATATCCTAGAGGAGAGGAAAGACAGGGGAGATATGATACAGACATTTAAATAGTTAAAGGGTATTAATGAACAAACAAACCTTTTTCAAAAAAAGGGGGTAGCTGTAAAACTAGAAGGCATAACCTGAAAATGCAAGTAGGTAAACTTAAAAGCAACATCAAGAAATACTTCTTCACTGAAAGGGTGGTGGATGCTTGGAATGCCCTCCCGATGGAAGTGGTGGGGGCAAATACATTGACAGAATTCAAAATGGCATGGGACTGACACAGTGGATCCCTTTTATAGCAAGAGGATAAAATCAAAATAAACGTAATCATTTCTTATACCTCAACAAATAAAGGAGGGTGATCTGCACAGAGCCGCGAGTACAATCCTAAAAAAAGGCATAGAGGGGGTGACCTGCATGGAGCGTCGGGTACACCTACTCTAGCCACCTTACTGAGCAGCCTAGATGGAACATATTGGTCTTTATCTGCCATCATACATTATGGGGGCTATTCTGAGGCATCCCCACTATTCGTGCCGGCTTTCCCCTCCTATGTAACTTCCCCACCAGTTGTGTGGGGAAGTTAGATGATGGCGGGGAAGGAATGGAGAGTGGGTGGGCAGTAGGCTGTTACCGGCCCTGGATGTACAGGGCCGATTCTAATGTCGGCCCTGTACATCTAGGGCTGACGAAATGTCCGGGGAAGTTATTCCACCGCTTGGGTGGGATAACTTCCCAGGATGTTTCTTTTGTTCAGCTCCAGGGCACGGACGGCAAGACTTAATTCCCCACAGCCCGACTCTGGCCTTAGGAGGCCGGATCGGGAGTCGGGCTGTGGGGAATTAACTCTATTTTGCGGCGGACGGCATCATGGCTATTAAATGGAGCTGCGGCACCATGGCAACATGATGCCATGGCGCCGCGGCTCCATTTAAAAGCCATGACTGAGTTAGTCGGGCCTGCACGTATGTGCGTATTTGCGATTCTGATCCTGCAGGGCTAGACGTGCCCCACGGGATCAGAATTGCGATCTTTGTACGTCCGGCTCAGCTCAGACATACAAAGGAGATGTACGTGCAGGACAGAATAGGGACCTGTGTTACTCGTATATAAATAATGAGGGTAATTTCCCGTTTCAAATAAATCAGCAGCAGCCTGGGACAAGCAAAACAGGGTTCAAATCCCACTGGCACTTCGTGTGGCCTTGGGCAAGTCACTTAACCCTCCATTGCCTCAGGTACAAACATTGTAAATCTTCTGGGAACAGGAAATACCTATAGTACCTGATTGTAACTACTAGTGGAAAGGCATGAGCTAAATACTAAAAATTGAGAAATTGTGGATGCTTTGCAAGGAGTTCTGCTCAGACAAATGGTGATGGAACTCACAAGGAAAGGGATTATGCTGATCTAATTCTCACAAATGGAAATGGGGTGTCTATTGTCCAGGGAGGTGCCCCCCCCCCCTAAGCAAATACGGAAGCCAGACAGAGAAAGCACCAAGTCCTGGATTTCAAAAATGCTGCTTTTGAGAAAATGGCAAAGTACCTAAAGGAGATTGTGGCAGGAGACAGGGGAATTGAAAGAACAATGAGCTAAACTAAAATAAGCCAGAACAATGGCAATGGAAACGAATATGGTTCACCGAGGAAATGGCAGACAGAATAAACTGCATGCGGTCACAGCTATGGGGCTGACGGAGGCATCCTCGCTTACGAATGGAGCCCAGCGCATTGAAGGATGTGTTTAACAGATCTTTGCAAATGGAAGAGCTTCTGAGAGACTGGGAAAGGGTGGTTGTGGTCCCTTTTCACAAACATTTGTTTATTTAACAGCGTTATTTTTATACCGCTCTATCCTTCAGTCAGAACGGTTTACATTAAACAATAACTTATGCAGACGACAAGGGCGATAATCACATTGTTGACTGCTACATTAAACATAGTCAATAACATTTGTGAAATGTTTAAACTTGTATAAAGGGGAACTATATACAATGCATAGGACAGACATGAGAAGGTGATAACTGAGCTTAGATTAGTTAGGAGTGGTGTGTTGTATTGGTCTTTATGGTAGTCTATTGGTGTGGTATGGAGTCCATTATTTATGTATGGTTTATGTGAGTTGACCAAAGTGTTCAGTGTAGAGGTAAGTCTTTCGTTTTTTGCGGAAGTCCTTGATATCCATGTTCAACCTGATGTCTTCCGGTTGGGTGTTCCATAGTGCTGGGCCAGAGAGGCAAAGTGCTCTAGCGGAGGTAGTCTGGTTGGATTTTTTGTATTCAGGCGGTGTGATAATCATATTTTTATTGTTTATTCTCCTGGGGCGGGAGCTGGTGTCTCAATTGATCAGTTCCTGTAGAATGTTGCAGAGGATTTGTGTAGGATCTTGAAGATTATTAGCATTGTTTTGTACTTGGCCCGGGAATGCATTGGGAGCCAGTGTAATTGGTCTTGTTTGTTGGTACCAGTGAGTATATGGGCAGCTGTATTTTGTGCCAATTGTAAGGGATGAATGGAGCTTTTGGGTAAACCCTAGTTTATAGAGTTGCAGTAATCCAGGGTCGGTGCAACAATTGCTTGAAACACAGTGCAGAACAGTTCTTGGCTGAGCAACGGTTTCAATTTTTTGAGGAGCTTCATCTTGTGGTCGGCATTTGCAGTGCTTTTCTTTATTTGAGGCTGTAGCGTGAGGTTTTGGTCTAAGATGACGCCAAGATACTTCTTTTTTTACTTTAATGGTGCGGTGTGACAGGCAGATTTCTGGTGGGGGTGTGAATGATGGGTCTCTGGTGATGAACAATGCCTCTGTTTTATTGTTGTTTACTGCGAGGTTGTTAGTGCCTAGCCAGCTGATCATTTCTTCCATACAGTTTGTTATGGGCAGGGTGTCAGCGTTTTGAATGTTAACTGGAGCAAAAGTCATGATATCATTGGCATATTTTCTATATTGTAAATTGTGGTGCTGGATTATGTTGCAGATGGGTTGTATGTAGCTATTGAAGAGCATAGATGGGTGATGATCCTTGGGGGATGCCCTAGGTTAGAGTGAAGGGAGAGAATTTGCACTTGCCACATTTTACTTGCTGTTGCCTGTTGCTGAAATAGGACTGCAACCATTTTAGTGTTGTGCCTTCTAGGCCAATTTTCTGAAGTTGTAGCAACAAGATACTATGGCAGGGTGGGCAATTCTGGCCCTCGTGCACCACAATCCAGCCTGGTTTTCATGATGTCCTTAATGAATATTCATGGACCTATTTCCATACAATGGAAGGCAGTGGATGCAAATAGATCTCATGAATATTCATTAGGGACATCATGAAAACCAGGCTGGATTGTGGTGCACGAGGGCCGGAATTGCCCACCCCTGTACTATGGGATACTGTGTCAAAAGCAGCTGATATGTCCATAAATGGAGTGGAGGAGTGGCCTAGTGGTTGGGGCAAGGTACTTCAGGCTGGAAGGTCGGAGGTTCAAATACCACTAGAGGACAGCAACCTTGGGCCAGAAGGACTGGGGTTTCTAGTCCCACAGGTGCTCCTTGTGGTCTTGGGCAAGCCACTTAACCCTCCATAGCCCATGTTCCCTGTAAAATAGTTATCTCCAAGTTATAATGCCCTGTTCAATGTAATTTCAGTTTGTTCAATGTAAACCGCACTGATGTAGAATAGCGCGGTATATAAGAGAATATAAATAAATATGAGAAGGAATCTGGATTTGATGTTGTGAATTCCCCTAATGATGGTATCCAGAAGTGAGGTTAATAGTGTTTCAGCATTATGGTTTGGTTTAAAACCATGCTGGTGGGAGTCCGGGGGGGGGGGGGCATGTAGGTTTAGGTGGTCTTGGAATTGCCACTTTTTCAATAATCTTCATCATTTATTTATTTTTATTTTATTTATTTATTTATAGCTTTTCTATACCGCACTATTTGTTATCAGTGCAGTTTACATACAACAACTTGACTACAGGGCAGGGGACGTTCTGCCCTGTATTTACATAAAACAGGGAAAGTAACATGGAAATGTAACTGGGAGAACTATATACAATTATTTACAGCCAGGTGAAGTTACAGTGAGGTTATTTACAATGAGGCGATTCCATATGCTAGGTTTGTTGTCAATATGCATATTCAAGTTATTATCTTGAGCAAACTTATAACTGCTTAAATTTTGTAGAATGACTTTCATGATTTAGTAAAAAATCTTACAAGTTTTCTAGATCTGTCCAGTTTGGTTCTGTCTGTGGTGTGGGAGTCAATGCTGGGCTGGGTTGGATGGTGCTGTAGTGTGGGGAAAAGTGCAGTAGGAATAAGTGATGCTTGATGGCCTTCCTAAATTGATTGAGGTCTCTGATTGCTCTGATGTTGGGAGGGAGGTTATGAAAGGTAGACTGGATATAGGGTGGTAGGATTTTGGGTCGGATTTGTTGAGTGATGAATTGGATGTATGGTAGCATGTTTTGAGCATATTTGGCATATATCCTTGGTTGAGGGCAGTTATTACTATCCTGTATATAAAGTGTATGAGTCGCTCCTTAGAGTTAATCCAGGATGTAGGGCATGGGTCAGATGGTGAGATGGTGGTGTTGAGGGAGGTAACAATGTGTTCTATTTGTTGGCAGATTGGTTTATGAAACTCATTTCATGTTGTTGTAGGAGATGTATCGAGGTTGATTGAGGTTTGGGTTAAGAGGACTTTCCTAGGTTGTTGGTTTTTTGTCATTAGATGGTTTGCAAATATTTGTGGGTTTATTTCTGGGTTGGTTTGTTGCGCTGGGTCTTTTATGAGGGTCCTTGCTGTTTCAAACAGTTCACGAGGTTTGTTGGCTGATTTTATAATGTGGTTGGTGTAGAATTGTTGCTTGGCTTTTCTTATGATCTTGTTATATTCATGTTGTCTTTGCCTGTATTGCCTAAGGATGGTGGTGGATTTTGTCTGGCTACATTGTCTCTCCAGTTTCCATAATCTTTGTTTCGTTTGCTTGATCTCCGAAGAATACCATGGTGCTGAAACTTTTCGTGAATTTATATGGGCCTTGCTTGGGGCTTTGATTGCTTTTCACAAACATAATAACAGAGAAGAGGTGGGAAACTACATGACAGTGAGCCTTACCTTGGTTGTTGGAAAAGTAATGGAGATGCTAACGAACGAAAGGATAGTGAACTATCTATAATCCAGTGGGTTACAAGATCCAAAGCAATATGATTTTACCAGAGGCGGATCATGCCAAACAAATCTGCATGATTTCTTTGATTTGGTCCACTTGGATTTCAGCAAAGCCCTCTATACTGTTCCCCATAGGAGGCTCAGCAGTAAACTGAGTAGCCTTGGGGTGGATCTCAAGGCAGTGAAGTGGATTAGAAATTGGTTGACTGATAGATGACAGAGGAGAGTGTTAAATGGAATTCACTCGGAAGAGAGACAGGCGAGCAGTGGAGTGTCTCAAATCAGTCTTGGGGCTGGTTCTTTTCAGTATCTTTGTGAGCGATTATTGCCAAAGATTTAGAAGGAAAAGTTTGCCTTTTTGAGGACAACATGAAGACCTGCAACAGAGTGAACACCCTGGAGGGAGTAGACAATATGAAAAGTGATACCCAAAAACTTGAAGACTGGTTCAGTGCTTGGTAATACAGTAGACCTTTAATGTGAAGAAGTGTAGAGTGATGCTGTTGGGATGCAGAAATCCAAAGGAACTGTATGGAGTAATGAGGGAGAGGTTGATGTGCGCAGACCATAAGAGAGATGTTGGGGTGATAGTGTCTGATGGTCTCATGGTAACAAAACAATGAGATAAAGCAATGGCCAAAGTCAGAAGGATGCTGGGCTGCATAGAGAGAGGAATAGCCAGCAGAAGACGAGAGATGATGATGCTCCTGTACAAGTCTATGGTGAGGTCTCACCTAGGAATTCTGGGTTCAGTTTTGGAGGCCTTATCTTAGTAACGACATAAAGAGGCTGGAGGCAGCTCAGGGGAAAACTATCAAAATGGTGCAGGGAGTGTGCCTGAAAGCATATGAAAAGAGACTGGCGGGCCTGAATATACTGTGCATACCCTAGAGGATAGGAGGGACAGTGGAGACATGTTGCAGATATTTAAGTACTTCTGCTTCTACTACTACTACTACTACTACTGCTTCTACTACTACTGCTATTACTACTACTGCTTCTACTACTACTGCTGCTACTACTTCTACTACTGCTACTGCTTCTACTACTACTGCTATTACTACTACTGCTTCTACTACTTCTACTACTGCTACTGCTTCTACTACTACTGCTATTACTACTACTGCTTCTACTACTACTGCTGCTACTACTTCTACTACTGCTACTGCTTCTACTACTACTACTGCTACTGCAACTACTGCTTCTACTACTGCTACTGCTTCTACTACTGCTACTACTGCTTTTACTACTATTACTGCTACTGCTTCTACTACTACTGCTACTACTGCTACTGATTCTACTGCTACTTCTACTACTGCTTCTACTGCTGCTATTACTACTACTGCTTCTACTTCTACTACTGCTACTTCTACTGCTACTTCTGCTTCTACTACTGCTACTTCTACTGCTACTACTACTGCTACTACTGCTTCTACTACTGCTACTACTACTTCTACTGATACTAATACTGCTTCTACTACTGCTACTGCTACTACTGCTTCTACTACTATTACTGCTACTGCTTCTACTACTACTGCTACTGATTCTACTGCTACTTCTACTACTACTGCTACTACTGCTTCTACTGCTACTGCTTCTACTACTGCTACTGCTGCTTCTACTACTGCTATTGCTGCTACTACTGCTTCTACTACTACTACTCATCATTTGTATAGTGCTACAAGGCATATGCAACACTGTACCTGCTCATCAGAGCTTACAATCTAATCAAAGCAAAACACATGGAGCCCAATTCTATCAGGGGCACATCCAGACCATCTGAACGGCCCCTGGCAGTATGGGCCCATTTTGACTAAATTCTGCACCACGGGAGCAAAACGCTCCCACGGGTGCAGGATCAGGCCTGGAGACGGCCTGGCATGCCCTTGCTGCACTGCAGGACATCCGTCAGTACGCCAACCTCTTCAACCCCCACCACCCAACCCCCAACGGGGGTAGCCAGGGCCCTGATCGGACAGCGGAGACTCACTTTGTGCTGCCAGTTGGCCTGAGGGGGGGGGGTTCTGAGCTCCAGGGATCTGCCGGGCAGGATTGGTGGAGCACCCCACGCTTATTCCACCTCAGAGGTGGGTACACCTCTAAACAAAGGCATGGGGAGGGGTGACCTGCACGGAGCAGCAGGTGTACCTACTCTTGCCACCTTGCTGGGCAGACTAGATGGACCATACTGGTCTTTACCTACCATCATATGCTATGTTACTATATTATTATGTACTGAGGGGCAGTTACAATCCTGATCATCTCACTGGGTAGACTAGATGGGCCACTTTGGTCTTTATCTGCCTTCCAGATATTTACTGCACTTTCAACTTTGGCTGCCCAATGTGATTTGTGACATGAAATGAACACAGTTATCAGATAATAAATGATTGCTCACTGATTGTTCAAGCAGTGAAATGAGATGGGAGAATGAAGAGCTAACTGTTTACATTTCTTCTTTGAGTTTTATTGTACTTTATTGTTTTATATGGTCACAAATGTAATTGTGTGTTTTGTATTGATTCCTTTGGTCAGAGAACAAAACAAATAAATAGAATCTGGCAGATCCCTTTTATCTGTGCCCTTCTCTGCCACTGCCAACTCCAGACTTTGTTCATTTCACATTGCTGCTCCATATGCCTGGGGCAAACTAACTGAGTCAGTGTGTTGGGCTCCTTCAAATTCTGGCTGACACCCCACCTCTTTGAGGCTGCTTTTGGATCCTGATGCCCCTCACTCTCTTGTTCACCACTTATACTCTAGTCCCAAGTTTTGTGATGTTTGTTTTTTGTCTTGCTTAGATTGTAAGCTCTGATGCGCATGGAAACGACTATGCCTTACATCTATATATACAGCCGTGCATAGGCCCTGTAGAGCTATACAAATGATTATTAGTAGTAGGAAACCAACAAATTCTTCCAGATTGCCCTCAATTATACTCTCTTTTGATGGGATAAAGATCTCCTTATTCTGAACCAGGCTCATTGCGCTGGAAACACTAAGGGGGTCATTCCAATCCTCATTTAGCGGGTTTGGATGACTGATCTGGATGGCCAGACCCACTAAACATCCAAATTGCACTGGCGGCCACAGAGTTCCCTGCACATATAGCCGACTTGTGTGGGGAGCTCTGTTTGTGGGCGG
This sequence comes from Ichthyophis bannanicus, assembly GCA_033557465.1. NCBI lineage: Eukaryota > Metazoa > Chordata > Amphibia > Gymnophiona > Ichthyophiidae > Ichthyophis > Ichthyophis bannanicus. The sequence continues at coordinate 19,796,735 of CM066038.1, read as the reverse complement.
GAGGGGGTGGGCCGGGGAAGGAGAGAGGGTGGGCAGTGGGCAGGAACGTGACCCTGGATGTACAGGGCTGATTCTGATGTCAGCTCTATATGTCCGGGGTCAGCCATGTAGACGGGGGACTTATTCCTTCTCTGAAGTGGAATAAATCCCCCTGGATGTTGGGGAACCGTGGAGCTAGGCAAAATCAAAGAGGTGAGGGGGCGCAGGGGGTTCCCTGCAGCCCGACCCTGGCCATGGACGGCCGGATCAGGTGTCGGGCTGCAGGGGAAAGCATGTTTTGGAGGGCCGCCAGGGATCGCAACTCCAGGTGTCATGGTACCATGGCACTGCGGCTCCAAGCAGACTGGCTGAGCTAGCCGGGTAGTTGACCGGACATCCGGGTTCCTGAATCAGGACATGCCCCATATGTCCAGCCACTATGCTGTGATTCTGCTTCCGCGGGGACATCTAGCCCCCGCAGGAGCAGAATCGGATGCATCCTGGGCCTTCTGAATGTCTGGACGTCCGGACAGCCCAGGGACGCACAACTTAGAATTGGCCTCCAGTTGAAATAGCCATGTCCTTACACCTTTTCAAAAGACCATGTACTTCTCACATAACTTTCCTCACTTTTAGTTTTGTGTTGCTCATTGTCTCTGTATGTTGAGCAATTCCGTATGTTGACTGGAATCCACTGAGGACTTTGCATCAGCAGGTTATACATACCTGTAAATAAATATGCTCAGGCGAGTTGGTAGTCCAGGCTCCCCTGGGCCACTAGTAGATGAATTCCAGTCCTTGAGCCGGACCCCCTGCAGGGTGAGGCGGTGCAAGACAGCAGCCCTCTGAGATGGTGCATCACATATGCTTTCCCCAGATGTAGGGGTGAGAGGCCGGCGCTGAAGTCCAGAAAGTGATGAGTAGTTTCTCTCAAGGACAAGAAGAGGAAGAATAGGGAAACAAAATTAGGAATCAGGTATGATAACCGTGAACAACTGAAAGAACCAAGTTGGTCAAAGTAACATGGAAATAAAACAGGGAAATATAGCACTCAACAAATTCACTGAACTTCTTTTTATTTCTGTTGAAAAACGGGCCCCAAATATTCTCTGTCTCTGTTTTGTTCCTTTAAAGGCAAAACATCATTAACCTTTATTTACTTTCCGTGGGACGAGCTTTCCTTCTGCAAAATAAATGCTTTCGTCCATTTCTTTATAGGATCTTGCAGCAACAAGAGAGAAACAGAAACATCAAATACATATTTTAATATTACTACTGATTTTCCTTTTATCAGACAAATTGCATGATCCAGATTCTTAAATGTAAGCCCACTGCTACCCCCCAGGTAAGTAACATTTGCTTTTGTGTATCTAAAGTTCTGAGACAACCTATAGTGTTAATTGAGCTTAATTAAGCGTGTTCTGTTCTGTTCTCCTAGGACAAGCAGGATGAGTCAGCCACACTTGGTGTCGTCATCCGACGGCGCCGAGACGGAAGTACTCTCCAAAGCTCAGAAGGGCTTTCGCCCTTCTGAGCATGGGCCAACTGGCCCCACCCCCTGCCCGCCCCTAGCTAGCCAGTTTCAGTTCTTCCGCCTTGCCAGCAAGACGGTTCTCTACTCTCCTAATAAAAATTTGCACTTTAGAAGCTATTATACAACAAGAATAATAACTCCACCTTGCTTTAGGTATGTATACGCTGCAGTAATGCTTGTTTCTGGATCTGTTCCAACAATCTCATTTCTCTGGATCTCAAAGAGCTGTCCCTCGTAGAGCTGCGAACAGGAGATCAGATCAGATCAGCAGCTGCTCTACTGTGAACTCCAGACTACAGCAGCAGTCGCTCCGGATGTGCCTCCGGGCCTCCATCCTCAGCCGCAGGCCCGATGAAGCGGAATCCTGAAGGTTCGGGCCTTGGCCGCAGACTCCATTGAGCAGGCAGTTGCTGCATATCGAGGCTTGAGCCCCAGATTGGGGAGCCGCTACACAGAGGTCCCAGCGCTCAGGACTGGCCCCTTCCGAGAGGCTCGGCAGCCCAGGACGTGCCTACGGGCCTCCGTCCCCGGCCAGCTGAAGCTCGCCATGCCTTCCCCTACCCGGCCCGTCTCACGTGGGGACCATGGAGGCGGCCATCTTGCTCGGACTATGCGGCCCTGCAAGTCTCCACCCCTCTGCTGAGGCTCAACTCCATAGGCCGTTGATCTAGGCGACACCATTTTCTCTCTGAGGATGGAGCCCCACATCGAGACAGGGCCTTCTTATGGCCGCGGCATGGTATGTGCCATATTATGCAGTTCCAGCTCCCGCGGGTTGCTTGCTCTGCATCCTACCACGAGGCTTCTATGGCGGCAGCCATCTTGGCTGATGGCATCACCGCTCCTGCTCCTCCCCCTGCGGCGCCATTGGTCAGCGCCGATACAGCGTCAGGGAAGGAGGTGACGCCTGCACAGGACACTCCCACCACCAGTCCTGCTTCGGCGCTGAGGCATTCCAAGGACCGCGCCGACCGGCGCAGAGGTCACAGCAGCTGCAGCATCCTGCCTAGGAGGAGCCACTCGGAAAGGACATCGCCGATGAGGCACAGCTGCCCGGATGCGACGTCGCTCCTAGCCTCGGCACCGGGACCCCCTACACCAATCGGGCCTCGGCGCCGAGATGCTTCATGCCCCCGGAGACACGCGAGGGGTATGAGACCTGCCTCCAGCTCCAGGCTGACCACCTGTACCGCATCTCGTGCCTGCCTCAACGCCGTATATATATTCAGCGCTATATATTCACCGCTCTGTGAAATTCGCTCTGTGAGACTGAATATAGATAAAACGCTACGCCCTGAATGAGTCAACCGCTCGGCTGTTCATCACTTCAGGTTCAGCGTGTTGGCCCGAGACGCCTCCTTCATGCCGTGAGCTACGTCCTGCAGTCAAACACTTCCCGCAGCTGCCCGCAGACCGCTTTGTATGAAAGGTGGGCGCGAATCTAGCGTAGCCTCTCTAGCCTATCCCGGCACAGAGACTGCATGTGCACCGCGAGCCACTACAATCCTGCCTCGTTACAGCACAAGGCTGGACCAGGTAAAACAGGCATGGAGCCAATCTTAAAGTTTTCTTCTACGATGAACGAGCTACATCACTCATTCAGAATGTGTATGTGTTGATGGTCCACGGGCCCATACGGTCCAAGCAGCGGTCAAGGTCAACTCCTCAGATGCTGCCCCATCATTGCAGCTTCGTGAAGGGGGCCCTCGAACACACAAGCAACCAAAGGCTGCTTGGGTCCCTTAAGGTCTGTAAAGCAGCAGAGGTGTAGCCAATGGCTATTACACTGAATGATGATACAAGGGCCATGAGTTTGGATTCCCCATTAGCCTTCTTGAATAAGGCTGTCTGAGCCATTCCCCCTCAGCCCACGCCAAGGAACATAGCGCGGTGCCAGTCAGGCGATAGCTACCCGGTGGGTCCATTAAGGCCCCTAAGAGCTCTGCTCAAACAGCGAGCTAATACCGGGGAAGGCGGGATCCAGGCTCCCCTGGTATTCCTTGGTGGCCACCCATGAGGTCATGGCGTGCTTGTCCACCAACTTGACTATGAGAAACGACAGTGGGATTCAGGAGCAGCCGAAGCTGCAGCACTACAGTAGTTCTCCAGCTCTCCCTCGGCGACACACTCAGCTGACAACCCCCACTTGCCCCCTAGAAAGTCTCAAATGCTCTTCGTCTGGTCACGGTGGACCACGGCCTCGAAAGGCTAAGTAACCCAGGTCATGCCTCGTATGGGTGATACGCAGCCGAGCCACAGCACAATGGTAAAAAGACACTGTCCAATGGTGCAGGATCAGGGGGTTCACTCCCCACAGTGCCCCAATGAAGACGGCTGGCTGAGGCTTTACTTCTAAGCCTGCGTGGGAACCCGGAAAGGACGGGAGAGTGCACGTCGGTAACAGGAAGACACAGGTTACTCTGTCCAAAGTAGCACTTGGTGTCTGCCCGAAGACTAGTCCAAGGACTAAAAGATCCTCCCTCACCGAAAGACAAGGATTCTCCCCCTACTCTTAGGCGGCTGCAGTGGCCAACAGTGTGGTGCAGAGAACACAGCCAGTACCCGTAGGACCAGAGGTCACGGGTTCAAATCCCAGCTGGGACGCCTGCCAACCCAGTCCCCATAGTTTTCCAGCACCCAATGGTAGCCTTGGATCCACCACCTACACTGGCTCCTTGGCCTAGAGCAAAGACACTCGCTTGGGTGCAAGAGGTGGTGGGTTTGAATCCCACAATTACATGATACATTCTGGAAGAGTAAAGAATACATTCACGATGGGTGACCCCAATCACCACTGTCCCCACAGGAACTCTAGAGGGGAAACACATCACCTACTTGACTTGCTTGACGAACGTCGTAGCTCCTATGCCTAAGGTGCCCCCATAATGGTCTATCCATGAGCAAGGGCCATGGATCATGCAAAGGTCTCTCTGCGTGCTCCCTCCTGACAATGAAACATCCTGTTCTCACAACCGGCTGGGGCCACGCACCACATACCCTCCCATCATATCTACTGAATAACCATCAAGGGAGAACCCACGGACTCCGGCAGACCTTGGCCGAGCCGCCTCTGCGCACCACTGCCTCCGGCCTGCAGAGAGCACCCTGCCCCCGTCACCATGGCACTAGACCTGATGCCAGCCTGGGATCTCCAACCATGAACTTCCTCATGGTCATCTCTGGAACAGCCCACTGACCCTGCACAACGGCAAGTATAACCAGCCAGCGGGTCACAGGTTTATGGCCCGCCTGAGGACCATTCGGGGATTACAAGCGTATCACCACGGTGCAGCAATGCCTAGGCCTCACACTTAGGACCGGGATGATGAGGTGATGGATGCTCCAACGCATCACCTCGGTGCAGCAATACTAGCGGCTCTGCACTCCGCGGCCTGGATCAGTGGGGCCTGACCGCAAAGGGCCCTGCTCACCGCGCGCTTAACATCAAATATGACTATTAAAATAGATACTCACTGTCCGGTGCCAGTGCGCGCTCCCCCTAGGGGCCTGATCCAGCGGTTGACTGATTCTGACCAGCGACTGAGCGGCAGCTGTACCCAAACCTGCAGATACTCTGGTAAGATTCACAGCACTGCACCACTGTGGCACCCAGGACATACACTGAACAGTGCGCAAACCCGACCACCCAGCCCCAGAGGACTAACACCCTAGGGACTCCGCCTGCACCCCCATCTGCCGGAGGTGAGCAAGGATGCAAGCCATGCCAGGGCGCACACATGATGCCGCATCCCCAAAGGTCCTTCCTCATGCAACACTCATCTGCAAGGTCACAAGTTCTTGCAACACCAATGGTGCGCAATCTCGGTCATGTCTCCGCAGGCCCTAGTGCTTGTGTTGCGCTTTCTGTGGCCACAGTGCGGGGCAACGTACAAAGACAGAGCCTGGAAGTCCAGAGTTTCCTATGGCACAGGCCCCAATGTTACTATTGTGTCTCCACAAGGGCACAGTCAACCAGTTTTGTATTGCGGCTTCTGGTCAACCTGCTATGCGAATGGTTTACAAATCTGGGTCATGTCTCCACAGGCCCTTGTGCTTGTGTTGCGCCATCACCAGAGACACAGGCCCCAATGCTCTTATGGTGTCTCCACCAAGGGCACAGGCACAAATACTTATTGCGGCCCTCTGGTCAACTGCTATGTTACAAAGCCGCCGGTAACAAATTCCAGAGTGACTGGCGATTGTTACAACAACCACCCAGTGACAAGTCCAGATCGACTAGCGGTTTGATTCTTACAAACCTCCGGTAACAAGTCCCTGAATGACCGCTGGTAACACGTGCCAGAGTCACTCCATACTGGCTAGCAGCTTACGACACCCACACGTAACAGTCCCAAACTTACTATAACATCACGTCTACAAACCCCTGATACGATCTGTTTTCAACAGCCGCCGGTAATAATCTCCAGAGTGATTAGCGGGTTTGACAACAATCGCAGGTAACAAGCTCCACAGTGGCACTACAGCCACGGCGACAAGTTCCATAGTCACTTCCGAGTGACTAACGGTTCACCCTGAGTGACTAACGGTTTCGTCTACAGCCACCGGTAACTAAGTCTAGAGTACCTAGCGGGTTTAACAAACAACATCACAGGTAACAGATCCAGAGTGACTACAACATCCAGAGTCACTCCAGAGTGACTAGAGATTTTTGCAACAACCATCAGTAACAAGTCCCAGAGTGGCTACAACAGCCACGGGTAATAAGCTCCAGAGCCACTTCAGAGTGAACTACGGTTTACAGCAACTGCTGGTAACTAGGTAACTAGTTCCACAGGTAACTAACGGGTTTGGACAACAACCGCAGGTAACAAGCTCCTAGGGACCACACGTTAAAACTCCATGGTGCTAAACCTGCCTTACCACCCTGCGACACTAAACCTGTCAACCGCAAGATGCATAAAGACGGAGTGACAGTCTCTCAGCCCAACTGAGATCCCAGTCTGGATCTCCCTCTTGATCAACTCGAGGGCGGCACCCTAACTCAGCATACACAGGAGCCACCGGACCAGTGGTCACGGGATGCAGGAACTCCTGCAACTCTTTACCCTGGGCCTGGTTTGTGTGGGATGGGATACCCCTGTGCGGCTCTTCCTTGGGATTCTTGGGGGACTCAACCCTTTGGCATTCTCATTCGGTCAGCCTCACCCCAGCAAAAAAAAAAAAAAAAAACAACCCACAAAAGGCAAAGGAGAATCCACTCCTATCAGCCATATATTAATGCTCCAATACCTCCCCTCCATAACTGCGGTGACTTCCTCACTGCTCGATAGACCTAAATACCTTACTACACAGGTGTCCCCTATAGTAGTGTACCTCGCAACTACAATTCTTCCCTGTACCGCACAGATGTGTGCCTGCTGTAGGTGTGCCTGCTGTAGGTGTGCCTTGCAACTACAACGTTAATGCACATGCGGCATCATCACTACAGCCTTACATGCTCTTACCTTAACATGTTCTTGTTGTAACAGGAGGGCACAGGCTGGTGCATGCTAACCTCAGGAAGCATATCGGCCTTCCCCTTCCACCTCAGCGCACGTCAGCTTGGGAGGCACCAAGTGTGGCTGACTCATCCTGCTTGTCCAGGAGAAAACGGAGTTACTTACCTGTAACTGGAGTTTCTCCGGGGACAGCAGGATAAGTCAGCCACACATACCCACCCACCTCCCCTGGGAAGGGATCGACCTCCGTCCTGGTGCCCGCCTCCTAGCGGCAAAAGGCTCAGCTAGTGACGTACTGGCTAGCTAGGGGCGGGCAGGGGGGTGTGGGCCAGTTGGCCCATGCTCAGAAGGGCGAAAGCCCTTCTGAGCTTTGGAGAGTACTTCCGTCTCGGCGCCGTCGGATGACGACACCAAGTGTGGCTGACTTATCCTGCTGTCCCCGGAGAACTCCAGTTACAGGTAAGTAACTCCGTTTTCTGGTCGTCTGTATGTGAAGAGGTTTCAGTGGTGGACATCTTGAAGACTGTCTGTATCTAAACAGCCTGCAATGGAGGACAAGTCAGGATCCCAAAACACAAGGCTCTGCTCTTTTGACGAAAGGCTCAACGTTTCTGTTGTGGACTAAAGTGCCCTTTGTCACTCGAATCATTTAGCACCAGTTAAGAAAAGAAAGCAGAATCCTCCCTGGGTTCGACCAGCAGACCTGACATTCTTGCATGGAAGCATGCTCACTCTGTGTCATGCACTACACTGTACGGTTTCCCTAAATGAGGAAAACTTCAGTGGGTCACTATTCGACTGTGGTGGTCAGCATTTTGTAAATATGTCAGCCATTGCAGCTAACCACCCCCCCCCCCCCCCAGATATTCAGTGCCACTATCCAAATAGCTTAGAACTGCGTTTTTTGCTCTGCTAAATTATTAGACAGTTACCCAGACAGTGGCAATGACTTCCACAAATAAGGCACAGGTACAGCTACGGAAAGGCCCTGTTCCCTCGTTCCTGCTAACCTAGCTTCCTCCGGGGCCAGGACTTGCAGCTGCCCTTTCTGGAGAGCAGCAGAAGCAGTGAGGAGAGTCATTGCTTTATTGCTTAGGAATGTTCCCTGTAAAATAGTTATCTCCAAGTTATAATGCCCTGTTCAATGTAATTTCAGTTTGTTCAATGTAAACCGCACTGATGCAGAATAGCGCGGTATATAAGAGAATGTAAATAAATAAATAAATAAAGTCTTATTTTAACTTTGGTTCCGTGTGCTATCCGGAGCCAGCGGCATAAAATGACACGTCTCAGATCTGTATCACTGCGTTTTGCATTCCTTGGAAGTTCCTTCTTGTCTTCGAGGGAGACCCAGGTATAATTCGTTGCTGTAATCAGTTGCACAGGGCCTGAACCACTTCAACCAAATCAGATGTTTCATAAAGGGTCTCGACTGTCTGACCATCCAGAGGTTACCAAAGAGGCCATTTGGGCCTCCATAAATACCTCAGGGCACAAATGGACCTCCAGATCCCATCCTGTCAGACTAATAGCAGAAGGCTGAGCCCTTTATTAGGACTTGTGAATCTTGCTCTATCCACTTTCCCAACTCCTCCCCCCACCCAAAACAAATTTCTGATTTAACCGAGTTAAACCTAAGCTGCTTCTCTTTTAGGTAGCCCTCTTTGCTTCTAGGCAGCTATTCACTTTAGACAGGGCAAATTATCTCTCGTTACCCAGGGAAACATACATCTGAAAACTAATTTAAACTTTATTGCTTGATGACATTTCATACTGGTTTTATGTAGAGGTTAAGTAGTACTGAGGGAAGGAGAGGCCCCTGTGGGACTCTGCATTCCAGAGCCCAGGAACAAGTTTGTAACTTACTGTTCCCCCCTGACTGCGATCTCCTGGATAGAAATGACGTAAGCTACTTTAGAACTGGGCCCTGAAGACTCATCTGTTGTTTTTTTACGAGAATCATTTCTTGAAACATAACACCACTTTGCCTCTGTCATAACAATAACAGCAGCGTTACAAAGCTCTCAGATGTTACACAAAATTGGAATATAAGCCTTGAAGAATACAATCTGGTGGAAGCAGTCAAAATCCGACCCTTGGGTTTTTAACGGTACTGGAGTGGAGGAGTAGGGCTAGTGGTTAGCACAGTGGTCTGAGAACTAGGGAGCTCAGAGTTCAAATTCCACTGATGCTCCTTGTGAGTGTAGGCAAGTCACTTAATCTCCGTTATCAAATGTCCCTGATTTTCAGAGATTGTCTCCAATTTTAGAGCTGTGTCCCCAATGCCTACCTGTTTGGCAGCCTCCTGTGTCTGATTCCAGCAATAGGGACAAAGGGGCTTGAAAAATATGTATTTTCAATTCAGTGATTTGAATATATCAGTTTTTAGAATTTACATCTGTTGTGCATCACTGTTTCCATTTCTCTGTCGATTTGTCCACTTGGAAGTAATATTGTTGCTGTCATGGGATGGATTGGGGGGGGGCAGGGTAATGACTCCTCTTCCCTCCTTTGTGCCTTGTTGCTCAAACCTGGAACGAGGGTACCCCTTCCTCCCCCACTCTACAGAGTTCGGATAAGTGTCCCACATTTGCCACCTTACTGAGGTCCAAACTTACTGTAGGTTGTAAACGCTCTGGGGACAGGGAAATGGTTACTGTACTTGAATGTAACTTGCCTTGAGCTAAATCCAAATAGAAGAAATAAATACTCCAATCTTAATTAATGTCCTTAACAATGTCTGATGCCGAGATATCCATGAATACCTCTACATCGTTCCTCTCCATTATTCAGCAAAGATGGTCGATAAGAGCTGTCAGTACTTCCTCGGTATCATGCACTTTCCTGAAACCTGCTTGGCAAGGATTGTACAATCCTGTGTCTTCCAGGTAGTCTGGAAACTGAAAACACGGCTTTTTCCAAAGTTTCCTTAAACCTGGGAGATCTTTTCAGAATTATCGCAGGATAAGAATGTCTACATATACGTACAAGGAAATCACAGGTATTGTTACAATGATGGTGCAAAGACCAAGGTCCATCAAGCCCAGTATTCTGTTTCCAACAGTGGCCAATCTAGGTCATACGTACCTAGCAGTTTCCCCAAGAGACACAAATTCCACAATGCTTGTATTGGGTCAAGCATTGATATCCTGGGTCCCTTTTTAATAATGGTTTATGGACCTTTCCTCCAGGAACTTGTCCAAACCTTTTTAAAACCCAGCTACACTAACCGCCTTTACTACATCCTCCGGTAACAAATTCCAGAGTTTGATTACACGTTGAGTGAAATAATATTTTCTTTTATTAATCTTAAATAGTTGACCCTGTAGCTTCAATGCATGTCCCCTATTCTTTCTATATTCTGATAACGTATACAATCGATCTACGTTTACCCGTTCCACTCCGTTCATTAATTTATAGACTTCTATCATATCTCCCCTCAGCCATCTCTTTTCCAGGTTGACGAACCCTAACCTTTTTAGCCTTTCTTCATAGGGGTATCCTTCCATCCCCTTTACCATTTTGGTGGCTCTTCTCTGAACCTTTTCTAATAACGCTATATCCTTTTTAAGATGTGGTGACCAGAATTGCACACAATATTCAAGGTGCGGTCTCACCATGGAACAATATAGAGGCATTATAATATCCTTTGTTTTATTTTCCATTCCTTTCCTTATGATACCTAGCATTCTATTTGCTCTCTTGGCCGCCGCTGCACACTGGGCCGAGGGTTTTAACATGTTATCCACAATGACGCCTAAATCTTTTTCCTGGGTGGTGGTTCCTAATGTGGAACCTTGCATCGTGTAACCATAGTTTGGGTTGTTCTTCCCTAGGTGCATAACTTTGTACTTGTCCACATTAAATTTCATCTGCCATTTTGATGCCCAGTCTTCCAATTTATCAAGATCCTCTTGCAATTTTCCACAATCCTCTTGGGTTTTAACAACTTTAAATAGTTTTGTGTCATCTGCAAATTTGATAACCTCACTCGTTATTCCCTATTCCAGGTCATTTATGAATATGTCAAAAAGCAGCGGACCCAGCACAGATCTCTGGGGTACACCACTATTCACCTTTCTCCATTGGGAAAATTGGTCATTTAGCCCTACCCTCTGCTTTCTATCTTTTAACCAGTTCCTGATCCACAATAGTACACTGCCTCCTAACCCATGACTCTTTAGTTTTGCCAAAAGTCTCTGATGAGGGACCTTGTCAAAGGCTTTCTGAAAGTCCAAATACACTATATCAACTGACTCACCTTTGACTACCTGTTTATTCACACCTTCAAAAAACATAACAGATTAGTAAGGCAAGATCTTCCTTGTCTAAAACCATGTTGGCTGTCTCCCATTAAGCCATGACTATCTACATGTCCAGCAATTTTATTCTTTATGATGGTTTCTACCATTTTTCCCGGTACTGACGTCAGGCTCACCGGTCTATAGTTTCCCGGATCACCCCTGGAACCCTTTTTAAAAATTGGTGTTACGTTCGCCATCCTCCAATCTTCAGGTATTACAGATGATTTTAATGATAGTTCACAGATTACTAATAGCAGGTCTGCAATCTCATACTTCAGTTTTTTCAACACCCTTGGATGTATATCATCCGGCCCAGGTGATTTACTACTCTTCAGTTTATCTAATAGTTGTAATACATCTTCCCGATGTATCGATATGTCCTTCAATTCTTCCGCACCTTTAAATACCACTTGAGTCATGGGTAACATCCCTACATCTTCCTCAGTAGACCGAAGCAAAGAATTCATTCAGTCTCTCCGCTATCGCGCTGTCGCCTCTTAGTGCCCCTTTAACCCCTCTATCATCTAATGGACCAACTGACTCTCTCACAGGCTTTTTGCTACGAATGTACTTGAAGAAGTCTTTATTACGCGTTTTTGCTTCCCCAAGCTTCTTCTCAAATTCTCCCTTTGCCTGCCTTATCATTGCCTTGCATTTAACTTGCTAATGCTTGTACTGTTTCTAGTTTTCGTCATTTGGCTCTTTTTTCCATTTCCTGAAAGATGTTTTGGCAACAGCCTCTCTGACCTCACCTTTAAACCATGCTGGCAGTTTTTTGGACTTCCTTCCACTTTTCTTAAAGCATAGAATACAGCTGGTCTGGGCTTCCAAGATAGTATTTTTCGACAACAGCCAAGCTTGATGTAAGTCTTTAACCTTTGCAACTGCTCCTTTTAGTTTTTTCTTAACTATTTTCCTCATTTTATCATAGACTCCCTTTCAAAAGTTAAAAGGTAGTACTGTGGATTTCCTTACTATCCCTCCTCTGATTCATGCCTCTCGCTCTCCCTTTAAACACAGACACCAACCAAGAGGGTAAAATAGCAGTCCAGAGAGAAGAGATTACCTCCGTCACTCTTTCCTCTCAAACTGATTTTTCATTTTGTTAATTTTTTATCATCGTTATTGTTTATTGTTTGGAAATGCGTATTCAGTCTACCGCACGTTGGTTTCGAGGGTAGGGGGTTGCCTCTGGAGACTCAGGGCCCCTTCTACTAAAGCCTGCAAAGGATTTGCAATGAATGTACCAAACAGATGCATGTTAATGACAAAGCCTCCATGTTAGCTGTCGGGAGTGTGATCAGTATGTTACTGGCAAGCTAATGGGCGATGGGCTGCTTGAACTTGTGATGTGCTACGGAGGGTCCACTTAGAGGAGTTGTTAGGTGACACCACATTTGGAAACACTGTTGCTGTTGCCTAAAGTTAAGTTCCAAAGTGATGCAGCAACTTTCAGCCAATCACAGGAGTTTTCAGCTTTCAAGACTGCTAATCATTTGCCTAAATCTAGAAGCCTAAGTTAGGTGTCTAGTGCTGAAAATCAGCACTAAACAGCCAGAGCCCAATATTTAAAAGCACTTACCAGATAGTGGTAGCTTCTGTCTAGATAAATGTTGCTGGCCAGATCCATCTGGCGATTTTCAGATAGTGCCGCTGGAAATCATTACTGACCATCCTGGCGCTTTCTCGATAGTGCCAGGATGGAGTATGGGTAGTCCTGGGAATTATTAAGACAGCGGCAATATTCCAGATAAACTGATAGTCCATTGAGTTAGTGAGTCATTGCCGTGTCTGGCACGGACTGTATTATATGTATATTCAGTACCGAACACTTGCTGGATATATATTTTTTATTCAATTGCTGTATCCAGCATTTAAAACAAATGCTGGCCACAGTGGCTGAATAGTGACCACTCACTCTTCTTCCCCGCTCTAGCTCCACCCCTGTAACTGTCCACTTTCCCTGCTATTAAATTTATAAGCCTAGTGAAATTAGGATCCCAAATTTAGGACCTCAACCCAACTAAAATTTCAAAGATCCCAACTTGGGAGCCTAAAACTTAAAATAGACAGCTAAACCTATTGGAAATCAGCCTCTTAGGAAAAGGAATATTTCACATTCCGGGCCTCTGAGAAAAATCGTGATTGACTAAGGCCCCTGATATGTTATGAGACCCTCAAGGGACCAGCACAAAAGCTGTTCTGATGTGTGAGCTTTTGAAAGCACACAGAACCTTACAAAAATGTTGCTTCTGAAAGTAAGTGTGTGTGTGTATGTGGGGGAGGGAGGGAGAGAAGGAAGATGTATTCTGGACTCCCTGCATTGATAGCTTTGCACATAGAAACATAGAAAAATGACGGCAGAGAAAGACCACATGGCCTATCTAGTCTGTCCTTCCATATCAACAACTACAACAGTCCCCTTTTTTCCTTTAGAGATCCTCTGTGTTTGTCCCATGCTTTTTTGAATTCAGATACTGTCCTCATCTCTACCACCTCCACTGGGAGACTATTCCATGGATCCACTACTCTTTCTGTAAAGAAATATTTCCGCATATCACTCCTGAATCTATCCCCTTTCACCCTCATCCCATGTCCCCTCATAGCAGAACTTGCTTTCAATTGAAAGAGGCTCTCTCCCTGAACATTTATGCCACAAAGGTTTTTAAACATCTCAATTATATCACCTCTATCCCGCCTTTCCTCTAAGGTGTACATACTGGGCAGTACCGGCCCAAGGGTTTCTGCAGCCCTAGGCAGAGGTCCCAGCCACAGCATGCTGCCGTCTCCCCCCCCCCCCCCCCCCCCACTGAGCCATGCCGCCGTCCCCCACTGCTGTTGATTCCTTTGACTCGACTTGGCGCAGTTGCCCACAGCAGACCATGTGCTTTGGCACACATGGCCTGCTAATTCTGACCCCCTCCGACAGGAAGTTGTGTCTATTGAGGCAGAAGTGTCAGGCTGAAGTACATGGCCTGCTCTGGGCACTCTGCTGTGCTGCTCACATAGGTCTGCCGCCCTAGGCAGCTGCCTAGATCGCTTGGTGGACGGGCCAGCCTTGATACTGGATATGAAGTGCTGTAAAGAAAGAATTTAGAAACTAGACATCCTTAAGATTTCTGTTTGCAGTTGCTCACCAGAGACTTTCTGGCTGGCACAGAGATAATCTTTAATGTAGCATGAAGCTCTTCTGAAAAGAAAAGAAAACAGCGTGAATCTGCCAAGTTGTGTGGCTTAAGCTGGTGAATCAGAGAGGCATTAATAAAAAGCAATTACTCTGAGGTCCTTAATTTTAGCTAGTCATGCGTGTGGGCTATTGGGTTCCTCTTTGATTTCTTCCTCCGTGACAGATTTAGCGATTCTGTGACAGCTGCGCAAAATTCTTAAGCATGAATAAAACTCCCCTTTCACACTTTTTTAAAGCACATTCAAGACAGAGATGGGTCCCTGAAGATTTGTCAGAATTAGGTGCTTGTTACCATGGTAAGCCAGGTGATTTAGGAATTTGGATATAAATGCTGCCTTGCACCTTTTCTTAGCTTCAGCAGCTACTAAACACTGTGAAGTGGGCTGCGTATCGATTTCTCCAAAGGTCTTAGTTGGCCTGGAACACAATTTGACTCTTCTTGACGTATTGCTGGCAGCTGTTCTGGTGTAGAAAATGGCTAAATCTTCCTGTTTCCATGACTGCCTGGTGATCCGTCACTCTATATCCTAGAACAATTCTTCTCTAGAGCTCTCTATGTTTCTAGTCTTCAGAGTGGATATAGACAGTCAACCTGCCTGACCATTAAAGAGAGAGACGTTTTCATTTTTCATCGAATGTGCTCTCACACCTCATGTTTCACGGCTTTGGATGCTTTCCTTACATTATGAATGAAGAAGTGCAACTGACTGAGAGGTATTAGCTAGACCAGACCACCGGAAAGTTTCTATCACTAAGGCTAGATATATATTACTGTTGATTCCATGAATTATTTAAAAAGTCTCCCAAAACTAAGCTAGACAAAACAATTTAATGAGTATTAACTGGAGAAAATATTAATCCAATTTGAAAAGAAGTGCAAATTCAGGAAATGGAGTCCTCCTCACCTCCGAACATAAATCCAGTGTGAAAGTCCAACTGTTCTGTAAGCGGGAACATTTTGTAATAAAAATAAATTGGTTTTCTTTACAAAATCTCTCTCGGCTGTCAATACGATAGATGGAAAGAACCATGAGCTTCATGAAAAACTAAGTTTAACTTAGTAACATAGTATATGATGGCAGATAAAGACCAGTATGGTTCATCTAGTCTGCCCAGTAAGGTGGCCAGAGTGGTTGTACCCTCTGCTCTGTGCAGGTCAGCCTCCCTCTATTTATTAAAGTATAAAAGATATTTAAGTTTGCTTTGATTTAATCCTCTTACTATAAAGGGATCCACTGTGTCTGTCCCATGCCATTTTTGAATTCTGTCACTGTATTTCCCCCCCCCCCCCCACCTCCATTGGGAGGGCATTCCAAGCATCCACCACCCTCTCAGTGAAAAAGCATTTCCTGATGTTGCTTTTAAGTTTACCAACTTGCATCTTCACCATATGCCCTCTAGTTTTACAGCTTCCCCGTCTTTGAAATAGGTTTGTTTGTTCATTGATACCCTTTAAGTATTTAAACATCTGAATCATATCTCCCCTGTCCCTCCTCTCCTCTAGGTATACATATTTAGGTCTTCAAGTCTCTTCTCATACGTCTTCTGATGCAGGCTCCAAATCATTTTGGTCGCCTTCCTCTGAACCGCTTCCAGCCTTTTTACATCCTTTCTGAGATATGGTCTCCAAAACTTGAACACAATATTCCAAGTGAGGCCTCACCAACGACTTGTATAGGGGCATTAGTACCTCCTCCTTTCTGCTGGTAATGCCTCTCTGTATGTAACCCAGCATCCTCCTGGCCTTTGCCACCACCTTGTCGCACTGTTTCGCCACCTTGAGATCGGAGGTCCCTCAGAGTGATAGTGTCTGAGGATCTCAAGGTGGTGGAACAATGTGACAGCCTTCCTCCAGACTGTGATAGAGAATATCTTCTCCCACAAAGGTTTCTAAAGCCTCTAGGAGGTATCTTTTGTGCCTTTTGTGGATCCTGGAACATTTATGCCTGGGAAGGGAAAGATAAGAGCATCGGAGGGTGTTCTGGATGCCCCCCACTTAGACAACCAGTCAGATGCTCAGGCTGGGCATCATCTGAACAACAATCATCATTTCATTTTTATACAAGCTTTTTAAAATGTTACATTTATCACATTTTCTGTTATAATAACCAAGCATAAATACTTAACGCAGAAATATGCAGTGGTTACTGAAAAGAAAAATGAACGGATGAACAAGTAATGGAAGGAAATAACTTTCCCAACATGTACTCTAGTCCGCCATTATTGGGAGATGCAAGGTTGAAAAGAATAATTCCAATAAAAAAGCAAACAAAAAAGAATTGCACCCACTTCCCCAGGCTTCATGTGTACAGACGAGAACCCGATTTATACCATAGGAAACCTTTAAAGTTATCCATCGTCCTCTACCCAACCAACAACAAAAAGGCCCTATGGCCACTGAACCTCCCACCCCTCTCCCAGTACCTTTAAGCTGGAGCGGGAGCATTGCTCATATGTTCCCACCCCTCCACTGCCATCTTTAAAAATGGCGGCACCTGGCCTATGTGGTGAATCCTGAGATGCAATGGGCAGGGTCAGAGTGTCATATAAGGAATTTTCTACCTTATATGGCAGTCTGACACCACCTGGTGCCTGGATCATCTGAGGTGAAGTGTCAACTTCCCCTCAGATGACTCTGTTTCTCCGGGACAGCATGCCAAACTTGCACCGACTTCTGCATGCATGTGTTTGGCTTGCTCTCCCACTTTAACCCTGACATTTTGCGCTAAAGTTTTACAAGTGTCTCATTTGCATATATACCCCTTTCTGAATGTGGGCACTGAAGTCGCATGCTATCGGCGTGCTGCATAGACCGTACATAGCTAATAGCATGTGACTCAAGCCCGGCCTTCTGAATCAGCCCCTACGTTTGTAGCTGAGGCAATGGAGGGTTAAGAGTCTTGCCCAAGATCACAAGGAGCAGCAGTGGGGATCGGGGCTGATGCAAGGTAGAGGATGCCCTTGGCAAGTCTTCAGTCTTGCCCCAGGGCTGATGCAAGGTAGAGGATGCCCTTGGCAAGTCTTCAGTCTTACGCCCATCTCCCCCAAGATTTTAATAGTTACTCAACAATCGTGATTACCTGAACGCTGCCCTTCCAACAGCAATCCTGTAAAAATGCACAACGGGACATCATACTTTAAAATATTCAACTTTGCTTTGTATGTACGTGTGGATCTGCTCCCTGTGAACGTAATATCATGTGCTGATGGTGTTTGGCGTTTGCCTGGATGTCAGCATCTACTGCTTTGCTTTGACTGCCGCTGCATTTTGCTGTCCCCAGCAGCCACTTAGTATAGCTTTATGGTTGGGGCAACCCTGAGTGGGAAATGCAGACTTCCCTGGTTCTAAGCTCACTGCCCTAACTGGAGCAACCAGTAACGTTCAACAGTTAATGCCAGTGTTACTGTCGGCGTGGCCAGAACCACACCCTCAGTAAGGATCTCTTCAGTGTTCCAGTGACACCTCAAGTATCCACATTCTGACCTTCACCCTGATATTTAGCTGCAGAATTTCCGGTTCAGTTCCCACTGGCACTCCTTGTGGCCTTGAGCAAGTCACTTAACCCTCCATTGCCTCAGAAGAAACCCCAGGAGCTGCTAAGTCGCCAGGAGTCAGCATTGACTTGAAGGCCCACGTTGCATTGCAGACAAATCTACTCAAGTTATAGGAGGCACTGATTCTGATGAAACCTTCAAAATCCCTGATAAGTACTTTAAAACATATCTTTAGGTGAACTAATTGGCGATTTTGGAAATTTTTAATGATGCAAATTACAACTCCATGCAGTATTTTCCAAATTTTCTATCTTACGTCTGAGAGCAGTCACATCATTAATTCAGGTAGTATGCGAGGCCCTCACAGCCTGTATTTTACTGTCTTGAGCTGACACTCCTTCCTTAATCTAGGAGATATCCTTTACCAATGTTGTAATGGTACTGTCACGCATTTATAGTTTTATATTAAGTTCTCAACTGTCAGGAATTAAAGCCGCTCTCAAAGCCTGAACCACTTCCCTCGGAGAAATACAAGTTTTGGGGTGTGCAGGCAACGATTAAAGGAAGCGCCTCCCGGCAACGATGCAGGCAACGATTAAGGAAGCGCCTCCCAGAGCGCCTGCACCTGCTGGGCCCGCGCCGGAGGGCCTCGCCAGAGGGCCCTTAGGCGTGGCCCTTCGGCGGGGACCAAGGCGCTTTAGCGCGCTGCTCCTCCACACCTCGCCGCCTGACCCTATCCAACTTCCTCACGAGGTAAGCACTCCTCTCCTAATGTCACCCACAGCCACTTGACTCCACAGCTACTATCGCTCCCTCATTACCTCTCCCCTGTACTGCAGCTAACCCTCCATTGCACTAATCAGGTTACCCACTGCCACCCACTGAACTGATTACCAACTGCTTGCACTGAACTGGTTACCCGCTGCTACCCATTGTTTGCACAGAACTGCTACCCACTGCCTGCTTGTTTGCCTATTACTTGCTACCCATTGTGTGCCTAGATCTTGCTATCCATTACCATGGCCGCACACCTCATCGCCCTTCCTCATCTTCCCCAACTGCCTCCCCTCTTACCAACACCCTCTCTCCTCTTCCCCCTTCCCTCCCCCTACCTTCATCACTTCTCCCTCCGTTCTGCCCCCTAGCCTTGAACCTGCTCTTGAGCTTCTTCACACCATCCCCCGCATTCAACCAGCCCCCCTCTCTTTAAGGCAACCCCACCCTCACTTCCACCGTACTATCTCCACTTTACCTCGCTCTCTAATACTCCTTCTCCTCCTCTCATCAGGTAATATCAACCCCAACCCTGCCCCCCT
This sequence comes from Ichthyophis bannanicus, assembly GCA_033557465.1. Taxonomy (NCBI): domain Eukaryota; kingdom Metazoa; phylum Chordata; class Amphibia; order Gymnophiona; family Ichthyophiidae; genus Ichthyophis; species Ichthyophis bannanicus. The sequence continues at coordinate 19,777,461 of CM066038.1, read as the reverse complement.
CCTGATTTCTTTCTCACACAAAAAAAAGTTCCTCACGTACCCTATCTAATCTCATCCACATCCCACTCCTCCCTCCCTCCGCCCTCCATCATTCATCTCACAATCACTCATCCATAGATATAAACTCCAACCCTGCCCCCAAAAATAATCCCTCACATAACCTACCTGATACCATCAATTTACCCCTCTCTTCCCCTCCCTCATGTCCCTCTTTATTATTTATTATTTATTATTATTTATTACAATTTCTTATATACCGCACTATTGTCAGCGCGGTTTACATACAACAAAATGACTTGGAGAGCATACACACACAGACATACCCACCCACACCCTGCTCCCTCTAAATCTTGGTATTACCCTAGAAAAAGACCCCCACGCCACTCTGATAAGAAATCCACACGTAACTTATCCAACTTTATCCATATCCCTCTCCTCCCCCCTCTGCTCTCCCATTTTCATGCACCCTATGGAACGCATGCTCAGTCATTAAAAAAAAAACACTTTTATTCATGACCTTTTTATCTCTAATGCCCTACACCTTCTTGCCTTGAATGAAACCTGGCTTCCCCCAGACGACACCGCATCCATTGCCTCTCTCTGCTATGGGGGCTACCAATTCTCCCATACACCTCGATCTACTGGTTGCGGTGGTGGCGTTGGCCTCCTACTCTCTCCCTCCTGCCAATTCCAACCACTCCTGCCGCCCCAACCACACTCCTTCCTTTCCTTCGAAGTCCACTCCATTCGCCTCCTCACACCACTTCCCCTCCGAGTAGCTGTTATTTATCGCCTACCCGACAAATCCAAATCATCCTTCCTCACCGACTTCGACTCCTGGCTCTCTGCCTTTATGGATCCCTCCTCCCTCACTCTTATTCTTGGCAATTTCAATATTCACATCGACAACCCCTCTGACCCCCATGCCTCAAAGTTCCTCGCTCTTACCTCCTTGTTCGACCTCCATCTTTGCTCCACTGCCCCCACACACCTACATGGCAACTGCCTGGACCTAATACTCTTCTCCAATTCCTCTCCCTCAAACTTCCGCAGATCAATCCTTCCCTCATCTGACCATAACATTTACTCTTCAGCTTCCGCCGTCCTGTCTCCTCTGACCTATTTAGAAACCTTCATAATATTGATCCCCTGACTCTCTCCTCCACCATCTCTCCATCTCTTTCCTCCATTTTATCCTCCGAGTCCGTCAACAAGGCATTATCCTCACACAATACTACACTATCCTCAGCCCTTGACACTCTTGCCCCTCCCACCCCACGTCCTGTCAAACAATCGACTCCCCAACCCTGGCTTTCACCTACAATCCGTTACCTACGCATCTGCACCCATTCTGCCGAACGAGCTTGGTCCAAATCCCGTTACCCGGAAGACCTTCTACACTTCAAATTCATGCTTGGCTCTTTCCAATCAGCTTTAGCACTTGCCAAACAAGATTACTTCATCCATCTGACCAACTCCCTTGCCTCTGATCCTCGCCGACTCTTTAACACCCTCAACTCTCTCCTCAAGGTCTTCTGATCCCGCCCTCCCTTTCTGCTCAAACCCTTGCCGACTACTTCCACGATAAAATCCACAAGATTACCCTCCAATTCCCCAACCCCTCATCTACCTCCCCTCCTCCCCAATTCTCCTCCCCATCCATACTCCCCCCACCACCCTCTCCACCTGCCCTCCGATCTCTGAAGAAGAAACCGCACTCCTTCTTTCCTCCTCCAAACCCACCACCTGTTCTTCAGACCCTATCCCCACCTATCTCCTACGTTCCATCTCCCTCACCATTGTCCCCTCCATCACTCATATCCTCAACCTTTCACTCTCCACTGCAACTGTCCCCCTTGACTTCAAACAAGCTGTTGTCACACCTCTCCTCAAGAAACCCTCACTTGATCCCACATGCCCTTCTAACTATCGACCCATCTCCCTCCTTCCCTTCATATCCAAACTATTAGAATGAGCAGTCCACCATCGCTGCCTCGACTTCCTCACCTCCCAGGCCCTCCTGGACCCACTACAATCCGGCTTCCGTCCCCTACACTCCACTGAAACGGCACTCACAAAAGTCACCAACGACCTGTTCCTGGCTAAATGTAAGGGCCTCTACTCTATCCTCATCCTTCTTGACCTTTCTGCTGCCTTTGACACCGTTGATCACAGCCTTCTCCTCACCACCCTCTCCTCGCTTTGCTTCAGGGACTCCGTACTATCCTGGTTCTCCTCCTACCTCTCCCATCGCTCATTCAGTGTATGCTCTGGTGGCTTCTCCTCCTCCCCTACCCCACTCCATGTAGGTGTACCCCAGGGATCTGTGCACCAGGCATCCTCCCTGGCCCTCTTCAAATCCAGGTTGAAGACCCACATCTTCACCATTGCATTCAGATCCTGACTTTCATCCTCATCTTACCCTGACCCCCGTCAACCAAACTATAGACCAAACTATAGACCACACTGCACCTTGAGCAGAACGGACTAATGCTCTGTACTGTTCTAATTAGATTGTAAGCTCCGATGAGCATGACTCTGATGGGCAGGGACTGTCTCTTATATGTTGGCTACCTCTTTTAGGTTAGCTGTGCAGCGCTGTGTGTGTGGTGCTCTATAAATGTTGGATAATAGTAGTAGTAGTAGTAGTGATGAAATAAACTGAGATGGATCTTTCCGAGACTGTCCAGCAGAGTCAGCATCGCTGCCCGGATCAGCTCAAACAGCAGAAATATTCTTTCTCATCTCTCTCATAGTTGGGCCATGATGTCCCTTCTGCACCTTCATAAAAATGTCTCCCACTGCCGACATCCTCATGGCTTCCTCTGACAGATGTCTGAGTATAACAAACTACAAGCGGGGGTTCCCATTCTTTCATGCTGCCCAGGTCTCAATGGAGAGCTCCCATGCTACTGCAGCAAGAGGATCCAGTTGGTCTTCCACTTTCATAAGGGGTGGGAAAACTCATACCTCAAGGCTCTAAAATGTGTCTAGGCTGAAGAAAGACACCAGGCCACCTGCCTCTGGCTTCGATACAGCTGACATTGCTCCTGATGTTCCACTGACCAGCACGGCCACGGCGTCAACCTGCTATTCTTCTCTAATTGCCTACCCTCAAACCTCTGTACGAGGTTCTTCCCTTATTGGACCATCACCTGCTAAGCTTCACTCTTCATCACCCACCGCCTCAACCTCATCCTGTCTCCTCCAACCTCTTTAGAAATCTTCATGCTATTAACCCGTTGGTTCTCTCCTCCACTGTCTTATCACCTCTTTCCTCCACCATGTCATCTGAGTCTGTTGATGAGGCACTAGCTTCCTATAACACTGCACTCTTCTCTGCTCTGGGTGCTTTTGCTCTGCCCATGCCACTTCCTGTGAGGCGTACTGTACCTCAACCCTGGCTATCTTCCACTACCCACTATCTACTTTCCTGTGCCTGCTCAGCTGAATGTGCTTCGCTCAAATCCCACACCCTTGTGGACTTTCTACACTTCAAATTCATGCTTGTCTCTTTTCAGTCAGCCATAGCACTCCCCAAACAAGACTATTATGTCCATCTGACTAACTCTCTTGCCTCTGACCCTCGCCGTCTCTTTACAACTGTCAACTCTCTCCTCAAGGTGCCTCCACCTCCAACTGCTCCCTCCCTTTCTGCCCAAACCCTGGCTGACTACTTCCATGACAAAATCCACAAGATCACACTCCAATTCCCCACAAGATCAACTACTTCCCCTCCTCCCCCTCTTCACTCCCAACTTTCACCTCGTACCCCTGCTACCCTTTCTTCCTTTTCTATGATCTCTGAGGAATAAACAACACACCTTTTTTTCTTCCTCCAAACTCACTTCCTGCTCCTCTGATCCTATTCCCACTTGTCTCTTAAGCCCCATCTCCTTCACTGTTGTCCTTTCCATCTCTCATATTCTCAACCTATCACTCTCCACTGCAACTGTCCCTGCAGCCTTCAAGTATGCTGTAGTCACACCTCTCCTCAAGAAACCCTCACTAGACCCTACCTGTCCTTCTAACTATCGACCCATCTCCACACCCCCCCCCCCATTCATTTCTAAATTATTTGAGTGTGCGGTTCACCGCCGTTGCCTTGACTTTCTCTCCTCTCAAGCCCTCCTGGATTCTTTACAATCTGTCTTTTGTCCTTTACATTCTACTGAAATGGCTCTTGCCAAAGTCTCCGGTAACCAGTTCCTGGCTATATCCAAAGGCCTTTACTTAATCCTCATCTTTCTTGAACTTTCTGCTGCTTATGACACTGTTGACCACAATCTTCAATACCTTATCCTCACTTGGTTTTAAGGGCTCAGTGATAAACTAATTCTCTTCTTATCACTCCCATCGCTCTTTCAGTGTTTGTTCTGGTGGATCCTCCTCAACTGCTATCCCGCTCTCAGTTATACCCCAAGGATCTGTCTTGGGTCCACTCCTTTTCTCTCTCTCTATACCCAGTCCTTTGGTGCGCTCATCTCTTCCCATGGCTTTCAGTACCATCTTTATAGTGATGATTCCCAGATCTACCTCTCTACACCTGAAATCTCTCCAGCAATCCAGGCCCGAATCTCTGCCTGCCTTTCTGACATTGCTGCTTGGATGTCTCACCGCCGCTTGAAATTGAACATGGCCAAAACTGAGTCTCTTATTTTTCCCCCTAAACCCTCCTCTCCCCTTCCTCCTTTCTCAGTCTCTTTGGATAACTCTAATCCTCTCTGGGGTCGTCTTTGACTCCTCCCTCTCCTTCTCCACACACATCCAACTGATAGCTAAATCCTGTCTTTTCTTTCTCTATAACATCAACAAAATTGGCCCTTTCTGAACACACTACTAAGACACTTATCCACTCCTTAGTCACCTCCTGTCTAGATTATTGTAACCTACTCCATGCTGGTCTCCCTCTGAATCATCTCGCTCCCCTTCAATCTGTTCAACACTCTGCCTCGCAGCTAATCTTCCGCCAGCCTGGTCATGCTCATATTACCCCTCTTCTCATCACTTCATTGGCTCCCTATCCGTTTCCAAATCCAGTTCAAACATCTCCTGCTGACCTATAAGTGCATTCACTGCAGCTCCTCACTACCTTCCCTCTCTTCTCTCTCCCTACACTCCTCCTCGGGAACTCCGCTCTTCTGGCAAATCGCTTCTATCTGTGCCCTTCTCTTCTATTGCTAACTCAACTCCTTGCACCTTATGCCTGGAGCAAACTACCTGAGTCTGTACGTCAGGCGCCTTCTCTGGCCCTTTTCAAATCCAGGCTGAAAACTCACCTCTTCGCTGCCGCTTTTGGATCTTGACTCACCTGATCTCCTTTGTGTTTCCTTACCATTCCCCCTAGATGTATCCCATGTCTAAAGCTACAGTGTGTCTGTCTTGACTAGATTGTAAGCTCTGATGAGCAGGGACTGTCTTTTCCATGTGTCCGTGTAGCACATAAAAGTAGAAACTCAGAAAACACAGTGCTACTGTGTAGATGTTCCTGGAGGGAGAAGAGGCAGGATCTGCACTTTTGTGTGTATATTGTAGCATACATGCAAAGGCACTGATTTCTGCCTGCCCCTACGTCCACAAACATTTGAGTAGGCTCTTAAATAAAGGCACATGGGCATATGCCGTTTGTAGAAACTATATGAGCCTCCCCTGCCTAGGTGTCCTTTTATAAAATTATCGTTTTATCTTTTTAAACTTTTATTGAAAAAAGAATTTACAAACATAAAGGCCTGGAAGCCGCGCAATCAGAAAAGCATGACACAATCCACAGTCACCATAAAACAAAAAGAAAAACACTAATTTTATATACATAATGCCCCATCCAAGAAGGAAAAGGAAAAAAAAAACAAAGGAGAGGCAAATAATACTAAGATATAGGGGAAACTATTAGTAGGAAAACCTATGGTATACAGTTTGCCTATTAAGCCTTTAAGAACATAAGCTGTGCCATACTGGGTCAGAGCAAGGTCCATCAAGCCCAGTATCCTATTTCCAACAGTGGCCAATCCAGGTCTCAAGTACCTGTCGGGTTCCCAAAGGTATTCACATTCTCTGATTAATCTTAAATGTGCCACACTGTATCTTTATTGTGTGTCCCCTAGTCTTTCTACTTTTTGAAGAAGTAAACAACCAGTCTACATTTACCGGTTCCACTGCATTCATTATTTTATAGACTTATATCATATCTCCCCTCAGCCGTCTCTTTTCCAGGTTGAAGAGCCCTAACCTTTTAAGCATCCCCTCATAGGGGTATCTTTCTATCCCCTTTACCATTTTGGTGGCTCTTCTCTGAACCTTTTCTAATTCTGCTATATCCTTTTTAAGATACGGTGACCAAAACTGCACACAATATTCAAGGTGCAGTTGCACCACAGAACGATACAGAAGCATTATAATATCCTTTGTTTTATTTTCCATTCCTTTCCTTATGATACCTAGGATTCTATTTGCTTTGTTGGCCACAGCTGCACACTGGACAGAGGGTTTAAACGTATTATGTACAATGACACCTAAATCCTTTTCCTGAGTGGTGATTCCTAATGTGGAACCTTGCATCGTGTAACTGTAGTTTGGGTTGTTGTTCCCTAAGGGGGTTATTCTGTCCTGTTGGGATGTCCATCCCTGCTATTCATCCCGCTGCTGTTCCCATCGCTAACTTCCCCGTACAAACAAGTTTCTACAGGGAGGTCTAGATGGGGGCAGGAGGGGGCATTCTGGAGGCGGAACGAGGGCACGATATAGGCAGCCCTTGACCCTGGACATACAGGGCCGATTCTGAGGTCGGCCCTGTATGTCCAGGGCCTTCAAGCTAGACAGGGGAACTTATTCCACCTCGAAGATGGAATAAGTTCCTCTGGATGGCAGAGGACCGTGGCGTGGGACACGTACAGGCAGGTGAGAGGGCTCAGGGGGTTCCCTGCAGCCCGACCCTGGCCCTGGAAGGCCATATCAGGGGTCAGGCTGCAAGGAAAGGGAGTCATCCTGGGGCAGCTGGCAATTGCAGCTTATGAATGGAGCTGTGGTGCCATGGCAACATGACGCCATGGCACTGTGGCTGCATTCACAAGCCCGGCCAAGTTAGCCGGGTAGTCACCGGAATGTACAGCCAGACAAAATCGTGTCCCAGCCTGCACTTCCAGGTGCTAGACCCAATTCTGACCTCGCTGGGGTCGCAGGATCAAATTCGAGTCTAACTTTGCATGGTCCGATTCTGTCCGGCCGTACAAGACTTTCCTTGGCTAAATTCATGTTAGTTTTCTACCATTAAGCCATAACTATTGACATGTTCAGTAATTTTGTTCTTTATAATGGTTTCTTCCATTTTGCCTGGTACAGACGTCAAGCTCACCGGTCTGTAGTTTTCTGGATCACCCCTGGAACCCTTTTTAAAAGTTGGCATTACATTGGCTACTCTCCAATTTTTAGGTGCTACAGATGATTTTATGGGTAGTTCATAGATTACTAAAAGTGGATCTGCTGTCTCATATTTCAGTTCTTTCAGCACTCTGGTAGCAGTATGTCATCTGGTCCAGGTGATTTGCTGCTCTTTAGTTTATCAAATAGCTGTATTATATCTTTCCGATGTGTTGAGATTAGTTTCAATTCCTCTGATACATCAGCTTTGAATATCTATTCTGGCATGGGTATGTTTCCTACATATTCTTCAGTTAAGACTGAAGGAAAGAATTCATTCAGTCTCTCCACTATGGCATTGCCCTCTCTTAGGGTCCCTTTTACTCCTCTATTACCTAATGGTTCAACTGGCTCTCTCACAGGTGTTTTGCTATGAATGTAAAGTTTTTATTATGCACTTTTGCTTCCATGGCAAGTTTCTTTTCAAATTCTCTCTTTGCCCGCCTTATCACTGCCTTGCATTTAACTTGCCAGTACTTATGTTGTTTCCTGTTTTCATCATTTGGCTTTTTTTCCATTTCCTGAGGGATTTTCTCTTAGCTAATAGCCTCTTTGACTTCACTATTAAGCCAGTCATATGTAAAAAGATCTAATCAAATCTCAGAAGTGCCATTATCCTTAGGCAATAATTCTTGAATATTAAGCAAGGATTTCAAATATTGAGGATCAAGAAAAACATATTCTGTACCCTAAAACAAGACACCTTCTCGGATATTTCGAACAGAGCATCTTAACTAGAAGCAAAGCTATAGGTTGTAGTAAAAGAAATCTCCTTGTTCTTTGAGAAACAGCCAGATAACATAAAATTACCCTTTTAGAGGAAAATAGTCCTAAGCTTTCAGTGAAATTGGTACCTGCAAGCTGTAGAGGTGATCACAGAGGCAGTACAGGAAATTGATCAATGCACTTGGTTATTATAGAAAAGTACTTGTGTGGTTTTGTGCTGAAAAATTCCCCCAGAGAAAGCTGAAGTAAATGTGTGTGGGTAACATTTCATCAAACAAATCCTCCAGCATCTTTCTGTGCTTCGATCCCAGTGCCCCTAGTTGCCCAGTTTGGATTTTCTGCCCCTCTACAACCTGAAAGTGGAAAATGCAAGAACTGGGTAAGACTATGAGGAAAGGTGCAGAGGTCTTCGCTTGTGCAATGTCCTCCTTGGGAACTTTCTGTCTCCTTTCTGAATCATTAGGAAAAGGAATCCTCCCACGGACTATAAACTGTTTCAAAACTCTGTCAGCCAGTTGCCCCACAGGTCTTTAGAACGTTCCTCTGTCTGAAACTGCAATGTGGCCCTTTGTCAATTTTTAAGGTTACCAGATTTTTTTGCAGGCAAATCTGGGGCACTTGTTGGAAGTGAGGGGTGGGGGAGGGACAGCTTAGTTCAAAGCCTGAAGGAGGAAAGGGGAGTCATTGCCTTGGCCCCCATTCATCCCATGATAGCAGCACGACGGAGAACTAGAAACAGTGATGCATTTCCCCCATATTGTGAAAAATATAAAGAGAATAGATGTAAATTCTGAAAACCAGGGCTTTTATTTGAGGGGGTACGTGGGGGTACTGAGTACCAGCACATTTTCATTGCCAAGGTCAAGGGGGAGGAGCGGTGGGTTCACCCCGAAACAAAGACATGGGGAGGGGTGCACCTACTCCCTAAAGACATGGGAAGGGGTGCACCTACTCCCTAAAGACATGGGGAGGGGTGCACCTACTCCCTAAAGACATGGGAAGGGGTGCACCTACTCCCTAAAGACATGGGAAGGGGTGCACCTACTCCCTAAAGACATGGGGAAGGGTGCACCTACTCCCTAAAGACATGGGAAGGGCTGCACCTACTCCCTAAAGACATGGGGAGGGCTGCACCTACTCCTGCCATCTTGCTGGGCAGACTAGATGGACCACACTAATCTTTATCTGCCGTCATTTGCTATGTTACTGTGTCCTCATGTATTAATGAAAGAGCCCTACATATGAGCACCAGCACCTGCTAAAAACTGACACACTCGAATCACGAAATTGAAAATAAAACAATTTCATCCTCCTCCTTCCCCATTGCTGCAATCGGGGACAAGAGGCTGCCAAGCAGATGAGAGTTAGGAGCCGGGGACACTCCCTAAAAATCAGGGACATCTGCTAACGTTATCTATTTTGTTCATCAGATTTATAAATTTCCTGCTTCAAAGAAACTCCAGGACGCGCACAATAGACATAATATCATGAGGTCCTGCTTTTTGCTTGACTTATGCTCCTAGTAAACTGCACAGCAGCTCTGCTCAGGAGAGGGGGAGAGAGCCGGTAACCCTGCTGCTTTCAATGCTGAATTTCAACACGTTTTTATTTCAGATGCTATCCTGAGCAGGGGGCTTCCGGGCTTTGCCCTGTCTGAAAGTGCCGCTTTTGTCCCTGTTGCCTCTGTGTGCGATGGCATATGCGGAATGAAAACATCGCCCCGATGTGGCACAAATTTAGGCAGCTGGCGCGCTGCATAAACCTGTCGGTACAGTAAGCATTTTCCTATGCCTTGGAGGGCTTACAATCTGTCTTTGCACCTGAGGTAGTGGAGGCTTAAGTGGGGGAAGAGAAGGGGGTGCAGAAAGAGGGATGGGAGCTATGGAGAGGAGAGGAGGGGAGCCCTAGAGAGAGGAGAGGAATGCATTAAGATGCTGAATATGCCGAGCTAGCGATTTTTGTCTGTCTAATTCTAGGGATAGAGTTTTGCTGCTTAATCATACAGAATCCGTCAATAATTAATTAGTGCTTTATTGATTTCTTCTTTCTTAATCAGATGAAAAAGGAAGTGAGGAGAGAGGAAGGTCAGGAAAAACCCTGCATGGGGAACAGCGGTATCTGACTTTCTTCCCTTGGTAGGAGGAAGACAGGAAAATCACCATCCTGTTACCATTTGTATGTGAAAAACGTTGACTTAACACTTGCAAGGGACCCAGCACATCCCTGCCTCAGCTGATGGCTCTGGTGCTGAGGGCCGGTGCAAGGACTGGAGATACATGAGTAAATTATTGGAAACGCTGCTGAAGGAGAAAATAGTGAGGTTTCTGGAGTCCAGCGGATTACAGGATCCGAGGCAGCATGGATTCACCAGAGGCAGGTCTTGTCAGACAAATCTGATTGATTTCTTTGACTGGGTAACCAGGGAGTTGGACCGAGGGAGAGCCCTAGATGTGGTGTATTTAGATTTCAGTAAAGCCTTTGACACTGTTCCTCACAGGCGACTTATAAACAAACTGAGCACCCTAGGGATGGACCCTAAAGTTACTGCTTGGGTTAGAAATTGGTTGGGTGGGAGGCGACAAAGAGTACAGGTAAATGGAGCTCACTCTGAGGGGAAGGATGTTTACCAGTGGTGTGCCCCAGGGATCTGTCCTTGGTCCGATTATTTTTAACATCTCTGCCAGTGATATAGCAGAAGGGCTGTTGGGTAAGGTTTGTCTCTTTGCGGATGATACCAAAATCTGCAATAGAGTAGACACCCAGGAAGATGTAGATAATATGAGGAGGGATCTAGCTAAGCTTGAAGAATGGTCTAGAATTTGGCAGCTGGGATTTAATGTTAAAAAATGTAAGGTCATGCATTATACTATAGGGGGTGAAATACTTTTGTCCACTAAAGAAGAGCAGGACCTAGGCATGGTTGTGTCTGATGATGTTAAAGTAGCTAAACAAGTAGAAAAGGCGATGGCAAAAGCTAGAAGGATGCTTGGGTGCATAAGGAGAGGAATGACCAGCAGAAGAAAGGAGGTGATAGTGCCTCTGTATAGGTCTTTGGTGCAACCTCATTTGGAGTATTGTATGCAATTCTGGAGACCGCACCTTCAAAAGGATATAAACAGGTTGGGGTCGGTATAGAGGTTGGCTACTAAAATGGTTAGTGGTCTTCGTTAAAAAGCATATGAGGACAGATTTAAGGATCTTAATATGTACACCTTAGAGGAAAGGCAGGATAGTGGTGATATGATATAGAGATGTTTTAATATCTCCATGGCATAAATGCACAGGGAAAGAGCCTCTTTTGATTGAAAACAAGCTCTGCTACGAGGGGACATGGGATGAGGGTGAAAGGGGACAAACTCAGGAGTAATATGCAGAAATATTTCTTTATGGAAAGAGTAGTGGATCCGTGGAATAGTCTCCCAGTGGAGGTGGTAGAGATGAGGACAGTATCTGAATTCAAAGAAGCATGGGACAAACACAGAAGATCTCTAAAGGAAAAGAGGGGACTGTTATGATATGCTTGATATGGAAGGACAGACTAGATAGGCCATGTGGTCTTTTTCTGCCGTCATGTTTCTATATTTCTTTCTGTAACCTCAGCTGAGTTATCATCTCTGTGTGACTGAGCTCTAATCCCGGCTCTGCCAATGTGTGATCTACAACAAGTTGCCATATTTCCTGTGTCTCAGTCACTGCACCCCGCTGAATCTCATTTTATCTGAACATAAAGGGATTATGACACACACATTACTGCTTCCCCTTCTTTTCTTTCTCCTTTGGGAATTGTCCTACAGGTCAAGCATCTCAGTTAGTCACTAAGATTTTGCACCCAGAGGAGCCTATATGCACTCCTCCGAAGCCTAATGTGGTGCAGTTTGGGTAAAAGTGTCTGATACTAAACTATTATTCAGCGGCTGGTGTTACATTGACTCCAGCAGCTTCACTTCTCTTTCCCCCTCCCTCTCTACTGATAGTACCTGCTCCCATTTCACTTCTTTCTCAGTTTTCGGAGATATTTGTTGTACTGTGCTCAGAAAAAAAGATAGCAGACCATGTATTGCATTTTAGATCTGATGTGCCGAAAACACATAGAGCTGAGGCTGTTTCCATGATTCAGAATATTTAAAGCATTTACACACCAAGCCTCATATGTAAAGTGTGAATACAGCACAAAGAGCTGAAAAGTGCATCTTCAGAGCCCCATGTAGGCATCATAACGGCATATAAAGCTTAGCAGTTGGTATGGATGAGCAGCCTGGATAAGCCGTACAATCTGTATCGGTCGTCATTGTCTGTGTTTTTATGAAAATAGCACAGACAGCTGAAGAGTGGATTCTTATCAGAGCCCAGTGCAGCCATCGCACAGGAAAACAGCATGGACAGCTGAAGAGTGGATCCTTATCAGAGCCCAGTGCAGCCATCGCACATGAAAACAGCACAGACAGCTGAAGAGTGGATCCTTATCAGAGCCCAGTGCAGCCATTACACAGGAAAACAGCACAGACAGCTGAAGAGCGGATCCTTATCAGAGCCCCCTGCAAGCATCGCACATGAATGTAGCACAGACAGATGAAGAGTGGATCCTTATCAGAACCCAGTGCAGTGATCACACAGGAAAACAGCACAGACAGCTGAAGAGTGGATCCTTAGAGCCCAGTGCAGCCATCACACAGGAAAACAGCATGGACAGCTGAAGAGAGGATCCTTATCAGAGCCCTCTGCAGGCATTGCACAGGAATACAGCACAGGCAGCTGAAGAGAGGGTCCTTATCAGAGCTACCTGCAAGCATTGCACAGGAATACAGCACTACCTGCTGAAGTGTGGATCCTTATCAGAGCTCCCTGCAAGCATTGCACAGGAATACAGAATGGACAGCTGAAGAGTGGATCCTTATCAGAATCCCCTACTACAGGCATTGCATAGGAATACAGCACGGACAGCTGAAGGGATAACCTTCATTACATCTTCATAAATATGTCACACTGTCACATGTAAATGTGCATATAGCAAAAAGCTGAAACGTGGCCAGTTAAAAAAGAAACCAAATTTCTTTCCCTATTTTTGCATCCGTACAAAGTTGTGTTCCTATCACAGGTCTCTGAGAGAAAAGATACAATACCTTGGATGGTGTACTGGACTGGCTCTGTTCAATATGAAGACTGCTTGCTCCATCTGCTGGAGACATGAAGGATAGCCAGATTTCTAGGGCTCTAATCCTGTGCTTCTCAACCAGTGTGCCTTGGGAAAGTCCTTGGTGACAGCTAAGGTCTTGGCTAGACAAGTGTTCATTAGGTGCTTGACCATCTCTATCCTACTGTACCCTACCTTTTCCCAAGCAGAACACAGAGACCAGGAGAGGACAGGGCAAACTTGGAGCACACAGAGCAAAGCGCTAATCTGCCTCTTAATCCCCCCTCCACGCCTGTCATTGCGGGACAGCAGGAGAGGAGTGGTACTGACTGGAGCACACACTCCAGATCAGAGGAGAGCCCCCACTTTCCAGGCTCCAGTCCCTTTCTCTTCTAGCCTAGATGTAGGAAAACAATGTGTGAACTGGGAGCCAGACGCTCCCTGGAGTAAGCTGGATGCTCAGGAACCCAGCAAAACTGAAAGAATGTGCTTTTAGGTATTGTCTACAATTTTTCATGGAGAGAGTCCACTGGAGGACCCTTATTTTCTCCACCAAACTAAACTGATCTCCTCATACTAGCTCTCTCCCCTCACATCAGTAGGACAACAGCACTTCTTAGGTGGACGGTTTCTCCAAATGAGTTACCATGACAGTATGAACCTCGTTCCTAAACCAGGACATGCGGAGGACTCGTACCTCTGCTGGCTTTAATCTGATGTCTGCAGGCATGGCGCCCTGCCATTTTACATGACCTACTGGCCTTATATGTTCAGATCTGAGATTGAATCTGGCAAAATAAAGCACCCACAAGAAAAAAATGCTGCTCTTCTTGTGCCAGTGGGAGGGACTGACCAGTGAAGATCATGCAAACGGCAGCAGCTCAACTCTAGGCAAACAAGGAGGTTGCTTAGGACAGCAGCCTCTGGGAGGGAGGGGGCAGCCTCTGGGAGGGAGGATCTTGGCAGTCTCTGGGAGGGAGGTGGCAGCCTCTGGGAGGGGGGCAGCCTCTGGGAGGGAGGGTCTTGACAGCCTCTGGGAGGGAGGGGGCAGCCTCTGGGAGGGAGGGTCTTGGCAGTCTCTGGGAGGGGGGCAGCCTCTGGGAGGGAGGGTCTTGACAGCCTCTGGGAGGGAGGGGGCAGCCTCTGGGAGGGAGGGTCTTGGCAGCCATTCAAACTCAGTATTCGATGCAGAAAGCAGGTGCTGAGGTCGTGCGCTATCAGCTTTTTACATCTCTTTGCAGTGCACCGATAGCACACGACTTCAGTGTGGCTATGCAGAAAGAGGCTCCTATGTAAATGAGCCATGCGTTAAACTATGCGCAAAATGGCAGTGTTAAACTGAGAGAGCAAGCCAAACACATGCACACATGAAATCGGCACTGGTTTGGCATGCCCTCCCAGAGAAAAGGGCACCACATGGCTCACTTGCATATCAGCCATGATAGGATTTTGATGGCATTGGGGGCGATCGCAGCATAGACAAAAGCCCCCGATGCCATGAAAATACTGTTGGGAGCCCGTGCTCCAGCAGAAAGTCACTCCCTTGTGGTCTAGCGGCCCCAGAACCCCCTCCCGGTATCTGTCAAAGCAGGAGCACTGCCTATGCGCTTCCACTCTTGGTCAGCCATCTTGGAAAATGTTGGCACCCGGCCCTGCACCAGGTGAGGTCAGACTGCCAAGATGCACCACGCGGAGCCCCAAGATGAAAGAAGGAGGGAAAGGGAGGGAAGAGGGGACATTTCAGACAGAGGAAATGCTAAAATCCAAATAAAAATATTAATAAAACTGAAAATTTAAAAAATATTTTACAAAACAGAGTAATCTATATCTGTGTTGAGTCCATATGGGTTCAAGGTGTTCAGCGGGAAGATAAACTTCTTTTCCAAACATGAGAGAACTCTGTGTCGCCACCTCTCCAGTTAGGTTTTGCGACTTTTAATACAAAGTATTTCAAATGAGAAACTCAATGTGTCTTCTCAACCCAATGTGCTACTAAGGGTTTATCTAGAGCTTGTCTCTTGATACAGCTTCTATGTTCCAAGATCCATGTACAAATTTGTTGCAAGGACAAATTACAACATAAATGACGTTTTCAGTTGCACAATCGGTAAAGTCAGTCAAGAAGAATTTCTTCTTATGTTTATGTTTATTGGGTCTTGACAACAGCAGAGCAGTGTACAATATCTAAAAACAAGTTTTTAAAAAATTGCAGGGGTGAAAAGAACGCCAATAAACACAGGAAAGAAGGGAGACCCTAAAACCAATCACACATCAAAAAAGGGGGGGGGGAGCCAAGGAGGGGGGAGAAAGCAGAGAGGAGGGAAGAAGGGCAAACCAGGTGGACGGGAGATTGTGGGCGATACTAAAGAGGGGTCTTCCGTAAGGATTTAAATTTAAGAAAGGACTGTTCCAGATGGAGGGCGGAAAGGAGTGCGTTCCAGGTGGCAGGTGCAAGGAAGTAAAAGGCAGCGGACCAGGTGGTTTCAAGCTAGGGCTGGACAACTGTAGGAAGCTGAAGGCGGTTTGCAAAGAGGCTGCGGAGGGAGCAGTAAGGTCAGCTCCAACTCGGTGCAGCCTTCATGTCGCCACTGAGAAACAAGATCACAGTCCTTCCATAGAACTGAATCCACTCAGCATAACACACCCGACATGTATTTATCCTGAAAAACCGTTGTCATTCCGATATTCTCAGAATAATTAATAATGCTTTCTGCTTTATACAGCTGTCATCCTAAACTCCTAAAAGAAAGTTTACCTTTTTCACAGACATATTTGTTTCAATGATATTGAATATAAATTACAAGGCAAGAAACTTGGAGATAAACTCTGACAAAGAGGCTGACTTCCTACTGTGGAGAAAACAGCTTATATGAGAGCACTTTAGAATAATAGAGCGATGTTATTAATGCATAAACATGAAAGCAGTAATAGAGAGGATATTCTAACTTGTGTTTTACATTATTCCACTTCAGCATGTTCACTTATTTAACAGGATTTTTATATCTCTTTATCATTTCAGTCAAAACAGTTTACATTGTAACTTAAACTTGGTAATGTGCATTAAACAGGGACATTGATAACCTGCATTTTTCTGAGGCAATGGAGGGTTAGGTGAAAGTCTGTGGTGTTTTGTATGGAGCTGCTTGTTCTATGCCCCGTCCCCCTTCCCATCTCCTTTCCCTCTCCCTCCTCTTTTCCCCTTTCTCCTCCCCTCCCCTTCATCCCCTCCTGCCTTTTCCCCTTTCCCTCCTTTCCCTTCCCCCTCCTCCCCCCTTCCTACCCCTTTTCCTTCATTTTCCCCCTCCCCTTCCCCCTTTCCTTTCCCTTCCCTCTTCCTTCTCCCGCCTTCCCCCTTTCTTCCCCCCTCCGTTTCCTACCCACATCCCCCCTTGGTCCTTCTTTATGTAATTTTTATTCATATTTTTATTTTCTTTTATCATTGTTTTTTTACATATTTTTAAGCTTTTATCATTTTATGCCTTGAACTACTGGCATACAGCCATTAGGCTGTTTTTGAAGGAGTGTCAGACACCCTCTTCTTTGCCACTGGGGTCCCTTGGATATGAGTAGTCCTTGTTTTCAAATCAGAACATCTTCTATGATACTTTGACCTTGAATGTGCCATTATACATAGGTTTTGAGTAGTCCATGCCTTCATACCCCAAATCAGGACATCCTCTATTATATTTTTAATTCGGCTGTGCCATTATCCATGAGTTTTTCATTTTGTTTAAAATAGGCGTATAGTAATATTTTTTCCAGTACTTATTGATTTGCCTTGATTCATGCTCTCATATCTCAAATCATGACATCTCAAATTTGTTGGTGCCATCACTTATATATTATTATTTTGTTTAAAGTCGGCACGTGTTTAAAACCCATTGTTCCGCTCCAGTCTAAATCTCCTGGAGCATATTGTTTTATCATGCTAGTTTTGGTCCTTCTTTAACTTGGATTTCCATTTTATCTCTTTTAACTTTTTTATAACAATAAGGTTAGAAGACTCCCTCTTTTATTTATATCTGTTTTTAGTCTCTTTCTCATGGTCTATTATGTTTTTTATCATATCGGTCTCCCTTTATCATAGACGATCTTGATTTCTTCTATGATTTATTCTTTATGGAGTTTTTAACTTTTTATGGGCATTATTTTTATTTTTTAATGGTTCGACTACATAGACCACAATATTTTTTTCTGTCTATGACCATTCCATTCCATCCCTGCATGATGTTCTGACCTGGTCTTTATATGGTTTTAAAACATCTAGTTGATTTTATTATTTCAAGAAGCATTATTTTTTAAAAGGTATCTGCCTCTTCTGTTCTTTGAGAGTTCTTTGGCGTTCTTGTAGTTTATACGATCTTAGGCTTCCTTTGAGGTTTCTTCTAGTATATTTGTTTACCTGGTTTCCATGACTCCCTTCACCAATGGCACCAAAATTAACTTTAAAGTGTAGACTCTGCCTGCTCATTGGCTTAGTAGGCTGCTTGGCAAATGGTGTTTACCCTGACGGCGCTGGATGTTCACTCTTAAACTCCCGCGGTGTTTGCAGTCCTTGATATAAGGTAATTCTTGGGTTATTCATTTTTTCTCTTGGTACCATTTTGATGGTCTTTTATGCTTTTGAACATTCCTTAAATATTTGCACAATAATTTTTTGAGCATTGACATGACTTTTTTCATTCAAGCATTCTTCCTCCTATCAGTATCTACACAATAGTTTGTTTTTTGAACCGGGTTCTAGCTACTTTTTAACAATAGGATGTTTTTTCTTATCTAAACTTAGAAGATTTTCTTTATCTCCCTTATTTATTATAGACTGCTCCCAACAACGGGACTCCAGTTACGACTGTCTAGCCCGTATTGCATTCTCTACAACTAATCAGCACACTGTAAGTCTGGATGAAGTCTCTTTGTTTTGTCCACATAGTCGCTCTACCACTCATATACTTTGTTG
The DNA here is from genome assembly GCA_033557465.1 of Ichthyophis bannanicus. Lineage (NCBI taxonomy): Eukaryota > Metazoa > Chordata > Amphibia > Gymnophiona > Ichthyophiidae > Ichthyophis > Ichthyophis bannanicus. The sequence goes on along the minus strand of CM066038.1, from coordinate 19,759,234 downwards.
GCGATGAGGAGTATCTATTTTATTTGTATCTCCTTGCAACATTTCATGGTTTTGTTTATTTGAATTATTAATGTATATGTTCCTCTAATTATTTTACCTTGTAGTTTTTTACATGTTTTTACATAACAGTTAATGAGTATGTGTTTATTTAATGAATTCTATGCTTATCAATTACTAGTTAATGTTTTGCTCTTAGCCTTCTGTTTATTATGAACCAATAATTCTTTTTAATGCAATATCATATTTATATTTTTATTTTGTTGGGTTCTCGTTTAAATTACCACACTTGGATGTTTTCTACACTTTTATACGCCATGCTTTTTAATTTATTATTATAATTTAGTAAATTCACTTATTATAATGATTTGATATGACTGATTGTGTTGACATGTTTTCATTTTTTTATATGTGTTTTATTTAGAATTGTCTCAACCCTGACGAAGGCTCTGCTGTACCATGGTCGTGTCGGGTGTTTGGCATCTTTTTCTTCAATAAAATGTTTTTTCTTACCTTACTCCATGCTTATTCTTTGGCCTCTTGTGCGAGCATACTATGCTTGTGTTCTGGACTCTCCACCATGTCCCTGTTAAGACTTGGATGTCTTCACCCTGGGGATGTCCCCAGAACCAGCTTCTAAAATGGCTCTGGAGACGTCTCTATGCCCGCTTTCAGATGTCCAAATCATGAATAGGGCTTCTAAAACGACCCTCAAAGTGCATAACACAGCACTGGACACATACCTCATACATTGCTAATTAGTAGGAAAGGAGCTGCTTCCATATACCTGCTGACACATCTCAGTAGAAGCTATTTATTAGGTATTGTAACCCGATGGCAAAGTGGAAAGAATAAAAAAATATAACAAGACTTTGTACAAAGGTATTATAGAAAATATGTATAGAAAAGGGAAAAGGAAGATTTTATGTGCTTAGAATGGGATTGTGCAGTGACATCATCAAGAGTTGCAGCACTTACAGAAGTTAGAACGTCAGCGAAGCAAACTGTGTCTGTCACTTTGTACGTTGTATGTGCTGAGTGAGGAGGCCTCTGTTTGCATGATTTTTGAGTGAATTGAATGGTTTTGTGGGAGAATGAGAATATCTGAGTCTGTAGGGAATAAGATTGAGAGAGCTAAGTGAATGTTTGGAGTGATTTTTAGAGAAAAAGTGTTCCAAGATCTCTTCATGAGAGATCTGGTAAGGGAAGTGGGACAGTGAGTCGAAACATTAGAAGAGACCTAAAGAGGAAAAAATAAATTAGAGAAATTGTGGTTAATTTTTTTTAAATGAAAAGTAAGTAGGAAATCTTAAAGTGCCTGAAAAGTTTATAGAGTGGGTAAGAGAGGGGCAAGAGATTGTAAAATAGTCAAAGAAATATAGGGATCAGGAGATAAATAGGAAAGAGGATTTTTTAAATATATATCTGCTCCTTTCATCGGTAAGACTGTGAGAGGTACCTAGAATTAATTTCTGACATAGACAGTAGTAAGAGAGACAGGTATAACTAGGGTATAGAGATAGTGGTAGGAGATCCTAAAGGCTATAAAGCCAAGGAGGGGGTCGTTTAGAAGAGAGAATGGAAGCGAGTAGATGGAATTCTGAGTGCAGTGAATCTGTCCTGCTGAAAAGAAATGGAAAATTTGGTGTTTAAAGTTTTTTAGTCTCCCTGCAAGCTTGCTTTAACTTTTCCCTGATATTAGATTTTTTAGTTGGGTATAAGTAAAGAGTAAAAGGAAGGAACATAGGCGAGAAAGTAAGTTCCTGTTCTTCAAAAGAGAAGGAAGAAGTTGAATCTTTCCACTAAAGGAAGAGACAGAAAGCCCTGGGTTGATAAGATCCTGCGTCCAAAGAATCGTCAATGGGTCCCAACGTGCTTCACTTCAGGATGGATAAGTAACTTTAAGTGCACCACCAAACACTACTGCTTTTAATTGAGCAGATATCTATCTATATCTATCTATCTATACACACACACACACATACTTGATTCTGACATTAGTGAAAAAATCTTGGTTTGAAAATTGACAAAGACATTCTGAGGTGTTATGGCTTTTCCTGAATTAAATAACCATTCAGGAGAGAAACATTTGTTATTTTGGTTTTATTTGTAATTTTATCCCATTTACAGTCATACACACTTGTTACTTATGATACAAATTCAAACCTTAAGACATTTAATTTAAAGAAGGGATTGTGTATTATTTACATTATCCTTTACGTACCAAAAATAAAATCCTACTGGTACTAGCTCTAATTTTTTTTTTTAGATTTACATTTTCCACTGTTTGTTCCCATCCTTCCTTTAACTCGGGGGGAGGGGGAGGGGTATTCATGGGGAAACATAGTGTTTTGTCCCTGGAGTTCACTCTCCATAATAGATCAAACATTCAACACCTGAACACCTACCCCAGCTACAGTGACACTATTATATTTTAAGGGGAACCCTATTGTTTAGTTAACGGAGACTGTAGTGCAGCTGACAATATGTTAAAGAGAGGAAAATGTGTTTTATGTCAAAAGCCATATGGCATGCACTGTGAGAAGGCTTGTTTCTCCTAGGACAAGCAGGATGAGTCAGCCACAATAGGTGACATCATCCGACGACACCGAGATGGAAGTACTCTCTATAGCTCAGAAGGGCTTAGCCCTTCTGAGCATGGGCCATCTAGTCCACAAACCACCCCCCCCCCCCCGGGACCGCTCCTAGCCAGCCATTCTTCACTCTTTCGCCTTGCCAGCAAGACGGACTCTCCTACTCTCTACTTTTCAACTAATTTTACTCATTGAATCACAAGATGAAACCTTCAATCAACATCATGTCTAAACCAGGGTTTAAAAAATGCCCATCTGCACTAGAAAGATGAATGTCATGACTCACACGACTCCTGCTTGAGATGCCTCGGAGTCTCCCACAGGGTTGAAGACTGCACTCACTGTGCGAGAATATCTCCCTGGGCTCGAAAATCCAGACGGCACTTCCAGGAGGTAAGGAACCAGGCGATCCAAGCTCCTGCTGACCACGCAGCTGCCCTGACTGCTCCCGATTCCTTCAACATGCAGCCAGTCTCCTCTGCAGCTCTGGATGTGCCCCCTCCAGCCTCCATCCACAGCCGCAATGCATCTGCCTTGCCATCTGGTCTGCCTACTCCTCCTGCGGCCATATCTCCATCTCATCAGGCTCCGGTCTACCTGGAATCCCCTCCAAGGCTCTTGCAGGCAGCATGGGATTCCCTGGACATGCGGGCGGCCATCTTGCCTTCCATCTCTGCCTCCAACTGCACCCCCTTGGCACCATTGGATGGCGCCACGGCAATGAGACCTCCTTTGGCTCTGCCCACCGTGGCGCCATTGGCCAACGCCACGGCAACGTGTCCGCATCACTTCACTGCTCACAATGCTCCCCCTCCCAATGGCAAGCTGCTCTGTCAGCGCAGAGACACCAGCGCTGACTTAGCAGGGCTCCAAAGAAGAATTACAAATGCCGGGACAGACGCTCAGCTTCAAGCAGCAGCAGCTCCAGCAGCAGACCACTCCATAAGCGACACTGCAGGCACGGGAGCAGAAGCAGAGGCAGGCATCATCACAGGCACAGGAGATCACCCTTCAGCAGCTCCTCTAGCCCGATGCATCACAGCAACTCTGTGTTTCCCCCCTTCTCGGACTCAGATTCAGACCTGCAACCCCTGGAGGACCGCAGCCTTCAACCCTTCGCTGTTCCTGAGCCCTGGGGTGCCCCCCTTTCCCCGAAGGTCTGTGAGGAGACCACCACTGTGCTTCCCCCCCAACTAGGAGTCCCAGACAGGGCGCTACATCCAGACATGGCACAGATTTCAACTCTGCTCTCCAGCCTCTTCCACCAATGGGCGCAAACTCACGCAGCTGCCACAGCCTCCTCTTCAGATCCAAAGGTCCCTGCCCCACCGGCTGCACCCGTAGGACCAGTTTCCTTGCCCCCCTGCATTGTCGCCAACCCTGATGATGAGCAAATAACCACCGCACCTGAATCTCCTGCGACTGCTGAAACCTCAGGGCATGACCCCGCACCTGCGACAACAGACATCGCTCCATGCATTCCAGAGGACCTCACCCAAGATTCCTCCGCAAACTGGCATCCGCAATGGACCTCCCTGCAACCGGCCAACCCTCCGATCAGCGCCCGGAAACACAAACAGCGCAAAAATTCCTCGAGACCCCGAGGGCCCTTGCACCAATACCCGTGCACCCCCTGCTGCACGAGAACCTCCTCAAATTATGGCAGAGCCCCAGCTCGGGACCCCCATCCTCCCGAAAACTGGACTTGAAATACCAGGTCCAGCCCTTACCTGGATTCGACAAGGCACAACTTCTGCACCAATCCATCATTGTGGAGTCTGCCCTTAAACGCTCTAATTTGACGCAGATACATTCCAATAACCCCCTGGGCAAGGATCTCAAGCTCCTCGACGATATCGGTAAGAAGGTATTCCAAGGCGCTATGCTAAGCAAGAGTTTCTGCCCACCAACTCCAGCATGCCCTCTACCAGGACGTCCTCCTGGGGCGATTGAAGGATGCCATTTCTACCCTTCCACAAGACAGTCAGCCCTCAGCCAATGCCTCTCTAGCGGACCTTCAGGAGTGCACAAAACATCAGGTGCGAGCGGCCTTCGACTCCTTTGATGCAGCCGCATGCACAGCAGGAATGGCCATCTCCGCCCACCGCCTCGCCTGGCTGCAAGCCTCCGGCCTCAGGGAAGATACCCACGAGTGCATCGCTGACGCCCCCTGTACTGGCGACTCTCTTTTCAGAGACAGGGTCAACGACACCATCTCCACCATAAAAGACCACTGCACCACACTGCAGACTCTCGCCAATGAGGGCCTCAAGCGCACCAACCGCAAGAGCTCCTATTCACAGAGACATTACCCCGCTCCTAAGCACCAGTACACCAGCTATCAGAAATGGCAACAGCCGCGGTACAAAGCACAGTCGCTGCACACCTCCTACTGCAACAAGCCCCGCCAGCGCGACCAGAGACAGCAAAAGGCCCCTCAATCTGGATCAGGAAAGCAAAGCCAGCCTTTTTGACAAACAATGCAAGGCCTCCCCCCCCTCTGGGGGCTGGCTCACCGCCTTCCTACTGACCTGGGAGTCCATCACAGCAGACAAGTGGGTCCTCCAAATAATCAGAAATGGATACCGCATCAGGTTCCACTCAACACCGTGGCAACGCAAACCTCCCTGAGAAAAACTGGATGCTACCCCCCCTCTCTCACGAGGATCTGTCACAGGAGATTTCCTCCATCCTGACCTCCAAGGCTATAGAACCAGTACCACAAGAGGAAATTTACATTGGCTTCTACTCCAGATATGTTATTGTCCCCAAGAAGTCGGGTGGTTCTTGTCCCATCCTCGACTTGCGCAAACTCAACAAGTTCATAGTCAAAGAGAAATTCTGAATGCACTCCCTTGAGTCCATTCTCCCCCTCATCCAGCGGGGGGGAGTGGCTCTCTTCCCTAGACTTAGTGGATGCCTACACACATATCAGCATCCACAAGGACCACCGCAAGTTCCTCCGCTTCCAGATCCAAGGGAGACACTTCCAATACAAGGTCCTTCCCTTCGGCCTATCTCCAGTTCTGAGGGTTTTCACCAAATGTGTAGACGTGGCAGCCGCCCACCTACGCAAGCAGAGCATTTGCGTCGTCCCATACCTGGACAACTGGTTGATTTCAGCACCATCCTTACAGGAGGCCACAGTAGCTACACAGTGGACCATCACCCTCCTGTCATCCCTGGGCTTCCTGGTCAACTACAAGAAGTCCCACCTTCAACCCAGGCAATGCCTTGAGTTCATCGGAGCTAAAATAGACACCACAGTCTCCTGGGCATTCTTACCCCCCTCTCGAAGGGATGCCATCATCCACCTGATACGACGCATCTTGGAGACCAGGTCTACGTCCGCCAGAACACTTCTCCGCCTTCTGGGCCACATGGCAGCCTCTACCCAGGTTGTATCCATGGCAAAACTTACAATGGCACCTGGGGTCGCACTGGAACCAGCACTCGCAGCCCCTCAGCACTGTCATTCACGTGGACGCCGCAGCCAGAGTATCCCTCCACTTGTGGGCCCAAAGGAGGAACCTCACACACAGCCGCCCCCTGAGGCAGCCCCCCATCAGTTAACCATAACTATGGATGCCTCCCCGTCCATCTGGGGGGGCGCACTGCTGCCACCTCCGCACCCAGGGAGCGTGGACGGCGCAGGAGCGGACCTACCACATCAACCTCCTGGAACTCAGGGTGATCCGGCACGCCCTCGTGGCCTTCCAAGCCCTCATTCACGGGAAGTACATCCTTCTCCGAACGGATAACCAAGTGGCCATGTTCTACATCAACAAACAAGGGGGATTGGGCTTGCGCGCTCTCTGCAGAGAAGCCCTAAGGATATGGACCTTTGCCCTGTGCAACCAATGCATCCAGGCCTCCTACCTACCAGGGCTCTAGAATGAGCTAGCAGACTGCCTCAGTCGGCAGCTCAGCCCCCACGAATGGACACTCAACAGCCAGGTGACCCTCACCATCTTCCGGCACTGGGGACACCCACTGATAGACCTGTTTGCCATGGAGAAGAACACCAAATGCGACATCTTCTGCTCGAAGCATCCTTCCAACTGCAGCACCGCCCTGGATGCATTCGACCTGTGCTGGGGGGACTGGTCTCTAGAGTATGCCTTTCCACCCTTCCCGCTGATACCACTGACACTACAACGCATCATTTCGGACAGGGCACAGGCCATCCTCATAGCACCCTATTGGCCCCGGCAAGGATGGTTCCCTCTGCCTCCCCCTGCGGCCGGACCTCATCTCCCAGGACAACGGCAACACCCTGGACCCCAATCTGTGGACCAGAGGATGTAGTAAAGGCTGTTAGTGTAGCTGGGTTTAAAAAAGGTTTGGACAAGTTCCTGGAGGAAAGGTCCATAAACCATTATTAAGAAGGGACCCAGGATATCAATGCTTGAACCAGTACAAGCATTGTGGAACCTGTGTCCCTTGGGGAAACTGCTAGGTACGTATGACCTAGATTGGCCACTGTTGGAAACAGAATGCTGGGCTTGATGGACCTTGGTCTGACCCAGTATGGCATATCTTATGTTATGTTCTTATGTTAGCAGCATGGAGGCTGAGCGGGTCACCTTAACACCTCTCCACCTCCCGCCAGAGGTCACACAGGTGGTGCTTGCAGCCAGATGCCCATCAACAAGAAAGTCCTATGGCCTGAAATGGAGCCGCTTCTCCTCCTGGTGCTCCGCCCAGCAGCTCAATCCCTTTTCCTGCCCTACACCACAGCTGCTACAATACCTCATGGAACTTTCCCAGCAGGGACTGCAGCCTCAATCAGTTCGAGTGCACCTGCCGCAATTGCAGCCTTCCATGACCGCTGCGGAGACACGTCCATCATTGCCCAACCGATCGTCGCTTGCTTAATGAAAGGGCTCACCAATCTGCATCCTCCGCGCAGGGAACCGATTCCTCACTGGGACCTTATCATCGTCCTCTGCCAGCTCACATTACCCCCATTCGAGCCCTTGCACACAGCACACATGAAGCACGTTGCCTGGAAGACTCTGTTTCTAATCACCATCACATCAGCATGGCGAATCAGCGAATTACAGGCCCTGGTGGCGCACCCACCCTACACGCAGATCACCGACGAGAGGGCCACACTTCGGACGCACCTGAAGTTTGTGCCAAAAGTGGGCACGGCCTTCCATATGAACCAGTCCATAGAGCTTCCTAGCTTCCACCCTGAACCCCACTCCTCCGCAGAGGAGCAAAAGCTGCACACCTTGTACTGCGTCAGAGCCCTCCATGTCTACCTCCACTGAACTGCGCCTCACCGCAAGGCAACACAGCTCTTTGTCTCATATGACCCCAACAAGCCGGGACGCCCTGTCTCCAAATGGACCCTGCCCCTCTGGATCTCTGCCTGAATCGCCTTCTGCCTGGAACGAGCGGGCACTGAGCCTGCACCCCCAGTCAACGCGCACCAGTTGCAGTCAATGGCCTCCTCTATTGCCAACCTGAGATCTGTCCCTGTGGCAGGCATCTGCAAGGCGGCCACATGGTCGTCCCCACATACCTTCTAGAAACACTACTGCGGTGACCTCCACAGTGAAGGCCTGGCCTTCGGCCGAGCAGTCTTAACCATGGCAGACCCGCGACACCCTTAGCCTTGACCGCTGGCACATGGTGTAAGTGAGCGGCTCGCCATATCCTGTACTGTTAATAACGCTCGCCTACCTGCATTGTTATTTGCTCTGTGGTTGACACTGCACTGTTGTTATGGTTGCCACCTACACTGTTATTTATACTGTTGTTGACATAGTTACACTGCTTGATACCTTGTTCTGCACTGTTATTGACACTTTGCACCTGTCACTTGCACTTTTTTTGAGCAGTTGCTTGTACCGTTACACTGTTGCATCTTGCCCTGTTACTGTACACAGAATTGCAATCCCTGCACCATCTCGGTGCTGCAATGAACAGGCAATTTGTTCACTAACACCTGCCTTGTCTCCATCTCTGATCGACCCTTGCACCTCAACACCATATAGCTTGGGAGGCACCTATTGTGGCTGACTTATCCTGCTTGTTCTAGGAGAAAACGATGTTACCTGTAACAGGAGTTCTCCGTGGACAGCAGGATAAGTCAGCCACGCATTCCCTCCCTCCTCCCCTACAAGGTGCTGGTCTTCTCCTGGGTACATGCCCCTAGCGGTTGATAGCTAGCGACTCAGTGGCTGGCTAGGGGAGGTCCCGGAGGGGTGGCCTAGATGGCCCATGCTCAGAAGGGCTAAGCCCTTCTGAGCTATAGAGAGTACTTCTGTCTCGGCACCGTCGGATGACATCACCTATTGTGGCTGACTTATCCTGCTGTCCATGGAGAACTCCCGTTACAGGTAAGTAACATCATTTTCCTGACCCTTGTGAAGTCAGTCAGTATGCCCTACCTCTCCCCCCCCCCCAACCCCAGAAGAACATTGTAAAATCTGCAGTTCCCTGAAAAGTCAAAACAAGTCACCAAAAAGAGCTGTTCTTGGATCACATGCTTGTCTCCTGTGGCTGAATATAGGGCCATCCCTAAAGTATAGTGAATTGGAGTTACCAACCCAGGCCCTGCAACTCCCTGGGTTGGTATGGAGAGAGTGAAGGCCTGGATCACTGGATCAGCATTGCAGAGTGCTTTGAAATTAATGAGCCCAGATCATTTGGCTTACCTGCTCAGATATCCATACATCAGATCATCCTCACCCCGGTCACTTAGTCCTGGGATTCACTGCAACCTATGCTCTGAGGGCGGGAAATGAGGTATAATAAAAACAGTTGTGGTCACACTGGTGCATGATTTGGGTAGGATAGAGGGCGACTCCTACCTTCGGTATCTGCCGTAGGCAAGGTGAGAGAGAAGAAACGTAGGTACACGCAGAGCTGTTGCTAGATGTGAAGCAGTAACTTAGAAGGGACGTCGAGGAAGAATTTGAGACAGCCAGGTCACAATGTCCAAAATACCGGGGGATTGGCAGCAGTGAAGAAAGTCCGGTGTTAAGTGCAGTTTGAAATTGCTCCATCTCTGCCCCAAAAATGCATGCCCCTGCAAGCAGTTCTGTAGACAGGCCTGTGAACATGGCCAGGTACGTGCAAGTTTGCCGGCCAGTCTAGAAATGTGGCATCCCCAAAATGCACAGCTGCAGAAAGAAGGACATAGACGTGCCGGCCAAGGTATTTCATAATGGAGGCATCTATGCTATGATAAATGCAGGTCCCAGCCGGCCATTTTAGATCTGCAAACATGCAGTAGTGGGGTAGTGAAAATGAAAGGACTGTTAATCAATATGCAGGTTTTGTTGACCCGGCAAAAAGTACCGAGGTAGTGAGAGCACATTTCACTCTTTCTCCTGAAAGTATTGCTGCCGTGAAATGAGCACTTTCCTGCGACTTATTCATGGTCAGGAGAGGTCTAGGCATGGACGTGTCAGCAGCCAGGACAGACATGCGCAGGACTTTCTGAAATCACGGGGTGATGCGCAACTCCGTAGAATCTCCCAGGCCCCACCTCCACCATGCCCCCATGTGACATGGATGTGATCGTACCGGGGATATCTATATATCTGGCTTTCTAATATGGCTCTAGGGATGTCTTTTACGATTTGCACATCTGAATGCCCCCTCCTCCCCTCTCCCTGTCTGCCTGCTACTGTGCCCTGCTGTTCTTCTACAGCCATGGCTCCCTGTCTCTTAGGGAACCGCGGCTGTGCCTGTAAAACTGTTGCGGAGCCTTTCTGTCTCTCGACGGGCTCCGTGCAGCATTGTCCTGCCTCCAAAGGACAATGCTGCATGGAGCCTGCCCATCGAGAGGGATGGATGGAGGGAGGGGGGCTGACATGGACAGGGGGAGAGGGGGGCTGACATGGATGGAGGGAGGGCTGACATGGACAGAGGGAGAGGGGGGTTGACATGGAGAGAGGGGGGCTGACATGGATGGAGGGGGGACTGACATGGAGGAATTGATGGATGGAGGTAGGGAGGGGGACTGACATGGACGGGGGGCTGACATGGAGGGATGGATGGCGGGAGGGGGTCTGACATGGAGGGAGGGAGGGAGGGAGGGGGGCTGACAGGGACAGGGGGGCTGACATGGAGGGATGGATGGATGGAGAGAGGGAGCGGGCTGACATGGACAGGGGGGCTGACATAGAGGGAGGGAGGGCTGACATGGACAGAGGGGGGACTGACATGGAGGGATGGATGGATGGAGGGAGGGAGGGGGCTGACATGGAGAGAGGGGAGGGCTGACATGGACAGGGGGGCTGACATGGAGGGAGGGCTGACGTGGAGGGAGGGAGGGGGGCTGACATGGACAGGGGGGCTGACATGGAGAGAGGGAGGGCTGACATGGACAGAGGGGAGGGCTGACATGGACAGAGGGGGGACTGACATGGAGGGATGGATGGATGGAGGGAGGGAGGGGGGCTGACATGGACAGAGGGGGGCTGGGAGGGAGGGAGGGGGACTGTCATGAAGGAAGGGAGGGGGCTGACATAGACAAAGGGAAGAGACAGGGGGACATACTGGACAGACGGGGGATAAATGCTGGACAGAGGGGAGAGACAGTGCAGGTTAGGATTATAATGGGCAGATGGGGGTTGGCTAGGACTGGTAATGGGTTGATTAGGGAAGGCTAGGACTGGGAATGGACTGATCAAGGTGGGGTTGGGAATGGGAATGTGCTGATAGGGGGGTAGGACTGGTAATGGACTGATGGGGGGCTAGCATTGGAAATGAGCTGATTGGAGAGTAGGACTGGAAATGGGCTGATTAGAGGAGGCTAGGACTGGTAATGGGTTGATGGGGGGTAGGACTGGTAATGGGTTGATTAGGGGAGCCTAGCACTGGTAATGGGGTTGAGGAGGGACTAGAACTGGAAATGAGCTGATTAGAGGAGGCTAGGACTGGTAATGGGCTGATGGGGGGGTAGGACTGGTAATGGGCTGATTAGGGGAGCCTAGCACTGGTAATGGGGTTGAGGAGGGACTAGAACTGGAAATGAGCTGATTAGGGGAGGCTAGGACTGGTAATGGGCTGATGGGGGGGGTAGGACTGGTATTGGGCTGATTAGGGGAGGCTAGCACTGGTAATGGGGTTGAGGGGGGACTAGCACTGGAAGCGAGCTGATAGGGGGGCTTCAACTGGTAATGGGCTGATGGGGGGTAGGACTGGTATTGGGCTGATTAGGGGAGGCTAGCACTGGTAATGGGGTTGAGGGGGGATTAGCACTAGAAGCAAGCTGATTGGGGGGGCTTCGACTGGGAATGGGCTGATTGTGGGGAGGGGAGGATAGAGCTGCTGGCCCTGGAAGAAAACTGAGGGCTAAGGCTACAAATGGGCTGATACGAGGGGATGGGAGAATGGAACTGGAAAGGAGTGGATCTGAGAGGGGCTGCCATGGTATTTGTACTAGAAGGGACTGGTCAATGGGGAAGGAGGGGGACTGGAAGGGAATGGACACCAGTGGCAGTCAAGGGAATGCAAGTTGACATTGGAAGGCACTGAGAGTGAAGACTGGAAAGGGGCTGATACTGGGGAGGGTTACTGGGACTGGAAATAGGCTGATGGAAAGAAGTGAAGAAAACGAAAGAAGAGATAAGAAATGGCAGATGGACCATAGACCACAGAAAGAGAGCTAAGAGAAGACAGGAAAGCAGAAGCCTCAGATTGGGACCAGCATGATCAGAGAATAAATTGGTCAGACAACAAAGGTAGAAAAAATAATTTTATTTCATATTAGTGATTTGACTACAAAATCATCATAATTTTGAAATTAAATATTGTTACTTGTTATTGTGATTAATTATTGTGGTTTAAATAAGTAAATTTTATAAATAAAAACATATTGCAAAGGCCTATAATATATTAATAATTCAACAAATGATTACAGCGACAATGCATTAACGGCAAAGGAAGAGAGACGCATTTGATTTTATCATTGGGGGTCACCACAAGTTGACCAATGGTAAAAGGGGTCACGGTACAAAAAAGGTTGAGAACCACTGTTCTAAACCCACTAACACATTCCACACTGTGGGAAAATAGGAACCACTCTTGCCCGTGGGAAAGTACACTGACACCACCCATAACAACTCACACCAAAAGGTCCCCAAAAGAACCACAGTTCTCCTGTTGAGATCTCGCAGCATTCGCTTTTCCAAAAATGGAACCATCCGGTGGATTAAGATTGCCACCCCAGCCCTGCAAGAAATGGAGGCGGACGCATAGCAGTGCCCCACCCAATCACATTTCAGTTTAGCATGCTCATCCAGTACCTGCTTGTAGTGATTGTAAACTGCTCTGATGCCCTTCAGCCTGGGCGGTATATCAAGAAATTGCATAAACATAAACCTTACTAAGACAGACAGACTAGCACAGCTTACTGCCGGCACGGCGCCATTAGAATTGTTTTCTTCTTCACAGGTGAGCCCACTCCCCTACATTCCATGTGATCAGAGCCAAACTTACTTCTACCACCACACAACCATCCTCGTAACCACTCACACCCTAAATACAAGCAAACTTTCAACACCACATCAGACACGACCACCAACCCCACCTCAATCCCACCTAACTCTCCCTCCAACAACCTGGCCCAATCTCCATACCCACCCACCCCCATTCCCCCCACCCCCCAAAACCCCTCCCCCAACACCCCATAGTCATCATCATTCTCCCAGGGCCACATGACCCTTCCTAAGGCGCTGAGGAAAGATCAGCCCCTTGACAGCCCAACTGCTAAACATTATTCTTCTTACAAGCCCCTCCCTCAACCATATAGCACAGCCCCCCCCAAACTCATAACATAGCAAGACTAATCAGATACATGAGTAAATTATTGGAAGCGCTGCTGAAAGAGAAAATAGTGAGGTTTCTGGAGTCCAATGGATTGCAGGAACCGAGGCAGCATGGATTCACCAGAGGCAGGTCTTGTCAGACAAATCTGATTGATTTCTTTGACTGGGTGACCAGGGAGTTGGACCGAGGGAGACCCTAGATGTGGTGTATTTAGATTTCAGTAAAGCCTTTGACACTGTTCCTCACAGGCGACTTATAAACAAACTGAGCACTCTAGGGATGGACCCTAAAGTTACTGCTTGGATTAGAAATTGGTTGAATGGGAGGCAACAAAGAGTACAGGTAAATGGAGCTCACTCTGAGGAGAAGGAGGTTACCAGTGGTGTGCCCCAGGGATCTGTCCTTGGTCCAATTCTTTATAACATCTTTGTTAGTGATATAGCGGAAGGGTTGTCAGGTAAGGTTTGCCTCTTTGCGGATGATACCAAAATCTGCAATAGAGTAGACACCCAGGAAGGTGTAGATAACATGGGGAGGGATCTAGCTAAGCTTGAAGAATGGTCTAGAATTTGGCAGCTGAGATTTAATGTTAAAAAATGCAAGGTCAAGCATTTGGGCTGCAGCAATCCAAGGGAGCAATATAGTATAGGGGATGAAGTACTTTTGCCCACTAAAGAAGAGCGGGACCTAGGTGTGATTGTGTCTGATGTAGCTAAACAGGTAGAAAAGGCGACAGCAAAAGCTAGAAGGATGCTTGGGTGCATAGGGAGAGGAATGGCCAGCAGAAGAAAGGAGGTGATAGTGCCTCTGTATAAGTCTTTGGTGCGACCTCATTTGGGGTATAGTGTGCAATTCTGGAGACCGCACCTTCAAAAGGATATAAACAGGCTGGAGTCGGTACAGAGGGTGGCTACTAAAATGGTTAGTGGTCTTCATTATAAAGTATATGAGGAGAGACTTAAGGATCTTAATATGTACACCTTAGAGGAAAGGCGGGATAGAGGTAATATGATTGAGACATTTAAATACTTCAGTGGAGGCGCTCGTGAGCCCACTGCAAGATGGCTGCACTTTGTTGAAGCTCCATCCCCACAACCCCTAAATTTATGCTATCATAAGCTTACAGCTGCATTTTGCTCCCCCCCATACCTTTCCCAGATCAGCGTCAGCCAGCGATCTCCCTCAGGGCTTGATCCCGAAATTTTGCGGGTCCTCTGGAGGCTGGAATACTGAGGAGTCCACCGCTACAACGCGGCCTGCTGGAAGCTGTCTTCGGTCTCCGGACTCTCACCCGACTGATCCTGCCGCCAGCCGCTCCATCCAGCACAGCCGAAAATCACCTGGCAGGCCCCCGCGGGGCCTATGAACGGAGTCCTCTTTACTGCCTGCGGGTTGAGCGCCGGCCCGTTTGGCGGGGGGGAGCTTGCAATACCAAGCGTGTGGCGCCCGACTGAGGAGCTGAGGAGTTGCCGGGGAGGTTGGCCGGGACCACGTGAACTCCACGCGGCCGCTGCCGCGGCATCTACCGGCATTTACTACCCTTCTTCAGCATCACGAGCCATCTAGAAGGGGGTAAGTCTACGTGCTGCCTCTTCCCCTGCACACCCCTCGAACAGTGCCTGAACCGGGTGGCCGGGGCCGTTTCTCTCTGGCAGCCTAGTGTCCCGCTGAGGTCTACCCCCTCCTGCTTGGACTCTGAGTACTCTGCAGGCCTGTGCACGCGGCCTTTCTGACTCCGGGTCTCTCCTTGCAGCCCTACAACCTGCAACTACGGGCTCCTGCCGGTACAGCTCCATACTCCCTTATACTGCTCTCTGCCTATTAGCTGTGCCAGGCTGTCTCTCTAGGAGGACCGGAGGCAGCTTACGATTTTCTGTCCCGCTGTCCCACCAGTGCCTGCCGCTTTGCTGACATTGCTAATCCGCATCTCCTGACACTGTGTAGTGGCGGCCATTCTACGGGCTGGTGTGAATACGTGCTCCGTTCTCTCTCTGGTGCCTTCCCTCTTGCTGGCATTGCCTACACCTCTCCTAACACTGTGTGAGCTTGGTGACTCTGTGTGATGGCTACTAAAACCAAAAACTCTGAAACCCGGGAGGGGATGCGCTCCTCCCAGCGGCTGCAGAGTAAGTCCGGAGCTTCAAGCAGCCCACGCGGCCAGTCTCCTCCAACGGGATCCGACAATGAGACTGTAAGTGAGGAGGATTTGGACCCTCATAAGCAACTCTCCTCCGCTCAAATCAAACAAGAGCTCCGTAGGGGCTTTGCAGAATTAGCCAATGAGTTTCGCATACTACGGGAAGATTTGATGAAAGATGTCGCAGAACTTCGGACTGACATTAAGGAACTGGGAGCCCGAGCAGAGGACGTGGAGACCAAAGTGGTTGATCAAGATGGGACTCTGATGGATTTACAATGTGCTCTCGACAGGCAGCGTGCACAGGCCATGGAGCTGACTTATAAAATTGATGACATTGAAAACCGCTCCCGCCGCAATAACGTGCGTTTTCGTGGAGTTCCGGAGGTGGGGTGGGGGGGGCGGGGAAGACCTGCCGACTGTGCTTAAGCTGCTGATAGCGGAGTTGCTCCCGGCGGAGGAGCTGGCTACGCATGCCTCTGGAATGGAAATCGAACGGGTTCACCGCGCTTTGGGAAAACCCCCTAACAACCCGCCACGAGATGTCATTGCGAGATTTCTACGCTGTTCTGATGCTGAGCTTCTTATATGTCGAGGCCGGGAGAGGAAGACGGTCCGCTTCCAGAACGCGACAGTTTCCATTTATCAGGACCTCTCGATGTTCACCTTGGCGCGCCAGAGAGCGATGAAACCAGTCTCGGCGGTCCTGAACAGCAAGGGGATTCGCTACTCTTGGTCCTTTCCATTTAGGATGAACTTCCTTTTGGGCAACAAAAAGATTTCTGCAAAAGACTACTCTGAAGCTTGGCGAGCTCTTCGCCAAGCGGGTCTAGTTGATGATAATGCTCAGGCTCATCCGCCGCCCCCTAAGCCCCAACATTCCAAGTGGACCCGGGTGGGCAAGCCCGCCTGACACTCTTGCGGTTTGAAGAGCTCCTCTCATTTTCTCTTTTTTAGGGAGCCTTGACCAGTGGGTCCCCTGACTTTTGGATAACTGGTGGCAAAGATTAGCCTGGGGTCCCCACTCCATTCTCCATGGGGGGCGGCGGTTGACCTGCAAATGTTTTACTGATGTTACTGTTCTGGTGGGGGGACATGATGGGATTGATGATCCGGGATGAATGGGGGAGTAAGGGGGGGGAATGTTTTTCTATGTTTAGGTTGAGTTTTCACTCTGTGGGGTTTTGGGGGGTACGGGGTTTGTGGTCAATTTACCGTGTCCTGTATTAACTTAGACAGGCAGGTGGTATTGACGGGAAGGGGGGGGTGATGGGTGGGAGGGGGTGTCCCTCAACATGGAGCTGGGAGGCATGTTTGGGCTGGGGAGGTGGGTCTATGGCTTTTGTTCTTGGAGGGTGGTCTAGGGGGGGCCCGATTAACTAATTTCCTGGGTTTGCTGGGGGGAGCCTCTACTAAGACTTTCTGGGTGGCCAGCGGACGTGTGGGGTTGGGTAGTGTTCCCTAATGGTGCGCTTTATCTCTTTGAATGTTAAGGGCCTTAACTCCCCGCGGAAACGGTCCCTGCTGTTCTCAGAACTACGCACTTTGCAAGGGGATATTGTTTACTTGCAGGAGACCCATCTTCAGAACTCCAAGCAGGGTTGGCTAAAGCGATCCCCATACACTGAGGTATGGGTGGCCTCCGACGCGCAGGGCCGGAAGAAGCGGGGAGTGGCTCTACTATTTCACCAGAGCCTCTCCTTGCAGATTGAAGAGATAAAGCGAGATGCCCTGGGGAGATGGCTTTTCCTGAATGTTCGACTAGACGGACACTTGCTAACCTTAGCTAATATCTATGCTCCAAATACGGGTCAGGGGCCCTTTTTTACACGACTGAAAGCCCTACTGGCGGATTTTGCAAAAGGCCCCATTGTTTTGGGTGGGGATTGTAACACGCATTTAGTGCCCCTTTTGGATTCTACGGGTCGTACTGGGGGGGGGCAGAGGGGGTTCGGCAAGAGCCCTTCAGCGCTTGATGTTTGACTTGGGCTTACGGGACATATGGAGAGACACCCATGCGGGAGAGAGGGGTTACACTTACTACTCCCCGGTCCATCAGGTCCACACTCGCATTGATTATTTTTTGTTGGATCAACGCCTGATGGACGGGAGAGTGCAGGCTGGACTTGGAGCGCTGACCTGGTCAGACCACGCCCCGTGCTGGCTCATCCTCCCGGACGGCACGCGTAGCGAGCGCCGCCGTCTTTGGCGTTTAGATGCAAGGTTTCTACGACGGCAGGGTGCAGTGCAGGATCACGCCCACTTTATTAAGGAATTCTTTGAGCTTAATGAGACTGGGGATGTTCCCCTCCCCACGGTATGGGATGCTTATAAGGCCACAGCCCGCGGTCAACTTATAGCTGAGGCAGCCCGCACGCGCAAAATGTGGGCACGTGATCATGATCTTTTGGTGATGGAATCTGCTCGCCTAGGCTTGGAGCACGCCCGAACCGGATCGAGGCAAGTTCTACGCCAGTGGCGGACGGTTCGAGTGAATTTAGATGCATGTATGCAGAGAGAATTAGATAATAAGCGTCGGAAATTAAGGCAAACTTTCTATGAACATGGGAACAAAACTGGCCGCCTTTTGGCTCTGCGCCTGCGTCAACAGCAGTCCTCGAGAGTGGTCCGCAAACTACGCGACGCTGGGGGACAGATGAGGGTCCTCTCCCAGGAGATCCGTGATCTTTTTGCTGATTATTTGGAGCGGCTTTACAAAGCAGAGCCCACTGGTGGGGATCAAGTGCAGGATTATCTTCAGAGGCCCGCTCTACCGCGTCTTTCTGACTCTGACCGGGCTCAGTTGGACTCGGACTTTACGATTGACGAAGTGGAAAATGCAATCCGGCATTTGAAAGCTGGCAGCGCGCCGGGTAGTGATGGCTTTCCGGCAGAATACTATAAGAAGTTCCGAGCACAATTGGCGCCATCCCTGACCTGTTTGTTTAATGAGGTCCTGGGGGCAGCCTCCCTTCCCCCGTCCCAACGTGAGGCATTGATTGTGATGATTCCCAAACCCGGTAAACCCTTGCATGACGCGGCTTCGTACCGCCCTATCTCCTTGTTAAACGTTGACGTTAAAATCTTTGCTTCTGTGCTGGCCGTGCGTTTGAATCGGGTTCTTCCGGGCTTGGTTCAACCAGATCAGGTTGGCTTTGTGCCAGGTCGCCAGGCCGCCGACAATATTCGGCGTATGTTGCAGATTATTCATGTGGCTCAACGGGACCCACAACCTGCGTTGCTAGTGGGAATTGACGCAGAAAAGGCATTTGATCGGGTGGACTGGGGATATCTGTGGTGTGTCCTGGAGATAATGGGCTTTGGCCCTAATTATATAGGTTGGGTTCGCAGCCTTTATCAGCAACCCCAGGCATGCGTTCGGATTAACAGGGGTCTCTCGAGACACTTCTTTTTGGAAAGAGGCACACGACAGGGTTGCCCTCTCTCGCCCTTGCTCTTTGCCCTAGCAATGGAACCTCTGGCTCAGAGCTTTCGAGGTCACTCAGGTCTGCGAGGGGTCCGCATTGCTCCTGCGGAATATCGGATCGTGCTCTTTGCGGATGATATTATCCTATCCCTGGTGAATCCGTCCACTTCCCTCCCAATCGCAATGCAGCTGTTCGCCAACTTTTCTCGAGTCTCCGGCTTCAAAATCAATTATACTAAATCGGAGATTCTGAATGTTGGGGTCTCTAGAGCGGTCTGTACGGAACTTCAAGAGGCTTATCCTCTTCGCTGGGTGTCCGGAGCCCTGCGATACTTAGGGGTGAACCTAACCGTGGACCGGGCGGATCTTTTCAAAGCTAATTATGATCCTCTGCTTCGTCAGGTTCGGCGGGACTTAGAAGTTTGGAACGGCCTGCTCCTCTCCTGGTTTGGGCGTATAGCCGTAGTCAAGATGGTGATTGTCCCCCGCTTCCTTTATTTTTTTCAGGTTCTCCCGCTCCCCATCTCGCGAGCTACTCTGGCGACCTGGCAACAGTTGCTTATGAAGTTTGTGTGGCATTATCGTCGACCGCGCCTAGCGCGGCAAGTTCTTTTTGCCCGCACGCGTTCCGGCGGTATGGGCATGCCCAATTTACAATGGTACTATGCGGCGGCGCAGTGTCGGGCAGGGGTGGAATGGATGATTGCCGATAGCACTAAGCGATGGGTGCAGATGGAAATGAGCTTGGCGGGGGGAGCGGGGTTGGGGGATTGGCTCTGGCTTGGTCCAAAGCTTCGCCGTGGCAAATGCATCAGTAATCCCTACATTTCTCATACCCTCCGTTGCTGGGACCGACACTTCCGATCCCGTGACGTGGACTTATCCCCGTTAGCCCCTATAGTTGACAACGCTTCCTTCCCACCGGGTTTGAGTGATGTGGCTTTTCGGCAATGGGGGCACCTTGGCCTCAGCCGGGTCGGCCAATTTTTTGTTGATGGCCGGCTACAATCCTTTCGTGCACTGCGGGTCGAGTTCGACCTCCCGGCTGGGCATCTCTATCGTTATATGCAAGTGACGCATTGGGTCAACTCTGGGACCGTTCGGCCCCAGGTTGCTCGGGACCTGACGGATCTGGAGCGCTACTGTGAGGGGTGTACTACTACAAAGGGTCTTGTGGCGACATTATATGCCTATCTGCAGGGAGCCCAGACGTGCCCTAAACGTCATAGGGTGCTTTGGAACTCTGACTTGAGTCTTTCTTATACTGATCAGCAGTGGGAGACAGTGGAAGCCCGCCTGTGGAAGAGCTCAATAGCGACTAATGCCCGAGAAACGAACTATAAACTGCTCTACCGTTGGTATATGACTCCGGCGCGGATTGCGCGTATGTTTCCCGGGGCTGGGGACCTATGCTGGTGTAACTGTGGGCAGCGGGGTACTATGGGACACATCTGGTGGGCGTGTTCCCGCATTCGTGCTTTTTGGAGAGGTGTACAATTCTGGCTGCAGATGCTTCTGGGACTGAGCATCCCTTGGGATTCGGGGATTTTTCTTTTCGGAACATCCGTGCCGGGGGCCCGGGCTTTGCAACTTGCCTTACTCCGGCACGGTCTGAATGCGGCCCGATTATCCCTGGCGGCGGCTTGGAAGCATGCTTTGGCCCCCTCCTTTCAGGTCTGGCTGGAACACATGTGGGATACATACTCTATGGAACGGGGGGTAGCGGTTAGCAGGATGCGTCTGGCTCGCTTTGAATTGGTGTGGGCGCCCTTCGTTTCTCGCTATGGCGCGTGATTGTTCTGGATGTTGGGGGTGCTGTGCTGGCCTCTTGGAGGTTTGTTCCCTAAGTGTGTCTCTTAGCTCACCTCTGTCACGAGCCCTAGCCTTAGCAAGCCATAGTTGGGGGGGGGGGAGGTGGGGTGGGGTGGGGGGGGTGGGGAGGTGGTGGTGGGGGGGCCCCGGGATTGGGGCGAGGGGGGTGGGGAGGTGGTGGTGGGGGCCCCGGGATTGGGACGACTTTGGGGGGGGGGAAGGGAGCTGGGGGGGGTCCCATTTTCTCTATTATAAACGAGTAAAAATGAAGACACACTGTAGATCATTGCTGAGACCTGATGTTATGTTGATATTGTTGCATCTTTTTTTTGAAGATCTTTGTGGTTTTTGTATCTTTGTAATCTTTGGAAGTCTTTCAATAAAAAAAAAAAAACTTCAGTAGCATAAATGCACAGGGGGAGAGCCTCTTTCGATTGAAAGCAAGCTCTGCTATGAGGGGACATGGGATAAGGGTGAAAGGGGATAGATTCAGGAGTGATATGCAGAAATATTTCTTCATGGAAACAGTGAACATTCCAAACTTGATGTTATTATCCACCTAGGCACAAACGACCTGGCTAGGAACAGTGCCTCTACAGCCCAAAAGGACTTCCAATCTCTGGGGGAGAAACTCAAGCACGTTGTTAACACTGTTGCATTCTCAGAGGTTCTACCTGTTCTTGGTAAGGGGACAAAAAGACTGCATCGCATTAACAGCTTTAATACATGGCTCCAGACCTGGTGCAGAAAAGAAGGATTCGGATTTATTGGCAACTGGGACAACAGATGGACCAACAAGAGACTATACTGTGCTGATGGACTACATCTCTCTTCCGCAGGGAAAAGAATCCTAAGTGAAAAATTCAGGCAGTATATGGACATGCATTTAAACTAGAAAAAGGGGGTGACGGATGTGGAAGGTCAACATCTGCATGCCACCCCCAACAAAAGCAGAACAACATCAGAAACAGCCACACTTTTAAACCACACATCAAAAACATGTGGGAGGAAGTGGGCAGAACAAAATCAATGCAAAATACACACAAGCCAGGAAAGTGCTGGAAAGCAATGAGCACAAATGCTCGAAGCTTAACCAACAAAATTCCAGACCTGGAAGCCCTAATGGTGGAAACAGACTTGGACATTGTGGCCATTACAGAAACATGGTTTAATGAATCACATGACTGGGATATAGCCATAGCTGGCTATAATCTATTCAGAAGGGACCGAGAAAATGGAAAAGGAGGAGGAGTAGCCTTGTATGTCAAAAGCAATATTAAAGCTACTGAAATGCAGGGGACATGGGGAAAAGAAGACGCGCTCTGGATTGCGTTGGAGAGAGGAGATGGCACTGTCATCCATATTGCTGTAGTCTATAGACCTCCGACTCAAATTGAAGAGAGAGACAATGAATTGATTATAGATATTGCCAAGATAGCATCAAAGGGGGAAGCAATCTACCTGATGTGGATTGGATTACTCCTTCTGCACATCTGGAAAGAAGCAAAAAAATTGTGGATGCTCTCCAAGATGCATTATTTAGACAAATGGTGATGGAACCAACCAGGGAAATATCAACGCTGGATGTAGTGCTCACCAACGGTGACAGTGTGTCAAATGTCTGCGTGAGTGCCCCTGTGAGCAACAGCGACCATCACATGGTGTGGTTTGAAATAAAAGCCATGGTACAGGCCAATCATAGCAAGCTCAGAGTCCTAAACTTCAAATACACTGACTTCAATAAAATGGCAGAGTACGTAAAGGAGGAGATGACGGGGTGGGAAGAGATAAAGGAAGTGGAATTGCAATGGGCTAATCTAAAGGAGGCAATAAAAGGAGCAACAGATAAATATGTAAGAAAAGTAAATAAAAACAAGAGGAGAAGGAAACCTATTTGGTTTTCCAAAGAGGTGGCTGCTCATATAAAGGCAAAAAACACAACTTTTGCAAAATTCAAAAGCTTGCAGACAGAAGAACACAGAAATGAATACAGGATCCAACTCAAAGAGTCTAAAAGACTAATAACGATAGCAAAATCAAAGGCAGAGGAAAAGATGGCTAAAGATGTTAAGGGTGGCAACAAACATTTCTTCAGGTATATTCGGGAAAGGAAAAAGATCAGAGTTGGAATTGCAGGACTCAGAAGTGCTGGGAAAGGACTCGTGGAAAGTGACACTGGAAAAGCAAAATTGCTAAACAATTACTTCTGCTCTGTGTTTACTAAAGAAGATCCTGGGGATGGACCAGCTGTGACTCCCAAATATAAAAATGGGAATGAAGTAGATACCACACCATTCACAGAAGAAGAGGTGTTAGAACAACTTGCTAAACTGAAAGTGGACAAGGCCATGGGACCGGATGGGATACATCCCAGGATACTGAAAGAGCTCAGAGAGGTTCTTGCAGGACCGTTAAAGGATGTCTTCAACAGATCCTTGGAAACAGGAGAGGTTCCTCAGGACTGGAGAATGGCTGATGTCGTACCTCTACACAAAAGTGGTGACAGGGAAGAAGTGTCAAACTACAGGCCCGTGAGCCTTACCTCGGTGGCGGGAAAAGTCATGGAGGCACTCCTGAAAGAGCGAATAGTGAACTTTCTGAAAACCAACAGCTTGCAAGACCCGAGGCAACATGGTTTTACCGAAGGACGGTCTTGCCAAACAAATCTGATCGAGTTCTTTGACTACGTGACCAGGGAACTAGATCAGGGGCATGCAATGGATTTCATCTACCTGGATTTCAGCAAAGCCTTTGATACTGTTCCTCATAGGAGGCTTGTCAACAAACTCAGTAGCTTGGGGATGGGTCCCAAGATGGTAAACTGGATTAGAAATTGGTTGACTGACAGACAACAGAAGGTGATTGTACATGGAGCTCACTCGGATGAGAGGAAGGTGATTAGCGGGGTGCCCCAGGGTTCGGTCCTGGGCCCGGCACTGTTCAATGTATTTGTGAGTGATATTGCTGAAGGACTGAATGGAAAAGTCTGTCTTTTTGCAGACGACACAAAAATTTGCAACAGAGTGGACTCCCCCGAGGGAGTGGTTAACATGAAGAAAGATCTACAAAAGCTGGAAGACTGGTCTAAAGCTTGGCAACTACGATTTAATGCAAAAAAGCGCAGTGTCATGCACTTGGGTAGCAGAAATCCAAGAGAAATGTACGTGATAGGGGGAGAAAGGTTGGTATGCACAGTTCAGGAAAAAGACCTTGGTGTGATTATCTCTGCTGATCTCAAGGTGGCAAAACAGTGCGACAAGGCAGTGGCAAAAGCCAGGAGGATGTTGGGCTGCATACAAAGAGGGCTTACCAGCAGAAAAGAAGAGGTACTTTTGCCACTGTATAGGTCACTGGTGAGGTCTCACTTGGAATACTGTGTTCAGTTTTGGAGACCATATCTTGCAAAGGATGTAAAAAGACTGGAGACTGTTCAGAGGAAGGCGACCAAAATGATTTGGAGCCTGCATCAGAAGCCTTATGAGAAGAGACTTGAAGACCTAAATATGTATACTTTGGAGGAAAGGAGGGACAGGGGAGATATGATTCAGACCTTTAAATACTTAAAGAGAAATGATGAACAAACAAACCTCTTCCAAAGACGGGGAACCTGTAAAACTAGAGGGCATAACATGAAACTGCAAGGGGGTAAATTGAAAGGCAATGTCAGGAAATATTTTTTCACTGAAAGGGTGGTGGATGCTTGGAATACCCTCCCGATGGAAGTGGTAGGGGCGAACACGGTGCCGGAATTCAAAAAGGCATGGGACAAACACAGAGGATCCCTTTACAGAAATAGGAAAAAAACAAAATAAACGGTACCATCTAACTTCTGAACCATATAACGTCTCAACAAATAGGGGTGTCCTACATGGAGTGGTGGGTTTACCCCTGAACAAGGATATGGGGAGGGGTGGCCTGCGCGGAGCGACAGGTGCACCTACTCTTGCCATCTTGCTGGGCAGACTGGATGGACCATGCTGGTCTTTATCTGCCGTCAACTACTATGTTACTATGTTACTATGTAGTGGTGGATCTGTGGAATAGTCTCCCAGTGGAGGTGGTAGAGATGAGGACAGTAACTGAATTCAAAGAAGCATGGGACAAACACAGAGGATCTCTAAAGGAAAAAAGGGGACTGTTGTAGTGGTTGATATAGAAGGGCAGACTAGATAAGCCATGTGGTCTTTTTCTGTCATCATGTTTCTATGTTTCTAATATAAAGCAGGCTGCTTTCTAGCCAAAGTGAGGATCCTCTCCTTAACCAGGTAGCGTAGTAAACATGCCACAGTATCCCATGGCAAAGTAGAAAGAGGCATCCCAAGCGCTCGATGCGAACATTCAGTAATGATCTCTGCAGAATCCAAAGAGGCCAGTTCCCCAGACAAAATAGCAGTGAAGACCTGGCATTCTGTAGCCTATCCATAGTCTCGAGAACACGCCAGATCCGTAGATTACACCAACGTCCTCAGTTCTCCAATTCCTCTACTTTAGCCTACTGCTCACCACAGATTACACCGCAGCTATCACTTCTTCATAGTCTTCCACTTATTTATTTTTTATTTATTTAGCTGTATTTATATCCCGCTTGCTGTTCTAACTCCTCAATACGCTCAGCTAGATCAGCCACATCCCAACCGACATCCATTATGAGTTTCTGTAGCTCTCCAAAGCCTTCTTTCAGCTTCCTCCACAATTTACCCAGCAAATGCTCCAACATCGCTGAGGTTAATGTTCTTCAGACTCTGGCTGCTCTGCGTCACTGCCCGCCTCTGTGCCCACCACGTCTGCTCCTATGCACAGACCTAGTCGCCATCACCATGTGGCGCCTTTGCATCTGACTTGCCACCTGTCTGCAGCAGCATTTTAAAATCGAACACCTGTATATTTGCCACCATCTGGCCTCAGTATAACATTGCACACCTCCTAGTACGTTTTTGAAGGGGAGGGTAAGGGGGACATGTGATTTATAAGGCTATAATTTCTGTCATTATCAGAGCTTGTGAATTAGGCTGGCATCCACTGGGCTGACGTCCAAATCGGTTAGTTTAAAAGGTACCGCCTGCCTGTCATTTTTGCTACTCCAGACTAATGTGGGGCTACCATCTCAGAATCTGCAACATGTTGTGACAAACAAGAGGCTTGTGAAGGCTCTATTGGAACTGGTGTTTGTGGAGACAGCAGTGATGGTGGGGGCAGGTGGGGGTGCAGCACAGTTATTCTTCGCACAGGGTAACAGAAAAAGCAGCAGCAGCCCTGCCGACAGGTAGTTGTGACCCGGATCGGCCACTGTTGGAAACAAGATACTGGGCTTGATGGAGCTTCTTATGTAATGCTGAACACATCTCGGTTTGGAGGAGGGGAGGAAGGTAAATGCTAAGGACATCTGTACTGGAGAAGGGTATACAGGTAAACAATTACATTTGGGTGGAGGTGGGACAGATAAATGCTGAACACATCAGGGTTTGGCAGAGGGGATACAGAAAGTGTCTGAGCACATCTGGATGGGACAGGATGCAGATAAATGCTGAGAATATTTAGATTGGAGAAAGGATGCAGGTGAACGAGCACATCTGGTAACCTGACCATCTTTTCTAAGTTCAAATAATCAAGCTGGAGGGAAATAAAAATATGTTTATAATTACAATTTTAATTTTAACCCAAAATTTTAATCAGTAGGCTAGGTTTATAACTTTACTTACAAATGTGCCAATCAGACCTACTTGTATTTCTTTACAGAGAGAATTTTCTTCAAAGTAGCAACATTTCCACTAAGATAATTAAAAAATTCTGGGCAGCTCAACGCAAAATTGTACTTTACAGTCACTAGACATTTAAGAGTCTCTACATGCAGTTGAGTTTTTCCACCTCCCTCTGCACCCTATTGGCTACTTGTGTCTGACTGATGGTTGCCTGGGCCCTGGGGGGAAGCAGAGTCAGATTTGTCACATGTGTGGAGGACCCAGGAATTTAGGATTGACAACCATCTAAATTATTTTAGGATTCTACAACTTTGTAAAGTATCTGTCTTAGTCAGAATCAGGGCCGGATTTACCTTGAGTGAGGCCCTACGCCAACAAAAATTGTGGGCCCCCAACAGGGGCGGCCCAAGGGGGGTGCGGGGCCTCATTTGCATAAGGGGCCTCATTTGCATAAATATTTGCATAATGTTACCATATACTAACTTTTAGTTATATACATGCACACAGGCACTCCACCTCTGCACTACCTGCATACCAGTACAAAAATACCTCAATCCCGAACACATACACATACACTACCCTTGCACCGAAAACACACACACACTCACAAACATGTGCATGCCCTACCCCTGCCCCATACACACATACACGCATACACACAGACACCCCACTCCCCATTGCTAATTGCCTTGCAGAATCGGGCCCATAATACAACATGGGTTATCATTAAAACATAACAAAACCATAGCAAAACAATAAATAAATATAAAAAGTATATGTAAAAAGATGATCATCACATATGGACAAATAAATAAATATAAATGTATGTGTTAAAAGCCAAACTCATATGATAATCTAAATACTTATTATAAAACAATTACATTAAAAAAGTGTGGATTCAATGATATACAACCAATAAATAGCAAATAATTAAAATACAAAAAATGACATATATAAAAAAAGGAATCAAAGTTAATCTATTAAGAACAGACATGACAAAGAGCGCCTGTGTCAAGGAATAGTAGAAGTGCATAATTGGTAAAATATAAACCACAAAAACATCATAACTACAAAATAAATATATCAGTTTAAAACACTCACCACCATTCAGAGAATGACACGGGTAAGCTCTAAAAAACTGTTTGGGTGCGATTCTGACATCGATGGCCCGACCTTCTGTGCAGACGCACAGATGTAGCCGGGGTTCTGATCCCATGGGGAAACTCTAGCCCCACGGGATCAGAATCACAACCAGATTGAGCTTCCAAAACTGCTACACACTCGAGTCTCAAAAAGCAAAAAAAAAGCTGACTGCTGCTGCCCCGGCCGCATGGCCCGTCCCGCGGGCCCCCTCTGAATCCCTCCCTCCCGCCCGCCGCGCCGGCTGAGCCCCTCCGTGCCGGCTTTGCGAGGCGCGAAGGAAGAGTGTCCTCCCTCGCGTCTCTGTTAAGCCCGCAGGGCTGATGGGATTTCCCATCAGCCACTGCGGCATTAAAGAGACGCGAGGGAGACACTCTTCCTTCGCGCCTCTCAAAGCCGGCACGGAGGGGCTCAGCCGTCGCGGAGGGAGGGAGGGATTCAGAGGGGGCCCCGCGGGACGGTCCATGCTGCCGCGGCAGCAGCAGTCAGCTTTTTTTTTTAAACTATACTAGTATTTACCTATACGCCAGTATTCAATTTTTGTGGGCCCTTGCCAGCTGTGGGCCCTACGCCACGGCGTAACTGGCGTATAGGTAAATCCGGCCCTGGTCAGAATGATGTCTAAATTGTCTGAGTGTTTTTTAGAGTTGAACTCTATAGCTGGTAGGTTGCAGCCAATGGACAGGCTGCACTAGTCACCGAAGGGTGGGCTTGCTTTCTGCACAGGGTTTGGGAGAAAGTCAGTGGAATAAGTGGGACTCTGTGTGCTAGTGTGCACCTGATTTGGAGGGCGCAGGGTATGACTGAAGTGCAACAGAGTGCATGCGTCCATGTTTGTGTGTCTCTGATGGAACTAGTCTCATATAAAGAGTTTCCCTTTGAAAATGTCACCTGCAGCAGAGGAAACTAGGGGATATTTAGCCTGCGGTACACTCCAGGGACAAATGCTTAGAAGCGGGACTGTCCGGTGTAATACGAGACGCTCGGTCCCTGGAGGGGGCAGGTAAACGGGTTTGGCAGAGGGGCTGAACGCATCTGGATCTGTGACTGCTGTAGCTAAATCCGGATTAGGCAGGAAAACGCAGATCACAGCTGGATCGCGGAGGCTGAGCGCGAGGGACTGGGGGCGGGGCGCAGGTAAATGCGGATGACGTCAGCAGCGGGGGCGGGGCGGGCAGCAGGAAGCAAACTCTCCTCCTCGGCCGGGATTCCCCGCTGGTGACGTCAGTGGGCCGGAGCCGCAGCCCCGGAGCGCGTGAGGGGCGACGGACCGGTGACGGTGAGTGGGCTCGCGGCCGCCCCGCCCTCCTCTAGCAGCGCGATGGTGCCACGGGGGCGCTGCGCGGGACTCGCACTGACCTGGAAGCGCAGCGGCGAAGGCCTGGGGTGGCCCCGGCGCTCTTATTATTCTCCAGAGGCCTCTGGCTGCGCCGCTGCCCTTCCCTCCCTCACCCACCAGTCCGTGCCCGTCCCTCCTCCCTAGCACTCATGGGGCTGGTGCTGCCTCTGCAGCTTCGATGCCAACCTCCTTCCCCTCTCTCACCCACCAGTCCGTGCCCGTCCCTCCCTCCCCCACCAGTCTGTGCCCGTCCCTCCTCCCTAGCACTGATGGGGCTGGTGCTGCCCCTGCAGCTTTGATGCCAAACTCCTTCCCCTCTCTCACCCACCAGTCTGTGCCCTTCCCTCTCTCACCCACCAATCTGTGCCCTTCCCTCCTCCCTAGCACTGATGGGGCTGGTGCTGCCCCTGCAGCTTCAATGCCAACCTCCTTCCCCTCTCTCACCCACCAGTCTGTGCCCTTCCCTCCTCCCTAGCACTCATGGAGCTGGTGCTGCCCCTGCAGCTTCGATGCCAACCTCCTTCCCCTCTCTCACCCACCAGTCTGTGCCCTTCCCTCCTCCCTAGCACTGATGGCGATGGTGCTGCCCCTGCAGCTTAAATGCCAACCTCCTGCCCCTCTCTCACCCACCAGTCCGTGCCCTTCCCTCCTTCCTAGCACTGATGGGGATGGTGCTGCCCCTGCAGCTTTGATGCCAACCTCCTTTCCCTCTCTCACCCACCAATCTGTGCCCTTCCCTCCTCCCTAGCACTGATGGGGCTGGTGCTGCCCCTGCAGCTTCGATGCCAACCTCCTTCCCCTCTCTCACCCACCAGTCTGTGCCCTTCCCTCCTCCCTAGCACTCATGGGGCTGGTGCTGCCCCTGCAGCTTCGATGCCAACCTCCTTCCCCTCTCTCACCCACCAGTCTGTGCCCTTCCCTCCTCCCTAGCACTGATGGCGTTGGTGCTGCCCCTGCAGCTTAAATGCCAACCTCCTTCCCCTCTCTCACCCACCAGTCCGTGCCCTTCCCTCCTTCCTAGCACTGATGGGGATGGTGCTGCCCCTGCAGCTTTGATGCCAACCTCCTTCCCCTCTCTCACCCACCAGTCCGTGCCCTTCCCTCCTTCCTAGCACTGATGGGGATGGTGCTGCCCCTGCAGCTTCAATGCCAACCTCCTTCCCCTCTCTCACCCACCAATCTGTGCCCTTCCCACCTCCCTAGCACTGATGGGGCCGGGGGCTCTCCACAGCTCCTCACAGTTGTGCGAAGTTGCTCCAGCCCCAATCTCTCAGCTGCAAGTTGTTTGTTCACCTTTTTTTCTCTGTATTGGTCCCGTGACAAGCAGAGAATTTTGGCTGGGGAAATCCTACAAACTGGCTGTGTGGTGATGATGTTTTGTTGTTGTCTCAACCGAGTCCTGGGGCCAGGGCCGGCCTGTCCATTAGTCGAGCTAGGCAGCGGCAGTGGTACACATGGGTGGCTGTGCTGCCGTTTCGGGGATGAGGAGGCAGCAATATTAATAAAAGCAGCAGCAAAAAGCCACCGCTTTTGGAATTACTACTGCTGCCTACCTCCCCTCCCCCCCCCCCACCCGGACAGACTCAGTGGGCGGGCGGGGCGTTTGAGGCTGGGGTTTCTGCCTAGGGCGGCAGAAAATCTTGGGCCAGCCCTGTCCTGGGGACATACCTAATGAGTCTGGTTTTGAGGATAGGGCTTTTTGTATACTGCAAATCTCTCCTACAACAAATAGTATAGCCAACAAACCTCTTTGCGAATGATACCAAAATCTGCAATAGAGTAGACACCCAGGAAGGGGTAGATAACATGAGGAGGGATCTAGCTAAGCTTGAAGAATGGTCTAGAATTTGGCAGCTGGGATTTAATGTTAAAAAATGTAAGGTCATGCATTTGGGCTGCAGCAATCCAAGGGAGCAATATAGTATAGGGGGTGAAGTACCTTTGTCCACTAAAGAAGAGCGGGACCTAGGCGTGATTGTGTCTGATGATCTTAAAATAGCTAAACAGGTAGAAAAGGCGACTGCAAAAGCTAAAAGGATGCTTGTGTGCATACCGAGAGGAATGGCTAGCAGAAAAAAGGAGGTGATAATGCCTCTCTATAAGTCTTTGGTGCGACCTCATTTGGAGTATAGTGTGTAATTCTGGAGACCGCACCTTTAAAAGGATGTGAACAGGATGGAGTCGGTGCAGAGGGTGGCTACTAAAATGATTAATGGGCTTCATTATAAAGCATATGAGGACAGACTGAAGGATCTTAATATGTACACCTTAGAGGAAAGGAGGGATAGAGGTGATATGATTGAGATGTTTAAATACCTCCGTGGCATAAATGTTCAGGGAGAGAGCCTCTTTCAATTGAAAGCAAGTTCTGCTACGAGGGGACATGGGATGAGGGTGAAGGGGGATAGATTCAGGAGTGATATGCGGAAATATTTCTTTACGGAAAGAGTAGTTGATCCGTGGAATAGTCTCCCAGTGGAGGTGGTAGAGATGAGGACAGTAACTGAATTCAAAAAAGCATGGGACAAACACAGAGGATCTCTAAAGGTAAAAAGTGGACTGTTGTAGTTGTTGATAAGGAAGGACAGACTAGATAGGTCATGTGGTCTTTTTCTGTCATATTTCTATGTTTCTAAAGGTGTGGTAAATCCCACTCTCAACAATATTTATTTATTTAAACTTATTTTTATACCGCCTTTCTACCATTCAAAGCGGTTTACAGTTAACCAACAATCTAACGGGGTCTTAGAAAACACACTGTTGTACAGGGAACTAGAACAATGTAACAAGAAAGTGCATTGAGTTCTGAACTATTTACAGCATTGGTGTAGGTGAGATTTTCAGTATTCAATATTTAGGCATTTATACAATGTATTGGACTGGGGGGTTGTTAGCAGTATGTTTCTAGGGTGGTTGAGTCTCTAGGTCTGAGGTTGTGTTGTATTCCTCTTGGAAGAGTGATGCTTTTAGTTGTTTTCCTGAATTCAGTCAGGTCAGAGAATCCTCTTAATGTTGGGGGTAAGGTGTTCCATAATGGAGAGGCGAATAAGGTGAAAGCTTAATTGCAGGTGGACTGCTTGCTCTTTATCTTCTGAGTCGGGATTGTGAGTAGGTTGAGGGTGGAATTTCTTTGTAATCTTTCACTCTTAGTATTGGAGATAACGGTCTGGAGACAGATGGCGGATTCCTTGTGTAAGATTTTGAATATTGTGGTAAGCACCTTGTATCTGATTCTGGGCAGTTTCTCCAAATGGGTTAGTTTTGCGTCGCATATCATGATGACAGTCATGAACCTCAGTTCTAAGCCAGGGCATGGGGATTATGATCTCAGTCTCTCAAATTTACTGCTAAGGCTCAACTTAGTACTTGCATTGTGCCAAAGAGAGCCTCCCTCTGGAGTTTGTAAGATGTAACATGTAGGGGTAGTTTGTCAAGGTCTGCTTGGAAATTCTTTATAAGCCTGTGGCACCCAACACGATGAGAAATATTTCTGTATCTTTCTGCCCCATTTTCTTGGTCTCTGACTGCATTTCCTGGTATTTCAGGATCTTCTGCCTCTCCACGTGATTCACAGAGTAGTAGCTTGGAACTGACACCTCTATTATCAATGTCCTTCTGGTGTTTTTCTCTTTAGCCACTATATCCAGCTTCCTCACAACCAGTATTTTATCGATCAGAATGGGAGTATCCCAGGTGATCATAACCACCTCATTCTCTGTAATTCTCTTAGGATCATGATCCCAGTGCTTTTCGGGCACAGTGATGTTGTAATGCTTACAGAGTTTCCAATGAATGAGGCGCGCTACTTTATTATGTTTCTGTATAGAAATTTTCTGCCATCAGAACTTCAAAGTCAGCTATGAGGCGAGTCACCGCTTTCAGGTCTTTCTTACAGAATCAACATATCTGTGATGCCAGTTTTTTTCTTCTTCAATGCTTGGTGTAAACCATCTCGTCCATAAGCCGCTGTCTTGGGCTGCAACTATCAACCTCTCATCCTTTGGTTCCAGTTCACCCCTCCTTAACCATTCATGTGTTTGTTCTTGATTGATAAAGGGTTCCTGGAGTAACACTCTGTATTTCCCACTGTATTTGGGCGCCCCAAAGGTGTATGAAGGTACAGGAATTGCCGTCTAATTGATGGCTTGTATCTTATTCCGTGATGTTAAAGCACTTTTCAGTGATGATTTTAATCTCCTGTAGTATTCTTTACTGATCTTTTCTCTCAGTAATTTCTGCTTGAGTGTCGTTCCTTCGTCTACTCCTGGCAGTGATGGGAGCCAGTATAGCTGCATTAGTATGGGGGTAATGTGAAGTCAGCGAGAAGCTCCAAAGATTATTCGGACCGCAGTGTTCTGGGCCATCTGTAGAGGGTGAAGGGGTTTTTTTGGTAGATGTTACAGTAATCCAGTACAGGTGCAATCATTGCCCGGCAGACGATTGGGAATAGTTCTGGAGAGAATGGGGGGGGGGCGGCGGCGGAGATGTTTCAGGGTTCTTAGTTTATGGTAGTTGGAGGTTGTTCTTTTTATGTGAGATTGAAAGTTCAGCTGTTGATCTATTGTTATGCCCAGATATTTTATTTCAGTTTTGACTATATTATCACATCGTCAAGTCTCAGAGGTTATGGTGGAGCGAAGGTTGGGTCAGTGGTTATGTATAGAGCCTCAGTCTTCTCTTGTGTATAGTAAGCCATCTGTGTACTTCTGTGAACACTTTTCTAGACTAGTGAGGTCTGGAGAGAGGAGTTTGATAGGAGTGAAAAACATTGTTATCAGCATAGATCTGGTATAGTATCGTGTGCGATCTGAATATCTGACATAATGGTTGGAATATCGTTTTTAATTAGTTTTAATAACTGAAATTAGCCGTCCTGATAAATAGCTAAATAAGGTAAGTTTATAAAAAATGTTATCTTAAATTCACATATTAGTAAGTTTAGAATCTATCCTAGTTCTTTCAGAATTATAATAGAGGAAATAAAATCAGGGATGATGGAAGAGCGCAATCTTGTATTGTGGAGGTATCAGAAATCACAGGCATAGCTACTTGTTCTCATCATTGTTCATCCCAACGAAATCCATTGCTTGTTGTTAAGTGCCGTCGAGTCGGTGTCGACTCATGGCGACCCTCTGGATAGTTGTCCTAAATTGTGTTCGGTCTTCAGTCAGGTGGCTCATTGTTGATAGACTTGTACCCGTAGCTGCTGTTATTGTATCTATCCATCTCATTGCTGGCCTTTCTCTTTTGCGTTGACCTTCTATCTTGCCAAGCATAATGTCTTTCTCTAATGATCTCTCTCTTCACATGATGTGTCCAAAGTATGAAAATCGAAGTCTTGTTATCTGAGCTTCTAAAGAAAGCTTAGGTTTGATCTCCTCTAGTACTGACTGGTTTGTTCTTCGGGCAGTCCATGGTATATGCAGTATTTGCCGCCAGCACCATAATTCAAAGACATCAAATTTCTTCCTGTCTATCTTTTTCACTGTCCAGCTTTCACATCCATATGATGTTATTGAAAATACTATGGCTTGAACAAGTCAAATCTTTGTATGGAGAGAGACCTCTCTGCTCTTGAGAATCTTGTCTAGGTCGTTCATAGCCATTCTGCCAAGAGCAATGCATCGTCTGATTTCTTGACTGCTTGTTGCTTCTTTATTGATAGTTGATCCAAGTAGGTTAAAGTTGTTCACGATTTCAATTTCTTCTCCTTCAACGATGAACTTGTTGATTTTGCCAGTTGTCAAGATCTTTGTCTTCTTTACATTAATGTGCAGGCCATTTTGAGATTGTGAGAAGCAAATGTTTCAGATCATCTTCACTTTCAGCCAGTAATGTGGTATCATCAATCTTCACACCTCTGTTGTCTTCATACAATCCTTCTTCTCTGATGATTTGTTCTGCATATAAATTAAACATGTAGGGGGAAAGTATGCATCCTAGTCTTACACCTTTGCTTATTTTAAACCATTCTGGTTCTCCTCGTTCCATTCAAACTCTTGCTTCTTGATCAATGTACAGATTGTTCAAGAGAACGATCAGGTGTTCTGGTATACCCATACTTCTTAATGTGGCCCAGAGTTTCTCATGGTTTACACAGTCAAAAGCCTTGCTATAGTCGATAAAGTACAAATAGATATCCTTTTGGTATTCGTTAGTCTCTTCAAGGATCCATCTCACATCCATGATGATGTCTCTCATTCCTTGCCGTTTCCTGAACCCTGCTTGCACTTCAGATAGTTCTTGTTCCAGGTATGGTTGTAGTCTCTGTTGAATAATCTTCAGTAGAATCTTGCTGGCATGTGGGTTCAGAGCGATTGTGTGATAATTTCCAGAGTCAGTTGGATCACCTTTCTTTAGTATTGGTATAAACACAGATCTTTTCCGGTCAATTGGCCATGATGTTATCCTCCAAATTTCTTGACAGAGCCTTGTAAGTACGGTAAAGCTGCATCAGATTGCTGTAATACTTCTATGGGAATGCCATCAATGGCTGGTGCTTTGTTCTTTGATAAGGCTTTCAATGCTGCTTCAACCTTTTTCTTTCATCACCAATGGTTCTGGATCATAAGGTACAGGTTGAAATGGCTGTTGGTCCACTTGATCTTTATCATATAAAAACTCTGTATATTCTTTCCACCTTTCCTTGATCTTCTCAGCATCATTCAACATAGATCCTTGAGCATCTTGTAACATTCCAATTTGAGGCTGGAATTTTTTCTTTAACTCTCGTAGCTTTAGGAAAGCCGATCTTGTGCTTCCTCTAATAGTTTCTGCTTCTATTTCCTTGCATGTGTCATTGTAGTACTTTTCCTTGTCCTGTCTTGCTGCACGTTGGAAATCTCTGTTGAGTTCTGCAATTGCCTCTTTCTCCTCTGGCTTTAGCTTCTCTGCCTTTCTGGGCAATTTTCAGAGTTTCTTCCGTTATCCATTTTGGCCGTTTTTGCTTTTTCACCTTTTGTAGAGATTTCTCACTTTCTTCCAACACAACCTTCTTGATGTCATCCCATAATGTTTCTGGAGCTCTGTCATTTGTATCTAAAGCAGCAAATCGATTTTGCAGGCAGTCTTGAAATTCCAGTGATATATTCTCAAGGTCATATTTTGCTGCATTCATGAGTGTTTTGCTCTTTTACAACTTTCCATTGCTTACAGATTATATTTAATTTAATATCAAAACTGTACTTTTCTGATGGATGGCTGATCAAAATGCTGATCAACTGCTAACCACTATTCATTGCCTAAAACATTTTGCAGAAGCGTGCTGGGGTAGAGACAGACAGCTATTCATGAGCTTATGAGGCACTTGTCCCATCTCAGTTGGACAGTACCCCTGCTTCAGCCCTAGCGCCTCTCAAGCAGAACAGAGATCAAGAGAGAACGGGGTAAGCTTGGAGTAGGTGGATCACAGAAGAGCTAATCTGCCTCTTAATCCAGCTCCCCTCCCCTTTATGTCCTCTGGGACAGCAGGAGAGGAGTGGGACTAACTAGAGCACATACTCCGGATCAAAGGAGAGTCCCCACTTTCCAGGTTCCAGTCCCTTTCTCTTCTAGTCTAGAAGTAGGAAAACAACTTTTATTTTCAGGTTAGCGGTTGTAATGTGTGATCTAGTAGCCGGACGCTCCCTAGAATAAACTGGATGCTCGGGAATCCAGTGTAACATCTCTGACTTGAACCGATCTCCTACATAAAATCTGCATGTCGGGAATAGTTTGTTAGTTAATCGGATTTCTCTTGTAGACAAGACACGCCAACCAGCCCTGAGGCTTTTTTATTTACCCAAAAATATTTTGTAGTAGCAAAATTGAAAAAATGTGCTTTTAGGTTTAGTTTGAGAGTAAATTACTACAAATTGTCATGGAGTGTCCATTGGACTCCCCTTATTTCCCCCCCCCCCCCATCAGACTGAACTGATCATTTACGACCAGCAGTCCTCCCTCCCATTGGTAGGACAGCCCTCTCCTCTGCTGGCTTTATTCTGGTGTCGGGATGTATGGAGTTCTGTCATCTCGATGACCTGCTGGCCTCATGTTCAGATGCGAGAACGAGGCACCCACGGGTAAAAAAAATCCTGCTGGTAGGAGGGACTAAGGAGGATGGATTATGCAAAATTTGTTTTGAGTGCCCCGAGGACTGAACAAATTCAAAAGTATGCCACAAGATAGAAAAAAGGTTGAGAAGCAGAACAGGTTATACTGTCCGTGTCTTGAGATCTATCCAGTGCACACATTCGTCCGTGAAGCATGGATTGTAGCTTTTGGCTGCTAGTACTTCAGTAATTCACTCTTTTCCTTTGTTTTATTGAGGTACAGTTGTGGCTATGTCAAATCAGCTGGCAAATCGATCTGCGAAGAATGGTAAATGTGATGTCACCGAGATGGCGAATGGACCCCCCAATCTGACTCATCCTTCCCTTGGAGTGATTACGCCAGAAAACATGATTCAGCAGATTAATGAACTCATTCTAGAGAACAACGAGTTGAAAGGTAAAAGAACTTTCTTACCCTTCGGGAGACCTCAGCTGACACCTTTGTCTTCAGCAGTATAGCTTCTTTCAAACCTTGAGCTATTTTTTAGATTTTACTACTAGTGCTACTATTAATTGTTTATAAAGTGCTACAAGGCATACGCAGCGCTGTACATGCACATATAAAGATGGTCCCTGCTCATCGGAGCTTACAGACAAGACAAAAGATGAGAATAAGGGCAGAATAGGGAAGGGTGAGGAGACCCAAGGAGAACAAGGGAGTGGAGGAGTGGCCTAGTGGTTGGGGCAAGGTACTTCAGGCCGGAAGGTCGGGGGTTCAAATCCCACTAGAGGACAGCAACCTTGGGCCGGAAGGACTGGGGTTTCTAGTCCCACAGGTGCTCCTTGGGGTCTTGGGCAAGCCACTTAACCCTCCATAGCCCATGTTCCCTGTAAAATAGTTATCTCCAAGTTATAATGCCCTGTTCAATGTAATTTCAGTTTGTTCAATGTAAACCGCACTGATGCAGAATAGCGCGGTATATAAGAGAATGTAAATAAATAAGGGACCAGGATGCAAAAGCAACCTCGGAGCCGAGCCTTAAGCAGGGGCAGAGATGAGGCCTGATGTACAGAATCGGTGAGTTTGTTTCAGGAACAAGGAGCAGCAAGGTGAAAGGACCGAAGTTTGGAGATGGGAGTGGAAGAGAAGGGCATAGAGAGAAGCAAGCCAGGAGGAGGAGTGTAGGGGGAGAGGAGAGTGGAAAGGTAGTGAGGGGCAGAGGAATGAATGCATTTATAGGTTCGAAGGAGAAGTTTGAACTGGATACAGAAGGAGAAGCCAGTGAATTTTGCCTCGGTTTAGACCAGTGGTTCCCAGGCCAGTCAGGTTTCAAGGATATCCACAATGAATATGCATGAGATAGATCTGCATATAATGTAAACAGTGCATGCAGATCTATCTCATGCATATTCATTGTGGATACCCTGAAAACCTGACTGGACTAGGGATCCCAGAGGACTGGACTGAGAACCACTGTTTTAGAGCATTGCCTAGTATCTGTGGAATCGGCTGATATGGTGCCCATCCCAGTGCAAAGCTTTTGAGACTCCGCTTGAACGTTTAGAAATGAAAAATAAACCTTCGGGTTGCACAGGAGGGTCCCCATATATCTCCAAGCAATAATTTGTTAATTCTCATTTGAAATTCCTATCCTAGTTGACCTGTTTTTCTGGAACTGTTGCACCAGGACTGACCCAGCCTGTTCAGTGCCTGCAGGCTCCTGCTCATTCTGACAATGATTTCATTGCTGGTTCTTCTTGTTCTAACCTCAGAACGGAAACAAGTCCTGTGTTCCCAGCAAGGAAAACAGTAAGCCAGCTTCCGGTGTTACAATACACTACTTATTTCACTTGATATATCGCCTACATTTCTGTAGTAGAACATAAGATATGCCATACTGGGTCAGACTAAGGTCCATCAAGCCCAGTATCCTGTTTCCCAACAGTGGCCAATCCAGGTCACAAGTACCTGGCAGTTTCCCTAAAGGACACAGGTTCCACGATGCTTGTATTGGGGCAAGCAGTGATATCCCGGGTCCCTTTTAATAATGGTTTATGGACCTTTCTTCCAGGAACTTGGGCTTGTGTGCATCAGTGATACCGAGAGCTAAACTATCGGTAGTTTAACTACTGGCAAGGTCTCCCAAGATGGACAGGTTTCAGCTGAGGTGCCAGACCAAGACAAACCACCCATCTGGGCAGCAGCAGAATGGAAAAGTGTTGACGCTGGAGGATCACATTTCTGTGACAACGGCAAAAACACCAAACTTAAACTGTGCGGAAGAAAGGCCCGGCAGTCTACTTCTGTATCTTGCCATGAAAACCCAATGGATGGTTACAACAAAACAAATAGTGCTATAGTGCGGGAAGATGAGACCCCCAGGTCAGAAGGCACTCAGCTACTGGGGAAGAGCGGAAGACTTTTCAGAGTAAAGCCAGTATTTATAATGTGGTTGGATCAAAGCCCTCGGGACGTCTGACTGCTGATGTAGCTGCACATGAAATGAGAGTCAGAAGCTATAAAGATGTCTTACACATGGGAACATGGAACATACGAAACATTAACCAAGGGAAGTTGGAGGTGGTCAAGAATGAAATGGAACGTGTACAACTTGATCTGTTGGGTGTCAGCTAACTGAAATGGACTGGCATCGGGCACTTTGCATCAGATGATCACATGGTCTACTATGCTGGAAATGAAAGACAAAAAAGAAATAGTGTTGCATTTATAATAAAGAAGAAATTTGCAAGAACTGTAATGAAATACAATGCAGTCAGCGAACGCTTAATCTCTATTTGTCTACGAGGAATACCTATCAACACAACTATAATTCAAGTACGAGTATATGCCCCAACAACAGCTGCAGAAGATAATGAAATTGAAGAGTTCTATGAACAAGTACAAGCTGAAATTGACAGAACATGCAAACAGGATATCCTGATAGTCGTCATGGGTGACTGGAACACAAAAGCTGGCAACAAAGAAGAAGGCAGAGTAGTTGGAAAATATGGACTTGGCAACAGAAATGAAGCTGGAGAAAGACTGATAGAATTCTGCAAGACCAACGATCTATTCATCTCAAACACCTTCTTCCAGCAACA
The DNA here is from genome assembly GCA_033557465.1 of Ichthyophis bannanicus. NCBI lineage: Eukaryota > Metazoa > Chordata > Amphibia > Gymnophiona > Ichthyophiidae > Ichthyophis > Ichthyophis bannanicus. The sequence goes on along the minus strand of CM066038.1, from coordinate 19,719,160 downwards.
CAAGCGGTGACTGTACACATGGACGTCACCCAATGGATTGTATAAAAATCAAATTGACTACATCTGTGGAAGTCAATGATGGAAAAGCTCTATAACATCAACAAAGACAAAACCTGGAGCTGACTGTGGTACAGATCATCAACTACTAGTATGCAAACTCAAGCTAAAGTTGAAAAAGAGCAAACCACTCATGAATGCAGCAAAATATGACCCTGAGAATATACCACTGGAATTTAAAGACTGCCTGCAAAATCGATTTGCTGCTTTAGATACAAATGACAGAGCTCCAGAAGAGATAATGTTGAATGATGCTGAGAAGATCAAAAAAAGGTGGAAGGAATATACAGAGTCTTTATATGATAAAGATCAAGTGGACCAACAGCCGTTTCAAACTGTACCTTATGATCCGGAACCACTGGTGATGAAAGAAGAAGTTGAAGCAGCATTGAAAGCCTTATCAAAGAACAAAGCACCAGGCATTGATAGCATTCCCATAGAAGTATTACAGCAATCTGATGCAGCTGTTAACGTACTTACAAGGCTCTGCCAAGAAATATGAAAGACAACATCATGGCCAACTGACTGGAAAAGATCTGTGCTTATACCAATACTAAAGAAAGGTGATCCAACTGACTGTGGAAATTATCGCACAATCGCTCTGATCCCACATGCCAGCAAGATTCTACTGAAGATTATTCAAAAGAGACTACAACCATACCTGAAGTGCAAGCGGGGTTCAGGAAAGGGTGAGGAACGAGAGACATCATTGTGGATGTGAGATGGATCCTTGAAAAGACTAAAGAATACCAAAAGGATATCTATTTGTGCTTTATCGACTATAGCAAGGCTTTTGACTGTGTAAACCATGAGAAACTCTGGGCCACATTAAGAAGCATGGGTATACCAGAACACCAATCGTACTCTTGCACAATCTGTACATTGATCAAGAAGCAACAGTTCGAACGGAACAAGGAGAAACAGAATGGTTTAAAATAAGCAAAGGTGTAAGACAAGACTGCATACTTTCCCCCTACCTGTTTAATTTATATGCAGAACAAATCATCAGAGAAGCAGGATTGTATGAAGACAACAGAGGTGTGAAGATTGGTGGAAGACTCATCAACAACCTTAGCTATGCTGATGATACCACATTACTGGCTGAAAGTGAAGATGATCTGAAACATTTGCTTCTCACAATCAAAGGACACAGTCTCAAAATGGGCCTGCACCTTAATGTAAAGAAGACAAAGATCATGACAACTGGCATAATCAACAGGTTCATCGTTTGAAGGAGAAGAAGTTGAAATCATGAACAACTTTAACCTACTTGGATCAACTATCAATAAAGAAGCAACAAGCAGTCAAGAAATCAGATGGCGCATTGCTCTTGGCAGAATGGCTATGAAAGACCTAGATAAGATTCTCAAGAGCAGAGATGTCTCTCTCCATACAAAGATTCGACTTGTTCAAGCCATGGTATTTTCAATAACATCATATGGATGTGAAAGCTGGACAGTGAAAAAGATTGACAGGAAGAAAATTGATGCCTTTGAATTATGGTGCTGGCGGCGAATACTGTGTATACCATGGACTGCCCGAAGAACAAACCAGTCGGTACTAGAGGAGATCAAACCTAAGCTTTCTTTAAACGCTCAGATGACAAGACTTCGACTTTCATACTTTGGACACATCATGCGAAGAGAGAGATCATTAGAGAAAGACATCATGCTTGGCAAGATAGAAGGTCAACGCAAAAGAAGAAGGCCAGCAATGAAATGGATTGATACAATAACAGCAGCTACGGGTACCAGTCTGTCAACAATGAGCCGCCTGACTGAAGACCGAACACAATTTAGGATAGCTATCCAGAGGGTCTCCATGAGTCGACTCCGACTTGATGGCACTTAACAACAACAACACACTAACAGCTTTTACTACATCCTCCGGTAACAAATTCCAGAGTTTGATTACGTATTGAGTAAAATAAATATTTTCTCTTATTAGTGTTAAATGGGTTACGTTGTAGCTTCATTGCATGTCCCCTAATCTTTCTACTTTTTGATGGCGTAAACAACCGATCTGCTGCTGTGCACGCACCATCTCTGTGATGGACCATCACAATTGCTGTGTTCAGAGCCTCGGCCCCAATCATGAGCCTGCCACTTGCTCTTTGTGTCTTCAGTTGACAAAGAAGGGCCTCAAGGGTCAAAAGAAGCAGCGCAAGTCTCTCTTTGGATTTTCGGACTCCACATCCTCAGCACCAGTATCGACATCTACATTGATGCCCTCAAGGAGCACCTGCGTTTTCCTTGTAAATGTATTATTTCCTTTAGAGCTAATAAGTATGTATTTTTTCAGCTGGAAGAATTATCTTCGTTTATTAGCTCGCAGATGGTTGTTACCTCTTCTCCTCAGTGAATATTATCTTTGGGTGTCCTTATCATGATGGATTTTCTCTGTCCCTAGCCGTCATCTTATATTTATGGGTACTTTGTTTCTTAAATTTATCAAGGAACCACTTTTCCTTGAGTTTGTTTTTCCTTAAGCTGACTCTCCCTTTATTGTGGGCTAAAAATACTCTTGTATTTTTGATTTCCTGTTATCTCTTTAGTATATTAATTAATTTCTTTACAAGTTGTTGTTTGCTGTACAAGCGTTTTGCTTGATTAATTTTGTAAAATCGCATAAATAATAAATTTAAAGGAGCACCACCGAGGTTTCGGCTTCATGCGGTGCTTGTGCCCTCTTGCAGCTGAGGCGCTGCAGTAGCATGTCTTGGAAGGACTCATCGTCCACCTCATCGGTGTTGAAGGGGCAGCCGGACACCATGCCAAGCACTTGCATTGGCACCAGAGCCCTTCGCTGCGTGATACCAAGGACAGCGACCAGGAGCGGCCTGCAAAGGTGTCCCAGCAGGAGGAAATGACTCCCAAAGCCCCGGAGGGCTCCTGGCAATATCCCGATGACCTGACCATCTTGGAGTCCCTGGAGCATGTGCCAGAGTCAATGGCCAGGGTATGTGCTCCAGCCCTGATGCCCTTGTAGACTGCAGTGTTTACCGAGTGCCTCCTGACACTCAAAGTGCACATGCAGGCTCTATTGGCTGTACTGGCCCCCAGTGGTATCGCCTCCAGTGGTACAGCTTATCTGGAGACTCATTCCCTTGTGCCTGAGCTGGGGAAGTCTGGTTGATAGTTGGAGTCCACACCAGACCCCACCCTGATATCCCACTTCAGTGACTCCGGTTCTGATGCCCCCCAAACCCTGACGCTCGGGGAAGGAACACCATTATCTCCACAGGCAGGTACTGCCAAAAGGTACTTAAACTTCCTCTCGGAATTGGAGTCCAATGGCAGGACATGGCTAAGGCAATTCCCTTCTCTCTGGAGGTGGAAGTAGAGCCGAGGGTGAAGGAACTAGAGATCCTCCAATATCCCTTGGTGCCAAAGGAAGCCATCACTATGCCTGTGCACCGGATCTTTCAACGGCTCCTGCTCAGCATGTGGGAGAACCCAGTGTCAGTGCTGGCCATCAGCTGCCGACTGGACTCGATGTACCAGGTGCAGAAGGCCCCTGAATTCAAAATGAAACGTAGAAACATGATGTCAGGCCATGCGGTCTTTTTCTGCCCTTCCATATCAACTACTACAGTAGTCCTCACTTTTCCTTTAGAAATCCTCTGTGTTTGTCCCATACCTTTTTTTGAATTCATCTCTACCACATCCACTGGGAGACTATTCCACTCATCTACCACTCTTTCCATAAAAAAATAATTCCGCATTTTACTCCTGAGTCTACCCCCTTTCACCCTCATCCTATGTCCCCTCGTAGCAGTCGAAAGAGGCTCTACTGTGCATTTAGGCCATGGAGTTATTTAACGGCTCTATCATATAACCTCTATCCCGCCTTTCCTCTAAAGTATACATATTAAGATCCTTAAGTCTGTCCTCATATGCTTTATAATGAAGACCACTAACATTTTAGTAGCCACCCTCTGTATGGACTCCAGCGTGTTTATATCCTTCTGAAGGTGCGGTCTCCAGAACTGCACACAATACTCCAAATGAGGTCGCACCAAAGACTTATACAGAGATACTATCACCTCCTTTCTTCTGCTGGCCATTCCTCTCCCTAGCATCCTTCTAGCTTTCGCAGTCGCCTTTTCTACCTGTTTAGCTACTTTAAGATCATCAGACAGTCACGCCCAGGTCCTGCTCTTCTTTTGTGGACAGAAGTACTTCACCCACTATACTGTATCGCTCCCTTGGATTGCTGCAGCCCAAATGCATGACCCTGCATTTTTTAGCATTAAATCCAGCTGCCAAATTCTAGACCATTCTTCAAGCTTAGCTAGGACCCTCCTCATGTTATCTACTCCTTCCTGGGTGTCTTCTTTATTGTAGATTTTGGTATCATCTGCAAAGAGGCAAACCTTACCCGACAGCCCTTCCACAATATCACTAACAAAGATGTTAAAAAGAATTGGACCAAGGACAGATCTTTGCAGCACACTACTGGTAACTTCCCTCTCCTCAGAGTGAGCTCCATTTACTTGTACCCTTTGTCACCTCCGACTCAACCAATTTCTAACTCAATCAGTAATTTTAGGGCCCATTCCTAGGGTGCTCACTTTGTTGATAATTTGCCTGTGTGGGACGGTGTCAAAGGCTTTCCTGAAATCCAAGTACACTGAAATCCAAAAGCCCCAACTACTGCACCACTCACTGGTCATGGAGTCCGCTATGCGGCTGTTTTCAGGGCTCTATGCTTGTCGCCCGGGTCCTCTCCTATCAGCTCTATATGGGGATGTTCTTGAAAGACGACATGGGGGACCTAAGCAAACTTGGGCCCTTCACAGCATTTTCGAGGACTTCTATGGCCTGGTTGGCCATGGAAAGAACGTATCCAAATACATGGTGTGCACCACCAGATACAACATATGAGTCGGTGGGCAGGGTGGTGGCAGTGGGCATCGATGTATGCTGACTGTCCTGGCTCCAGTCCTCTGACCTGGAGCAGTGGGTCCAGGCCAAGCCGGCAGACGTGCCATGCACCGGTGAGAATCTCTTTGTCAAGCTCATGCAGGCCGAAATCAAGACTGAACAGGTGACCCTTTCGCGCACAACAGTAAATCCTGCCACAAAGAAGTCTCAAGGAAAGAAGTCTTTCTATAGGTCAAAGCACTGGTATTATGAGAGCCCCCCCCCAGGAAGCTTAGCCCAAGGCGCAGTCTCAGCGACAACTGTGTAAGGCTAAGCCACAGAAGTCCCAACCCGCACCCCAGCCAACCACCTCCTGAAGGAGACTACACTGATGCGAGTCTAGAGAGTAGAACAGTGGCGGGGTAAATGCAGCAGGTACCCATCCCACAATCTGTAGTACCTGTGTGCAAAGTGGACAAGCAGACTGCTCAGAGAGGGAACCTTCTCGACGATCAGATGACTGGCTATGCTCCTGAGGAAGCCTTCAAAACCCGGGGTTTTGAAGGCTTCCTCAGGAGCATAGTCAGTCATCTGATCGTCGAGAAGGTTCCCTCTCTGATGAGCAGTCTGCTTGTCCATGATGCGCGGCGTTCTCTTAGACAAGAGCAATAATACCTCTGGAGACGTGGGCAGCATCTTTTGGAGTCATTTTGGATCTGCCAACATTAGATGAGCGCCATGGGAAGCAGGAGCTTTTCTCTCGATTTTTAACCTGGCTTCAATGGTGGTGTTGGAGACGTGATAGATGAAAAGAAGTTCCCCTGAAGAATCCGGTTTTGGAGAAACGCGTTGGAGCGCTAACAAGACAGCGTTGGGAAATCTTTCTGGACTCTAAATATCCAAGATAAGTCTTTGAACCTATTGGAGTATGCAAGGACTCACCCTTACATTTGAAGGAATTTTGTTATATATTTATTGATTTTTGGTGATATCCTGCATGAGTAGCCTTTTATATATTTAATCAGCTGTTCAATTTTGGCAGGTCATTGATGCTAGTTGGCACGGCTCTGCTGAATTTTTGGCAGTCTGCCTTTTTGTGCCGGGAAGTCTGAGACCTGGCCATATACTTGATGAACAGATTGGTAGGGAGAAGTTTACAAATAGTTGAAGGGTATTAATTTTAGAGCGATAAATCAAAAGTTAATACAGTGGTATACGCTCTGTAAATCTGCCCAAAGATTACGTCTAGTAAAAATTAATTCAGTCTATACGCCTACCTTTGAATTGGAAAAGGGCATGACGCAGGGGTGTCCATTGTCAACAGATCACAAGAGGATATTAAGGGGATTCTTGGGGGCTCACAGTTGTCAGTGTTTGCGGATGATCTCCTCTTCTCCTTAGCAGATCCAGTGAGATCCTTACTGCTGGTGGTGGAGGAGTTGGAGGCCTTTGGAAAGGTGTCTAGCTTTAAAATGAACACATTCAAATTGGAGATTTTAGACATATCCCTATCTCCCGAAGATAGAGGGAAATTTCAGGAGCAGTTCCCCTTTAAATAACATAGTAATATAGTATATGACGTCAGATAAAGACCAGTATGATCCATCTAGTCTGCCCAGCAAGACAGCAAGAGCAGATGCACCTGTCGCTCCGTGCAGGTCACCCCTCCCCATGCCTTTTTTTAGGGGTGAACCAACCGCTCCATGTAGGTCACCCCTATTTGTTGAAATAGTTAGTTTTGTTTATTTTGATTTTATCCTGTTGCTACAAAGGGATCCACTGTGTCTGTCCCATGCCATTTTGAATTCTGTCACTGTGTTTGCCCCCACCACTTCCATCGGGAGGGCATTCCAAGCATCCACCACCCTTTCAGTGAAAAAGTATTTCCTGACATTGCCTTTCAGTTTACCCCTTGCAGCTTCATGTTATGCCCTCTAGTTTTTCAGCTTTCCTGTCTTTGGAAGAGGTTTATTTGTTCATGAATATTCTTTTTAAGTATTTAAAGGTCTGAATCCTATCTCCCCTGTCCCTCCTCTCCTCCAGAGTGTACATATTTAGGTCTTTGAGTCTCTTCTCATACGTCTCCTGATGCAGACTCCAAATCATTTCAGTCGCCTTCCTCTGAACCCTTTCCAGTCTTTTTATATCCTTTGCGAGATACGGTCTCCAAAACTGAACACAATATTCCAAGTGAGGCCTCACCAGCGACTTGTACAGTGGCATGAGTACCTCTTCCTTTCTGCTGGTAATTCCTCTTTGTATGCAACCCAGCATCTTTCTGGCTTTTGCCACCGCATTGTCACTGTTTCGCCACCTTCAGATCCTCAGAAACAATCGCGCCAAGGTCCTTCTCCTGGTCCATGCACACCAATCTCTCACCCCCTATTGCATATAATTCCCTTGGATTTCTGCTTCCCAAGTGCATGACACTGCACTTCTTTACATTAAATCTTAACTGCCAAGCATTAGACCATTCTTCCAGCTTTTGTAGATCTTTCCTCATGTTATCCACTCCCTCAGGAAAGTCCACTCTGTTGCAAATTTTCATGTCATCTGCAAAAAGACAGACTCTTCCATTCAGTCCTTCAGCAATATCACTCACAAATACATTGAACAGTACCGGCCCCAGGACCGAACCCTGGGGCACACCGCTAATCACCTTTCTTTCATCCAAGTGAGTTCAGTTTACCATCACCTTCTGTCAGTCAACCAATTTCTGATCCAGTTCACCACCTTGGGACCCATCCTCAAGCTATTGAGTTTATTGATAAGCCTCCTATGAGGAACAGTATCAAAGGCTTTGCTGAAATCTAGGTAGATCACATCCATCGTATGCCCTTGATCTAGTTCTCTGGCCACACAGTCAAAGAACTCAATCAGATTTGTTTGGCAAGATCGTCCTTTGGTAAAACCATGGGTAGCATCTCATATATGCTATTTGGGGATCGATATATCAACAGATTTTAGCAAACTATTTGTGATCAGTTATGACCCTCTTTGGAGGAAGGTCTATTCGGACCTAAAGCAATGGAAGAAATTGAATTTTTTGTGGTTTGGTAGGATAAATAGTGTTAAAATGATGGTGCTTTCTAAATGTTTTTGTTTAATGCTGTGCTGGTGTGGCAGCAGTCTTGTCATATGGGCCTACAAGAGACCGAGGATGGCTTGGAGAGTTTTGAGTGGAACAAGGGAGGAAGGGGGCTTAGCGATACCAGCTCTGAGGACGTATTATGATGCGACCCAGCTCCCTGCAGTGGTTGAATGTCGTATGTGTGAATGGAAAGAGTGGGTGCAATTGGAGAAAGTGGATATAGGTGACTGTCCACTACATTATTTGTTATGACGAGGAGGGGAAGGTGCCTAGAGGGATGGAGGTTGTCAATCCTTGGGTGGTTCTTAGGTGTAACATGTGGGAGACGTATCGACAATGGATCTTTGGGGCTAAAGGGTTATTTAAATTTACCCCTCTTCGTTATAATCCATGATTCCCTCCGAGCCTTACTGATAAGGTTTATGTAAAGTGGGAAGGCTTAGGCCTTAGGACGATTGGGCAATTTTGTGGGGAGGGCAGTCTGACATTTTGAAGAATTACAACAGGAGTATGATTTGGACGAAGGGGATCGGTTTCAATATTTGCAAACCTGCCATTATATATGACGGGGTGAGAAGACAGGGTGGGAAGAGGAATCTTGTGTTCTGGAGAAAGCTTTCAAAGTGGGAACTATGACGGGACGTATCTCTAGACCAATGGTTCTCAAACCCAGTCCTGGGGGCCCACCAGCTGGTCAGGTTTTCAGGATATCCACAATGAATATGCATGAGAGAGATTTGCATATAATATGTTTGTGAGATCTCTACATGCCTACTACCTCCATTATATGCAAATCTCTCTCATGCATATTCATTGTGGATATCCTGAAAACGTGGCCGGCTGGTGGGCCTGCAGGACTGGGTTTGAGAACCACTGCTCTAGACAATATAAGGCATCAAGGGTGAAGTTTAGTCGGAAACCCAAACACCATGGGAGGTGGGAGGAAGATTTAGGGGTTTTATGGGAGGAATAGGATTGGACCCCTGATTCAAGGTCTTTATAAGGGTTTGCAAGCTGTCTGTCTAATAGAGAACAATTATAAGCTGTGCTATAGATGGTATTATACCCCCATGAGGTTGTTCAAAACTTTGGGGATAGGAGAGGGGCTGTGCTGGAGGCAGTATGGGTTGGAGGGCAATTTCTTCAACATGTAGTGGTGTTGCCCGCATATTACAAGCTTTCGGGAACAGGTTTTTGCCGCCTTGCAAAAGTTACTGCAGAAGAGGATTGACCCTGATGCGGCTCTGGCGCTCTTGAATAAAGAGTTCTGGGTACTTAGGATCTAAGGAGTTATGCTGGTCTCAGTATACGTTTATTGCTGCTCGATTGGTTCTGGACCAGTACTGGAAAAAGGTAGAACCTCCCTTGATTAGGACTGGTTGTGGGAAAAGTCAAATATATTTATGGGATAGCTAAACTTACAGCTTTCAGGCAAATGAGAATGCAGAGGTTTCAGGAAGTTTGGGGCCTCTTTGAGAGTTGGTGAGGGTGCCCCTCTGGGGAGAATGAAAGCTGATGGCTACAAGCATTGATGGTGTATATTGGGTTCTTTGTATTAGGTTGGATAAAACCCAATTGCTTTTCTAGCTTTCTGTCCTTTATAATGGCCTTGACCTCCTCATGCTGAGCTATTGGGGGGGGGGGATGGCTTCGCTGTGCCTGTATACTTATGTTGGGGTTATTCAGGGGCCACTTAATTTGTACTGCACTGTTTGATTAATAAAATTTTAAATTGGAAAAAAAAAATAATTAGCAACTCCAGGCCTGGTTGGAGTCATCATGCCGATGATCTAAGTGAACTTTGGTAGACATTCCTACTAGAAATCAAAGTGTGTTTGAAGCTTAGGGAGTATCCACAGGACTGATCTAGCAAACGTTTTCATCTCGCCACATCACTTCCTTAAGAAAATGTCATAAGGCTTTCTCGTTGCTAGTGGAGTAACCTCTGATTGCTTGTAAATGTTCTGCTCCCTTCTATAAGCTTCCTGATGGGGAGGGAAGGAATTTGCATCGGAAATATTTAGAATGTAGTTGAAGAAGTTTTGGATTCTTGCTGAAAACTGAGGGCGTGGGTCAGCGCTGAACAGGAAACAAGTGGCACCTTATCTGCTTGTAGGCAGTTCAGCTTCCTGTGAACTCTGCTCTCTTTTTACATTATGTATGTATGTATGTATTTGGATTTAACTCTGACCTTTCTCAATAGTAGCACAAGGAGCGTTACATTCAGGTACTGCAGGTATTTTCCTGTCGCTGGAGGGCTTACAAGCTAAGGGGGTCAATGCAGAAAGCCTGTGCTAGAGCCTAGCGCAGGGTTTCCAAACGCAGGTTTAGTGCAGATCTTTTGTGCAGCCATGCCATAAGCAAACGGCACGCAAATGAGCTGTACGCAAAAACTCCACGCTAAACCAGGAGATCACAGTGTCTGCATTAGCAGCACCTAGATCCTGCGCACAAAAGAGGCAACTTGTGCACACGTGCAGGAATCTAGCCATAAGATCTATCGTTTTGCTCGTTCTGCTCAGAATAATATCAGTGTCTTCGCTTATGTTTGCCGGTATTACTTGTTCTGTCCTGTATTTCTGTTGTTCGGTTTCTTCTGTCCTGTCTAGACAAATGGAATCTTTTCCTCTTGCTTTCTTTGTTTTAAGCCGCTTTGTCTGCTAGCAAAAGATGGTATATCAAATTGAATAAGCTATAATGAAATGGAGGGCTCTTCATAGATCCTGTGGTCATGGACAACCTGTCACCTCTTTGCTTTTCCAGCAACTCTGCACACTTAGGGAAAGAACAGGGCCCATGTTTACCGTACTGAAGGCCAGAGCAGACGTAGTCAGTGCCAGGTGCCCTGCAGCTCTTCAGTGTCGTCACTCAATCTTTCCAAGAAGGACGCCTTGTAGTGCTGCGGCCTCTAACTGTTGCTCCGTCCCCTATAATAACCTCTGGGAAAAACCTGGCGTATGGCAGAATTTGCTCCCTTATCCTGCCACTGACATTATGTCTGCATAAGGTTACCAGATTTTTCATACAAATCTGGGACGCTTATCCAAAGTAGGGGAGGGAAGGGACACCTTAGTTCCAGGTTTGAAAAACAAGGCGTTGAAGGGAGAAGAGGGGTCATTATTCTGCCCCCCTACATCCATCTATCACGTCTAAGCAGACAGATCGGAGCATTTCCCTCCTACTGTGCAAAATATAAAGCTAATGGATGTAAATTCTAACAACTGACACATTCCAATCACTAAATTGTAAATAACTTCCCCCCCCCCATCCCTATTGCTGGAATTGGGGCCAGGAGGCTGCCAAATAGCTGGGAGTCAAGAACACGGCTCTAAAACTGGGGACAGTCCCTGAAAATAGGGGACTTCTGGTAACCTTATGTCTGCAGAATGTGGCGATTACCTCAGTGCCCCTCCGGGTGTGGGATCTGTGCTTTTCAACTCGTCCTAAACCAGCCCTGGAAGAGGGAATAGTTTGGCTGGACAACCAAAAAATAGGTGTTCTGCTCGATGAAAGAAAAACTCTAAAAGTATTAGTATATGAGAGGGATTCAGGTTTAATCAGACTCTGTTCTGCAAGGTATAAAGAGTTCAACATCTTACAAAAGAAAGAGACAGACCCAGTGAGGCCCACAGCCCAGGCTGCGCGTGGAGGTGCCTCACACCCGCACAGAGGGCTACCCCAATACAGGCAAGGGAGCCCCAGCACCCTTTGGGTATGGAAAGACTGCAGGGTGGAGGGCTGAATGTTTTCAAGTGTTTCATACTGAAAACTGAAGTGCAAGCATACAGCTGATAGTGCTGCTAGTTGAGGATCTGCTCAGAGGTTTGGCTAAGTGTTTAAGTAAAGCCGGCTGTGGTGGGAGGGGAGAACCTACATGATGGAAAGACACTTTACTGAGGCGAAGAGGAGGACAGCCTTCAAAGGTTTCTAGCCGACTAACTGCAGAATTAGCCAGCTGGATTGTTCAGGGTTGAAAAGTCATCGACCTTTGGTCTGATCCAGTTTGGCAATTCCTCTGAGCTGGCATCAGAGGATGGGATTTCCCATCTCGGCTCTTTGGGGGGATAATTCCCAAAAGCATTTAGGTTGGGAGGCTAAGAGGGATGTTTGCTAAAGTGCACCACCCAGTGGCTTGGGACTCGGTGCACAGTAGTAGCCCCTGCACTAAAAATGACACTCTAACTGGGTAGCACATGATGGGGCGGGCGAGGGGCGGAATGGAGGCGTTGACACAGCGTCACAACGAGCGTGGGTGTTAGTAGCCCATGCTAACCGCGCTTGCCGCCCTTGGCGTGTACCTCAGTGAGTGGCATTGTGTGCCCGCTTGCAGTGCACCACACAAACTGTAGAGAGATGAGTGCACACACCCTCTGGAGTCAGCACAAACCACCTGCGCTGGTCACGTGGCCCACAGTGGGTTTAAGTAAACCTGCCCTAAGATGCCTAGAATTGAATTTTGATTTTCATGCACATTGTGTTCCCCCCCCCCCAATGCCATAGAGAGGCTGCGTGTACATCTGTGGGTACAGAAAAACCTTCCCCTGTCTTTCTGCCACGTCGCTTAACGATGGTTCTGCCCTTGGTGATACTGGCAAGAGCGGACTCTGAAGTGAGGGAAAGGCTGCAGCAATGGACAGTTTCAGAATAAACTTGTATTAGAGTGAAACTGGTTTTCTGGGGAATAGTCCGTTTCCTTCTGGTGAGAGAGAGCTTTGTGTTTGTTCCAATTACAGCAAAGTTTGGACTGTTTAAAACTTTAAGGCATTTAAGAAGAGAATTTTCTTGAAGCCATGCTGACCATGAGCTAAAAGATACTCTAGGCTGGGGGCAGATTCATGTGGGTTTATTTGGTTTTGTGCTTGTCTGACCTGGTGTGACCAGGATTAAAAGGGTTCTGTTCTGGTTTTGCCATTTTCTGAGATGCTGCTTCTGTTTTGTTTCTCCACTTCTGTCAGAAGCATTGAAGCAGAATAACCAGGCCATGAAGGGCCGTTTTGAAGAGCTCTCTGTCTGGCGAGGGAAGCAGATGGAGGAGCGCGAGTTGTATGAGTCAAAATTCAAAGAAGCCCAGCAGCGCTTGTGTGAGATCAGCAGTGAAAATGAGCAGCTGAAGAGAGACCTTCAGAACCTGAAAGAGAGACAGGAAGGAGCTGACCAGGTGTGTGCCCACCCCAAGCTGCTGCCTTGTGCTTTTTGTTTGGGCGAGGGCTCCATTTGCTAGCTAAGACTTTGTGGGTAAGGGTAAACCCATTTCCAATCTTTCCTTGCTTGCAAAGCAAAATGGCTCTTAATTTGGGGAGCAACATCTAGCCAGGAAGGGTTAACCTGCTTCAGAGCATAAAGGGGAGGGGGTCACCGTTCCATCCCATCCCATCAATTTAAAAGTAAAATGTGTATATAAACAGTATGATAAGACATGAAAGCATTTCTTTTTCTTGACTGGGTTACAAAGTCTGCTTCCAGCAACATTTCTTAGATCACTTGATTTCCACTTTCCAGGGAACTTACAAAGACAAGGAGATGTGCCCTGAAGTTACTAAGTAGTACATTTAAAATGAACGTGAGAGAATATTTTTTCACTCAATGCACAATTAAACTCCAGAATTCATTGCCGGAGGACGTAGTAAAAGCTGTTAGCATAGCTGCATTTAAAAAAGGGTTTGGACAAGTTCCTAGAGGAAAAGTCCATTACCTGTTATTAAGGTAGACTTGGGGAAGGCCACTGTGTATCCGTGGGGGTAAGCAACAAGGAAACTGTCTACTATTTGAGGTCCTAAATTGGCCACTGTTGGAATCGGGCCACTGGGTTCAATGGACCTTTGGTCTGATCCAGTTTGGCAAGTCGTCTGAGCTGGCAACACAGGACCGTGATTTCCCATCTCTGTTCTTTAGGGGGATAACTCCCAAAAGCATTTCTGTGGGTAGCGCACTCTTTGGCCCTGGAAAGAGGGAAATGGTGTAGCTGATATAGATGTGAAGTTATCCATATGCAGCCTGTGAGCGCAGAGGCATCCACTGGGACAAGATCGTCTTTACACGTGTACATCTGAAGATTTTGGCATATGCAAGTTAATTGACTAGACTATTTGTGTGTGGTAAAGAGCAGATGTAAATGAAAGTACATAAATCCCTTGGGATAGTTCTCTAAGCGGGAATACATGTATACTTTCACCATTTGCTGAAATGCAGAGAGGAGGAAAGTCTGCACACACCTTGTACACATTTGCACAATTGTAAAATTTGTGATCTAAGGTTTTATGGAGAGAACTGTGATTGCCACATTAATCCACTTACTGCAGGTCTGTGGAAATAAGGAACAATAAACAAGCGGTAGGTGAGACCTTTTATAGGATTGACTTAATGTGTATGTGACAAGTGTAACCTCCAACCCCCTGGGTGCACCATACTCTTTGGGATAGGTTACAGTCTTGGGTCCAGGTGGAAGTGTAACCTCTGGCCTCAGACTATGGGTTGGGACCTCAAATGGGCCTTGGTTCAGGGTGTCGTTGTGGCAGGTCAGACCTTAGCCATGTGTGGACAGGCGCTTTCCTTCTTGCTGTGGAGCCGTACAGGCTTCCTGTGCTTGGTAGAGACCAGATGATGTGCTTTGCCATTTTCAGGGGCTGGGGGACAGTTCTGTGAGTCCCAGGAAGGAGGCCCGCGAGAAGGTGGAGCAGTTGAAAGCCCAGGTGATCCGACTTCAGGCAGAGAAAGCTGACCTGCTCGCCATCATTTCAGAGTTGCAGATCAAAGTCAGCGTGGGGTCCTCTGACGATTCCTTTATCGAGATCGGAATAGCTGTAAGTCCTACAGACCCCCCACCACCTCCCCTGATAACTAAATCCCAGCAACTGGAGCAGTTTGTCTTCTGCCAGGATCCTGCAGTGTATGAAGGTGACACAGACCGGTGTGAAACAGCTGGTTTGTGGCACACTCTGGCATCTGCGATTTAGATTTCAGCTCTGCCAAAGGAAAAGGCTCATGAATATTTTTTTACTGCGTTATTTTGTTACAGTATTTCTGTTCTGCTGATCCGTTATGACCAGTGTATAATGAGTCTGGCAGGAAATAATATCAAGTGTGTTAAGTTGTGCTGTCCTCCACCATATTGTCTGCCCAGTTATTTTGTGCTTCCAGCATGCTGAGAGACTCCTTTATGGAGAGCAAATAAACAATGACAAAGTTTTGACGGGGAAGCATTGTCATTTAATGCTGAATATCCCAAGTAAAACTCTTCCGAAAATATGGAGGCCATCAGTGATCTCTGTTGCCAGCATAGTCGGGAAATGATATTTGACATCCGCCCGGGCTCGGTTTACAAAGGGGACGAAGGCATGTGATTGGTGTGATATAATCTGAATAAAAGTGATAAATGTAATAGTTCTGTCCATTCTAGCACCATGTCTCTCAATCCCACAGAAGGAAGATGAGTCTGGCA
This sequence comes from Ichthyophis bannanicus, assembly GCA_033557465.1. Lineage (NCBI taxonomy): Eukaryota > Metazoa > Chordata > Amphibia > Gymnophiona > Ichthyophiidae > Ichthyophis > Ichthyophis bannanicus. The sequence goes on along the minus strand of CM066038.1, from coordinate 19,703,709 downwards.
CTGTGAACACAAGTAAAGAGGAGCCTAGCCAGATGACTAGTGAACTAGTGGCGTACATGTAAGTACATACCATGTGCTGTCCGGGGCATACGTGTGAGCATGTGTATGTTGCCTTGGTGCATACTTGTCGGCACATTCATCTGCTGTCCTGGACACCTTTCTCCAAGACAAGGGGACAAGACACCCAGGGACAATGTGTTGGCAAACACGCAAAAACATAGTATAGTGTGGGAGAGCGAGACAGACTGAGTTCTAAGGCACGTGGTCCAGTGTTTTTGTGACACTGATATGGATGGTGCTGGTGCTGGTGCTACATGGCGTACAGATACCCTGACGAAGCCGGTAGCAGTGAAACACTGGGCTCTAGTTGGTGTCAGTTATGATGGTAGCTGATGGTGTGAGAGTCGCTCCGGCTTTGTATGGGGAGATCCCAGCTTTTGGTAACAAAGTCTCTCGTTATTTTTTGATGCTGAGAGTTGCATCAGAGATGTTCGTAGAGCATTTCAGAACTTTTGATATCTGACACCTGAGGAACATGAGATGTGAAGAATTTTTTCGACTGAGGACAGTGGTATATGTTCGGGGAGGATATAAAGTCTGTATCCCCTTTTCTGGTTGCTTTGAACTCTTCTAAAGTCATTTACTTGAATTATTTATTGTGCTGCATTTTCTGTTGGGCTTAAAGCTGGTAGTAGCCCTTAACTGGGGTTATGTGAATTTTTAAATTGTGCTGGTATGCGTGATCTGTATGAGTGGATCTATGTGTGGGGCATTATTTGTACATTGGTTTTACATTGATTAGGGATTATATAAAATTATTTGCAAGAGGAATAAAGTATGAATTAAACATTTACAATTTATTTTTCCCCAAATCTCATCAAAAGCTATATTTTTGTAATGCAGGTATATAACAAGTGCCGTGTGTTGATCATTTGGTGTACGCTTTATTTGGATTAATGAAGTAAGATAACACATGACCTTAGACAGGGTTTCTGCTGATAGGAGAAAATGAAACTCAGAATGGTGCAGGGCGTTGGAGCCCAGGGCTGCTCGAGGTTTGCTATGGTGCAGGGCGTTGGAGCCCAGGGCTGCTCGAGGTTTGCTATGGTGCAGGGCGTTGGAGCCCAGGGCTGCTCGAGGTTTGCTATGGTGCAGGGCGTTGGAGCCCAGGGCTGCTCGAGGTTTGCTATGGTGCAGGGCGTTGGAGCCCAGGGCTGCTCGAGGTTTGCTATGGTGCAGGGCGTTGGAGCCCAGGGCTGCTCGAGGTTTGCTGTCTCCTGTCTCCTCTGACACAAACCTCCTGCTGGGGGGGTGGCAGATGCTTAAAGGTTCCCCGCCACACTGACAGCAGCTGCAGTCCTGTGATATAGGCACCGTGGTGGCATCGCTCCAGATTCTGCAGTGCTGGGCATAGGCCTAGGACTGGCCCTGTGCACACCCATTACAGCTGGCACAAAGGAAGGTCACGTGGTGATTGAGTTGGGTTCTCCAGAGCAAGGATGAGGCATTGGGGGGGGGGTTTGCATCTTTTCTGTGGTTGGGCTGTGTGTACTTTGAGAGGTAGGGAGAGGAAAGCTTGCGCTGCTGCTGCCCTACCCGAGGCCCCTAGTGCCCAGGACAGCTCCCTGGCATCCATCATCTGCCACCTGGAGAGTGCAGCAGTGCGACCCCCTTCACCATTCCTCAAAGGCTCGGATCGAGCTGCTTAAGCGCCCCAGTGGGCATTGAAGCCCCCATGTGTGTGCACTTGTGGCCTGCTGCTTCTACGCCCTCCAATGTGAGCTTCATGTCGGGGGGAGAAGGAGCTGCAGGTCATGCGTGTGCCCATGCGTGCAGATTCTTCAGGTCCCCTGCGCACTGTTCCCTTTAAGCTGTGCGCGTGTGCGCGCGCACACACACCTCGCCGAGCGAGCGCACATACTTTACAACAGAGCGCACAAAAATTACGGTTCTGATTCTGATAGAAAACAACACAGATATCTTAAAATTTAAAAGTTGTTGTGTATTTATGGTTTTCACAAGTTCTACAATATTTTCTAGTGCAATCAATGTGGTGTACATACTGTATTCTGACGTGTAGTCAAATTTTAAAGTATATAACTCCAAGTGTCGTTATGTGGCGCACAAAAATTCAACCTTCCTTCAAAAGCTGCACAGCTGATATTTTATGCACACACAGCCTACAGAAAATTAGAGGGAACATTGCCCCTGCGGCACTGAACCTCGGCACTGCTTTCATGACTGCTGGACGGGTCACAGTGCTGTCCAGCGAGGCCGAATCCGTTGAGTGGATGGGTCCCCCTGACTGTACCTACCTTTTACTAGGTGTGTTGTTTTTTTTTTGGGGGGGGGGTTGTTGCCTCTGCCTGTACTATACCTGCTGTGTGGGGTGTTTTATTTGGGGGGGATGGCAGGGAGGGCTAGAGCTTGTACTGACACTGTCTGGGGCTGTACCTATTCTGTAGTGGGTGTGTTTGTGTGGGGGGGGGGGCAGGGGGTAGTACTATCTGTGCTATACTTCCCGTGACGTTTCCATGTCATCCTGCCATACCAGCCCAGACATAAGTGGGTTATGTTCCCCTCTCAGCAGATTGATGAAGACAAACAACCAATGAAAAGCCCAGATTTCAATGACATCACTCCCATGCCTCTATTTACCTCAGCCACCAGAGGACTCTTCAGTATTTCTTAGTCTCCAGCAGATGATGGATGAATTTTCTCCTCTCTGGAGAAAATTCTGAGGATTTGAGAGGAATAGATTTGATTTAAAACACTTGTGAACAATAGCCTGTGGGTTGATCTCTCACTAGAGCACAATGTGGTAGGCTCCACTAGACTGGTCTTTTCAGTAGCCATAGGAAGGAAAATTGGTTCAGCTCCATGCTCTTACCCTGGATAAAGGCCTGTTCAGCAGTGAGAATTTGGAAGGATCTGGAAGAGTATGACTGCCTCACACAACCTCAATGCCCCCTCCCTACTATTCTATCCCACCTGCTGTCCCCTGAAGATTGCAGAAGGCTCTCGGAGGGCTCTGCCTGCCAGCCACCCACCTTTCACACACTGCTGTTAAATAAACCCAGTCAGTGAAGCAGTTTCAGGGGAGTAGAGCTGAGCCCAGCGCAGATCCTACACCTGGGGCTCTCAGGAAGTGAGTACCAAGGCTTGACCTTGTCATTGTCTTTGGGGACTCCCAATTAAGTCTGTGGGGGATGCAATTCGGGTTAGACCATTGGTGATCTTTGGCGCCAGGTGGGGGGTTCCCACTGTTTTTCTGAACACATTAATAGCGTTTTCTCTATTGTGCGCCATGCAGTCCTTGCACGCGTTCCACCCAGACAGCTCTAGCGAGCACTCCTACCCTAGCGCCTGCAACGCTCGCTGTAGTAAAAACACAGATAAAGCACGTGCTTCAGGCCGCCGTGGCCTTAGCACACCCTGTTGTGACACTTGCCTTAACTCTTATGTCTTCTGCCTGGTGACATTATTTATTTCTTTTATTTAAAAGGCTTTATATACCGCTTTGTCCTGAAATCAAAGCGGTTTACACTTCAAACAATCAAAAATCAGTGTGTAGGGGTAGGCATGCAGTGTTAACACGGGTGAGTATTTGTGTGAGTGAAGGCGATGATTTCTTGGTGTGCTATTTACGGGATGAGCTATGTACAAGGGGTTATATACAAGGAGGGTAGGGGGGTCAGGCAGATTGATAGGTAGCCATGGGGCTATAGGACACAGGACTATAGTGTTCAATGAAGAGCGTAGTTTTGGGCTGCTTCCTGAAGTCCTTGAGGTCCATAGTTGATCGTCGGTCGTCCGGGAGGGAGTTCGATGCGGTTTAAATTAACATTAACTTATACAAAGAACATCATTTTTAAACAATAACTTATACAAAGAACTTTCAATTGTAAACGCTAACATCATATTTTAACAACTTAAACAGACTTGTAACTTCATGCTCCTTTTACTAGGAACATTCAATTGTAAATTGTAACATTGCATTTCAAAAACGTAAACAGTCTTGTAACTTCCTACATTAAGATTGAGATTGGTGTGATTGGTGGTCTTCATTATAATGTTCAATGAATAAGGTGGTCTTGAGTAACTTGCGGAAGTCTTTTAAATCAGTTGTGGATTGTAGCTTTTCTGGAAGTGCATTCTAAATAGCAGGGGCAGCAAGGGAGAAAGCCCGCATGGATGTGGATTTATTGGTTCTTGTGAATAAACTAGGAGTTGGTATTGTGTTTTTAGTGCTGTTTCTGTCCAGTCTTTCTTTTGTTTTGGTTCCGATGAGCTCTTGAAGTATTTCTGCTGACATGTTTTTGATCTTGAAGATTGTGAGCGCTGATTTATATTTTGCTCGTGAAGAGATTGGTAGCCAATGCAGATCTTGTAGTATAGGAGTTATACGGTCTTGTAGTGAAGCGTCAGCAATAATGCAGGCAGCAGTGTTTTGGACTATTTGAAGGGGTCGAGTGGATTGTTTGGGTAGGCCTTGGAAGAGGAGATTACAATAGTCCAGCACAGGTGTGATGATTGCCTGGCATACTGTACGGAAGTGTTCTTTGCTGAGAAGAGGTTTTAGTCTTCGGAGCATTGCTAGTTTGAAGAAAGCTGTTTTGGATGTTTTGTTAATGTGTGCCTGAAGAGTAAATTGTTTGTCTAGTATCACTCCAAGATACCGAACTTCCTCTTTTACAGTGATTGGTGTATTTGAAATGTTGATGGTGGTAGGAGGAGTGAATGTGGATTCCCTTGTGGTGGTGATTGCTTCAGATTTTTTTTATGTTGATTTTTAAATTGTTGTTTGTAAGCCATGTTGTTGTTTCGTGAATGCAGGTTAATATATCTGTATAGTCTGGGGCATCCAGGTGGACTGGAGTATATGCTATGAAATCGTCGGCATATATGGCATATTGACTCTTGTATTTATTAAATATTTTGCAAATAGGTTGGATATAGATGTTGAAAAGAAGTGCAGATAATGAGGAGCCTTGGGGAACTCCTTGTGTTGTGTGGAAGGGTGCTGAGGTGAGGTTATCGGATCTTACTTTTTGTTGTCTGTCTTCAAAGTATGATTGAAACCATTTTATGGTGGTGTCTTCGAGGCCAATTTCCATTAGGCGCTTCAGAAGGATGTGATGAGAAACTGTATCGCATGCAGATGATATGTCGATTAAAGATAAGTAGGAAGCCTTTCTTTATCTTGTCTATTTCTTTTAGTATGTTATCAAATAGATGAATGAGAAGTGTCTCAACGCCGTGGTTTCAACGGACTCCATGCTGGTGAGGGTCCAGTAGAGCGTATTGATCAATATGTTCTTGAAGCTGTCTCTGTACGATTTTTTTTTTATTATTTTTGCTAGGAATGGGAGGCTTGATATTGGGCAGTAGTTTGCTGGGTCAGTGTTGCTAGTTGATGTGGTTTTACAAATAGAGAATGTAAATAAAAATAAAATAAAATAGGGCGTATAGTAGATTGTTTGAGTGCTTTGGGCATGGAGCCCTGGTTGAGAGAGGTGCTTACTATTTTTTGAATGTATGTGCTTAGATCTTTAGTGGATTTAATCCATGTCACTGGGCAGGGGTCCAATGGAGAAGTGGTGGTGTTTAGAGCAGTGATGGTTTGAGTTATTTGTTTTGATGATGGAATGCTGAAGTTCTTCCATTGCTTGGTGATATTACAGTTAGAATCTGTAGTTGGTGTGCCCATAGGAGGGATGCTCGTAGGTGGTGTGCTGTGATTGGGATTATTCTTAGCTATTAGAAAATCAGCAAAGGTTTGAGGATGGATCTTGCTTTCATCCTTTGTGGTTGGGTCATTTGTAAGGCTGCGTACAATGTTGAAGAGCTCTTTAGGTTTGTTACAGGCTTTTAGAAGAAGGTTTGTATGATATTCTTGTTTGTTAATTATATTATTATATTCTTTTTGCATCTCCTGATATTGTCTCAATGTAGTTTCTGATTTGTTACGTCTCCAGCGGCGTTCCAGTTGTCGTAGTTTCCTTTTGGACTCTCTTATGGTGTTTGAATACCAAGGTGTTGATCTAGGTCTGTTTTTATTGTAGTGTGAGCTCTTTTGAGGTGGGAGTTGAGATGCTGCCAGGATAGTGTTATTCCACGCGTTGGTAGCTTCGTCTAGGTTGGTGAAGTCTTGGGGAAGGGATTGACAGGTGACTTTGAGGAATTGTTCTTTGTTAAAAGCTTTGACGCGTCTGGTTGGCTGTTCAGTTCTCCTAGATGAATGGTGGGTATTTTGGTGGAGCTCGAATCGTATAGCGTGGTGATCTGTCCATGGTATTTGTGTGGTTTTAGGTGGTTTTATGAGACCATGATCCAGGGTGTTCTTTGGCACAAAAATGCAATCTGGTGTAGAGCCAGAGTGATGAGAGGGATCAGAGGATCTGCTTTAGGTGAATGGATTCCATTGCTTTGTGAAAAGCCATTTCAAGTGTTGTAGATGCAGATGTGAAATTCAGATCTCCTAGAACGATGAGTCTTGTGTGGGCGGTTCGCTGCATAAATCATGTCTAGGATGTTGGACGTGTCATCATTTGAGGTCTTGGGGGGGGATCGGTAAATAAGGCAGATGGATAGGTACTTGTTTTCTGTGTTGATGAAGTCACAGTATTCATAGGTTTTTGTGGTAGACGTTTTGAGTCTTAGGTCTGATCTGGCGAGAATTAAAACGCCGCCTCCTCGTTTGTGGGTTCTGGGACAGTTGTATGCTGTGAATGTTGGCAGTGTTATTTGATTCAGTATCACCTGGTCTGAGCTCTTGAGCCATGATTCTGTAATGCATAGGATATCAATGTTTTCATGGATGTGATCAATAATAGTGTTTGTTTTGTTACATATTGATCTCGCGTTGATCAGTCCTGTGGTTATGAGGGTGGTATATGATGGGTGTGTTTGATGTGTGGGAATATTTGAGGGTGGTTCTGTTTGTATATATTTGGAGGGTTTCTTACATGGATGTTTGTAGGGGCAGATATGTAGATAGGTTGATAGACAGTAGGAAGATATGATATATATATATGAGGGTTGAATGGCTGTAAAGTAGGTAGTGTAGTAATAAGCATTTGTAGGGTGAGCGCATATAATGAGAATTAGTAAACTAGCATAGAACCATCGTCATAAACATACATACCCCAATTATACTCTCCACATACCACCCGCTTAACCATAGGCCTGATAAATGCAAGATCAAGTCTCAACAAAACAAACACTATTACCGACTACATCTATGAAAACAACTTTGACATCCTATGCATTACCGAATCATGGCTTAAGAATACAGACCAGGTAATACTGAACTAAATAACACCACCAACATTTACAGCTTACAACTGCCCCAGAACCCACAAACGAGGAGGCGGGGTATTAATCCTTGCCCGATCTGAATTAAGGCTCAAGACATCATCCTCCAAAAGTTCCGAACACTGTGAAGCCATCAACACTGAAAACAAACATCTATCCATCTGCTTAATATACCGACCCCCGCCAATGCCCCAACTGAGGACACATCCTGGACATATATGCAGCTAACACACCACACAAGACTCTTATTGTGCTAGGAGACCTAAACCTCACATCTGCCTCAACAACAACTGAATTCACATTTCAAAAAGCAATGGAATCCATTCAACTCAAGCAAATCTTATCGGGCCCATCACATCATTGCTCTGGCTCTACACCGAACCGCATATTCGTTCCAACCAACTAGATAAAGGTCTCATAACATCACCTAAAACTACTCCAATACCATGGTCAGATCACCATGCCATATCATTTAAATTCCACCTCAATACTGACAGCTCGGAAAACGGAACAGCCAACAAGACACTTCAAAGCTTTTAACAAAGAGCAATTCCTCAAAGATACTGTGCAGTCCCTACCCCAAGATTTCACAGACCCGGACGAAGCCATCAACTCATGGAATACCACCATACTAGCTGCATCTCAACCAACACCCCGTATGAATTCACACCACAACAAAAACAGGACCAGATCCACACCATGGTACTCTTAACACAATAAGACAATCCAAAAGAAAACTAAAGCAACTGGAACGTCACTGGAGACGCAACAAATCAGAAACTACACTGAAACAATACCCAGAGATGCAAAAAGATTACAATAACCTAACAAACATAAAACAGCAACACCACACAAACCTTGTACTAAAGGCCTGTAATAAACCTAAAGAACTCTTCACCATCGTTCGTACCCTAACGAATGACCCAACAATGAAAGATGAAAGCAAAATGCACCCGCAAACCTTTGCTGATTACCTAACAGTCAAGAACAGCACCAATACACACCATAAGAACAGCCCCCTTACGGACACACCAGCAACAGATGGCTCTACAACTACCAATCAATGGAAGAACTTCAGCATACCATCAACAAAACAAATAGAACAAACCATCACTGCTCTAAACACCACCACCTCTCCATCGGACCCCTGCCAAGTAACCTGGATTAAATCCACCAAAGAAGAACTTGACACATTCATCCAAAAGATAGTGAGCACCTCTCTCACCCAAGGCTACATGCCTCAAGCAATCAACTATCTGCCCCATTCCTAAATCTAATTCATCCAACAGTACCGACCCTTCAACCTACCACCCAATATCCAGCCTCCCATTCTACTACTACTACTACTTAGCATTTATATAGCGCTACCAGTCGTACGCAGCGCTGTACAGTATAAACATGTAAGAGACAATCCCTGCTCATCAGAGCTTACAATCTAGTCAAGACAAAACACACAAACACGGAAGGTATAGGCAGGTTCCTGGCTAAAATAACTAAAAAAGTTGTATAGAGACAGCTCCAAGACCACATTGACGAATTCGCCCCACTAGGTCCCCACCAGCATGGATTCCGTCCAAAACATGGCATTGAGACACTGCTCATACATCTATTCAATAACATAATCAAAGGAATAGACAAGATAAAGCAGGGCTTCCTATTAATATTTGTAGATATATCATCGGCTTTCGACACAGTTTCCTAGCACATCCTATTGAAGCGCCTAACGGAGATTAGATTACAAGATACCACAATTAAATGGTTCCACTCATACCTTGAAGACAGACAGCAGAGAGTAAAATCTGGGAACCTCACCTCAGAACCCTTCAAGATACTCAAGGAGTCCCCCAAGGCTCATCACTATCAGCTCTCCTCTTCAACATCTATATTCAGCCCATATGCAAAATATTTAACAAACACAAAATACAATACGCCATATATGCTGATGACAGTCTTTACTGAGGAAGATGTAGGGATGTTACCCAAGACTGAAGTGGTATTTAAAGGTGATACGGCAGAGGAATTGAGAGAAATATCGCTACACCGGGCAGATGTATTACAACTATTTGATAAACTGAATAGTAGCAAATCACCTGGACCGGATGGTATACATCCAAGAGTGTTGAAAGAACTGAAATATGAGATTGCAGACCTGCTGTTAGTAATCTGTGAACTTTCATTAAAATCATCTGTAATACCTGAAGATTGGAGGATTGCCAATGTAACGCCAATTTTTAAAAAGGGTTCCAGGGGTGATCCGGGAAATTACAGACCGGTAAGCCTGACGTCGGTACCGGGGAAAATGGTAGAAACCATCATAAAGAACAAAATTACACAGCATGTAGATAGTCATGGCCTAATGGGAGACAGCCAACATGGCTTTAGACAAGGAAGATCTTGTCTTACTAATCTGATATGTTTTTTTGAAGGTGTGAATAAACAGGTAGACAAAGGTGAGTCAGTCGATATAGTGTATCTGGACTTTCAGAAAGCCTTTGACAAGGTCCCTCATCAAAGACTTTTGGCAAAACTAAAAAGTCATGGGATAGGAGGCAGTGTACTGTTGTGGATCGGGAACTGGTTAAAAGATAGAAAGCAGAGGGTAGGGCTAAATGGCTAATTTTCCCAATGGAGAAAGGTGAATAGTGGTGTACCCCAGGGATCTGTGCTGGGTCCTCTGCTTTTTGACATATTCATAAATGACCTGGAAAAGGGAATAACGAGTGAGGTTATCAAATTTGCAGATGACACAAAACTATTTAAAGTTGTTAAAACCCAAGAGGATTGTGGAAAATTGCAAGAGGATCTTGATAAATTGGAAGACTGGGCATCCAAAAGGCAGGTGAAATTTAATGTGGACAAGTGCAAAGTTATGCACCTAGGGAAGAACAACCCAAACTATGGTTACACGATGCAAGGTTCCACATTGGGAACCACCACCCAGGAAAAAGATTTAGGAGTCATCGTGGATAACATGTTAAAACCCTCCGCCCAGTGTGCAGCGGCAGCCAAGAAAGCAAATAAAATGCTAGGTATCATAAGGAAAGGAATGGAAAATAAAACAAAGTATATTATAATGCCTCTGTATCGTTCCATGGTACGACCGCACCTTGAATATTGTGTGCAATTCTGGTCGCCGTATCTTAAAAAGGATATAGCGTTATTAGAAAAGGTACAGAAAAGAGCCACCAAAATGGTAAAGGGGATGGAAGGCTACTCCTATGAAGAAAGGCTACAAAGGTTGGGGCTCTTCAGCCTGGAAAAGAGACGGCTGAGGGGAGATATGATAGAGGTCTATAAATTAATGAATGGAGTGGAACGGGTAAACATAGATCGATTGTTTATGTTATCAGAATATAGAAAGACAAGAGGACATGTAATGAAGCTACAAGGTGATCTATTTAAGACAAATAAGAGAAAATATTTTTTCACTCAACATGTAATCAAACTCTGGAATTTGTTGCCGGAGAATGTAGTAAGAGCTGTTAGTGTAGCTGGGTTTAAAAAAGGTTTGGACAAGTTCCTGGAGGAAAGGTCCATAAACCATTATTAAAAAGGGACCCAGGATATCAATGCTTGACCCAATTCAAGCATTGTGGAACCTGTGTCTCTTGGGGATACTGCTAGGTTTGTATGACCTAGATTGGCCACTGTTGGAAACAGGATACTGGGCTTGATGGACCTTGGTCTGATCCAGTATGGCATATCTTATGTTCTTATGACATCATGGCATATACCCCTATTCAACTGGACTCCCCAGACTATACCACTATATCAACCTGCATTCAAGAAATAATAATCTGGCTAACCAACAACAACTTAAATATCAACATTAAAAAACTGAAGCAATTATAATCACGAGGGACTCCACATTCATTCCTCCTACTGCTATCAACATATCCAGTACACCAATTACAATAAAAGATGAAGTCAGATACCTTGGAGTGATTCTAGATAAGCAACTCACCCTCCAACCACATCAACAAGACATCCAGAACAGCCTTCTTCAAACTCGCAACACTCCGGAGACTAAAACCCCTCCTCGATTAAAAAAACAAAACAAAACCATTTCAGTACAGTATGCCAGGCCATTATTACACCTCTACTGGACTACTGTAATATACTATTCCAAGGTCTGCCTAATCAAACCACCCGTCCCCTACAAATAGTCCAGAACACTGCTGCCCGCATTATTACTAGCGCATCAATACAAGACCACATAACTCCAATACGACAAGATCTACACTGGCTACCAATTTCCTCACGGGCAAAATATAAATCAGCGCTCACAATCTTCAAAATCAAAAATACTACAGGAACTCATTGGAACCAAAACAAGCAAAAGACCTGATAGAAACAGCACCAAAAACAACATACCAACACCTACTCTATTCACAAGAACAAACAAATCCGCATCCATGCGAGCCTTCTCTCTTGCTGCCCCTGCTATTTGGAATGTCCTTCCAGAGAACCTAAAATCAACAACAGATATAAAAGAATTCCGGAAGCTACTTAAAACCACCCTATTCATTGAAAAATTCAATGAAGACCACCAATCCACCTTAACCACCCCACAAAATGAGTTACACAAGACATGACATCCACAACATAAAAACATCCTATTACTCTCAATAAAATGTATATAGCCCAATGTAGATAGCTCAACCTGTATATATTGCACCCCAAATCAAGATCTACCTATCCACACATTCACCAACACTACCCTCACAACCACTGCATGCCGACACCCCCGCACTACCCTACTTGATTGGTTTGCAGTGAAGTCCGTTTTGATTCAAGGATAAAGCGGGATATAAATACTTTTAAATAAATAAATATATCTGTTGGAGGAATGTCTGTTTGTACCTTTTGTTGTTTGCCTTGAGGCTTGTAGGTCTTGTATGCAGGAGGAGTATGATGGCCTTTGGCAAGCGTGGTGACTTATCTCTGGATTCTGCTTCCGAGTCTTCCCTAGAAGGCCTCTTCCCCCTTTCTCAGCCAAGGGATGTTGTTAGGCCAACCTTGCCTGTCTCAGGGCAGGAAGTGGCGGATGGCGCTATGGGTAAGGATATTCAGCCAGCCAGAGGAACCTGCTGGCGTAATGAGTGCTGGGAGGTTAAACGGAGGCACGATGGCATGCCCCAATTTGTCCTCCTGGCACTCAGTGCGCCAGCTCCTTTTTTATCACAGCCGCGGGAGAGAAGGAAAATGCCACTCTTTACTCCCGTGGCGCTTCAGAGGTGAGCCGGGGGCTTCAAGCTTCCCCGGCCTCTGAAGCCAATCAGGTGTGGGGCCCCTTTTGCCTTGTGGCTGGGGGGAAGGGGGGGTCTAGGAGCTAGAATGGGAATGGGGGCAGACTAGGGGCTAGAAGGGGAACGGATGGACAGGACTGGAAATGAGCTGATGATGGGAGACTGGGAATGGAAGGGAGCGGCTGCTGGGAGGGACTGGAAGCGAACTGATACTGGAGGGGTCAGGACTGGAAATGGACTGGGGATGGGGGACTGGGACTAGAAGGAAGCTAATGCTGGGAGGGACTGGGGATGGGGGACTGATACTGGGGGGCTAGGACTGGAAATGGGCTGATGTGGGGAGATGAGCGAATGGGACTGGAAGGGAGTGGATGCTGGGAGGGGCTGGAACTAGAAGGGAGCTAATGCTGGGGAAGGACATGAAGGGGGTGGGGCTGTGACGGTGGGAGAAAATAAAGAAGTTGGAGTGAGGATGGAGAGGGGAACAGATATTTTGTGTGGGAGGGAAGAAAAATCTATGATTAGCTGAGTATTTGGAGAGTGTGGGAAATGAGGATAGAGGGGTGAAATTTGAGTGGATGAAAAAGGAATAAAGAAAGAAACAGAGGAAAGAGCAAAAAGGGAAAGATAGTATGTTAGAGGCAGATGTGTAGAGAATGGAAAAAATTAGAAGAGAGAAAAAAGGACAAATGAACAGCAGACAATGGAGATTTAGCAGAAGATACAAAGAAACCAGAAGAAAGCGACTGGAGCAATTGCAACTGAAAAATAAAATGCACAAACAACAACAGGTAGAAAAAAACTATTTTATTTTGAATTTATTAACTGGAATATGTCGGCTCTGGGAAATGTGCATCACTAATGTTTTGTGCTTTGTTTACTGTTGTTAAGTGCCATTGAGTCAGTGTCGACTCATGGCGACCCTCTGGATAGTTGTCCTAAACTATGTTCAGTCTTCAATCAGGCGGCTTATTGTTGACAGACTGACACCCATAGCTGCTGTTACTGTATCGATCCATCTTATTGCTGGCCTTCCTCTTTTGCGTTGACCTTCTGTCTTGCCAAGCATGATGTCTTTCTCTAATGATCTCTCTCTTCACATGATGTGTCCAAAGTATGAAAGTCAGTCTTGTCATCTCAGCTTCTAAAGAAAGCTTAGGTTTGATCTCCTCTAGTACTGACTGGTTTGCTCTTTGGGCAGTCCATGGTATACACAGTATTCTCTGCCAGCACCATAATTCAAAGGCATCAATTTTCTTCCTGTCTATCTTTTTTACTGTCCAACTTTCGCATCCATATGATGTTTCTGTCCCTCTTTTGGAGACTGCTGCGGCCTTTCTTTCTGATGCTATGTATGACCTGGGACTTTTGGCGGCCAGGATTGTACCCTGACGACGGTGTCCTGGTGTTGAATTTGGCTCTGGCACTGGGCAGTGGATACATCTTCTAAAGACTGGTTGGTCTACCCGACTTTTAAGGGGAAGCTTCTTTCAGAGCCAATTTGGAGAAGCTGGTGAAGGATCTGGGCAAGATAAAATCTTGCTGCCTTCTGGAAAATAGGTCCACGGGGCCTGGTATCCCCCTTTCATCAGCTTCTGTCCATCAACCAAGGGCATGCTGGCTGGATCCCCAGAGGTCTCGGGACTCTCATCGTTACCGACCTGAAAAAAACAAACTTTCTTTCCCTCTACTTCTGGGCTTCAGTCTTGTTCTCTGTCCTTTCATGGAGCATGTGGGCCCAGAGACTCTGTCCCACTCAGAGGAGAAGCCTCCAGGGCTGGCCAATGAAGGTTTGGGGGCCCTTTCCCCACTTACTCTGGTTAGAGGCAGGCTTCGCCTTTTCTTTCAGGATCGGTGGGTGCTAGACACCGTTCAGTTTGGCTTTGTCCTGGGATGCAAGGAGCAGATTCTGGATCCCTTCATCTCCCCTTATGGATCTGCAGTTGTAGGTTCTACTGTGTGGACCACCTTGGACAAGCTGCTGCACCTAAAGGCAGTGGTGCCCATCTCGCCAGACAAGTGGGGCAAGGGAAGATATTCCATTAATTTTGTGGTGCCAAAAATAAAAAGATTGTTCCTTCCAGCCCATTCTGGACCTTAACAGGGTCAATGAGCACTTGTGTGTCCTGTGCTTTTTTAATTTATTTAAACTTATTTTTATACCGCCTTTCTAATATTCAAAGCGATTTACAGTTAACCAGCAATCTAACAGGGTCTTAAAAGCCACACTGTTGTACAGAGAACAGCAGCAATGTAACTGTATAACTATATGACAATAAAGTGCATCAAACTCTGAGCTGTTTACAGTGTTGGTGTAGGTGCGAGTCTGTTAGTATTCAACTTTTTTAGGCTTTATACAGTGTATTGGGGGTTTGTTAGCAGTATAACTCTAGGGTGGTTGAGTCTCTAGGTCTGAGGTTGTGTTGTATTCCTCTTGGAAGAGAGATGTTTTTAGTTTGTTTTCCTGAATTCAGTCAGGTCAGAGAATCCTCTTAATGTTGGGGTAAGGCGTTTCATAATGGAGAGGCAAATAAAGTGGAGGAGTGGCCTAGTGGTTGGGGCAAGGTACTTCAGGCCGGAAGGTCGGGGGTTCAAATCCCACTAGAGGACAGCAACCTTGGGCCGGAAGGACTGGGGTTTCTAGTCCCACAGGTGCTCCTTGTGGTCTTGGGCAAGCCACTTAACCCTCCATAGCCCATGTTCCCTGTAAAATAGTTATCTCCAAGTTAAATGCCCTGTTCAATGTAATTTCAGTTTGTTCAATGTAAACCGCACTGATGCAGAATAGCGCGGTATATAAGAGAATGTAAATAAATAAAATAAATAAAGTGAATGCTTAATTGCAGGTGGACTGCTTGCTCTTTATTTTCTGAGTCGGGATTGTGAGTAGGTTGAGGGTGGAATTTCTTCATAGCCTTTCATTTTTTGTATTGGAAATAGGGATCTAGAGATAGGTGGTGAATTCATTTTGTAGGATTTAGAATATAGTGGTAAGTACTGTCAAACGGCTGCCTGGGTGAGAATCTTCACACTCTTGGCAAGTGCATATATCTATATGATTTGCAAGGTATTGTGGGCAATGTAGTTCATTCACACCAGACACGGCTGCTGACAATAATTTAGTTGTGCTCTTGGGTAAAGCCAATAAGATATTTATTTATGGGGTTATTTCTCCCAACACAGATATGCTTGGTAGCACATAAATTAGGTTACTTGCTTTCAGTGTTAACTTGGAAAAACAAAGTTAAAATCAGGAAAACAACAAATGAAAAGCCACAAAGCAAGAAACAAACTGTTCTTTTCAGGTTAACTTGTGATTACTTCCCACATAGATACAGAAGTGATTCTCTCCTAGCTCACAAGCAATTAGGTAAGGCTTAATTGCTAGCAGTTACCAGCTGAAACCCCTTAGCTGGCTTGCCTTCCACTGTGTGGGTCAAATCCTGCTTCAGGAGCTTTTCTGAGTAGATTAAAGAACAAATTTGTATTTCTTTGTGATGGTTGCTGTACTTTATAACAGAAAGTTACCAACGGAGTTTAGATAGAGAGCAGTCCATATAAACAGGATCCTCATCTGCTATTATTCCCCCTTGTTCAACAAGCATGTGTTCAATATCATGGATTGGCACAGATGAATCTCTCAATGGAGCATTTTCAGGAGAATACTTGTTTCCCTGCTGTCTTTCAAGGTTATAGCTAGGGCATAGATCAGTGTTCATACCTGAGCTTCCATTGCTGCTAGAGTTCCTCTCTATATAGCCTGGCCAGTATGTAGTCCAGTTCTTATGTCCAGCCTTCCAATCCAGATCCCTGGACACTGGATCTCTCTTCACATACCTTCTGGCACAGGTCTTAGGGTCCCTTTCACGTGCAGCCGTCTCCCTCACAGGTAGCCTCTGGTGATTCCTAGCTCTGCAGCACCATTCCTCTGGCTTTCCCCAGTCCAATGGTGTATGCTGGCCCTTGGAATACCTCCCAGTATACGTACTGCTTTGGACTCTTCTAGACCTCTCAAAGGCTTTTCTCTTCCTTCTTCCAAAGGGTCTCTTTCCCTCTCTGTCCGTCCGGTTTGGTTTCTGCTTCTGATGATCCTTCAGATGAAACTGATGATCAAACTCAAGCTGATTCTCAGGATACTGAGGACAATTCTCTGGATATCCAAGGTGATCATGAAGATGGTCATCTGTAGAATAAACTCTACTCTTATTCTACTTAGATGAGTGCTCCTCCCTAACACAGCGCAGCTGTGCTGAATCAGGCCCTGCCCTTTGAGATGAGTGCTTAGGGATTACCTCATAGCCCTCCTGATTGAACACACGTTTCCCCACTTCAGCTCCTCTAATGGCTGTTGGAAACCTGGTGCATTCTGGGACTGGTAGTCTTTTATGGCAAAATTCTGTTTTCTTATTTCTACCAGAACTGACAGGTTGCTTGTTCAGAGTCACTTCACCTTTTCTATAGCTCCTTCCTGAGCTATGATAAGCTTCCTTATCACAGTACTTTGTACTTGATTCTGGCTGAGATGGGAAGCCAATGTAGTTGCATTAGTATGGGGGTAATCTGAGATCAGCGAGGGGCTCCAAAGATTATTTGGGCCGCAGTGTTCTGGGCCATCTGTAGAGGGTGGAGGGTTTGTTTTGGTAGGCTTTGATAGATGATGTTACAGTAATTCAGTACAGGTGCAATCATCATCTGGCAGACGATTCAGAATAGTTCTGGAGAGAGTAGGGGGTGGAGATGTTTCAGGGTTGTTAGTTTATGGTAGACGGAGGCAGTTATTCTTTTTATGTGAGGTTGGAAATTCAGCTGTTGGTCTGTTATGCCCAGATATACTTTTGGAAGGAAACCTTGCCCTCCATGATTCAAGCAGTGTGCCAAAGGGAGTTCTTGGCTTCTCTGGATATGGCTGAGGATTTGACACTCAAAACTGTCTTCTTCCGAGCTGCGGGCTCTGTCTTGCTGAGAACCTTATCTCTCTTCTTTTTTCTTTTTTTTTTTTTCTAAGGAGGCCGTTTTCATTCAGTCTGTGCTTTCCTACTTACCTAAGGTGATTTCTTATCTTCATGTGAATCAGGTGGTCTGTCAGCCCTCCTTATCTAAGATAAAGATTTTCAGCTTGTGGATGTCTGGAGGGTGCTTCTACGGTACATGGAGGTTACGAATTCCCTTCATAAGTCCAAACATCTTTCTGTGCTGTTTGCTGGCCCAAGCAAGGGTGACTTAGTGGCCAAGTTGGGTTTAAGGTGCTAGATAAGGAGGCCATTGCTTTGGCATATCTGTTGTGGAACTGGCTGGTTCCGGAGTGTTTGCGCGCCCGTTTCTAACCAAGCACAAGCTTCCTTGTGGGCAGAGCAGAGTTCAGTAGCTCCTGCAGACATTTGTCAGGCAGTAACGTGGGCATAATTTGTTTTGTTGTAACTATCCATTGGGTGTAGTGCTGGAAGATGAGACCCCCAGGTTGGAAGGCACTCAACTAGCTACTGGGGAAGAGCTGAAGACTTTTCAGAGTAAAGCCAGCATTTATGATGTGGTTGGATCAAAGCCCTCGGGACGTCTGCTGCTGATGTAGCTGCGCATGAAATGAGAGTCAGAAGCTGTAAAGATGTCTTACACATTGGAACATGGAACGTACGAAGCATGAACCAAGGGAAGTCGGAGGTGGTCAAGAATGAAATGGAACGTGTACAACTTGATCTGTTGGGTGTCAGCAAACTGAAATGGACTGGCATCGGGCATTTTGCATCAGAAGATCACATGGTCTACTATGCTGGTAATGAAAGACAAAGAAGAAATGGTGTTGCATTTATAATAAAGAAGAAACTTGCAAGAACTGTAATGAAATACAATGCAGTCAGCGAACGCTTAATCTCTATTCGTCTACGAGGAATGCCTATCAACACAACTATAATTCAAGTATATACCCCAACAACAGCTGCAGAAGAGAATGAAATTGAAGAGTTCTATGAACAAGTACAAGCTGAAATTGACAGAACATGCAAACAGGATATCCTGATAGTCATGGGTGATTGGAACGCAAAGGTTGGCAACAAAGAAGAAGACAAAGTAGTTGGAAAATATGGACTTGGCAACAGAAATGAAGCTGGAGAAAGACTGATAGAATTCTGCAAGACCAACGATCTATTCATCTCGAACACCACCTTCCAGCAACACAAGCGGCGACTGTACACATGGACTTCACCCAATGGATTGTATAAAAATCAAATTGACTACATCTGTGGAAGTCAACGATGGAAAAGCTCTATAACATCAACAAAGACAAAACCTGGAGCTGACTGTGGTACAGATCATCAACTACTAGTATGCAAACTGAAGCTAAAGCTGAAAAAGAGCAAACCACTCATGAATGCAGCAAAATATGACCTTGAGAATATACCACTGGAATTTAAAGACTGCCTGCAAAATCGATTTGCTGCTTTAGATACAAATGATAGAGTTCCAGAAGAGTTATGGAATGACATCAAGAAGGTTGTGTTGAAAGAAAGCGAGAAGTCTCTACAAAAGGTAAAAAAGAAAAAACGGCCAAAATGGATGACGGAAGAAACTCTGAAAATTGCCCAGAAACGCAGAGAAGCTAAAGCCAGAGGAGAAAGAGAGACAATCACAGAACTCAACAGAGATTTCCAACGTGCAGCAAGACAGGACAAGGAAAAGTACTACAATGACGCATGCAAGGAAATAGAAGCAGAAACTATTAGAAGAAGAACAAGATCAGCTTTCCTAAAGCTACGAGAGTTAAAGAAAAAGTTCCAGCCTCGAATTGGAATGTTACAAGATGCTCAAGGTTCTATGTTGAATGGTGCTGAGAAGATCAAGAAAAGATGGAAGGAATATACAGAGATTTTATATGATAAAGATCAAGTGGATCAACAGCCGTTTCAACCTGTACCTTATGATCTGGAACCATTGGTGATGAAAGAAGAAGTTGAAGCAGCATTGAAAGCCTTATGAAAGAACAAAGCACCAGGCATTGATTGCATTCCCATAGAAGTATTACAGCAATCTGATGCAGCTGTTACCATACTTACAAGGCTCTGCCAAGAAATATGGAAGACAGCATCATGGCCAACTGACTGGAAAAGATCTGTGTTTATACCAATACTAAAGAAAGGTGATCCAACTGACTGTGGAAATTATCGCACAATCGCTCTGATCCCACATGCCAGCAAGATTCTACTGAAGATTATTCAAAAGAGACTACAATCATACCTGGAACAAGAACTACCTGAAGTGCAAGCAGGGTTCAGAAAAGGGCGAGGAACAAGAGACATCATTGCGGATGTGAGATGGATCCTTGAAAAGACTAAAGAATACCAAAATGATATCTATTTGTGCTTTATCGACTATAGCAAAGCTTTTGACTGTGTAAACCATGAGAAACTCTGGGCCACATTAAAAAGCATGGGTATACCAGAACACCTGATCGTTCTCTTGCACAATCTGTACATTGATCAAGAAGCAACAGTTCGAACAGAACAAGGAGAAAAAGAATGGTTTAAAATAAGCAAAGGTGTAAGACAAGGCTGCATACTTTCCCCCTACCTGTTTAATTTATATGCAGAACAAATCATCAGAGAAGCAGGATTGTATGAAGACAACAGAGGTGTGAAGATTGGTGGAAGACTCATCAACAACCTTCACTATGCTGAAGATACCACAATACTGGCGGAAAGTGAAGATGATCTGAAACATTTGCTTCTCACAATCAAAGAACATAGTCTCAAAATGGGCCTGCACCTTAATGTAAAAAAGACAAAGATCATGACAACTGGCATAATCAACAGGTTCATCGTCGAAGGAGAAGAAATTGAAATCGTGAATAACTTTAACCTACTTGGATCAACTATCAATAAAGAAGCAACAAGCAGTCAACAAATCAGACGACGCATTGCTCTTGGCAGAATGGCTATGAAAAACCTAGATAAGATTCTCAAGAGCAGAGATGTCTCTCTCCATACAAAGATTCGACTTGTTCAAGCCATGGTATTTTCAATAACATCATATGGATGTGAAAGCTGGACAATGAAAAAGATAGACAGGAAGAAAATTGATGCCTTTGAATTATGGTGCTGGCGGCGAATACTGTGTATACCATGGACTGCCCGAAGAACAAACCAGTCTGTACTAGAGGAGATCAAACCTAAGCTTTCTTTAGAAGCTCAGATGACAAGACTTCGACTTTCATACTTTGGACACATCATGCGGAGAGAGAGATCATTAGAGAAAGACATCATGCTTGGCAAGATAGAAGGTCAATGCAAAAGAGGAAGGCCAGCAATGAGATGGATCGATACAATAACAGCAGCTATGGGTACCAGTCTGTCAACAATAAGCCGCCTGACTGAAGACCGAACACAATTTAGGATAGCTATCCAGAGGGTCGCCATGAGTCGACTCCGACTCAACGGCACTTAACAACAACAACAACAACAACGTGGGCATCCATTTCCATTTTTGTTGAGCATTACTATTTAGATGTCCACATATAGGCAGACATGGCCTTTTGGCTCTGGAGTTTTGCGAGCTGCTATGTTGTCTTCCCGCCCAGTGGTGGTGTAGCTTTGGTACATCCCACTTGTTTGGGCTGGTCTAGCAGGATGATATGAAAGGTGACATTTTACTTACCAGTTAATGTCCTTTCCTTGAGTCCTGCTAGATTGGTCCAGAGTCCGCCCCTGAAACTGTATTTGCTTTGTTCTTCTGCCTTGGTTCCCTTGGGTCCGCTGTGAATTTTATACCTAGCTCTGCAGTTTCATCTTCTGTGGACAACTTTCTTTTTATGCTTTCCTGTATGTACATCTCTACTGTTCGATTACTCGTTGCCCATGCTTGAGGGTTGTGTGAGGCTTGCCATGTTTCTCTCATATGCTTTGGGACGAATACTGAAGGGACCTCTGGTGGCTGAGGCGGACAGAGGAACGGGAGTGATGTCATTGAAACCTGGACTTTTCATTGGTTCTTTGTCTCTACCAGTCTGCTGGTAGGGGAACACAATCCACTTGTTTGGACTGGTCTAGCAGGACTCAAGGACAGGGCATTATCTGGTAAGTAAAATGTCACCTTAATCAGGCTTCAAAGTCATTGAGTGTAATACCTATTGCATTTGTTCTGATTGTAATTGCGCATATTATTATGCATCAGTAAATCGACGGATGAAAGCAAGAAGCACTTAGAATCTGAAGAAGTAACTGTTCGTCAACTTCTGCACAGTCTGAGGGAGGAGAGCACGAAGTCAGAGAAGCTGGAGAAAGAACTTAGGACCACCAGACACAGGTAGAAAAGCTGCAGTGATAGCCAAGGCCCTGAAATGTGAAGGTGGCTTAGTCATCAACAGTCGTTAATGCACTTCACAAACCTAGGTCCTCTGATAGTAAATCCCTTTCTTGGAATAAATATTAATGCTTATGTCAAATAAAATTGATGTCAGCCAGGTGGCTGGACTAGATTCACATTTAAGAAAGTGTTGCCCTACACACCATTCTGAGCTGTTTTTATTCCCCTTGGACTTCTGTCAGAGTTTATAGCAGCTCTTAAAAATATATGAAAGAGGAAATGTGCAAGATGTCCATTACTCCTCAGGTCTCCTGTGGTCTTTCCTTTAGGTTAGCAGAAATGGAACAGAAAGTGATTGCTGTATCGGAGCGTGAGACTCAGACAGAAGAGAAGACCAAAGACGAGGAGGAGGACCGCACCGTTGCTGATGTTGGTATCAAGGGTGTAAAGAGAGTCCCTCTTGCATTTACACAGTTCCTGCCTGTATGGATACAGCACTGGTGTAGTAGATTACCAGACCAAGAAAAGACACCTGAGGCCTTCGTGAAATCAAACAGTTTTAATAGCATGCGAGAACTCAGTGGAATAGCTTCCAAAAAAACTGAGCCCCCTGGGCAAAGGTTTCAGTTACATTTATAGACTTTTAGTTATATGTAAACTAATAATTTGTTATCACATTCTAGCTACTTCATGATAGGCACATATTAAGTTCCCCTTGATCTCTCACCAATAGAGGTCAGCTGGGGCGTGTTATGTAAGGTGAGAAGCTGCTAAACTATGCATTTCTTACTGCGTGGTTCTACTACTAAGCAGGCTACAGTGAAACAAAAGAGACAGACATTCCAGCTAGGCCACAGGCCTAGTATTTCAAGGTACATTTGAAAGCACCCTTCTGACACCACTTGTCACAAGCACAACGCCAAAACCACTAGTCTCTAGTTGTTGAGGGCGTGGTGGTTGATGTATCCTTCCTCTATCAGCTATATTTATGCTTCAAGTAAAAAGGATTGTAGTTGAGGCAAACCGAGGGTAAGGCTTATGACAGAAAAAGTTTATTTTAAACACAAGAGAACAGATCAGGTTCAAGGTTCCATTAACAGGATAAACTATAGGCTTTTGCTTAAGGTTCAGCAAACTGGTGGCAGAAACAGAAATCATCAAAGGCTTTTCAAAGTCCTCTTAAATGTAGACGCTTAGCCTTTTCACAGATAAGTGTGCCACTTTTCTTATAGTCCTTTGTTAATCATAGCACAAAGAAAACAAGGTTAATTCTCCTAGGGCAGTTTATCTTTACTCAGCCTCAATTCTGTGGGCTGCACTTCCAGGTGAATATGAAATAAGCATTCAAAATGTCCTCAAAACTCTTAGCAGACTTTTCATATAAAACAGGAGCAAAGCACAAACTCTTAAAGCAGCCAATTATCTTTTTTGCTGTTGCAGAGTTCTACCACAGCTGATAATCAGGCATGAAACACAGCTTCCTTTACAAGCTTATGTGGCAGTAAATTCCCTTTCCAAAACACACAGGAATTTACCTCCTTACTGCTAATGCCTTAAGATTACCTTTGCAAGAGGAACAATTCTTTCAAGGCTGGCTCTTCTTCAGCATTTCAATTCTAGAGCTTGACATAAAGAACAATCCATAAACATATCTTCTTCCCCCACCTCTGGCTCTGGTTCTCCCAATTGCATGGGCTCTGACTCACTCACTTGATCAGACTGCTCTGCTGACAATCTCTCTGGTGGTCTGAAAGCTTCTCCACTTACTGGCTTCCACCCCTGTTGCCAACCTGTTCAGGGAAAACAGCTCTCTGAGCTCCGGGTAGCTCAGCCTTTCTCCAGGAGTTAGCACCTGCTCTGGCTTCTCCAGCATTCCATTGTCCTTGCTGCTCTGGACTCTGTTCCTCTCCCCATCTGCTGCTTCTCTTGCTTCCTCCGCTGCTCCTCTGGCTTCCTCTCCTGCTCCTCTGCCTCTCTCCATAATCTAACCAGGGTTTATACTTACTGGGATCCAACCCCACCTCTTTCTCTCCCAGGTGTTTGTAATCTCCCTGTCTTCTGAACTTAGAATAATCAGTGCACTTGTTAGAGTGAGGGTTTTTGTCCTCGTGCTTGCAATCTCCCCCTCTTACTCTATCAAGCATTTCCTGAAACCTATTCCAGCTGGGGGTTTTCTGCTTCTGAAACATGGCTCTGGCCTTCTGACCCTGCACACCTAACGGAGGCCCCTTGATTAAGGTGAATTCCTTATGCTTTTCACCTCCCCCATGCTCTGGATGGCTGACCTTGCCACCTACCCCCCTGCTTAAGATATTACTGGTTGTTGGAGGTGATTGGGGTTCCTCCAAACAGTCTGTAATTCGGGATAAGGCATCCACGTTTTGATATGGCCCTCCTGTCCGATGCTCTACTTTAGATAGACTGGCGACTGCTGATCTTTCCTGCCAGGGCCTAAGCATATTTATATGATAGACTTGTCTGCGTCGCCTACTACTCTCCACCTCATAGGTTACTGGGCCTACCTGTCTAATCACTTTTCATGGTCCCTTCCATTGGGCCTCAAATCTTGGTGTAGCACCCGCTACCATGATTAGGACTTTCTCCCCCTGGACTAACTGGCGAGGTTTTGCCCTCTGGTCATACTGCTCTTTTTGGTGATTTTGACTGGCTTGTAAATTCTCTTCAGCAGCCCGGGAAGTCCTATTTAATCGCCCCCTTAAATCCCGTAGAAAGTGAGGGACACCCATAACCTCCTTCTCTGGCTCTATCCATTGCTCCCTTAAATATGTCAAGGATTCCCCGAGGTGCTCGGCCATACATTAATTCGTAGGGAGACACACCTAAAGAAGCTTGTGTACGCTCACTACAGGCGTACAGCACAAAAGGTAGCAACACATCCCATTCTGTCACATTCCCATCTAATCCCCGCCTTAGCATCTGTTTTAGTATTTGATTAAACCTCTCTACCAGACCATTAGACTGGGGGTGATAGGCAGCCGTTTTCACATGCTGTATCCCAAAAGTGTCCCAAACCTGGGCCAAATACTTGGACATAAAGTTAGTCCCCCTATCTGTTAATACTTCCCTAGGAAAACCCACCTCGCAAAACAGTTTCACTACTTCTAATGCTACTGTCTTTGCAGTGATATTGCGCAAAGGAACTGCCCATGGGAATCTAGTGGCCTGATCAACCATGACTAAAATATATTGAAACCCCCTAGGTGTTTTAACCAAGGGCCCAACTATATCCATGGCAATCCGTCCAGTGGGGTCAGATATTGTGGGGACCGGGATCATGGGTGCCACTGCTGGCCGGGCAGCTATGACCCGCTGACATGAGGGACAAGCATCACAAAACCGCGCGGTTTCCTTAAAGACCCCTGGCCAGTAGAAGCGTGCAAGGATCTGATCCAGAGTCCCTTGTATCCCTTGTGGCTACCCACCGGATGGTCGTGGGCGAGCCCTAAGACTAACCCCTTGAAAGCCGCAGGCACCACTAGCTGTTTCTGGACTGTCCCTGTCTGGGGATCGTGACTTTCTCTGTATAATATCTCTGTCCAACAGAAATATCGGAAGGGTATCTCACACCACTTGTGCATATTCAAATGCTCGTGTGAGTGCTGGGTCTGCCTGTTGCTCCTTTGGAAAGGTTGGAAACCTCTCAACCAACTCCACAGGCACCCAAGGTAATCCTTGGCCTGTTAGTATCCCAGCCCTCCCTTGGGCTCGCCATCGCTTCTCGTGGCATTTTTCAGCTTTCCCCTTCTTAACCTTAGAGGACGGGGAAGCCACCAGGTCATCATGTGAGGGCAAGGCCTCTAGGGAACCCCCTGGGGACCCTCCCTTTGGTCATTGGTTAAAGTCTGGGACCGGGTAGAGACAAAGGCAACCTTCTCTTGAAGGCCTTTCCCTAACCCTTCCTTAAACTGGGGCCAATCCCTTCCTAGTACTAGGTCGTGAGGAAGCTTTGGTACCACAGCCACAGGAATGCTTTTCTGTACCCCTAATCCTTTTACCTCCATTGTATACACGGGATAACAAGAAGCAGCCCCGTGAATGCAACGGATCTGGACATGACCTTCAGGTCTCCTCTGGACATTCTTTGCTTGAGCCTCAATGGCCTGCCAAAGCTTCTGAGATATCATACTTTGGTCAGCCCCAGAGTCAAGTAAAGCATTGGTAGGGATCCCCTGTATATGCCCAGATGTTTCACACTTGTACCAACCAACCCAGTACGAGCCTTACATCCTCTCTGTAAGTGTCCTAACTCTCCACAGCGAAAACATTTCCTTTGAGCCCATTTTTCTTTCTGAGTAGGCACATAAGTTTTCAGAAAACCTGTTTTATTTTCTTGTTTCATTTCTGATATACCAAAACTGGCTTCAGCCTTCACTTTTATAGCGCCCCCTCTTGGCTGACACGCTAACTCAGCTTCCTTGTACCGCTCGGTCAACAAAGTTGCCTCCTCTGTGGTTTGACAGTTTTGTTGAATCAGAAATGATTGGATTTCCTTTGGCACTGCTGCCATAAATTGTTCCAATACTATCATATCTAGAATCACATCCATATTCTTCTCCTCTGGGGTTAGCCACTTTAATGCCTTTGGAGTCTCTCCAGCCTTAAGGATTGTGGCTCGAAACATCCGGTGATATACACTTTTAGTCAACCCCAAACGGTCTCTAATAGACATTTTTACAATATCATAGTCCAGGGCTTGGGCAGCTGGAATAGCCCTATAAGCAGCCAGTGCTTCCCCTGTTAAAGAGGTCGCTAAACGCACTGCCCACTGGCTAACTGGCCATCCCATAGCATGCGCTACTCTTTCAAATGATTCTAGAAAGTCATCTATATTGTCCTCAGATGAAAGTTTGCCAAAATTAAAGGCCCCACTTGAGAGTGGGCCTACCAGCCTGTCCATTGGAAGTGATGATGGTCCTGCTGGTCCCGGCTCTCCTCCATTTTCTTGCTTCTGTGATGCAATCAGGGCAGCCACTAAGTCCAAGACAGGTTTCTGCTGCTCTTTGATAGCTGCAGCTGCACTCTCCTGAGCTTGCTCTGCCAATTCTTGCTGGCGCTGGAACTGCGCTGCCATCCATTGGAATAACTCTTTGGACTCCATCTTTGAGGATACCTGAAAAGAAAAAACAAGACACCAAGGGCGGCACCACTCAACAGCCTCCTTGTCCCCGTATGTCTCCAAAGCATTCACTTTTCCCTTTTACTTTTTATCCGAGCCAGCCCCCACCTCGGTACGGTTTACCTGACTCAGGTGTTGACTCCTGCTTCCAAAGGGTGTATTTATGGAGATCCAAACTGGACTGCTCTGCCGTCTGGCTGACTCCACTCATGGACTCCACTCATGAAGTTTCCAGCAGCCGTCCGTGCTGTGTACCACTTCCAGCAGCCGTCCGTGCTGTGTACCACTTCCAGCAGCCGTCCGTGCTGTGTACCACTTCCAGCAGCCGTCCGTGCTGTGTACCACTTCCAGCAGCCGTCCGTGCTGTGTACCACTTTCAGCAGCTGTCTGTGCTGTATACCTTGTTGCAATTATCCTTTTTGTAAATCCTGAATGGCAAAAATCCAAACTACGCCACTGTCACAAGCACAACGCCAAAACCACTAGTCTCTAGTTGTTGAGGGCGTGGTGGTTGATGTATCATTCCTCTGTCAGCTATATTTATGCTTCAAGTAAAAAGGATTGTAGTTGAGGCAAACTGAGGATAAGGCTTATGACAGAAAAAGTTTATTTTAAACACAAGAGAACAGATCAGGTTCAAGGTTCCATTAACAGGATAAATTATAGGCTTTTGCTTAAGGTTCAGCAAACTGGTGGCAAAACAAACAGAACTCATCAAAGGCTTTTCAAAGTCCTCTTAAATGTAGAAGCTTAGCCTTTTCACAAGAACAGTGTGCCACTTTTCTTATAGTCCTTTGTTAATCATAGCACAAAGAAAACAAGGTTAATTCTCCTATGGCAATTTATCTTCACCCAGCCTCAATTCTCTGGGCTGCACTTCCAGGTGAAAATGAAATAAGCATTCAAAATGTCCTCAAAACTCTTAGCAGTCTTTTCATATAAAACAGGAGCAATGCACAAACTCTTAAAGCAGCCAATTATCTTTCTTGCTGTTGCAGAGTTCTACCACAGCTGATAATCAGGCATGAACAAAGCTTCTTTTACCAGCTTATGTGGCAGTAAATTCCCTTTCCAAAATACACAGGAATTTACTCCCTTACTGCTTACGCTTTAAGGTTACCTTTGCAAGAGGAACTATTCTTTCAAGGCTGGCTCTTCTTCAACACTTCAATTCTAAAGCTTAGCAGGCTTTTCATATAATATAGGAGCAAAGCACGAACTCTTGAAGTAGCCAATTATCTTTCTTGCTGTTGCAGAGTTCTAACACAACTGATAATCAGGCATGAAACACAGCATCCTTTACAAGCTTATGTGGCAGTAAATTCCCTTTCCAAAACCCACAGGAATTTACCTCCTTACTGCTAATGCTTTAAGATTTACTGCTAATGCCTTAAGATTACCTTTGCAAGAGGAACAATTCTTTCAAGGCTGGCTCTTCTTCAGCATTTCAATTCTAGAGCTTGACATAAAGAACAATCCATAAACATATCTTCTTCCCCCACCTCTGGCTCTGGTTCTCCCAATTGCATGGGCTCTGCCTCACTCACTTGATCAGACTGCTCAGCTGACAATCTCTCTGGTGGTCTGAAAGCTTTTCCACTTCCTGGCTTCCACCCCTGTTGCCAACCTGATTCAGGGAAAACAGCTCTCTGAGCTCTGGGTAGCTCAGCCTTTCTCCAGGAGTTAGCACCTGCTCTGGCTTCTCCAGCATTCCATCGTCCTTGCTGCTCTGGACTCTGTTCCTCTCCCCATCTGCTGCATCTGCTGCTCCTCCTGCTTCCTCTGCTGCTCCTCCTCTTCTCCTCTAGCTCTCCATAATCTAACCACGGTTTATACTCACTGGGATCCAACCCCACCTCTTTCTCTCCCAGGTGTTTGTAATCTCCCTGCCTTCTGAACTTAGAATAATCAGTGCACTTGTTAGAGTGAGGGTTTTTGTCCTCGTGCTTGCAATCTCCCCCTCTTACTCTATCAAGCATTTCCTGAAACCTATTCCAGCTAGGGGGTTTCTGCTTCTGAAACGTGGCTCTGGCCTTCTGACTCTGCACACCTAACAGAGGCCCCTTGATTAAGGTGAATTCCTTATGCTTTTCACCTCCCCCATGCTCTGGATGGCTGACCTTGCCACACACTACACTGGGACAATAATAATTAGATACCTTGCCTACAGTGTTCAGTAGAGAGAGTGACCACAATTCTAGGTACCAGCTAATGTGTTTCCCTAAGCTATCCTGGCCCCCAGAATTGTCCCAAAATAAACTAGAGATTTCTCACCCAGCTATCTAGTTGTCACATTATATAATGACCTGTTGTCCAGTGTAGTGGGCTTGATTCTTCTTCCTTTCTTGGTCTTTGTACCTCTGCTGGGGTTGGAAGATCCTCAATCTTCTGTGGGATCTTGTTGCATTTCTCCTGTTGGTATCCTTCAGGCCACTTCTTTCTCCTGCGGTGTCTCTTATGGAAGGGGTGGGGCTTCCTGGGGGCCACTCCTCCAGCCTAGGAAGCGAGGCTTACGGGTGGTAGAAAATCACTCCTCTTGACACTGCTAAGAATAATTTAGATTAGTGGAATATAAATTGATGTAAATACAAATAGTTTCCTGTAGGTGTTGTAGTCCTGCTCCTTGTACAGGGTTTACTGTCCCCCTGCTGTACACAGACGAGCTTTGGTCCAAGTTTCAGCTTGTGGCTATCCTATTGTACACACATCAGCCCTCACCCTTCTCATAGTAAGCGTCTTTATCCGTACACACCAGTCCAGAGAGAGAAAACCTTTCTAATTGATCTAAGGCACCCCTTACTGCAAACTTTCATTGTTCTTAGAAGGTCCCATCAGTAAGTGTGCGTTCTGCCATTTCAAAGTTCATTATAGTCCTAATGAGACTTGTTATAACTAGTTGTATTGTTAAAGATGAGGGAATTCACGTATCGTCATTTTGATTATGATGGTGTTTTTATTTTGAATAGAAAGAGCTTTTTAGATCTACCCATAATTGCCACAGCCCGTTAATGTTTAACGAGCGATACAATCCTCGACCCTAGCTTGTGTTCTTTGCTGACTGCTGAATGTTCTTTCCTGTGCAGTTTGAGAGCGAGGTGGAGAGTCTGAAACTTCAGATTAAGTCTCTGTGTAAGGAGCTTCAGGAAGCCCACCTGAAACTGAATGAAGCCGAACTGCTGAAGAAGAGACTCCAGGAAAAGTGAGAGCAGAGAAAGTACTGGGGCTTTCCGTAGGGGATAAGGGGGGTCATCCAGCACCTGCCACCTGTGGTGGGATTTGAACTGCCATCAGCAGGAAGGCAGGTCTTACTTCAGTAGGGAATGGCCTTGCTTCAGAAAAGAAGCACAGGATGAACTGGGAACAGAATGGGAAACATTTGGGGGATTTGTAGGGCTGTTGCTGAAATGGATTTCCCCTCTTAGCTGCAATCGGTCTTGTCAGCTGGCCCATCCTCTAGCAGAGTCTAATTCTCCCTCTTACAGGAGGCACCGGTGCCAGGAAACTGGACTGTGAATGAACTAACGGATGGCTCTTGGTAAAGTGCTGTTTGTTGCAGTTTGTGCTGTCCAGCCTACCTGGCTTTTGGAAAAACAGCTGAGTTGGGTCATGGGGCCCATGTATTATAAGCATTATATAATGGACCCACACACACGCACACGCATGAAAGGAATCCAAGACAAGTCCCCAACGAGAAAGAGTTGAGTAGAAGGCCGAGCTGCATATTTATTAATCTGAAGCACAGCAAATGCAAAATAAGGTTTTGCTTTATGTTAAGAAGCAAAATAATAGTTTTGCTTCTCTTTAGTGATAACAAAGGCCTTTAATTACCAACTTCCCACAGTGTGCGCACACAAGCATCTGGAGATGCTGAGCAAAGGCGCTCTGACCTGTCCCCTAGGGTAGCTACAGTATTAATTATTTTCTCAAAGAGAAGTTTTAAGTGTAAGTAATCACAATGTGTCCTTAAATGTAGCTTCAGGTTCTGAAGGTGTACAATTTGCTTTTATATTTGCCACCGACATAAAAAATGACACATTCCAACATGCTTTGTTTTTATCTATTTTTTAAAAATCTATTTTAAAGATTTTATTCTAAAGGCCACTTATAAATGAACCTTACTCATGCATAGACTGAGTCTACATCGGTTTGCTTTTACTTTTATTTCCTGGGCTATCCCAATTAAGTTTGGGGTAAGTTTTCTCACATTGAAACCTGTCTTGCACACAGAAAAGGGCTTTTATAAAATTGCACTTCTGCATGCATGGAAAGTGTGCCCCTACTTTAATGCGCTTTCTGCATAGGTGTTCCCAGGGTAGAATTTGGGAGCTGCGATGGGCATGCATTTTTTATAAAGTAGGCATGTGTGCACGAGGCATATCACTTCTGTAGAGCAGGCGGTATCGGGGCTGGATGTGGGGCCTAGTTTATAAAGGCACATAGAGGCATGGGTTACCGTGTTAAAAATAGGCATTTTGGGGATTTCTGTCATAAAATTACCCCAACCCATGCAAGCTTGTATTCAGGATCAAACCACCTCATTTTCAGGGGAATCCAAAGTACTTAAAATAACTAGAATGATTTTTCTCTGTGAGTAATTAGTTATCGATTAAAAGATAACTTTTGCAGCAGTGAGCATATGTCCTCTTGGTAGCTCTTCAGTATTTCCCCACTTTCCTGTCTGGAAGAAGCCACACTGCCAGCTGAGAATAAATATCAGAGGTTTCCGGTATTTATAGACTTATTTTGGTGTTCGCAGGTGCCAGACCCTTGACCAAAAACTCTTTGAAAATGAAGTTGATGTGGGAGAAAAGCAGCAGCTGCAATACGGCGTGAGGAAGCTGGAGCTGCAGGTGGAGAGTATGAGGGAGGAAATCAAACTGGAGCAAGGCAAAACGGAAAGTGAAAAGTGAGCAATAGATGGGGGAGCGGGGCAGGGGCGGGGCGGAAATCAAACTGGAGCAAGGCAAAATGAAAAGTGAGCGTCCGATTGGGGGGGGGCAAGGGGGTTACCTCTTAAGTAAACCTATTACAAGTCTCTGATTTGTGACCCCAGTATGTCTGATTGTCTTTTGCTGGGCCTCTCCTACAAGGTCCTTAAAAGAGAGAGAGGCAGCCGTGCCCTCAAATTTGACAAATTCTAAGATTTAAAGTTATTAATCCAGTATTCTCACTTTGAGATAACAAGACAACTTAATCCCCTCCTCTTTTTAGGTGAATAGCTGCTAATGCCTCACCCCAGCTGAGGATCCTCTGTGCTTATCCCAGGCTTTACCCCTCACTCCCCCACAGCTAAGGATCCTCTGTGCTTATCCCAGGCTTTACCCCTCACTCCCCCCACAGCTAAGGATCCTCTGTGCTTATCCCAGGCTTTACCCCTCACTCCCCCACAGCTAAGGATCCTCTGTGCTTATCCCAGGCTTTACCCCTCACTCCCCCCACAGCTAAGGATCCTCTGTGCTTATCCCAGGCTTTACACCTCACTCCCCCACAGCTAAGGATCCTCTGTGATTATCCCAGGCTTTACCCCTCACTCTCCCCACAGCTAAGGATCCTCTGTGCTTATCCCAGGCTTTACCCCTCACTCCCCCACAGCTAAGGATCCTCTGTGCTTATCCCAGGCTTTAGCCCTCACTCCCCCCACAGCTAATGATCCTCTGTGCTTATCCCAGGCTTTACCCTCACTTCCCCCACAGCTAAGGATCCTCTGTGCTTATCCCAGGCTTTACCCTCACTTCCCCCACAGCTAAGGATCCTCTGTGCTTATCCCAGGCTTTACCCCTCCCTCTCCCACAGCTAAGGATCCTCTGTGCTTATCCCTGACTTTAACCCTCCCTCTCCAACAGCTAAGGATCCTCTGTGCTTATCCCAGGCTTTACCCCTCACTCCCCCCACAGCTAAGGATCCTCTGTGCCTATCCCAGGCTTTACCCCTCACTCCCCCACAGCTAAGGATCCTCTGTGCTTATCCCAGGCTTTACCCCTCACTCCCCGCACAGCTAAGGATCCTCTGTGCTTATCCCAGGCTTTACCCTTCACTCCCTCCTCAGCTAAGGATGCTCTGTGCTTATCCCAGGCTTTACCCCTCACTCCCCCACAGCTAAGGATGCTCTGTGCTTATCCCAGGTTTTTCCGTTCACTCCCTCCTCAGCTAAGGATCCTCTGTGCTTATCCCAGGCTTTACCCCTCACTCTCCCCACAGCTAAGGATCCTCTGTGCTTATCCCAGGCTTTACCCTTCACTCCCTCCTCAGCTAAGGATCCTCTGTGCTTATCCCAGGCTTTACCCTTCACTCCCTCCTCAGCTAAGGATCCTCTGTGCTTATCCCAGGCTTTAACCCTCACATATGTGTATTCTGGTAACACAGTTTCTTTATCGTTCCCTCCAGTGCAATCCAGACCATTGAGTTGTCCTCCTCCACCTGCAGTTTGGAGACTGAGCCTGCCAAGCCTTGATGATGTCACTCTACTTAGGTTACTGGCTCCTCCCTTCAGGCTCAGTATTCTCAGTCTCCAGATAGCTTCCACTGAAGAGGCAATAAAGAAGGAATTTGGTGGTTTAGGGTTTTCCTGGGTATTCACTTGTCAGCGGTTTCAGAGGGATACTTGTCCTCTTAAGTTAAATCAGGCATCTCTGCTGTGTACATTTCCGTCTTGCTTGGGATGCTGGATACAGATGTACCTGCATGTACCAGGCCACTGCAGAGACTACCTTGGAGTGATGTCATGCCATTTCTTTTCATGATGGTCACCTTGGACTGGAAGGTGCTCTTTTCCTGTAAGATACAGCTTGCAGGTTGCTTTTGGCCCAGCGACCTTCTTAATCCAGCCCACTTGGGCACAATGGCAGCGTTAAAAACAGCAGCTAGGGCGAACGGTGCATCCACGCTGCAAACGCAGGCCATGCACAACTGGGCAGAAGTCTCACACGGCAGGAAAGTGCTGGAGCTCGTCCCTGCTATTGCTTTGTGCCTGTAACATAAGCTTTTTAAAACTTGGGGGAGGCATTTCCTGTGTGCTGACCTCACGTTGCATAAAATCAGCATAAAGGGGTGCTCTCTGCAAGTGATAGGTCAGGAGAGTGGTGGTTGCGTTGTAGCAAATGGCAGCAGGGTGACCGGGACCTACTGAACATTAGCTGAGGAGGTCTGTGGCATGACAGTGGCAGCAGTATCGGCTGGAGGGGAGAGGCAGATGTTGGCGCTGTGGGGTGTAAGAGGTACGAGAGAGGATGATGGGAGAAGAGGGGAAAGAGGCAGTAGAAGGATGCTTGGGGAAAGAGGAAAGGGGGGGATGCTGTAACCCCTCTTCTCAAGTCGCTTCACTGGCTCCCATCTGTTTCCAAATCCAGTTCAAACCTCTCCTACTTACCTACAGGTGCATTCGTTCTGCGGCTCCTCACTGCCTTTCCTCTCTTATCTCACTGTACACCCCTCCTCGGCAACGCCGCTCCTTTGGCAGATCCCTTCTATCTGTGCCCTTCTCTGCCACTGCCAGCTCCAGACTTCATTCATTCTGTGACTCCTCACTACCTTTCCTCTCTTATCTCACTCTACCCCCTCCTCGGCAACGCCGTTCCTTTGGCAGATCCCTTCTATCTGTGCCCTTCTCTGCCACTGCCATCTCCAGACTTCATTCATTCTGCGGCTCCTCACTGCCTTTCCTCTCTTATCTCACTCTACACCCGTCCTCGTGAACTCCGCTCCTTTGGCAGATCCCTTCTATCTGTGCCCTTCTCTACCACTGCCAGCTCCAGACTTCATTCATTCTGCGGCTCCTCACTGCCTTTCCTCTCTTATCTCACTGTACACCCCTCCTCGGCAACGCCGCTCCTTTGGCAGATCCCTTCTATCTGTGCCCTTCTCTGCCACTGCCATCTCCAGACTTCATTCATTCTGCGGCTCCTCACTGCCTTTCCTCTCTTATCTCACTGTACACCCCTCCTCGGCAACGCCGCTCCTTTGGCAGATCCCTTCTATCTGTGCCCTTCTCTGCCACTGCCAGCTCCAGACTTCATTCATTCTGCGACTCCTCACTACCTTTCCTCTCTTATCTCACTCTACACCCGTCCTCGTGAACTCCGCTCCTTTGGCAGATCCCTTCTATCTGTGCCCTTCTCTGCCACTGCCATCTCCAGACTTCATTCATTCTGCGGCTCCTCACTGCCTTTCCTCTCTTATCTCACTCTACACCCGTCCTCGTGAACTCCGCTCCTTTGGCAGATCCCTTCTATCTGTGCCCTTCTCTACCACTGCCAGCTCCAGACTTCATTCATTCATTCTGCGGCTCCTCACTGCCTTTCCTCTCTTATCTCACTGTACACCCCTCCTTGGCAACGCCGCTCCTTTGGCAGATCCCTTCTATCTGTGCCCTTCTCTGCCACTGCCAGCTCCAGACTTCATTCATTCTGCGACTCCTCACTACCTTTCCTCTCTTATCTCACTCTACACCTGCCCTCGTGAACTCCGCTCCTTTGGCAGATCCCTTCTATCTGTGCCCTTCTCTGCCACTGCCATCTCCAGACTTCATTCATTCTGCGGCTCCTCACTACCTTTCCTCTCTTATCTCACTCTACACCCGTCCTCGTGAACTCCGCTCCTCTGGCAGATCCCTTCTATCTGTGCCCTTCTCTACCACTGCCATCTCCAGACTTCATTCATTCTGCGACTCCTCACTGCCTTTCCTCTCTTATCTCACTGTACACCCCTCCTCGGCAACGCCGCTCCTTTGGCAGATCCCTTCTATCTGTGCCCTTCTCTGCCACTGCCAGCTCCAGACTTCATTCATTCTGCGGCTCCTCACTGCCTTTCCTCTCTTATCTCACTCTACACCCATCCTCGGCAACGCCGCTCCTCTGGCAGATCCCTTCTATCTGTGCCCTTCTCTGCCACTGCCAGCTCCAGACTTCAGCTCCACCTTATTGCTCCATATGCCTGGAACAAATTCCCCGAGTCAGTGTGTCAGGCTCTTTCTCTGGCCTTATTCAAATCCAGGCTGAGACCCACCTCGTTGAGGCCGCTTTTGGATCTCGGTGCTCCTCATTCTGTTGTCCACTGCTTGTGTATCCTTCCATGCTCTAGTCCCCTGATTCGCTGTGTGATTTGTCTTGATTAGATTGTACGCTCTGATGAGCAGGGACTGTGTCTTGCATCTGTACTGCGCTGTGTACACCTCGTAGCCCTTTACAGATTATTAGCAGTAGCAGAGAAGGAGTCAGGAGCTTGGATGCTTGGGGTGGAGCTAGATTAACTGAATGCACAGGTAATGTCAGATACAGACTTTACTTTCAGCAAGTAAAATAAAATGGGCATAATTTAATCAGCAAAGGTATGTATGTGTCACCCCCCCTCCTGCCTCCCCACATTGGCCTACTTGCTGTACATTTCTTTTCAATATAGCCCAATATCAAAACGAGTTTGACGCCACAACTCTAGAGCCTGCAGCTGGAGGAGCTTTACTCCATTTCTGGCACGAGGATGCCCACCGTGGCACTTCCGGGCCTTCCGGCAGGTTTTTTTTTCCTCCAGATTAAGAGCATCAGTTATACCCTGGTTTAAAAATTAATCTTAACATTTTTCTCTTTCATGTCTGTTAACAAGATTAAGTGATTTCTGCTTTCTTGCTGCAGGTCAGAGTCAACCAGATTACAGGCTGCATTGGAGCAGCTGAGGGCTGAGCACGCCGATACCTGGAAAAGGGCCGAAGAACTGAGAAACCAGGAGGTAAATGTGTCGGGGAAAGCCAGACACGGTCCGTTCACGTGTGGCCCAGTCTGACTGTCGCATGTTGTTAGTGCTGTTGAAATTGATGCCAAGCGGTGTCTGTCTCTTCCTACTATGCAGCTCGTTTACTCTCTTGTTAACTGCTTATTTTTATCTTACCATACTCCAGTTCCCAGTTTCGCTGTGGGTTTCATCTTGATTAGACTGTAAGCTCTGACGAGCAGGGACTATGTCTTACAGCGCTGCGTACGCCTTGTAAATGATTAGTAGTAGTAGAATTCCATTTTAAAGTATTAGATGCTGTTCAGTAACTCATTTTTCTCTTCCAGTCAGAGAAAACGGAAACAGCGACAAATGAACTGAATGACAAACTGCAGAAAGCTGAGAAAGCTTTGGCTACAAAACAGATGGAGATAGATAAGCTGAAGCTAACTTATGCTAGCCAGGAACAAGAAATGGAAACCATTTCTCTCCTGCAGACTCAGGTACCAGTCTCCTCTCCTTTCCTGCGGACTCTGGTACCACTCCCCTCTCCCTTCCTGCGGACTCTGGTACCACTCCCCTCTCCCTTCCTGCGGACTCTGGTACCATTCCCCTCTCCCTTCCTGCGGACTCTGGTACCATTCCCCTCTCCCTTCCTGCGGACTCTGGTACCACTCCCCTCTCCCTTCCTGCGGACTCTGGTACCATTCCCCTCTCCCTTCCTGCGGACTCTGCTATCATTCCCCTCTCCCTTCCTGCGGACTCGGGTACCACTCCCCTCTCCCTTCCTGCGGACTTGGGTACCACTCCCCTCTCCCTTCCTGCGGACTCGGGTACCACTCCCCTCTCCCTTCCTGCGGACTCGGGTACCATTCCCCTGTCCCTTGCTGCGGACTCGGGTACCATGCCCCTCTCCCTTGCTGCGGACTCGGGTACCATGCCCCTCTCCCTTCCTGCGGACTCGGGTACCATGCCCCTCTCCCTTCCAGTCCGTAAAGGCAAAAGGTCATCTCTTCTCACCATTATTTTTAGATTAGGTTTAGCTCATGTCTGTTCTCTGGGAACTCAAGATGAACTGCATTCAGGTAGATATTGGTAAGAGATTTGTAGTCTTGTTTTCGTTTGCAGTCAGCGTTTCAGAACTGCATCTTTCACAGTTTCCCTCCCCTTCCATTTTCAACGGCTCCCTCCTCTCTAACCTTTTTATCTCCAGCTGTTGGCTTCAGCCTCTGTTCTGCAGCTGCTTGAGCCTGGGGAGCTGTGATCCAAGGCCGCCGGCCTGTCCACTGGGCAGGTGAGGCGGCCGCCTAGAGCAGCATGCCTCCATGGATGGCATGGCACATATGGCCTGCTGCCCTCTCCCTTCCCCCCCATGCTGAGCCACACCATGCAGCTGCTGATTCTGGCAGAAGGGGGTCCGTGCAGCTTGGCTCAGCAGTAGCAGTCCACGGCAGGCCATGGGCTTCTGCACCCCTGACATTGTCTCAGAGGGGGTCAGAAGTGGCAAGCCATGTGTGCCGAAGCACATGTCCTGCTGCTGCTGGACGTCTCCCGAACCTGCCGCCTGAATCGGTGGCTGCGTGGTTCAGCACAGGGAGGGGGGAGGACAGCATGGCTCGGCGTCCGGCGGGGGGGGGGGTGCAGCACAGCCAGGGCTTCTACCTAGGGTGGCAGAAACCCTTGGGCCAGCCTTGCTCTGACCGTGGCTCCTTTCACCTCTCTGTGGGTCCCCTGCAGCTTCCTTCAGCCGTTTCAGAGGCAGTGAACTTGTGGGAGGAGTGGCTCAGTGGTTGGGACAGGTTACCTCAGGCTGCAGGGCTGGGGGTTCAATTCCCATATAGGGACAAGTAACCTCAGGCCAGAGGGACTGGAGTCTCTAGTCCCATGGCCACTCCTTGTGGCCTTGGGCAAGCCACTTAACCCTCCATTGCCTCAGGTACGCTTAGATTATGAGCCCTACGGAGATGAGGGAATAAAAAGTGCCTGTTTAGCATCTATATCTGTAAACTGCTCTGATACACATAGTAAAGAGGCGGTATATCAAGTGCTTAAACCATAAACCATACAAATACCCTGACAGCCAAAATTTGAGGCTTAAGTTTCAAAAATGATTTTTTGAATGTCCGAGTGACCCTTGAAACATCTGGAAATGTGGTAATTTTGGCCACCAAAGGTAATAGTACCACAGCCCAACTACCCTCCCTTCTCGACACTTATATAGTATTGAAGTAAAGCCCTGATGTACATAGTATTGTATATAGCACATGTTGTAAATAGCTCACCAAGAATCAACGACACTCTATACACACACACACACACACATATTCACTGTTCAATGCATGCACACACTAGACACAATATTTTATCGATTGTTTGCTGTGGAGACCGCCTTGATTACAGGAGAAGGCGGTATAGAAATCTGTTTAAATAAATAAAATAAATTAATCTTTCTTTATGAGAGAAATTTTCAGAATAGGAACGTTGTCCATCTCTGCAGCCAGTGAGACCAATAGAGTTGCCCTGGTGGGTTTCTCATCTTGTGGAAATTCAAGGAAATGAGTAAGATCCAAACCAGGTGTGAAATATCTACCAGAGCCTGGCCTTCCTTGGTCCCTAT
Organism: Ichthyophis bannanicus; assembly: GCA_033557465.1. NCBI lineage: Eukaryota > Metazoa > Chordata > Amphibia > Gymnophiona > Ichthyophiidae > Ichthyophis > Ichthyophis bannanicus. The sequence goes on along the minus strand of CM066038.1, from coordinate 19,664,399 downwards.
TGCTGAGGGCGACAAAAGGAAATATAATACATTGGAAATAACAATCAAATCAGCATTTAAGAATTGCAACATCTCACTTTTTTCTTCATTGCCCCTTCAAGTGTCCTGTTAAGATATTTTTTTGAGAGCTGTTGCCTCGGGAGAATTCTTTGGTTGATAAGTGAGGAGTAACTAGAAGCTTATGCCTGGCTGTTTCCTTTTAATTTTAGCTATTTTCCTTGGGTCACTTGAATTGCTGATAGTAATATTTAGTTATTTTGCTCCGGCCCAAGAGTTGTAATCTTGTGCTCCCCGTCTCCATGATGGGGGCTGCAATTAAAATATAGTTTTTTCCTTTTGCTTTGTTTTGTGCTTTTTCATATAGTATTTTACTATATGTCAAATTAGAAGACTCTAGTTTAAAAAAAAAAAGAACAAAATACACCAGTCTCCCATTTTGGCACGTTCCATCATCGACGAAGCACCAGAGCTCTGCAACTTGCCGCTCCCTCCTTGGGTGTGTTTTTAAATGTAGCTTTTCTCTTTCTAGCTGGATATTTATTGTTCAGATTTCCACGCGGAACGAGAAGCCCGGGAGAAGATTCATGGGGAGAAGGAGCAGCTGGCTATTCAGCTGGAGTACATGTTGAAGGAGAATGCCAGACTCCAACAAGACCTGGACACGCAAGTGAGGTGAGGCGCTGAACCGTCACTGACCCTTCTCTTTTCTCTGGCCACTGCTTCCACTTAACTCTCTGCATCTTGGAAGACTCCTCCCCCACATCACAGGCAGTAAACCGGAGTGGAGGCAGCCTGGGGGGAGAGTTTGGCAGCAATAGCAGTGAGAGGCGACAGGGCCTCATTAAGAGGTCGGGGTGCACTGTTCTGCCCCTTTCCATTAGAAAAAAAAGCACTGGGGAGAGTGTTGAGTTTTTTCTCTTTTTTTTTTTTTCCCTCCACTGAGCTGTTTACCAAAAGGTGCACGCTGGGGGTGGCTGTGATGGCAAGCTTAGCCTCTAAGGTAGCACTCCACTGAGGATGAAATACTTGTAAATATGTCCACAGGATCATTGATTAAAAAGTACCGTCAGATCCACTTGTCTGTGCGCACTGGCTGCTGCCCCCCCAACCCCGAGATCTCTCCCTCCTTCCCTCCGTCTTCTGCATATCAGAAGGAAGTTCATCTTCACTTCACATGAATTTATTGAAAATAAAATCTTATAATGCTGATTATAAGCTTCAACAAGGCAAGAGGCAATTGGTTATACAAGAACTAACAAACCAAAAAGGACAATACATACTATTTCAAGTGTTTCTGTGCACCAAGGGGGCTTTCGAAAATTGGCCAACGGGACATCCATCCCCGTTATTCGTGTCCCCTCCCGCCGGCAGCTAACTTCCCTGCCAGTTGTATGGGGAAGGGGCGGATCGGGGCTGGACTTAGGGCAGGCGGTGGGTGGTCATCAGCCCTGGATGTACAGGTCCGATTCTAATGTCGGCCCTGTACATCCGGGGCCAGCGACCTGTATGGGGAAATTATTCCACCTCCGGGGTGGAATAATTTCCCTAGACGTCAGGCATTGGTGGCCTGGGGTGCGGATGAGGTGGGGGGACTGAGGACATTCCCCCCAGCCTGACCCTGGCCTTAAAGAGGCCACATCGTGGGTTGGGCTGTGGGGAAATTGATGCTAGTGCCAGCAGCTAGGGATTGCGGCTCTTCAATAGAGCCGCAGTGCCGTGGCACTGGACGCCATGGCGCTGCGGCTCCATTGAACTGCCCTGACAGGGCAGTCAGGCAGGGCCTGTACGTGCAGGCCTGGCTGAATCGCAGTCCCGGTCTGCACATACAGGCCTGATTGCAATTCTGATCCCGCAGGGCTAGACGTGCTCCGCAGGATCAGAATCGCGACACCCTCTGTATGTCTGGGACGGAATCAGGCCTTATATGTGTAAATGTGTGTGCATATCAGGGAGAGGTTCCCAGGGGTGTGGTTGGAGGGGAGTGCGCACTTACAGTAAATGCAAGCTTGTTCCGATGTCATTGAGCCGATTTCGACTCCTTGTGACCCTGTGGATAATCATCCCCTGACTTTTCATAGTAAGATGCAACTGAAAGTACATAGCAGGCCTTTCATCTACACACTATGAGGGTTATTCTGTCCCAACAGGACGTCCATCCCCGCTATTCGTGGCCTTCCCTACCGGTGTCTAACTTCGCTGCCGGTTGTTCGGGGAAGTTAGATGGGGGCAGGGAGGGGGGCGGATCAGGGGCAGAGTTGCGATGGACGGTCGTCAGTCCTGGATGTACAGGGCCAATTCTAATGTCGACCCTGTACGTCCAGGGTCAGCGACGTGTATGGGAAAGTTATTCCACCTCCGAGGTGGAATAACGTCCCCAGATATTGTGGATCGGCAGGCCCAGGGAATGGATGGGGCGGGGGGGGCAAGGACATTCCCCGCAGCTCAACCCTGCCATAGGTGGCTGGATCGGGGTTTGGGCTGCGGGAAATGCTTTGAAGGAGCCGGTGGCCAGGATCACGGCTTTACAATGGAGCCGCAGTACCATGGCAACCGGATGCCATGGCACTGCAGCTCCATTGTAAAGCCCTGACTGAGTTAGTCGGGCATGTCCTGTATGTGCAGGCCGAGCTGAATCGCAGTCCCGGCCTGCACGTACAGGACTGTTTGCGATTCTGATCCCACGGGACTAGATCAGAATCATGATGCCCTCTGTACGTCCGGTTCAGTCTGGACGTATAGAGGGCTTCTACGTCTGGACCGGAATTGGGCCTACAGCCTGTAGCACCTGGAATTCCAAGGTGGTCTCCCAGCCATATCCAAGAGCCCTGACCTCTGTAGCCTTTCCTCACAGGAGAGTCGCGGTATGCCCTTTATCATTGTGGTCGCCCTTCTCTGTACCTTTTTCTAATGCCGCTATATCTTTCTTGAGATGCAGAGGCCAGAGTTGCACACAATATTCAAGGTGTGGTCGCACCATGGAGCGCTACAGAGGCATTATAATATCCTTTGTTTTATTCTCTGTTCATTTCCTAATGATTCCCAACATTCTGTTTGGTTTTCTGGCTGCCACCACACAACAGAAAGCCTTAACATATTGTCCTGGATGGCAACTCCTAATGTAGAATCTAGCATTGTGTGTTTGTAGTTCAGGTTATTCCCTACATGCATCTTTTTGCACTTGTCCACATTAAATTACATCTGCCATTTGGATGCCCATTCGCTCAGTCTCAGAAGGTCCTCCTGTAATTTCTCACAATCCACATGTGGTTTAACAACTTTGAATAATTTGGTGTAATTTGCAAAGTCTGTCACCTTGCTGCTTGTTCCCAATTCCAGATAGTTTATAAATATGTTTAAAAGCACCAGTCCCAATACAGATCCTACTACTACTACTACTACTATTCAGCACTTGTAAAGCGCCATGCACTGTCACGGCCTCACCACCCGCCTCTAGCTTAGAGGGGTGTGGTTAAGAGGAACTTCCCGCTATCCGCCTTAACAAATTATTTCCCTGCAGTGTCCTCTGGGAAATGTAGTTTTGTTTTGTTAAGCTGTATGGGTGCATCAGGCAGAAAGTTGTAGTCAGGCTCAACGAGGTAAGGCAAATGACAGAAATTTATTTTGCACACAATGGTTCGAACATACCACCTACAGGATTATCTGTTCAGGATTCTTTGAGGTAGAGCATTGTCCATAAAACAAACCCAAACACAAGAATGGCTGTTCAAAGGTTCTCTATAGTTCAGGATATACAGTCTTTAACAGCAAGGATATCGAACTCCTTTTTAGCCTTGCTGGGTAAAGCACAAAAACAAATCAAATTTAATGTCTGTGGTAATTTAGCTTCTATTCAGCTTCAAACCTTTCTTGGCTACCTTCCCAGCAAAAAGGTAGAACCCAGGGGCAAAAGAAAGCGTTGTTCTCATAGCTACTTTAGCTTACCCCAGTGTCATAATTCAGGCAGCAGGTGGTTAACAAGCTTATCACAGTTCCTGGCTTGCTCCTTAGTCCCCGTAACTTCCCCTTTGCAAACACGCGGGAATCACGGCCACCCTGCTTGTTGACTATGGGTACCTTCTTTCCTTGAAGACTTTCTTTCAAGACAGCTTTTTTTCCTCTACGTTCCCATGTTTAAAGCCTGGCAAAAGGAACAATCCATGGGAGTGTCCTCCTCATTCAGCTCCACCTCGGGCTCTCCCAGCTGCATGGATTCTGACTCCCCGTCTTCCTCACAGTGCTCAGCTAACAGCCTCCCGGGGGATCTTGGAGTCTCTCTTGTTTCTGGCCCCAGTCTCGATTGCAGACGTGCTATATGCCAATTAGCACTTTCTTCTCCTGGAAGCTCAGTTCCTCTGCTCAGCACTAGTCAAGCTTCCCTTGCTTGTATCTGTGCCTCTGTTCGTGTCAGCCTGGCTTCCTGCTTCTCTTCCCCCTTCCTCATAGTGCGGCATAGGTTTATATTTCCCGGGCCCTAGCTCCAACTCCTCCCTTCCCAGGTGACGGTAATCAGCCTGACTTTGGGTACCTGAGTGCTTGGAGAATTCACTGCCATAAGGGTTCTGGGCCCTATATCCTCTCTCCCTAATTCCACTAGGCGCATGAAACGTGGGTGTCGTGGAGATTTTCTGATTCCTGGAGGTGGTTGTGGCTTTCCTACCCTGACTTGGTGAAAGGGGGCCCTTTACTAGAGTGAATTCCCTGTCTCTTCGTCCTCCCCCGGACTCCGGATAGGCCTCCTTGCCACAGCATGCAGTGCTGCACAGCTAACCTACAAGAGGTAGCCAACATACAAGAGACAGTCCCTGCCCATCAGAGTCAGGCTCATCGGCGCTTACAATCTAGTTAGAGCAATACATAAGTTAGAACAATATAGAGCATTAGTCAGTTCTGCGCATGGTACGGTTTGGTCTGTAGTTTGGCCATAACGATGGCGGGGGTTAGGGTAAGATGAGGAAGGAGTCGGGATCTGAATGCAACGGTGAAGACGTGGGTCTTCAATCTGGATTTGAAGAGGGCCAAGGAGGATGCCTGGCGCACAGACGCAGGTAGGCTGTTCCAGGCGTAAGGTGCAGCAAGGTGAAAGGAGCACAGTCGGGAGTTTGCAGTGCGTGTGAAAGGCATTGATATAAGTAATTTGTTAGCGGAGCGCAGATTTCGAGAGGGGATGTAGAGAGAGATAAGAGGTATTGAGGGGCCATGGAGTGGATGCATTTATAGGTTAGCAGGAGAAGCTTGAATTGGATGCGGAATTGAATAGGGAGCCAGTGAAGCGACTTGAGAAGAGGAGTAATGTGGGCATGGCGAGGTTGGCAGAAGATTAGTTGAGCGGCGCGATTTTGTATAGATTGGAGGGGAAGGAGGTGGCTCGCGGGAAGACCAGCGAGGAGTAGGTTGCAGTAATCAAGGTGAGAGGAGACTAAGGAGTGGATAAGTGTCCTGGTAGTGTGTTCAGAGAGGAAGGGGCGGATTTTGCTGATGTTGTAGAGAAAGAAGCGGCAGGTCTTAGCTACAAGCTGGATATGAGCGGAAAAGGAGAGAGAGGTGTCAAAGATAACCCCTAGATTGCGGGCTGAGGGAACAGGGAGGATAGTAGATTCATCCACATGGATTGAGAGAGGGGGAAGTGGGGGGGAGGAGTTAGGTGGAAAGACAAGGAGCTCTTCCGGTCTCTCTCCCTGTGGCTCCAACGACCCCGCTGCCCAGGGGAAGCCCTCCTACTGCCTGCTGCTCTTCGGGACTCTCTCCACAGCCATGCGGCTCAGGCAGCTACGGCCAAGATGGCGCCGCCCACGTGGCCTCGCCAGACTCTGCCCATAGAGAATCCTTCCTTCACCGGATTGGCCAGAGCGGGTCCCTCAGCAACGCTGACGTCAGCTCTCTCCCTCTGCGCCGAGCCAGCGAACACAGAGCTGCAGCAGCAATTCAACACAGCTCCGATCACCGCACCGAAAGACAGCATCGCGCCGGCACCCACTGCAGCAGCCATCACAAACGCCGCGCCGACAGCCGGGAGTCCTCCCATCGGCGCAGAGACAGCGGCAGGAACGATTCAAGTGCCCACAGGAGCAAGAGGCACAGGAGAGACAACGCGGCTCCCGCGGAGGGTGTAAGCAAACGCGGGAACCGCAGAGACAGTCACTCCAGATCCAGCAGCGTTAGCGCTGACAGCGAGTCCTCCCACGGCCGCAGGAAGAGCAGGCGATCAAGCTCCTATTCCAGCAGAGGACACAGGAGCAATAACTCTTCTGGGTCCAGCACCTCTGAAGCAATTTTACAGCTGCTGACACGCCTGGTGCACCAGACTGCTCCTCCAGGCCGAGAAAACAGAACTACAGCCTTGGATATACCTCCAGCAGTAACCAGGGAGAGATCCCCCACTCCGGCCTCGCCTGAGCAAACTCCTCCAAGACAGCGGAGTCCGTCTCCTTTGCTGGGCCCAGACTCAGGAGGGAGCGCAGCAGAGGAAGGGGGGCCAGTATCCCCCTCATCCAGGTCTGCTCCAAACGAACAGGAGGAGACGCAGACACAGGTGCCTGAAGACCTTACCTATCCTAAGTTCTTAAGGAAGGTCGTGGCCAAACTGGGTCTCACCAAGGAGGAAGCCTCCGACGAGAAGGATCCGGAGGTCATGAAATACCTCAGCGACCCCAAGCCGGCCTTGGCTCTTCCCCTCCACCGGAAACTCAAAGACAAGCAATCCACCCTTTGGCAGTCCCCGGCCTCCGGCCAAGCCTGCGCCAGACGCCTGGACAGCAAATACCTCCTCCAAACAGCGCCTGGCTTCGACAAGCCTCAGCTGCCCCACCAATCCATTGTGGTAGCTTCAGCGCTCAAGAGATCTAAGTCTTCACGCACACAAACTACCCATCCTCCAGGTCAGGAACCAAAGCTCCTCGACGACCTGGAGCGGAAAGTATTCCAGGGAGCGATGCTGAGTGCCAAGATATCAGCACATCAATTCCACCACCTGTTGTTCCAGGACGCCCTCCTAGCGGAGCTTAAGGGCCAACTGCTCACTCTTCCCAAGCAATCCCAGCCCTCAGCATCGGCCACGCTCCAAGAACTAGCCGAATGCTCCAAACACCTGATGAGCACGGCCTTCGATGCCTTTGACACGGCCATCCGGACGGCGGGCACGGCCATTGCGGCTCGCCGCTGGGCCTGGCTACGTGCATCCGGCCTGTCGGAGAACACCCACGACAGGATTGCTGACGCGCCCTGCCTTGGAGACTCCCTTTTTGGGGATAAGGTCGCAGACACGGTGAGCGGCCTAAAAGAGGACTGCACCACTCTGAAAACGTTAGCGGTGGACGGACTCGAACGCCCCTCCTGGTCACAGAAAGGGAGCTATTACCGCAAGCCCTTTGCCTCGTCAAAAAGATACTATGGTTCCAATCGACAGTGGCAAGCCCCGAAGTTCAAGCAAAACTACAACAAATCGTCTTTTCAGAGACAACCACAAAGAGAACGCAAGCAGAAGCAAGCAAACCCTCAGCAGTCTGGTAAGAACACATCCTCCTTCTGACAATCCGCTCCGGCTGGGCACAAGTGTCCCTTCTGCCCCGCCGGTGGGAGGCCGCTTGTCCAGCTTCCTGTCGGCCTGGCAGGAAATCACCACGGACCAGTGGGTCATCCAGATTATCCAGTCGGGCTACCGCTTACGGTTCTCCTCCCCACCGTGGCAGCGCACGCAACCCACCAGCCAACCTCCGCTGCACCTGGAAGCTGCCCTCTCAAACCTTCTGCAGCATCTCATGAGGACACAGACGATCGAGCGGGTTCCTTCCAACGAAATCAACACTGGCTTCTACTCCCGGTACTTCCTTATTCCCAAGAAGTCCGGGGGCCTCCGCCCTATTCTGGACCTCCGCAAACTGAACAACTTCCTCGTGAAGGAGAAGTTTCGAATGTACTCACTGAACTCCATCCTTCCCCTCATCAGAGCGGGGGACTGGATGGCTACTCTGGACCTGCAGGACGCTTACTCCCACATTCCAGTCCACACCTCTCACAGGAAATTCCTGAGGTTCATAGCTCTGGGTTGCCACTACCAATATCGTGTGCTTCCCTTCTGGCTCTCCCCAGCTCCCAGAGTCTTCACGAAGTGCGTAGCTGTGGCCGCGGCACACCTACGCAGACAAGGGCTCGCCATCTTTCCCTACCTGGACGACTGGCTGCTATCGGCTCCCTCTGCCCCAGAACTCAGGAGAGCAGTACGGGAGACGACGACCCTGCTGACCAAGCTGGGTTTCTTACTCAACATGGAGAAGTCTCGGTTAGATCCCACTCAATGCACGGAATTCATCGGGGCGATAATCGACACTACTGCTTCCAAGGCCTTCCTTCCCGAGCACCGGCGGAAAACCATCATCCACCTTACCAAGAAGATATCAACCGCGAAGCAGACCAAGGCCCACGACATCCTACGCCTGCTGGGTCATATGGCCGTGACTACCTCAGTCCTGCCGTTGGCCAGATTGCGCATGCGCATACTCCAGTGGCACCTGCGCTCACACTGGAAGCAACTGTCTCAACCTCTCACCACCCTCATCCCGATCAAACCAAGGGTAACCCAGAGCCTACGTTGGTGGATGGTAGCAGCCAATCTCGCTGTAGGCAAGAGCTTGCAACCCTGCGGCTATCAGCTCATCCTGACCACGGACGCCTCCTCCACGGGATGGGGAGCCCACCTGTTACACCTCAGCACACAAGGAGCTTGGACCAGAGCGGAGCAATCCCTCCACATCAACGTTCTCGAGCTCCGGGCGGTCAAGTATGCACTCCAGACCTTCATGCCCCACCTAGCTGGGAAGTCAGTCTTGATCCAGACAGACAATGTTCTACATCAACAAGCAAGGGGGTATGGGCTCACGTCCTCTCTGCAGGGAGGCACTCGAGACGTGGTCTTTGGCCCTAGCCCACAACTGCCTTCTACAAGCGACTTACCTCCCGGGCGATCAGAACGCGTTAGCGGACAAGCTGAGCAGACAGCTCCAACCTCACGAGTGGACGCTTCACGAGGAAGTGGCGGAGTCCTTCTTCCAACGTTAGGGGTATCCACAGATCGACCTCTTTGCGACCGAGGTCAACTCCAGATGCCCCCTCTTCTGCTCGAAACACCCATCACCTCAGAGAATGGCTTCCGATGCATTTGCAGTACCCTGGGGGGATTGGGGACTGGCCTACGCCTTTCCCCCAACCCCCCTCCTGACAGCCACCATACAGCACATCATCAGCGACAAGGCACACATCATCCTGATTGCGCCCTACTGGCCACGGCAGATGTGCTGCTGCAGCTTTCACAGGAACCTCCCATCCGATTACCGCTGCGACCGGATCTGCTCACCCAGAACAACGGCAAGACCTGGCACCCCAAGCTCCAGACTCTCGCTTTGACAGCCTGGAGGCTGAGAGGGTAGGCCTCCACGACCTCCACTTACCCGCGGAGGTACAACGGATTGTTCTGGCGTCCAGGAGATCATCCACTAGAAAGTCATACAGTCTTAAGTGGAAACGTTTCAGTATCTGGTGCGCAGGCCAAGGAGTCCCACCAGCCTCTTGCCCTGTTCCTATGGTACTACAGTACCTCTCCTTTCTCTTCAGCCTAGGCTTGAAGCCACAGTCCATCAAGATACACCTCGCAGCCATTGCGTCCCTGCACGAACTGCGAAGCAACTCACCCACGGGTTCCATGGCCGCTCTGCCCATCGTGACCCGCTTCATGAGAGGCCTCAGGAATCTGCAGCCCCCAGTTCAGAAACCTGTTCCCTCTTGGGACCTCAACATTGTCCTTCAGCAACTGACACAAGAACCCTTCGAGCCCCTGCCCTCCGCGGGAGGAAATTCCTGTCCTGGAAGACACTCTTCCTCATCGCCATCACATCTGCAAGGAGGGTTAGTGAGCTACAAGCCTTAGTAGCTCACCCCCCGTACACCAAGATTCACCACAACAGGGCATCTCTCCGGACACACCCGAAGTTTGTCCCTAAGGTCGCCTCTGTTTTTCACGTCAACCAGTCGGTGGAACTGCCTTCCTTCTTCCCTGCCCCTCACGGGTCACCAGAAGAACAGCGACTCCATTCACTGGATTGCGTCCGAGCCCTGCGCATCTATATCGACAGGACGGCCTCCATCCGTCAGGGGACCCAGCTCTTTGTGTCCTTCGACCCCAACAGACTGGGTCGGCCTGTCACTAAGCGCACACTCTCCCACTGGATATCCGACTGTGTCGCTTACTGCCTACAAAAGGCGGGCGCACATCCAGCGAACAAGGCGAGCGCTCACCAACTCCGTGCTTTAGCCACTTCCCTCGCCAGTGCGCAGGAGGTCCCAGTGAGCGAGATCTGTAAAGCCGTTACCTGGTCCTCGCACCTCACCTTCCAGAAGCACTACTGCCTAGACCTTCTAGCAAAAGCTGACAGCTCATTTGGCCGAGCGATCTTATCTAATGTAGCAGTGTCCACCTCTCGGACTCTGCCAGAAGAACCGACCAAGACCCAGCCCACGGGACAGTGACTCTTGTGCCTCTACCCGGTGCTGACAAGGGTAGCCCATACAGACTTGACTTACATCCTGATGGGTTGTAATTTGCACAATGCTAGTTGCACAGTTAATGTTTTCAGTTGCACTGTTTGTTGATTGCACTTGATGTTCTACCTCACTGCATGTTTGCACAGTTGAATTTGTTCTACCTCATGACAGATTGCCTGAATGTTCTGCACTTTAATGCTATCCGCAGTTAGTTGCACAGTAAACGGTTGTTCTTTCGCATGACGCTTCAGTTGTGTCCTTCATGCATGGTATCCTGTCTCAGGCCCCCCCTCAGCCACAGCGCAAAACAGATAGCTTGGGAGACACCAGGTGTGGCTGACACATCCTGCTTGTCCTAGGAGAAAACAGAGTTACTTACCTGTAACGGAGTTCTCCGTGGACAGCAGGATAGGTCAGCCACACGATCCCGCCCACCTCCCCTCTGAGGGTGGCCTGCGCGGTCCGCGCCCTAGCCTCTGGCACAGCTAATTACTAACTGGTTGGGCTAGGGGCGGACCAGGGAGGTGGGACCACCTCACACATGCTCAGAAGCTTCTGAGCTAGAGAGCACTTCCGTCACGGCGCCGTCGGATGACGTCACCAGGTGTGGCTGACCTATCCTGCTGTCCACGGAGAACTCCGTTACAGGTAAGTAACTCTGTTTATCATGTAGTTTCTTGGATCCCCCCTGGAGCCCTTTTTTCCAAAGTGTTACATTTTTCCACCCTCCAATCTTCTGTTACCATAGTGATAGGCTAAAATTATTAGTAGTTACTCTGCAATCTTATCTTTGAGTTTTTTCAGCACTCTTGAGAGTTTGCCATCTGGTCCAGATTCTTTGCTGCTTTTTAGTTTTGTTCTAGTACATCTTAATGCTGGTCTTCCACAAACATGTTTTGAGGAACCTTAAGAGAATAATTTTATAAACTCCTGCAGAGTTAACATGCATTCGAATGCATGCATCTGAGGCTTGTTTTATAAAATGATGTACATGCATGCTTTATAAAATAGAGAGGTAAATAGTGTAGCTATTTAAATTAGATTGTGAGCTCTTTGGGGACAGATGTAACTCTCCTTGGTCTTCTTCTAGAAAGGTATGAGCTAAATACTACTACTAATAAAAACATGTTAAATGTAGGCGTGAGCACGTACATCAGCCCATGGCTAGATTTTGCAAGGATGCAGACAAGTTACACTGTTTTACGCATGTAAATTTGCATTCCGCCCACACTGAAAGTACACACGATCTGTCTTGCACACATACTTACAGAATAGCAATGGGCTAAAGTAGTGATTTATGCACATAAATAATACGTATTTTTACACAGTTCCCTTATAAAATGTACTCCCTAAATGTCAAATTTTAAATAAAGCATCCTTCTTGGACAGTGTTCAATGTAGTTTCAGGGCACTGATGTGCCAGCCAGCAAAGGGTCTTCCACCAGGAAGCAAACACAAGACCAGTTGTCTGATGATGATGATGATATGAGGCTAAAGGCTACCTGTGCTTGCTGACAGGTGGCAAACGCATAATCTGCCTTTCTGTGCCTTTTATAAAAATAATTTTGATAAAATCTGGCCATTTAAATCGCTGAATGGCCACATTTTATCTGGATAATAATGGATCAGGAGGGGCAGGGTCGGTGCCAGAAATTATCCATTTCGAATTGACACCTATTGCATGCCAGATAGTCTAGCACAGTCACCGGCCCTTATTATCTGGATAAAAAGTGGCCATTTAGGGATTTAAATGGCCCAGTTTCTTCTATAATAATTTTTTATAATGCACAGATAGGCAAGTTGTGGTCATCATCTGCCGGCAAACACATAGCCCGCTCTGAATATTGGGCTAAGAGATTTTAGGCTGAATACCTAACGTCGCATGCACCAGGTTTAACCTTCCTCTGCTACACTGTGCTTTTCCCCGGAGTCTGAGGGATCAATAAATTCATCTTGTTCAACCTCAGTGTATACCTGCCTCTCTCCCGCACTGCTTTTCAGTTTCCTGTGTTGACAATTAAAATGTTTCTCTCTGCAGAGATTCCCTGCATACGATGCAGTGGCGACATGGTCTGACAGGGGGGAGTGATCAGGACCGTACTCCTCGCCTTTTTCAAAGAGGTAAAGTAAAACTTCTGACCACATAACAAAAAGACCCTTGTTAGAATGTTGACAAATGAAACCAGTCTCAAATCCAGCTTGTAAGCTCCTCAGAAAAGGGGCCCAACTTGTCTTGTTCAGTGCTCTGTACACTGATGGTAATTGATACTGGAGATGGGTGATCGAGTTTGGAGTAAATCCAGAGCAAGACAGCAGGGTCATACTGACTCCAAGACTTGCGAGACATTTTGAGTTGACCTAAATGTCTTTATTGTCCCAGTATGGGTCTTTGAGCCAGTTCAGAGACAGAAATTCACAGATAGACATGACCAATTGCAAGTGTTCCCTCTGTTTTGAATATGCAAATATTTTTGTAAATTCAAAACAGTGTAATTAAACCTGGGTTTATAAGAAATTCAGAGTTTGCTTCAAATGAGTTAAATCTGTGTAGATCTGAGTAAGAAGGTTCGCGGGTCCAAACCTGTATTGCACCGAACTGGAAGAGGTTCTTCAATGTCAGCTTTATACCATATATATACTCAAAAGTTGTTTTTCACTGCCAGTCTGTCAGGTTTTCTCCTGACAGCCTTACAAAATCCTGTTTTGCCATTGCTGTTTTGTGGACAGCCAAGATCTGTCCTGTTGTGCATCAAGACATCACCCCTGATTCTTTCAAGTACCACAGCCTCGAAGAGCCTGAGCACACCGCACCAGAGACACAGACCCCACTGCTTCTGGTGTTTTTACATGTCTATCGGTAAATTTACTGGCAGTTGGCAAGTAGAGCTCCAAGCCCATTGGCCCCCTGTAGCAGCTGCAGAATGTCTCCATTGCAGTCCATGCCATGAACTGCTTCTCATTTCAGAGAGCTGACCCTTAGGATACATCATTGGGCACTTTTCATACCACCCCTATATCTGCGGAGTGCACAGGTATGTTCTACCTGTAGACTGCGCACCATGTTTCAGAGTAAAAGTCCATGTGCACTTCCCATTGTTAAATTGCCTAAGGAAAAAGTAGCTGCTGACATGACGGATTTTTCTATGGGTACTTTTTCCAACCTCTCACTTGGTTTGCAGCTTGTCGTGCTGTGAGGGCTTGCGTGCATCAGTGATGCTGAGAGCTAAACTATCAGTAGTTTAACTACTGGCAGGGTCTCCCAAGATGGACAGGTCTCAGATGAGGTGCCAGACCAAGACAAACCACCCATCTGGGCAGCAGCAGAATGGGATAGTGTTGACGGCGGAGTATCACATTTTTGTGACAACGGCAACAACACCAAACTTAAACTGCGCGGAAGAAAGGCCCGGCAATCTACTTCTGTATCTTGCCATGAAAACCCAATGGATAGTTACAACAAAACAAATTGTGCTATGGTGCTGGAAGATGAGACCTCCAGGTCGGAAGGCACTCGACTAGCTACTGGGGAAGAGCTGAAGACTTTTCAGAGTAAAGCCAGCATTTATGATGTGGTTGGATCAAAGCCCTCGGGAAGTCTGACTGCTGATGTAGCTGCGCATGAAATGAGAGTCAGAAGCTGTAAAGATGTCTTACACATTGGAACATGGAACGTACGAAGCATGAACCAAGGGAAGTTGGAGGTGGTCAAGAATGAAATGGAACGTGTACAACTTGATCTGTTGGGTGTCAGTGAACTGAAATGGACTGCCATCGGGCACTTTGCATCAGATGATCACATGGTCTACTATGCTGGAAATGAAAGACAAAGAAGAAATGGTGTTGCATTTATAATAAAGAAGAAACTTGCAAGAACTGTAATGAAATACAATGCAGTCAGCGAACGCTTAATCTCTATTCGTCTACGAGGATTGCTTTTCAACACAACTATAATTCAAGTATATGCCCCAACAACAGCTGCAGAAGAGAATGAAATTGAAGAGTTCTATGAACAAGTACAAGCTGAAATTGACAGAACATGCAAACAGGATATCCTGATAGTCATGGGTGACTGGAACGCAAATGTTGGCAACAAAGAAGAAGGCAAAGTAGTTGGAAAATATTTATTTATTTATTTAATACTCTTATATACCGCGCTATTCAATATCAGTGCAGTTTACATGGAACATCAAAGCAGTTTTACAGTGGGGTTACACCGTAAATTTCAGATAACAGGGAGATTAACTTGGATAACATAACTATATACACAAAGGCATAAGGTGAAAGCCCTATGTACATCACATTGTGGAATGATTTGATTACCGGGTGATTAAGGATCTGTGTTGCGTGTAGGGTGTTTTGGCTTGCCTACTTCAGGGTAGCACTTGAGGAAGAGGTGGTGCTTTAGAGCCTTCCTGAATTTAGTTATCTCTGTGATGGCTTGTAGGCTGGGTGGCAAGGCGTTCCAGCTTTTAGGTGCACAAAGACTGAAAGCTCTGTTTGCGGTTGACTGTGGAATTGGCAACAGAAATGAAGCTGGAGAAAGACCTGATAGAATTCTGCAAGACCAACGATCTATTCATCTCAAACACCTTCTTCCAGCAACACAAGCGGCGACTGTACACATGGACTTCACCCAATGGATTGTATAAAAATCAAATTGACTATATCTGTGGAAGTCAACGATGGAAAAGCTCTATAACATCAACAAAGACAAAACCTGGAGCTGACTGTGGTACAGATCATCAACTACTAGTATGCAAACTCAAGCTAAAGTTGAAAAAGAGCAAACCACTCATGAATGCAGCAAAATATGACCTTGAGAATATACCACTGGAATTTAAAGACTGCCTGCAAAATCGATTTGCTGCTTTAGATACAAATGACAGAGCTCCGGAAGAGTTATGGAATGACATCAAGAAGGTTGTGTTGGAAGAAAGCGAGAAGTCTCTACAAAAGGTGAAAAAGCAAAAATGGCCAAAATGGATGACGGAAGAAACTCTGAAAATTGCCCAGAAACGCAGAGAAGCTAAAGTCAGAGGAGAAAGAAAGTCAATCGCAGAACTCAACAGAGATTTCCAACGTGCATCAAGACAGGACAAGGAAAAGTACTACAATGATACTTGCAAGGAAATAGAAGCAGAAACTATTAGAGGAAGAACAAGATCAGCTTTCCTAAAGCTACGAGAGTTAAAGAAAAAGTTCCAGCCTCAAATTGGAATGTTACAAGATGCTCAAGGTTCTATGTTGAATGATGCTGAGAAGATCAAGAAAAGGTGGAAGGAATATACAGAGTTTTTATATGAAAAAGATCAAGTGGACCAACAGCCGTTTCAACCTGTACCATTGGTGATGAAAGAAGAAGTTGAAGCAGCATTGAAAGCCTTATCAAAGAACAAAGCACCAGGCATTGATAGCATTCCTATAGAAGTATTGCAGCAATCTGATGCAGCTGTTACCATACTTACAAGGCTCTGCCAAGAAATATGGAAGACAACATCATGGCCAACTGACTGGAAAAGATCTGTGTTTATACCAATACTAAAGAAAGGTGATCCAACTGACTGTGGAAATTATCGAACAATCGCTCTGATCCCACATGCCAGCAAGATTATACTGAAGATTATTCAAAGGAGACTACAACCATACCTGGAACAAGAACTACCTGAAGTGCAAGTAGGGTTCAGGAAAGGGCGAGGAACGAGAGACATCATTGAGGATGTAAGATGGATCCTTGAAAAGACTAAAGAATACCAAAATGATATCTATTTGTGCTTTATCGACTATAGCAAGGCTTTTGACTGTGTAAACCATGAGAAACTCTGGGCCACATTAAAAAGCATGGGTATACCAGAACACCTGATCGTTCTCTTGCGCAATCTGTACATTGATCAAGAAGCAACAGTTCGAACGGAACAAGGAGAAACAGAATGGTTTAAAATAAGCAAAGGTGTAAGACAAGGCTGCATATATTTTCCCACTACCTGTTTAATTTATATGCAGAACAAATCATCAGAGGCAGGATTGTATGAAGACAACAGAGGTGTGAAGATTGGTGGAAGAATCAATCAAAAACATAAGAACATAAGATATGCCATACTGGATCAGACCAAGGTGTCCATCAAGCCCAGTATCCTGTTTCCAAGAGTGGCCAATCTAAGTCATACGTACCTAGCTGTTTCCCCCAAAGACAAAGGTTCTGCAATGCTTGTACTAAGTCAAGCATTGATATCCTGGGTCCCTTCTTAATAATGGTTTATGGACCTTTCCTCCAGGAACTTGTCCAAACCTTTTTTAAACCCAGCTACACTAACAGCCTTTACTACATCCTCCGGTAACAAATTCCAGAGTTTGATTACACGTTGAGTGAAAAAATATTTTCTTTTATTAGTCTTAAATAGTTTACCCTGTAGCTTTATTGCATGTCCCCTAGTCTTCCTATATTCTGATAACGTAAACAGTCGATCTACGTTTACCCGTTCCACTCCGTTTTCATTCATTTATAGACTTCTATCATATCTCCCCTCAGCCGTCTCTTTTCCAAGTTAAAGAGCCCTAACCTTTTTAGCCTTTGTTCATAGGAGTATCCTTCCATCCCCTTTACCATTTTGGTGGCTCTTCTCTGATCCTTTTCTAATAACGCTATATCCTTTTTAAGATACGGCGACCAGAATTGCACACAATATTCAAGGTGCGGTCTCACCATGGAACGGTATAGAGGCATTATAATATCTTTTGTTTTATTTTCCATTCCTTTTCGTATGATACCTAGCATTCTAGGTATCATAACCTTCGCTATGCTGATGATACTACATTAGTGGCTGAAAGTGAAGATGATCTGAAACATTTGCTTCTCACAATCAAAGAACATAGTCTCAAAATGGGCCTGCACCTTAATGTAACGAAGACAGCCTTTGGGAATGCAGCGCGCATGCGCGGTCCCCTTCCCGCCCAAGGGTGCCATCTTGCTCAGTCTTTATTTTTCCGCGGAGCCCAACAGATGTAGTTCATGTCACCCGGGAAAAGTAGATTTTTTTTTCTGCGATTTTTCGCGTTTCTTTATCTGGTTCGACACCGATTCCCCTCCCGCCTCGGCTCGGTATACCGGTATCGAGTATGGAATTTCTTTTTCGGTTTTTGTCCTTTGTGACTAGCGTTCATGTTTTTTCTGTTATTTTCACTGGCAGCCCTGTCCTTTGACCTCGTAGGGGCCCTTTTTCCCCCGATGGCTGCCAGCAGGTTCAAAAAAATGTGATTGGTGCAAGAAACTTATGTCTCTCACCGAAACACACGACTGCTGCCTCTGATGCCTTGGGCCTGACCATGACCCGCTGGTCTGTGGCCCGTGCGGCAAGATGTCGTCGAAGGCACTTCAGAGCCGTCAGCATCAACGTGTGAGAATTTTTTCGGAGTCCGCATCCGGACGGGCCCGGATTTCGTCAGAGGCCTCGACATCTCAGGAGTCGGACCCCGAGCACCGTCATGGGTTCTCTGAGAGGGGGTCTCCCGTTCAGGAGCACAAAAGGAAGAAGAAGCTCGTGAGGGTGGCATCAGTGGAGGCACCTGGATCCTCGAGGGCCAGGTCGCGAAGCCCTGACCGCCGTCCCGGGCCCTTGGAGTCGGAGCGGCCGACCAAACTACCTCGCCTGGAGCCAGAGTCGCCGAGTCAGGGAACTTCGGTTGTCCTCATTGACTCTCCTCCGGGAGAACCAATGTCGGGCTCCATCGGGCCCCGAGTCGGGGGCTGCGGAGTCTCCTGAGCTTGGTCTTAGGTTGATGACCCTGGAGAGCAGTCTGGCTGCTTTCATGGAGCAGCAGCGGGTACCGACCAGTGGGACCTCGACGTCTAAGTCGACCCCGGAGACCGAGCCGATCCTAGAGTCAATAAAGTCTCGAGTCGTTCCTCGGCCAAGGTCTCCCTCGACCTCCCGTGCGGGGCTGAGGTCGTCGACACCGGTGCCCTTGGTGTTAGGGTGGGTGACATTGAGGCCCACACAGCCGGAGCCGCTCAACTCCTCCTTGGAGGAGTCGGCATGGGAGAGGGAGGACGAGGAGTCTCCCGACACCTTCTGGACCCGGTGCATCCCGTCGGACTCCCTGGAGTCCAAGCCTCGGAGAAGGTCCCCCCCCCCCTGGAGGATACTCGGTTCTCAGATTTCGTCAAGGACATAGCCAAGGCTTTGGCATTCCCGGCAGATGCCGAGGAGGAGCCTCGAGCCGAGGAGCTCGATGCCCTCCAATATGATTTTCCTCCGAAGGAAGGCTTTACTGTACCAGTTCCTCCAATGCTGGAACGGCTGCTTTTCCGAATGTGGGAAGCACCGGCCTCAGCGCCAGTTCTTAGCAAGCGGGCCGATTCTATCTATCGAGTCCGCAAGAGCCCTGGGTTCCAAAATGCGCAGCTGCAGCACAACTCCATGGTTGTGGAATCGACCATGCACAGGCTGAAAAGCCAAATGATGCACTCCTCAGTGCCTCCCGGCCGGGAGGCCCAGAACCTGGATGCCCTCTGTAGAAAGTGCTTCCAGGGCTCGATGCTGTCTTGCCTTATCCAGATTACCAGCTGTACATGGGCAAGTACTTACGAGACCTGGCAAAGAAGATTGCCGGGTTCTCGACTGGCCTCTCCGAGAAACCCTTGCAGAGATTCAAAGCCTTGTCTACAGGGATTTGAGAGTGCTCGAAGTTTATTTCTCGAGCAACCTATGACGGCTTCGAGGCTTCGGCCGGGGTAGCCACGGCCGGCATCGGTGCACGTCGTCAGGCCTGGCTACAGTCGTCGGACTTGGAGTCATGGGTGCAGGATAAGTTGGTCGATGTCCCGTGCCAAGGTGACAACCTGTTCAGCAAGCCGATGACTGAGAAGGCTGCAGAAATCGAGACCGAGACTCTCACCAGGACAAGGCTGTCCAGAAAGACTTCTGTCCCTTCTCAAAAAAAGAAGGGCTCGGGGAAGAAGCCCTTTTTCCAGAGGAAGGGTACTGCCTACAAAACCTACCCTGAATATCGGGCCTCTCCAGCTTCCCAACAGGGCCAGCAGACCAAAGGGCAGGGGCATGGGCCTCGTAGGCAGAAAACCCTCCAGCCCCGGCTCCTGCACAGCAGGGAGGAGGTTTTTGACTCCCAGGGCATAGTCTCTCCTCCGCCGGTGGCCCCACTCAGCACAGGAGGTCGGCTGACCCTGTATGCCTACAGGTGGCCAGACATCACAGGGGATACCTGTTCTGAGCATAGTCCAGAAGGGCTATCTGCTCCATTTCCACCAGCTACCCCCCTCCTACTATCCAGGGGAGCCTCCAAGACTCCCTCTACACGGGAACCTTCTCCTTCAGGAGTTGGCAAGTCTTCTAAAGGAACAGGGGGTGGAACCGGTGCCACACCACAAGAAAGGGCAAGGCTTCTACTCCAGGTACTTCCTAGTACTAAAGAGAACAGGAGGCCTAAGACCTATCCTAGACTTGCAAAATCTGAACAAGTTTCTGGAGAGGGAAAAGTTCAAGATGCTTACCCTTGGGATACTGCTGCCCTACCTCCAGCAGGGAGACTGGCTATGCTCCTTAGACCTAAAGGATGCTTATACTCACATCCTCATCCATCCAGACCACAGACAGTATCTCAGATTTGTGGTGGGAGGAAACCACTTTCAGTACAGAGTGCTTCCTTTTGGCCTGGCCTCTGCCCCCAGGGTTTTCACCAAATGCCTGGCAGTTGTGGCGGCTTTTCTCAGAAATCAGGGGATTTTTGTCTTCCCGTACCTGAACAACTGGCTAATCAGGGGCCAGTCATTCCAGGAGGCCCGACAGGCCACTCTTTGCACTGTCTCTCTCTTCTTCAGCATCTGGGCTTTGTCATAAACTACGCAAAGTCCACTTTGCTCCCCTCTCAGAAACTAGAGTTTATAGGGGCCAGGTTGAACACCCTTCAGGCAAGAGCTTACTTGCCCAAGGACAGGCCCCGAAGACTTATGGATTTGGTCAAACAGATCCAACGCAATACTCATGTTTCCACCAGGCATTTCCTGCATCTCCTGGGCCACATGGCATCCACTGTACATGTGACCCTGAATGCCCATCTGCACATGCGGACTGCTCAATGGTGCCTCAGAGATCAGTGGACAGAAGCCACCAGCGACCTCTGAGACAGAGTAAAGGTGTCCAGACGATTTCTGAACTCCTTGCAGTAGTAGCTACATCCACCAAATCTTCTCAGGGGTATACCTTTTCAGGCTGTGACACACACAAGTGTGCTGACGATGGATGCTTCCTTAAGAGGCTGGGATGCACATTGCCAGGGCTCATGCACTCGAGGCCTGTGGTCCCCTCAGGAGACCACACAGCAAATCCAACCTTTTAGAGCTGTGAGCAATCCGCTTAGCTCTGCAAACTTTCTGTCATGCCCTCTCTCAACAGTCTGTCCTAGTTCAGACGGACAATCAGTGGCAATGTTCTATGTGAACAAACAAGGGGGCACAGGGTCCAGGCTCCTATGTCAGGAGGCACTGACCCTGCCTGGCCGCAAAAGAGCAAAGGGCATGTTTCTCAAAGCAGTCTACCTGCCTGGTCAAGAAAACTTCCTAGCAGACAAGCTAAGCAGGATTCTCCAGCCTCACGAATGGCAGTTGAATCCATTGGTGGTCCAGCAGATCTTCCTCCGCTGGGGACTTCCAACCATTGATCTCTTTGCAAGTCCACTAAACCGTCAGCTACCCAGGTTTTGCTCCAGATAGCCGCATCCCCTGAGGATGGCAGCGGATGTTTTTCTGATCTCTTCGTCTATGGGGCCTCCTGTATGCGTTTCCTCCCATGCCCCTGGTGGCCCGAACTCTGTTCAAGATCCTTCGGGACAAGGCCGCGGTGATTCTGGTAGCCCCCAGATGGCCGAGGCAGCCTTGGTTTCCACTTCTTCTGCAGTTGGCAGTGGAAGCTCCGTTCCCTCTAGGGCTGCAACACGATCTCCTGTCTCAAGAGCAGGGTTCCCTTCTGCACCCCAACCTCAGGTCCCTCAATCTGATGGCCTGGCTGCTGAAAGGATAGTGCTAGCTCCCTTACTTCTACCTAAGGAGGTTGAGGAGGTGGTCTTGGCCTCTAGGAGGCAGTCCACCAGAAAGTCCTATGCCCTCAAGTGGCGTAGGTTTACGGTGTGGTGTGCTCAGCGCAAGGAAGATCCTTTCTCTTGCCTTTTGCCAATAGTACTGCAGTATCTACTTCACCTTTCGGACCTAGGCCTTAAGTCTAACTCTGTTCGGGTCCACCTCAGTGCTCTGTCAGCTCACCACTCACCGGTGGAAGGACAGTCTCTGTGGGTTCACCCCTCAGTGTCCAGATTTCTCAGAGGTCTGCTTCTACTCAAGCCTCCGATTCGTTCACCGACGACTGAGTGGGATTTGAACGTGGTCTTGCAGCAACTTACCCACCCACCGTTTGAGCCGTTGGCTACTTGCCATTTGCGCTTCCTCTCAGGAAAGTGTTCTTCCTGGTGGCTCTTACATCGGCCAGATGTGTGAGTGAGCTACAAGCTCTGGTTTCTGATAGACCGTACACACGATTCTATAGGAACAGGGTGGTCCTACGGACCCATCCCAAGTTCCTCCCAAAAGTGGTCTCCTCTTTCCACCTCAGTCAGGAGGTGGTTCTTCCGACCTTTTTTCCCAGGCCGCATGCCAGCTGGGCTGAAACAGTCTTGCATACCCTGGACTGTAAGAGGACGTTGTCCTTTTATATAGAACATACGCGGGAGCATCGAAGGGCTGCTCAGCTCTTCGTCTCGTTTGACCCTAATAGGATGGGATTACCTGTCTCCAAGCGCACGTTGTCCACTTGGGTAGCAGATTGCATCGCCTGGACATACAGGGCAGCCGACCTCCCCTTGCAGGGTCGGGTCACGGCCCACCGTGTCAGGGCGAAAGCTGCGTCAGTAGCTCATCTCCACTCTGTTCCGTTGGCAGACATCTGCCGGGCCGCAACTTGGTCTTCAAGCCAGACTTTTGCAGCCCATTACTGCCTGGAGAGAGTCCCGGCAGGACAGTGTTTTCGGCCAGGCAGTACTCCATAATCTCTTTGAGGTTTAGGCAACTCCTACCCTCCGGCCCTTCTGTTGGGCTACCTTACGGGGTTCGTTCTCAGAGAAAATTCTTGTCACAGATGCTGTGGCTCTCGAGGGAGCCATTTTTTCAGCTTTGGGTACACGGTAGCCTAGAGCTGGGGAGTCCCATATGTGAGGACTGATTTCTTACTTGGTCCTGGAGAAAGCGTAGTTACTCACCTGTAACAGGTGTTCTCCAGGAGCACCAGGAATCGGTCCTCACAACCCTCCCTCCTCCCCTGGAGTTGCAGTCATATCCTTCATTTTGATTTTTGCTGTCTTTTAGCTATGTCATCAGACTGAGCAAGATGGCACCCTTGGGCAGGAAGGGGACCGCACATGCACGCTGCATTCCCAAAGGCTTTCTTTGAAAGCTGGGGAAATGCTCCACACGAGGGCTCCGTCAGCGCCGACGTCACCCATAGGTGAGGACTGATTCCTGCTGCTCCTGGAGAACACCTGTTACAGGTGAGTAACTACGCTATCTCATCCCTTCTAGACAGGAGGTGTAGGAGGCGACACTGCGTACCACCTCATTTCTTTCATTGCTTGGCTTGCTCATAAACCACAGGAAATCCAAGCTGCAGCCAACCCAGCAATTGGAATTCAGAGGCACAAGCATTCCTGCCCTCCCAGCTTGCAGACATCATCACCTTCCTGTCCAGGATGGTAGCCGCCTCTTCCTCAGTGCCAGCCAAGATGATGCTGCATCTCCTAGATCACATGGCAGCCATGACCCAAGTCATCTTACTAGCCAAACTGCACATGCGCAACATACAATGGCACCTGTGCAGGAACTGGAAACAACACATCCAACCCCTGTCCTGCAGGATCACGACTGACCAGGGAGTACAAGCTGTCCTTTCATGGTGGATGATCCTCACCCAGGACACAGACCCTGTCAACCAACTCCACCCCACATCACTATAACCACGGACACCTCCAAGATGGGCTGGGGCGCCCACCTCCTCCACCTCCACATGCAAGGTGCCTGGACGACAACGGAGCAGACGTACCACATCAATCTACTGGAACTCAGGGCGATCGAGTACGCACTCGGAGCCTTCGCGGACTGAATCCACAACAAGGTGGCACTGCTCCAGACAGGCAACAAAGTCGCCATGTTCTACATCAACTAGCAGGGGAGCATGGGATCCCCCTCCCTTTGCAGGGAGTCCAGAAAACATGGATTTTTGCACTAGACAAGGTATGTTTCCTTCCAGCCACCTAGCTGCCGGGCGAGAACAACCAGCTAGCGGATCAGCTCAGCAAGCAGCTCGACCCACACGAATGGACTCTCATTACCAGGATAGTCACCTCACTCTTCCAGTGCTGGGGCAAGCCACAGATCAAATTGTACGCAGTGGCAAAGAAGTCTAAGTGCAAACTCTTCTGCTCCAAACGTCCCACCGCATCCAGACTGGTGGCGGATGCCTTCAGCCTGCACTGGGATGACCAACCACTGCTATACGCCTACCTATCCATCCCACTCATCTCAAAGACCACTCAGAAGGTCACTGAAGTCTGGGCAACTGTCATCCTGATTGCCCCCGGCAGATCTGGTTCCATTACTTTCATCACGTGACCGAGGGCCCGCCTGTCCACCTACCCCTGACAGTGGACCTCATCACACAGGACGGAGATACCACCCTACATCCCAACCTGGCGACACTCTCCTTATCTGCCTGGAAGTTGAAAGGGTGAGACTCTCCTTGCATCTCACAGCAGACATTCAGCAGCTCATCCTGGCCTCCAGATGCGACTCCATGAAGAAATCCTATGGCCTCAAGTGAAGATGCTTCAGCTCTTGGTGCACGACTGTAGGGCTAGACCCCTTCACTTGACCCATCCCCTTGGTCCTCCAATATTTAGCCTCCCTCATCTAGTCTGGACTTTGGGCCACTTCCATCCAGATCCACCTGTCAGCCATCACAGCGTTCCAAAACCAGATCGAGGGCAAGTCCATGGCCACACTCCCTCTGGTAGCACACTTCATGAAGGGCCTCGCCAACCTCAGGCCCTCCATATGAAGCCTGTACCATCCTGGGACCTCAGCACCATCTTACATCAACTCACCCAAGCCCCCTTCGAACCCACGGGGGGTGCCATACTCAAGCATGCCACTTGGAAGACACTGTTCCTCATTGTCATCACCTTGGCCAGATGGGTGAGTGAGCTCCACATGCTGGTCACACACCCGCAATATATCCTCATCCTTCTGCACCGTGCCTAGCTCCGGACCTATCCTTGATTCCTGTTCAAGGTGGCCTCTCTCTTCTACCTCAACCAGAGCATTGAACTGCCCACCTTCTACCCTGAACCCCACAATACCCCAGAGAAGCAGCACCTTCACACCGTTTACTGCATGCCCTGCGCATCTACCTAGAGAGGACTGGACCATGCAGAGATGGTTTCCAGATTTTCATTTCTTTTGATCTCAGTAAGCCAGGGCAACTTGTATCAAAGAGGACCCTAGTGCAGTGGCTAGCCACCTGCATTGCCTTCTGCCTCAGGCAGGCTCCCAACCCACGGGGCCCATCCGGGCACATAAACTTCGAGCCTTAGCAGACACGCTGGCAAACCTCAAGTCAATCCCTATGAAGGATATCTGCAAAGTTGCAACCTGGACCACTGCACACACATTCTAGTGACACTACTGCTTGGATCAGCTTGCACTCTGACAGCTACTTTGGCCGTGCTATCCTGACTGGGGCTGAGGTCTAACAGCTGGCTTCTGAGATTCTCATCTTGAAAGGCCTGGACATGCCGCTTGGTTCCTAGCTATTCCCAGGTCCGCCTCGTCTAACTGTGGGCCATGGCTGGGGAACAAACTGTTCAGGTAGGGGGGGCCAGAGGGCAGGGGCACCTTTCTGAGCTTTAGGAGAGCAATTCCGTCCAATCAGCACCATCAGATGACTTCCCTGGTGTGGCTGACTTATCCTGCTGTCTACGGATAACCCCTGTTACAAATAAGTAACCTCTCTTTTTTTTTTTTTTTTCTTTGTGTTTTCTGATGTAGAGTTTTCTGAAACTGGTCTAATATAAACTGTTTCTTTCATTTTTTCCAAGGAGCCGAGTCGGTAGAGCAGCAGCCACAGACCATCCCGATGCACGCCTGCCCGAAGTGTGGCGACATCTTGCCAGATCTGGACACTTTGCAGATTCACGTCATGGACTGTATTACATAACTGCTGAGAAAGGGAAGCTTATGGGTTCATGAACTACATCACAGCAGTTCCCGTCCAACCTTAATATATCTTGGATTTAAACGTTAAACCAAGGTTCCTATTTACCCAGATCATTTATGATCACAAATAAGAGAGAGCTTTGTGTCATATGTAAAGTCTGATGTGAATCATTTCTTTCTATGCTTTGTGCGCTGATGTGCAGCCTTCTAACAAAAACATTAATTTTGCATTTTGTTAATCATATTCAGGTGCAGCAAGAGACTCCCGCATTTAGCTTTAATCTAAAGAATGATCAAAAGTGAATTCAACATACCAGGTTGGGGTTATGTGTCGAATGTGTGGAAATAATGGACAGACTGTCTCTGGTAGAAAGAAATAACGGCCAATATTCTTTACTGGAAGAAAGCAGATTCGCTGGCCCAATCCATGTTTTGCTTTCTACTCCATCTGTGTGCACTTACGGATGGATAGTCGCTTCCCATTTTATTGTAACATGCGAGTTCAGGGTCACTGGTAGAACGACAGGATCCCTAGACTAAGTCTGCAGTGAACGTGCACAGAGGAATCGCTTCTAGTTTAATAACGGTTTTGAATTTCCTTTCTTAGCTGCTGTCGGGATTCCAGTGCTTCCAGCCTCATCCCCTATTGCTCGCTCTAGCAGAAGTTGCCCCATGAGTCACACACTGGAAATGCGTCGCTGTATTGTGAGCATGGAGCCTGTGTGTGCCCCGTGGCCGGTCTGTGTAACAGCAGGCCCAAATTACCCTCCTGAAGGTATCATGAAACTGGCTCTCATGCAGACCTTCATTCCCACTGCTGAAAGCTCCAGTTAGCCGTTTGATGATCTGCAGAAGGCCCCGTGCCAGACTCGCAGTGGTGCTTTGTTAGTGATGGACTGCACCACTGCAATACAATTGCACAGGAGAAGTCCCCACATGCACGAGAGCCTTAGTCCTGGGAACTAGTGCTGCTCTCTCATGGTTGCCACTAGCAGAGAGTTAAGGGTCTGTCTGGGGTCCACTCCTTTTCTTTCTCTTTGTACCCAGTGCCTTGGTGCACTCATCTCCTCCCATGCTTTTCACTACCATCTTTACACTAATGACTCTCAGATCTACCTTACTACAGCTGAAATTTCTCTGGCAATTCAGGTCTGGATCTCAGCCTGCCTATCTGACATTGCTGCATGGATGTCTCACACATGGCCCAAACCAAGCTTATCTTTCCCTCTAAACTCACCCCCCCCCACCATCCTCCTTTCTCAATCTCTGTGGATAACACTCTACTCCCTATTTCCTCAACTCGCAACCATGGGGTCGTCTTTGACTCCTCTCTCTCCTTCTCCACACACATCCAACTTACAGCTAAAACCTGTTTCTTTCTCTATAACATCAGCAAAATTTGCCCTTTCCTTTGTGAACACACTACTAAAACACTTATCCACTCTTTAGTCACCTTCTGTCTAGACTATTGTAATCTCCTTGCTGTTCTCCCTCCTGAATCATCTCTCTCCCCTTCAACCTGTTCAAAACTCAGCTGTACGGCTAATGTTCCACCAGCCCCAATATGCTCAAATAACCCCTCTTCTCAAGTTGCTTCACTGGCTCCCTATCCGTTTCCACATCCAGTTCATACTTCTCCTGCTGACCTATAAGTGCATTCACTCTGCAGCTCCTCACTACCTTTCCTCTCTTATCTCTCCCTACACCCCTCCTCGGGAGCTCCGCTCTTCTGGCAAATCTCTTCTACTGCTTACGCCAGACTTTGATCCTTTCACCTTACTGCTGGAGCAAACTACCTGAATCAGTACATCAGGCTTCACAAATCCAGGCTGAAAACTCATGTCTTTGAGGCTGCTTTTGGATCCTGATCTGCATAGTCTACTGCTCTCCAACTTACCATTCCCCTAGACGTGTCCTTTTCCTCAGCTGTCGTGTTGTCTATCTTGACTAGATTGTAAGCTCTGATGAACAGGGACCGTTTTTTACATGTGTCTGTACAGCACTGTGTACGCTTTGTAGCCCTATCCAAATGATCAGTAGTAGTAGTAAATCGTATTCTGCATATTCCTTGCGGACGGTGGGGTCTCCTGAGGATGAAGTGAAGGCCAGAATCTCAGATGAAAATGGCACAAGAGATGACGATCCTTAATCTATTATGATTTTAAAATTTCTCAGTCACTTCTGTCTAAATTCATGTTGATTTTATGCCAAGAAGGTGCATTATTGAAATGTTTCCTGTCCAAATTCCCACCACCTGGCAAGAGCCAGGGTTTACGGAGATGTTTGGGAGTGGCAGGTGCTTTGATACTTGGGTAAACATGTTCCCTGTTATCTTCCTTAATCTTTCTAATTACATTGTATGGCCACAATTATACATGATGTCACGTATCTTGTAATTTTGTGGATGTAGCAGCAAATGTAAGCCTCTTAGGAGCCCCAAATGGCATCAACAACCCTAGGACCACTGCTGCTCTGAGACTCTTGAAACCAAAGCTAACACTACTGAGTTTAGGATTTTTAAATTGTCTGCAAATGCAATGTTCGAAAAGTAGCAGAACTACTGAGGTGACCTTGATATTTACTGAAATGTATATGGTGTTTGTTTTAAATAAAATACCCCAGGTAGCATACAACATGAGAAGATAAAATTGCATTACCCATGACAAATCTCAAATAACACTATTGAAAAGTATATATACCATTACACAGACAAAATAAACAGGAAACATCTCTGCCAGATAAATGGGATAAGCCACATATTTGCTAGCTACTGATGAAAATTCTGTTCTTAAAAGTTGTTTTAAATAAGTAGGTTTTACAGATTTTCACAAAAGATAACTTTCCTGTTTAATGTTGCCCCCTCCCTCTTCCTTGATTGGTTTCTAACAGGGGAGCCGCCCCATCTCTATCTTGCAAGATAAATTCACACCCTGGGGCTAATCTATTGTAATTGCAGATTTCAGACACAGAAGGGGGGGGGGGGTAGTAGGAAAGCCAAAAACTCTACGCAAAGAGCCCAAAAACAAGGCTGGGGGAAAAGCTTTGCTGAAGTTGTTTTAAGCAGGATCATCTGCTGGCAAAAAAAATAGAAATAGATTGAAATAGTTATAGTGTCTGCCAGATGGATCCTTCCCAGGGTCTCCTTGCAGCTAACTGGCTGACGGTTTCCCTTGATGAGAGATTTTGCCTCCAGATATTGGCTTTGAAAATCCCCCCCCCCCCCCGGTAGTCTTTTAAAGGCTTTATTTTTATGGAAGATTACCATATTAATATGCACTTTACCTGGCAGAACGTTCTAAGAGGTGTTTAGCGGTCATGCCAAGGTCGCAGTGAAGTAGGAGGAGTGGTTGAGAACTGCAGAAGTAAGGGTTCAAATCCACTGCCACTCTGGGCTCCTGTCAGCTGTATAACACTATAGGGCAGACAAAGGCAAGCGCTTTTCTGCACATTTAGTTAATAAGTGTTATATTTAGCAAGAGGCTGATTTTCAGTGGGATAGGACTGGCTAAGCAAGACCCCAGCCTCAGAATAGCAGGATTTGGGCAGCTGAATTCACTAGCCTGATAAGGGGTGCAAGTGGTGAATAATGCTCGTGTGCATCAGCAAGTGAGCATGTTAAAACTAACAAAGGCACTCTTTTCAGTTAACTGGAGGTTTTGTGATAAAATTTAAATAAGCTAATTACTTTGCAAAGTTATGCTAACCAGCTAATTTAAATACAAAGCCTTGCTAACATGCATTTTAAAATTGCAAATTAATGCAAAAATGAAACTGTACCTCTCAGGTTTAGTTAAGTAGTGTGTTAATGTGATTTATTTTCTGTATGAGCAGCACTTGTAATGCGTGATTCACTGATGATCATGCATGTGCTGTCAATCTGTGTGCTAAGGTGCCACAAAGGCATTTCTGGGGCAGGCTGTTGACATAGCTGGCCACTTACCTGCTGTCATCTAGTCCACTGGAAAATCTGGTAAATGCACTTCATCCTAAAATATCAAATGCAATGGATCTGCAAAACATGGAGCACTTTGTAGCAAATCAGGAAGCTGATGTACCGAAGTGTCAGAGTTCACAAAGTCCGCTTCAGGCAATAACACGGCAGCGTAACTCTGCACGCAGTAAACTTGCTTGCAAAACTGTATGTAAGCTCAAAGTTAATGAGCTACGCCGATGCAAATTAATGAAAGCAGTCCATTGACTGTTTGCTAACGTACTCCAAAAACGGCCTTGGCAGGACATGTTTTCCAGAAAGTTAACTACACCTCAATAAGCATGCTATGTTTTTTGTTGGGTTTATTTGCATACGAGTCCCAGCAGAAAACAACTCGTTAGCAAAAGTTTGGGCACTTTACTACATCAACCTGAAAGGAACTTGAAAGTTTTACGTGAAACAGATAACTGATCTGATGCATAATCATGTAATTGCAGTAAAAAAAAAGCAGCACAATAAATCGTAAAACCTCAAGCTTTCCATTTTGTTTGGTCACTAAGTTGAAATGGGCCCAGAAGGCTATGCTGTAAGCACATGCTGGGAAAGTTCTGAAAGTGTGTCATCCTGTTTGGTTTCTAGCCAGTGCATATCAATTTATGAAAAGGGCAAAAACTTGACATTGCAGATCTTCCTGTTAGACCAGTCCAGATTAGTAGGTTATTTCCCCTGCCAGCAGATGGAGGACAGAGAGGTAGGAAGCAAAATATTTGAGTTGAATGTGAGTCTGGCTCCATCAGTTATAAGAAGAATTGAGTAATTCGTATTCCAAGGTCTTTTCCAGCTTAACCTCGGGAGTCAACTGGACAAATCTTTAATTTTGAAATTCCCAGGCTGATCACCAGATATATTTTGTCCAGCCAAAAGCGATCCAGTTAAAGCAAGGAGGATTAAGAAGGCAGGCTAGGTGCAGTTTAAAACTTTATTTTTATTTTATTTGGCATGATTTAATTTACCACTATTCAATTTCTACAGATTAGCGGTTAACAAAACCAAAGGTCTGTTGGGATAGAGATACAATAATTTGGTAAAAACATGAAAAATTCATTCATAATCGTTAGTTACATAAAGGGGGGGGGATGGATAGAACAACATAGCTTTCCAGAGACAAACAGCTGAGAAATGGGTACTTGTGGATGCTGAAGTCAATGATGTAAGAACTGTGCAGGTACTAACTTAGATTGTGAGCCTCTGGGGACAAGAACATACTGACTGTACCTGGATATAATTCATCTTGAACTCAGAAAAAGCCTGAGCTAAATCCAATTACCTTCACCTTTCTCTGTTTTAAATGATTGACTATAAGGGAGGAAGTGGGGATATCTGGCTAAGTCTGGTCCGCTGAAATACCCACCCTAAAGTTAACCAGATAACAGGAATCTATGTCTAAATCTCAGCCTGCTTAATTGATGTTGCTTCCTCAATGTCCCACTGTCATCTTAAACTGACCATGACTCATCCTTACTCCTAAACCCACCTCACCTTTCTGTGCATAACACCGTCGTCTGTCTCTTCAGCTTGGAACCTTGGAGTCATCTTTGACTCGTCCCTCTTTCTGCACATATCCAAGATAACTAAAACCCAGGGCTGATGCTAGGTCTCTAGTGCCCCCTGCCCCCCCGTGCATCCTACAGATCGATGCCCTCTCCCTCTCATTACTATTAATGGTAGGCTGCACTACCCCTTTTCCAAAACTCCTTCATGAACTCTGTTCACATGATGCTAGTATTTCTTCAAAACAAATATTGTAACAAGAAAATTACCGGGAAGGGGCAAATGCCTAGCTAGAATAAAAACAAGTACTGAGGAGTAAATATTTAACATTGTATGAGCAGGCTGCGATAGTCAAAGAGTTAATGTGATCAAAGCAAACAAAATCAATGTATTTATTTAACCAAAAAAAGGTCTACAAGGGTTACAACCACTTATCTTGTCATACCTCTTACCTCACCTGTTATTGTTGCTATAGATACTGTACTACTACTGCACTCTCTCCGCATGTACAGTTGCAAAGCTCTTTTATAAATCCAACAAAAAAGGAGGGGGATAAAAAAGCAATTAATGTAGCTGGGCTTAAAAAAGGTTTACTATCATATATCTAAATTCACTCCTATCAATGTTTAACTTCAACACATTTATTTATTTATTTAACAGTTCTTCTATACTGCTCTATTTTAGATCAGAGCGGTTTACATTTAACATCAACTATACAACACAGGGAACTTTGAGTTGTATTTACAATAAACAGGGAGATAAACTTGGAAGTAACTGGGGGAAACTATATACATTGTATTACACTGGTACCTGATTTCAGGTAGAACATATCTACATCTTATTTACACTGGGGGTCTTAATTCTATTTCAGTGGGTACTTCTGAGCGATCAGTTGACTATCCTTTTTCATGCTGAGTCTGATTGTTTAATTGTAATGAGTGATTGTCTGAGGGGCCATATGTATGGTTATTAAGGCTGGATTCCGGGTAGTATGTAGTGAACAGTAGCTGCTTTAATGCCTTCCTGAAGTGGGTTAGGTAAGTGATGTTTCGAATAGAGGTGGGGAGAGCATTCCATGCTCTGGGTGCGTAAATCGTAAAGGCCCTATTTGTTGTTGCTTTTGTGCATTTTGTTATTACTTTTGGGACCTCTAGGGTGTTTTGCATCATGGGTCTTCTATTTCTGTTCTGTGGTACTTTATGTATCATCTTGCTGAGGGCTGTGGGGGTCAGAGTGTTTGAGGCTTTGAAGGTTAAGGTTAGAACTTTGTGGAGGGTTCTTGCTTGAACCGGTAACCAATGGAGGTTCATCAGTACTGGCGTTATGTGCTCTCTCCGTGAAGCCCCTGTTAGTACTCTTGCAGCAGTGTTCATTGCAAGCTGGAGAGGAGCTAGCGTTGCTTGAGGGAGACCGTGTAGAATTACGTTGGCATAGTCGAAATGTGGTAATATTAATGCCTGATAGATCGATCGGTAGTCACTGAAGTCAAGTAGCGGTCGGAGATGTTTTAAGGTCCTTATTTTCATGTATACTGTTTTTACTGTGTTTTTTATGTGGGTTTTCAGATCCAGTTGTTGATCCAGTGTAACGCCAAGGTAGCGTATTGTGGGTTTGGTTTTCAGTTCTGTGTTGCCGATTTTTAAAGAGAGAGGAGGGGTGAAGTCCTGGTTCCTTGAGATGAAAAGGACATCTGTTTTACTGTAGTTGATTCTCATGTTTTGTGTGCTGAACCATTCTGCTACTGCCTCAAAACATCTTGTTAGAGGGGAGAGGTCTGGTTGGTTGGTCCTGAATGGGATGTATAGGAGGATGTCGTCTGCATAGGCTAGACAGTTGACCTTGAATGAACGTGCTAGGGCACATATGGGCTGCATGTAGATGTTAAACATCAATGCAGATAGTGACGAGCCCTGTGGTACACCCTGGTTTTGTAAAAATGGTTCGGAGGTTGTGGAGCCTGACCTTACATGTTGCCATCTATTAGGTATGACTTGCACCACTTTAGGGCTGTTCCCTGAATTCCTTTCTCGCTGAGGCGTTGTATGAGGATCTCGTGACTCACCGAGTCGAAAGCCGCTGCGATGTCAAGGAATATGAGGGCGAATCCTTGATGAGTTTTGTCGGTTCCAGAGACTAGATGGTCAAATAGGTTGGTGAGGAGGGTTTCAACCCCATGTGCTTCTCTGAACCCATGCTGGGAAGGATCCAGTGGGGCTTCCGTATCAATATGCTGTTGGATTTGGCGCTGTACTAACTTTTCAATTATTTTGGCAAGCATGGGAATACTTGAAATTGGTCTGTAAGATTCCACTTTCGTTGGGTCCAGCTTGTTATTTTTAGCAGTGGTCTGATTGATGTTTGTTTCAGACTTTGTGGAAACGATCCGGTTGTAAGAGATTGGTTTATTAATTCGCTCAGATATTGGCTTAAGTCACATCGTAACTCCTTTATCCATAAAGCAGGGCATGGGTCATTGGGTGCGGTAGTGGGGTTGATTGCAGCGATAGTGTCTTCAATCTCTTTGCGTGATATTTTTTCAAATTTGGATAGTGGTGATGGTTGGGGCAAGTTATGCTGTGAGCTGTTTTCACGGAGCTCGAGGTTGCACCAGCCTGGGTCATTTCAGGTTGTAGGTAGTTGGTTGCAGATGTAGTAGTCTGGATCATTTTTGACTGTAAGTAGTTGGAGTATGCCTGGGGGTGTGGCATCTGTGACTGGTCTGCGGGAGGTTCTCTTATGAGAGATTTCACTATATTGAAGAGGTCGTGGGGCTTGTTTAGTGACCGCTTCAATATGTCGGAATGATATTGTTTCCGCTTTTTTGTTAATTCATCACGGTGCGCTCTTAGGTGAGCGATGTAAGTACCTTGTGTTTCAGTAGAGCGAGACCGACGCCATCTTCTCTCGAGCCTGCGCAGGCACTTGAGTGAATCTCGGAGGTCTTTGGTATACCATGGTGCGTGCTCACGTTTCTTTGTTGTTGTTTTATTAGTGGCTGGTATGCATGCGATGGTCTTGAGGCTCTTGTCCCAGGTGGACACCAATGCATCTAGGTCGTGTGGTATGTTGTTGAGGAGTGGGAGGATCTTCTCTCGAAGCTCTTCTTTATTAAAGGGGCGGAAGCGCTTCAAAGAGGTTTTGTTGACAGCGTTGGTTTTGTTGGAGTTTTTATTGTGTGTGTTAATAGGTATCTGGAATTGGATCAGGCTGTGGTCAGACCATGGCACAGGAGTTATGGTTGGTGGCATTGGTTGAGTGGTATCCGTATCTGTCTGTGGGGCAAAGATCAGGTCAAGTTTGTTTCCCTTGACGTGGGTGGGATTATTGACTAGCTGATCGTAGCCTAGTTCTTGTAACGCTTCTAGGAAAGCCGAGGCTTGAGATTCCGATAGCGTAGGCAGGTTGAAATCGCCTAGGATCCAGTTCTGGGATCGTGGTCTGTTTGAGTTGCAGGCGAGACCCATTATTGTTGCAAGATCCTCTGAGGATGGTGTTGGTGCTCGGTGCAGTAGGTTGATCGTGCAGG
This sequence comes from Ichthyophis bannanicus, assembly GCA_033557465.1. NCBI lineage: Eukaryota > Metazoa > Chordata > Amphibia > Gymnophiona > Ichthyophiidae > Ichthyophis > Ichthyophis bannanicus. The sequence continues at coordinate 19,629,596 of CM066038.1, read as the reverse complement.
TGTTATTTGTTATGGTGAGTGAGTCCAGGTGGGCTGTGCTGGTTGAGTTGCACAGCTGGAAGCCTAGGCAAGTTTTGATAAGGATGAGTATTCCTCCTCCTCTCTGATTGGTTCTATGGCATGTGTGGACTGAAAAACCTGTGGGTAACATCTGGTTGATGATTGCGTTGTCACATTCTGATAGCCAAGTTTCTGTGATCATGATGATATCAAGATCATGGGTCGTGACCAGATCGGTAATTATTGGCCATTTTGTACGTATTGACCTTGCGTTGATGAGTGCATACTTCAGGGCTTGATGGTGTTGCTGACGGTCCAAATGTGACTTCTTGAGATGTTGAAGTGGGATGTGTAATAAATGTGAGTAAGGTGCGTCGTTGGGTTCTCTTGGGGGGTGTTGGTGATTCTCCGTCCATCTTTTCCCGTCACTGTGGAGTATTGGGATGTGGTTAGTGCTTGTGTGAAAGGCTTGGGCTGTAAGGGGGAGCCAGGAGGCTAGGTGTAGACACGCCAAGGCTATAAATGGGTGCATTTTGTGATGTCTTTGTGAAATAGTATGTGAGCTGTTTGTTGCTGGGTAATTAGTGGGACTGGTATTGACTATTGTGCTAGCTTGGCTATTGTGCTAGCTATCCGCAGTGTATAAACTTACTGTCTGGCAAAGAGTGGTATTTGGAACAATGTTGCAGCATATAAGACAGGAACAGTACAGCATCGAGCAAAAACAATGAGGCAGTGTGTCAGTCAGCGGATAACGATACAATGTAACACTCAGCAAAGAACGAAACAGAATACTATACTGCCAACAGTAATAATAAGTTCACACTTTTTGGGTAAGGGTGAAAGGGTGAATTACTGACAACAGTAATGCGGTATGACACAGTTGTCAGTAGTAAGATTAGCACTGATGCATGAAAATGGGTTTTTGGCAACAAAATATACTCTAGCAGTTAAGTGATACTAGCAATGGTATATAATTAGCACTGATACATGTAAATGTAAAATCTAGCAGTCAAGTGATACTGGCTACAGTAGTAAGATTAGCACTGATACATGCAAATGTATTATTGGTAACAGAAATAAAGTCTAGCAGTTGAGTGATACTGGCAATAGCAATGGTAATACTTGTGGTTCAGGAAAAGGGATCAAAACAGCGTGCAAATGGGTCTAAAATAGAAGTATTTCTTGTTGTTCTTGGGGTTTTTCAAAGTGCCGCCGCCTAAGGGCCACGCCAAAGGGCCCTCTGGCGAGGCCCTCAGGCGCGGGCCCGCCTGTCGGCGCGAACTTTAAATAGTTCTTGCTGGGCCCGGATTGGGTGTCGGATGTCGGCAGGCCCCTCCTGCTGCTGGTGGCTCGATCCCCGGGAAGGGGAGAGCTGCTGGTGGTGGTGGGGGCTCCGGGTGGTCGGCGCCTGCTGGCGCGAACTTTAAATAGTTCTTGCTGGGCCCGGATTGGGCGTCGGATGTCGGCAGGCCCCTCCTGCTGCTGGTGGCTCGATCCCCGGGAAGGGGAGAGCTGCTGGTGGTGGTGGGGGCTCCGGGTGGTCGGCGCCTGCTGGCGTGAACTTCAAATAGTTCTTGCTGGGCCCGGATTGGGTGTCGGATGTCGGCAGGCCCCTCCTGCTGCTGGTGGCTCGATCCCCGGGAAGGGGAGAGCTGCTGGTGGTGGTGGGGGCTCCGGGTGGTCGGCGCCTGCTGGCGCGAACTTTAAATAGTTCTTGCTGGGCCCGGATTGGGCGTCGGATGTCGGCAGGCCCCTCCTGCTGCTGGTGGCTTGATCCCCGGGAAGGGGAGAGCTGCTGGTGGTGGTGGGGGCTCCGGGGATTGATAGTTGATAAACATTGCTAATCATTCTCTGTATTAACATGGTTTATGTTTGTATTGCTTTAGAAAATATTATCAAGCTTAAGAGCAAAGCGTATATTCACGTAGTCCTTTGAAGAAGCAGTGTGATGATCCCCTTGACAAACCCATTGGGGTTTTTTGTCTTTTTCATCAAGCTGGCAAGGACGTTGATCTACCATTCTTACTAAGATAAGTGGAGTGGTGATTGGTTTTTTAAAGAAATAAGAAAAACAAGCAATACAAAATATTGATTATTGATGATAGAAAATATGCCTATGGTCATTGATGTAAATGGACATGATATTATGGGTACTCAGGCTCCCCCAATAAGCGTCAAAAGCTACTGTTTATCTGAGACCGCTGGCAATTAAAACAATGTGTTGAAGTTAAACATTGATAGGAGTGAATTTAGATATATGATAGTGTGCTTGTAGTTCACTCTTGTGATAGACCTGATATAGTTTTTTGTCTAGTTTAAAAAAGGTTTAGACAAGTTCCTGGAGAAAGTCAATAGACTATTATTAAGACAGACCTGGGGAAAACCACTGCTATCTGTGTGTAACAGAATGGAAGTTACAGTGAGCACTACGAGACTGGACTCGGTCCCAGAGTGGCATTATAGAACATCATTTTCAAGTGACTATTCTGTGAGAAGATTGTCAAGTACCAAAAAATACAGTTGGAGACCAAAAAATATGGCAGAAAGATACCGAGTTATTGTCTATCGTGTTGGATGCTATGGGCTTAATTGAAAAGATTTTCCAAGCACACCCTGATAAATTACCCAAACATACTGTATTTTACGAACTCCAGAGGGAGGCTCTCTTTTTGGCATGATGCAAGTACTATGCCAAGCATTAGCAGTAAATACAAGAGACTGAGATCATACTCCACATACCCTGGCTTAGAAATGAGGTTCATGACTGTCATGTGCACAATTAACCCATTTGGAGAAATTGCCCCAAATCTATCATTCCATAACGGCACTAAATTACAAAATTCCCACAACTAGGAGCCTACCTAGAAAAGGCAGCACCATAAATATTGCTGTGAGCGCTAGAAAATCCTACATCTACCAAGCTATCACCCAAAGCCCCTGATCGGCTGCAGCAGAAGGAAACAGGCAGGTGAGCTCTTCTCCACTCCCAATTGCTGGGACCAATGAGGCAGCCGCTGCAAGAAATTTAAAAAGAAAGGCACGCTAATGTGCTGGATCTCACCTGATGCCCCCAATCGGCCACAGCAGCAGGGAGTGGGCAGGTAAGCTCCTCCCCACTCCCCACCACCGGGACCAATCAGACAGCCGCCACAAGAAATTTAAAAGTATAGATGCTCTAGGCACGGGCCCATGGGTGCGCCTTGAGGGGCCTCACCAGAGGGCCCTTAGGCAGCGACCAGAAAGACAAGTAAAGCCACATGAAAGCAACTTGACCCTATGGACCATACAGCAAATGAGGGAAAATTTAACAACCGATGAATATGGAATTGATCCCCTCTCCTCCAACTGGATCTCCTGGTGCCAAACCAAAAGGATCTTCCATGGCAATCAACATCCAAGGTAGACCTGTGTCTGGTGTCCTCGCACCACATAAATCTCTATATAAGCCACCTAGTCCCTGTCTCATCCCTTGATCCCCATCAGTAAATGGAACCTACGGATACTGGCAAGACCCATTCTCATGAAAGTCTTATTGCCAGACAAAAGCAGTACGCCAACAAGGCATTCATTAACACTTCTCTTCAACACAGTGCTCAAAACCTCTGCAACCCCCTTACTACTTCACCATATTGTTTCATAATCTACATTGGAAGATCTGCATATAATTGTTCTCCACATCTAGAGGTCAATGCTCCCTATATACACAATGCTATATACCCTACTAGCACAACTGGTGCTTGCTACCCCTCCAACACCTATCTACTCACCAGTTGTTACATAGCATATGCATCACATGCCTTTAACTTCTCTCCTAATTCATATCATGCTCAGACTCGGCTAAGAAATGCTCATCACCTAATACGAATACCTATCCTCAGCTCACTAACAGGCACAACTCAATACCTTTCCAAATCCTCAGCCATTCTCAACTGTGCATTAATAAACACAGGCTCAATCAAGAACAAGATACAGATCATCGGAGATCTCATCACAGGCAAGGATCTCAATATTCTCTGCAAAACTGAAACTTGGCTGCATGAATCAGACTCAGTATTACTGAACCAACTCACTCCCTATGGATACAACCTCTCCCACTGACGAGAAGGAGTTCTTATACTTGCCAAACATCACCTCAACTTTCACACCCAGGCCACTGAGAGCACAAATGGAATAGATACCCTCGCCATCACAAACAAATGTGTCTCAATTTGCCTTATCTACAGATCACCATCCTCCGCTGCCACGGATCTTACACGTATACTGGAAATGCACTTGAGATTGCTAAAACAAACACAAAACATTCTTGTACTAGGTGACTTCAATCTGCCATCTATCCACCTAAATCACGCCGCCTCCTTCCTAGAAGCCATGAACCTTTCTCAAGTTATGCAAACCTCCACTCATGACAAAAGCAATGCACTCAACTTTGATCTTCACCAACAACCCCACTCTTATCATAGCCTCATAACTTTCTCTCTACCAATACCCAACCAATCCAACTTTTTACAACCACAGCAAATAAAAAGAAGATTCAAGCAGTTTAACAAAGAGGAATTCCTCAACAGAATCCTCCCCTCTCTCAAAATTCCCAAAACTCCATGGTAAATGCCTGATCTCCAAAAAATCAAAACCCGCCTATGAAAATGCAAAAGGAAATGACGGAAATCCAGACACACTGACTGCACTCACTACATGAGCCTACTAGACATATACTGGACAGCCACTGACAACACCAAAATAAAGTATCGTACCAAGCTGATTCAATCCTCTACCACCACCACTACCTGGTCGTCCTTTGACGCCATCAGCCCCCAAAACTTTGAATCCATCATCACTTAATACAACTACATTCCCCCGTCAACCCATTCCCAGTAACCTGGATCAAGACTAACAAAACAGAACTTGGTCCCTTCTTCACAAAAATCACCCAACTATCCCTTACACAAGGCTTCATGCCCAACAGCCTCAAGACCTCATTCCCTCATCCATCCACCCCACTCTTAAAAAAAACAAACAAAAAAAAAACAGACCTTACTCAAAGGACACAACTTCATCAGACTAATAGCCAGCCTTCCCTTCATGGACAAAAGTATAGAAAAAGTTGTCTACCAACACCTCACAGATCACATTGAAAAACATGCTCCACTTGATCCTCAGCAGCATGGATTCTGCCCTCTTCATGGAGTTAAAACTGTCCTACTCTCTCCCTCTTAAACAGATATATGGATTCATCCTAGTCTTCCTTGACACCTCAACATCTCTGCAGCATTTGATATAGTAAATCATGCCATCCTCCTCCAATGCCTACACTCTACTGGAATCCAAGACACTGTATTAAAATGGTTTCTATCCAATCACCAACAACAAATCAAATTGGGCAACATCTTCTCTACCTCCTACACCCAAACCCAGGGTGTTCCACAAGGCTCCACTCTCTCAGCCCTGTTATTCAACATCTACCTCCAACCTCTATGCACACTCATAAGGTCTCACAACCTAGTCTATGCAGATGATATCGTGATCTACTCCCCCTTTGGCACCAACCAGCCTTCCTATACAAAACTACAACACTGCTTTGCCAACTTTTCACATTGGCTCACCAAGAGTCACCTCACCATCAGCTACTGGAAAACAGAGGCTCTTTTAATCACCAAAGATAGCACATTCTCACCACCCACCTGCATCTGTTGTTTAAACATGAGGTTTTGGCCCAGGGTGATGCCAAGATATTTTGCTTCTGGATGAACTTTGATTTGGATGTCATTTAGAGTGATGAAGAATTCCGTGAATATGATTTACTACAAAATCCATACTCTTCAATGTCTCTGTCCTGTCATGGACCCCTCCAACTTCAGATCAGCTCTCCAAGCAATAATTCTTCCACACATCGACTACTATAACTCCATATATCAAGGACTCCCACAATCAACCACCCTGCCACTGTGCACAGCTCTTCATGCTAGAATGCTATTATCAGTACCAAAACATCAACATATTATTACACCCATTCTTAAGCGACTCCATTGGCTCCCACTGAACAGTCACATCAAATACAAGACTCTCTTGATGACCTACAAAGTCCTAAATGGATACGCCCCCCTCCACCTCCAATCACTCCTCCATGCCTTCCATTCCAATAGAGTCAACCAACAAGTCAACAGCACTACTCTAATCATCCCCCACACAAAAACAAAATGCACCCAGCACACTTGCACAAGCGCTTTTGAACTTTATGCTCCAACCCTCTGGAACTCTCTCACTGACAAGATCAGAAGTACCACAGAACTCTCCACAGTCCGAAAGCAGCTGAAAACTTGCCTGTTTCTTCAACACTTTGGATCAATCGCATAGACAGAACCAATGCTACTTCTCCCACATGTATCTTTAGTCCCACAATCAGAAAAACTCTTTTACATCTATTAACTTATATACATTGAACGTGAGGTGTATAATGAGAAGTTTCCTGTATATAGTTTAATGTTCTATGTATTTGATGAGTTGTTAAGTTGATTGTAAACCGCTTTGACCCAGTGAAAAGTGGTATACAAACACATCCAAATAAATAAATAAACAATTGAACAAGCCAGATTACTATAGAGCCTTATAGAAATTCATTGCTAACATTACTTGGCCTCAGTCTCACATTTAGAACACAGACTCTCACCAAAATCAGAAATATGTAGACAAAAATGCCACTGAACCCCCAAGAAGCCAGCTGCATGAAGTGCAACACCACAGAAACAGAAAGAGATGCATATAAAGACAGCATGTTAATTAAAAAGCTGACATACTTCTGTCTGACCATTTTATTTTTCAACTCAACTGGTTCCAATCTTTTTCCATATTCCTTGTGCACATTTCTTCAGTCTCCTCACCTCTTCTTCTCCTCCTCTCATCTGGTAATATAAACCCCAGTCCCAGCCCCCCTAGACTTATCTCTCACGTTGAGAAGAGGCACTCACGTAACTTGTCTAACCTTATCCATATCAACACCAATCCTGGCCCCCCTAGATTTATCTCTCACTTTGAGAAGAGGCCTTCACGTAACTTGTCTAACCTTATCCATATCCCTCTCCTCTCCCCTTCCGCTCTCCCCTTCTCATGTGCCTTGTGGAATCCTCACTCTGTCTCTAACAAACTTGCTTTTACTCATGAAGGTATCTATAATGCCCTACACCTCCTTGCTCTAATTGAGACCTGGCTTCTCCCTGATGACACCGCATCTACTGCCACTCTGTCACGGGGGCTATCAGTTCTCCCACACACCTTGTCCCACTGGCCGTGGCGGTGGTGTTGGGCTTCTACTTTCTCCCTCTTGCCAATTCCAACCCCTCATAAGAATATAAGATATGCCATACTGGGTCAGACCAAGGTCCATCAAGCCTAGTATCCTGTTTCCAACCATGGCCAATCTAGGTCATACGTACCTAGCAGTTTCCCCAAAAGAGACAGGTTCCACAATGCTTGTATTGGTTCAAGCATTGATATCCTGGGTCCCTTCTTAATAATGGTTTATGGACCTTTCCTCCAGGAACTTGTCCAAACCTTTTTTTAAACCCAGCTACACTAACAGCCTTTACTACATCCTCCGGTAACAAATTCCAGAGTTTGATTACATGTTCAGTGAAAAAATATTTTCTTTTATTAGTCTTAAATAGTTTACCCTGTAGCTTCATTGCATGTCCCCTAGTCTTTCTATATTCTGATAACATAAACAATCGATCTACATTTACCCATTCCACTCCGTTCATTAATTTATAGACTTCTATCATATCTCCCCTCAGCCGTCTCTTTTCCAGGTTAAAGAGCCCTAACCTTTCTAGCCTTTCTTCATAGGAGTATCCTTCCATCCCCTTTACCATTTTGATGGCTCTTCTCTGAACCTTTTCTAATAACGCTATATTTATTTATTTATTTACATTTCTTATATACCGCGCTATTTTAATCAGTGCGGTGTACATTTGAACATAACACACCACAATGTGACAGGCAACATTGGGTTTACAATAAACAGGGGTAGCGAACATGGAGGAAACCAGGGGGAACTATTTACATGTTATGATAACTATTTACATAATTATAGTGTACTCATCACAATAGGCAAAAGTGAACATAAGAACATAAGACATGCCATACTGGGTCAGACCAAGGTCCATCAAGCCCAGTATCCTGTTTCCAACAGTGGCCCATCTAGGTCATACGTACCTAGCAGTTTCCCCAAAAGACACAGGTTCCACAATGCTTGTACTGGGTCAAGCATTCATATCCTGGGTCCCTTTTTAACAGTGGTTTATGGACCTTTCCTCCAGGAACTTGTCCAAACCTTTTTTAAACCCAGCTATACTAACAGCCCTTACTACATCCTCCGGTAACAGATTCCAGAGTTGTGATTACACGTTGAGTGAAAAAATATCCTTTTTAAGATACGGCAACAAGAATTGCACACAATATTCAAGGTGCGGTCTCGCCATGGAACGATATAGAGGCATTATAATATCCTTTGTTTTATTTTCCATTCCTTTCCTTATGATACCTAGCATTCTATTTGCTCTCTTGGCTGCCGCTGCACACTGGGCCAAGGGTTTTAACATGTTATCCACAATGATGCCTAAATCTTTTTCCTGGGTGGTGGTTCCTAATGTGGAACCTTGCATCGTGTAACCATAGTTTGGGTTGTTCTTCCCTAGGTGCATAACTTTGCACTTGTCCACATTAAATTTCATCTGCCATTTTGATGCCAATCTTCCAATTTATCAAGAACCTCTTGCAATTTTCCACAATCCTCTTGGGTTTTAACAACTTTAAATAGTTTTGTGTCATCTGCAAATTTGATAACCTCACTCGTTATTCCCCTTTCCAGGTCATTTATGAATATGTCAAAAAAGAGCGGACCCAGCACAGATTCCCGGGGTACACCACTATTCACCTTTCTCCATTGGGAAAATTGGCCATTTAGCCCTACCCTCTGCTTTCTATCTTTTAACCAATTCCTGATCCACAATAGTACACTGCCTCCTATCCCATGACTCTTTAGTTTTGCCAAATGTCTCTGATGAGGGACCTTGTCGAAGGCTTTCTGAAAGTCCAGATACACAATATCAACCGACTTACCTTTGTCCACCTGTTTATTCACACCTTCAAAAAAAAACATAACAGATTAGTAAGACAAGACCATCCTTGGCTAAAGTCATGTTGGCTGTCTCCCATTAGGCCATGACTATCTACATGCTGAGTAATTTTGTTCTTTATGATGGTTTCTACCATTTTTCCCGGTACTGACATCAGACTCACTGGTTTGTAGTTTCCTGGATCACCCCTGGAACCCTTTTTAAAAATTGGTGTTACATTGGTGATCCTCCAATCTTCAGGTATTACAGATGATTTTAATGAAAATTCACAGATTACTAATAGCAGGTCTGCAATCTCATATTTCAGTTCTTTCAGTACCCTTGGATGTATACCATCCGGCCCAGGTGATTTGCTATTCTTCAGTTTATCTAATAGTTGTAATACATCTTCCCAATGTATCGATATTTCCTTCAATTCTTCTGCACCTTTAAATACCACTTCAGTCATGGGTAACATCCCTACATCTTCCTCAGTAAAGACCGAAGCAAAGAATTCATTCAGTCTCTCCGCTATCACCTTGTCGCCTCTTAGTGCCCCTTTAACCCTTCTATCATCTAATGGACCAACTGACTCTCTCACAGATTTTTTGCTACGAATGTACTTGAAAAAGTCTTTATTTCACGTTTTTGCTTCCGCAGCAAGCTGCTTCTCAAATTCTCCCTTTGCCTGCATTATCAATGCCTTGCATTTGACTTGCCAGTGCTTGTGCTGTTTCCAGATTTCGTCGTTTGGCTCTTTTTTCCATTTCCTGAAAGATGCTTTTTTTGGCAACAACAGCCTCTCTGACCTCACCTTTAAACCATGCTGGCAGTTTTTTTGACTTCCTTCCACTTTTCTTAAAGCATGGAATACAGCTGGCCTGGGCTTCCAAGATAGTATTTTTCAACAACACCCAAGCTTGATTTCTTTGTAAAATAGTTCTCTGTGTGCTGTGCTTTCCTGTCTAATCAATGTGTTTATACCTCAAAAATTTCCTGTCATGATTTGACAATTTCCAATCTGTAATCAAAAACCGCTGCTGATAACTGGAAGTAGTGGTATACAAATGTATACTAAATAAATAAATAAATAAATAAATGGGCATGTTTACTAAAGTCCGCAAATCTGCGCGGCGCAAAATAGCGCACGGCAACGCGGCATTGAAACGCGCAGAAACACGTTTAAACGCCCCGCACACGTGCCTGTCACCCCCGCACAGGTACGCGGTTCAGTAACGGGCCCCGTACAAGTGCGGGCCCGCAAATGTCCGATAGAGGCGTGGAACGGCTAAAGGAGGGCGGAGGAAGGCTCCGGAGGGGCGGAGGGACGGGGTCAATGGGTGGAGAGTGGGAGGGGAGAGGCTCCCCGCACAGTATCGGGCCCGAATTTACATGTAAAAAATAGCGCGAGTGAAACACTCGCGGTAGAGGGCATATAAAGGGAAGAGAAACCATTTCCGTCAGCAATGTACAGCAAAACCGGGGAAACATGCAAAACGTCAGCAGTGTGATACATGTGCACAGCACAAAACTGCAATGAAAAAGAGGAAATTACCACAACAAAAGCATTAAAATAGTAAATCAGCTGGGAACAGGTATAGTAATGCGCAAAAGTTAAAAACACACCCAGCAGAGCTCCAAAAAAATAAAATAACAGTTGTTTGGAAAGGGGCACGGAGCGGAGACACCTCCAAAAACGTCTCCGTGTATTGAACCCCTCCTGGGAGTGTTACCTATGGTTGTCCATCAATAGCACTGTTGCCCAGCATGGGAATATGCTATCCCCCTCTGTTCGGACGTCATACCCGTGTTATATTTGCACGTTTGTCACCAGACAGGGTGAAGGAGCTCACAGTAATAATGTGCAGAGCAGGTTTTGGAACCCCACCCTGCCAGGTCTACTATCTCCAGGGACTGCACTGTCTCTGTGGCCACAGTGTGGTGCAGTGGACAGAGCCGGTACCTCTAGGACCAGAGGGTCACACGTTCAAATCCCAGCTGTGGCACATGCCAGCACAATCCCAATATTTAACCCACCACTAAACACAGATAGCAGAGACACCCCTTTATTGCACAGAACAAAAGCATGTTGCAAACACCCATATTTACCCTACACCACACACACACCAGCACAGTGTGCATCACCAACAGCCGCGTCCCCCAAATGCAGTCCTGTAGTGCCACAACTGTAGGGGCTAAGGACACGTAGGTAGAGGTTAAGTAGGTAGAGGTTATGTACGACAGATGTGCCTGTACATGCCTTCACCCCACGTGCCAAGGGCCAATTGTGTCCCTGGTCATGATCACGTAATGGGTGGCCCACGTTCCACAAAAACCTTGCTAAAGAACAACAGCTAGACCGCTATACCATGTGAGCCAAATACAGTCCTGGGGTTCCACTACGCAATCAGGTCATATCCCTTTGCAAGGATAAGGACATGCCAGCATGTTGGCGGAAGGGTTCAGATGGTGGAGGGGGCAGTGGCTGCTAGCCACAGAGGACAGTGGCCAGGCCATGTGCAGGCTGGCACCGTCCACTGCAACAGACAGGCCCTGTCGGATGTACAGTCATGGACCACCCAGGGATTGCAGCCAATCAGTGGCTACACGGTGGTGCAGTGCACACAGACAGTGTGTGCAAGAACAGAGGGTCACAGGTTCAGAGCCCAGCTGCAGCTACCGCCAACCCCTGTCCACATATTCACCCCACAGCTACACCGTGGTAGTAAGGACAAACCTTTATTGCTGAGAACATAGGCATGGTCAATACGCCTATCTTTTACCACACCAAACACAGACACCATAAACAGGCACATTATCTCCAGCAGAGTCTCCCAAATGCAGTCCTGGAGGGCCAAACACCATTCAGGTTCCATGCTTCCCCTAAGACAGATGCCTGTGCTGCAGATGTCTGCACCACCCCCATGCTATGCAACTGTAGCCCATGCATATTCATAGGGGACAGCATGAAGGCCCGAACAGTGTCTGGAACACCAGGACTGGAGTAGGGACACTCTGCCGTAAAGCAAGAGGCAACAGGTCCAGACGCACCCACACCCACAGGCCACATTGGAAAAGCCCCCTGGGGGGGCATCTCCCAGATCTAGCTCCTGCGTACCCTAGCAATGCCACCCTATACCTGGGTACACGGTACACAGACCACAAACGTTTGATGTGGGTACTGGCAGGTAGACAGTCCTACGCTCAGCACTGTTTGCTCCTTGTGCTGCAGCAGAACAAGCTGTCGGCTGTCTGTGGTGCGTGCCCCAGGTCTGGCCCCTGACAGTATTTACCACCCTGGGGAGTGACACGCAGCAGTACTGTGTACCATATCCATGCCTGTACCCTTCCCAGGACTGGTGTGGTGGGCACGTCGAATGACTCCCCCAATAGTAGCACAATGCTGGCATAGGTGAGGGGGGGGGTGTCTGTCTATACAGTGTGTGTTGGCTACAAACACCCTCCACAGGCCACACTGCCAGCACTGTTGCCAGTATTGGCCTGACAATGTGCATAATGAGCAGCAAGGTACCATGGGTATAGCTCAGACAGGGTGTGCTGGCCAGGATGCATCTGCACAGGGCATGGGGCACTGGCTGGGACATTGTAATGCCCAGCCACCACCTACACAGACAGGGTGACCTCTGTATGTGCTGCTGGTGGATCACTCTCACCCTGAGCGTGCAGTGATGACAGCATGGCTAGGCACCCCCATAGTGCTGTATAGCATTTCTCTCCTGTGATATATATGGGTGTCCTGTTGGGGCCTCTTCATGGACTGATCTGCCTGTGTGTGCTGCCACCCCAGTTTGGGGTGCATGCAATCCCATCAGGACTATCCAGCAGACTCTGCACAGCTGGTATGTGTCCTGATGGAGCTCCTTGCAGGGTGCAGCAGCTGATGGCCTGCTGCAGGAGAATATCAGATAGTGCTGGGGTGCACCCCTGAATATCCAGGCCTACTGTCTGTCTGATAGTGTGTTTTGGATGTGTGTGGAGCTGCTTGGACTGCCCTGTAGGGTGTCTGTCCCCCAGCAGGACAGGGGTTGATGGCCCACTCTACTGCCATTAGTGCAAGGGGGGGAAGGATGGGGATCTGTTGATGGGAGACCCTGTTTGTCATTGGGGGGGGGGGGTAGGTACGTTGCCCACCTATGGAGGGGGGGAGGGGAACCACCAACTAAGACAGAAGGGGTATCCATGATGAGTTTGCAACACCTTCTTATCACACAGGTTAATACTGATTTTGAGCTCTGGCATGGCCTCATTCAGCCATGGCCGTTGATGTGGACCTGGTCCTGGGCGCCACCACCCACCCTCAGGGTGAGCACATTACCTGCACAATGTGACGGTGTGTAGCTACCCTCGCCGGCAGTCCTCACGCTCAGGCCCCCCACCAGGCCGAGGTTCTGTGTGGGTGGACACGGACAGTTCCCCCTACCATGCCGTGTAGCTTTTGGGGTGCAGTCCCCATCTTGTGTGCATCTGTGGGCAGCTGATTTGCATGTGCATTGCATCATGGGTACGGGTGGCCTACCCCGTCCTGTCTACAGCAGCAGACTGTCTGTGGGGTGACGTGCAGGCTCTCTGCAGCCACACAGGCGCTTACTCAGAGCTATAGTGCCGTAGCCCAATGGTTCCGTCACTGCCTTTATAGCAGGAGGTCATGGGTTCAAGTCCACAGAGGGGTTCTGTGATAGGGTTGTCCAGAGCATTGTACTTTTTACTGGACATATGTTTATGGCATCAAACACACCCTTGCCATACTGTACCCATAAGGGTGCCTCTGAGGGTGCATTATAGGGCGCCCTATAGGCCACCTTATGGTTGCCATCCATATTGCGTGCACTATACATTATCCTGTGGCGCAGCATACATGGTGCCCTATAGGGGACTTGCTAGGGTGCCTTTGCGGACTGTGCACTGTAACATGTGCCTTACGGGCCTCCATATATTAACACGCTGTTAGAGCGGGTATACTGGTAGTGGGTAATAAAAAAAAACTATAAGGCCTCCTACAGCACACCTCACCATAATACTTACTGCCCCAGCCAACCTTGCTCACTGGGCACTGTGAGGGGTTGAACCCCTGACCTCTGCACCATTGGTCAGTATCCCAACCATGTGCTAAGGCTCTGTTACTGTTTGCTGTGCACATCAGTGCGCCACCTATGCCGCCCACTATCGGACTGCCCCTCATACATCAGCGCGCCGCCCTCTGCCCCCCAAACCTAACAGTGCGCCGCCCCCTGCCGCCCCCAATGAACGGTGCGCCGACTCATGCCGTTAAAAATAAACCGTGCGCCGCCTTCTGCCGCCCAAAAAGAACTGTGCGCTTCCTTATGCCGCTGAAAAAGAACTGTGCACCGCCTTATGCCGTTCAAAATTAATTTGCCTCCTAAAACAATTTTAATCATTACAGTTGCTGTCTCAGCTGGCCTTTGTCGTTGTGCACAATGGGGGATTGAACCCATGGCCCCTGCACTATTGGTCAGTGTCTTCACCGTTGTACTACGGCTCGGTTGTTTTCTATACCCGGCAGCGCGCCACTTGCCTTTTGGCGCGCTAATGTCGACCCCGCACATTACCGTGACGCGCACACGTCCGGTTGCTTACTCCCGTTTTTTTTCTTTTGGCAGCCTGATCCGCCCACTCCTTATATGGCACAGGTACACTACCGCGGCCCCGCACGATAAGAATGTTTAGTAAACATGCCCCAAAGTCTTTAACCTTTGCAACTGCCCCTTTTAGTTTTTTCTTAACTATTTTCCTCATTTTATCATAGTCTCCCTTTCAAAAGTTAAAAGGTAGGACTATGGATTTCCTTACCATCCCTCCTCCACTAATTAAATCAAACACGATCATGCTATGATCACTATTGCCAAGTGGCCCCAACACCCTTATCTCTTGCACTAGATCTGGTGTTCCACTAAGGACTAGGTCTAATATGGCTTCCCTTCTGGTCGGTTCATGAACCAGCTGCTCCAAGAAGCAGTCATTTATTTCATCTAGGAACTTTATCTCCCTAGCATGTCCTGCCGTGACACTAACCCAGTCGATACCGGGGTAATTGAAATCACCCATTATTATTACTGCGCTGTAACTTTTGTTAGCTTCCTTGATTTCTTTGAGCATTTCATCATCCATTTGTTAATTTTGGCCAGGCAGTTGATAGTACACCCCCACTGCCATCGCCTTCCCCTTTTTACATGGAATTTCAATCCATAGAGATTTTACAGCAAATTTTGTTTTCTGAAAAACTTTAATCCTTTCTGACTCCATGCCCTCTCTAACACAGAGTGCATCCTACCTCAGTCTCACTCCTCCCTCTCCTTTGAAGTCCATTCCATCCGCCTATTCATTCCACTTCCTCTCCGGGTAGCTGTTATCTATCAGCCCCCTGACAAGTCTCTACCTTTCTCACTGACTTTGACTCTTGGCTATCCGTCTTTCTAGACCCCTCCGCTCCCACTCTTATTCTTGGGGACTTTAACATTCATGTCGATAATCTCTCTGATCCTCACGCTTTAAAGCTCCTCTCACTTACCTCCTCGTTCGACCTCCAACTGCTCCACTGCCCCCACTCACCAGCATGGCCACTGCCTGAACCTGATATTCTACTCTAACTGCTTACCCTCGAACTTCTGTAACTCAGTCCTTCCCTTATCTGACCACCACCTCTTAAGCCTTAATATTGATCATCCTCCGCTTCAGTCTCGTCCTGGCTCCACCAACCTATTTAGAAACCTTCATGCCATTGATCCCTCAGCTCTCTTCCGCCATCTCTTCACCTCTTTCTTCCACTTTGTCATCTAAATCCATTGATGAGGCGGTGACCTCCTATAATGCTGCACTCTCCTTGGCCCTGGATGCTCTTGCTCCGCCCACCCCATGTCCTGTGAGGCATTCTACACCCCAGCCTTGGCTCACACCCACTGCCCGCTATCTATGCTCCTGTGCCCACGCTGCCAAGCATGTTTGGCTCAAATCCCGCTCCCGGGCTGACCTTCTTCACTTCAAATTCATGCTTGTTGCCTTCCAATCAGCCATAACTCTTGCCAAGCAAGACTACTACATCCATCTATCTGACGCTTTCACCTCCGATCCTCAACGTCTCTTTAATACTCAGTTCTCTCCTCAAGGTGCCTCCACCTCTGATACCTCCCTCCCTTCCTGCCCAAACCCTCACCGACTACTTCCATGACAAAATCCATAAGATTACCCTCCAATTCCCCACTACCCCTACTACCACTCCTCACTCCCATCTCTCCCCCCTACCTCTGCTATCCTCTCTTCTTTCCCTGTAGTCTCTGAGGAAGAAACCACACTCCTTCTTTCTTCCTCCAAACCCACCACCTGCTCTTCTGATCCTATCTCCACCCATCTCCTAAGCCCCATCTCCTTCACTATTGTCCCTTCCATCTCTCATATTCTCAACCTGTCGCTCTCCACCACAACCTTCCCTGCAGACTTCAAACATGCTGTGGTCACACCCCTCCTCAAGAAACCCTCACTTGATCCTACCTGTCCTTCTAATTATCGACCCATCTCTCTCCTTCCCTTCATCTATATCAGAATATAGAAAGACTAGGGGACATGCAATGAAGCTACAGGGTAAACTATTTAAGACTAATAAAAGAAAATATTTTTTCACTCAACGTGTAATCAAACTCTGGAATTTGTTACCGGAGGATGTAGTAAAGGCTGTTAGTGTAGCTGGGTTTAAAAAAGGTTTGGACAAGTTCCTGGAGGAAAGGTCCATAAACCATTATTAAGAATGGACCCAGGATATCAATGCTTGAACCAATACAAGCATTGTGGAACCTGTGTCCCTTGGGGAAACTGATAGGTACGTATGACCTAGATTGGCCACTGTTGGAAACAGAATACTGGGCTTGATGGACCTTGGTCTGACCCAGTATGGCATATCTTATGTTCTTATGTTCTTATCTCTAAACTACTAGAGCGTGCAGTCCACCGCTGCTGCCTCAACTTCCTCTCCTCTCCTCTCCTCTCCTCTCCTCTCCTCTCATGCCCTCCTAGATCCTTTACAGTCTGGCTTTTGTCCCTTACACTCTACTGAAATGCCTCTTACCAAAGTCTCCAGTGACTTATTCCTGGCAAAATCCAAGGGCCTCTACTCTGTCCTCATCCTTCTTGACCTCTCTGCTGCTTTTGACACTGTTGACCACAACCTTCTCCTTGATACCTTGTCCTCACTTGGTTTTAGGGGCTCTGTACTATCCTGGTTCTCCTCCTACCTCTCCCACTGCTCTTTCAGTGTGTGTTCTAGTGGCTCCTCCTCCTCCTCCTCCTCCTCTGCCACCCTGCTCCCAGTTAGTGTACCCCAGGGCTCCGTCCTGGGACCGCTCCTCTTCTCTCTCTCTATACCCAGTCCCTTGGTGTGCTTATCTTCCCATGGCTTCCAATACCACCTCTATGCCGATGACTCCCAAATCTACCTCTCTACACTTGTAATCTCTCCAGCAATTCAGAGCAGGATCTCTGCCTGCCTTTCGGTATTGCTGCCTGGCTGTCTCACCGCTGCCTGAAATTGAATATGTCCAAGACTGAACTCCTTATCTTTCCACCCATAACCTCCCCCAAAAACTTCCCTCCTCCTCCCCTCTCAGTCTCTGTGAATAACGCTGTTATCCTCCCTGTTTCCTCAGCCCGCAATTTGAGGGTTATCTTTGACTCCTCTCTCTCCTCCTTCACGCATATCCAACTTGTAGCCAAGACCTGCTGTTTCTTTCTCTACAACATTAGCAAAATCCACCCCTTCCTTTCTGAACACACTACTAAAATGCTCATCCACTCTTTAATCACCTCTCGTCTTGACTACGGCAACCTGCTCCTTGCTGGTCTCCCTCTGAATCATCTCGTTCCCCTTCAATCCATTCAGCATTCTGCTGCACGACTAATCTTCCGCCAGCCTCACCATATCCACATTATTCCTCTTCTCAAGTCACATCACTGGCTCCCTATCTGTTTCCACATCCAGTTCAAACTTCTCCTCCTGACCTATAAATGCATTCACTCTGCGGCTCCTCAATACCTTTCATCACTTATCTCTCCTTACAACCCCATTCAGGATCTTCGATCTTATAATCTTCTATCTACGCCCTCCACTTATACTGCTAACTTCAGACTTCGCTCCTTTCACCCTGCTGCACCTTATGTCTCGAACAAGCTACCTGTGTCTGTACGCCAGACACCCTCCCTGGCCCTCTTTAAATCCAGGTTGAAAACCAACCTCTTCACTGTTGTATTCAGATCCTGACGTCTACGTTTTGTCTTGACTAGATTGTAAGTGCTGTGTTTTAGTGATTTGCCCTGACTAAACTGTTAGCGCTGTGTTTTGTCTTGACTAGATTGTAAGCTCTGACGAGCAGGGACTGTCTCTTACATGTCTGTACAGCGCTGCGTATGACTAGTAGCGCTATATAAATGCTCAATAGTAGTAGTAGTAGTTGTTCATTGCTTCCATCTCTACATGTCTTTGACGTTGATCTTTCCTTTCTTTCTCCTCTAACCCCTATCCACTCACATCCAGATTTTACTCCTCACTCTCCACTCCTAAGTCTCATAGTTTTTACCTCTCACCTATTTAGCCCTCTCTAGTGCTCCTATTGCATCGCTGTCTCTCTCCTTGCCCTTCTTTCTATATCCTCTCTACCATTACCCATTCTTTATTGTTCCGCCAGTCCAGTCCCAACTTGTGGATTGTCACCCCCAACCAGCAGCTTGGAGACTGATTATGAATAGTTTGATAATATCATCTCATATAACCAGCTGGCACCACCTACTAGCCTCAGTATTTCAGTCTCCAAGCAACAGGAGAAGGGTGACTTCTACCAGTTGGACTCGCTGAAGGAACAAATAAGAGACATTTGGGGATTTTTTTTCTTCACTTTGAGTTGGTTTTATTGGGCCCTTTTAAAACTGGAATCACAGTTGTTTGCAATAAAGTGTGTTGGAAAAAAATAATAAAAAGAGAGAGAAAGGAAAAAGGCAGCTGGCCAAGCCTAGAGGGTTCAGGAGCTTGTGGTGCCGGTAAGGACAGGGAGGCTCTGAAGCACTGGAGACTGGGTTTGAGTGCAGCAGTTCCAAATCCCTTCAGTGGGTGAGGAGCTGCTGCTTGTTGCAAAGTCAGACACCTGCACAGAACTCCCACCGCTGCTGAGGCCGAGCGGAGGCAGGCAGGAGTAGCATTGCCAGTGAGTTGCACAGGGGTTTCTTCTTCTTAGCACTTCAGAGCAGGTGTCTTTTTACTGCAGTTTGTATGGCAGGATCAGTGGGGCCAGGTGGATGCCAACGAGATTTGTTGCATATTACAGAGGGAGCATTGGAAGCACAAGGTTTGTCTGAGAAAAAGGTTTTGATTTGTAACTTATAAAACACTTTATGAAGATCGATGCGAGTCCGAAATGCATCGTATGGCTCTGTGGGAACAAATGAAAGGCCTTTCTGCAAAAGATCAGTTTCTGATTTGGTTAGAGAAACAGGAGAGATTCAAACCAGGAAGATCAACTTGTAAAGAACTCTGTGTACATGCAAATTTATTGTCATGAGTTAATAAGGATCGTGAGGGCAATTTTGAAAGGACCGGTAAGTACTGCCTCTGCCTCTCCCTCTCCCTCTGAACTCTAAACAATGGGGAGGTGGGGTTTTTGCCATTAAACAAGAGATTGATTCTTTTTTGTCTTATGGCCTTAATGCAGGCTTTCTCACAAAGCAAGAATACTCATTTTGATCGGTCACACACCCTGTTATCCCTACAATATACACCATTCCAAAGATTCATAAGTCCCTCACTTCCCCACCTGGTAGACCTATCATATTTGGTATAGGGTCTGTTCTTGAACCACTCTCAAAATTCATTGACATTTTGCTATGGCCTTTTGTTCATAGAAACATGATGACAGAAAAAGACCACATGGCCTATCTAGTCTGTCCTTCCATAACAACAACTACAACAGTCCACTTTTTACCTTTAGAGATCCTCTGTGTTGGTCCCATGCTCTTTTGAATTCAGTTACTGTCCTCATCTCTACCACCTCCACTGGGAGACTATTCCATGGATCCACTACTCTTTCTGTGAAGAAATATTTTCGCATATCACTCCTGAATCTATCTCCCTTCACCCTCATCCCATGTCCCCTCGTAGCAGAACTTGCTTTCAATTGAAAGAGGCTCTCTCCCTGAACATTTATGCCATGGAGGTATTTAAACATCTCAATCATATCACCTCTATCCCGCCTTTCCAGAATTGCACACCATACTCCAAATGAGGTCGCACCAAAGACTTATACAGAGGCATTATCACCTCCTTTTTTCTGCTAGCCATTCCTCTCCGTATGCACCCAAGCATCCTTCTAGCTTTTGCTGTCACCTTTTCTACCTGTTTAGCTACTTTAAGATCATCAGACACAACCACGCCTAGGTCCCGCTCTTCTTTAGTGGACAAAAGTACTTCACCTCCTATACTGTATTGCTCCCTTGGATTGCAGCAGCCCAAATGCATGACCTTACATTTTTTAACATTAAATCCCAGCTGCCAAATTCTAGACCATTCTTCAAGCTTAGCTAGATCCCTCCTCATGTTATCTACACCTTCCTGGGTGTCTACTCTATTGCAGATTTTGGTATCATCTGCAAAGAGGCAAACCTTACCCGACAGCCCTTCCGCTATATCACTAACAAAGATGTTAAAAAGAATCGGACCAAGGACAGATCCCTGGGGCACACCACTGGTAACATCCTTCTCCTCAGAGTGAGCTCCATTTACTTGTACTCTTTGTCGCCTCCCACCCAACCAATTTCTAACCCAAGCAGTAACTTTAGGGTCCATCCCTAGGGTGCTCAGTTTGTTTATAAGTTGCCTGTGAGGAACAGTGTCAAAGGCTTTACTGAAATCTAAATACACCACATCTAGAGCTCTCCCTCGGTCCAACTCCCTGGTCACCCAGTCAAAGAAATCAATCAGATTTGTCTGACAAGACCTGCCTCTGGTGAATCCATGCTGCCTTGGATCCTGTAATCCGCTGGACTCCAGAAACCTCACTATTTTCTCTTTCAGCTACGTTTCCAATAATTTACTCACCACCGAAGTTAAACTAACCGGCCTGTAGTTTTCAACCACATCCTTACTTCCGCTTTTGTGTAAAGGCACCACATGAGCCTCTCTCCAGTCCTTTGGCACCACTCCAGACTCCAACGAGGCATTGAAAAGGTCAGTCAGTGGAGTTGCTAGAACGTCCCCAAGTTCCCTCAGTATTCTAGGGTGTATCCCATCCAGTCCCATCGCTTTGTCTACTTTAAGTTGAGCTAGTTTCTCACGAACACAGTCTTCTGAAAATTGTTCAAGATGTCCCTCGCTTCTGTTCTTATTTGTGGGTGTTTTCTGAGGTCCTGCTCCTGGTTCTTCATCTGTGAACACAGAACAAAAATATTTGTTAAGCAATTCCGCTTTATCCTTATCAGCTTCTACATATTCCCCCCCTGCACCCTTGAGTCTGACAATACCACTTTTGCCCTTCCTCTTCTCACTAATATATCTGAAAAATGTCTTATCCCCCCATTTTATTGCATTGGCTATTTCCTCCTCCTTTTGAATCTTTGCCTTCTTGACTACTTTGCTAGCTTCTCTAAGTTTTTCCAAATACAGATGCCTGTCTTCCTCTCTCTGTGATCTCTTGTATTTCATGAAGGCCTCCCTCTTTTTCTTCACTTTTTCAGCTACTTCCTTCGAAAACCATTGCGGTCTCCTGTTCCTCTTGCCTTTATTTACCATTTTAACAAAAAGGTTGGTTGGCCTTAAAATACCCCCTTTCAGTTTTGCCCACTGTTTTTCTACATCCCCCAGCTGTTCCCATCCCACTAACGACTCCAAGGTACTGGCCCATCTTCGCAAAGTTAGTCTTCCTAAAGTCTAAGATCCTCACCTTGGAATGGATTCTAACAGCCCTAGTCCTAATACTGAACCACACCATCTGGTGATCACTGGATGCAAAATGATCTCCCACTACAACATCAGAAACACTTTCACCATTGGTAAGCACCAAGTCCAGTATGGCCCCTTCACGTGTGGGGTCTGTTACCAATTGCCTGAATAGTTCTCCCTGTAGAGAATCCAGGATCTCCTTACTTCTAGATGATACTGCAGCAGGAATGTGCCAATCAACATCTGGCATATTGAAATCTCCTATCAGTAGCACTTCCCCTTTCCTAGCAATGCTGCGTATGTCTTCAATTAACTCTCTGTCCACCTCTTCCTCTTGTGAGGGAGGTCTGTATATCACACCAATGCAAATAGATTTCTCTTTCCTTCTTTCTAGTTTAACCCACAATGCCTCCTCTCTCCCTTTTAAGCTCTGTAATTCCAAAGCTTTAATAGTGGTTTTTACATATAGTGCCACTCCTCCTCCCCTTCTTCTTACCCTGTCCTTTCTGAATAAAATATAGCCAGGTATAGTTACATCCGAGTCATGGTTTTCTGTGAACCATGTTTCTGTACCTGCCACTAAATCCAAGTCGGCCACTCCCACCAAAGCTTCAACTTCAGGGATTTTATTTCCCATGCTACGGGCATTAATACACACTGCTTTCCATATGTTACCCCTGTTACCCATTTCCATAAAGGTATTTAATGTATCACCTACCTGGGGGCTTTCTTCACCCATCCCCAATGAATCTAGTTTAAAGCCCTCTTCAGTAGATTAGCCAGTCTATTACCGAAGATGCGTTGACCTTTCTTGGACAGATGGATGCCATCTCTGCTCTGCAACCCTTGGAACAGCATCCCATGGTCTAGGAAACCAAAACGCTCTCGATGACACCATCCACGCAGCCATGCATTCATCTCCAGGATGCGAGCCTCTCTGCCTTGGCCTTTACCCTCAACAGGGAGGACTGAAGAGAACACTACCTGTGCACCTAACTGCTTCACCCTCTGTCCCAGAGCCATGAAGTCACTTTTGATACGTTCCGAGGTATACCTGGCAGTATCATTTCCAACATGGATTAGCAACTTTGGGTAATAGTCAGTGGGCTTGATGAGTCTCGGCAAACTCTCCGTAACATCTTGGATTTTGGCACCAGGCAGACAGCATACCTCTCTGGACATCAAGTTTGGTCGGCAGATGGACACCTCAGTAGCCCTCAGAAGAGAGTCTCCAACCACCACTACCCTTCGTTTCCTTCTGGTCACTGATTCTGCAACTTTGGCGTACTTGAACTCTGGTTCTTCCCTTTCCAGGGCTGTTTTCACCTCCTCCACTTCCAGGGCTGCATAATGGTTCTTCAATTCAAGGGCTGGAGAAGTTGGATTGGTGATTTTGCAGGCCCTGGTGACTTGTGTCCAACCATCAACATTCTGTTGGCACCCATCTTCTCCTGTGCTGGAGAGCTTGGTTGCTGCAAGAAGCATCTCATCAATGTACTTCTTACTGTCTTGAATGCTCCTCAGCCTTGCCACCTCCTCTCTGAGTTCCTCCACTTGTTTCCTCAGAGCTTCAGCATGCAAGCACCCTGCACATGGAACCGGTCCTTCAACTGGCATTAGGACCTCTGTCTGGACCGAGGCAGAAGCTGTAACGGGGGCAACAGCTTTAGCAATATGATTTTTCCCAGCCATTGTTCTGTTCGTGGAGCTTAGGTATCTGGTAAAGCAAAAGAGAGAGATCTACCAAGTACCAGTCGGTTTTGCAGCTGTCCTTTCAGAGAAAAAGCAGTTAAATCTCTTTAATTATATTCAAAATGTGCTGGTCCAATTCTCTGTGATTTGTTAAAGGGGGAGGTGCCCTATAAAGCAAGACTGCTCACTAGGGGTGGGTGGGAGTCGGGGTGGGTAGGGAGGGAACTAACACCTGATTAGGTGTTAGCAGTTTCTAAACCTGAGGAGGTTACTGGAGTTCAGCAACCTACTGTGCTCAAGGAAAGTTCCCCTAAAGCACCAAAAAGAAAGTAACCTTGCTTTAAAAAATATACAAAAAACCCTTTTAAGAGCTCCCAGTCAGAGAGCTAGCAATCGTATATTAGGGATTCTGCAGATGTTATCTCCTTCTTAGATGGTTTTCATGGAGATCTCTCCAATATTACCTTAGTGACATTAGACATTGAATCTCTTTACACCAGTATCCCTCAGGAAGACGCCCTTGTAGTTATCACCAAATATTTGAACTTACGCCCTACACCGGTTTGCATACCCACTCATTTTTTGATAGAATTGGCACAAGTTGCAATTTTCTTTTTAACAATCAATTTTTCCAACAAATTAAAGGTACAGCCGTGGGTGCCACTATGGCACCAGATATAGCCAATTTATATGTGGCAGAATTTGAAGATAATCATTTGAATGGATGTCCTTTTTCCTCTTTTGTTATATCCTGGAAGAGATATATTGATTATATCCTTATTTTATGGCAGGGCACTGATAGTGAGTTACATGATTTCTATAGCTGGTTGAATACTTTGGACACTAATCTTGAATTTAAGATGCAGTTTAGCTCCACAGAAATACCTTTTTTAGATATTCTTATTAGGAAATTTCCAACTGGCTTCAACACTACAATTTTTTGCAAACCCAAGGATAGGAACAAGTTACTCCGTTTTGACAGTTTCCACAGTAGTCACATAAAGAAAAACTTACTAGTTTCACAATTTTTGTGCTTTTGAAGATTATGTACTGATTATGAAGAATTCAAAAATAAACCCTATGATATGGCTGAGCGCTTCCATGCAAGAGGATATCCTATAGATTGCATCAATAAAGGGTTCAGTCATGCCT
Organism: Ichthyophis bannanicus; assembly: GCA_033557465.1. Classification (NCBI taxonomy): domain Eukaryota; kingdom Metazoa; phylum Chordata; class Amphibia; order Gymnophiona; family Ichthyophiidae; genus Ichthyophis; species Ichthyophis bannanicus. The sequence continues at coordinate 19,604,696 of CM066038.1, read as the reverse complement.
GTTTGACATCTAGACAAGATTTACTTTTACCCAAAAACAAAACCTCAGCCGATAAGTTTGTTTGCATTTTATGGTTTTCACACCTTTCTTGGAATATACAAAAAAATTTGAAGACCCATTGGCATATTCTTCAACCACGCTCCTGTTTTCACAACCAACGGTTAACTATTGCTTACAATAGGGAACGTAATTTAGCTGATAAATTGTTTTCCTCCTTATATGCCTCCACCTGTAAGCCCCACATCTTTACAGAAGGGACATTTTAAATGCAATAAATGTTCTGTCTGCAAACATGCCATTGTGCTGTATGATGTTTTCATGCATCCAAACACCAAAAGACATTATAAACTGTATATCCACACATGTAGTGTACATTATTATTTGTCCCTGTTCTCTCCTGTATGTTGGCAAAATCATTCGTGCCATCAAGACATGCATCCAAGAACACAAAAGCTGTATCAAAAGGAAAATTATGACAGCTCCTTTAGTGGAACACTGGATTCAATTCCAGCACAGCCCTGATGACCTAAAGTTTTTTTGTCATTAAGAAAGTTACTGCTTCCTGCTAATAAAGTCTTTTGGATAACCTACTGTGTTTGGTCATGGTTCTTGGTTTCTGCTTCCTCCTACTGTACTTTTCTGCGGAAACCCTCCTTCTCCTGCTGTTTGCCCAAGCAACAAGTGTCAAGTCCTCCATGCCACTGATTCTCAACCAGTGTGTCAATGGGCCCAGCAGCTGAATGTGCTTTCCTCTTCTGCTGGGGTCAGATGTGATCTAGCCAACTCCTCCTCCACTCTAGATGCCTCTTCTGGGCCATGGAGTGAACATTATGGTCACCCACTGGCTTTGAAGGATGCTGTAGTTTCCTTATTTTATTTAGGGCCCAGCAGAAAGTGACTGATTCTACCTCAGCCGCAGATAGCACTGAATCCTCATCTTCCCACTCTGGGTTCAGCAGGACACCATGCTTCTCAGCAGGAAATGGTGATTCTTCCTCAGCTTTTGGGCCTGACCAGTCACCAAGTATCTTTCCCTGCTGGCCTGGAAGTGACACATGGAATGCCATCATCACTGTGGAGAGCTTGGAAAGTATAGAGGCAGCACAGGAGAGTCGCCTTCATGCCAGCCATCAGCTAAAGGTGAGACCTACCAGTTTCTCTCCATGCTGCTTCCTGTTCTCATTTTCTCTGCTGTTAGACAGGGAGGGGTTGGAGGAGGACGGGTCAGGGGTCTACTGGGCTGGGAGAGGAGTGGTGGAAAGAGGGGTGAGATATCTGGCATCTGCTGAGGAGAAAGGTGGAGGAAAGAGGCTCTGCTGAACTAAGAGAGATGGGGGAGAAGGGGTCATGGTTCTACTGGGAAGGGAGAAAGGTGGGAGAGAGAGGATTCAGGGGCTGTTGGACTAGGAAAGGTGGGGGGATTGGGGCTCTTCTGGACAGAGAGAGAAAGAAGGGAGTCAGCAGGGGTGGGAGAAATGTTCAGGGGTCTGATGAGCAGGAAGTGGGGTGGGAGAAAGAGGAAATGGAGTACAGGGAAACATCAGGGTCTGCTGGAAAGAGAGAAAGGAATCAGAGGTCTGCAGTGAGAGGAGAGGTCAAGGGTCTGCAGGGCAGGAAGCAGGATGGGAGAACGAGGGAGCCGGTTACAGGGAAATGTTGGGGGCTACTGAGCGGGGATGGAAGAGAGAGAAAGCAAATAGAGGAAGTGCAAATATGGCTTGAAAAAAAGAATCACTATGGGGATGGCGTGAAAGAGCCCTAATGTGCTAGTTTCAGTCTTTGTATGCAGTGCAAAACTGGAGAGCTAAAAATACAAATACATTTATTCCTCCACCAGGCAAAGTTCAAAGTGGAGGATTGGGAATTTCATTTCAGTTTTTGTCTCCATGTTTGTGATAAATTATTCCATTTTTGAGGACAGTCTGGCTGTGCTTCACTAGCCTGAATGAGCCTGATCTCAGAAGCTAAGCAAGGCTGAGCATGGCTAGTACTTGGATAGGTGATCCTTGGACTACCATGGAAGAAAGGCCTGGCAATCTACTTGCCAAGAAACATCAGATCACAAAAAGACCTATCTCAATTCAGAAAAACACACCTCTTCCGAGGCAGTATCTCCCCATCCCCTCCCCTTCCAACTATGGTTAGTCAATGATTCCCTAGTCTGGATTGCTCGCTCCAAATTATAGAGCCAAAAACACATGCTAATTTACTGTACATAGTTGCTAATATTTGTTACCCCAGTTATCCCTGTTTTACTCTCTGTTATCTGTAAACTTGACATATGTTATATGTTTTAAGTATAAAGTTGTTAAATTGTAAACCGCGCTGATGATGAATAGCGCGGTATATAAAAGCTGTTAAATAAATAAATAAATCTGTAGCAGTTTTATTGGTTGTGACGTCCCATAAGGACATGTGTTGATGTTGCAGTGCTGCCTTTTCATAGATAGGGTGTGTGCTGTTTTAAGTCCTGGTAGTTAGTGTGCTAAAGTATGGCAGGTTTGCTATACCACCAAGGACGGTCCAAAGCCCGGCTGCAAAAGGAGACAGGTGGTTGCTCTGCCGCAGTGACCAGAACTGGGAAACCAGGGAACTAGGCAAGAAACCACATGGAAATTCAAACAAACTCATTTGCTTATGCTACCACATCCAAGGCAACCAGGATTGGGAGCACAGGATGCTGGTGAGAAGTGGGCTACTGGTCAAAGAATCACATTTATGACACCAACACTGGTAATTCCCATTATCGCATGGAATGTGCGAACTGGACACCATGTCGGACAAAAGGAAATCATCGCCATGAAATTGTTGAAGTGCAAAATCTCAACGCCGCAGTATCCAAACTACACCTCACTGGATCTGGAATACTGACCATCCGCCAACAATTGATGAAACAATGATGCTATTCTACTCCACTGGCAAAAAATTAGAAGCTGGCATCAGTTTTATGGTGGACAGATGGGCTGCCAGAAGTGTAATTTCCTTCCAACCAATATTAGATCGACCTGCAGTTCTTACCATCGACGGTACAGTCAAGACACATATTTTGTCCACCTATGTTCCAACGGAGACCAGCCCGGAAGCAGCCAAGGATGACTTCTACAACCAGTTCCAACACATGCTGGATTCAATCCCGCAGACACAGTTGATCATTCTGGCGGGAGATTTCAATGTTCACATCAGTGCGGACAGAACCGGATGGGAAGAAACGCTGGATGGTTTTGGCCATGGCGAGATCAAAGACAACGGACAGCACCTGCAATCCTTCGCTGCATCGAACAACATGGTAGTGGGAAGCAGACACTTTCAGCACCCTCAAAACACCAGCTTACATGGTGTAACCTATCTGGTGAAGATTCAGCCATCCTGGACTACATCCTGATCAGCTCCTGACTCTGATCGTCACTCAAAGATGTACGTGCAATATGGGGGCCCGATTGTGGATCCAACCACTACCTCGTCCATACCAAGGTACAGCTGCAATTACAATGAGCAAAGTGCAAGGCACCTCCATAATAATTCCAAATCATCCTATCCAATAAATTTGTAGCACTTAAACCATCAGATGATGTCTTTGCAGAAGAAAAGCAGATAGCTGAGTTCATTCTGGAATGTGCTGCCCCTCTGTGTCCACCTATCCAATGTCAGACACACCCATGGATTTTGGACAAGTGCCTGGATCTGGTGGATAAACGGAAACAAATCAAACACATCGACTTCAAGCAGTACCGGCGACTGAACAAAGAGGTCAAACAGAAGATGAAAGTGGAACAAGAAGCCTACTGGAATGGTGTCGCAGCCAACCTGGAAGCAGCAGCATCCAGGCACGAGTACTGGAATCTGTATCGGACCTCCAGAAGACTGAGTGGTAAAACCAAGACGACAATGACAACATCAAGAAAGCAGATGGCACCTTAGTGAGTTCCCCTGATGAACACCTGCAACAGTGGAAAGAATTCTTCCAATAGCTATACAACCACAATTTGCTCCAAGGACCACTACCAGAGCCACCACCCATCGACTTGCCGGAGAATCCATTCCTCGACGGTGAGCCAACAGTTTATGATGTAAAGAGTAAGATAAGATCACTGAAGAATGGAAAGTCGCCTGGAGTGGACCGAGTCACTGCCGAAACGATTAAAGCTGGGGGAGACATCCTGCTGCAATGGCTTCACGTCCTAACACTCATCTGGCACATGGAAGGAGTTCTATCAGCATGTAGAAAGCCATCATTGTGCAATCCAGAAGAAAGACAATAGCCAGGAATGCAAGAACTACTGCATCAGCCTCCTTTCAATTGTTGTAATATATCAAATATCCTCCAGTATTCTTTCAGGCAAAATACCTATAATAGTTGTGTAGTCACTACTACATATTCACATAAAAACTCATATATATGCTCTGATTGTGAACTGAAAGGTCTCAGACTTGCTAGGTACTCAATCGGGAACTTGATTTTCCGCTGTACCCGTTTTGCATCAATGACCTCAGCTCAATAAATTGTATTCAGATCAATTCAATAATGGAAAATGCTTATCTTATTGTTGTTGTGTGCCCCAACGCCATATTTCGGCACCGTACTTGCATTTCACAATGTCGCGCTTCATCAGGGGGTTCAATTGTACACTGCAAACAAAATACAACTTCCTTGTAATGCCTTGATTAACATGATATCAAAACTGGATATTTTCAGCTAACTCACACATACCTTTAATATAATATTTGCAGATGCAACTCCTGCTATCGCTGCTTGGCATGTACCTGTGAGCCAGTCGGCTTCAAAAAAACGCCGCGCATGCGGGTTGACATATACCTTTCGTTTAAATAGTGGTCCCACCTCCAGGGGGAACTATGGGATTACATCATAGAAACACTATTCCCTCCATTATTAACTGAGCGCTACAGCTTTATGGGTTAGATGCATACTCCCCATTCGATGGCATTATTCAAACTGCCTGGGATAACTGTTCACAATCTATATATCCATCGTTATTCACGAATAAGTAGCGTCTGTTCTTTAGATTTACCATTCTGTCCAGTTATAACTTTATCCAGACAAAAACACTTGAGATCATCAAAATTATGTTGATGTCCTAAACAATGTGCCACAATAGGGGCTTCCTGCGTCTTGCAGCGTAATCGACTTCGATGTTCGTTCATACGGACTTTAAAAGGCCTGATCGTTTTACCAATGTACAGGAGATCACAGGGGCATTTAATGCCGTAAAAGACAAAGCTAGAATTGCATGAGGTGCTCTGTCTCAATTTATACCTAATGCCATGATACTTGAACTCCGTGATGTCCTCAGATATAAAACATATATTGCAGTCACCGCATAGATGATGTCCAGTAGACGTTTCATCAGTGATATCTTGAAGTGGTCTTAGCACCGTAGGGTTAAGTTTCTCTTTGAGATTCTGATGTCGTGTCCATACACATCTTATCTTCTTATGACACAATCCAGGTCATGTACTTATAACATTCATATGACTCTTAATAACGTATTTAATCTGTTTACTGTACGGGGAATATTTTGTTATATTAATGTTGGTGTCATCAATTTGTCGTGTTTTACTAGTTTGTAAAAGTAAACTTCTTATTGTAAAGAGCTCTTTTATATGCCGATTTGACAATCTTTTCAGGATACCCTCGATGTCGAAAGTCCTGCATCAACCTGCGAGATTGTGATTTATAATCCCCTTGATCGGAACAATTCCTTCTATATCGTAAAAATTGTGAGAGGGGCAATCTATCCCGTAGTTGCTTTGGATGTCCACTCCTGTAATGTAGAAAGGTGTTTCTATCAATGTTTTTTCTATATAACGAAGTTATCCATCCATTCACGCCTTTCTGAATTGTAACATCCAAAAAAGTAATACTCTCCCCACTATAAGTGTACGAAAACTGGATTGCAGCATCTAGACCATTCAACCATGTAAAGAATTGTAATAGCACATCAGCTGGTCCCTTCCATAGCATAAAAACGTCATCGATGTAACGCTTCCATAACATTATGTGTTCCTGATATGGAGAATTCTCTAACCACCGCCGTTCGTACAAATCCATGAACAAATTAGCTACGGAAGGGGCACTGGTGGCCCCCATAGCTACACCTGATGTTTGCAGGTATAACTTTTGTTCAAATACGAAATAATTCCTAAATATCATAATTTCAGCTAATTTGGATATGAACGAAACTGTCTCTGTTGAAAGATCACCTCTATTCCGCAATGTTGTAACAATTACTTCATAAGCTGCTCGTTGCAGGATGCTCGTGTAGAGTGCCGATACATCTAGTGTTGAAACAACCCAATCAATGGTCCTTTTTCAGAGCAAAAAGTAGATCACTACTCATATAGTTAATGCTCCACTCTAACTAATACGTCGTGACTTCATAAAAAATGGTGTGGGAACTTACTGTTTGCAGATAGACCAAGTAGAGTAGAAATCATAAACAAAAACAGAAAATTAATTAACTAACTCCAGAAAGGTCTCAGACTCAATAGCGCTGTGTTAACTTCAGTATGTTCAATACTGTCAAATGCGCTGGGAGCATCAATGACCAATCTGGAGATTTTTACAAAACTCTTCCAAAATCACTAGAATACTTTGGCAACTTTCATCTAAAAAACCACACCATTGTGTCAGAAAAATGCTTATCTTAAAGCGTATCGAGATGTAATTTCCCCTACGCCTCCTCTGGCGCCACTCTGAACGTTTCACTCTCTCAATAGTTTCCTCAGGGGGTCTGCGAACAAAACCAACAAAACACATAAATCAATTTCCCTATCATCACAACGTGCTAATCCCACAAATAAAACCGAAATACTGTGACCACATACCATTCAAACACATCCTCCACCAATACCGATGCTGCCCACGTTTCACTTCAGTAGTCAGGTTATTCCAAGCAATCCTTTCAAAAAACGCCGCACATGGTTTTGTTGGGTTTGTTCGCAGACCCCCTGAGGAAACTCTATTGAGAGAGTGAAACGTTCAGAGTGGCGCCAGAGGAGGCGTAGGGGAAATCACATCTCGATACGCTTTAAGATAAGCATTTTTCTGACACAATGGTGTGGTTTTTTAGATGAAAGTTGCCAAAGTATTCTAGTGATTTTGGAAGAGTTTTGTAAAAATCTCCGGATTGGTCATTGATGCTGCCAGCGCATTTGACAGTATTGAACATACTGAAGTTAACACAGCGCTATTTGTGTCGGTAATGGTGTTCTCCGTACCAATGCTGTATTTACCTCATCTGTGTGCTGCGCTTCAGACGCAAAAAATACTTTTAAGTGTAGCTTCCTTATTAAGCTTTCTAAATCTTCCTTATTAACCTTTCTAAATTACAAATACTGGCAGCTAATCCAACATGGGCGTTGGATACAGATGTATTTCTGGTCACACTAGATGTATCAGCACTCTACACGAGCATCCCGCAACGAGCAGCTTATGAAGTAATTGTTACAACATTGCGGAATAGAGGTGATCTTTCAACAGAGACAGTTTCGTTCAGATCCAAATTAGCTGAAATTATGATATTTAGGAATTATTTCATATTTGAACAAAAGTTATACCTGCAAACATCAGGTGTAGCTATGGGGGCCACCAGTGCCCCTTCCGTAGCTAATTTGTTCATGGATTTGTACAAACGGCGGTGGTTAGAGAATTCTCCATATCAGGAACACATAATGTTATGGAAGCGTTACTTCGATGACGTTTTTATGCTATGGAAGGGACCAGCTGATGTGCTATTACAATTCTTTACATGGTTGAATGGTCTAGATGCTACAGTCCAGTTTATGTACAGGATCAGGTGTGGAAAGCGAACCATCATCATCTTCATTGATTTCAAATCCACATTCGATTGTGTTCACTGGCCCACATGTGCCGCTGAAGATCATCCAACTTCTCCAAGCATCATACAATGGCTCAACCAGCAATGTGCGGATCTGAAATTAACTATTCAAGGAATTTCCCATCCAAACTGGAGTCTGCCACGGAGATGTCACCTCATCACTTCTTTTTAATATCATGATCGACACCATTATGAGGAAAACATTTGAGGACAGATGCGGGGTCCAGTACGGCGTAAACAACTTCCTGACTGACTTGATGTTCACAGACGACAGCGCCATATTTGCTGATACGGATGCAGAGACCACCAACATTCTTTACTGCATCGCCCAATCTTACGGCCTAAGAATCAATGCAGACAAGATCAAAGTTATCACCCCAGATGGATCACAGACCAATGTTCACTTTGATGGAATCAAAATCTAGCAGGTCCCAGAATTCAAATACCTGGGATCACTGGTGCAGAAGAAGATGGCATCTGCCACCGAAGTCCACAGCAGGATTGTCCAGGCAATGGTAGTGTTCACTTTGCTCAAATGGTACCTTTGGAAGAAGGCCAATATCTCCACAAAGATCAAAATTTGCCTCTTCCGAACACTGATCCTGCCAATTCTTCTGTACGGATCAGAAACATGGACTCTGCTCAAACTTGACATGAACAAGCTTGAGGTTTTCAAATGTGATGCCCGAGACACATTTTGGCTGTCTCTCTTCATGATCACCATCGAAACAAGACAATTTGAACAAGGTGGGACCATCAACCTTCAGTCGAAGAACAAATCCAAAAATGCAGACTGCAATGGTTTGGCCACATTTGCAGAATGAACACCAGTCAGCTGCCATACAAACTCCTCTGGTGAGAGTGATCTGTTCACTTGAGGATTCAACAAGCAGCATTGAAGAAAACATGACTCAAACACATCAAGGAAGACCTAAGGAACCAGCAACTGACCATGGACAAGGCCAGAAATATCGCTAAGTTTGGAAGCATATTGTGAACAACACATGGAATCCAGAGGCACCTACAGCAGCATATTGGTTGAAAGGACGATCTGCTCCCCATATGCCAGCTAAGGATTAAAGAAGAAGAAGATTTTCTATACATATGCCGCATGGGTTTTTTTGTGCAGGTTTGGTGTTATTTCACAATGTGCTTCATAGTGGAGGGAGGCTGGGTTTTGCCTTTATTAGAATGTTTTTTGTAGGGCTGAGAACTGGGGAAGCCAGGTTAGAATACCACTACTGCTCCCTGTGATCTTAGGCAACTCACTTAACCCTTCATTGCGTCATGTATTCATTTAGATTGTAAGCCCTCTGGGGCCAGGCAAATAACTACTGTACCAGATTTTAACTTACCTTGACCACCTGAGAAAAGATGTGAGCTAAATTTTTATTTATTTATTTATTTAGGTTTTCTATACCGCCTTCTCTTAAAATTAAAGCGGTTTACAGCGTAACTTGCAAATTTTACATAAAACAGTGGGAGAGGGGGCATGCAAGGGGTTGGTTCAAACTATTTACAGAATGAGCTGTTTACACTATAGTACAAAAGATTATTAATTAAATGGGTGGAACGGGTGGAGCTGGGGTAAGAGGGACGTTAGGGGGGGATCACTAGTTGGTGTAAGGGCCAATGTTCTTGCTACGTAATGTCTCCAAAATGATCCACATAGAGAGTTGTTTTCAGCTTCTTCCATAAGTCCTTGGCGTCCAAGGTGGCTCTTAGAGTCTGGGAGGGCATTCCATAGCGCCGGGGCAGCCAGGGATAAAGCTTGTCTGGATGTGGATTGGTTGGATTTGGCATATACGCTGGGGGTAGTGATGCGCCTTCTGGGTCTTGAACAGTTCTTCATATTAATGAGGTTCTTTAGTATTTCTGCTGAGATGGATTGCTTGATTTTAAAAATGTTCAGAGCGGATTTATATTTGATGTGGGAGGTAATGGGGAGCCAATGAAAGTAATTCAGTAGGGGGGTGATGTGGTCGTATTTAGATGAACCAGTTATAATATGAGCTGCGGTATTCTGTACTATCTGTAGGGGGCGGAGTGCATGTTTGGGTAGGCTTAGGTATATGGGGTTGAAATAGTCCAAGATGGGTGTGATTATAGCCTGAAGCATGGTGCGGAAGTGATTTAGGCTGAGAAGCAGTTTGAGCCTTCTGATGATAGTCAATTTGTGAGAGGCGCTATTAGTTGTCTTGTTTATGTGAGAATGCATATTCAATTCACGGTCCAGGGTGACTCCAAGGTATTTCACTTCTGGTTTGATGGGTATGGTGTTGTTTTTGAGCTGGATTGAGTGTTGTGGAGTAAATTCTGGGTTTCGTGTGACCAGGAGGGCTTCAGTCTTGGTGTAGTTGATGTTTAGGTTGTTTTGGGTTGGCCAACTTGTCATTTCTTCTAGGCAGTCTGTCAATTTTGAGTAGTCCAAGTTGATTGGAGAGTAACTCATTGTCATCTGCATATAGGGTGTAGTGGATCGTGTGCCTTTTAATGATTGCACAGATGGGCTGAATGTATAAGTTAAATATAGTGCAGACAGGGAGGATCCTTGTGGTACACCCTGTACTGACTGGAATGGGGTAAAGGTGCTTGTTCCACAGTTCACTTGTATTTGTTGGTTGTTGAGGTAGGAAGAGAACCATTTAATGTTGGTGTTGTAGAGACTAATGTCTTTCAGTCTGTCTAGTAGGATGCAGTGAGACACTTTGTCAAAGGCTGAGGCGATATCAATGAATATTAGGAGAAAGCCCATTTTGATATTTTCCATTCCTCTGATCAGTTTGTCAATTAGGTATATGAGAAGAATTTCGACACTATGATAAGGTCGAAATCCATGTTGGTGAGGGTCCAGTGGTGTATGTGAGTCAATGTGATCCTGAAGCTGACGTTGGACAATTTTCTCTATGATCTTTGTGAGGAAGGGGAGGCTAGAGATGGGGCAGTATGCTGCAGGCTCACTTTTACTTAAGGCTGAGCTTTTGGGTATTGGTCGGACTGTAGCAAACTTGAGGGTACATGGCATGTAGCCTTGGGATAAGGATTGATGTACAGTGTTGTGGATGAGTTGGCTTAGCTCTTCTTTGGCTGATCTAATCCAAGTTACTGGGCATGGATCCGATGGCACGATGCTGGTGTTTAGCTCTGAGATGATCCATGTTATCTGATCAGCAGATGGGATGCTGAACTTCGCCCAGATCTGCTTTCTTTGTGTTGAGCTGGTAGTAGTGTTTGCGGTGCCATCAGGAGGGGAGGTGTATTTGGACTGGAGGAGGTTGGCGAATATTTGTGGATGTATAATTTCTTCATCTTTGTGGGTAGGCTCTTTAATGAGAGATCTAACTATTTCAAATAGTTCTCTGGGTTTATTGGAAGATTTGAGTATAAGGTTTGTATTGTATTCTTTTTTATGCTGATAGATGAGGTTGTTGTATTCCTTGTGCTTCATGTGATAGAGCTGCAGGGTAAATTGGGTCTTGTTTTTTTTTCTCCATTGTCTTTCAATTTTTTGTAGGGCTCTCTTTGCATTTCTTATTTCACCTGTGTACCATGGGTCTGATCTGGGTTTTTTTCTTACGAGCTTGGAGTATAGAGCATCTGGTGCTTTTGCTGCTGCAGAGATGGTTGTGTTCCAGTTGTCGACTTGTTTATCCAGGTCGCTGAGATCTTGGTTCAGGTTTGGGAGGACGTCATGGAGGAAGAGGTCCTTATTGTAGCTCTTGAATCGCCTACCTGGGTGGGGCTGTTCCGCCTGTTGAATTGTGTAAGGGATCTGTATATACAGCTGTATCATGTAGTGATGGGACCAAGGCACTGGGGATATAATTGGGGTTGATACGTTGCTGCAGTCGAGGAGTCTATTTGGTACAAAGATGAGGTTCGGAGAGGAGCCAAGACGGTGCATGGGCGCGGTAATAAGTTGGGTGTACTTTAGTGAGTCCATAGCATCGAGGAAGGATTATGCCTCTTTGAGAGTTGTTGACTTGAGATTAAAATCACCAAGGACCACCAGAGGTTTGTGAGGGGTGTTGGCTGCACAAACTGATTCAAGAGTTGAGAGTTCATCAGAGGTGGCATTTGGAGCTCTGTAGGTGAGACATTTGGCAATATGCTTATTTTCTATGAAAGTGGTATTACTGTGTGTTGTGGTAGTTGTCTGCAAGAGTTTAAATCTGAGATTACTTTGTGTTAGTATTAGAACCCCTCCTCCCTGTTTGTTTGTGCATGGGCAGTTGAATGCTGTATGTGTGGGTGGAGTAAGCTGATTGAGGATAACCTGATCTGTGGGGGAGAGCCAGGTTTCAGTTATGCATAAAATATCAGTTTGGTGTGACTTGAGGTGGTCTGAGAGGGTGTGTATTTTGTTTCTTAGAGATCTTGCATTAATTAGTTTGATGCTGATAGGAGTGTGTGTGTGAGGGAGTGCTTGTGATGCGAGTGCGGATATATTGATGTACTGGGACGTATGACTGAGAGTTTTTTTCTACAGGAGCGTTTTTGTGCAGATTGCCAGTATGGGGTATTATTTGTGATGATGGATAGGTAATGAGGTGGTGTAAGGATTGAGTATGTGGATATGGGTAGGAATTGTGTGTGGCAGAGGAGAAGATTTATGATAATGATTGCAGCAAGAAGGTAGTTTGGAGATGCCATGGTGTGATGTCTTACTGAGAGATTTCTCTGTGAGTAGTAGGTCAGCAGACTAGATAGGTAGCTAGGTTTGGGGAGGGGGATACAGACATGATTATCTTGTCTCTGGTTGGAGGAGAGTTCCTGGGGTTTTTTTCTTTTTTTTTGTCCAGGTAGTGAGTGGGTTGCAGGAGTCACTGCGTTGTGGAGTAGAGCTGTATAGTTGCTTCTTAGACTTGGATTTGGTAGTTATCCCCGCCTCTGTGCCTCGCCTAAGGGCCCTCTGGCAGGGCCCTCAGACGCGGGCCCGCCCGATGGAGCAGGGCTTTTAAAGTTCTTCTTCAGCTGCCGATTGAGCCTGAGCTCTGGAGTGGGGGAGGACTCGTCTTTCCCACTCCCCTGCTCAAACCCCAATCGGTGAGCTTGTTGGTGGAAGGAGCTTCTCTTTGCCCGATGGAGCAGGGCTTTTAAAGTTCTTCTTTGGCTGCCGATTGGGCCTGAGCTCTGGCGTGGGGGAGGACTCGTCTTTCCCACTCCCCTTCTCAAACCCCAATCGGGGAGCTTGTTGGTGGAAGGAGCTTCTCTTTGCCCGATGGAGCAGGGCTTTTAAAGCTCTTCTTTGGCTGCCGATTGGGCCTGAGCTCTGGAGTGGGGGAGGAGTCATCTTTCCCGCTCCCCTGCTCAAACCCCAATTGGGGAGCTCGTTGGTGGAAGGAGCTTGCTTTCAATTCCTTGGGGTGGAGTTAGCAGCCTAATGGTTACAGCAATGGGCTGAGAACCAAAGAAGCAAGGTTCAAATCCCATTACTACTCCCCGTGATCTTGGGCAAGTCACTTATCCCACTATTGCCTCAGGTACCAGTTTAGATTGTAAGACTTCCAGGAACAGGAAAATACCTACTATAACTCACCCTGAACTTCTGAGAAAGGTGTGAGCTAAACCCAATTCCCCTTCTCTCCATAAACATCTACAGTTTTTGAGCAAGTCATTTAACCTCCCTGTGCTTAAACATTTACATGCACCCTTCAGAGTTCAGTCATATGTAGTAACATAGTATATGACGGCAGCTAAAGATCAGTATGGTCCATCCAGTCTGTCTAGTAAGGTGGCTAGAGTGGTTGTAAGTGCAGCTCCATGCAGGTCACTCCCCTCTATGCCTGTGTTTAGCGTTGTACCTGCTGCTCCATGCAGGTCATCCCCCTCTATTTATTGGAGAAAGAGTAGTTACTCACCTGTAACAGATGTTCTCCAGGAGCAGCAGGAAACAGTCCTCACATATGGGTGACATCGGCGCTGACAGAGCCCCAGTGCGGAGCATTTCCCCAGCTTTCATAGAAAGCCTTTGGGAATGCAGCGCGCATGCGCAGTCCCCTTCCCGCCCAAGGGTGCCATCTTGCTCAGTCTGATGACATAGCTAAAAGACAACATAAATAGCAAAAATAAATAATGACTGCAACTCCAAGGGGAGCAGGGAGGGCTGTGAGGACTGATTCCTGCTGCTCCTGGAGAACACCTGTTACAGGTGAGTAACTACTCTTTCTCTAGGACCAAGCAGGAAGTCAGTCCTCACATATGGGACTCCCTAGCTTAGGGCTACCAGAGGCCCCAAACTGAAAAATGAGCTCCCTCTAGAGCCTCAGCATTCAAGAACAGAATCTTCTCTGACAATGCCCCCGAAGGTAGCCCAACACCAGGGCCGGAGGGTAGGAGTTGCCTAGACCCCAAAGAGATTATGGAGTACCGCTTGCCCGAAAGCACTGTCCCTGCGGGACTCCCTCTCAAGGCAGTAGTGGGCCACAAAAGTCTGGCTTGAAGCCAAGTAGCAGCCCGGCAGATGTCTGCCAACGGAACAGAGTGGAGATGAGCCACTGACGCAGCCTTTGCCCTGACACGGTGAGCCGTAACTCGACCCTGCAATGAGAGGCCGGCTGCCCTGTAAGCCCAGGCGATGCAGTCAGCTACCCATATGGACAAAGTACGCTTGGAAACAGCCAACCCCAACTTATTGGGGTCATAAGAGACGAAGAGCTGAACCTCCCTCCGGTGCTCCCGCGTACGGTCAAGGTAGAAGGACAACGCCCTCCTACAGTCCAGGGTATGCAAGACCATTTCCGCCCGGCTAGCATGAGGCCTGGAAAAGAAAGTTGGAAGAACCACCTCCTGATTGAGGTGAAAGGAGGAGACAACCTTTGGAAGGAACTTAGGGTGAGTCCGTAAGACTACCCTGTTCCTATAGAACCTAGTATAAGGTGCTTCTGATACTAGGGCCTGAAGCTCACTCACTCGCCTTGCTGAGGTAAGGGCTACCAGAAATAGCGTTTTCCAGGATAGAAAACGCAGAGGACAAGTAGCCATAGGTTCAAATGGTGGGCAAATCAGCCTTTGCAAGACCACATTTAAATCCCATTCAGTGGCAGGTGGACGCACTGGAGGCTTAAGCAAAAGCAGGCCTCTGAGGAAGCGAGCCACCAAAGGATGACTGGAGAGAGACTCACCCTCCACCTGTGAGTGGTGTGCTGAAAGAGCACTAAGATGAACTCTAACAGAGTTGGACTTAAGGCCTAGGTTGGACAGGTGAAGCAAATACTGCAGCACCACTGGTACCAGGCATGAGAAGGGATGCTCATTGTATTGAGTACACCAGGTAGAGAATCTACGCCACTTAAGGGCATACGACTTTCTGGTGGACTGCCTCCTAGAGGCTAAGACTACGTCCTCCACTTCCCTAGGCAGTGGACTACCCTTTCAGCAGCCAGGCCATCAAATTGAGGGACTGGAGATTGGGGTGCAAGAGGGACCCCTGCTCCTGAGACAGGAGATCGGGTTGCATCCCCAGAGGAAGAGGAGTGTCCACCGCCAGTTGCAACAGTAGTGGGAACCAGGGTTGCCTTGGCCACCTGGGGGCCACCAGAATCACTGAGGCCTTGTCCCGGGTCACCTTGAATAGTGTCTTGGACACTAGAGGCGTGGGAGGAAATGCATAAAGTAGGCCTGTAGACCATGGAATGAGAAACGCATCCGCTGCTACTCTGAGAGGATGCGGTTGTCTGGAACAGAACCTGGGTAGTTGACGGTTCAGAGGACTGGCAAAGAGATCTATGGTTGGAAGACCCCATCTCAGGAAGATCTGTTGAACCACTAAAGGGTTCAACTGCCATTCGTGCGGCTGCAGGATCCTGCTCAATCTGTCCGCCAGGTAATTCTCCTGACCTGGGAGGTAGACTGCTTTGAGAAGAATGCCATGATTGACTGCCCAGGAGAACAGTTTCTGCGCTTCCTGACAGAGAAGGCGGGACCCTGTGCCCCTTGTTTGTTCACATAGAACATAGCCACTTGATTGTCCGTCTGAACCAAGACGGACTGGTGAGAGGAGATGAAAGAAAGTTCTCAGGGCTAAGCGGATAGCTCTCAGTTCCAAGAGATTGATCTGCTGTGCAGCCTCCCAAGGAGTCCATAGGCCTTGAGTACATGCCCCTTGGCAATGTGCACCCCAACCTTGAAGAGAAGCATCGGTTGTCAGCACCTGAGAATGTGGAGGAGCTTGAAAAGGCACCCCTTGCACTAGATTCGGAAGATGAAGCCACCATTGCAGAGAAGACTGTAATAGGCTGGACACCCTCACTTTGTCCGTGAGGCTTTCTGTGGCCTGGTGCCACTGAGTCCGGAGGCCCCACTGAGCTGGCCTCATGTGTAGACGGGCATTTGGAGTCACATGGACCGTGGATGCCATGTGGCCTAAGAGCCTCAGGAATTGTCTGGCGGAGACCAGAGAATTGCTGTGGAATAGCCTGGCTAGAGCTATCAATCAGTGGGCCCTGTCTACTGGTAGAAAGGCCTTTGCCTGAAAGGTGTCCAGTCGAGCTCCTATGAACTCTATGTTCTGGGAGGGTTGCAAACTGGACTTTGCGACGTTTATGACAAACCCCAGGTGCTGAAGCAGAGCTACAGTGCGAAGGGTGGCTTGATTGGCCTCTTGCGGGGATTGACCCCTGATGAGCCAACCGTCCAGATATGGAAAGACAAAGAGGCCTTGAGCCCTGAGGTAGGCCGCTACCACCGCCAGGCACTTGGTGAATACCCTGGGGTCGGATGTAAGGCCAAAAGGCAGTACTCTGTACTGATAATGGTTTCCTCCCACTACAAATCTGAGATATTGTCTGTGGTCTGGATGAATAAGGATGTGAGTATAAGCATCCTTTAGATCTAAGGAGCATAGCCAATCTCCCTGCTTGAGGTAGGGCAGCAGGATTCCAAGGATAAGCATCTTGAACTTTTCCCTCTCCAGGAACTTGTTCAGGTTTCGCAAGTCTAGGATGGGTCTGAGGCCTCCTGTTCTCTTTGGTACCAGGAAGTACCTGGAATAGAAGCCGTGATCTCTCAGGTGGTGGGGCACCGGTTCCACTGCCTGTTCCTTCAGAAGACCTGCCAACTCCTGCAGGAGTAAGTCCCTGTGCAGAGGGAGTCTGGGAGGCTCCCCTGGAAAATAGGAGGGGGTACCTGGTGGAAGTGGAGGAGATAGCCCTTCTGGACTATACTTAGAACCCAGGTATCCCTTGTGACGGCTGACCACCAGTGGGCGAACAGGGCCAGCCTGCCTCCAGTGCTGATGGGGGCCAGCTGAGGAGGAGAGGCTATGCCAATGCAGTCAAAAACCCCCTCCCTGCTGAGCAGGAGCCGGAGTAGGAGGCTTGGGGGCCTTCTGCCTACGGGACCCAAGACCCTGCCCCTTGGCCTGCTGACCCTGTTGGGGAGCTACAGAGACCTGATAATGAGGGTACTGTTTATAGGTAGATGACTTCCTCGGGTAAAAGGTCTTTTTTCCCGAGCCCTTCTTCTTCTGAGAAGGGGCAGAGGTTTTTCTGGACAGCCTTGTCCGGGTAAGAGTCTTGGTCTCAAGTTCGGCAGCCTTGTCAGCCATGGGCTTGCCAAAGAGGTTTTCACCTCGGCAGGGGACATCGACCAACTTGTCCTGCACCCATGGCTCGAGGTCCGATGACTGTAGCCAAGCCTGATGGCGTGCACCGATGCCGGCCGTGGCTACTCGGGCTGAAGCCTCAAAGCCATCATAGGCTGCTCGAGATATAAACTTCGAGCACTCACGAATACCCGAGGACAGAGCATTGAACCTCTGCAAAGGTTCCTCGGAGAGACCAGCAGAGAACCCGGCAATCTCCTTCGCCAGGTCTCGAAGGTACATGCCCATGTACAGCTGCTAGGTCTGGACATGGCAAGCAAGCATAGAGCCCTGGAACCACTTCTTACCGAGGGCATCCAAGTTCCGGGCCTCCCGGCCGGGAGGTACCAAGGAGTGCATCTTCTGACTCTTCAGATGATGCATGGCCGATTCCACAACCATGGAGTGGTGCGGTAATTGTGCCTATGGAACCCGGGGCTCTTGCGGACTCGATAGATGGAATCGACCCGCTTGCTTAAAACCGGCATCGATGCAGGCGCCTCCCACATGCGGAAGAGCAACTGTTCCAGCATCGGAGGAATTGGAACAGTAAAGGCCTCCTTCGGAGGAGAGTCATACTGTAGGGCCTCGAGCTCCTCGGCTCGAGGCTCCTCGGGATATGCGGGGAATGCCAAAGCCTTGGCCATGTCCCGCACGAAGTCCAAGAACTGGGTATCCTCCGGGGGGGACCTTCTCCAAGGCTCGGACTCGGGCGAGTCCGAAGGAATGCACCGAGTCCGAAAGGTGTCGGGCGACTCCTCATCCTCCGTCTCCCATCCGGACTCCTTGGAGGAGGAATCGAGCGGCTCCGGTCGGGCAGGCATCGATGCCATCCACCCTGACGCCGAGGGTACCGGTGTTGATGACCTCGGTCCCAAACGGGAGGCCGAGGGGGATCTTGGCCGAGGATCGACTCGAGCTCGCATGGACTCGAGGATCGGCTTGGCCTCCGGGGTCGACTTGGATGTCGATGTCCCGGTGGTCGGGGCAGATGCACCGGTGAGACCGGTGATCAGTACCCGCTGCTGTTCCATGAAGGCAGCCGAACTGCTCTCCAAGGCCATCAACTTGAGTCCGAGCTTGGGAGACTCAGCAGCCCCCGACTCGGGCACCATGCCCGATGTCGGCTCCCCTGGAGGTGAGTCCACGAGGACTACAGTACTCACGTGACCCAGGGACTCCATCTCCACACGATGTTGTTTTGCAGGCCTCTTCGACTCCGAAGACCCGGGATGGCGCTCGGGTCTATGCGACTTGGCCCTCGAGGAGCCAAGTGCATCCACCGATGCCGCCCTCGTGGGTTTTTTCTTCTTACAATGCTCCTGCGAGGGAGACCCCCTTTCAGAGGAGCCTCGACGCTGCTCGGGGCCGGAGTCCCGAGATGTCGAGGCCTCTGACGAGGTCCGGGCCCTACCGGACGCGGAGTCAGAGAAGATTCTTTCCTTTTGGTGCTGCCGACTCCTTAACGCCTTAGAGGACATCTTCCCACACGGACCACAGATCATAAGATCATGATCGGGTCCGAGGCACCGGAGGCAGCAGTCATGTGTGTCGGTGAGAGACATAAGTTTCTTACACCGATCACACTTTTTAAATCCGCTGGCAGCCATCGGGGGAAAAAGGGCCCCTGCAAGGTCAAAAGACAGGGCTGCCAGTGAAAAAAGAAAAAAATGGCGCGAACACTAGTCACTAAGGACAAAAACCGAAAAAGAGATCCGGGCTCGATACCGACGTATCGGGCCCAGGCGGGAAAGGGAAACCGGCGTCGAACCGAAGAAAAAACAGGTCAACGAAGAGAAAATCAACTTCTTCCTCAGGTGAAACGAACATACATCCATCGGGCTCCGTGGAAAAAAGAAGACTGAGCAAGATGGCACCCTTGGGCGGGAAGGGGACCGCGCATGCACGCTGCATTCCCAAAGGCTTTCTATGAAAGCTGGGGAAATGCTCCGCACAGGGGCTCCATCAGCGCAGACGTCACCAATATGTGAGGACTGACTTCCTGCTTGGTCCTGGAGAATAAAAGATATTTAATTTTGATTTCATCCTCTTGCTATAAAGAGATTCACTGTGTCTATCCCATGCCATTTTGAATTCCGTCACTGTATTTGAAATCCATCATGTTATCTTATTCACAAAAATGATAATACTGGTATTAGGACAGGTCCATTAGTAGCTCAACAAACCCTTGTTCAATCAGCAATTTTGAACCATGGCATGTGAGCAAGGATCTCAACCACAGATGCTAAGCAGTGGCTGCTTGGGCATTTCTGTTCTTCAAAAGGTGGTAAGCCATGTTAACTCTACAAATATAATAAACTGAGCTGTCTGCAAAGCAACAGGTCTTTCCATTTTTAGGAGATTTAAAGAAATTTCTGTTCTTTGTTCACAGATGAAGAACCAGGAGCAGGAGCTCAGAAAACACCCACAAACAGGGAAGCGAGGGGCATCTTGAACAATTTTCAGAAGAATGTGTTCATGAGAAACTACCTAAACTTAAAGTAGACAAACCGATGGGACCAGATGGGATACACCCTAGAATACTGAGGGAACCTGGGGACATTCTAGCAGCTACACTGACTGACCTTTTCAATGCCTCATGGGAGTGGTGCCAAAGGAGCGGAGAGAGGCACATGTGGTCCCTTTACACAAAAGCGGAAGTAAGGATGTGGTTGAAAATTACAGTCCAGTAAGTTTAACTTCGATGGTGAGTAAATTATTGGAAGCACTGCTGAAAGAGAAAATAGTGAGGTTTCTGGAGTCTAGCGGATTACAGGATCCGAGGCAGTAGTGTTCACCTTGCTCAAATGGTACCTTTGGAAGAAGGCCAATATCTCCACCAAGATCAAAATTTGCCTCTTCCAAACACTGATCCTGCCAATTCTTCTGTACAGATCAGATGGATTACTGGATCTGAGGCAGCATGGATTTACCAGAGGCAGGTCTTGTCAGACAAATCTGATTTCTTTGACTGGGTGACCAGGGAGTTGGACCGAGGAAGAGCCCTAGATGTGGTGTATTTAGATTTTAGTAAAGCCTTTGACACCGTTCTTCACAGGCGACTTATAAACAAACTGAGCACCCTAGGGATGGACCCTAAAGTTACTGCTTGGGTTGGAAATTGGTTGAGTGGGAGGCGACAACGGGTACAGGTAAATGGAGCTCATTCTGAGTAGAAGGAGATTACCAGTGGTGTGCCCCAGGGATCTGTCCTTGGTCTGATTCTTTTTAACATCTTTGTTAGTGATATAGCAGAAGGGCTGTTGGGTAAGGTTTGCCTCTTTGCGGATGATACCAAAATCTGCAATAGAGTAGACACCCAGGAAGGTGTAGATAACATGAGGAGGCATCTAGCTAAGCTGGGTCTAGAATTTGGCAGCTGAGATTTAATGTTAAAAAATGCAAGGTCATGCATTTGGGCTGCAGCAATCCAAGGGAGCAATATAGCATATGTGTGAAGTACTTTTGTCTACTAAAAAAGAGTGGGACCTAGGCTTGATTGTGTCTGATGATCTTAAAATAGATAAACAGATAGAAAAAGTGACAGCATAAGCTAAAAGGATGCTCGAGTGCATAGGGAGAGGAATGGCCAGCAGACGAAAGGAGGTGATAATGCCTCTGTATAAGTCTTTGGTGCGACCTCATTTGGAGTATTGTGTGCACTTCTGGAGACCGCACCTTCAAAAGGATATAAACAGGCTGGAGTCAGTACAGAGGGGGGCTATTAAAATGGTTAATGGTCTTCATTATAAAGCATAGGAGGACAGACTTAAGGATCTTAATATATACACCTTAGAGGAAAGGCAGGATAGAAGTGATATGATTGAGACGTTTAAATACCTCCGTGGCATAAAGGCACATGAGGAGAGTCCCTTTCAATTGAAAGCAAGCTCTGCTACAAGGGGACATGGGATGAGGGTGAAAGGGGATAGACTCAGGAGTAATATGCGGAAATATTTCTTTATAGAAAGAGTGGTAGATGCGTGGAATAGTCTCCCAGTGGAGGTGGTAGAGATGAGGACAGTATCTGAATTCAAAAAAGAATGGGACAAACACAGAGGATCTGTAAAGGAAAAAAGGGGGCTGATATGGAAGGACAGACTAGATAGGCCATGTGGTCTTTTTCTGTCGTCATATTTCTAAATGATTTTTTATATGCTGTTACTTATGAATTTCACAATGTTAAGTGGATAATTAGATGTTGTCTGTTGTATATACAAGCCTCCCAAGCGTAGTATTGAAACAGTGCAGCTGTATCTATAAAGGAAAAAAGAGACTATGGTAGTCGATATTGAAGGGCAGACTAGATAGACCTTATGGTCTTCCTCTGCCGTCGTGTTTCTGTTTCTAAAGAGTTTGGTCATTGGGAGAAGATAAAAACCATGTTTCGGAACTATTCTATTAGTTTTACTGAGATGATCCCATCCATACTGTAGACATGCATCTGCTAATCTGCATTTGTGTTAAATAATGAAGCACCCCCAAGAAAACCACCGAACTTGCAGGGTTGCCATTAGACACAGCTATTCTCTCTAATAGAACAACAGAGCTCCCATTTTTCTTGCTTCAGAAACAGTAATTTGTTCACAAATATTTGCGAATAATGTCTTATTAAAGCAAATGAATTCTGGTTTTCATCTGAATTATGCACTGGTTTACAAAAGGGTCCTGTGCTTCTCTGGATAAGGACTCTTGGTAAGGTGCTATTCCTTACTGCACCTACTTAAGACCTATCCACAGCTTGTAATAGTATAATCCCTTTCTTTCAGATGTAACAGCAAGGCTTAGGTATCTAAACAGTCTTATCCCAATTGATTTTACTGCTCCCAGGTTACCTTTTGCTCCTTCCAAGTGCTTTACAAACATATGTAATGAAAACAGATTAGAATTTGGACAAAATGGCCATGAAGGAGGATGATGTTTCCCGCAAGGAGAATCTGGACCTCAGGATGGTAGAGACCAGGTGGTCACTCTCACGATGTGGACCCAAGGGCTAGTGGGGTGTAGGGCCATCCATTCTGCAGAAACGCAGTCCCTCTCCCATGACAGAATACGTTCAGGGGCGTCAGCGATGCAGTCTTGAGTGATCTCACAAGTTCTAAGTGAAAAGTCACCATGTAACCACGCTTAAAAGAAGTGGCCAATGATGAAACCATCACACCCCTCCTCCTCCTCCTCCTCCTCCTCCTCGATGAACTCCTGAATGAAAACCCTAACTTTCATTCCTTCTCCAAATATCAAAAATGTGTGTACATACTGAGCAGATGTCTCTCCCCTCAACACAAAGAAGAGAAAGTCTGTACTAATACAGCTTCTAAGTCCCACCTTCACGCTTGCTCTGAGGTGCGCTGATATTTATTTTATTAAATACACATATAAGTACAAATGCTGCCCTGAAACACCTCTAACCCAGTCATAGCTTAAGCGCATTACCGTCGGCACGGATACCGGGGCTCTTCGGAAGAGGGCATTTCTGGGCATGAAACATCATGTCGTTAATTGTAATATTTGAGCATAACACTGTTTTATGCATAGAAATTTAATTTTAAAGTTACCCCCTTATGGGCCTAACTATATATACTGGGGGTCCCCAAACTAAGACCTGAGGGCCACATGTGGCCCTTGCAGCGTTTTTCTTGTTGCCAGATCAGATACAGTTGCAGAATGTTTCTTGTGGGAAGGGTCCCACCTCTGCCCTCCCTCCAGCCTTTCTCTCTCTCTCTCTCTTTCCTTGCAGCACTTTAGGGATGTCATTCAGCAAACTGTGAGCAGCCCGTCCTCAGTCTAGGTAGTCTCTCCCTCTCTGTCCCTCCCCGCTTAGCTTTCCTATGGCCAAGACCACCCTCCTCCTCCTCCTCTCTATGGGGAAAGTGCTCAGAGGGGGTGGGAGTGACGGCTCTCTGCTTCAGGAATGCCTAGGAGCTCTCTTACAGGGGGAGGGAAGAAGAGAAGAAAGAGAGAAAAGAGAGGAGAAGGAAGGTGGGAGGGGTGGCATGAAAAAAAGGGAAGGACAATATATTGATGGAATGAGTGGAAGAGTGTGTCACCCCCTGCCTCCATCCCCCCCTGCTATCCACCCATCTCCTACTCCCTCCAGAGGCAAATACTGCGACAAGATTGGGAGGGAGATAGGAGGTACACTTATCTGCCTCAGCCCTGGGGACTCTTCCCTTTAACTCCTCTAGAATTTGAAATCAGTAAAAAAGGCAAGATTGTCCCCTTTCACTTTCCCGTATGCCCAGCTCAAACTCTACTCCAAGGTGAATTACACCCCATCGGGTTCTCTTCGTGATTTCAATTCCCCGCTGTGGTCCCTCCTGTCAAACGTTTGGGGATGCCCAATATATACCCTGTAGAAGAGGGTGGAATGGGTCTCATAGGGACATTTATATACCTGAAAAGGTATAAATGGTGCACAAGGGGCAGGTAGAAAGGGAGTTATAGAACAAGGGGCCAGGAAAAGAGGCCAGATGGGGCAGATTCTGGAGTAAGAAGGAAGGGCAGAGGTTAAAACAGTAACGGGACAAACAAAAGCCTGAGGTAAGCACAGAGAAGCTCTAATGGGAGGAGGGAAGGGAAGGCAGGCGGGAAACACAGACCCCACACGTAAGAACACAGGTACCAGAAGACCTTTTGATACCAAAAGAGAATAAAGGAGCCCTCTGGTCTGCCCAAACCAGATGGGTACTAGTACTAAAGAAACCTCTGCAAACAGACCCAAAAATCTAAACATACGCCCTCAACTACTGCTTTGTGCATGGGCAGTAGGAACATGCCCGCTGCATCAAAGGGAAGGATTGCCAGAGAACCACTTTAGATGCCTCATAAACATCCAAAGAGTCACCCAGCAGCCTGGCAACAGTTGGCACTAACCCAGGTACACATGTTCCTTTCAGTACTTTGGGAAACGCGCAATAGTGCATGGATCTTGCAGGTGAACGCAGTTAGGTTAAAAACCTATCACTGGCACCTTGGCAATCAGAACCCTGCGCGTAACAGTGATGTGGCTGTGGAAGAAAAGAAATGGGGCATAGCTCATGCTTACAAAAGTGGCTGCACGTGGTTACTATGGGATGCAATGATTCTTTCCATCACTTACTCCCTATGGCATTACCTAGAGTCTGAGCATACAAGATCATAGCTGAGAAACTCGGGGGCAAGGAATAGTTCTCCAGCACCCATCCCACCCGATGTTCACCAGCTTTCATCAAAACACTGGACTCTGTTAGCATTTGCTTCACTTGGGCCTTCTGCTGCTCTTGCCGCTCAAGTCGTTCCAGATTAAGACGCTGAAGATCGTAGTAAGAGGACGACAGCAGGCGCAGCAGCTGGTAATGGTGGTTATCGATACCGGATTCCGTTAGCAGAATGTGTTCATGCAGCTGAAAAATGTCTCTGGTAGCAATTTCTAAAAGGACCTGATGTTGTAGCTGCAGCCGACTGGTAATATGCTTAGCACTGGGCTTGTAAACTTTTGCCATGTGGTAGAGTGCCCGGTCCGCAGCCAGCACGGTCCTTATGGTTCCTTCAGAGGGCACAAACAACCCACAGCTGTGTTTAAGTCGCAGTAGGTGGCCGACACGTTTGAAGTTCTGGGGCGTGGCCTTCATCACCAAAGCATGCCTGCACACGTCACAGGCCAGCTGAGTGAGCGCTTTCTGCACAACGCAGCCAGTCAGGTACAAGGCCGAATTCTGCAGCAGCAGATTTAAAGTCACCGAGGAGTAGTCCTGCCCTTCCAGCAATAAAACACTGTCCTCAAACGGAGAAGGGAATTGTAGAAAGTTACCGGGAATAGTGTAATCTTCCACTGTATAAACAAAACCAACTGTATCTTCTGAAGCGCCATTCCTCGACTGTCCTGCCTTTTCTCCACAGCGCGAGAGCAGTTTTCTGACGGCAGACTTAAAGTGCAATGCGGTTGGTTTTTTAGCCCTCCCACCTACACACAGGGTAAAAAAGATCATTAAAAACACACACAATAAAATCAGAACATGTAAAATTGACTAATGTTAGAAAAGGATAAGGATTTATATAGTTGGAAGTCAGGATATTAGTTTCAATTTTAAAAAGTTAACCATTTGCACTTGTGTGGGGTGTGGGCCTCTGAGTCATGCAGCCAATGGTGAGGAAGAACTGAAGACAGACATGGTGGGACTCATTCCCTCAGCCATACCCCAACTCGCTTCCACCTGATCTGGCAGCTAATATTGAACAGTTAAGTGAACTAACTAGTAAGATTTTAAAAACTTACCAGTTCATATTCTACGGTTTATTATATTTAATATTACCACCATTAGTAGGCACGACAAGGTGGTGTACGATTAAGATTTCAAAAGGAAGAGAAAAAGATCTACAATAAAACAGGAAAAAAACACAAAAAAGATACAGAAGTGAAGGCTGGACTCCAGCATGAAAGCTCCAGAGACTGAACGAGCAGCGCCAGTTATGACCCAAAAGCAATTATCAAACACATGTGTTCAACTGAGCCTTAAAAGGTCTTATAAGAAGCCGCAAGTTACTAATTGGAAGGAAAGAAATGCCCCAAATATTTATTTAGAACCAGCCATCGGCATCCATCGTCACTAATTAAAGCTGTGACAGAGATCAAGAGGACTATAGACCATGAAGAGAGGCCGAGCAGGGTCTTTAGTGATGCAGTCACGAGGTCCCTGCATGTCATCAGCTGGCACAAGGTTAGAGGCCCTAGGCTTGTTGAGGGGCCTGATTTTCGAAGGCAGTTACACGAGTAACCGTGTAAATGACTTAACCGGGATTTTCCAAAGGCATCTACACGGGTAGTGCCTTTGGAAAATCCCGGTTAAGTCCCTAATGTGCCCAGATGCTAATCCGCTTAGCAATGGGGCGAGTGTGCGGTGTTCCAGGACAGAGCGGAGGCAGGGAAATGGCACTAAGCAGGTAACAGCGATTTTCGATGCTGCCTGCTTAGTGCTCTGCGCCTTAAGGATAAGCGAGGAAAACCCTTGGCTATCTTTAAAGCGCTGAGGCTAAATGGGCAGCATCGAAAATCACTGCTACCCACTTAGCCTCGGCAGCTGCCAGTTTGTGCAGTGTGACCCGGATTTTCATTTCCGTTGCTGCAGAAATGAAAATCTGGGGTAAGAGGATCGGCGGGCAGGCTATGTGCCGATGTGGCGCACAGCCTGCCTAAATGAAACTCGGGCTGTATATGTTATTTGCTGCTTACTGATTAAAACATATACGTGTATTTACACTCATTAACTGCATCCTGAAAACATATTCCTAGCATATTAATAAAGCAAGGTGTGATGCTAATGAAGTTTCTAGTAAATTGATATCCTCTATATACAGAAAAGCTGAAAGGTGTGGAGAGTTCAGAGAGGGGCACACAAAGGGACTCTGACTGACCCTTCTCTGTATTCCAACACATTGGCTTCTCACCTGCTCCTCTGATGCTGTCACAGAAGAGTCGGATGTGGTCCAGGCTGAATCTGTACATCACAACGTACTCCTGATCCAGCAGCAAGCTCGGGACGAGGTAAGTCATTGACGTGATGTTCACAAGAGAGCCAATCATACAGCTTCTGGAAAGAATTTAAGGCGATTTATTCAGGGATTTGAGGAATGAATCCGCCTATAAAGAACTGGCCTATCTTCAAGAATCCCCAGAATCAGCTCTAATGGTTGCCGAAGAAGTGGCAGATACAAAATATTTTTCACAGAAAGAGGGGAGGATGTTTGTGGTGAAAGCTACGATCAGAGAGGGTAATTGTATAGCAGGGCACCATGTGTAGGTGCTTACTTCTCTTTATAGAATACAAACGCAAAAGGCATAGCGTGAGCCCATACTGCAGACGTGGGCATCTATAGCAGCCCTGGAGCTGGCGTAAATGCCCGCGTCTGTATGTTCTGAGTCTGTGCATAAATTTTAGTTTTTATAATCTACGTGTGTACTTGCACACACTGCCCGTGATCTGCACAGAATCCCAATGTGCACCCCCCACCAGTAAAATACATGCCTTGAGTTACAGCAGTTACTATTTTATGACTTTATAAAATGATCCTCACAGTGCCCAATGGAGAGGGGAGGTAAGTTATGGGATAAGCCCCGAAGATCTGTACTTTCAGAAAGTGCAGAAGTATCATCTAGTGGCTCCAGGGGCCATGGGGGTAGCCAAAGGCCAGGATGCGTGGAGCAGCAGTAAGGACCCGAAACAGCAGTGGTAAGACGGACTCAAGCATGAAAAGGCATCAGGGTTACCTGCATGGAGTGATCCAATTTAAAATTCTAAACCTCACTGAGCATGGGGGGATGGAGAAGCTGGACAACGGCTTCACCGATTTTGATAGAATATTTGCTTGAATATTTTTTGCGTTAGTTGTTATCTGCTATAAATGGATAAATAAAGCATAAAATGGCGAAGGGGGACTTGGGATTAGTGTTATAGTCTTGTGAGAATCGCAGAGGAAGATGACAAGACCTGAAGTGTCCTAGCAGCGGAGGAGGTGGGGGGCTGTACTTTAACTATTTCTAGGTAGGCCTGAAACTCGGAGACCAATTGTAAGAAAGAGCGTAGAGGAGGAGGCAAATTTTCATAGTTCCCATAGAGTTGCAGAGTGCGTTTAGGGAGCCTTTTACTAAGGTTTTGCACTTACTGCCTGTTAAATAGGAAAATGAACATGCAGTAAGTGCAAAGCTGTTAGGGGTGTCCCCAGAAGCTCCCATACAGTTACCATACAGTGACTGTGCTGCCCATTAGCGCATATGCACTTAGAAGGCAGTAAGAGCGCAAGTGATGGCACATTATTTATTTATTTCACTAGGTTTCTATACTGCTTTTCATTGGGTCAAAGTGCTGTACGAGGAACAATTTTAATTGGATTTACATGGAACATTAAACTATATGCAATAGCTTTTGGCATGCAGAAACAGAACTATTTATATGCAGGTGGTTGGGGGGGTTATATGACTATTTACATAGGGGCTTGGGGGGTTATATGACCTTTGAGAAGTTCTTTACAAACAATTGGGTTTTTAGTTGTTCTCTGAAATTAGAGTTCCTTAGAGTTTCTGATGTTGGCTGGTAGGGCGTTCCAGAGGAGTGCAAAGAGTTTGAATGATCCTTGGCAGGCTTGCTTTTGTTTCTTAGTTTCTCAGCCAATATTGCAAGGGTATTAAGTTTGGATTTCCTTGAAGGTCTGGTTGATGAGCGAGGGTGTAGCAGTGTTTGGAGGTAGGTGGAGGAGAGGTTGTTGATGGTTTTGAATGTTATTAGGAGGGATTTGTACTGTATTCTGGAGAAGAGAGGGAGCCAGTGGAGGTGTTTTAGTATGGGGAGATGTGGTCGGGTCTGGGTGCTCCATGGACCATGCGGGCAGCTATGTGGAGGGCTATTTGAAGGGAGTAGAGGATAGACTGTGGGAGGCCATGATATATGGAGTTGCAGTAGTCTATGTGGGGGATGGTGAGGGCCTGCAGGGTGGAGTGTAAGTCAGGAAGTTCTAGAAATGGGCAGAAGCATTGAAGAGTGTGGATTTTGAAGTAAACTACTCTTGCGTTGGCAATTTGAGGCTTGAAGGTGAGAAGCTGGTCAAGGGTGATCCCGAGGTATTCGACTTTGTTCTTGATCTTGATTTGGAAGTTATCCAGCGTGAAGGAGGAGGGGGGTGTAAGTGCTGTCTCTGTTGATGAAAAGTGCTTTGGTTTGCTGGAGAATAATGGTGGGGTGGTTTTGTTCGAGCCATTTGTACACACTTAGGAAGCATTGCTGGAGAGTGCGGTGTGATGGATTGTTGGTGTTGAAGAGGGTATATACCATAATGTCATCAGCATATATATGGAAGGAGATGTTGTGAGACCAGATTATACCACTGAGTGGTTGCATGTAGATGTTGAAAAGCACGGCAGAGAACATAGATCCTTATGGGACTCCCTGAGTTTGTGTGTACAGGATCGAGGTGCAGGCTCCTAACTTCACTTGTTGCTGGCGATTTGTGAAGTAGGATTGGAACCAATTTAGGACAGTGCCCGTTATTCCTATTGTTTGTAACCACTGAATTAGGATGTTGTGGTTGATGGTGTCGAAGGCTGCTGAGATGTCAAGGAATAGGATTGGAGTGGAGGAGTGGCCTAGTGGTTGGGGCAAGGTACTTCAGGCCGGAAGGTCGGGGGTTCAAATCCCATGAGAGGACAGCAACCTTGGGCCGGAAGGACAGGGGTTTCTAGTCCCACAGGTGCTCCTTGTGGTCTTGGGCAAGCCACTTAACCCTCCATAGCCCATGTTCCCTGTAAAATAGTTATCTCCAAGTTATAATGCCCTGTTCAATGTAATTTCAGTTTGTTCAATGTAAAACCGCACTGATGCAGAATAGCGCTGTATATAAGAGAATATAATAAATAAATACAAATAAATGTATCCATGGTTAGACTTTTGAATTCCCTTTGCAAGTTCACTTAGGAGTGATGTTAGCACTGTCTCTATTCTATGATGGGGATGGAATCTATGTTGTTGGTCACTGAGTATCTTGTATTTGCCTAGGTGGTCTTGAAATTGTTGCTATATAGTTTTTTTTTATTATGTTTGCAATGAATGGGAGGCTTGCGATGGGTCTGTAGCCTGAGGGGATCTAGCTGTGTTTTTTTTGAGGATGGGGCGGACTGAGGAAAATTTGAGGCAGTCAGGCATGTAACCAAGTATCAAGGAGATCTGAGTGATCTTCATGAGTAGAGGAGTGAGTTTAGTGCTTGTTAGTTTTACCCAGCTTATGGAGCAGGGGTCAAGCGGGGATGTGGTAGTATTCAGGGTTTATGATGGATTCTATGGATTGGTTGCCTGTGGAGTCAAAGGAGCTCCAGAAGGGAGTGCTGGTGTTCTGAGGGGTGGGCTGGGCAGAGGTAGATTGTGAGACTGTTTGTGTCGGGTGGAGTAGTAGGTGGCTAGTTGCTGAGTTGTGATATGGGTAGTGGAGTGGCTATTGGGGTAGAGGTTGTAAGGTTCTTGACTGACCTGAATAGCAACCTAGGGCGGTTGAGAGAGTTCTTTATTAGAAACATAGAAACATAGAAACATAGAAATATGACGACAGAAAAAGACCACATGGCCTATCTAGTCTGTCCTTCCATAACAACTACAACAGTCCACTTTTTGCCTTTAGAGATCCTCTGTGTTGGTCCCATGCTTTCTTGAATTCAGTTACTGTCCTCATCTCTACCACCTCCACTGGGAGACTATTCCACGGATCCACTACTCTTTCCGTAAAGAAATATTTCCGCATATCACTCCTGAATCTATCTCCCTTCACCCTCATCCCATGTCCCCTCGTAGCAGAACTTGCTTTCAATTGAAAGAGGCTCTCTCCCTGAACATTTATGCCACGGCGGTATTTAAACATCTCAATCATATCACCTCTATCCCGCCTTTCCTCTAAGGTGTACATATTAAGATCCTTAAGTCTGTCCTCATATGCTTTATAATGAAGCCCATTAATCATTTTGGTAGCAACCCTCTGCACCGACTCCATCCTGTTCACATCCTTTTGAAGGTGCGGTCTCCAGAATTGCACACCATACTCCAAATGAGGTCGCACCAAAGACTTATACAGAGGCATTATCACCTCCTTTTTTCTGCTAGCCATTCCTCTCCGTATGCACCCAAGCATCCTTCTAGCTTTTGCTGTCGCCTTTTCCACCTGTTTAGCTACTTTAAGATCATCAGACACAACCACGCCTAGGTCCCGCTCTTCTTTAGTGGACAAAAGTACTTCACCTCCTATACTGTATTGCTCCCTTGAATTGCTGCAGCCCAAATGCATGACCTTACATTTTTTAACATTAAATCCCAGCTGCCAAATTCTAGACCATTCTTCAAGCTTAGCTAGATCCCTCCTCATGTTATCTACCCCTTCCTGGGTGTCTACTCTATTGCAGATTTTGGTATCATCCGCAAAGAGGCAAACCTTACCCGACAGCCCTTCCGCTATATCACTAACAAAGATGTTAAAAAGAATTGGACCAAGGACAGATCCCTGGGGCACACCACTGGTAACATCCTTCTCCTCAGAGTGAGCTCCATTTACTTGTACTCTTTGTCGCCTCCCACCCAACCAATTTCTAACCCAAGCAGTAACTTTAGGGTCCATCCCTAGGGTGCTCAGTTTGTTTATAAGTCGCCTGTGAGGAACAGTGTCAAAGGCTTTACGGAAATCTAAATACACCACATCTAGAGCTCTCCCTCGGTCCAACTCCCTGGTCACCCAGTCAAAAAAATCAATCAGATTTGTCTGACAAGACCTGCCTCTGGTGAATCCATGCTGCCTCGGATCCTGTAATCCGCTGGACTCCAGAAACCTCACTATTTTCTCTTTCAGCAGCGTTTCCAATAATTTACTCACCACCGAAGTTAAACTAACCGGCCTGTAGTTTTCAACCACATCCTTACTTCCGCTTTTGTGTAAAGGCACCACATGAGCCTCTCTCCAGTCCTTTGGCACCACTCCTGACTCCAACGAGGCATTGAAAAGGTCAGTCAGTGGAGCTGCTAGAACGTCCCCAAGTTCCCTCAGTATTCTAGGGTGTATCCCATCCGGTCCCATCGCTTTGTCTACTTTAAGTTGAGCTAGTTTCTCACGAACACAGTCTTCTGAAAATAGTTCAAGATGTCCCTCGCTTCTGTTCTTATTTGTGGGTGTTTTCTGAGGTCCTGCTCCTGGTTCTTCATCTGTGAACACAGAACAAAAATATTTGTTAAGCAATTCCGCTTTATCCTTATCAGCTTCTACATATTCCCCCCCTGCACCCTTGAGTCTGACAATACCACTTTTGCTCTTCCTCTTCTCACTAATATATCTGAAAAATGTCTTATCCCCCCATTTTATTGCATTGGCTATTTCCTCCTCCTTTTGAATCTTTGCCTTCTTGACTACTTTGCTAGCTTCTCTAAGTTTTTCCAAATACAGATGCCTGTCTTCTGCTCTCTGTGATCTCTTGTATTTCATGAAGGCCTCCCTCTTTTTCTTCACTTTTTCAGCTACTTCCTTCGAAAACCATAGCGGTCTCCTGTTCCTTTTGCCTTTATTTACCATTTTAACAAAAAGGTTGGTTGCCCTTAAAATACCCCCTTTCAGTTTTGCCCACTGTTTTTCTACATCCCCCAGCTGTTCCCATCCCACTAACGACTCCCTGAGGTATTGGCCCATCTTCGCAAAGTTAGTCTTCCTAAAGTCTAAGATCCTCACCTTGGAATGGATTCTAACAGCCCTAGTCCTAATACTGAACCACACCATCTGGTGATCACTGGATGCAAAATGATCTCCCACTACAACATCAGAAACACTTTCACCATTGGTAAGCACCAAGTCCAGTATGGCCCCTTCACGTGTGGGGTCTGTTACCAATTGCCTGAATAGTTCTCCCTGTAGAGAATCCAGGATCTCCTTACTTCTAGATGATACTGCAGCAGGAATGTGCCAATCAACATCTGGCATATTGAAATCTCCTATCAGTAGCACTTCCCCTTTCTTAGCAATGCTGCGTATGTCTTCAATTAACTCTCTGTCCACCTCTTCCTCTTGTGAGGGAGGTCTGTATATCACTCCAATGCAAATAGATTTCTCTTTCCCTCTTTCTAGTTTAACCCACAATGCCTCCTCTCTCCCTTTTAAGCTCTGTAATTCCAAAGCTTTAATAGTAGTTTTTACATATAGTGCCACTCCTCCTCCTCTTCTTCCTACCCTGTCCTTCCTGAATAAAGTATAGCCAGGTATAGTTACATCCCAGTCATTGTTTTCTGTGAACCATGCTTCTGTAACTGCCACTAAATCCAAGTTAGGTTGGAGTAGTATGTGTGCTTGCATTGGTCCGTTTTGGAGCAGTATTCTGTCATGCTTGCCACATAAGAGGTCTGATCTGATGGAAGATTTGTTCTTCTCCATTTGTGCTTGAGTCTGCGGAGCTGCCTCTTGTGCTCTCTGAGGTTTGGGGTATACCAGGGTGTTTTGAGGTGTTTCGATGTGTTTGGGTGACGAGATTCTGGTGCAGCAGCTGCTTGGCTGTTTAGGTTGTTCCAGGTTGATAGTAAAATGTCAAGGTCAATTTTCTGGGGTGGTATTGAGTAGTGAGGAGAGGTTGTTGAGGAAGGTTTCTTTGTTGAATTTCTTAAAGCGTCTAGTGGGTTGTTGTGTGGGGGGTTGCTTTGGGTATGTAGGTAGTGAGAGGTGGAAGGTGATCAGTTCATGGTCGGACCATGGTACTGGGTGGATTTGGGTGGTTATAGGGGGGTTGATGTTGCACAGGTTGTTGGAGATGAAGATGAGGTCATGCGTATCCTTTGTTGTGCGTGGGAAGCGCAATAACTTGGGCGAGATCCAATGAGGTCATAGCATCAGTGAATGCAGTTTATTTTGGTTGAGCGGAGTGGAGGCTAAAGTCTCCGAGGATAATGAGGTCTTTGTTTTTGAGTTTGCTGTGATTTCTTGGAGTAGGGTTGAGAATTCGAAGGTGGTTGGGGATCTGTATAACAGACAGATAGGTGTTTGTTGGAGATGGAGAGGAAGGTCGAGACCTTCTGTGCTCTCTGCTGATTGGATGCGGATGTGTAGGTCAGATCTGGCTATGATGAGGATGACTCCTCCCCTCTTGTGAGTTCTTGAGCAGTCGTGAAAGCTGAAGTGTAGCGATGCGGTCGTGTATAATTTGGATTTTGTTTTTCACTGAGCGCGCATTAATGAGCGTACAGTGGACTGTGTATGGGTGTGTTTGGCTTTGCAGGGGAAGTTTGTGTTTGGGGGGGGGTTTCCTTGGTGAGAGGTATGTTTATTTTATTTATTTATTTTTTTTTATTTAACAATCATTTATATCCCGCATCTTCCAGAGTTCAAATGCGGCTCACAATTGAACAACAGTCAACAAAGCAAGGGCTTGTTTTACATGGAACAATTTTTTTTTTTTGACAGTAAACAATGTAATAGTTAAATACGTAACAGAACAATGTAATGGTTAAATACATAACAGAACAAGAACAATTTAAGAACTATGTACAGATACAGGTTTGTAGGTTCCTTAGATTTAAATCATGGTTATTTACAAGGGGGTGTAAATCTGTTAAATTATGCGGTTTAGCTTTACTCAGATTGAGTTTAGCTTTACTCAGTTGGGTGTTATGTGGTTTATAATGTGTAGCGGGTTTCTGGAACATATGCGAGTGTGGTGGAGGGTTTGGGGGTAGCCTGGGAGTAGTGGCCATGTAAAGAGAAGGTGTGCAGAATGTGGGGGGAGAGGAGGAGGGGCTAGTAGTGTGTATATCATAACAAGTAGAAGGGGGAGCGGGGGCCGGAGCAGGCGTTTGCATATTTTGGGTGGATGGTTGCGGGGTGTAGGTTGTATATATGGTGGGGGTTTGGGTTTTGTGATGTATGATTTCTTCTGGGTTTGCTTGGTGTGGGAGGTAATGAGTGATCCTTGGTGTGTAGTGTGGGTGCGTTGGGTGGTGCTGATGGGCTTGTTGTTTATGCACCACGGTTTGCTCTCGAGGGATGCACCGAAGGCCCCTTTGTCGAGGCCCTCCTGAGCAATGTTCCCTCTAATTTTCTGTAGGCTGTGTGCACATAAAATATCAGCTGTGCAGCTTTTGAAGGAAGGTTAAATTTTTGTGCGCCACATAACAACACTCGGAGTTATATACTTTAAAATTTGACTACACGTCAGAATACAGCATGTAAACCACATTGATTGCACTAGAAAATATTGTAGAACTTGTGAAAACCGTAAATATACAACAACTTTTAAATTTTAAGACGTCTGTGTTGTTTTCTATCAGAATCAGAACCGTAATTTTTGTGCGCTCTGTTATAAAGTATGTGCGCTCGCTCGGCGAGGTGTGTGTGCGCGCACACGCGCACAGCTTAGAGGGAACAGTGCTCCTGAGCGGGCCCTCTAGGTGTGGGCACGTCTGAGATGCGGTACCACTTTGAGGCTGAGATCGCCAGCGTGGTGATGCGATGATGGGGTGGGGAGTGGGGCTTAC
This sequence comes from Ichthyophis bannanicus, assembly GCA_033557465.1. Classification (NCBI taxonomy): domain Eukaryota; kingdom Metazoa; phylum Chordata; class Amphibia; order Gymnophiona; family Ichthyophiidae; genus Ichthyophis; species Ichthyophis bannanicus. The sequence goes on along the minus strand of CM066038.1, from coordinate 19,569,255 downwards.
CATAGGCTTCCTCTCCCGCTTCGATGCCAGAGGTGCTGGTCTTGCGGCTGTGTTGGTTGGGTATGGGGAGATGGTTCTACGGATCGAGTGCAAGAATTCGGTTAGGTACAAGGCACAGTTCATAAGTAGTGGATGAAGACATTGTTTGACTCTATAAAAGGTTATAGTCAATTGTTTTCTTTCATTCATCGCTGCAGTGTGTTGCTGGTATTGCATTGATCTGTGAGAAAGCTGGGGGTGCTGCTTCTCACTTTGGTATGTGTGGGGCTGGGGTGATTTGGTCCACACCTAAGAGCTCTCTGGCGAGGCACGCCTGAGCACACTGGTGCTTTGAAAGTCTCAGGTTTCCTCCTGATTGGCCTTGGTGGTGGGGAGCGAGGAAAAGCTTACCTGCCTGCTCCCTTCTCCTGATGCTGATCGGGGCCAATTGACATGCTGGCACAGTTATGGTAACCATGCTCCTGCGCTAATTCACATACTAAGGGGGTCATTCTGATCCACGAATAGTTGGGTTGGACGTCCAGGATAGATGTCCAAGCCCCAAACAGATCCTGGATGTGATTCTGGCTCAAGCCCTCCCTGCACGTATAGAGGGTTTGTGCGTGGAGAGGTGGACGGGGATGGAAAGGGGAATAGCGGAGGCGGAGAGTGTGCGGACCCATGAACCCAGACGTACAGGGCCTATGCAGATAACGGTCCTGTATGTCTGGGGAGCCCAAGATGGACGGGGACTTATTCCATCTCGGGGGTCGAAGCGATCGGGGCACGCAGAACCCCCGAAGTGGCAGAGGAGCTGCAGTAAAAGCTTGGCTGCCCCTGCCAAGGGTCAAGTGGTGGGGAAAGAAGAGTGGAACTAGTGTTGGGCTGCCTATGCTCCTATTGGGCGTCCTGGTGCCATAGCAACGGGACGCCATGGAACCAGTGCTGCAGTAGAAGCATAGGGCAGACTGGCTGGGCCAGGGGAAGGACGTCTCCCGCGACAGAATCACGTCTGAGCCGTCCAAGCGCCCTGATTCTGCAAGCGGAGGAACGTATAGCTCCCGTGGTTGCAGAATTGGGTGTCTTTGGGGCACGTCCAATTTTTGGATGTCCGGACATCCCCTGATCTGAATTGGTCTCCAGCTGTTTAGCGCACTTTAGTAAAAGGGTACCCTAGCCTCAATTTTCAAAGTGAAAATTCACATGTATTTTCACTTTGAAAATTGCCTAAGGAAAAAAGCACCTCATACACTCACTCACGCCCCCTTTATCTGGGGGCGTACACTTACATATTTTGTTTCATTTTGGATATTTTTTATTTTGTTCCTACTTTGTTTTGCTTAATTCACATTTAAAATAAATAAAATGAAATAAAGCAGAGGTGCTGGTTTACTAAACTTCACTAGCTGCTAATGCTATCTGGACGTAGTAGCAGCTAACACGGGGCAACTTCAGATAATGCAGTGATATTCTGCAGGAATGGGTGGGATTAAGGCGGAGAACGGGCATGTCTGCAAGTCTCAATAGCATGCGGAAGCTGTCAGATCTGCAGGCAGTGGGGGTGCAGCTAATGCCACCTCGATGGCTGGTGTTAGCTGCATCCATGGTGCTGCTTGACTGCATTCTCGGCATTTTCAGTGCATTATTTGCTGGGGACATGCTATATGCAGACGTATATGCCCTGCTAAACGTCCGGGTCCTATTCTGGTGAATGAGCGCCCCGCACTACCCGGGTGGGAGGCGGCAAGTCGAGGGAGGTAACAGCCCTGTATGTTCGGGCCTGGGCAGATGGATGGAGGATTAAAAAAGGAAGTGGAATAAAACCCTTAGACAATGAAGGTCAGCGCAATGGGGCAGACAGCGGCACGGTGAGTGGGGCAGGGGTACCCGCAGCCCAACCCCGGCCATGACAGACCCGATCGGGGGTCAGGCTGTGGGGAAAGGGGCACCCAAGTGACATGTGGCCGTTGAAGGCTCCGGCATGGTGCCACGGTGCTATGGCAATGGGATGCCACAGTACAGAGGCTCCATGCCGGAGCCAGGCTGAGGTAGCTGGGCAGAGCTCTGGACTTCCAGGATGCCTGAATCAGGGCACATCCTGGATGTCCCAGGCCCTATGCTGCAATTCTGCTCCCGCAGGGCCATCTAGAATCGGGTGCATCTCTGGGCCATCCATATTTCTGGGGTGGCTACAAGTCATCTTGCTTAGAAATTTATGCTATGGAAGTTAAAAAATCAATTTTAAATTGAAACTAAACAAAAGGCCTTGAAGTAGTGGACAATTTGCTGGAGATGGACTGAGAGAGAATGAGGGGAGAGGAAACAGAAAATAAAAAGGAAAGAAAGAAGCAAAAGGCTGAGCTATCAGTCAGACCAGCATTAACAGGAACGGACACAGTTTCTTTACCTTGAACTTTCACATAAGGGCTCATTATCAGCAGTAGCCAAAGTCAGTAAGTAGCCCTTCGTCTGCTGCAGGACAGCGAGTTTATCCTGCAAGTTCATGTGGCTGATTCGCTCGCTCTGCTTGCGAGGACTCCTGATGGTTAACATGTCAACTAGTCTGTTGAAGATCTGTAAGGAAGTGTGAGCAGTAAGTGTGGGAGCAACACTGCACCTCTGTAATGGTTAGACATGGATCATGGATTCACCGTAACATTCACTGAAGGCACAGGAAGTAAAGTCTGCGTGTGGCATTCAACATTAAGGACCTGATCTACAAAAAATTATTTTTTCTCAGTTTGTTTCTTTGGGTAAAAAAGCTCAGTAAATAAAGTCCTTAGTAAAATAATAAATGCAGTACTGAGAAGACTATTTTTACTCTACATTGAGGTTACCGATGTCCCTGGAGCCACTGTCACCAGCAACCTCCTACCCCCAGTTCCACTGGGCACAGGACTTCTCCACCATGGGTGCAGTGCAGTGGGGCACCAGGGGCCAATCCTTCTCCCTCTCCAACCCCCCCCCCCCCCTGTTGCCTATTCAATGCTCTTTATTCTCTCTTCACGAAGGCAGCAACAGCAGTACTTAACACTGCACCGGTTTTCCGGGCCGTAGAGAGGCAATCCTGTGAGACTGATCCCAAACGCACCAGTCCTGCTGCCTGGCATGAAGGGATGGTGAGATGCTCTTGTGTTCAGTCTCTTCCAGTACTTTCCCCCCATCCACCCACCGAGCCCGCTTGGCAGACAGGAGAAGAGAACAATGGTGTACCTGCTCCTCCTTCACAGGAGGGAGAGAGCTGGGTATAGAAACACCAAACCATGAGTCTGCTCCTCTGCCGGCGGTGCTGGGGAGGGGCCTGGAAGGTAACAAGAAGTAGGAAGAAAGAAGACTCAGAGTGAGAGCACTCAGAGACTTCTGTTTTATCTTTTTTCTCCATTTATCTAATCTGCCTTTTTATTCATTTACAGCTCCTCCTCAGAGGGCAGCAGGGGGAGCAAAGGAGAACTGGGGGAGTGGAAACTCAGGGATGGGGGGTCACAGTGAAAACTCGGGAGGGGCGTAGAAGACATGAGGATTTGAGAGTGAAAGACGGTACCGGAGATGTGAGACAGAGCGAAGAAGGGCTGATGAAAGAGTGAGAGCAACAAGGGAGAAGGAAAGTGCTTGTAAAAGAACAACTGAGAGATTGGAGGCATGGGATGGATGAGGAGAGGGGCAGGAATGCTCCTGGTGTTGCATGTCACTGCCTTAGGCCCCAAACCAGCTCCTGCTGAATTCTGCCACCTCCTATCCAGCATATATGGAGTGGAGGAGCAGGCTAATGCTTAGAGCACTGGCTTGGGAGCCAAGAGACCAGGGTTCGATTCCCACTAGCACTCCTTGTGGCCTTGGGCAAGTCACTTAACCCTCCATTAACTCAGAAAAATCCAAATTATCAATGTCCATATTTAATGTGCATAACCAAGTATAAGTTACAATGTAAACTGCTTTGACTGAAAATGAAAAGCAGTATAAAAAAAAACATGTTAAATAAATAAATAAAATAAACATCCCAAACTGTGAGTCACAACATTTTGCATTTGTGAGGTAATTTTATAAACCACTTCATTGTGTACAAACACTGGTTTACACACGTAAAAGGGATTTTATAAAAATCATCTCACACTTAAAAGAATGCACAATGCACCTGTACACAAGTTTAGGAGACAGACCTGGAGAAGGACCTTGGAGTGATCCTTTCTGAGGATTTCAAGGTGACGAAACAGTGCGACATGGCGGTGGCAAAACCCAGGAGGATGTTGGGCTGCATACAAAGAGGAATTACCAGCAGAAAGGAAGAGGTACTAATGCCACTGTATAAGTCACTGGTGAGGCCTACCTTGGAATATTGTGCTCAGTTTTGGAGACCATATCTCACAAAAGATATAAAAAGACTGGAAACTGTTCAGAGAAAGGCGACCAAAATGATTTGGAGCCTGCATCAGAAGAGACTTGAAGACCTAAATATGTACACTCTGGAGGAGAGGAGGGACAGGGGAGATAGAAACATAGAAATATGATGACAGAAAAAGACCACATGGCCTATCTTGTCTGCCCTTCCATATCAACAACTACAACAGTCCCCTTTTTACCTTTAGAGATCCTCTGTGTTTGTCTCATGCTTTTTTGAATTCAGTTACTGTCCTCATCTCTACCACCTCCACTGGGAGGCTATTCCACGGATCCACTACTCTTTCCGTAAAGAAATATTTCTGCATATCACTCCTGAATCTATCCCCCTTCACCCTCATCCCATGTCCCCTCGTAGCAGAACTTGCTTTCAATTGAAAGAGGCTCTCCCCCTGAACATTTATGCCATGGAGGTATTTAAACATCTCAATCATATCACCTCTATCCCGCCTTTCCTCTAAGGTGTACATATTAAGATCCTTAAGTCTGTCCTCATATGCTTTATAATGAAGACCACTAATCATTTTAGTAGCCACCCTCTGTACTAACTCCAGCCTGTTTATATCCTTTTGAAGGTGCGGTCTCCAGAATTGCACACCATACTCCAAATGAGGTCGCACCAAAGACTTATACAGAGGCATTATCACCTCCTTTTCTCTGCTGGCCATTCCTCTCCGTATGCACCCAAGCATCCTTCTAGCTTTTGCTGTCGTCTTTTCTACCTGTTTAGCTACTTTAAGATCATCAGACACAACCACGCCTAGGCCCCGCTCTTCTTTAGTGGACAAAGGTACTTCACCCCCTATACTATATTGCTCCCTTGGAATGCTGCAGCCCAAATGCATGACCTTACATTTTTTAACATTAAATCCCAGCTGCCAAATTCTAGACCATTCTTCAAGCTTAGCTAGATCCCTCCTCATGTTATCTACACCTTCCTGGGTGTCTACTCTATTGCAGATTTTGGTATCATCCGCAAAGAGGCAAACCTTACCCGACAGTCCTTCCGCTATATCACTAACAAAGATGTTAAAAAGAATTGGACCAAGGACAGATCCCTGGGGCACACCACTGGTAACATCCTTCTCCTCAGAGTGAGCTCCATTTACTTGTACTCTTTGTCACCTCCCACCCAACCAATTTCTAACCCAAGCAGTAACTTTAGGGTCCATCCCTAGGGTGCTCAGTTTGTTTATAAGTCGCCTGTGAGATATGATTCAGACCTTTAAATATTTTAATAGTATTAATGAAAAAACAAACCTCTTCCAAAGATGGGGAAGCTGTAAAACTAGAGGACATAACATGAAGCTGCAAGGAGGTAAACTGAAAGGCAATGTCAGGGAATACCTTTTCACTGAAAATGCCCTCCTGATGGAAGTGGTGGGGGCAAACACAATGACAAAATTCAAAATGGCATGGGACAGACACAGTGGATCCCTTTTATAGCAACAGGATAAAATCAAAATAAACATAACTCTCTCTTTTATATCTCAACAAATAGGGGTGACCTATGAAGAGCTGTGGATACACCCCTAAACAAAGGCATGGGGAGGGGTGACCTGCAGGGAGCGGCAAGTGCACCTACTCGTGCAGACTAGATGGGCCATACTGATCTTTATCTGCCGTCATATACTGTGTTACTATGTTAAGGTGTTACTATGTTACTCTGTATGTTCAAGGGAGGAGCCTGACAGAACCATGTCTTAGGTGCCTCTGAGCAGGCAGAAACGTCGGCAGCTTCACTGAAGGGACAATGTCCACAGGATGTGTGCTAGTGTTTTATAAAGATAAATGGCACCTAGGTGTCTTCAGAACTAGGCTAAAGTAGGCAGCCTGTTACAAGATTATCCTCTTGGGGTTGTGACTATGCAAAAAGAAGCATTACTGGCCCATGCAGGAACCTATGAAAACAATGTTTCTACGTATGGGAGCACAACACAGGGGGCGGGGCTATGGCAGTGTCACAGCCAATGGGCACAGGAGGCAAGGTAGGGCTCAACCTGCTAAAATGGAGTCATCTCATGCTTGCATAAAGTCTGTGAAGCACCCTCTTACCTGTGCAACCCATGCTGTATCCCTCTCTTCCTCTTCCAGTGCCCCCCCCCAAATCTCTCCCTCCAGACTGATGCTACTTGCCCTACTCTCTCCCTCTCTCTCTCCTCACCTTGCCACTTCCACTCCCTCCTTCTCGCTTGCCTGTTTGTTATGTTGCTCTTCCATTAGGACTAGGGCTGATAAAGTTCATTCAAAAACGTGGGTCTTAGACTTTAGGAAAACTAACTTTGCCAAGATGGGACAATACCTCAGAGAGTCATAAGCAGGATGGGAACAGCTGGGGGATGTAGAAAAACAGTGGACAAAACTGAAAGGGAATATTTTAAGGGCAACAGACTTTTTTTTAGAAGGGTAAATAAATGTAAAAAGAAAAGGAGGCCACTATGGTTCTCAAAAGAAGTAGCTGAAAAGATGAAGAAAAAAAAAAAAGAGGGTGGCCTTCATAAAATACAAGCGATCACAGAGAGAGGAAGATGAGCATCAATATTTGAAAAACTTAAAGAAGCTAGGAAAGTAGTCAGGAAAACAAAGATACAAAAAGAAGAAGAAATAGCCAATACAATAAAATTAGGGGGCAAAACATTTTTCTGATATGTTAGAGAGCAGAATGCGCAAAAGTGGTATTGTCAGACTCAAGGGTGAAGGGGACGAATATGTAGAAGCTGATGAGGATAAAGCGGAATTGCTTAACAAATATTTTGTTCTGTGTTCATAGATGAAGGGCCAGAAGCAGGACCTCAGAAAACACCCACAAATAGGAGCAGAAGTGAAGGGGATCTTGAATGATTCTCAGAAGATTGTGTTTGTAAGGAACTAGAGAAACTAAAAGTAGACAAAGTGATGGGTCAGATGGCATACGTCCGAGAACACTGAGCAACTGATCACAAACAGCTGTCTTCACCTGCACTGCTTATACTGTCCCCCGCAGTCTGCTCTCTTCCTTTTTTTTTCTTTTTTTTTTAGACATGACTCTGTGCTATGTCCCAGCCGGCTCCCTGCAGCAGCTGTTAGCCTGAAGCTGAAACCGAGGCCCTAGGCAGGGACTGTCCCCCAGCGTAGGGCTACACTGTTCTTCCTGAACAGAAGCCCTGTGCCTCAAAGGTGTCCACTGACTCTTTTGGCCAGGAACACCTCTGGAATCAGTAAGGGGAGATGTAATGTACAGAGCACCAAAAGGTGCTACTGGAATTCTCTGCAGAGATTACACTGGAGCCAGACCAAGTAGGAGTCCACCATCTACTGAGACAGAGAAAATACTGAAGCTGACCCCTAGGGGTACAGGTTTATCTATCAAGGATGATGTCACTAAGCTTCTGGAATTTTCTCTGTCTCATCATCTGCTGGCAAGGGGACACAACCCACTTGTCTGGACTGATCTAGCAGGATGTACTGGAATGGTCAATAATTTTGCAGCAGAGATTTAATGCTAAAAATGCAGAGTCATGCAATTTGGCTATAAAAATCCAAGGGAGCAGTATAGTATAGTGGATGAAGTACTTCTGTCCATGAAAGAAGAGCAGGACCTGGACCTGATCATTTCTGATGATGTTAAAGTGGATAAACAGGTACAAAAAGTGACAACGAAAGCTAAAAGGATACTTGGGTGCATAGGGAGAGGTATGGCCAACATAAAAAAGGAGGTGATAGTGCCTCTATATAATTCTCTGGTGTGACCTCATTTGGAGTATTGTGTGCAATTCTGGAGACCGCAGCTTTAAAACGATATAAAGAGGATGGAGTCAGTGTAGAGTGTGGCTACTAAAATGGTTAGTGGTCTTTGTTATAAAGCATATGAGGACAGACTTAAGGATCTTAATATGTACACCTTAGAGGAAAGGAGGGATAGAGGTGATATGATTGAGATGTTTAAATACCTCCATGGCATAAAAGCACAAGAGGAGAGTCTGTTTTGATTGAAAGTAAGCTCTACTACGTGGGAACATAGGATAAAGGTGAAAGGGGATAGACTCAGGAATAATATGCAGAAATATTTCTTTACGAAAAGAGTCATAGATGTGTGGTATAATCTCCCAGTGGAGGTAGTAGAAACAAGGACAGTATTTGAATTCAAAAAAGCATGGGACAAACACAGAGGATCTCTAAAGGGAAAAAAGGAATTATAGTAGTTGATATGGAAGGACAGACTAGATATCCATGTGGTCTTTATCTGCCATCATGTTTTTAAGCTGCTGCCCCCCCTCCCTCCCTCTCATCTTCCAGGTTAAAGAGCCCTAACCTTTTTAGCCTTTCTTCATAGGAGTATCCTTCTATCCCCTTTACCATTTTGGTGGCTCTTCTCTGAACCTTTTCTAATAACTCTATATCCTTTTTAAGATACGGAAACCAGAATTGCACACAATACTCAAGGTGCAGAATCACCATGGAACAATATAGAGGCATTATAATATCTTTTGTTTTATTTTCCATTCCTTTCCTTATGATACCTAGCATTCTATTTGCTCTCTTGGCCGCTGCTGTACACTGGGCCGAGGGTTTTAACATGGTATCCACAATGACGCCTAAATCTTTTTCCTGGGTGGTGGTTCCTAATGTGGAACCTTGCATCGTGTAACCATAGTTTGGGTTGTTCTTCCCTAGGTGCATAACTTTGCACTTGTCCACATTAAATTTCATCTGCCATTTTGATGCCCAGTCTTCCAATTTATCAAGATCCTCTTGCAATTTTACACAATCCTCTTGGGTTTTAACAACTTTAAATAGATTTGTGTCATCTGCAAATTTGATAACCTCACTCGTTATTCCCCTTTCCAGGTCATTTATGAATATGTCAAAAAGCAGCGGACCCTGCTACACAGTACCCTGTCCTGTGCTGCTGAGGTAAGCTGTGACCAACTTCCTAGATGATTAACAGTCCTTGCTTGGATAGAAGGAGTCTTTCAAAATGGCCTTTTGAACTGCCACCTGGTGTTTACACCTATTGAAAAGGTTTCACAGGTCTCTTGCCCCCTAGGTAGAAGGCCTCTTTGTAAAGGTTTCTAGAAGACTTTATTTGTTGTTCAAAGAGTACTGACCCTGTTTTGCCTTTTATGCTAAGCTATATTCTGACTTGATTTAAATTACAGCTCTTTGCTGCTGCTAGGCTCTGACTTATTATGAAATTTAAACTAGAAGCTCTCTGCTGGGTTCTAAATTTAACCAGAAAGCTCTCTTCTGTGTTTTAAATTTAAACTAAAAGTACTTTGCTGATACGAGGCCCTGAGTAACTATTAAATTTAAACTACAAGTTCTCTGCTGGGTATGAAATGTAACCAGAAAGTTCTCTTCTGTGTTTTAAATTTAAACTGCTGCTACTAGGCCCTGACTGATTTAACAAAAAACAGTGGGTTCACAGATTAATTAGCTTTAATACAAAGAATTCCTTTCAGAAAATTCCTGATGCTGTCTAGCAGGGCCTGCCTCCCTTCTTTCCCTACTACTACTGAACATTTTCTATAGTGCTGCAAGACGTACGCAGCGCTACACAGACACATGTAAAAGTCTATCCCTGCTCATCACCTGTTTAACCCTGTATAAAGAAGCTGTTTACTGTAAGTCCAGTGAGGCCCTGCCTACACTGGACAAATGCATTACTACACTGATCTCAAATAGCGCGGTATAAAAGAAACATAAATAAATAAATCAGAGCTTGCAATCTAGTCAAGACAGACCACACAGTAACTGTAGACAAGGGATACAATTAGGGGGAATGGTAAGGAGATCAGGTGAGTCAAGTCCAAAAGCGGCAGAGAAGAGGTGAGTTTTCAGCCTGGATTTGAAAAGGGTCAGAGAAGGTGCCTGGCGTACAGACACAGGTAGTTTGTTTCAGGCGTAAAGTGCAGCAAGATGAAAGGAGCAAAGTCTGGAGTTAGCAATAGAAGAGAAGGGCACAGATAGAAGCAATTTGCCAGAAGAGCGGAGCTCCCGAGGAGGGGTGTAGGGAGAGAAGAAAGGAAAGGTAGTGAGGAGCTGCAGAGTGAATGCACTTATAGGTCAGCAGGAGACGTTTGAACTGGATGCGGAAACGGATAGGGAGCCAATGAAGTGACTTGAGAAGAGGGATAATATGAGCATGACCAGGCTGGCGGAAGATTAGCCGCGCAGCAGAGTGCTGAACAGATTACGTGGAGAAAGAGATCCCTCCGATATTGCTGCTGTCCATTTACCTCCATCTGTCCAATTCCCCTGCTGCTGTACCCCACAGGATAAGGGGAGAAGAGAACAGGGGACAAGAAGATGAGAAAAGAGGGAGAAGAAGAAAGGGGAAAACTTGATAGAAGAAGAACAAGGAAAGGAATGAAAGCTTTGCTGCAGAGATAAAGAAGAAACAGAATGGCCCTGGAAGATAAAAAGGAGAGCAGACACCAGAGGGGCAAGGAGAAAATAAAACATGCAGAGAAACAGGATGAATAAAGGAGAGCAGACACCAGAGGGGCAAGGAGAAAATAAAACATGCAGAGAGAATCGAAACAGGATGAATAAAGGAGTAGAGGAGAAGTAGGTTAGAAAAGACGACCCATGTCCCAGATTGTCCACTTGGAAGTGACAGTGCTACCGCAGGGTAGTGTGAAACTGATCCTCTGCCACTCCACGGGGTCCATGTCCCCACCCCTAAGTCCTGGAACCCCCAGGGCTCGTCTCCTCCACGTCCACATCCCCACACACCCACCAGCCTGGGTATCCAGTGGTAAAAATGCAGAACGCAGGCCACAGAAAACTTCTGGCTGACACCAGTGTATCCTAGGCAACCGGCTCAGTAACCAGTGAGGCCGTGTCATGGGCAAACTGGAAGGTGCTGTCAGCGGGGCTCTATTGTGGGTGAAGGGGAAGAAGATGGAAGGCAGGAACACAGTTTGGAAGAAGAGAGAAGGAGAATTCCCAGGAAGGACTACATGGGGGAAGCAAGTGTCTGGATAGAGAAGAGAACAAAAGGATAAAGCAAAACATAAACGATGAAAGGAAAAGAAACAAACAATGAAAAACAAAGGGAAGCGGTTTGCAGACTTATAAGCATATAAATGCCACTGTGAGTGATATCCAGTGACACTAACCTGCCAGTGACTACAAGCAAGGCAAAGCAGATATTCAGCACCGGTCGGATATGCACTGGCGGTGAATATCCGCTGCTAAAAAATGAACAGCAGCCAGTCACTTTGATAGCACTGGCCACTGTCGCTGAATGTGGTCCCCCCAAAATAAACAAAAAACGCCAAAAGAAAAACCATAAGGGAAAACATCCTCTGGCTCCTAAATAGTAATTACACTTACCTGGTAATTGTAGTTCCTTGAGTGACGACAGCTTAGTCCTCTACCAATGGGTAGTGCACCTCCTCCTGCAGCCTGAAGACTGGACCAATCAAATTTCAGCATCACTGGTGAAGCATACTGGCATTCCTCTACAGCTCCAGTGAACTATTGACAAAGCAGACTCAACAAAACAATAACAATAACAGTTAGCTAACCTTACATAATGATTGCATAATGGTAAGAAACCAGGACCTTTCCCAAACTAGAAAGGGTAGTACCCTGAAAAACAAAGGTTCCCTCGCCTGCCGAACCACAGCCAGGGAGCGAGGGAAAAGAACAGAGCGACACGAAAAAGAAGCAGAGAATATGGTGTATCTGAAATACTCACCTGAACAGACAGCTGTCCAGAACGCTCGCGTGCCTTAATTCTCAACTCAAGGGCGGGACGGAGGACTAAGCTGTCGTCACTCAAGGAACTACAATTACCAGGTAAATGTAATTACTATTTCCTTAGCGTTCCTCCAGCTTAGTCCTCTACCAATGGGATGTAACAGAGCAGTATCAACGGGAGGGGCCGTGCCAGCCGGCACGCAGGACAGCTGAACCAAAACAGGCATCCCCTGCCGCCAGCACATCGAGCCGATAGTGCTTACTGAAAGTATGCAGTGTGTCACCCTTACACCCGCTCCCTAACCTTGAGGGTTAAGGAGGGATGGGCCTTGTGTAGTTGTGGGGGCCAATTAAAGTCGGGAACAAGAAAATTTATATTCACCAGGATTTTATTTTCCCTGCTCCTTGATGGTCAGGAACAGGTGAGAAGGTTAAGCAATCAGGAATTATACAAAACAGAGGCTTTCAATGCTGTGCTTCAGCTTATTCTTCTCTGAGGAAAACACATTACCTCATGTGTCTCCTCTGTGCTGTATTTTACAAAAAATGCTTTGGTAAGAAATAATATTGTTTTCTTTTGCAATTAGGATACAGTCCAGCTTATTTCAAAGCTTCAATAAGCTTCCCTTTCAATTGCTCAAAACCGTATTTCTTTCATATGCTTTTCACATATTCTGGGTTAGCTTTACCAGAATAAATTGTCAGGTATAATCATTCAAGCTTTGCACTTATCAGTTTTCTCAATTAACCCAACTGAGCAGTCCATCGGCTGGTTAATTTCAATCATGGGACGTGGAGCCGGTGTGGGAATTCCTATTCCAGGATTACTCCCTGCTTGAATGCTAGCCTCTTCTGAAACAGTTCTTTTATTTAAGAATTGTCTAAATTCATTCAGGAGTTGTTCTGCCTGTCTCCTAGCAGGACTATTGGGTAAATCTTCTCCTTGCTTAAGCAGGTAATTATCTGGTCCTGGTAAGCAAACACTGCTCTCCCTCTTTAGACACTCTGCCCGTGGTGGAGTTACCCCTCCCCCACTTATCTCCGTTAGTGAGTGGTGTAATCACAGGTTCCTTTGCACAAGCTCTGCTCTTAAGAAAAGCTTCAAAGGTAGGACCTTCAGTATCAATATAGCCTAAACCTTTTGTAAACAGTTTGTCTGAGTTCCTCTCATCAGCTTGCTTGTTAAAAGCAGGAACTACTGGCTGAGAAAAGCTTGGCTTATTTAGAGAGCTTTCAGGCTGTAACCAACGTCTCTCACGTTGCCTAAAACTATCCTGTACTTTAAAATCAGGACTCTCTCTTTTTGGCTGGTAAAACTTATTAAAGTAATTAAGAGCAGCAGGTACCTTAAAGTGAGACCGATCAGAAAATGCCTTGCCAGCGTGCCTTTCTCTCCAAGGGTAAAAACTGTTTCCCCACAACGTAGGCTTTACTCCTGGTTCTGAATCAGTTTCCCTTCTGTTGCAGCTGGGCAGTGTTTCTGTAGCAGGGTCAAAGGGTTCTGCAATCAAAAGAGCTTCTTGCCTTCCCAATGCCTTTTGCCTTCTCTCTTGTGGATTCAAACCACCTTTACTTCTCAATTCATTTGTAGTGCTCACTTCTCCATTCCTTCTCATTCCACTCGTCCTCCTCACTCTCCTTCTCCATCCCCATCTAGCTGTGTCTTCCCTCTCTCTACTTAACAAGGGGTCCCTGCTCTGGGAAGCCCGCCTCCTACTAGGGCGTGCCCAATCCACAGCTCTGCTTCTCTCCTCCCCTGAGGTGAGCTGATTGGTTGCCTGTAGGTTGTGCTGAGAATGGAAAACTCTGTCTTTTCTTGCAGCACCTGTACCTACCAGAGGGTCAGTATCAGTTTCCATGGCTTCTGCATTTGCCACTGCGTCACAAGTGAAGACCATGTCGCCGCCTTACAGATCTCTACAGACGGGACCAGACCGTGTTCCGCCCAGGACGCAGCTTGCGCCCTAGTAGAATGAGCCCTGAGACCCACAGGAGCTGGGCGCCCCTGTAACATGTAAGCCGATACAATCGCCTCTTTAATCCACCTGGAGATAGAAGCTTTCGCCGCAGGCTCCCCTTTCCGGGGGCCGCCAAACAGCACAAACAACCAATCCGACTTGCGGAAGGACTCTGTGACCTTTAAATAACATCGCAAAATTCTCTTAATGTCCAAGCGACTAAGGCCCCGATCTGAAGCGTGCTCTCCCACAACCCGCAGGACAGGCAGAGAAACCTCCTGATTCACATGAAAAGGAGAAGACACCTTCAGAAGAAAGGAAGGCACCGGCCTGAGAACCACTTTCTGATCTGAAAAGCAAAGGAAAGGCTTCCTACAGGAAAGAGCCTGAAGCTCTGAAATACGCCGAGCTGAAGAAATTACCACCAGAAACACCGCTTTAAGGATCAAGTCCTTAAGCGAAATTTGGGAAAGTGGCTCAAACGGAGCTTTGCCGAGCGCCCGTAACACCAAGTTGAGGTCCCATGGAGGCACAGAAATCTGCCGAGGTGGATGCAATCTGGAAACCGCTTTCAGAAAACGCGCAACATCAGCATGCTCACCGAGCGCTACGCCCTGGACTTTGCCGCGGTAACAGGCCAGAGCCGCCAACTGCACTCTTAAGGAACTAGCCGCCAGTCCCTTAACAAAGCCATCCTGCAAAAAATCCAGAACCACTGGAATCGAAGCCGTGGCTGCGCGGACCTGACGCCACGAACACCAGTCCTCGAAGATTCGCCAGACCCGGACGTAAGCCAGAGAGGTTGACCTTCTACGCGCTTGAAGCAGAGTCGTTACGACGGACTTAGAATAACCTTTTCTCTTCAGTCACACCCTTTCAATGGCTAAGCCGTAAGCGAGAATCTCTCCACTAACGGCATAAGGAGTGGTCCCTGAATCAGCAGGTCCGGAGCCCCATCTAGCAACCTTACCAGATCTGCATACCACGGGCGCCTGGGCCAATCTGGCGCTATCAACAGCACCCGACTGTGGTGTGCTTCGATGCGCTGAATTACACGCCCTATTAGCGCCCACGGAGGAAACACGTAGAGAAGACCCGACGAGGGCCACGGGCGCATGAGGGCATCGAGTCCCTCCGACATGTGTTCCCTTCGCCTGCTGTAAAACCGCGCCACCTTCGCAGAATGAAAGGTGGCCATGAGATCCATGACCGGCGTTCCCCAGCGAGACACCAGTTGCGCGAACACTGAGGGATGCAGCTCCCATTCCCCCGCATCCACTCGAACCCTGCTGAGAAAATCCGCCGTCACATTGTCTTTCCCTGCTATGTGCACTGCCGAAATCGCCTGCAACCGTGGTTCTATCCAGGCAAAGAGCCTCTGGGACTCCTCTGCCATGCACGCGCTTCCGGTGCCTCCCTGTCGATTTATGTAGGCCACGGCCGCGACATTGTCGGACAGAACCCGGACCGCTCGGTGCGTGATCTGCTTTTCGAAACTCTGAAGCGCCAAGAACACCGCTCTCAACTCCAAGCGGTTGATCGGCCAACCGCTCTCCTCCGGAGACCAGAGCCCCTGCGCGAAGTCCACTCCGCAATGGGCTCCCCAGCCCGACAGGCTGGCATCCGTCAATAGCGGAATCCACTGCGGCTGCTCCAACGGCATTCCTGCTAGAAGACAGGCCGACCACAGCCACCATTGTAGGTCCCGCCGAACGCGTGGTGGACAGGGAATTTGCATGCTCAGCGAATCGAACTGGTTGGACCAGCGACGAAGCAGAGTCCGCTGCAACGAGCGCATGTGAAACCGGGCCCAAGGTACTACCTCCAACGTCTCTGCCATGGTCCCCAACAGCTGAAGATACTTCCATGCGGACGGGGCTGCGATCTTCCGGAAGCCCCGCACCAGCACCTGAAGCGCCAGGACCCTCCGTTCCGTGAGACACACCGATCCTTTCCGAGTATCGAACAGTACTCCCAAGTACTCGAGAGTCTGTGTCGGCTCCAGATGACTCTTGACCGGGTTGACCACCCAGCCTAAAGACTGCAGAAGAGCGACGACCTTTGCTGTGGCTTGCACGCTCTCGGTCTGGGACTTTGCCCGGATCAACCAATCGTCCAGATAGGGATGGACTAAGACTCCTTCCTTGCGCAACGCCGCTGCCACCACCACCACCATAAACTTGGTGAAGACGCGCGGCGCCGTCGCCAAACCGAAGGGCAGAGCCTGGAACTGAAAGTGGCCCCAAGGCAGCGCGAAGCGTAGAAACGTTTGGTGGGACGTCCTGATGGGGATATGGAGATAAGCTTCGGTCAGATCGAGAGAAGTCAAGTATTCGCCTTCCCGAACCGCGACTATAACCGAACGCAAGGTTTCCATGCGAAAATGCGGCACCCAGAGACAGCGATTCACGCCTTTGAGGTCCAGGATGGGGCGAAGAGTGCCATCCTTCTTTGGCACCATGAAATATATGGAATACCGCCCCAAGCCGTACTCCGCTGGCGGCACCGGAACGACCGCTCCTAAGCACAGAAGACGGTCCAGCGTTTGCCGCACCTGAAGCCTCTTCTGAGAACCTTGGCAGGGAGACTGAACAAAGGAGTCGAGCACCGGTCTCGCAAGATCCAACGCATACCCCTCGCGAATGATCTCCATGACCCACTGATCGGACGTGATATGGGTCCAGACAGACAGAAACTCCCGAAGACGACCTCCGATCGGTAGCCCATCTGCCCGGACCCGCCGCCCTTCATTGGGACTTCCAAGGGGCTGCGGGGGCTGTCGCTGAGAATCCGCTACTTGCCCCGCAAAACCCCCGAAATCCCAGGGATCTGGACAAATAACGTCCTCTTTGGGACCCCATGAAACGGGGCGACCGAAACCTCCGAAAGTCCCGAGACTGACCCCTAAAGGAGACCGCGGGTTTACCCCGTTTAGGCCTATCCTCCGGCAATCTGCCGCCTTTGGAGTCCCCTAGCTCCTTAACCAATTTATCCAGATCTTCCCCAAACAAGAGCTTCCCCTTAAATGGGAGCCTGCCAAGGCGCGACTTAGAAGACCCATCTGCCGCCCAATTCTTTAGCCAAAGGGACCAACGCGCCGCTACCAAGGAGGCCATACTATTGGAAATGGCCCTGATGAGATCGTATTGCACATCCGCCAAATAAGCAGATCCAGACTCCAAGCGCTGCAGCTCCCGCACTTCCTCGGGAGCAAAGGAGGCAGATTGCTTCAGTTGCTGGACCCAGCGAAGACAGGCCCGAGCAACCCATGCCCCATAGATGGAGGCCTGCAACGCCACCGCGTCCGCTTCAAAGGACTGCTTCATCAGGCCGTCCATTTTCCTATCCTGTGCCTCCTTCAAGGCCGCACTGCATTCCACTGGAATCGTGGTCTTTTTAGTTACTGCCGAGACCGCAGCATCAATCTTTGGGGAACGAAACTTGTCCTTATCTTTATCCGCTAAGGGATACAGCTTGTTCATGATCTTTATTCCCTTGAGGCCGGATTCGGGAGCATCCCATTCCGTTTGGATCATCTGATCAATTACCTTAAGAATAGGGAAAACCACCTGCGTCTGCCTGACCGCCTGAATGATGGGATCCGCGCCATCCTCCTCTTCGGCCGGCTGTTCAGAAGAAAGCCGAAGCGTCTGAAGAGCCTCCGCAATAAGGGCCAGCAGCTCCTCTCAGCGAAATACTCTTATGATCTTCGCCTGATCTTCGAGCTCCGGGATTTCCCCTTCCTCTAATTCCTCCATCTCAGCATCTCCCACCAAGTCGGCGTCCTCCCCAGCCTGCCAGTCCGTCTCGGAGGAAACGGTTTCCACTGCTCGCGGTCGTTTGGGTGGTTTGAAACCCAGCGAGTCCCGCTCCGCTAGAGAAGCCCGCGCGTCCGAGAGGGGAAGAGACAGGGATCCTGTCCCGAAGCCTTGCCGCCGGCGACAGAACGCTTGATGCATAAGTAAGACAAAGTCTGGCGAAAAATCATCCACAGACAGCGCGCTCGCAAACCCAGACTGCGCGCCTGAAGCGCCTGCAGTCTCAGCGATGGCAGCTGAAGGTCCCGCTACCGGCCCAGCCTCCTCGGGGCCTGCGGTATCTGTGTAATCAATCGGGGTAACAGTCTGTTCTAACTGTTGCTCCATGCTAAGGGACACGGAGGCACAGCGCTGGCAGATGCCTGTCTCTGTGCCAGCGCCCCTCCGAGAGCCACAGATGACACACTGGGGGCCTGATGACATAGATGCCCTAACACTGTACAGCCCCTGGGAAACTGGAGAGCCTAAGACCCCAGAAATAGTGAGGACCTGCCCCTCGAGCAGAGCTGTGGCTGACGGTCCTTCTCCTATCCCCTCTTTCCGCTGTGTTGTTACTTTATTTTTTTTTTTAACCCCGATTTATATTTAAAACATCTGTCAGCAAAGGAAAACTGTTGAAGACCGCTGACAGGCCCCCCCGAGGACTAATGGAGGACCCGTTAACTCAGAAGAACTAAAAAAGAACTAAAAAAGAAAAACACAAGACCTGGGAGGGCTGCCTCGGCCGCGGTACAGAGGAATCTTTGCTCCTGCAACCCGCGTCGAGGGCGCAAGCGGCAGAAAACAAAGTCGTGAGGCCGCGTGCTCAAAATGGCCGCGGCTTCTCACAAACGTTTGGCGCGCTGCCCCTGCCCGCTCTCTGAAGACTCCCTGCCCCGGCGAACACAGGATGCGCCGTACAGCAACCCCGCTGCTCCGAAATTCAAGAAGCAGAGGGAGGCAAACGCCGCGAAGCAAAATTGAGCAGCCGGCTCAGTGCTAGAGAACTCAGCACCGACAAACGCCTTTCCCTGCACTGTGAACTCACCGCCCCCTGGAAACTCACGCTGCCGGCAAGCAGGTCCAGGAGCTCTGCCCCGAAAAGCCCAGGGGCCAGAGATCCCACCGAGGTACCCAAAGGGGGATAGCTGTGGTCAATCAGGGGAGAGAGTCCTTCACCGGAGCCCTCAAAAGGAGAGGGGGGGGTAGCGTTATCAGCCTCAATTGAATTCCCTTTCCTTTTTTTTTTTTTTTTTAAAGAAACAGATCCACAAATTAAAATAAAGTATACCAAATAAAGAAGTAAACGTTAGCTAACGAACTATCTGCCAAACTGGTTCCCTAGTGAGCCCAGCACTTAGGCTCACTACGTCCTCAAGCTGCATGAAGACTGGACACACTGGAGCTGTAGAGGAATGCCAGTATGCTTCACCAGTGATGCTGAAATTTGATTGGTCCAGTCTTCAGGCTGCAGGAGGAGGTGCACTACCCATTGGTAGAGAACTAAGCTGGAGGAACGCTAAGGAACAACCTTTGTCTGCTAGTTAAGTTTTCTAACTATTTTCCCCACCTCCACTGAACAGTGTCCGCAGAGCACATACCACTCCTGCAACGTTCTGCCTCCTTTGCAACAGCAGCGGGCAAATGCTGAAGACAGAACTGGTTTACCTTTGCTACCCAGGAAGGAAAGTAAAATTCTTCAATGACCACCTTAATGAAACTATAAAACGACACCTGGGATAACAAGAAAGGATGTTTTGCCTTTCAAATAACTAGTAAGCCTTTGATTGTCCCAGTTGAAGTTAAGTGATGTCAAAGTAGACTGATGCTACTCAGCGTATTTTAGGCTGTCACTAACTAGTGTCTCTGGATACACCGATTCTGCCCCACGGGATCTCGTGTGTGGTCATGTGATGCACCCGAGAAATCCCAGGCTTGGCTTTTCTCAGCTGCAACATTGGAAAAACTTCAGATCTGAGAAAGATGTAATACCAACCTGTATATAGGAAACAGTTGCTATACAGTCCTTAAACTGCTCCGATCCATGCAGCAACCAAAGGGCTTTGGCGATACAAGGACTCAGGGTCTGCACAGCCAGCGTCACTTTCCCGACTTGAGAGAAAAGTGGTAGGTGTCTAGGAACCGATTTCACGCCTGCTGGCAAGCCGGTGTCTTTCTGTACGTTCCGAAGGGCATCGATGTACTGCCACCTGATCTGTCCATAATGACTCTGTATGGTCTTACAGGTCTCCAACATGCCACCCACAAGCTTTAGCTCATAACAGGCATCAAAAATGACATAACACTTTTGTTTACTACCAGCTAAAGAGAAATAGGTCTTCAGCTGCTTGGGTTTACTAAAATCACAGCCAAGTAAAGTACACATCTGCTTGTTCACCTCACACCCCTCCAGCGCCAAGGCCACTACCTCGAAGCCGTTGTCGCAGAGTTCCCGCAAGGTGTGTAGCACAAGCTGTTTCATTGCTTCCGCAGTTAAGCCGTTCATCAGGAAATAGGCAACAGGAGTTTTCCAGTGACCTACAACACCAACCAGCAGAAGCAGCAAGGCTTCAGTGGCCAGTTCTTGCCTTCCTGCGCCTTTGCCCAGGTCAATGAAACCAACCATCTCTGTGTGGACAGCATCCAAGGCAACACAGGGCTGCAGCGCAACGGTATCCAGCAGCAGACAGGCTCGTGTGTACTTGTGGGGTTGCTCTTCTTTCCTCTGGATTAAAGCCTGCAGCGTGGTACAGTTGATGCCTGGGCTGTTATCATCAGACTTTAACCACCTTCAAGAACAAAAAAGACAACGTCCCTTAACAGTGCAGATAAATGAAGACTGAACAAGAGCAATCTGCCATATGCAGTTAAACCAACCAACCAACAGCCAAAGGTGAAACAGTAAAGTTTCCAGAGAACCGACTACAGATAAGATGGTTCATAGCCAGCTTCGTAACATCTATGAAAAGAGAGATGCAGATTTTGCAGTGCTAAATTGGAAAGGATCCTGCATCTCATTACTGAGAGCACATGTTGATGTTAAAAACATTGTACAACAAGGCAGCATAAATAAACACTGGACTCGTTACTCTAAAAGAAAGCTTAAGGCAAGAAAACCAGACACTGGGGTGGTAAAGGACAAAAACACAAGCATGGCATGACTGGAAGAAGTGATTATTCTTTACTACATGGGGAAAAATAAATATATTCCAGTTCTGACCAACGCAATCAGAGACCAAGAAACTGTGACAACACTTCCAGCTGTACAGGGCACCATCGACCTACTTAAAGAGAACCCTGGCATGTTGCTCGTACATGTTATACCTTATAAACTCCAAAAGGAGGTGCTCTTGGCACAATGCAAGCATTAAGACGGGCGATAGCAGTAAATCTTAGGAGCATGTTTACTAAGCCCGCACCGGTAACGTGGGTTTGAGCTGTTACTAGCATGAGGCTTTGCAATAACTGCAGGACGGGCGGGTACAGTTGTCTACCTGCAATTAGTGTGGATCGCTGTGATAAATCTACCACGGGAGCAACTAACGCCACCCATTGGTAGCACAGCCTTCTAGCACCCACACAGCAGGAACTCCCCCATTCTGCCCAGTCACCACCCAGCTAGCATGTTTTTTTTTCGCACAGTGTCCCATGCTACTTTTAGGAAATGCCAATACCGCATACTAACCCCACGATACCTCGGTAACGCACATCAGTAAACATGGCCCTTAGAGACCGGGGTCATCTCCAACTACCCTGACGCAGGAGCAAGGTTCATTGTGCTCAAGTTATGTACAGAACTAACGAATATTACCTAGGACCTCACATATTAGTTTATTTTTTCCTCTGAGAGAAGTTTGTTGTGTGTGTGATTTATACGTTTGAGGTATTTAAAAGGCAGCTATCATCTCTCTCTCGTCTCTCCTTCAGCTCTGAATTGATTTTCATTAAGTTATCTTTAATAGTTAAATTATGAAAATTCCACACTATGCCTCACCTTCCATAATGAACTTAAGTTAGGTTGAATTAATCAGAGCTCCATGCGGGTAGAAAAAGCATGTATACAACACTGAAAAACAAACTCCTGAAAGGAAAGCTTCAAAAAGACGGGGGAGAAAGTAAGATTACAAGGCACAAATGATTATGAAGTTATAATATATACAAGAACACAAAAAGGAAAGAAGTTGAAAAGCATATACGTGTAGTGTAACACAACGGCACACTTCCTCTTTTCTCCAACAAATGGAGAATGACCACAGCTAAGACTCTTAATTTTCCTTAGGGGGATACTTTATTCAGGACCCGACTCGGCCAGGTTTTGGCATCAGGGATCTGTAAAAGCAATAATAAAACATAAAAACAACAAAGTCATATGAAATTAGCATGAAAGCATTTCCTGTTTTCTCCGTGTGCGTGGCTGTGTGGAGGACGTGTTTGAAACAGTCGTGATAAAGTGTGTTTCAGTGGGGTAGAAGGGGATGTGTGAGCATAGAATGGGTAGTGATTAAAGGTATATGTGAGCTGTGTGGGCATGTCTAGATCAGTGGTATGAAGTGTACACCTCCATGAGCACAATTTAGCTATTTACCTGTGGGGATAGGAATATGGGATGTCGGAGGCAGGGTGGGGGGGGATGTGCATGTGTGTCATGGAGGGGTGTCATAGGGGGTGATGTCTGAAGATGGTGCTTGCCTATGTGCGTGCCATGGGGGAAGGGGTGGTTCTTGACTGCACGCACGTACCTGCCTGCTATGGGCAAAGGGTGTTGGGGGGGTGGTGCTTAACTGTGTATCATGGGGGAGAGGTGTCAGGGTGTCCTGCTTGCATGTGCGTGTGTCATGGCAGTTTCCCATCCATACCTTCAAGACATTCACTCTCTCTATCATCTTCACCCAGCCTGCACTTTCCCTCTCCCCTCCATTGCTGTACCCCCTCTCTCCCTTTCAGTCCCTCAATTGCACTCTCAGTTCTTAGTTTATTCTCTAACCCTGTCCCTCCCCAATGCTCCGCCCCTCATTTCTAGCCCCACCCATGCTTTCTTCCTCTAAACCTGCCCCCCTTCTTTCCATGCTCCACCCCTTCACCCTTCCCTGCTTTGAAGCAGCCAGGCCAGAGCCACCTTCTACATGCAGGTGTGACCCAGGGACTCCCACTCGTATTTTCAGAATGCAGCTCAGTTTTTCTTGCTGTCTGGACCAGGACTCCCATTGGCTCATCATGCAACATGATGTGGCTGCTGCACTATTTCCTCTGCTGGTGGGAACTGGGGACTCCTGCTTGATCTTCAGATCGCTGTTCTGCGAGGGGAGTGAAGCATCATACTCAAATCAAACAACAAACTGAGAGAGCTCTTCGAAATTGTGAAAACCCTCACCAAGGAACAGAAAACCGAGAGCGAAGTGCAAATAGACCCACAAGCATTCGCAGACCATATCCAAGAAAAATTTCATTCAGTTTCATAACGGAAAACAGACACAAGCACCAAACCAGCACCCCCTCAAGAAAAACTTGGGACAAATTCAGCAACCCATCCACAGAGCAGCTCTCACACATCATCACCGCACTCAACACAAGCACGGCCCCAACAGACTCTTGCCCAGTTACATGGATTAAGGCGACAAAGTCAAACTTCATCCACACCATACACAACATGGTGAACAGTTCACTAACCCAAAGATTCATGCCTGACTAGCTAAAACTCGCCACAATAAGACCAATCCCAAAGAAATCACCACTCAACAAGAACAACCCAGCAGCCTACAGACCTATCTCAAGCATCCCTCTACTGGCAAAGATTATTGAGAAAGCAGTACAACATCAGCTACAAGAACACAATCGACAACCATGCACAACTGGACCTCAACCAACACGGTTTCTGCCCCAACCACGGAGTCGAAACACTCCTGCTATACCTATTTAACGACATACTACACCTCATAGACAACAGAAAGAAAGGAATACTCATGATCTTCATTGACATTTCATCAGCATTTGATACAGTGGACCATGGCACTCTACTAGCAAGACTACAGAACATCGGATTACACGGAGCCACATTGAGGTGGTTCCACTCCTACTTAATGGACAGACAGATACAGGTCAAGATCGTTCCCAACACATCCCAACCCATAAAGGTCATGCAAGGCATACCTCAAGGATCCGCCCTATCAGCACTATTATTTAACCTCTACATCCAGCCAATATGCAGCATCATAAAAGAACACGGGATAAAATACACAATCTATGAGGATGACATAATGATATACACACCAATCACCCTCGACAACCCAGACTACACCAAGATAACAGAATGTCTCATGCACATGAACATCTGGTTTCAAGACAACAACCTGAACATAAACTACAGCAAGACCGAGGCTCTAATCATCACACGAAACTCCGACTTCATCCCTCCTTGCAACATCAAGATAGACAACACAACCATACCCATACCAGAAGTGAAATACCTCGGAGTGACCCTGGATAAAGAACTGAACCTTCAGTCCCACATCAGCAGAACCACCAAAAATGCATACCACAGGATGAGACTAGTCCGACGCCTCAAACCCCTCCTCTCTCAGGAACACTTCCGCACAGTCTGTCAGGCACTAATAACCTCAATCCTAGACTTCTGCAACCCACTCTATCTTGGCCTAACAAAACAGACACTCAGGCCACTGCAACTGGTGCAAAACACAGCAGCACGCATAATAACTGGCACCACAAGACAAGAACACATCACACCCACCCTAAAAGATCTCCACTGGCTACCAATCAGCTCCCGCATCAGATACAAGACAATCATAAACATATTCAAAATCAAGCAACAGTCATCAGCTTTCAGCCTATACCCAATCATACAACCCGACAGAAGCACAACAGCGAGGAGCAGAGGCACATCCAACCGTGTCAACACACCTAAAGACATCAACAAGGTATGCAAGGACACCGAAAAACAAGCCTTATCAAAGGCAGCACCATCAATCTGGAACGCCCTCCCTGATGAACTTCGGTCAACAACAGACATTAAGGACTTTAGGAAACAGCTAAAGACGACCCTCTTCATAGAGCACTACGGTGACGTCACTTAAACTGTGCAACAGACAATACCCCAACTCAACACCCTACCCTAGCGACATGATTATAGTATTAAAGTAAAGTCCTGATGTACATAGTATTGTAAATAGCCCACGCTGTAAATAGCTCAGCAAGAATCAATGACCATCTACACACACACGCACTCACTGCTCAAAGCATGTGCACACTAGACACTGCATTTTGTTGTTTGCTGTGTAGACCGCATTGATTGTAGGAAAAGGCGGTATAGAAAACCATTTAAATAAATAAATAAATACATACATACATTTGCACGTGTGCAAACAGATGTGCGCGGACAAGACAGGGTAATAAACAGACAGAGTGATGGCGCCTCTCCAGTAGGTGCCATGATTAATGCAAAAGGAATAAGACCACAGAAGGACAGTGAACACGCATTCTGACACTCTGAAAGTTCTCGTTAGTGCTGCAAGAGCGCAGTACACTCTATGGCCTGGCAAAGGTACAAGGAAGCCTGTCTAATGGCATCTGGAGAGGCAGCAGATTTCACCCCGCTCCTTTTATTTCATCATTGTTAGGGAAAAAGAAGAACCTCACTCTTTGATCTCAATGGAATATTTTGCTGTTCAATCTCCAAGGAGGGAGGCCCTCAAAGCGTTTGGTCCAAGGGCCCCAGGCCAAGATAAGATGATAGGGGCTCCAGAAATTTATGTTTAGATCAAATGAGCTTGGTATGGGGGCACTCAAACCGTAAACCTCTTATAAGTGACATGAGACGGTACAGAATGATTCATATAGCACAGACATGACTTGAGGGTTCCTCTCGGAGGCTAGCCATATTCCCCAGTAGTGACCTTGTGTAGGGAGACAGTGTCTGTGTAACAGAAAGAGCGCTGGTGTCATTTCACTGAGCATCTACTTTTTAGTAAAGCCATATAAATAGTTTGGGCTTAGGAAAAAGTTTAAAACTCTTAATTAGTATCATGCTCTATAAGCTTACTGTCTGAGTCTCTGAGAGCTGGGAAGGGACAGCTTTATCTCATTCTTCAGATAGTCGTATGCCTTTGGTCCATATAAATGTAGCGTCAATGCGAAGTACTGTTGCTGCAGAGAGTATCTGGATTCTGGCTTTCTGAACAGATCCAGAGGAATGTCTGAAAAAGAGCAAAGAGCAGAGGCCGGGGTGAGGTATGTATAACATCTGCTTGCGAATGCCCTAGGAGGGCCTGTAGTTAGCACACGAAGGGCTCAATGCAACAAGGTGCATTGCTGCTTCCACAGAATGCAGGAGGTGATCTAATACAAACATAATCAATGCGCAAATGCATACTTAAATACATTTAAATGGATGGCAATGACTCTATTAGCTATGTAACAAAGATGCAGAAAAGTACGCAAAAGCCCAGGAGGCTGAGCTTAACACTGGCATTTTAATGCAAAGTTGTAGGAGATATTGAGGTTTAGCTCACAAGTCTTCAGTAAGTGCTGGTGAAGAATTTCTGCCTGTTTCTTCAGCCAACAGCACCCGCATATTTTTTGTGGTTTGCTAAAGAGAGTGCTGGGAAAAAACCCCAGCACAGCAAGGCAAGTGTGCTGGGACGATGTCCGTGCATCTGGCATGTGGACACAAGTAGCAAACTGGTTTCTTTTGTCGCAAGGTGTAGATGCTGCAAATGCAAACCCCTATACACGTATAGCACAGACTTTCTGTACAAAGTTTGTTTCCATGCCGACCGCTTTACGGCATCACTGAGCTAAACCTCTGCATTAAACTGGGGTTAGGAAACCCTGCGCTAAGGCTTTAGCACTCAGCTGTAGTGCAGCGTTTCTGCATCAATACTTAAAGCAAGATTAGATCATAATCTAAATCCTGATCAGGAAGAAAGAACTCCATTGGATAAATAATCCATAGGAAAAAGATATTTTCATTTATTCAAAACAAAAACATTCAACAGTAAGTGGCCCGTATGTGAAAAGGTTTGTAAACCTCAGTGGTGTCATTGCCCTGTGTCCCCGTTAACAGCTCAGGGAGGGAAAGCAGAGGAGGAGACATCGGACTTTGTCTTGCCACCGTGACTGCTCTATGCTGGTAAAGCAAGTGTCTGCCAAACACGTGGGTTATACCTGCCGTTTGCTGATCTCGCCCTATGTAAGACCAGCACACAGCCGTGGCGGCAGCTAGAGCAACTCCGATGAATAAGATACTTGTCTCGGTACTTTGTTGTTTTAAACTGACCACAAATAAACAAAAGAGCCACAAATGCAAGCTCTGACCCTGTGCTCAAAGGTCTGATTCAAATTCCCTTTTCACAGAGCACAAATAAAACATTTCCCTCAGTTGCCTTGAACCAGGGGCATTCTTAGCACTGGGCGCACGATGGTGGGGAACCTCAGACCCTGGTAACTGAAAACCTGAAGAGTGTCACTCTGAAGCCCCCCCTCGGGCTGCTGACTGCACTGTCTGCTGGGCAGTTAGCAGTCACCTGGGAGGAAGAGAGAGAGCCTGGCACGAGGGGGGGGGAGAAACTTGGGAGAGTTCATTGGATTGAATGTAGGAGGAATAGCAAGTGAAGGAGACAGTGGGTACAGGACCAATGAATAGGAGGGTATGGGGGCATGGGGGTAGTCCTCCTGGGGTCATGAAGAGAAGAGCGGAGTGGAGTGCATGCAAGAGAGTGGCATAAGCTATGTTGCCTCTCTACACACAAAAACACAGTCCTGCACATCTTTCCCTCCCTCCAAACATGTTCTAGATGCAAGGATACCACCTTGTTTCCACAGCTATAGCAGACAGAAGATCATTCTGTGCAATAAACGCTTCTGAGCTGCATTTTAAAATGCACTACATACAAGAAGTGAGTTGAATTTTTTTGAGGGGTTTCACACTGGTGAAGAGGATAATACTTTTGCAAAAAGGGCAGAGACTTGGATATTCAGGAGATTTTCATACAATGAAAGAAAAGCAGAACCTGTGGGTGATTGTTTCTGATGATCTTAACAGGTGGCTAAACAGGTAGATAAGTCAACTGTGAAAGCCAAAAGGATACTTGGATGCATAGGGAGAGGAATGGCCCAGCAAGAAGAAGGAGATGATAGTGCCTCTGTAAATGTATTTGGTGAGACCTCATTTGGAGTATTGTAGTCACTCCTCTCCTCAAGAAACCCTCACTAGCCCCTGCCTGTCCTTCTCACTATTGGCATATCTCCCTCCTCTCTTTCATTTCTAAACTACTTGAACGTGCAGTTCACTACCTTTGCCTTGACTTTTTCTCCTTTCAAACCCTTCTGGATCCTCTACATTCTGGCTTTCGTTCTTTACATTTTACTGAAACGGCTCTTGTCAAAGTCTCCTGGCAAAATCCAAGGGTCTTTACTTGATCCTCATCCTTCTTGATCTTTCTGTGCTATCCTGGTTCTCTCTTATCTCTCCCATCGCTCTTTCAGTGTTTGTTCTGGAGGATCCTCCTCTATTACTATCCCACTCTCAGTTGGGGTATCCCAAGGATCGGTCTTGGGTCCACTCCTTTTCTCTCTCTATACACAGTCCCTTGGTATACTCATCTCTTCCCATGGCTTTCAGTACCATCTTTACACTGATGACCCCCAGATCTACCTCTCTACACCTGAAATCTCTCTGGCAATCCAGGCCAAGATCTCTGCCTGCCTTTCTGACACTGCTGCTTGGATGTCTCACCATCGCTTGAAATTGAACATGGCCAAAACTGAGTTTCTTATATTTCCCCCCTAAACCCTCCTCTCCCCTTCCTCCTTTCTCAGTTTCTGTGGATAATTCTCTACTCCTCCCTTTCTCCTCAGCTCGCAACCTCGGGGTCATCTTTGACTCCTCTCTCTCCTTCTCCACACACATCCAACTGATAACTAAAACCTGCCATTTCTTTCCGTACAACATCAACAAAATTCACCCATTCCTTTCTGAACACACTACTAAGACATTTATCCACTCCTTAGTCACGTCCCATCTAGACTATTGTAACGTGCTCCTTGCTGGTCTCCCTCTGAGTCATTTCTCTCCCCTTCAATCTGTTCAATACTCTGCTGTGCGGCTAATCTTCCGCCAGCCTCGTCATGCTCATATTACCCCTCTTCTTAAGTCACTTCAATGGCTTCCTATCCATTTCTGCTTCCAGTTCAAACTTTTCCTGCTGATCTATAAATGCCTCACTCTGCAGCTCCTCACTACCTTTCCTCTCTTATCTCTCCCTACCTCCCTTCTCGGGAACCGCTCTTCTGGCAAATCGCTTCTATCTGTGTCCTTTTCCTCTACTGTCAACTCTAGACTGCTCCCTTCACCTTGCTACTCCTTATGTCCGGAAAAAACTACCCAAGTCTGTACGTCAGGCGCCTTCTCTGACCTCTTCAAATCCAGGCTGAAAAGTCACCTCTTCGCTACCGCTTTCTGATCTTGACTCTCCTGATCTCGTTTGTGTTTCCTTACCATTTCCCCTAGATCTATCTCATGTCTACAGCTATTGTGTTATCTGTCTCAACTAGATTGTAAGCTCTGGTGAACAGGAACCATCTTTTACATGTGCCTGTGCAGCGCTGCCTTTGCCTTGTAGCGCTATACAAATGTTCAGTAGTAGTAGTTCTGGAGACCACACTTTTAAAAGGATGTAAACGGGCTGAAGTCAGTACAGAGGGTTGCTACCAAAATGGTCAGTGGGCTTTGTCATAAGATATATAGTAACATTTAACTTACCAGATAACGTCCTTTCCTTGAGTCCTGTCAGACCAGTCCAGATACGTGGGTTGTGTTCCCCTACCAGCAGATTAGTGGAGACAAAGAACCAATGAAAAGCCCAGGTTTCAATGATATCACTTCCATGCCTCTATCCACCTCAGCCACCAGAGTTCTCTTCAGTATCCATCGCAAAGCATATGGGAGAACATAGCAAGCCTCACACAATCTCAATGTGGGCGACAACGAGTAATCAAACAGTAGAAAACAATGTACAGGAAAGCATAAACAGAAGGCTGTCCATAGAAGATGGACCTGCAGAGCCAATTATACAAATCATAGTGGACCCAAGGCTATTGCCGCAGAAGAACAAAGCAAATACAGTTCCAGGGGCAGGCCTGGACTGGTCCGGCAGAACTCAAGGAAAGGACATTATATGGTAAGTAAAATGTCACCTTCCATAACATACCAAAGCTACACCTTAATTGGGTGGGAAGAAGATACAGCAGCTTGCAAAACCCTTGAGCCAAAGGCCTTGTCCACCCGAGCATGGACATCCAAGCAGTAATGCTCGACAAAAGTGGAAAGTGATGCCCACGTTGCCACCCAACAAAATGTCTGCAGGGGCTACCGAGCACTGAAGAAGATGTAGGGAAATTACCCATGCCTGAAATGGTATTTAAAGGTGATATATCAGAAGAATTGAAAGAAATTTTGATAAACTGGGAAGATGTATTACAACTATTTCAAAAATTGAAGAGTAGCAAATCACCTGGACAGAATGGCATATAAAAGAGGGTGTTGAAAGAACTGAAATATGAGAGTGCAGACCTACTATAAGTAGTCTGTGAACTATCATTAAAATCATCTGTAGTAACTTTAGATCAGAGTGGCCATTATAACACCAGTTTTTAAAAAGGGTTCCAGGGGTGATCTAGGAAACTACAGACTGGTGAGCCTGACGTCAGTACCAGGCAAAATGGTAGAGACCATTATAAAGAATAAAATTACTGAACATGTAGATAGTCATGGTTTAATGGGAGACAGCCAATAGGGATTTAGCCAAGGAAAGTCTTGTCTTACTAATCTGTTATATTTTTTTGAAGGTGTGAATAAACAGGTAGACAAAGGTGAGCTGGTTGATGTGGAGGCACATTCTGACCTGTACGTCTCCAGGCCATCTGGATGTACAGACATTCGGACGGCTGGGAGACACAGCCGATTCTGCTCCCGTGGGGGCTAGACATCCCTGCAGGAGCAGAATTGAAGCACAGTGGCTGGGCATCCAGAATGTGCCCCTATTCAGGCACCCCAGATGACCAACTACTTACCCGGCTACCTCAGTCAGGCTCTTCAATGGAGCCACAGTGCCATGGTGTCATGTTGCCATGGCACCGCAGCTCCATTAAGGAGCCATGATCCCCAGCTGCTGCCAAAAAGTTTCTTTCCCTGCAGCCGGACCCCTGATCCAGCCTCCCATGGCCAGGATCCAGCTGCGGAGAACTTCCTGCATGCCTACCTCCTTTGTCCATGCCCTTCACCACCAAAACACCACATCCAGGAGGATTTATTCCACCTCTGAGGGGGAATAAGCCCCCCGTCTACCCCGCCAACCCCGGACGTACAGGGCCGACCTCTGAATAGGCTCTGTACATCACTCGCTCTGCCCTCGTTCCGCTCCGTCTAAGGCTCCCCATACAACTCCGATGTTCGTATGGGGAGCCTTTTGTCGGCAGCCACAATTGCATGAATAGCAGGGATGTACATCCAGGCTAGACGTACATCCCCACTATTCGTGGTTGTGAATGACCCCCATAGTGTATCTGGATTTTCAGAAAGCCTCTGACAAGGTCATGGGATAGGAGGCAGTGTAGGGCTAAATGGCCAATTTTCTCAATGGAGAAAAGGTGAATAGTGGAGTACCCTGGGGATTTGTACTGGGTCCACTGCTTTTTAACATATTTATAAATGACCTGGAAATGGGAACAACAAGTGAGGTGATCAAATTTTCTGAGGATACAAAATTATTCAAAAGTTCTTAAAACACAAGAGGATAGTGAAAAATTGCAAGAGGACCTTGATAAATTGGAAGACTGGACATCTAAATGGCAGATGAAATTTAATGTGGACAAGTGCAAAGTTATGCACCTAAGAAAGGACAATCAAAACTACAGTTACATGATGCAAGGTTCCACATTAGGAACCACCACCCCAAAAAAAAAGAGATTTAGGCGTCATCGTGGATAATACATTGAAATCCTCCGCCCAGTGTGCAGCAGCAGCCAAGAAAGCAACTAGAACGCTAGGAATCATAAGGAAAGGAACGGAGAATAAAATCAAGACTATTATAACGCTTCAGTATCATAGTAACATATATAGTAACATAGTATATGAAGACAGATAAAGACCAATATAGTCAGTCAATCTAGTCTGCCCAGTAAGGTGGCTGGAGTGGTTGTAACTGCAGCTCTGTGCAGGTCACTCCCCTCCTATTAAAAGATATTTAAGTTTGCTTTGATTTTATCCTCTTGCTATAAAGGGATCCAATGTGTCTGTCCCTTGAATATTGTGTGCAATTCTGGTCGCCATATCTTAAAAAGGATATAGCAGAATTAGAACAAGTAGAGAAGAGCTACAAAAATGGTAAAGGAAATGGAAGTATATCCCTGTGAGGAAAGGCTTAAAAGGTTAGGGCTCTCCAACTTGGAAAAGAGATGGCTGAGGGGAGATATGATAGAGGTCTATAAATTAATGAACGGAGTGGAACAGGTAAACATAGATCGGTGGTTTACACCATCAAAATATAGAAAGACTAGGGGACATGCAATGAAGCTACAATGTAACCCATTTAAGACTAATAAGAGAACATATTTTTTCACTCAATGTGTAATAAAACTCTGGAATTCATTACTTGAGGATGTAGTAAAAGCTGTTAGTGTAGCTGTGTTTAAAAAGGTTTGGACAAGTTCCTGGAGGAAAGTCCATAAACAATTATTAAAAAAGGACCCTGGAAATCCACTGCTTGTGGAACCTGTGTACTTTCTGGGAACCTACTAGGTACTTGTGACCTGGATTGGCCACTGTTGGAAACAGGATACTGGGCTTGATGGACCTTGGTCTTACCCAGTATGGCATTTCTTATGTTCTAGAATGGGTGTGCAAACCCTCTGGAACTGGCCAGTTCTACAACAGATACGTAGAGGCAATTGCCTCCTTAATCCAGCGCTGCAATGTAGACTTAGCCGCCATGTCACTCTTGCGTGAGCCAGGTGATGGTGGGCCAAAAAAATGGTTGGACTTACAAAAGGCATTCGTAACCTCCAAATACTGGAGAAGCACCCTCCAGATATCCACAAGGCAAAGGCCCTTATCCTTTCCTCAACATTGCTCCTTAGAGAAGGAGGGCAGGCAAACTACCTGGTTCACATGAAAAGGAGAAATCACCTTAGGCAAGAAGGGAGGTACAGACCAAATGGAAATGGCCTCCTCTGAAAAAGACAGATAAGAATCTTAGCAAGACAGAGTCTGCAGCTCGGAAATCTGCCTTGTGAAACTAATCGTGAACAAGAAGACCATCTTAAGCGTCAAATCCTTCAGAATAGAGCACTTCAACAGCTCAAAGGGCCACGACAACAGGGCCCTGAGCACCAGACACAGATCCGAGGAAGGGACCACAGTCTGGAGGGGAAGAGACAGATGCTGAACCCCCTGAAGAAAGCACAAAATATCTGGGTGTAAGGTTAGCAACTTACCAGTCTCCAGACCTCTGAAACAGGTCAAAGCTGTCATCTGAAACTTCAGGAAGCTAAGAGAAAGGCCCTTCTCCAGACCTTCCTGCATAAAGACCAGCAGAGATGGCACCTTGGCAGCCTCAGGAACCAGCTGCAGTGTGCTGCACCATCTCTCAAAGAGGCACTAGACCAACACGAATACCAGGTTGGTAGACCTTCTCCTTTCATGAGCCAAGCCATAAGCGAGAAGGGAACTAAGTTTTCCAGGATGATCGGCCCCTGATGCTAGCGGCCCCGAGATGGAGGCAAGCAAAGAGGTGGCACATGCAGGCATCGCATTAGATCTCTGAACCACGCTCTTCTCAGCCAATCCGGCACCATCAGAATAATCCTTCCCAGGTGGCACTCTATATATTGAATCTCACGCCACACCAGGGGCCATGGACAAAGCACAGACAGCAGGCATTCACTTGGCCAAGGTTGAGCCAAGGCGTTGACACCCTTGGACCCTATCTCCGTGTGGCAACTGAAGAAGTGGCACACTTTGACATTAGAACAGGTCGCCATCAGATCCATCTCAGGGCAACCCCGATGATGCAAAATCAACTTCAAAGAAGTGGCTGCACAAATAAAGGCAAAAAACACAGCTTTCACAAAATTCTGAAGTTTGCAAACAGAAGAACACAAAAAATAATACAGGATAAAACTAAAAGAGACAAAAAAAGAAATAAGGATAGCAAAAGCAAAAGGCAGAAGAAAAGATGGCTAAAGATCTGAAGTGCAGTGAGAAAACCTTTTTCAGGTATATTCAGGAGAAGAGGAAGCTTAGAGGTGGAATTTCAAAACTCAAAAGTGCCGAGAACGGATTCTTGGAAAGTGACATTGAAAAAGCAAAAATGCTAAACAAATACTTCTGTTATGTTTTTACTAAAGAAAATCCTGGAGAAGGACCACATGTGATTGACAAATATACAAATGGGAATGGAGTATTTATTTATTTTATTTATTTAGCATATATTTATATACCGCTACTTCCAGCGATCAGGAGCGGTTTGATTAGGTAAACAGGGAGAGTCAGATCAATTGACAAATTTCAAAATTTACAGCGTGATTTACAAAGGTTGTCTGATAGGTTGTCAGACCAATGTCAGGAATTTTCAAATAAACGGGGAAAATATGATTCAAGGGATATTCACAGCATACATGTATAGGTGGGGGAGAGGGAGATATTTACATATATACATTTTATGCTTGTTATATTCAGGAGCATAAGATTATTTTACATTTGATGAAATTTTGTTGAAACTATATCATTCACAGAAGATGATGTGTTTGAACAGCTTGCAAAACTGAAAGTGGACAAGGCCATGGGACCGGTGGGATACATCCAAGGATACTGAAAGAGTTCAGAGAGGTTCTTGCAGGGCCTTTAAATGATGTTTTTAATAGATCCTTGGAGACAGGAGAAGTTCCACAGGACTGGAGAAGGGCTGATGTGGTACCTCTTCACAAAAGTGGTAATAGGAATAAGTGACAAACTACAGGCCAGTAAACCTTACCTCGGTGGCGGGGAAAAGTAATGTAGGCACTCTGGAAAGAGAGAATAGTGGACTTTCTCAAAACCAATGGGTTGCATGATCCAAAGCAACATGGTTTTACCAAAGGACGATCGTGACAAACAAATCTGATTGAGTTCTTTGACTGAGTGACCAGAGAACTAGATCAAGGGCATGCGATGGATGTGATCTACCTAGATTTCAGCAAAGCCTTTGACACTGTTCCCTATAGGAGGCTTATCAACAAACTGAAAAGCCCAGGGATGGGTCCCAAGGTGGTGAAATGGATCAGAAATTGGTGACTGACAAAAGACAAGATGTTGGTAAACGGAACTCACTTGGATGAAAGGAAGGTGAATAGTGGCATGCCCCAGGGATCGGTCCTGGGACCAGTACTGTTCAATGTATTTGTGAGTGATATTGCTGAAGGATTGAATGGAAACATCTGTCTTTTTGCATATGATATGAAAATTTGCAACAGAGTGGACTCCCCTGAGGGAGTGGATAACATGAGGAAAGATCTGCAAAAGCTGGAAGACTAGTCTAATGCTTGGCAGTTACGATTTAATGTGAAGAAGTGCAGTGTCATGCACTTGAGATACAGAAATCCATAAGAAATGTATGCGATAGTGTATTACTAATTAAAGATTTATATGGATTTTTGGATCAGCAAAGGATATTGTACTTTATCTGAGCCAACTTGCTCCAGAGATGAGAGATTTTTGCACATCTAGCCTGGGGAGTGTTAAGAGATCAGAGAGGGAGACAGAATTCTTCCCTTGGCCTTTGAACAATTCTCTTGGACAGGATAAGAATTCATCAATTATAATGTAAAAGCTTTGAGATGCTTTTGGGTGTCTCCCTTGACAGAGACCCATTAATGATAACAAAAGAACACTTAGGCCATGGAGGATGTGTCCTTTGAGCATTCTCAGATGTCTGACCATGTCTGACTGTGTAAGTTTGAGCTTCTAACACCAAGGGGGGTAATCAAAAGCCTGCCCGGAAACCGAAGCAAAAAAGGTGGATGGGGTGGAGAGAAGCTCATGGGTGAGAGCTGGCTGCAACACATTTGTGCCTATATAAATACAGAGAATATCCAGAACAGGTAGAGCGTAGATCTGCTTGGCCAAGCATGAAGTATCCTAGACTGTCATCAGTTCCTCTCGCTGAGCGCTCCCAGCTGATGTGTAAAGGGCTTATGACAAGTTTGGTGAAGTATATTCTTTGTACATAGCTGCCTTCTCTCATAACTCTTTCAGTACTGTAATTAAGTGTGCATTCTAGTTATCTTTCCTAACTACTCCTGTGTAACTAAGAGAATTACTTGTCTTTCTAAATGTTTCCTTACTTTGTTTGTAAATAAACTGCACGTCTTCATTACAAGGTGTTAGCCTTTGTTGAAGTAAGACAATTGGTACCAGAAGTGGGGTACGGAAAAAAGGCTTGGACAATGTTGAAAAGAAAAGAAAATAGTGTGTAAATACTGTGAATATTGTAAATATTCATAGCGGGTATCAGGCTTTTTATGAAATATTAGCTAGAGAGTGTTATTATGGGTCAGGTCTAAGTGAGAATTCGGAATCTGTTTTAAAAGATGATGAACCTGTTAATTCCCTTACATGCTTGCAAAAAATACCTGTTGAAAAAGGAACAGAATTGCATACCTTAGGGAGAAGGAGATTGCTTTTGTTGTCTGCATATTGTAAGATGCATCAGACAAATTCTAGCAAATTAGATTTGATTGCATGGACAGATAAAATAGACATTTATCAGCAAGTTGCTGAGAGGGTGGCTCAGTATAAATACCGTAGGAGACGGGGAATTAATTCTGACCCACTGATACAAGATCAGGTATAATGCACTTGTAAGCTTTGATTTGTTCTGTATGATTGGTTCTGACCCACTGATACAAGATCAGTTTTGTTTGGGAAAATATGTAACCTTGTGCTGCAAAGATGTTTAATTCAGTGCTTTGAACAAAATGCCTATCCTGTACAGTTAGTATTAATTGTTATGGAAAATCCTTATAAGATTATGAAGAAGTGAAGACCTTTTTTTTAAGGTCCCTGGTTAAGAGAAACTCTGATCAGATAAGCTGTTAGGTATAAAGCACTTGTAAGCTTTGATTTGTTCTGTATTCAAATGTTTGTAGTAAAAAACTATTTTTCTTTCATTACTGGCTATTCCAGTAGATTTTATAGTCCCTGAATGCTGAAGTGACTAGCTCAAATAAACAAGGCAAACTTTTTTTCCTCCATAGTGGAGGTTGAGAATCCTGACAGGACGGTGGGGCATTGAATCCTGAGTAAGTGAGAGGGTGATCTTTATCATTAATATGTTATGCATCTGTTCTTTGTCTTTGACTGTATATGCTACCAGGCAAACCTAAAAGTTAAAGGAGGATTTTTTTTTTTAATTGTGGCAAGCACCCCAGGGGGCATAGTTAAACATAAACAGCTATAACTATAGGTTAATTGTTCAGTCACATCTGCCAGAAGGACAAAAGACAATGGTTTGTTCTACTGGCTGTGTTGAAGATAACATGTTAATTTAAATGTAACCAAGAACAATTGTCACCTCTTAGAAGTTTCACCTCACTTGAGCCTGAACTGTGAGCTTCAAGATAATTACTTTAAGCTTTGTGCTAACGACTGAGGGACACCTGTTTTCCTGTATTTGAATTTTAGAGAAAAAGTGTACTTTGTTCTAAAAGTTTATATTTCATTTTCAGTACAGTTCCTGAGAAAATAGATATAAAACAGATATATGTTGCAGCATTGTGAGATATTAAGTTGGTAGTTTATACACTTGCACTTATGACACTTGTGGTAATAGTACATTACGCAGAGGTCCAGTACACACACAGCAATTAAAATATTAATAAGTTTGATGAAATTTTAGACAGAGGCTGATATGAAATTGCTCTGTTCTCAAGCTATATAGAACAAATATAGATTAAAGATGGAACTGAGTTCCCAGAAAATGAGAACTTGAGTTGATTGGATAAAACCAAATCTTGCTTGTCAGCAATGATCCAGGAGAGGTTTGAGAAAAAGAATAAGAGAGAGAGAGAGAGGCAGAAAGGTGAGGCCACAGCCTAGGCTAAATGTGCTGCTTCCAGTGTGATGATCTGGGCTACCAAGCACTAAGACGCCTCGAGGACACAGAAGGCCTGAAGAACCGGAACCTTGCATATTTATGTCTCTGAAGAGACATGAATAGGCAGGGTGGAATCGGCCAAGAAGAACCCGAGGATAGTCATGAGGCCCAGCCACAAGCCTTGCAATCCAAGAAGAACCTGAAGATAAGGCCTAGCCACCAATGCCTTGTACCCTCTTAGATCTCTCACCTCAAAAGGATCTCTTTTTGACACCATAATTAATGAGTAGCTTATACAAATCCTTGTGAACACTGCAATTTTAAAATCAGTCTAACAGCACTCTCACTGAGGACAGGGTATACGATAGATTCTAGTTATACGTGAGAGATGAGCCATATTTCTTTCTATTGGGGTTGATGTTATAGAATGCTGCAAAATAATAGTTTTATATTGTAAGGATTTTACCCAGATTGTTCCTATTTTAGAATGAGTATATGTCTACTTAGCACTGGACCAATTAAGTTGATGGGAAAAGGGACACTGTTTACTCATACTGTTATCTTATTGAGAAGAATCTAAATTTAAGTTATTAACAATTGTTTGATATTCTTAGCAGCCTTGCCAAATAAGGATACAATAGTGTGGTATAAAAGAAACAGGAAAAGGACCTATGTAAGTAGTTGGTGGAATGATGCAGGTGATGAAAAAGTGTTGTGTTATGAGGGATGAAGTGGAATATTAAAGGGGAAACTGTGATAGACAAGAAACTGATGAAGGTAATTTGAAGTGATGTATCTGTCTAATGAATATGTAAACAAAAAAAAAATTATGAGCACTTTATTCAACTATGCCGTCTCCAGAAGCTTCAATTCAGGAAGTCATACTCAACAATTGGAAGAAATAGATATTTGGAGACAGGCTAGGTGCACCTTGCACCCTGATGAGCTTTGGAAAACCCACACTGGCCATGTGGTACTTCTGGATGCTTTGTGCCTCACTTTTCCTCTGTATGTCCTGGCCAGGCATGCAGAGGCAAAGGGAGATGATTTGATGACAAATTCTCACAATTGGGTATAATTCTAAAACTTGTCAAAATTGCAGAACACGTATGTGCAGCTTGTCTGATCTGAAACATGTAAAGGTCATTCAAGGGCAAAATGGAATATTTCCTACAAGCAAAATGAATTTCCAGTGATAGAGAGACAAGGAGTTAATCAAACTGCGAGATAAGATTGACACCATACGAGATAGTTACTAATAGATCACTGAAAGTTTATAAAAGCAATATTTATTATCTGTAGGATATGATCTTAGTAAATATAGATGAAATTAAGTTTGTCTTATTGTAAAGTCTAACCTAGAATTTTTTTAGTCTTTTCATTTAATATTGGCGCTGCTCTTCTGAATGAGGCCTGGAGCCATGTCACCAACTGCAAGCCGGAGAGTCTAGCGGAGGGAATTGACCAGAGTCCAGATGGAGCAGACCATCCCGAGAGATCTGGACTACACACCGCAGAAACGTGTGAGGAAGTCCCTATCTACTTCAATGTGTCGCAATGAAAGAAAGGCCAAGATGTCCACCTACGAGAATGAGAGGTTCAACTGTTGAGAGAGGCCAAGTTTAAACTTCAGAGAAAGGTGAAAATGACGCTACGGAGTCCTGAAAAACTGCTGAGAAGCAGGCCAAATTATCTGAAAATAGGAAAAGGACTATTGGACTTTTGTGGACTTTTGTGAATGATTTTTTTTTTCTTATGTATTGTTATTGTTTCCTTGGAAAGTAACTGTAATTTTAGTATCTCAGATTTTTTCTGCTGAACATCATGTGCCCAATTGCTTATGTCACCTGTTCCCCAGATTTTAGTTATTAGAGTCTATGGGGCAGATGTACAGTGGGAAAAAGTTCTGAATGTGCAGGTGAAATGAGTCCCCCACTGCATGGGGAACTGATAAAGATAGCTGAGACCTACAAGCCATTTGGCTTTGACAATTGTAATGCTGAGGGGGGGGGGGGGGAATGGGAAAATATCACCCAAATTACACTGAGGCTTGTCCCCTCCAGCGTTTGCCTTAATGCTATCCACTATGTTTAAGCCCATGTTGTTATTATTGTATTTCTAAATGAATTACAAATGCGATTCAGCCATTGCTTACGTGCAATATCCTTGTTGATCCAAGGGTGGAATGTATTACTAATTAAAGATTTATATGGATTTTTGGATCAGCAAAGGATATTGTACTTTATCTGAGCCAACTTGCTCCAGAGATGAGAGATTTTTGCACATCTAGCCTGGGGAGTGTTAAGAGATCAGAGAGGGAGACAGAATTCTTCCCTTGGCCTTTGAACAATTCTCTTGGACAGGATAAGAATTCATCAATTATAATGTAAAAGCTTTGAGATGCTTTTGGGTGTCTCCCTTGACAGAGACCCATTAATGATAACAAAAGAACACTTAGGCCATGGAGGATGTGTCCTTTGAGCATTCTCAGATGTCTGACCATGTCTGACTGTGTAAGTTTGAGCTTCTAACACCAAGGGGGGTAATCAAAAGCCTGCCCGGAAACCGAAGCAAAAAAGGTGGATGGGGTGGAGAGAAGCTCATGGGTGAGAGCTGGCTGCAACACATTTGTGCCTATATAAATACAGAGAATATCCAGAACAGGTAGAGCGTAGATCTGCTTGGCCAAGCATGAAGTATCCTAGACTGTCATCAGTTCCTCTCGCTGAGCGCTCCCAGCTGATGTGTAAAGGGCTTATGACAAGTTTGGTGAAGTATATTCTTTGTACATAGCTGCCTTCTCTCATAACTCTTTCAGTACCGTAATTAAGTGTGCATTCTAGTTATCTTTCCTAACTACTCCTGTGTAACTAAGAGAATTACTTGTCTTTCTAAATGTTTCCTTACTTTGTTTGTAAATAAACTGCACGTCTTCATTACAAGGTGTTAGCCTTTGTTGAAGTAAGACAGATAGGGAGCGAGAGGTTGGTATGCATGGGCCAGGAGAAGGACCTTAGCGTGATTGTTTGAGGATCTCAAGGTGGCGAAACAGTGTGACAAGGCGATGACCAAAGCTGGGTCGCATACAGAGAGGAATTACCAGCAGAAAAGAAAAGGTATTAATGCCACTGTACAAGTCGCTGGCGAGGCCTCACTTGGAGTATTGTGTTCAGTTTTAGAGACCATATCTCAAAAAGGATATAAAAAGACTTGAAACGGTTCAGAGGAAGGCAACCAAAATGATTTACAGCTGCACCAGAAGACGAATGAGAAGAGACTTGAAGTCCTAAATATGTATACGCTAGAGGAGAAGAGGGATAGGGGAGATACGATGCAGATCTTTAAATACTTAAAGGGTATTAATGAACAAACAAAGATGCTGCAAGAGGGTAAACAAAGGCAACGTCAGGAAATACTTTTTCACTGAAAGGGTGGTGGAAGTAGTGGGGGCAAATATAGTGACAGAATTCAAAATGGCATGAGTCAGACACAGTGGATCCCTTTATAGCAATAGGATAAAATCAAAATAAACTTTACTATCTCTTATATATCAACAAACAGGGGTGACCTGCATGGAGCGGCAGGTGCTCCTACTCTTGCCACCTTACTGGGCAGACTAGATGGACCATATTGGTCTTTATCTGCTGTCGTTTACTATGTTACTATGAAACACCTCCTGACTCAACTTCCATTTTCCTAGTTCCAGAGAGTGCCAGCTGAGAAAGTTTCCTTCCACATTGTCCACCCCAACAATGTGCTGAGCCGACAACATTAGGAGGTTCTTCTCCACCCAGGCATACAGAAGAGCCATCTCCAGGACTACCCTGGTACTCCTCATGCTGCCCTGCTGATTAACATAAGCCACCGCTGTAGCATTTTCTGAAAATACCCTAATCACCCAGCCTTTGACCAGGGACCAGAAATGTAGAAAAGCCAACCTGATGGCCCTTGCCTTGAGGCAGTTGATGGACCACACTACCTCCCCCTGGTTCCAATGGCCCTGGGCCATTTGGTCTTTGCAATGGGCTCCCCAATCCAAAAGGTCATCATCCTTCCATGAGTAATCATTCAGCGGCACGCCCTTCCTTGGATGACTGGGCTACCACCACCACCACCGCAGGCTTGCCTTCACCATCATGAGCAGAAGCCTGAATTCAAACTCCTGAGAACTCAGACCACCGAGTCAACAAGAATCATTAGTGCAGCCACATGTGCGCACGTGCCCATGGAACCATCTCAATTGCTGCCATCATCAGTCCCAGGAGCTGAAGATAACCCAGGACTCTGGGAGCCTGCCGCCAACAGAACAGCATCAGGCAATCCAACAATCCAAGACTCTGCCCACTCGAGTATTCAAACATGCTCCCAGGAACTCCAGGGACTGGGGAGTCCTCAACTGGCTCCTTCCCCGATTGATCACCCAGCCAAAGCTTTCCAAAAGGACACCACTTGGGTCACTACCCAAGATGCCTCTGAAAGAGAACGGGCTCAGACAAGCCAGTCATCTAGATATGGGTGCAGCCAATCCTTTGCTGCTGTAGCGCCGCAGCCACCACCACCATAATCTTGTGAATATCCTTGAGGCAGTGGAGAGTCCTAATGGGAGAGCGGGGAACTGAAAGTGAGAGCCGAGCATGGCAAAATGCAGATACCTTTGCTGATTCTCCCAGACCAGGATAAGAAATTATGACGGCTAAATCCAGAGTGTCAGAAACTCCCCTCAGCCCACCGCCTGAATAATGGATCACAAAGTTTCCATCTGGGAACGCAGGACATGCAAGTGCTCATTGACACCCTTGAGGTCCAGAATGGTCTGGAATGATCCGTCCTTTTTCGACACCACAAAATAGATGGAATACCTACCTTTGCCCTGATCATCTGGGGAAGCAGGCACCACTGCCTTCAGCAGCAGCAACTTGTCCAAGGTGATCCACACAGTGGCCCTTTTGTTCACAGACCCACAGGGTGAGATGACAAAAGCATCCAGAATCAACTCTTTGCATTCCAAGACATAGCCATACTAAATGGTGTCTAGCACCCAGCAATTATCCGTGACTCGGGCCCATTCCTGAAAGAAGAGGCAAAGCCTGCCCCCAACTGGAGGAACCAGGGAATGGGCCCCTAAACCTTCACTGCATAACCCGAGAGGGTCCTCCTCTGGAAGGGACCAAGTACCTAGGCCCACGCGTTCCACAAAAGGACTGAGAACCAGTCCGAAATCCGGAAGCAGAGGAGAAGAAGGACTTTCCAGGCCAGTAACAACAGGGGTCCAGAGAGCACCAGGACTCTGACCAGCATG
The DNA here is from genome assembly GCA_033557465.1 of Ichthyophis bannanicus. Taxonomy (NCBI): domain Eukaryota; kingdom Metazoa; phylum Chordata; class Amphibia; order Gymnophiona; family Ichthyophiidae; genus Ichthyophis; species Ichthyophis bannanicus. Next base: position 19,525,997 of record CM066038.1, on the reverse strand, counting down.
CCTACAAGGAGCGGGCAGAGGCTGATGGAAAGGGGCTCCTATCTGCTTCACAGGTCCCCTGGACCAGTCCTTTGGAAGGCAGTAAGATTTTGTCTCACCCAGGTCCTTCACCAGCTTCTCCAAATCGGCCCTAAAAAGAAGCATCCCTTTAAAGGCCAGTTGGACCAACCAGGCTTTGGAAGATGTGTCTGCTGCCCAGTGTTGGAGCCAAATCCAACACGATGTCACCATCAATAGGGCATTATCCCTGGCCGCTAAATGTACCAGGTCATATGTGGCATCAGAAAAGAAGGCCATAGCAGACTCCAAAAGAGAGGTAGTATCACCCTGTGGAAGAGACTGAATTCACTGGAGCAGGGCTTGAGACATCAGGCCTGCACACACTACCAACTGAAGAATAGCAGCCACGGCAGTGAACTGGTTCTTCAACAACAAATCCACCTTTTGATCCAGAGAATTCTTTAAGGCCGATCTGCCTTCCACAGGGATGGTAGACCATCTGGTAACCGCTGTGACCTGCGCATCCACCTTGGGAATATCAAGCCACACAATGCACTCCCTTCTCTGGGAGAATGTACATCTTCTTATACACCCTTAGCCCCTTAGGCGGGGGACTCCTATTCTGACCGGATCATGTCCTTGATCACCTCCGGGAATGGGAAGACAGTAGTGGATTTCCGCACCCCTTGCAGGAGTGGATGCACATTCGGCTCCTGCTATGTACCTGGAGCATCCACCAAACTCGAGGAGGATGAGACTCCGTCAATCAATGCCGCCAGTTCCCCTTCCAGAACAGACTGATACCACCGGCCTCTTCACAAATCTCTGAAGGTGAGAGTACTTCTTTGTCCACATCAGAGCACAGAATCATGGCATCTGAATCCAAGTCATGGTCCAAATCTCATTCAGATCCCAGCTGATTCCCATCTCCAGGGGGTGCCCTTCTCCAGGGACATTAAGTCATAGGCAATTGAACATGGCTTCCACTCTCAGCCTACCCCTCATGAGACTGCGCTCGGGGGAACACAGAGGTCGCAGGATCCGTATTTCCCCACCAGAATGACCAGGTCTGTTGTAAAAAGGAAAAGAATTCCAGGGAGGACAATCTGGACTCCTGAAGCTCTCTTCGCGGAAATGTCCCCCCCCCCCTACACCAGGGGACATAGCGGCCACCAATCCCCTTGAATGGAGAATGACCTGCAGCATGGTTGCCGGAAGCTCCAGCCGGCTGGTCATCCTTACCCACAGTGCCACCCGCCACTTCCTGCCCTGAGGCAAGCAAGGCCAAACTAACTGCATCCCCCAACATGAGGGAGGGGTAGCAAGCCCTCCAGGGATGACTCAGAAGCTGCCAAGCAAGAAGGGCAGAGTCCAGAAGCTGGAGAGGAGATACCTTGCTTGCCACAGGCCAAACAACATTTCCCAGAAGAAGACAGAGAGTTAGGGCAAGTATCACAACAGCGCACGCTAAGGCCACGGCAGCGCAGCAGGCGTGCGTTTTAACAGCGCTTACACAGCAACAAGTGTTATGGGCACTTGGATAGGAATGTGCGTTGGAGCCGCTCAGGCAGAACACACACAAGGACCGCGCAACCACCAGGTGCACAATAGTAAAAATGCTATTAATGCGTGCAGAAAAAGGTGGGAAAACCCCCACACTGTGCCAATGGTCCACCCCAAATTGCGCCCCAGACAGACAGAATCATGAGCCTCCAAGGACAACGAAGAAGTTAAGCCTTTGTACTCACCCCCTGAGAACCCCAGGCAGAAATCCGTGCCAGGCTCAGCTCTATGCCCCTGAAACTGGCTCTGCAAGCCCTGCGTTTAAAGTGGCTGGTAGGCAGATTCCTCTGAGAGCCTTCTGCAATCTTGGGGAGAGAGCAGAGGGGACAGAGGAGGAGGGAGGGGGCAGGGGGCACTGAGCTTGTGTGAGGCTGCTGAATTCTTCCAGTCCTTCCAGATCCTTCCAATTTTCTGGCTGCTCTTATTGTGATAAGAGAACGGAGCTGAACCAATTTTCCCTCTTCCTATGGCTACCAAAAAGACTGCAGTCTAGTGGAGCCTCCTACATCATGCTCAAGTAAGAGAGTCACACTCAAGGTGATTATTCACGATTGTTTTCTTCAGAGAGGAGAAAATCCATCCACCATCTGCTGGAGACAGAGAAATACTGAAGAGACCTCTGGTGGCAGAGGCGGATAGAGGCATGGGAGTGACATCATTGGATTCTAGGCTTTTCACTGGTTCTTTGTCTCCACCAATCTGCTGGTAGGGGAACACAACTCACTTGTCTGGACTGATCTAGCAGGACAATATGAAAGGGGACAGATATAAGGTTCTCAATACGTATACTTTGGAAGAAATGGGAGGGGGCGATATGATAGAGATGTTGAAATACCTCCATGACATAAATGCACAGGAGGAGAGCCTCTTTCATTTGAAAGAAAGCTCTGGAGTCATAGGATAAAGGGGATAGACTCAGGAGTAATATGTGGAAATATTTTTTTACATAAAGAATGGTGAAAGCATGTATATTGGTACAGGGTACCATACACTATTAGACTGACTAAACCTGAGAAAGTTAATTCTGTTCAGAACCTTGCTTAGAAATAAAACTTCATATATTTGCTTACTAAGTGAAGGTTTACATAAATAAAGAAAAGGGCAGGTTGTACTCCAGCCTCTCTGTCTCAGGGATACCAGATATCAGTCTCAGGGTCAGTAGCTAAAATACTCTCAGGGTTAGTGGATATCAAAAAGTGCTCAGGGTTAGCAGATATCAAGTTATCAGCAGTAAACAATTATGTCAATTAGGTCAATTGTGGCTTGGAATCCTGTATGTCTCTTCATAATGACCTATGTAGCAGTAAACAATTATGTCTTAGGCTCCATGTATGTCTCCACACTGACCCACACTGAATAAAGTTGACCTACGATATGATAAATACATGACGTATAATGATAAAGTGAAATTATGCTGTATCATCTAAAAGAGCCTTATAAATAAAGTGAACCATGGCTAGTAAATTAGAGTAAACAGGGAGAACGTGCTTCTCTCAGTTTCTCTCCACGAAAGCTTTGGTGTATTTTCTATAGAACTGTGTTGTATTTATTGCTGTCTTTTGATAACCTTCCTATTGTTTTTGAATGTAGCAGTCTGTAGCTCCAAGAACCCAGTAAGGTTGCTGGTGTGGAGAGGGTTAAGTAAGCTCTTCAAATGGTAGATGCATGGAATAGTCTCCGAGTGGAGGCAGTAGAGACAGACTGTATCTGAATTCAAAAAAGTATATGACAAACACAGAGGATCTCTAAAAGAAAAATAGGGACTCTAGTATTTGATATGGTAGGGCAGATTGGATAGGCCATATGGTCTTTATCTGCCATCATGTTTCTATGTTTAGCTGCATATACAAGTGAAAGGTACACATGTACTTTCCTCTTTTGAGATTTTACTGGATTTTTAAAGCAATAAGAGACACAGGTAACGTCACTTTCAAAATTACATCAGAAAAACATTTACTATCTTCTATAAAGGTCACATAAGTGCTCTGGGTAAAATTACACATAAATTTTCGAACGTCTGTGCTCAGGTGCAAACCTTCCTACATCTGGGCTTTGCACTGGTTTTCTAAGGGGAAATATGCACATACTTTGATTTTGAAAGCTGCTGAAAAGAGAAGTGCCCACGGCCTCTGTCACCTTTTTTTGCAGATTATGCTAAAGCTGAAGCTATATACGCTGTTGCCACCCCACCCAGGAACATTTGAGAAAACATGGCTAGAAATTTGCACATTATTCCACAAGACATGGACTTTTACCTCTGCCTAGAGTGGGAAATTTTGAAATAGTCTATTTTTGCTGGTAAAACAATGCTCAGATCACAATATTCTCGCTTCTATATTTGAAATATAAAAAAAAATAAATCTATGGATTAAGGTGGGGCGGAACAAATCCCAGGTGTCAGATTGCGATGGTGCCTAGAAATTGCACTCCGATGCTTGGGATTTCATGTCCCTTGTTTTTTTTTTTAGTTGCAGCTGCTAAAAATGCCACATTTCCAACTTTCACACTGCAATTGGCTGTCTGCATGCTTGAGCCACACGGTGAAGGAAGTTTGAGCTGAACTCACGGTTTCAAGAAGAATCACTGCCTTCTCTTGGTATTGTGCAGTGGCTTGCTAAGCACCCGATTTATTCAGCTTTCTTTTTCCACCGAAAATGGGAAAACAGTCTTAGTAAATCAGGCCCTCAAAAGAGAACTGTGATACACCTTTTTTTTTTTTTAGCAGGGAGGGGAGCTCACTGTAACTTAGCTCTTGATAGCCAGCTCCTAAATTTTTAGGCTAGCTCCTAGATTTCAAGAAAATTTGTCAAGGCCTGGATTAAAGGGAGCTAAATCAAGTTTACAGCACCATTGACTTTATTCTGGGGACTTCCCTCTTACATTTTCAGTTCCCTTCCTTCTCTATCTTTTCCTTTACTTATCTGCTTTTTTGTATGTTTTTCATAATTGATTTTTAGAGGATTCAGTTCGTTGCTACTTTACTGTTGCATGTATATCCCATCTCAGCTTTCCCCTGCAGTTTAGTATGTCTGTTGTTGCATTGATTGAGGCGTCAAATTACGTGGCTTAAATTCTACTCCTGGAGCACTACCAGCCCATGAATATCTGGCCCTATCTAATCCTCAGCCAGCCTTCAAGAGAGAAGCAGAGAAACTGAGGGAAGGAGGGCAGGCATGGACCACAAAGCACAGTTAGTCTGCCCCATCCACAGGCTTTACTCCCACGTCCTCCTATTTAAGCATGCTCTGTACTTGTCCCTGGTTTCCTGGGAAATTATTTAAATAATCTAAACTAGCAACTCTAAAATGGCTCTGCTTAACTGGATGGGCATGAAAACACCTTATAAAAATAATAATACGTCTGTTTTTTACACCCCACCCCCCTAGGACCAGCTATAATTCTTCGATGGGACCCGCTCACTACCTCCATAGGGCTGAAGCTTGTCCTGCAGCTCCAGGTTTAACAAGTTTCTCTGGCTCAGCTCTTTGATGATAGTGGGGCAAGTCTGTCCCCGGCGCTTCTCTCGGTCCTTTGCGTTTTTCAGTTCCTTCTCCTTCTGTGCTCTCGCTTCCTCCGATGCCTGCAGCTTCCTTTTCAGTGTCTCTAGATTAGGAGTGGAGTAAAGATGATCCTAGAGGAGTGAGACAAAATGTGAATTATTGATGTTTATAGACAAAATCCGATTCTAAAAACAATTAAAGATGAGTAAAGCCCATCTGCTCCAGACTGTGGGCTGTAAGGACACAATGGCTCTTTCACCAAGACCTTGCGTTTTGGTTCCTCCAAATTTAGCAATCTTTCTTTATATTCAAGCTCCTCCTATTTTCTGTCAGTGGAAAGGGGGAACCCATGAGGAACTGTTTATCCAAAGGGGTTAGATTCAGGGGAGCTGAGGACATGGTCAGCATGTTCCCGGTCTCTCATCCTCCTGCTCTCCCAGACCTCATGGTCCCTCGACACTGGCAACAACCTAAAGGAAGCACATCACTGACCTCTAAAGGAAGTTAGTCCAATTTCTGGATGATACATTTATCAGCAGCTCAACATACATGACGAATACTCGCCACCATGTGCTTTACATAAGAGCTAAGCTGTTTAACTTAGGACAGTTTTTTTTCCATCCTAAACTAAACCGCTCAGCTATGCAGAAAGTAGCTGAATATCGCTGCTATCTGTAAAACTAGCAGCTCTTCTCTGGCATTATACTGACAGCAGCAAAGCAGTTAGAGAGAGCTTTCAGTGGCTGAAGATTCATGGACAGAGGAAGCCACTAAACCTCTGAATATTAACCCCCTCATTGGGGCCATGGAGTTCACTTTTGCCCATCACAGTCAAACTTCTTCCACTGTGATATTAGACACCACTCTTCATGTCTAAGGGGTCTGAAGAAAGACCTCCTTCGAGGTGCATGTGTGTTGAGGAAAGTGGGATGAGGTGGGGTGGGGTATGTTCTATATCTACCACAAGATAAAGCCTATAGATTTCTGAAAGGAATTGTTCAGCTATCTGGAAAAGCCAGGATTCTTTTTTACATCACTGGTGTTGTGGCCAACACTGCATGTCTTTACCAGGTTCACACAGCCTACCAGGGCCAAAATGTATATCCGACATGCTCTAGGTATGGCAGTCTTCAGCGTTCTCTTACTCTTCTCCCAGCAGCAAGAGGAAGTCCACTCTGCTGACCCCTTGCACGTGTCCTTTAGTACTAGTAGGAAATCCGGTCCCGAGCCTGTCCACCACACAGATCCTTGCTGCTCAGTGCCGGCTACATGAAGATTTTTCATCTTTACCAAGCAAAGGAGGCTGCTGTAGCAGACCACACTAACGAGTTTTACCTGCAGTGGTGTCTGAATGTCGCTGGCACAGGTGGTGGTAGATGGCGTGTCTGGTTCCAGGGATTCCTCCCCTTCAATAAATATGCTGCCAGCTGCTGGGGCATGTCTTTTTAACCCTCTTCGACCAACCTTTTTAATCTGAAATTATGAATGATTGCAAAATCAGCTCAGGCATTAAATATCCAGTTGTCATGTATTTGATTTTTTATTCCAAGATAATATGATCACAGGAACACTGCAGAAGCCGCATCTATAGCCCTCCAGGACGGAGGGAAGCAGGCTGGTGCTCTACAGCAACTTCTAGTGTCCAGTATTGAGCACACGTATCAGGTCCAGCCTGGGCCTCTGGTCAGGGACAGTCAGTCACTCTGCCTGCCAAGACATACGGGATGGGTGAATTACTGTAAAGGAAATGTCCTTGGTGACCTGAAAATGGAAGGCTTATGGAACTGCTGAGAGCTGCCGCAGATGGTTGGGCAAGAAGCAGTGCGGGAAGTGAAAAGAAAAGCTTCTCGGGCATGGATAGTTTGTGACAATCCAAGTTTGTGGAGTGGGTGGGGAGGGTTTACTATCGCCAAATCATACTGGGGAGAAGAGCATGCTGTAAAAAGCAAAAAGGACACAGAGAAAATTTAGTTTTAGAACGGTAGAAATATTTTAGCATTAGAGTGATGATGGCTATCAAATCTTTTGCCAAAGATGTGTATGCACATTTTTGAGAAAAGCACTGAGAAATTTCCTGCTCATGTGATGGGTAATTTTTAAAAGCCATTTACCTGAGCACAGACTGATTCCCCTGGGTAAAGTGGCTGTCTGAGAACTGCCCAGTTTTAACCAGCTAGAATGGCATGCACAGTTTGCCTACTTTTAGCTAGGTAACAGAGGGGAGGGAGGGGTTGGTTTTGGGCATTAGGTAACAGCACATACACTGCCCTCTCAAATGTGCAAGTCAAATGTAGCACATATATTAAAAAAAGGTGCAAAAAATATGAGCTAATACATGGGCAATTTTCAAAAGGGAAAATTGCATACATCTTTTCCTCCAAGAATTTATACAGACTACAGGTGCGGCTTTTGCACCGGGGTGGACTGGTGTGAAAGTTGCCCCTGCAGGGTAGTAACAGATATGGGTAACAGGATTGGTTACACATACAGCCAGGAAACAGCTAATCTAACTGGAAAAAAACTATTCATAGACTGGTTCCTTTAAACTCCTGTTTCCTTGATACAAGCTCTGCAGACAAACAGTCGTGTCCATGTGTGTCTTTAAACATTAGACAATATGAACCATATTCCAAAATGATTTTGGCAACTCTGAAAGACTTGCTTTCTCGGATGCCAAATAAAGCATTGAGGCTGGCCTGAACACATCAGCACACAGACATGAAGGTTTCTAATTGTCATACCAACCTGGGGGTATTTTGGGAAATTAAAGATGCTTGGAATGGCATCATCTCTTAACCTTTTGGTCTGTCCGGTAGTGTCAAAGCATTTCTCTTCAAAGTGCAGACTGCAGAGCCGCTGGTACCGTGAGGGCATCCATAACTCTCCCGTGCTAGTTGCTCTTTCCACAGCAATCCGCCACTTTTCAAGTAAAGTGGGATTAGACTTTGGAAATCTGCAATGCACATCAAAAGAGAATTAAATGCCTCAAACTCTTATCAGTCATGTGTGGCTGAATTAGGAAGAGAGCACCTGGAAGCTGGTGTGCAGAAGGGAAACAAATACAAGGCACTGAAGTAAACGTTGTATAGGTCAATTTCCAGAAATCTTTTTCCAACATTGTGCTATTAAAACAAAATTAAAAAAAAAAAGCCTTGTATTTTCCCCCAACAGTTTCAATCCTCTCCAAAGCCTAATCTCTCTGGAGAGAAGTCTCCTCTTAGCCCTCAGGCGATATGGGGTCCTACTGGACCTCTCCTGCACTTCTTATTTTAAGAAGAAAGCTAAGTTCTGTGCGATATCACCACAAGTGTATATACCAGGTAGTAGTAATACACAGCTGCTAGCAATCCAGAGTGTTGCCACCAAATCCTTATTGTGGAAATTCTGTACACGGCTTCCCTATAATTCCCCGGGACAGTGCACATAACCCAAGTGGCTAAAGAATACTCCAGACAATCTTCTCTTTTTATTTAACAAGTTTTATATACCGCCTCTCTTACAATCAAAGCAGTTTACATAGAACATAGTAACAATTCGTGTTTTACAATGAACGGGATGTTGAACTTGGGTTAAAGGGGATAATGTACATCAAACTGTACATGTGCGTACGACTCCTTTGGTATGGAGCAGGAGAGTTGAGGGATACACACAAACTTAAAGGGAGAAACTGTCTAGACTACTCTTCAGCCACCATTGTGGCTAAGTCGTATTTATCACTGCATCATGGTTCACTATGACCAAAACTCGCTCAAGCCAGGGGTTCTGGCAGGTGTTGAACCTTGAATGTGTTCATTTAATCACACACACACATAGGACAAATTGGCTTTATTTTGCATCTCCCCCTTCTGGTGGCTGCTCAGACAGGCAAGGCAATGCAAGCCTAGTCCCGGGCTGATGTGGCATTTGTGATAGTTCAGGATCAGCTTCCTAACAAGCCCTGTGGTTTAAAGCCATTTATGCGGCCGTCTGTATGGCAGTTCCTACACAAAGGTCCCGAGGGAGAAGAGAGGCGAATTGTCATTGGAAAAGGGTCTACCCGATCGTGTCCAATATCTGAGTCAACAACTGCTGTTGTTGCCCCCTCATGGTCCTGCAGGCTTGACCGGTGGCCCCACATGGGAAAGCCAAGGCCTCAGCACACAGCAAGACAAGAAAGCTATAATCCTGACCGGCTGCCGAATTCAGCCTGCTTCTGCCTTCTTGGAGGGCAAGAGGTGACTGGACAACCAATGACAGAAGGGGGAGCGGCTTTTGTATGGCGCTTTTTCATGTGCAGCTGATTTTTTCTGTGCGTGGCTGCACTCCTGTGCAGCTGAGACAAAACATCAGTTCCGGCATATAGTGCACAAGTTCAGGATGTTAACAGCAGGAACAAACAAGTGATCTGGGTCAGCTGAGGTTTGAAAAGTTCTCTCTCAAACTATACCGAGCTATACTTTATTCAGGAAGCACAGGGTAGGAAGAAGAGGAGGTGGAATGGCGCTATATGTAAAAAATAATATTTAAGCTATAGACTTGCAGGGCTTAAAAGAGAGAGAGGAGGCACTGTGGGTTAAACTAGAAAGAGGGAAAGGGAAATCCATTTGCATTGGAGTTATATACAGATCCCCCTCACGGGAAATAGAAGCAGGGGCGACCCAAGGGGGGTGCGGGGCCATGTGTGGAGACTCATTGTGGGCCTCATTTGTATAAGGGTCTCATTTGCATAAATATTTGCATAATGTTAACATGTGCTAACTTCTAGTAAACATGCCTCTTAAGGAGTGTCTGGATAAAGAAAGACTACCAGATTTCTACATTACTATACTCCAGTGCCAACCGCCAGGCACATTAGGATGTACTATAAACCCTGCCCATTTAGAACCCATAGTAAACCCGCCGTATCATAACAGCACTACCAGGACTCACAAAGCACCAAACTCTACCTATCAAAAGGTAACACTGCAAATATTAAACCAATACATCTCAGAGAATACCAGTACATCTCCTATGTTACTATGTTACTATGTTACTGGGGAAAGAGAACAAGTGGGACTGTCACATAGAGACTACATGAACAGAATACCTCAGCTCGGTTACACATGCAGAACATAGACCATCACCACACAAAGAACAAGGGATCACAATTTAGAAATTGGAACACAATAATTAAACTTGGAACTGCAAAAGCCAAACTTGGAATGTACAACAACACAGGAGAAATAAAAACTATAAATTAATTTCCTCTTGTACTAAACAAAAACGCACAGACGTTAGCAATGCACATTTTACAGAGGTGACATATTCCAGTTAATAAATTCAAAATAAAAAAGTATTTGTCTACCTTTTGTTGTTTGGGCATTTTATTTTTCAGCTGCAATTGCTCCAGTTACTTTCTTCTGGTTTCTTCGTATCTTCGGCCAACTCTCCATTGTCTGCTGTTCATTTGTCCTTTCTTCTCTCTTCTAGTTTTATTCCCATTCTCTCTCTACATCTGCATTAACATACTGATCTTTCCCCTTTTGCTCTTTCCTCCATTTCTTTCTTTATTTCTTTTTCATCCACTCAAATTTCACCCCTCCATCCCCACTTACTCTCCCAATACCTGGCCGATCGTAGATTTTACTTCCCTCACACACAAAATATCTTTTCCCCTCTTCATCCTCACTCCCCAAGCCCCATCCCATTCTAGTCCTCCCCCAACATCAGCTCCCTTCTAGTACCAGCCCCACCCAGCATCCGCTCCCTTATAGCCCCATTCTCCCATCTCCCCGCATCAGCCCATTTCCACTCCTAGCCCCCCTTCAGCCATTTCTAGTCCTATCCTAGCCCTCACCCCAACCCCAACCCCGAAGAACCCCAAGCCTGTCTGAGCTGCTTATGAGGGAGCCGATTACGCCAAGGCTCCGGCTCGCCTTTGCACAGCACTAGAGTGAAGAACAGCATGCTCCTTTACTCGCGCTGTGTTCACGTGAAGCACACGGAGTGCTGGGAAAGGTTAAAGGTCATTTCCTTTTTCCTGGCACTCCGCAGGCTTCACGTGAACACAGCGCGAGTGAAAGGAGCATGCTGCTCTTCACTCCAGCGCTGTGCAAAGGCAAGCTAGGGCCTCTGGCGTCCCCAGCTTCCTCTGAAGCTGGCCCTGTAAACCTTGCAGAATGAAGATTGCGCGGGGCCCTGCGTAGAGGTGGATGAAAATTTAATAGACGACATGCACAGTATTGCCATGAAAGACAGGCATCTATATTTGGAGAAACTCAAACAAGCTAGCAAAGTAGTCAGGGAAGCAAAGGTACAAAAAGAATAAGAAATAGCCAATGCAATACAATGCGGGGATAAAACATTTTTCAGATATACAGGGTCCCCCAAAAAAGTGAGAACATCTCATAAATTAAAAGCTTAAATAGTTTACTTATTTACCTTTCTTAGCTATATAACGTCTTTATTTCGACAATTTCTGGTCGCCATCTTTGTTTTTTTAATATGTCAATCGTTTACATTTGTCTTTTTTAATTTTTAAATAATGTTTATGCTACAAGATGTTCTCACTTTTTTTGGGCTACCCTGTATGTTAGTGAGAGGAGGCAGGGCAAAAGTGGTATTCTGAGACTCAAGGGTGCAGGAGAGGAATATGCAGAAACTGATGAGGATAAAGCAGAATTGCTTAACAAATATTTCTGTTCTGTGTTCATAGATGAAGGGCCTGGAACAGGACCTCAGAAAACACCCATAAATAGCAACAGAAGCGACGGGAATTTTAAACAATTTTCAGAAGACTGTGTTCGAGAGGAACTAGCTAAACTAAAAGTAGACAAATCCATGGGTCCAGATGGGATATATCCAAGAATACTGAGAGAACTTGGGTACGTTCTAATGGCTCCACTGTCTGACCTTTTTAATATCTCTTTGGAGTCGGGAGTGGTGCCAGAGAATTGGAGAGAGGCACATGTGGTCCCTTTACACAAAAGCGCAAGTAAGGATGTTGTTGAAAACTACAGGCCAGTTAGTTTAAACTTGGTGGTGAGTAAATTATTGGAAAAGCTACTAAAGGAGAGAATAGTGAAGTTTCCGGAGTCCAATGGATTGCATGATCTGAGGCAACGTGGATTCACCAGAGGCAGGTCTTGTCAGACAAATCTGATAGATTTATTTGACTGGGTGACCAGGAAGTTGAACCAAGGGAGAGCCCTAGATGTGGTGAATTTAGATTTCAGTAAAGCTTTTGACACCGTTCCGTACAGGCGATTTATAAACAAACTGAATACCCTAGGGATGGACCCTAAAGTTAGTGCTTGGGTTAGAAATTGGTTGTGTGGGAGGCGACAAAGAGTACAGGTAAATGGAGCTGACTCTGAGGAGAAGGAGGTTACCAGTGGTGTGCTCCAGGGATCTGTCCTTGGTCCAATTCTTTTTAACATCTTTGTTAGTGATATAGTGGAAGGGCTGTCGGGTAAGGTTTGCGGATGATACCAAAATCTGCAATAGACACCCAGGAAGGTGTAGATAACATGAGAGAGATCTAGCTAAGCTTGAAGAATGGTCTAGAATTTGGCAGCTGGGATTTAATGTTAAAAAATGCAAGGTCATGCATTTGGGCTGCAGTAATACAAGGGATCAATATAGTATAAGGGGTGAAGTACTTTTGTCCACTAAAGAAGAGTGGGACCTAGGCGTGGTTGTGTCTGATGATCTTAAAGCAGCTAAACAGGTAGAAAAGGTGACGGCAAAAGCTAGAAGGATGCTTGGGTGCATAGGGAGAGGAATGGCTAGCACAAAAAAAGGAGGTGATAGTGCCTCATTTAGAGTAGTGTGCAATTCTGGAGACCGCACCTTCAAAAGGATGTGAACAGGATGGAGTTGGTGTAGAGGGTGGCTATTAAAATGGTTAGTGGTCTTCATTATAAAACATATGAGGACAGACTTAAGGATCTTAATATGTACACCTTAGAGGAAAGGTAGGATAGAGGTGATATGATTGAGATGTTTAAATATCTCCGTGGCATAAATGTGCAGGGGGAGAGCCTCTTTCGACTGAAAGCAAGTTCTGCTACGAGGGGGCATGGGATGAGGGTGAAAAGGGATAAATTCAGGAGTGATATGCAGAAATATTTCTTTACGGAAAGAGTGGTGGATCCGTGGAATAGTCTCCCAGTGGAGGTGGTAGAGATGAGGACAGTATCTGAATTTAAAAATAGCATGGGACAAACAGAGGATCTCTAAAGGAAAAAAGGGGACTGTTGTAGTTGTTGATATGGAAGGACAGACTAGATAGGCCATGTGGTCTTTTTCTGTCATAATTTTTCTATGTTTCTATGAGAACCTCTGTCCACATAGCTGTACCAGGGCAGCTCAGCTTGGTACTCAAAACAACAGGAGATAAAGTGACATGCCCACGGTCACCATGAATGTCAATGAAAGAATGAGATTTGAATCTTGACCGCATTGGTTCTTAGCCCATTGCTCTAATCAGATGGAGTATTTGCTCACTAGATTTCTACTTTTGCCAATAGGTCATATCAGCTGCTCAGTTTTGTAAACTGGTCTTTTCACATTTTTATGAATGGGACCAGCACCTAGCCCATTTTGGAGGTCACTAGCAGGCCCAGTTACATTTCTGAAATAGCAAACTCCTTCCAGCCCCTTTCCCCACCCACCTGTCTCTGCAAAACCTCCTGACGACAGCAGCTCTAGAAAACATGGCAAAAGTCTGAATACAAGAGAACAGATCTTAAGTGGAACACCTTCTTCCTTTGTCTTTGTTCTGCCTTGTCATGCTTCAATTTCTATTCACTGTGAAAGATGACAACTTAGCTATGGCTGTGCACACAAGCATGCTGAATGCACACCCAGCAGAAAAGGCTGGCAGGTACTTTAGGTCTTCCATGTTAATCAGTGACTTTCTGTTGATGGCCTGCTCCAGGATGCCCAACTGTGGACTCCTATAACAGTTTTAATTGAAGCTGGGCAAGGGTTGCTGCTCTGAGAGGATAAACACCGAGACATCTAGTTGCCTGTCACCATCTTGTTTTTCTGCCCTATTCCTGAACTTTTAAGGGTTTAGGGAAGAGAGATAAATAATTACCTGATAAATGTCAACAGGAAGACTTTGATGGCTTCTGTCTTTAACATGTGTTGTCCATGAGCAGGGGTGCTTCCCATTCAAGTCAGTCCCCCTAAAGATGCAGGAGATTATGGGTTTGCTGCAAATTCAAGACCTCTGGTCTTCTAACACCTGCATCTTTAAGGGACTTACTCAGATAGCACATCACTCAGCTGCTAGAGCTGCATTGCTCTTCCTCACATGTTGCCTGACTGACCAGTCACCACCAGGAAGAGCGGAAGATGCCAAACAAAGTTAGCAGGGTTTGTGAAACTGGGAGGGTTCCTAGGTGCCCATTAAAGAACCAGAGGGAACTCACCATAGCCAACACTAATCACCAGCTGCCCTCCCCCTCTCTCGCCTCCCATCCCAGTCTTTAATATTTGGTTTTACTGAGGTTTACTGGGGAGTCCATGGAGCTGATGGCAGTTTTCAGAAATATTTCCAGACATCCACAGGCTTTGCTGCCAGTTAAGGTACATTAAATGCTGATGATGCAATCCCTGGGCCAGGAATGCTGGTAATTTGGAAAGAAAGAAAACTAGGTAGATAGAACATTTAACATTTGTCAGGGGCATTACATGGAAAATGATTCTGTTTTAAGAAGTCCTGATGTTGTTTTGGTTTTTTTGGTGGGGGGGGGGGGGTTGATATAACAACTATACAGTTCTTAGCTTTCCATCGCAAGTCTGAAGGTAATACAAATTGAATAACATAATCCTAACAAGGTGACAAAATTAAGGATTTTTAATCAATAGCTTCCACTGCACACAGTTGATCACAAAATTTGGTCAGTGAAATGTTTGCACATGGGCTGCAAACCTGCACCAAGCTGCCAATCCTTAGGAGGGAACACGCCCTTACTCTTATTACCTGTGGAAAGTAATCCCCTTCTCTCTTGCTTCCAGGGTGTACCTCGACTTGCAGCCATAAGCAGCACAAGACACTGGCATCTTAAATCTGGTCGTGTAACACAAAAGGAACAACAGTTACCATCGCAAGCTAGTAAAGATTCGTGTTCTCTCCTCTCCCTGCTCCCCATCAAGCACTTATTATTTGATCCCTAAAATCTATTTCTGCTTGACCATACAATCCCCAGCACACTCTTTGAGGGCCTAGTTTAAACATTTTGGTCCAGCAGGTGTCCCCTCTTTAAAAGGTATTCATACACCAAGACGGCCAATGTAACCTGTCAGACTGATGGACCCTGTTCACTACAAAATCAGGTTCTAAGCAACTGGCACCTGAAAAGGGTCTTGTGTGCTGTGCTATATACCAAGAGAATCCAGGAAAGCCAATCGCATATTAACATATCTTGCATAGTGAAAAAAAAAATTCTATCCTGAGTAGCCTTTTCCTGCCTGCTCGCAACACCCTCTTCCCATGCTTAATATTATCAGCAATGAAATGTGTCCAGTCTGTTTTCAAAATGTACCTCTCAAAGTCACTTTGATTCATTCTGATTGTGGACTGTTGGAGAAAACAGCCCTGGCTGTCAATTTAATCTTTAGCATTTTCATTGTATACTCCTTGGCTTTACTATTTTGCTAAATCTTGACTAATTCCTTTTACTGCAAGGATCAGAGGATTTCAGAATCATTAACATTCAATACAGAGCTCTCAGGAAAGTCAAAGAAAGCCTTTATGCACATGCAAGATGGATATTAGAAGCAGGGCCATCTAATTTAACAAATGCTTTGTTTGAACTTAAGAGTTGAATGCCTGCATTCTTTCAGCAAGTAGCCTGGAATCTAGTCAGGTGAGAATCCTCCTCATCTGCATACTTAAATCTCTCTCATATCATATCCTCTTCAGTAATAAGCTGTGGAGCAGAATTCATATTCGTGAGAACATACAGGAAGCCTGCTGAATGGTTGGGGACAGAGGAATTGTCTAATCAATCAGCAGGAATTTGGTGAATTTATTTATGGACAAAATTGGAAAGCTGCAAGCCTCTCTTTCCAGTTTTTGGAATCAATTGCAAACTGACTTTGATATATCCTTATGTTTCTACATCATCCCTGTGGGCATGCCCAGTGGTGGGCTAGATCCGTTTTCCTTTGCCACTCAGAATGAGGTAGAGGATTTTGTTCACTTGTTGAAACCTTCCAGGTGTTCATTAGACCCTTTTCTGGTGGTGTTTGCAAAGGAGTGTCTGTGGGCAACTGTCCTGCTCTTGACTAATACTGTGAATTTGTCTTTGTTGGAGGGTTGCTTCCCTAGTGAGTTGAAATTAGCAGTAGCTCATCCTTCTTAAATGAGGTGGGATCAGATTTTGATAATCCCGCTTCTTATTGACCTGTGTCCAATCTGCTATTTGTGGGAAATGTTCATGAGAACGTAGTGTTCTCTAGATTATCTTATTTTCTATTCACTCAGGCTTTCGTAGAGGGTACAGTAAGGAGACCATGCTAGTCTCCTTGCTGGATACACTTTGGGTGGACGCTGATGAAGGCTCTGATTTTTTTGACGATTATGTTAGACTTCCTCTCTGCTTTTGATCTAGTACATCATTCAGTATTACCAAATAGATTACGCACAGAAGGTGTCCAAGGGGAGGCCTTGCAATGGTTGTATTCATTTCTGTAGGACCCAAAAGGAGATTTGGAAGTGGGAATATTGCAATCCTGCAATGTTATGGAGTCAGCTGCTCAGGGGTCAATGTTGTCCCCTTTACTCGTAATGTTTATCTGAATCCCTTAGTCTCTGTAATATTGAAATCTGGCATTCGGTGTTTTATATCTATATATAGATAGATAGATAAATATAGATATGACTTTCAGCTTGCTGTGGAGGTGGATCAAGGCCATCAACCAGTAATACCGCAGAAAAATTAATGTTTGGAAATGTGAAAATCCAGGGCCTAGTTCTGATGTAATGGTAACGGCACAAGAGTGTTGGTTGACCTTAGTCCCACTATATAGAATTTGGGTATGCTGTAGGATGAGGTTCTGACTTTTGGGGCCCAAATTTCCACAGCGGTCCATTCCTCTTGTACAGCTTTGCACCCGTTACAGAGAGTGAGATCTTTCTTGTGACCAAAGGACTTGGCACTTCTTGTCCATTAAGCGTCACTACTGTAATGGGCTGTATTGTGGTCTTTCCCAGCGGCAGTTGCAGAGGCTACAACTAGTCCACAATGCAGCAGTTCGTCCTATCTGGGTTAAAAAGGCATTATGATGACATGACATTGATTCTGGATCTTGATGCACTGATTGCCTGTGGCTTTTTGAGTGCAGTTTAGTATTTAAAGGGCTATATATAGAAGAACTAGAGCATTTGCGATGTCTTCTGTCCACACATGTGCCAGTTTGATCACTTCGTTCTTCCCAGAAGGCCTTGTTGCAAGTGTCATGAGTGCCGAAGTTAGAGGTGATGTGCCAGAGTGTGTTTTCCTATGTAGCACCTAATCTATGAAATGCCCTCCCATTACAGCCCTGGCAGGAAAAGGACTACCTTGTTTTTTAAAACCAGGTTAAGGCCTAGTTATTTGTCTAGGCATTTGGGTCTTCCCCTTTTGTTCAGTCTGCTAATAGGAAATGGTAGGATGGACTAGGTAATTTTTTATATTTGTAAAAGAGGGGAAGCTTGTTTCCATTGTATATTAATATGTTGCAAGGGTGGGATTAACTTTGATTATCATTATTTTTTAAATATTTGTACCATGCCTCGAACCTTTTGAGTAGGCAAATAATTAAGTGTCAAAAATAAATAAATATGAACATTTCTGCTATGGCCCTGTGAACACTGTATTTCACACAAGCCACCTAAACTGGGATTTGAGTCGGTAGCCCAGAGATGAAAAACTGTAACTATTCTTCTTAGCCATCCTGCTCCCACTTGTTAAATAAACACAACCTAATTTATTGGCAGAGGCATGAAAATCTTCCTCATCAGCTATATAAATTAGCTATGCTCTTGTACCCAGTGTCTGACCTCACTGCTTGTGATGCAGGGTACAAGCTGGTTTCACCCAGCACATCAGGAAAATGTATTGTAGTTAGTGTTTAATGGTTATAAGCTGCTGTGGACGAGCCTTGTTAGGCCTGAAAGCAATCTATAAGTATTTTAAAATAAATATAAAAAGCTCAGAATTTTATTGTTGATTTACTGCACTATCTCCATTCAACTAAAGGTGTTTCTGGAAGTGCGACATTGAAAAAGCAAAAATGTTAAACAAATGCTTCTGTTCTGTTTTTACTAAAGAAAATCCTGGAGAAGGACCACATGTGATTGACAAATATACAAATGGGAATAGAGTAGATACTACACCATTCACAGAAGATGGTGTGTTTGAATAGCTTGCAAAACTGAAGTGGGCAAGGCCATGGGACCGGATGGGATACATCCTAGGATACTGAAAGCTCAGAGGTTCTTGCAGGGCCTTTAAAGGATGTTTTTAATAAATCTTTGGAGACAGGAGAAGGGCTGATGTGGTACCTCTTCACAAAAGTGGTAATAGGGAAGAAGTGACAAACTACAGGCCTGTAAGCCCTACTTCGGTGGCGGGGAAAAGTAATGGAAGCGCTCCTGAGAGGAGGGATAGGGAAGATATGATTCAGACCTTTAAATACTTAAAGAGAATTAATGAACAAACAAACCTCTTCCAGAGACGGGGATGCTGTTAAACTAGAGGGCATAACATGAAGCTGCAAGGGGGTAAATTGAAAGGCAATGTCAGGAAATACTTTGTCATTGAAAGGGTGATGGATGCTTGGAATGCGCTCCCGATGGAAGACAGAATTCAAAATGGCATGGGACAGGCACAGTGGATCCTTTTGAAGCAACAGGATAAAATCAAAATAAACTTAACTATCTCTTATATCTCAACAAATAGGAGTAATCTGCATGAAGCAGTGGGTATACCCTTAAAAAAAGGCATGGGGAGGGATGACCTGCATAGAGCGGCAGGGGCACCTACTCTTGTCACCTTGTTGGGCAGACCAGATGGCCCATGCCGGTCTTTATTTGCCGTCATATACTGTTACTATATGGTCTTTTTCTGCCGTCATGTTTCGATGTTTCTTACTTTTATCATGTTTAAACTTACTCATACAAATCCCACTTATTTTCGGTGGAGGAAGTACGTGTCCTCCTGACATGGGCTTAGGTCTGACAGGAAATCTAGGAGGCAGTGAAAGTTGTGTGATCGGTTTTATGAACGATGCCTTCCTGGCAGTCTGGGTGTTTCTAATTTGCTCCTCTTGCCACTGGCACCAATCTGCATCACAGGAGGGAGAGGATCCAAGTGTAAGCAGAATCCTGTCAATCACATTATGGAAGAGGAAGAAAAAGCCTCCATAACCTTTCCATCTGGGCTGCAGGGGGGAGAATGGGACAGAGATGGAAGGGGAGACTGAGGACTTAAGAAGCTGGGTAATATCCCTTGCACCGGCAATGATTGGCAGGACAAGGCCTCTCAGTTAGAGTCCGAGAACACCACTCTTAATAGACTGTCTAGATATACTGCTAACCCAGATAGGAGTTATGGCTGTCATATTAATGCAGTTGCTTCCGACATCACTTCCAATACGCCAGGAAGTGCTGCAGACTCAGGTATGGAGACATCTCCTGCTCTGCATCCTGAAGTGTGTGTGTGGGGGCGCTCTACTCTAGTAAGTTACCAGATGTCCCCAAGTTTTGGGATTGTCTGCAATTTTAAAACTGTGTCCCTGATTCCCATCTGTTTGGTAGCCTTCTGTCTCTGATTTCAGCAATGGGGACAAAGGGGGGATAGAAAAACATTATTTCCATTATCTTTGTATTTTGTACAGTATTGGGGAAATGCATCACTGTTTCTATTTCTCTGTCAATTTGTCTGCTTGGAAGCAATGTTGTTGTTGTCATGGAATGGATAGATGGAGGAGCAGGGTAATGATTCCTCTTCCCTCCTCTATGCCTTGTTGCTCAAGCCTGTAACCAAGATGTCCCTTTCCCCCTCCCCCCCCAATGTGCACTTCAGATGTGTCCCAAATCTGCCTGCAAAAAATCTGGTAACCTTATACTCTAGCTAATTCACCCTAGTTCTCGACCGGTCAACATGCTCTAGTTGACTACTTACCTGGGTTGTAGGATGGGCAATTTTCAAAAGGCTGCTTACTCTTTTAAATAAATAATGACAGTGATGAAAGTGTTTGAAACTAATCAGAGAAAGTATTATTTCACTCAATACAAAATCACACTGCAGAGGATGTAGTCATGGTAGTAGTATAGCTGAGTGTAAAAAGGGTTTAGTCAAGTTCCTGGAGAAAAAAAAAACAACAACAACAACAACCAATGAACCATTATTAGGCAAGGAAAGGGAAAGCCATTGCTTAGCCACAGGCATGGGCAGTAAGAAATGGATCTATTCTTTAGAAGCCTACCAGATGGGGGAGGAGTGGCCTAGTGGTTGGGGCAAGGTATCACAGGCCAGAAAGTCAGTGGTTCAAATCCCACTAGAGGACAGCAACCTTGGGCCAGAAGGACTGAGGCTTCTAGTCCCACAGGTGGTCTTGGGCAAGCCACTTAACCCTCCATTGCCCATGTTCCCTGTAAGTATTAGTATATGTGTCTCATATCCCCTCGTGTCCCTGTAAGTATTAGTATATGTGTCTCATATCCCCTCGTGTTAAATGTATCCCCCAGGTGAAATGCAGGATATAAATGCAGCTAAATAAATAAGATATTTTCTGGTAACACGGATGGCCACTGTCAGAGGCAGGATGATGAACTCGATGTACCTTTGATCTGTCCTAGCATTGCACGTTACGAGAGACATTATGGGTCATGACAAAAAGGACAATGATACAGATTATAATAAAGCCCAATTGAAATGCAAGACAGGAGGAGATTTATTTGCACGATGGCAAAAACAAAAATACCCATTTTGTAATTAAAACAATAAAGGAGAATTGAACTATAACGGCATCCTCAAGCCATTAACCAATATCCTCAGAAGCAGGAAGAATGCAAGGCTGCTGTCCCATGCTGCACTCACTCTTCAGCAATAGGACTGCACTTTCCAGCGATATTAAACCTGCACTTTAAAGCTAAAACCTCAAGAATAAGAACACATCTAAAGATAAAGTGAAAATAAACTATTGAAAATACAATTACGTACCTTTTGCAACTAATGCGAGATCTATGCACTTTACCAACCACAAGATGGCCGCCAAGCTAAGGCCGCTGAAAGAAGCCACTGTTCCTACAGGGCTTCATTCCCGGCGTAAAGATGGCGCTGTGACGTTCCTCATCTCAGCCTATAAGCATCTGTCATCCTAACGCAGCCAGCCAATGGATCGTCCCGGTCTTAGAGAGAGCGGTTCCCCTTTGTGTGGCCGAACGTGACGTAAAGGAAGGGGCCGGCCTCTAGTTTTGGCGGTTCGGGCTTAAGTCGTGCAGCTGGAAGGCGCCGAGAGATCGTGGCCGGTGTGTGGGCTGGGGTAGGTGTGGGTTCGGGGGGTGATAGTCCTCGAGGGACCTGTGGAAAGGAAAGGGGCCGGGTCCCCGGGGGTGACCTCTGGGAACATGTCTGTGGTGGGCACAGCTTCCTTCGTCCCTGCTTTAGTGGGAAAACGTCTAGGAGGGTTCTTTCTGTTTTCTGGACCTGCAGGCCCAGGGGCGGCCCAAGTGTGATGCGGGGACTCATTTGCATAAGTTTATTTTCTTTTAAGGTGTATATGTTGCTCCTCTGAAAATTTAGGCGACTTTTAAAGGAGCCCTTCACAAGCCTCTCGTTTGCCCTGGCAATGACTTAGGGGCATATTTACTAAATATTAATGTGCGTAGGAATCACAAAGCCCCAAACCCTACCTATCACAATAAGGCACCACTGTAAATATTAAAACAATGCAGCAAAACATAACACAAACCAGTTCAAGTAAATAGTTATCTGTAAAAAGTTCGGCCTAACCTCTTTGTATCCTAAAGGCCTGCATGCAGTGTTCAGAATTGTTTATAATGATGTTCACTGTCAAAGTTCATGGATTTCCTTGTAAACTGCCTTGATCACATGGATAAAGCAGTATATAAGCAGTATATCTTTTGATGATCCAATCTCTTATGTCCTTTCACTTATATATATATATAGTTTATCCTGTTCTGTATTGTCTCACATTGTTTAGACAATATATTCTGTCTAGTTAATTACTTCATTCTTCAATACATATGCTGTTTTGTTATTCATTATACTTATAATATGATGTTCCTTGTAAAACTTGCTTTGTTATTGTTCACTGTAAACTGCAACTGAACTCTGGAAGATGCGGTATATAAATGTGTATAAATAAATAAAATAAAAATATAAAACACAAATAAAATAAATACATCTCAGAGAATACCAATTCATCTCCTACTGTGGTAAGAGAACAAGTACCTCAGTTCCGTTACATGTACAAAACATAGTCTAGTCCGTCACTAAACATTGAACAAAGGATCACAATTTAGAAATATGTTGTTGTTGTTGTTAAGTGTAGTCGCGTCTGTCAATTCATGGTGACCCTCTGGATAGTTGCCCTAAATTGTGTTGGGTCTTCAGTCAGACTACTAGTTGTTGACAGACTGGTACCCGTAGCTGCTGTTATTGTATCGATCCATCTCATTACTGGCCTTCCTCTTTTGCATTGATCTTCTATCTTGCCAAGTATGATGTCTTTCTCTAATGATCTCTCTCTTCACATGATGTTTCCAGAGTATGAAAGTCGAAGTTTTGTCATTTGAGCTTCTAAAGAAAGCTTAGGTTTGATCTCCTCTAGTACTGACTGGTTTGTTCTTCGGGCAGTCCATGGTATACACAGTATTTGCCACCAGCACCATAATTCAAAGGCATCAATTTTCTTCCTGTCTGTCTTTTTCACTGTCCAGCTTTCACATCCATATGATGTTCAAGCCATGGTATTTTCAATAACAAGTCAAATCTTTGTATAGAGAGAGAGACACATCTCTGCTCTTGGGAATCTTGTCTAGGTCTTTCATAGCCATTCTGCCAAGAGCAATGCGTCGTCAGATTTCTTGTCTGCTTGTTGATTCTTTATTGATAATTGATCCAAGTAGGTTAAAGTTGTTCACGATTTCAATTTCTTCTCCTTCAATGATGAACCTGTTGATTTTGCAAGTTGTCATGATCTTTGTCTTTACATTAAGGTGCAGGCCCATTTTGATTGTGAGAAGCAGATGTCTCAGATCATCTTCACTTTCAGCCAGTAATTTTTATTTTATTTATTTATTTAACTGTATTTATATCCTGCTTTTCACCAGGTCAAAGTGGTCAGTTGGGGGATACATTTAACACGAAGGGATATGACACACATACGCTAATACTTACTTACAGGAAACATGGGCAATGGAGGGTTAAGTTGCTTGCCCAAGACCACAAGGAGTGCCTGTAGGATTAGAAATCCCAGTCCCTCTGGCCTGAGATTGCTGTCCCCGGGTGGAACTTGAATCCCCCGCCCTCCGGCCTGAAGTACCTTGTCCTAACCACTAGACCACTCCTCCCAGTAATGTGGTATCATCAGCATAGCGAAGGTTGTTTGAGTCTTCCACCAATCTTCACACCTCTGTTGTCTTCATACAAGCCTGCTTCTCTGATGATTTGTTCTGCATATAAATTAAACAGGTAGAGAGAAAGTATGCAGCCTTGTCTTACGCCTTTGCTTATTTTAAACCATTCTATTTCTCCTTGTTCCATTCGAACTGTTGCTTCATGATCAATATACAAATTGTGCAACAGCACGATCAGGTGTTCTGGTATACCCATGATTCTTAATGTGGCCCAGAGTTTCCCATGATTTACACAGTCAAAAGCCTTGCTATAGTTGATAGTCATGTGCCTACCAGGCTCTTCAGCCAGCAGGAATACAAACCAAGTTGTTGAAATACTTAGCGCAAAAAGTGAGCACTCCAAACCAGATGTTATTATCCACTTGGGCACAAATGACCTGGCTAGAAACAGTGCCTCTACAGCTCAAAAGGACTTCCAATCTCTGGGAGAGAAACTCAAGCCCATTGTTAACACTGTTGCATTCTCAGAAGTTCTACCTGTTCTTGGTAAGGGGACAAAAAGGCTGCATCGCATTAACAACTTTAATACATGGCTCCAGACCTGGTGCAAACAAGAAGGATTCAGATTTATTGGCAACTGGGACAATAGATGGACCAACAAGGGACTATACTGTGCTGATGGACTACATCTCTCTGTCGCAGGGAAAAGAAACCTAAGTGAAAAATTCAGGCAGTATGTGGATATGCATTTAAACTAGGAAAAGGGGGTGACGGATGTGGAAGGTCAACATCTGCATGCCACCCCCTGCAAAAGCAGAACAACATCAGAAACAGCCATACTCTTAAACCACACATCAAAAACAAGTGGGAAGAAATGGGCAGAATAAAATCAATGCAAAATACACACAAGCCAGGTAAATGCTGGAAAGCAATGAGCACAAATGCTCGAAGCTTAGCCAAAAAATTCCAGACCTGGAAGCCCTAATGGTGGAAACGGATTTGGACATCGTGGCCGTTACGGAAACATGGTTTAATGAATCGCATGATTGGGATATAGCCATAGCTGGCTATAATCTATTCAGAAGAGACAGAGAAAATGGAAAAGGAGGAGGAGTAGCCTTGTATGTCAAAAGCAGTATTAAAGCTACTGAAATGCAGGGAACATGGGGGAAAGAAGAAGCGCTCTGGATTGCGTTGGAAAGAGGAGATGGCACTCTCATCCATATTGCTGTAGTCTACAGACCTCCGACTCAAATTGAAGAGAGAGATAACGAATTGATTATAGATATTGCCAAGATTTATTTATTTATTTATTTATTTAACATTTTTATATACCGCACTATTTATTATCAGCGCGGTTTACATAGAACTACAAAACATCAGATAAGATAAGATACATATATCTGTTTTTACATGGAACAGGAAGAAAAACTTGGAAAACAGGGGTAATTGTAACACAGGATAATAGAACTTGAACTATATACATATGATAGTAATATTACTTGAAAAAGTATCATGTTAGATAGGGATGGGATTGGAGCTGTTTAGATGAACTTGTGTTATTGTGTTCTCTGGAAAGTATATGATGAAAAGGTGATGCTTCAAGGCCTTTTTGAACTGGGGGATATCAGAGATGGCCCTAATGTGTGGTGGGAGGGTATTCCACAGTTTTGGAGCACATAAGCTGAATGATCGGTTCACAGTTGCAGAGATAGCAGCAAAGGGGGAAGATAGCAAAGATAGCAGCAAAGGGGGAAGCGATCATATTAGGTGACTTTAATCTACCTGATGTGGATTGGATTACTCATTCTGCACATCTGGAAAGAAGCAAAAAAATTGTGGATGCTCTCCAAGATGCATTACTTAGACAAATGGTGATGGAACCAACCAGGGAAAGCTCAACGCTGGATGTAGTGCTTACCAACAGTGATAACATGTCAAATGTCTGCGTGAGTGCCCCTGTGAGCAACAGCGACCATCACACGGTGTGGTTTGAGATAAAAGCCATGGTACAGGCCAATCATAGCAAGCTCAAAGTCCTAAACTTCAAAAACACTGACTTCAATAAAATGGCCGAGTACTTAAAGGAGGAGATGACGGGGTGGAAGAAGATAAGGGAAGTGGAATTGCAATGGACTAAACTAAAGGCGGCAATAAAAGGAGCAACAGATAAATATGTAAGAAAAATAAATAAAAACAAGAGGAGAAGGAAACCTATTTGGCTTTCCAAAGAGGTGGCTGCGCAAATAAAGGCAAAAAACACAGCTTTTTCAAAATTCAAAAGCTTGCAAACAGAAGAACACAGAAATGAATACAGGATCCAACTCAAAGAGTCTAAAAGAGTAATAAGGATAGCAAAATCAAAGGCAGAAGAAAAAATGGCTAAAGATGTTAAGGGTGGCAACAAAACTTTCTTCAGGTATATTCAGGAAAGGAAGAAGATCAGAGTTGGAATTGCAGGACTCAGAAGTGCTGGGAAAGGACTCATGGAAAGTGACACTGAAAAAGCGAAATTGCTAAACAAATACTTCTGCTCTGTTTTTACTAAAGAAGATCCTGGAGATGGACCAGCTGTGACTCCCAAATATAAAAATAGGACTGAAGTAGATACCACACCATTCACAGAAGATGAGGTGTTAGAACAACTTTCTAAACTGAAAGTGGACAAAGCCATGGGACCGGATGGGATACATCCCAGGATACTGAAAGAGCTCAGAGAGGTTCTTGCAGGACCGTTAAAGGATGTCTTCAACAGATCCTTGGAAACAGGAGTGGTTCCTCAGGACTGGAGAATGGCTAATGTTGTACCTCTACACAAAAGTGGTGAGAGGGAGGAAGTGTCAAATTACAGGCCCGTGAGCCTTACCTCGGTGGCAGGAAAAGTAATGGAGGCGCTCCTGAAAGAGCGAATAGTGAACTTTCTCAAAACCAACAGGTTGCAAGATCCCAGGCAACATGGTTTTACCGAAGGACGGTCTTGCCAAACAAATCTGATTGAGTTCTTTGATTGGGTGACCAAGGAACTAGATCTGGGGCATGCAATGGATGTCATCTATCTGGATTTCAGCAAAGCCTTTGATACTGTTCCTCATAGGAGGCTTGTCAATAAACTCAGTAGCTTGGGGATGGGTCCCAAGATAGTAAACTGGATTTGAAATTGGTTGACTGACAGACAACAGAGGGTGATGGTACATGGAGCTCACTCGGATGAGAGGAAGGTGATTAGCGGGGTGCCTCAGGGTTCGGTCCTGGGCCCGGCACTGTTCAATATATTTGTGAGTGATATTGCTGAAGGACTGAATGGAAAGGTCTGTCTTTTTGCAGATGACACAAAAATTTGCAACAGAGTGGACTCCCCAGAGGGAGTGGATAACATGAGGAAAGATCTACAAAAGCTGGAAGACTGGTCTAATGCTTGGCAACTACGATTTAATGTGAAAAAGTGCAGTGTCATGCACTTGGGTAGCAGAAATCCAAGGGAAAAGTACACAATAGGGGGTGAGAGGTTGGTATGCACGGTTCAGGAGAAAGACCTTGGTGTGATTATCTATCCTTCCAATGTAAATAGATTATGTATATAGTTGACCCTGTTTTCCATGTTTATACTCCTGTTCGATGTAAACCTGACAGCTTGTTGTTATGGTCGTTAAGTTATAATGTAAACCGCACTGATGCTAAATAGCGCGGTATATAAGAAACTGTAATAAATAAATAAATAAATAAATCTCTGATGATCTCAAGGTGGCAAAACAGTGCGACAAGGCGGTGGCAAAAGCCAGGAGGATGTTGGGCTGCATTCAAAGAGGGATTACCAGCAGAAAGGAAGAGGTACTTATGCCACTGTACAAGTCACTGGTGAGGCCTCACTTGGAATACTGTGTTCAGTTTTGGAGGCCATATCTTGCAAAAGATGTAAAAAGACTGGAAACTGTTCAGAGAAAGGCGACCAAAATGATTTGGAGCCTGCGTCAGAAGCCTTATGAGGAGAGACTTGAAGACCTAAATATGTACACTTTGGAGGAAAGGAGGGACAGGGGAGATATGATTCAGACCTTTAAATACTTAAAGAGAAATGATGAACAAACAAACCTCTTCCAAAGACGGGGAAGCTGTAAAACTAGAGGACATAACATGAAGCTGCAAGGTGGTAAATTGAAAGGCAATGTCAGGAAATATTTCTTCACTGAAAGGGTGGTGGATGCTTGGAATACCCTCCCGATGGAAGTGGTGAGGGCAAACACGGTGATGGAATTCAAAACGGCATGGGACAAACACAGTGGATCCCTTTACAGCAACAGGATAAAAGCAAAATAAACAGTACCATC
Organism: Ichthyophis bannanicus; assembly: GCA_033557465.1. Taxonomy (NCBI): domain Eukaryota; kingdom Metazoa; phylum Chordata; class Amphibia; order Gymnophiona; family Ichthyophiidae; genus Ichthyophis; species Ichthyophis bannanicus. Next base: position 19,498,047 of record CM066038.1, on the reverse strand, counting down.
TAACTTCTGAACTATCTAGCATCTGAACAAATAAGGGTGTCCTACATGGAGTGGTGGGTTCACCCCTAAACAGAAACAAAAACATGGGGAGGGGTGGCCTGCACAGAGCGACAGGTGCACCTACCCTTGCCATCTTGCTGGGCAGACTAGATGGACCATGCTGGTCTTTATCTGCCGTCACTTACTATGTTACTATGTTACTATGATAAAGCACAAATAGATATCCTTTTTGGTATTCTTTAGTCTTTTCAAGGATCCATGTCGCATCCACGATGATGTCTCTTATTCCTCGCCCTTTCCTGAACCCTGCTTGCACTTCAGGTAGTTCTTGTTACATGTATGATTGTAGTCTCTTTTGAATAATATTCAGTAGAATCTTGCTGGCATGTGGGATCAGAGCGATTGAGCGATAATTTCCACAGTCAGTTGTATCACCTTTCTTTAGTATTGGCATAAACACAGATCTTTTCCAGTCGGCCATGATGTTTATTATTTATTTATTTATTTATTAACAATTCTTATATACCGCACTATTAGACATCAGCGCGGTTTACATTGAACAAAAAACATCCGACAATTTACATATGTCTGGTCAATTACATTTAACAGGAGATATAAACTTGGGAAATAGGGGATGTTGTCTTCCATATTTCTTGGCAGAGCCTTGTAAGTACGGTAACAGCTGCATCAGATTGCTATAATACGTCTATGGGAATGCCATCAATGCCTAGTGCTTTGTTCTCTGATAAGGCTTTCAATGCTGCTTCAACTTCCTCTTTCATCACCAATGGTTCCGGATCATAAGGTACAGGTTGAAATGGCTGTTCCTTATCGTTCCTCCAGTTCAGTCCTCTACATCTGGGTTGTCAACCTCCTCCTGCAGCTGGAGACTGGTATGTCAAACTTATGACATCACTGGATATAGCCTGCTGTGCTCTCTCTCTCCTTCCAGTGTTACCAGTCTCCATGCAGCAGGAGGACGTTGTGAGCCCAGCAGAGAGCTCACTGGAGTGACAGATAAAGGAGAGTGTAGGAATAGTCTAGTTGGGGTTCTTAAAAACAAAACAAAAAAAAACAAATTATAGGTGAAGAAGAGTATACCTTGTGGAGTTCTGTATCTTTAAAAAAAAAAAAAAAAGACGCAATTTTTTTTTTTTTTTACATACCGGGATCAGGCGAAGTAATTGAGATAGGGGAGTTTTTCATCTCACTGCCTTTCAGCCACCTTCCCCCGGATCTATCCTGGACGGGGGTGTGGGGTGGTAATCGGGGGCTCTCTCCCCCCGGACATTACGGGGGAGAGCTCCTGGTGTCTTTCCTGTGCTCTGCCAGGCCGCAAATGCGCTTTTGACGGCTCTGGAGAGCAGGAGCGCGGCGGCCGTTTGCCTGAACAGGCTGCCCCGATCTGGTGCCGGCATTCCCGTTCGGGCTCGCAGACACTGCAGACCTGACCGGTAAGCATAGAACCGGGGCAGGCAGATCGTCTGGTGGGAACCCTCACCGCAGGGGTGCAAGCGGTTTGGCGCCTTTTTTCCTCTGCCTGGCTTTCCGGCGGCCATTTTAACTGGTGCGGAGGACCGCGTGGCAGTGCTGCGGTCCGGCCTCTTAGTAAGTACGCCGGCTTGCTTTTCGGGGGTAGCGCCTCCCGGGGTAGCTGGGGGGTGTTTTGACTTTGTTTTGACTTTCTTTTATTTTTGTTTTCTTTTGCTGTAGTTTTTCCCGCGATCTCAGGATTCGGCGGGGGAGGGGGGTGAGAGATAGCCCTTAGCACGAGGCAGTGACTGGGGCTGTTGGCAGGCTTCTCCCTACACAGCACAGGTACGTCTGGTTTTTAGGGTCCCCGGGCTAGCAGAGTTTTCCTTTTGGGTGGCTTCTGGGTCCAGGGGTAAACGCCGGGAGTTTTATGGCGGGGAGGCCACAGTGTGCAGTCTGTGGCACCCGTAGGGGCACAGTAGCTGAATCTGGCGTGTGCTTCTCTGTCTTCCACGGTGGAACAGCTCATGGAGGTTAGGGAGGAGTCAGAGCCCCCGGGGGTGCCGTTGGTGATCCTGGCGGCGCCTCCTCCAGATCCAGGCCAGGAAGCTTCTGTGGAGGAACAGACGGGGCCCTCGGCTCCGTTATTGGAGCGGCAGCCGGAGACCTTGACGGAGATTTCCCCCGAGTTTGTCTTAATGTTGCACAAGGCCTTTTGTTTGCGGCACCAGAGTCGCCTAGCGGAGGCTGGACATAGTGCGCTGTCTGCTACGCAGTTCTCTGCGGGCGAAGTGCTAGAGGGTCCCCCGGCCCCGAAAAAAGCTAGGGCCAGGGCATCCTCGGCGTTGGACACTGACTGGCCGGAGTCGGACGAGCCAGATTGGGAGACTGAAGCAGGGGCTCAGGACCTGGAGGAGGGTGAGATCCTGGAACCCGAGGAGCAGTCTAAGATCATTCGTCTTTTTCGGAGAGAGGAGCTTCCAGCGCTCATCACGGAGTCCCTTCAGGTGCTCAATCTGACGGCTCAGACGTCTGCGGAGGACGACGTGGAGGACTCTCTTATTCAAGCGGTGCGGCAAACGCAGGTGGTGTTTCCGCTGCACAAGGTGGTCGATAAAATGATCCAGGAGGAATGGAACCAGCCGGAAGCGGGGCTTAGAGGCGTCCGCACTATGGCTAGGCTTTATCCGTTAGCGGATAAGGATAAGGAACGGTTTAAAACACCACGGGTTGATGCGGTGGTGTCCGCGGTTACTAAGAAAACTACCATCCCGGTAGAGGGTAGTGCAGCTTTGAAGGACGCGCAGGACCCTAGGGTGGATGGTTTTTTGAAGCAGACGTTCGAGGCGGACTCTCTCGTGCTACAGGCGTCCATCTGCGGGGCCTGGGTTGCGAGGGCGTGCTTGCGCTGGGTTTCAGCAGTTACGTCGTTCGCCTCCGTTGGATCTCAGTGAGCTCCAGGAGCTCGGGCGTCTGGAGTCCGGTGTGGCTTATTTGGCGGATGTGCATTATGATTTGGTCAGGGTCCTAGCTAATAGCACGGCTTCTGTGGTGGCCGCTCGCAGATCCGTGTGGCTGCGTAATTGGGCAGCAGATGGTTCCTCTAAGTCACGGTTGGGTAAGCTACCGTTTAAGGGGCAGTTACTTTTTGGGGAGGACTTGGATAAGTTAGTGAAGGATCTAGGGGAATCCAAGGCGGGTAGACTCCCCGAAGATAGGCCAAAACAGGGGAAGGTCGGTCAGGCCTTTCGCGGTCAGTTTCGTGACTTTCGCAGATTTCGGGCGTCGAGATATGGCGCCTTTCAGAGGGGCCGTTTTTCCGCCCGCGGTCAAGGATTCAGAGGGTTCCGAGGTGCGACAAGGGGTTTCGCCTCGGGCACCGTGTCCGCAGTTCGTAAGTCGCAATGAGATGAGGCGGGTCCCGGTGGCGGATGCTCCTATCGGAGGGAGGCTTCGGGAGTTTGTCCGCCTGGACCCTCATCACTTCCGACCAGTGGGTCCTCGAGATCATTCAGCATGGTTATGCCCTGGAGCTGGCGAGGCCCGTGCGAGATTCCTTCGTCTTGTCGTCATGCAGGGGGCCGGGGAAAACCCTTGTGGTTCGCGACACTTTGGACCGCCTTCTACGCTTACAAGCGGTGGTGGAGGTACCGAGGCAGGAGTACGGCAAGGGTGGGTATTCCATATATTTCGTGGTGCCAAAGAAAGGCGGGGCGCTGCGGCCTATATTAGACTTCAAGGGGTGAATCGGTGTCTGCGGGTGCCTCACTTCCGTATGGAGACGTTACGGTCGGTTATCGTCGCGGTCCGTCAAGGAGAGTTTCTAACATCTTTAGATCTCATGGAGGCTTATCTGCATATTCCCATCCGAGAGGCTCATCAGCGGCTCTTAAGGTTCGCCTTGCCCTGGGGTCATTATCAGTTTCGGGCATTGCCCTTCGGCCTGGCAACGGCGCTGCGTACTTTCACCAAGATTATGGTGGTGGTGGCGGCGGTGCTGCGCAGGGAAGGTATTCTGGTGCATCCGTATCTCAACGATTGGCTGATTCGAGCAAAGTCGGAGGCGGAGAGCCGGCAGGTGACCAACAGGGTGGTTGAGTTTTTGCAGGGGCTTGGCTGGGTGGTAAATCCAAACAAGAGCAATATGCAGCCGGTGCAGGTTCTCGAGTATCTAGGGGTCCTGTTCGATACTCGCAGGGCGCTGGTCTTTCTACCCCTCAAGAGGGCGCGGGCGCTGCGCAGGTTGGTTCGCTCGTTCTGGGCCACGCCCGCCCCGATGGCGTGGTTCTACCTGTGCGTACTCGGCACAATGGCGGCAACCCTGGAGGCGGTTCCGTGGGCCAAGGTGCACATGCGGCCGCTGCAGAGAGCGTTACTGCGCCGCTGGTCGCATCAGGTAGATTCCCTGAGCAAGAGGTTACCCTGCCCCCTCAAGGTGCGCCGGTCCCTTCAGTGGTGTGGCTGCTTCCGTCGTTGTTGGCCGCGGGCATGTCTCTGGAGCAACCGGACTGGGTTCCGGTGATGAGATGCCAGTCTCTCGGGCTGGGGAGCCCATTGCGGGGGACAGTTTGCACAGGGTTTCTGGTCTCCTCTGGAGTCGATGTGGTCGATCAATCGGTTGGAATTGCGAGCGGTGGCAAGAGCCCTGGAAGCGTTCGAGCGGATGGTGCTGGGGTGTGCCGTTCGAATTCTTTCCGACAACTCGGTGACGGTCGCTTACATCAATCGTCAGGGAGGAACAGGCAGTGCAGTGATGGAAGAGGAATCGGACTTGCTGTTTGCCTGGGTGCAGAGTCGGTTGACGGCTCTTTCAGCGGCGCACATTGCAAGACGAGACAACGTGATGGCGGATTTTTTGAGCAGAGTACGAGTGGATGCCGGGGAATGGGAGTTGCATCCGGACGTGTTTGCACAGATCGAACAGCGTTGGGAGACGCCGATAATGGACTTGATGGCAACCTTTGCTTCGGCCAAGGTTCTGTGGTTTTACAGCAGGAGAAGAGAAAGAATGTCCGAAGGCATAGACGCGCTGTTACAGCGATGGCCGACGTCGGGTCTTCTGTATGCGTTTCCGCCGTGGGCACTGATAGGGCGTGTGGTACAACGGATAGAGGCGTATCCGGGGAAGGTGCTTTTGGTGGCTCCCGACTGGCCAAGGCGTCCGTGGTATGCGGATCTAATGAGGCTACTCGACGGCCGTCCCTGGCGTCTTCCGGCTCGGTCGGATCTGTTGCGTCAGGGTCCGCTTTGCATGCCTCAGGTGGATCGATTCTCGCTTACGGTATGGCCATTGAAAGGGCTCGGTTGAGGAAGAAAGGTTATTCGGCGGCGGTGATTTCTACGTTGCTTCGGGTGAGAAAACGATCTACTTCCTTGGCGTATGTGCGGATATGGCGTATTTTTGAGGATTGGTGTTCGAGGCATCAGATTCGGGCGGCCACAGTCCCAGTGTCTTCCGTATTGAACTTTCTGCAAGATGGCTTTGATAAAGGCCTGGCGGCCAGCTCGTTGCGGGTGCAGTTGGCGGCACTGTCCTGTTATCGCGGCAAGGTTCAAGGGCTGGCGTTAGAGGCGCATGCAGATATCATCCGTTTTCTGCGGGCGGTGGCTAGGCTGCGCCCGGCCCGTCGGACTCTGGTTCCGTCTTGGGATCTTAATCTGGTGTTGGCGGCATTGGTCAAGCCGCCCTTTGAGCCTTTACATTCTGCGTCACTGAAGGATCTTACTCTAAAAGTGGTTTTCTTGGTGGCGATCTGTTCGGCGCGGTGCATTTCCGAGTTACAAGCGTTGTCCTCTAGAGAACCATTCTTGTCCTTCTCGTGGGATAAAGTAGTGCTACGGCCTGTGCCATCATTCTTGCCTAAGGTTGTTTCTCTATTCCATTTGAATCAGTCGGTGTGTTTGTTTGCCTGTTCTAGGTGCCGGAACGAGAGACTCTGAGGATCGTCGTTTCCATCGCTTGGAGAGAGCTTTGCGACAGTATTTGAAATCCACGGCGTCGTTTCGCAAGTCGGATCGCTTGTTCCTGTTGTTTGGGGGCAGGCGTAAGGGCGAGGCGGCATCCAAGGCCTCTATTGCTCGTTGGATTAGGGAGACGATAGCTTCCGCTTACTTGTTACAAAAACGCACTGTACCGGACGGTTTGAGGGCTCATTCTACCAGGGCGCAGGCGTCGTCGTGGGCGGAACATGGGCTGGTGCCGCCGAGTGAGATTTGTCGGGCGGCTACGTGGTCGTCTCTGCATACGTTCAGTAAGCATTACCGGCTTGATGTCGCAGCAGCTGATGATGCTTGTTTTGGGGCAACAGTATTGTGCTCCGGCTGGAAGGGTCCCTCCCGATAGTTACTGCTCTGGTACATCCCAGATGTAGAGGACTGAACTGGAGGAACGATAAGGAAATCATAATTACACTTACCTGGTAATTGTAGTTCCTTGAGTGACGTCAGTTCAGTCCTCATTCCCACCCAGTGATGTTTCAGAGGGAGGACAGCCGGAGGTCGCATGGTCATTTCTACAGGTAAGTCCATTCATCTGTTCCTTAGAGGATGGTGGCTAATAGGTTAGGTGACAGTACGGGGGTGTATTGCCTTCATTGTAACTTGTTATACCGTTTTTAGTGTATTTAAGTTAGATGCAGTTGGCATTTATTGCTACTTATTTGTTGCTCCTTTGAGTCTGCTTTAATAGTTCACACTGGAAGGAGAGAGAGAGCACAGCAGGCTATATCCAGTGATGTCATAAGTTTGACATACCAGTCTCCAGCTGCAGGAGGAGGTTGACAACCCAGATGTAGAGGACTGAACTGTCGTCACTCAAGGAACTACAATTACCAGGTAAGTGTAATTATGATTTGGTCCACTTGATCTTTATCATATAAAAACTCTGTATATTCTTTCCACCTTTTCTTGATCTTCTCAGCACCATTCAATATAGAACCTTGAGCATCTTGTAACATTCCAATTCGAGGCTTGCATTTTTTCTTTAACTCTTGTAGCTTTAGGAAAGCCAATCTTGTTCTTCCTCTAATAGTTTCTGCTTCTATTTCCTTGCATGGGTCATTGTAGTACTTTTCCTTGTCCTGTCTTGCTGCACGTTGGAAATCTCTGAGTTCTGCGATTGTCTTTCTTTCTCCTCTGACTTTAGCTTCTCTACATTTCTGGGCAATTTTCAGAGTTTCTTCTGTCATCCGTTTTGGCTGTTTTTGCTTTTTCACCTTTTGTAGAGATTTCTCGCTTTCTTCCAACACAGCCTTCTTGATATCATTTCGTAACTCTTCTAGAGCTCTGTCATTTGTATCTAAAGCAGCAAATCGGTTTCCTGATTGTCCCTCCAGTCTAGTCCCGGAATCTCTGGGGTTGTCAACCTCCTCCAGCAGCTTTGGAGACTGAGAAACTTCACTCCTGTGATGTCACCGGTATATAAGGACTGGAACTGCCTCCTCTCACCAGTTTATCAGTCTCCAAAGCAGCTAGAGGAGTGGTGAGCCCAGGGATTTCGGGGCTCACTAGAGGAACGATTAAGAAGAGTGTTAGGTTTGTAGGGGTTAAAAAAAAAAAAAAAGGATTGAAAGAAGCCACAGGGAGCTAATTTGAAGTCTCTACCTGTAGTTGATACAGGTGATCTGGCCTTCCGTTGTCCTGAGGTCCTCTGTTTCCTTCCCTTCCTCCCTAGAAGCAGTCAGGAGCTAGCCTTTGGTCTTGAACCGGCCGGGGGAGAGGACCAGCAGCTGGTTACCGTTCCATTTAAGGAAGGAGCAGGAACCAGAACAGTGCTGAGCTCAGTGTGTGCAGAAGAGTTGCCTGCCAGCGCTTTGAGCTGTCGGCTGCATCTGTTTTCTGACTGTTTTAAAAAACACCGGCGATTGACCACCTTTCCAGGCTGCTTCCGCTGGGCAGGAGCACGGGTCAAAAGGCAGCAGTCAATTCACAGCGGCGATGGAGGTAAGGCAGCGTCTCAGGCGGGATCGGCAGTTTTTGAAAGGGCAGGCCGGACCGCGTGTGCATAGCACGGGAAAATGCCGTTGGCAATCCCGGTGTTCCTGAGGCTTGTAATTTGGTGAGGGAGCCTCGTTTTCAGCGGTTTTCTTCAGCTTTTGACTGGGGAGGCGATGCTGAGGGACGACCAAACAACAACAAAAAAAATTTGTTTTACCTTTTGGTCCGTTTTGCAGCACGCGTTGGGCAGTGCAGCATGCTTTCCAGACAGCTCTGCCTGTTGTGTGGGGCCAAGAGGAGTTCAGTATCACAAGAAGGAGTATACAGGGGCTGTAGTCAGGAGGCTAAGGAACTAGTTTCAGAGACAGAAGCGAGTGGGCAAGAGGACTTGGGGGAGGTTTCCGAGCCCATCATTGCGTCTCTACCTAGTTCAGAACCGGGGCCCAGTTCAGCTTCCGTTCAGGAACCTCCACTTCCACAGCTGCCTGTATCAGGGAATTTGGCGGCGATTTTTTCACCAGATTTCATGGCTCTGCTACAAAAGGCGTTGAGCAGCTCCCAGGGGTCGCAGGCAGCCGGTACCTCGGGCTGAGCTCGGGCGGAAGAGACCAAGTTCACCTTTACAGGCGGTGGGGACTGGCGTTTGCGCAAAAAGGTCCAGAGTGGATACGGATCGACTAGAGCAGTCGCTTATTTTGGAGGACATACATTCAGAGCAGGCGGACCTGGAAGGTCTAGAGGAGGAGAGGATCTAGAGGAAGGTGAAATTTAAGGAGCAAGAGGATCAGGCAAGGGTGGTCCGGGTGTTCCGCAGGGAGGAACTACCGGCACTCATTGTGGAGTCCCTCAAAACTCTTAATATGCCGGCCAAGGGTCCTGCAGAGGATTCTACCCTGGAGGATCCATTGCTGCAGGCTTTTCGGAAGACTCAGAGGGCTTTCCCGGTGCATAGAGTGTTTAAGGAGATGATTCAGGAGGAATAGGATATGCCTGAAGCCACTCTTAAGGGGTCTAGGGTTATGGCGAGGCTTTACCCGCTGTTGGATCAGGACCGGGAGTTGTTTAAGGCTCCAAGAGTAGATGCTGCCGTGTCAGCGGTTACCAAGAAAACTACCATCCCGGTGGAGGCTTCAGCGGCCCTCAAGGATGCGCAGGACTGTAAGTTAGAGACCTTGCTGAAGCAAGACTTTGAGGCAAATGCACTATCCTTACAGGCGTCTATTTGTGGGGCCTGGGTGGCGAGAGCCTGCTTACAGTGGGTGCAGCGGCTTCAAGGGGACTACTCGGGGGAGGAGACCGAGGAGGCGTCCAGCTTGGAATCTGGGGCAGCGTATCTAGCCGATCTTCAGTATGACCTTATCCGGGGATTAGCAAAGAGTATGGCGTCGGTAGTTGTGGGGAGGCGATGTCTTTGGCTGCGAAATTGGGCAGCGGACGGTTCTTCTAAGGTGAGATTAAGTAAGCTTCCTTTCCACGGCAAGCTACTATTTGGAGAGGAATTGGATAAATTGGTGAAGGATTTAGGGGAGTCAAAGGGCAGTAGGTTGCCAGAGGACAAGCAGGGGCGTATCGGTCCCGGCCTTCGGGGGCAGCAGCGGGAGTTTTGCCATTTCCGTTCCCCGAGGTTTGGTCAGAGCCAGCGGGGACGTTTTCCTGGGCGGACCCAGGGATTTCAGGGGTTTCGAGGAGCGAGCAGAGCTTTTATGGCTGCATTCTCGTCCTCCAATTTCAGAAAGTCGCAATGAAGCCAGGAGGGTCTAGGGGGAACTGGTTCCCGTAGGGGGTCGGCTACGGGACTTTTACCCTGCCTGGACCCGACTCACTTCCGATCAGTGGGTGTTAGAAGTGATTCGAGAAGGTTATGCGTTGGAGTTGCAGCGCCCAGTGACCGACTCTTTTGTGCGGTGACCGTGCAAGGCAAGCGCAAAACGCAAGGTGGTGCAGGAGATGGTACAAAGGCTGCTATTTCTCAAAGCCATTGTCCCGGTTCCTACAGACCAGTTAGGATGCGGTTGATACTCCATTTACTTCGTAGTTCCAAAGAAGGAAGGGACGTGGCGACCCATTCTAGATTTGAAAAAGGTAAATCGCTGTCTCCGCGTCTCTCATTTTTGGACGGGGACCCTCCAGTCAGTTATCGTAGCGATAAGAAAAGGGGAGTTTTTGACGTCCCTAGACCTGTCGGAGGCGTATCTTCAAATTCCAATACGGCGCGAGCATCAAAAATTCCTCCGGTTTGTGGTTCCCATGGGACATTTTCAATTTCAGGCACTTCCCTTTAGACTGGCAACCGCACCACGGATGTTCACGAAGGTGATGGTAGTGGTGGCGGTGGCCTTGCGAAAGGAAGAAGTGTTGGTGCATCCCTATCTGGACGATTGGTTAATCAGGGCAAAGTCCCGAGAAGAGTGTGTCGGCGACGGCCAAGGTGATAGAGCTGCTGCAGAGTCTCGGTTGGGTGGTCAACGTGGCAAAGAGCCCGTTGCAAGTCCTGGAGTATCTGGGAGCACGTTTCGACACGAGACTAGGTCGAGTGTTTCTGCCTCGACAACGGGTGTTGGGCCTCAGGCAGTTGGTGAGTCAGTTTCTCAGCAAGCAGTGTCCCACAGCCTGGGATTATCTTCGGGTGTTGGGGACAATGGCGGCGACCCTGGAGTTGGTACCGTGGGCGTGAGCTCATATGAGGCTGTTGCAAACAGCACTGTTGAGAAGGTGGTCGCATCAAAGAGATTCGCTGTCCCAGCGGCTTGCTTGTCCGCCGCAGACTTGCCAAGCTCTGCAGTGGTGTTTGCGGCCAGGGCCTCTAGAAAAAGGAATATCGTTGGAAGCACTGTCATGGATATCCCTGACGACAGATGCCAGTCTGCAGGGCTGGGGAGCCCATTGTCAAGGTCGACTGGTACAAGGTCAGTGGCCCATCCTGGAAAAGACGTGGCCCATCAACAGGTTGGAGTTGAGAGCTGTGGCAGTGGCTCTACAAGAGTTTCGCCCTTATCTCTGGGGAAAGGCCATTCGGGTGTTCTCAGACAACGCAACTGCAGTGGCTTACATAAATCGTCAGGGAGGCACCAGCAGCGTAGTGCTGGAGGCCGAAGCAGAGAGTTCAAGTGGGCCGAGGAGCATCTGATGGCTTTGTCGGCAGCGCATGTCCCAGGGGTGGACAATGTAGAGGCCAATTTTTTTTTTTTTGTCGCATGAAGGTAGATCCAGGGGAGTGGGTTCTGCATACAGAGATATTCGCGATGTTGGTGTGTCGCTGGGGAATGCCGGTGATGGATCTCATGGCAACGTTCCAGTCCGCACAGGTCAGCCGGTTCTTCAGCAGAAGAAAGAGTATGGCGGAAGGCCTGGATGCTCTTATTCAGGTTTGGCCGGAGGGGCAGCTTCTCTACGTGTTTCCTCCGTGGGTGTTGATCGGTCGGGTGTTGCAGCGCATAGAACTCTACAAAGGGCATGTGATTCTAATTGCACCGGATTGGCCGAGAAGACCGTGGTACGCGGACTTGGTCAGGCTCCTGGTGGAGGAGCCCTGGAAGCTTCCATTTCGCAAAGACCACCTAACTCAGGGGCCCCTCTGCATGCCCCAAGTGGATCGATTCTTGCTTATGGCCTGGCTATTGAGCGGGCTAGGTTGAGAGCGAGGGGTTATTCGTCGGCGGTGATTGCTACTGTGCTGAAATCACGGCAAAAGTCTACTTCGTTGGCATATGTTAGAGTGTGGCGTATTTTTGAGGCATCGTGTGCAGAAAGAGACTGCGTCCCCTTGAAGGCGTCAATTCCGCAAGTAGTGTTTTTCTTGCAAGACGGGTTTCAGAAGGGCTTAGCGGCTGCTTCACTAAAGGTGCAGTTGGTGTCCTGTTATAGGGGTAAAGTGCGGGGCAGTTCACTGGGTAGTCATCCGGATGTGAAGTGTTTTTTGAAGGCAGTAGCACTTCTGAGGCCGCCACGTAAGCGAGTGGTTCCGGCATGGGACCTGCCGTTGGTCTTGGAGGCATTGAGGAAAGCGCCTTTTGAGCCTTTAGCGGAGACATCGTTGAAAGATCTTACCCTTAAGGTGGTGTTTGTGGTGGCCATTGCCTCAGCCAGGAGAGTTTCTGAGTTGCAGGCATTGTCTTGTAGAAAGCCGTTTCTGTCCTCCTCTGCTTCCAAGGTAGTTTTGCGGCCAGTGCTGTCGTTTTTGCCTAAGGTGGTATCGGTTTTTCATCTGAACCAAGTTGTCTCCTTGCCAGTTTTCGCTTCCAAAAAGAAGGGCTAGATGACTGAACACCTTCATCGGTTGGATGTTGGGCGAGCCTTAAAGCAGTATGTGGCTAGAACAGCTAGTTTCTGTAAGTCTGACAGGTTGTTTGTGCTGTTTGCTGGTCCAAGGCAAGGAGAGGCAGCTTCTAAAGGGTCGATTGCTCGATGGTTGAAAGAAGCAATCATGTCAGCATATCTGTTGCGAGGCCACAGGGTGCCGGAAGGACTGCGGGCTCATTCCACTAGAGCGCAAGTGGCGTCTTGGGCAGAGTGGAGCTTAGTTCTGCCGGTGGAGATCTGTAAAGCGGTGACGTGGTCGCGTTGCATTCCTTTGTGAAGCATTACCGTCTCGATGTTCAGGCGGAAAGGGACACCTGTTTTGGATCGGCTGTGCTTCAGGCTGGTCTGACAGGCCCCTCCCGTTGATTATCTTCACTGCTCTGGTACATCCCCAGAGATTCCGGGACTAGACTGGAGGGACGATCAGGAAGATTAAATTAGACCTACCTGCTAATTGTAGTTCCTGGAGGAACTCCAGTCTAATCCCGTATCCCGCCCTGTCTCGGTGGTGGACTATCGCCTGAAGCATGAGCTAACTTACTGGTAAGTACCACTTTTTGGTGGGGTTGGGGCATAGTTCACGGTAGGGCAGGGTAGCACCTGGGAGGGGTGTAGTCAGAGCATCCTTCTACAGAGCAGAGGAAAGAGGGACCTCAAGGCATAGACCATGTGGCAAAGGTCGTGTAAATAGTTGGAGCCTCGGGGCCGTTAGAGTTCAGTTGGGCAGTTACTTTTGTTCCTGCAATTTCCTATTTACTTGTTGCTCCGGTGAGTCTGCTTTGTCAATAGGTTAACTGGTGAGAGGAGGCGGTTCCAGTCCTTATATACCGATGACATCACAGGGGTGAAGTTTCTCAGTCTCCAAAGCTGCTGGAGGAGGTTGACAACCCCAGAGATTCCGGGACTAGACTGGAGTTCCTCAAGGAACTACAATTAGCAGGTAAGTCTAATTTAATCTTTGCAGGCAGTCTTTAAATTCCAGTGGTATATTCTCAAGGTCATATTTTGCTGCATTCATGAGTGGTTTGCTCTTTTTCAACTTTAGCTTGAGTTTGCATACTAGTAGGTGGTGATCTTTACCACAGTCAGCTCCAAGTTTTGTCTTTGATGTGTTAGAGCTTTTCCATCGTTGATTTCCACAGATGAGGTCAATTTGATTTTTATACAATCCATTGGGTGAAGTCCATGTGTACAGTCGCCGCTTGTGTTGCTGGAAGAAGGTGTTTGAGATGAATAGATCGTTGGTCTTGCAGAATTCTATCAGTCTTTCTCCAGCTTCATTTCTGTTGCCAAGTACATTAAGTTAATCTGTACATAGTTCCCCCGGTTGTCCTATTGTTGAAGTTCCCTGTTTAATGTAAAACTCAATGTTACTTGTATGCATTGTAGTATGTTCTTGTTCATTGTACACCGCACTGATTGTAATAGCGCGGTATAAAAGAATTGTTAAATAAATAAATAAATAAATAAATATTTTCCAAACACTTTGCCTTCTTCTTTGTTGCCAACTTTTGCGTTCTAGTCACTCATGACTATCAGGATATCCTGTTTGCATGTTTTGTCAATTTCAGCTTGAACTTGTTCATAGAACTGTTCAATTTCATCCTTTTCTGCAGCTGTTGTTGGGGCATACGCTTGAATTATAGTTGTGCTGATAGGCATTCCTCGTAGACGAATAGAGATTAAGCGTTCACTGAATGCACTGTATTTCATTACAGTTCTTGCAAGTTTCTTCTTTATTATAAATGCAACACCATTTCTTCTTTGTCTTTCATTTCCAGCATAGTAGACCATGTGATCATCAGATGCATAGTGCCTGATGCCAGTCCATTTCAGTTCGCTGACACCCAACAGATCAAGTTGTACACGTTCCATTTCATTCTTGACCACCTCCAACTTCCCTTGGTTCATGCTTCGTACATTCCATGTTCCAATGCGTAAGACATCTTTACAGTTTCTGACTCATTTCATTCGCAGCTACATCAGCAGTCAGACGTCCCGAGGGCTTTGATCCAACCACATCATAAATGCTGGCTTTACTCTGAAAAGCCTTCAGCTCTTTCCCAGTAGCTAGTTAAGTGCTTTCTGACCTGGGGGTCTCATCTTCCAGCGCTATAGCGCAATTTGTTTTGTTGTGACTATCCATTGGGTTTTCATGGCAAGATTCAGAAGTAGGTTGCCGATCCTTTCCTCCGTGCAGTTTAAGTTTTTAGTGTTGCCATTGTCACAGAAATGTGATCCTCCGCCGCCAACACCGTCCCATTCTGCTGCTTCCCAATTGATGGTTTGTCTTGGTCTGGCACCTCAGCTGAGACCTGTCCATCTTGGGAGACCCTGCCAGTAGTTAAACTACCAATAGCTTAGCTATCAGTATCACAGATGCACACAAGCCCTCACAGCACGACAAGCTGCAAACCAAGTGAGGGTTAGAAATATAAAGCCAGTAATTAAACTGGGAACCTAAAAAGCCAAATTTGGAATGTACAACAGTGGAGAGAAAAAAACTATAAATTTAATTTAATCTTGTAATAAACTAAACACAAAACTTTAGCGTTGCACATTTGCAATTCATCCTGCTAGACCAGTCCAGACAAGTGGGTTTATCTCCCCCTACCAGCAGAAAAAATCACCAGAAGCCTGATTGGCTGGGCTCTGGTAGAGATATAGGTATACCCCTAGGGGTCGTCCTCAGTATTTTCGCTGTCTCCAGCAGATGATGGTGTTTGTTTTTATTTTTTTTCTCTTCAGGGTTTCTTTATTTACTACCTTTTTAGCTGGACGTGTCCAGAGCGCACAGGATGTGTCCCTCTGGATTTTCCAGCCTTCTTGCTCGCAGCACTTGTGGAGCTCCTGGTCACAAGGATCAGTTGAGCTCCCTTCAACGAGGATGAATCTGGCTCGTGTCCAGGAGAGACTGGGCTGCTGGTAGGAGCCTTCAGCACTCTGCAGCAGTTATTACACATACTACCTGCTTGGAGATTAGTTTCTGTTTGGTATGTGTCTTGGCTTCCCTGCTCTGCTGCTGCTTCTGCTGGATACTAGCCTCCTGCAGTGAGTGTTAACCTCCACCCCCCTCAATGCCGCTACCGCTCGGTTCCTTCTGCCTCCCAGGACTCTCGGTTTGCCAGTGGTTTTCTTCCCCTCGCGGGACATTTTGGCAGCGCATTTTTTTTCAGTGGTCCGGGTGCCCGGGGGTGAGATCTTTCTTATTTGCTTGGCAGGCTTCTGTGCAGCAGTCATCTTCGGGACTCCTGTCCAATCATGTGGACAGGTTTGCGGCGGCCATTTTCTAGTGGGAAGATCTGCGGAGGCTGTGTTTCGCAGTGGCTCCTTCCTTTCCCTCGGGGCAATTTTTGTTATTACACCAGTGTTCCGGTTTCAAGCAAGCTCCAGTGCTTATACTCAGATTGATTTTGGCTGCAGGGCACAGTGGCAGTTTTCTTTACACAATGCCTTCCTCATCACAGAGGTGCATTGTTTGCAGCAGGAAGCAGAAGGATTTGAGGGATAGGGTGTGTTTTAGCATGCTCCTCTCACCATGGGGATTCTTCCACGGCAATTCCTGCTTCTCTCTCCAATAAAGACAGTTCTTCCTCTGCTCCCCCTCTCCCGGTGGACCCTCGACCCGGTCCTCCCGCAGAGGTGTCTCCAGACCATCCACTTCTGGTACCCCAGTCCCTGATATCCTATCCTTCCCAAGCTCCAGATGCCCAGTTTCTAGCCCTATTTAAACAGGCCTGGTCTATCTGGCGCTCTGACTCATCGATGGGTGGTTCAGAGCATCTCTACCCTTCTAACGTGGCAAACGCTACATCAGCCTCCCGAAAGCATAACCCTTCCCTAGCATCACAGGTCCAGAAGCTGTAACCCCCCCCCCCCCACCCCGGCCGCCAGAACCAAATCCTCAAAGTACTCATCGCCTTTCAGGGAGGGAAGAACAGGATATAAGCCAGGAGCAGCAGTCATATACGGAGGAGGAGGATGGACAGACTCGGGGGGGGGGGGGGAAGAGGGGCGGATGGAAGAAGGGCAGACGGTGCTGCAGAAACAGAAGTTAACGGAATGAGTAACCTGAGATGTGGCTGTAGAGGCAGAAGAGGGGCCAGGCGGCCCATTGTAATAAGGAGCTAACTGCAGCCACACAGTTCCACACTCCTTCATGTAAGATTTAGGCCATTTGGGATCACCTGAATAAAAAGGAAAAGTTTTCCTATCCCCTAAACACAATCCCCTTATGTCCAAATGCCAGGCAGAAAAACTGCCCTCCCGGGGAAAGGGGTTAGAACTGCGGAGACTCTCCGTCCACCCAGCCATATGGTCCACCCATGGATTAGTATAATAGCCCCCTGCCACCCGTTTAACATATTCTTTAGGAGATTCTGAATCTACAGGAGGAACCCCTGGGGGAACAGGAGTACGGCTGGAGTACAAGTTCTTTTTTACAGCAGATTTAAACCTAATGAAAACTTTAGGCTGCAGCGATGCAATCACTCCCGTGGAGTCCGGGCTGGTCCCCTTACCTTGGGACTGGCCCATTCTCTAATCACAACAACCGCACGTCTGGCCACTTGCTTTCTGCACAGTACCCGTCACTAGCGCTATCGCTTCGGAGTACGGCAGGGGCGTCTTGCCAAACTCAAACAGGCACACAAGCACACAGCCCTCACAGCAACCGCAGTTGAGAAAAAAAAATAAATTTAGCTTTCCCTCCGTTTCCCACCCAGGGAACGGGAAAGTCCCTTTTACCACTTTACCATGCTACCAAAGCACTAGGGACACACCTGGCCAACCGGAGGGATCCCACTTCTGACACCAAATTGTAACGGGTCTGTCCCTTGTAGGTCACTCCAGGCCAGGGAAGTCCCGAACCCTCATCTGCGGTATGCTGCTCCGGCTGGGAGTCCAGGGGAATGAACTCACACCACACACAGAGGGAAAGTGTGCAAGTTTATTCCACACCTTAGAAGAGCAGTCTATCTTTTATACAGTAACAAAAACATATACATACGTCATCAACCCATCCCCGCAGCCCACCACTGCTTATCAGCAACCGTACAAATGGTACTCGTCTCTGTGAAGATCAATCAAGTTGCCTTAGCACAACACATTCCTTTCCATCTAGGTATGCACAAAATATCCATTTTCCCTTGTGGGCCTTGTGGTCCCTCTGTACAACAAGAAACTTATTTTTCCCCTTATAATACTTTTTTCCCTACAATCCCCCCTTTGGACCTGCATAGGCTCACTAGAAGAACAGCCTAACAATCTACTACAAAACAATTAAACAGGCATTATTAACTGAATATCTGTATTCGGTGGCACAGGTACATCAGCCACCGTAAAAGCAGGTGTATAGGAATACATAAAGGTGGTGGAGCTCTGCAGGGCCTTGCGACAGCAGCCAAGAATAAATGAGAATATACAACAGAAAACAAGCAATACACCACATCCTATTAACAAAACAATAAGTAATCCTTTTAGGAAGTAGCCAACCACCCAAAGAAGTCTCGTGGGGCTCGGAAGCGTGGCCGATGCCCCCAGAGGAGGGCATGTCTTCAGCAGATGACAGCATGGCGGTCTTAGACCGCAGGGATGGGGAATACTCTCCTTTGGAGGCCTCAGCAGATGGCCAGGATGAGACACAGGATATTCTCCTCTTCTGCAAGAATAAGTTACCAGCGCTAATTGCTCAGGTCATGGAGGCCTTGCTCCTCACTGACCCTCCCGAGCTGCAGCAGTCGCAGGCAGACCCCATTGTGCAAGGCATATGTAAGCCCTCCAAGGCCTTTCCTTTTCCGGCAGAACTTCAGCAGATGGTGTCTTGGGAGTGGGATGTGCCAGATACCTCGTTATGCAAGACCCACCATCTGGGCCACATCTATCTCTGGTTACTGGCAGAAGTGGAGAGATGGCTCACATATCTGAAAGTGGATGCATTGGTGACCGGCGTTACAAAGCATACGAACATTCCGGTTGAGGGTGGAGCAGCGCTTCGGGACCAACAAGACAGGAAAATCAAGACTCTTCTTAAGATAGCCTTATCATCATCTGCGCTGTCGCTTCAAGCCACTGTTTGTGGGGGGTCTTGCGGCCTGTGCCTTGTTGCAGTGGATTTGCTTGGAGTTGGTCACAGCTTTCTTAGCAGATGCCATCTACAATTTGCTAAGGCTCTCGGCGTAGTCGGTGGTGGCAGTCACCATGGCTAGGCGATAGTTCTGGTTGCGCCAGTGGTCAGTGGATGTCGCCTCTAAAACATGTCTCTCTAGGCTTCCTTTTAAGGGTAGACCTCTCTTTGGCGAAGACTTGGACAAACTGGTCAAAGACCTGGGTGAAGTTTAAGCCTCAGCGTCTGCCAGAGGATAAACCTAAATCCTCCTCACACTGGCTGTCACACTTTTATTCCCCAACCTCGTGGTGTACCTCCAGGTCTTGCGACTCCTGTCGTTACCATCCCGGTAGACCGGCAGCCTCGGCTACATCCAGTCGCTTCGGCCAGAAGTCACAGCCCTTTTGAGGCACCCGGAAGAGAAATTATTCCTATTCTGGCCCGAGCAAGTTCTCTGGCGCCACACAATCTTCCTGCTGATGGGGTGGGCAGCCCGCCTGGGATGCCACCACCGGTAGGGGGCTGGTTGGCGCTTTTTTTTTTTCTCAGCAGTGGTCTCTCATCATTTCCGATCAGTGGGTCCTCGACATTTATATCTCGGAGCTATGCTGTCGATGTTCGCGGCCCATTCGTGAGGCTTTTGTTGTCTCCCCAAGCGGGGTGCCCAGGAGGAGGATAGCCATCCGCTTCCCCATTCATTGTCTCCTACACGCCATTTGTCCTGTCCCTCTTTCGGAGAGGGGTTTGGGTCATTATTCCATCTACTTTGTGATGTCCAAGAAGGGACGGCTCGTTTCGCCCGATCCTCAACTTCAAGGGGCTCAACTGCTGTCTTCGCATCCCACACTTCAGGATGAAAACGCTTCGATCGGTCAACCAAGCAGTGCACAAAGGGGACTTCCTTGCTTCTCTTGACCTGGCGGAAGCATGCTTCCATATTCCCATTCAAGACCACCAGGGTTTCCTGCGCTTCGTCATCCACGGTCAACACTTTGTTTCGAACCATGCCCTTCGGCCTCACCTCAGCCCCACGCACTTTCTCCAAAGTCATGGTGGTGGTGGTGGTAGCACCCTTACCTGGATGATTGTCTCATATGAGCGGATTCCCTTGCGGAGGCCCGCCAGGCGGTCTCCTTCTTAGAGAGCCTGGGCTGGGTGGTCAGTCGTTCCAAGAGTTGCCTGCAGCCGTCCCAGCAGTTAGTTCCTTGGAGCCCGGTTCGACACCAGTCAGGACAGGGTTTTCCTAATACACAACCATTTTCTGAAGTTCTCCTCTCAGCTGTTTCCTCGACAGGACTGTCTACGAGCTTGCGATTACCTTCAGATACTGGGGACCATGGCGGCCACCGTCGAGGTGGTCCCGTGGACCAGAGCGCACATGTGATGCCTACAGCAGGCTCTACTCTCTCGCTCGTCCCCAGTATTGGAGGATTACGACTGTCGTCTCCCGCTTCTTCTGTTGACAAGATGCAGCCTTCACTGGTGGCTCTCATCTTCCCATCTCCTAAAAGGTGTCCCCTTGGAGGCGCCTCGCTGGGTCCTAGTGACCACCAACATGAGTCTCTCGGGTTGGGGGGCTCATTGCCTGCCTGAATGGCACGGTTCAGGGCACCTCGTCAGCTCACGAAGCGCGGTGGACCATCAACCATCTGGAGGCTCGGGAAGTCCGCCTGGCCTTGTTAAGATTCCTGCCTCTTCGCACCCAGGCTGCCTCTCCTTCGCACTGACAACGCGCTGACGGTGGCCTCTCAACCGCTAAGGCAGCACAAAATGCCCCGGAGTGGCCAGGGAAATGACTCTTCTATTTCCCTGGGCAGAGAGACATCTACAGGCCCTATTGGCCCAGCACATTGCGGGAACGACCAACGTGAAGGCAGATTTCCTCAGCTGTCGCGTTTTGGATCCCGGAGAATGGGAGCTTGCCTCATGGGCTTTCCAGCGAATAGTTCGTCTTTGGGGTTGGCCTGCCATGGATCTCATGGAGTCGGCAGCGAACGCCAAGGCGCCGGCCTTTTTCAGTCTCAGGAGGGAGCATGAGTCGCAGGGCCTGGATGCCTTAGCCCAGCCGTGACCGACGGCAGCACTGCTGTACTTCTTTCCACCATGGGTGCTAATCAGGAAAGTTATCCAGAGAATCGATGCACACCCAGGCGCAGTAATTCTGGTGGCCCCGGAGGTCCTGGTATGCTGACCTTGTGCGGTTATCCCAGGCAGTCCGTCTGCAGCTCAGGAGTCTCCTGCGTCAGGGGCCGAT
Organism: Ichthyophis bannanicus; assembly: GCA_033557465.1. Lineage (NCBI taxonomy): Eukaryota > Metazoa > Chordata > Amphibia > Gymnophiona > Ichthyophiidae > Ichthyophis > Ichthyophis bannanicus. The sequence goes on along the minus strand of CM066038.1, from coordinate 19,477,480 downwards.
CATCATGGACAACACCGCTCCCTACTGGTTTACAGCCTGGCTCTTGAATGCCGCCGGTTGGGCCACAAGGGTTATTCTGTCGGTAGTAGCTACTCTGCTCAAGGCTCGGTGTCCCTCAACGTCGCAGGCATATGCCTGAGTATGGTGCATCTTTGAGTCATGTTGTTCGCGGGGTCACCTCTCATTGTGGCACACGCAAATTCGGAGATACTCGCCTTCCTACAGGAGGGTCTCAACAAGGGTTTAGCGCTCGGATCGCTTCGGGTTCATCTCTCTGCCCTAACATGCTTTTGGGGACCGGTGAGGGTGTTGCTCCATTGCATCTCACACTGATGTGGCCCCAAGGGGTGCTAAGGTCTTACGCCTGCTGACCCGTCCTGTAGTACCGCCCTGGGATCTCTCTTTGGTCCTGAAGGTCCTGATGGGTGAGCTTTTCGAGCTGCTCAAGAGGGTATCTCTGCAGGATTTGACCCTCAATATGGTGTTCTTGGTGGTGATAACCTTGGCTCGTAGGGTTTCGGAGTTACAAGCTTTCTCGTGCCGGGATCCCTATTTCTCCTTCTCGGAAGAGGGGGTATCCCTGTGCACGGTTCCCTCCTTCTTACCAAGGGTCCTTAGGCTGGTTCAGGTGAAAAGGCCTATCTTGCTGTCGGCTTTTTCTAAGGTCCATTGTTTAGGCCCGCATAAGAATCTCTGGGCACTGGATCTCAGGAGAGTTCTGTGTTGCTATTTAAAGGTTACAAATCCGTTCCGCAGGCCTGACCACCTTTTTGTACTGTTCGCGAGCCCTCGGAGGGGCCTTGCGGCTTCCAAATCCACCATTGCTCAATGGTTCCGTCAAACCATTGAGTCAGCCTTTATAATCCGGGGCAAGCTGGTGCCCTCCGGTCTTTGGGCACACTCCACACGGGTCCAAGCCACTTCGCGGACTGAGCGCTCGCAAGTCGCCCCTCTCGACATCTGTAGGGCGGCCTCTTGGTCCTACCTGTCCATGTTCATCCAGCACTATCGTCTCGATCTCCAGGCTCAAGAGGAGGCCCAGTTTGGGGCCAACATAGTTACAACGACTCTTTCTTCCCACCCTGAAGGCAGTTAGCTTGGGTACTTCCCGCTTGTCTGGACTGGTCTAGCAGGATGTATTGGAAGGAGAAATTTTCACTTACCGTTAACTTCCTTTCTTGGAATCCTGCTAGACCAGTCCAGGGCCCACCCGGTATCAAATTGAGCAGTAGCTTTGCGAGGCGACCAAGGCTTATGTTTCGAGCAGTGCATCCTCCACTGCCCCTCAAGAAAGTTTGCTCTGTGTAAATAGTTTGGACGCCGCATGGTGGTCCGTGTTGGCTCTGGTGGGAGCCATGTTCTTTTGGTTTTCATTGTTGTGTTAGAGTATACTGAGGGCGACCCTTAGGGGTATACCTATATCTCCCAGCCAATTCGGCTTATGGTGATTTTTTTTTCTCTGTCTCCAACATCTGCTGGTAGGGGGAGATAAACCTGCTTGTTTGGACTGGTCTAGCAGGATTCCAGGAAAGGAAATTAATGGTAAGTGAAAATTTCTTCTTCGCAGGGTTGATGTATTCTAGTTAATAAATTCAAAATAAAAGTATTTCTACCTTTTTGTTTGGGCATTTTATTTTTCAGTTGCAATTGCTCCAGTCACTTTCTTCTGCTTTCTTCGTGTCTTCTGTTAACTCTCCATTGTCTGCTGTCCATTTCTCCTCTCTTCTAGTTTTTTTTCATTCTTTCTCTACATCTGCTTTAACATACTGCTTTCCTTCATTTCTTTCTTTATTTCTTTTTCATCCACTCAAATTTAATTCCTCTATGCTCAAGCCCCACTTACTCTCACAATATCCAGCCAATCGTGGATTTTTCTTCCCTCCCACACAAAATCTTTTCCTTTCTCCATCCTCGCTCCCCCAGCTTTTTTTTTTTTTTTTCTCTCGCCAGCCCCATCCTCTTCTGATCCTCCCCCAAAACATAAAAACATGATGGCAGAAAAAGACATGGTCTATCTAGTCTGCCCTTCCATATTAACTGCTACAATAGTCCCCTTTTTACCTTTAGAGATCCTCTGTGTTGGTCCTATGCTTTTTGAATTCAGATACTGTCCTCATCTCTACCACCTTCACTGGAAGTCTATTCCTTGCATCTACCATTCTTTCCATAAAGAAATATTTCTGAATATTGCTCCTGAATCTTTCCCCTTTCACCCTCATCCTATCTCCTCTCCTAACAGAGCTTGCTTTCAATCGAAAGAGGCTGTCCTGTGCATTAATGCCACGGAGGTATTTTAAACGTCTCTATCATATCTCCTCTATCCTGCCTTTCCTCTAAAGTGTATATATATTAAGATCTTTAATTCTGTCCTCACATGCTTTATAACACCGACCACTAACCATTTTAGTAGCCACCCTCTGCACCGACTCCAGCCTGTTTATATCCTTTTGATGGTGTGATCTCCAGAATTAGAAACAGTCTGCCCTTCCATATAGACTACCACAATAGTCCCCTATTCTGCGTTAGAGATCCTCTGTGTTTGTCACATGTTTTTTTGAATTCAGATACTGTCCTTATCTCTACTAGGAGACTATTCCACGCATCTACCACTCTTTCTGTAAATAAATATTTCTGCATATTACTCCTGAGTCTATCCCTTTTCACCCTCATCTTATGTCCCTTCGTAGCAGAGCTTGCTTTCAATCGAAAGAGGATCTCCTGTGCATTTATGCCACAGAGATATTTAAACATCTCTATCATATCTCCTCTAACCTGTCTTTCTTCTAAAGTACACATATTAAGATCCTTAAGTCTGTCCTCATAAGAATTGCACACAATACTCCAAATGATGTTGAATCAAAGACTTATATGGAGGCACTATCACCTCCTATTTTCTGCTGGCCATTCCTCTCCCAATGCACCCAAGCACCCTTCTAGCTTTCACCTTCACCTTTCCTGTTTAGCTGCTTTTTTTCAACTTTTTTTATTTTTAGTCATTTTCATTCTTTACATGCAAATTCATCAACTGTTACACGCTTATTCATACTCCCTCTCTCGCCTCCTCTCCCCCCCTCCCCCCTCCTCCCTGCCTTTCATTATTGAACATGTAACATGTAGCAAGAAGTGTATAAATGGACGAGGGTGGGGCAGGTGGGGGGATAAAGGATGAAGTTGAAGTCTGAGTACATCATTTTTTATATACACAATATCCCCATTCTGCACATGTAACTTAATATGCTATTCATTTAACATGCATTTTCTTATATTACAAATAAATCTAACATATCCGAGTTTCACTCCCCCACCCCTTTCCCCCTCGCCCCTTATACCCATCCCCCATTCCCACTAACCCATCACTCTTCTCCCTCCCTCCCTCCCTCATTTTCCCATACTTGCTCCACACCTTTGTATGCCTTCCTACCTGTTGTCTGCTATACTCTTCAATCACACACATACTCACTACCTCCCTCATCGGAGGCACCTCCACAGTTTTCCACCATCGCATAAGACTCATACGAGCAGCTATAATTCCATAGCCCATAAACATGTCCTTAATACCCTTCTCCCTCTTCCCCCCCTCATTCAACACAACCATTGCCAGTGTTAATAGTATCGGCCCACCGATAATCTCCTCAAATAACCTTCCCCCAATACTCCTGCACCTTCAGGCACTCCCATATCATATGTATTAAATCCCCACCTTCCCCCACACTGCTTCCAGCATTCACTTGGGCTATCTACGAATATTGCTCGAATCCGCACTGTTGTCCAGTACATCCTAAACCTCAACTTCAAACTATTTTCTAGCATTGGAGTTCCCCTTGCCAACTTATATGTTTTTGCATATATTGCTGCCCAACGACTTTCATCCCAATTTCCTGGAATATCTTCTTCCCATCTCTGCTGCCACTTCTCCTTCTCCCTCCCCTTCTGTAAAAGCATTTTGTAAATTTTTGATACTACCCCTTTTTGTGACCACTGCTTCCACATCTCCTCAAAGGGCGTAGGTTTCTTTTCCATATCTGATTTCACCTCCCTTGCATTCATAAAATACCACAATTGGACATAATGATCCTTCTTCTCTACCTGATATTCTTGCTGTAGTTCCTCAAATGTTTTTATACCCCCCCCCCTTCGCAACAGTTGTCCCAGCCTCTCCAGACCTTTATCACACCACCCCTTGAACACCTTATAGCTCCCCCCAACCCCTTATCTCCGACCCCACTTATAAATGTATAGCGCGGGTACTTTTTCCTTCCCAATAGGAACCCTCTCCATTTTTTCCACACCTGAAACATAAGCTCCCTAAATGGATTATCCACCCCATCACCCTCTCTCCACCCTCCCGGATCCCATGTTCTCCTCTCCTTCAATTCTTCACCCCCTGCCTCAATTTGCACCCAACTTAATATATCCGCCCCCTCCCTCCACAGTAACAACATCCGCAATTGCGCCGACTCAAAGTATTTCTGCAAGCATGGCACCCCCAACCCCCCTTCTGCCCTCATTTGATACAAGGTCCCTCTTGCAACCTCCCTTCCCAAATAAACTGCATAATCATGCTTTGTAACTTCCCTATCTCCTCCTTAGACACCTTACAGGGCAAGGAGGTAAACATAAACAGCAGTCTTGGTAAAACATTCATTTTCACTGCCGCTATACGCCCCAACCATGATAGTCTTATTCCCCCCCCCATCTCGCCAAATCTCCCTTTATAGATGCTGTCAATGCGTGATAATTCCACTGTTTAATCTTCTCTATTGGTTTTCCCCAATTGTATCCCCAAGTACCGAAACTGTTGCTGCACCCATTTAAAATTAAAGTGGGACTTTAACCTTTCCTCTAGCCCCCCTTCCAGGTTAAACCCCAAAACTTCCGTTTTACTGGAATTAAGTTTATACCCTGCTACACTACTGAACCCCTTTATTATTCTCATCAGTACTGGTAAAGTAGTCAGGGGTTGCACTAGTGAGAATATCACATCATCTGTGAACAATGCTATTTTTTCCTCCCTCCCTCCTGTGACCACCCCTTCACATCCACTTCCCTCCTGACCATTTTGACCAAGGGCTCAATGACCATTGCAAACAACAGTGGTGATAGAGGACATCCTTGCCTAGTCCCCCTCCCCATTGTGAACTGCTCAGAATATCCTCAGTTTATTTGGTTCCTTGCCCTCGGATGTTCATATAAAGCTTTTATCTATGCTATATACTTGTCCCCAAAACCCATCTCCTCCAATACTTGAAACATATAGGGCCATTCAACTTGGTCAAATGCTTTCTCCGCATCCACCGTAACCAATACCGCCTGCTCTCCATTGCCCTGAAGATGCCGTGCAATGTTCATCACTTTCCTGATGATATCACTCCCTTGCCTCCCCTTTACAAACCCGGTCTGATCTCTATGTATGATCTTAGGTAATATCTCCTGAATTCGATTAGCTAATACCTTAGCAAATATTTTGGCATCTAAATTTATCAATGAAATGGGCCTATACGAGCCACATGCTCCCTTATCTTTACCCGGTTTTGGTAACACAGTAATCCCTGCTTCCCCCATTGTCTGGGGAATCCCCTCACCTTCCAAAACCCTATTAAATACCCGAGTTAGGCTTGGTGTAACTTGATCCACCATCTTCCTATAAAACTGCGCTAAATACCCATCTAACCCCGGGGCTTTTCCCAATTTCAGGGACTTTATAGCTACCCTCACCTCCCCCTCTGTTATTTCCCCCCCCTATTCGTTCCCTGTCCTCTTGATCGACCTTGCACAGCCCACACTCCTGCAAGTATCTCTTTATCTCTTCTTGCCCTTTTTTCAGCTCACTTTGGTACAACGTCTGGTAATATTCCCTAAAAACTTGACTTATCTCTTTCGTATGATGTACCCATCCGCCCCTTATCCCTTATTCCTGTAATATATGCTACCTGCCTTTGGGCCCGCATCCTACTTGCCAGTACCTTTCCCGCTTTATTTCCGCCTTCAAAATACTTTTATTTCAATACCCTTAATTTAAACGCAATTTCCTGTCCTCTCAACTTACTGAGCTCTGCTCTGGTTTTTATCAGTTTAGCCATTACCTCACTTTCCTTTGTCCGTTGGTGCCGACCTTCCAACTGCTTTATCCGTCCTAGTAGTTCCCCTTCCACTCTCTTCTTCCTTTTAACTCTCGCTGCTATACTAATCAATTTTCCTCTGACTGCCTTTAGGCCATCCCAAATAGATTTCAACTGGACTTCTCCTGTATCATTAAATGTCAGATATTCTTTGATCGCTACTCTTACCACCCCCATATGTTCCGCCATCATCTAACAAGGAGTCATTAAACCTCCAGAACTTGATCCCCCTCCTCTTCTGCTCCTATAGCAAAAATCACACTTAGGGGTGCATGGTCTGTCCATGTAACTTCCCCTTGTTCTATCTCCTTTACTTTAGATGACCAGTTGCCACTTCCCCATATCATATCCAATCTGCTATATGTACCATGTACATGTGAGTAAAATGTGTACCAACGTTTCCCTGGGTGCCTAGCCCTCCACATATCGATCACCCCTAGTCTCTCCTGCATCCTCCTCAGACTTTCTCTATCCTTTTTCCCTCCACTCCCCTGCCCTCCACTATTATCCAGTCTTGGATTACTAGTTAAATTGAAATCTCCCCCCATTATAAGGAGCATCCCCCAGTGCCTCCACTTCCTGCGTTATTTTGTCAAAGGCTTCTCCTTGACCCTCATTCGATCCATATACACTTATCACCCACACCTCTTCCTCCCCCACTCTCAACTTTACTCCCACCCATCTCCCATCCTTCCCTCTCCTCTCCCCTACTATACAGTGAGCAAATGCTACCCCCACCAAAATTCCCACCCCTCCTTTCCTTGGATTCGCCCTTTGCCCCACCAACTCCACTCTAGAATACATTTTCGTTTGTATCAAGTACTCCTGCCCCACTAGTAAGTGAGTCCCCTGCGTACATATGATGTCTGCATTCATATGTTTTCCTTCCCAATCCAGCATTCGTCTTTTTTGCCATGTCCTCAACCCTTTTACATTAATGGTAGTTACTCCTAATTGCTTGGCTTTCCCTCCACTCCTATGCCCTCATACCTCCCTTCTTCTGCCCCCTTCCCTCCCCCTCCAACCTCCCCTCCTTTATCTCTTCTATTCCTCCTCTTTATCTTCTGTTTCCCCCCCCCCCCCTCAATCCACCTCCCCTCCCTCCTTCTCTCCCCCAGCCCTACCTCCTTATCCAGGAGTTTTAAGAGTAGTGTGTCACCTGCTCACCCTACCTGCCCCGCCTCCCTCCCCTCCCCTTCCTCTTCTTTCCCCCTTCTCCTTCTTCAACTTCACCCCATACCTCCCTGCTCCCTCCCTTCCCCCATTTCTCCTCTCTTTCATAAACAGCATATACAGATTTTTAACAATTCAACCATCTTAACAAACCTTTTGCACACATTTCTGTTACTATACAATATATTCAACACATCTATTTTTTCAGTAGTTTCTCATCTTGTCCTTTTCCTCCTCTCCCAACATGACTATCTGTAGACACTCCACACCCATATCCGGTCACCGTTTAGCTTGGTCTTTACTGTCTTTACTCCTTCCCTTCTTCAGGTCTTGCTGTTCCTCCCACTTGATCGTGTTTCCATCCCTTTTCCTGTTTGTCCATATCATTTCCACTGTTGCCTTTCTCAGTCCTCGTTCCCGCTTCTTGCAACGCCGCTTTCACCTCTTCCACATTTTGTACTCTCCAAGTTTTCCCTTTTACTGTGAAGGACAGTCCAAAGGGGTGCAGCCACCTGTACTTAATATAACCATTTCTCAATGTCTTTGTATCAAGTTGCATGGCTCTCCTTCTTCTCTGCAAGGTTCCAGTGGACAAGTCCTCGTATATAGTTACTGGGTATCCTTGCCAATTCAAGGCCCCCAGACTCCTTATTTTTGTTACGACCCTTTCCTTCATTTTGTATCCAGTAAAACATATAAAGATATCTCTGGGTCTATTGGCTCGTCGCCCCCAGTGCTCTGTGTGCTCTATCCAATGCAATCTCCTCAGGGCCCACATCATCACCACCACCGAACATATGGAAGCCGCCACTTTTGTGCTGTCTTGGAATTCCCTCTCCTCCGGTACTCCTCTAATCCGCAAGTTGTTCCTCCGAGACCTATTTTCCATGTCCTCCAATTTATATTGCATCTCCTTTTGCCATTGTTGTATTCCTTGGACTCCTTGTTGGTGCTCCTCTTGTTCCTGTTCTAAACTTTGCAACCTGTTCTCGTGGTTTCCCACTGTATGTGTCAATTCCATTATGTCTTCTTCCAGTTCATACTGCTAGACCAGTCCAGACAAACGGGTTATGCACCCCTGCCAGCAGATCTTGGAGACAGAGAATTCTACCAGAGCTCTGATAGGCTGGAGCCTGGTGATATAATCCTACCCCTAGGGGTCTCCCTCAGTTTTTCTCTGTCTCCAGCAGATCTGGATGCTTTTTTTTTTTGCTCCTTCAAAAAAATTTAAAATGCTTTATTTCTTTGTGATTTCTCTTGGAGAGATTATCCCCTGAGTTGCCAGTGTACTTATCTGAGCACCAGGATGATTCCAGCTGAAGCTCCTGTGTCCTGTCACAGTAGAGATCGCTGATGTGCAGACTCCCCAGCACTAGTCATGAGGGCTATTTAGCTGGATGGTAAGCCTCCTAAAATCCAGTCCCTGGGGCTGATTTTAGTGGTGAGGCAGCTGGCAGTGGTTTGAGCAGCGGTCCGTGGCTTCTCTGCACTTTCGGTACTGTGAGTTCAGAAACTGTCTTTCTCCCACTGCTGTCTGCAACTCTGTGGTAACTCGATTTATTTTTCTTGATTTTTCAGCGATTTTAGGCATTTCTCTCATGCCTGCAACCCTCCCACCTTCTCCTTTGACTTTTTAAGTTAATTCCTTAGCTTTTGGGGGTTTTAATTCACTCTTTTTGAGGTTTATTTTTGCCAGCGGCCATTTTGAATAGCTAATGAGCCCCGGTTTTTGGCGGGAAGCCAGATTCCTTCTCTACTGGCTTCTAACAGCTCTATTGCTGTTTAAGTTTTTTTTCCACAACACTTGCTAGCTGTGAGTTGTGAAGGGGTTCCTTTTTTCTCTGCCTATGTATTAACATAATGAATAAAAAGTACGGAAGGCATGGATAGAGAACAGGATACAATTCAGAGCCACAGTACAATGCTAAGACACTGACCAATGGTGCAGGGCTCATGGGTTCCATCCCCCACTGTGCCCAACAAAGATGGCCGCTGAGGCATTACCTATTATGGGGAATATTGTTAAATGCCTGTTCCTGTGGGACAGAGTTATTTTTTTTTAGTTCTCACTATGCCTTATTCAGGTTTACGCTGCATAGGCTGTCCGAAGAAACACAGGGACCTCATGAATCAGCTGTGCTCTTCACCCAGCATCTTGCTTCCCCAGATGAACTTGGGTACTCCTGAGCCTGGCTTCAGTGGAGCTCTCCCTTGGCTTTACGCTGCGCTGAGAGTTTGGACATCCCCATGAAGTTCAGGTATCATTTTCTGAAAGAAAACTGTGAGTAGCCTGTTTTTTTCTTACTTGCCTCAGCTGCTCTGGGATGATTTCAACTGCATCCGGACCGGCTGCCTCTGAGTTTTGAAGTTCCTACTTTAAATTTTTAATCCACAAACTGCAGCTGGGTTACTTTGTACGTCTTACTGAATATTGTACCTGTCTTATTCAATATACCATTTGATTGGAATTTTAAGTCAGTGTTTTGGATCCTGACTGTTTTGGGCTCGGCCTAATTAAGCATACTCACTGTAATCTTCATACAGCTGGGTTTCAGCTTCTACATCCCTCCCCAGAAACACCTTTCAGCCCTACCATGGAGGTCTGAGTGGCTGCAGAGGGATCACACTCTAATTTCCCTACTTTCAGTCACTGTAATTGCCTTACCCTGACTTTGAAAGTTTCTCTGTACCAGCACAGTGAATGACTGACAGTTCCCTTCTCAGCTCAGTGAATACCTGACAGTTTTTCTGTGCCAGCGGCCATTTTGTTTTTCTCTTCAGTGTTTCTTTTTGGAGGGAACAGCTCTAGACAGCAGTTTCCACACATTTAAACATGCTGTGGAGGCACGTGGAGTTTCAGAATCCTTTTCTTTGAAGAGTCTTGGGTTTCCCTGAGCCTACCTTGCTAAAAAACAAAACAAAAACAAAACAAAAACAAGAAGAGGAAAGGTGGTTTAAGTCTCTACAATGCTTGTTTCTCTGGCTGTATTATATGTGATATGTAATCAGCCGAAGGGGGAATTAATAGATTGCTTGTGTTCCACCTGCACGCTGCATCCCGGAGACTCTTTCCCCATTCCCACTGCGCTGCTAGATGGGTTCATCAGCACCTTATCTCCTCCCTCCTCAGAGCCCCTGCTGCAGGATCTTCCTGCAGGAAAGGATTCAGTCAGCTCCCATGTCGCTTCCACAGCCGCTGGAGGCCACAGCAGCCTTGACTGACAGTGCCTTCCTCACACTCTTCCATCTGACATGACGCCTGTGCCTTTTGGAGTCTTTTGGAATATCTCCTACGCCTGCCCAGTAGCAGGCGAGCATATGGCGTGGTCTCGCAAGTGGTCCCATAAGTCCTCAGACCTTAGAGCAGTACGTCCTCCTTGGGGCGTTGCATGTGCCTTGCGGGGTACTATGGATATTCAAGAAGACTTTAAATCTTCGGAGGTCAGCCCTGACTCGTTGGAGTACGGAGATGGGGAATATTCTCCGTCTGTTTTCTTCGCTGACGGTTCTCAGCCTTTTTCAGTAAGAGGAGTTGCCGGCCCTAATCACACAGGTGATCGAGTCGCTCCCCCTAGCCAACACGCCTGCTCCACCGGATTCTCAAATCTGGTTGCAGCCGGATCCCATTTTCCAGAGCATTCGTACGGCACGTGGTATTGGTCAGTTATACCCTTGATCTCCCTTTCACTTGGACCGTTGGCTGACATACCTGACAGTTGATGCATTCTGACCAGAGTCATCAGGCATACCACACTTCCGGTTGAGGGCGGAGGCGCTCCGCGACCAGCAAGACCTAACGAGTTGGGAGGCTGCTAAAGACCGGTTTTCCTTCGCCCGCTATTTCCTTCTTGCAGGTGTGCGGAGGTCTAGCAGCTCGGGCCTCCCTTCGATGGATTCAGCAGCTTCCCGGTGTTCCCGAGTTGGTTCATTTCGAATCCATCGCTGCATTCTGGGCAGAAGCATTCTGTGATCTCTTGCGGCTGTCAGCTCGCTTCCTAGCACCGGTGTCGGTAGCTCGGAGATGGCTCAGCCTGCGTCAATGGGCAGCGGATGTTGCTTCATTTTGATGCCATTCGTCCCGGTCCACCGTTGGATGGAGGACTGGGCCGTTACTCTGTCTATTTTGGGATGCTTCAGGTCCTGGATTTTCTAGGGGCTGGGTGCGACACTCGTAGGGGACGGGTGTTTCTACCTCAGGAACGTTTTCAGAAGATCTCTCTTCAGCTCCGCCGCTGCTTGGATCAAACGGCGCCTCGGCCTTGGGGCTACCTTCAACTCTTGGGGTCCATGACAGCAACGATAGCCCTTGTTCCGTGGGCAAGAGCGCTCATGCGCTGCTTGCCGACGGCGCTTCTATCTCGTTGGTCGCCGGTATCGGAGAGTTATCGAATCCGGTTGCTTTTGCTTCTGCCGGTGCGCCGCAGTCTCCGCTGGTGGCTTCAGGCACACATTCTTCTACGGGCGGTCCCTCTGGAGTCTCTGCGCTGGATCTTGGTGACGCCAGTCGCCGACCTCTCGGTTGGGGAGCCCCTTGCGGCTTGGCCTCGGCGCAGGGGAGTTGGTCACCTCACAAAGCCCAAGGGTCTATCAATCGTCTCGAGACGCGGAAAGTGCGCTTCGCCCTTCTTCAGTTTCAGCCTCTTCTGCGGCGGGTTGCGGTTCGGATCCTGTCCCACGCCACGACGGTTGCTTACCTAAGCCGCCTAGGCAGCACGCAATGTCCGGATGTTTCACAGGAGAGGCGTTTGCTCCTCCCGTGGACGGAGGAACTTCTTCAGGCTGTCGGCGCAGCACATAGCAGGCGTGAACAATGTGTAAGCCGATTTTCTCAGCCGGCACTCTCTGGAGTCCGGGGGCTGGGCTCTGCAGCCGGATGCGTTCAGGTCCATTGTTCGCCTGTGGGGACTACCGACCATGGATCTAATGGCTACAGCGCAGACTGCCAAGGCTTCGCTGTACTTCGGCCATTGGAGGGACGAGGGAGCGCACGGCATGGATGCTCTCTCTCAACCGTGGCCGATTCATCTTCTCCTGTGTGTTTTCCCTCCCTGATCCGTGATATGCATGGTTCTCCAGCGGCTCCGAGACCGTCGCGACCCTGTGCTCCTGCTGGCTCCGAATTGGGCTCGCGGACCATGGTATGCGGATCTCTTCCGTCTGTCTGGGGCGTCGCTGCTCCGCCTTGAGGCGTTGCTCGGCCTTCTGATTCAGGGACCGGTGGAGATGGAAGATCCGGCTCCTTACTCGCTTACGGCCTGGCAATTCCACGCCGCCGGTTTGCTCGCTACGGCTATTCACCTAGCGTGGTCGTGACACTTCTCGCGGCGCAGCGGTCTACCACGACGCTGACTTACGCTCGGGTTTGGCGTCTCTTGATGGTTCGTGTTCGCGAAATAACCTCTCACCCTGGCATTGCGGTGTTCCGGACACCCTGTCCTTTTTTACAGGCCGGAGTGGATAAGGGATTAGCGCTCGATTCCTTGCGAGTACAAGTGGTCGCCTTAACTTGTTTTCAGGGTCCTATACCGGGGCGATCGATAGCTTCGCATTTGGACGTGTCTCGGTTCCTCCGCGGAGCTAGGCCTTCCGGCCTCCTCTGCGTTCGCCTGTACAGGCGTGGGCTCTCGTGCTTGTCCTCTGTGCCCTCGTTGCTCCTCCCTTTGAGCCTCTGAGGGCATGTTCTCTTCTAGATTTGACTCTGAAGGCAGTCTTCTTGGTGGCCATAACTTCGGCATGCCGTGTTACTGAGCTCCAGGCTCTCTCGTGTCGACATCCCTATCTCTCGTTTTCCTCCGAAGGCGTTTCTCTGCGAACTGTCCCTTCCTTTGTTGCCCAAAGTGCTGACGCCGTTCGCTGTTGACTAGCCTCTTTTCTTTCCGTCTTTTCCAAAGGCGCAGTGTGACAGTGGTCGGTCTCCGTTGCGGGCGATGGACCTTACGAAGGTTCTTTTTCGGTATCTGGGGGTCGCGGGACCCTTCCATATGACTATTGCTCTTTTGTCTTGTTCGTGGGTTCTCGTCGGGGATCCGCAGCCTCCGAATCTACCATTTCTAGATGAGTTACGGAGGCCGTTGAGGCGGCATACCTTCTTCTGGGAGAGCCAGCTCCACCGGGACTCTGTGCTCACTCCTCTCCAGCGCAAGCAACTTTGTAGGCCGGGAGGTCTCATGTAGTTCCTCTCGATATTCGCCGGGCAGCGACTTGGTCGTCACTGTCCACCTTTGTCGGTCATTATAGGTTGGACGTTCATGCCCGTCAGGAGGTCCGTTTTGGAGTTGCTGAGCTGTCGGCGGCCTTACCCCCCCCTTGAAAGCAGGTAGCTTGGGTACTGCCCGTTTGTCTGGACTGGTCTAGCAGTATGAACTGGAAGGAGAAATTTCACTTACCGTTAATTTCCTTTCCTGGAATACTGCTAGACCAGTCCAGGACCCGCCCTGCTGTTGGTTGGAGTGCCACTGGTGTGGTGCAGCCGCCGACCGCGATTCTTCTCTTTGCCGGTATGCCTCGCCATGGGCAGTCCATGGGTTCGTAGGTGGATACTGTTTTCAGCTCTAGGGAGTTCTTCGGCTCCCTTGTATATAGTTCACTTGAGACCCTCTGGGGTGATGTTACAGTTCATGTTGCATTAGCTTGTGGACATAACTGAGGGAGACCCCTAGGGGTAGGATTATATCACCAGGCTCCAGCCTATCAGAGCTCTGGTAGAATTCTCTGTCTCCAAGATCTGCTGGCAGGGGTGCATAGCCCGTTTGTCTGGACTGGTCTAGCAGTATTCCAGGAAAGGAAATTAACGGTAAGTGAAATTTCTCCTTTCAAATTTCCTATAAATTCACTGATCTGTCTTAACCGCTTGCACCTCTTTCTTTATTTCAGTGAACCACTCCTTTAGCTCTGCCCTAGAGATATCCTTAACAGTATCCTTTCCTTGTTCTACAGTGCCTCGACTTGCAGACCCCTCAGCCATCTCCATTTGTTCTGCGTTTTTGCTTTTATTCTCCAACGCACTATGTTCACCTGCACCCCCCCCCCCCACTTTGAAAAGCATATTCTCTCAAGTCCATAGTTTTCCTTCTTGTAGCCATGATATAATTCTTATCTCACTTTCCGTCTTCCCCCTCGGGCCCTGCTCCTCTATGAGCGTTTGGCTTGCAGTACAATTCCTTTTAGACCCAGAGGCGCTTGAGTGTCTTCAAGATTATCTACGCAATTCTTTCTTACTCCACAGCGTCACTGTTCCCCTTGATATATTTGTATTCTCCGTTCTCTTTTTTTTTGGGGGGGGGGCTTGTGTTTTGTGTGGGGTGTGTTTTTTTTTTTTATGACTCCTTTTATTTTACTGCCCACATTGCTGTTCCCTCTGCTTTCACTGGGGTGCTTTAAGAGCTTTTTTATTTTCCATCTCCCCTAACTCCCTGATGTACCTCCAGTCTTCCTGCATTCACTTTTCTTGACAGTGCTGTACTCCTCACCTGCTTCTGTGACTCCTCCAAGCCATATGTCTGCTCACACAGCCATCTTCTCTGCCACGTGGCTGTCCTCCTCCATTATCTCCACTGCTCCCTTCACTGTCCTTATTTTTTTATTTGTTTTTTTTCCCTCCGTGTGCTCCCGTTCACCTCTCTGCTCCTCTTTGGTGCCCCTCTGATCCCTCTGCCTCTCCCAGCACTGATCAGCTGTTTTTGCAGTTTTCTCCTCTCCTCCGATCTTGCGTCTCACTCCCTTGCTTTCCCCACTGCTCTGCGGCACTGCCGCCCACAGTACGATCTCTCCGCGCTCAGTCTAGTGCTCTGATCGCACTCTTCACTTCTTCTCCATCCACCGATTTCTCCCCTTCTGCTTGATCTGTGATTGCTGCTTACTTCGCCGCCTCTCTCATCATTCCTGGCCTGTCTGCCCAGCGTTCTTTTTGCCACGATCACATGGCTCCCTCCGATCCCGCGTCCAAGGCCAGCTGACACTGCCGCCTGCGATCCTGTCGCTCCGCTCTCCCACTGGCCTCTCTGCTCCTCTGTTCCTCTTCCCGGTTGCTACCAGGGTTCTCTTCCTTGTTTTTAATTATTTATGCTCCCCTGCAAGGGCTTTTTTTTTTTTTTAACCTTATTGCAGGATTCGCCTGGAGCGATGCCCTCACACCGCCATTGGTCTCGGTGACGTCACTTCCTCCCTATTTAGCTACTTTAAGGTCATCGGACACAATCACGTCCAGATCCTGCTCTTCTTTTGTGGACAGAAGTACCTCACCCCCAATACTGTACCGCTCCCTTGGATTTTTGCAACCCAAATACAATACCCTGCAATTTTTAGCATTAAATCTGAGCTGATAAATTCTAGACCATTCTTCAAGCCTCAGTAGACCCTTCCTCATTTTATCTACTCCTTCCTGGGTGTCTATTGCAGATTTTAGTATCATCTGAAAAGAGGCAAACGTTACTTGGCAGCCCTTCCGCAATATCACTAACAAAGATGTTAAAAAGAATTGGACCAAGGACAGATCCCTGGGGCACACCACTGGTAACCACCTTCTCAGAGTGAGCTCCATTTACCTGTACCCTTTGTTGCCTCCTCTTCAACCAATTTCTAACCCAATCAGTAACTTTAGGGTCCAACCCTAGGGTGCCCAGTTTGTTGATAAATTGCCTGTGCGGAACAGTGTCAAAGGCTTTACTGAAATCCAAGTACATCACATCTGTGGCTCTCCCTCGGTCCAATTCTCTGGTCACCCAGTCGAAGAAATCGATCAGATTTGTCTGACAAGACCTGCCTCTGGTGAATCAATGCTGCCTCTGATCCTGTAATCCATTGGACTCTAGAAACCTCACTATTTTCTCTTACAGCAGCATTTCCAATAATTTACTCACCACAGAGGTTAGACTAATCCAACATCCACTTCTTGCTAGTTCCAGCCCCTCTCTGTATCCACTCTTTTCCCATCCCATTCTCCGCCCCCCACATCAGCCCATTTACAGTCCTAATCCCCAGTCTACGTCTAAGCCAACAGCTCTCTCCTTCCTCCCCCCCCTCCAATCAGTCCATTTGTAGCCCCATCTCTGAGTTTTCTTCCAGTGCCAGGAGGCGCTCTCCTTCATCAGCCCATTTCCAGTCCTAGCCCCCTGCCCTCCCCCCCCCCCCCCCGAAGAGTCCTGCGTCTGCCTGACCGGCTTCAGAGGGAACTGGAGAGGCCTGGAGCCCTGGCTCACCTCTGCAGAGCTGCAAGAAAGAATGACGTTTTCCTTCTTCCTGCGGCTTTGTTAAAGTTCAGCCCGCTAGAGCGCTGAGTGTCTGGAGCTTAAACATGGGCATTTCCTGTCTCGCACAAGCCAGGAAATGCCCTCATTTACCCTCCCGACACTGTGCTCAACTTTAACAGAGCCACAGGAAAGAAGGAAGACGCTGTTCTTTCTCGTGGCTCCGCAGAGGTGAACCAGGGCTCTGGGCCTCACCGGCTTGTTCTGAAGCCGTGCAGGCAACATTCCCACACAGTGGACTCCCCAGCCCTGTGTAGATGTGACAGTCCGCATAGGGAAGTTGGGTCACAAGCCTGTGGAGGGAGCCAGACAGCATGAGAGGGAAGGGGGGGGAAGGGTTAATTCATGAGAAGAGAGTAAGGGACAGATAGGTCAGGGAATGGAGTAGGGTAGTCCTGGCTATATCTTGAGGGTAGGAAGGTAAAGCCTGAGACTCTCCCGAATTTTTATTCAAGAATGATTCACAATTAATCTAGAAAAGGAACAAATGCACATGTTGTGGACAAGCTTAAACCTGTAATAGCTGAAAAAATGAATTATGGGAATCTTAGGATACACAGCTGAATTGATGACGGCAAACTGGACTGACTTTGACCTAGTTTTTGCAGTGCCTGAATATACAAAAATGCATGTGACAGAAATGATGGATCAAATAATTGAGGGCAATTTCACATTGCCTGTGTTTGTGGTCAGGGCCACTGGTAATTTTTGCATCATTTGTCTGAAAAGCTGTTGGAAACGATATCCACAGACTCTTTGTGCTTTCTTTTTTATGCAAGTATGTTTTCCAGTGAAAATTCTCTATTTAGTTTTGAAAATGCAAAACTGTGACGTTTACTATCTGCACTGCTAGCACCCATTGAATTACATGGGATTTACTTACAAAAGTCACGTGATGACAATTAGCCCAGCTTAGTAAACATGCCCCTTTGTGTGTTGTTGCACTCCTTGCCCTAACTCTGCCTCTATGATTGCACCTGTTAAATTCAAGCAAAAAAAACATGTGTGGGTTAGCATTATTTAAATAGACCGTTTCTGTGAGTAAAACATTTTAGCCCATGGAAATTGCTTTGAAAATGACTCCCCACGGGCACTATTCTATATTTAGGGATACTTATTCTCTCCCCTTCCTGCTGGGTACTTGTGACCTGGAATGGCCACTGTTGGAAACAGGATACTGGGCTTGACAGACCTTGGTCTGACCCAGTATGGCATTTCTTATGTTCTTGTTAATTGCCCATTATGCAAAGTGACAGTGTATGGATGTGGAGGGCTTATGACAGTGTAGGGGTTCATATTACTTGCTGTCAATGTGCTAATTAGTGTGGTTGCACCTGTATTAATTACACCACACGTTAGGATATGCGTCCATGCGGGAGAACATGCTGTCTATGCTACCCACAGCTATTGCGAAGGCTATGCAGTTAATGTTCTTTTAGTGTGAAAACTAATGTCTGTTAAGTGCAAAATTGTAACCAGTTTTAGTAAAAGAGCATCTACGTTTATAGCTGAGCCAATGCCACAGTCAGATCATAACTTGAGTACATTCTTCCTGCTCCAACACCACCACACAACTCACTGCATTCAGATTTCACACTTTGGCAAGAAGGCTTTTCTAAGCAAAACTCTACCACTAACACATTCAGACCAAACAGACTTAGACGCTCTTATTGACAACTGGAACAGCACCTTCCAGTTCATCCTGCGAGACCAGTCCAGACAAGTGGGTTGTGTCCCCTTGTCAGCAGATGAGACAGAGAGAAATTCTAGAAACTTGGTGACATCACCCTCGATAGATAATCTTGCACCCCTAGGGGTCAGCTTCAATATTTTCTGTCTCAGCAGATGGTGGACTTGTTGTCTCCTGGCTTCCTCCTTTGGGTTCTTTTCTATGCCAGTGTATTCTAGGGAATTCCTATTACATGCTGCGGTACTCCTTAATATCACTGTTGGCAAATTCCTACAATTTTTCAGAGGTGTGCCTGATCAGGAGGATCAAGGAGCACCTCTAAAATAACGGGCTCCTGCTCAGGATGAGCAATGTAGTCGTCGTCTACATTACCGGCTCAGCTTCAGCAGAGTCTTAGCTTAAGCAGCCACCAGCTTTTCTTGTTGTCATTAAAGTTTATTTTATTTATTATTAAAGATCGCATCAAGGTATTGCAAGGACGGCCTCACCAGCAGCAGCTCCTCTCCCTCTCAGCAGCTGTAACGCTTAGCAGACCTTTGGGCAGTGGGTATTTCACTTCAGACAGGGGGCCTCGCGCTCTCTCTCCCCCCTTTCAGGCTCCATTCCCACCTTCCCGCTCGACAACGGGACAGATCTTTCGCTTCAGGGGCCGTTTTCTCTGAGATCACCTGTGCAGATCCTTGTGACATCTCCGCTTCTGTCTGATTTGCCTGCACTGGCTCGCCACATTTTCTCTCCTCCTCGCACAAACACCTCGCTGCCAGTGCCATTTTAGCCAGCGCAGTGCTGCGATTGACATTTTCTTGACTCCCGTGGATTTCTCGACTCAGGTTGGGCCCTCCTAGTTGCAAGTATTCCGTCTTCATTACAATGCTGCCTCGGGTGTGGGAAGAAGCGCTGTTTTTTTACAGCAGATCACAGAGGCACTTCTGGCACAGCTCTTCCTGCCCCAGTTGTGCCTCCCGTGACATCTTTAATTATCTCTGCCCCTTCATCCTCGGGTCCTCCTGTTTCCCTACTACCACAAAAGTTCCTTCTTCCGCTGCTCTCCCAGAACCATGATTTCCTGGACTCCAGCAGTCTCAAGGGTCCAGTCTTCAGCAGCCACAGCTCCACAAGTTCCTTCTGCCTCTCCTGATGGGCAATTAATGGATTTTTATTCAGGCAAGCCTGGGAGTTTTGGTGCTTGGAAGCCTCTGCAAGCCCAGTTGGCCCAGATCCCCTGCCTAAGAAATATTCCAAGACTTTGGCTACACCTAAAGTTACTCTCACACGCTCAGGGGATTGGCAACCTGCTGGGTGGGACTGGGCATACCTGAGAAGCACTTATTGAGCTTTCAGCTATTGTCTTTTATTTGTTATAATGTCCTGACTGCCATTGGAGTATATATGCAATTAACTCTTAAATGGCTGATAGCCAAAACTTGGCCAAGTCGGGTCTGTACCTTTTGAAAGTTTTACAAAATAAAAGGTTTCTTTATTTTTAAATGGTGTGGCCATGTCCTCTCTGTGCTGTTCTGGCTACTCTGATATTAAGAAACTGTCCAAGGCTTTTCCTTTCCCTCCTGAATTACAGAAAATGGTTTCCCTGGAGTGGGACTCTCCCTCCGTTCCGCTTGTCGTCTGGGCTGTCATTATGGACCAGTGGCTGCGTTTTCCAAAGGTCAATACTTTAGTGATGGCTGTTACTAAGCATGCAACCATTCCTGTCAAGGGCAGCACTGCGCTCTGGGACCAGACCGATCGTAAGGTCGAGGGTCTCCTGAAAACATGTTTTTCCTCATCCTCCCTATCTCTTCAAGCCTCAGTGTGTAGCGACTTGGCTGCACATGTGCTGCTGCGCTAGCTACAATCACTCCCGGAGGATCCTACTCTCACCTGTTTAGGATTCGTCACGGTGTTTGGAATGGATGCATTCTATGATCATCTGCGTCTGTCGGCTCATTCGGAGGCAACGGCCACAGATGCTCGACGATGTCTCTGCCATTGTAATGCAGATGCTGCATCCAAGGCCATCTTGCCAAGTTTCCCTTTAAGGGCAAGCTTTTGTTTGGGGAAGATCTGGACAAGCTGGTCAAAGATTTGGTTGAGTCAAGCCCCAACGGTTGCCAGAAGACAAGCCTATAAGATGTAGTCAAGTTACTCTCCTGTAGGTCCTGGGTTCATTTCACTTCACAGAGGCAGTAGGGTTTGTAATAAAACAACCAAACAGGTGTGGCTTGGAGAAAGGTTTTTATGTAGAAATAGGCTTATTACATAGGTATTGAACAGAGGTATATAGTGATTGTTACAGAGCTGTTTCAGTGTGCATCAATGAATCTGTGTGTGCATGTGCATGTGTGAATTGTGAGAGAGAGGCCAGAACATGTGGGTCAGAGCCTCATGGCAAGAGAGAGAGAGAGCGGGGGAGGGGTGAAGGGAATTGATATCAGAGCCTCCTGTCCTTCATGTCCGATGAATGGTGGAAGAGAGAGGAAGTGTTTCTGTCCTTTTATAGTGAATTGAATCCTCTCCAGCACTTCCCCTTGAGGTCTGCTATTGTTTCTAGTCACTCCCTTTGAGGTCTGCCATTCTTGATTTAGCAAGGAGGGGCTTCAGACAGGCCTTGGAGACTGAAATCACCAGGGGGTCAGAGTTAATCTCATCTTGTAAACTGTCCTATTACCTTTGGAGACTGAAATCACCAGAGTCCACAGCTGCATGGAATCCAGGGTCTGGGGAAAAAGCCATGACTCCTATGTCATGTATGCTGACATCTCCCACACCTTTTTTATTTTTATTTATTATTTGTGCCTGGAAATGGTGGAAGCAAGCCTGTGGTACCTGTCCCAGCTGCCATTACATGATAGTAGGCAGCTTGTCTAATACCTCCTGTATTAAATACCTTGCTATGTCCAGCAAGTCCCCTGTCCTGCACAGTACTGTCTCTAGTGTTCTAGAGATAAACAAGTCTCCTTATGAGTCCAAACCTCATGTCTTAGGTAGAGCAGCCACTACTGGGGGGGGGGGAACCCAATATGCTACCTCCGTGCCCGTCTTAGAGAGAGTGAACAGTGCATAAGGTCTGCAGGAATTTTTGAGGAGGCTAAAGCCAAAAGGTACCAGGATGCTATGAGTGAGGATAGGAAGCAATACTAGACTGCAGCTGACTCTGGTATTCAGTGTAATAGGAAATGCCAAATTAGCAGGCCAAATTAGCCTGGATGTAGGGGTGGATGCTGGAGAAGTTCAGTGTAACTACCTTAAAATATTGTTGATGTTCTATAGGACATGCGCTGCAAGGAAATGTACATTTGTTTCATCTTACAGCACAGGAAAATTACAATAATGCATAGCAATATTTGTACAGCAGTTAAAATAATAGGGTGAATAAAAACATTAAAGACATGATCAGCAGTAGGTGAGTAACCAAATAACAATTCCCACACAGACACATGAGCATCTTGTAGCAAGTGTCCAACAATTTGTTGAATGTGTCCATTCTCATAAGCGATGGTGTGATTCACTTCAGTGGATGTTGTTTTAAGGTGATCAATATAGGCATGTAGTCCTGTAAAGTTGAGCAGTTTATGTAGTGTCTCTTCTCCCATGCCAAGTGGTAAGGGATGCACAGCATATGAGATAAAGTCTGGAATGTCCATAGAGTCATTGGTAACCAGCGGTGTGGAATAAGTTGTCCCATTAATGGTGAGGGAGACCAGTGGTGTATGACTGCACCAGGTATTGTTTGGTAAATAGTTTGAACTGTACAACAAAGTGTTCTTGGGAAGGCGAATGTCATGCATTCTGGGAGCAATCGAAAAAGAAACATTCTGTGGAAAGAACAGATGAAAACAAAAGTGTCCAGCTCCAAGGTAATACAAACTGTGTGAGGTAGTCAGGGAATATGAGAGCTTAACAGTCAGGGAGCAAGAGGAGGAATTGTTCCAGCAGGAGGTGTCAGCCTCTTTAAACTGGTGAGGTTGACACTTGAACTGAAATGTAGTCTGCTCACACAAACTGGGGTCCATCGGCTTGAATGAAGTCCAGGTGTCGTCCAGTGGCTGCACCCATGTGAGATGGTCCACTGGATACATAAGCATATTATCAAACTGCACCCCAATATTAACAATAGGATAAATAACTGTGTGTTGTCCTGACCATGGGATCAAAGTACAGATAGAGCAGCCTTGTGGTGAACAAATGGGAACACTAACTGTCCACCTATCAAGGTGAGCTATATCAAATTCCGGTATTTTGGTACTAGCCATATGAATGAGAGATGGTGGCCAGTGTCCTAACTTAGCAGTGATCAGAATTTCCTTTAGTATAGTAATAAGCTCGATCTGTACTTGATCACAGGCAAGAGCCCAGGAAATATTCTTTCCCAATCTATATTCTGCATGTGCTAAGGTAACAATTTTCTGTTCTATAATGGGAGATATAAGAGCAAAGGTATCTACAACTACATTGGACAGTTTAGAGGAAGCTTCATTAATAATCTGTTGTGAGGTAAAACCATCAGCAGCATGCTGAGCAGTGGATCCCATTTTATTACGGAGCACCTCTATATCAATTATATTAAGGGCACCCAGTGCAGTCCCTGTGCCACCTAAAATTGTATCTATTAATTCACGCTTGTGTCGAAATTGCTTGGCTCGGAGTGTTACTGACTGCATATCAAACCAAGTATTGAGCATTTGTATGTGGTTGGCAACAAACTGAGAGCAATTTGGATATTTGTGAGTTACTAGAAACAATTTGGGAAATAGATGCCAAGTAAGAAAATGGTATTCCACATCATATAAAACATCGTGTGGTGCATCATATTTAATCTGAAAGGGATGTCCTTCCTGAAATGGTTGGATATCAGAAAGGTAGAGTACAGGAGGAGCAGAAGTGGTGGGAGGGGTGGGATGAAGGGGTGGTAGGTAAACAAGATACATCCAAAAGGAATGAAGTCTCAGTGATGTGCTGTTGATCACTCACAACCCATGTATAAGTTATTTTCCAGGTACCTCTGTCCTGACAGGAAATATTGTACAAAATCAAAGCAGGAGGACCTAGAAAGTAACGTTTTGGGCGTGCCCTCAATTCTTGTGTCCTTTCTAGAGAAGTGGAAACTGGTGGCTCCCACTGTACTTGAGTGATGTTTAATGAATAGAACACTGGCTTGTCCTGTACCAAACAGAAACTCAGGATGACCAGATCTTTTCCTTCCGGGAAAGGTGGGGGTATTTCTTGGTAGCGATACACTCCACCTGTGGAGTTAGCCCAGCCAATCGTGCATATTTGGATGATAGTTCCTGTAATGAGACTTGAGTAGAAGAGAGCAGATACAAGAACAACAGGAAACCGAGACATAATAAAAGCAAACTTGTTTCACTCTACTAGGGAGTAAACTAATGCTCCCCACTTATACTATGTAACAACAAAACAAAAAAAAAAATAATTTTTACTACTTATTTACATAACTAAACACATGTACAGCAGGAGTAACTAGTTACCGTCCTCAAGCGACTTTCCTTATCGTTCCTCCACCAATGGGTAGTGCACCACCTCCTGCAGCTTGGAGACTGGACCAATCAAAACTCTGCATTCCTGTAAGTAGTGTGCTGGCATTCCCTTTCAGCTCCAGTGTGTCCAGTCTCCACGCAGCAGGAGGACTTAGTGAGCCTAGGTGCTGGGCTCACTGGAGAAACAGATAAGGAGCAGAATTGTAGCTAATTTCTTTATTTCTTCATTTGGCTAATTAGCTTGGGCTGTCTCTCTTTAAAAAAAAAAAAAAACACCAACCCATCCCGAGCCGGCTGGTCTTATGTGGCAGCAGTCGGCTTCGGGTCTAGGGGGAGGGGGGGGTTTCCGTCGGATTCCCCCGCCTGCCAAGCCAAAGTTGGATTTCCTTGCAGACTGACTGCCGGTCAGGGAGGATCTCTGTCCCTGGACTATTCGGGGCAGAGCTCCTGCTGTGGTACCCCAGCGGCCCGGTCTCTGCCTCCTGGCAGTCCGCGGCGTTTTCTCTGCCTTTCCTTGCGGCCTACGTGGCTGAGCTGGGGACCGGAACGGGCGGATTCAGCCCTTGGCAGCTCCCTCTGTTCCCTCTTTCGGGAGGGGCCAGTTCGGAGTGCGGTCCACCGCGCCGGCCCGTGCATCGGCTGGCCGGTTCCTGACAACCGCGGAAAAGCGCGCCAAAGCGTTCTCTGTGGAGCTGTGGCCATTTTGAGCACGCGGCTCCCGAGGTCTCCGTGCCTCCGCGTGTCAGCGGGTAGCTCCGGAGTTCCTCTCTTCTTGGTGCTGCCGATTTGCCGGTTTACCTGAGGTAATCTTTTCTTTATTCCTTGCGGTTCGGGGATTTATTTATTTTCTTTATTTTCTTTGTGTTCTTTTTCCCACGTTTTGTTCAACTGCTGATTTTGCGGTCCCCTTTTTTCTTTCTCCTCTTCTCAGATAGGCTTTTTTGTTTTTATACCTGCCAACTAACAACAACAAAAAAATAAATAAATAAATAAATAAATAAAATAAAAGAAGACACGTGGGATAATAGAACAGTGGAACCCCGCGCTAGGGAGTGCCTTCTTGCCTTCGGCCTCGCGCTTGCTGGGGACAAGGGATCCTCGGGCCCTGCACTGGTGGAGCCCATGCCCTCTAGCTCTCAGTGTATAATCTGTGGCACCCGTAGGGGGGCCAGCGCGGAAACGGGCATCTGTCATCGCTGCGCCTCCGTTTCCCTCTCTATGGAACAGCAGTTGGAACATTCAATGGCCCCGGATGCTCAGGGGGCGATTGTGGGGGAGGAGAGCGAAGCAGTGGTGGCTGGTCCTTCTGCTTCCTCCCTGTCAGCCGTACCCGGGATAGTCAGTGGACAGTTGGATCTCGGGGGCTCTTCCCTCATGCACGACTTTTCTCCGGATTTTGTCTTGCTGATGCATCAGGCCTTTTGTCGCAGTCAGCAGGGGCAGCTGAGTGGTGCCTTGCCTGTCGTTTCCTCGGAGGTGCGGTCACCGGTGGGTGACCGTACAGCTTGGGGGGCAAAAGCCCCCAAGTGCTCACGCCCGGCTGATCTCTCCCTTGCTGAAGCCGAATGGCAAGAGTCGGAGGAGGTTGAGTTGGATATGGACGTGGACATGGATGAGTTAGAAGAGGGGGAGATTGCTGAGCCCGAGGACCAAGCACGGATCATTCGGGTGTTCCGTAAGGAGGAATTGCCGGCCCTGATTTTGGAAGCACTGCAGACGCTCCGCTTGGCGAAGGAGCAACCGACGGAAGACGAGGATGCGGCGGACCCCATCATTCAGGCGGTTCGCCAGACCCAGGTAGTTTTCCCCATTCACAGGGTGATTGATCAGATGATCCAGGTGGAGTGGGATACTCCCGAGTCCGGTCTTAAGGGGGTCCGGGTCATTAAAAAGCTGTATCCCCTGGCGGACAAGGACAAGGAACGCTTCCGTTCCCCCAAGGTTGATGCGGCGGTTTCAGCGGTTACTAAGAAGACCACGATCCCCGTAGAGGGCAGTGCGGCCTTGAAAGAAGCGCAAGACTGGAAGATGGATGGTTTGAAGCAATCCTTTGAAGCAGACGCACTGGCGTTGCAGGCTTCCATTTCTGGTGCTTGGATCGCGCATGCTTGCCTTCGTTGGGTCCAGCACCTGCGGCAGTCGGCTTCCTTGGAGTGTGACGCAGTGCGGGAGCTTCAGCGCTTAGATCGGGTTCGGCGTATCTAGCGGACGTCCACTACGACCTCATCAGAGCCCTGTCAAACAGTATGGGTTCCCTGGTAGCGGCGCGTAGGGCTCTTTGGCTGAAGAATTGGGCAGCTGATGGCTCTTCAAAGGCGCGGCTCGGCAAGCTTCCATTTCGGGGAAGGCTGCTGTTTGGTGAAGAGTTGGAGAAGTTGGTTAAGGACCTGGGGGAGACTAAGGGGGGTTGGCTGCCGGAGGATAAGCCCAGACGTGGTAAGACGGCGCCGGCCTTTCGAGGTCAAAATAGAGACTTTCGGAGGTTTCGTTCCCCCCCGTTTTGCAGGGTCCCCGAGGGGACGTTATGCCTCTAGGTACCAGAGCTTTTGTGGATTTCGGGGGGCCAGTAGAGGATTTGCGGCTGTGTCCCCCACTGTCGCCCGAAAGCCACAATGAAGGGTGGCGGGTCCCGGCAGAGACTCAGCCTCTCGGAGGTCGTCTTCGGGATTTTCTCTCTGCCTGGGCCCACATTACGTCCGACCAGTGGGTGTTGGAGATCATCCGCGACGGATATGCCTTAGATCTCGCACGGCCGGTGCTGGACTCATTCGTCCTGTCCCCCTGCCGGAACCCTCAGAAGGCTTTCCAGGTGCGGCAAACGGTAGACCGTCTGCTTCAGTTGGCAGCGATCGTTCCCGTTCCGCCAGCAGATTATGGCCTTGGCCGTTATTCTATCTATTTCGTGGTGCCAAAGAAGGATGGCTCCCTTCGTCCCATTCTCGATCTCAAGGGCGTCAATCGCTGTCTTCAAGTGCCGCATTTTCGGATGGAGACGCTGCGATCCGTTATCGTCGCAGTTCGGCAGGGAGAGCTTTTGACCTCTCTCGATCTCACCGAGGCTTACCTGCACATTTCCATCCGGGCGTCCCACCAGAGATTTCTATGTTTCGCTCTTCCCTGGGGGCATTACCAGTTTCAGGCTCTTCCCTTCGGTTTGGCCACTGCTCCTCGCGTGTTCACCAAAGTAATGGTGGTGGTGGCGGCGTCCTTACGAAGAGAAGGGGTCTTGGTCCATCCGTACCTGGACGATTGGTTGATTTGAGCAAAGTCCCGAGCCGAAAGCCTGACGGTCACGGCAAAGGTGGTATCCTTCTTGGAGTCCCTCGGTTGGGTGGTCAATCCTCTCAAGTCACCTGGTGCCCACACAGGTGCTCGAGTACCTGGGGGTGCTGTTCGATACTCGGAAGGGCTCCGTGTTCCTGACAGAACGGAGGGCTCTGGCCCTGCAGCGCCTGGTGCGAGACTTCCGCAAGATCGCAGCACCGTCGGCGTGGAAATACCTACAGGTGCTGGGGACGATGGCGGCAACTTTGGAGGTTGTCCCCTGGGCCCGGTTTCATATGTGATCGTTGCAGCGCGCCCTTCTTCGCCACTGGTCCAGTCAGTCCGACCCCTTGAGCAAACGGCTTCCTTGTCCACCGCAGGTCCGGAGAGAGCTGCAGTGGTGGCTTCAACCGTCTGCGTTGCGGGTGGGAATGCCCTTAGAGCAGCTGGAGTGGCTTCTGCTGTTGACGGATGCGAGTTTAGCGGGCTGGGGAGCCCATTGCGGAGTAGATTTTGCGCAGGGTCTCTGGTCGCCGGAGGAGAGCCTTTGGTCGATCAACCGTCTGGAACTGAGAGCGGTATTTCAGGCGCTGCAGCACTTCGAGGCTCAGTTAACGGGACGAGCGGTGCGGGTGCTATCCGACAATGCGGCGACCGTAGCGTACATAAATTGATAGGGCGGCACCGGAAGTACGGCCATGGAGGAGGAGGCCAGGAGTCTGTTTTGTGTGGGTGGAACCGTGATTGCAAGCGATATCGGCGGCGCACATAGCCGGAAGAGACAACGTGATGGCAGATTTTCTCAGCAGGGTGCGAGTGGATGCAGGGGAGTGGGAGCTGCATCCCACCGTCTTCGAACAGTTAGTACTCCGCTGGGAAATGCCCGTGATGGATCTTATGGCGACCTTCCGCTCAGCCAAAGTGAGTCGGTTCTTCAGCAGACGGCGGGAACCCATGTCGGAAGGAATCGACGCTCTCATGCGGCCGTGGCCCCTCGATGGGTCTTCTCTACGTCTTTCCTCCGTGGGTGCTCCTCGGTCGGGTAATCCAGCGTATCGAGGCGCATCGCGGACGCGTGCTGTTGATAGCGCCGGATTGGCCCAGACGTCCTTGGTATGCCGACCTGGTGCGTTTACTCGACGGGGTTCTGTGGCGTCTCCCGTTGTCTCAGGAGCTGCTGATTCAGGGCCCTCTCCTGATGCCGCGGGTGGAGAGATTCTCGCTTACGGCTTGGCCATTGAAAGGGCGCGGTTAAAGAAGAAAGGTTATTCCAAGTCTGTGGTTACGACCTTGCTTCAGGCGCGTAAGCGTTCCACTTCGCTCGCGTATGTCCGCGTCTGGCGCATTTTTGAGGACTGGTGTTCCAAGCGTCAGATCTGGGCTGCCACAGCCTCTGTTCCGGTGGTGCTTGACTTTTTGCAAGCCGGCTTCGATAAGGGTCTGGCCGCTAGCTCCTTGCGTGTGCAGCTGGCGGCTCTAGCTTGCTACAGAGGCAAAGTGCACGGCGTAACTCTCGGGACGCACATCGATGTGGGGCGTTTTCTTAAGGCGGTCTCCAGGTTACGTCCGGCTCGTCTTACGGTCCCTCCGTGGGATCTCAACTTGGTGCTGCGTGCGCTGAGTAGGGCTCCATTCGAGCCTTTATCGCAGGCCTCCGTAAAGGATTTGACTCTGAAGGTGGTGTTTTTGGTGGCCATCTGTTCAGCTCGGCATATTTCGGAGCTTCAGGCGCTTTCATGTAGGGAACCCTTTCTCTCTTTTTCCTCTCAAAAGGTAGTTCTCCGTCCGGTTCCTTCCTTCCTTCCTAAAGTGTCTTCTGCCTTTCATGTGAATCAGGTGGTGTCTCTTCCCGTCTTGCGTGCGGCGGGAGAACAGGCTTCGGACCGGGGGCTTAGTCACTTAGACATCCGGAGAGTATTGCGTCGTTTATCAGTCACCGAGTCCTTCCGCAAGTCCGATCGGTTGTTTGTCTTGTTTGGGGGGCCCAGGAAAGGTGAGGCGGCGGCGAAAGCCTCTATCTCCCAGTGGATTAAGGAGGCGATTGTTTCCGCCTATTTGCTGCTGGGTCGCTCTGCTCCGATGGGTCTCAGGGCTCATTCGACTAGAGCGCAGGCAGCATCCTGGGCGGAGTACAGTTTGGTGCCGCCGCTGGAGATCTGTAAGGTGGCGACTTGGTCGTCTTTGCATACGTTCAGCAAGCACTATCGGCTTGATGTTCTGGCAGCGAGGGATGCCTGTTTTGGGTCGGCGGTCTTGCGTGCCGGCTGGCAGGGTCCCTCCCGTTGGTGCTGCTCTGTTACATCCCATTGGTGGAGGACTAAGCTGGAGGAACGATAAGGAAATAGTAATTACACTTATCTGGTAATTGTAGTTCCTTGAGAGACGACAGCTTAGTCCTCAATCCCGCACTTGGGTGTCGGTCTGGGCGCGGCACGCGTTCAACCTAGGAAGCTGTTGGTACAGGTGAGTATGTCCGATTTACAACCACCTCTTACGTTCAGTCTAACTACTTTGTCTGTTCCTTTTCTCTCGCAAGCTGTCTCTGGCTCGGCAGGCGGGAGGGGCACGGGACAGACTTCCCTTCGGGATGACTCCATATGTACTTTTGCGGAGTGTTCCATTTCACTTTTCTTCATAAGTTTACGATAGTTTTCTGAGGTTGGCTACTTATTTGTTGCTCTTTTGAGTCTGCTTTGTCAATAGTTCACTGGAGCTGAAAGGGAATGCCAGCACACTACTTACAGGAATGCAGAGTTTTGATTGGTCCAGTCTCCAAGCTGCAGGAGGAGGTGCACTACCCATTGGTGGAGGACTAAGCTGTTGTCTCTCAAGGAACTACAATTACCAGGTAAGTGTAATTACTATTTTGTTCAGAAAGCAGCTGTCCGTGCTGTCTTCAGGTGGTATCTGAAAACAAAGACTGATAAAACACGTATTACCCATATGGTTTTAACTGGGTGATGTGTTTCCAGTACTGCTGGTTGTCAGGCATTAGGATCTGGTATAGGCTTGGGCCTAAGGTATCAGTAACTAAGTACGGTCCCTCCCACTGTGCAGTTCCAAAGGGGAGGTTTGGTCTAGATCTCATCTCTGCAAGACACTACTGACAGGGCTTCCTTCATGTATTCATGAAATATTGATGGGGAATCCTTATATCCCTGTGGAAGCACAGTCCATGCATATTGTTTATTCAGCCACTGAAAGGCTGTTTTGTACTGGCACTCATGGGCCAGGGGCAGACTCCAAAACCCATTGGATATGTCTAAAACAGAAAAATTTACATTTGGGATTCAGTTTAGAGATCATTTCAGGGTATGAGGCTACCACGGGCACTACAGATTTTGAAACTTGATTCAGGGCACGGAAGTCCATAGTGAGCCTGAAGGAACCCCCCGGTTTAACTATCGGCCAGGCTGGTGAATTGCATGTGGAAGAAATAGGTCTAATCAGACCCCTCTCCTCCAGTATCTTCACAATTTTAGTCACTGGTTCTATAGCCTGATGAGGTACTGGGTACTGGACTTCATGCACTAAAGTTTTAGAAGCACTTGAAGATCCTGAATACTGCCACAACTTAAGATTAGCCATATCCACCACCAAATTTAACTGGTTGAGAACATCAATTCCAATTATTTCTTTTGGTGTGTTCACTATAGTGGAGGCAGTGGTTTCCAACATTTCCTTATTTTGTTCACTGTGCACAGGGATACCCCATTTAACTGGGATAGCCACACATTTGGAAGCTGTGTCATTAATTCCTTGAATTTCATAAATTTCCATATTTTTCTGATCTGCAGTGGGAGAAGCTCTGTTAGTAAAACTAATTCCAGCCCCTGTGTCAATCAAAGCTAGTTTATCCTGACCCCCTATTGTACTGATAACATTGGGGCGTGCACAAGAGTCCAGTATCAAGGGTGTTACAAGCCTTAAATTGTGTCCTGGGCCTGTATCCATTTCATCATACAGAGGCTCTGGAATTGAGTCCTCTGCTGAGTTAAAGGAGGCAGGCTGGGCTATGAAGGCTTGAGACATTTTGATATCTGAACCCAGAAGGTCAGGACACCCCTATGCACTTAGCCTTGTGTTTGTCCTGAGCTGCTTGTAAATCCTGTTTTAATTTATCTATTTCTATCTGCAGTATATGTTTGTCTTGTTCCCATTTAGTTTTCTCATTTTCTAGCCCATCTCTCTGTGCTTTGAGCTCCTGAAAAGGAATGTAACCAGAGGAGTTTCTAAAAGTACCTCTGCCATGTGCTCTCCAAGGTGTGTGTCCTCTGTCTGTGTTTCTTGTGTACTGAGAGGATCCCTCGGCTTGCCACTTCCGTGCTTCTGATACTGTTATTACCTGCGAGGGCTGGGTCTTCCAAACAGACCCAATTCTGAGCATTAAAGTATCAAAAGGGGTTGCTTCAGGGTCTTCAGAAAATAACAGAAGGTGTTTTGTAATCTCAGGGGATAGCAATTCTAATAAAAATTCCTTATGCATGCTCTCCCCATAATCTTCTGCCTTGGGCCAGGACTCCTGCTCATTAAGAACTGCTTTTAAAATCCAGGCTCTATATGCAAACTGTTCTAGTGTATCATTTGGTAAAGGTGAAATAATTTTAAATACTTGCATTGGGGAACAGTGAAATAGTTTCTCAGTACCCCTTTTAACCAACTGGTATGGGTGAGTGAGAGAGCCATCTCTATAATAGTGTGGCCCCAGAGCCAGATGCATAAGTCTATCAAAGTCTGACTGTTTTCTTCTGTATTTCCCTAGACCCCAGTGAATCAGAATATCAATCGCCCATTTACACCAATGATTTATATTAAGAGGCATAGTGCCAATTTTCTCAACTATTTTTTCTATATCTCTGTCTTTTAAATTGTCCTGCAGCATTACTTTAACTGGTGCTTTGAGTTCAGTACTGGGTGCCATGTCTAAGTCATCTGAATTATCCTCCTGACAGAGATCCTGATTATTGCTGGGTTCTGGCTGAGATAGTGGTAGAATTCTCACATGTAGCAGCAGAATGCAGACAATCCAATGATACCAGGAGTCTGTTCAGAAGGTCCAAATCATTTATTTGTGCACAAGTCTCAAGCAGAATCAAATTCAAAATGGCTGAGCAATGGTTTCTAGCAAAACAATAACTTTTATACCGTTCTTCTCCATTCTAGACATAGGCAAACTTTTCATTGGTCCCAGTAACCCCTCTCACCCATCTATTGGTCCCGGTAACATTACGTAGTTGTCCAATTAGGACTCTGGTCTGGGCTCAGCACCTGCTTACCCCCCTTCTAGTCCCAATTACAATGGTCAGTTCACCAACTTAGATACTTTCCTCCTCCAAGGTCATTTAGCTAGTTAGAACATGTGGGAAAGCAGGGCACTGTAACTTTTCTTACTAGCAAGTTAATTAATTCCATAGAAGCTGTGCTCTCTTATCAGTACCAATTAGACTTGTTTTTCTATATTTTCTAAGTTTCGATTCTGCTTAGCTATACTAAATTGTGTTCAGTTAAGTTTCAATTCTACGGTGTCATCATTCAGGGGGTTTTTCATTCCTCTGGGCCTAACTACAGGCTTCATTTACAGGTCAAGCTGCTTAGGCCTGTCTGTTTAGTTCAATTAGCATGGAGCATAGGCCTTCGCCTACCACAAGATAAACTATCATGAATTTCTTCATGTGATTCATCTGTATTCTTCCTATTCCTAAGTCCAGCTATGCATACTTTAGTATTCTTTAGTTTGTCAGTAGCTTGTATGCATTGCTCATAAGGTGTGTCATAGGCATAAGGGGCTGAGGGAGGAGTGGGTGTTGGCTTTTGTCTTACAGAGGCCAATTGATCCTTAACGTGCCTCAATTCAAGTTTAAGTGCTTCTAATTGCTCACTAACAGTTATAAAAGAATTTGTGGCTTGTATCACTTGAGTTCTTTGTATAGAGATGCAAATTTGTGCCTCCTCAAGGTCTTTGATCAATTGGGTACACTGAGAAGTCAGTTCATTATTGTCCTTTTTCATGCTAATGAGTCCCCTGCACATGCCTTGGATAAAAAGGCATTTTCTTTTATTTATTTTCTTTTTGAATTCTTGATCATGGTTTAACATTTGTCTTTGAATATTATACCATGATGACTCGGGGAATTCACCTTCAAAGGGACCCCCTTTCCTCTTACAGTATGAAATTACAATTTCTTTAGTTCTTTAAAATCAAAGGCTTCCATGTTTGATACTGCAGAAAGGCTGTAGTTGGACTATCTCAAATGTGTAACCTTAGAAGGAGGAATGCTCACTTTTCTGAAGAAGTGAGACTTAGAATTATAGTTGGAATGGTATAAATTTTATGGGTGTTCAGTAAAGAGTACTGGCATACAGACCACGCCTTAAAATTATACCTGAATAAAAAGTGCTTATCACCTTTTTAACAGGGTGGAAGTTTAGGGTGAAGTTATAGTAAGAAGGGTGTTAGGAGATTAACAGAATTGTTGTATCAATTGCAGCCAGCTTTAAGCCTGCTCTCACTAAGATAGTTACTGACAGGAGACAGAGAAATAAAAGTTAAAAGGGACAGGAGGTAATAGCTTTATCAGGAAAGATGTATATTGTATTCAATGAGGGACTGTTTACCTGTGTACCACTTCCAAACTAAATCTGGACTATCTCTCTGTCTTTTCTTAGCAGCTCCAATAATATAGCAAGCCTATACATCATAATAAGACAATTGCAAGCCACTCTGTGTGATGTCTTTAAAATTCTAAATGCTTACAGAGCCTTTTTGACAATAAAAATCTCACCTTGTCTAACCCACAAAACAAATTTATCACTGGAACTGTTCACTAAATAGTGTCTAAGTGTCATCCAGTCTGTCAATTGTAAATGGTCACAAGGACTTTTGATTCTGTCTCAAATCTACTTAATGTATTATACAAAATTATTACTTACCCAACTGGTGATCTGCTGTGAAATCCGAGAAGGCGAGCCCCCATAAAGATGTAAGATATAGTCAAGTTACTCTCCTGTAGGTCCTGGGTTCATTTCACTTCACAGAGGCAGTAGGGTTTGTAATAAAATAACCAAACAGGTGTGGCTTGGAGAAAGGTTTTTATGTAGAAATAGGCTTATTACATAGGTATTGAACAGAGGTATATAGTGATTGTTACAGAGCTGTTTCAGTGTGCATCAATGAATCTGTGTGTGCATGTGCATGTGTGAAGTGTGAGAGAGAGAGAGAGGCCAGAACATGTGGGTCAGAGCCTCATGGCAAGAGAGAGAGAGAGCGGGGGAGGGGTGAAGGAATTATCAGAGCCTCCTGTGCTTCATGTCCGATGAATGGTGGAAGAGAGAGAGAGAGGAAGTGTTTCTGTCCTTTTATAGTGAATTGAATCCTCTCCAGCACTTCCCCTTGAGGTCTGCTATTGTTTCTAGCCACTCCCTTTGAGGTCTGCCATTCTTGATTTAGCAAGGAGGGGCTTCAGACAGGCCTTGGAGACTGAAATCACCAGGGGGTCAGAGTTAATCTCATCTTGTAAACTGTCCTATTACCTTTGGAGACTGAAATCACCAGAGTCCACAGCTGCATAGAATCCAGGGTCTGGGGAAAAAGCCATGACTCCTATGTCATGTATGCTGACAAAGCCCAAATCAGGTTCTTGCTGTCCCCCGGCTACACCTGCTCCCTACTCCTACGGGGAGTGGTTCAGAGACACGTGCTGCTACAGGCTGGGTGGTTCTCACTCTTACTCTGCTAAGTCTGGTTCTAAGCCTCAGTCCTTTTGTGTGATCCGTTGCCGAGACAACCTCTCCTCTGTCAACAAGTTTTCAGGCGCCGCTAGATCCTCCTGCTGTCGGGTTTAGGGTCCATTCCGGGGTGCCAGCTGTGGGTGACCGACTACAACTTTACTCCCGCGAATGCGCCCGGATCACATCAGACAAGTGGGTCCTCGAGGTAATTGCTCAGGGGTATGCTCTAGAGCTCACAAAGCTTGTCCCATATTCTTTCCTTATCGCCCCAGGCAAGGCACTGTAGCAGCAGAGCGCAGACAAACCAATAATACCAGGAGTCTGTTCAGAAGGTCCAAATCATTTATTTGTGCACAAGACTCAAGCAAAGTCAAATTCAAAATGGCTGAGCAATGTTCTCTGGCAATACAACAACTTTTATAGACTTTTGCTCCATTCTAGGTATAGGAAAACATTTCATTGGTCCTGGTAACCTCCCGTACCCCTTCTATTGGTCCCGGTATTGATATGATTATCCAATTATGTTCTTTGAGTGGGCTCAGCACCTGCTCACCCCCCTTCTAGTCCCAATTACAATGGTCAGTTCACCAACTTGTTACTTTCCTATTTCCAAGGCCATTGGGCTTAGTTAGTACGTGCGGGGAAGCAGGGCTCTGTAACATTTCTGTCAGCAGTTTTAATTAAATCCCTTACAGCTGTATTCTCTTATCAGTGGCTTTTAAACATATTTTTTCTGTATTTTTCCAACTTTCAGTTCTGCTTGTCTAAGCTAATCCAATACTTTTACTGAGTTTTAATTCTACAATAGCAGCATGTTGGGGGATGTGTAATTCCTATGGGCCTCTTCACAGGCTTCATTTACAGGTCAAGCTAATTAGGCCTGCTTGCTTATGTCAGACACTGTGGATCACATTCCCCCCTTTGATTAATCTCACCCTATTACTTAATAAGGTGTGAGAATTAAATCACTTAAAATGGTTATATCATGGTTAGAGGTCTCTGACTATATGCAGGAGGTTTAGGTTGATATAAGGCCATAATCTTAGTTGCGGTCTTCCGCTCTACTGTGCTTTCAATAGCACTATGAATAGAACGCATACAACATGGGATTATACATGGTAACAGTAAAATGACAGCAATAATTATTAGTACTAGTATAAGGAAAGTTTTAAGTCCTCCTAGCCACGAGAATATAGAGGCAAACCAGTTAGGAAAATGCAATCCATGCCAAGTCTGTACTGGCACGTAAGCTTGTTTTCGCATATTTTCAGCAATCTCTTCAACTACTTGACCCTTATCATCTATTTTCAAACAACAATTGGTTAGATTCAGCTTACCACATACTCCTCCTTCAGCTGCTAATAGATAATCTAGTGCTAAGCGATTCTGATACATAGCAGTGCGCATTTGGTGCTCTGTCTAGCTAAAAGTGTGAGTGCTTGGCTAGTCTCATTGGTTATTAATTCAACTACTGCTTGTAAACGAATAATACGATTAATCATATAAACAGGGGTTCGATAGCCCCACATACCATCATCATTCCAAGTGGCAGGCCCATAATATTCAATGATTCTTTCTGGTGGCCAATCATCACCCTTCCACTTCTCCCACTTGCCTACTTGGAGGGGTGCTCTCTTCTATCTCAGTGCTCTTTTGTGTCTGTGATTAGTTGTGTATACTGGGTATCCTAATTGTTCTCCATGTTCTGTGGGTAAGAGAAAGAAAGAAGGTCTGATGGTCCCTAAGACACACGCCCCTCCCCAGTGTATAGGGAGTCTGGCATATGCTCGGGTTCCACAGATCCAATATAGGCCAGGTGGGGCTTGCCAGGCATGAGGTTTGGCAAGATTAGTCCACAAATCAGCAAGCTCAGGGAATTTTGCTAATGGATTAGGGGGTTCAGGTTCTTTGGCCCCTGACCACCAGGTCGTCTTTTTCGTGGTGTCATTATAAAACTTCTGGCTGAGACAGACCAGCTGTCCCACCGGTAGATTGAACTGAGGTCCAGTTCTGGCATAACAGAGACGTCCAACTATTGGGTGTGCTAATACCCATTCGCTGGTAGTCTTATGTAATTCAGTATGATTGTAAGTCATGGAATAATTCAACTCTTGGGCTTCCCATGGCCACTGGTCACCCATTTGTGTCCCACCACAAAAGTAACAGTCTGAGATATGGAGACTGGATACTACTGCTCCAGCTAATTCTAAGAATAAATTCTGGGAGGGATGGGGAATATCAAACTTATTCTCATGCATGGTTTCATAGAAAGTGTTATGGATATGGTACCTGGATGATCTATGTGCTTGGGTATTTAATCTTATATATATTATGGTTCCTGGATCTGATCCAGATCCTGCAATTCGTAGGCCAAATTTATACCCTTGTTTCCACTTACTGGGGTAGCGTATAAACAATTCTAATGGGTTACAGGCACCTTTTTTACAAGTCTTTTGTATATCTTTCACGTATGGCTTCATTAAGGCAGCCATCCGATTATCTCTGGTATCTTCTATCATACCTGTTTTCCAAGTGGCATAGAAGACACATGCCCATTTCGGGCAATAGTAATCCGCTACTGGGGCTGTACTATATACATCGGCTAAGACTCTTTTACCAGTACACTCTCCCCATCCAGTGGTCCCTTCTGGACACATATATTTGTCATCTTGTGAGTATGCTCTTTCCCAATTACCACACTTAGAACGACTATCTCTATTGATGGCATCACAAGCATCGAAATACAACATAGCTTCTTTGTCAGGATCTTTAATTGGGGGTGTGGCATTGAGCAAAGGTCCGTCTGCATCATTCCATCGTATTTCCAAGGTGTAATAGGATGGATTCTGATGCGGATTAAAGCATATTTTAGATTTACCCTTGGTACAGACATTCAGTTCAGTGGTGTTATAAATACACCGAGTTACCTTACCAGTACAGGTATAATAAGAATGATAAATCAAAGTTTGAGTTACTTTCATTCCAGTCCGAGTGGAAGTAATGCAAGCAGTGCATGGAGGCAAGGCATAGGTCAGTTCAAAACCTCTGAAACAGGCAACCAGGGCAAAGTAAAAGTAAAGATGCATGTTGATTGGAGTCCTTCTGAATCCTCAGCTTGCAAATCTTGACCTCGACGTTCTCTTCTTCGTCCTGTTTGCTAATAAAGCAATTCAACGGGTGCTGAGTGTTGATTGAAGATCCTCAAAATGTCTCGCCGCAGGCCAACTTAGCAATCACAGTTGGCTTCAAATATTGTTAATCAATATAGTATCAAATAATGTGCAGAATTGCTCATATAAGGTTTGTCTGAGCAAAAGCTTGCTGTATTGGAAACAGCAATCCTCTTCGAAAGACTTGTCTACTGCAAGGCACTGTGGTGGTTGGGAAAATCCCAAAAGTGTCTAGGTCGCTGGTTGCCGTCTCAAGGTGAGTCGCAGAGGTACATCAGGATGCCGTACTGCTGTCCACTGCTCAGGTTCTGGATCAGCTGCGGACCTGACTCTGCTGTGGTGGATCCAGGAATCGATCTCTGCTACCTTTACTGCAGTTGGGGTAGACAGGATGACGGTGTATGGTCCCTTCCAATGGGGTTCCAACGGTGTCTTCTTCCCATCTTTGATCCACACCGAGGTACCAGGCTGGTAGGGATGCAGGGGTTCCGTCAAGTTGATAGGCAACTGGTCTTGGATCCACGCATGGAGAGTCTGCAGAACAAAACTAAGAGCTAGGAGTTCTTGCCTGGTTATTTCTGAACCAATTTGGGCTAGACTTCCTTTAATTCCCTGCACTATTGGTGGGGGTTTACCATACAGAACTTCAAAAGGGGAAAATCCTGTTGACTTTACAGGAGCTGAGCGTATTCTGAGTAAAGCTATTGGGAGCACTTGGGGCCACTTTAGGCGTGTCTCCTGACAAAGCTTAGACATTTGGGCTTTCAAGGTGCGGTTCATTCGCTCAACTTTCCCTGAACTCTGAGGTCTATATGCAGTGTGAAGCTTCCATTGTATCTGTAGGGCTTTTGCTAACTGTTGAGTGATCTGGGACACGAATGAGGGCCCATTATCTGACCCTATTACAGCTGGAATTCCAAATCTAGGGATAATCTCTCTCAACAACACTTTGGTGACTTCTCTAGCTTTTTCAGTCCTGGTGGGGAAAGCTTCCACCCACCCAGAGAAGGTACAAACTAATACTAACAAGTAGCGGTATCCATTTGCTTTTGGCATTTCAGTAAAGTCAATTTGCAGGTGGTGCATGGGGGTTACACCTCCTGACAACTCGGGGTGGTGGTGTGGGACCCTGTTTGGCATTATTTTTGGCACAAGTTAGACACTGGCGTGCTACTGAAGCTGATAGGGCTGCTAACATGGTAATGCAGAAATGTGGTCTGAGTGCTTTTTCCATAGCACTTTTCCCATAGTGGGTAGCTTCGTGGAAGGCTTTGACAAAGGATGGACCTGGACCTAACAATTCGGGAATTACTATTCGTCCTGGGGGTTGACTGCCCTCCGCTGGTGGCAGCTCAATCCACCCATCTTTCAGTACTCCATCTTCCTTGTTACAGTAGTAATCTAATTCTTTGGTGGTATATCGTGGTGTCCATAAGTTCAAGGGTACTGGAAACAATGCTGCCTGCATTGGCATGGCTTGTGGTGTAATTTGTCCTGTCATAGCTGCTTGTCGTGCTGAGGCATCTGCAAACCTATTTCCTCGGGCAACTTCTCCTTTTCCTGCTTGATGTCCTCTGCAATGCATGACAGCTACACGAGTTGGGGCCCATACTGCATCAAGTAACATCAGTATCGCGGGGCCATACTTGACTGATTTTCCTCCGGACGTGATGAGCCCTCGTTCTTTATAGAGAGCTCCATGGGCATGTAGGGTAGTGAAGGCATATTTAGAGTCTGTATATACATTTAGCACCATTTTGCACCTAACAGTAGTGCTCGAGTAAGTGCTATCAATTCTGCTTTCTGGGCTGATGTACCTGCGGCTAGAGCTGATGACTCAACGACTTCATGTTGAGTGACTACTGCATATCCGGCACAGCGTCGTCCATTGATGATGAGACTGCTTCCATCTACGTAATAGACTTGGTCAGGATTGTCTATGGGCACATCTGTCAGGTCAGGTCGGCTTGAGAATACAGTGTCCATGACTTCTATACAGTCATGTTCTGGGAGTTCTTCACTAATAGGTATCAATGTGGCTGGATTCAAGGCATGGCTCACTTCCAGTTGTATCTGTGGGTTTTCACATAACATGCTCTGATATTTCAACATTCGGGAATTGGTGAGCCAATGATTTGCTTTCTGTTCCATAAGGGCAAGGACTGCATGTGGCACAGTGACTTGTAGATTCTGTCCTAGTGTGAGCTTATCTGCTTCACTCACTAACAACGCTGTGGCTGCAACTGCTCTCAAGCAAGGTGGCCATCCTTTGGCCACAGTGTCCAATTGTTTTGATAGGTATGCTACAGGTCGCTCCCAATTTCCCAATTTCTGAGTCAACATGCCTAAGGCATTTCCTTGTGCTTCATGTACAAACAAGTGGAAAGGCTTGTGAACATCTGGTAGTCCAAGGGCTGGTGATGACATCAATTCTTCCTTTAACGTCTTGAAGGCTGTATCCTGCTCAGGTCCCCACTCCAGTGGCGACTTTTCTTCTCCTTTTGTGGCTTCATACAGTGGTTTAGCGATTTGGGCAAAGTTGGGAATCCATATTTGGCAATATCCTGCCGCTCCCAGAAAGGCTCTGACTTGCTTTCTGGTAGTTGGGGTTGGAATTCTGCATACTGCTTCTTTTCTCTCTCTGCCTAATTTTTGGCTTTCTTGGGTTATACGAAAGCCCAAGTATTTCACTTCTTTTTGGCATAGTTGTGCTTTTGCTCTGGAAACTTTGTATCCAGCTTCATCTAGTAACTGCAAGAGGTCTTTGGTGGCTTGTATACATTCATTTTCTGATACAGCAGCTATCAGCAGATCGTCCACGTATTGGAGAAGCACTCTCTTCCCCGGGGCCACTGGATAGCTTGAAAGGTCTTGATTCAGCGCAGCACTAAAGATGGTAGGCGAATTCTTGAATCCTTGGGGTAATCGTGTCCAAGTAAGTTGGCCCCCTCTTCCAGAGATAGGGTCCTGCCATTCAAATGCAAATAATATCTGACTTATGGGGGCTAATCTTATGCAAAAGAATGCATCTTTTAAATCTAGTACAGTGAAGTGGGTAGCTTCA
The DNA here is from genome assembly GCA_033557465.1 of Ichthyophis bannanicus. Lineage (NCBI taxonomy): Eukaryota > Metazoa > Chordata > Amphibia > Gymnophiona > Ichthyophiidae > Ichthyophis > Ichthyophis bannanicus. The sequence continues at coordinate 19,436,532 of CM066038.1, read as the reverse complement.
GCAGGTATCAGTCCTAGAAGAGTGTAAGGATTGGGTACAACTGGATGTATGGTCTCAACTGCTTCATTCACTCTTCTTAGATCTTGCACTGGGCGGTAGTCATCTGTTCCAGGCTTTTTCACTGGCAGAAGTGGAGTGTTCCATGGGGATTGACATACTTTCAGTAGGCCATGTTCTAGTAATCTTTGCAAGTGGCGGTGGATGCCTTCAATTGCAGCTCTTGGGAGAGGGTACTGTTTGACATGTACTGGTGTAGCACTAGGCTTGAGAGTTACAATTATTGGAGCTATATGTTTGGCTAGGCCTGGAGGACTGCCTTCTGCCCATACTCCAGGTGGTGCATCAATGTTTTTCAGAGTTTGTTCAAAATAGGTGTCTTGGGCAGATTCATCACTGTAATATCTCCATTCTTCTTCTGGGGAACTGTAAGCAGCATTATTCCTGCTGGTTTGGCTTGAGAATTTACTGTCATTTGCATTTCTCCTCTTTCAGTGAAGGATATTTGGGCTTGTAGCTTGGCTAACATATCTCGTCCCAGTAGTGGCACTGGACATTCAGGCATATAAAGGAATTGATGAGTTATTTGTTGTCCTCCTAGACTGCATATGCGATTCTGAAGAAAAGGTTTTGTAGCTTTGGCACCAGTTGCTCCTACAATAGTGACTGCTTTTGTAGAAAATGGGGCTATCTTCTTGTCTACTACTGAATGTTCTGCTCCAGTATCAACCATAAAATTCATAACTTGGTCTCCTATTTGTATTCCGACCATAGGCTCCTGGAGACCTAAAGCAAATTCGGAGCCCGGTCTGTCCTAATCCACGTCATCTTCATCATGGGCTGTCGTAGCCAATGCTTGTACGGCTTCTCCTCTTTCTCGCTGGTATTGCTCTCGATTGGCTCCTCCGCGGTTTCGGGGACGGCCTCGTCTTTCTTCTCTCCATTGATGATTGTTTTCGTCATCTTGATGGGCGTCTTCGAGTTGCGGGCATGCGTCTCTCCAATGTCCTTCCTCCCTGCAGTAGGCACATTGGTTTACGCCTAGCTGGGGCCGGCTTCCACTTCGGCCCCGCCCCCTTCCTCTGCTCCGTCGACCAGGGATACCTCCCCTTTTCTGTTCAACTATGGCCGCAGCCAAAAAATCCGCTTTCTTCTTCATCTTTCGATCACATTCTCTCTGCCTTTCATTATCACGATTCACATATACTTTATGAGCGACTTCCAATAACTGAGTTGCATTCATGCCCGCAAACCCTTCTAATTTCTGTAATTTACGTCTAATGTCTGGTTGAGACTGATTTACAAAAGCAGAATTCACCATGCATAAACTTCCTGGTGCATCGGGATCATAGGGAGTATACATTCTATATGCTTCAGTTAATCTTTCATAAAACACTGCTGGGCTCTCATCTATGCCTTGGGTAACTTCAGTAACTTTGGAAAGATTCATAGCTTTCTGGCCCCCCCTTTTCAGGCCTTGTATAAAGCCTTGGCGAAAACGGGCTAGGGCTCTGGATCCTCTTTCTGTATTTGGATCCCATCGGGGGTCTTCATTCGGGAATTCTCTTTGGGCCGCTTCCCGATTATCTATTCTTTCCTCCCCCCTTTCTCCTGGAGCTACCGGGTTATCTGCCAGCCAGTCTATAGCTGCTTTTCTAATTCGTGTCCGCTCCTCTGTAGTAAATAAGGTGGACAGGAGCTGGCGGCAATCTGCCCATTTTGGTTGGTGGGTTTCCATAATAGTATTCACTAATTCTGTAAGCTCTTGGGGCTTATTGGTATAGGAGGCATAATGTGTCCTCCAATTTAACAAATCAGTGGTAGAGAAGGGGACATACACATAATTTAGGGGTCCCGCCACCACCTCATTATCTTCATTTCTTATGGGTATTCCCGGGACTTGCCGTAAAGGCATCATCTTGGCAGTAGATATCTTTTGGGATCTGAGAGATATTCTCGTAACTGTCCTGTCAGGGGTTATTTTCTTCTTTTCTTCATGCTTTACTTCAGATTTACTTTTCACTGGCGAGCTAACCCTGGCAGCCACTTTTACACTGTCAGTATCACTCGGGGAATTTTCAGCTTCTTCCTTCTCTGTTTCTGTATCTGATTCTCCTTTTTCTGTCTCGGTAGAATCATATTCTTCAATTAAAGGGAGCTCATCTACATGCTCTTTGGGTAATGGCTCAGGGGTTGGGTCCCGTTCCTGCTGTCTCCGGGGCTCTGGGGCAGGACGTGGGGCTACTCTCACTGGGCGCTGGGTTTGGGGCTGTCGGGTAATCATTTCTGGGGAATCAGGATCTACCAGGATGGGTTTCTTCCTGGATTTCTCACCTTTCCCTTTCTTTCTAGGCTGTTCTATTTTTGACTATAATCTGCCTTTGCTAACATTATTCTGCACTGTTCTTCATAACAGCGCTTCGCCCAAGGGGGCGGATCTTCACAAATACTTAACCAGGAATCTATATAGGGGTACTGATCGGGGTGCGCTATTCGCACTCTACGGTGCACTAACTGAACAAGTCCTACATTAAAGGTTCCCTCTCGGGGCCAGGTAGGGTCTAGATCAGGCCACTCCCTAGTACACAAAATCTGTAAACGAGCTGCAGTCATTTTAATACCATAGTCTCCGGAATATCCTTCTTTAAAATGTGCGATCATACATTCTAATGGAGTGTTCCTAGTAGACCCCGCCCCTCCCATTTCGATGTGTGCGCGCAACAACAGACAAAAGGGAAAAGGAGGGCGGACCGTAGGTGAGGGGTCCTCACGGCCCTAGAAACATTTAAGGAAAACAAATAACAAGACAAGACGACAGTTGCTTCCCCCTTTTTGCGACCTGAACGCGGTCGCCCGGTCTGGAAATGCGCTACTCAGGGGTCCGCCTTCGCTTGGTCCGTGCTGCCAGACCTCTCATTCACACTTCATTCATACAGTCATGCTAGCAACGTATCCCAGAATGCATTCATTTCTATATATTCTGACTAGTCTTGTTCAAATTCCAAAATACAAGAAGACGGGGGTTTCGCCCTGCGAATACCCATGCGGGGTTAATCGGCCCGTCTTTGAGAGGTGATCAAGCTCTCTTACCAATTTCCAAGTTCCAAGTTCAATATCCAAATGGCAGCACTGCTCTTTCTTATCTGTCTAGACATAACAAATCAAAACTTTACTCACCGGATCCGGTCCTCAAAGTTCCCAAGCAAGCGCATGAGTTGGACCTCGGACTCCCCTCACTCGGGTTCGAGGTGTTGGCTCCAACCAGGCCCGGCACCCGCCGAGGTCCGGCCAGCTCCCTCCGATGCAAGGGACCGGCGGCGCCAGGGAGCAGCCCCCGTCGGAAAGGCGTGATCCCGGCAGGACCAAACCTGTAGAGGCGGAAAGTCGTGGTATATTGCCCTATATACACTCTGATTCCACAACTTCCCGGCCAACGCACCAAGAATATGTAGCAGCAGAGCGCAGACAAACCAATAATACCAGGAGTCTGTTCAGAAGGTCCAAATCATTTATTTGTGCACAAGACTCAAGCAAAGTCAAATTCAAAATGGCTGAGCAATGTTCTCTGGCAATACAACAACTTTTATAGACTTTTGCTCCATTCTAGGTATAGGAAAACATTTCATTGGTCCCGGTAACCTCCCGTACCTCCCGTACCCCTTCTATTGGTCCCGGTATTGATATGATTATCCAATTATGTTCTTTGAGTGGGCTCAGCACCTGCTCACCCCCCTTCTAGTCCCAATTACAATGGTCAGTTCACCAACTTGTTACTTTCCTATTTCCAAGGCCATTGGGCTTAGTTAGTACGTGCAGGGAAGCAGGGCTCTGTAACATTTCTGTCAGCAGTTTTAATTAAATCCCTTACAGCTGTATTCTCTTATCAGTGGCTTTTAAACATTTTTTCTGTATTTTTCCAACTTTCAGTTCTGCTTGTCTAAGCTAATCCAATACTTTTACTGAGTTTTAATTCTACAATAGCAGCATGTTGGGGGATGTGTAATTCCTATGGGCCTCTTCACAGGCTTCATTTACAGGTCAAGCTAATTAGGCCTGCTTGCTTATGTCAGACACTGTGGATCACAGGCCTTCACCTGCCACAGCACCAGACAAACTCCTGGCCGTGCAGATGACTCTACAGTGTCTTCTACAGCTTCAGGCAACTTGTGTCTCTTGGGGAAACTGCTAGGTAAATATGACCTAGATTGGCCACTGTTGGAAACAGAATACTGGGCTTTGATGGACCTTGGTCTGACCCAGTATGGCATATCTTATGTTCTTATGCCCAGTCCCTCCTGAAGAAACAGCCTCTGGCCACTACTCCATCTATTTTGTTGTTCCCAAAAAGGACAGCTGCTTCAGGCCTATTCTGGGCTTGAAAGGTGTCACCAAATATCTCCATGTCCCACATTTTTGGATGGAGATGCTCAGATCGGTGATTCAGGTAGTCTGGCCCAGAGAGTTCTTGATGTCTCTCGACCTCGCCAAAGCCTACTTTCACATCCCCATTCGCCCAGCTTATCAGCAATTCCTGCACTTCATGATCCTGGGGTGGCATTATCAATTCAAGGCCTTGCCATTTGGCCTGGCCACAGTGCCCTGCACCTTCTCCAAAGTCACGGTGGTAGCAGCAGCTGCCCTTTGTCACCAAGGCATCAGGGTTCATCCTTACTTGGATGACTGGCTCATCAGAGCGAAGTCTTGCGACAAAGTGGTTGCAGCAGAGGCTCAGGTGGTCAGTTTTCTGCATCACCTCGGTTGGGTAATCAATCATGCCAAGAGCTCCTTACAGCTTTCTCGGTCTTTGGATCCGACACATGGGTGGGTCGTGTCTTCCTTACCCAGAACAGATACGAAAAGCTTGCTATGCAGCTATGGAAGTTTCTTCATTGTCAAGCTCCCTCAGCCTGAGATTACCTGCAGATGCTTAGCACCATGGCGGCCAACCTAGATGTAGTTCCTTGAGCTCGAGCCCACATGCGTCCGCTTCAGTGAGCCCTCTTATCACGATGGTCCCCCTCTTCCCAAGATTGCCAGATACATTTGCCCCTCCTAGCGGGGATACACCACAGCCTCAAATGGTGACACTCTCATCACTGACTATTACCCAATGTTGCTAATCCATGTCGGAACAAATGATACTGCCAGGTATCCTTCTGAGCGTATCAAAAGTGACTTCATGGCTCTGGGACAGAGGGTGAAGCAGTTAGGTGCACAGGTGGTGTTCTCTTCAATCCTCCCTGTTGAGGGTAAAGGCCAAGGCAGAGAGGCTCGCTTCCTGGAGATGAATGCATGGCTGCGTGGATGGTGTCATTGAGAGCGTTTTGGTTTTCTAGACCATGGGATGCTGTTCCAAGGGTTGCAGAGCAGAGATGGCATCCATCTGTCCAAGAAAGGGCAACGCGTCTTCTGTAGTAGACTGGCTAATCTACTGAAGAGGGCTTTAAACTAGATTCGTTGGGGATGGGTGAAGAAAGCCCCCAGGTAAGTGATACATTAAATACGTTTATGGAAATGGGTAACAGAGGTAACATATGGAAAGCAGTGTGTATAAATGCACGTAGCATGGGAAATAAGATCCCTGATGTTGAAACTTTGGTGGGAGTGGCCGACTTGGATTTAGTGGCAGTTACAGAAACATGGTTCACAGAAAACCATGACTGGGATGTAACTATACCTGACTACACTTTATTCAGAAAGGACAACATAGGAAGAAGGGGAGGAGGAATGGCACTATATGTAAAAATACTATTAAAGCTTTGAAATTTACAGAGCTTAAAAGGGAGAGAGGAGGCATTGTGGGTGAAACTAGAAAGAGAGATATACAGACCTCCCTCACAGGAGGAAGAGGTGGACAGAGAGTTAATTGAAGACATACGCAGCATTGCTAGGAAAGGGGAATTGCTACTGATAGGGGATTTCAATATGCCAGATGTTGATTGGCACATTCCTGCTGCAGTATCATCTAGAAGTAAAGAGATCCTGGATTCTCTACAGGGAGAACTATTCAAGCAATTGGTAACAGACCCCACATGTGAAGGGGCCATACTGGACTTTGTGCTTACCAATGGTGAAAGTGTTTCTGATGTTAAAGTGGGAGATCATTTTGCATCCAGTGATCACCAGATGGTGTGGTTCAGTATTAGGACTAGGGCTGTTAGAATCCATTCAAAGGTGAGGGTCTTAGACTTTAGGAAGACTAACTTTGCAAAGATGGGCCAATACCTCAGGGAGTTGTTAGCGGGTTGGGAACAGCTGGGGCTGTAGAAAAACAGTGGGCAAAACTGAAAGGGGATATTTTAAGGTCAACCAACCTTTTTGTTAAAATCATAAGGAAAAGGAGACCGCTATGGCTTTCGAAAGAAGTAGCTGAAAAAGTGAAGAAAAAGAGGGAGGCCTTCATGAAATACAAGAGATCACAGAGAGAGGAAGACAGGCATCTATATTTGGAAAAACTTAGAGAAGCCACCAAAGTAGTCAGGAAAGCAAAGATTCAAAAAGAGGAGGAAATAGCCAATTCAATAAAATGGGGGGGGGGGGGGGGGGGGGGATAATATATTTTTAATATATGTTAGTTAGAAGAGGAAGGGCAAAAGTGGTATTGTCAGACTCGAGGGTGAAGGGGGAATATGTAGAAGCTGATGAGGATAAAGCAGAATTGCTTAACAAATTTCTGTTCTGTGTTCACAGATGAAGAATCAGGAGTAGGACCTCGGGAAAACACCCCCAAACAGGAACAGAAGCGAGGGACGTCGTGAACAATTTTCAGAAGACTGTGTTCGTGAGAAACTAGTTCAACTTAAAGTATATAAAGTGATGGGACCGGGTGGGATACACCCTAGAATACTAAGGGAACTTGGACGTTCTAGCAGCTCCACTGACTGACCTTTTCAATGTTTGTTTATTAAAACTTTATATACCGCCCAATACGGTTAGCATCTGGGTGGTTCACAATACATAAAATCAGATTAAAAAGAGAGCTGCGAAAGGAGAATCAGAGAGAACGCCATAAAATCATACAGAAAAGAGATGAGAACAGAGTGGGGAACAAAGGTGGCAACATAAGGGGGGAGGGGAAACACATCGACAATACAGAAGGGTGGAGGAAAGAAAGGGATAAGGAGCTGGCATGGTAGTACTAGGAAGGAGAAGGGGATGGAGCAGGAAGGGGGAGATTAAATGCAGAACAGAAAAGATGAGTTTTTAGTTTAGCTTTAAAGGACGGGTAGGAAGTTTCTAATCGAAGGGAGAGAGGAAGTGAATTCCAAAGCCTCGGACCAAGAAAAAAGAAAGCTGAGGATCGGGTGGATTCTAAGTGAGCCTGGGAGGGAGAGGGAAGAAAGACACGGTTGGCATGGATGGAACGTAGAGACCGATGCGGGGTATGGAGGTGAACTTGATTGGCAAGATAGAGGGGGATACCAGAGTGGAGTACCCTGTGCACATAAATAAGGACTTTAAACTGAACACGGAAGGTAACAGGGAGTCAGTGAAAATGTATTAGCAAGGGGGTGATGTGATCAAAACGTGAGGCATGAGAGAGGACACAGACAGCAGTGTTTTGCCTCTGAGTCAGGAGTGGTGCAAGGGACTGGAGAGAGGCTCATGTGGTGCCTTTACACAAAAGCGGAAGTAAGGATGTGGTTGAAAACTACAGGCCAGTTAGTTTAACTTCGGTGGTGAGTAAATTATTGGAAACGCTGCTGAAAGAGAAAATAGTGAGGTTTCTGGAGTCCAGCAAATTACAGGATCCGAGGCAGCATGGATTCACCAGAGGCAGGTCTTGTCAGACAAATCTGATTGATTTCTTTGAATGGGTGACCAGGGAGTCGGACCGAGGGATAACCCTAGATGTGGTGTATTTAGTGTTGTTTCTCTGCGGGTGTAGACCCACCTAATTTATTACCTAGGTTCTAGGCTTACCCGGCCCTTCTAACAGGAAGGAAAAAAATCGCACACAGATTCGACAGTATACCATTAATCTAGAGCTCTAGAGGAAGATTGTCAGGAGGCGTCTGGATGAGCAGAATACCACCTCCAGCCACCTTCGGAAATCCCCCTCCAGAGTCCCGCCTTTTATTTAGTATTTTCAGCTGACAGGATTAAAATTTATCTGACAAACAAGTGACGATAGTCCAGTTACAAAATCACAGGTTAGACAAAAAAATCTGCTTACAAGATTATTTTTCTGCTGATTCCTACAAAGTCCATATAAAATATTACCATTAACCATAAACATAAAATACCACAAGGGGTCGCTAGTATTCTTCTACAAAGTATGATGATTTAACTATACTTATGATTCCTCTTTAAAATCTATTTAATTTTCAGTACAGGTCATGACCAACAGTTCCCTAATTCCGGGAAAGTTCATAAGATTTGCTAATATTAGTTGTTTATCTCAAAGCTTAGGTGGGGGCACCTTCGAAACTACGAACTGCCTCAATTTGCAGAAGCTAGCAAGCTGGTATCCAATCTTTAATAGCAGTTGCTGAGTACATGCTTCCTGTTAATCTTTGTTGCGATACTGTCAACTTTAACTTTAATACAGTCAAAAAGCTTCTAATTAGGGTTTTTATATCTCTCTTGCAGCAGTTTTAGCCTTGCATTTCAATTAAAGATATATTATCAAAGTCAAGTAATCAATCTCTTTTCTCACATTCCTGTATCTTCTTCACCACTATCTGTATCCATATCCAAGTTGCCATAGACAGGCTCCAAGCTAGCATACGTGACCTTATCATACACAGGTTCAACTGTCTCATTTATGGTTTCTAACTGAGAATGGAGGTCCTGGCCAGTATCTCTTATGCCACATTTAGATTTCAGTAAAGCCTTTGACACTGTTCCTCACAGGCGACTTATAAACAAACTGAGCACCCTAGGCATGGACCCTAAAGTTACTGCTTGGGTTAGAAATTGGTTGGGTGGGAGGCGACAGTACAGCTAAATGGAGTTCACTCTGAGGAGAAGGATGTTACCAGTGGTGTGTCCCGGGGATCTGTCCTTGGTCCGATTATTTTTAACATCTTTGTTAGTGATATAGCGGAAGGGCTGTTGGATAAGGTTTGCCTCTTTGTGGTTGATAGCAAAATCTGCAATAGAGTAGACACCCAGGAAGGTGTAGATAACATGAGGAGGGATCTAGCTAAGCTTGAAGAATGGTCTAGAATTTTGCAGCTGGGATTTAATGTTAAAAAATGTAAGGTCATGCATTTGGGCTGCAGCAATCCAAGGGAGCAATACAGTATAGGAGGTGAAGTACTTTTGTCCACTAAAGAAGAGCGGGACCTAGGCGTGGTTGTGTCTGATGATCTTAAAAGTGGCTAAACAGGTAGAAAAGGCAACAGCAAAAGCTAGAAGGATGTTTGGGTGCATACGGAGAGGAATGGCTAGCAGAAAAAAGGAGGTGATAATGCCTCTGTGTAAGTCTTTGGTGCGACCTCATTTGGAGTATAGTGTGCGATTCTTGAGACCGCACCTTCAAAAGGATGTGAACAGGATGGAGTCGGTGCAGAGGGTGGCTACTAAAATGGTTAGTGGTCTTCATTATAAAGCATATGAGGACAGACTTAAGGATCTTAATATGTACACCTTAGAGGAAAGGCGGGATAGAGGTGATATGATTGAGATGTTTAAATACCTCTGTGGCATAAATGTTCAGGGGGGGGGGAACCTCTTTCAATTGAAAGCAAGTTCTGCTACGAGGGGACATGAGATGAGGGTGAAGGGGGATAGATTCAGGAGTGATATGCGGAAATATTAACTGTCTGGGACAGGCGGCACCAGGCTCCTGGTCAGCGCAGGAAACCTCCTGGCCAATCAGTTGCCTCAAGGCTCATGCCATTCAACTAGTGCTTATGTGCCTTCCAATCTCTCCTTCGGCACTGTGCAGTCAAAATCCATTTGGACAATGTGACCACAGTGGCTTACCTGAATAAACAAGGGGGCACCAAATGCCCTGGAGTAGCACGGGAGATGGCCACCTTGTTCCCCTGAGCAGAAGACAATCTGCGGGCGCACTCTGCGCAACACATTGTGGGGGTGGAGAATATTCACTCAGATTTCCTCAGTCGTCATCTTCTGGGATCTCACTCCATGACTCCATGGGCATTCCAGACCATTGTGAACTGTTGGGACCAGCCTACTGTGGACCTGATGGCCACTTCCTCTGATGCCAAGGTGCCTCTTTTTTTTTTTTTTTAAGTTGACGGAGGGAGATGACCTCTTGCGGTCCCGATGCCTTGGTCCAACTCTGGCCTCTGGATCAGCTCCTCTATGCCTTTCCTCCGTGATTGCTGATAGGCAGACTTCTCCATTGGATCAAGGCCCACTCCAGCCGGGTCATCCTAATAGCCCCAGACTGGCTATGTCATCCGTGGTATGCCGTTCTCATTCGCCTCGCTAACAGAATCTCTGCCTCTAGGCACATGCAGGGGTCCTCTACGGCGAGGGCTGATTCTCAAGTTGATCCAGCTCCTTACTACTTTATGGCTTGGCTCTTGAGCGGCACTGCCTAGCGCAGAAAGGGTATTTGCCTCAGGTTGTAGCTACCCTTTTGAGTGCATGGTGTCCTTCTACCTCTTGGGTATGTGCCAGGGTTTGGCATCGTTTTACCTCATGGTGCTCTCACCCCTACACTGTCCCCATGGAAGGCGCACGTTCCTGACATCCTTTTATTCCTTCAGGGCAGCTTTGATCACAGCCTCGCCCTCAGTTCCTTGAAGATTCAGATTGCAGCATTCACCTCTTTCCGGGGGCCTATCTGGGGCACTCCCTCATCTCTTATCCAGATCTGGTTCGCTTCTTGCTGCGGGGTTTGTACACTGCGACTGCCCCTTTGACTGGTTGTCCCATCCTGGTACTTATCCTTGGTCTTTTGCGCGTTCACCAGATCCCCCTTCGAACCCCTGCATCACACATCTCTGAAAGATTTGACTCTCAAAACTGTTCTTGTGGCAGTCACCTTGGCTTGGCACCTTTCAGTACTTCGGGCGCTTTCTTGCTGAGACCCCTTCCAGTCTTTTTCCCCAGAAGGTGTCACGATTTGGCCAGTTCCCTTCTTTTTGCCTACGGTCCTTTCAGATTTCCACGTAAATCAGTCTGTAGTCCTCCCTTCCTTCCCGAAGGAACAGTGGTCCGAAGGAGCTCATGTTCTCTATTCTCTTGACGTTAGCAGGGTGTTACGCCACTACCTCAAGGTCATCAATCCCTTTCATCTTTCCGATCACCTCTTTGTTCTGATCTGCGGTCGGTATAAGGGGGTTGTCTGCCTCTTAACGCTACCATTGCGTGCTGGATCAAGCAGGCCATTGAATCTGCCTACATTCTTCAGAACAAACCTGTGCCCGCAGGGCTCCGAGCTTATTCCACTAGAGCTCAAGTCAACACTTGAGCGGGGAGAGAGAGACATCGCAAGTCGTCCTGCTGGATATTTGCAGAGCGGCTTCCTGGTCTTCTTTCTCTACCTTTGCACGGCATTATCACTTGGACTGCCACAGTTGGGAAGTGGCTCGGTTTGGGGCCGCTGTCTTGGCTACCACTGTTTCTTCCCACACAGAGGGAACTTAGCTTTGGTACTCCCCACTTGACACGGCCAAGTCAGAGTCAGAGAGAACAGCAGGGAGGGTCCTGGACTGGTTTAGCAGGAATCCAGGAAAGGAAATTAACAGTAAGTAAAATTTTTCCTTCCAGTTCATTCTGCTAGACCAGTCCAGGACCCTCCCTGCTGCGCTCTCTGACTCTGACTTGGCCATGTCGGCGCCTAAAGAAGTTCTCATCAGTGTGCATCAGCTTATCAGCGTGCCTGACAGCTCTGGCTAGTCTCTTCCTTGTACATACTTCATGGCGTGAAGCCATGTATATAGGTTGTTCATGTCGTGCCCTCTGCATGCTTGTATTCATTACTTATTGGTTTTCTTTTTAGCTGGTTTATTCAGGCTACTTTCAGCCAATCTGCTTGCTACGAATATACTGAAGCTGACCCCTAGGGGTACAAGGTTATCTATCAAAGGTGATGTCACTAAGCTTCTAGAATTTTTTCTCATCTGCTGACGGGAACACAACCCACTTGTCTGGACTTGGTCTATCAGGAATCCAGGAAAGGAAATTAATGGTAAGTAAAATTTCTTCATCTCCTCTTATGCCATAACTTCCCAATCTATGACTGCAAAAAGGAGACTGCGCCATGCCCTATGATATTTATCTGACCTAAAAGAACTCAAATGCAAGCTATGACAGTTATAATGCTAATGGAGACACTCCAAAGATCCATCCCATCAAGCAGCATACGTTGCAGCCCAAGCTGAGTTCTGCTCCTGGACCAACAACCGCAAAAGAGAATACCACACAAACCTTTCAAATCATCTCAAAATCGCCCCAGGGAGCTATTCAAAATCGTGTAGCACCTAATAAGAAATTCCAACTCAAATAAAACATATCACCTTATACCCACATGTCATGGCCAAGTTCCTCCAAGACAAACAAAACCTCGTTAGGAATGTCCCAACAACAGATTCAAACAATTCTACTCTCAGCCGCAATTGGGCCGCTTCTAAAACATCCTATCCTGGACCCAATGCTGTTCGCCTCTTATAGACCTATCTCAAGCATACCTTTCATAGCTAAGATCATTGAAAAAACAGTTCAATCCGAATTGCAAGACCACAAAGAAGCTCACTTTCCACTTGATCTGTAGCAACACAGTTTCAAACTGTCCTGTAGCATCAAGACCCTAATTGCATCACTTCTAGACAACCTCATCAAAGGAATAGAAAAACCTACCCAAGGATTCATTCTTGTCTTTCTAGACATCTCGTCAGCGTTTGTTTGAATAAATTATTGCCACTTCTTTGCACGGCTCCAATCTATAGGCTTAAGGTGCACTGCTCTACAGTGGTTCCATTCCTACCTAGAAGACCGACAACAAGTGAAAGTAGGATCTATTAATGCTCATTGATGCAAACAGAACCAAGGTCTCCCTCAGGGATCAGCCCTATCTTCATACAGTCAATATGTGCCATCATACAACAATACAATATCCTATATCACATATATCCTGATGATATCCTTATCTACACTACTTTTTCCTTCAATAACCCGGAATACACGTACATAGGAAGATGTTTCAAGGCCATGGTCAATTGGTTCTCGGAACACAATCAAACCAATTACAAAAACACTGAAGTCCTCCACATATCAAGAAGCCCAACATTATCCACCATTAAGATATGAAACGCAACCTTAAATGTGAAAAATGAGGTCAAGTATCTAGAAATCACCCTTGACAAAGGATTAACCTTCCACCCCCTTATTAGGAATGTCACAAAAGTGACATATCACAAACTCAGAATACTTCACCGGCTAAGACTACTGCTTGATCACTCCTATTTCAGAGACGGGTGCCAGGCACTCATAACACCAATTCTGGACTACTGTAACATTGTCAACCAAGGACTCCCATAGGCTACCTTTCAACCTCTACAAATGGTACAAAACTCGGCCACTAGGATTATATCAAATTCTCCACGTAGAAATCATATTGCCCCCATATTATATCACCTGCACTGGTTCCCACTTCATATGAGAATTAAATACAAGACTATACTAATCACATTCAAGATTCTCAACCATCAGCCCAAGTTTTTCAACCCCTCATTTTAAAGCACCCCAACACCAGAACAAGACAGAGAGCCACTCGAGATGTTAATGGTCCCAACCCTTCAAATCAGATGTAACCATCCCACCTCCAAACGAGCCTTCTTTGTTTGCGACACACATCTGGAACTCTCTCCCCAATGACATTCAGACTTCAAACTACATTGCAGAGTTCTGCTGCAAAATAAAGAAATGCCTATTTGTTGAACATTATGGATCCAACACTAAATGAACAAAAATGAGTCCTAAACTTAAGTTGATCTCCTAAATTTTTGTCCATACTCTTTTAACTAGCTGTTAAACAATAATTGAGCACATCACGACTCTCTTCCCATCAGCATCAAATTTTTTTCCCTAGCATCCTCGCACATATTTCTCGGTTACACCCCTGGACCAATGTACTTAACCACCTCATTAAGTTGTTATATATTTGTTTAAGTTAATTTGTTCTTTTCTATACCCATTAAGAATGTACCTTAATTGTTTCTTTTATAAGGCTATCTGTTGTTTAAATGCCACCAGCTATGTTAGTGAGAGAAGGAAGTGCAAAAGTGGTATTGTCAGACTCAAGGGCGAAGGAGAGGAATATGTAGAAGCTGATGAGGATAAAGCAGACTTGCTTAACAATTGTTCTGTGTTCATAAATGAAGGGCCAGGAGCAAGACCTCAGAAAACATTCACAAATAGGAAGAGAAGTGGTGGGTTTCTTGAAGGATTTTCAGACTATGGTGTTTGAGGAACTGGCTAAACTAAAAGTAGACAAAGCGATGGGACCGGATGAGATACATCCAAGAATATTGAAGGAACTTGGAGTCGTTCTAGCAGCTCTGCTGACTGACCTTTTCAATGCTGCTTTAGAGTCAGAAATGGTCCCAGAGGACTGGAGAAATGCAAATGTGGTCCCTTTACATAAAAGCGGAAGTAAGGGTGAGGTTGAAAACTGCAGCCGATTAGTCTAACCTCTGTGGTGAGTAAATTATTGGAAATGCTTCTAAAAGGGAGGATAGTGAGGTTTCTGGAGTCCAATGGATTGCAGGATCCGAGGCAGCATAGGTTTACTAGAAGCAGGTCTTGTCGGACAAATCTGAGTTCTTTGACTGGGTGACCAGGGAGTTGGACCAAAGGAGAGCCCTAGATGTGGTGTATTTGGATTTCAGTAAAGCCTTTGATACGGTTCCGCACAGGCAACTTACAAACAAACTGAGCACCCTAGAAATGGACCATAAAGTGACTGGGTTAGAAATTGGTTGAGTGGGAGGCGACAGAGGGTACAGATAAATGGAGCTCAGTCTGAGAAGGAGATTACCAGTGGTGTGCCACAGGGATCTGTCCTTGGTCTGATTCTTTTAACATCTTTGTTAGTGATATTGCAGAAGGGCTGTCGGGTAAGGTTTGCCTCTTTGAGGATGATACCAAAATCTGCAATAGAGTAGACACCCAGGAAGATGTGATAACATGAGGAGGGATTAGCTAAGCCTGAAGATTGGTTTAGAATTTGGCAGCTGAGATTTAATGCTAAAAAATGCAGATTCATGTGTTTGGGCTGCAAAAATTCAAGGGGGGTGAAGTACTTCTGTCCACGAAAGAAACATAGAAACATGATGACAGAAAGACCACATGGCCTACCTAGTCTGTCCTTCCATATCAGCCACTTCTATCTGTGCCCTTCTCTTCTATTGCTAATTCCAGACCTTGCTCCTTTCACCTTGCTGCTTCTTATACCTGGAACAAACTACCTGAATCTATACGTCGGGCGCCTTCTCTGGCCCTTTTCAAATTCAGGCTGAAAACTCACCTTTGCTGCCACTTTCAGATCTTGACTCACCTGGTCTCTTTTGTGTTTCCTTACCATTCTCCCTAGATGTATTCCATGTCTATAGCTACTGTGTTGTCTTATCTTTATTAGATTGTAAGCTCCGATGAGCAGGGACCATCTTTTACATGTGTCTGTGCAGCACTGCGTACTTCATATAGTGCTATACAAATGTTCAATAGTAGTAGAAGGAGGAGGTATTTAAACAGCTCTTATCATAATCTCCTCTATCCCACCTTTCCTTCTAATTCAGTGGTTCTCAACTTGGTCCTCTGGGACCCCCCAGGCCAGCCAGGTTTTCAGGGTATCCACAATGAATATGCATAAGAGAGATCTGCATGCACTGCTTCCATTGTATGCAGATCTATCTCATGCATATTCATTGTGGATACTCTGAAAACCTGACTGGACTAGGGGTCCTAGAGGATTGGGTTGAGAACCACTGCTCTAATGTATACATATTAAGATCTTTAAGTATGTCATCATATACTTTTATAACAACCACCACTAACCATTTTAGTAGCCACCCCTTGCATCGACTCCATCCTGTTTATGTCCTTTTGAAGATGTGGTCTCCAGAATTGCGCACACCTCCTTTTTTTTTTTCTGCTTGCCATTCCTCTCCCTATGCACTTAAGCATCCTTCTGGCTTTTGCTGTCGCCTTTTTCACCTGTCTAACCACCTTAAGATCATCAGAAAGAATCACGCCCAAGTCCCGCATGGTTCAGAACAATGTAACCTTGAAGGATACTACCAAAAGAATGAAGTTGGGGCATATCAGCAGAGAGGTTCCAATAAAGATAAAAGTAGCCCAAATGCCCTTGAATACAGAGCAGACAGAGCTTAAAGATTCCAAATTACCCCTGCCTACTTATAGCCAGATTAATATGAATAAAATACAGTCTCTAAAATGCTTGTATGCAAATGCTAGAAGTCTAAAAAATAAGATGGGAGAGTTAGAATATATAGCACTAAATGAGAGGTTAGATATGATTGGTATCTCAGAGACATGGTGGAAAGAGGACAACCAGTGGGACACTGTGATACCTGGGTACAAACCATATCATAATGATAGAGCAGATCAAATTGGTGGAGGGGTTGCACCTTAAAAACTGGCTGCTACACAGTACCCTATCCTATGCTTCTAAGGTAATCTGTGACCAATTTCCTGGGTGATTCACACGGCCCTTGCTTGGATTGAGGGAGTATTGGGTTCTAAATTTAACCAGAAAGCTCTCTGCTGAGTTTTAAACTTAAACTGAAAGTTACCTGTTGAATTTTTAATTTAACTAAAAGCTGTTTGCTGGTACTAGGCCCTGACTGATTTAACAAATACACTGGAGAGATAAGAGAGGAAAGATAGTGAGGAGCTGCGGAGTGAATGCACTTATTGGTCAGCAGGGGAAGTTTGAACTGGATGTGGAAACTGATAGGGAGCCAATGAAGTGACTTAACAAGAGGGGTAATATGAGCATGACGGGGCTGGTGGAAGATTATCCATGCAGCAGATTGGTGAACAGATTGAAGGGGGAGAGGGATGATTCAGAGAGAGATCAGAAAGAAGTAGGTTACAATAGTCTAGACTGGAGGTGACTAAAGAGTAGATAAGTGCCTTAGTATGTTCAGAAAGAAATGGGAAAATTTTGTCAATATAGAGAGAGCTAAAGTCTTCCGTTTCTATCCGTTGGATGTGTGTGAAGAAGGAGAGTGAGGAGTCAAAGATGACCCCAAGGTTGCGAGTTGAGGCAACAAGGAGGAGTAGAGAGTTAATCCACAGAGACAGAGAAAGGAGGAAAGGGAGAGGAGAGTTTATGGGGAAAAAAAATAAGAAGCTCGGTTTTGTTCAGTTTCAAGCAGCGGTGAGACATCCAAGCAGCAATATCAGAAAGGCAGGCAGAGATCTGAGCCTGGATTGCTGGAGAGATTTTAGGTGTAGAGAAGTAGATCTGAGAGTCATCAGTGTAAAGATAGCACTGAAAGCCATAGGAAGAGATGAATGCACCAAGGGACTGGGTATAGAGGGAGAAAGGAGTGGACCCAAGATCCTTGGGGTACACCAACTGAGAGTGGGATAGTAAATAGAGGAGGATCCACCAGAACAAATACAGAAAGAGCGATGGGAGAGATAAGAGAACCACGATAGCACAGAGCCCTTAAAACAAAGTGAGAACAAGGTATCGAAGAGAAGATTGTGGTCAACAGTGTCAAAAGCAGTAGAAAGATCAAGAAGGATGAGGATTGAGTAAAGGCCCTTGGATTTAGCCAGGAACAGGTCACTAGAGACTTTGGCAACAGCTGTTTCAGTAGAATGTAAAGGACAAAAGCCAGATTGTAAAGGATCCAGGATGGCTTGACAGGAGAGAAAGTCGAGGCAACAGCGGTGAACCACACATTCAAGTAGTTTAGAAACAAAGGGGAGGAGGGAAATGGGTCGATAGTTAGGACAAGTAGGGCCTAGTGAGGGTTTCTTGAGAGATGTGACCGCAGTATTCTTGAAGGCTGCAGGGACAGTTGCAGTGGAGAGCAATAGGTCGAGAATATGAGAGATGGATAGGACAGCAGTGGAGGAGCTTATGAGATGGGTGGGAATCGGATCAGAGGAGCAGATAGTGAGTTTGGAGCAGAAAAGAAGGTGTGTGGTTTCCTCCTCAGAGATCATAGAAAAGGAAGAAAGGGTAGCAGAGGTATATGGGGAAAGTTGGGAGTGAAGAAGGGGAGGAGGGGAAGTGGGAATTGGAATGTGATCTTGTGGATTTTGTCATGGAAATAGCCAGAGTTTGGGCAGAAAGGAGGATTTGGAGGCTGAGTCATAAATGTACAAGAGGAGAGCCTCTTTCGATTGAAAGCAAGCTCTGCTACGAGGGGACATAGGATGAAGGTGAAAGGGGATAAACTCAGGAGTAATATATGGAAATATTTCTTTACGGAAAAAGTGATAGATCTGTGGAATAGTCTCCCAGTGGAGGAGGTAGAGACGAGGTCAGAATCTGAATGAAAAAAAGCATGAAGCAAACACAGAAGATCTCTAAAGGAAAAGAAGGGACTATAGAATTTGATATGGAAGGGCAGACTAGATAAGCTATGTGGTCTTGTTCTGCGGTCATGTTTCTATTTACTCACTATCACCTATGTCTGAGTTAATTGTTATTTATCAAGTTACTTGCAACCTTTCCTTTCCTCGAGTTAATTGTACACTGCTTCGACTAGTAGAGATAGTGGTATTAAAGTTGCTAAATAAATGACTTGCCCAAGGCTTCAAGGCCACCAGTGGGATTTGAACCCTGGTTCCCACTCGCTGCTCTTACCACTAGGCATTGAAGAGAACCCATGCATATGCCTAGATTGGGAACATGTTTCATCTTTAGCATGGTTAAAAATTACATCACCTCTTTTGGATTGAGGCTATTTCCAATGGGTAGGTCTCAGAACGTGGGCCACCTCCACCCCAATTTCTGGTCCCAATCTGCAGACTGATCAGCTCACTATCAGGGGAGCTATTGTGCCAAGAGTCAGATTTATATACAGCCAGCCTTAAAAAGCACCATAAAGCAACATACCCCTTCTGAAAATCTTCTCCATTCCTAAGGGAGGTGGTGGGATGTTGGTAAATTCAAACAAAAATGAAAGGATAGAGGAAGGGGATCCCTTCTGCACGGCTCAAGATCCTCTGTTTTTATCTTGAGCTTTCTTGGCTGCTGTAGCTGTTTTCTGCAGTCGTTTTCTTACAGTGGTAATGTTTGTATGTTTCTTTTCTATAGGTTTGGCTGTATCTGCTAGTCCTGAATGCTGTGCAGGCTTCTGGCTGACAAATATGGATGGTAAGGTGCTCTATCCGAGGGATGGACTAAGTGACCATATACTCGATTAGCACTTTGTATTCTTTCATGTGCCCCTCCCCCCACTTTACTGCAAAACCCAGCTGGCCACCAGTTTTAAGTTCTCCTCTAGTTTCTGTGCTCTGGTTGAGGCAAGAGAGCAGCAGGATTTAAACCACATTCTGAGCTTAATAATTCTGTGAATTGAAAAATCATTAACCTCCCTCCCCCCACCCCATGTGTGTTTTTCTATATGGGGATTCAGAGGAAATTGACAGACGTTTAAAGTGTTTTCAGTAGGAAATATTATACCTTGTGTCTTATCACAGTTAAGGGATATCATTTCTTTAGCCACCTTTGTAGAGGAATTTGAGCATGTTTTACATTAAGATTCTTGATTTGCCCAGACCCCACTCTTCCGAAACAAACCTGCCGCAACACGCCAGAGAATGACTTTGTATGCAGCAACCCCCCTCACCTCCCCTCAGACCCATCTTGCCAATACCCCTGAAAACCGTCTGCTCCTTATTGTTCCTCCAGTTTAGTCCTCCACCTCTGGGTTGTGCACCTCCTCCTGCAGCTTGGAGACTGGGCATGTCAAAGTTGTGACATCACTGGATATAGCCTGCTGGTATCTCCCATCAGCCTCCATGCAGCAGGAGGACATAGTGAGCCTAGCTTCTGGGCTCACTTGGGGGAAACAGATAAGGAGCATTTAGTGTGACAAATTCTATTCTGATTTTACTTTTGATTTTTACTTTTAATTTTACTTTTAATTCAGTTAAATGGCTATCGGGGATTAGTTCCCTTTAGTTATTAGGAACAAATTTCCTTATTTACAGTAACTAAATTTGAGCCTGGCTCTTTAAATTAGTAGCAGCTCTCGCCTTCCCTCCTTGTCAGTTATTTTCACTTGCTGCAGGCATTCGCCGGTGCGGATCTCTCTCCCTGGACAGTACGGGAGAGAGCTCCGGGACCCATACAGCCACACTGAAGCTGTGTGAGACGGAGCCTCTCCATTGCTGCGGGATTTTAATTTTACTCTGTGGAACCGGCTGAGCGGTCCTCACCGCAACTGACAGGTGCATCAGCGCGGCTTGAGGATCGGATGACTTCAAGGCGGTAGGAGCAGGCTGCGTGGCTTTCGGCCCTGCAGGTAAGGCCTTCGGGCTCTGTCAGTCTGCTGAGGCCTCCTTTTTGCAGCGGCTGTTCTTGGCGCAAAAATTCATTGGCGAAGGGGCGGCCATTTTCTCTTTAGGTATTTGGACCGCATGGCGAGAGTTGCCGGGAGCTGCCTGTGTGAGGAAGACAATAGGCAGAATGGCTTGATTTTTGGGCCTAGTGTTTCTTTCTTTTGTTTGTAGGTTTTGGGGGTTCCTCAGCCTTAAGGGGGCTGTTGTCAGTCCTCTTTATTTTTAAGTTTATTCTTAGTTTATAGAACAGCAGTTTTGGCATTGATCTCTGTTACCACATGTTCTTTCCCTCCTAATCATGTCTCTGAGGAGCATCTGTTAAGTCCCGGGATATTAGGCAAATTGCCAGCTTTTAGGTTCAAGAGCAGAGCCCTAACTTGTAGTTGGAAGGAGGGACAGACTGGAAGTGTGCCTTTGTGTAGTCTATAGTGAAAGTTGCCCAAATGCCTGTGGTTTCACAGGGACAAGTTTAGGAAACCTTAGGATATAAAAAAAGTATATAACAGTTAACTGTCAACCAAGAAGTGCCTGTGCTACGGTCTGTGGCCACCAGAGGGCAACTGGTACACTCAATAGTGCATTTTTGTGACCGTGTGTCTGCAGCCATATCAGATTGATCATTCTTTGCAAGTCAGGGAAAAAAATAACCACAGGGCCACCTCATGGGCTCTCAGGGGATAGTGACTAAACAAGCAACTGACTAAATATTCCTATCAAATGGTATATAATACATGACCATAGCAGAAGGAAAATCACTATTAGAACATATTAAATAAGACGGGTACAATTTTCCTGAAATAAGCAAAAATTAACCCGGCTGCAGAATGTGGATTAAAAATTTAAAGTAGGCTTTCAAAGGGTTAATTAAAGCTCTTAACTTCTGTATCGTTTGTTGGGCTCTGGTGCCCTAAAGGCCACCGGATGGCAGCGCTGCTCATGAAGCACATATAGTATTCAGTGCCCCCATCCCTGGGGGTGTGGGGGGGGGGGGTAAAATACAAAATCGTATTACTCTTCAGGTTCACACAGGCAGCAACCTCTAAGACCTCCATTTGCAAGGTTGTCAGTGTATCCCACTGCTATTTCTCTGACTGCGGGAAGGTTGGGGGGGGGTGCCTGTGTGTTTCATAGCTCTACTTAGCATGCCCTTCCCAGGAAATTCTCATCTATTTCTAGAGCAGGATTTCATTTTATTTCATTTCTCTGGTTATGGTTAATGCACAGTGTTAAGGGGCTGTGTTCGATGCTTGGGTCCCACAGACTTCGGTGGGATTCCAAAAAGAAAAACTCTCTTTAGTGAGAGATAGCCTTGTTCATTTTTAGCTAACATTGTTGATTTATTCGGTGGCCTTTTGCGTCCTGAACCCCAAGGTCGGGACACTGTTTGCTTCCAGGGGTTCTGCTCTCTATTTCGCTCTTCAGCTCCCTGGCAGGCGCAGCAGGCTGGTAGGGGGTACGCAACGTGTCCTGCAATGCTGAATCCCTCAGGATAAGGGGGGAAGGAAAGCTGGGTGCAGCGGGGGCTGGTAGCTTCTTGCAAAGCTATAGGAGCAGTTCGGGTAATTTTAGCTGATCTGCTTTGATTTCATTGGAGTTGGTGGAAACTTGGTTTTTGGAGTCCTATACTTTAAAAAAGAAAATAAAATAAAAAGGGCATAGCTATGTTGATTTACAAGAATCTCCTTCCGCTATTCATAGAAGGTCCTATAAAGCGTTAAAGTTGGTTTATATGGCACGGTAATATTTTGGCTTAGCTGCTGTGATATAGCGCTATGATCCGCTGTAAACATGTTCAAGTCAAAAGGAATTATGGTGATAACTCTCTTGAACAGGTGCTTGGGTGAGCGCCATGGCCAGTCCACAGATGTGGAATGCTCTGCCATAAGCATTGTCATGAGAGGGGTTTCTTATTGGAAAATATTCCCGTTTAGTTTGGTTTGTCCAAATTATAAGATTTTACGGTAGATTTGTAATGTCTTAATTTTGGCTATATGTGGTTTAATTTTACATATGGAAAAGGCAGTTCAGCGGAGAGAGGTTGCAAAATAGAACTCTGGCCTTTCAAGCTATCTATGCTCCCATTCCATTTATCAGAGGTTCTCCAGTACGGAGAGTATCTGCTAGTGTTCAGCGAATGCCTTAATGGGGGCCAGAAGCACGCAGCCAGGCTAGTTCTCTAGCAGCAATATCAGCAGCTCAGATTCTAGTAGGCATACATCATATGCTGGGCTTACAAGATGGCTTCCACGCTGATCGGCATCAGCCAAGATGGCTGCCAGTTTAGACTGTGAATGTGGAGGCAGCCTGGATGAGGGACCAAGTTGCGTTCTCTGGAAAATGCCCTGCATACACTGAATCATTTAAATTCGATCAGCTACTGGCAGGACACAATGCACTCTCGCATGCTTTTTTGCTTCAGTAGTCTAAAAGTGAAGTCTTTACCAGGTGGTATAATGGGAATTTGTCTGCAGTTTCTCGGCTTCTTCATTGCTGACTCAATTGCCACTGCAGAATGAGAAAGCTGTATTTCCTAACACCAGGTGCTAGTTGAACTTAAAATATAACGTCCATCTTTGGGCAGTCAGACGGAATGGGGTGTTACTCTAGCAGGAAGGCCGTGGATTAGTATGCCTGTGATTGGGAGTTCTTTCTACTTCATATTGTTGGCACGGAAAGAGCTTCTCTTAACATATGCTGAAGGAATTTTTGGTTAAGAGATGTCTTTTTGTAAAAAAACAAAAAAACAAAAGTATTCAGCTGTCCTGAATTCGCCTCTTCTTGATTGACATTTTGAGGCCTAGCAGGGGCAGGCCTGGGTTCTACGTGGGTGGGTGCACATCTTGCACTACCAGGGGGTGTGGACTCACTGTATGGAAGAGAGCCCTAGCAATCTTCTTTAGCGCAAGATAGGAAAGTAGATGGTTCACTGAAGCGATCGTTGGGAGCAATGCTCTGTCCTTACAAGCTCTCATTTGTGGAGCCTGGGGGGCGAGAGCATGCTTCAGGTGGTCGCAGTGTTTACGGCAGTCTACTCGCCTGGAACAGGAAAGGATCAGGGAGTTGAATCGACTAGAGCCTGATTTGCTTTGTGGCAAATGTGCATTATGGTTTAATTGGAGCGCTAGCTAATATTATTGGCTTCCTTGGGGTTCACCCGGAGGTCTCTCTGGTGGAGGAATGGGGCGGCTGATGGTTCGTCCAAGTCGAGGCTCAGTAAGCTCCCAGTTAAGTCTTTGTCTTGTCCTTTCCCCGTGGGCTCTCATAGGGCAAGTAGTTAGCATATCGAGACTTTCGGGGAAAGGTACTCTCGAGATGGCCGTACTAGGCTGATCTAATTCGCCTACTCGACGGGCATTTCCTAGAAGTTGCTGGTAGCGGACGTTCTGCTGCGGCTAGGTCCGCGACGAATGTCTCAGGTGGATCGGTGCCCGCCTACGGTTTGGCCTTTGAATGGGCGGGGCTGAAGAAGGAAGATTATTCTGCGGCAGTCTTCGCCACCTTGTTGAGAGCAAGGAGGCAGGCTGCGTCTGGTACATAGGTCCGTGCTTAGCGCCTTTTTGAAGGCTGCTGTTCACGGCGGCAAGTCCAGGCGACAAAGGTGTCTGTATCCTTGGTCTGAGTTCTCTGCAGGACAGTGTCTGAAGGAACTAGTGGCCAGTTCCTTAGAGGGTCCAGCTGGCGACCGTTTCCGGCTGTAGAGGTTCTGTGGAGGGAATAGCGCTAGGTGTTCGGATCGATGTGTGGCGTTTCCTTAAGTTGGGACCCAACTGCGCTCCTCAAGGAGAGTTC
The DNA here is from genome assembly GCA_033557465.1 of Ichthyophis bannanicus. Classification (NCBI taxonomy): domain Eukaryota; kingdom Metazoa; phylum Chordata; class Amphibia; order Gymnophiona; family Ichthyophiidae; genus Ichthyophis; species Ichthyophis bannanicus. The sequence goes on along the minus strand of CM066038.1, from coordinate 19,412,268 downwards.
GGATGCCGCCGTGGTATCCCGATTGGGCTTTAGAGGCATTAACTAAAGAGCCCTTTGATTCTTTACTCCAGGCGTCGGTAAAGGATTTGCTGTTATAGACAGTGGCTTTGATAGCTCTTTGTTCGGTGTGACGAGTTTCGGAGTTTCAGGCGTTGTCATGTAATGAGCAGTTTTCACCCTTTCTGGATAGAGGGTGGTGTTTGCGACCAGTCCCGTCGTCCTTCCAAAAGGTGGTATCTGATTTTTCTCCTGAGCCTATTGGTTTCTCTTCCAGTTCTCGGTTTTTCTGGAAGGGGAGGTTGTTATTCATAGCTTACGCCGATAGGAAACATAAAATGCAGGGTGCGGCGTTCGTTTCTTTGTTTTTGTGTGTTGGTTGGAGGTCCCTGCAAAGGGGAAGCAGCAGCGAAGGCGGACATTTTGCACTGGGTTAAGGCGGTGGTTGCCTCAGCATTCTGGTGGCGAGGTTGTACGATTCCGGGGGGCTTTCTGACTCTTGCTACCAGGTCGCAAGCAGCTTCATGGGTGGATCACTGTGTCATTCCACCAGGGGGGATTGTTAGAGCAGCTTCCAGGTCGTCTCTTCATTCCCTCAGTAGCAACTACTGCCTAAATGTTCTGGCAGTAAAGGATGCCTGTTCCGGGTCGACAGTGTGGTGAGTTGGCTGGATAGGTCCCTCCCAATGATTACTGCTCTGTTACATCCCAGAGCTGGAGGACTAAACTGGAGGAACGATAAGGAAATAGAAATTACACTTACCTGGTAATTGTCGTTCCTTGAGTGACGACAGTTTATTCCTCATTCCCGCCCAGGGGTGTGATTTCTTCAGAGTTTATTTTCAGGCGGAGTGGAGCATCAATCTCAAGGAGTAGACAGATCCTTTCAGATTCTAGATCGCAGTGAATATCCCTCTCTGTTGTTTCTTCCTTCTCTCTTATTTAAACGAGGGGATGGTATAGGAAACGTGTTTGCATAGGGGGAACGTGAATGTAAAGTTAAAAAAAAAAAAAAAAGAAAAATATAAGACTGATAAGGTTAAAAAGGTTCCTCAAGTTGAGGAATGGAGAGTTATTTAAAGCTATGGCATAGTTATTTGTTGTTCCTTTGAGTTTGCTTTGTCAATAGTACACTGGAGGCTGATGGGAGATACCAGCAGGCTATATCCAGTGATGTCACAACTTTGGCATGCCCAGTCTCCAAGCTGCAGGAGGAGGTGCACAACCCAGATTTGGAGGACTAAACTGTCGTCACTCAAGGAACGACAATTACCAGGTAAGTGTAATTTCTATATATGGAGCTTCCTTCAACAAGTCCATTTTCCCAACACAGGCTCCTTGAATTTTTCTTCACTTCTGGTAGTAATAAGCATTTGTATTATGAATGTTATGTATTGTAATCCATAATTTTAATCTTTATTTAGTTGTACTTTCTGTGTACCGCCTTGGGTGAATCTCTTGAAAAAGGCACTTAATAAATTATAATATGAACTCACCAGTCAGAAACTACTTTTTCTCTATTTGTAACTTGTCCTAAGGATGCATTTTGACTGTACATATGAAGGTTTCAGAAGAGGGCCATCATGTTTTCCCATTCCGTTTATTTAGTATACGAGCATTTGTAATATGCATGCAGTACAATGTGTGTGTCTTTGAGTCAATGCTGACTCCTGGCGACCCAGCAGCTCCCGGCTTTTCTTGGCAGTGTGACTGGAAGTAGATTGCCAGGCCTTTCTTTCGAGGCAATGGAGGGTGAAGTGACGTGCCCAAGACCACGAGGAGTACTAGTGGGAATCAAACCCTGGTCTCTTGGTTACCAAGCAGGTGCTCTAACCACTAGACTACTCCTCCATTCCAGTTCATCCTGCTAGACCAGTCCAGACAAGTGGGTTGACTCCCCCTGCCAGCAGATGTTGGAGACAGAGAAAGATACCAGAAGCCTAGGGGTCGCCTTCAGTATTTCTATGTCTCCAGCAGATAATAATTGTTCTTTTCATTATTGACAATTTCTTTGTGAAATGTTTCTTAGCTGGTAATCTCCAGGGTGCACAGGAGATGGCCCTTGTCTGTTCCCAGCATTTCTCTTCGGCTGCAGGGCCGAGCTCCTGGTCAGGAGGACCAGCACAGCTGCCTTTGGTGAGTACCAGGCTCCTGGTCATAAGGACCACTGAGACTGCTCCCAGGGTGAGCCTTCATTTGCTCAGGCAAACGCAGGGACCAGTAAAACATAAAAAACAAAAATGACAAAGAAGGAAACTTAAGGATTTTAGGTCCTTGTCACTTGGTTCCCCTGCTTGGCTGCCGTTCTGCATGCTGTGAGGCACTTCTCAACACAGCCTTTTCCGCCTCTACTTTGGCACTTCAGACCTCTATCTGTGAGGTTCTGGCGGCCCGCACCCCTCCTATGGTGGATTCAGCACCTGCCCGACGATCCAGCTTTGGCACGCTTGGAGTCTGCCACAGCCTTTTTGGCGGACGCCTCTTATGATCTGCTTTGCCTCTGCGTGATCGGTGGTGGCTGTGACGGTGGCTCACTGCTGCCTCTGGCTTTGCCAATGGTCAGCTGATGCAGCATCTAAGGCACAACTCGCCAAGCTCCCCTTCAAAGGGAAACTGCTTTTCGGCGAAGACCTGGTCAAGCTGGTCAAGGACTTTGGGGAGGTTAAGCTCCAGCGGTTGCCAGAGGACAAGCCTTGGTGGTCTTCGTGGCATTCCAGCCAGAGTTCCTATTCCTTGTCCTCGTCTTCTTGGCCTAGGTTCTGCGACTCTTGGCGCTATCGCACAGGCAGGTCCTTTGTGGGTGCTCCTGCCGGGCGCTGTGCTCCAAAGTCGCAGCCCTTTCAGGGGAGCCGGAAAGGGAAGGATGCCTAAGCAAGTTCGGCCAAGTTCTACGGTCCATTTGCTCCTCCCGTTGACAAGGGAAGGAGCCTTTTCAGGGCTTTGCCACCAGTTGGGGTTGGCTGGTGCTGTTTTCCTGAGAGTGGGCTCAGGTAACCTCCGATCAATGGGTTCTAAACATTATTCATCAGGAGTATGTTCTCGACTGCCTCTGTCCTATACGAGAGGCTTGTCTCGTTTCGCCCTGCAAGTTGCCCTGGAAAAGAGCCGCCATGCATTCTACCCTTCAATGTCTCCTCTTGCGGGCCATAAGGCCGGTTCTTCCGCTGGAGCGAGGTTCCAGTTGTTACTCCATCTATTTTGTGGTGCGCAAGAAAGATGGCTCCTTTTGTCCCATTCTGGATCTCAAGGGAATCAACCAGGCCCTTTTGGATTCCTTGCTTCTGCATGGAAACCCTGCGGTCTTTTATCCAAGCATTTCAGAAAGGGAGTTCCTTGCCTCTCTTAACTTGGCAGAGGCCTACTTCCACATCCCCATCCGTGAGGATCAGCAGCATTTCCTATGCTTCACCATACTCAGACAGCACTTTCAATTTTGCACTCTGCCATTCGGACTGGCTTCGGCTCTGCGCACCTTCTCGAAGGTCATGGTGGTGGTCGCGGCAGCCCTTCAGAAGCAGGGCATCCGAGTCCACCACCATCTGGACAATTGGCTTATATGCGCAAGCTCTTTCTCCAACATCTGCCATACGGTTGCCTGAGTAGTCTCCCTTCCTGGAAGGCCTCAGATGGGTAGTCAACCACTCAGAGTTGCCTGCAGCCGTCTCAGTCCCTGGAGTTCCTCGGTGCCCATTTCGATACCTGTCAGGGCAAGATTTTTCTCACGCAGGAGCGTGTCCAAAAGATTTCGTCCCAGCTACGGTTGTTCCTCATGCTCAGCAGCCCCCGAGTTTGGAACTATCTGCAGGTTTTGGGCTCCATGGTGGCCACCATTGATGTCGTCCCTTGTGCCCGAACGCACATGAGGGACCTTCAACAGGCGCTCCTCTCCCATTGGTCCCCAATCTTGGAGGACTACGACCAGCGCCTACCGCTCCCGCGGTCCACACGAAGCAGTCTCTTCTGGTGGCTCGAGCCATGCCATCTGCTCCGGGACATTTCCCTGGAAACTCCTTCCTGGGTTCTGGTAACTATGGATGCCATCCTTCTGGGCTGGGGGGGGGGGGGGGTCATGGTCATCTCAGGAAGCTGGATGGTCAATCGCCTGGAGGCCCGAGCGGTACACCTAGCCCTCCAGAACATTTTGCCTTTTCTGCAGCATCAGGTGTTCTGTGTTCTGTCCGACAATGCAACGACTGTTTTATCTGAACCAACAAGGCGAAACAGTGCCCGGGCATAGCCCAGGAAAAGGCCCTTCTCCTCCCTTGGGCGGAGCGGCACCTTGCGGCCCTGTCAGCACAGTACATTGCCGACGTGGACATTGTCCAAGCAGATTTTCTCAGTCATCACCACCTGGACCGCGGTGAGTGGGAGTTAGCGCCCTGGGCATTTAGGAGGATAGTTCATGCCTGGGGACAGTCTGACCTCAATCTCTTGGCAACGGCAGCAAATGCAAAGACTGCCTCATTCTTCAGTCGGCAGAAGGACCAGGGGTTGCAGGGTCTGGATGCATTGGTCCAACCCTGACTCTCAATGTGTCTGTTGTATGTCTTTCCTTCTTGGGCAATGATCGGGAGAGCTCTCCGGCATGTCGAGACTCACCCTGGTGCAATAATCCTGGTGGCGCCAGACTGGCCACGGAGGCCGTGATAAGATGACCTTGTTCGCCTTCTCCAGGCGCCCCCTCTGCCGCTCGGGTTGCGGCCAGGTCTCCTTCATCAGGGCCCAATCTCTCTGGATGACCCAGCTCCCTACTCTCTTACAGCATGGCTCTCAAGACGCCGCTTGACTCGGAGAGGCTACTCGAACAGAGTAGTTGCTACCCTCCTGAAGGCATGACGCCCCTCCACTTCCCTAGTGTATGCAAGGGTCTGGCACCTCTTTGAGTCTTGGTGTGCAAAGCAGCTCCTCTCTCCCTGGTTGGTACACATCCCGGAGGTCTTGTCCTTCCTCCAGGAAGGGCTAGACAAGGGCCTGGTCCTCAACTCTCTTCAGGTCCAGTTATTGGCCCTGACTTGTTTTAGAGGCCCCATTGCAGGGCACTCCATCTTGTCACACCTGGACGTCAGTAGATTTCTCAAGGGAGTGCGTGTGCTTCGGCTTCTGGTCCGCCTGGTGGTCCCCTCCCTGCGATCTCTCACTGGTCCTCCAGTGGCTTATGCGACCTCCTTTCGAGCCTCTCAAGTGCATCTCCCTCTGCGACTAGTCACTAAAGACTGCATTTTTGGTTGCCATTACTTCCACCCAGAGGGTCTCTGAGCTGCAGGCTCTCTCCTGTCAAGACACTTTTCTTGCCTTTTCGACAGAAGGTGTGACCCTTAGGGCTGTTCCTTGCTCCCTTTCACCTAAACCAGACAATATCGCTCCCGGCCTTCTCCAAGGAGCAGTGTCAGGGACCCAACAACTGACTCAGTGGCCTAGACCTCAGTTTGGTTTTACGGCACTATGTCTCAGCGACTAATTCCTTTTGCAAGTCTGATCACCTTTTTGTCCTTTTTACGGGACCCTGCAAGGGCCTGGCGGCCTCCAAGGCCACCATCACCCGCTGGCTCCGCTGGACTATTGAATCCGCCTACATGCTGCATGGTAAGTCTGTGCCCCAGGGACTTTGGGCGCACGCCACTCGTTCTCAGGCAGTGTCATGGGCGCTCGCAAGTCACCCCCCTGGATATTTGCTGAGCGGCCACCTGGTCCTTGTTATCCACCTTTGTTTGGCATTATCACCTCAATCTCCAAGCTCGAGATGCAGCACACTTTGGGGTCAGTGTGGTGACAGCAGCTGTCTCTTCCCGCCCAAGGGTGCAGTAGCTTGGGTACTTCCCACTTGTCTGGACTGCTCTAGCAGGATGAATTGGAAGGAGACATTTCACTTACCGTTAATTTTCTTTCCTGGAATCCTGCTAGACCAGTCCAGCTCCCACCCTTATAGATGCCTTTCGGACAGTCTTACAGGTGCTTTTCGGACAGCCTTCTGAGCACAGCCAAGGACCACGGTCCTACAGTGTTGTCCTATCGCAGCCCTTACTTAGGGATTTTGTAAATAGCTCCTTCTTCATGTAGTTGCATGCGTGAGGAGTTCTGTAATGTTCTAGTTCTCACGTCCCTATCAAGTTGCTTTGCCACGGTATACTGAAGGCGATCCTTAGGGGTACAGTCATATATCTACCAGGGACCAGCCATCCAGGCTTCTGGTATCTTCCTCTGTCTCCAACATCTGCTGGCAGGGGGAGTCAACCCACTTGTCTGGACTGGTCTAGCAGGATTCCAGGAAAGGAAATTAACAATAAGTGAAATTTCTTCTTCTGTAATATGTATAAGACAATTTTTATTTATTGTTATTGTACTTGGTTTATTGTAAAATACATATATTTATAATTATAAATGTAAAAAGTTGTGTCTCCCTAATAGAATCCCTCTGAAAATCAAAACAGTTAATGAATATCCCTTACAAAACTTTTCAGCCTAGAAGCCATAACACTGAGGAAACAGTCAAACTTTTAGCTTCTTAAAAAACTAGATATAACTGTTGAGACCTCACAGCTTGTAAGGAAAAGGGTTGCACTGAAAAGGTCCCGAACAATGTTCCCTCTAATTTTCTGTAGGCTGTGTGCGCATAAAATATCAGCTGTGCAGCTTTTGAAGGAAGGTTAAATTTTTGTGCGGCACATAACGACACTCGGAGTTCTATACTTTAAAATTTGACTACATGTCAGAATACAGTATGCACACCACATTGATTGCACTAGAAAATATTGTAGAACTTGTGAAAACCGTAAATACACAACAACTTTTACATTTTAAGATGTCTGTGTTTTCTATCAGAATCAGAACTGTAATTTTTGTGCGCTCTGTTATAAAGTATGTGCGCTCGCTCCGCGAGGTGTGTGCGTGTGCACACGCGCACAGCTTAGAGAGAACAGTGGTCCCGAGTAAGTAAAAGCACTCTAAGTGGTATCGCTTCAGTAGTCCCTTTTGAGAGGATTTCAGAGCACAATTGAGTATATAATCCACTAAGACCCCTATTTGCATAAAATGGGCTTTGCAGCAGATAATACTGTTCCTTATCGTTCCTCCAGTTCAATCCTCTACCTTTGGGTTGTGTACCTCCTCCTGCAGCTTGGAGACTGGGCATGTCAAAATCGTGACATCACTGGATGTAGCCTGCTGGTCTCTCCCATCAGCCCCAGTGTGTCTAGTCTCCAAGCAGCAGGAGGACGTAGTGAGCCTAGGTCTGGGCTCACTTGAACAGATAAGGAGCTGTTAGAGTAGCTAGATTAGTGGTAGTTTGGTGATTCATTTTTATTTCTCTTAAATTGGGGCGCTGTACCTTTAAAAAAAAAAAAAAAAAGAAGAGGATCAGCTTTCTGCCTTGCCCGGTCCCGATCTGCCTCTCTCTTCAATTTTCTTGTGTTAGCTGGAGCATCCGGGGCTGCTAGATCTCTCCTCCTTGCTTGTACGGAGGAGAGCTCTGCAGCAGGCACCCTCTCACAGCCTCCCCTGACAGCCGCGGATAGCGATCGTGGGCTGCATGTGGGAGCGGGGAAGAGCTGATCGAGCAGGCGGCTTCCCGCTCAGTGCTCTGAGGAGCGGAGCTGCAACGGACATGGTGTGGCTGGCTAGCTAGCCTCAGGCTTGGACGGTTTGGTGGATGGCAACTTGCCCCCAGTGCGTCATCTGTGGTACCCGCAGAGGCACAGTGGCTGACTCAGGCGTCTGCTGGGGGTGCATGACAGTGTCCACCAGTCTGGAGCAGCAGGTGATCAAGCTGTCCCAGGAGCCCCAGGCTACCGGGTCTGGGGCGGAAGGTGAGGCGCTGCTGCGCTTGTCGTTGCAGGGCCCTTTGCTGGAGGCTCCGGCAGGGGCGGCAGCTGGGCAGCCGGTATCGGGTTCGGGGTCACAACCCGGGGATTTCTGTCCAGATTTTGTTTTGATTATGCACCAGGCGTTTTGTTTGTGACTCCAAGGAAAGGTACCTGAGTCCTTGTCGTTTGGGCATGCACCTCAGGCTGAGGTACCCGAAGTGGTCAGCTCCCCAACACCGCCAAAGAGGTTACGGACGCGCGAGGTGTTGTCTGCTGATTGCGGGCTCGAGGATCCAGAGGACGCTGATCTGGAGCTTGACGCCGACGTAGAGGACTTGGAAGAAGGAGAAATACCTGAGCCTGAGGACCAGGCGAAAATCATTCGGGTGTTCCATCAGGATGAGCTCACAGCTCTCATCACGGAGTCTCTTCAGATGCTGAAACTCGCTAAGTCACAAGCACCGGAAGAAGAAGAGGTGGACGACCCCGTTATTCAAGCCGTGCGACAAGCGCAGGTGGTGTTTCCTGTTCATCGCATGGTTGACCGAATGATCCAGGAGGAGTGGGATCAGCCGGAAGCGGGACTGAGGGGCACTAGAACAATGAATAGACTCTACCCCTTAGAGAAGGATAAAGAGAAGTTTCGGTCTCAAAGTTGATGCGGCGGTGTCGGCAGTTACTAAAAAGACTATTCCGGTTGAAGGTAGCGTGGCCTTAAAGGATGCACAGGACAGAAAAGTCGTCGGATTGTTGAAGCAGTCCTTTGAGGCTAACGCTTTTGTCTTTGCAGGCTTCCATTTGTGGAGCTTGGGTGGCGAGAGCATGCCTCAGATGGTCTCAGCGCTTGAGGCAGTCTACATGCCTAGAGAAGGAGGAATTAAGAGCTTAATCGCCTAGAGTCAGGGTCGGCATACTTAGCGGATGTGCACTACGACCTGATCAGAACGCTGGCGAATAGTATGGCTTCCATGGTGGCCACCCGGAGATCGTTATGGTTGCGAAATTGGGCGGCCGATGGGTCATCCAAGTCCCGCCTCAGTAAGCTACCGTTTAAAGGAAATTGTTATTTGGAGAAGACCTCGACAAGTTGGTAAAGGATCTCGGAGTCCAAGGGCGGGAGACTCCCGGAGGATAGACCCAAACAAGGAAAGGCTGCGCAGCCGTTTCACGGCCAGTTTAGAGATTTCAGGAGATTCTGTACTTCTCGTTTGGGGGGCTTTCAAAGGGGAAGATTTGCGGCTAGGATTTCGGGGGTTTCGCGGAGCAAGTAGAGGTTTCGCAGCACCTTCCGCAGGAGCTCCTCGGAAACCACAATGAAAGGAGGCGGGTCCCGGTAGGAAGGCAACCGTTAGGGGGTTGACTTCAGAGTTTCCTTCCTGCCTGGACCAAAATAACGTTTGACCAGTGGGTGCTAGAGATAATTTGCGAGGGTTACACGCTGGAGCTCGCGAGGCCAGTGTGGGACTCGTTCATGTTGTCGCCCTACAGGCCATATGCTGTACCGTGGATCGGTTTTACAATTGGAAGTGGTCATGCCGGTGCCGCTCCCAGACTGCAGTATGGGTCGATACTCCATTTATTTTGTAGTTCCGAAAAAAAGACGGGGCTCTTTGGCCTATATTAGACCTGAAAGGGGTGAATCGTTGTCTTCAGGTGCCTCACTTCAGGATGAAGACGCTGAGATCGGTTATTGTGGCGGTCTGACAGGGCAAGTACTTTGACGTCTCTCGATCTCACAGAAGCGTATTTGCACATCCCTATCAGATCGGCGCATGAAACGTTTCTGCGGTTCGCTCTCCCTTGGGGACACTATCAGTTTCAAGCGTTACCCTTTGGGCTAGCAATGGCACCGCGGACTTTCACCAAGATCATGGTGGTGGTGGGGGTGGTGGCGGCGGCGACGGCATTATGAAAAGAGGGGATTCTGGTACATCCGTATCTTGACGATTGGTTGATTCGGGCGAAATCCAAAGCCGAAAGCATCCAGGTAACAGACAGAGTGGTGAACCTTTTACAGGAGTTAGGCTGGGTGATCAATCTGGTCAAAAGTCGCTTACTACCCTTGCAGGAGCTCGAGTATTTGGGGGTGCGGTTCAGTACTTTTGAAAGGAGCGGTGTTCCTGCCGGATCGTCGGGCCCAGGCACTCCGGCAACTGGTGCGCAGTTTCAGAGCGGCTGTGGCTCCCTCAGTGTGGACTTATCTTCGTCTGTTGGGAACGATGGCGGCGACTCTGGAAGTGGTTCCTTGGGCCAGATTTCATATGTGTCCGTTGCAACGAGCACTACTTAGCCGGTGGTCTCACCAGTCCAATTCGCTGAGCAAGTGGCTCCCCTGTCCGCTCAAGGTCAGGCAGTCGCTCCAGTGGTGGCTACATCCAGAGTCCCTGAAGGCGGGGATGCCCCTGGAGCAGCCGGAGTGACTTCCATTGCTGACAGACGCGAGTCTTGCAGGTTGAGGAGCACATTGCGGAGCTCAGTTTACCCAAGGGACTTGGTTGCTTCTGGAGAGCAAGTGGTCGATCAACCGGCTAGAGCTGAGAGAGGTGTTGCTCGTGCTTCAAAGGTTCGAAGCTATGGTGACGGGCCGGGCGGTGCGAGTGCTGTCGGACAATTTTGGCAGCCGTGGCCTACATCAATCGGCAAGGGGGGACAGGAAGTGTAGTCCTGGAAGAGGAAGCCGAGGCTCTATTTTTGTGGGTAGAGCAACGTCTGCCGGCGATATCAGCAGCGCACATTGCAGGGAAGGACAATGTGATGGCCGTTTTATCTCAGCAGGGTCCAAGTGGATGCCGGGGAATGGGAATTGCATCTGGACATGTTTGCGCAAATGTTCAGATGGGGCCTGCCAGTCATGGACCTCATGGCGTCCTTTCAGTCTGCAAAGGTCGGTCAGTTCTTCAGCAGATGGCGGGAACGGATGTCAAAGGGGTTAGACGCCTGATGCAACCTTGGCCGTCGATGGGTCTGCTGTTTGTTTTCCCTCCGTGGCACTCATAGGGCGTGCGGTTCAGCGGATCGAAGCTCATCACGGAAGGGTGCTGTTGGTAGCCCCGGATTGGCCGAGATGCCCGTGGTATGCCAACCTTGTTCGCCTTCTCGACGGGTGTCCTTTGAGGTTTCCGGCATCAGAGGACCTGTTGCTACAGGGTCTGCTTTGAATGCCTCAGGTGAATCGGTTCTCGCTTACGGTTTGGCCATTGAAAGGGCGCAGCTGAAGAAAGGCTATTCTGGGGCGGTTATCGCCACCTTGCTGAAAGCAAGACGACAATCCACGTCCCTGGCATATGTCCGCATTTGGCGGGTGTTCAAGGACTGGTGTTCCCGCAAGAACGTTCGGGCGGCTACAGTATCAGTTCCCTTGGTTTTAAGTTTTTTGCAAGACGGATTTGATAAGGGTTTGGCGGCAAGTTCCTTAAGAGTCCTGTTGGCAGCTATTTCCTGCTATAGGGGCAAGGTGCAGGGACTGGCCCTAGGAGCCCATGCTGACATAGCGTAGTTTCTTAAAGCGGTGTCCCGGTTGCAGCCTTCGCGTAGGGTTTTGGTGACGCCGTGGGGTGTTAACTAGAGAGCCTTTTGAGCCCCTATACCAAGCGTCGGTGAAAGATTTGACTTTGAAGACTGTGTTTTTAGTAGCCATTTGTTCGGTGCAGCAGATTTCGGAGTTGCAGGCATTGCCGTGTCGGGAACCATTTTTGTCCTTTTCTAGAGAAAAGGTGGTGTTGCGGCCGGTGCCGTCCTTTTTGCCAAAAGTGGTGTCACCCTTTCACCTAAATCAAACGGTTTCGCTGCCAGTGATAGGATCTCTAGGGGGGAGCGCTTCGGATCGTAGCTTGCGCCGGTTGGATGTCAAGCGCGTGTTACGGCATTATTTGAAGATGTCAGAAGCTTTTCGCAAATCGGACCGCCTCTTCGTATTGTTCGGAGGTCCCCGGAAGGGGGAATCAGCAGCGAAGGCTTCCATCTCTAGATGGATTCGTGAGGCAATTGCTTCAGCGTATCTGTTTCAGGGTCGTGCAGTTCCTTTGGGCCTTCGGGCTCATTTGACTAGGGCACAAGCGACTTCTTGGGTGGAACATAGCTTAGTTCCGCCAGGAGATATATGTAGAGCGGCTACCTGGTCGTCTCTTCATACTTTCAGTAAGCATTACCGCGTAGACGTTTTGGCACTGGAGGATGCCTGTTTTGGGTCGGCGGTGTTGTGAGCTGGCTGGAAAGGTCCCTCCCAATGAATACTGCTCTGTTATATCCCAGAGGTAGAGGACTGAACTGGAGGAACGATAAGGAAATGATAATTACACTTACCTGGTAATTGTAGTTCCTTGAGTGATGACAGTTCATTCCTCCATCCCGCCTGGGGTAGTATCGTTTAGCAGTGAAATTCGGTGGGGAGGACAGCTCATTTACAGGTGAGTGTGATTATTAAGAAACGTTAAGGCTATCACACTGAGCTGTTTTCTCTCTCGGTCTATTTCCTTTCCTGTATCTCCCCATCTCTGTCGGAGGCAGAACGGGAAGGCACAAGGCGGTTTCTTCCTTGTTAGGGAGAACATTGCGTTTACATAGTTGATACTTCTAAGTTCATTTTCATTGTAGAGTTTAAAAATTTTTTTTTTTGGTTGATTAAACGATTGCTACTTATTTGTTGCTCCTTTTGAGTGTGTTTTGTCACTAGTTCACTGGGGCTGATGGGAGAGACCAGCAGGCTACATCCAGTGATGTCACGATTTTGACATGCCCAGTCTCCAAGTTGCAGGAGGAGGTACACAACCCAGAGGTAGAGGACTGAACTGTCGTCACTCAAGGAACTACAATTACCAGGTAAGTGTAATTATTTCTTCTTCACTAAACCGTAAAACCTGTGTCCCAGATGCTTGGCTAAGTAGCAGTCCTGGGCCTTAGCATTGAGGGAATTGGCAGATCCTGTTCACCTTTGACCCTTGGGTTTCTTTTGCTTCTGGCCCAGATGTACTCAAGTAGTTTCTAGTTGCATTGGGCTTCTGTAGACTATCAATATTCTGGTTCTAAAGGATGGCTGAAAACATATATTCTCTAATGAATCTTTAAACGGAAAAACATTTGTCTATGACCCTCAGGCCTGTTGGGTTGTAATGTGGGGCTGTTTGGAGATTGTAGAGTTTGGCTAAAGAGCAGGATGACATGTGGTTGCTGTGTCTTCTAGGTGACGAGGACCTGGAGCTCTTGGCCTCCTTGTTAGAGGAGAGTGAAGACTCTCTGGTGGAGCACAGAGAGCCTGCTGAGGACGCTTCAGAACACGATGAGTTTGACGAACTGTTTGATGCAGACGAGGAAGGGTCTTACACAGAGGAGATTCCAGTTTCTGAGAACGGAGTACAGGAAGATGTTGCTACGCTTTTTGGTGATCTGGAAGACCTGGAGGAGGAGGAAGATGAGGAGGACACTGTGAAGCAATCACCAGGCTTAAGTCAGGAGAAAACTCGACAAGATTTGGAAGGTGTTGGGAATGTGTCTCAATTCCTTTGTGTCTTTGGTTTGAGACTGTAAATGTGAATTCCCTGTCAAGTGCTTGTCTCTTTCCATAGTATTCACCTGTCTAATTAGTATTTTTGTCTTCCTTAGCTGAATTGCAGCGGATGCAAGAGCAGATGAGGAAACTGCAGGAGCAGTTACAGCAGACTGCTCTTGGACACCCAGCGAGCACTCCTCCGCCAAGAAATTTGCTTCCCACCCAGAACAAAGGGCCAGGTAATGCCCCTCAGGGCTTACAAAATCTTTTCAGTGAATCCGCCAAAAGACAGATCTATTTTCCTTAGCTTATTTCCAGGGATTATTTATCAATGGCTCTCCCATTTACCTGTCTAATAGTTTTTTATGGACGTTTTCTGCCAGAAATTGTGCAAGCTTTTGAATCCTGCTATGTTAGTTGCCTTGACCGCATTAGTTTTATAGAGTGTTTGAAAGGTTAAACACAATAGTTCCTTAGTTAACGTTCCATCCCACTCATGATTTTATAAACTTTTTTTTTATATACTTTATTTAATAACCACCAACAAATTCCATATACAATGTACAAATTTTCCTCAGAGGGGTGTACTCTGATCCCCTCACAGAGGATAAACAAAGCAAAAATAACAGGCGGAATGTTTTCTCCCAATACAGTCCCCCACTCCCCCCCCACCCCGCTACCCTCCCCCCGCTTCCCCTTACCCAAAGCACACCACCCTATGCCCTCCGTACCCACCCACTGTGCTGCGTATGCTCTACTTCACTCACCAACCAGCTGTCTCCTCAACTACCAACATGTAAGACCTCATTCCGACATCGAGCACTCAACTGTTGTATATAAGGCTCCCAGACACGCATAAATATTGTCCAGCGTTTGACACTGCCCCGTGCACCCCAGCGCTCTATAAGCATCATTTGATGGAAGCAATTGCGCCATTCACCAAAGGAAGGTGGGCTACTTTCCCTCCAAAGACGCAGAATGGGCCCCTTCCCAACCAAGCAGGCCTTACGCACCAACAGTCTTTCCCCCTCCGCCACTGGGCAGGGGGGATCAAGCCGATCAAACACCACAAGGGCCCCAGTCCATCTCACACGTCGCTGTAGTACGCTATTCAGAAAGGTATTTATCCTTGTCCAGTAGAGGCGGATTGATCGACAACCCCACCACATATGGTAGAGAGTTGCCAAGGGTTCTGAACATTTCAGGCAAGTCCCGTCCGTGGTTAATCGACTACGTAATGCCCTCCGTGGGGAAAAGTACACCCTAGTTACACATTTAAATTGTGTCTCCCTCCAGCGGGCCTCCAGGGACAGCTTTACTATCCTTCGTAAGGCCTGAAGCACAGTCCCGGGGGGCACTTCCTCCCCCGATTCCCTTTCCCAAGCTGCCTCAACTCCCTGATAGTCAAAGGCAAGACGAAGGCTAGCCAGACGCTTCTTGAAATCCGAGATCGTTGGGGGGCGCTCCTCCCCGAGACTAAAAAACTGCAGTATCTGCGCAGAGCGATCCACATGTAACGCATCGCAGGGAAGGGAAGACACATAGTGCGCAAGCTGCATATAAGCGAAGCAATGCCTAGAAGATATCTCGTATTCTCTGCTTAGAGCCAAGAAGGATTTACACAGCCCAGAAGGCTCGACCACGTGCCCGACGTTCTGGATACCCCGGGCGGCCCACTCCCGGAAAACCGTCGTCTCCGAGCCTGGGAGAAAGGTAGCGTTGCCTTGCAAGGGGAGCCAGCTGGTAACCCTCCATGAGGTGTTCCAACGGAGGTTAAGGTGCTTCCAGGTTCGCAGAGCAGATCCAATCAGCTCACTACGCACGACATGGCGAGGAAGGGTATGGCCGGTCCCATGTAGAACCCCCAACAACGTCAAGGGCGCCACAAAACACTCCTCCAGAGCTCGCGGAGTATACACTTCTGTCCCACCCAGCCAATCGCCGAGGTGTCGAGCCTGACACGCCATAGCGTATCCCATAAGGTCCGGGAGACCCATCCCCCCTTCCCGCCAAGGCCCCACCATTCGTGCCCACGAGATACGCACCTTCCCTCCTTTCCAGAGGAACTGTCGAAGGGCGACCTCAAATCGTCGAATGTCGCGTCGGAGCACCCAAACGGGCAGCGTTTGAAACCAATACAACAATCGTGGTAAAATTACCATTTGAATCGCTGCTATCCTCCCCGATAGGGATAGCGGGAGTAGTTCCCACGCTTTCAATTGTTGTTGAAGCCTCTTTAGGGACCGCTCCAGGTTGCGCGAATAGAGCCTTTGAGGGTTGCGAGTCAGCACTATACCTAAGTAGATAAATTCCTCGCCCGCCCACCTAAGGGGGAAGTTGCCCGCCCAAGTCCCACACAACCGCGCAGAGACATTCAATGCCTCTGATTTATCTCTATTAATGCGCAGCCCAGCGAGGCCACCGTAGCGCACAAACTCCTCTAAAAGTTGCGGCAGTGACTGTTCCGGGGAGAGCAGATGAACCAAGATATCATCCGCGAAGGCCGAGAGTTTAAACTCCTGTGAGCCCATACGGATTCCTTGTATCCCTTGGGAAGCCTCTATAGTCCGAATCAAGGGGTCTAGTGACAAGACAAATAGTAGAGGGGATAGGGGGCATCCCTGTCTCGTGCCCCGTTCCAAAAGAAATTCTTCGGAGAGGATACCGTTGCACAGTACCCCCGCCGTAGGCCGCACATAGAGACTCCCTATCATCTTACAAAAGTTTTCCCCCAGCCCATATCGCGGGAGAATTTGACGGAGAAACTGCCAATCCACCCTATCAAAGGCTTTTTCTGCATCAAAACTTATAAGCAGTGAGGGCAGTCGATGAGCATGAACCCATTCTAACGACGCTAAGATCTTACGCAAATTACGAACCGCATGCCTCCCCTTTACAAACCCCACTTGGGAATCATGAACTAATTGGCCTATGACTGTTGCTAGCCGTGTTGCCAAGACCTTCGCGTTTAATTTGATATCGAAGTTAAGCAGGGATATAGGACGGTAGGACCCTACCAGCAACGGGTCTTTACCCGGCTTAGGGATCAGCATTAGGTGGGCATGGTTATTTCCCCATCGGAAGGCTCCTCTCTCCGCCCTCCTATTAAAAACCTCCGCCAGCAGGGGGCTCACTGGTTCCTCAAGAAGTTTATAAAACTCCGCCCCCAGCCCATCCGGTCCCGGTGACTTATTACCACTAGCTGCAGTGATCGCGGTAGATATCTCTTGTGCGGTAATAGGTTGTTCCAAAAGTTCACTCTGTTCTGCAGTGAGCTGTGGGAGGCGCAATGATTTCAGATATTCATCAAGGTCTACCTGAGATGGGGGTTGCGCCCAATATAAATCTTGAAAAAAATCCCGAAAGGCCCCAGCAATGTCCACAGAGTCTTTCAACAGTCGTCCCTGCGCGTCCCGGATGGCCGTCACCAAGGGGGACCCCCGCTGCCCCTTCAGACAGCGCGCCAGTAGCTTCCCTGGCTTGTTCCCAAAGCAATGTAGCCGATATTTATAATAAAGGACAGATTTCTTGGCTCTTTGGTGTAATAATTCATTGAGATCCACCTGTGCTTCCCAAAGTTTCTTCTTATTCGCAGCAGTCGGGTGTCGAGCACACACCCTGCGCAGACGGGTAGCCACTCGCTCCAGGCCAATCACTTGCTCTGCTATCAGCCGTCGCTTTCGGGCAGCAAACCCAATGATGTCACCGCGTAGCACTACTTTTGCTGTTTCCCATACCAATTCCGGGTCCTCCTTATGGCACTGGTGGTCACTCAGAAACTCCCGCCAGCGCTGCTTCAAAAACTGCTGGAATTTAACATCCTGGCACAGCCCCAATGGAAGTCTCCAAAGTCTCGTCCGGTTCTGTATTACCCCCCAGTGTAACTCCATCCCGACCAACGCGTGGTCTGAGATTTCCAATGGGCCGATCTGCACCTCCCCCACTTTAGCAAACATGGCTCCTGATACTAGAAAATAGTCAATTCGAGCGCTAGACCCGTGGGCCCGGGATTGGTGGGTAAAATCCCTCTCCGAGGGATGCAGCAAGCGCCATGGGTCCACTAGTCCGAGCCGATCGCGAAAGCGCTGTAACACCCGCGCCAATGGAGTCCTCTCTCTCGCTTCTCCCCCTCTAGAGGAGTCTAGGTCGACGTCGAGAACCCCATTAAAATCCCCCCCCAGGAGTAAAGGAAACTCCGGGAGCTGTTCAATTTGAGAGGCGAGACCGTTGAAAAAGCCAGGCTCCATCCTGTTAGGGCCATAAAGATTACCAAAAATCACCGGCTTCCCTTCCAGTCTACCAACCAACAGAAGAGAGCGCCCATCCGCTGAGGCCACTACCTTGTCCATAGCAAAACGCACTCGCTTGTGCATCAAAATTACTACGCCCCCCTTTTTCCCACATGCCGGGGATCCCCAGACCTGCCCCACCCAGCCCCGACAGAGTTTATTATGTTCTGCCTCAGGTTGATGGGTTTCCTGCAGGAATGCCACATCGCAATGCTGTCTGGCCAAGGCCTGCAAGGTTTTATAGCGCTTGATGGGGGTCCCCAATCCGCAGACATTCCACGTAATAATCTTCAGCGGCATGGGGCAGTGTCAAAGTGTGTCCAGGAAGCGAAACCTAACCTCAACAACAAGGGAGCTCCCCCAGCCTGGAGTTCCCTCTTAATACACAGCTGAGCTGCATAGAGCTGTATCGCATAGAACAATAAAGTGTGTGCTTTCCCCCCCCTATGCCCCCCCCTCCTGACCAACCCCCCCCTCTCGGCCCACCCCCCCCTGCCCTCCCACTAATCGATTATCCGGTCCACCCAAGTTGGACGGCTTCTCTATGGGCATCGGGACTACCCCCCCAATCCCCCAAGTGTACAGTGAGCATAACTCCTTAAGAACAGCTACCACCCTTCCTAAGACCTATAAGTGGGTCAAAGCTGAGTCCCATACCCCTCTTCCTCACTCCCCACAGGATTAACGCTATATTGACCCTGGGATTGTGCGGCGAAATCCAACAGACAGGCAAGCCCAGCAACAACAACCAAACAAACACAACACTCCTCCACCCAAAATCGACTACCCCCCAACCCCCCTACCCATCCCTCACACCAATTATCGCCCTCAATTAGTGATGAGACTATCCCTCGTCACAACCCACATGGTAATGCAAAGATGGCAAGAATGACATTATAAAAACATTAAACTTCCATTCAGGTGGAGATTGTGGGGCCCCAGTGTTATAGCTGACTCCGCCGGGTCTACTTACACGAGAACCGTCCTATCTCAGAGTTGGAATCAGCGCACCACTACTTCCTACGTGTTCGCGGGGGCACTCCACTAACCTACTCCCCGCCCCTCGGTCCCGAGTTTTAAGTAAAGGTAAAACAAACTTACACGCGGGGGCAGGGCCCGCACGTGACTCAGGGAACCCCCTCATACTCCCAACCACAGGGGGATGAGCGAACTATATATAGGAAGGATACCATTCAACAATAAATAACAAAGAACATAAAATAATCATCATAAAAAGTAGAAAAGAACCCCTTCTCGCAGAATCAACCAATCATCCACCCTCTTAGTCCTCCCTCCACCCAAATATCGCCCACAATTATCAATAAGATTATCTCTATATTACAACCCCTAAGGTAAAAGAACAATAGCATCAAAGAAACAATAAAACATTAAACTTTTACTCAAGACAGAGTCCTGGGCTGAGGCTGCAGGGTTTCAAAGGTGCATCCGGCTCCGTCGGGGCTGCCTGCTCAGGGAGCGTCCAGTTCACCGTTATAGTCCGTGTGATACTACACACCCGCGAGGGATCAATCTGCAGGCCCGCTCTCCGCCCCTCCATCTCGGGGACCTGGTCAGATTTTTAAATTAAGCTGGGGGGGGGGGGGGGCAGTGCCAGCACGCGGCTCAAGTGATCTTTCCCCACCTCAAGGTATATATAGGGAAATTAAACTTAGAGAAGAAATTCACTTAAAGGAAGATAAATAAAATTAAAAAGGACCCCCTCCTCCCAAAATCAACCACCTATCCGGCCCCCTTTACAGTCCTCTCACTGAAGATCATCTACAAATATCCAGGGTGCCACCCCTACCGTACAGCCCGTATGGGAAAACAAAAATAGCAACAGTGAGGCAGGAAAAGTAGGAGAGGCATGAAACTTTCTCTCAATGCAGCAGCGCAACACTGTCTCCAGATGTAGCAGGGCCAGTTTGAACAAAGCAAAAATTGCAACAATATAGCCCTTGAAACCTCGATGAGAGCACCGCTACAAGGCAGGCCCCGAACAGGTCCCGAGTCTCACTCCTCCAGCAAGAGAGCACTTCTCCGTCCAAATATCCAGTACAATTTTCACGGAGGAGAGGCACGTTGAGATGGTGCAGGTCCAAGCAGGGATGTCGCCGCCGCCGGTGTTGTCAGGTATCGAATCTGTCCATTTATCTCTACTCTCAATCGAGCCGGGTAGAGCAGGGAGAAGCGCACACCCTGGTTCCGGAGCTGTGTGCAGACCTCGGAGAATGCTCGCCGCTGCTGACTCACTAACGCCGAATAGTCCTGGAATACCAATATTTGTGGCGGGTCCTGTTGCTGTATGTTTTGGCCGCGGGCCATTCGCAGCACCAGTTCTTTTTGTCGGTAGTCCAGAAATCGAGCGATGACTGCTCTCGGACTCCGCGGCTGTTCCCGCCGCTGGCCCAGCCGGTGAACACGCTCCAGTTTTACAGGATCATCATTTTTTCCCTGTAGCAGTTTCTCTATCCAAGTCTGCAGGAAGGCAAACAGCTCGCCATCAGCCACGCTCTCCGGGATTCCAATAAACCGTAGGTTCTTTCGCCGCCCGCGGTTTTCGAGCTCGTCGAGTTTGTCGCCCTGTTGTTTAATGATGTTTTCTAGGGCCGCCACTTTAGTTTCCAAGGAGTGTCGAGCATCTTCCACGTCGGAGACCCGGGCTTCTACTTGGTCCATGCGCCCTGCAAAATCAGTGAGATTCTGGCTGACATTCTGGATCCGATCTACTAATTCTTGAAATCGGGTATCCAGCGCTTGGACCACTGCAGCGCTCACTTCTTTCACTAGGTCCGTGGAACCACTAGGCTTCGGGCTGGCCGGTGCTCCCTCCGCCATTTTGCCCTCTGCAGCCCTCAGCTTCTCCTTCCTTGGCGGTTTCGCTGCCATCGGGCTCTCTGTGTCACTTAGAGGCTGCTCCCACCATCCAAGATCTCCCGTATCTCAAATGAGAGAATTATGGAATTGGTGCCCACTTTTAGAAAGAATAGTAGCCGTTTTATGGGGCAGATTACCCGGAGCTGATCGTGTGCGGTCTGATCAGCTCATTGCCCAACCGGAAGTCTCTCTTTATAAACTTTTTATCGTATCCACTCTTTCTTTTCCAAGCTGAAAGGCCCTAACCTCTTTGTATAAAGTGGGTGTTTTACTCCCATTAACTTTGTCGCCCTTCTCTGAACCTTTTCTAGTTCTGCTATATCCTTTTTGGGCTGGGGTGACCAGAACTGTACAGATTACTCAAGGTGCAGATACACCAGAGACCTGTTCAGAGGCATAATGATCTTTTCAGTTTTGTTTTTCATCCCTTTTTGGATAACCTCTCACTTCCATAGTGTCCCTCCAGTCCAGTCCAGACTACTGTTTTTTGTTCTTTTTTTCTCCCCCGCCCAGCAGATGGAGATGGAGAATTCCAGGCTTTTGGTGATTGTAAAGGGAAAAAATAAGTTTCTTGTTGTACAGAGGGACCACAAGGCCCACAAGGGAAAATGGATATTTTGTGTATACCTAGATGGAAAGGAATGTGTTGTGCTAAGGCAAATTGATTGATCTTCACAGAGACGAGTACCATTTGTATGGTTGCTGATAAGCAGTGGTGGGCTGCGGGGATGGGTTGATGACGTATGTATATGTTTTTGTTACAGTATAAAAGATAGACTGCTCTTCTAACGTGTGGAATAAACTTGCACACTGTCCCTCTGTGTGTGGGTGTGAGTTCATTCCCCTGGATTCCAGACAGTCGGAGCAGCATATCGTAGATAAGGGTTCGGGACTTCCCTGGCCTGGAGTGACCAACAAGGGATAGACCCGTTACAGTGATGTCATCCCATAAAGGAGACCGAACTCTTCCGACCTAGCCAGTATCCTCAGTCTCCAGCAGATGGGGAAGAGCTCCATGTAGTCTTGGCTAAACTAGGAATTTTCTTTATAAAAAAAAAAAAAAAAAGGTTTAACTGTTCTCATCTGTTCAATTGAAGAGTAGGAGCCTAAGATAAAACCCAGTCTATGCTACGTGGTGATCAACCAAGAAACCTTTATTAGTTACTCTAAACCTGAAAACCCGACACAGGCCGTGTTTCGTATTACCACTTCTTCAGGGGATACAGGTTTGCTGCAAAAACACAAATACATAACACATAGAATACTGAGGGAACTTGGGGACATTCTAGCAACTCCACTGACTGACCTTTTCAATGCCTCGTTGGAGTCAGGAGTGGTGCCAAAGGACTGGAGAGAGGCTCATGTGGTGCCTTTACACAAAAGCGGAAGTAAGGATGTGGTTGAAAACTACAGGCCGGTTAGTTTAACTTCAGTGGTGAGTAAATTATTGGAAACGCTGCTGAAAGAGAAAATAGTGAGGTTTCTGCAGTCCAGCGGATTACAGGATCCGAGGCAGCATGGATTCACCAGAGGCAGGTCTTGTCAGACAAATCTGATTGATTTCTTTGACTGGGTGACCAGGGAGTTGGACCGAGGGAGAGCTCTAGATGTGGTGTATTTAGATTTCAGTAAAGCCTTTGACACTGTTCCTCACAGGCGACTTATAAACAAACTGAGCACCCTAGGCATGGACCCTAAAGTTACTGCTTGGGTTAGAAATTGGTTGGGTGGGAGGCGACAAAGAGTACAAGTAAATGGAGCTCACTCTGAGGAGAAGGATGTTACCAGTGGTGTGCCCCAGGGATCTGTCCTTGGTCCGATTCTTTTTAACATCTTTGTTAGTGATATAGCGGAAGGGCTGTCGGGTAAGGTTTGCCTCTTTGCGGATGATACCAAAATCTGCAATAGAGTAGACACCCAGGAAGGGGTAGATAAAATGAGGAAGGGATCTAGCTATGCTTGAAGAATGGTCTAGAATTTGGCAGCTGGGATTTAATGTTAAAAAATGTAAGGTCATGCATTTGGGCTGCAGCAATCCAAGGGAGCAATACAGTATAGGAGGTGAAGTACTTTTGTCCACTAAAGAAGAGCGGGACCTAGGCGTGGTTGTGTCTGATGATCTTAAAGTAGCTAAACAGGTAGAAAAGGCGACGGCAAAAGCTAGAAGGATGCTTGGGTGCATACGGAGAGGAATGGCTAGCAGAAAAAAGGAGGTGATAATGCCTCTATATAGTCTTTGGTGCGACCTCATTTGGAGTATGGTGTGCAATTCTGGAGACCGCACCTTCAAAAGGATGTGAACAGGATGGAGTTGGTGCAGAGGGTTGCTACTAAAATGATTAATGGGCTTCATTATAAAGCATATGAGGACAGACTTAAGGATCTTAATATGTACACCTTAGAGGAAAGGCGGGATAGAGGTGATATGATTAACATATACAGATAACACATACATATGATATGATTAACATATACAGATAACACATACATATGATAACCTCACAACTTATATCCGTTCACCTCCTTGTATATATATACATAAAACTGTATATAGTTAACCTGTTCTATTTTATCTCACAATGTTTAGACCATATATACTATATATAATTTGATGTTCCTTGTAGATATGTTCTGTTATAATATGACGTTCCCTGTAAAACAAACTTGTTTTGTTAAGTGTTGTTCAACTGTAAACCGCAACTGAACCTTGGAAGATGCGGTATATAAATGTATGTATAAATAAATAAATAAAAAAAATGATTGAGATGTTTAAATACCTCCGTGGCATAAATGTTCAGGGAGAGAGCCTCTTTCAATTGAAAGCAAGTTCTGCTACGAGGGGACATGGGATGAGGGTGAAGGGAGATAGATTCAGGAGCCTTCGACACAGTGGACCACAACACGCTCCTGGAAAGACTAAAGAACATTGGTATACACGGTATCACATTGAAATGGTTCCACTCGTACCTAACCGAAAGACAGCTACAGGTCAAGGTGGGACACATCACCTCCCGACCCATAAAGGTCCGACAAGGAGTACCTCAAGGATCTGCGCTCTCAGCACTCCTATTTAACATCTACATCCAACCAATATGCAACATCATGAAAGAGAACAACATTCAATACACAATCTATGCGGATGACATCATGATATACACCCCGATATCAATCGACAACCCGGATTTCTCTAAGATAACAGACTGCCTTACCCAAATGACCAGTTGGTGTCAAAACAACCACCTCGCAATAAACTACAACAAGACCGAAGCTTTAATCATCACTCGGAACCAAAGCTTCATACACCCACCAAATATAAAGATGCAAAGCACTACTATACCAATAAGGTCAGAAGTGAGATACCTCGGGGTTACCTTGGACAATAAACTCAATCTCAAGCCACACATAGACAAGACCATCCAAAAAGCCTACTACAAGATGCGAATCATCAGGAGACTGAAACCACTACTCGCCCCAGAACACTTCCGTACCGTCTGTCAAGCACTGATAACCCCACTACTGGACTTCTGCAATCTGATATACCTTGGACTACCGAAACAAGCCATCAAACCTCTCCAACTGGCACAAAACACAGCAGCACGAATCATATCCGGAACTGCAAGACAGGAGCACATCACACCCACCTTGAAGGACTTACACTGGCTTCCAATCGGTGCACGCATCAGATACAAAACTATCATAAACCTATTCAAGATAAAACAGCACACATCAGCCAACAGCCTGCACACCCTCATACAACCAGACACCAGCACACGTCCTAGAAGAAAACAAACACACAACCGAGTCAGCACCCCAAGTGAATACAAACACACACGCAAGGACACAACAGACAGAGCACTATCCATGGCTGCTCCAACAATATGGAACAAACTACCGGACGACTTGAGGGCAACCACAGACCTCAAAGACTTCAGAAAACAGCTGAAAACCATGCTGTTCATAGAACACTATGGTCCCATCACATAACCTAATTGTCTGTATAACAGCACATGTTACCGCCTAACACTGTATGTATATAAATGTCTTTAGCACCACTGTATATAGCCCACATTGTACATAGCTCAAACCAATCTAGCACACAATACAACACACACTCAACAAAATCCTCACCCTCACTGCATGTATAACACACTCACACTACCAGATTGTTTGCTGTGATACCACCTTGATTATTATGATAAGGCGGTTTAGAAATACTGTTAAATAAATAAATAAATAAATAAATATTTCTTTACGGAAAGAGTAGTGGATCCGTGGAATAGTCTCCCAGTGGAGGTGGTGGAGATGAGGACAGTAACTGAATTCAAAAAAGCATGGGACCAACACAGAGGATCTCTAAAGGTAAAAAGTGGACTGTTGTAGTTGTTGTTATGGAAGGACAGACTAGATGGGCCTTGTGGTCTTTTTCTGTCGTCATGTTTCTATGTTTCTAATACTTCTAAAATGAAAAATGAAATTAATCATAGAATAGATAATAAATGTTAAAATTAAAATAAAATATAAAATATAAAATAATAATCTTGTAAAACCAATAAGATAATACATATTACATAATTAATTAAAAATTAAAAATAGTTGTGAACAGGGTGTGTAATATCATTTATACATAATGTCAAAACCATGCATAAAACAAATAATGCAAAATAGTATGTAAATAAAATGTGTAACAAATAATTGTAGGACCATTAAATATCAAATCCAAACAGATATGGATACCATGCTATGTGTAACCACTGTGTGCTAATGCATAGGAGCAGGAAGTGAGTGAGTGGAGCCTATTATTATGTGTCTAAAACTTGCCCATTGGTGCAGGGGCCATGGGTTCAATCCCTCATTGTGCGCAACGAAAAAGGCCAGCTGAGGCAGCAACTGTAATGGGTAAAAGTGGTTTAGGAGGCAAATTAATTTTGAACGGCATAAGGCGGCGCACTGTACATTTTGGGCGGCATAAGGCGGCGCACAGTTCTTTTTGGGCGGCATAAGGCGGCGCACTGGTCCTCTTGGGCGGCAGAAGGCGGCGCGCTGATGGGCACAAGGCGGCGCGCTGATGCACAAGCACAGGAACAGAGCCACAGCACAATGGTTAAAACACTGACCAATGGTGCAGGGATCAGGGGTTCAATCCCTCACAATGCCCAGTGAACAAGGCTGGCTGAGGCAGTATGTATTATGGTGAGGAGTGCTGTAGGAGGCTTTTTAATTTTATTTTGCTATCACTACTAGCAAACGCACTTACACAGCGTGTACACATTCAGTGGCCCATAAGGCACATGTCACAGTGCACTGTCCGCCAAGGCACCCTAGAATGTCCCCTATAGGGCACCATATATGTTGCGACACAGGATAATGTACAGTGCACCTTATATGGATGGCAACCATAAGGTGGCCTATAGGGCGCCCTATAAAGCACCCTCAGAGGCACCTACTGGGTATAATAAGCTGAGGGTGGTTTTGCCGGCATAGACATATGTACAGTAAATAAAAATAAAGCTGTGGACAGCCCTATCAAAGAACCCCACTGTGGGTTTGAACCCATGACCTCCGGCTGCACAGGCAGTGACATAACCATTGGGCTACAGCTCTATAGCTGTCAGCAAGCCCCTGGCTGGCTGCAGAGAGCCGGCATATCACCTCACAGACAGTCTGCTGTTGTAAACAGGATAGGGTTAGGCCACCCACACCCATGATGCACTGCACATGCAAATCAGCTGTCCACAAATGCACACAAGATGGGAAATGCACCCCCACAGCTCTCGGCCTGGTAGGGGGATGTGGCCGTGTGCACCCACACAGCACCTCGGCCTGGTAGGGTGTACTGAGCGGGTGTTGTACTGACTGGCACATAGTAGCTACACACCGTCACACTGTGCGGGTAATGCGCTCACCCTGAGGGTGCGATGAGGCACCCAGGACCAGGTCCACAACAACCTCCATGGCTGAATAAGGCCATGCCAGAGCTCCAAAGCACTGTTACTCTGTGAGAGAGGTTGTTTCTCCAGAAACACCTTGAATATCTCTGTCTGTCTGAGTCAGGGGAACCCCTTATGGCCACCTAGGTGGGCTATGTACCACCATTCCTCCCCCTCCCCCCCCAGGTGGAATAACATTGTCTCCCATCAACAGATCAACATGCTACCTCCCTGCAATGGTGGCAGTAGTGTGGACCATCAACCCAAGTCCTGCCGTGGAACAGACACCCTACAGGGCAGTCAAAGCAGCTCTTTACACATCCATAACACAATGTCTGACAGACATTAGGCCTGGATATGCTAAGTTGCGCCCCACCACTATCTGCTATTCTCCTGCAGCAAGCCATCAGCCACGGCACAGCACTCCATCAGGACACAGACCAGCTGGAAACAGTCTGCTAGTTAGTCCTGGTGGAAATGCATGCACCCGTAACTGGGATGGCAGTGCACACCAGCAGATAAGTCAGTGTCTGGGCCCCAAACAGAAACCCATATATATCACATGGGAGAAATACTATATAGCACTATGGGGGTGCCTAGCCATGCTGTCGTCACTACACAGTCAGGGTGGAGTGAAACTCCAGAGGCACATACAGAGGTCACCCTGTCTGTGTAGGTGGTGGCCGGCCACTACAATGTCCCAGCCAGTGCCCTATGTCCTGTGCAGATGCATCCTGGCCAGCCCACCCTGTCTGAGCTATACCCATGGTACCTTGCTGCTCATTATGCACATTGGCAGGCCAATACTGGCAATAGTGCTGGCAGTGTGGGCTGTGGAAGGTGTTTGCAGCCAACACGCACTGTATAGACAAACACACACTCCCACACGTATGCCAGCATTGTGCTACTATAGAGGAGTTTAGCAGCATTGCCCACCACACCAGTCCTGGGCACAGTACAGGCATGGATGGATATGGTATGCAATACTGTTGGGGGACACTCCCCAGGGTGGTTAACACTGTCAGAGACCAGACCTGAAGCACCCACAGCAGACAGCAGAAAGATTGTTATGATGGAGCTCAAAGAGCAGAATGTGCGTAACGTAGGTATATCTATCTGCCAGTACTCATAGCACACGTTTGAGAGCTGTGTACCGTTTACCCAGGTGTAGGGTGACATTGCTGAGGTATGCAGGTGCTAGTATTGGGAGGTGCACGCAGGGCCCAATGTCCTGCCTCTCCAGGAGGCATTGGCCAATGGGGCCTGTGGGTGTGGGTGTGGGTGTGTCTGCCCCTGTTGGCTGCTGCTTTACGGCAGAGGTTCACAAATCCAGTCCAGGTTTGCCACACACTGTTCGGGTTTTCCTGCTGTTCCTCATGGATATGCATGAGCTACATCTACATGCCATGGGGGTGGTGCATAGATATACAGCACAGGCATTTGTATGAGTGGCAGCATGGAACCTGAATGGTGTGTGTTCCTACAGGACTGCATCTGTGAGACTCTGCTCTAGGTAATGCCCCTGGTCATGGTGTCTGTGCTCCGTGGGGTAAAAGGAAGGCATATGACCCCAGCAATAAAGGATTGTCCTTACTATCACGGTTTAGTTGTGGGAAAAATATGTGGACATGATTGGCAGGGCTTTGAACCTGTGACCTTCTGTTCTTGCACACACTGTCTGTGTGCACTGCACCACCGTGTTGCCACACATGTGCTGGATTCCCTGGGAGGTCCATGACTGTACATCCGACAGGGCCTATCTGTTGCAGTGGACGGTGCCAGCCTGCACATGGCTAGGCCACTGTCTTCTGTGGCTAGCAGCCACTGCCCCCTCCACCACCTGTACCCTTCCGCCAACATGCTGGCATGGCCTTATCTTGGAAAAGCATATGACCTGATTGACATGTGGCACTCCAGGACTGCATTTGGGGGACTCGGCCGTCGGTAATGCCCATTGTTATGGTGTGTGTGCGGTGTTGGGTACAAAATGGGTGTGTGAACCATGCTTATGTGCTCTCCAATAAATGGGTGTCTTTACTATCTCTGTTTAGTGGTGGGTAAAATATGGGGACTGGGTTGGCAGGAGCCCCAGCTGGGATTTGAACCTGTATCCCTCTGGTCCTAGGGGTACTGGCTTTGTCCGCTGCACCACACTGTGGCCACAGAGACAGTGCTGTCCCTGGGGATAGAAAACCTGGCCGGCGGAATCCTAAACCCTGCTCTGCACATTTGTACTGTAGGCTCATTCACCTTGTCTGGGGGCAAACGTGCAAATACACCCCGCAAATGACCGTGAAAAGAGGGGGAAAAATATAACCAAGCTGGGCAACAGTGGTATTAATGGGCGACCATAGAAAACACTCCCAGCACAGCTCCCAAAAAGGAAATGATTTTTGGAAGGTTCTCCGCTCCGTAGACCCTTTCAGAAATCATTTCTTTTTTTTGGGGCTTTCCTGTGAGTGTTTTTATTGTTGCCCATTAATATCACTGTTGCCCAGCTGGGTTATAAGTTTTTAGAATTTTGTTGTGGTCTTTTTCAATTTATATTTGCTATTTTGTTCTGTGCACATGTATCACACTGCTCACGTTTTGCAGGTTTCCCCGGTTTTGCTGTACATTGCTGACGGAAATGGTTTCTCTTCCCTTTAAATGCCCTCTACCGCGAGTGTTTCACTCGCGGTAGTTTTTACATGGAAATTCGGCCCCGATAATGTGCGGGGAGCCTCTCCCCTCCCCTTCCCCCCCCCATTAACCCCATCTCTCCGCCCCTCAGGAGCCTTCCTCCGCCCTCCGTTAGTCTTTCCACGCCTCTATCGGACATTTGCGGGCCCGTACTTGTGCGGGGCCCGTTAGTGTGCCGCGCACCTGTGCGGTGGTGACACGCACGTGTGCGGGGCGCTTGAGAGCACTTAAGTACCGCTTTTAGTGCGCTATTGTGCGGATGCGCAAATGTGCGGTTTTTAGTAAACATGCCCCTTAGAGTAACTAATAAAGGTTTCTTGGTTGATCACCACGTAGCATAGACTGGGTTCTGTCACACAACGTGGTACAGTGCTCCTTGGTTGGACTGAATCCACAAGCATGTTCACACCGTGGAAGGATACTCTTAGCTTTGGAGATGAAGCAATCGAGAAACTTTTACAAAAGGAATCACTAATAGATTCCTCTGAAGAAACTATGGATGACATAGGACTCCAATGGGAGAATACAGTCCTATTAACACAGAGGATGACCAAAGAGGATATACATGCAGCTTATCTCCTGGAATGCTGCAAGGCCAAGATCATTCCCAGGGGACTTAGAATGAACAAACCCCCAGGACTTTATCGCAATGAAGAAGGGTTCGTCCGCTGTTGGAACGCTATATTAAATAAATGTTCTCTGGATCTAATGATTCTTTTAATTACAACAGCCAATAAGAAATCCGATCTATTGAAGACAGAAATTGATGATAAGTTGAAAATATTAAAAGGGTGTGACACTAATTTTACAAAAACACATGCAGAATATGAGAAAAATATTCAGCTCTTCAAGAAAGAGATGAAAGGATTTAAAATCGATAAATTTAGGAGAGATGAAGAGGATTACAGGATAGGCTATGTGTACCACTGGTGCAAGAAAGTTGAAAATGAAAGGATTTGGATCAAAAAGAAACCTTCAATATTTGACCAGAGAGGATGAGATAGAGGATGATGATAGAGAAATTAAACATGAGCAAAAGAAGAAACGGAGCAGGAGTGAGTCGGTGGAACAAGTGGATGCGTCAGCATCGCTTTTTTCCTCCCAAGAAAGACCAAAACCACAGAGGGCGAGGGAAGAGTATGATAAAAAGAGGAATATGTCGGGCTTTCAGGTTTAGAGTAACTAATAAAGGTTTCTTGGTTGATCACCACGTAGCATAGACTTGGTTCTGTCACACAACGTGGTACAGTGCTCCTTGGTTGGACTGGAGCCTAAGATAGACTGCCCCAGAGCTGCCAGAGGAAGGCTCGAGCCCACTGAGTCTGGGGAGGACCGAGACCGGGAAGCACACCTGGTTGGGGCCGTGTTCCTGTTTTTCTTTGTTTCCTCATAGCCGGCATCGGTCTCTGCCTTTTAGTAGCAGAGTACTGGTTCGCAGCAGCTGCCCCTTTAAATTTTGCCTTCATGTCGGCTTTGAGGCAGTGGCTGTGGGAGCAGTCTCTTGTTGCGGCTCTGGACGTTGACTGCGTTCTTCAGGGGTTCTGTGCAGCATAAGTATTTCACTCCAGGGATGGTGCTAAAGGCCATCAAGGCATTTTATTCGATAACTTGTCTCCCTTTTCTTTGTCGGGGCATTTCCTTTCAGGCACACTTTATTGACTGACGTTTCCTGTCTTTGCGAAAACACGCCATTGCCGGCAGGTAAGGCCATTCATTTGCATGGGCTGCAGCCTTCGCCAGCAGTGCCTTTTACCTGTGGGTCTCTGTCAGCTGTGTAAAAAGGCCAGTTGGGAAGTGGGGGACCTTTTGAGGGATTCTTTGCTTTCCAAGGGGGGGAGGGGGTCTGTGAACATGCCTCTCCTCTCTGAAGTAGAGCCCTCAGGACCAACTCAAACTGCGGTTCCTGTGCTTTGGTGGAAACCGTAGCCATGTCACACACACAGGCTCGTCCTGCAGGGGGAGACCCCTGGGCAATTTTCCCGCTAAGCTGCGCCGAGTCCTCCGCCGGCATTCCAGCCGGTGAGAGAAGGTGCAAAGCGATCACGCTTAGGATCACAAAGCATAGGTGGGTCCTGAGGGCCTGCCAATGCTGTACGATACTAAGCATGATCACTTTTGTGATCGCTTTACACCGCCCCCCACTGGCAGGAATGCCGGCAGAGGACTCGGCACAGCTTAGCGGGAACATTGGCCCTGGGAGGTGAGATTTGGTTCCGGTGGGCCAGGAATCTTCCCAGGGTCTCTCCTCAGGTACAGATAGGATCCCCTTTTTGCCAGGCTTCATTCTCTTAATGCACCAGTCCTATCTGATGAAACAAGGCCTGGGGAGACAGCAGGACTCTTCTGGGAACTGCACACAGGCCTGGACAGAGCTAGGGCTTGCCGGGATGCAGCAGGACACACTGGTGCCTCAGGGAGGCAGAAGGCCCGGAGGATCCTGCTAGCGACTGCGCCTCTGAGCTCTCCTTGGTGTTGGATGATCCACTGGAGAGTCCATCAGGACTAGAGAGCAAGGGATACCACATGGACGGAGGAGGGAGAGATTCCTCTGGGGAGAATCCCAACAGCATCCGGGTCTTCCGCTGGGAAAGGCTCAGAATGCTCATCCCGCGTTTTCTGGGAGCTCTCAATATCACATTCAAATCCCAGGCCCTGGATTGCCCAAAATGACATTTCTAGTACACAGAGCCATCAAGCAGATGATTTGAGGCAGAGGGGGGGGGGGGGGAGGCAGGCGATGGCCTGTCTGTACCGCATTCCATCAGGGGAAAAGGAGCTCCTTTGGTTTCCTAAAATGGATGCCTTAGTCGTCGTTAAGACCACCATCCCAGTGGAAGGTGATGTGGCATGCAAGACAAGAAGCTGGAAATTTTGTTGAAACAGAACTTTGAAGTAAATGCCCTGGCATTACAGGTTTCGATCTGTGGGGCATACGTGGCCAGAGCTTGTTTGCGCAGGGCACAGGCGCTTCAGGACTCGTCAGCTTCAGGATTGCAACAGCTATCTAAGGTGGCCTGGTTAGAGTCAGGAGTAGCATACATGGCGGATGCACATTATGACCTGGTCAGGGCATCGACCAAGAGTATGGCCTCTGTGGTGGCGGCTGGTCATCTGCTCTGGTTGCAGAACTGGTCAGCAGATGTGTCCTCAAAGACAAGGTTGAGTAAACTCCCCTTTTGGGTTAAGTTTCTCTTTGGGGAGGCCTTGGAGAAATTGCTGAAGAATTTGGGAAAGTCCAAGCTGGCTAGGCTACCAGAGGATAAGCCCAAGACTGAGAAATCCATGGTGGTGTCCAAGACCCAGCCATGGGATTTTCAGTGTTTCGAGCGATCCACTGTGTGCCTTACCAGCAGTTGAGATTCCCCCCCCTCCCCCGAAAGGGGATCTGGTTGAGGCGTCTTCTCCAGGCAGAGCTCGTTCCGGTAGGAGGGCGCTTGTGCCAGTTCTACTTTGCCTGGGTCCAGATAACATCAGACCAATGGGTGCTGGAGGTCATTCGCAATGGCTATGTGTTGAGGTTCCTGAAGCTGCTTAAGGAGGCCTTCCTGCCTTCTCCTTGTAAGGCCCCAGGCAAGCGGGAGGCAGTCAGGACAACCCTACAATGCCTGCTGCAGCTCCAGGTGGTTGTGCCGGTGTCTGCAGACCAATTAGGCCATAGTCGATACTCCATTTATTTCGTGGTCCCCAGGAAGGAAGGATCCTTTCAGCCAATTCTGGATCTCAAGTATGTCAAGCTTTGCGTTTACTACACTTTTGCATGGAAACGTTGTGCTCGGTAATAACAGCCATTCAGAAAGGAGAATTTCTGACCATCCTGGATCTCACCAAAATGCACCTGCATGTCCCGATTCATGTAGAGCATCAGCGCTTTTTGAGGTTTGATGTCCCTATGGGCACTTCCAGTTTCAAGCCTTGCCCTTCGGGCTCGTATTGGCGCCGCATTGATTTACAAAGATGGTGGTGGTGGCGGCACTTCGGCAGGGGTGAGTGCTGGTGCATATCTACCTGGACAGCTGGCTAATCAGGGCAAAGCTGCTTCCAAGAAAGCAGGTCAGTGACGAGCCAAGTGCTCGATGTTGCAAGGTCTTGGCTGTGTGGTCAACATGGCCAAGAGTCACCTGATGCCATCTCAGAATCTCCCGTACTGCCCCACCCTTAAATGTGTCTCCTGCACACAAACAATATCCACATTCATACGCCTTCCTTCCCTTTCCAAAAGCCTGCGCTTTTGTCATGTACGTAATCCTTTAACATTTTGATTGTAGTAACCCCTAATCCTTTAGAATGCAATCCCCTCCCTTTTCCTCGTACGTCCCCTTCTCTCTTATCCTCCCCCTCTGACCCCCCCCCCCACTTCTTTCCTCCTTCCCCCCCTTCTTCTCCTCCTCTGCGGCTTCTGTCCCCCCCCCCTCCCTCCCCCCCCTCCTTTCCCAGGAGTATAAATTTAGAGTAGTGCGTCCCTTACCTCCCCCACCTGCTCCTTCCCTCTTCCTCCCCTCCTTCCCCTACCAGGACTCCTCCCTTATTTCCATTCTTTCCCCCTCCCTCCCTCCCATAATCATAATAGGCAAACTCATTATACATATATCAGTGCCCATTCCTACATATAGTACATATAGTACTACAAGGGCTTCCTCAATCTACCTTAAATCCTCTTCAACTCGCCTTGAACAGTGCAGCAAGAGTACTTTTTGGAGTATCCAAAAGAGACCATGTAACACCCCTTCTAAAACAACTACACTGGCTTCCTATTCAAGCGAAAATCACTTTCAAGACACTGCTCCTGGCCTTTAAAGCGTACAAAGGTCTCACCTCCACCTCATTATCGGAGATGATACAACCAATCATACCCAACAGACTAAGAAGAACCACGGAACTAAATATGCTAATTGTACCAAAGGAAGTCATAAGATACAACTCTACAACATCGAGCAGAGCCTTCAGTCTATGTGCCCCAAAACTTTGGAACACCCTTCCATCACACATTAGGGCCATCTCTGATCTCAGCCATTTCAGGAAGGCCCTGAAACCTTTTCCTCAAATACTTCCCAGGGAACAAAGAAACACAATCACACCCAAATATCAATAATTACATTCCAACCACATAAACTTTCCTGTCTCAACAGCGCATTACACTACTTCACCAGATTAACAGTACGCTTTTCAGACACTATGACACTGTTTTGTAAATAGTTGTTTTGTAAATAGTTGCTCCTGTTATCAAAGTTGATTTTCCTGTTAACTGTAATGACCAGATAAATGTAACTTGTCTGAGGTTTCTTGTTCCATGTAAACCGCGCTGATAACGAATAGTGCGGTATATAAAAAATGTTAATACTATTATCAAACAGAGTACTGCAAACAACTGTTTTGTCTCTAGCTTTCCAACTCTCCTGTTTCCTCCTCTTCAGTCAACCCGTAAGCTAACTCGCCATCCTTTTAGACTTTCATCTTTTTACTCGATCTTTGCTCCCCTTCTTCTGTTCCTGCTGCTCTTCATGGGCTTTATGCTTTTCTCCTCCATTCTCCACTGTTTCTATATCTTGTCTACTGATCGATTTCTCAGTGCTGATCTCTCCATCTTGTAGCGCTGCTGTCACCTCCGCTAACGTCGGCACTCTCCATGTTTTCCCGTTTATTGTAAATGACAGTCCAAACGGATGCAGCCATCTGTGTTTAATGTCTTTTCTTCGCAAAGTCTGTGTGACAGGCTGCAAAGCTCTCCTCCTCTGTAGTGTTCCAATGGACAAATCCTCATATATGGTTATTGGATACCCCTGCCAATTTATTGTCCCTAAGCTCTTGATTTTTGTTGCAATTCTTTCTTTCATTTTATATCCAGCAAAACAGATGATGATATCTCTAGGTCTATTCATTCTTGCCATTCCCAGTGCTCTCTGTTTGGATAGAGCGCACAATCTCCTCAGGTCCTACTTCTTCCCCTCCTTTCCTGAGTATTTCCATACATATTGAAGCCGCCACCTTCGTGCTGTTTTGGAATTCCCTTTCTTCAGGTACACCATGGATCCGCAGATTATTTCTAAGAGATCTATTTTCCAAGTCCTCCAATTTATATTACATATCCGTTTGCCATTTTTGAATTGCCTGACATTCCTGCTGCTGCTCCTCTTGCTGCTACTCCAAACTTTGCAACCGGTTCTCATGATTTCCTGCTGTGTGTTTCAATTCTGCTATGTCATCTTTCAAATTTCCTATGAGTTCACTAAGCTCTATTTTCACTGCTTGTACTTCTTTCTTTATTTCCATGAACCACTCCGTTAACTCCGCTCTAGAGATATCTTGCAGGATTTCCCTTCCTTGCTCCATATTATGACGGTGCGCAGACCCCTCAGCTGGCTCAGAGTTTTTAGTTTTGTTGTCCAACGCCACAAGCTCACTGGTGCCTGCCCCCACACCCTGGTATGCATACTCCCTCAGATCCATAGTTTTCCTTCTCGTGGTCATAGTAAACTCCTGTTCTTTCTCCTCGTCGTCGTCATCGTCTTCTTCTTCTTCGTGTCACTTCACAATATGTTGACTTTAATACAGCCCCTTTTAATTCTTTTAGTACAGTCTGTAAGGGTACTTTATTCCTTTCCCAGCACCTTTTATCACTAACCCTTGGGACGTCTGTCTGGGTCGAGGAATCACCTTACCTTCTTTCTCTGGAATCCAGGGGAACAAACACACACACACACCTGCACATAAGTGGTATGCAGTTTATTCCATAGGGTGGAGGGATTGTCCGTATTTTATACATTATCAGAAACATATTCATACGTCATCCACCCATCTCCTGGGGCCCACTATAGCTCATCAATAACTATGCAAATACGAGTCATCTCTGAGTAGAACAATCAATTTAGCTTAGCACAGCACATTCCTTTTCCATATATAGACATATACAGGATTGCCATCTTCCCTCTTCCGGGCCCCTCTTACAGGCCTCGAATCCTTCTGTATGTACACTTAAATTAAACCTTATTATCCCTTATCAATCCCCCCTTTGGGCCTGCATAGGCCCACTATAAGAACAGCCAAACAGCCTACTGGGCCGTTAAGCAGACATTAACGGGAGGTCAGTGGAGGCATGCACAGGTACATCAGCCACCATGGAAACAGGTGTATAAGGGTACATAAAAGTAGTAGAGCTTTGTAGGGCCTTTCAACAACAGCCAAGAACAAATGAAAATATACAACAAAAAAGAACAAGAATTATAAAACCACTCAATAGGGCAATAAGCAGCCCTTTGAGACCACCCCAAAGAAAGATACATTAAAACTAGAGACAGTTTACAATGAGCAAGGGACCTAGTCATATCCCAAAGAGGGGCGAGTAACACCAATGTTATACAAGAAAGTAGAAAAAGAAACATGGGGCTGGGTGCAGTTTAAATTATCAAGTACAGTAAACCTCTGCATTTCACACAGATTAGAAGATACAGTAATGAGACATGTTGAGAAAAAAGCTCCAGTTTGTAGCGAGCTGCGCACACAAAAGGTAAGGCAGTCTGGACAAGTAGTATTGCCGTATTAACAGTTCCCGAGATGGGCTGAAGGAGGCACTATATGAGTGATAGGAGGAGTCAACACAGTCTTGTGCGTGATGGTCAGGAGGCTAGAACCGAAGATGTCAGTGGAGACGATACACGCTTGATTCTTGACGCATGGATCCACGAAGGGAAGGAGTCCCACAGGATGGCTGTCCATGTGATGGCGATCATTGTAGTTGGAGGTCCGTAGGGCGGGTCTAGGGTACTGTGCTTGTGAGGTGCTCTGACCTGTACCTGGTCACCAACCTTGAAGGGATATGTTGGTTCGGTACCTCTAGGCCGAAAGCTGCTTTTCTTCAGGAGTCTTCTCCTCTCCTCTCCAGTTGCTAGGGCCTTGGCTGCCCCAGCGTCAGCTACTTCTCATCCTGGTCCTGAAGCCTGATCTGTATATGGAGAATGTTTCCAGCGAGGGCAATAGCTTCAGGATCTTTTAGCCGCCACCTTCACTGCAATCGGTGTTATCAGAAGAACTTGGAACGTCCCATACTGGAAAAGGGGCTTGTACCATGTGCTGGTGGTATGTCTTTACCAAAATCCAGTCTCCGGATTGAAAGAAGAGAGTTGTTATCCAGCAGAAAGGACTGGACCTGCTGAGCATACCTGTGGAGGGAAGAGAGTTGCCTCTGCTGCTAGGAAATACAAGAGATCAAATGTGAGGCTCAGGAGTATAAAAAGTAAGCAGTCTTCCATATAACAGTTCAGAGGGAGAAAATGTTCAGTTTACTCCCTTAGGACAATTTTTTTTTTTTTTTGAACAGAGTCAAAGGCAAGACAGTTTAATTTCTTTACAAAATTTTTTAAGGTTTCGGAGGTTCCCCCCTTCGTGGATTGCTGCTTGCATACAACAGCCAATCCTAAGCAACTCAATTTAGCTAATACATTTTGACAAGATGCCCACACTTCCTCAAATTTTTCACAATTTTAGAATTATACCAATTTGTAAAAATTTGTGTAAGTAACTTTCCTCCTTTAGCTTCATGTGTCGGGCCAGGACACATCGAGGCAAAAAGGGATAAAAGCATCTGAAAAGCACCACATGGCCAGTGTGGGTCTTCCCAAAGCTCATTAGGATGAAAAGTGCACTCAGCCTATCTTCAAGTGTCTATTCCCAATTATTGGGTATATCTCTGGGCTAGATGACTTCCAAAATTGGAGTTAATGGGGATGGCATAATCAAATATTGTAGAGTATTCATTGTCAGTTTTCTTTCTAGGTGGATACATCGGATACAACATTTCACATTTCAATTTACCCTAACCATTTTATAATGTTAATCTGAGTTCTCCTTTCCAACATGAATATTCCATCACGCTCCTCTCAGCACCACTTTTTTTTCCACTTACATCATTCCATCAAACTACATGCATAGGTCCTTCTGTCTTTTTTATACCATACTAGTGTATCCTTATTTGGCAAGCTGCTAAGAACATCAAACAATTGTTAGAAACTTAGTATTTTTTGTTAACAAAAGGTATATATAAAATATAAATGTAGATCCTTTTCAATAAGCATCACAGTATGAGTAAACAGTGCTCATTCTAATTAGCAAGTCCTTACAATATAGACTAGTGCTTCACGGCATTTTATAACATCAATCCCAATAGGAAGGAGTATGGCTTCTAACAGAACGGCCACATAATCTATCAGGTGTGACTAAAGTCTATCTTATACCTGGTTCTCAGTGAGAGTGCTGTGGAAACTTAAAAATATTCGAGGACTGATCTTATAATTGCAGTGCCCACAAGGATCTGTGCAAGTTACTCACTAATCATGGTGTTTAAGAGATCCTTTTGAGGTGAGAGGCCTAAGAAGGTTCAAGGCATTTGTGGTTGGGCCTCATGGCGATACGTCTTCAGGTTCTTCTTGGCCTGCAAGGCATTTGTGGCTGGGCCTCATGACGATCCTCGGGTTCCTCTCGGCCTATTCCCCCCTGCCTATTCATGTCTCTTCAGAGGCATAAATATGCAAGGTTCCTGTTCTTCAGGCCTTGTGGGTCCTCGAGGAGTCTTAGAGCAGTCAGAATTCTGGTAGCCCAGATCATCACATTCGAAGCAGTACGTTTATTGCCTTTTCCTACTAGGCTGTAGCCTCACCTTCTGCCTCTCTCTCTCTCTTTTATTATTATTATTTTTTTAAACCTCTCCTAGATCGTTGCTAACAAGTAAAATTTTGTTTATCCAATCATCTCAAGTTAATATTATTGTTTTATTTGTCTACTAACTTTACAAATATTCTCATATTTCCTGGTAACTAAGCTCCATCTTTCCACTAAATGTGATCTATGTGCTTGGGAACAAAGCAATTTCAGATCAGCCTCTTTCCAAAATTCTATAATTTCTGTGTGTACTGAACCTCTACATAATGTACTGCTACAACAAGTATTTTGGTAACATAAAGTGCAACTGTGTAAACTAAAGAAAATTTGTATGTCATAGTGCTACAATATACTGTATTCCTAAAACTGAAATGTAATTAACTTAAAATCTTACAGTTCAGGAAACAGACATTCAAATAACATGAAACTGCAAAAAGGTGAATTCAGAATCATACTTTGTCACATTTAAATTAAAACCTTATACATAATACTTGAGATTGGTATCAAACTGATCTGAAACAATGAAATTATGTTAAAGCAATTTGCTTAGAGTAACAGTTCAACCTTGATGTTATCTCAAACACAAATAGCAAAGTAAACAGCAGGTCTGTCTTGTGTCTAGATTCCTTCAGGCAAATGCAGATAGCTGAACAAGAGAGAGAAGAGTCCTAAATTAAGAGTTTAAAAAGAAAAAGTTGCTTGAGAATTGTCACTAATTGTGATTGCTATTAAATTCCTATAGTTACAACTCTATGCGTTTTTGTAATATATGAACAATAATTATGACCTCTGAGGTGCTTGCCACAAAATATAAAATTCATTTTTTTTGTTTCACTTTCCTTCACTGATAATGTGGCAGTCACCTCAAGATGAAAGGAATTCAGCCCCTGGCTAGTAAATATGGCCATGCTACAAAATGCATTGACAAACGGCCAGAGAAGGGCTGTGCTATAATCCAAAACCATTTGTGCCTTCTGTAGCCCACGGGAGAGGCTGCCCCCT
The DNA here is from genome assembly GCA_033557465.1 of Ichthyophis bannanicus. NCBI lineage: Eukaryota > Metazoa > Chordata > Amphibia > Gymnophiona > Ichthyophiidae > Ichthyophis > Ichthyophis bannanicus. The sequence continues at coordinate 19,372,562 of CM066038.1, read as the reverse complement.
TTCCCTCTCTCTTCTTTGTTCTCTTTGTTAAGTTTCTGGTTTCGTTTTTAAGTTTCTAGTTTTGATTCTGATGCTGTAGGGGGAAGGGATAGCCCCAACCTAATTTTTTTTTCCAGGACACCCTGAATCCTTTCTTTCCCAAGAAATGCAGCAGATTGTTAATGGCTTCTATCACAACTGGTTTCTCCTGCCCCGTACTTTGAAGATCATCTACATAGTGCCTAGGGAGCAGGCTCAAACATATACCTCACATCTACAATACTGAACCATTTGTGTTCATGCAAAATTTAACTCAACTTTATATATGAGGGTTTGGGACCACAGGATGCTGAGTCTAGACACGCTTCGTCAAATTCCTTAAATGCTGCCTCAGCCACTAAAACATATGACAAAGGTTTTTAATTGAAACAGAAGACAAGTCAAAGCTTACAAGTGCTGTCTTAAGAAATTGCACCCTGCATAATGAACTAGACCCTCGGGGTATTTGGAGCCCACCCCTCTCCCCGGATTTCTCCACTATTTACATTATACATCTCACTCACACACAATCAGTCTCAGTTCCCAATAGAATGTACAAACCACCAAGGTAGATACCAAAGTCCCACTTTTCCTTACCTCGGTCTGTGCACAGAATTTACTTGGTTGCTGCAGTGCCTGCTTTTAATTCACTGTCTGTCACACTCTGATTCACAACACCTCTAATCACCTAGGACCATTACCAGCTAGTAAAGAGACCTCTCCGCAGAGAAGGAGGTGAGACTGTTGAAATCATCAGGACGCGTCTTCGCACCTCCACTCAGCAGGAGTCACTCCACTGTGGGAAAATCCCGGCAAGCCCCAGCTGTTATTTACACTTTACCTGTGGCCAATTCACCTTTGGCCAACCTGGCCAATGAGATTCGGAGAGGAATATTGTGAATCAGATTAAGAGCTCTTTTAGTATTTTTATTATTCAGTACATTGCTATTACAATGGGTGTCTAAATACAGACACACCCTATTGCATATTTCAGTGACAGTTATACCATTGTTGAGTACAAGAGTAAAAATTTTTTTTTCTATTTAGCTTGTCTTCTTACAATATGGCAATAAATAGACACTCTGCAAATAAATAATAATTTACGTTTTAGTATGCCGTTTAACTTTAGGTTTCTGTTGTCTGCCTGTCCGTAGCCTTTGAACAACAAAGAACAGGAAGGGAGGGGGAGGGAAGAGCGGAGCATGTGTTGCTCAAGCTCTACTATCTCCAGATGCAGTAAGTTACAGCACACATCGAAAAGCATACTTAATTTCAGTATTTATAAAAACAACAAAGTAAACTGCTAAAAACCTAACAACTCCCTCAGTGATTAGGAGATTCGGAATCTACAGGGAGGGGCCCCGGGGGGGTACAGGAGTACAACTGGAATACAAAATCTGCTTAAACACCACTTGTCACTTGCATTCCAGGGACTCTGAGTCATCAGTTTTACCTTCGCTAGAGACTGAGGGGGGTGGGGGGTGTCGTATAGGCACAGAGAAGAAACTAAGCACAGTAAACATGCGAACAGACTTCTTCAGCAGAATTAGCAAGTGTCCTGTAACCTATACCAAATCAAAAAAACCCACTCTGTTAAAACAAACATGTCCTTGATTTAAACAAACACTACGATTATTTCTTGTTTAACAAACCAACATGTATATGTAAAATGCCTGTTTTAACTGCAGTTTTAAACCTTATCACAACATGTAGCTTGTGATAAGGAAGCTTATCATAGCTCAGGAAGGAGCTATAGAAAAGGTGAAGTGACTCTGAACAAGCAACCTGTCAGTTCTGGTAGAAATAAGAAAACAGAATTTTGCCATAAAAGACTACCAGTCCCAGAATGCACCAGGTTTCCAACAGCCATTAGAGGAGCTGAAGTGGGGAAACGTGTGTTCAATCAGGAGGGCTATGAGGTAATCCCTAAGCACTCATCTCAAAGGGCAGGGCATGATTCAGCACAGCTGCGCTGTGTTAGGGAGGAGCACTCATCTAAGCAGAATAAAGGTAGAGTTTATTCTACAGAGAATCATCATCATCTTCATGATCAACTTGGATATCCTCATCCTCAGTTTCATCTGGAGGATCATCAGAAGCAGAAGCCAAACCGGACGGACAGAGAGGGCAAGAAACCCTTTGGAAGAAAGAAGAGAAAAGCCTTTGGGAGGTCTAGAGGAGTCTGGAGCAGTACGTATACTGGGAGGCATTCCAAGGGCCAGCATACACCATTGGACTGGGGAAAGCCAGAGGAATGGTGCTGCAGAGCTAGGAATCTCCAGACGGTACCTGTGAGGGAGACGGCTGCACGTGGAAGGGACCCTAAGACCCGTGCTAGAAGGTATGTGAAGAGAGATCCAGTGTCCAGGGATCTGGATTGGAAGGCTGGACTACATACTGGCCAGGCTATATAGAGAGGAACTCTAACAGCAATGGGAGCTCAGGTATGAACACTGATCTATGTCCTAGCTATAACCTTGAAAGACAGCAGGGAAACCAGTATTCTCCTGAAAGGGCTCCATTGAGAAATTCATCTGTGCCAATCCATGATATTGAACCCATGATTGTTGAAGAAGGGGGAGGGATTGCAGATGAAGGCTGTGTTTACATGGACTGCTCTCTGTCTAAACTCCTTTGGTAATTTTCTGTTACAAAGTACAGCAACCATCACAAAGAAATACAAACTTGTTCTTTAATCTACTCAGAAAAGCTCCTGAGTAGGATTTTTAGCCACGCAGTAGAAAGCAAGCCAGCTAAGGGGTTTCAGCTGGGTAACTGCTAGCAATTGAGCCTTACCTAATTGCTTGTGAGCTCTGAGGGAATCACTTCTGAATCTATGTGGGAAGATATAAGAAGTTAACCTGAAAAGAACAATTTTTCTCTTCTTTGTGGATATTGTTTGTTGTTTGATACACTGCTAAGAAAATATTAGCTAAAGCCGACAGAAAATACCAGTTTGTTACCAACCAGGTCTTATTTCTTTTGCTTTGATTGCCTGACAAGTTCAAATGTTGTTTTCCTGATTTTGTTTTTCCAAGTTTAACACTGAAAGCAAGTAACCTGATTTATGTGCTACCAAGCATATCTGTGTTGGGAGGAATAACCCCATAAATAAATATCTTATTGGCTTTACCCTCAAGCACAACTAATTATTGTGAGCAGCTGTGTCTGGTGTGAATGGACTGCATTGCCCACAATCCCTTGCCAATCATATTGACATATGCACTTGCCAAGACTGTGAACACTCTCACCCAGGCAGCCGTCTGACAAGCTGCACATGCACTCCCGCGGATTCTGAAGAGGCCCCCTTACCTTGGGACCCCCCCATCCTCTAATGAATTCACAACAAACGCACGTCTGGCCACTTGCTTTCTGCACAGTACCCGTCACTAGCGCTATTGCTTCGGAGTACGGCAGGGACATTTTGCCAAACTCACACAAGCACACAGAGAAGGAGAAGGATATTACCACAGACCCAGCAGGACATCCCTGTTATTCCCTGTGCTACCCAAGCACATATTCCCAGCGCTACCCAAGCACATTTTCCCAGCGCTACCCAAGCGCATTTTTCCAAGACGAGCTACCAAAGCAACGTCAATTAAAAAATCCTTGTGCAGCTACCAAAGCTGCTTCAATTTAGAAATTGCATCAGGGAAATCCCACTTCTGAGACCAAATTGTAAGGGTACTTTATTCCTTTCCCAGCACCTTTTATCACTAACCCTTGGGACGTCTGTCTGGGTCGAGGAATCACCTTACCTTCTTTCTCTGGAATCCAGGGGAACAAACACACACACACACCTGCACATAAGTGGTATGCAGTTTATTCCATAGGGTGGAGGGATTGTCCGTATTTTATACATTAGCAGAAACATATTCATACGTCATCCACACATCTCCTGGGGCCCACTATAGCTTATCAGTAACTATGCAAATACGAGTCATCTCTGAGTAGAACAATCAATTTAGCTTAGCACAGCACATTCCTTTTCCATATATAGACATATACAGGATTGCCATCTTCCCTCTTCCGGGCCCCTCTTACAGGCCTCGAATCCTTCTGTATGTACACTTAAATTAAACCTTATTATCCACTATCACAGTCAATCCACAGGCTTTCAAAAAGTAAGCTACTTTCCTCTACCTTACACGACTCCTTTGGTTTTTAGAAACATAGAAATATGACGACAGAAAAAGATCACATGGCCTATCTAGTCTGTCCTTCCATAACAACTACAACAGTCCCCTTTTTACCTTTAGAGATCCTCTGTGTTTGTCCCATGCTTTTTTGAATTTATTTACTGTCCTCATCTCTACCACCTCTACTGGGAGATTATTCCACGGATCCACTACTCTTTCCGTAAAGAAATATTTCCGCATATCACTCCTGAATCTATCTCCCTTCACCCTCATAATAGTAGTCAACTAGGCAAGCCCTCGCAACAGGCGTCCCCTACAATGTAAACACCAAACATTATCCTTTCTCGGTACACCTCATATGTATATAGTGTACCCTTTTTCCAAGTTGCATTTCCTGTTTAATGTAATGACCAGACATATTTAAGTTGTCGGATGTTTCTGTTCCATGTGAACCGCGCTGATTGCAAATAGTGCGGTATATAAGAAATATAAATAAAATAAATAAATAAATTGAAAGAGGCTCTCTCCCTGAACATTTATGCCACAGAGGTATTTAAACATCTCAATCATCACCTCTATCCCGCCTTTCCTCTAAGGTGTACATATTAAGATCCTAAAGTCTTTCCTCATATGCTTTATAATGAAGACCACTAATCATTTTAGTAGCCACCCTCTGCACCGACTCCATCCTGTTCACATCCTTTTGAAGGTGCGGTCTCCAGAATTGTACACTATACTCCAAATGAGGTCGCACCAAAGACTTACAGAGAGGCATTATCACCTCCTTTTTTCTGCTAGCCATTCCTCTCCTTATGCACCCAAGCATCCTTCTAGCTTTTGCCGTCGCCTTTTCTACCTGTTTAGCCACTTTTAAGATCATCAGGCACAACCACGCCTAGGTCCCGCTCTTCTTTAGTGGACAAAAGTACTTCACCTCCTATACTGTATTGCTCCCTTGGATTGCTGCAGCCCAAATGCATGACCTTACATTTTTTAACATTAAATCCCAGCTGCCAAATTCTAGACCATTCTTCAAGCTTAGCTAGATCCCTCCTCATGTTATCTACCCCTTCCTGGATGTCTATTGCAGATTTTGGTATCATCTGCAAAGAGGCAAACCTTACCTGAAAGCCCTTCTGCTATATCACTAACAAAGATGTTAAAAAGAATCGGACCAATGACAGATCCCTGGGGCACACCACTGGTAACATCCTTCTCCTCAGAGTGAGCTCCATTCACTTGTACTCTGTCGCCTCCCACCCAACCAATTTCTAACCCAAGCAGTAACTTTAGGGTCCATACCTAGGGTGCTCAGTTTGTTTATAAGTCGCCTGTGAGGAACAGTGTCAAAGGCTTTACTGAAATCTAAATACACCATATCTAGGGCTCTACCTCGGTCCAACTCCCTGGTCACCCATTCAAAAAAATCAATCAGATTTGTCTGACAAGACCTGCCTCTGGTGAATCCATGCTGCCTCTGGTGAATCCATGCTGCCTCAGATCCGCTGGACTCCAGAAACCTCACTATTTTCTCTTTCAGCAGCGTTTCCAATAATTTACTCACCACCGAAGTTAAACTAACCGGCCTGTAGTTTTCAACCACATCCTTACTTCCGCTTTTGTGTAAAGGCACCACATGAGCCTCTCTCCAGTCCTTTGTCACCACTCCTGACTCCAACGAGGCATTGAAAAGGTCAGTCAGTGGAGCTGCTAGAACGTCCCCAAGTTCCCTTAGTATTCTCGGGTGTATCCCATCCGGTCCCATCGCTTTGTCTACTTTAAGTTGAGAGTTCTTCATGAACACAGTCTTCTGACTATTGTTCAAGATGTCCCTCGCTTCTGTTCTTATTTGTGGGTGTTTTCTGAGGTCCTGCTCCTGGTTCTTCATCTGTGAACACAGAACAAAAATATTTGTTAAGCAATTCCGCTTTATCCTCATCAGCTTCTACATATTCCCCCCCTGCACCCTTGAGTCTGACAATAGCACTCTTGCCCTTCCTCTTCTCACTGTTTTGTGTTTTTTCCTTTTGTTTGCTTTTTCCCTTTTCCTCCTCTCCTTCTCTTCTCTTTCCTCTCACCTCAAATTCCAATCTGTTAGTTAAACTGAGCAGGCTTCCATGCTGCCATCAGCACTTTTCCCTTTAATTAGTGTAAAATTCATTCAGTCCATTTGCTCTCTTTGTTTTCCTGCACCTGTTTCTATGCGCGCCTCATTTCCTCCTCCTCTGCACTGTGCTCCTTCCCTGCTGTCTCTGCCATGCTCCTTGCCTGCTGTCTCTGCCATGCTCCTTGCCTGCTGTCTCTGCCATGCTCCTTGCCTGCTGTCTCTGCACTGTGCTCCTTGCCAGTTCATGCTGCCATCTTGGACACCACGCGGCCTCTGATCGCCATTTTCTTTGTCTTCCCCTTGCCTCCTCTTCTTCTATGCGCCCTCTCTTCGCTCCTCTGCCAGCCTCTCACCTCTCATTCAGCTGCTCTTGCTCCAGCAGATCTCCTGGTGTCCCCCTCGCTTCGGCCAGCACTTTCGCAGCACTACCGGCTCCTGCACGCCTCCGATTCACCGGCTCTCTCCTCTGCTCCCCGGCTTATCCACTTCTTCAGCCCGTTCCAGCTCCGCACTGCTCCTCCTGCATCGGCTTTCTTCTGATCGTGCACCACACACCCCTAGCCCTCCCGAGGCTCTCGGCAGCTGTCACGGCTCGTTTGTTTTTTTTTTTTTTCCAAGGGATCTCTTCACTTAATTTTGGCAGGTTTGGCCCAGAGCGATGCCCTCACACCACCATCGGGATCGGTGATGTCACTTCCTCTCTGGAGGAAGTAGTTTTTAGGTAATTTATAAGCGGTTGGCAGCATTTTTTTTCTTATTTGTTGATCTCCAGGAACAAGCAGGAATGAGTCTTCACATATGGGTACGTCGGTACCGACGGAGCCTGCACGGGAATGCTGCCCAGCTTTCAATCAGAAAGCTTTTGGCAGCATCCCTCGCGCCTGCGCAGTGACTTCCCGCCTTCTCCACAGCCTCTCTTCAGTTTTTTGTTTTTCCGCGGAGCCGGCAGGATGTCCTCCTGTCACCGCAGAAACTTTTCTTCTTAATTGCTTTAATTATTTTAATTTTTTGTTTTCTTGTGGTCGCGGCTGTTTCTCCCGCTACCACCGGTATCTCCGGTGGTTTTTAGGCTAAACTCAGTTTTTTTTGCCTTAACTTCTTCGGCCTACTAGGCTTTTTTTTTTTCATTATGGAGCCTTCTTTTCCTAAGAAGTGCATCCGATGTGGAAACACCTGTTTCTTTTTAGACACCAATAGCTGGTGTCTCAACTGTGTGGGTCCTGACCCTTTTTCCCTTGACTTGTCAGGAGATAATTTGGTGAGAAAACCTTCAGTATTTAGAGTTTCCCTCGATACCGTTTTTTCTTCGGCAGTGAGGGTACCCGGTTTCTCTACTTCACAGGATCAGGTAACCCAAAAACAGTCTGTTAAGACTAGTCAATGCTTGAGTGGTATGTCCCATGCCCAGCATGGTGACGGCTCCAGCCTTACCCTCAAGAATCCATTGGCATTACCCCTGCGGGAGTCTAAGGGCTCCAAAGCGTTAAAGGGGTTTCAGGATGTTCCTGGGGCTCACCCCTCACAGAACATGCCTGAGCCATGCGCGGGCCATGCGCGGGGGTGGTATCCGCTTCGAGCGGTACCGAGCCTCCGGCATCGGCACCGGTGTCGAGTACTCCACTCTTCACCAGGGATCGTCATCGGGCATCCTCGGTACCTTCGGGACCGATCGATACGCACCGCATTGACTTCCCTCAATCTCAGCCATGCTCCGGGATGGTACCGGCATCGATCGGTTCCGATACCCTAGCATCGGCATGGATGAGTACTCATCGGGTATCCTCGGTACCGTCGGTATCGATTGATGTCACCCAGGCTGCCTTAGTGGTATCGGCATCGCCGATACTACCACCGGCGTCGGAACTGTCGAGACATGCATCGCTAGTCTTGCTCTCTTCGATGCCGAGTCTTGAGTCGATATCGAGTCTCGAGGACTGCGTACCGACGCGTCCTGGAACCGACTCCTGTCGTTTCCAAATAGGTAATTCCGCAGATCCTAGCCATAACTCCCTCATGATCTCGGTACCACTACAGCAGTTCCCGATGACTACTTCACTTGCTAGTCCTTTATCAGTAGCAATGTTGATGCCTGTTCTTGCACCGATGCCTAGTTTGGAACCCATACCTGGCATTGGTGCAGTACCTTGTACGTCCTCTGATACTCAGACTCTTTCTTTGGCCTCACCAGGAATAGTAGGAGATCAGTCTTTTCAAGCTTTTCTCCTGGATATGGCAACCTTTCTTAATATCTCTATCCCTGGTTGTGATCCAACCCATGGCTCACCGGCACAAATGCAAAATATACAGTTTCCTTTACATCCTGCTCTGCAGGATCTCCTTCTCAAGGTATGGAAATCACCCTTACGACTTCCTCAAGTTTCTACAGACATTGAGGTTAGGTACCGAGTACCACCCTCTCCAGGGTTCCAAAAACCTCAACTTTCTCATCGTTCCCTTGTAGTGGAATCAGCACTGAGGAAAGTTAAGAGCAAGAAGAAGCATTCTTCTTTTCCGCCAGGTCGTTCTTCAAGAACACTCGATGCTTTTGGCTGTCAGGCCTTCCAAAACTCTATGCTGGCTTCCAGAGTTCTCTCATATATATTTCACATGAGTCTAACACTCCAGGAAGTCACAGAGAAATTGTCTCTTTTGACCCCTTTTTTACCAGAGCCCAAGGCTACTGATTATTCCTTGCTCATTAATCACAGTCGGAATATATCCTGGTTCCTGTCTCGTGCTTCTATAGACTCTTTTGAGTCCGTTAGCAGATCCTCTGCTATTGCCATTGCAGCACGTCGCAGAGCCTGGCTTGAGGCTTCAGACTTGAACAAACGGGCACAAACTATACTAGCTCATTCTCCTTGTACAGGGGAAAGTCTTTTCAATAAGGAGGCTTTACGTCAGGTTGCTCAATGCTCCACTGACTCTTCTTCCACTAGAAACCATTCTAAGCCACCTCCTTCTTCAAAGAGTAGGAAATGTCCTACCAAACCTTCTTTCCCTAAGAAAAGAAAGTTTCATTCATCCATCTCCTGCCCATCATTCGGCTGTACCTAAACAAGGGACGCCTCAACCTAGTCTGCAGTCCTCCAGTTCTGGCCAGTCTCTGCATTCCCAGCAACCATAGGGACTGGGAATTGTAACTTACACTTTCCTTCTACATCTTAGAAGTTTTTTCAGTGTACTACCCTGTAAAAAAAAAAAAAATAATCTTGTTCAGGTACTACACACTTCTCCTCTTCTTACTCTCTAGAGGAGCAGTGCAACTATCATCTGATAGTTCCTATTGTGATAAGGAAGCTTATCATAGCTCAGGAAGGAGCTATAGAAAAGGTGAAGTGACTCTGAACAAGCAACCTGTCAGTTCTGGTAGAAATAAGAAAACAGAATTTTCCCATAAAAGACTACCAGTCCCAGAATGCACCAGGTTTCCAACAGCCATTAGAGGAGCTGAAGTGGGGAAACGTGTGTTCAATCAGGAGGGCTATGAGGTAATCCCTAAGCACTCATCTCAATGGGCAGGGCCTGATTCAGCACAGCTGCGCTGTATTAGGGGGGAGCACTCATCCAAGCAGAATAAGAGTAGAGTTTATTCTACAGATGACCATCTTCATGATCACCTTGGATATCCAGAGAATTGTCCTCAGTATCCTGAGAATCAGCTTGAGTTTGATCATCAGTTTCATCTGAAGGATCATCAGAAGCAGAAGCCAAACCGGACGGACAGAGAGGAAAAGAGACCCTTTGGAAGAAGGAAGAGAAAAGCCTTTGAGAGGTCTAGAAGAGTCCAAAGCAGTACGTATACTGGGAGGCATTTCAAGGGCCAGCATGCACCATTGGACTGGGGAAAGCCAGAGGAATGGTGCTGCAGAGCTAGGAATCACCAGAGGCTACCTGTGAGGGAGACGGCTGCACGTGGAAGGGACCCTAAGACCTGTGCCAGAAGGTATGTGAAGAGAGATCCAGTGTCCAGGGATCTGGATTGGAAGGCTGGACATAAGAACTGGACTACATACTGGCCAGGCTATATAGAGAGGAACTCTAGCAGCAATGGAAGCTCAGGTATGAACACTGATCTATGCCCTAGCTATAACCTTGAAAGACAGCAGGGAAACAAGTATTCTCCTGAAAATGCTCCATTGAGAGATTCATCTGTGCCAATCCATGATATTGAACCCATGCTTGTTGAACAAGGGGGAATAATAGCAGATGAGGATCCTGTTTATATGGACTGCTCGCTATCTAAACTCCGTTGGTAACTTTCTGTTATAAAGTACAGCAACCATCACAAAAGAAATACAAATTTGTTCTTTAATCTACTCAGAAAAGCTCCTGAAGCAGGATTTGACCCACACAGTAGAAAGCAAGCCAGCTAAGGGGTTTCAGCTGGATGACTGTTAGCAATTAAGCCTTACCTAATTGCTTGTGAGCTAGGAGAGAATCACTTCTGTATCTATGTGGGAAGTAATCAGAAGTTAACCTGAAAAGAACAGTTTGTTTCTTGCTTTGTGACTTTTCATTTGTTGTTTTCCTGATTTTAACTTTGTTTTTCGAAGTTAACACTGAAAGCAAGTAACCTAATTTATGTGCTACCAAGCATATCTGTGTTGGGAGAAATAACCCCATAAATAAATATCTTATTGGCTTTACCCAAGAGCACAACTAAATTATTGTCAGCAGCTGTGTCTGGTGTGAATGAACTACATTGCCCACAATACCTTGCAAATCATATAGAAATATGCACTTGCCAAGAGTGTGAAGATTCTGACCCAGGCAGCCGTCTGACACTATCCCAACTGAACATTTTTTCCTTCAGTTGACTTCCCCCATGGGTACGTCACCCTCCAACTACTGGGAACTACCATACGTAACTACTTCTCTGGCAAGCTCGTTCCCCAGACAAAAATAGCAGATATCCTCTCTTTTTTCTTGTCTATTTTTCTTATTCAGCACAGGACAGTCTCTTTGCTGTTTCCGTCAGCAGCTCTGCCTGCAGGAGTTACAGTAATTGTATTACTGGGACTTTTTCCAAGTTCCAGTCCCTTGTTCAAAATTTTGTCTAGCCTCAGTAGTGATTCCAAGCTGTCTTGGGTCCTCCTACTTGTTTAGACTTTCTCACATTATTTTTACCATCTCCTTTCCTAGGATATGGCAACATACCTGACTTTCAGTCAGTTTATCTCATACCTCTCCTGCACAATGTTCTCTGCAGTCTTCAGAGAAGCTTTCTACTATGGGGGCAAAACTAAAGAGTCATGGGATAGGAGGCAGTGTACTACTGTGGATCAGGAACTGGTTAAAAGATAGAAAGCAGAGGGTAGGGCTAAATGGCCAATTTTCCCAATGGAGAAAGGTGAATAGTGGTGTACCCCAGGGATCTGTGCTGGGTCCGCTGCTTTTTGACATATTCATAAATGACCTGGAAAGTGGAATAACGAGTGAGGTTATCAAATTTGCTGATGACACAAAACTATTTAAAGTTGTTAAAACCCAGGAGGATTGTGGAAAATTGCAAGAGGATCTTGATAAATTGGAAGACTGGGCATCAAAATGGCAGATGAAATTTAATGTGGAGAAGTGCAAGGTTATGCACCTAGGGAAGAACAACCCAAACTATGGTTACACGATGCAAGGTTCCACATTAGGAACCACCACCCAAGAAAAAGATTTAGGCGTCCTTGTGGATACCATGTTAAAACCCTCGGCCCAGTGTGCAGCGGCGGCCAAGAGAGCAAATAGAATGCTAGGTATGATAAGGAAAGGAATGGAAAATAAAACAAAAGATATTATAATGCCTCTATATCGTTCCATGGTGAGACCGCACCTTGAATATTGTGTGCAATTCTGGTCGCCATATCTTAAAAAGGATATAGCAATTTTAGAAAAGGTTCAGAGAAGAGCCACCAAAATGGTAAAGGGGATGGAAGGCTACTCCTATGAAGAAAGGCTAAAAAGGTTGGGGCTCTTTAACCTGGAAAAGAGACGGCTGAGGGGAGATATGATAGAAGTCTATAAATTAATGAACGGAGTGGAACGGGTAAACGTAGATCGATTGTTTACCTTATCAGAATATAGAAAGACTAGGGGACATGCAATGAAGCTACAGGGTAAACTATTTAAGACTAATAAAAGAAAATATTTTTTCACTCAACGTGTAATCAAACTCTGGAATTTGTTACCGGAGGATGTAGTAAAAGCTGTTAGTGTAGCTGGGTTTAAAAAAGGTTTGGACAAGTTCCTGGAGGAAAGGTCCATAAACCATTATTAAGAAGGGACCCAGGATATCAATGCTTGAACCAATACAAGCATTGTGGAACCTGTGTCCCTTGGGGAAACTGCTAGGTACGTATGACCTAGATTGGCCACTGTTGGAAACAGAATACTGGGCTTGATGGACCTTGGTCTGACCCAGTATGGCATATCTTATGTTCTTATGTTCTTATGGGGCCTTGCTATAGAGCATTGACCTTGTCTCTGAAATTCCTCTATTATTAAAGAAAAACTTATGAACCCTTCCTATACCTGAGAGGGTTCTCTGCACCCCCTCTAGATTGGGGTGTTAACACGAGCTATCAGTTCTTCTGCGTGAAGATCCAAGGCATCCACCATGTCAGTGTTCTGTGGAACTCCCGCCTTGTTCCTTACAGATCCCTCAATCCACAAAAATAGATTCTCTATACATATCCCAAGTGGGCTCACCCTCTTGTAGAACGCAGACTCTTTTTCTTTTCTATTCCCCATGTACAATTATGGGGCTGGGTGGTAGTCATGTATCTCAATCTGTTGTCTGGTATGTAGCATCTCCATATATGTCTACATACTTATATCATTTCTCTGGTGGTGCTAAACCATGCCCCACAAAATTTGCATATATCTAGGTATATCATCTCTCTCTCTCCTCTCTCTCTCTCTATATATATATATCTATATCTATATATATCTATATATGATATATTTCACCATCCATATCCTAATCTACAAATCTGGACATATGTATATTTATATATCTATATATATATATGAATATATACATATCTATTCCAGCCACATATATATATATCTCCCCATATATATGTGTTTGATGGGAGGCTTCTTAAGGGTTGGTCAATCGTATTCACTATCACCCTTACTGTCTATACTACATGATTTACCTCTTAGAGGTTTTAGACAGTCTGTTGCCCTACGTCCCATACCAAATTATGATATGGGACATGTTAAGCACCAACAACCACTTCGGTGCTAACATCTTCCATTTTTTCTTTATGTCCTTGAAGCATCCAGCTTCAATATTTTTCCTATCTCTCGCCAGCTAGGAAAAACGGTGTACATCTTTATTCTCAAGTACACAACTATTTTCCGTAGGAATAGGGGTTTTCCATTCCCCCTCTCCTGCCAGGACTGGGCTAGTTCTTCAACTCCGTCAGTCTTCTTCCTTTAGTCCTCAATGTTAATGATGCCTAAAGGAGTTTTCAGCTTTTCCCATAAAGCTTTCCATTGAAGACCTGACGTCTACTCCTACCCAGTTGACACCTGGATCATCTACTACCTCCAGGTCTGGACCTTCATCCTCACTACTGAGAGGTCACCTTGAAGATTCCGCCACTGCTTATCCAGTAGACTCCATCATGCTTCCTACTTCCTACAATACAGTAGGTAAGCTGCATATTTTAAGTGTACATTAAATGTGTTTAATGCTACTCATCATATATACCAAGGACTCCTGTAGTCTGTAGGACCCTCTAGTCCTTGGCTATGCTGTTTCTTTCCTCACAGCTCCTTTATTGTCAACTCCTACCCTCCATCCCACATTGGATGCCGGGGATTCCTGGAGACAAAATGCACCCCTGATCCAGGCACTTGCATTTTTATGGGATCTCCCCCTGGCATCTCCAGCTAGGGAATCCCCATATGTGAAGACTCATTCCTGCTTGTTCCTGGAGATAGCACAGTTACTTACCTGTAACAGGTGATCTCTGGGAACAGCAGGAATTAGTCTTCACAACCCTCCCACCTCCCCTAGGAGTTGCATCTTTTTTATTTTTTTCCTTTTCTCTCCTCGCCTTTGTCTCAGCTCTGAAACTCAACTGAAGAGAGGCTGTGGAGAAGGCGGGAAGTCACTGCGCAGGCGCGAGGGATGCTGCCAAAAGCTTTCTGATTGAAAGCTGGGCAGCATTCCTGTGCAGGCTCCGTCGGTACCGACGTACCCATATGTGAAGACTAATTCCTGCTGTTCCCAGAGATCACCTGTTAAACAGGTAAGTAACTGTGCTTTCCTGTGAGTTTGCTTTGTCAATAGAATGCTGAGGCTGGTAGGTGGTGCTAGTTTCCTATGTATAGTGATGTCACCAAAATTGACATGCTCAGTCCCCCGCTGCTGATGAGGGGTAAGAACCCACAGGTCTGGACTGGAGATACTCAAGGAAAGCCAAAGCCAAGCAGGTAAGTGCTAATTTCACCTTTATAATGATTTGGTATATTGCCATTCAAATTGTACATCATAGCTGTTTACTGATAAAAGGCCTGATGGGCAACAAATATAAAAAATGGTTATAATGCAAGACATTATAATGGGGGGGGGGGGGGTATATAGTGCTCTATCAACCAGGTCTATTAATCAAAAAATAATAGAGGAACAGAAGGTTAAACATTAGGAACAAGAGGGGAAAAATATAGACTTTATCTAAACCTGGCAAAATAGCCATGTCTTGACTCCTTTTTTTGAACTTATATGAGTTCTCTGAACAAAGTTCCAGGGGAAGAGTTCCAAAGCTGGGGTCCCAAATAACTGAAATGCTACCTTTTCAGAGGTGGCTGATGTTTACCTTAGTTTGGAAACCTGAAATACCAAGGTTCTTGACTGGAAATATTCTTATGTGCACATAATCTTTTTTTCTGTTTTGATTGATTAGCAGACATCAGCCGCAGTCCCCTCAGAGATCGGTCTGCCAGGATGCTTCAAGAGTCTCCGTGCTTCACTGCCCAGCTCACATCCTCTGGAGGGCAACATCAAAAACAAGAAGTTCAGAAAAAAATTCAACCACCTTCAGGTACCGCAGTCACAGCGCACACTCCTCTTCCTTCTGCTTCCCTCTGGGGTATGTTTTACAGTGTTTGTACAGTCTGTTTCCTCTGCTGCTGGGTCTGCTTTAGATAGTGTTTCATTTGTATGTCTCTAAGCACTCTGTACTCTAGTCAAAAAGAATTATTTAGGTTTTGTTGGGTGATGCATTTGAAACTTACTCATGTTTTATCATTAGCAGGTCCACGTCTCTGAGAAGCTAAAATCAGTTATCTCCAGGAACAAGCAAGAATGAGTCTTCACATATGGGTATCGTCGGTACCGACAGAGCCTGCGCGTGAACGCTCCCCAGCGTCCAAAAGGAAAGTTTTTGGGAGCATCCCACAGCGCCTGCGCGCTTCCTTCCCGCCTTTCCCAACCGCCTCTCTCCAGTTCTTCTTTTCCGCGGAGCCAGCAGGTCGTGTTCCTGTCACCGCTGAAGAAGTTCTTTATTTTATTTTATTTCTTTGGTCGCGCATCTGCCTTCTTTGACGTCGGACCGGTACCGCCGGTCGGTCTTTCTTTCTTCTTAAAAAAAAAAAAAAAAAAGACTACTATTTTCACTTCTATGCTTTTTTCTTTTGGCCTTAGGCCTACGAGAAATTCTCCTCATGGAGAAGCCCGCTTCTGGGTTTAAAAAGTGCACGAAGTGCAGCGGCACTATTTCTGTCACTGACACCCATGACTGGTATCTAAAATGTTTGGGTCCTGACCACTCCATCACGGATTGTGAGTCCTGTTCCATGATGTCTAAAAGAGGTCTACAGAATCGAGCAGCCAAGCTCAGTACCCTGTTTCCCTCTGATGCAGCTTCGGTAGCATCGATGTCTTCCAGGGCTGCTTCTTCCTCCCATGGATCTCAGGTAACCAAACTTAAGTCCAGCCGGTCCTCGAAGGGTAGATCTCCCTCTAAGTATCGAGATGCCTCCGGGCTTGCTCTCGAGGAATCCGCACCAGCAAAATTACCCCGGTGGGAGGCTCCGGCTTCCAAAGCTTTATCTATGGGGTCACAGGTTGACATCGATGGCTCGGCCTCGACCGATCACCTGTTGCCATGTTCTGGGGTACCGGTGGTTCCCACTGGTACCGACATCCAGACATTGGTGGCGTCGATGGATCAGAATATTCTGACCATGCAGCGTGCCATTACGGCTTTCATACAAGCTGCGACGTCTCCGGTACCGCAACAAACTCCGTTGTCGGTATCGGTTCCGGTGCCGGTACCGATTGCATCGACATCGGCTTCGGTGTTGACTGCAGCGGTACCCTGTTCTGTGATGCCCATCGTACCGAATCGGTACCGATCACTCCCGATGTCGATACCACTCGGTATGCGTATCGGGCTCTGCAGGAGCATCCAGATAGGCGATACTTAGATTCCTCTGAAGACTCTGATGAATCAGAGGTTTCTGTCAAAGCATTGGTACTCCTTCCTCAGGAGCCCTCTTCTCCAAAAAGAAGAATGTCTCTTCCAGAAGACTTGTCTTTTCAAGACTTCATTAGGGAAGTGGCCAGGGGCCTCTCCATTTCAGTGGCCCCTGAAGCTGAGCCTAGAGCCAAAAAATTGGATATCTTAAAATACCCTAAGGCTCCTAAAGAGGCAGCTACTTTACCAATTCATGAGATCCTTTATGATCACATGTTGGGCATATGGGAGACACCTCTCACCACCTCCCCCTCATTCTCGTAGGTTGGACACCATGTACCGTGTTCCTTCTTGTCCTGGCTTTCATAAGACTCAGCTTCCTCACCACTCTATTGTGGTGGAGTCTGCTATGAAGGAGGATAAAGAGTGCAAAAAGGCACTCATCTAATCCTCCAGGAAGAGAATGCAGAACCTTAAATGCTTTTGGCAGGAGAATTTTCCAGGCCAATATGCTTGTGGCTAGAATCAACTCCTATAGTCTCTATATGGGAATGTTTCTAAAAGAAGTTACAGATCACCTACAAACTTTATCTCCTTTTGTTTCAGAAGATAAAAGAGAGGAGTTTCTCACCTGGCTTAAACATGCCCAAGATGTTTCCAAGTTTTCCAACCGTGCAGCCTTTGACTCTTTTGAGTGTGCTAGCAGAGCCTCGGCTATTGCCATAGGTGCACGCAGAGTTGCTTGGCTACAAGCTTCTGATTTGGAACCTTGGTTTCAGGATGGACTAGGAAATCTTCCTTGTACAGGTGAAAACCTTTTTGGCAAGCAAAGGCCACTCAGATGGATGCTGAAAATTCTGCTTTAGATAGACTTTCAAAGTCTAATTCTGCTCCTGTTAAGAAAAGGTTGTTCAAAAAGGGATTTTTTCCCAAAAAGGGGAGATATTATCCTGGTTATGGTCAACAGGCATCTTCTGCAGGTCGTTTTGCTGCAAAGCGACAGCAACAACCTAAACAGGCCAAGCCTAAGGCTGCAAGGGCTGCTACGGCCCAACAGCCTCAGCCTCCTCAGGGCCTTTGACTTTCAACTAGAGAACTTAGCCTTTCTGGCTCTAAAAGAACCAGAGCCTCTCACCATTCCAGGAAGGTTAGCTCACTTTGCTCCCAGGTGGGAACAAATCACAGCAGAGCAATGGACCCTCTCCATCATAAGGGAGGGCTACAAGCTACAAGCTTCATTTCTTAAACATTCCTCCTCACACCATGGTGAGACAGTTCAATTCTCCAACATCTCTCCTCGACCTTCTGGGTCAGGAGATTGCTACCCTTCTTGCCCAAGGGGCAATAGAAGAAGTACCCCTTCTTCAACAGGTCTCAGGGTTCTACTCCCCCTACTTTCTTATCCCAAAGAAAACAGGGGGCTACAGACCCATATTAGATCTCAGAGAATTGAACAAGTTTCTATGCAAGGAGAAATTCAAGATGATTTCTCTCGGTGCTCTCCTTCCATACCTTCAGAGTCAGGATTGGCTTTGTTCTCTAGACCTCAAGGATGCGTACACCCATGTCCTCATCCATCCAACACAAAGAAGGTTCCTTCGGTTCCTTTATCGAGGAAAGCACTACCAATACAAAGTGCTTCCTTTCGGTCTGGCCTCTGCACCAAGAGTGTTCACAAAATGCATGGCAGTAGTAGCTGCATGTCTGCGCACTCTAGGGATATTCGTATTCCCATATCTGGACGACTGGCTCATCCGAGCTCCATCCCAGTCAGAGGCCCAGACTTCCCTAGCCTGCACAAGGCGTGTTCTTCAGTATCTGGGACTTGTAATAAACATCCCAAAATCCCATCTCACCCCTACTCAGTCTCTAGAGTTCATAGGGGCCTTGCTGGATACCACAACTGCAAGGGCCTATCTTCCCCAGGCCCGTTGCCTACTCTTGGTGCAGTTAGCCTCACAGATTCAGTTAAAATCCCATTTAACTGCTCAAGAGATGTTACAACTGTTAGGCCACATGGCATCCACTGTGCATGTGGTTCCTTACGCTCGCCTTCACATGAGGGCAGCTCAATGGACTCTGTCCACCCTCAGGGTGCCCGTCAGACAAAATATCAACCTCCAGTCGCCTCTTTTGCTTTCTCCAGTGGTGGAAGTCCACTCAAAATCTGTTGCTGGGGTCCCCCTTTCAACAGGTGTTACCCCAAGCAACCCTTACAAGATCTCTCCACTCAAGGCATCTGGTCTCCACAGGAGACATCTCTACATATCAACCTCTTAGAGCTCAGAGCAATTTTTCTAGCTCTCAGAGTCTTCCACACCCTGCTCAGCTACAAGACAGTCCTCATCCACACGGACAACCAAGTAGCCATGTTCTACGTGAACAAACAGGGCGGGACTGGCTCTCTGTCGCTTTGCAACGAAGCTTTGAGATTGTGGGCCTTCGCCAGAGAGCATCAAATTCATCTCATAGCAATGTATCTTCCAGGGGTTCAAAACTCTTGGGCAGACAGACTCAGTCGAGTCCTGCTTCCACACGAATGGTCCCTCCATGGGGACCAGATAGACAGGATCTTCCGAATTTGGGGAACCCCGGACATAGACCTGTTTGCAAGTCCATGGAATGCCAAACTTCCCCGGTTCTGTTCCAGGATTCCGTGTCAGGGAGTTCAGGCCAGGGATGCCTTTCTCCTTCATTGGGGGCAAGACTTCCTCTATGCCTTTCCACCCATTCCCCTAATTCCCAAGACACTGTTCAAACTTCAGAGAGACAAGGGGTCTATGATCCTCATAGCACCACGTTGGCCACGCCAAGTGTGGTACCCTCGTCTTCTGCATCTCTCTCAAGCTCCCTCCCTGGACTTGGGATCTGCTCCAGACCTCCTGTCCCAGGAGGAGGGAACGTTATGGCACCCAAATCCCCAGTCTCTTCACCTCAGAGCCTGGTTGCTGAAGGCCTAGACCTTCAAGATTTGCATCTTTCTCAGCAAGTGAAGGATATCCTTCATGCTTCCAGAAAGCCTTCCACTAGACGTTCCTATGCTTTTAAATGGAAAAGGTTTACCATTTGGTGTGCAGAGAAGGGTCTTAACCCTCTTGCAATACCCCTGAATTCTTTACTAATTTGCTGCATTTCTCCCATGCAGGCCTTAAAACAAATTCAGTAAGAGTCCATTTGAGTGCTATTGCAGCTTCCCTTAAACCTCTCAATGGACAGCCTATTTCCTCTCATCCTCTTATAGCAAGATTCATGAGAGGCCTCCTTTTAACTAAACCTCCCATTAGACCACCTCCATTGGCATGGGACTTGAATCTGGTTCTTGGCCAGCTTATGCAGCCACCCTTTGAACCCTTAGCCACTACCTCCTTGAAATTCCTTTCCTAGAAGGTCATTTTTCTCATTGCAGTCACTTCAGCTCGCCGCATCAGTGAGCTGCAAGCCTTAGTGGCTAATCCTCCTTATACAAGGTTCCATCATGACAAGGTAGTCCTCAGTACCAATCCACACTTTATGCCTAAAGTGGTCTCACCTTTTCATCTGAACCAAGAGGTATATTTACCTGTCTTTTTTTCCAGGACCTCATGCATCAAGTGCAGAGAGGAATCTCCATACCCTGGATTGTAAGAGAGCGCTTGCTTTTTACTTACAAAGGACACAGCAACATAGAAAGTCCTCTCAACTCTTTGTTGCTTTCGATCCCTCTCATTTAGGACTTCCAGTCTCTAAGAGAACTCTGTCCAATTGGATTGCTCAGTGTATTTCTTTCACCTACCAGAGTAAGAACCTTTCTCTGGAGGGCCATGTCACAGCTCACAATGTGAGAGCCATGGCAGCCTCTATGGCTCATCTAAATTCTGTGTCCATCGACCAAATCTGTTGAGCGGCCACCTGGGCCTCTGTTCATACCTTTACAGCCCATTATTGCTTGGACAAGGACTCCAGCCGGGATGCCTTGTTTGGTCAGGCTGTTCTCAAACATCTGTTCCATACCTAATCAACTCCTACCCCCCATCCCTGGTTGGATGCCTGAGATCCATAGGGGGAGGTAGAGCCCTTCTCAGGGACTCACAACCTTGGGGATCTCCTTGGCATCTCTAGCTGGGGAGTCCCCATATGTGAAGACTCATTCCTGCTTGTTCCTGGAGATAGCACAGTTACTTACCTGTAACAGATGATCTCTGGGAACAGCAGGAATAAGTCTTCACAACCCACCCACCTCCCCTAGGAGTTGTATCTGTCTATCTTTCCTTTCCTTTCTCTCTCTCTCTCTTTGTCTCAGCTTAAAACTCGAACTGGAGAGAGGCGGTTGGGAAAGGCGGGAAGGCAGCGCGCAGGCGCTGTGGGATGCTCCCAAAAGCTTTCCTTTTGGACGCTGGGTAGCGTTCCCGCGCAGGCTCCGTCGGTACCGACGATACCCATATGTGAAGACTTATTCCTGCTGTTCCCAGAGATCACCTGTAACAGGTAAGTAACTGTGCTTTCTTTGCTGATTTTATTCCTTGTTTTATCTGTATTTGAGTGTCCAATACCGTATGTCATTTAATCAGTTGTGTAATATTGTTACTCCCCCAGAAGCTTGTAGATGAGATTTGATTGATTAGAGTTACTGGGGTAATTTGCCATTGTGCGATGCTCTAGCAGAGAAACCCTTCTTCTGGAAATTGTTGGGGGCAGGTCAGGTTGTGTGCTTTTTGCATTTGTTCTTCAGTTTTGCGGAGTGTTGTCATTTTTCTGTTCCATACAGACAACAGGAGTCCACCTCCGAGGTCCATGCCTACTCAGGCAGGAGCAGCTAGTGGTGGGAATGCGGCTGCTTTCAGTGTAAAACAGCAACAGATTCCAGTAGAAAAATTCTCTGGCCTTCGATTAAGGTACCTGAGTTCAAGAGAGCCTTCTAAGACTTTGAGTGCATGTGGTAGGTGTAGTGGAAGTGCCCTGGTGTCTGGTCTTCGATTACTGCTGATAATCCTTCATGTCTCAATCCCCCATAGTCTTCTCTTGTTTTTCGTAGGACACTATATTCCTTGAAGGTGAAAGGAATTTTCTCTGGTGTCTCTTCCCCATTGTTGTGGGATATGTCCCCCTTCTGCCCCAGCTCTACCCCCTCAAACATTCTGTTCATTTAATGTCCAGCTGTACATAATCGACCACAAATTAAGGTCACTGATGATGCTGCATACTCTTTGTACATAGTTTACATAGTGTATATAAGTTAGCCTGAACCAATCTCCTGCATGCCCCCTCACCCTTTGTTCTATGTAAAACTCCTAATTTGTGCTGTAAACTGCTTTGATTTTAGGATAAGGCGATATAAAAATCCTGTTAAATAAATATTTATTTCAGGGAGGGGCAAAGTGCCACTATCTAAAGGACCAGGAAAGGAAATAAAGGGAATTATATATCTCCAGGAACAAGCAGGAATGTAGTCTTCACATATCGTCGGTACCGAAGGAGCTTGCGCGGGAACGCTCTCCAGCGTCCAATAGGAACGCTTTTGGGAGCATCCCTCAGCACATGCATGCTGCCTTTCCAACTGTCCCTCTTCAGTTCTTTGTTTTCCGCGGAGCCAACAGAAAATTTTCCGCAGAGCCGTAGAAAATTTCTTCTTTAAACTTGTTTTCTTGTGGTCGCGCCTGCCTCCGCATGACACCTACCGGTACCGCCGGTTCGTTCTTTTTTTTTTTTTTTTTTTTTAAATATATATATCTATTTTTGAACTGTTTCTCTTCAGAAACTTTTTCTTTTGGTGCTAGGCGCCATTTTGGGCATAGGCCCTATTTTTTCCCAAAAGATGGAAAAACGAGCTAGTGGTTTTAAAAAAAAATGTACTAAATGTGGCAGTACCATCTCCGTCACCGACACCCATGACTGGTGTCTAAAATGTTTAGGCCCTGACCATTCTCCATCTGAGTGTTCCTCCTGTATGTGGATGACTAAAAGAGGAAGACAGAACCGAGCTGCAAAGCTTGGTAGCCTCTTTTCTTCGGATACCGGGTCCATTGCATCGACGTCTTCAAGAGCCTCGTCTTCCTCCCATGGATCTCAGGTAACTAAATATAAGAGCCGGTCCTCAAAGGGTAGCTCTCCTTCAAAGCATCGAGAGGCCATTGGCATTGCCCTTGAGGAAACTACACCGGCAAAACAGCCCCGGCGGGAGGCTTCGTCCTCCAAAGCTTCACAGGGGTTCCAGGATGTTCTCGAGGCTTCAACCTTGGCAGAACTACTGGTGCCATGCTCAGGGGTTCCGGACGCTTTTACCGGTACCAATACCCAGGCATCGGCAGCTTTGATAGACCAGAGATTCCTTGCTATCGAACACAGTCTTGCAGCTCTCCTTACAGCTGTGGTACCGTTGACACCAGTGGTTCAACAGGCACTGTTACCGGCGCCGGTACAGATGCCGGTACCGGCTCCGATGGGAATCCTTCCCATGCATATTTTTTCTAGCATTGACAGATTGGTACCGGACCAATTCGGTACCGACTTCCATCGATACCGAGACCGTGCTTTGCATGAACATCGGGATCAGAGATACTTCGAATCCTCCGATTCCGATGACTCTGATAATTCTGCTGGTACCAGAGTGTTTCTCCCGGAAGACTCCTCTCCAACGCAGAATAACTCCTACGGAAGACATGTCTTTTCAGGATTTTATTTGTGATGTGGCCCGAGGCCTTTCAATCACAGTAGCTCCTGAAAAAGAACCTAGAGCAGTGATGGCTAACCTTTTTGAGCCCGAGTGCCCAAACTGCTGCACAAAACCAAAGAATTTCCTCAAAGTGCCAGCACGTCAATTAAACCTTAACAACAAGATTTTAGTATCTAAAAACTCTTTATAAAGTTGCCTGAACTATGTAACATCGTTTGTAAAGTTTGGAATCTTTGTATTGTCAGAGAATCAATTTGATTCACAATCCTTTGGTTTTCATTTCAATTTATTGGCAATTTATAATGTTTTAATGATTTCATTCAATTTAGAAACAGGAAGGCAATAATTAAACTGGGAACCCCAAAAGCCAAACTTGGAATGTACAACAACACTGTAGAAATAAAACTATAAATTAATTTCCTCTTGTACTAAACAAAGCACAGACACTAATGATGCACATTTCCCAGAGCTGACATATTCCAGTTAATAAATTCAAAATAAAGAGATATCTTTGTACCTTTTGTGCATTTTTTTCAGTTGCAATTGTTCCAGCCACTTTCTTCTGGTTTATTTGTGTCTTCTGCTATCTCTCCATCGTCTGCTGTCCATTTCTCCTTTCTTCTCTTCTAGCTTTTTTCCATTCTCTCTCTTCATCTGCTTTAACATAATAATCTTTCTCCTTTTTTAGTCTCCCAATACCCGGCCAATTGTACATTTTTCTTCCCTCCCACACAAAATATTTTTCCCCTCTCCATTTCACTCTCCCAGCCCCATCCCCTTCTAATCTCCCCCAACATCAGCTCCCTTTTAATTCCAGCCCCACCCAGTATCCGCTCCCTTCTAGTCCCCACATCAGCCCATTTCCAGTCCTGGCCCCCCCATCAGTCCATTTCCAATCCTATCCGAGTCTCTTCATCAGCTCATTTCCAATACCAGCCTCCCATCAGCCCATTTCTAGTCCTTTCCTAGCCCCACCATCACTCAGCCCATTTCTAATCCAAGCCCCCCATGAGCCTACTTCCAGTTCTAGCCCCTCCATGAGTTCATTTCAATCCAAGCCCCCACCACAGCCCATTTCCAAACTTAGCTCCCCCAACACCCAATTCCCAGTCCTATCCTAGCCCCTCCATCAGCCCATTTCCTGTCCTAGCTCCCTCCCCTAAGAGCCCATTCCAAGCCCCCCTTCCCATCAGCTATTTGCAGTTCAAGCCCCCTTCCACTCAGCCCATTTCCATTCCAAGTCCCCCTCCCCATCAGCTATTTGCAGTTCAAGCCCCCCACTTCCCCTCAGCCCATTTCCATTCCAAGCCCCGTCCCCATCAGCTATTTGCAGTTCAAGCCCCCCACTTCCCCTCAGCCCATTTCCATTCCAAGCCCCGTCCCCCATCAGCTATTTGCAATTCAAGCCCGCTTCCACTCAGCCCATTTCCAGTCCTAGCAACCCCCCCCACCCATTACCAGTCCTAGCCCCCCATAGCCCACGCCCAGTCCTAATCCCACCAGCCCATTTCCAGTCCTAATCCCCATCACCCCATTTTCAGTTTGTCCCCTCATAGCCCATTACCAGTCCTAACCTCCCCATCAGCCCACTCCCAGTCCTAATCCCACCAGCCCATTTCCAGTCCTAATCCCCCATCACCCAATTTTTAGTTTAAGCCCCCCATAGCCCATTACCAGTCCTAACCTCCCCATCAGCCCACTCCCAGTCCTAATCCCACCAGCCCATTTCCAGTCCTAATCCCCCATCACCCAATTTTTAGTTTAAGCCCCCCATAGCCCATTATCAGTCCTAACCCCCATCAACCCACTTCCAGTCCTAATCCCACCAGCCCATTTCCAGTCCTAATCCATCACCCAATTTTTAGTTTAAGCCCCCCCCATAGCCCATCACCACTCCTAAACCCCCCCAGCACCCATCACCACTCCTACCCCCCCAGTGCCCATCACCACTCCTAACCCCCCCCAGTGCCCATCACCACTCCTAACCCCCCAGCGCCCATCACCACTCCTAATCCCCCCGCAGCGCCCATCACCACTCCTAACCCCCCAGCCCAGCCCAGCCCAGCCAAAATTTAAAATAAAAAAAAGTTGTCTTCTGCCGCTTCCGGGGCCGCCGCGGCAGAATCGAGTGTGCCGCGGGGCCCCCCCTGTGCCTGGCAGAGCCTGCCCTCCAGATCCTGCCTTCCCCGGTATCCAGCTTGTCACACGCGCCGGCTTTCAGAGCGCGAAGGGAACTAGTTTCCCTTTCGCGGCTCTGTTAAGCCCGTGGGGGCTGATGGGAACTTCCCATCAGCCCCCGCGGGCTTAACAGAGCAGCGAGGGAGAAACTCTCCCCTCGCGCTCTGAAAGCCGGCGCGTGTGACAAGCTGGAAACAGGGACTGATACCGGGGAAGGCAGGATCTGGAGGGCAGGCTCTGCCAGGCACAGGGGGGGCCCCGCGGCACACTCGATTCTGCCGCGGCGGCCCCGGAAGCGGCAGAAGACAGCTTTTTTTTATTTTTTAAAATGCGGACCTTCCCGCGTGCCAGCTGCAAGGCCTTCGCGTGCCACAGGTTCGCCATCGCTGACCTAGAGCAAAGGAATTGGAAATTCTCCAATACCGTAAGGCTCCCAAGGAAGCAGCCACTCTGCCCATTCATGAAATTCTTCATGATTTGATGCTCAGAATGTGGGAGACACCTTTGACCACATCTCCGCGTTCTAGGAGACTTGATACCATGTATCGAGTTACACCATGTCCTGGTTTTCAAAAGACTCAGCTACCACACCATTCAATGGTAGTGGAGTCAGCCATGCGTAGGATGAAAAGTGCAAAGAGACATGCATCCAGTCCTCCAGGTCGTGAATGCAGGACTCTTGATGCAACGTGGGAATCCATTTTCAGCAGCTCCCTGGTCGGGGTAGAGCACAGGGCGGCCTTCGCTTTCCCGCTCCTGCACTCCATCCCAATCGGGGTTGTGGGAGGTCTCAGCGGCCCCTTAAAAACGTGCCGCCGGCAGGAGATAGCCCTCTGCAACGTGGGAATCCATTTTCAGCAGCTCCCCGGTCGGGGTAGAGCACAGGGCGGCCTTCGCTTTCCTGCTCCTGCACTCCAACCCAATCGGGGTTGTGGGAGGTCTCAGCGGCTCCTTTAAAACGTGCCGCCGGTAGGCGCACCCGCGCCTTGCGGGCCCGCGCCTGAGGGCCTCGCCAGAGAGCCCTTTGGCGTGGCCCTTAGGCGGGGTCCTCTCAAGCAAAGTACGCAGAAGGGCACCGCTCCAAAGCTTCACCAAACAGCAACCAGACCTTCTGTTCTCTCGGTCCCCCACCACTGACAGAGATTGATCGGGTAAACACGGAACAGTTCCTTCAACCAAACACCCCAACTTCAGCTGAAGAGACCAACTGACATCTCAAACAAGAACCACATAACTAACCAGCTGGAGCTCCCCTTAGGTCGAGCTCGCTAAACATCATCAACCAGATCATCCTTACAGAACAGCAAGTAAACCGTCTCCAAATGAAATAATGAAATAACATTTATTTGTGACTATCAGCACACATAACCTTACTGTTGTCAGTAATCCCCACATATATCCTATTGTCAAAAGAATTATGCACTGTTGTCTATAACTGTGTTCAAAGAGCATTCTGCCAATATCTTGCAATTACCACTATATTGTTTACAAATAGCCAAACATGCCATTTGCAAACAATTATCAGTAAGAAATAGTTCTCATACACACCCATTACACACTGCTTTACTGTTGCCAGTAACAAGTAATCATTTATACTGTTACTGTTACTGTTGCCAGTAACAAGTAATCATTAAATTGTTGCTGTTACTGTTACAATCATCAATTATTACTGTTGCCAGTGACAATTGATCATTGTACTGTTGACAGTAATAATCACTTCCCATAGCTAGTTTATACGCTACTATACTGCTATTTGTAACAACATAATCATGAAACTGTTTGTAGCAATCCAGACCATCGGGAATTGCCCTCAATAATAATTGATTGCACTGTTATATATAGCAGTAATAATTGATTATACTGTTATATAACTGCTGTTTGTAAATAATAATCATAATACTGTTGTCAGTAGCCAACCAATCCATCGTGAACTACTATCAGTAATAATTAATCAATATACTGTTGACAGTAATAACTAATTTCCCAAATCCATTTTCATACACTGTTATACTAATGTTTGCAAATCAATACTCACTATACTGTTGTCAATAGCCATCTAGATCATTGTGAACTGCTGTCAGATATATATCCTGGTGTCAGTAACAATCAAACCTCATACCCATCCATTATACAACATCATACCGTTGATCGTAACCTTCTACCCCCTATACTCATCAACTAATCCCCTATACACCAAAAAAATCCCCTCTGAAATACACACAATGCCTCCTACAAAACAAACAAACATCCCCTTCACTTTCCTCCTAATAACACTCCTAATACAACATATCTATACGTACAAAACCTATCAAAGCCCCTACAAAAACATCCCCATCATCCATAATCACTACCGAAACCCACAAAACATTAACCCCATCATACAAATCCCTTACCAAAACCCACCACATAGCTCAACACACTCTCACAATCACTATACACGCCATGCCGCAGATAAACACCAACGAAGACTCATACAAATAAAACATCATCCATACAGTGGTGTAACTGACAATACTACTAATATAGACGCCAAAACAAAGCTCATCTTAATAAACATTCGATCCATACGAAACAAAATACCAATAATCAATGACATGATAAAAGAACAAAACCCTGAAATCATATGCATCACCGAAACATGGCTCTCTCCCACAGACACCGTACTACTAAACCAACTGACCACACATCAGTATGACACATTCAGCTGTCATCGGGATGCAAAGAGAGGTGGTGGTGCTCTCATACTCACCAAAAAAGACCTACAATACACCTTAACAAGTTTAAATAATATAGACGGAATGGACATAATCAACATAGAAAATAGATCCCTTGCACTCACACTCATATATAGACCCCCTACAGCTGATCAAAAAAACCTCTCTCCCATCCTGGAACTTGCTTGCACAACATCACCAAACAAACCGCTCATAATCCTAGGTGATTTAAACCTCCCTTCCCTGAATGATTCCCAATCAAACAACTTCATGGACACTATGCTCCAAATGGGATATACACAGATAGTACATGCCCCTACCCATACAAAAGGCAACACTCTAGATCTCATCTTCCTCCCCATCTCCTTTATTAACCACCAGCAACACACCCCTCCAACAATAACAGAAGTACCATGGTCCGACCATCACCTCATTACACTCCACCTCCCAGCACAAGCAACGCAGAACACCACGCAACACACACCCCATATATCACGCTTTGCACACTTCAACAAAGATACCTTCCTTGACAAAGTACTACCAACACTGAACACAAACCTCCCAGACATCAACTCCCCTGTAAATCACTGGAACCTCACAATTCAAAAAGCAGCTGCCCCCACACACTCCACGCATAGACAGTTAAAAAAGACAGAAAAATGGTTCACGAAAGAACTAGTGAACCTAAAAAAACAACTGAGGAAAACAAGAAAAGAAATGGAGGAAAACTAAATCTGTCGAGAATAAATCCCAATACTTAAATACACTCAACGAATACAAGAATGCGATTAACAAATCAAAAAAGGATTACCACTCCAAGGTAATAAACCTAGCTATCAATCGCCCTAGAGAACTATTTGCAATTATAAAAACACTGACAAAAATCAAAAACCCAGAGCCAAAACAATCAGCAATAAGTATTCAAACCCTAGCAACCCACTTTGCAGAAAAACTAAAATGCAAACTAAATACTGCACCAACACTACTCCCCACAAACACCGAAACCAATAACAACTGGACAACCTTTCACACGATAGATCAAAAACACCTCCTCAGGATCATAACAATTATCAACACCACAACCTCCCCACTCGATCCCTGCCCTGTGTCTTGGATCAAAAGTACTAAGGAAGAACTAGCTGGAAAAATTCAATACATAGTAAATCAATCCCTCTCCCATGGCATTATGCCTGATGCCCTAAAACACACAACGATCCGCCCAATAATAAAAAACAATAAACTCGACCCGAAAGACCCAAACTCATACAGACCGATAGCCAGCATTCCATTTATGGCTAAAATAATAGAAAAAACTGTTCAACTACAACTGCAAGAACACATAGATGAGCACAACTCCCTTGACTCCCACCAATTTGGTTTCCGCCCCTTCCATGGTGTAGAAACCCTTTTAATTACTCTGATGGACTTCCTCATAAGACATACAGACGATAACACTCAGGGCCTACTACTCCTTTTCATAGACATTTCCGCCGCATTTGACAACATCAACCACCTTACACTGATTAATAGATTAGAAAACTTAGGAATAGGAGGGACTGTCCTCAATTGGTTCAAGTCCTACATCACACACAGACTAATGCGAGTTCAAGTAAACCAGGAAGCATCAGAAACCTTCCCCCAAGGACAAGGAATACCCCAAGGATCGGCCCTTTCTGCTCTCCTCTTCAACCTGTACCTTCAACCCATCACAAAAATATTTAAAAAACACAAAATCAGTCATTTTATCTATGCTGATGACATCATGCTCGCCCTCCCCATAACCACGAAAAACCCCACTTATAACACTCTATCCGAGTGCATGGCAGAAACCACATCCTGGATGGAAACCAACTACCTCAGCATCAATCTCAAAAAAACTGAAGCAATGTTCGTATCAAGATCACCTGTGGCTGAAGATACCTACCCAACAACAATCTCCATCAATAACACAACTATACCTGTTAAAAAAGAGGTAAAATACCTAGGTGTTATAATCGATCACACACTCACCATGCTACCACACATAAAGCAGACGGTAAAAACCATATTCTACAAACTCAAAACTATTCAACACTTAAGGCCCCTTCTTAACACGCATGACTTTAGAACAGTTGTCAGTTCACTCATAACCCCTCACTTTGACTATTGTAACAGTCTCCTAATTGGCCTCCCACAAAAGAATATCTACTTATTACAAAGAGCACAGAACATTTGTGCAAAAGTAGTCACTAAAGCCCGCCTAGCGGACCATGTAACCCCTATACTGCTAGAACTACACTGGCTCCCTATAAATAACCGAATCAAATACAAAACACTACTAACAACCTTCAAACTACTAAACGATATTGCCCCCTCCCATCTATCCACACTCCTTCATGCCCCAAATGATTCAAGAGCCCGCAGACTAAATGCAACCCTCTCACTGGAGTTACCAAAAACATTCACGAGGACTAAAAAATCCACCAGTGCCAGAGCCTTCACATTCACCGCTCCCACACTCTGGAATGACCTCCCAATAGACATCCGAATCATAAAGGACCTCTCTCAATTCAGGAAAGAACTCAAGACATACCTATTCTCCGAACACTTCGGAATCCCCTACCCTCCAAGCCCAGCCACACAGCGTCCACAGACACACAAACAAAAAAACCTGCAAAAACACAATTAACTGAACATACACAGCCCCCCTCAAACAGTTCTCCCAAAGACACACAAAAAACCCCACGAAAAATGGAAATAAATTCCATCACATACACACGCACACACACACACACACTTGAATAGTGAATTCACTACACTGTATCCTAACCTTTTTGTAAATAACACCTGTAAATAGAAATGTCAGCTCGCTGCCTATTCCCTGTAAAAAGTTAGAAACTTCTGATCAAGATATACACCTTGTAAATAGTTTTAATAATTTACTGTTCTGTTATATGTAAAAAGTTAAAAAGTTCTTGTTCAATGTAATGTTATACGAACGTATACAAAACTGTTAAATTGTTCCATGTAAACCGCCCCTGATCTCTGGAAGGGGCGGTATAGAAGAAATAGATAAATAAATAAATAAATAAATGCTTTTGGGTGTCAAACTTTTCAGACTTCCATGTTTTCAGCTAGGATCAGCTCATATATTTTATATATGGGAATGTTCCTCAAAGAGGGTACAGGAGATTTGGAGCTTATGAGCCCCCTTCTCCCTGAGGACAAACGACAGGACTTCCTTATCGTTCCTACAGTTCAGTCCTCCACCTCTGGGTTGTGCACCTTCTCATGCAGCTTGGAGACCGGGCATGACAAAAATCATGACATCACTGGATGTAGTCTGCTGGTCTCTCCCATCAGCCCCAGTGTGTCTAGTCTCCATGCAGCAGGAGGACATAGTGAGCCTAGGTGCTGGGCTCACTTGAGGAACACACAAGGAGCATTAGGATAGTTAGGATCTTAGATCTTTTCCCTCAAATTTTGTTTTTTTGGCCCTTTCAATTCACTTTACTTAAGTTTTAATTTTTACTGTCCCTTTAAAAAACAACAACATAGAAACATAGAAACATGATGACAGAAAAAGACCACAAGGCCCATCTAGTCTGTCCTTCCATAACAACAACTACAACAGTCCACTTTTTACCTTTAGAGATCCTCTGTGTTGGTCCCATGCTTTTTTGAATTCAGTTACTGTCCTCATCTCTACCACCTCCACTGGGAGACTATTCCACGGATCCACTACTCTTTCCGTAAAGAAATATTTCCGCATATCACTCCTGAATCTATCTCCCTTCACCCTCATCCCATGTCCCCTCGTCGCAGAACTTGCTTTCAATTGAAAGAGGCTCTCTCCCTGAACATTTATGCCACGGAGGTATTTAAACATCTCAATCATATCACCTCTATCCCGCCTTTCCTCTAAGGTGTACATATTAAGATCCTTAAGTCCGTCCTCATATGCTTTATAATGAAGACTACTAATCATCTTAGTAGCAACCCTCTGCACCGACTCCATTCTGTTCACATCCTTTTGAAGGTGCGGTCTCCAGAATTGCACACCATACTCCAAATGAGGTCGCACCAAAGACTTATACAGAGGCATTATCACCTCCTTTTTTCTGCTAGCCATTCCTCTCCATATGCACCCAAGCATCCTTCTAGCTTTTGCCGTTGCCTTTTCTACCTGTTTAGCTACTTTAAGATCATCGGACACAACTACGCCTAGGTCCCGCTCTTCTTTAGTGGACAAAAGTACTTCACCTCCTATGCTGTATTGCTCCCTTGGATTGCTGCAGCCCAAATGCATGACCTTACATTTTTTAACATTAAATCCCAGTTGCCAAATTCTAGACCATTCTTGAAGCTTAGCTAGATCCCTCCTCATGTTATCTACACCTTCCTGGGTGTCTACTTTATTGCAGATTTTGGTATCATCTGCAAAGAGGCAAACCTTACCCGACAGCCCTTCCGCTATATCACTAACAAAGATGTTAAAAAGAATCGGACCAAGGACAGATCCCTGGGGCACACCACTGGTAACATCCTTCTCCTCAGAGTGAGCTCCATTTACTTGTACTCTTTGTCGCCTCCCACCCAACCAATTTCTAACCCAAGCAGTAACTTTAGGGTCCATCCCTAGGGTGCTCAGTTTGTTTATAAGTCGCCTGTGAGGAACAGTGTCAAAGGCTTTACTGAAATCTAAATACACCACATCTAGAGCTCTCCCTCGGTCCAACTCCCTGGTCACCCAGTCAAAGAAATCAATCAGATTTGTCTGACAAGACCTGCCTCTGGTGAATCCATGCTGCCTCGGATCCTGTAATCCGCTGGACTCCAGAAACCTCACTATTTTCTCTTTCAACAGCGTTTCCATTAATTTACTCACCACTGAAGTTAAACTAACCGGCCTGTAGTTTTCAACCACATCCTTACTTCCGCTTTTGTGTAAAGGCACCACATGAGCCTCTCTCCAGTCCTTTGGCACCACTCCCGACTCCAACGAGGCATTGAAAAGGTCAGTCAGTGGAGTTGCTAGAACGTCCCCAAGTTCCCTCAGTATTCTAGGGTGTTGTTCTGTGCCGGTACCTGCCTGCCTTGTTTGTGTGGGGCTGTGGGCTCATCTTTTCAGATCCCTCCCCCTGGACAGGACGGGGGAGATCTCCAGGAACAAGCAGGAATGAGTCTTCACATGTGGATATCGTCGGTACTGATGGAGCCTGCGCGGGAACGCTCCCCAGCGTCCAGTAAGAAAGCTTTTGGGAGCATCCCACAGCGCCTGCGCGCTGCCTTCCCGCCTTTCCCAACCGCCTCTCTCCAGTTCTTCTTTTCCGCGGAGCCAGCAGGTCGTGTTCCTGTCACCGCAGAAGAATTCTTTATTTTTCTTCTTTATTTTTCTGTGTCGCGTCTGCCTTCTTCGACATCAGACCGGTACCGCCGGTCTTTTCTTTCTATCTTATTTTTAAAAAAAAAAAAAAAAAACTTTTCTTTCTTCAACTGTGCATTGCGTTTTCGGCCTTAGGCCTGAGCATTTTCTCCTCATGGAGAAGCCCGCTTCCGGGTTTAAAAAGTGCACGAAATGTGGCGGTACTATTTCCGTCACCGACACCCATGACTGGTGTCTAAAATGTTTGGGTCCTGACCATTCCATCATGGATTGTGTGTCCTGTACCATGATGTCTAAAAGGGGTCGGCAGAACCGAGCAGCCAAGCTCAGTACCCTGTTTCCCTCTGATGCAGCTTCGGTGGCATCAACATCTTCCAGGGCTGCTTCTTCCTCCCATGGATCTCAGGTAACCAAACATAAATCTAGCCGGTCCTCGAAGGGCAAATCTCCCTCTAAGCATCGAGATGCCTCCGGGCGTGTCCTCGAGGATTTCGCACCGGCAAAATTACCTCGGTGGGAAGTTCTGGCTTCCAAAGCATCATATATGGGATCACAGGTTGACATCGATGGCTTGGCCTCGACCGATCACCTGTTGCCCTGTTCTGGGGTACCGGTGGCCTCCACCGGTACCGACATCCAGACTCTGGTGGCGTCGATGGATCAGAAAATTCTGTCCATGCAGCGCACCCTAACGGCGTTTATGCAGGCTTCGACGCCTTCGGTACCGCAACAATCTCCGTTGCCGGTACCGACTCCGGCACCGGCATTGTTCCCGGTGCCGGTACCGGTACCGATTGCATCGACATCGGCTTCGGTGTCGACTGCAACGGTACCCTGTCCTATGATGCCCACCGGTACTGAACCGGTACCACTTACTCCCGATGTCGATCCCACTCGGTACGCGTATCGGGCTTTACAGGAGCATCCAGACAGGCGATACTTCGATTCCTCTGAAGACTCTGATGAGTCGGAGGCTTCTGTCGATGCACCGGTACTTCTTCCTCAGGAGTCTGCTTCTCCAAAATGGAGAATGTCTCCTCCAGGAGACTTGTCTTTTCAAGACTTCATCAAGGAAGTGGCTAGGGGCCTCTCCATTACAGTGGCCTCTGAGTCAGAGCCTAGAGCCAAGCAATTAGATATTCTGCAATATCCTAAGGCTCCTAAGGGAGCAGCTACCTTACCTGTTCATGAGATTCTTTATGATCTCATGTTGGGCATGTGGGAGACTCCTCTCACCACCTCTCCACATTCTCGTAGGTTAGACACCATGTACCGTGTCCCTCCCTGTCCTGGTTTTCATAAGACTCAGCTTCCTCACCACTCTATTGTGGTTGAGTCTGCTATGAAGAAAATAAAGAGTGCAAAGAGACACTCATCTAACCCTCCAGGACGTGAATGTAGGACTCTAGATGCTTTTGGCCGAAGGATTTTCCAGGCCAGTATGCTTGCTGCCAGAATCAACTCCTATAGTCTCTATATGGGGATGTTTCTAAAAGAAGTCACAGATCATCTGCAGACTTTAGCTCCTTTTATTTCAGAAGATAAAAGGCAGGAATTTCTCACTTGGCTCAAACATGCCCAAGATGTTTCCAAATTCTCCAACCGTGCAGCCTTTGACTCTTTTGAGTGTGTAAGCAGAGCCACGGCTATTGCCATAGGTGCACGCAGAATTGCTTGGTTACAAGCCTCTGATTTGGAACTCTGGGTCCAAGATGAGTTGGGAAACCTTCCCTGTACAGGTGAAAACCTGTTTGGCAGGGATTGGCAAGCAAAGGCCACTCAGATGGATGCTGAGAACTCTGCTTTGGATCGACTTTCAAAGTCTACTTCTGCTCCTGTTAAGAAAAGATTGTTCAAAAAGACATCTTTTTCTAAAAAGGGAAGATATTATCCTGCTCATGGGCAGACATCTTCTGCAGGTCGTTTTCCTGCAAAGCGTCAGCAACCACCTAAACAGGCCAAGTCAAAGGCTGCCAGGCCTACCACAGCCCAGCAGCCTCAACCTCCTCAGGGCCTTTGACTTGCAACTAGAGAACTTAGCCTTTCTAGCTCTGGAAAAACCAGAGCCCCTCACCATTCCAGGAAGGTTGACTTACTTTGCTCCCAGATGGGAGCAAATCACAGCAGAGCAATGGACCCTCTCCATCATAAAGGAGGGGTACAAGCTTCACTTTTTAAACCTTCCTCCTCACACCATGGTGAAACAGTTCAATTCTCCAACATCTCTCCTCACCCTTCTAGGTCAGGAGATTGCTACCCTTCTTGCCCAAGGGGCAATAGAAGAATTACCTCTTCTTCAACAGGGCTCAGGGTTCTACTCCCCTTATTTTCTTATTCCAAAGAAAACAGGGGGCTACAGACCCGTATTAGATCTCAGAGAATTGAACAAATTTCTATTCAAGGAGAAATTCAAAATGATTTCTCTAGGGGCTCTGCTTCCATACCTTCAGAGTCAGGACTGGCTTTGTTCTCTAGATCTCAAGGATGCGTACACCCATGTCCTCATCCATCCAACACACAGAGGTTTCCTTCGGTTCCTTTTTCAAGGAAAGCACTACCAATACAGGGTGCTTCCTTTCGGTCTGGCCTCTGCACCAAGGGTGTTCACGAAATGCATGGCAGTAGTAGCTGCATTTCTCCGCACTCTAGGAATATTCGTATTCCCATATCTGGACGACTGGCTCATTCAAGCCCCATCCCAGTCAGTGGCCCAGACTTGTCTAACCTGCACAATGGGTATCCTTCAGTATTTGGGACTAGTGATAAACATCCCAAAATCCAATCTCACTCCTACTCTGTCTCTGGAGTTCATAGGGGCCTTGCTGGATACCACAACTGCAAGGGCCTATCTTCCTCTGGCCCGTCGCCTACGTCTGGTGCAGTTAGCCTCCCAGATTCAGTTAAAGTCCCAGTTAACTGCTCGAGAGATGTTACAACGATTAGGCCACATGGCATCCACTGTGCATATGGTTCCATATGCTCGCCTTCACATGAGGGCAGCTCAATGGACTTTGTCTACCCAATGGACTCAGGCATCAGGTTGCCTGTCAGACAAAATAGCAAACTCCAGTCGCCTTCTTTGGTCTCTCCAGTGGTGGAAGTCCTCCCAAAACCTGTTGCTGGGATCCCCTTTTCAGCAACTGCTACCCCAAGCAACTCTCACAACAAATTCTTCTCCAAGGGGTTGGGGAGCTCATCTACAAGATCTCTCCACCTAGGGCATCTGGTCTCCACAGGAGACTTTTCTGCATATCAATCTATTGGAACTCAGAGCAATATTCTTAGCTCTCAGAGTGTTCCATACCCTGCTCAGTTACAGGACAGTTCTCATCCATACGGACAACCAAGTAGCCATGTTCTATGTAAACAAGCAGGGCGGGACTGGCTCTCTGTTGCTTTGCAACAAAGCTTTGCGACTGTGGGCCTTCACCAGAGAGCATCACATCCATCTTCTGGTAGTATATCTTCCAGGCATTCAAAACTCTTGGGCGGACAGACTCAGTCGAGTTATGCTCCCACATGAGTGGTCCCTCCAGATGGACCAGGTAGCCAGGATTTTTCGAATTTGGGGAACCCCGGACATAGACCTCTTTGCAAGTCTGTGGAATGCCAAACTTCCCCGGTTCTGTTCCAGAATTCCGTGTCAGGGAGTTCAGGCCAAGGATGCCTTCCTCCTTCACTGGGGTCAAGACTTCCTTTATGCCTTTCCACCAATTCCCCTAATTCCCAAAACACTATT
Organism: Ichthyophis bannanicus; assembly: GCA_033557465.1. Classification (NCBI taxonomy): domain Eukaryota; kingdom Metazoa; phylum Chordata; class Amphibia; order Gymnophiona; family Ichthyophiidae; genus Ichthyophis; species Ichthyophis bannanicus. The sequence goes on along the minus strand of CM066038.1, from coordinate 19,335,229 downwards.
CAAGCTTCAGAGAGATCGAGGGTCCATGATCCTCGTAGCTCCACATTGGCCACGCCAAGTGTGGTACCCTCTACTTCTGCATCTCTCTCAAGCTCCTTCCCTGGACTTGGGCTCTGCACCAGACCTTCTGTCCCAGGATGGGGGAACATTATGGCACCCAAACCCCCAGTCGCTCCATCTCAGGGCTTGGTTGCTGAGGGCCTAGACCTTCAAGATTTTCATCTCTCTCAGCAGGTCAGAGATGTTATTCATGCCTCTAGAAAGCCTTCTACTAGGCGTTCCTATGCTTTCAAATGGAAAAGATTTACCATTTGGTGTTCAGAGAAGGAATAAGTCTTCACAACCTTCCCACCTCCCCTAGGAGTTGTATCTCTCTATCTATCTTTCCTTTCCTCTCTCTCTCTTTGTCTCAGCTTTAAAACTCGAACTGGAGATAGGCGGTTGGGAAAGGCAGGAAGGCAGCGCGCAGGCGCTGTGGGATGCTCCCAAAAGCTTTCTTACTGGACGCTGGGGAGCATTCCCGCGCAGGCTCAGTCGGTACCGACGATACCCATATGTGAAGACTTATTCCTGCTGTTCCCAGAGATCACCTGTTACAGGTAAGTAACTGTGCTAGCTCTGTGGCAGGACCAAAGGAGCATCCTCTGTCTGTGCCAGCAGACGTGCTTACACCGGAGGCTGCAGCATGCTGACGGGAGGCTCGCCCGGCGGTTTTCTGCTCTGCCTCAGCAGAACTGCACGGGTTGGAGCCCCGTTGAAGAGCTTGTAAGTTTTGTTTTTTCGTTGGGAGAGGCCAACAGGGGCTCAGTATATTTCCGGTGGCCAGGAATAGGGCCGAGACAGGGCCGATATTCCCACGTCGCGTTTGGCACCTTTTACTCGTGCCGGTGGCCATTTTAGGTGCGTGGACGCTGCATGGCAAGGGCTCCGGGCAGTGTTTTTTATAAGGAGCTATTAGCAGAGAAACTCTGCGCTATTGGGTTTGCACGGGGCAGGGTTCCCCTCTGTTGTTAAGGCCTCGTTTTTGCCATCGGAGCCTCGACAGATGCTAGGGGAGCCTGAACTATTATTTTTGTTATAAGAGGGAGTTCCTGTCAAAAAAAAAAAAAAAGAAAAGGTAGGGGCATATAACCTTCGGGGTTTTTCCTACCTAGCCTGGGCTAGCTCGACTTTTATTTAAAAAAAAAAAAAAAAAGGAAGATAAAGAGTCGAAAGAGAACAAGGAGACTCCCTAAAGGGTGAGGGTGTCTAGCGGATGGCGTCCTGCCCCCAGTGCATGCTCTGCGGCACTCGCAGGGGAATGGTTGCGGACTCTGGGAGCTGCAGAGGTTGCGCTACAGTGTCCACGCGCGTAGAGCAGCAGATGGAGGCCAAGGCTGGCCAGGAGCCGCAGCTGGCAACGGCAGGACCTGAAGGTGAAGTATCTTTGGCCACTACCTCGGGGGTTGCCCAGGAGCTTAGCATGAGTCTGCCAGTGGCCATGCCGATTCTGGAGTCCAGTACTCACCTTGGGGACTTTTGTCCCGACTTCGTGTTAATAATGCATCAGGCATTCTGCAGATGGCAGCAGGGGCTGTTACCAGACACCTTGTCACGGACAGCAGCTACTCAGCAGCCGAAGCTGACCGACAGGAGTAGCTCTTCTCCAAGGGCTTCGAAGAGATTGCGGTCTCGCTAGCGGTCCCCCTCAGACATGGAGGGTAATGACACGGATGACGCGGAGCTAGATCTTGAGACAGAGACGGAAGACTTAGAGGGTGAGATTCAGGAACCGGAGGATCAGGCAAAGATCATCCGAGTGTTCCGAAAGGAGGAGCTGTCCGCTCTGATTACGGAATCCCTCCAGACGTTGAACCTGGCGACAGCACCACCGACGGACGAAGAGAATGTGGAGGACCCTATCATCCAAGCGGTGAGGCAACCGCAAGTGGTGTTCCCAGTCCACTGGGTGGTGGACAAGATGAGACAGGACGAGTGGCATCAGCTGGAGTCAGGCCTCAGAGGCATTAGAACGATGAACAGGCTCTATTCTTCAGCAGATAAGGACAAAGAGCGCTTCCGGTCTCCACGCATTGATGCAGCGGTGTTGGCGGTCACCAAGAAGACCACAATTCCGGTGGAAGGTAGCACGGAATTAAAGGATGCGTGGGATAGGAAAGTGGGCGGCCTGTTGAAGCAGTCCTTTGAGGCGGATGCCTTGTCGTTGCAGGCTTATTTCTATGGAGCTTCGGTGGCAAGAGCCTGCCTCAGATGGTCTCAGCGCTTGCGGCAGACCTCTCAGCTGGATCAGAAGAGTGTTGGTGAATTAGATCAGTTGGAGTCAGAAACCGCATATTTGGCGGATGTGCATTATGATTTGATCAGAGCACTAGCTAATAGCATGACTTCCTTGATTGACGCACGCCGATCCCTATGGCTAAGAAATTGGGCGGCCGATGGATCCTCTCAATCGCGTCTCAGTAAGCTTCCGTTTAAGGGTAGGGTTACTGTTCGGGGATGATCTGGACAAGTTGGTTAAGGATTTGGGGGCGTCAAAGGGTGGTAGGCTTCCTGAGGATAAGCCTAAGCCAGGGAAGTCCGCTCCAGCCTATCGGGGTCAGTATTGAGATTTTCGAAGATTCCGTACTTCTGGAAAAGGGAACAACGAGTGAGGTTATCAGATTTGCAGATGAGACAAAACTATTTAAAGTTGTTAAAAACCCAAGAGGATTGTGGAAAATTGCAAGAGGATCTTAATAAATTGGAAGACCGGGCATCAAAATGGCAGATGAAATTTAATGTGGATAAGTGCAAAGTTATGAACCTAGGGAAGAACAACTCATTATGGTTACACAATGAAAGGTTCCACATTAGGAACCACCACCCAGGAAAAAGATTTAGGCGTCATTGTGGATAACATGTTAAAACCCTCGGCCCAGTGTGCGCGGCGGCCAAGAGAGCAAATAGAATGCTAGGTATCATAAGGAAAGGAATGGAAAATAAAACAAAAGATATTATAATGCCTCTATATCGTTCCATGGTGAGACCGCACCCTGAATATTGTGTGCAATTCTGGTTGCCGTATCTTAAAAAGGATATAGCATTATTAGAAAAGGTTCAGAGAAGAGTCACCAAAATGGTAAAGGGGATGGAAGGATACTCCTATGAAAGGCTAAAAAGGTTAGGGCCCTTTAACCTGGAAAAGAGACGGCTGAGGGGAGATATGATAGAAGTCTATAAATGAATGAACAGAGTGGAACGGGTAAACGTAGACCGATTGTTTACATTATCTAAATATAGAAAGACTAGGGAATATGCAATGAAGCTACAGGGTAAACTATTTAAGATTAATAAAAGAAAATATTTTTTCACTCAACGTATAATCAAACTCTGGAATTTGTTACCGGAGGATGTAGTAAAGGCTGTTAGCGTAGCTGGGTTTAAAAGAGGTTTGGACAAGTTCCTGGAGGAAAGGTCCATAAACCATTATTAAGAATGGACCCAGGATATCAATGCTTGACCCAGTACAAGCATTGTGGAACTTGTCTTTTGGGGAAACTGCTAGGTATGTATGACCTAGTTTGGCCACTGTTGGAAATAGGATACTGGGCTTGATGGACCTTGGTCTGACCCAGTATGGCATATGTTATGTTCTTATGTCTAGGCGGTTTCCAGAGAGGTCGTTTTGCTTCAAGAACCAATGGGTTTCGGGGAGCAAGTAGAGGTTTTGCAGGATCTTCCTCCTCGGCCCCTCAGAAGCCACAATGAAAGCTGGCGGGTCCCGTTAGGAAGTCACCCAATCGGCGGGAGGCTTCGGGAGTTTCTTTCTGCCTGGACCCAAATTACGACAGACCAGTGGGTTTTGCAAATTTGCGAGTGGTACGCGCTGGAATTGGCAAGGCTGGTCCGGGATTCCTTTGTGATGTCTCCCTGCAGAGGCCCACAAAAGGCCCTGGCGATTCGCAAAACCCTAGATTGTCTGTTACACATGAGGGCCATCATGCCGGTTCCATTGTCAGATTACGGTATGGGTCGGTACTCAATTTATTTTGTGGTGCCCAAAAAGGACGGATCTTTACGTCCTATTTTAGATCTAAAGGGCGTGAATCGATGCCTGCGGGTGTCGCATTTCCAGATGGAAACCTTGCGATCCGTCATTGTGGCGGTGCGCAAGGGGGAGTATTTGACCTCCCTGGATCTCACGGAAGCGTATCTTACATATCCCAGTCAGAGAGGCCCATCAAAATTTTCTATGGTTCGCCCTTCCATGGGGGCACTATCAGTTCCAAGCCTTACCTTTTGGGCTGGCTACGGCGCTGCGGACCTTCACCAAGATTATGGTGGTGGTGGCAGCGGCGGCACTGCGGAAGGAAGGAATCCTCGTTCACCCCAATCTCGACGACTGGTTGATTCGGGTGAAATCCGAGGCCGAAAGCATTCGAGTGATGGACAAGGTGGTGAAGTTTTTACAGCGTCTCGGCTGGGTGGTCAATCTGGCCAAAAGCCGGCTGGTGCCGTCCCAGGAGCTCGAGTTCCTGGGAGTACGGTTCGACACTCGGCAAGGGGCGGTGTTCCTACCGCATCGTCGGGGGCTAGGCCTGTGCCGGCTGCTATGCAGGTTCAGATCCGCTCCGGCGCCTTCGGCATGGGATTATCTTCTTGTGCTGAGCATGATGGCGGCAACCTTGGAGGTGGTGCCCTGGGCCAGATTCCATATGAGGCCACTGCAGCGAGCGCTCTAAGCCGCTGGTCACATCAGAACGACTCGTTGAACAAGCGTCTTCCCTGTCCTCTGCGGGTCAGGTGGGCTCTGTGGTGGTGGCTGCTGCCCGGAACCCTACAAGCAGGGATGCCCCTGGAGCAGCCAGATTGGATCCCGCTGCTAACGGATGCAAGTCTCGTGGGATGGGGGGGCGCACTGCAGAGATTTGTTTGCGCAAGGTGTGTGGTCTGTCCAACAGCGAGGTTGGTCGATCAGCCGGCTGGTGCTGAGGGCGATGTATCTGGCGCTTCAGTCCTTCGAGTCGGCAGTGACCGGTCGAGCGGTGAGAGTGCTGTCGGACAACTCCGCGATGGTAGCTTAAATCAATCGGCAGGGAGGCACAGGCAGTGTGGCCATGGAAGAAGAGGCAGGGATACTGTTCGCTTGGGTGGAGAAGCGTCTGCCAGCGTTGTCGGCGGCGCACATTGCAGGAAAGGACAATGTGACGGCAGACTTCCTCAGCAGGGTGCAAGTGGATGCTGGGGAATGGGAGTTTCATCCGGAAGTCTTTGCGCTAATAGTTCACAGATGAGCCGCTGATCATGGATCTTATGGTGACCTTTCAGTCCGCAAAGGCGAGTCGCTTCTTCAGCAGAAGGCGAGAAAGGATGTCGGAAGGACTCAACGCCCTGATGCAGCCGTGGCCGGCTTTCGGTCTTCTCTAGGTAGTCCCGCCATGGGCGTTGATAGGCTGAGTGGTGCAGCAGATCGAGGCCCATCGCAGAAGAGTGCTGTTGGTGGCTCCGGACTGGCCAAGACGCCCGTGGTACGCAGATCTCGTTTGCCTACTAGACGGGGAACCTTGGAGGCTGCCAGTCTCGGAGGATCTGCTATGCCAAGGTCCGCTTCGAATGCCTCAAGTGAATCTGTTCTCGCTTACGGTTTGGCCATTGAAAGGGCGAGGCTGAAGAAAAAAGGGTACTCTGGATCGGTAGTCGCTATGTTGTTGTGAGCTAGGAAGAGGTCGACGTCTTTAGCATACGTTCGTGTATGGCGCATTCTTGAGGATTGGTGTTCAAGGCGGCAAGTCCGCTCGGCTACAGCTTCAGTGCCTGTGGTGTTTGAGTTTCCTTCAGGATGGCTTTGACAAAGGATTGGCAGCCAGTTCGTTGAGAGTGCAGCTGGCAGCACTAGCCTGTTATAGGGGCAAGGTCCAGGATGTGCCTTTAGGGTCGCATACGGATGTATTGCGTTTTCTGAAGGCGGTGTTGAGACTGAGGCCCTCTCATCGTATCGTCGTTCCCCCGTGGGATCTCAGTTTGGTCTTGGGAGCGTTAGTGAAGGAACCCTTTGAGCCATTGATTAAAGCAACAGTGGATGATTTGACCTTAAAGACAGTGTTCTTAGTGGCCATATGTTTGGCAAGGCGCATTTCAGAGCTACAGGCGCTGTCTTGCAGGGAACCCTTCCTGTCGTTTTCTAAGGAAAAGGTAGTCTTTCATCCAGTGCCATCTTTTTTGCCGAAAGTCGTCTCTCCGTTTCACCTAAATCAGACTGTGTCGCTTCCGGTCCTTAGCTCAAGGGGGAGACCGCGTCCGACCACAGTTTACGTCTGTTGGACATTAAACGAGTGTTGCGGCGTTATTTGCAAGTTTCCGAACCTTTTCGCAAATCTGATCGGCTTTTCGTGGTGTTCAGAGGGTCTCGCAAGGGTGAAGCGGCAGTAAAAGTGTCCATTTCTAGATGGATTAGAGACGCGATTGCCTCGGCATATCTAATACAGGGTCGTTTGATTCCGGTGGGATTGCGAGTACACTCTACTAGAGCACAGGCGGCCTCTTGGGCGGAACACAGTTTGGTTCCACCAAGGGACATCTGTAGAGTGGCTACGTGGTCGTCTCTCCATACCTTCAGTAAGCATTATCGCCTGGATGTGCTGGCGGCGAATGATGCCTGTTTCGGTTCAGCATGTTTTGCGAGCTGGGTATGAGGGACCCCCCAATGAACACTGCTCTGTTACATCCCAGAGGTGGAGGACTAAACTGTAGAAATGTTAAGGAAATGATAATTACACTTACCTGGTAATTGTAGTTCCTTGAGTGACGACAGTTCAGTCCTCAATCCCGCCGGGGTGGTGGCGTTGGCAGTGGAATTTCATTAGGTAGAACGGTACAGTTATAGGTATGTATGAATTTCGAGGGATTACCTTGGCTTCGTTTCTGCTCTGTTTATTTCTATCTATCTTTTCTGACTTTCATTCCTGAAGGAGTCAGGAGGGAACGGTACGAGACAAAGTTTTGTTCTGTCAGGAAAAAAAAAAAAATTAACTATTCAGCGAGTTACAGGTTATTGAGGTTACAATTTCTTTGTTGGCTACTTATTTGTTGCTCGTTTGAGTACGCTTTGTCAATAGTTCACTGGGGCTGATGGGAGAGACCAGCAGACTACATCCAGTGATGTCATGATTTTGCTGCTTAGGACTGCTACCCAGTGCTGCTTAGGACTGCTACCCAGTGCTGCTTAGGACTGCTACCCGTTGTTAATCCAGACCTTGCTGCCCACCCCCATGGCCCCACATCTCATTGTCCTCCTCTCCCTCATCCTCCCCAACTGCCTCCCCTCCTATCAACACCCTTCCTCCTCTCCCCCTACCCTCCTTACTTCTCCCTCCACTCTTTCCCCCAACCTAGCATCTACCTTCCACACTTCTCCCTCCACTCTCTCCCCTAGCCTAGCATCTGCTTTCGAGCCTCTCCACACCACCCCCCACACCTACCCAGCCCCCCTCTCCACCTTCTTCACTTCTCCCTCCATTCTGCCCCCTACCCTAGCACCTGCTTTTGAGCTTCTCCACACCATCCCCTGCATTCAACCTGCCCCTCTCTCTTTAAGGCAACCTCACCCTCGCTTCCGCCATACTACCTACCTCGCTCTCTAATACTCATTCTCCTTCTCTCTTCAGGTAATATCAACCCTAACCCTGGTTCCCCCCCCCCCCCCCGATTTATCTCCCACTCTAAAGATAGTTCCTCACGTACCCTATCTAATCTCATCCACATCCCACTCCTCCCTCCTTCCACCCTCTCCCAGTCATCCCACAATCACTTACCCATAAATATCAACTCCAACCCTACCCCCAAAAATACTCCCTCACATAACCTACCTGGCACCATCAAATTATCCCTCATTTCCTCCCCCTCCCCTCATATCCCTCTCGGGGAGCACATACACCCAAACATACCAACCCTCACCCTTCTCCATCTAAAGCTCGCTACTACCCTAAAAATAGACCCCCACGCTATTCTAACAAGAAATCCGCACGTAACTTATCCAACCTTAATCCATATCCCTCTCCTCCCCCCCTCCACTCTCCCGTTTACTTGCGCCCTATGGAACGTATGCTCAGTCATTAAAAAAAAAAACTTTTATTCATGATCTTTTTATCTCTAATGCCCTACACCTCCTTACCCTGACTGAGACCTGGCTCCCCCCAGACGACACCACATCCATTGCCTCCCTCTCTGCTATGGGGGCTACCAATTCTCCCATACACCTCGATCTACTGGTCGCGGTGGTGGCATTGGCCTCCTACTCTCTCCCTCTTGCCAATTCCAACCCCTCCTGCCACCCCAATCACACTCCCCCCTCTCCTTCGAAGTCCACTTCATTCGCCTCCTCATACCACTTTTATTTATTTATTTATTTATTTATTTATAGTCTCTTCTATACCGCACTATTCAGCATCAGCGCGGTTTACAATGAACAAAGAATTTACACATTTCCGATGGTACTTTGTGTTTACAGTTGAACAGGCAAAACCACTTCCCCTCTGAGTAGCGGTTATTTATCGCCCACCCGACTACTCCAAATCAACCTTCCTCACCGACTTCGACGCCTGGCTCTCTGCCTTTATGGATCCCTCCTCCCCCACTCTTATTCTTGGCTATTTCAACATTCACGTTGACAACCCCTCCGACCCCCATGCCTCAAAGTTCCTCACTCTTACTGCCTCGTTTGACCTCCAACTTTGCTCCACTGCCCCCACACACCTACACGGCCACTGCCTGGACCTAATATGCTTCTCCAATTCCTCTCCCTCAAACTTCCACAAATCAATCCTTCCCTTATCTGACCATCACCTCTTAACTTTTACTCTTCAGCTCCCGCCATCCCAACCTCGTCCTGTCTCATAATATTGATCCCCTGACTCTCTCCTCCACCATTTCTCCATCTCTTTCCTCCATTTTATCATCCGAGTCCGTCGAGGCATTATCCTCATACAATACTACACTATCCTCAGCCCTTGACACTCTTGCCCCTTCCACCCCACGTCCTGTTAAATGATCTACTCCCCAACCCTGGCTTTCACCCACAATCTGTTACTTACGCATCTGTGCCCGTTCTGCCGAACGAGCCTGGTCCAAATCCCGCTCCCCAGAAAAGCTTCTACACTTCAAATTCATGCTTGGCTCCTTCCATTAGGCCCTAGCACTTGCCAAGCAAAACTACTACATCCATCTGACTAATTCCCTTGCCTCTGATCCTCGCCGTCTCTTTAACACCCTCAATTCTCTCCTCAAGGTCCCCCCACCCCCAATCCCGCCCTCCCTTTCTGCTCAAACCCTAGCCGACTACTTCCACGACAAAATCCTCTAAATTACCCTCCAATTCCCTACCCCCTCATCTACCTCCCCTCCTCCCCATTTCTCCTCCCCCATCCATACTCCCTCTGCCACTCTCTCCTCCTTCCCTTCAATCTCTGGCGAATAAACCACACTCCTCCTTCTTCTTTCCTCCTCCAAACCCACCAGACCCTATCCTCACCCATCTCCTACGTTCCATCTCCCTCACCATTGTCCCCTCCATCCCTCATATCCTCAACCTTTCACTCTCCACTGCAACTGTCCCCGCTGACTTCAAATGCGCTGTTGTCACACCCCTCCTCAAGAAACCCTCACTTGATCCCACATGCCCTTCTAACTATCAACCCATCTTCCTCCTTCCCTTCATATCCAAACTATTAGAACGAGCAGTCTACCGTCGCTGCCTCAACTTCCTCTCCTCCCAGGCCCTCCTATACCCACTTCAATCCAGCTTCCGTCCCCTACATTCCACTGAAACGGCACTCACTAAAGTCACTAACGACCTGTTCCTGGCTAAATCCAAGGGCCTCTACTCTATCCTCATCCTTCTCGACCTTTCTGCTGCCTTTGACACCGTTGACCATGACCTTCTCCTCATCACCCTCTCCTCGCTTGGCTTTAAGGATTCCGTACTATCCTGGGATTGGTCATAAACCTCCCAAAATCCCAACTTGCTCCGTCTCAATCCCTAGAGTACATAGGAGCTTGTCTAGATACCACACAGTCAAGGGCTTTTCTCCTACAACCTCGCTGTCTTCGTATAATGCAGCTAGCTTCTCAAGCAGCGGTGAAGTCCTCCCTAACTGCTCGAGAACTACTACAACTATTGGGACATACGGCTTCCATGATTCTTGTGGTTCCCTACGCTCGCCTTCATATGCGAGCAGCCCAGTGGACCCTATCCACACAGTGGACACAGGCCACAGGACATCTGTCGGACAAGATATCAAACTCACAACGACTAATCTTGTCCCTACAATGGTAGCAATCACTGGAAAATCTTCTAGTGGGGTCTCCTTTCCAGCAACCCCTATTTCAGGCCACCCTGACAGATGCATCACAGGTGGAATGGGGAGCACACCTGCATCATCTCTCTACCCAGGGTACCTGGACTCCACAGGAGGCTTGTCTTCACATAAACCTCCTGGAACTCAGAGCAATCTATCTAGCTTTTCGAGTATTCCATGCCCAGCTCAGCTACAAGACAGTCCTAGTCCAAACGGACAATCAAGTTAGCTATGTTCTACGTGAACAAGCGGGGCGGAACAGGCTCTCTGTCATTATGCAACGAAGCTTTGACTATGGGCCCTCGCCAGAGAGCATCAAATTCACCTTTTCGTGGTATATCTTCCAGGCATTCAAAACCTTTGGGCAGACAAACTCAGCCGAGTACTGCTGCCTCACGAATGATCTCTCCACCTAGACCAGGTGGCCAAGATATTTCAGATCTGGACATAAACCTATTTGCTAGTCCACTGAATGTCAAACTTCCCCGGTTCTGTTCCAGGATTCCAGCTCAAAATTGTCAGGCAAGGGACGCCTTCCTTCTTCCCTGGGGTCACGACTTCCTCTATGCCTTCCCACCCATTCCCCTCATTCCCAAAACACTCTTCAAGCTTCAGAGAGACAGAAGTCGTATGATCCTCATAGCGCCACGGTGGCCACGCCAAACGTGGTATCCCCTGCTTCTACATCTCTCTCAAGCTGCACCTCTGGAGTTAGGCTATGCTCCAGATCTCCTCTCCCAAGAGAACGGGATGCTATGGCACCCGAATCCCCAGTCCCTGCATCTTGGGGCCTGGTTGCTGAAAGCTTAGACCTTCAGGAGCCTAACCTTTCCCAACAGGTAAAGGATATCCTTCCGGCTTCTAGAAAACCTTCCACAAGACACATTTACTCCTTCAAGTGGAAACGTTTTACTATACGGTGTTCACAGAAGGGGTTAAACCCCCTTATGATATCTTTGAAATCGATACTAGAGTATCTACTTCATTTATCAAATTCTGGTCTAAAGACCAATTCAGTAAGAGTCCATCTTAGTGCAATTGCAGCTTCCTATAAGCCTCGAAATGGACAACCAATTTCCTCTCATCCACTCATAACAAGATTTATGAGAGGTCTTCTATTAACAAAGCCTCCCATCAGGCCACCACCGGTGGCATGGGATTTAAACCTAGTTCTCGGGCAGCTCATGAAACCGCCTTTTGAACCTTTAGCCACTACAACCCTAAAGCTTTTGTCCTGGAAAGTCATCTTCCTAATTGCAATCACCTCTGCACATCGCATTAGTGAATTGCAAGCTTTAGTGGCTGATCCTCCTTATAATAGGTTTCAACATGATAACGTTGTTCTTAGAACTCATCCACATTTTATGCCAAAGGTGGTTTCGCCTTTTCATTTAAATCAATCAATTTATCTTCCTGTATGCTTTTCCGAGGCCTCATGCCTCTAATGCAGAAAGGGACCTTCATACTTTGGATTGTAAAAGAGCATTGGCTTTTTACCTACAAAGAACACAGCAACATAGAAAGTCTTCTCAACTTTTTATTGCTTTTAATTCTAGTCATTTGGGACTTCCAGTCTCCAAGAGAACTCTGTCCAAATGGATTGCACAATGCATATCCATTGCTTATGCGAGTAAGAGTCTTCCCCTTCAAGGCCATGTCAAAGCTCATAATGTGAGAGCCATGGCAGCCTCTATGGCTAACCTTCACTCTGTGTCTATTGATGACATTTGTCGAGCAGCCACCTGGGCTGTGGTACACACCTTTACAGCCCACTACTGCTTAGATAAAGCCTCCCGTCGGGATGCCTTCTTTGGCCAAGCTATTCTTCAAAATCTCTTCCAGACCTAATTCAACTCCTACCCACCAACCCTGGTGGGATGCCAGAGATCCATGGGAGGAAGTATGGCCCACCTTACTTGGGTGGCAGCTTCCTGGTGCTATCTCCCTGGCATCTTCAGCTAGAGAGTCCCCATATGTGAAGACTACATTCCTGCTTGTTCCTGGAGATAGCGTAGTTACTCACCTGTAACAGATGATCTCCAGGAACAGCAGGAATTTAGTCTTCACAACCCACCCACCTCCCCTAGGAGTTGTCTCTCTATCTCTCTGTCTCTTTCCTCTCTCCCTCTATCCTTTCACTCAGCTACAAACTTAACTGAAGAGGGACAGTTGGAAAGGCGGGAAGGCAGCGCGCATGTGCTGAGGGAAGCTCCCAAAAGCGTTCCTATTGGACGCTGGTGAGCGTTCCCGTTCAGGCTCCGTCTGTACCGACGATACCCATATGTGAAGACTAAATTCCTGCTGTTCCCGGCGATCACCTGTTACAGGTGAGTAACTATGCTTTGCAGCACATTGGATAAAGATAGCAGAAAAATGTAAATGTAGCCTGTGTACTGCACAGAAAATAGTAAGCATTTCTCCAGGACCAAGCAGGAAGTCAGTCCTCACTTATGGGTGTCATCGACACCGATGAAGCCCCAGCGGAGCATTTCCCCAGCTTTCCATGAAAGCCTTTGGGAATGCTGGCACGCATGCGCGGTTCCCTTCCCGCCTAAAGGTGCCATCTTACCTCAGTCTCTTTTTTTTTCCGTGAAGCCCATCGGACGTGTGTCCTGTTTTCCCGGTTAAAAATAGATTTTTTTTCTAGCGTTGTTCGCTTCTTTTCTTCGGATTCGACGTCTGTTCCCCTCCCGCCGGATCGGTACACCGGTATCGAACCCCCTTTTTATTTTTCGGCTTTTGCCCTTAGTGGCTAGGCGTTCGCGCCTAAACTTTTTTCTTTTTCCCTGGAAGGCCGGTCTTTTGACCTCGCGGGGACCATTTTTTCCCCCATGTCTTCCAGTGGTTTTAAAAAGTGTGATCGGTGTAAAAAGATTGTCTCTCACCGACACACACAACTGCTGCCTGGGCCCGGACCACGATTCTAAAACGTGCGGGCCATGTGGAAAATGTCTTCCAAGGCCCTCCGAAGTCGTCAGCAGCAAAGTGAAAGGCTTTTCTCCGACTCGGCCTCTGCTCGTGCCCGGACCTCGTCTGAGGCTTCGACACCTCGGGATTCCGATCCCGAGAGGCGTCGGAGCTCCTCGGACAGGGGGTCCCCCGAGAGGGAACGTAAGAGGAAGAAGCGGCTCGCAAAGGCGGCGTCGGTGGCGGTCCCTGGACCCTCGAGGTCCAGGTCTAAGACCCCCGACCGTCGTCCCGGGCCCGTGGACCAGGAGAAGCAGACCAAAGTTCCTCATATAGAACCGGAGTCTGCTGGACACGTAAGCCCTGTTGTCCTTGGACTCGCCTCCCCGAGTACCGACGTCGGGCCCGGCGCCGCCGGGGCCCGAGTCGGGGGCTGCTGCGTCACCCGAGCTGAGTCTCAGGTTTGACAGCCTTGGAGAGCAGAATGTCTGCCTTCATGGATCAGCAGCGGGCATTGATGGCCAGCCTGTCTGGCGCATCTGCCCCGACCACCGGGACATCGACTTCCAAGTCGACCCCGGAGACCGAGCCGATACTCGAGTCCCTTGCGGCTCGAGGTCGTCCTCGGTCGAGGTCTCCCTCGACCTCCCGTTCGGGACCGAGGGTCTCGACACCGGTGCCTCCGGCGTTGGGGCGGGTGCCCAGGGGCCCCGCGGCGTCGGACCCCGACTCAACTTCGGACGAGTCTGCATGGGAAACCGAAGATGAGGAGTCTCCTGACACCTTTAAGACTCGGTGTGTCCCTTCGGACTCACCTGAGTCTGAACCCCGGAGTAGATCCCCCTCCGGAGGATACTAGGTTCTCGGCGTTTATCCGGGATGTGGCCGCTGCCCTGGCTATCCCGGCTGACCCCGAGGAAGAGCCTCGAGCCGAGGAGCTCGATGCTCTGCAGTACGACTCTCCTCCAAAGGAGGCCTTTACTGTCCCGGTTCCTCCGATGCTGGAGCGGCTCCTCCGATGCTGGAGCGGCTCCTCTTCCGGATGTGGGAGGCACTGGCCTCGGCGCCGGTTTTGAGCAAGCGAGTGGATTCCATTTATCGACTCCGCAAGAGTCCTGGCTTCCAGAAAGCACAGCTGCCGCACCATTCTATGGTTGTGGAATCGGCCATGCATCGTCTGAAAAGTCAGAAGATGCACTCTGCGGTGCCTCCCGGCAGGGAAGCCCGCAGCCTTGATGGCGTCGGCAGAAAGTGTTTTCAGGGCTCCATGCTTGCTTGCCGTGTCCAGACTTACCAGCTGTACATGGGCATGTATTTACGAGACCTGGCCAAGGAGTTGGCCGGGTTCTCTGCTGGTCTCTCCGGGGAACCCTTGCAGAGTTTTAAGTCCTTGTCTTCGAGGGTACGGGAATGCTCTAAGTTCATGTCCCGCGCCGCCTACGATGGCTTCGAGGCTTCGGCCTGAGTAGTGGCTCGACGCCAGGCGTGGCTTGAGTCATCGGACCTCGAGCCATGGGTTCAGGACAAGTTGGTCAATGTCCCTTGCCGAGGTGAATACCTTTTTGGCAAGCCTGTGGCCGAGAAGGCCGCACAGCTCGAGACTGAGCACCTCACCAGGACAAGGCTGTCCAGGAAGACCTCTGCCCCTTCCCATAAAAAGAAGGGCCCGGGTAAAAAGCCCTTTTACCCGAGGAAGGGCACTGCCTACAGACAGTACCCACACTATCAGGCTGCCCAACCTGCCCCACAGGGTCAGCAAGCCAAGGGCCGGGGTAATGGGCCCCCATAGGCAGACTAACCCCGTAGGCAGGGTGGGGTTTTTTGACTCCTTGAGTACAGCCATACCTCCCTTGCAGACCCAGCCCTGCACAGGAGGCCGCCTAGCCTTGTTCGCCCACCAGTGGCCCCTGATAACTCAGGACAGTTGGGTGCTGGACATAGTCCATCGAGGCTATGCCCTGCATTTTCACCAACTACCTCCGCCACACTTTCCAGGTGAGCCTTCCAGGCCTCCCCTGCATACAGCCCTTCTCCTTCAGGAGCTCAGGGGTCTGTTGCTGGACAAGGCGGTGGAGCCTGTGCCTCCCCACTTCCAAGGTCACGGTTTTTACTCCAGGTATTTCCTGGTGCCAAAAAGAACCGTTGGTCTTCGACCCATTTTGGATCTCAGAAACCTAAACAAGTTTCTTGTAAAAGACAAGTTCAAGATGGTTACTCTTGGAACTCTTCTGCCCTACCTCCAGCAGGGAGATTGGCTATGCTCTTTAGATCTAAAAGATGCTTACACTCACATCCTCATTCATCCAGACCACAGAAAGTACCTCAGGTTCATTGTGGGAGGAAACCACTATCAGTACAGGGTACTGCCGTTTGGGCTGACTTCCGCTCCCAGGGTCTTCACCAAGTGCCTGGCAGTGGTAGCAGCCTACCTGAGAAATCAGGGCATCTTTGTCTTTCCCTATCTGGACGACTGGCTCATCAGAGGCCAGACGTCTCTCGAGGTCCAGCAGGCCACCAACAGAACCATAGACCTGCTCCAAAAGGTGGGCTTTGTCATCAACTTCGCAAAGTCCACTTTGCTCCCCTCCCAGAACTTGGAATTCATAGGGGCAAGGTTGGATTCTCAGCTGGCAAGAGCATTCTTACCAGTGGACCGGGCACAAAGGCTCATGGACCTTGCAAGCAAGTTTCTGCACAGGTCCCTGGTCTCCGCCAGACTCTGTCTCAGGCTTCTAGGCCACATGGCGTCCACTGTTCAGGTGACCCCCAATGCCAGGCTCCATATAAGGCCTGCCCAGTGGTGCCTTCGGACTCAGTGGTCACAGGCCTCAGGCAGCCTCAGAGACAGGATCAGAGTGTCCCACTGTTTTCTGACCTCCCTCAATTGGTGTTTACACCCCCCTCAATCTGCTCATGGGGGTGCCCTTTCAGATACCACCTCATACAGTGATGCTGACCACCGATGCGCCTCTGTTGGGTTGGGGAGCCCACTGCCTAGACAAGTGCACCCAGGGTCTGTGGTCTCCTTGGGAGGCGTCCCAGCAGATCAATCTCCTAGAGCTCAGAGCTATCCGCTTGGCCCTCAAGGCCTTTACAGCTTCCCTGGCCCATCAGTCTGTCTTGATCCAAACAGACAACCAGGTAGCTATGTTCTGTGTGAACAAGCAGGGTGGAACTGGTTCAACACCCCTTTGTCAGGAAGCACAAGTCCTTTGTTCCTTTGCCCTGAGACACAACATGCTCCTCGAGGCAGTCTACCTTCCAGGCCAGGAGAATTTCCTGGCCGACAAATTGAGCAGGATTCTGCAACCACACGAGTGGCAGCTGCATCCTTTAGTGGTTCAAAAGATTTTCTTGGAGTGGGGTCTTCCCTCCATAGACCTGTTTGCCAGTCCTCTCAACAACCAGCTGCCATGGTTTTGCTCCAGGCAACCGCATCCTCTAAGGGTAGCAGCAGATGCTTTTCTGATTCCCTGGACTCAGGGCCTACTCTATGCGTTTCCTCCCACCCCCCCTGGTGTCCCGGACACTGTTCAAAATTCTCCAAGACAGGGCCTCAGTCCTCCTGGTGGCTCCCAGGTGGCCCAGGCAGCCTTGGTTCCCCCTCCTGCTTCAACTGGCGGTGGATCTCCCTCTGCCTCTGGGATTGCAACCCGACCTTCTCTCTCAGAATCAGGGCTCTCTACTGCATCCCAATCTCAAATCCCTCCATCTGATGGCATGGAGGCTGCAAGGGTAGTGTTGGCTCCCTGGGGCCTGCCTAAAGAAGTTGAGGAGGT
The DNA here is from genome assembly GCA_033557465.1 of Ichthyophis bannanicus. Taxonomy (NCBI): domain Eukaryota; kingdom Metazoa; phylum Chordata; class Amphibia; order Gymnophiona; family Ichthyophiidae; genus Ichthyophis; species Ichthyophis bannanicus. The sequence continues at coordinate 19,318,212 of CM066038.1, read as the reverse complement.
TCTCCTAGCTTCTAGGAAACAATCCACAAGAAAAACCTATGCTCTCAAGTGGAAGCGGTTTTCTGTGTGGTGTCAGTCACGTGCAGAGGATCCTTTCTCCTGTGCTGTGTCTGTAGTGCTTCAGTACCTGCTGCACTTGTCCAATCAGGGTCTCAAGTCCAACTCTGTTCGGGTCCACCACTCTGCTTTGGCAGCTCACCACTCCTTAGTAGAGGGCCATTCCTTGTCTGTGCACCCTTTGGTGTCCAGGTTTCTCAGAGGTTTGTTACTGCTCAAACCTCCCATACGTCGTCCTGCTCCTGAGTGGGAGCTGAATGTGGTCTTGCAGCAGCTGACTCGACCATCTTTTGAGCCTATGGCTACTTGCCCTCTACGCTTCCTCTCCTGGAAGACTCTCTTTCTGATAGTCCTTACTTCGGCTAGGAGAGTGAGTGAGCTTCAGGCCTTGGTCTGTGATAGACCTTACACCAGGTTCTATAAAAACAGGGTAGTCCTCAGGACTCACCCTAAGTTCCTTCCTAAGGTTGTCTCCTCTTTCCACCTCAACCAGGAGGTGGTTCTTCCTACTTTCTTCCCTAGGCCTCATGCAAGTCAGGCTGAAACAGTTCTCCATACCTTGGACTGTAGGAGGGCCTTATCCTTCTACCTTGAACGTACGCAAGGTCACAGGAAGGCTTCTCAGCTCTTCCTTTCTTTTGACCCCAATAACTTGGGGAGGCCTGTGTCCAAGCGTACCTTGTCCATCTGGGTGGCTGACTGTATCACCTGGGCTTACAAGGCGGCTGACCTTCCTTTGCAGGGTAGGGTCATGGCCCACCGTGTGAGGGCAATGGCTGCATCAGTGGCTCATCTCCGCTCTGTTCCATTGCAAGACATCTGCAGGGCTGCTACTTGGTCTTCAAGCCAGACTTTTGCAGTCCACTACTGTCTGGAGAGGGAGTCCCGTAGGGACAGTGCTTTTGGCCAAGCAGTACTCAGGAATCTCTTTGAGGTCTAGGCAACTCCTGCCCTCCTGCCCTCTGGTTGGGCTACCTGTGGAAGGTGTGTTCTTGAAAAGCCTTTTCTGTGTTGCTGAGACTAGAGGGAGTTTTTATTTTTATTTATTTTATTTATTTGTGTGCTTTTCTATACCGCCCCTTCCAGAGATCAAGGGCGGTTTACAAGGAACTTAAAACAACAATACAGCAGAACAGTGCAATATTGCATTACATTAAACATTAAGTATTACATAAGAACTATGATACATGGAAAACAGTGTGTAAGCTATTAATAAGAGGAACATAACTATGTTACAAGGAACCAAAAATGGCAAGTTATTTACATGGTTAGTAAGAGTTATTTGCAGTCATAAGTACAATATTGGGAGGATGCTGACTTGAGGGGATATTCAAATGAAGTCTGGATTTAGGTGGGGTAAACTTGTGTTTGGTTAGTTGTATGTTCTTGTGTAGTAAATTTGATTTCAGGTTGTAGGTTGCTATAGTGTTGAGTAAAGAGGTAGGTTTTTAAAGAGGTAGGTTTTTAAAGAGGTAGGTTCTCTTGTTCAGCAGGGTTCCTGGTAGCCCAGATCTGGGGAGTCACCCATAAGTGAGGACTGACTTCCTGCTTGGTCCTGGAGAAAGAGTAGTTACTCACCTGTAACAGGTGTTCTCCAGGAGCAGCAGGAATCAGTCCTCACTACCCTCCCTCCTCCCCTTGGAGTTGCAGTTGTACATAGTTCATTTTTCAATTTTTGTGTGCTGTTCTTAGCTATGTCATTTGACTGAGGTAAGATGGCACCTTTAGGCGGGAAGGGAACTGCGCATGCGTGCCAGCATTCCCAAAGGCTTTCATGGAAAGCTGGGGAAATGCTCCGTTGGGGCTTCATCGGCGTCGATGACACCCATAAGTGAGGACGGATTCCTGCTGCTCCTGGAGAACACCTGTTACAGGTGAGTAACTACTCTTTATCTCCAGGAACAAGCAGGAATGAGTCTTCACATATGGGTACGTCGGTACCGACGGAGTCTGTGCGGGAGCGCTTCCCAGCATCCAATCAGAAAGCCTTTGGAAGCATCCCACCACGCCTGCGTGCTGCCTTCCCAACTGTGTCTCCTCAGTTTTCGTTTTTCCGCGGAGCCGGTAGGACGTTGTCCTGTCACCGCAGAAAATTCTTCTTTTATTTTTTATTTTTCTTGTGGTCGCGGCTGCCTTCCCTGACGCCACCGGTACCGCCGGTGTTTCTTTTTTCCTTTTTAAGGAATATTTTTCCTCCTTAGTGTCTCACGGTTTCTCAGGCCTGTTAGGCCTCTCCATTTTCCTTCATGGAACCGCCAGCCACTCTCCCCAAGAAATGTACAAACTGTAGCGGTACAACCTTATTTTTAGACACTCACAATTGGTGTCTAACCTGCTTGGGTCCTGACCATTTTCCTCCACATCCCTCTGGCAATAGTATTGGGGGAAGAAGTTTTCAACATCGAGTTCCCCTCGACACGCGGTCCCCATCCAACTTCAGGGCACCGACCTTATCTTCTTCTACACAGGATCCGGTAACCCAAAAACAGTCTGTTAAGACTAGCCAGTCCTCGAGTGGCAGTTCTCATGCACAGCATAGAGATGCCTACGGCCTTGCCCTCGAGAATCCACTGGCTTCAAAACCCCGGTGGGAGTCTTCGGCCTCCAAAGCCTGTGTGGGGTTTCAGGTTGTTCCTGAGGTTCACCCCTCACAGAACATACCTGAGCCATGCCCGGTGGTGGCATCCGCTTCGAGCAGTACCGATACCCCGGCATCGCAATGGTGTTGGATGAAACATTCCTCACCAAGGATCGTCGTCTGGCGTCCTCGGTACCTACGGGGCCGGTGGATACGCTCCAGACCGACCTTCCAGTATCGGTACCGGCACCGATACTAGTACCGACGTCGGTACCCTCCAGACGTGCATCGATAGACTCGCTTCCTTCGATGCTGAGTCTGGAATCGATCTCCAGTCTGGAGGACTGGGTACCGACTCGCCTTGGTACCGACACCAGTTGGTACCGAAGGCTCGGTTCCGATAATTCGGATCCGCAACTCTCGATTCCTTCGATACCGTTAGAGTTGCCACTGGCTGGCCTTCATCCACCGGTATCGGATACAGTACCGAAGTCAGTACCGATATCCACATTACCATTGCTGTTGGTGCCTTCCATGCTTCTCTCGTCAGGCTCGCTTCCCTCGATACCGAGTTTGGAATCGATCCCTAGCATGGTCGATGTGCAACCGACTGGCGCTGGTCCCGTCATCCCACAGTACCAACGACCATCCTGTAAGGATTCCATCCAGGATCTTCTATCCCTAAAAGCTTGGATAGATCCCTCGGCGCCAATGCTAGTTCTTCATCAGATCTAGCCTATCCAAGGGAAGTTCCCTCTTTTCAGGTTTTCATCCTAGATATGGCAAAATCCCTTGCCATTTCTATTCCTGGACAAGGTCGTACACAAGGCAATACAGGATCCCTCTATATTCCTGAGAGAGCAAAGGGAAAACATCATGCTACCTTTGCATTATTCCTTGCAGGACCACCTCCTACGAATGTGGGAAGCTCCTTTAAAGGTACCCCCACTTTCCAGAGCAGCTGATCTTCTATATCAGGTGCCCCCCCTTCTCCAGGATTTCAAAAGACTCAACTTCCTCATTCCATTGTTGTAGAATCAGCAATGAGGCGGGTGAAGAGTACTAAAAAGCACTCTTCTTATCCGCCAGGTCGTGAGTCTAAGACTTTAGATGCCTTTGGACGTCAAACTTTCCAGGCATCCATGCTTTCAGCAAGAATTCTCTCATATATTTTTTATATGGGTTTATCTCTTGAGGAGGTCACAAAGAAATTACATCTTTTGACTCCTTTTCTTCAAGAGCCCAAGTGTGCAGACTATTCCTCACTGGTTAGTCATGCTCAGAATATCTATAGGTTTCTTACTCGTGCTTCCCTAGACTCCTTTGAGTCTGTTAGCAGGACTTCTGCTATAGCTATAGGAGCACGACGTAAAGCCTGGCTCCAAGCTTCAGACTTGGACAAATGGGCACAAGTTAGACTGGGAAATACTCCTTGCACTGGAGAAAATCTCTTTAACAAGGAATCTTTATTCCAGGTTGCTCAGTTAACAACTGACTGTCCTGTTTCCAGAGGCTGTTCTACGCCTTCTCCTTTTCCAGTTAGTAGGAAAGGTCCTGCCAAAATTTCTTCCCCTAGGGGAAGAAGATTTTATCCATCTTCTGCCCATCATATAGATGTTCCCAAACAGGGGAAACATCACCCTGGTCTGAAGAATCCACAACCTCAGCAGGGTCAACAAACAGTCGCAGGGTTTCAAATAGATCATCCTTGCCCCTCTTGGTTGGTGGTTAGAGTAGCAGTCTGCTTCTTTTCATTTGCAGTATCTGCACTAAATTTATTCTAACCTTCCTAGATATCTCTTCATGAGACATCTTTTCTTCAACTTTAAGAGTCTTTAGGATGATCATGCCCATACTTAACAGGGTTTTCCTCTTCCTCTTGGAGGAAAGAGAACTAACAACCATTAATGGACAGTTGTTTTCCCTGTACTGGCAGGTATCATCTCACCAGTTAGAAACTTCCTCCATAGTCAGTCTCTTTCAACGCTGTCTTACAAACCAAATGCTATAGTAAGAGGGAGGTAAGAGGGACCCTTTTATACTGGTAAGCTCCTATGGTTCTCTACCTGTTCTACTGGGGGATTCTCCCTTCTGGAGTTGTCTCCCCCCTTGTTACCTTAGGTCAGCCCATCAGACAATAAGAAATCCTACCAGGTCTGTTTCTTTTTCCCAATCTAAAAGAGGGAGAGGAAAGAGAAATGTTCTCTGCTGCCCTGCTTTGTTGCTGCAGATACAGCAATTCTCCAGGACCAAGCAGGAAGTCAGTCCTCACATATGGGTGTCATCGGCGCCAATGAAGCCCCAGCGGAGCATTTCCCCAGCTTTCCATGAAAGCCTTTGGGAATGCTGGCACGCATGCGCGGTTCCGTTCCCGCCTAAAGGTGCCATCTTACCTCAGTCTCTTTTTTTTCCGAGAAGCCCACCGGATGTGTGTCCTGTTCTCCCGGATAAAAGTGATTTTTTTCTTTGGCGATTTTTCGCTATTTTTCTCTGGTTCGACGCCAGTTCCCCTCCCGCCGGGTTCGGTACACCGGTATCGAGCTCGCTTATTTCTTTTTCGTTTTTTGCCATTCGTGGCTGGCGTTCATGCCTCTTTTTTCATTTTTCCCTGGAAGCACTGTTCCCTCTAAGCTGTGCACGTGTGCGCGCGCACACACCTCACCGAGCGAGCGCACATACTTTACAACAGAGCGCACAAAAATTACGTTTCTGATTCTGATAGAAAACAACACAGACGTCTTAAAATTTAAAAGTTCTTATGTATTTACGGTTTTCACAAGTTCTACAATGTTTTCTAGTGCAATCAATGTGGTGTACATACTGTATTCTGATGTGTAGTCAAATTTTAAAGTATATAACTCCGAGTGTCGTTATGTGGAGCACAAAAATTTAACCTTACTTCAAAAGCTGCACAGCTGATATTTTATGCACACACAGCCTAAGGAAAATTAGAGGGAACATTGCCTGGAAGGCCGGTCTTTTGACCTCGCAGGGGCTCTTTTTTCCCCGATGGCTTCCAGTGGTTTCATAAAGTGTGATCGGTGTACGAAACTTATGTCTCTCACCGACTTACACGACTGCTGCCTTCGGTGCCTCGGCCCTGACCACGACCCCAAGTCGTGTGTGCCATGTGGGAAGATGTCTTCCAAGGCACTCAAAAGTCGACAGCATCAGAAGGAAAGCTTTTTCTCAGACTCAGCCTCCGGCCGGGCTCGGACCTCGTCTGAGGCCTCGACATCTCGGGATTCCGATCCCGAGCGCTGTCTAAGCTCCTCGGACAGAGGGGTCCCCCGACCGGGAACGCAAGAGGAAGAAGCGGCTCGTGAGGGCGGCGGCGAAGGAGGTCCCTGGTCCCTCGAGGGCCAGGTCTAAGACCCCCGACCACCATCCCGGGCCCGTGGACCAAGAGAAGCCTGCCAAAGTTCCTCGCGTGGAGCCGGAGTCTGCTGGACACGTAAGCCCCGTAGTCCTCGTGGACTCTCCTCCCAGAGAGCCGACGTCGGGCCCGGCGCTGCCGGGGCCCGAGTCGGTGGCTGCTGCATCTCCCGAGCTGAGTCTCAGGATGACAGCCTTGGAGTGCAGATTGTCTGCCTTCATGGAGCAGCAGCGGGCACTGATGGCCAGCCTGTCTGGTGCATCTGCCCCGACCACCGGGACGTCGACTTCGAAGTCAACCCCGGAGACCGAGCCGATACTCGAGAACCTCATGGCTCGAAGTCGTCCTCGCTCGAGGTCGAGGGAGACCTCCCGTTCGGGACCGAGGGTGTCGACGCCGGTGCCCCCGGCGTCGGGGCGGGTGCCTCAGGGCCCCGCGGGGTCGGACCCTGACTCCTCCTCGGATGAGTCCGCCTGGGAGACGGAGGACGAGGAATCTCCCGATACTTTTAAGACTCGGTGCGTCCCGTCGGACTCACCGCAGTCTGAGCCCCGGAGTAGATCCCCTCCGGAGGACACTAGGTTCTCTGAGTTCGTCCGGGATATGGCCGCTGCCTTGGCTATTCCTGCCGATCCCGAGGAAGAGCCTCAAGCCGAGGAGCTTGATGCTCTACAGTACGACTCTCCACCGAAGGAGGCCTTTGCTGTCCCGGTTCCTCAGATGCTGGAATGGCTCCTCTTCCGGATGTGGGAGGCAGCGGCCTCAGCGCCGGTTCTGAGCAAGCGAGTCGATTCCATCTATCGACTCCGCAAAAGCCCTGGTTTCCAGAAAGCACAGCTACCACACCATTCCATGGTTGTAGAATCGGCCATGCATCGTCTGAAGAGCCAGAAGATGCACTCTGCGGTGCCCCCCGGCAGGGAGGCCCGCAACCTCGATGGCGTCGGTAGAAAGTGCTTCCAGGGGTCTATGCTTGCTTGCCGTGTCCAGTCTTACCAGCTGTACATGGGCATTTACTTGTGAGATCTGGCCAAGGAATTGGCCGGATTCTCTGCTGGTCTCTCCGGAGAACCCTTGCAGAGATTTAAGACCTTGTCCTTGGGGATTCGGGAATGCTCAAAGTTCATTTCGGGTGCCGCCTACGATGGCTTCGAGGCTTCGGCCCGAGTTTATTTATTTATTTATTTTATTTAAACAGGTATTTGTATACCGCTCCTTCCAGCGATCAGAAGCGGGTATGATTACAAGAGAGAGCTGTCAGATCAAGACAGTAAAATTTATATGGTATATACATAGTTGATTCGGGAGGAAAGGATGGTATACAGCAAATTTAAAGGTATATTCATAATTGATGACACACAGGAAAGTATCCATTTCTAGTCTAAGGGGAAAAGGATTACATATATACATTTTTACATGAAATGCTCTCTGGGTCTTTGGATAGATGGTTTCCCTCAAGTGGAATTAGAGCAGGTTGAAATGAGTTTGAAATAGGTGCGTCTTGAGTTTTTTTCTAAATTCCGCTAGATTTTTGCTGGCTCTTAGTGTGGGCGGTAGTTGGTTCCATAGTGTAGGGGTGTGAAGGGTATTGGAGTTAATGGCTCTTCTGCTTCTGTTGGGGGGTTGCAAGGCAATTAGAGTGGAGAGGAAGGATGGAGCAATGCCGTGGATAAGTTTGAATGTGGTTGTCAGTATTTTGTACTTTGAGCGAGCTGTAATTGGGAGCCAGTGCAATTCGATTAGTACTGGTGTGATGTGGTCGGTAAGGTTTTTCCTCATGATGATCCTGGCAGCTACATTCTGTGCCATTTGCAGGATGTTGAGTGTTTTTTTAGGTAGTCCTTGCAGAATAGCATTGCAGTAGTCGAAATGTGGCATGATGAGTGCTTGAGCGACGGACCTGAAATCGTGGGGGTCAATGATGTTCCGTATAGGTTGTAGGACTCTCAGGTTGTGGAAAACTGCCCTGTTTGTTTTGCGGAGGTGTTTTTCCATTTTTAGGTCGCAGTCGAAAGTTACTCCAAGGTATTTTATTTCTTTCTTCGTTTGGTAGGTATTGTTGCATAAGGTTATTGTGGTTGGGGGGTCAAAGTTTGCTTTCCTGGACATATACATCACTTCAGTTTTCTTATGGTTGATGGTCATGCTGCTTTGTTTTAGCCAGTGTTGCATCTCCGTAAGGCATGCTTCAAGGGGGCTGTAGTCCGGGTTGTTAGTGTCAAGTTGTGTGTACAGCATAATATCGTCGGCATATATGTGGTAGTTGATTTTGTGCTGAGTGAAGATTTCGCATAGTGGTTGCATATATACGTTAAAGAGGAGTGCTGAAAGTGCAGAGCCTTGCGGTATACCTTGTGTTTGGGGGAATGCTTCGGCTTTTTCACCATTGAACTGGACCTGTTGCACTCTGTTTGAGATGTATGATGTGAACCATTTTAGGGGGGTTCCTGATATTCCTATTGACTTGATCCTGTCTATAAGGGTTCCATGGTTAACTGTATCGAAGGCAGCTGAGATGTCGATGAATATGAGTATGTACATTTTCTTTTTGTTTTCTAGGCCTTTGAGTAAGTTGTTAAGCAGAACTAGTAATAGGGTTTCAACCCCATGATGTTGCCTAAATCCGTATTGATGGGCATCAAGGGGGGCATTGTCGTTCAGGTGGTCTTGGAGTTGGAGTAGGACTGCCTTTTCTATAATTTTTGTTAGGAATGATACGCTCGATATTGGGCGGTAGGATGCTGGGTCTTCTCTGTTGAGTGTGCTGTTTTTCAGGATCGGTCTTATAATAGATTTTTTTAGTTCGACAGGCATGATTCCTTGTTGCAGTGATAGGTTTACTATGTGGGAGATATATTGGGCTATGTCTTGTTTCACTGCCTTGACCCAGGCTGCTGGGCATGGATCGAGGGGGGATGTGGTGTTTATGCTTGTGATTATGGTAACAATTTGCTGGTTTCCGATTTTGTGGAAATTGTTCCATACCTGGTCATGGGATGAGTGGGACTCAGTGTTGAGTGTGGGTGCAGGTAGCGTATTGCTTGGGCGGAGCGACGGATTTGTAGCTGTTAGTTTGCTCGCGTAGTGGTTTGCCAGGGTTTGAGCCTTGATTTCGTTGTTTTGGTTAATGATTTGACGAGTTCAAATAACTCACGTGGTCTATTGATAGCTTTGTTCAGTATGTTAGTGTGATGCTTTCTCTTTGCAGCGTTGACGTCATCTTTGTATTTTGCAAGAAGAGTCATGTATTTGGATTTGAGTTCAGAGGTTTTGGTTTGCCTCCATTTTCTCTCTGTTCTGCGAAGCTCTCTCTTCGCTCTAGTTAGAGCTTCTGTGTACCAGGGTTCTGAGATGGGCTTGCTTGGCTTTTCTGAGGTTTTTGATGTTGGGTTCGATGTACTTTGTATGCCTGTGTTCCATCTACTTGTTAGTTCATTGAGGTCTGTGTGATCCAGGTTTATATGTGATGCGATGGTTGTTATGAGGTGCTCCTTGTTGAATTTGTTGAACTTTCTGAGAGTGTGTAGTGTTCTTGTGTCTTTTGCGTTTTTGGGTATAGCTGGTAGGTTTATTTTGAAGTCAATTTGGTGGTGGTCGGACCATGGGACTTGGGTTATCTTTATCATAGCTGGTTCTTCAAATGGATGGAGGATGGTGGGTATGAAGACCAGATCCAGGGTATTTCCCCTATCGTGGGTGGCGCCACTTACTATCTGTTGGTAGCCAAGCTGGTCCATGGCTTCAAAGAAAGTGTTCGCGTGGGTTGTGGGAATGGATGCGAAGTTTAAATCTCCCAAAATGATTTGTAATTTCTTGTTTTGGGTGTTGGTGATGTTTTCCAGTGCTGTAGCTAGAGCTTCGTGGTGGGGTGAGGGAGGTCTGTAGATTAGGCAGAAGGATGAGGTCGCATTTTCCACTTTAAGTAAATCAAGGTCTGTGTTTGTGATTGTGGACGTGTTTGTTAGCTTCAGGCTGGTTTTAGCTGCTATGAGGACTCCTCCTCCCCTTTTATTGGATCGTGGGGAGTTGTATAAGTTGTAACTGGGTTTACTTAATTGGTTTATTGTTGCGGAGTCTGTGTCTGTGAGCCATGTTTCCGTTATACAGAGGATATCTGGTTGTTCATCAGTGATGATGTTGTGAATGATGTGCGTTTTGTTCCTTATTGACCTAGCATTGATGAGGATGATGTTACATGTGTCGTATGCTGGGTGGGTAGACCGTGTGTGATTGTCTTGTATTGGTAAGGGTTTGTTTCTTCGGTTGTTCCTTGACATGATTTTAGGATGTTTCTGTGGTTTGTTTTGCTTGGTAGAGTTGCGTCTCTGTGGTAATATGAATGTTGGTTGATTAACAGTGATGGGGGATAAAATGTGTTGGTGTAGTAAGGGTATTGAGGGGGGGTGGTAATAGTAGATTGGGGTATATGTGTGCAGTAGAAAGTAGTGTGGGTTCGGGTTGAGTCTGAGTGGGGAGACCAGTACGCACATGCACAGTATTAGGAGAGTGTAAAGGAGCTCCATTTTTGTGTGGGATACAGTGCAACCAGTTGGATACGTAGGATACAGCGTAATAATTTGGTTATAACAATTAGATACAATGTAATAGATTGGTTAGAACAGTGAGGCTGGGATACAGTTTAACAGATAGGGTTACTTGGTAGCACAGCACAGAGTCGTAGGAAATCGTGTAACAATTTGGCTAGTATAGTGAGCTAGAGTACTTCATGGCAAATTGTTGGCAGTATATAAGACTTGGGGCACCGTGATTCCTACAGTTCTATATCAATGGTGGCAGTGATTCTTACAGTTCTTATGTAAACAGAGAATTTTTTTACGGTTCAATATAAACCTCGGAGGGAGGAGTGGCCTAGTGGTTAGGACAAGGTACTTCAGGCCGGAGGGCCAGGGGTTCAAGTCCCACCTGGGGACAGCAATCTCAGGCCGGAGGGACTGGGATTTCTAGTCCTATAGGTACTCCTTGTGGTCTTGGGCAAGCCACTTAACCCTCCATTGCCCATGTTCCCTGTAAGTATTAGCGTATCTGTGTCATATCCCCTCGTGTTAAATGTATCTCCCAATTGACCGCTTTGACCCAGGGAAAAGCGGGATATAAATACAGCTAAATAAATAAACAGTTCTATGTAAACAGTGATTCTTACAGTTCTTATGTAAACAGAGAATTTTTTTACGGTTCAATATAAACGGTCGCAGTGATTCTTACAGTTCTATTCAAACAGTTCTATGTAAACAGTGATTCTTACAGTTCTTATGTAAACAGCGAATTTTTTTATGGTTCAATATAAACGGTCGCAGTGATTCTTACAGTTCTATTCAAACAGTTCTATGTAAACAGTGATTCTTACAGTTCTTATGTAAACAGCGAATTTTTTTACGGTTCAATATAAACGGTAGCAGTGATTCTTACAGTTCTATTCAAACAGTTCTATGTAAACAGTGATTCTTACAGTTCAATACAAACGGTGAAGGTTACCATGCGGATTATGGTAGACAATGTGCCCCACAGAGGGAAATTAGATAGAGGGTAAAGGGTGGTTGCCATCAAGTAGTGTGACAGTTAAAAAGGTTGTGTTGAGATAATGACTGCTTGGGTGGCTTGCAGGAAAATGTTTTACCTTGGTGGTTGCGTAGACGTTGGTAGCTGGTGTTGGCGAGCTCGACCCTGCCAGGGGAGCTCAAGCCAGGTGTGACTGCAGTGTCCTTCTGGTTCGTATCTCCGGATGATTTTTCCAAGTATGAGGGGTAAGACCTGGGGTTTTTGTGCAGTCGAGGGGAGGTCTGTCTTACACGCCTAATTTCCCCCGCCTAAGGGCCAACGCCAAAGGGCCTTCTGGCGAGGCCCTCAGGCGCGGGCCCGCCCTGTAGGGACGCCGCTTTTATGCGGTGGTGAGAGGTGGCTGTGACGCTCCCACTGCCCCGATTGGGCAGGAGCTCAACGGGGGACAGCCGGGAGGGATGGCAGGCAAAAGCAGCTCCCTCGGGGTAGGGACGCCGCTTTTATGCGGTGGTGAGAGGTGGCTGTGAGGCTCCCACTGCCCCGATTGGGCAGGAGCACTCCCACTGCCCCGATTGGGCAGGAGCTCAACGGGGGACAGCCGGGAGGGATGGCAGGCAAAAGCAGCTCCCTCGGGGTAGGGACGCCGCTTTTATGCGGTGGTGAGAGGTGGCTGTGAGGCTCCCACTGCCCCGATTGGGCAGGAGCTCAACGGGGGACAGCCGGGAGGGATGGCAGGCAAAAGCGGCTCCCTCGGGGTAGGGACGCCGCTTTTATGCGGTGGTGAGAGGTGGTTGTGAGGCTCCCACTGCCCCGATTGGGCAGGAGCTCAACGGGGGACAGCCGGGAGGGATGGCAGGCAAAAGCGGCTCCCTCGGGGTAGGGACGCCGCTTTTATGCGGTGGTGAGAGGTGGCTGTGAGGCTCCCACTGCCCCGATTGGGCAGGAGCTCAACGGGGGACAGCCGGGAGGGATGGCAGGCAAAAGCGGCTCCCTCGGGGTAGGGACGCCGCTTTTATGCGGTGGTGAGAGGTGGCTGTGAGGCTCCCACTGCCCCGATTGCGGCTGCCGGCATTGCGGCTCGACGCCAGGCGTGGCTGCAGTCATCGGACCTCGAGCCATGGGTTCAGGACAAGTTGGTCGATGTCCCCTGCCGAGGTGAGAACCTTTTTGGCAAACCCGTGACCGAGAAGGCCGCTCAGCTCGGGACCGAGCACCTTACCCGGACAAGGCTGTCGAGGAAGACCTCTGCCCCTTCACATAAAAAGAAGGGCTCAGGTAAAAAGTCCTTTTACCCGAGGAAGGACACTGCCTACAAACAGTACCCTCAATATCAGACTGCCCAAGCTGCCCCCCAGGGTCAGCAAGCCAAGGGCCAAGGTAATGGACCCCGTAGGCAAAGGACCCCCAAGCCTTCTGCCCCTGCTTCCACTCAGCAGGGTGGGTTTTCTTGACTCCTTGAGCATAGCCACTCCGTCCCTGCTTTCCCAGCCCTGCACAGGCGGTCGCCTTGTACTCTTTGCCCACCAGTGGCCTCTCATTACCACCGACAGTTGGGTGCTGGACATAGTCCAAAAGGGCTATGCCCTGCATTTTCATCAACTGCCTCTTCCTTACTTCCCAGGGGAGCCCTTGAGGCCTCCCCTACACACAGACCACCTCCTTCAAGAGCTCCAAGGTCTGTTGGTGGACAGGGCGGTGGAGCCTGTGCCTCCCCACTTGCAAGGTCACGGATTCTACTCCAGGTATTTCCTGGTACCCAAAAGGACCGGTGGCCTTCGACCCATTCTGGACCTCAGGAACCTCAACAAGTTCCTAGCGAAAGAAGTTCAAGATGCTTACTCTTTGAACACTTCTGCCCTACCTCCAGCAGGGAGATTGGCTATGCTCCTTAGATCTAAAGGATGCGTACACTCACATCCTCATTCATCCAGACCACAGAAAGTACCTCAGGTTCATTGTGGGAGGAAACCATTATCAGTACAGAGTACTACCTTTCGGCCTGACTTCCGCTCCCAGGGTCTTTACCAAGTGCCTGGCAGTTGTTGCGGCCTACCTGAGGAATCAAGGCATCTTTGTCTTTCCCTATCTGGACAACTGGCTCATCAGGGGTCAGACGTCCCTGGAGGCCAGACAAGCCACCCTCAGAACCATTGCTCTGCTTCAAAACGTGGGCTTTGTCATAAACTTTGCAAAGTCCACTTTGCTCCCCTCCCAGAACTTGGAGTTCATAGGGGCAAGGTTGGATTCTCAACTGGCAAAGGCATTCTTGCCAGACGACAGGGCCCAAAGACTGATGGACGTGGCCAAACAGTTTCTAAACAAGCCCCTGGTCTCCGCCAGACTCTGCCTCAGACTTCTGGGCCACATGGCTTCGACAGTGCATGTGACTCCCAATGCCAGGCTCCATATGAGGCCTGCACAGTGGTGCCTTCGGACTCAGTGGTCTCAGGCCACAGGCCGCCTAAGAGACAGGATAAGGGTGTCCAGACCCCTTTTGGCCTCCCTCAGCTGGTGGCTACATCCACCCAATCTTCTGAAGGGGATGCCCTTCCAAATGCCTGAATACTCGGTGGTCCTCACCACCGACGCCTCTCTGCGGGGCTGGGGTGCTCATTGTCTGGACAAGTGCACTCAAGGCCTCTGGTCTCCCTGGGAGGCAGCCCAACAGATCAATCTCCTGGAACTTCGAGCTATCCGCTTAGCTCTCAAGGCTTTTTCCCCAGCCCTGGCTCACCGCTCAGTCTTGATTCAAACAGACAACCAGGTAGCCATGTTTTATGTGAACAAACAGGGCGGGACTAGGTCAAAGCTCCTTTGTCGGGAGACTCAAGACCTTTGTTCCTTTGCCCTACAGCACAACATGCTTCTCAGGGCGGTGTACCTTCCAGCCCAGGAGAACTGCCTGGCCGACCGGTTGAGCAGGATTCTGCAGCCCCACGAGTGGCAGCTTCATCCCTTGGTTGTTCAGAAGATCTTCCTGCAGTGGGGTCTCCCTTGGATAGATCTCTGCCAGTCCGCTGAACAAGCAAGTGCCCAAGTTCTGCTTCAGGCAACCGCATCCTTTGAGGATAGCACCAGATGCTTTTCTGATGTCCTGGTCTCAGGGCCTCCTGTATGCGTTTCCTCCCACGCCCTTGGTGGCCCGAACTCTTCAAGACTCTTCAGGACAAGGCCTCGGTCCTGCTGGTAGCTCCCAGGTGGCCGAGGCAGCCTTGGTTTCCACTTCTGCTTCAGCTGGCAGTGGATTCCCCACTACCTCTGGGGTTGCAACCCGACCTTCTCTCACAGGAGCAGGGTTCCCTTCTTCACCCCAATCTCAAAGCTCTCAATTTGATGGCCTGGAGGCTGCAAGGGTAGTTTGGGCTCCCTGGGGCCTACCTCAGGAAGTTGAGGAGGTTGTCCTAGCCTCTAGGAAACAGTCCACTAGGAAAACGTATGCCCTCAAATGGAAGAGGTTTTCTGTGTGGTGTCAGCTACGTACAGAGGATCCTTTCTCCTGTACTGTGCCAGTAGTGCTTCAGTACTTACTGCACTTATCAAATCAGGGACTTAAGTCCAATTCTGTTCGGGTCCACCTCTCAGCTCTAGCAGCTCACCACTCACTGGTGGAGGGACATTCTCTGTCAGGTCACCCCTTGGTGTCCCGCTTTCTCAGGGGCTTGCTTTTGCTCAAGCCTCCCATCCGTCCTGCTCCTGAGTGGGAGCTGAATGTGGTCTTGCAGCAACTGACTCGCCCACCCTTTGAGCCGATGGCTACTTGCCCTCTACGCTTCCTTTCCTGGAAGACTCTCTTCCGGATAGCCCTCACCTCGGCTAGGCGAGTGAGTGAACTTCAGGCCCTGGTCTGTGATAGACCTTACACCAGGATTTATAGGAACAGGGTAGTCCTCAGCACTCATCCCAAGTTCCTTCCTAAGGTTGTCTCCTCTTTCCACCTCAATCAGGAGGTGGTTCTTCCAACATTCTTCCCTAGGCCTCATGCTAGCCAGGCTGAAGCAGTCCTGCATACCCTGGACTGTAGGAGGGCCTTATCCTTCTACCTTGACCGTACGCAGGGGCATAGAAGGGCTACTCAGCTCTTCGTCTCCTTTGACCCCAATAAGTTGGGGTTGGCTGTGTCCAAGCGTACCTTGTCCATATGGATGGCTGACTGTATCACCTGGGCTTACAAGGCGTCTGACCTTCCTTTGCAGGGTAGGGTCACGGCCCATCGTGTCAGGGCAATGGCTGCCTCAGTGGCTCATCTCAGCTCTGTGCCCTTGGTAGACATCTGCAGGGCTGCAACTTGGTCTTCAAGCCAGACTTTTGCGGCCCATTACTGTCTGGAGAGGGAGTCCCGTAGGGACAGTGCTTTTGGCCAAGCAGTACTCCGGAATCTCTTTGAGGTTTAGGTAACTCCTGCCCTCTGTTGGGCTACCGGTAGAGGTTGTGTCCTTGGAAAGCCTTTCTTTGCTGCTGTGACTAGAGGGAGTTCTCTTGTTCAGCCTGGTTTCCTGGTAGCCCAGAGCTAGGGAGTCACCCATATGTGAGGACTGACTTCCTGCTTGGTGCTGGAGAAAGAGTAGTTACTCACCTGTAACAGGTGTTCTCCAGGAGCAGCAGGAATCAGTCCTCACAACCCTCCCTCCTCCCCTGGGAGTTGCAGTTGTACATAGTTTAATTTTTTCCATTTTTGTGTGCTGTTCTTAGCTATGTCATTTGACTGAGGTAAGATGGCACCTTTAGGCGGGAAGGGAACCGCGCATGCGTGCCAGCATTCCCAAAGGCTTTCATGGAAAGCTGGGGAAATGCTCCGCTGGGGCTTCATCGTTGCCGATGACACCCATATGAGAGGACTGATTCCTGCTGCTCCTGGAGAACACCTGTTACAGGTGAGTAACTACTCTTTCCTAGTGGTTAAGCCATTGGTTCTGTTTACCACACAACCAGGGATTCTCCTCCACTAGCAATCCTTCTAGCCTCAGTGCTAAGTCCCAAACAGGTTATCAACCTCGTTTGGGAAACCCTCTTATCACAGCCTGGTTGGTTAACTTCTATTCTTCGCCCCCTTGTCCTTGGCAGAATAGTTGGTTACCTGCTGGCTTCCCACAGCCACCTTTTCTTCTAACCAACCTGCAGCATGCACTATGGGCCCTTGCTAGAGAGCATTAGTATCTTGCCTAGCAGATAACCCCAGATGGTTAACAGGGTTCCCCCAGTCATGTTTCCATGACTGGTAGGTATTTCCTTCCCTTACCATCTCATCTTAAATCTCTTTTGAGACATCAGTCTCAGGCCTTTCATTACGTGAAAACCTAAAGCAGGGCCAATTCCCTGGCTTGGCCCATATCTCCTTTGGTCTTCTCGTCAGAGATAATTTTCTTCACTGGCAGTTAGAGAACGCCCAATACCTTTCTTGCCCTCATAGGCAAGTCACTAGGGTATCTTACTCCAGTGGCGTCCTCTATCCATTCTCCATATGGCAATTCTGGAGAAATCTGGTCTTCCTGCCTACAGACTGAAGTTATCCTCTGCCTTTTTCACGTAGGCCATCCTGGTTATTCAAAAGCTCACATTTTAAAAAGAATCCAGACTTTTTCTTGTCAGGGAGACCTCTCCTCCGACTCTGCCAATCATAACCAGGAAAAGAGAATTCTTTGTATATCTGTTCAAGCAGGTATTAATCTTCTTGCTGTTAGATGAATCTTCCTCCTAGGGGGGATCAGCTTCTATAGACCTCTCTCCTTCCACATACCTGGAGATATGTGTCTATAGATATATATATATGGGCAGAAGACACACAGATATATATGTATGTGTATATGTGTATATGTGTGTGTATATGTATATGTGTATGTATGTGTATATGTATGTGTATGTGTATATGTATGTGTATATATATGTGTATATTTGTATATATATTATATGTGTGTATCTATCTATCTATCTATCTATCTAACTCTGTGTGTCTTCTGCCCATACATATCTCCTGTAGATTTATGCATGTATACCCTATATGTGTATATATTCAAATATATATATGTATATATACATAGATATATTTATACATCTACTGAGATATCTTTTTAGATAGATATGTATCCATATACATATCTCTGTTCTGTTAGGTTCATATGTCCTTACATTCCTATATGATCCTGACAGATGGGCACTACCCCTATCAGTGGTATGCCAGCATACTTAGGGGGCTACACTTATAACCACTCCCTGTAGTAATTAACAAAATTTTTCCTACCATATAGGTTAGGTACTCCTGAAGCTCTCCATGTACCTTTCTTCTTTCCTAATTGACCCCATTTAGGAAAGACATTGTGGCGCTTCAGTCAATCTAGAGCTTGGCGCTCCTGAGTCTGTCCTTACTTTCTTATCAGATACAAGGGTCTCCATACCCTTTCCTCCCTACATGGACTGATTCCATTCCCAGTCCAGTTAGATCAGACTCAATTTTCCTGTTGGTCCTAAATTTATACTGTTTTTGGACCTGATCAGCTTAAGCTTTCCTTAATGCTACCTTCTGCGTCTCCGCTGAAGCTCTACCTCTTATACTACCCCAGTCTTTCCCCTGGGGCTATTTCATACCCTGAAGGGTTCTGACCTCCACTGTTTTTCTCTACTTTTACTACCTCTACTTCTCAGTGAGGTACCCCTTCAGCACATCCACTGGCTCTTCTAACAGATCCATATGTACCTCAGTGGACTTGTGCAAGGTCAACAAGGGAGGCTCAGATTACAATATTTTACTACAAAATACCCTCTATACAGGGTCTTTCTCTTTAGAAACCCTGTTCTAACCAGCTGTTCCACAGCTCCTCTTCTGTTTTCAACTCCTACCCTCCATCCCTAGGATGCCTGAGGTCTTAAGCAATAGCATGACTCGTTCTAGACTTGCAACATGCTAGGACTCCCTCTGGGCATCTGAGCTTGGGAGTCCCCATATGTGAAGACTCATTCCTGCTTGTTCCTGGAGATAGCACAGTTACTTACCTGTAACAGGTGATCTCTGGGAACAGCAGGAATAAGTCTTCACAACCCACCCACCTCCCCTAGGAGTTGCATTTTCTCTATCTCTATCTTTCCCTTCCTTGCTCTCTCTCTCTTTGTCTCAGCTTTCAAACTTAACTGAGGAGAGACAGTTGGGAAGGCAGCACGCAGGCGTGGTGGGATGCTTCCAAAGGCTTTCTGATTGGACCCTGGGAAGCGTTCCCGCGCAGACTCCGTCGGTACCGACGTACCCATATGTGAAGACTTATTCCTGCTGTTCCCAGAGATCACCTGTTACATGTAAGTTACTGTGCTTTATTGCTTTTACAAATTGCATTTCTGAATCACCATTTTGGCCAGCCCTTAAACTCTGTCCCTACCCTTGTAAAGCTGCATTTCTCCTTCAGATTCGCCCATGGCAGCGCTGGTGGGCCTGATATTCGAAAGGTATTTACATGGTCTACAGCCCTGTAAACCATTTAAATGCCTCTAACCAGGATGTTCAACGGCAATAACATGGTTAGTGCTTCTGAATATCCCCAATCTTAGCATCGGAGTGTGTCATGGGCGCTCTGGGGAGGAGCGGAGGCCGTGACAGTCGCTAACCAGGCAGTGGCGATATTGCATGGTGCCCAGTTAGCGACCTGTAGCTAAAATTTAGGCGAGGCCACAGGAGCTAACCGGGCAGCATACAATATCATCGCTGCCCAATTAGCTGCTGTGGCAAGCCTGGATATTCTATGCCAGGGCTGCAGATGACCCTGGCATTGAATATCCGGGGTTAAGGGGCAGTGCATAGCTGTTATAATTCAACATTGGGCCTTATAAGTCTATATGCACAGGGTTTAGGCACTGCCAGGCCCATTCCCATTTGGGAAACCATATAGTCTGCTTGACTAATTGTTCAGATTCATGTGCTCATAGCGTTCAAGTGGGAAAACCCATCTAAATACATTTACAGGTTTGCCAGGGATAATGTTGGGGAAGGAGCAATCTCCAGGAACAAGCAGGAATAAGTCTTCACATATGGGTATCGTCGGTACCAACGGAGCCTGCGCGGGAACACTCCCCAGTGTCCAATAGGAAAGCTTTTGGGAGCATCCCACAGCGCATGCGTGCTGCCTTCCTGCCTCTGTACCTCTCTCACTTCACTTCTTCGTTTTCCATGGAGCCGACAGGACACGGTACCCTGTCACCGCAGAAAATCTACCTTTATTTCTTGTTTTTTGTGGTCGCGTCTGCCTTCATTCGACGCCTACCAGTACCGCCGGTTCTCTTCTTCTTTCTTTAAAGAAAACCCTGAAACTTATATTTTTCTTCAGGGATCTTTCCCTGTTTCTGGTGCTAGGCGCCATTTTGGGCACTAGGCCCATTTTTCTTCAAGTATGGAGAAACCAGCTAATGGTTTCAAAAAATGCTTAAAATGTGGCGGTATCATCTCCGTCACCGACACCCATGATTGGTGTCTAAAATGTTTGGGTCCTGAACATTGTCCAACGGAGTGTCTCTCCTGCACGAGGATGACCAAGAGGGACCGGCAGAATAGAGCTGCAAAACTCTGTACCCTTTTTGCCTCCGACACGATGTCAATTGCATCAACGTCTTCCAGGGCTTCATCTTCCTCCCATGGATCTCAGGTAACCAAAAGTAAAACTAGCTGATCCTTGAGGGGAAATTCTCCTTCAAAGTATTGAGATGCCTCTGACTTTTCCCTCGAGGATACTTCACCGGCAAAACAGCCCCGGCGGGAGTCTTCGAGCTCCAAAGCATTAATGGGGTTCCAGGATGTTCCAGAGGCCTCGACCTCTGCGGAACTATTGGTGCCATGCTCTGGGGTCGTGGCCGCATCCACCGGTACCAGCACCCAGGCATCGGCAGGTGTGAAGGATCACAGAATCCTCGCTATCGAACGCTATCTAGCGGCCCTCTTAGCAGCCTTGGTACCGCTAAGACCGCAAAAGACGGTTCCACAGGTATTGGCACCAACAGTACCTCCTTCGACACAACTGCTTCCCCCCATGCCGATGTCCGGTATCGGGGATCAGGAACCGAGACATTTCAGTATTGACTTCGACCGGTACCGATACCATGCGTTACAGGAGCACCTGGTGCTTGAGTCTTCCGATGACTCTGACGTGTCTACCGGTACCAGAGTGAATCTATTAGAAGATCCAACTCCCTTTCCATTTCATCCTGCTAAACCAGTCCAGACAAACGGGTTGTATTCCCCTTCCAGCAGATGTTGGAGACAGAGAAAGACTTCCAGCCCTCTGATTGGTTGAGGACTGGCAGATAGTGGCATACCCCTAGGGGTCCTCTTCAGTATTTCTCTGTCTCCAGCAGATGGAGTGTTTGTCGGGTTCTCTCTCCTTGATTTCTTTTATGTCTTTTCTTCTTTTTGACAGGTTTCTCCTAGTTTGGTAGCCCTGGAAGCTTCACAAGAGGTGTTGCTCTGAGTTTCCCCAGGAGGAATGGTGCAGAGCGCTATACTGCCGTGAGCTCCTGATCTGAGACAGTGCAGCTCCGGCCCCGCATACTGTCAGCTCTAACCAGGAGGGTTAAGAAGCTGTCTGGATTGTGTCTGCCTTTCTGTGGAAGCCCTGAGGATGTGCTGGGTTGGCGCGGATTTGTCCGGACTGTAAGTGACAACTTCTTATTTTTTCAGTGCCGCAGAAGGAACCCAAGCAGTGCGGGGTGTTTTTATAGAGGAGCAGGAGCCGCAGGTTGTTTTGCACCTTTCAGTTCTTTGGCAGTCTCCCTGGGTTGCACGGTTTATCGGGGTTAATTGCTTTATTTTATGTTGTTTTGAAGTTTTTTCCTTTTACTTCAGTTTCGCATGCTTTTACTGCCGGCAGCCATTTTCGCGATCGCGCGGTCGCGTGTCCGGCGGACATTTGCCTGTTCGCGGCGTTTCTGTTCCTTTAGATTACCCCGGTTTTCTGTCTCTCGTGAGGGGCTCTCGAGGGATCTTGCACTTCACTTGGAGTGGTTAAAAAAAAAAAACAACAACCTTCACAGATCAGAGGCCCCGCGATCATGCCTTCCTCGGGGCAACGCTGTCTGGACTGCAACCGAAAGCAGAAAGACTTGGCAGACACTTATTAAAAGAGGGCTGCTACACAGTACCCTGTCCTGTGCTGCTGAGATAAGCTATATTCTTATTTGATTTAAATTATAGCTCTTTGCTGCTGCTAGGCTCTAACTTATTATGAAATCTAAACTACAGCTCTCTGCTGGGTTCCAAATTTAACCAGAAAGCTCTCTTCTGTGTTTTAAATTTAAACTAAAAGTACTTTGCTGATACTAGGCCCTGAGTGACTATTAAATTAAAACTATAAGCTCTCTGCTGGGTATGAAATGTAACCAGAAAGTTCTCTTCTGTGTTTTTAAATTTAAACTTAAACTGCTGCTACTAGGCCCTGACTGATTTAACAAAAAATAGTGGGTTCACAGATTAAATAGCTTTAATAGAAAGAATTCCTTTCAGTAAATTCCCAGAAGTATATACTCACGATTGCAGATCTCTCTCCAGAAGTAACAGTCCCTTTTTCTAGTCCTTCAAGATTCGCAGGATATTCGCCTTTTCAGGAAAGAGGAGTTGGCACCCTTGATAGAGCAGGTGGTTGAGTCGCTACGGCTATCTGATCCGCCTTCTACCGACGCTCCCCTTCCACAGTCTCAAGCGGATCCCATCTTGATGGGCATTCGAAAACCATCTAAGGCCTTCCCCTTTCCTACGGAGTTGCAGCAAATGGTTTCTTGGGAGTGGGACTCGCCCGATTCTCCTCTCCGGGCAGTACGTCATCTCGGTCAGCTATATCTCTGGCTTCCATCGGATATTGACTGTTGGCTGTCTTATCCGAAGGTGGATGCCCTAGTGTCGGGTGTGACTAAGCATACCACTAACCCTGTGGAAGGGGGAGCAGCACTCAAAGATCAGCAGGGCCGCAAGGTGGAAAGTCTGTTAAAGACAGCATTTTCATCCGCCACTATGATGTTGCAAGCGACTGTTTGTGGTGGTTTGGTGGCACGAGCGTTATTGCGCTGGATTCAGCATCTGCCAGATGATCCGGCTATGGGGAGGCTAGAATCCGCCACGGCCTTTTTAGCAGATTCCTTTTATGATTTGTTACGGCTCTCAGCTCGCTCCGTAGCGTCGATAACAGTGGCACAGAAGTGGTTATGGCTGCGACAGTGGGCAGCGGATGTCGCTTCCAAAACACGTCTCTCAAAACTCCCTTTTAAGGGGAGGTTTTTATTTGGGGAGGATCTCGACAAGTTGGTAAAGGATCTTGGTGAGGTTAAACCGCAACGGCTGCCAGAAGATCGTCCGAGGTCGTCTTCTCGGCGTACCTTTCGTTCCTATCCACAGAACTCGCGGCGTTTTTCAAGACCTCAGGACTCTCGTAGGTTCCGATCATACAGGCCTGCTTCCTCTTCTATCCCCTCTAACCGAACTGCGCAGAGGGGGCAGTGCTTTTGCGGAGCTCGGAAGGGTGGGGACTCTTATTCAGCTCCAGGAAGTTTTCAGTGGCCGCCCGTTCCTCCCGCTGACGGGGCGGGCAGCCCACTCGAGATGGTTCCCCCAGTGGGAGGTCGCTTGACCCTTTTTTCTCAGCAGTGGGCTGCAATAACCTCCGATCAGTGGGTCCTCAATATTGTGTCCCGCGAGCCCTCCCTCGACTACTGCCGTCCTATTCCCGACGCCTTCCTTCTCTCCCCGGCAGGAGCTCCCGAAAAAAGGCTTGCCATACAAACGACCTTGCAACGGCTTATTCGGCTCAATGCCATTCGGCCCGTTCCAACTCTAGAAAGGTGTCTAGGCCGTTACTCCATCTATTTTGTGGTGCCCAAGAAAGATGGGTCTTTTCGTCCGATTCTGGATCTCAAGGGTGTCAACCGGAGTCTTCATGTGCCTCACTTCAGAATGGAAACGCTCCGGTCGGTCATTCAGGCGGTTTGCAAGGATGAATTCCTCGCTTTGCTAGATCTTGCAGAAGCTTATTTTCACATTCCCATTCGGGTAGAGCATCAACGCTTTCTTCGATTCGCAGTTCTCGGTCGGCACTTTCAATTTCAAGCAATGCCCTTCGGCTTGGCATCCGCTCCACGCACCTTTTCAAAGGTAATGGTGGTTGTGGCCGCCGCTCTCAGCAGACAAGGAATTTGTGTATATCCCTATCTGGATGATTGGCTCATTCGAGCGGACTCCCTTCCGGAAGCCTACCGCACGGTGGAGAAGGTGGTTTCCTTTCTGGAGAGTTTAGGTTGGGTCATCAATCAAGCCAAGAGTTGTCTTCGGCCGTCCCAGCAAATCGACTTCCTCGGGGCGAGATTCGACACCGAGCAGGGTCGGGTGTTTCTGACAACGGAACGTTTCCTTACGTTGTCAGCTCAGCTTCGCCTGTTCTTGCTTCAGTCCGCTCCTCGGGCTTGGGATTATCTACAGGTTCTAGGTATGATGGCGGCCACTATCAATCTGGTCCCCTGGGCAAGGGCGCATATGAATTCTCTTCAGAGGGCGCTTCTCTCAAGGTGGTCTCCGGTATCAGAAGACTACCATCTCTGTCTCCCGCTCCTTCCGGAGATCAGGTCCGGCCTCTGCTGGTGGCTTTCAGCAGGCAATCTCTTGCAGGGGATCCCCTTAGAGAGCCCGCGCTGGATTCTCCTGACAACAGGTGCCAGTCTCTCCGGGTGGGGGGCTCACTGCCTGTCCCATACAGCGCAAGGTACCTGGACGACTTGCGAGGCGGGCTAGTCTATCAATCAACTAGAAGCTCGAGCTGTTCACCTTGCCCTGCGGGGTTTTCTTCACCTCCTCGAAGGCCGGGCTGTTTGTGTCCTCTCCAACAATGCAACCATGGTGTCCTATATCAATTGCCAAGGGGGCACGAAGTGTCCGGGGGTGACAAGAGAGATGAATCTTCTTTTTCCATGGGCGGAGAAGCACTTACAAGCCATCTCGGCAGAGCATATCGCGGGAGTCAACAATGTGACAGCCAACTTTCTCAGTCGACACACTCTCGATCCCGGGGAATGGAGCTTGTGCCAGAGGCGTTCCAAGACATAGTACGCAGGTGGGGAATGCCTGCAATGGACCTCATGGCCTCAGCAGCGAATGCCAAGGTATCAGCGTTCTTCAGTCGCTGGAGAGAGAGCAGCTCCAGTGGGATAGATGCGTTGGCACAGCCTTGGCCAAGCAGTGTCCTTCTTTACGTCTTTCCACCATGGGCCATGATCGGCAAAGTTCTTCAGCGCATTATGGATCACAAGGGGCCGGTGATTTTGATGGCGCCCAACTGGGCTCGGCAGCCGTGGTACGCCGATCTGGTATGCTTGTCTCACGGGGTGCCTCTGCCGTTAACGGCGTCCTCCTCCCTTCTCCGTCAGGGCCCAGTGTTCATGGAAAACGCCGATCCCTACTTGCTTATGGCTTGGCTCTTGAACGCCGCAAGTTAGTTCGCAAGGGTTACTCGGGCGCGGTGGTGTCTACGCTTCTTCAGGCTTGTAGATCTTCCACGTCCCTGGCATATGCTCGCGTGTGGCGCGTCTTCGAATCCTGGTGTTCGCATTGTGATCTGTCCCCCTGGCATACAGCGGTTCCGGATATCCTAGCTTTTCTGCAGGAGGGGTTAGATAAGGGTTTAGCCCTGGGAACACTGTGGGTGCAGGTGTCTGCCTTAACTTGCTTCCGGGGTCCGGTGTGTGGTTGCTCTCTAGCGTCTCATTCGGACGTGTCTCGGTTTCTCAAGGGAGTCAAGTTTCTGCGTCCGCCCCTACGGACCATGGTTCCTGCTTGGGATCTGTCCTTAGTCTTAAAGACCCTTGTGCTGCGACCGTTTGAGCCTCTTAAGGAGGCTTCTCTTCGAGACTTGACGCTCAAGACTGTATTTTTGGTGGTGATAACTTCGGCTCGCTGGATCTCAGAGTTGCAAGCTCTTTCCTGTCGGGATCCTTATCTGTCTTTTTCGCCTGAGGGTGTCTCCATCAGGGTGGTTCCTTCCGTTTTGCCAAAGGTTCTTACGTCCTTTCACCTCAATCAGCCCCTTTTTCTACCGGCATTTTCAAAGGCTCAGTGTGCGGGCCGGCATAAGGATCTTAGAGCCTTAGACCTCAAGAGAGTTCTCTGTCGTTATCTGAAGGTCACCAATTATTTTCGCGTATCGGATCATCTCTTTGTCCTATTTGCAGGTCCTCGAAAGGGCCTTGCGGCTTCTAAGTCCACCATTGCCAGATGGCTCCGTCTGGCCATCGAATCAGCTTATATTGTTCAGGCTAGACCGGTGCCTAGAGGTATCTGAGCGCACTCCACTCGGGCTCAAACGGCTTCTTGGGCGGAGTGTTCGCAGGTTGCTCCCATTGTTATTTGCCACGCGCGACCTGGGCGGCGTCGTCCACTTTTGTGCGGCATTACCGTCTGGATGTCCAGGCACGTGAGGACAGTCAGTTTGGAGCTGGGGTGCTGTCTGCAGCTCTGTCTTCCCACCCAGCAGGTCATTAGCTTGGGTACTTCCCGTTTGTCTGGACTGGTCTAGCAGGATGAAATGGAAGGTGAAATTTTCCTTACCGTTAATTTCCTTTCCTCGAACCCTGCTAGACCAGTCCAGTTCCCACCCGTTTGTCATTTGCAGTTTGCTGGGCCCACGGGCCGGCTGTCCTCTGGACTTTCACAGAAAGAGCACCATGCAGAGATGTCCAGGTGACGTTTGGTTCGAGAGGTTTCTTGGTGTATATAGTTGGTCTTAGGTTGGGGCCCAGTTGGCCATGGATATGGTTGTTCTTTAAGTTACCTTCGTTAGCTATGCGAGTTCTACTGAAGAGGACCCCTAGGGGTATGCCACTATCTGCCAGTCCTCAACCAATCAGAGGGCTGGAAGTCTTTCTCTGTCTCCAACATCTGCTGGAAGGGAACACAACCTGTTTGTCTGGACTGGTCTAGCAGGATTCCAGGAAAGGAAATTAACGGTAAGAAAAATTTCACCCTCCTCAACGCAGGATGTCTCCTCCAGAGGATATGTCCTTCCAGGACTTCAGACGTGATTTAGCAAAAGGGTCTTGCAATCACTGTGATTCCAGAAAAAGAACCTAGGGCAGAATAATTAAGAATTCTTGGCTCCCAAGGAAGCAGCTATGCTTCCCATTCACAAGATCTTACATGATCTGATGTTGAGAATGTGGGAAACTCCTTTAATGATATCTTCACATTCCCAACGCCTTGACACTATGTACAGAGTGCCAAGTTGGTTTTCAAAAAATTCAATTACCACACCATTCAATGGTAGTGGAATCGGCCATGCGAAGAATCAAGAGTGCAAAAACACACTCTTCTAATCCTCCAGGCCGTGAATCCAGGACACTCGATGCCTTTGGCCGTCAATGTTTTCAATTCTTCATGCTGGGAGCCAGGATCAGTCCCTACATTTTGTATATGGGAGTGTTCCTGGAAGAAGTCACAAAAGACTTAGAGCTCATTAGTCCTTATGTCTCAGAGGAAAAAAGAGCAGACTACCTTATTCTGGTCAAACATGCCCAGAATGTCTCTAAATTCATAAACCGTGTTACCTTTGATTGTTTTGAATATTTTAGCAGAACCTCTGCTATATCCATAGGAGCACGTCGTATTGCTTGGCTTCAAGCATCAGACTTAGAACAGTGGGTGCAAGAAAAGTTGGGTAACATTCCTTGCACAGGAGAAAATCTCTTTGGCAAGGACTGGCAGGATAAGGCTAATCAGCTTGAATCTGACAATACTATTTTGAACAGATTGTCAAAGGCTACATCCAACCCAGCAAAAAAGAAAATATTCAACAAACCTTTTTTCAGTAAGAAAAAGTCTTACCAATCTTACACCCATCAATCTCACTGTCCACTTCATGTTTCCCAAAAGGGACAACAACAGACAGAAAGCAGAGGAAGCCACAAGCTCAAAAAGCTCAACTATCTCAACAGACCCAGCCCCCTCAGGGTCTTTGACCTCCACCTAGAGAACTTAGTCATTCTGCCCCTAAAAGGTCCAGAACCCTTGACCATCCCAGGCAGACTATGCCATTTTGCCAAAAGATGGCAACAAATAACATCCAACTCTGTCCAATGTAAGATTGGGATACAAGCTTCATTTCCTCAACTTGCCCCCACCTACAATTCTAAAACAGTTCAATTCTCAGGGCCCTGCCACTGACCTCTTGTGGCAGGAGGTCACATCACTTCTAGCTCAAGGAGCAATCGAAGTGCCCATACCCCAACAGGGGACAGGGTTCTACTCCCCCTATTTTCTTATTCCAAAGAAGACAGGGGGACACAGGCCTATACTAGACCTCAGAGAATTAAACAAGTATTTGTTCCGAGAAAAGTTCGATCTCCCTCGGAACACTTTTACCATACCTTCAAGTCAGGATTGGCTATGTTCTGTAGATCTAAGAGATGCGTACACGCATATTCTCATCCACTCAGATCACAGGAAGTTCCTTTGATTCCTGATTCAAGGAACACACTTCCAATACAGAGTTCTTCCTTTCGGACTAGCTTTTGCTCCAAGAGTCTTCACAAAATGCATGGCAGTGGTAGCAGCATTTATGAGGACTCTGGGAATATTCGTCTTCCCTTACTTAGACGATTGGCTCATTCGAGCATCGACAGCTGCAGAGGCCAGCCTCCATCTCTCTCGAGCAATGGGAATTCTTCAATACTTGGGACTAGTCATAAACTTCCCAAAATCTCATCTCACCCCCTCTCAATCCCTAGAGTTCATAGGGGCTCGTCTAGACACACGACAGTCAAAGGCTTTCCTGCCACAGCCACGCTGTCTACGTATAATACATCTAGCATCTCAAGCATCTAAGAAGGTATTCCTTACGGCTCGGGAGATGCTTCAACTGCTGGGACACATGGCATCCACTGTCCATGTGGTTCCCTATGCTCGCCTCCACATGCGAGCAGCCCAGTGGATCCTTTCCTCTCAGTGGTCACAAGCCACGGGTCAACTGAAGACAAAATCAGAACTACCACATGTCTGATTTCGTCCCTGCAATGGTGGCAATCTCTGGAAAACCTCCTTGTAGGCTCTCCTTTCCAGCAGCCTCTATACCAAACTACCATGATGACAGATGCTTCCAAGATGGGTTGGGGGGCCCACTTTGCCCGATCTCTCCACTCAGCGTTTTTGGACCTCACAGGAGGTGTCCCTTCAAATAAACCTCCTAGAGCTAAGAGCCATTTTCAAGGCTATTCAAGTCTTTCAGGGCCATCTCAGCAACAAGACAGTTCTGGTCCAAACCGACAATCAGGTAGCTATGTTCTATGTGAACAAGCAAGGCGGAACAGGCTCTCCGTTGCTATGCAACAAAGCTTTGCGACTATGGGCCCTTGCCAGAGAGTTAAAAATTCACCTGTTTGCGGTATACTCAGTCGAATACTGCTGCCACATGAGTGGTCCCTCCACTCAGACCAGCTTGCTCGAGTGTTTTGAATCTGGGGAACACCAGATATAGACCTCTTTGCAAATCCGCAATATGCCAAACTTCCCCGATTCTGTTCCAGAATTCCGGCTCGAGATGCATTCCTAATTCACTGGGGACAGGCCTTCCTCTATGCCTTCCCACCCATTCTCCTCATTCCCAAGACTTCATTCAAACTTCAGAGAGGCAGAGGTCGTATGATACTCATAGCTCCACGTTGGCCACGGCAAGCGTGGTACCCCCTTCTTCTTCGTCTCTCTCAAACCACTCCTCTGGAGTTGAGGAATGCTCTGGATCTCCTGTCACAGGAGGACGGATCCCTACTGCATCCCAATCCCCAGGCCCTACATCTCAGGGCCTGGTTACTGAAAGCCTAGATTTCCAGGATATCAGTTTTTCTCAACAAGTGAAGGATAATCCTCCTGGTTTCCAGAAAACCTTCCACAAGACGTTCTTACGCTTTTAAGTAGAAAAGGTTCTCTGTCTGGTGTTCACAAAAGGGACTTAACCCCCTTTTAGTACCTGTAGAGTTCCTACTAGAGTATCTTCTACAATTATCAACATCTGGCCTAAAGACCAATTCAGTGAGGGTCCATCTCAGTGTTATTGCTGCTTTTCATAAACCTTTCGATGGACAACCTATTTCCTCTCATCCACTTATATTAAGATTTATGAGAGGCCTACTGTTAACAAAACCTCCAATTAAACCACCACCAGTGGCATGGGATCTAAATCTTGTTCTTGGTCAGCTTATGAAACAGCCTTTTGAACCTTTAGCCACTTCAGATCTAAAGTTTCTTTCATGGAAAGTTATTTTCCTAATTGCCATCACTTCTGCAAGACGCTTTAGTAGCTGACCCTCCTTATACAAGGTTTCACCATGATAAAGTAGTCCTCAGGACTCATCCTCACTTTCTGCCAAAGGTGGTTTTGCCTTTTCATTTAAACCAGTCGGTTTATCTTCCTATTTTCTTTTCTAGGCCACACGCCTCTAGTGCAGAAAGGAATCTTCACACTTTGGATTGTAAAAGAGCCTTAGCCTTTTATCTCCAAAGAACTAAGCCACATAGAAAATCTTCTCAGCTTTTTGTGGCTTTTGACTCTAGTCATCTGGGACTTCCAGTTTTTAAAAGAACTCTGTCAAATTGGATTGCAGATTGCATTTCCTATACATATCAGAGTAAGAGACTTTCTCTCGAGGGGCCATGTCACGACTCACAATGTGAGAGCAATGGCAGTCTCAACGGCTAACCTTCGTTCTGTCTCTATTGATGACATCTGCAAAGCAGCCACTTGGGCTTCGGTACACACCTTCACAGCCCTCTATTGCTTAGACAAGGACTCCCGCGGGATGCCTCGTTTGGACAGGCTGTTCGCCAACATCTCTTCCATACTTAATTCAACTCCTCCCCACCATCCACAGTTTGGATGCCAAAGGTCCATGGGAGGAAGCATGACCCAACTCACTTGGGTTTGCAGCTTGCTGGGGTCACCCCTTAGCATCTTCTAGCTGGGGATTCCCCATTTGTGAAGACTACATTCCTGCTTGTTCCTGGAGATAGCGTAGTTACTCACCTGTAACAGATGATCTCCGGTAACAGCAAGAATTTAGTCTTCACAACCCACCCACCTCCCCTGGGAGTTCTCTATCTTTCTCTACTTCTCTCCTTTGGTCTCAGCTATAAACTCAACTGAAGTGAGAGGGATACAGAGGCGGGAAGGCAGCACGCATGCGTTATGGGATGCTCCCAAAAGCTTTCCTATTGGATGCTGGGGAGCGTTCCTGTGTGGGCTCCGTCGGTACCAACGATACCCATATGTGAAGACTAAATTCCTGCTGTTCCTGGAGATCACCTGTTAAAGGTGAATAACCACGCTTTAATGTAGCCTTACAGCTTCTAAGAACATAAGATATGCCATTCTGGGTCAGACCAAGATCCATCACGCCCAGTATCTTGTTTCCAACAATGACCAATCTAGGTCACAAGTACCTAGTAGTTTTCCCAAAAGACACAGGTTCCACAATGCTTATATTGGGACAAGCAGTAGATATCCTGGGTCCCCTTTAGGTTTATCACCTTTCCTCCAGGAACTTGTCCAAACCCTTTTTTTTTTAAAACCCGGCTACACGAACAGCTTTTACTATATTCTCCGGTAACGAATTCCAGAGTTTGATTACTCGTTGAGTGAAAAAATATTTTCTCTTATTAGTCTTATATGGGTTACACTGTAGCTAGTCTTTCTATATTTTGATGGCGTAAACAATAAATCTACGTTTACCCATTCCACTCCAGTCATAAATTCTACTGACTGTTAGGAAAGCATTTAAAGGGGGAGGGGTTAACCCACTCGTCTGCAGAAGGTGCTGTATGAGCAGGGTATGTTAGGTCATGGTGTGGAGCTGCTGGAAAGATCAGGGGGTGAGCGCTGTGGTATAGGTGAGACAATAAGATTGCAGACTATAATGTGCCCTGGAGACTGGATTATTTCTAATATTGTATATATTGTACACAACATTTTCAAAAAACACAACATACACTATCACCTCTACGCGGATGACATCATGCTGTATCATCCAGTAGACATAACCAACCCCATCTGCCCTCAAATCCAAGAATGCTTGATTGACTTAGCCACCTGGCTCAACTTACACAACTTAAAAATCAACATGAAGAAAACGGACGTTTTATTCATCACCCGGAATCAAAACTTCAACCCCCCCCCCCCCCTCAAAACTACTCCTATGCAATTCAGAGCTGGAAGTTAAAGAAATCAAATACCTAGGAATCATCCTAGATCAATCCATTTCCATGGTCCCCCACATTAAAGCCACCACAAAAACCATATACCTCAAACTAAAAATGTTACAGCATCTCCGTCCCTTACTAGACAGCCAAGACTTTAGATCAGTCCTTCAAGCACTGATAACACCCCACCTTGACTATTGCAACAGTATTCTGTATGGCCTACCCAAAAACACCATCCATCAACTCCAATTAGCTCAAAACCTAGCCGCACGCTTTATACACAAGGCTAACTACTCCGACCACATCATGCCGCTCCTCCACTCCCTCCACTGGCTGCCCCTTCCAGTGAGGGACAAATTCAAATACCTCATAATTGCCTTCAAATTGTATAATAACATTTCCCCATCCTTCCTCTGCTCCCTCCTTAGCCCACTCAAAAACTCAAGAACCAGGAGAACCTGCTCCCAAAATACACTAATAATCCCCACCCACATCTGCAATGCCAACAAAACTGTCAGCAATAGAGCCTTCTCTTATGTAGTCCCTTCCATTTGGAATGCATTACCAGACAACCTCAGAGCCATCAAAGACCTCCAAACTTTCCGGAAAGAGCTCAAAACCAACTTATTTGTTGAGTACTATGGTTCCTCCACCAATAACAATCTCCCGCAAACCTCCCAGCCCCCTTAATAGCCCTTGCTTCCCCATCCCCTCCCTTTCACGCACCTTCACATATGCTATACATCTCCATATTGTACATAGTACAGCTTAACAATTTGCATAACCATCTCGCTTTGTTCTGTAAATAAGTTTTTCAAAGTTATAATTTAAATTTCCAGTTTTGTTCTCTGTAAACCGCCACTGATCTCTGGAAGTGGCGGTATATAAGTTCTAGTAAATAAATTAAAATACATAAATAAATAAAATGTGACCTTTTTCTCCCTCGGAATAGCTTAGGACTGCTGCACTGAGACAGATAACACTGGCTGTGCTGAAACTGCATGGAGGGAGTCACTAAGCCCCTCTGCCCCTCTCCCAGGGAAGAGGGATAGGTATGAGACTTGCTGCCGGTTCTTGTGGCTTGCAAACAGGTCTGGTTCTGAGGCTAATCAAAATGTGCAAATAAACTTTATTCTTTAGACTATCTGTATGTAAATACGTTTATGTTTATGTAATTTCTTGATATACCGCCCAAGCTGAAGGGCATCAGAGTGGTTTACAATCGCTACAAGCAGGTACTGGATACATTCCCTTCTCCCCAAAGGGCTCACAATCTATACGTTTGCTGAATATTCATCCTATAAGCTAGGCCTGTTTGTAGCCCTTGCACAAAAGAAGTCATCCTCAACCTAATCCTTTGGGATTCCCCAGCCATTTGAGTTTTTGGGAGATGTACAATGAATGTGCATGGGAGAGGTTTGAATGCATAGCCTCCATCGTATGTGAATATTCCATGCATATTCAGTTATGGATCTCCTTAAAACCCCAACTGATTGGGGAATCCCCAAGGGCCACAGTGAGGACTCCTGCAGTAAAGCCAAAACATGTAGCTAATATATATAACAGTGTTCTTCTCTGTAAGGCCTGGAAGTTAGTGGCAGCTCCGCATCCACCTCCCTGCTCTTGCCTGATGCACATTCTCTTCAGTCTTCTTGGAAGCTGCCTCTGGAACAGCTGTTCTCCAGGAACAAGCAGGAAGTCAGTTCTCACATATGGTGTGACATCGGCGGCAACGGGACCCCCATGCGGAGCAAATCCCCAGCTTTCTAAGAAGCAACACAAGCACTGGCAAGTTAAATGCAAAGCATTGATAAGGCAGGCAAAGCGGGAATTTGAGAAGAAACTTGCTACGGAAGCAAAAACACAAAATAAAGACTTTTTCAAGTACATTCGTAGCAAAAGGCCTGTGAGAGAGTCAATTGGACCGTTAGATGATAGAGGGGTAAAAGGGGCAGTAAGAGGAGACAAGGCTATAGCAGAGAGACTGAATGAATTCTTTGCTTCGGTCTTTACTGAGGAAGATGTAGGGATGTTACCCATGACTGAAGTGGTATTTAAAGGAGATACTGCAGAGGAATTGAGAGAAATATCACTACACCGGGAAGATATATTACAACTATTTGATAAACTGAATAGTAGCAAATCACCTGGACCGGATGGTATACATCCCAGAGTGTTGAAAGAACTGAAATATGAGATTGCAGACCTGCTATTGGTAATCTGTGAACTTTCATTAAAATCATCTGTAATACCTGAAGATTGGAGGGTCGCCAACGTAACACCAATTTTTAAAAAAGGTTCCAGGGGTGACCCGGGAAATTACAGACCGGTGAGCCTGACGTCAGTACCAGGGAAAATGGTAGAAACCATCATAAAGAACAAAATTACACAACATGTAGATAGTCATGGCCTAATGGGAGACAGCCAACATGGCTTTAGACAAGGAAGATCTTGTCTTACTAATCTGTTATGTTTTTTTGAAGGAGTGAATAAACAGGTAGACAAAGGTGAGTCGGTTGATATAGTGTATCTGGACTTCCAGAAAGCTTTTGACAAGGTCCCCCATCAGAGACTTTTGGCAAAGCTAAAAAGTCATGGGATAGGAGGCAGTGTACTATTGTGGATCGGGAACTGGTTAAAAGATAGAAAGCAGAGGGTAGGGCTAAATGGCCAATATTCCCAATGGAAAAAAGTGAATAGTGGAGTACCCCAGGGATCTGTACTGGGTCCGCTGCTTTTTGACATATTCATAAATGACCTGGAAAAGGGAATAACTAGTGAGGTTATCAAATTTGCAGATGACACAAAACTGTTTAAAGTTGTTAAAACCCAAGAGGATTGTGGAAAACTGCAGGAGGATCTGGATAAATTGGAAGACTGGGCATCCAAATGGCAGATGAAATTTAATGTGGACAAATGCAAAGTTTTGCACCTAGGAAAGAACAACCCACACTATAGTTACACGATGCAAGGCTCCACATTAGAAACCACCACCCAGGAAAAGGACTTAGGAGTCATCGTGGATAACATGTTAAAACCCTCCGCCCAGTGTGCAGCGGCGGCCAAGAAAGCAAATAGAATGCTAGGTATCATAAAGAAAGGGATGGAGAATAAAACAAAGGATATTATAATGCCTCTGTATCGCTCCATGGTACGACCGCACCTTGAATATTGTGTGCAATTCTGGTCGCCGTATCTTAAAAAGGACATAGCGTTATTAGAAAAAGTACAGAGAAGAGCCACCAAATTGGTGAAGGGGATGGAAGGCTACTCCTATGAAGAGAGGCTAAAAAGGTTAGGGCTCTTTAGCCTGGAAAAGAGACGGCTGAGGGGAGATATGATAGAGTTCTATAAATTAATGAATGGAGTGGAACGGATAAACGTGGATCAATTGTTTACGCTATCAGAATATAGAAAGACTAGGGGACATGTAATGAAGCTACAGGGTAAACTATTTAAGACAAATAAGAGAAAATATTTTTTCACTCAACGTGTAATCAAACTCTGGAATCTGTTACCGAAGGATGTAGTAAGGGCTGTTAGTATAGCTGGGTTTAAAAAAGGTTTGGACAAGTTCCTGGAGGAAAGGTCCATAAACCACTATTAAAAAGGGACCCAGGATATCAATGCTTGACCCAGTACAAGCATTATGGAACCTGTGTCTTTTGGGGATATTGCTAGGTACGTAGGACCTAGATTGGCCACTGTTGGAAACAGGATACTGGGCTTGATGGACCTCGGTCTGACCCAGTATGGCATGTCTTATGTTCTTATAATTGCATCGCGCATTGTCAGACGGCTGTCTGGGTGAGAATGTTCACAGTCTTGGCAAGTGCATATGTCAATATGATTTGCAAGGGATTGTGGGCAATGCAGTCCATTCACACCCGACACAGCTGCTCACAATAATTTAGTTGTGTTCAAGTGTAAAGCCAATAAGATATTTATTTATGGGGTTATTTCTCCCAACACAGATATGCTTGGTAGCACATAAATCAGGTTACTTGCTTTCAGTGTTAAACTTGGAAAAACAAAATCAGGAAACAACATTTGAACTTGTCAGGCAATCAAAGCAAAAGAAATAAGACCTGGTTGGCAACAAACTGGTCTTTTCTGTAGGCTTTAGCTAATATTCTCTTAGCAATGAATCAAACAACAAACAAAAGCCACAAAGAAAGGAAAAGAAACTGTTCTTTTCAGGTTAACTTCTTATATCTTCCCACATAGATTCAGAAGTGATTCTCTCAGAGCTCACAACCAATTAGGTAAGGCTCAATTGCTAGCAGTTACTCAGCTGAAACCCCTTAGCTGGCTTGCTTTCTACTGCGTAGCTAAAAATCCTACTCAGGAGCTTTTCTGAGTAGATTAAAGAACAAGTTTGTATTTCTTTGTGATGGTTGCTGTACTTTATAACAGAAAATCACCAAAGGAGTTTAGACAGAGAGCAGTCCATGTAAACACATTCTTCATCTGCTATCATTCCCCCTTCTTCAACAAGCATGGGCTCAATATCATGGATTGGCACAGATGAATCTCCCAATGGAGCACTTTCAGGAGAATACTTGTTTCCCTGCTGTCTTTCAAGGTTATAGCTAGGGCATAGGTCAGTGTTCATACCTGAGCTTCCATTGCTGTTAGAGTTCCTCTCTATATAGCCTGGCCAGTATGTAGTCCAGTTCTTATGTCCAGCCTTCCAATCCAGATCCCTGGACACTGGATCTCTCTTCACATACCTTCTGGCACAGGTCTTAGGGTCCCTTCCACGTGCAGCCGTCTCCCTCACAGGTACCGTCTGGAGATTCCTAGCTCTGCAGCACCATTCCTCTGGCTTTCCCCAGTCCAATGGTGTATGCTGGCCCTTGGAATGCCTCCCAGTATACGTACTGCTCCAGCCTCCTCTAGACCTCCCAAAGGCTTTTCTCTTCTTTCTTCCAAAGGGTTTCTTGCCCTCTCTGTCCGTCCGGTTTGGCTTCTGCTTCTGATGATCCTTCAGATGAAACTGAGGATATCCAAGCTGATCATGAAGATGATGATGATCCTGAGGATAATTCTCTGTAGAATAAACTCTACCTTTATTCTGCTTAGATGAGTGCTCCTCCTAACACAGCGCAGCTGTGCTGAATCAGGCCCTGCCCTTTGAGATGAGTGCTTAGGGATTACCTCATAGCCCTCCTGATTGAACACACGTTTCCCCACTTCAGCTCCTGTAATGGCTGTTGGAAACCTGGTGCATTCTGGGACTGGTAGTCTTTTATGGCAAAATTCTGTTTTCTTATTTCTACCAGAACTGACAGGTTGCTTGTTCAGAGTCACTTCACCTTTTCTATAGCTCCTTCCTGAGCTATGATAAGCTTCCTTATCACATACCCCCCTGCTTAAGTTATTACGGACTGGTGTCACTGGTGAAACTTCTTCTCTACAGTCCGTAATACGGGAAAGGGCATCCGCATTCTTGTGTAACTTCCCAGCACGATGTTCCACTTGAAAATCAAATGCCTGTAAAGCCATGTACCAGCGTGTCAACCTGGCATTGTGGTTCTTCATTTGCTGCAACCACTTAAGTGGGGCATGGTCTGTGACCAACTGGAACTTTCTCCCTGTAAGGTAAAACCTTAACGCCTCCACTGACCACTTAATAGCTAAACATTCTTTTTCTATTGTGGAATACTTTTGTTCAGCTGGTGACAACTTCCTGCTCAGGTATATCACAGGATGCTCCTCCCCTTCATGACACTGGGATAGAACCGCTCCTAGCCCTACGTCTGATGTATCTGTTTGAACCAGAAAGGGTTTCTTGAAGTCCACCCCTTTCAGTACCGGTCCTGTACACAATTTTCCTTTTAAGACTGAAAAAGCTTTTTCAGCTTCAGGTGTCCACTTTAGCTGGTTTGGACAATTCTTCCGCAGCATATCTGTGAAAATTGCACTTTTCTCTGCAAATTGCGGTATAAATCTGCGGTAATATCCAATAAGTCCCAAGAAACTTCTTAGTTGTTTCTTTGTTGTTGGAGGAGGAAAATTCCTGATGCTTTCTACTTTACTCATTAGAGGTTTAATTTTTCCTCTTCCCACTAGGTGGCCCAGGTATTTTACCTCCCTATTTGCAAAGGCACACTTCTTCGGGTTTAAAGTGATTCCCGCTTGCTTCATGGAGCACAAGACTGCCCTGATCCTCTTTAGATGCTCCGCCCAGGTGTTACTATGGATTATGACATCATCCATATATGCAAAGGCATAATTTTGGTGGGGTCGAAGTACCTGATCCACTAACCTTTGGCAGGTAGCCGCTGCTCCCTGCAGTCCGAAAGGCATCCTCTTGAACTGGAAAAGGCCAACGGGGGTGCTGAACGCAGTCTTCGGCTTCGACTCCCTGGTTAGAGGGATTTGCCAATATCCTTTTGTCATATCAAGGGTGGTTAAGTATTGAGCCTGTCCCAGCTGGTCCAACAGCTCTTCAATTCTTGGCATTGGATATGCATCAAAAACTGATATGGCGTTTACCTGCCGGAAGTCAATACAAAATCTTAAAGATCCATCAGGCTTCGGCACCAGGACTATGGGGCTATTCCAGGGACTCTTTGACTCCTCTATTACTCCCATGTCCAACATCTCCTGGACTTGTGCCACTACTTCCTGTCTCTTGGCTTCAGGCAAGCGGAATGGCCTTTGACGAACTAATTTCCCAGGTGGAGTTATTATTTCATGGGCAACCAAATGTGTCTCCCCAGGTATGGGTGTCAACACATCTGGGAATTCTTTAAGCAATTTCCTAATTTCTTCCTGTTGTACCACTGTCAGGTCCTCACCTATTTGGGGCTCTGATTTTTCTTTACAATCAGCTACCTGGGGTCCCAAATCTTCCTCTTCATTCACCTCCCTCTCTCGGGCACAGGTGGCAGCTAGGCTTTTAACCCCTTTGACGTCAGTAGAACCAAAGCCTTTGGTTCCACGCTCAGAATTTTCCAGGGATGTGACCTCCTCCACAGGTGGAAAACCCAGCCTCTCACAGATCAATTGGGCAATTCTGTCTCCTGTCTTCACGTGATAATCATTCTGTCCAAAGTTAAATAGCAGAACTTTAATATTGCCCCTGTAATCGGGATCAATTACTCCCGCACCCACATCGATGAAATATTTAAGGGCTAATCCGGACCTTGGGGCTACTCTCCCATAGCATCCAATAGGTATTTCCACTTGGAGACCGGTGTCAACCAGGGCTCTCCCTTGGCTAGGTACAGTCACATTTTCTATGCTGCACAGGTCAAACCCAGCAGCTTGAGGGGTTGCCCGCTTATGAGCTTGGGCCTTCTCTATGACCCTATGGTACTTTAGGACGAATGTCTGCTTTGGGGTAGCTTGGTCTTCTGGACGCTTAACCATCTTTTTAGCTGGGGTCTGAGGACTTCCAAATAAAGGCCCGGGAGCTATTACCGTTAAACCTTCTCCCTCCTTCTTTCCTAGTCCTTCCACTAGACCCTGCTTAAATCTTGGCCAGTCTCTTCCTAGAACCAAATCAAAGGGTAGCCTAGGCACCACTGCTAACAGGACTTCCTCTTGTTCCCCCAGGCACTTAACCTTTAGCCTATAGGTGGGATATGATGCTGCAGCACCATGAATGCTTCTGATGTGAACTTGGCTTTCAGGGGTTCTAGGCACAAATCCTTCTTGGGCCTCTATCCTCTTCCAAAGCCTTTTTGACATCATACTCTGGTCTGCCCCAGAATCTAACAAAGCATTTGTGGTAATTCCTTGCACATCAACCATCAAAAGAAATCCTTCTTTGGGCTGTTTTAAATCCACCCCCATTAAGTTAGTGTGTGTCTGGCATCTCTTTTCTAAATGTCCCCATTTTCCACACTTGAAACATTTCTTTCTATTCCACTGTGTCATCTGGTTTGATACAGTACATTCATTTTCAGAAACATTTTTAATTATTTTCTTTTCTGATACAGCACATCTTGCCTCAGCACCAATCTTCAGAGGGCCACCCATTCTATGGCAAGCCTGCGTGGCTTCCAAGAATCTCTCTGCTAGCATGGTTGCCTCTCCAAGATTTTGGCAATTTTGCTGTATAAGGAAAGTGTGCAAATCTTTAGGGACCGCAGACATAAATTGTTCAAGCATTATAATGTCTAATAACATTTCTACCGTCTTTTGCTCAGGCTCCAACCATTTTACAGCTAAACCTCTGATTCTCTGACTCAGAGCCCTGGGTGTTTCACCCACTCTCAATGTAGTAGCTCTAAACATTCGCCTATACTCTGAAATAGACAACCCTAGGCGATCTCTAATAGCAGCCTTTACATCCTTATAATTCAAAGCCTGGGCTGCTGGCATTGCTCTGTAAGCTGCAAGCGCCTCTCCAGTTAATGAGGCTGCCAGCCTTACTGCCCAC
Source organism: Ichthyophis bannanicus (assembly GCA_033557465.1). Classification (NCBI taxonomy): domain Eukaryota; kingdom Metazoa; phylum Chordata; class Amphibia; order Gymnophiona; family Ichthyophiidae; genus Ichthyophis; species Ichthyophis bannanicus. Next base: position 19,278,107 of record CM066038.1, on the reverse strand, counting down.
TGGGTCTCTGGCCATGCTAATGCTTGTGCCACTCTTTCAAAAGACTCTAGAAAATCATCAACATTATCATCTGGAGTTAGCTTCCCAAAACTAAATGCCCCAATTCCCTGATTGAGTCCCACACTGTCCACATGTGGTGTACCAGTATTTACTGCTGGTCTTGCATCTGTTCCACTTTGGTTCTGCAGCTTAACTAGGGCTTGCACCAGATCAAGCACTGGCTTCTGCTGGTCCATTAAGGCTTTCATAGCAGTGTCCTGAGCCTGCTGTGCTAGCTCCTGTTGCCTGCTAAACTGGGCTGCCATCCAGCTAGCCATCTCCCTCGGATCCATCTTGATCCCTGCAAGAAACAAAGAAAAAAAAACAAAGTGCACCACCTTCCAAACAGGTGTGTTTTTTTTCTACTTTTTTTTTTTCCAATTACCCCTGTGCCTTACTCCCATCCACCACTAGACATGCCCAGGTACTTGTTACCTTATGCCAGTGATGAATCCAGCTGTGCACAGGGTCTTTTCCTCCTTGGACAGCTACCTGGAACATCCACTTCTCCTCCAAAGTGCAGTTGAGGGAAAATCTTTTTTTTCCAGCTTTAAACTTGAACTTTAGTTGTAATCCTCAGCAAGTAAATCCCTTCGTGCAAAAGCAATCCGAAAAACTACGCCATTTGTCAGACGGCTGTCTGGGTGAGAATGTTCACAGTCTTGGCAAGTGCATATGTCAATATGATTTGCAAGGGATTGTGGGCAATGCAGTCCATTCACACCCGACACAGCTGCTCACAATAATTTAGTTGTGCTCAAGTGTAAAGCCAATAAGATATTTATTTATGGGGTTATTTCTCCCAACACAGATATGCTTGGTAGCACATAAATCAGGTTACTTGTTTTCAGTGTTAAACTTGGAAAAACAAAATCAGGAAACAACATTTGAACTTGTCAGGCAATCAAAGCAAAAGAAATAAGACCTGGTTGGCAACAAACTGGTCTTTTCTGTAGGCTTTAGCTAATATTCTCTTAGCAATGAATCAAGCAACAAACAAAAGCCACAAAGAAAGGAAAAAAACTGTTCTTTTCAGGTTAACTTCTTATATCTTCCCAAATAGATTCAGAAGTGATTCTCTCAGAGCTCACAAGCAATTAGGTAAGGCTCAATTGCTAGCAGTTACTCAGCTGAAACCCCTTAGCTGGCTTGCTTTCTACTGCGTAGCTAAAAATCCTACTCAGGAGCTTTTCTGAGTAGATTAAAGAACAAGTTTGTATTTCTTTGTGATGGTTGCTGTACTTTATAACAGAAAATCACCAAAGGAGTTTAGACAGAGAGCAGTCCATGTAAACACATTCTTCATCTGCTATCATTCCCCCTTCTTCAACAAGCATGGGTTCAATATCATGGATTGGCACAGATGAATCTCCCAATGGAGCACTTTCAGGAGAATACTTGTTTCCCTGCTGTCTTTCAAGGTTATAGCTAGGGCATAGGTCAGTGTTCATACCTGAGCTTCCATTGCTGTTAGAGTTCCTCTCTATATAGCCTGGCCAGTATGTAGTCCAGTTCTTATGTCCAGCCTTCCAATCCAGATCCCTGGACACTGGATCTCTCTTCACATACCTTCTGGCACGGGTCTTAGGGTCCCTTCCACGTGCAGCCGTCTCCCTCACAGGTACCGTCTGGAGATTCCTAGCTCTGCAGCACCATTCCTCTGGCTTTCCCCAGTCCAATGGTGTATGCTGGCCCTTGGAATGCCTCCCAGTATACGTACTGCTCCAGCCTCCTCTAGACCTCCCAAAGGCTTTTCTCTTCTTTCTTCCAAAGGGTTTCTTGCCCTCTCTGTCCGTCCGGTTTGGCTTCTGCTTCTGATGATCCTTCAGATGAAACTGAGGATATCCAAGCTGATCATGAAGATGATTTATTTAGACAGTTTTGTATACCGCCTTATCCTTCAATCAAAGCGGTCACAACACAATTGGGGGATACACTTAACATGCGGGGATATGAGACACATACACTAATACTTACAGGGAACATGGGCAAGACCACAAGGAGCATCTGTGGGACTAGAAACCCCAGTCCTTCCGGCCCAAGGTTTCTGTCCTCTAGTGGGATTTGAACCCCCGACCTTCCGGCCTGAAGTACCTTGCCCCAACCACTAGGCTACTCCTCCCTGTATGATGATGATCCTGAGGATAATTCTCTGTAGAATAAACTCTACCTTTATTCTGCTTAGATGAGTGCTCCTCCCTAACACAGCGCAGCTGTGCTGAATCAGGCCCTGCCCTTTGAGATGAGTGCTTAGGGATTACCTCATAGCCCTCCTGATTGAACACACGTTTCCCCACTTCAGCTCCTGTAATGGCTGTTGGAAACCTGGTGCATTCTGGGACTGGTAGTCTTTTATGGCAAAATTCTGTTTTCTTATTTCTACCAGAACTGACAGGTTGCTTGTGCAGAGTCACTTCACCTTTTCTATAGCTCCTTCCTGAGCTATGATAAGCTTCCTTATCACAGCATGCGCGGTCCCCTTCCCACCCAAGGGTGCCATTTTGCTCAGTCTCCTTTTTTCCATGGAGTCCTACGGACATCATCCAAGTTCCCTTGCGAAAAAAGTGCTTAAAAGTCAGAAAATTCTTTTCTGTCCGGTTCAACGCTGGTTCCCCTTCCTGCCCTTGGCTCGGTACACCGGTATCGACTCCGGTCAAAATTTTCGTTTTTTGTCGTTAGTGACTAGCGTTCGTACTCTCTTTTTTTCTTTTTTAGCTGGCAGTCCGGTCCTTTGACCTTGCAGGGGCCCTTTTTCCCCTGATGGCTGCCAGCAGGTTTAAAAAGTGTGATTGGTGGTACGCCATTAATGTCCCTCACCGACACACACGACGGGTGTCTCTGTTGTCTTGGGCCCGACCACGACCCGAAGGTCTGTAGCCTAACCAGGGCTCCACACATCAAACAGTAAGTAAGGATTTGAGGGTTTCTTTGTTTGGTTTTTTTTTATTACATTGCTAGCTCTCTGACTGGGAGCTCTTAAAAGGGTTTTGTGTATATTTTATTTATTTATTTATTTATTTATTTAACATTTCTTATATACCGCGCTATTTGTCATCAGCGCGGTTTACATCAAAACAATAGAACACTTGACCAGATACATTGGCCGTCGTTTACATAAAACGGGGAGTTAACATGGAGGAGAACTTGGGGAACTATTTACATTCAAGTTTATAGCAAACTTAGGAAACTATGTACAAATCGATTGTATTACATATGCTGGGGGTCGCGTAACTAGTTAGCATGGAGGAGTCTCGTTCGTTATCGGAATTAACCAGACAAATCGCTCCACCAACTAAGAACGGCCATGCACCACCACCCACAGAATCGAGAAAGAGCTATCAATCTGTCAATCCTTTCCGTGTCCGGGCCGGGTGAGGTTTCCCGTATATTTTTTGAAGCAAGGTTACTTTCATTTTTGCTGTTTTAGGGGAACTTTACTTGAGCACTGTAGGTTGCTGACTCCAGTAACCTCCTCAGGTTTAGAAACTCTTAACACCTAATCAGGTGTTAGTTCCCTCCCTACCCACCCCGACTCCCACCCACCCCTAGTGAGCAGTCTTGCTTTATAGGGCACCTCCCCCTTTAACAGATCACAGTGAATTGGACCAGCACATTTGTATGTAATTAAAGAGTTTTAACTGCTTTTTCTCTGCAAGGACTGCTGCGAAACCGGCTGGTACTTGGTAGATCTCTCTCTTTTGCTCTAACAGATACCTAAGCTCCACGAAAAGAACAATGGCTGGGAAAAATCGTATTGCTAAAGCTGTTGCCCCCGTTAAAGCTTCTGCCTCGATCCAGACAGAGGTCCTAATGCCGGTTGAAGGACCGGTCCCATGTGTAGGGTGCCTGCATGCTGAAGCTCTGCGGAAACAGGTGGAGGAACTCAGAGAGGAGGTGGCGAGGCTGAGGAGCATTCAAGACAGTGAGAAGTACATTGATGAGATGCTTCTTGCAGCAACCAGGCTCTCCAGCACAGGAGAAGATGGGTGCCAGCAGAATGTCGATGGTTGGACACAAGTCACCAGGGCCTGCAAAATCACCAATCCAACTTCTCCAGCCCTTGAATTGAAGAACCATTATGCAGCCCTGGAAGTGGATGAGGTGAAAGCATCCCTGGAAAGGGAAGAACCAGAGTTCAAGTACCCCAAAGTTGCGGAATCAGTGACCAGAAGGAAACGAAGAGTAGTGGTGGTTGGAGACTCTCTTCTGAGGGGTACTGAGGCGTCCATCTGCCGACCAGACTTGATGTCCAGAGAGGTATGCTGTCTGCCTGGTGCCAAAATCCAAGATGTTACGGAGAGTTTGCTGAGACTCATCAAGCCCACTGACTATTACCCAATGTTGCTAATCCATGTTGGAACAAATGATACTGCCAGGTATACCTCGGAACGTATCAAAAGTGACTTCATGGCTCTGGGACAGAGGGTGAAGCAGTTAGGTGCACAGGTGGTGTTCTCGTCAATCCTCCCTGTTGAGGGTAAAGGCCAAGGCAGAGAGGCTCGCATGTAAAAAGTTAAATCTGTTCACTGTAATATGACTAGGACATGATTAACCATGTACCTTAAATTTTTACTGTTATCTGTAAACCGCACTTGATACTTGGGAAAGAGCGGTATATAAATGTGTGCTAAAATAAATAAATAAAATAAAATCCTGGAGATGAATGCATGGCTACGTGGATGGTGTCATCGAGAGCGTTTTGGTTTCCTAGACCATGGGATGCTGTTCCAAGGGTTGCAAAGCAGAGATGGCATCCATCTGTCCAAGAGAGGTCAACGCATCTTTGGTAGTCGACTGGCTAATCTACTGAAGAGGGCTTTAAACTAGATTCGTTGGGGATGGGTGAAGAAAGCCCCCAGGTAGGTGATACATTAAATACCTTTATGGAAATGGGTAACAGGGGTAACATATGGAAAGCAGTGTGTATTAATGCCCGTAGCATGGGAAATAAGATCCCTGAAGTTGAAGCTTTGGTGGGAGTGGCTGACTTGGATTTAGTGTCAGTTACAGAGACGTGGTTCACAGAAAACCATGACTGGGATGTAACTATACCTGGCTATACTTTATTCAGAAAGGACAGGGTAGGAAGAAGGGGAGGAGGAGTGGCACTATATGTAAAAACTACTATTAAAGCTTTGGAATTACAGAGCTTAAAAGGGAGAGAGGAGGCATTGTGGGTTAAACTAGAAAGAGGGAAAGAGAAATCTATTTGCATTGGAGTGATATACAGACCTCCCTCACAAGAGGAAGAGGTGGACAGAGAGTTAATTGAAGACATACGCAGCATTGCTAGGAAAGGGGAAGTGCTACTGCTAGGAGATTTCAATATGCCAGATGTTGATTGGCACATTCCTGCTGCAGTATCATCTAGAAGTAAGGAGATCCTGGATTCTCTACAGGGAGAACTATTCAGGCAATTGGTAACAGACCCCACACGTGAAGGGGTCCATACTGGACTTGGTGCTTACCAATGGTGAAAGTGTTTCTGATGTTGTAGTGGGAGATCATTTTGCATCCAGTGATCACCAGATGGTGTGGTTCAGTATTAGGACTAGGGCTGTTAGAATCCATTACAAGGTGAGGATCTTAGACTTTAGGAAGACTAACTTTGCGAAGATGGGCCAATACCTCAGGGAGTCGTTAGTGGGATGGGAACAGCTGGGAGATGTAGAAAAACAGTGGGCAAAACTGAAAGGGGGTATTTTAAAGGCAACCAACCTTTTTGTTAAAATGGTAAATAAAGGCAAAAGGAACAGGAGAACCGCTATGGTTTTCGAAGGAAGTAGCTGAACAAGTGAAGAAAAAGAGGGAGGCCTTCATGAAATACAAGAGATCACAGAGAGAGGAAGACAGGCATCTGTATTTGGAAAAACTTAGAGAAGCTAGCAAAGTAGTCAAGAAGGCAAAGATTCAAAAGGAGGAGGAAATAGCCAATGCAATAAAATGGGGGGATAAGACATTTTTCAGATATATTAGTGAGAAGAGGAAGGGCAAAAGTGGTATTGTCAGACTCAAGGGTGCAGGGGGGGAATATATAGAAGCTGATAAGGATAAAGCGGAATTGCTTAACAAATATTTTTGTTCTGTGTTCACAGATGAAGAACCAGGAGCAGGACCTCAGAAAACACCCACAAATAAGAACAGAAGCGAGGGACATCTTGAACTATTTTCAGAAGACTGTGTTCGTGAGAAACTAGCTCAACTTAAAGTAGACAAAGCGATGGGACTGGATGGGATACACCCTAGAATACTGAGGGAACTTGGGGACGTTCTAGCAACTCCACTGACTAACCTTTTCAATGCCTCATTGGAGTCTGGAGTGGTGCCAAAGGACTGGAGAGAGGCTCATGTGGTGCCTTTACACAAAAGCGGAAGTAAGGATGTGGTTGAAAGCTACAGGCCGGTTAGTTTAACTTCGGTGGTGAGTAAATTATTGGAAACGCTGCTGAAAGAGAAAATAGTGAGGTTTCTGGAGTCCAGCGGATTACAGGATCCGAGGCAGCATGGATTCACCAGAGGCAGGTCTTGTCAGACAAATCTGATTGATTTCTTTGACTGGGTGACCAGGGAGTTGGACCGAGGGAGAACTCTAGATGTGGTTTATTTAGATTTCCGTAAAGCCTTTGACACTGTTCCTCACAGGCGACTTATAAACAAACTGAGCACCCTAGGGATGGACCATAAAGTTACTGCTTGGGTTAGAAATTGGTTGGGTGGGAGGCGACAAAGAGTACAAGTAAATGGAGCTCACTCTGAGGAGAAGGATGTTACCAGTGGTGTGCCCCAGGGATCTGTCCTTGGTCCATTTCTTTTTAACATCTTTGTTAGTGATATAGCGGAAGGGCTGTCGGGTAAGGTTTGCCTCTTTGCGGATGATACCAAAATCTGCAATAGAGTAGACACCCAGGAAAGGGTAGATAACATGAAGAGGGATCTAGCTAAGCTTGAAGAATGGTCTAGAATTTGGCAGCTGGGATTTAATGTTAAAAAATGTAAGGTCATGCATTTGGGCTGCAGCAATCCAAGGGAGCAATACAGTATAGGAGGTGAAGTACTTTTGTCCACTAAAGAAGAGCGGGACCTAGGTGTGGTTGTGTCTGATGATCTTAAAGTAGCTAAACAGGTAGAAAAGGCGACAGCAAAAGCTAGAAGGATGCTTGGGTGCATACGGAGAGGAATGGCTAGCAGAAAAAAGGAGGTGATAATGCCTCTGTATAAGTCTTTGGTGCGACCTCATTTGGAGTATGGTGTGCAATTCTGGAGACCGCACCTTCAAAAGGATGTGAACAGGATGGAGTCGGTGCAGAGGGTTGCTACTAAAATGATTAATGGGCTTCGTTATAAAGCATATGAGGACAGACTTAAGGATCTTAATATGTACACCTTAGAGGAAAGGCGGGATAGAGGTGATATGTTTGAGATGTTTAAATACCTCTGTGGCATAAACGTTCAGGGAGAGAGCCTCTTTCAATTGAAAGCAAGTTCTGCTACGAGGGGACATGGGATGAGGGTGAAGGGAGATAGATTCAGGAGTGATATGCGGAAATATTTCTTTATGGAAAGAGTAGTGGATCCATGGAATAGTCTCCCAGTGGAGGTGGTAGAGATGAGGACAGTAACTGAATTCAAAAAAGCATGGGACCAACACAGAGGATCTCTAAAGGTAAAAAGTGGACTGTTGTAGTTGTTGTTATGGAAGAACAGACTAGATAGGCCATGTGGTCTTTTTCTGTCATCATGTTTCTATGTTTCTTTGTCTGTCTTCCAAGGCCTTGAGGAGCAGGCAGCAGCAACATGATAGGATTTTTCCAGAGTCCGCTCCCGCCCCGGCCCGGACCTCGTTAGAGGCCTTGACAACTCAGGAGCTCTCTGATCCTGAGCAGCGTCGAGTGTCCTCCAAAAGGGGATCTCCCTCGCGGGAACACCGAAGGAAGAAGAAATCTTTGAGGGCGATGTCGTTAGATGGCTCCGAGCAGCCTGGTCCCTCGCGGGCCAAGTTGCGGAGCCTGGCCCGCCGCCCTGGATCCTCGGAGTCGGAGCGGCCAGCAAAACTCCCTCGTAAGGAACCGGAGAAGCCGACGCAGGTAAGCCCTGTCTTCGTCGTGGACTCTCCTCCGGGAGAGATGGCGTCGGGACCGACCCGGGGACTGCGGAGCCTCCTGAGCTCGGTCTCAGGATAGCGGCCTTGGAGCGCAGCATGTCTGCCTTCATGGACCAGCAGCGGGCGCTGATTGCTGGTCTCACCGGTCCTTTCGCCCCGACCACCAGGACATCGACATTGAAGTCGACCTTTGAGGCCGAGCCAATCCTCGAGACATTAAGAACTTGAGTCGATCCTCGGCCAAGGTCCCCTCGACCTTCTGTCCGGGACCGATGTCGTTAACGCTGATTCCACTGACATCGGGGCGGTTGAAGCCGAAGCCCTCGAGGCCGGAGCCGATCGATTCCTCCTCCTCGGAGTCCGTTTGGGAAATGGAAGACTAGGAGTCACCGGATACCCATCGGACCAAATATGCCCCCTCGGATTCCCCGGGTTCTGAACCTCGGAGAAGGCCCCCCCCCCCTGCTTCTTGGACTTCGTCCGGGACATGGCCAAGGCATTGTTTATTTATTTATTTATTTATTTATTTTAACAACTATTTCTATACCGCTCTTTCACAAGTATCAAGTGCGGTTTACAATGAACAGTGTGTTGTATGGTATGGATAGTATCATACCAAGTCGTTTTACATAGAACAGATGAACTAGTCATTCCCGGCAGAGGCCAAGGAGGAGCCTCGAGCCGAGGAGCTAGAGATCCTCCAGTATGACTTTCCCCCTCAGGAAGCCCTTACTGTACCTGTGCCTCAGATTCTGGAACGGCTGATGCTCCGCATGTGGGAGACACCGTCCTCGATGTCGGTACTCAGCAGGCGAATCAATTCCATTTACCGAGTTCGTAAGAGCCCTGGATTCCAAAAAGCACAACTGCCGCACAACTCCATGGTTGTGGAATCAGCCATGCGCCAGCTCAAGAGCCAGAAGACGCACTCCTTGGTGCCTCCTGGCCGGGAGGCCCGCAACATGGATGCCCTCGGCAAGAAGTGCTACCAGGGTTCAATGCTGTCATGCCGAATCCAGACATACGAGCTGTTTATGGGCATGTATCTGGAAGACCTGGCAAAGGAGATTGCCGGGTTCTCAGGTGGTCTTTCCGAGGGACCTTTGCAGCGCTTCAAGACCTTGTCCACTGGGATCCGTGAGTGCTCGAAGTTTATGACTCCAGCAGCCTATGACGGCTTTGAGTACTCGACCCGGGTAGCTGTGGCCGGCATCGGTGCACGCCACCAGGCATGGCTACAGTCGTCAGACCTGGAGCAATGGGTGCAGGACAAGTTGGTCAATGTCCCTTGCCGAGGTGAGAACCTCTTTGGCAAACCCATGACAGAGAAGGCTGCCGAGATCGAGTGAGTACCTGACCCGGACGAGGCTCTCAAAGAAGACGTCTGCCCCTTCTAAGAAGAAGGGCTCGGGTGAGAAGCTCTTTTTCCTGAGAAAAGGTAATGCTTACTGCAACTACCCCACATATCAGGCCTCTCCAGCTCCCCAACAGGGGCAGCAGGCCAAGGGACAGGGGCATGGCCCACGTAAGCAAAAAGCCCCCTGGCTCCTGCCCAGCCTGGAGGGGGGTTTTGACTCCCAGAGCATAGTCCCTCTCTCCAAACAAGTAAGGCCATGCACAGGAGGAAGGCTGATCCTGTAAGCCCACAGGTGGCCAGCCATCACGACAGATACCTGGGTGCTCCAGATAGTCCAAATGGGCTATTGGCTACATCTCACCCAGGCACCTCCCTCTTACTTTCCAGGGGAGCCTCTCAGGCCCCCTCTTCACAGGGACCTCCTCTTGAAGGAGTTAGCAGGTCTTCTCGGATCAGGCAGTAGAATCTGTGCCCCACCACCTGCAGGGAAAGAGCTTAGGCCTCCAGTTCTCTTTGGTATCGGGAAATACCTGGAGTAGAAGACCCAGCCTTGACCTGCGCAACCTAAACCAGTTCCTGGTGAGGAAAAAGTTCAGGATGCTTTCCCTTGGAATATTGCTGCCTTACCTCCGCCAGGGAGACTGGCTATGTTCCTTAGACCTAAAGGATGCTTATACACACATCCTAATTCATCCAGACCACAGACAATATCTACAATTTGTGGTGGAAGGAAACCACTTTCAGTACAGGGTACTTCCATTTGGCCTCGCCTCTGCACCCATTGTGTTCACAAAGTGCCTAGCGGTGGTGGCGGCCTTCCTAAGAAACCAAGGGGTATTTGTCTTTCCCTATTTGGACGACTGGCTCATCGGAGCCCAGTTAGCCCTGGAAGCCCAACAGGCCACGTCTCGCACTATCCAGTTGCTACAGCACTTGGGGTTTGTGATCAATTACACAAAATCCACTCTGGTTCCCACTCAAGGGCTGGAGTTCATAGGAGCAAGGCTGGACACTCTTCAAGCAAGGGCTTATCTACCGAAAGATAGGTCACAGAGACTTTTGGCCCTAGTGCAACAAGTGAGCCGCAGATCCCAGATCTCAGCAAGACACTTTCTGCGCTTCCTCGGTCACATGGCCTCCACAGTGCATGTGACACCCAATGCCTGTCTCCACATGAGAACAGCTCAGTGATGCCTCAGGGGGACCAGTGGACACAAGCCACTGGCAACCTCAAAGACAGGATCAAGGTGTCCAAACGACTGGTGCGGTTGTTGACCTGGTGGCTTCAACCACACCGCCTACTGGAGGGAGTGCCATTTCAACCTCCTCAGCATACGAGAGTGCTGACTACGGATGCATCCTTGCTGGGCTGGGGGGCCCAATGCCAGGAATTGTGCACTCGGTGTGTGGTCTCCACAGGAGAGCACACAACAGATTAACCTCCTAGAGCTTCGAGCTATCTGCCTAGCTCTACGGATTTTCTGTCAAACCCTGGCTTACCAGCCTGTCTTGATTCAGACAGACAATCAGGTGGCAATGCTCTACGTGAACAAGCAGGGGGGCACAGAGTCATGCACCCTCTGTCAAGAGACCCTGGACCTGTGCTCTTTTGCAGTCAGGCAAGGTATGCATATCAAAGCAGTTTACTTGCCAGATCAGGAGAACTTCTTAGCCGACAAGCTCAGCAGAATTCTCCAGCCGCATGAATGGCAACTGGATCTGAACATTGCCCAGCAGCTGTTTCAGTGCTGGGGGCGGCCATTCATAGATCTGTTTGCGAGCCCACAGAATCACCAGTTGTCCCACTTCTGCTCCAGACAGCCACACCCCTGCAGGATTGCTGCAGATGCTTTCCTAATATCAAGGTCTGTGGGCCTCCTGTATGCGTTTCCTCCCATGCCTCTGGTGGCCAGGACTCTGTTCAAGATCCTTCAGGACAAAGCCTCTGTCATCCTGGTAGCCCCAGATGGCCGAGACAGCCATGGTTTCTGCTTCAACTGGCGGTGGAGGCCCCAATTCCTCTGGGATTACATCCCAATCTCCTCTCACAGGAGGAGGGCACTCTCCTGCATCCCAACCTCAGGTCTCTCAACCTGATGGCATGGCTGCTAAAAGGGTAGTCCTTGCACCACTTCTCCTCCCTAAAAATGTAGAAGATGTACTGCTAGCCTCAAGAAAGCTATCAAATCTATATTGTGTCAGTTTTCAGAGCTCCTTTAACTTTCTCAGTTGTACTATAAAAACAGCTCCACTCTTTACCTAAGAGATTGTAACAATTAACTAACAATTTATTTCAATCTGACAAAATGTATTGCTCTTCAAATAGCAACTGGGTCTCAGACTAGAACCAGGCTACTTTCTGAACCCGCATACGCTCATCGGTTCAGTACCTTAACTTGCATCAATGACCCGATATGTTACTATTGGCAATATGAGCCAAAATCAGGCTTAATATTCAGGTTCATCAAAAAATAGAAAGGAAATGCTTATCCAAAATGTATAAACCACTTTCCCAGGGACAGCAGGAATCAGTCCTCACGACCCTCCCTCCTCCCCTGGAGTTGCAGGTCCATTATTATATTTTGTTCATTTTACTGTCTTTTTAGCTATGTCATTTGACTGAGCAAGATGGCACCCTTGGGCAGGAAGGGGACCGCACATGCGCGATGCAATTCCCAAAAGCTTTCTTAGAAAGCTGGGGATTTGCTCCACATGGGGGCTCCGTTGGCGCCGATGTCACCCCATATGTGAGGACTGATTCCTGCTGTCCCTGGAGAACACCTGTTACAGGTGAGTAACTACGCTTTCTCATGTTCTCCAGCACTCTGAGATTCTCTTCTCGTGAAACTCTGAACAGCACAGCAGTTCAGGTGCAGTGACACTGTAAGAGAACAGCACCAGAAGCAAGCACCCATAAACAGTGTGAGAGAGGAGCTGGGGAGAAAGCATATTGGACAGAGAATGGGATAATATGAGCTAGGGGTGGTAGAAAGTGAGAGTAGATTTCTGTTTGGGTACAGTAGCTGCTCTGAGTGACCAAACTGGCTGTATCTTTGGAGGGCAACTTCTCCCACTCGCCAATCGCATCTTGTCCAGGGTTCTAGCTGCTTTGTCTGGTGTCCGGCCTGACTTTCAGGCAGAATTTGAGATCACTGATAGTAAAATGAACTATTATTCTGTATAACAGCTACTGTGACCACAAGGTGGCACTGTTTTTAAGCTACATGGATGTTAAAACGGTAATTTCCTCCTCAGTGCACAGGGTAACATGGCTTCTTTCTACAGCACAGTTTTAATGCATAGTCTGCTCGCTGTAACAGAACAGGACTACTCTAGCTTTATAAAAGAGATCTGTAGAACCAAATGCTGGTTCCCAGTCACTTAAAGAATTAAGTTCAACCTTCTCATACTCCCCCGCTGAACTTGCAAATTAGCTTACCTTTTATGCTCCAGTGGATTGGATTTAGTTAACTGATTTGATATGCTTCTGTAAGTCTAGCAAAAAACTCTCTCGGTAAATTTTTAAGGCTGGTGTAAAAATGTGGCTCTCCTGTCAAGCTTTTGGAAAGTAGCTTCCTACCATAGGCAGGCCACTATATCTTGGAGCATTTTCTCCCCAAGTCTCCTTTTCTGGTTTCTGCTTTTAATATTAGTTGAAATTGTACACCACTTTCCTTTTCGCTTCTCCGGGCCAGTCCAGGGAAGGTTAGGTTGTCAATCCCCTTCAGCAGCTGAGGACATGAAGACATCAAGTTTTCTTGAGCCGTGAAGCCACTCCCCCTGAGGTCAAACTGCCAGTCTTTCATTCCTCAGCAGCTGAAGAGGATCGATATTAGTTCTCTCCTTCAAATATTTTTTATTTGGTTGCTTACTGTGAAATTGGCTCTAGCAGAGCTGATTTTGTTTATAGTCCTTAATTATATATTATTCTGGAGTGCTTTTATTAGCAGGGAGACATACATTGTTTATTAATCACGGACTAGGCAGAGCCTGCCTAGGGTAATCCGTCAGTCTCTCAAAGTGCAGTGGATCTGGGAGCCCCAGTACTTCCTCTGCGATTGTAATTGCCATCCTTTTCAGTGTTCCGCTAGCAGCGGAACAAAAACTGCAGCATTTGGGCAGATTTTGAGTGTGTCTGGTAAGCGTTTGTTGTTCTTCAACAGCGCTATTGATGCAAGCGGCTGTTTGTTTGCTCTCAGCTGTGCCGCGGCAAGCAACGGAACGCGGCAAGCAACGGAACAAAAACTGCAGCGTTAGTTGTTTTCAACGGCGCTATTGAAATAAGTGCTGATTGCCTGCTCTTTGGGGTAGCGTGGCAAATTTAAGCATTTAAATTTTAATTGGCGGCATAAGTATTTCCGATGGCAGAGAAGATTACCATAGAGGCTGAAAAGCAGTTTTTAAACGCTGAAAAAGCCGGTAAAGCGGCCATTTTGAATTCACCAGCTGTTTTGCCGTCAGATAAGCAACGGCCTGCTAAAAAGAAGAGCAAGACTTCTAAAAGCGTTTTGAGGCAGGAGAAGACTGAGCAACCTCTGGCAGAGGCAAAAGAAAGTGTTTTATCTTTCTTTTCACCAGAATTTATTTTGGCTATGCACAAGGCTTTTTTGGTAAGATCTTCTAATTCTGTTTCTGGTGAAATGTTTAAAAGCTCTTCATCAGTGCCTATGGAGCTTTCTGTTCCAGAGGATCCTGGAGAAGGTACTTCTCTAACTAAAGAGATCATTAGGGATCCTTTGGACCCTTTTGCTCCTCAGCTCCCTGTGAATTTAGGTCAGGGGGAAACAGAATGTCTCTCTCTTACAGGCTTAGACATGGCATCTGAAGAGCTGGAAGAGGGTGAGATTGCTCCTGGAGAGGACCCTAATATGTTTCGGGTTTTCCGCAAGGAGGAGCTTTCGGCTCTTATTTCTCATTCATTGTCTGCCTTACATCTGTTGCTTCCCGCTGCATCTCAGGAACCTTTAGAGGATCCATTATTACAAGGGTTTAAGGCGGAACAACGTTCCTTCCCAATGCACCGGGTGATAAGGCAAATGATTGAATCTGAATGGGAATGCCCGGAGGCTACGCTTCGTGGAAGCCGTGCCTTATCTCGCCTTTATCCTATGCCGCAGGAAGAGAAGGATTTATTACGAATGCCTAAGGTGGATGCGATAGTTGCGGCAGTAACAAAGAAAACTACTATCCCAATTGAGGGAGCAGCTGCTCTTAAGGATTGCAGGATAGAAAGTTAGAAGTTCTTCTTAAGCAAGCATTTGATTCTAGTGCTTTGGCTCTGCAAGCAGCAGTTTGTGGGGCATATGTATCTAGAGCATCCATTCGGTGGCTTCAAGGAGATGTATCTGGGGATCCAGATTTGTTGCGGGGAGCAGAAACCGCAAAATTTGAATCGGCTGCTGCTTATATGGCGGATGCCTTTTATGATCTGCTGCGGATTGCCGCCAAAACTATGGCATCGCTGATTGCGGCTAGGCGTTTTTTGTGGTTGCGTAACTGGGCAGCAGATGTGTCTTCTAAGTCGCGTCTTAGCAAGTTGCCTTATAAAGGGAAATTGCTTTTTGGAGAAGCGCTTGAGAAAATTGTGAAGGATCTTGGTGATTCTAAAGGAGGGCGTTTGCCTGAGGATAGGCAGAGGCCCGGACGAGGCGCAGGAGGTCTACGAGGTGCCGGACGAGACATTAGGAGATTTCGGGGGGCGCGTTTCGTCCCTTATGCCAGAGGTCGTTCGGGATTTCGCGGTCAGTCCTTTCGTGGGGCAAGAGGTTACGGTAGATCTTACTTACCAACTTCTCAAACCGCAACTAAGAAGCCGCAATGAAGGTCTGTTGGTCCAGGCGTTAGTTCCTGTAGGTGGACGTCTACAGAAATTTCTAAAAGCCTGGACCGCGATCACGACGGACAAGTGGGTGTTGGAGATTAGTTCAAAAAGGGTATGCACTAGATTTTGCTTACCCCTTGTCACCCGCATTTGTTCTGTCTCCCTGTGCCCCGGGGTCAAAAGAAAAAGCGGTAGCGGAGACGATATTTCATCTCTTACAGCTACAGGCGATAGTTCCTGTGCCACGAGACCAGTACGGACAAGGTCGATACTCGATCTATTTCGTGGTTCCCAAAAAAGACGATTCTTTTCGTCCAGAACTCAATCTCAGGGGCGTCAACCGTGCTTTACGGGTGCCTCATTTTCGCATGGAGACGCTGCGTACAGTAGTTCGAGCAGTACGTCCAGGAGAATTCCTCTCGTCAATAGATCTGACGGAGGCATATCTTCACATTCCAATAAGGCTTTCTCATCAAAAGTTTTTGCGTTTTGCCCTTCCAATGGGTCATTTCCAGTTTCGAGCACTGCCGTTTGGCCTTGCCACGGCTCTGCGGATTTTCACAAAGCTCCATGGTAGTGGTAGCGGCTGCTCTGCGAAAAGAAGGCATCAGGGTTCATCCATATCTCGACGACTGGCTGATCAGGGCCGATTCTCATTTGGCTTCGGTAGCGACAACGGCTCGAGTTGTTCAGCTTTTAGAACAACTAGGTTGGGTCATAAATCAGGCCAAGAGTCACTTGCAGCCAGTTCAGCAACTGACTTATCTAGGAGCCTTATTCGACACCACTCGAGGAGCAGTTTTCTTGACGGAGATCAGAATAAACAAGATTTTGCAGCAGGTGAAGGCGTTTTTAAAAGTTCAGGCTCCATCGGCCTGGATGTACTTACAACTTTTGGGATCCATGGCGGCAGCTTTGGATCTGGTTCCGTGGGCCAGGGCTCACATGAGACCGTTACAACAGGCGTTGCTTTCCCGTTGGTCTCCGCAGCTTCACCCGCTGTCTCAATGCCTGTTTTGTCCAGAGCTAGTAAGGAAAAGTCTGGAGTGGTGGTTGAACCCTGTGCATCTCTCTGCAGGCGTACCTTTGCGGGAGCCCGCATGGGTTTTGGTCACTACGGATGCCAGTTTAGCGGGCTGGGGAGCGCATTGTCAGTCTCAAATGGTTCAAGGTTTTTGGTCTCAAGAAGAGGCTTTATGGTCGATCAACATGCTGGAGTTGCGCGCGGCTCGATTGGCTCTTCTACACTTCGAACGCCTTCTCACGGGGAAGGCAGTCCGTTTCTTCTCAGACAATGTTGTTACAGTGGCATATATCAATCGGCAGGGAGGGACCAAGATTTCCTCTCTCCTAAGCGAATGTCAGGAGTTAATGGCTTGGGCGGAGGGCCATCTTCTGGCATTGTCGGCTGCCCATGTGGCTGGCAGAGAGAATGTTCAGGCCGATTATCTCAGTCGCAACATTTTAGACCCAGGAGAATGGAAGTTAAATGTGGCGGTTTATCACGAATTGACCTTGAAATGGGGTCAACCGGTTATGGATCTAATGGCAACTTTCAGCAATGCCAAAGCAAGCCGGTTTTTCAGCAGATGCAGGGAACGCATGTCAGAGGGGCTCGATGCTCTAGTTCAGGCTTGGCAAGAGAACGTACTTTTGTATGTTTTTCCTCCATGGCCAATGGTAAATCGTGTACTTCAACGCATAGCGGGACACCGAGGTTCCATGATTCTGATTGCGCCAGATTGGCCTCGCCGTCCTTGGTATGCGGATCTAATGCGGCTTCTAATAGCGCCTCCTTGGTGTCTGCCAGTCCGGATCAATCTATTATTTCAAGGACCCGTACTCATGCCACAGGTGGATCGCTTCTTGCTTACGGCTTGGCTCTTGAGAGGGCTCGCTTAGCGCGCAAAGGTTATGCAAGTTCTGTAGTGGCTACTTTGCTTAAATCTAGAAGACCGGGAACATCTCTTGCATATGTCCGGGTATGGCGATTATTCGAAGGATTGTTGTGGACGGCACAATGTTCTTCCGCGTTTGGCTTCCTTGCTACAATTGCTCTTGTTTCTTCAGGAAGGTCTGGATAAAGGTTTGGCGGTTAATACTCTTAAGGTTCAGGTGGCCGCATTAACATGTTTCAGGGGATTGATCCAAAAATGTAGATTATCATTTCATCCAGATGTACAAAGATTTTTTAAGGCGGCAAGAATTCTCCGGCCTCCGTTACGTAAGATTGTGCCTCCGTGGAATTTAAATATTGTTCTAGAGGCTTTATCGAGTTCGCCATTGGCTTCCGTTTCCTCGCGATCTCCACGAGAATGTTCATGGAAGATGGCGTTTTTGGTAGCTTTGTGTTCAGCGCGGAGAATTTCCGATTTACAGGCTTTGTCTTGTCAGGAGCCTTATTTACAGTTTCTGCCTGAACGAGTGGTACTTCGTACGGTTCCTTGTTTTTTACCGAAAGTACTTTCTGTTTTTCATGTTAATCAGTCGGTGGTGCTGCCTACTTTTTCGGACTTATCAAGTTCTCCGATTGATCGAGCTCTCCGAAAACTGGATCTTGGTCGGTTTTTAAAGAATTACTTTAAAATTTCGGAGCCTTTTCGGAAGACGGATAGGCTGTTTGTTCAATATGCTGGGCGCAATAAGGGGCATCCAGCTTCAAAGTCAACGATTGCTCGTTGGGTGCGCTGTGCTATTACAGCGGCTTACCAAGCTGGGGGACGATCTCCACCAGTTGGGTTGAAAGCTCATTCTACTAGGGCTCAAGCGACCTCCTGGGCGGAATTTGCTTTTGTGCCTCTGGTAGATATTTGTAGAGCAGCGACGTGGTCTTCATTGCATACGTTTACGAAGCATTACCGCCTGGATGTTCAGGCCAGGGAAGATGCAAAAGTGGGCGCTTCAGCTCTTATTGCAGGGCTGGCTGGTCCCTCCCGAGTTTAGGTACTGCTCTGGTATTGCCCTAACCTTCCCTGGACTGGCCCGGAGAAGCGAAAAGGAAAATGAAATTAGTTCTTACCTGCTAATTATCTTTCCTTGAGTATTCTCCGGGCCAGTCCAGGGTCCCACCCTTTTGTGTATTCAAGTGAAGAGGAAGTATCGGGGCTTCTAGGTTTTTATCTTTAGATAGATAGCTAATTGTTTATATTATTTAAAAAAAAAAAAAAAGAGTAAGAAAAAGGTTAAATTCTAAATTTTAAGAAGAAGGGGTTCTTAGATTCCTCTGTTTCGGTAGGACTATAGAACATGATCAGTTTGTATGGGTTGATGTTATGTTTTATTTCAGTTCGATATTAGTTGGCTGCTTTGTCAGAAAGAAGACTGGCAGTTTGACCTCAGGGGGAGTGGCTTCACGGCTCAAGAAAACTTGATGTCTTCATGTCCTCAGCTGCTGAAGGGGATTGACAACCTAACCTTCCCTGGACTGGCCCGGAGAATACTCAAGGAAAGATAATTAGCAGGTAAGAACTAATTTCATTTTGCACTGTTGAGAAATGGTCAATGACAACTCTAAACTAAAGAGGACTTACTCATTTAGAAATTCAGAAATTGTCACTGCTGCTGCCCCTTATAATTTATTTATTTTTATTTAATTTATTTTTGTGTTTTCTATACCGCCATATCGATCAATTATAGTGGTTTTCATAAAACAGGGTTACATCGAACAGAGTGGAAGTTACATGTGCAAGAGAACTATTAGATAATTACATGATCAATAAACAACAAGAAGTGATCAGGAATATTTACATGAAGATTTAGTGTGAACTAAGTACAAATTAGAGGGTCCTGAGGTTTTTTGAGGGAAGGGATGTAAAATAGTGGATGGTGTGGTGCTTCAGGAATCTTAGTGGGGTTGAGTCAGGGCAGTTGATGTATTTGTCTCATTTTACCGACGTGTTCTATAAATAGAAAAGTTTTTAGTTGTGTGCGAAAGGTGGAGAGGTCTGTTACGTTCTCAGTGTTTCTGGTAAAGAGTTCCAGAGCATTGGAGATAAGTATTCAAATGCTCTGTTGCTGGTTTGTTTAGTTTTTCTGAAATCTCCAGGAACAAGCAGGAATGAGTCTTCACATATGGGTACGTCGGTACCGATGGAGCCTGCACGGGAATGCTCCCCAGCATCCAATCAGAAAGCTTTTGGGAGCATCCCTCGCGCCTGTGCGGTGACTTCCCGCCTTTCCCACTGCCTCTCCTCAGTTTTTGTTTTTCCGCGGAGCCAACAGGACGTCCTCCTGTCACCGCAGAAACTTTTTTCTTTAAAAATTCTTATTTTCTTGTGGTCGTGGCTGTTTTTCCCGCCGATACCGGTACTGCCGGTGCTTTATTATTTTATTTTCAAACTTAGAGAAATATTTCTCCTCAGTTTTTTGTTTAACTTTTTTGGGCCTACCAGGCCTTTCCAAAATGGAGCCTTCTTCCCCTAAGAAGTGCCTTCACTGTGGAAACTCAGTTTTCTTTTTAGACTCCAATGCTTGGTGTCTATCCTGTCTGAGTCCTGACTGTTTTTCCCCTGATACTTCAGGCTATATGGTTGGGAGAAGACCTTCCCTTTTTCGAGTCTCCCTCGATACCGTTTTTCCTCCTAGGGTGAGGACACTGGTTTATTCTTCTCTCCAGGATCAGGTAACCCACAAACAGTCTGTTAAGACTAGCCATTTCTTGAAGGGTAAGTCTCATGCCCAGCATGATGACGGCTCCGGCCTTATCCTCAAGACCTCATTGGCAATAAAACCTCGGCGGGAGTCTTCGGGCTCCAAAGCATTCACGGGGTTTCAGGTTGTTCCTGGGGCTCACCCCTCACAGAACATACCTGAGCCGTGCCAGGGGGTGGTATCCGCTTCGAGCGGTACCGATAACCCGGCACCGGCATCGGGGTCGAGTGCTGCACTCTTCACCAGGAATCGTCATCTGGTGTCCTCGGTACCTTCGGGGCCGATCGATGCGACCCAGATTGGCTTTCCTATATCCCAGCCATGCTCGGGGTTGGTACCGGCTTCGAGCGGTACCGATAACCCGGTATCGGCATCGGTATTGAGTGTTCCACTCTTTACCTGGGATCGTCATCTGGAATCCTCGGTACCTTCGGGGCCGATCGATATGACCCAGATTGACTTTCCTATATCTTCACTGTGCTCGGGGTTGGTACTGACTTCGAGCAGTACCGATACCCCGACATCGGTGTCGAGTGTTCCTCTCTTCGCCGGGCATCGTCTTCGAACGTCCTCGGTACCTTCGGTGCCGTTCGATGAGATTCCAATTGACTTTCAAGTATCGGCATCGCTGATACCACCACCAACGTCGGTACCTTCTAGACATGCATCGATAGACTCGCTTACTTCGATGCCGAGTCTAGAATCGATATCCAGTCTAGATGACTTGGTACCGACGCGTTTCAGAACCGATCCATATCGTTTCCGGCTACGCAGTACCGAGGATATTCACCAAGGCTCTCTGGTTACCTCGGTACCGCTTCAGCAGCCCTCGATTACTGCTTCGATGACATTATCTCCGATACCGGTACCGGTGTCGGGGTCGATTCTTGCAGTTCCATCGGTGCCATCGATCCTTTCTATGCCTAGTTTGGAATCGATACCAGGCACTGACGATGCAGTACTAACTGCCTCAAATCAGAACTGTCAGTATCACAGTCCATCGAGCAGGATTCTTTTTCTGCACCAGTCCAGTATATCTTCTGGTGCTCAAGCTGCTCCTTCAACCTCAGCTTGCCCAGGATTAGTTCCTATTGGAAATCCTTCTTTTCAGAAGTTTCTCCTTGACATGGCAGCTTTTCTTGCCATTCCTATTCCTGGTTTTTCTCTTGACCAAGATCCTGCAGAAAAGGAAAACATAATGCTTCCTTTACATCATTCTTTACAGGATCTTCTTCTGAGGATATGGGAATCACCCTTAAAGGTTCCTTTGCCTTCTACAGCCATTGACGTTCTGTATCAGGTACCTCCCTCTCCAGGGTTCCAGAAAAACCAACTTCCACATCATTCCATTGTAGTGGAATCAGCAATGAGGAAGGTAAGAAGCAAGAAGAAGCATTCTTCTTATCCGCCAGGTCGTGCATCTAAAGCACTTGATGCCTTTGGACGTCAAGCCTTCCAAACTTCTATGCTGGCTTCAAGAATTATTTCATATATTTTTATATGAGTCTGACACTTCAGGAGGTCACAGAGAAATTATCTCTTTTGTCTCCTTTTTTGTCAGAACCTAAGGCCTCTGACTATTCCTTGCTTCTCAATCATAGCAGGAATATCTCTTGGTTCCTTTCTCGTGCTTCTCTAGACTCTTTTGAGTCTGTTAGCAGATCCTCTGCTATTGCCATTGGAGCACGTCATACAGCCTGGCTGCAGGCTTCAGACTTGAGCAGATGGGCACAACATACACTGGGTAATTCTCCTTGTACTGGAGAAAATCTCTTCAATAAAGAGGCTTTATGTCTGGTCGCTCATTGCTCCACTGACTTTCCTAGTTCTGGAAACCGTCCTAAGCCTTCTTTTTCCCCAGGGCGTAGGAAATGTCCTACCAAACCTTCTTTCCCTAGGAAAAGAAAATTTCATCCTCCTTCTGCCCATCCTCCAGATGTACCCAAGCAAGGGAAATCTCATCCTCGTCTGAAATCTCCAGACTCTAATCAGGCTAATCATAGCCAGCAACCATAGGTTTCTGTATGTTGCAATCTACAGTTAACTTCTTCTTACCAGAAGTTATTCTTTAAACCCTACACTGGTTTTTCTTTTCAGTATGCTAAGCTGTTAGGATATTTTTGTCCATGGGTTACAGAATTCTCCCTTTCTTTTTATTATAAAGGGAGATTACAATTATCCCAGGATAGTTTCTGTCCCCACATGGACATTTTTTCCTTCAGCTGACTTACCATATGGTACGTCACCTTCCAAGCCCCTCTCTTCCAGGGTTTCCCCTGCTTGAGTTGGTACCATACTGAAACACTTCTCTTTCTTTCCAGTGTAGACTTTTTGCTATCCTTCAATGCATGCTCTAAACAACTCATCAGACAGGGACGGGAATATCTCCGCTCCCTCTGTCTGTTTTTCTCCCTGTTTTTATACAGGGGGATCCCCTCTGCTCTTTTGTTCAGTTGCTGTACAAGCAGAAGTTCCAGTGCTTACTTTAATGTTTCTTGCAAGTTCCTTTCAACTATCTTGCATGATACTACTCACTGCAGGTTATCTTCTACTTGCCATATCCTTACCTAGGATATGGCACCACATCTGACTGCTGTCAGTTTCTCTCATAATTCTCCTGCACAATGCTCTCTGCAATCTTCAGAGAAGCTTTCTACTATGGGCCCTTGCTGTAGAGCATTGAACTTTGTCTCTGAGGGTTTTCCATATAATAGGAAAAGCTTATATAGTCATTCCATTGCTATATCGGTTCTTTATACCCTCTTGTCTCCTATTGTGATACAGAAGACAAGCTTTTTCTGCGTGAATGTCCAAGGAGTTCCCAATCTGGCAGGAACCTACCCCTTTTTTTCCTTACAGCTTGGCATTATCTTTTCTACTCCACTTGGACAACGCATATTTTTTTTACTGTACATGATACCCCTGAGTCCCTTGGCTGGGTCATCCGGGTGTCTTAGTCTATGCGTTTTCCTGTCCTTTGGACATGTCAGAGTCCTCAGGTACTCCTGACATGCTCTTACCAGACTGCTATTATCCTCTGTTTTTCACGCAACCATACTGGTTATCCACTGAAATATATTCCTGCACCACGGAAATAGATTCTCTATATATCTTCAGGTGGTTTCCACCCCCTTATTATTAGATGAATCTTTTCCCCTCACATTCCCTATGTGAATGTTTTTGTGGAGCTCAGTTGCAGACATGTATCCTCAGACTTATATTCATGTCTGTATATGTCCTATACATACATATTTTTGTAATAGATGGGCATGGCTTATGCCCATACAGATATCTATATATATATATCTATATCTATACCCCTATATATCACACATATCTAGACATATATGCACATATATATATAGATATGTATGTATCTCCATATATATATATATATATATATATATATGTATATATGCCCTTTGGGAGATGTCCATAAGACACTAGGTATTACCTACTATCTCCCTAACTGTCTGTGCTATAAAGCTTTTACCTTCTTAAGGGGTCCAGACAGTCAACTTGCCTATTCTCATATGGCTCAGGAAGTGGGAGCGGTTATACACACAATTACTGCTGTGACGTCAACAGCTTCTATTTTTGTTATAGATCTCCCTATCCATGAAGTATTAAACTTCATTGTCTTCCTAGCTCTTACCAGCTAGGAATGACAATGTACATCTTCAGTATTTCTGAGTACACTTCTGTTCTCCTTGGGAATAGGGTTTTTTTCCATGCCCTCTCTTCCCTTCCGGACTGGGCTAATTCTCCAGATCGGTCAGTCTTCTTTTAATCCTCAATGATAATAACTCTGTACCTAAAAGAGTTCTCAGCTTTTTCCCATAAAGCTTTCCATTGAAGACCTGCCGTTCTTCTCCTGCCCCAGTTGACACCTGGGTCACCTGCCCATTCCAGATTTGGAACTTCATCCTCACTGCTGTGAAGTTACCTTGAGGATTTTGCTACTGCATCTACAGTACACTCCATCACAGTTCTACTTCCTACAATCCAGTAGGTAAGTTCTATGTTGTACTAGTTCATTAAATATTTTAATGATACTTGACATACATTCTAAAGACTCCTCTCCCCTGTAGTCTTTAGATTTGCTGTTCCTTGCAGCTCTTCTCTATTCAACTCCTACCCCCCATCCCTCAGGGGATGCCGGGTATCCAGGTTTGGAAAATGCCGTCCTGTCCAGGAATACGCATTTTATGGGATCTCCCCTGGCACCCACAGCTAGGGAGTCCCCATATGTGAAGACTCATTCCTGCTTGTTCCTGGAGATAGCACAGTTACTTACCTGTAACAGGTGATCTCTGGGAACAGCAGGAATAAGTCTTCACAACCCACCCACCTCCCCTAGGAGTTGTATCTATCTATCTCCTTTCCTCTTTCTCTCCTTCTGTCTCAGCTATGAAACTCAACTGAGGAGAGGCAGTGGGAAAGGCGGGAAGTCACCGCGCAGGCGCGAGGGATGCTCCCAAAAGCTTTCTGATTGGATGCTGGGGAGCATTCCTGTGCAGGCTCCGTCGGTACCGACGTACCCATATGTGAAGACTAATTCCTGCTGTTCCCAGAGATCACCTGTTACAGGTAAGTAACTGTGCTTTCTGGTGGGAATAGAGTATTAGTCATTGGTGTTTTTCTGTGTCTGGTAGGTGTTTTCCTGATTAACTGGATTAAAGTAGAAGGTGCCGGTTCCCTGATAGCTTTAAATGTTGTAGATGATTTTATATTTTATTCTGCTATGTACGGGGAGCCAATGGAGGGAGTGAAGTATAGTAACATAGTAAATGATGGCAGATAAAGACCAGTATGGTCCATCTAGTCTGCCCAGTAAGATGGCAGGAGTAGGTGCCACTCTGTGCAGGCCACCCCTCCCCATGTCTTTGTTTAGGGGTGAACCCACTGCTCCATGCAGGACACCCCTATTGGTTGAGAAGTTAGATGGTTCCATTTATTTTGATTTTATTCTGTTGCTATAAATGGATCCATTGTGTCCCATGCCATTTTGAATTCTGTCACTGTATTTGTGTTTAGTATGGTGTGTGTTCGATATGATGCGAGCTGCCATATGTTGTGCCATTTGTAGGGGGTGGCTAGTTTGTTTTGGGAAGCCATGGAGTAGACTATTGCAGTAGTCGATGTGTGGGGTAATCATCACTTGCATCAATGATCTGAAGTCGTTGCTCTGGAGAAGTGGTTTTAAGGGGTATGTTTACTAAACTGCGGTAAACGTGAATAACGCGCGTTGTACGACGTTAACGATTGTTAGCGCGCTATAGCGCACTAACAATTGTAAACGCGCTAACGCGCGTGATGCTCCGTGGCGCGGTAAAACAACGCAGAAGGCGGAGAGAAGGGGTCAATGGGCGGGGAGAGGCTCCCATTACACTAACGCGCTGAATTTCAGAGCTGAATTCCAACGCGAATGAAAACCTGCCGTTAAAGGCATATTAAAGGGGAGAGAAACCATTTAAATGTCAGCAATGTACAGCCTAGGCAGGGAAACCAAAAAAAGGTGATAAGTGTGATACATGTGCACAAAAGAAAAGGGCACAAACACTGAAAATGACCCCAACAAACTGGAAAAAAACAGCAACCAAGCTGGCCAATAGTGGTATCAATGAGAAACATCAACCCCCCCCCCCCCCCCGAGTAAGCTCCATTGAACAGATATTTATGTATTTCTTTATGTTAGTTATGTATTTATAAACCGCGGAAGGGTCCATATCCCGTCCCCATACAAGGTGCACGTGCCCACAGTGAAATAGCACTGTTCAGGGACTTCCCCACCATCGAACAGGGTTCCTATGGTGTGCACATGTCCTGCAACATCAGGGCGGGCATGTCGGAACGGGCAACCGGTCAGATGTTGGAGAAGGGGTTACAGAGGGCTGCAGGCGGCTGCAGGCGGCACATGCTGTGGAGCAGCTGGGCCACAGTGGGGACTAGGGTGATGCCTAGCTGGCCCATAGGAATGCTGAAACAGTAGAGCAGCCAGACAGCAACTGCTGAGGGCCCAACAAGGGCAAGAGTGTGCTTCCCACAGTGTCACAGGGAATAGTACCCAGCAGGTACCCCCAATGGCACGGAACATTGGCAGGCGGTGCTGGGGGAAAGCGTGGGCAGCTATGCGGGCACCCCCACCCCAGAACACGCACCATAGGCAGCCGCCTATCTGCACACTGGATGGCTTGAGACCGCGCACCACCAGCAGAAGGGCATGTCAGCATGGTGGCTGAGGGATACTGGTGGTGGAGGGGGCAGTGGCAGCTGCCCAGAGCAGACCGTGGCCTAGCCCCCTTCACGTGGGTGCAGTGCACTCCAACAGACAGGCCCTGTCTGACCAACAGTCATGTTATCACCAGGGAACGCACCATCTCTGTGAGAACATGGTGGTGCAGTGCACAGAACCAGTGTATTCAGAAGCAGAGGGTCACAGGTTCAGGTCCCAGCTGTGGTTTCCGCCAACCCAGTCCTCATATTTTACCCACTATTAGAACGGGCTAATACAGACAGAACCGCTCTTTCAGATGTAAACATGCCCAAAACACTCACATTTTACCCTACAGAGCACAGACACCATAAACATGCACATTACCTAGAGCAGAGCCTCCCAAATGCAGTCCTGGAGGACCAAACACCATCCCGGTTCCATGCTGCCTCTGATAAAGATGCCTGTGCTGCATTTCTATGCGCCACCCCCATGGTATGCAGATGTATCTCATGCATATTCATGAGGGACAGCATGAAAACCCGAACAGTGTTTGGCACCGCAGGACTGGAGTTGGGAACCTCTGCCGTAAAGCAGCAGCCAGCAGGAGCAGACACACCCGCACCCACAGGCCCCATTATCCAAAGCCTCCTGGAGCCTCTGCGTGCATCTCCTAATACTAGCACATGCATACCGTATTAATGCCACCCTAAACCTGGGAATATATTACACAGCTATCAGAAGGTTGCTATGAGCACTGGCAGATAGCAATTCCTAGGTTAAGTACAATTTCCTGAGTGAGCTGCATCATAGCAACCTTTCTGATGTCTGTGGAGTGTGCTACAGGTCCTGTGTCTAACAGTGTTTACCAACCTGGGGATTGACTCCGACAGTATTGCATACCATAGCCATGCCTGCACTGTGCCCAGGACTGGTGTGGTGGCCTGGGCTGCCCAACACCTCTAGTGTTGCACAGTGCTTGCATAGGTGTGGGGAGTGCTTGTCTGTCTATCCAGTGTATGGTGGCTTCCAGCACTTTCCACAGCCCACACTGCTAGCACTGTTGCCAGTATTGGCCTGCCAATGTGCATAATGAGGAGCAAGGTACCGTGGGAATAGCCTGGATAGGGTGGCCTGGCCTGTCCGCATCTGCATAGGGCAATGGCCGGACATTGTAGTGCCCAGTACCACCTGCATGGACAGGGTGGCCATAGCATGTCCTGCTGGGAGGTCACTCACCCTGACTGAGCAGTGACCATGGCATGGCTAGGTTCCACCATAGTGCTATATAGCATTTCTCTTATGTGATATATATGGGTTTCCTTTTGGGGACCAATCACGGACTTATCTGCTTGGTGTATATGCTGATATCCCCGTTCTGGGTACATGCATCTCCTCCAGGACCATGCACTATGGACTAGCTGGCGGACTGTCTGCAGCTAGTATGTTTCTTGCTGGAACACCGTGCAGGGTGCAGCGTCTGGAGGCTTGCTGCTGGGGAATGTCAGATAATGGTGGGGGGCAGCTGAGCATTTCCAGACCTGCCGTCTGTCTGCTCTTGCTGTACGGGTGTGTACTGCTCTGCATTGCCTGCCCTGTAGGGTGTTTGATCCCGAGTGGGACTGGGGTGATGGTCCCCTCTACTGCCACCATTGCAGAGGGTTGGAAGTGGATCTGTGGGCGGGAGATCCTGTCCCCCACCCTGAGCCCTAGAGGGTGTGTTGGGTGGTGGTATGTAATCTCCCTGGTAACCACAGCAGAATGTGGGTGTGGTGCCGTGCAGTCCTCCTGTGCCAGCCATGTGTTTATTAGCAGCTCTAGCCCACTGGTTACTTCACTGCCCATGGAGCCAGTGGTCATAGGTTCACAACCCACAGTGGGGTTCATTGATAGGGCTGTCTTAGGCATTGTCTATTTTTACTGTATATTAGTGCTGCCAGCAGAACCACCCTCAGGGTACTGTCACCTTAGGGTAGCTCAATAGGCGCCCTATAGGGCGCGCATTACGCGGCGCCCTATAGGGCGCACATTACACTTCGCCCTATATTATATGTAATCTCCAGGAACAAGCAGGAATGAGTCTTCACATATGGGTACGTCGGTACCGACGGAGCCTGCGCGGGAACGCTCCCCAGCGTCCAATCAGAAAGCTTTTGGGAGCATCCCTCAGCGCCTGTGTGCTGCCTTCCCGCCTTTCCAACTGTCTCTCCTCAGCAATGTTCCCTCTAATTTTCTGTAGGCTGTGTGCGCATAAAATATCAGCTGTGTGCAGCTTTTGAAGGAAGGTTAAATTTTTGTGCGCCACATAACGACACTCGGAGTTATATACTTTAAAATTTGACTACACATCAGAATACAGTATGTACATCACATTGATTTTAATCAAATTAAATGAAAATAGACGATTACTAAATGAAGCAGGAAATTACTAGTAATTACAATCATAACTTTTAAATTTTAAGACGTCTGTGTTGTTTTCTATCAGAATCAGAGCTGTAATTTTTGTGCGCTCTGTTGTAAAGTATGTGCGCTCGCTCGGTGAGGTGTGTGCGCGCGCACACGCGCACAGCTTAGAGGGAACAGTGCTCCTCAGTCGTTTTCGTTTTTCCGCGGAGCCGGCAGGACGTCGTCCTGTCACCGCAGAAACTTTTTTCTTTTAATTTTTTAATTCTTGTTTTCTTGTAGGTCGCGGCTGTTTTCCCGCCGGTACCGCCGGTGGGGTTTTTTCTTTCTTTTTCTCAAACTGAGGGAGAGTTTTCCCTCAGTTTCTGTCTTAGTTTTTTGGGCCTGTAAGGCCTCTCCATCATGGAGTCGCCTTCTTCTAAGAAGTGCCTTCACTGTGGAAATACAGTTTTCTTTTTAGACTCCAATGACTGGTGTCTAACCTGTTTGGGTCCTGACCCTTTTTCCCCTGAACCGTCAGGCTACAATACTGTGAGAAGAGATTCTCTTTTTCTAGTTTCCCTCGATACCGTTTTCCCTCCCTATGGCAGGGCACCGGCCATTTCTTCTCTACAGGATCAGGTAACCCACAAACAGTCTGTTAAGACTAGCCAATCCTTGAGTGGTAAGTCTCATGCTAAGCATGCTGACGGCCCCGGCCTTGCCCTCAAGACTACATTGGCATCAAAACCCCGGCGGGAGTCTTCGGGCTCCAAAGCATTTCAGGGGTTTCAGGTTGTTCCTGGGGCTCACCCCTCACAGAACATACCTGAGCCATGCTCGGGGGTGGCATCCGCTTCGAGCGGTACCGATAACCCGGCATCGGCACTGGTGTTGAGCGATTCACTCCTCACCAGGGATCGTCATCTGGTGTACTCGGTACCTTTGGGACCGATCGATACCCAGATTGACTTTCCGGTATCGGCACCGTCGATATGACCCCTGATGCTGGTACCATCTCGACATGCATCGATCGATTCGCTTCCTTCGATGCCAAGTCTAGAATCGATATCTAGTCTGGAAGACTGGGTACTGACGCGTCTCGGAACCGACACGCACAGATTCCGGATGCGCGGTACCGAGGATAGTCACCGAGACTTTCGAGTTTCCTCGGTACCGTTTCAGCAGCCTCCGCTGACTGCTTCGGCGATTCCAGCACAGCCACTGGTATCGGTATCAATGTTGGTACCGGCAGTATCATTGGGACCAGCTCCTTCCATGCTTTTTTCACCTGGATCGCTCCTTTCTATACCTAGCTTGGAGTCGATACCTGGCATGGATGATGCACTACTGACTGTCTCAACTCATAACTGCCAGTTCCAGTGTCCATCCATTACAAATCCTGTTCTGCACCGGACAGGTACATCTTCCGGTGCCCAGGCTGCTTTTTCAGGTTTAACCTGTCCAGGGATGGTTCCCATCGGAGATCCTTCTTTTCAGAAATTTCTCCTTGACATGGCAACCTTCCTTAATATTCCTATCCCTGGCTATGGGTCTTCTCAGGATTTTTCTGCAGAAAAGGAAATATAATGCTTCCTTTACATCACTCTTTGCAGAATCTTCTTCTGAGGGTATGGGAAAAACCTTTAAGGGTTTCTTCACCTCCTACAGCAACTGATCTCCTGTATCAGGTGCCCCCCTCTCCAGGATTTCAAAAGCCTCAACTTCCCCATCATTCCATTGTAGTGGAATCAGCAATGAGGAAGGTAAAAAGCAAGAAAAAACATTCTTCTTTCCAGCCAGGGCGTGCATCTAGAACACTGGATGCCTTTGGACGTCAAACCTTCCAAACATCTATGCTGGCAACAAGGATTCTCTCATATATTTTCTATATGAGTCTATCCCTTCAGGAGATCACAAAGAAATTATCTCTTTTGACTTCTTTTCTATCAGAGCCCAAGGCTGCAGACTATTCCTTACTTCTTAGTCATAGCCAAAATATCTCTTGGTTTCTTTCTCGTGCTTCCCTAGACTCTTTTGAGTCTGTTAGCAGAACTTCTGTTATAGCCATAGGAGCACGTCGTAAAGCCTGGCTCCAAGCCTCAGACTTGAGTAGATGGGCACAACAAAGACTGAGTAATACTCCTTGTACTGGAGAAAATCTCTTCAATAAGGAGTCCTTACGTCAGGTTGCTCATTGCTCCTCTGACTTTCCTGTTTCTGAGGGCCATCCTAAGCCCTCTCCTTCCTCAGCAGGTAGGAAATGCCCTACCAAACCTTCTTTCCCTAAAAGAAAGAGGTTTTCCTCTTCTCCTGCCCATCATTCGGATGTTCCCAAGAAGGGGAAGTCTCGCCCTGGTCTGAAGAAACCAAACTCTAGCCAGGCTGAATAAACACAGTTAATTTCTTTTCAGCAGAAGTTTTTCATTGTTTTTCCATTCAAAACTCTGCTCAGGGATTCCTATCCTCAGGAAATCCATTTACTCTTCACTATGCTGAACTGTCAGGCTATTCATGTCTATAAGTTACAGAGTTTTCCACCTCTTCCTGAATAGAAGAGAGGTTTAGCAACTATCACATGATAGTTTCTCTGTACCAGCATGAATTTTTTCCTTCCAGGGACTTACCATATGGTAAGTCCTTCTTCAGCTTCTATCTCTACCCTCTTCGCCAGGGTTTCCCCTGTAAGAGTGGTACCATAGCTTTGAAAGACTTTTCTTGTCTTTCTTTTCACTTTAGAGTTTCTTCTCCTGAGTAAACTCCCTTCTTTATCTAGGCAGCTCTACAGACAGAGACAGCTTGCTCTCTTTGTTCAGTCTGTTTCTCTCTGTTTGACACAAACCGACTCACTCTGTTGTCCTATTCGGTAGCTGCCCATGCAGGAGTCCAGTGCTTGACTACTGGTACTTTTCCACAAGTCCCAGTCTTGTCTTCCACCACTTCTGTCTGGCCTTAGTAGTGATTCCAAGAAAGTTTTCTACATCTTTCTTGCATAATCTTTTCACTACAGGCTTCTTACACTATCTTCTACCCTTGCTATCTCCAATCTCTGGATTTGGCAACGTAGTGGACGTGGCTGTCAGTTTTCTCTATCAGCCAGTTCTACATCCCAGTTCTCCTGCATAATGCTCTCTGCAATCCTACTGAGAAGCTTTCCACTATGGGCCCTTGCTAGAGAGCATAGAGCTTTCTCTAATGGCTATCCATCATGGTTGAAATATGCTTCCTCAGTCATCCCCTATGACTGTGAGGGTTCTTCATACCCTGCTATCTTCTTTTAAAAAAAAAAAAAAAAAAAAGAAGAGGGAAAAGGACATAAGCCTTCTCCACGTGAGAGTCTAGAGTTCTCCCATTCCTATAGGGAATATACTCTTTTTTTTTTTTTTCTTGCAGCTTGTCCTCATGGTATCCTAATACTTCAAGGACAGCACATATTACTCTGGAAAACGCCTGATACCTCCTTGTCCCTCATGTAGGTCAACCTGGTATCTCATTCTATGCATTTCTGTCCTTTTACCATGCTGGATTTCCACAGGACTCCGGACTTGCTGTTTACAGACTGATATTATCCTTTGTTTTTTCACGTAACCATCCTGGTAATTCACTGGATAGCATTCCTTTACCATCATCTCTGGGGGAATAGATTCTCTATATATCTTCTCAAGTAGGTTTCACCTCCTTGTTCTTAAATGAATCTTTTCCCTTCACATCTCCATGTGAATGTCCTGATATGCATAACTCTGTCTGCTTATTGCAGGCATCTATCTTTAGACCTATATATTCAGGTATATATATCTATCTATATCTATATATACCTCTATACATCTCTGTAGATGTATCTGTCTGTCAGCTAAGTGTGCATATGCGATGCCCTTTAGATCTTATTATATATATATAATGTATATATATATATTTATACACATCTCTACATATATGTGTGTATCTGTCCACCATTGTATTTAGTTACCCTATTTCTCCAAGTTATACTTCCTGTTAAATGTAATGACCAGACATATGTAAATTGTCGGATGTTTTCTGTTCAATGTAAACCGCGCTGATGTCTAATAGTGCGGTATATAAGAATTGTTAATAAATAAATAAATAAATAAAATAAAATACTACTTATAGGTAGATATGTATTTCCATACTTATCTCC
Source organism: Ichthyophis bannanicus (assembly GCA_033557465.1). NCBI lineage: Eukaryota > Metazoa > Chordata > Amphibia > Gymnophiona > Ichthyophiidae > Ichthyophis > Ichthyophis bannanicus. Next base: position 19,245,387 of record CM066038.1, on the reverse strand, counting down.
TGACTGTCTATGCTCATAAAGGTTTTTACCTTCCTGCATGTTTCTGACAGTGGGCTTGCACAGCTTCATACTGTTCCACAGTATGTTTCGGATATTTTGCGCACAACCACTGCTGTGGAACTGACAGCCCTACCGTATCCTAGGTTTATGTATCCCTGAAGCTCCATGCCCCAATGTCTTCCTACCTCTCACCAGTTAGGAAAGACATGGTGGATCTTCAGTGGATTTCAGATTCAATTCCTCAAACATCTGTCCTTTCTTGGGAGTATGGGGTTCTTCTCATACCCTTTCCTCCCACAAGGACTAGGTCTGTTTGTCCAGATCGGTCAGTCTTCCTCTTTTGCTCCTACCTCTGAATACTTCTGTAGCCAAAAGAGTTTTCAGCTTTCCATGGAGCTTCCCACTGAAGACCTGCCGTGTTTGTGTTACCCCAATTGAATCCTGGGGTCACCTTTCACTTCCAGATGTTGACCTCCACCTTCACTCCAGTGAGGTCACCTTGAACATTATTCTACTGGATCCCCAGTAGACTCCTTCAGCCTCTCTACTTCCTGCAATCCAGTAGGTGAGCTTCATATGGTGATTGTTCATTCCAATATTATGGTGATTGTTCATTTCAATATATCTTTTGATAATGATCATACATACTTGGACTCCTTCCCTGTAGTCCTTTCTTAGGTTAGCTGTTTTTTCAGCAGCTCCTCTCTTTTCAACTCCTGCCCTCCATCCTCAGGATGCCTGGCCATATGAGGTGTAGCATGTTTTCAATCTTCAACATGTTAGGGCTCCAGGCATCTTAGCTTGGGAGTCCCCATATGTGAAGACTCATTCCTGCTTGTTCCTGGAGATAGCACAGTTACTTACCTGTAACAGGTGATCTCTGGGAACAGCAGGAATAAGTCTTCACAACCCACTCACCTCCCCTAGGAGTTGTATTTCTCTATCTATCTTTCCTTTCCTCTTTCTCTCTCTCTTTGTCTCAGCTATGAAACTCAACTGAGGAGAGACAGTTGGAAAGGCGGGAAGGCAGCACGCAGGCGCTGAGGGATGCTCCCAAAAGCTTTCTGATTGGAGGCTGGGGAGCGTTCCCGCGCAGGCTCCGTCGGTACCGACGTACCCATATGTGAAGACTTATTCCTGCTGTTCCCAGAGATCACCTGTTACAGGTAAGTAACTGTGCTTTATATGCCATTTGAAAGGAATATTTAGGCGCTCCCTATAGGGCGCGCCTTACACTTCGCCTTATAGGGAGCGCCTAAATATTCCTGTCAACTGGTATATAATACATGACCATGTCAGAGAGAACGTCACTATTGGAACATATTTCATAGGAAGGGTACACTTTTCCTGACATATGCAAACTGTAACCCGCCTGCAGACTGCGGATTAAAATATTATAGTCGGCTTTCAAGGGGTTACACAGGATGCCTCAGCCAGCCTTACTCATTGGGCACACTGGGGAATCGAACCCATGACTCTTGTACCATCAGTCTGTGTAGTAACCATTGTGCTACAGCTCTGTTTCTGTCTTTGGGTGTCTGCGCGCTGTCTTAAGCGTGCGTGCAGTAGCGCGCTGTAACGATCGTTGCTGCGCGGCGCGCAATAACGCGCGTAACTGTGTGTTATTGGTTACGATGTCCCGCCCATGTCCTTTTTTGGCTTTCCTTTCACTAACGCGGCTCCTAACGCGAATTGCACTAACGCAGTTTAGTAAACATACCCCTAAGTGTTTGAGGAGGTGGATTTTGTTATATATGGCTTTAGTTGTATTTTTAATGTGGGTTGTGGATGAGTTGCTGGTCTAGTGTGACTCCTAGGTATTTTACTTCATTTTTAACTTCAAGAATGAATCCATTAATGATAATGTTGTTGGGTGGTATGTAATTTTGGTTTCCTAGATATTAGTGCTTCTGTTTGTTATAGTTTGTTTAATCCATGTGTTTTGAGCCAAGTATTGATTTTTATGAAGCATGAGATTATGCGATCAAGAGTGTGCGTTACTACATCAAAAGGCATGTATAGCATTACAGTATGTCGGCATAGATTGTAAAATCAATTTTGAATTTTCTTATTAGATTGCAATTGGGATGTATGTAAACATTAAATAGAAGGACTGATAGTGTTGATCCTTGGAAGTCCTATAGTTTGGGTGTAAGTGCCTGAGCATTCTTTGTCTATGTTGACTTGTGTTCTGTCTGTTAGGTATGATGAGAACCATTGGGAGGGTGGTTCCACTTAGTCCAATTTGTAAGAGTCTTTGTAGTAGTAGTGTATGTATGACTGAATCAAATGTGGCCGCAATGTCTAGAAATATTAATATAAATACTTGGTTGGGGTTGTTTGTTCTCCAGGACCAAGCAGGAAGTCAGTCCTCACATATGGGTGACGTCGGCGCCGACGGAGCCCTCGCGGAGCAATTTTCCCCAGCTTTCAAAGAAAGCCTTTGGGAATTGCAGCGCGCATGCGCGGTCGCCTTCCCGCCCAAGGGTGCCATCTTAGCCAGTCTTCTTTTTTCCGCGGAGCCCTACAGACGTACCCGTCGTGTCCCCGCGAAAAAGTTGATTTTACTCATAATTTTCTCTTTTTTCCTTCGGTTCGACGCCGGTCTTTTTCCCGCCCGGACTCGCGACGCTGGTCACGAGTCCTCTTCTTCTTTTCAGTTTTTCTCATTTAGTCAGTTTCGTTTTCGGTTTTTTCACTGGCAGCCCGGTCCTTTGACCTCGCAGGGGCCCTTTTTCCCCCGATGGCTGCCAGTGGTTTCAAGCGGTGTGGTCAGTGTGACCGAAATATGTCACTAACTGACACACACGATAATTGCCTCCGCTGCCTGGGCCCGGATCATGAAGAAATGATCTGTGGGGCCTGTGGCAAAATGTCCTCCAAAGCGTTGAGAAGTCGGCGGCATCAGCGGGATAGGATCTTCGCTGACCCCAGCCGTACCCGGACCTCGTCGGAAGCCTCGGCGTCCAGAGGATCCAGCTCGGACCGTCGCCGGAGTTCCTCCGACAGGGGTTCTCCCTCCGGGGACCATCGACGGAAGGTGAAACCCGCGAGGGCGGCGTCGGTGGACGCTCCTGGCTCCGCGAGGGCCAGGTCGCATAGCCCCGATAGCCGTCCCGGGTCCTTGGAGAAGGAGCACCTCTCGAAGCGACCTCGCATGGAGTCGGAGCTGCCTGCTCGGGTAAGTCCTGTGGTCCTTCTGGACTCGCCTCCGAGACCGCCGACGTCGGGCCCGACGCCGTCGGGGCCCGAGTCGGGGGCTGCTGGGTCACCTGAGGTCGGACTCAGGTTGACGGCCTTGGAGAGCAGACTGTCTGCCTTCATGGACCAGCAGCGGGCACTGCTCGCTAGCCTCGCTGGCGCCGCTGCCCCGACCGCCGGGACGTCGACGTCTAAGTCGACCCCGGAGACCGAGCCGATCCTCGAGTCCATGCGAACTCGAGTCGATCCTCGGTCGAGGTCACCCTCGGCCTCCCGTTTGGGACCGAGGTCGCCGACGCCGACTCCCTCGGCGTCGGGGCGGCCGACGCCGCGGCCTGCCCGGGCCGACCCCACCGATTCCTCGTCGGAGTCGGTCTGGGAGTCTGAAGAGGAAGAGTCACCTGATTCTTTTCGGACTCGGTGTGTCCCCTCGGACTCACCTGAGTCCGAACCTCGGAAGCAGTCCCCCCCGGAGGATGCCCGGTTCTCGGACTTCGTCAGGGATATGGCCAAGGCTTTGGCCTTCCCTGCGGATCCCGAGGAGGAGCCTCGAGCCGAAGAGCTCGACGCCCTCCAGTATGACTCTCCCGCCAGGGAACACTTTACTGTACCGGTTCCTCCCATGCTGGAACGACTACTCTTCCGCATGTGGGAGAGTCCGGCCTCCTCGCCGGTCCTGAGCAAGCGGGTCGATTCTATCTATCGGGTCCGCAAGAGCCCTGGCTTCCAAAAAGCACAGCTACCACATCATTCCATGGTAGTGAAATCGGCCATGCATCGTCTTAAGAGCCAGAAGATGCACTCCTCGGTGCCTCCTGGCAGGGAGGCCCGTAACCTGGATGGCCTTGGTAAGAAGTGTTTCCAGGGCTCTATGCTTGCGTGTCGTGTCCAGACCTACCAGCTATACATGGGCATGTATCTCCGAGACCTGGCTAAAGAGCTAGCCGGATTCTCCGCTGGGTTGTCCGATGAACCTTTGCGGAGGTTCCTAGCCTTGTCCACTGGCATTCGGGAATGCTCAAAATTCATATCCCGAGCAGCCTATGATGGCTTTGAAGCATCGGCTCGAGTGGCCGCAGCCGGCATCGGTGCCCGCCGACAGGCTTGGCTTCAGTCGTCTGACCTTGAGCCCTGGGTGCAGGACAAGTTGGTCGATGTCCCCTGCCGAGGTGAAAACCTCTTTGGCAAACCTATGGACGAGAAGGCTGCACAACTTGAGACTGAGACTCTCACCAGGACTAGGCTTTCTAGGAAGACCTCCGCCCCTTCCCAGAAAAAGAAGGGCTCGGGAAAGAAGTCCTTTTACCCGAGAAAGGCAGCTGCCTATAAACACTACCCCCAATACCAGGCCCCCGCAGCTCCCCAACAGGGCCAGCAGGCCAAGGGACGGGGTAACGGGTCCCGTAGGCAGCAAGCCCCCAAGCCTGCACCACCAGCCCCTGCTCAGCAGGGTGGGGGCTTTTGACTCCTTCAGCATAGCCTCTCCCCCTCCGCTGGCTCCTCCCAGCACCGGAGGCCGGCTGGTTCACTTCGCCCACAGGTGGTCCAGCATCACTTCAGATGCCTGGGTGCTTCAAGTCGTACGAGAAGGCTATCTTCTCCACTTCCACCAGGTCCCTCCCTCCTATTTCCCGGGAGAACCTCCACGACTCCCTCTGCACAGGGACTTACTCCTTCAGGAGTTAGCAGGTCTTCTACAGGAACAGGCGGTGGAACCGGTGCCCCACCACCTGAGAGGTCAAGGCTTTTATTCCAGGTACTTTCTAGTACCAAAAAGGACAGGAGGCCTCAGACCCATCCTGGACTTGCGCAACCTCAACAGGTTCCTCGTGCGGGAAAAGTTCAAAATGCTTACCCTTGGAATCCTTCTGCCCTACCTCCAGCAGGGAGATTGGCTATGCTCCTTGGATCTAAAGGATGCCTACACGCACATCCTCATCCACCCAAGCCACCGCCAATACCTAAGGTTTGTGGTGGCAGGAAATCATTACCAGTACAGAGTACTGCCCTTTGGCCTGTCCTCCGCACCGCGAGTCTTCACAAAATGTCTCGTGGTGGTGGCGGCCCATCTCCGGCTTCACGGCCTCTATGTCTTTCCGTACCTCGACGACTGGCTCATCAGAGCAGCGTCCGCTCCGGAGGTCACCAACGCCACACGCCGCACGGTGACTCTTCTGCAGTACTTGGGCTTTGTTATAAACTTCGCAAAGTCCACTTTGCTCCCCTCACAGGATCTCGAGTTCATCGGCGCAAGGCTGCACACTCCTCAGGCACGAGCGTTCCTACCGCTCGACAGGGCTCAACGGCTCATGGACCTAGCCGACCGTTTTCGCAGCCAGCCCCTGGTCTCCGCCAGGCCCTTCCTGAGACTACTCGGCCATATGGCTTCCACCGTCCATGTGACCCCCAATGCCCGCCTGAATATGCGGCCTGCTCAATGGTGTCTTCGCAAGCAGTGGCAACAAGCCACAGGCGGCCTAGCAGACCTAGTGCGCGTCTCCGAGCCGCTGGCCTCGTCTCTCCAGTGGTGGCTTCATCGGCCGAACCTGGTACTCGGCATGCCTTTTCAGTCACCTCAGCCGGCCCAGGTGCTGACGACAGATGCATCCCTCCTTGGCTGGGGAGCACATTGCCAAGGGGCACGTACTCAGGGCCTCTGGACCACGTGGGAGTCTGCTCAGCAGATCAACTTCCTGGAGCTCAGAGCGATCCGCCTGGCTCTCAAGGCCTTCTCCCACCTGACCTCTCACCAGTCCGTCCTTGTCCAGACGGACAATCAAGTTGCCATGTTCTACGTGAACAAGCAGGGGGGCACGGGCTCCTTCCTTCTCTGTCGGGAAGCACAGAAGCTCTGCTCTTGGGCCGTCAGTCACGGCGTTCTTCTCAAGGCAGTTTATCTCCCAGGCCAAGAAAATTGCCTGGCGGACAAACTCAGCAGGATCCTCCAGCCGCACGAGTGGCGCCTGGATCCCTTGGTAGTTCAGAAGCTCTTTCTAAAGTGGGGCCTCCCCACGATGGATCTCTTTGCCAGCCCTCTCAACCGGCAACTTCCTCGCTTCTGCTCTCGTCAGCCACATCCCCTTCGAGTTGCGGCAGACGCTTTTCTACTCTCATGGTCGGAGAGCCTTCTGTATGCTTTTCCTCCCATCCCGCTAGTCTCTCGAACTCTTTTCAAGGTTCTCCGAGACAAAGCTTTCATGATCCTGGTGGCCCCTCGGTGGCCCAGACAGCCGTGGTTTCCACTCCTGCTGCAATTAGCGGTAGAGGATCCATTCCCTCTGGGGTTACAACCGGATCTCCTCACTCAGGATCAGGGGTCTCTGCTACACCCCAACCTCAGATCTCTCAATCTAATGGCCTGGCTGCTGAGAGGGTAGTCCTTGCTCCCCTTCTCCTGCCGGCAGAGGTGGAAGAGGTCGTCCTAGCTTCTCGGCGACCTTCTACCCGCAAATGCTACGCCCTTAAATGGCGTCGCTTTTCCGTTTGGTGTACCCAACAGTCTCAGGATCCCTTCTCCTGCCCCGTGTCGGTGATCCTGCAGTACTTGCTATACCTCTCTAATCTGGGACTTAAGTCCAACTCCGTCAAGGTTCACCTCAGTGCTCTTTCAGCACATCATGTGCCGGTGGACGGCAGACCTCTTTCCAGCGACCCTCTTGTAGCGAGGTTTCTCCAAGGTCTCCTTCTGCTTAAACCACCTCTGCGCCCGCCAGCGCCTGACTGGGATCTGAATGTGGTTTTACAGCGGATCACCTGTCCGCCTTTTGAACCTATGGCTACCTGTTCTCTCCGTTTTCTTTCTTGGAAAACATTGTTCTTGATAGCCCTCACTTCCGCTAGACGCGTAAGTGAACTACAGGCCCTCGTGTCTGATCCCCCTTACACTCGGTTCTACAAAAATAGGGTAGTCCTACGGACTCACCCTAAATTTCTTCCAAAAGTGGTCTCCCCTTTTCACATCAATCAGGAGGTGGTACTTCCGACCTTCTTTCCCAGGCCACACTCCAGCCGAGCTGAAATGGTCCTGCATACCCTGGACTGTAGAAGGGCGTTGAACTTCTACCTTGACCGTACGCGGGAGCACCGCAAAGCTACTCAGCTTTTCGTGTCTTTTGACCCCAATAAATTGGGGCTCCCTGTCTCCAAGCGTACTCTGTCCATCTGGGTTGCTGACTGTATCGCTTGGGCTTATAGAGCAGCCGGACTCTCGTTAGAAAGTCGGGTCACGGCTCATTGTGTTCGGGCGAAGGCTACGTCAGTGGCTTACCTCCGCTCTGTTCCATTGGCAGACATCTGCCGGGCCGCTACTTGGTCTTCGAGCCAGACTTTTGCGGTCCATTACTGCCTCGAGAGGGAGTCCCGCAGGGACAGTGCTTTCGGACAGGCAGTCCTCCGAAATCTCTTCGAGGTTTGAGCAACTCCTACCCTCCATCCCGGATGTTGGGCTACCGGTGGGTAATAATTCAGTGAAGATTCCTTCCTTCTGTGCTGCTGAGCTAGAGGGAGCTCATTTTTGTGCTTAGGGTCTCCGGTAGCCTTAAGCTTGGGAGTCCCATATGTGAGGACTGACTTCCTGCTTGGTCCTGGAGAAAGCGTAGTTACTCACCTGTAACAGGTGTTCTCCAGGAGCAGCAGGAATCAGTCCTCACAACCCTCCCTCCTCCCCTTGGAGTTGCAATCATCTGCTTTAGTTTTTTTGCAAATTTTTATGCTGTCTTTTTAGCTATGTCATCTGACTGGCTAAGATGGCACCCTTGGGCGGGAAGGCGACCGCGCATGCGCGCTGCAATTCCCAAAGGCTTTCTTTGAAAGCTGGGGAAAATTGCTCCGCGAGGGCTCCGTCGGCGCCGACTTCACCCATATGTGAGGACTGATTCCTGCTGCTCCTGGAGAACACCTGTTACTGGTGAGTAACTACGCTTTCCTTTTATGAATTTGTTGTATAGGGTTAGCACTAGTGTTTCTACACTGTGCAGAGGTCTGAATCCAAATTGGTTTGAGTCTAATGGTGCATATTGATCAATGTGATCTTGCGATTGAATTTGTACTTTTTTTTTTTTCAATTATTTTTGCCAAAAAATGTAGGCTCGCGATGGGTCTGTATGATGATGGGCACTTATTGTCTAATGATTTGTTTTTTAGGAATGGGCGGACTGTTGCTTTCTTGAGACTTCTAGGCATGTAGCCTTGTTCAAGAGACTTGTTTACTATTACTAGTATAATGGGAGCAAGCTCGTCCCTTGCGTCTTTAATCCATTTCACTGAACAGGGGTCAGATTTTGATGTGGTGGTGTTCAGTTTTGCTCTTAACTTTTTAAGGGTGTCTAGGTAGACTTTTTGTAACTCTTCCCAGATTTCTATCTGTGGAGAAGGGGTTATATTTGTAGGTGCACATAGATTGTTTTGAGTTGGGTTGGTTTTAGACATGTAGTAATCTCCCAATGTTTGGGGGTAGATGGGAAGTGTTTCCATAGAGTCTCTAGGCTTAGCTGTAAGTATCTTTGCAATAGCAAATAGATCCTTAGGTTTGTTTATTGATTTCATCAATATGTTTGAGTAGTACTCTTTTTATAGAATGGTTGATTTGTTGGCGGTATTGTTAGCATAGTGATATATCTTTCTCTATTTTCCGGTGTTTTACTTGAACGCCATTTGCGTTCAAGTTTCCTCAGGTTTCTTTTTAGAAGTCAAATTTCTTGGGTGTACCATTGTTTAGAGGGATTATTTTTTTTGATTGGGCGCTGAATTTGGGGTTTTGTTGCAACTCTCGTGACCCAGATATTCCAGTTTTCTTTTACTTCCTCAAGGTTGTCTGTTTTGTGTCAATGGCTTCCAGCAATTACAGCAATAATATTCCTGTCTCTGTTTTTGCAGACAAATTGTGCAAGACTCTGGGGGATGAGACTTGTGGGGAACCTTGACTACAGAATCTGCCTGCCTGTGTGAATGAATTTCACAGTTTGCTACTTCAGAAATGCCCCTACATCCACACCTGAAGTTGCATGGTTTAGCAGCATACATCTGCTGTATGGATGTCATGAAAACTTGTAAAGCAGCGAAGGGGTGGGTGGAATGGAGAGCAGTTACAAACTAAGAGAAGCTTCCTTTTGCATTAGGGAAAATATTAAGTACTTGCAATCCAAGGTTCTTGAGCTGAGGCACAAGGGGCTGAGGAGGTGCCTCAGCTCACCCAGCTGTAATTAAAGAACATTGGAAGTTGGGAGTTTTGGCTGAGAAGTGGCCCAGACTCTGGTGTGACTGGTTTCTTGTCTTTACACTGCAGGAATCCTCGTGTGTCATCCATGGAGATGGAAAGGAAAATGAGCGGGCGAAAACTGATCAGACTCTCTCAGTTACAGAACAGGTTGGCTACAACAAAGCTGGAGGACATGGACTGGGTGACGTTTGGCGTGATTATAAAGAAAATCACCCCCCAGAGCTTGAACAGTGTAAGCAGTTGGCCATTACAGCAGCTTTGGGCACAGGCTTTCCAACCGCCTTTAGAAATTATTTGCGCTATGAGTGGGATAGTGCATTTTCTGCATTCACCCAAAGCTGAGAGCTGTGGCGTGTAAAACATCCCTGGGGGTTCTGTTGTTGTGTGGGGTGACATCACTTAACCCTGTCACAGGAATGTAAAGGCAGGCTTCCGGGGGGAGGGGGGAGGGACAATAATTTTAATGAGAGAGAGGTGCCTTTTATCTAGCTGGGAATAAGGTAGACATTCCAGAGGGGCATGGAGAAGATGATTGTTGGGGGTCAGCTATGGTTCTTATCCAGCTCTGGAGCTGTGCAAATTAGATCATCCTCCTAAATTATAAAAATAAAATTATACTAATGCTGCTTACAATTATTTAAAGTTTATTCATTTGATATCCCACATATCAAAAAATAGAAGTTATCTAAGCGGTTTACAATAGGGAAGAGGTGACAAACAATTCCACTTCACAACAGTGGTAATAGGGAAGAGGTGACAAACAATTCCACTTCACAACAGTGGTAATAGGGAAGAGGTGACAAGCTATAAGCCGATAAGCCTTACCTTGTGAGGTGGGAAAAGTAAGGGAGCTGCTCCTGAATGAAAGAATAGTGGACTTTCTGGAAACCAACGGGTTGCATGATCTGAGGTAAGATGGTTTATCAAAGTATGATCATGCCAAATAAATTTGAGTTCTTTGATTCGGTGACCAGAAAACTAGATTAAGCCTTTGATACTAGCAAAGCCTTTGATACTGTTCCACATAAACTGGTTGACTGACAGACGACAGAAGGTGGTGGTAAACGGAGCTCACTCGGGAGAAAGAAAGATGAGTAGTGGTGTGCCTCAGTGATCAGTCCTGGGACTGATACTGTTCAATGTATTTGCAAGTGATATTGCGGAAGGAGTGAAGGAAAGTCTGCCTTTTTGCAGATGACATGAAAATTTGCAACAGAGTGAACACTTCTGAGAAAGTGGACAGCATGAGGAAAGATCTACAAACACTGGAAGAATGCTGTAATGCTTGGCAGCTAAGATTTAATGCGAAAAAGTGCAGTCATGCACTTGGGATGCAAAAATCCAAAGGAATTGTATGCAATAGGGGGCGAGAGGTTGGTGTGCATGGACCAGGAGAGGGACCTTGGAGTGATGGTGTCTGAGGATCTCAAGGTGGTAAAACAGTGCAACAAAGGCAGTGGCCAAAGCCAGAAGGATGCTGGACTGAACACAGAGAGGAATAACCAGCAGAAAGGAAGTGGTACTAATGCCAATGTACAAGTCTTTGGTGATGCTTCACTTGGAGTATTGTGTTCAGTTTTGGAGACTATAGAGTAATTAGGCCTTACCTGCTAATTAGCGTTACTGAAGGAACTCCAGTCCAGTCTCTGTGTTCTGGGTTGTGCCACCCTTCCAGCTGCTGGGAGACTGAGCATCTTCTCTTTTTCTGCTGCCCCTAGGGTGTATAAGGATTGGCTCCACCCACCAGATTCAGTATCCTATTGACAAAGCAGACTCAACGGAGAGACAAAATATGCAAACACAGCAATAAACTGAACAGTAAGATTATAGGGAAAAAAAAATTCTCCCCCCCCCCCCCCCCCCCCCCCCGGGAAGGGACATCCCACCCCCTTCCCGAGGAAGAGGAAGCTTACCTGAGCCCGTAACTGCCGTCACCCAGGCACCTCGCACATCCATGCCACCCTGCCCCCGGAGCTCCACCGCAGCCCTTCATCTGTTTCTTCGGGTTGGCGACGTCTGTCAGAAAACAAAAACTCCCTGGAACTGGGCGGGATCAGGGACTGGACTGGAGTTCCACCAGGAACACTAATTAGCAGGTAAGGCCTAATTACTCTTTCCTTAGCGTCTCTCCAGTCCAGTCCCTGTGTTCTGAGATGTAAAAGAGCAGTTCAAGCCTGGGAGAGGCCTGCGAGACCGGACCGAAGTACTGAACGCCCACATCTCCCGCGGCGTGAACGTCCAACCTGTAATGTTTGACAAAGGTTTGTAGCGAAGCCCCAGAGGCCGCCCTACAAATGTCCATCAGGGGAACTAAGCTAAATTCCGCCCACGAGACTGCCTGAGCTTGAGTGGAATGAGCCCGGAGCCCAACCGGCACCTGTTTTCCCTTAAGAATATATGCCGAAGAAATGGCTTCCTTTGATCCATCTGGACAGGAACGCCTTCAAAGCCGCTTCACCCTTTCGCGGACCGACGAGCAAAACAAACAGCCTTTCCGACTTGCGAAAGGAAGCTGTCTGCTTCAGGTAATGCCTCAAAACCCTTCGGACATCTGACAAATGCAAACGAGCATTGTCTTCTCCCTGATCTGTCCCTGGAAATAAGGGAGAGAGACAGACTGATTTACATGAAAAGACGAAATCACCTTGGGCAAGAAAGAAGGAACCGTCCAAAGAACTACCTTCTCCCTGAAGAAAGAAAGAAACGGCGGACGACAAGACAGGGCCTGAAGCTCGCAAATACGTCTGGCCGAACAAATGGCTACCAAAAAGACTGCCTTAAGGGTCATGTCCTTCAAAGAAGCCCGCCTTATCGGTTCGAAAGAACCCCCAACTAGGGCGTCCAATACAAGGTTGAGATCCCATGGAGGAACTGGCGACCACAGCTGGGGCCACAGCCGCCTAACCGCCTGTAGAAACCGAGATACATCCGCATGCTCCCCCAAGGACCTACCCTGAATCTTACCTCTGTAAAACGAAATAGTCGCCAACTGTACTCGCAGAGAACTGGCTGCCGAACCCTTATCAAAACCTGCCTGCAAGAAATCCAGAATGTCCAGAACAGACACCGCAAGGGGCCTCTTCCCTCAAGATACGCCAGACCCTCACAAAAGACAGAGAGGTTGACCGCTTACGGGAACTCAATAAGGTAGTAATCACTGCCCTAGAGTAACTGCGCTTCAATAGCCGTGCCCTTTCAATAGCCGTGCCCTTTCAGTAGCCGTGCCCTTTCAATAGCCGTGCCCTTTCAATAGCCAGGCCGTAAACTAGAACAGGTCCACCTGCGCCATGCAGAGAGGCCCCTGTGACAGCAGATCCTCCCTCACTGGAAGGCGCCGCAGGAGGTCGGCATACCAAGGGCGCCGAGGCCAATCTGGGGCTATGAGAACCACCCACCCTGGATGTGCCTCTATGCAATGGAGAATCCTGCCTATGAGCGCCGAAGGAGGAAAAACGTATAGTAGACCTTCGGACGGCCATTTCTGAACCAGGGCGTCTCTAAGCCCTCTGACATTCTTTCCTTTTTCCGGCTGAAGAATCGAGACACTTTGACCGACTTGCACCATGCCATGAGGTCCTTCACCGGGAGCCCCCAGCGATGCACAATCTGCTCGTAGACCTCCTGGCAGAGCACACACTTGCCGTGGTCCAGCTTGTTTCTGCTCAGAAAAGTCACCATAACGTTGTCCACTCCGGCCACGTGCTGCGCCGACAAGGCCGTCAGATGGGACTCGGCCCAGATCAAAAGGCTCTCTGCCTCTTCCTCCAAGGGAGGACTGCTCATGCTGCCCTGATGGTTGATGTAAGCTACCATCATCATGTTGTCGGAAAGAACCCGTACCGCCTTCCGCCGGACTACCGGTTGAAACTCCCAGAGGGCTAGAGCCACTACCCACAATTCCAGCCGGTTGATGGACCACCGAGACTCCTGGGCCTCCCAGAGGCTCTGGGTGACCTGACCCTCGCAAAGAGCCCCCCCAACCGGATAAAGAGGCATCCGTGGTCAACTGGATCCACAACGGAGTCTAGAGAGGCATGCTGCAGCTCAGGCTTTCCGGACGAAGCCACCACTGCAAGGCTGCCCTGGTGTCGATTGGACAAGGGAGAGATATGGACACGGGCTGATGCTGATGAGACCAGCGCCAAAGTAAGACCCGCTGCAGAGGCAGCATGTGAGCCCTGGCCCAAGGCACCAGCTCTCTTGTTGCCGCCATGGTCCCCAGGACCTGAAGGTAATGCCAAGCCGAGGGTGCTTCCATGGCTAGAAACTGAATCAGAAGCCGCTGCAGTTCTTTTGCCCTTCGGTCCGGTAAGAATACGATGCCTTTTACCGTGTCGAACCTCGCCCCCAGATAGTAGAGCTCCTGCAAAGGCTGCAAGTTGCTCTTCTCCAAGTTGATCACCCAACCAAGACGTCTTAGAAAGGGTGACCACTTGGGACGTCGACGACTGACTCTCTTCTTCGGACTTTGCTCGAATCAACCAGTCGTCGAGGTACGGGTGGACTAGGATCCCCTCCTTGCGCAAAACCGCTGCCGCCACCACCATGACCTTGGTGAAAGTGTGCGGAGCTGTTGTGAGGCCGAATGGCAACGCTTGAAACTGGAAGTGACCTTCTGGTACCGCAGACCGCAGGAACTGCTGAGGTGCCTTAAGGACAGGAATATACAAATATGCCTTTGTAAGGCCTAGAGAAGTCAGAAATTCTCCCTGTCTCACCGCAACCACAACCAACTTCAGCGTCTCCATTCAAAAATGTGGGACACTGAGGCAACGATGGACTCCCTTTAAATCGAGGATGGGCCAAAAGCCCCTCCTTTTTGGGCACAACAAAATAGATCAAGTATCGATGGGAACCGGCACTACTGCACCTAAATGTCGCAGGCGTGCCAGAATCTCTCGCACTGCCGCGTTTGGCTGGAGACTTGCATGGGGAGAGAACAAAGGAAGAAGGAAATGGGCCTTGCGAATTCGGAATTCGGGAGCGTAACCCTTCCGTACCACTTCCAAGACTCATTGATCTGACGTGACATGAGCCCAAGCTGAGAAGAACTGCCGCAGGCGTTCTCCAACTGGCAGAACCCCTGGCTGGACCCCCGTTGTTTCATTGCGACCTTCTAGGGCCTGAGCCGGATGAAGACACGCCAAACCCCTTCCCAGCTCCCCGGAATCCACGAAAGCCTTGCCCCCCTAGAGGGAAAGTGGCCCCTCTGAAAGGGCGGTGACCGGAAACCCCGAAACCTGCGCTACTCAAGGTTGAGGTCGTGATGGGGCGGGGAGACAGCTCTGCCTAGGTCTATCCACGGGAAGCCTACCTCCCTTAGTCTCTCCCAGGTCCTTGACCAACTTGTCTAGATCTTCTCCAAAGAGAAGCTTCCCCCTAAATGGGAGCCTACTAAGTCAGGCTTTAGAAGAACCATCGGCGGCCCAGTTGCGCATCCAAAGATAAGTGGCGGGCTGCCATCACCGACGCCATGTTCTTGGCCCAACTCCTGACCAGATCATACTGGCTATCGGCCAAGTAGGCAGCCCCAGATTCAATCCTTGCTGCCTCCCCGGCTGACTCTGCTGGAGGGTCACCAGCCAGCAGTAACTGCTGAGACCACCGCAAACAAGCACGGGCTACTCAGGCCCCACAGCCGGACGCCTGGAGAGCCAGGGCACTAATGTCAAACGCCTGTTTGAGCAGCATGTCCAACTTCCTGTCTTGAGTATCCTTGAGTGCAGCGCTGCCCTGAACCGGAATAGTGGTCGTCTTTGTGACCGCTGACATCGCCGCATCTACCTTTTCCCCCTCTGGTAACGGATACAGCTGAGCCATAGAGCGTACCCCCCTTAGCCCCGATTCTGGCTGTTCCCATTCTTCTTGAATCATCCGCTTCACCACCTGGTGCACCGGGAAGACTCTCTGGGTTTTCCTAACCGCCTGGATCAGCGGGTCCTCCAGCACTTCGTCTTCTGCAGGAACCCCGACCAACATATTAAGAACCTTCAGGGCCGATCAAGGCTGGTAACTCCTCCCGATGGAGCATCCGAACAATTCTAGCTTGTTCTTCCTTCAGGAGTTCGCCCTCTTCTAGTGCCTCCTCATCTTCCCCCAAATCTCTATCCGAAGCCCCCCCTTCCGGGGATTCGGAAAGTGAGGGACAGACAGTCTCCTCGTGAGTGAGCCTAGACCACTTGGGAGGCGGCCCAGCCTCCTCCTGACTCCTAGGATCCGAGCATCATCTAGTAGAACTCCCCTGCGGAGCTCCCGACTCCTGCGTTCCCTGCTTACGCAAGCAGAAAGCCTTGTGCATCAGGAGAACAAACTCGGGAGAGAAATCACCTCCGCTGACAGCCTCCAAACCTCCCAACATGGTAAAAGGGCTAGGCTGAGAAAGGGGAATAGAGGACTGCTCCGGAGGAGAAGGATGAACAGACGCAGACTGAGAGGCAACCTCCGGGGGATCTAAGGACTCCAGGGAGGAAGGAGGAAGCGGGTCCTGGGAAGCACCCAGCTGCATTCATTGTTCAACTGAGGCTGCTTCCGTAGCGCAGCCCCTACACACACCGTTCTCCGAAACCGTGCCTCTGTGCATACCGCAGACCAGGCACTGGGTCTAGCCGGCATGGTGGAAGCTCTGTCCACCAGTTCACAGACACAAAAAGTTGTGGGGGGGTTTTTTTCCTGGACATTCTTTCCTTTTTCTTCCAGAAACTAGCTACAACAAGAAGTTTAGGGTTTATTTTTTTTTCACCAGCCCAGTTTTCCTGCCTGGATTGCCTGTGCCTCCAAGAAAAAAAAAAGGGGGGCGCCAAAAAAGGCACGCAAAAAAAACGAGGCCTACCTCATCCGGATTGATTTCCTGAGCAGAAAAGCTCCTCGGCCGCAGACAGGCAGCAACCGCGTGGTCTCCTCAGAGTTGTGCGGTTCACCGCCGCACTCCTGGTCCTCTTCGCTGCTGCTGAGCTCCTGAGATTGCCAGGAGGCTTTTTCCTGCACTTTCTCTTCGGTCACAGTGTCTTCTCGCACTCAGCTGGCGGAAGGGCTTCGGCGGCGAGGGGGGAAGACGGCAGAGGCCCGGAGACCAGTCAGGCAAGGTATCCTTCCCAGCCCTCTCTTCACTTCATCGCCGACTTTAATGGCGCCTGCAGTAGCGCTGCTGAGAAGCTGTTTCCCCGGCTCTGCTTTCTTTTTCTTTTAAGGGCCGGATCCCGGGTCGTCGTCCTTCCCCCCCCCCCCCCCCCACTGCCTGAGGGACCAAGAGACAGGCAAGAGGGAAAAAACCGCAAGAGCCTAACTAGCAATAAGAAAAACAAAGAAAAGTTAAGGGTAACCCAAGAAAAGAAATAAAACCAACTCTACTCAGCTAAGTCTCTCCAGTAACCTATGCTCTGGGTTACTGACTCCCTACGCTGCTTGGAGACTGAGCAAAACTGAATCTGGTGGGTGGAGCCAGTCTTTATATACCCTAGGAGCAGCAGAAAAAGAGAAGATGCTCAGTCTCCCAGCTGCTGGAAGGGGGGCACAACCCAGAACACAGAGACTGGACTGGAGAGACGCTAAGGAACACTAAGGATATAAAGATACGTTTCAGAGGAAGGTAACCAAAATGATTTGGAGCCTGCATGAGAAGACATATGAATAGAGACTTGAAAACCTAAATATGTATACCCTACAGGACAGGAGGGACAGGAGATATGATATAGACCTTTAAATACTTTAAGGGTATTAATTAACGTACAAACCTTTTTCAAAGATGGGGAAGCTGTAAAACTAGAGGGCATACAATGAAGCTGCAAAGCGGTAAACTTAAAAACATCATCAGGAAATACTTTTTCACTAAAAAGGATGGTGGATGCTTGGAATGCCCTCCCAATGGAGGTGGTGGGGGCAAATACAGTGATAGAATTCAAAATGGCATGGGACAGATAATGGATCCCTTTTTATAGCAAGAGGATGAAATCAAAGCAAACTTAAATATCTTTTATACTTCATTAAATAGAGAGAGGAGTGACCTGCAGGGAGTGGTGGGTACCCTTCTCCCTAATTAAAGAGGGGGGTGACTTGCACGGAGCAGTGGTTACAGCCACTCTATCCACTTTATTGGGCAGACTAGATGGACCATACTGGTCTTTATCTGCTGTCATATACTATATGTTACTATAAACGGGGAGAAGAAATTACAATTGATCCTGTAATATACCCTTCCCACTAAACCCAGTTCTACATATTTTCAGTTCTAAATAAAGCAGTTCCCCTGCTGTTTATGTTCTATGTAAACTGCTTTAACTGAATGAGAAAGCGATATATGTCTTGTTAAATAAATAAATAGGGAAGAAAGGATAAAGAAAGCTTAGCCAACACCATCAAAAAGAAAGGAGTCTCGCATAGGAAAATCAACCATGTGGAAAAGCCTGAACAAAATAAATCTTTTAGGCCACCTTTAAATCTCCTAAAGGAAGATTCAAGGCAAAGTTCAACAGATGGCACATTCCACAAAACTGGACCAGAGACTGTAAAACAGGAATGACGGTTACATCCCAAACTAACTGCAGAATGAGGAAGAATAACCAAAAGGTTTATGCTGTGAGATGCAAAAAGACCGTGAGGGGCTATAAGGAACCAGGAAAGAAGAAAGAAAAGGGGATAAACGCGTATAGTAGGCCTGATGGATAATCACAAGGAGCTTGAAATAAGCGCGACATTGCACAGGTAGCCAATGCTCGTCATATAAGAGGAGTCGTTGAATCTGACTTCTTAGCTGTGTAAAGGAGCATCACTGAAGTATTTTAGAAAAGCTGAAGCCTCTACAATTGTTTTTGAGGTAAGCCATGATAGAGCGAATTTACAGTAATCCGGTTGAGGAGCCACCAAGGCCAGGAGGGTAATGCGTAGAGAAGACCTATCCAACAGGGATTGAATTGTCCGGATGCATGATAAGGTGAAGACTTTCTGCATAACACATGAAGTATGTGCAGTAAAAGTTCTTTATCAAGTATAACTCGGGGGCCCTAATTGAATCCCTTGATGACTACATACAGCAGAGAACTTACATAAAGAAAAGCAGAACCTCAGACTTCTTTACATTATATTTGAGGGCACTGGCCGATAACCAAGCAACAAGAATATTTAATTTATAAGTAACCTCAGAAATTGCTTGAGGGTGAGAGGGGAAATAGAGGGACAAGCAATTGTATATCAGCATAAATGAAAAAAAATGAAACCCAAAGAATCAAGCAAGCAAGCCAACGGTGCAAGGTGAACATTAAAAAGAACTGGGCCCAAAACTGAGCCCTGTGGGACACCACAATGGGGAAAATGTGGCGGGGAGGTGACCCCAGATCAAGCCGCCTTTAGAAAAGGAGGGAAGGGAAAGATGAAGGGGTCTGGATGTGGCTGTGTGGTAAGGCAGCCTCTGGGTCAGAGCTGGTCCTGGTGAGGAGAGAGAGCTGGTAGGTGCACTGTTGCTCAGAGAATGCTGGTAGGAAGACTAGAGGAGATGTTCAATTTTAGACTAAGAGGGGCACTACTTGAGAAGACAGTGGCAGTGCTAGGCCATGATGGCTTGAGTTGATGGTGGCTCCCACTATGGTGGTCGCCAGGGTAGTTTGCAACAGTGGAGGGGAGGTTGTGGAGGCAGGAACCCTAGGTCTCTGGGGTTGGGCCTAGCAGGTTAGGAGTTGGAGCAGAAGTGTTGTCTGAGACACTTGGCAGCATGGGAAAGGCAGCCATTTTGGTTCCTCTGAACCAGGAGGTACTTGCTTCCCTTAATCCTCTAGCTCCTGAGGGAATTTTGGAGGGGATGGCTCAGCCACCTCAGCTTATCCTTGGGTGAACGATGGGAGCCCCATGGGTTGGGGGACTTGTTCTCCCCTAAATCTGTGCTGGAGGAAAAGTCCATAACCATTATTAAGGTGCATGGGGGAAATCCACCGATTATCGCTGGGATAAGCAGCACATCTCTCTTCCTTTTTGAAATTCTGCCAGGTACTAATGAGCTGGATTGGTCACGGTTGGAAACAGGATACTGGGCTTGATGGACCTTATGGAAAATCATTGTTATGAGTTGGGCATCTCTCCCGGGTGTAAGGGAGTGGAATCTCCACCACTGTCTTTGAATGTTGTAATTGGGGAGAGGTCTGCATTTACTTGTTGCAGAAATACTGAAGAGCTTCAGGCTGCAAAGTGCCCTGTACAGGTCAGGTCGCACAAGCGGTTCTTCTCTTTTCCATTTGCTTGGGGGGGTGCAATGCATCAGAACTGCTCTGGTAGGACTAAGGAAAGAGATCAAAGTTTTCTCTCTTATACTATATTCAACCCAGCAGAATTATGCAGACCCTATAATAATCTAAGAATTGTCACAAAAGCCATGGTGAAACTGTTACAAGTTAGTTAGGAAGGAAGATACTTTCTCCAGGACCAAGCAGGAAGTCAGTCCTCAAATATGGGTGACATCGACTTCGATGGAGCCCTTGCGGAGCATCTCCCCAGCTTTCTATGAAAGCCTTTGGGAATGCAGGCACGCATGCGCGGTTCCCTTCCCGCCTAAAGGTGCCATTTTGCTCAGTCTCTCGTTTTCCGTGAAGCCCACCGGACGTGAGTCCTAGTCATCCCGGAAAATTGTTGACTTTTTTGCAATTCTTCGCCATTTTTTCTTCTCCGGTTCGACGCCGGTTCCCCTCTCGCTGGGTTCGGTACACCGGTATCGAGCCCGATCTTATTTTTTTGTGTTTTGCCCTTAGAGGCTGGCGTTCGCGCCCTTTTTTCATTTTTCCTGGAAGGCCGGTCCTTTGACCTCGCGGGGACTCTTTTTTTTCTCCAGGACCAAGCAGGAAGTCAGTCCTCACATATGGGTGACGTCGGCGCCGACGGAGCCCTCGCGGAGCAATTTTCCCCAGCTTTCAAAGAAAGCCTTTGGGAATTGCAGCGCGCATGCGCGGTCCCCTTCCCGCCCAAGGGTGCCATCATAGCCAGTCTTCTTTTTTCCGCGGAGCCCTACAGACGTGCCCGTCTTGTCCCCGCTGAAAAAGTTGTTTTTTCGTGATTTATCTCTCTCTTTTTTCTTCAGTTCGACGCCGGTCTCTTTCCCGCCGGACTCGCGACGCCGTTGCGAGTCCTTCTGTTATTTTTCGGTTTTTCTGATTTTCTGTCAGTTTCGTTTTCGGTTTTTTCGCTGGCAGCCCGGTCCTTTGACCTTGCAGGGGCCCTTTTTCCCCCGATGACTGCCAGTGGTTTCAAGTGGTGTGTTCAGTGTGACAGAAATATGTCACTCACTGACACACATGATAATTGCCTCCGCTGCCTTGGCCCGGATCACGAGGAACTGATCTGTGGGGCCTGCAGCAAAATGTCCTCCAAAGCGTTAAGGAGTTGGCGGCATCAGCGGGAACGAATCTTCGCTGATCCCGCCCGTACCCGGACCTCGTCGGAGGCCTCGGCGTCCAGAGGTTCCAGCTCTGACCGTCGCCGGAGTTCCTCCGACAGGGGTTCTCCCTCCGGGGACCATCATCGGAAGGTGAAACCCGCGAGGGCGGCGTCGGTGGACGCTCCTGGTTCCGCGAGGGCCAGGTCGCATAGCCCCGATAGCCGTCCCGGGTCTTTGGAGAAGGAGCATCTACCGAAGCGACCTCGTCTGGAGTCGGAGTTGCCTGCTCGGGTAAGTCCTGTAGTCCTCCTGGACTCGCCTCCGAGGGGTCCGACGTCGGGCCCGACGCCGTCGGGGCCCGAGTCGGGGGCTGCTGGGTCACCTGAGGTCGGACTCAGGTTGACGGCCTTGGAGAGCAGACTATCTGCCTTCATGGACCAGCAGCGGGCACTGATCGCTAGCCTCGCTGGCGTCTCTGCCCCGACCGCCGGGACGTCGACGTCTAAGTCGACCCCGGAGACCGAGCCGATCCTCGAGTCCATGCGGGCTCGAGTCGATCCTCGGTCGAGGTCACCCTCGGCCTCCCGTTCGGGACCGAGGTCGTCGACGCCGACTCCCTCGGCGTCGGGGCGGCCGACGCCTCCGCCCGCCCGAACTGACCCCACTGATTCCTCCTCGGAGTCGGCCTGGGAGTCTGAAGAGGAAGAGTCACCTGATTCGTTTCGGACTCGGTGTGTCCCCTCGGACTCGCCTGAGTCCGAACCTCGGAAACAGTCCCCTCCGGAGGACGCCCGGTTCTCGGACTTCGTCAGGGATATGGCCAAGGCTTTGGTCTTCCCTGCGGATCCCGAGGAGGAGCCCCGAGCCGAAGAGCTCGATGCCCTTCAGTACGACTCTCCCGCCAGGGAGCACTTTACTGTACCGGTTCCTCCCATGCTGGAACGACTACTCTTCCGCATGTGGGAGAGTCCGGCATCATCGCCGGTATTAAGCAAGCGGGTCGATTCCATTTATCGAGTCCGCAAGAGCCCTGGCTTCCAAAAAGCACAGCTACCGCACCATTCCATGGTGGTGGAATCGGCCATGCATAGGCTTAAGAGCCAGAAGATGCACTCCTCGGTGCCTCCTGGCAGGGAGGCCCGCAACCTGGATGGCCTCGGTAAGAAGTGTTTCCAGGGCTCTATGCTTGCTTGTCGGGTCCAGACCTACCAGCTCTACATGGGCATGTATCTCAGAGACCTGGCTAAAGAGATAGCCGGATTCTCCGCTGGGCTGTCCGAGGAACCTTTGCGGAGGTTCCTAGCCTTGACAACTGGTATTCGGGAATGCTCCAAATTCATGTCTCGAGCAGCCTATGATGGCTTTGAAGCATCGGCACGAGTAGCCGCAGCCGGCATCGGTGCCCGCCGACAGGCTTGGCTTCAGTCGTCTGACCTTGAACCCTGGGTGCAGGACAAGTTGGTCGATGTCCCCTGCCGAGGTGAGAACCTCTTTGGCAAGCCCATGGCTGAAAAGGCTGCACAAATCGAGACGGAGACTCTCACCAGAACTAGGCTTTCTAGGAAGACCTCCGCCCCTTCCCAGAAGAAGAAGGGCTCGGGAAAGAAGTCCTTTTACCCGAGAAAGGCGGCTGCCTATAAACACTACCCTCAATATCAGGCCTCCGCAGCTCCCCAACAGGGTCAGCAGGCCAAGGGACGGGGTAACGGGTCCCGTAGGCAGCAAGCCCCCAAGCCTGCACCACCGGCCCCTGCTCAGCAGGGTGGGGGTTTTTGACTTCATCAGCATAGCCTCTCCCCCTCAGCTGGTTCCTCCCAGCACAGGAGGCCAGCTGGTTCACTTTGCCCACAGGTGGTCCAACATCACCTCAGATGCCTGGGTGCTTCAGGTGGTGAGAGAAGGCTATCTTCTCCACTTCCACCAGGTCCCTCCCTCCTATTTCCCGGGAGAACCTCCACGACTCCCTCTGCACAGGGACTTACTCCTTCAGGAGTTAGCAAGTCTTCTTCAGGAACAGGCTGTGGAACCGGTGCCCCACCACCTGAGGGGTCAAGGCTTCTATTCCAGGTATTTCCTAATACCAAAAAGAACAGGAGGCCTCAGACCCATCCTGGACTTGCGCAACCTCAACAAGTTCCTCGTCAGGGAGAAGTTCAAGATGCTTACCCTTGGAATCCTTCTGCCCTACCTCCAGCAGGGAGATTGGCTATGCTCCTTGGATCTAAAGGATGCCTACACGCACATCCTCATCCACCCAAGCCACCGCCAATACCTAAGGTTTGTGGTGGCAGGAAATCATTACCAGTACAGAGTACTGCCCTTTGGCCTATCCTCCGCACCACGAGTCTTCACAAAATGTCTCGCGGTGGTGGCGGCTTATCTCCGGCTTCACGGCCTCTATGTCTTTCCGTACCTAGACGACTGGCTCATCCGAGCATCGTCCTCTCCAGAAGTCACAAAAGCCACACACCGCACTGTGACTCTTCTGCAGTACTTGGGCTTTGTCATAAACTTCGCAAAGTCCACTTTGCTCCCCTCGCAAGATCTCGAGTTCATCGGCGCAAGATTGCACACTCTTCAGGCACGAGCTTTCCTGCCTCTCGACAGGGCTCAGCGGCTCATGGACCTAGCCGGCCGCTTTCGCAGCCAGTCCCTGGTCTCCGCCAGGCGCTTCCTGAGATTACTCGGCCATATGGCTTCCACCGTCCACGTGACCCCCAATGCCCGCCTGAATATGCGGCCTGCTCAGTGGTGCCTTCGCAAGCAGTGGCAACAGGCCACGGGCGGCCTAGCCGACTTAGTGCGCATCTCCGGCCCACTGGCCTCTTCTCTACAGTGGTGGCTTCATCGGCCGAACCTGGTGCTCGGGATGCCTTTTCAGTCTCCTCCGCCGGCTCAAGTGCTGACGACCGATGCTTCTCTCCTGGGATGGGGAGCGCATTGCCAAGGGGCATGTACTCAAGGTCTCTGGACCACGTGGGAGTCTGCGCAGCAGATCAACTTCCTGGAGCTCAGAGCAATCCGTCTGGCTCTCAAGGCTTTCTCCCACCTGACTTCTCACCAGTCCGTCCTTGTCCAGACGGACAATCAAGTTGCCATGTTCTACGTGAACAAACAGGGAGGCACGGGCTCCTTCCTTCTCTGTCGAGAAGCACAGAGGCTCTGCTCTTGGGCCGTCAGCCACGGCATTCTTCTCAAGGCAGTTTATCTCCCAGGCCAAGAAAATTGCCTGGCGGACAAACTCAGCAGGATCCTCCAGCCACACGAGTGGCGCCTGGATCCCTTGGTAGTTCAGAAACTTTTTCTGAAGTGGGGCCTCCCCACGATGGATCTCTTTGCCAGTCCTCTCAACCGGCAACTTCCTCGCTTCTGCTCTCGGCAGCCGCATCCCCTTCGAGTAGCGGCGGATGCTTTTCTGCTCTCATGGTCGAAAAGCCTTCTGTATGCCTTTCCTCCCATACCGCTAGTCTCTCGAGCTCTTTTCAAGGTTCTCCGAGACAAAGCTTCCATGATCCTGATAGGTCCTCGCTGGCCCAGACAGCCGTGGTTTCCACTCCTGCTGCAATTAGCGGTAGAGGATCCGTTCCCTCTGGGGTTTCAACCGGATCTCCTAACACAGGATCAGGGGTCCCTGCTACACCCCAACCTCAGATCTCTACATCTGATGGCCTGGCTGCTGAAAGGGTAGTCCTTGCTCCCCTTCTACTGCCGGCAGAGGTGGAAGAGGTCGTCCTAGCTTCCCGGCGACCTTCTACCCGCAAATGCTACGCCCTTAAATGGCGTCGCTTTTCCGCTTGGTGTGCCCAGCAGTCTCAGGATCCCTTCTCCTGCTCGGTGTCGGTGATCTTGCAGTACTTGCTCTACCTCTCTAATCTGGGACTTAAGTCCAACTCCGTCAAAGTTCACCTCAGTGCTCTTTCAGCACATCATGTGCCGGTGGACGGCAGACCTCTTTCCAGCGTCCCTCTCGTAGCGAGGTTTCTCCGAGGTCTCCTTCTACTTAAACCACCTCTGCGCCCGCCAGCACCTGACTGGGATCTGAATGTGGTTTTACAGCGGATCACCTGTCCGCCTTTTGAACCTATGGCTACCTGTTCTCTCCGTTTTCTTTCTTGGAAAACCTTATTCCTGATAGCCCTCACTTCCGCTAGACGCGTAAGTGAATTGCAGGCCCTCGTGTCTGATCCCCCTTACACTCGGTTCTACAAAAATAGGGTAGTCCTACGGACTCACCCAAAATTTCTTCCAAAAGTGGTCTCCCCTTTTCACATCAATCAGGAGGTGGTACTTCCGACCTTCTTTCCCAGGCCACACTCCAGCCGAGCTGAAATGGTCCTGCATACCCTGGACTGTAGAAGGGCATTGAACTTCTACCTTGACCGTACGCGGGAGCACCGTAAAGCTGCTCAGCTTTTTGTGTCTTTTGACCCCAATAAATTGGGGCTCCCAGTCTCCAAGCGTACTCTGTCCATCTGGGTTGCTGACTGTATCGCTTGGGCTTATGGGGCAGCCGGACTCTCGTTAGAAAGTCGGGTCACGGCTCATTGTGTTCTGGCGAAGGCTACGTCAGTGGCTTACCTCCGCTCTGTTCCGTTGGCAGACATCTGCCGGGCCGCTACTTGGTCTTCGAGCCAGACTTTTGCGGTCCATTACTGCCTCGAGAGGGAGTCCCGCAGGGACAGTGCTTTCGGACAGGCAGTCCTCCGAAATCTCTTCGAGGTTTGAGCAACTCCTACCCTCCATCCCGGATGGGGGCTACCGCTGGGTTATAATTCAGTGAAGATTCCTTCCTTCTGTGCTACTGAGCTAGAGGGAGCTCATTTTTGTGCTTAGGGTCTCCGGTAGCCTTAAGCTTGGGAGTCCCATATGTGAGAACTGACTTCCTGCTTGGTCCTGGAGAAAGCGTATTCTCCAGGAGCAGCAGGAATCAGTCCTCACAACCCTCCCTCCTCCCCTTGGAGTTGCAATCATCTGCTTTAGTTTTTTTTGCAAATTTTTATGCTGTCTTTTAGCTATGTCATCTGACTGGCTAAGATGGCACCCTTGGGCGGGAAGGGGACCGCGCATGCGCGCTGCAATTCCCAAAGGCTTTCTTTGAAAGCTGGGGAAAATTGCTCCGCGAGGGTTCCGTCGGCGCCGACGTCACCCATATGTGAGGACTGATTCCTGCTGCTCCTGGAGAACACCTGTTACAGGTGAGTAACTACGCTTTCCCCGATGGCTTCCAGTGGTTTTAAGAAGTGTGATCGGTGCAAGAAACTGATATCTCTCACCGACACACACGACTGCTGCCTTCGGTCCTGATCACGATCCTAAGACGTGTGGACCATGTGGGAAAATGTCTTTCAAGGCACTGTGAAGTCGTCAGCATCAGAAGGAAAGGCTTTTTTCTGACTCAGCCTCCGGCCGGGCCCGGACCTCGTCTGAGGCCTCGACATCTCGGGAGTTGGATCCCGAGCACCGTCGTGGCTCCTCGGACAGGGGGTCCCCCGACCGGGAACGGAAGAGGAAGTAGCAGCTTGTGAGGGCATCGTTGGAAGAGGTCCCAGGTTCCTCGAGAGCTCAGTCTCACACCCCCGACTGTCGCCCCGGGCCTGTGGAACAGGAGAAGCTGTCCAAAGTTCCTCGACTGGAGCCGGAGTCTGCTGGACACGTAAGCCCTGTAGTCCTCGTGGACTGTCCTCCCAGGGAGCCGACGTGCCGGGCCCCGAGTCGGGAGCTGCTGAATCTCCTGAGCTGGGTCTCAGGTTGACAGCCTTGGAGAGCAGATTGTCTGCCTTCATGGAACAGCAGCGGGCACTGATGGCCAGCCTGTCTGGTGCATCTGCCCCAACCACCGGGACATCGACATCGAAGTTGACCCCGGAGACCGAGCCGATACTCAAGGCCATAAAGGCTCGAGGTCAACCTCGGTCGCGGTCTCCCTCGACCTCCCGTTCGGGACCGAGGGCGTCGAAGCCGATGCCTTCAGCGTCGGGGCGGGTGTTCGCAGGCCCCGCAAGGTCTGACCCAGATTCCTCATCGGATGAGTCCGCATGGGAGATGGAGGATGAGGAGTCCCCCGACACCTTCAAGACTAAGTGCGTCCCATCGGACTCACCGCAGTCTGAGCCCCGGAGTAGATCCCTTCCGGAGGATACCCGGTTCTCGGAGTTCGTTCGGGATATGGCCACTGCGTTGGCTATCCCTGCGGACCCCGAGGAGGAGCCTCGAACCAAGGAGCTCGAGACCCTGCAGTACTACTCTCCTCTGAAGGAGGCCTTTACCGTTCCGGTTCCTCCGATGCTGGAACGGCTCCTCTTCTGGATGTGGGAGGCACCGGCCTCGGCGCCGGTTTTAAGTAAGCGGGTCGATTCGATCTATCGACTCTGGAAGAGTCCTGGCTTTCAGAAGGCGCAGCTACCACACCATTCCATGGTGGTGGAATCAGCCATGCATCGCCTGAAAAGTCAGAAGATGCACTCCGCGGTGCCCCCCTGGCAGGGAGGCCCGAAACCTGGATGGTTTTGGTAGAAAGTGCTTCCAGGACTCGATGCTTGCTTGCCATGTCCAGTCTTACCAGCTGTACATGGGCATGAACTTGCGAGACCTGGCCAAGGAGCTGGCCGGGTTCTCTGCTGGTCTCTCCGGGGAACCTTTGCAGAGGTTCAAGTCCTTGTCCTCGGGGATCCGGGAATGCTCTAAATTTATGTCCCGCGTTGCCTACAATGGCTTCGAGGCTTCAGCCCGTGTTGCGGCAGCCGGCATCGCGGCTTGACGCCAGGCATGGCTGCAGTCATCAGACCTCGAGCCATGGGTTCAGGACAAGTTGGTCGATGTCCCTTGCCGAGGTGAAAACCTTTTTGGCAAGCCCATGACCGAGAAGGCCGCACAGCTCGAGACTGAGCACCTCACACGGACAAGGCTGTCTAGAGAGACTTCTGCCCCTTCTCACAAGAAGAAGGGCTCGGGTAAAAAGTCCTTTTACCTGAGGAAGGGCACTGCCTATAAACAGTACCCACAATATCAGGCTGCCCAAGCTGCCCCACATGGTCAGCAAGCCAGTGGGCAGGGTAATGGGCCCCATAGGCAGAGGACCCCCAAGCCTCCAGCCCCTGCTCCCACTCAGCAGGGTGGGGGGTTTTGACTCCTTAGGCATAGCCTCTCCGTTCCTGCTCTCCCAATCCTGCACAGGAGGTCACCTCGCTCTGTTTGCCCACCAGTGGCCATTCATCACTGGAGACAGTTGGGTGTTAAGAATAGTCCACAAGGGCTATGCACTACACTTCCAGCAACTGCCTCCTCCATACTTTCCAGGGGAGCCTCCAAGGCCTCCCCTGCACACAGATCTTCTTCTTCAGGAGCTACAAGGTCTGTTGGTGGACAGGGCAGTGGAGCCTGTGCCTCCCCACTTACAAGGCCGAGGTTTCTAATCCAGGTATTTCCTGGTACCCAAAAGAACCGGTGGCCTT
The DNA here is from genome assembly GCA_033557465.1 of Ichthyophis bannanicus. NCBI lineage: Eukaryota > Metazoa > Chordata > Amphibia > Gymnophiona > Ichthyophiidae > Ichthyophis > Ichthyophis bannanicus. Next base: position 19,217,168 of record CM066038.1, on the reverse strand, counting down.
CGACCTATTCTAGATCTCCGAAACCTCAACAAGTTCTTGGAGAAGGAAAAGTTCAAGATGCTTACTCTTGGAACCCTTCTGCCCTACCTCCAGCAGGGAGATTGGCTATGGTCCTTAAATCTAAAGGATGCGTACACTAACTACTTCCTCATTCATCCAGACCACAGAAAGTACCTCAGGCTCATGGTGGGAGGAAACCATTATCAGTACAGAGTACTGCCTTTTGGCCTCACCTCCGCTCCCAGGGTCTTTACCAAATGCCTGGCGGTGGTGGCGGCCTACCTGGGAAATCAGGGTATCTTTTTCTTCCCCTATCTGTACGATTGGCTCATCAGGGGTCAGAGGTGCCAGGAGGCCAGACAAGCCACCCTCAGAACTATTGCTCTTCTTCAAAGCCTGGGGTTTGTCATAAACTTTGCAAAGTCCACTTTGCTCCCATCACATAACTTGGAGTTCATAGGGGCAAGGTTGGACACTCTGCTGGCAAAGGCATTCTTGCCCGAAGACAGAGCCCAAAGGCTGATAAGCTTGGCGAGTCAGTTTCTCAGGAGGTCACTGATCTCCGCCAGACTCTGCCTGAGGCTTCTAGGCCACATGGCTTCGACAGTTCATGTGACCCCCAATGCCTGGCTGCATATGAGGCCCGCACAGTGGTGCCTTCGGTCTCAGTGGTCACAGGCCATAGGCAGCCTCAGAGACAGGATAAGGGTGTCCAGACAATTTCTAAAGTCCCTCAGCTGGTGGCTCCATCCGCCCAATCTGCTGCAAGGGAGGTGCCTTTTCAGATTCCTGGATTCACAGTGGTGCTGACCACAGATGCCTCCTTGCAGGGCTGGGGAGCTCATTGTCTGGGCAAGTGCACCCAGGGCCTGTGGTTTCCCTGGGAAGCCGCACAGCAAATCAATTTCCTGGAACTCGGGGCTATTCGCTTGGCCCTCAAGACTTTCTCTCCAGCCCTGGCTCATCAGTCTGTCCTGGTTCAAACGGACAACCAGGTAGCCATGTTTTATGTGAACAAACAGGGCGGGACTGGGTCCAGGCTCCTTTGCCAGGAAGCACAGGACCTTTGTTTGTTTTGCCCTCAAGCACAACATGCTCCTCAAGGCTGTCTACCTCCCTGGCCAGGAAAACCACCTGGCCGACAGGTTGAGCAGGATTCTGCAGCCCCACGAGTGGCAGCTCTATCCTTTGGTGGTTCAAAAGATTTTCCTGAAATGGGGACTTCCATCCATAGATCTGTTTGCCAGTCCACTGAACAAACAGCTGCCAAAGTTCTGCTCCAGGCAACCGCATCCTCTGCGAGTAGCAGCGGATGCTTTTCTAATTCCATGGTCTCAGGGCCTCCTGTATGCGTTTCCTCCCACGCCCTTGGTGGCCCGAACCCTGTTCAAGATTCTTCAGGACAAGGCCTCGGTCCTGCTGGTGGCTCCCAGGTGGCTGAGACAGCCTTGATTTCCACTTCTGCTTCAGCTGGCAGTGGATCCCCCACTGCCTCTGGGGTTGCAACCTGACCTTCTCTCTCAGGATCAGGGTTCCCTTCTGCACCCCAATCTCAAAGCTCTCAATTTGATGGCCTGGAGGCTGCAAGGGTAGTTTTGGCTCCCTGGGGCCTACCTCAGGAAGTTGAGGAGGTTGTCCTAGCTTCTCGGAAACAGTCCACTAGGAAAACCTATGCTCTCAAATGGAAGAGGTTTTCTGTGTGGTGTCAGCTACGTACAGAGGATCCTTTCTCCTGTACTGTACCGGTAGTGCTTCAGTACTTACTGCACTTGTCCAATCAGGGACTTAAGTCCAATTCTGTTCGCATCAACCTCTCAGCTCTAGCAGCTCACCACTCATTGGTGGAAGGACATTCTCTGTCCGTTCACCCCTTGGTGTCCTGGTTTCTCAGGGGCTTGCTTTTGCTCAAGCCTCCAATCCGTCCTCCTGCTCCTGAGTGGGAATTGAATGTGGTCTTGCAACAACTGACTCGCCCACCTTTTGAGCCGATGGCTACTTGCCCTCTACGCTTCCTGTCCTGGAAGACACTCTTCTTGGTAGCCCTAACCTCAGCCAGGCGAGTGAGTGAGCTTCAGGCCCTGGTCTGTCACAGGCCTTACACCAGGTTCTATAAGAACAGGGTAGTCCTCAGGACTCATCCAAAGTTCCTTCCAAAGGTTGTCTCCTCTTTCCACCTCAACCAGGAGGTGGTCCTTCCAACATTCTTCCCTAGGCCTCATGCAAGCCAGGCTGAAGCGGTCCTCCATACCTTGGACTGTAGGAGGGCCTTATCCTTCTACCTTGACCGTACGCAAGGACATAGAAGGGCTACTCAGCTCTTCATCTCTTTTGACCCTAATAACTTGGGGTTAGCTGTGTCCAAGCGTACCTTGTCCATCTGGGTGGCTGACTGTATCACCTGGGCTTACAGGGCGGCTGACCTTCCTTTGCAGGGTCGGCTTACGGCCCATCGTGTCAGGGCAATGGCTGCCTCAGTGGCTCATCTATGCTCTGTACCGTTGGTGGACATCTGCAGGGCTGCTACTTGGTCCTCCAGCCAGACCTTTGCGGCCCATTATTGTCTGGAAAGGGAGTCCCGTAGGGACAGTGCTTTTGGCCAGGCAGTACTCCGGAATCTCTTTGAGGTTTAGGCAACTCCTGCCCTCTGTTGGGCTACCGGTGGAGGTTCTGTCAGTGAAAAAGCCTTTCTTTGATGCTGGGAGTAGAGGGAGTTCTCTTGTTCAGCCTGGGTTCCTTGGTAGCCCAGAGCTAGGGAGTCACCCATATATGAGGACCGACTTCCTGCTTGGTCCTGGAGAAAGAGTAGTTACTCACCTGTAACAGGTGTCCTCCAGGAGCAGCAGCAATCAGTCCTCACAACTCTCCCTCCTCCCCTGGGAGTTGTAGTTGTACATAGTTTCTTTCACATTTTTGTGTGCTGTTTTTAAGCTATGTTATTTGACTGAGCAAAAAGGCACCTTTAGGCGGGAAGGGAACCGCGCATGCGTGCCTGCATTCCCAAAGGCTTTCATAGAAAGCTGGGGAGATGCTCCGCAAGGGCTCCGTCGATGTCACCCATATGTGAGGACTGATTCCTGCTGCTCCTGGAGAACACCTGTTACAGGTGAGTAACTACTCTATACTGAACTATTGCTTAATCTCTTTGATTGCTGGCTGTGTATAGAATTGCATCTTTGTTAACATTGAAAAACGTGCATTTCTGTTCAGGGTAAAACCTTTAGCATCTGGTGCTTGAATGACCTAAGAAATCTGGAAAAAAGTGTGTCCTTGTTCCTGTTTGGTGACGTACACAAGGAGCATTGGAAAACTGAGCATGGCACCGTTCTTGGACTGCTCAATGCTACGCCCATGAAACCCAAAGATGGTTCACAAGAGGTGAGGTGGTGGAACAGTATGGTGAGAACTTCAGGAAATTGCAAAGAGGTTGAACATAAAATAGACAGCTCTCTCCTTTTTCTAGTGTTGTATGTATTGTGTTTTGGGTCTGATATGTGCTGCCTTTCAGAAGAGCTAGTCTGCTCTTCTTTAGGTCCTGTCTCAGTATAGATTTTCTCCTTTCTTAAAGCTTTTGCTGCATAGGGTCCATAGGTCTGTGGGCGCTATCAACAGGGAGATTCCGTTGAGTGCGTGGACTTGCTTGAAAAATGTCAGAGGACATATTTGGCATCACTATCCATATAGTGCCGCTAAAATGTGGCCTCACTAGGGTTTATCCAGTTAGCAAGTCTTTTGCATATCTGGCCCATGGCAATGAGTGGAATATAAAGGATATAAACAGGATGGAGTCAGTGCAGAGGGTGGCTACAAAATGGTCAGTGGTCTTTGTTATAAACCATATGGGGACAGACATAAAGATCTCAATTTGTATACTTTTAGAGGAAAGGTGGGATACAGGAGATATGATAGACGTTTAAATACCTCCGTGGTATAAATGCACAGGAGAGCCTCTTTTTCAATTGAAAGTGAGCCTGCAACGGGGGGGGGGGGGAGGGGATAGGATGAGGGTAAGAGGGGCTAGACTCGGGAATAATATGCAGAAATATTTCTTTACGGAAAGAGTGGTAGATACATGGAACAATCTCCCAGTGGAGGGTGGTAGAGATGAGGACAGTATCTGAATTCAAGAAAGCATGGGACAAATTCAGAAAATCTCTAAAGGAAAAATGGGACTATAGTAGTTGATATGACAAGGCAGACTAGACCATGTGGTCTTTTTCTGCCATTATGTTTCTCTGTTTCTTTAAAATGTTTCTAAATAAGTGCCTTTCTCCCATGGACGTGGAATGGGAAAGAAAACTTAGTAAATCGAGCCCTCTTTAAAGTGGGATTGTTTTCTCTAGAGCTGGTTATTGCTCTGCTGTTTTACTCTAGGTTTAGTCTTTTGCAGCTCCCCTCGTCTCTTATGGTGCTGTAGTGATATATAATGTTGCCCAGTGCTAGCACAAACCCCACATGTTCATGTAGTTAATAATACAGGAGGAAAACAAAGGAGCCCCTTGTGCTGCGCCTACTCTGCAGCTTCGTGTAGCTGGAAGCATTGTGTGTCCCTGCTGGACTGGGATTTTATTTGCCTCTAATAATAGAATCTGTCTGTCCTTTAGGTTTGCTTGTCAGTTGATCACCCCCAGAAGATCTTGATTATGGGTGCAGCCTTGGATATGGAAACTTGCAGAGCCAGGAAGAAGAATGGCGATCCCTGCACACAGATTGTCAACCTGGTCAGTCTCTCACTGGAATTTTCTGAATTTGGAGCGTGCCTTCTCATGACACTGGTCCTGTTTGATAATGAACTCCTGGCTTAGATTTACCTTACACCAGTTACATAAGTTGGGCAAAGGGTAAGCTGAAACACTAACCAAAGGATTCTTGGTACTTTTTTCCCAGCAGTGGAAGATGCTTTATTGTGCTATATAGAGGCTCAGAATTTCCATGAATGTTGTGCTGTATAGGAAACTTTCAATCCATCTGTGGCTAAAATCAGTAGCTCCCAATTTAGTCTCTTACTAGAATATCCTAGGTTCCACATCTTTCAGCTGCCTGGATGAGTGTAACACTGAAAGGAGCACGGCAGAAATGAAATCAATCTGTAATTTATTTATTTAACAACTTTTATATACCGCGCTATTTGTTATCAGTGCGGTTTACATATAACAAGGGTGCACAGTCAGAAGACTCTTCTGTGCTTACATTGTAACAGGAGTTTAAACTTATTCAAGCTTCCATATTGTCCCTCTGGTCCAGGCCAGACTCCTGGGTTGTGCTCCTATTCCAGCATGGAGACTGAGCTTTCAAGCTTTGTGGATGCCATCACATAAGGAGGGAGGGCAGCCCCCTCTAGACCAGTACTGCTCAGTCTCCAACAGGTGGAAGGAGCACAGGTCAGTGGTTCTGCACTGAAGGGACGATGGGATGCAGAGAAATAAATTCAAAATAATTAACAAGAGCCATTTGGTTGAACGGATCAGTGTTCAATTAAAAAAAAAAAAAAAAGCTCTCCTTACCTGCGGCAGCTAGACCCCTCCTGGGGAGTGCATGCCGTTCAGTCAGTCAGTTGCCCTCAGAAAAGCCTAAGGGGTATTGGTGTCGGGTTCCTGTTCATTTGGGCCTCCTGCTCCTGGCAGTGATGCGCAGGTAAGAACCTGACCGGGGTTTTGGCGCTTGACAGCACACTTTGCTGCCTCGCAGGTCCACGGTCGGCAGGGGGAGGAGAGCAGGATTCGGGCCTTCGCAATGCCCAAATCCGTGTGTATGGCATGCAAGTTGCGGCGCAGTCGGTTCTCGGGTTACAGAGTGTGCCACGAGTGCGAGTCAGGAGAAAGCCCTGTTGGTCTCAGTGCTCGGAGAGTGGATCTGGGGGCAGGGAGCTCTCCTGAATCGGTGCCTCCACGGGACCGTTATCTGCCGTGGCGGCTCCTGTCATTTCAGCAGGAACCACAGCCATTTTGAGTGTGTCTGCTCCAGCAGCGGCAAATGGGGGAAGCAGGAAGGATTCAGTTCCTGCGCTTCTTCAGAGGCTTGTAAAGTCAGTCGGAGGGCTGCAGCAGAAGGGGGCCACAAAGAAGGATTTGAAGGAGGAGCACTTTTATCCGGAGTTTGTGCTTTTGCTGCACAAAGCATTTTGGTTGAAATAGGGCAAACCTGGTGGTAGCAGGAAAGTTTCGGCCCTCCACCCCCATCTCCCGGTTTGTGTGGGAAATCTCCATGGGCACTGGGGGAGGGGCTCGATGGAGGTAGACCAGGACTTGGCTGAGGAGCTGCTGACTGATGACGGGAGCTTGGTGGAGCCTGATTTGGAGTCAGACTAATTGGAAGGGGGCTTGGAGGGTCCTTTGGGGTTCCAGTCTCCTGAGGGTCCAACGGAGCCGGAGGAAATGGAGGTCCCTCAGAGGGAGGATCCCTCCATCATGTGTTTTGGTGGGAGGAACTGCCGCTACTCATTACACAGTCATTGGCCTCGTTAAATATTTTGCAAGTGCCCCAGGAACTGGAGTTGCCGCTCAAGGATCCTCTACTCCTAGGAATTGAGAAGTCTGAAACAGCCTTTCCAGTCCACTGGGCCCTCAAGCAGATGATGGAGCTCGAGTGGGAGGTGCCCAAAGTGGGCTTGAGGTGAGGACGTGTGATGGCATGTCTTTATCCCATACTGGCTGAGGAAAAGGAGTTGCCAAAGGTCCCCAAAGTGGATGCGCTAGTGGCGGCCATGACCAGGAAGATGTCTATTCCAATTGAGGGTGCTGTGGCCCTTAAGGATGCACAGGGTAAGAATTTAAAGACATTGTTGAAACAGGCTTTGAAGGTGAATGCCCTGCTGCTCCAAGTGTTGGTGTGCGGAGCATATGTGGCTCGAGCCTTCATGCCTTGGTTTCAAGGACTTGCCGGAGGCGGCTCGGTTGGAGTCTGGCTGTGCGTATTTGGCAGATGCCTTTTATGACTTGCTGAGGGCCTTCTCCAAGGGCATGGTGACGGTGGTGGCAGCGTGCTGCTTCTTGTGCCTCCACAATTGGTCGGCAGACGTATCCTCAAAAGCCTGTCTTAGTCGGCTTCTCTTTAAGTGGAAGTTGCTCTTTGGGAAGCACTAGACAAACTGGTTAAGGAACTTTGAGAAGCAAAGCCGGTTCAGCTTCCGTAGGATAAGCCAAAGAACAGTAAGACTCCGCCTCAGGCTAAGGGTCCTCGGAGTTTCTGGAGGGTTAGTGCGAATTGGTTTGCCCCTTATCTGCAGACACAGTATCCCACTCAGGGGCAGTCCTTTCGCGGGAGCCGTGGAGGTGGCCAGGGTTTCTACTCCAGTGCTTCAGTGGGTCCTAAGAAGTTCCAGTGAGATGAGGGGGGCTCGGGCAGAGTTGATCCCTGTGTGTGGCAGACTGCATTGCTTTTATTCTGCCTGGGTCCAAATCACGTCGAACCAGTGGGTCGTTGAGGTCATCCGCGAAGGCTACTCACTGGAGTTTGAGATTTTTGCCAGGTGCCTTCCTGGTTTCACCTTGTAGAGCCCCAGTCAAACTGCAGACGGTCCGGGACACCTTGCAATGTCTCCTCAGTCTCAAGGCCGTTGTGCCAGTGCCCGATGACCAATTAGGTACTGGTTGATACTCCATTTACTTTGTAGTTACCAAGAAGGAAGGGTCCTTCCGGCCCATCCTCGATCTAAAGGGGGTCAACAGAGTGTTACGGGTGCCGCACCTCCGGATGGAGACCCTCCACTCCGTGAATATCACAGAACAGCAGAGGGGAGTATCTTTCAGCACTGGATCTGACAGAGGCATATTTGCATGTGCCGTTCCATCCAAAACATCAGCGCTTCTTGTGCTTCACGGTGCTGTTGGACCATTTCCAGTTTTGTGGCTCTTCCATTCAGTCTTGCCACCGCAACTCGCAGGTTTATCAAAATTATGGTGGTCGTGGCAGCGGCATTAAGGCAGGAAAGGGTGTTGGTACACCCCTATTTGGACGACTAGTTAATACAAGCGAAGTCTGCTGAGGAAAGTGTCATCCACATGGGACAAGTGCTCGAGTTGCTTTGCAGTCGCGATTGGGTAGTCATCTACGGCAAGAGCAGGTTGACTCCATCGCAAGACCTTCTATACTTGGGAGCACATTTCAACACGGCACAGGGGCGAGTGTATCTACTCTCAGACCAGGCTCAGAATATTCAGCAACAGATTCGGCACCTCTTGAACTTGGTGGTGCCCTCAGCCTAGCAATATTGCAGGTCCTGGGATCGGTGGTGGTGACTCTGGATTTGGTTCCGTGATCATGAGTGCACATGAGGCCTGCCTCACTGGTGGTCTCAGCTTCATCTGATGTCTAAGTAATTACCTTATCCGCAGGACATACAAGCCAGCCTTCAGTGGTGGCTAGGTCCTATGAATCTTCTGGCAGGGATGCCCCTGGAAATCCCAGTGTGGGGATGGCAGTGACGACGGATGCCAGCCTGGTGGGCTGGGGCGGCATTGTCTTGCCCAGGCAGCGTAGGACCAGTGGGCGCCCAAGCAGCAGCAGTGGTCCATCAACTGGCTGGAAATGCGGGCAGTATTCTTGGCACTTCAAGCCTTTCAAACGCTCATCCAGAGGAAGGCTGTGCAAATGTTCTCAGACAATGCCACAGTGGTGGCTTACATCAATCGCCAAAGGGGCACAGGAAGTGCAGTGTTGGTGGAGGAGATTGTGCCACTTCTTCAGTGGGCAGAGCAGAATCTCCTGACTATGTCGGCGGTACATGTAATGGGAAAGGACAACGTCTGGGCAGATTTTCTCAGTCAGAGGTTGGATCCCAGTGAGTGGAGCTTATAGGACTCCATCTTTCAGACCATTACGTGACAATGGGGAACACCTGTCATGGATCTGATGGCGGCCGCAGCAAATGCCAAGGCGTCTTGATTCTCCAGTCAATGCCGGGAAAGGATATCTGAGGGTCTCTATGCCCTGACGCAAGTCTGGCCGCAGAGGGGCTTCTCTAGGTATTTGCACTGTGGCCATTCATAGACTGAGTGATTCAGAAGATAGAGGCGCATCACAGCTTTGTGATTCTGGTGGCCCCGGATTGGCCACTCTGGGCCTGGTATGCCGACTTGGCTTGGCTGCTGGTAGTGGAGCCCTGGCATCTGCAGGCCAGAGCCGATCTTCTTGCGCAAGGGCCAATCCACATGCCCCAGGTGGATCAATTCTTGCTTACAGCCTGGTCCTTGAAAGGGCACGGCTGAGGAAGAGCGGATACTCTTCTCAGGTGATTGCAACCTTACCGCAGGCGCAGAAAAGATCTACATCGCTCTCATACATGCAGGTGTGGCATTTCTTCAAGGACTGGTGTTCCACGCAGGGATTCCGAGCCCTCTCAGCATCTCGTCTGCAAATCTTAGCCTTTCTTCAGGCCGGAGTGGACAAGGGTCTCGTCCTCAACTTGTTGCGGGTGCAGGTGGTGGTGCTTGCCTGCTATCGGAGGCAAGTGCAAGAGGTCTCTCTGGCAGGTCACCTGGATATGGCTCTGTTCCTGTAGACTGTGAAGCATCTGCAGCCTGAGACGTGTTTCGGAGCGTCAGGCACTCTCCTGTCGGGAGCCTTTTCTGGTGTTCGCCAAGGAAAAGGTGACAGTGAGGACAGTGCCCTTCTTTTTACCTAAAGTAGTCTCTGCCTTTCATGTGAATCAGGCAGTGGTCTTGCCGGCAATTCCGGCTTCAGCGGACCAACCGTTATGGAAGTTGGACTTCGTAGGGCACTCAAGTGCTATCTGCAACGTACACAAGATTTCCGAGGATCCGATTGCCTGTTTGTTCTTCATGGGGGAATGCAACAGGGAGAGGCTGCTTCTAAAGTATCCATTGTTCGTTGGGTTAAAGAGGCAATTGTGTCAGTGTATCTGCTATGAAAGCGTAAGTTGCCGGAGAGCCTGCATGCTCATTCCACTGGAATGCAAGCTTCATCATGGGCCAAGTTTAGCTTTGTGCCATCAGTGGAGATTTGCAAAACGGCCACTTAGTCCTTGTTGCATACTTTTGCTCACCTTTATCATTTGGATGAACAGGCATGGGAGGATGTGCGGTTTGGGGCACAGGTTTCGCAGACCAGCCTCGCGGATCCCTCCCTGGTTTGAGTACTGCTCTGTTCTCTAGGACCAAGCAGGAAGTCAGTCCTCACATATGGGTGACATCGACGTCGATGGAGCCCTTGCGGAGCATTTCCCCAGCTTTCCATGAAAGCCTTTGGGAATGCAGGCACGCATGCGCAATTCCCTTCCCGCCTAAAGGTGCCATCTTACCTCAGTCTCTCGTTTTCCGTGAAGCCCACCGGACATGAGTCCTAGTCATCCTGGAAAATTGTATGATTTTTTGCAATTCTTTGCTATTTTTCTTCTCCGGTTCGATGCAGGTTCCCCTCCCGCCGGGTTCGGTACACCGGTATCGAGCCCGATCTTCTTTTTTCGGTTTTTGCCCTTCGTGGCTGGCGTTCGTGCCCTTTTTTCTTTTTCTCTGGAAGGCCGGTCCTTTGACCTCGCGGGGACTCTTTTTTTCCCCGATGGCTTCCAGCGGTTTTAAGAAGTGTGATCGGTGCAAGAAGCTGATGTCTCTCACCGACACACACGACTGCTGCCTTCGGTGCCTCGGTCCTGATCACGACCCTAAGACGTGTGGACCATGTGGGAAAATGTCTTCCAAGGCACTGCAAAGTCGTCAGCATCAAAAGGAAAGGCTATTTCTGACTCGGCCTCCGGCCGGGCCCAGACCTCATCTGAGGCCTCGACATCTCAGGAATCGGATCCAGAGCATCGTCGTGGCTCCTCGGAAAGGGGGTCCCCCGACCGGGAATGCAAGAGGAAGAAGCGGCTCGCGAGGGCGTCGTCGGAAGAGGTCCCTGGCTCCTCGAGAGCTAGGTCTCGGACCCCCGACCGTTGCCCCGGGCCCGTGGAACAGGAGAAGCCTTCCAAAGTCCCTCGACTGGAGCCGGATTCTGCTGGACACGTAAGCCTTGTAGTCCTCGTGGACTCTCCTCCCAGGGAGCCGACATCGGGCCCGGCGCCGCCGGGGCCCGAGTCGGGAGCTGCTGAGTCTCCTGAGCTGGGTCTCAGGTTGACAGCCTTGGAGAACAGACTGTCTGCCTTCATGGAACAGCAGCGGAAACTGATGGCCAGCCTGTCTGGCGCATCTGCCCCAACCACCGGGACATCGACCTCGAAGTCGACCCCGGAGACCGACCCGATACTCGAGACCATGAAGGCTCGAGGTCGACCTCGGTCGCGGTCTCCCTCGACCTCCCGTTCGGGACCGAGGGTGTCGACGCCAGTGCCTTCGGCGTCGGGGCAGGTGCTCGCAGGCCCCGTGAGGTCGGACCCCGATTCCTCATTGGATGAGTCCGCATGGGAGATGGAGGACGAGGAGTCTCCCGACACCTTCAAGACTCGGTGCGTCCCATCGGACTCACCGCAGTCTGAACCCCAGAGTAGATCCCCTCCGGAGGATACCCGGTTCTCGGAGTTCATCCAGGATATGGCCATTGCGTTGGCTATCCCTGCGGACCCCGAGGAGGAGCCTCGAGCCGAGGAGCTCGAGGCCCTGCAGTTCGACTCTCCTCCGAAGGAGGCCTTTACTGTCCCGGTTCCTCCGATGCTGGAACGGCTCCTCTTCCGGATGTGGGAGGCACCGGCCTCGGCGCCGGTTTTAAGCAAGCCGGTCCATTCGGTCTATCGACTCTGGAAGAGTCCTGGCTTTCAGAAGGCGCAGCTACCACACCATTCCATGGTGGTGGAATCGGCCATGCATCACCTGAAAAGTCAGAAGATACACTCCAAGGTGCCCCCTGGCAGGGAGGCCTTAAACCTCGATGGTTTTGGTAGAAAGTGCTTCCAGGGCTCGATGCTTGCTTGCCGTGTCCAGTCTTACCAGCTGTACATGGGCATGTAGTTGCGAGACCTGGCCAAGGAGCTGGCCGGGTTCTCTGCTGGTCTCTCCGGGGAACCCATGCAGAGATTCAAGTCCTTGTCCTCGGGGATCCGGGAATGCTCCAAGTTTATGTCCCGCGCTGCCTACGATGGCTTTGAGGCTTCGGCCTGGGTTGCGGCAGCCGGCATCACGGCTCGACGCCAGGCATGGCTGCAGTCATCGGACCTCGAGCCATGGGTTCAGGACAAGTTGGTCGATGTCCCTTGCCGAGGTGAGAACCTTTTTGGCAAGCCCATGACCGAGAGGGCCGCTCAGCATGAGACCGAGCACCTCACAAGGACAAGGCTGTCTAGAAAGACTTCTGCCCCTTCTCACAAGAAGAAGGGCTCGGGTAAAAAGCCCTTTTACCCGAGGAAGGGCACTGCCTACAAACAGTACCCACAATATCAGGCTGCCCAAGCTGCCCCTCAGGGTCAGCAAGCCAAAGGGCCCCATAGGCAGAGGACCCCCAAGCCTCCGGCCCCTGCTCCCACTCAGCAGGGTGGGGGTTTTTGACTCCTTAGGCATAGCCTCTCCGTCCCTGCTCTCCCAACCCTGCACAGGAGGTCGCCTCGCCCTGTTTGCCCACAAGTGGCCACTCATCACTGGAGACAGTTGGGTGTTAAGAATAGTCCACAAGGGCTATGCACTACACTTCCAGCAACTGCCTCCTCCATACTTTCCAGGGGAGCCTCCAAGGCCTCCCCTGCACACAGATCTTCTCCTTCAGGAGCTACAAGGTCTGTTTGTGGACAGGGCAGTGGAGCCTGTGCCTCCCCACTTACAAGGCCGAGGGTTCTACTCCAGGTATTTCCTGGTACCCAAAAGAACCGGTGGCCTTCGACCTATTCCAGATCTCCGAAACCTCAACAAGTTCCTGGAGAAGGAAAAGTTCAAGATGCTTACTCTTGGAACCCTTCTGCCCTACCTCCAGCATGGAGATTGGCTATGCTCCTTGGATCTAAAGGATGCGTATACTCACATCCTCATTCATCCAGACCACAGAAAGTACCTCAGGTTCATGGTGGGAGGAAACCATTATCAGTACAGAGTACTACCTTTTGGCCTCACCTCCGCTCCCAGGGTCTTTACCAAATGCCTGGCAGTGGTGGCGGCCTACCTGAAAAATCAGGGTATCTTTGTCTTCCCCTATCTGGACGACTGGCTCATCAGGGGTCAGGGGTGCCAGGAGGCCAGACAAGCCACCCTCAGAACTATTGCTCTTCTTCAAAGCCTGGGGTTTGTCATCAACTTCGCAAAGTCCACTTTGCTCCCATCCCAGAACTTGGAGTTCATAGGGGCAAGGTTGGACTATCAGCTGGCAAAGGCTTTCTTGCCAGAGGACAGAGCCCAAAGACTGATAAACTTGGCAAGCCAGTTTCTCAGCAGGTCACTGGTCTCCGCCAGACTCTGCCTGAGGCTTCTAGGCCACATGGCTTCGACAGTACATGTGACCACCAATGCCAGGCTCCATATGAGGCCTGCACAGTGGTGCCTTCGGCCTCAGTGGTCACAGGCCACAGGCAGCCTCCGAGACAGGATAAGGGTGTCCAGACAATTCCTGAACTCCCTCAACTGGTGGCGGCACCTACCCAATCTGCTCCAAGGGATACCTTTTCAGATTCCTGGGTTCACAGTGGTGTTGACCACGGATGCCTCCCTGCAGGGCTGGGGAGCTCATTGTCTAGGCAAGTGCACCCAGGGCCTGTGGTCTCCCTGGGAAGCCGCACAACAAATCAATCTCCTGGAGCTCAGGGCTATTCGGTTAGCCCTCAAGACTTTTTCTCAAACCCTGGCTCATCAGTCTGTCCTAGTTCAAACAGACAACCAGGTAGCCATGTTTTATGTGAACAAGCAGGTTGGAACTGGGTCCAGGCTCCTTTGTCAGGAGGCACAGGACCTTTGCTTGTTTGCTCTCAGACACAACATGCTCCTCAAGGCAGTGTATCTACCTGGTCTGGAGAACTACCTGGCGGACAGGTTGAGCAGGATTCTGCAGCCCCACGAGTGGCAGCTCCATCCTTTGGTGGTTCAGAAGATTTTCCTGAAATGGGGACTTCCATCCATAGATCTGTTTGCCAGTCCTCTGAACAAACAGCTGACAAAGTTCTGCTCCAAGCAACCGCATCCTCTGCGGATAGCAGCAGATGCTTTTCTGATTCCCTGTTCTCAGGGCCTCCTGTATGCGTTTCCTCCCACGCCCTTGGTGGCCCGAACTCTGTTCAAGATTCTTCAGGACAAGGCCTCGGTCCTGCTGGTGGCTCCCAGGTGGCCGAGGCAGCCTTGGTTTCCACTTCTGCTTCAGCTGGCAGTGGATCCCCCACTGCCTCTGGGGTTGCAACCCGACCTTCTCTCTGAGGATCAGGGTTGCTTTCTGCACCCCAATCTCAAAGCTCTCAATTTGATGGCATTGAGGCTGCAAGGGTAGTTTTGGCTCTCTGTGTCCGAGCCTCTAGGAAACAGTCCACTAGGAAAACCTATGCCCTAAAATGGAAAAGGTTTTCTGTGTGGTGTCAGCTACGTACAGAAGATCCCTTCTGCTGTGCTGTACCAGTAGTACTCCAGTACCTACTGCACTTATCAAATCAGGGACTTAAGTCCAATTCTGTTCGGGTCCACCTCTCAGCTCTAGCAGCTCACCACTCACTGGTGGAAAGACATTCTCTCTCGGTTCACCCCTTGGTGTCCCGATTCCTCAGAGGCTTGCTCTTTCTCAAGCCTCCAATCCGTCGTCCTGCTCCTGAGTGGGAGTTGAATGTGGTCTTGCAGCAACTGACTCGCCAACCTTTTGAGCCGATGGCTACTTGTCCTCTACGCTTCCTGTCCTGGAAGACACTCTTCTTGGTAGCCCTAACCTCGGCTAGGCGAGTGAGTGAGCTTCAGGCCCTGGTCTGTGACAGGCCCTACACCAGATTCTGTAGGAACAGGGTAGTCCTCAGGACTCATCCAAAGTTCCTCCCAAAGGTTGTCGTCTCCTTCCACCTTAACCAAGAGGTGGTCCTTCCAACATTCTTCCCTAGGCCCCATGCAAGCCAGGCTGAAGCAGTTCTGCATACCCTGGACTGTAGGAGGGCCTTATCCTTCTACCTTGACCGTATGCAGGGACATAGAAGGGCTACTCAGCTCTTCATATCTTTTGACCCTAATAATTTGGGGTTGGCTGTGTCCAAGCGTACCTTGTCCATCTGGGTGGCTGACTGTATCACCTGGGCTTACAGGGCGGCTGACCTTCCTTTGCAGGGTCGGGTCACGGCCCATCGTGTCAGGGCAATGGCTGCCTCAGTGGCTCATCTCCGCTCTGTAGACATCTGCAGGGCTGCTACTTAGTCTTCAAGCCAGACTTTTGCGGCCCATTACTGTCTGGAAAGGGAGTCCTATAGGGACAGTGCTTTTGGCCAGGCAGTACTCCGGAATCTCTTTGAGGTTTAGGCAACTCCTGCCCTCTGTTGGGCTACCGGTGGAGGTTCTGTCAGTGAAAAGCCTTTCTTTGATGCTGAGACTAGAGGGAGTTCTCTTGTTCAGCCTGGGTTCCTGGTAGCCCAGAGCTAGGGAGTCACCCATATGTGAGGACTGACTTCCTGCTTGGTCCTGGAGAAAGAGTAGTTACTCACCTGTAACAGGTGTTCTCCAGGAGCAGCAGGAATCAGTCCTCACAACCCTCCCTCCTCCCCTTGGAGTTGCAGTTGTACATAGTTTATTTTACTTTTTTTTGTGTGTTGTTCTTAGCTATGTCATTTGACTGAGGTAAGATGGCACCTTTAAGCGGGAAGGGAACCACGCATGCGTGCCTGCATTCCCAAAGGCTTTCATGGAAAGCTGGGGTAATGCTCCGCAAGGGCTCCATCGATGTCGATGTCACCCATATGTGAGGACTGATTCCTGCTGCTCCTGGAGATCACCTGTTACAGGTGAGTAACTACTCTTTACATCCCAGGAGTCTGGCCTGGACTAGAGGGACGATATGGAAAGTGAAATTAGACCTTACCTGCTAATTTTATTTCCATGAATCACTCCAGTCCAGGCCAGAACCTGCCCTGCTTAGTGTGGAAAGGCAAGGCTGCCTGGGAGTTTTAAGGTCAGACGTCGGACAGACTGGTGGTAGGTTATTCTCTGGTGGGGGGAATAGTTGCTAGCTGATTGTTCAGTCATTCTAACTAGCCGGTGGTCCTGTAAATAGTTCTTGGTTTAGGTTTTGGCAGTTCTGCTTTGCCATATGGTACTGTTCTAGAGGGGGTTGTCCCTCCCTCCTTAATGTGATGACATCATAAATTTTGAAAGCTCATTCTCCATCTGCTGGAATAGGAGCACAACTAGGAGCCTGGCTTGGACCGGAGTGACTCGTGGAAAGAAAATTAGCAAGTAAGGTCTAATTTCACCATGTTTGCTTTAAGGCCTGTAGTGTCCCTTGTACGCGGGAGAGCTAAAACAACCCACGTTTCTGAAAGTCTGTGCCTGGCAGTGGAATAGATCTGTGCAGAGGGGCTGTAGGTGCCATTTGTATATTTCAAAGAGGATGCATATTTTGAGCTTGTCTGGATCCAGCAGTGCATGCCCATCTGGGAGGCTTCTTCTAGATGCAGTAGTTAAAATCAGTTCCTTAACTTTTCTCCAGTCCAGTCCCAATCTGAGGGTGGTCGCCTCTCAAAAGCAACTTGGAAACTGAGCAGGTCACACTTTCTTACCTCACAATAAATAGCTAGCTAGCTGGCAGCTCCCACCAGCCTCCAGTATCTCAGTCTCCAAGCAGCTGGTGAGATGTGTTCCCAGGACAAGGACTCGCTGAAGGGAAAACTAAGGAGTTGACAGGTTTTTGGAATTTGGGGGGGGGGGGGGTGGAATGAACCAGAAAACTTTGAATAGTGGAGAGCTGGCACAGGGGGGAGTTTTGAGCATAGTAAAGTTTATTACAAAAAAAACACGAGAGAGCAGGTAAAGCAAGACTCTCAGGGCAGGCAGTAAAACCCTTTGTGGGGAAAGGCATTTCCTGCACTTAGAAGTGTTTCCGGTTCAGCGGCTCCTGACCCTTCGGGGAGGAGGGGGGGTGAGGAGCCGCTGACTGATGCAGGGCCTCTCCTTGCTGGAATTGGCATGCATCTGCACTCCGATGCTCCTCTGCTCCTCTGCTCAGCAGCGAATTGGGAGGCTCTCGGCACCACATTGCTGCCACAAGCAGAGGGATTTCCTGCTCGCACAGCAAGAGGTACAAGCCATCGTTTCTGTGGGTTGCTGTGTTGCGGGGCTGCGGCAGACGGTGGAAAGGCATGGCTGAGGGCAGCTTCTTCCCATCTTGAGTGGGAACCGCTGCCATTTTAGGTGCAGCTTCTGCCACATATAGGGAGGACTCCGGGGACGGGCCAGACACTGCGAGTTCCTTCCCTCACATTGTGGTGGTTTCTGCGGGCCCAAGTAGGAGCTGTGGGCAGGTTGCAGAGCTGCGCTTTTAAGGAGATATTTTCTTTTTTCTTTCTTTGTCTTAGTCGTTAAAAAGAAAAAAAACGAGGGGACTTCCGGTGATGCGGTGAGAGCGAGTGGACGTGTTCGGCTCGCGCTCCGACCACCCCCCAGCCTAAACCGGCGTTTCTGAGCCTTGATTGAGCCTTAAACCGGCTGACTGTGTTCGCCCCAGATTCCGGGTCCCTACCTGCAACTTGGAGGTGAGCGGGTAGCGTACGGAGATGGCAGCTGCACTCCGAACAGGGAAGAGAGAGAGAGAGACCGGGGAGCTGCTCCCCCTAAAATGGCGGATAGTGGGGGAGGGCCTAGCTCTCCGGCATCCCCAGCCCGGGTGGAAGAGATCTCGGCGGCGGTGGCCGCAGCCCTGGAGATACAATTCACTGCACTGCGCGTGAAGCTTGATGCTGTGCAGGAGTCTGTAGAGTCCTTCGGGAATCGGCTGCAGGAGGCAGAGGAGCGTGTGGGGCGCGTGGAGGACGAAACCGCCGCACTAAACCACGAGGTAGCAGGCCTCAAGACCCGACTACAGCAGCAGGAGGAAAAACTCGACGACTTAGAGAACAGATCTCGCCGCAATAATTTGCGGGTATTGGGCATACCAGAATCAGTGCTAGACAAAGATCTTCAGTCCTATGTGGAGACGCTCTTCACGTCTTTGTTAGAGGAGTCGAAAGTTGGGGGCACTCCTCAGATCGAGCGGGCACATCGAGTGGGCAGCAAAGCAGAGGGAGCCCGAAGACCCCGGGTGGTCCTAGTTAAGCTGCTCCAATTCCCACAGAAGGAGGCAATTCTTCGCTCGGCCCGTCTAAAGGACACTGTGGTGGCTGACAACATAAGAATACGGATAGCGCAGGACTATTCTCGTTTATTGAGCCAACGCCGCAAGGCCTATGCACCGGTCTGCCAAAACTTAATAGACCATAAAATCAAATTCTCGGTCCAGTATCCTGCTCGGCTGCATATTTACCATGCTGGCTCCCACAAAATATTTGAGTCTGCGGAGGCAGCCCGGCCTTATGTGGACAGTATCCTTCGGAGCGAAGAGGCGAGCTGAGGATTTTTGGATATTAACCTAGAAATTACATTGCACATGGGCTGAGTTATTGTCCTGGAGTGCGCGAAGCAGGGGCAGAGACGCTCACTGGTGGGCCCGCCAGTTTTCTCCTGTATTGGGGACTCAGAACAGCGCCAGCGGGCTTTACCGGCCTCGGCTGGCGAATTTTCGGTTGGCCTGTATGTTGCTATGATTGTGGAGTGGGCTCTCTCTGTTGGGGGAGGCGGGGGGTGTAGAAATTGAGAGGCCCTTGTTTCTGCGACTGGATTTGGGATAGGGGTGTTGATGTTAGGGGCGGGGGGAGTGGGCTGAGAAGGATATTGCGGGGTACTGTGGGGTGGGGGGTGGTGGGACGCATCGCTAGAGATGTCTACAGGACTGGGAGTAAGTTGGTTAGTGGAGGGAGATCAGATAGAGGAGGGGGCGGGTGGGGATTGGGGGGTGGGAGAGGGGGAGGGGGGGAGAATGGAAGGGGGGATCTGCACTATACTTAAACCTCCTTGGTTACCCTATCGTGAGGGGATGGGTGCGGGGAGAGGGTTCCAGACTGGGAGAGCCCTGTCCCTACCATTATGGAAAGCCTTGAGATGGAAAATTGACACTGCCCCGCCACTCTGAAAATAGTTTCATGGAATGTGTGCGGTTTGGGGAACCCTATCAAGCGATATAAAATTCTACAGGCCCTCGCCAGACAACAATGTGCTATCGCTTTGTTACAAGAGACCCACCAGACGGCTGTAGAGCATGCTAAGTTGCGTAGGGACTGGGTAGGGCAGGTGTGGGGCTCCCCTGCTTTGGGAAAGAAAGGGGGGGGTGGCTATTTTGATTCACAAAAAGGTACGGTGGATGCTGAGTTTCGTGACCCACGCGGGCGTTTTCTGTTATTACAGTGTACTCTCGAAGGCCGGCCGATAATCCTGGGGATGGTGTATGGCCCGAATACCTTAGATTCACAGTTCTATGAGTACTTGGCTGCTAGAGTGGAACGGCTCCCGGAATTTCCCCTGCTTTTAGGAGGCGACTTTAATGGGGTCCTAGATGTTGACTTGGATACGTCCCGGGGAGGGGAGGCGCGAGAGCGTGGGCCAGTAATCCGGGTGTTGAAGCGTTTTAAGGCCCGTCTGGATCTGGTGGACCCGTGGAGGGTGTTGCACCCCTTAGAGAAAGACTTTACGCACCAATCCCGAGCTCACGGCTCTAGCTCCCGTATTGACTTTCTCTTGTTAACTAGTGGAGCGTTTGCTAATGTGGGGGATGCTCAGATTGGGCCGCTGGCAATCTCAGATCATGCACCAGTATGGCTGGACCTGTGCTGGGGAGGGGAGGTGAATAAATCGCGGATTTGGCGCTTCCCACCAGACTTGTACAAAGATGCCCAGTTTCACAAGTTTTGGAAAAACGGTGGAAAGAGTTTGAGGACGATCATAGATGCCACAAGGAAGACCCGGAATTAGTGTGGGAAACAGCCAAAGTAGTCCTCCGTGGGGATATTATCGGGTTCGCGGCGCGCAAACGTCGAATGCTGGCGGACCGGATCCTTAGGCTGGAGAAACGTGTGTCACTACTGCGGAGACAACTTGCCCGGACCCCGTCGGCTAGGATTCAGAAGGAGTTGTGGGAAGCTCGTGTAGATCTTAACGAGCTGATACATCAGCGGGCTAAGAAGTCTATACTGTACTACCGATTTCGGTTGCATTGTTATGGGGACAAACCGGGGCGATTGCTGGCCCGTTGTTTGAGAGGGTCACGTGGATCGCAGGCTGTGGCAGCCTTGCGGAATAGTCAAGGGGGGTTATCTCGGAATAGTACGGACATTGTCCGCGAGTTTCGGACATTCTTTTCTGGGCTCTATTCTGCCGATGGTGGCGCGTCATTGGAGATACAGGAGTACCTACAGCGGTTGCATTTGCCGCAACTTACGGAGGAACAGAGCCTCCAATTAGGCCAGCCGGTGACTTTGGACGAGGTGCAGAGGGCCATTACCTCAGCTAGCTGTTTTAAATCTCCAGGCCCAGACGGCCTAGGGGCCGAGTTCTATAAACTGCTCAATGGTTATCTTAGCCCGACCCTTGTGGCGGTGTACGCCCAGCGGGTCGCGCAGGGGGGGTTTCGGTGGGGTGACAACCAAGCCCATATCTCCCTGATTCCAAAGCCGGGTAAGGATCCTGTTCTGGCCTCTTCTTATCGCCCAATCTCGCTATTAAACTTTGATATCAAGCTATTTGCCAAGATTGTGGCGGATCGTCTGGCGGAACATCTGGATTATTTGGTACATGACTCTCAGGTCGGTTTCATACGGGGTCGCCATATAGTACGAAACCTTCGGAAAATTTTAACCTCGCTGGAATGGGTACATGACCAGCAGCTGCCGTCTCTGCTTGTAAGTTTCGATGCGGAGAAAGCTTTTGACAGAGTGGATTGGTGCTATCTCCGAACGTTGTTGCCTTGGTATGGTTTAGGTGCATCTTTTTGTGCCATGGTGGACAGCTTATATGCGAACCCCACAGCCCGCATCCTCTGTAATGGTGTTGTGTCGGAGGCCTTCCCGCTGGAGCGCGGTACGCGGCAGGGTTGTCCTCTTTCCCCTCTCTTATTTGTGCTATCTCTAGATCCGTTGATTCGTGCAGTGGAGCGATCCCCGGAGATCAGGGGGGTGACGATAGGTTCTCAAACCTTTAAAGTATCGGCCTTTGCTGATGACCTTTTAGTCCACCTTGTGGCTCCCCGGGAATCGTTGTCCCACTTGCTGCTTGAATTTGAGACCTTCGGTCGGTTTGCTGGATTCCGTATTAACGGGGCTAAATCTGAGGCCTTGGATGTTTCGGGAAAACTGCGAGAGGGATGGGTAGGGGCCTTTCCACTTCGATGGGCTGATGCCCACTTTACCTATTTGGGCATACGTCTGACTTGTCATCCCCCTGACCTTTACAGATGTAATTTAGACTGGATGTTTGACCGACTGCGTACGCAACTACAGGCATGGGGGCCGTTACCGCTCTCCCTTTCGGGGCGGGTGGCGGCGATTCAATTGGTGGTCCTACCTCGTTTGCTATATTGGCTGCAGACTTTACCTGTGTGGCTGTTGCACCGCGACCTGCGCCGCTTTGAGGCTCTGCTAAGGACCTTTCTGTGGCGCGGGGCGAGAGCCCGCATACCCATGCTACGGTTAATGGGGAAGTGGAAGGAGGGGGGGGATGGGACTCCCGGACGTGGGCGCATATGCCTTGGCCTGTCAGGCCCGGCACCTTGGGGATTGGCTGGGGGGGACCGCGGTTTATACTCCTACGCTTCTGGAGGAGGAGTATGTAGCTCCTTTGTCGTTGCTGGGGGCACTACATATGGAATCTAAAGATCTACCGCAACGCCTTGTCCGTAGTGTTTTGTTTCGTTCGGCCCAGCGGACCTGGCGGCACTTAAATGGTCTTTGGAAGACGTCCTGGACGGTCTCTAGCTGGCTCCCTTTGCAGGGCAATGTGCATTTTATCCCAGGCTCTTGCTCCCGGGACTTCCGAGACTGGAGGAGGAGGGGAATCCGGAATATAGGCCATCTCGTTGACCCCATAGGGAGATGCAAATCCTTTGCCGTGCTTAGTCGAGAATATGAATTGCCTTCTAGGCATCTCTTCGCATTTCTGCAGGTCTCCCACTATGTTTCTTCTCTCCCCAGAGAGGCAGTGCGGTCTGAGCGCTCACTGCAGCTGGTGGGATTTTTTGCGTTAGAGGAGGAAGCCCCTCCGACTATTGCGGATTATAAACGTCGATTGGTAAGTGTCCGGCCTCGTGCAGACTATGGGGGGGTTGAGGTGGCGTGGGGAGCTGAATTGGGCTGGGATGTACATCCCGACACCATTCGTACCGCTTTGCGACGGATTGTTGATATAGCGGAAGGGGCGCGATGGCGGGAGATACAATTCCGTTGTTTAACTAGAGCTCACTTCTCACCCCGGAGAGCATTACGTAGCCATTTGACTGCGGACGGGAGCTGCCCACGTTGCCGGGTGCCCCTTGCCCACTTATTACATATGTGGTGGTCTTGTCCGTATGTACAAACATACTGGGGCAAGATAAGTGCCTTCGTTGGAGGCTTGGTGCAGCAGAAAGTGAGGTGGACTGGAGCATTTGTGGTTTTGGATCGGATAGCACCCCCCTGCCCTACACAGAAATGGACACGATTGCTCATGCGCAAGGCTTGTCTGGTGGGTAAGGGCCCAATCTTGCGTCTGTGGCGAGAGCAGACTTCCCCTACATTCGGAGAGTGGCGCAATTGCTTCCATCAGTTCATGCTGACTGAAAGGTGGAGTGCGCGGGGCAGTGTCAAACGCTGGGCATCTTTTCTTTTGATATGGGGCCCCTATATTGATACATTGGGGACTCGCTGTCGTAATGAAATCTTGCATGTTGGTAGGTGAGATTAGTAGAGCGGCGAGCTGAATTGGGGTACCCATGGGGGAGGTATAGGGATACTGAAGGGGGTGGCAGAGTGCAGAGGACGGGTGGGGGGGGGGGGGCTGGGGGAGGGGGGAGAGGGGAGAGGGGAAATAACTGTAAAAACTGTAATCATCATTTAAGTATGTTTATTCCAGGTGGGGATGAGAGTCCACCCCTCTGGAACTTTGTTGCCTGTTGGTTTCTGTTTTTGATTGGTGATTCTTAAATAAAGTTTATAAAAAAAGAAAAAAGAAAAAAACGAAAAAGGAAACAAGAAGAGATAAAAGGAGGAGGCTAGGCTGGGGCCAAAGGCTTAGTGGCCATTGCACTAGCTTAAGGGGGGAAGAGCAGAAGCTTTATTTGCGGCACACTATTCCCCCCAAGCCTATCTTTTAATTTGTGACTACTGTAGGGGCACTGTCTCTACAGCGGGCTTCTGCCATATCTGCGAGGCAGAGTCCAAGTCCCTGTGGGAAGAGGCCCTGTGGGAAGAGGCCCTGTGGGAAGAGAGGTGGACCAGGCTTCTACTGGCCCCGAGGTTGAGCATTCACCGGAGGACCACCCTTTCTCTGCAGGGGACAAGAATAGTCTTGAATCGCTGGTGTGAGAATCCAGGGGGATGCCTCCAGGGTCCCCCAAGCCCTCCACTTCGAAGGATTTATCAGCAGATGCACTTGCATGTTTTTTTTTCACCTGAATTCGTCGTCCTTATGCATAAGGCCTTTTGTCTGAAATAGTGGAAGGGGGGGCTCCCAGGAGAGAGCTAGGAAGTGCAGTTGATTGGAATCCCTCTCCAGAGCGAGGGTGGAGGGGAACCTATGGAGCTTGAGGAAGGTTAGATTCCTCAATGCGAAGAGTCCCGTATAGTTCACGGTTCCTTATCGGTCCTACAGTTCAGTCCTCCACCACTGGGTAGTGCACCTCCTCCTGCAACATGGAGACTGGACAAGTCAAACTTGTGACATCACCGGGTATATCCTGCTGGTCTTCTCCCATGATCCCCCAGTGTGTCCAGTCTCCATGCAGCATGAGGACGTAGTGAGCCTAGGTGCTGGGCTCACTTGAAAAGCAGTTTAGGAGCAGTTAGTCAGGATTTGATTTACCTTGCATTTCTTTTGCACTTCTTTAGGTGTAATCCTGTAAATTGAATTCATTTTCATTTTCATTTAATTTCATTTACTTTTACTTTATTTATTTTCACCTAGTCTGCCTTAGTGTAAAGGGGGGTTCTGTCCCTTTTCAAAGTTCACGCTGCCAGCTAGCCTCTCTGCTTGGGATTCTTCGGTCTCTGTGCCCGGTGATGATCTCTCCCCCAGGACTGTACGGGGGAGAGCTCTGTGGAACACCTGCATTTTGGCAGTGTCCATGCGGCAGATTCCCATCGCGGCGGGAGCCTCAGGCCGTTCGAGGTTCTTTAGCCGGTGGGCCGGGGCTCGCAGCGTCTCCTACTTCTGGTGGCGCGAGGCAGCAGCGTGTCTGGACAGCTCTTCACCCCGCAGCTACAGCGGGGTAACTGCTGCATCCCGACGCCACAAGGGAGTCTCTCGAGTCCGCATGGAGGGGCTCTGAGCTCTTGCCGCCTCTGTGGTGTTTGGCGCCAAACGGGCCTGCTTCGGATTGGCGCCATTTTCTCGGCAGGGCTGAGGCCTCGTGGCGGAGAGCGGAGCAGCCCCGCGTTTGAGCAGACGACGCTGTTCCACGCGGCTACACCCAGATAAGGACTTCCTTTTGCTGTTACTTTTAATTTTAATTCTAATTTTAATTTCCTTTTAATTTTAATTTCCTTTTAATTTCATGATAGTTTATAGTTCTTTGAATGCAATGTGATTGGTTTGGGTTTTACTTCTTATGGGGTGCCTTTACCTTTGTCTGCTTTCTGGCAGTTAGCGACGTCTGTCAGCAGCAGGTTTCCGTGCTAGGATTTGGCCATTCAGGGTCATCGGTGGCACAACCACCTACAAATTGAGCCCTTTCTGAAATTGTCATTTACATAAGGATGCTATTTCCATGTTTATACGCTTGGAAATTGTGCAGACAGCCTCTAAATGTCGTTATGCCATCTGCAAATTTGATCGCCATGCTTGCTGATCTCTTTTCCAGATCATTTCAGTGCAGTAGATGTTACCAGATGCCAGTTCCAGTGCAGATCCCGAGACATTACACTATTTACGGGTCTCCTGTGAGAAAACTGGCCATTTAGTCCTATTGTGTTCCTGTTTTTGATCCATTTCCCATTCTATAATAGCACATCATCTCCTTCCTCAGGAGAAGTTCATAAGGGGCTTTGTCAAGTACCTTCTAAAACATCCAGATACATATCATTTGGCTTACTCACATGTTTATTAACCCTTTCAAAAGACAGCTTGGTGCTGCTTTTCAGAACAAGTTCTATCATTTAACTGGCACTGAACTCAGATTCATTGGTCTGTAGTTTCCAAGATCGCCTTTGAAGCTCTTTAAAAAAAAACAAAAAACACCCAATTAGTGTTACATTAGTAACTCTTCAATCTTTAGAGATCATTAATACTAATGTTATGATTGAGCCTGGCTGATATTATGAATGATCACTATTAGACAAAAATTAGCTAGGTTAAGACACTTTGATTTGGTTTTCTGCACTATGTTATCAGAGCGCAGCTTGCCCATTTGGCGGGAACACTGCCCATCTGGGCCATCTGGGGAAAGGCCCAGATGTATACATTAGTATACAAATTTGTTTACTTGTTCCATGTAAACCGCCCCTGATCTCTGGAAGGGGCGGTATAGAAGAAATAGATAAATAAATAAATAAAATAAATAAAGGCCCCTGCTGGGGATCGTGAGAAGTGTTGCTGGATGGCACAGTCCGGGGCTTAGTGTTCCAGGGTCCTGGAAGGGTTGATAGCGGCAGTCAGGCCTCCCTGTCTTTGCTATGACGGTCACCTAGGTTCAAGCGTCCTGTGTTTTGGGTGACAGGAGTGGGACACCTGGACATGTGGTGCTGGATGTTGGATAGGCTCATACTTCTTAGGTGCACTCTCCTTGAGTGCGTCTGCATGTCCGTGTTCCGTCTGTGATCTCATGCTCAGGTGATTGTTGCAGCAATGACAGAGATCGCTTGGGATATCGTGAGCGGGGTTGTCATGGTGTTGCATGGGGTTGCCAATGCAAGACGGGGCCATCCTGAGGAGTTTGGGCCTCAGTCATCAGCTTTCCCTTCGGTGGCCTGGCTGTCCAGGAGGCACCCCTCCAGATCCGCCGGTCCAGTTCTTCTCTGCCTCTTCTCAATGTGGGCAGGGGGGCTGGCAGATCTGGAAATTCACGTCCACTGCACGTTCTACTGTTTTACCTCTGTCTTGGGGTTCTGAGGTCATATATTCCCAATCATTTGTTTGGTGGGGTGCTGCTGTCTGTTGTGCAAGACAAGGTGGTCAACAGTCGGAGGCTGTCGTCTATTCCCCTTACCCCTGAAGGTGCTCACAATTTACGTTTTTTGTACCTGCGGAGGTGTATGTTGTTAAAGGCTAGCAGGCGCACCTGTGGGACCAGAATCCTCGGTTCTTCCGACCTTCCGTTGAGGTGCGCGTGTGGGGTTTACTCCCTTGGTCAGCTAGCAACTTGCTTCACCCATTGGGCCTTCCCTTTCCTCAAGGCATCATTGCGTCCCACTTCTTCGTGGGGGCTCGCCGCAGGGCCTGGAGTTATGCTCAGCCGGTTCCAGCCAGGGCTGAGTCCTTGGGGGGAGGCTCCGATCCTAATGATACAGGGAGTGCTGGGATCCGTTCAACCAGGTTCCTTCGGGCCCAGCGTACGTCGTCTTTTGCTGGCCGGTTTAGGTCTTCGGGTCGTGGTGGTGCTCCGAGTAGACCAGTAGGCTGCACAGTGCTTGTCTTGGAGCAAGCGCGGGATATCTGTAGGTTCATATTCAAAGCCGTCCGGTTACATGTCCCTCCATTGTGGAATGCTGTACTAGTAGGCATACTTCATATGCTGGGCTTACAAGTTGGCTTCCACGCTGCTCGGCATCAGCCAAGGTGACTGCCGGTTTAGGCTGTGGAGTCAGCCTGGAGGAGGGGCCTTGCGTTCTCTGGACAATGCCCTGTTCGGTTGTGTGCCTTGTGGCCCTTATGGAGTTGTAAAAAGGAAAAAAAAAAAAAAAAAAAAAAAGAATAATCAAACAGGAAAGCCTTCCTAATTGTCCCCACTTCTTTTTTATAAGGTTCTGTCCCTTTCTTCCGGGAGCTTGGCCGGAGCGTGGTTAGACTCAGCTACATTTTGGGGATCCTTTATGTACAAGGCGTTTTAGTGTACGCAGCACGCCCAGTGTTCCATCGTCTGACTGGAACCGTACGCGGTACGTCAGCCGTGGCAGGCATTCACGGACACGGTAGCGGATCGAGCGCTGTAGGTGCTGTCTGAGATCTCCGGGATGGTGGCCTATTTTGATCGGCAGGGTGGAGTCGGTCGGGTGGTCAGGGTGGCCCGAGCGAAGGGACAGCGTGCGCGGTTGAAGCCTTGGCGGCCTGCGTTTCGGTGGGGACACTGTGGTGGCGAATGTCCTTAGCGGGGTCCAAGTGTTTGCCGGAGGAGTGAGATTGCATCAGGCGGTGTGCGCGCCGCATGTGCTCAGATGCGGTCAGCCCATATTGGACCTCATGGCGACCTGTCAGTCTGCGGCGATGGGTCGATGTTTAGCAGAGGACATATGAGGCTACTGGATAGCGTCGACGCATTGGTACGGGGCCGTGGCCCGGTCCATTCTATGCCTTTCAGAGGTCATAGTGAAAATGGCCGACTGGGTCTGGTTGCTAAGATATGTGCTCTTCATTAGTCAGTGGGGACCATTACCAGTGTATTCTGCAACATTTGCGTGAGCTTGCATAATCTTTACTTGCAACCAATCGAAATAACTGTCCAAAACCAGTTGATGCAGTCACTACTTGAATTTGCCTCGCTTGACAGTAAAAAATAAAAAAATAAAAAAGACATATTTATTTTATACCGATAGGTCACTCACAGCATATTTGGCGATTCCTCGTCCTGGTGTTAATCATGCAGATAATTTCTGCTCTAGTTGTGGTGATGTGACTTTTACATCACAAAAATGGCATATGACTGTGGCGGTTCAGAAAGCCTACAATTTATATTTTGGCTGCAGAATAAAAGATCAGGATAAAAGCTAGGCGCCACACATATGCTGCAATACATGTGTAGCAGATCTCAGGCTGTGGATGGATGGGAAAAGACCATCAAAGTCTTTTGCGGTTCCAATGATCTGGAGAGGGCCCATGGATCACGTCGGCGATTGCTACTTCTGCATGGTTCCTCCAATTCCGGAGGGCATATCCAGGTGATGTAAGCGGTTGGCCTACTGGCATTGCGTCGTGGGCGTGGCTACCAGAGTCTCCTTTCTTTTTTGTCACACCATGTAAGACTCCACATCTTCTGAAACAACGCTGGACTCTGGGGCACTTGACACCCTCTTATATGCCCTTGGTGGATCACGCTTGGTTTATTGCAACTCATTGCTTAGCTGCATTCCACATTCTCAATTAAAAAGACTCCAACTGGTCCAGGACATAGCTGTAGAGCTACTTTGTGTTAAGAGCTGTAGAGCTACTTTGTGTTAAGAGGTGTGACAAATAGGGTGTTTGACGCTGGTGGTTTTTCCATTTCCCTCATTTTGCTTCCCACCTCTGTCTGGATGGACCTCGGTTTCGTTCTCCCTCGTGGAATCCGGCTGTGCCGGTTTAGTTGTCGGTTTGGGACTTACGCAAGAACACTTTGCTTGTAACCTGCGTTCCTTGGACCTTAGGTGAGGTTCTGTCGCTTTCTGGGAGGTCCCTTCGCTGCCTGTCCCTCCGTGGAGGCGGGTTCTGCGGGAGAGCAGCGGTTGCTAACACTTGACACCCTGGTGGGGTCGAGAGCCAAGGGGGAGCTCAAGCGGATTTTTCAGGCGGAGCTCCGGTAGCCGCCTCAGTAGGTCTGTTTCTAGGGCGTTCAGTGTGTTTGCGATGGCGAGTTTGTCTTTCTGAAGCACTAGCGCTGCTTGGGGCAGAGTTCTGTGCTGTTTTCACCAGTGAAGAGGATCCAAGTGGGCTCTCGGTCGTGTCTTCCTGGTTGGCTTACCGCCTGTTGACGTGAGGAGCGGGCTGGGGTCGGTGCCTGCTCTGTTCGTTTAGGGGCCGAGCTGACTGGATAGGTCCCTCCCAATGCTCTGGTACATCCCAGTGGTGGAGGACTGAACTGTAGGACCGATAAGGAAATGGAAATTACACTTACCTGGTAATTGATGTTCCTTGAGGGAGTACAGTTCAGTCCTCATTCCCGCCCGGGGATGGATGTTTCAGACGCGAGGCGTCAGTTCCGAGTATGCTTTCGGATCCTAGAGTCGGCAACGGGCTCTGATTGGCAGGTAATCGCGAGAGCAACCTTTTCTGCCTATACTCTTCCTTAGTTCTCCTTCCTTCTAGCTCTCTGTCTTCCGCTGTTTGGTGCGCAGGGGGACAGGGGCACGGAGGAGGGTGTTTTTGGCCTTTCTTTTTGGGGCCCTGTGATTTTAAAGTTGAAGTTTTGAGCATAGCTTTGTATTTAGTACTTTAACTGGTTGTTTGTTTGCTCCTTTGAGTCTGCTTTGACAGTAGGTCACTGGGGGATCATGGGAGAAGACCAGCAGGATATACCCGGTGATGTCACAAGTTTGACTTGTCCAGTCTCCATGTTGCAGGAGGAGGTGCACTACCCAGTGGTGGAGGACTGAACTGTACTCCCTCAAGGAACATCAATTACCAGGTAAGTGTAATTTCCATTTTTGCAGGGTAGAGCTGATAGTGCTGATTGTGCATTCCACAAAGGCACAGTCAGCATGGGGTTGAGCATTCCAGTGGAAGATGAGCCTCTCGAAGATCCATTGTTCCAAGTGGTGTGAGAGACAGACACAATCTATCCCTGCTGCATCGAGTGGTCAAGCAGATGATTCAGGATGAGTGGCCTATGCCGGAGGCGAGCCTGAAAGGTACAAGGGTATTGACCCATTTGTATCCTCTCCCGGGTCAAGCTAAGGAGCTTTTCCGCTCTCTGCAGGTGGATGCGACAGTTTCGGCCGTCACAAAGAAGACCACTATTCCCGTAGAGGGAGGATCGGCCCTTAAGGATTTGCAGGAAAAGAAGTTGGAGACTCTGCTCAAGCAGGTGTTTGGTATTAATGCCTTGTCTTTACATGGATCTGTCTGAAGCCTTTGTGGCCCACGCATGTTTACATTGGGCAAAGGCAGTGTTGGACAGTGCAGGAGACTCCTGTCTGTTGCCTCTGGAGACGGCAAAGTTGAAGTCTGGAGCAATTTATTTGGCGGATGCCTTTTTTGATCTTATGAGGAGCATGTCCAAGGTATGGCCTCTGCAGTGGCTGCTCACTGCTACCTGTGGTTACAAAACCACAAAAAAAAAATTATGTAGATAGTTAGCCCCAGTTTACACCCAGTTTATCCTCCCTGTTATCTGTAAACCTAGATCAGTCATGTATTGACAGGTATGTTGTTGTTCAATGTAAACCGCACTGATGATGAATAGTGCGGTATATAAAAAATGTTAAATAAATAAAATAAATAAATAAAACTGATTGGCAGATTTTTCTTCCAAGACACGGTTGGTGAGCGGTCAGTCAAGAGACTTCTGGCGTTTCCGGGCGGTTTTTGCGCCCTACCAGAGAGGACGGTTCCCTTCTCGTGGACAAGCCTTTCGGGGTTTTCAAGGAACAGGCAGAGGTTTCTATTCCTCTGCAGCCTCAACCACCAAAAAGACACAATGATGCCAAGGTGGTCTCGGGGGCTGCGGGACTTTTACGCCACCTGGACCAAGATCACTACCAACCAGTGAGTACTTGAGATCATCTGAGAGGGCTTTGTACTGGAATTTGCCTGCCTCTGCAGGATGCCTTCATTGGTTCCCCTTGCAAGGCGCCAGGAAACTCAAGGCCATGCGGGACATGTTGCAGCATCTGCTCTAGA
Source organism: Ichthyophis bannanicus (assembly GCA_033557465.1). NCBI lineage: Eukaryota > Metazoa > Chordata > Amphibia > Gymnophiona > Ichthyophiidae > Ichthyophis > Ichthyophis bannanicus. Next base: position 19,186,335 of record CM066038.1, on the reverse strand, counting down.
CCAACCCAGATGTGGTCGATACTCCTCCGTTTACTTTGTGGCCCCAAAAAAGAAAGTTCTTTTTGGCCCATATGGATCTCAAAATGTAAATCGGTGTCTAAGGATACCCCGCTTCCACATGGAGACACTCTGTTCGGTCATCGTGGCAGTCAGAGAAGGAGAATTCTAGACTTCCTTCAATCTCACAGAGGCTTATTTACATATTCCCATTCAGCCAGAACATCAGCAGTTCCTGCGCTTTGCAGTGCCAATGGGTCACTTCCATTTTCAGGCCTTGCCATTTGGCCCCCACAGACATTCACCAAGGTGATGGGGTGGTGGTGACAGGGCTCAGGCAACAAGGAGTTCTAGTATATCCCTACCTGGATAATTGGCTCATCTGGGCAAGTCCTGCGAAGAGCCTGCGGGCCACAGAACATGTGATCTCCTTTCTGCAGAGTCTAGGCTGGGTCAAAAATTTAACAGATTAGATTTTTGTTCAATTCAAACAGCTTAATTAAACTTGTAGAATCATGAAATAACTCTATTCTTATTATAAGCACACAACCTGACAGTGGACAAGAGGTCTCAGACTTACAGCGATGCTAAACATAGACTTTCGTCTTGGTTTAACGCGTCTTATAGCATCAACGACCTTTGTTATGAAAACAATTACCACTGTATTTTTCAATATATTCCTCTTAAGAAAGTTGCTAAGTACTAATTTCTTCTATTCCAACAGTATGATGGCTCAATTGAATTTATGAAGTGACACTTAGCCGCCTTCCAACTGAGGGCTTCTTCAGATCTCAACGCTCTCCCTGGGCACCACTGAGGCGTTTCACTGCCGCAGTTTCTTCAGGAGATCAATCCTAACCATTGAATCTGTGTGCTAAATATAAAATAAAAATGTGATTACTACTCCCTGACATCTACACTACTTTAAAATCCCAAACCAATAAAATCACTCTCTACTTAACAAAACCTGTGCTGCCCACGTCTCCTAATGTTTCCAAAATATCCAAGACTAGAAAACCATTCCTGCGAACAGAGTCTTTCCAAATTCCTCATAGACGCCGCGCATGCGGGCTGTTGGTTTCTAACCGCCCTTAAAACTCCCGCTCATCTCCACCTAATTAACTACAGCTGTTTAGGGCTCAGACCATCCCCCTCTTTTTGTGGATCTATATCTCTTAACACGCGAGGTCATATCTCAACCCAATACCAACCATGGAATGAAAATCACAGAACAGCGATACTAACAAATATATAATGCATTGATGTTCCTTAAAATTATATTGAAGTAACCCTGTAATGATTAAAACGAACTTCCCTCATATACATACTGTTCAGTCAATGGCAGTGTTCAAACCCTTCGGAATGACAGATCCCAATCTATGGATCCATCTTTGTTCACTAATAATAAGGGTTTTATCCAAAGTTTTCCCTGCCGTACCCTTCTCTACCCGGTCTATACCAAAGCAGCGAAGCTGTTCAAAAGTATGTCCAACTGCTATACAATGTGGAACTATTAGTGCTTCTAATTTTCGACACTTTAATCTGCTCCTATTCTCTCGTATTCTCACTCTTAGAGTACGCAAGGTCTTGCCCACGTAAAGTAATCCGCAAGGACATTGGATACCATAGACTAGTGCTTTCGACTCACAGGTGGTAAATGACCGAAGATGATATTCTATCCCATGGTAAGCAAATATAGATAATTCTGCCGTGACATCGCATATGTCGCAATGCTCACATTTTTTATGGCCATCCTCCTGTTCTACTGATCGAATGGGAGTAAGCACCATAGGACTCAACCGTTCCTTCAAATTTAGTCCTTTTCCATACACAACGTATCCTTTTCCCTTTTAAACCGGGGACCACCTCTAACACGTTCTTATGTTTACGTAAAATGCGTTGTATGGACATACTCAATGGAGAAAAGCCTGTAACCAAATTAATCTTATCAGGATCTACATTAAACCTGTGTGTCTACCGCTCTTGTGTTCAACAATGTAGTTCTATGGTTAAATAAAGCCCTACGATAGGATGAATATACTATTCCTCTCGGGTATCCTCTATCTAAAAAATCTCTAATGAGATTTTTCGCTAAACGTTTAAAATCCTCTGTGTCAGAACAGTTCCTTCGAAATCTCAGGAACTGTGAAAAAGGAAGACTCTCTTTGAGCTGCCTAGGATGCTTGTAAAGTGCAGAAAGGTATTTCTGTCCGTTGTTTTTTTAAATACTACTGTCATCCAAGTGTTTTCTCCTCTACTTACTTGCACATCTAAATATGTTATAGTATCCTTATGATAAGTATAAGTAAACTTAATATTAGCATCACAATGATTAATCCATTGAAAAAATTGTAACAATTATTCTTCCGTGCCCTTCCATAGGAAGAACACTTCATCTATAGATCTCTTCCAGATTAATAAATTATTTGCAAACGGAGAAGTTGGCAACCATCGGGCCTCAAATGCGCTCATATAAAAATTTGCTATAGACGGGGCGCATGTTGCACCCATGGCAACTCCCGACACTTGTTGGTATAACTTGCCCTCAAACTTAAAATAATTCCTATTGATCGCTAATTGTGCTAAATCCATCAGAAAATTCATTTGCAAATTAGATAAATCTCCTCTCAGAGATAGTGTATGTTGTACTGTTTCTAACGCCGCTTGTTGCGGAATATTAGTGTAAAGGGAGATGACATCCATTGTGACTAGCATCGTATCGGAATAATCTAACATGTTGGACATATCTGCTATCACATTCAAAAAATACGTGGTGTCCCGTATATATGATGGTATACTCGATAGTAAGGGGCGTAAAAAAGAATCTAAATAAACGGACAAAGGTTCCAGTATGCTACCTCTGGTGGACACAATGGGACGACCTGGCGGTTCTCTCAAATTTTTGTGGATTTTTGGTACAGTATAGAATTTGGCTGTCTCTGGAGACTCCATGTTTAGGTAGAGAAATTCCTTCTTAGAGATCAATTTGTTATGTAATGCTATCTGTGTAATCTGTTTGATTTCTACTTGTAGGGAACTTATTGGATCTTCTAGCAACTCTACATATGTGGTCCTATCCTGTAATTGTTGTAGTGCTTCCTCCACGTAATTCTCACGTTTCATCACCACTACCGCTCCCCCTTTATCCGCCCTCCTTATAACAATGTCTGTGCGATTTTTTTAATTCTTGCAAAGTATGTCTCTCTAGACTAGTCAAGGTTGTATTATATAGTCTGGTATTCTGTTCAAGATTCTTCACATCCTGTAACACCAGATCTTTAAAAATAATTAATGCAGGATGCAGGGGGCCCGGTGGTGTCCATGTGGAGTGCAGTGGTAACGGAACTCTTGGGACGGATCCTTCAACAGAGGCCCCTATCTTATCGTGAACATATGTACCGGAGGCTGGTCTCTCCGAGGAACCTTTGCAGAGATTAAAGGCCCTGTCATCGGGGAACACAAGGAGCAAGAGTAATGATGACACAGGTGCTTTATTAGAATACCCCAACGTGTTTCGGCGAACGCCTTCCTCAGGGGGGTGAAATAATATAATGCACCATGGGTAAAATTCCCCGTATGGTAAAATCTACATTGTTGACACTATTAAACTGACAGAGAAGGATTCTTGCTAGTGTGAAACTGTACGTGTCCTTTATTAAAGGAACTAACGGAGTAACTCCCAGATTCTATACTGTGTTCTCTGACAGGGAAGACAATTTCGTTTTGATGAACACGATTCAAACACTGACACAGTTTCTTCCAAGAAACGCAAAATCAAATGCAATATCGGGGATCCAGGAGTGCTCGAAGCTTATCTCTCGAGTAGCCTATGATGGCTTTGAGGCTTTGGCCCGAGTAGCCGCTGCCGGCATCGGTGCACGCCGTCAGGCCTGGCTACAGTCATTGGACCTCGAGCCATGGGTGCAGGACAAGTTGGTCGATGTCCCCTGCCGAGGTGAAAACCTCTTTGGCAAGCCCATGGCTGAAAAGGCTGCAGAACTCAAGTCCGAGACTCTCACCCGGACAAGGCTGTCCAGGAAAACCTCTGCCCCCTTCTCAGAAGAAGAAGGGCTCTCGAAAAAAAGACCTTTTACCCGAGGAAGTCATCTGCTTACAAATCATACCCTCACTTTCAGGCCTCCACAGCTCCCCAGCAGGGTCAGCAGGCCAAGGGGGAGGCACATGGGCCCTTTGGCAGAAAACACCCAAGCCACCAGCTCCGGCTCTTGCACAGCAGGGAGTGGGGTTTTGACCCCAGTGGCCTAGCCTCTCCTCCTCAGCTGGCCCACCTCGGCACAGGAGGCCGGCTGACCCTGTATGCCCACAGGTGGTCAGCCGTAACAAGGGATACCTGGGTGCTCAGCATAATCCAGAGGGACTATCTTCTCCACTTCCACCAGGTACCTCCCTCCTACTTTCCAGGGGAGCCTCCAAGACTCCCTCTGCACAGGGACTTACTCCTGCAGGAGTTAGCAAGTCTTCTAAGGGAACAGGCGGTGGAACCGGTGCCCCACCACCTGAGAGGTCAAGGCTTCTATTCCAGGTACTTTCTAGTACCAAAAAGGACAGGAGGCCTAAGGCCCATCCTAGACTTGCGGAATCTCAAGTTCCTGGAGAGGGAAAAGTTCAAGATTCTTACCCTTGGAATCCTGCTACCTTACCTCCAGCAGGGAGATTGGCTATGCTCCTTAGACCTAAAGGGTGCTTATACTCACATCCTTATTCATCCAGACCACAGACAATATCTTCGATTTGTGGTGGGAGGAAACCATTACCAGTACAGGGTACTCCCATTTGGCCTAACCTCCGCCCCCAGGGTTTTCACCAAGTGCCTGGCGGTGGTGGCGGCCTATCTCAGGATTCAAGGGCTCTTTGTGTTTCCCTACCTGGACGACTGGCTCATCAGAGGTCAGTCTCCACAGGAGACCAATCAGGCCACCCTCCGCACTGTCTCTCTTCTCCAGCGTCTGGGGTTTGTCATAAACTTCGCAAAGTCCGTTTTGCGCCCCTCACAGAACATGGAGTTCATTGGAGCAGGGCTAGACACCTTTCAGGCAAAGGCCTTTTTACCTGTGGACAGGGCCCACAGACTGATGGATCTGGCCAGACAGTTCCACAGCAATTCTCTGGTCTCCGCCAGATAATTCCTGAGGCTCTTGGGCCACATGGCATCCACGGTCCACGTAACTCCAAATGCCCGTCTGCACATGAGGCCAGCCCAGTGGGGCCTCAGAACGCAGTGGCTGCAGGCCACAGGAAACCTGACAGACAAGGTCAGGGTGTCCAAGCTACTAGCCTCTTCTCTACAGTGGTGGCTTCATCTTCCGAATCTGGTGCAAGGGGTGCCTTTCCAGGCACCTCCACACACTCAAGTGCTGACAACCGATGCTTCTCTTCAAGGTTGGGGTGCACATTGCCAAGGAGCATGCACTCAGGGCCTCTGGTCTCCTTGGGAGGCCACACAGCAGATCAATTTTCTAGAACTTGGAGCAATCCGCTTAGCCCTGCAGACTTTCTCTCATGTCCTATGTGCAGACGGACAATCAAGTTGCTATGTTCTATGTAAACAAGCAGGGGGGCACAGGGTCCCAACCTCTCTGTCAGGAAGCACAGGACCTGTGCTCCTGGGCAGTCCATCATCATATTAAATGTAAATAAAGATAAAGATCATGCCATACTTCTCAGGGCGGTCTATCTCCCTGGACAAGAGAATTACCTTGCAGACAGATTGAGCAGGATTCTACAGCCACACGAATGGCAGTTGAATCCTCTGGTGGTTCAACAGATCTTCCTAAGATGGGGTCTTCCCACCATAGATCTCTTTGCCAGTCCACTGAACCGTCAACTACCCAGGTTCTGCTCCAGACAAACGCATCCTCTCAGAGTTGCAGCGGATGCGTTTCTCATTCCATGGTCTGCAGGCCTCCTATATGCGTTTTCTCCCACGCCTCTAGTGCCCAAGACACTGTTCAAAGTGATCCGGGACAAGGCCTCGGTGATTCTGGTGGCCCCCAGGTGGCCAGGGCAACCCTGGTTCCAGCTTCTGTTGCAACTGGCGGTGGACACTCCTCTTCCTCTGGGGATGCAACCTGATCTCCTGTCTCAGGAGCAGGGATCGCTCTTACGCCCCAACCTCCAGTCCCTCAATCTGATGGCCTGGCTGCTAAAAGGGTAGATCTAGCGCCCTTACTGCTGCCTAGGGAAGTGGAGGACGTGGTCTTGGCCTCTAGGAGGCAGTCCACCCAAAAGTCTTATGCCCTCAAGTGGCGTAGGTTCTCCACCTGGTGTGCTTAACACAAGCAGGATCCTTTCTCCTGCCTGGTACCAGTGGTGCTGCAATATTTGCTTTACCTGTCCAATCTGGGCCTTAAATCCAACTGTGTTAGGGTCCATCTCGGTGCTCTCTCTGCACACCATTCACCGGTGGAGGGTCAGTCTCTCTCAAGCCACCCCTTGGTGGCTCGCTTCCTCAGAGGCCTACTTTTGCTTAAGCCTCCAGTTCGTCCACCTGCCCCTGAGTGGGATTTGAAGGTGGTCTTGCAGCGGCTTACTTGCCCAACATTTGAACCTATGGCTACTTGTCCTTTGCGCTTTCTCTCCTGGAAAGCGTTGTTTTTGGTAGCTCTTACCTCAGCAAGGCGAGTGAGCGAGCTTCAAACCCTGGTGTCAGAGGCACCATACACTAGGTTCTATAGGAACAGGGTAGTCTTATGGACTCACCCTAAATTCCTTCCCAAGGTTGTCTCCTCCTTCCACCTCAATCAGGAGGTGGTTCTTCCGACTTTCTTTCCCAGGCCGCATGCCAGCCGGGCTGAGATGGTCTTGCATACCCTGGACTGTAGGAGGGTGTTGTCCTTCTACCTTGACCGTACGCAGGAGCATCGAAGGGCTGTCCAGCTCTTCGTCTATTTTGACCCTAATAAGTTGGGGTTACCTGTCTCCAAGCGTACCCTGTCCATCTGGGTAGCAGACTGTATCGCCTGGGCGTACAGGGCAGACGGCCTCTCATTGCAGGGTCGAGTCATGGCTCACCGTGTCAGGGCGAAGGCTGCGTCAGTGGCTCATCTCCGCTCTGTTCCGTTGGCAGACATCTGCCAGGCTGCTACTTGGTCTTCAAGCCAGACTTTTGCGGCCCACTACTGCCTCGAGAGGGAGTCCCGCAGGGACAGTGCTTTCGGACAGGCGGTACTCCGTAATCTCTTTGAGGTATAGGCAACTCCTCCCCTCCGGCCCTGGGATTGGGCTACCGTATGGGGGCGTTCTCAGAGAAGATTCTTTTCGTACATGCTGAGGCTCTAGAGGGAGCTCGATTTTTTTCAGCTTTGGCCAGCACTGTGACGTCTCGTGTACAGACACAGAGCTGCTCTCTCCTGCATGCCACACTTGTGCACGAATCATCATCAGGTTCTTGGTTCTAGGCTGTTCACACTTTTTCATCGCAATTCGTGTTAGCTCGTCATTCTTCAACCGTTATGTTATGGCTCCGCGAAAGTGTATTAATTCGCCAGACAGTTTCTGTTTCATCTGTGGTGAATATACAGTGTTGAAGCAACAGCAGAATATTACAGACTTTGTGAAAAAAGTATACTTTGCATTCTTTGGACTAAAAATTGGAGATCAAGATAAAGTCTGGGTGCCTCATAAAGTGTGCAAACGGTGTGTTGAGGACCTCCGAAACTGGTTCAAGGGTAAGAAAAAATCTTTCCTTTTTGGGATTCCTATGGTATGGCGAGAGCAAAAGAACCATAGTGACGACTGTTACTTTTGTTCATGCGATGTGAAAGGGTTTAATTCCAAATGGAAGCATTCCATTTCATACCCCAATCTTCACTCGGCAATTCGTCCCATCCCCCATGGCATAGATATACCAGTACCCAAGCCCCCTGCTACCTTGGAAGAGATACCTAGCTCCAATGAAGGTGAAGTCATATCTGAACCAGATGACGAATCAAGTTCTGACTTTGAAGATGATACAAGACCAAAATTGTTTTCTCAGGAGGAGATGAATAATTTGGTAAGAGACTTGAATCTTCCCAAAGATGCCGCTGAGTTACTCGGATCAAGGCTGAAAAGCAGGAATTTATTGTTGCCAGGAGTGTCATCTTCATGGTTCAGACATCGTGAAAAGGAGTTCGTTCCTTACTTTGCCCAGGAAGACAAGTTGGTTTATTGCATCGATGTCGAAGGTCTGATGGGTCAATTTAAAATCCAATATGATTCAGAGCAATGGTGTCTTTTTAAAGATTCTTCAAAAAGAAGTCTCAAAGCAGTTTTACTCCACAATGGTTTTTATGCTTCCATACCTGTAGGTCATTCCGTACACTTGAAGGAAACCTACGAGAACTTGGAATTGGTTCTTCGTAAACTTAAATATGAAGACAATGGTTAGCAAGTGTATGGGAACTTGAAGGTCTTGTGCATGCTGCTCGGGCAACAAGCTGGGTATACCAAATATCCTTGTTTTCTGTGTCTATGGGACAGTCAAGACCGACAAAATCACTGGACCAAGAAGAGTTGGCAGTCGAGGGTGCTAACAGTCTGTGAAAAAAATGTCCTCCGAGAAACTTTGGTACCTTCCCATAAAGTTCTTCTACCACCTCTCCACATAAAATTGGGATTGATGAAGCAATTCGTAAAATCACTTCCAAGAGATGGAGAATGCTTCAAATACTTGGTCACCAAGTTTCCAGGCCTGTCGGAGGCAAAATTGAAGGAAGGTGTGTTCGTCGGACCAGACATTAGAAGGCTTATAGTTGATCAAGAGTTTGTCAATACCATGACGGATCCTCAAAAAGAAGGGTGGATTGCATTTAAAGAAGTCGTACAGAAAGTTTTAGGTAATAACAAAGATCCTCACTACAAAAAGATCGTCGGACGAATGCTGAAAGCATTTCAATCTTTAGGTTGCCTGATGAGTTTGAAAGTGCATTTCCTCCAGTCCCACCTTGACTACTTTCCTGAAAATTTGGGAGCTGTGAGTGAGGAACAAGGTGAACGATTCCACCAAGACATTAAAGAGATGGAAAGGAGATACCAGGGAAAATGGAACATTACAATGATGGCAGACTACTGTTGGATGCTTCAGAGAGACATTCCAGATGCTACTCACAAGCTTAAATGCACCAAGAGGAGCCTCACAAGGAAGAAGAATCGAGTTTAGTGTGTGTAGGTGAGCTCATTTCAGTTCAAAAAAGGATTTTCATGAAAATATTGTAATAAAACTTTAATTTTATAAGTCTATTTCCATTTATTTTGAGGTATTGCCTTATAGTTTTACCCCCATATTATCCATGTTTATCTTATCCAAATTTATTTTCCTGTTTTATGTAATACCGAGCAGCCTGTTGTTCTGGTCTTTGGTTCTCTGTAAACCGCGCTGATTGTAAATAGCGCGGTATATAAAAAATTGAAAGAAATAAATAAATAAATAAATTTAACATAGTTACCTAAATTGTCAGGAAACGTGATGTCCTATGACAAAATGGAGGTCATTTTCAGATTCAGCGCACCAAAAAATATAAAGATTACGTGGAGTAACCAAAACAGCTCTTGAAAAAAAATTTAGCAGGTAAGATGTAATTTCACCTTTGTGTCTGATTTAAAGTAAATTTTATTTATTTATTTACATTCTCTTATATACCGCGCTATTCTGCATCAGTGCGGTTTACATTGAACAAACTGAAATTACATTGAACAGGGCATTATAACTTGGAGATAACTATTTTACAGGGAACATGGGCTATGGAGGGTTAAGTGGCTTGCCCAAGACCACAAGGAGCACCTGTGGGACTAGAAAACCCCAGTCCTTCCAGCCCAAGGTTGCTGTCCTCTAGTGGGATTTGAACCCCCGACCTTCCAGCCTGAAGTACCTTGCCCCAACCACTAGGCCACTCCTCCACTCCATATCATTTGCTTTGCTATTTTTCTTTTCCCTGCTAACAGTCAAAGACAAACAGCCGATTTGTGCACTTTGGGAATTTGATTGGCCCAGAATGTAGAATTCTCACTGGCCTGTCATTGCCTTTCTCCTCGCAGGGTGACTGTGAATACTGTCAGTACCATGTGCAAACACAGTATAAGAAACTTAGCGCCAAGCGAGCAGATCTCCAATCAAGTTACTCCAGCCGTGCTCCAAAGAGGAAGAGCCTGAAGGCTCGGCTGTGCCAGGAAGGCTTTCACTACGGAGGTGTGTCTTCTATGGCTTATGCAGCCTCTGTGTAAGTAACCAGCCCCATGGTATTTGGAGAGGTTTGAGTGTGTTTGAAGTACTACGCTGGTTTATCAAGTTTTATGTATTTTCTCTTTCTAGGCTTTGCTGCTCTTTAGAGTTTCTAATATTGTGGCCATGTTTCTGGCATAGCTGTGCTGATCCTGCTGACACTGATAGCAGGTACAGCTTCTTCCTTATCATACCCCCAACCAGCAGCTTGGAGATTGATTATATCAAACTTGATGACATCACCCTACACAGGGCACTGGCACCACCCACCACTCTTTATTAGGTGCCTGTCTAAGAGCATGGCCTTGGTGGTGGCCACAGATTACTATTTATGGCTATGTAATTGCTTGGCCCCTCACTTGGTTTGCAGCTTGTCGCGTGTGAGGGCTTGTGTGCTTCAGTGATGCTGAGGGCTAAGCTATCGGTAGGTTAGCTACTGGCAGGATCTCCCAAGATGGACATGTCTCAACTGAGGTGCCAGACCAAGACAAATCACCCATCTGGGCAGCAGTAGAATGGGACACTGCTGGCGGTGGAGGATCACATTTCTATGACACCACCACATTGAAAGCATGGGAATACCAGAACACTTGATCATTCTCTTGCACAACTTTACATTGATCAAGAAGCAACAGTTTGAATGGAACAAGGAGAAACAGAATGGTTTAGAATCAGCAAAGGTGTTACAACAAGGCTGCATACTTTACCTTTACCTGTTTAATTTATATGCAGAACAAATCAACAGAGAAGCAGGACTGGGAGGAGGAAGTGATGTCATCTGGCTGGATGGCTGCTCAAGCATGAGGCTCTGGAGTAATCCTCTATTAAAATAGCGAATATTGCTTCATAACCTCCAGAAAGTTGGAGAACGACATCCTAAACTGGTGGAGGCAATAGGGGAAAATATGACAACTCTGAGAAAAGTAGCAGGTTTGAGAGAATTTGCCTATGTGGGCACGGCAAGTGAAGGAGATGAGCAGAAAATGTCTGTGACAAGTAGTGGAGGGGGGGAACCCTCAGAGCGGGAAAATAAAGGAGGAGGGAAAAGCGGCAATGAGGAGCTGGACGAGGTGGTACTACAACACATTTCACGAAACGAACTGAAAGCAGAGATGGCATCCATCTATCCAAGAAGGGTCAACACCTCTTCAGTAGCAGACAGGTTAACCTATTGAAGAGGGCTTTAAACTAGATTTGTTGGGGATGGGTGTAGAAAGCTCCCAGGTAAGTGAAACATTAAATACCTTTATGAAAATGTGTAAAAGGGTCATCATATGGAAAGCAGTGTGAATAAATGCCCGTAGCATGGGAAATAAGATCCCAAATGTTGAGGCTTTAATGGGAGTGGCTGACTTGGATTTAGTGGCAGTAAGAGAAACATAGTTCATGGAAAACCATGACTCGGATGTAACTATACCAGGCTATACTTTATTCAGAAAGGACAGGATAGGAAGAAGGGGAGGGGGAGTGGCACTGTCTATATAAAAAGAATTAAAGCTATGGAAATACAGGGCTTAAAAAGGAGAGAGGAGGCACTGTGGGTACAATTAGAAAGAGGGAAAGAGAAATCTATTTGCATTGGCGTGATATACAGACCTCCTTCACAGGGAGAAGAGGTGGGATGGAGATTTAATAGAAGACATACTCTGCATCCCCAGGAAGGGGGAAGTGCTATTGATAGGGGATTTCAATATGCCGGATGTTGATTGGCACATCCCTGCTGCAGTATCATCTAGAAGTAAGGAGATCCTGGATTCTCTACAGGGAGAACTATTGAGGCAACAGGTAACCGAACCCACACGTGAAGGGGCCATACTGGATTTGGTGCTTACCAAAGGGGAAAGTGTTTCTGATGTAATAGTGAGAGATTATCTCACATCTAGTAATCACCAGATGGTGTGGTTCAGTATTAGGAGTATGGCTGATAAAATCCATTCAAAAGTGAAGGACTTAGACTTTAGGGAAACTAAAGATGGGCCAATATCTCAAGGAGTTGTTAAAGGGATGGGAACAGCTGGGGATGTAAAAAAAAAAACAGTGGGCAATACTGAAAGGGGATATTTTAAGTGCAACCAAACTTTTTGTTAAAATGGTAAATAAAAGGAAAAGGAGACCACTATGGTTTTCAAAAGAAATAGCTGAAAAGGTGAAAAATAAGAGGGAGGCCTTCATGAAATACAAGAGATCACAAGAGGAAGACAGGCATCTATATTTGGAAAAACTTAGAGAAACTAGCAAAGTAGTCAGGAAAGCAAAGATTCAAAAAGAGGAGGAAATAGCCAATGCAGTAAAATGGGAGGATAAGACATTTTTCAGATATGTTAGTGAGAAGAGGAAGGGCAAAAGTGGTATTGTCAGACTCAAGGGTGAAGGGGAGGAATATGCAGAAGCTGATGAGGATAAAGCGGAATTGCTTAAGAAATATTTCTGTTCTGTGTTCACAGATGAAGAACCAGGAGCAGGAGCTCAGAACACCCAAAGACAGGAACAGAAGCGAGGGGCATCTTGAACAATTTTCAGAAGACTGTGTTTGTGAGAAACTAGCTAAACTTAAAGTAGACAAAGCTATGGGACCAAATAGGGGATACACCCTAGAATACTGAGGGAACTTGGGGACGTTCTAGCAGCTCCACTGACTGACCTTTCCAATGCCTCAGAGTCGGGAGTGTGCCAAAGGTCTGGAAAGAGGCACATGTGGTCCCTTTACACAAAAGCAGAAGTAAGGATGTAGTTGAAAACTACAGGCCGGTTAGTTTAACTTTGGTGGTGAGTAAATTATTGGAAGCGCTGCTGAAAGAGAAAATAGTGAGGTTTCTGGAGTCCAATGGATTACTGGATCTGAGGCAGCATGGATTCACCAAAGGCAGATCTTGTCAGACAAATCTGATTAGATTTGTTTGACTGGGTGACCAGGGAGTTGGACTGAGGGAGAGCCCTAAATGTGGTGTATTTAGATTTTAGTAAAGCCTTTAACACCATTCCACAGAGGCGACTTATAAACAAACTGAGCACCCTAGGAATGGACCCTAAAGTTACTGCTTGGGTTAGAAATTGGTTGAGTGGAAGTCGGCAAAGGGTACAGGTAAATGGAGCTCAATCTGAGGAGGAGGTTACCAGTGGTGTGCCCCAGGGATCTGTCCTTGGTCCGATTTTTTTAAATATTTTTATTAGTGATATTGCGAAAAATCTGTCGGGTAAATTTTATTTTATTTTTATTTAACAGGTGGTTTTTTTTTTATACCGCTTTATCATTTCAATCAAAGCGGTTTACATTGTAACTTAAACTTGGTAATATACATTAAACAGGGACATTGATAACTTGGATTTTTTTTGAGCAATGGAGGGTTAAGTGACTTGCTCAAGGCCACAAGGAGTGCTAGTGGGAATTGAACCCTGGTCTCTCTTTTTTCCCAAGCCAGTGCTCTAACCATTAGGCTACTTAAGAACATAAGATATGCCATACTGGGTCAGACCAAATTCCATCAAGCCCAGTATCCCGTTTCCAACAGTGGCCAATCTAGGTCATACGTACCTAGCAGTTTCCCCAAAAGACACAGGTTCCACAATGCTTGTACTGGGTCAAGCATTGATATCCTGGGTCCCTTCTTAATAATGGTTTATGAACCTTTCCTCCAGGAACTTGTCCAAACCTTTTTTAAACCCAGCTACACTAACAGCCTTTACTACATCTTCCGGTAACAAATTCCACTGCCTCTTTGTGGATGATACCATTCTCCAGGAACAAGCAGGAAGTCAGTCCTCACATATGGGTGATGTGGACGCCGATGGAGCCCTCGCGGAAGCATCTCCCTAGCTTTCAAAGAAAGTCTTTGGGAGATGCCACCACGCATGCGTGGTTCTCTTCCCGCCCAAGGGTGCCATCTTGCTCAACCTCTTTTGTTCTGCAGAGCCTTTCACACATCTGTCTGTCTTGTCCCTGGAAAAAGTTGATTTTTCTCTCCGGGTTTTCATACTCGCCTCCGGTATCGCATTGGTACTCTTCCTGCCACCAGACCTCGTTGCCTTGGCGTCAAGTTCAGGTCTATATTTATAGTTTACGTTCTTTTTTTCTCATGGCGTCTTTGCGCCTTTTTTTTCAACTGCCTACTAGTAGCTTTAAGAAATATGATCAGTACTCTAACATTTTCTTTAACTGTCACACATGACTGCTGTCTCTGCTGCCTCGGACCAGATCACGACTCTGCAGCCTGTGGTCTCTCCAAAAGAATCTCCAGCGAGGCCCTCAAGAGTTGCCAGCAGCAGCACAATAAGTTTTCCCCGAGTCTCTGGTGCCTCCGAAGGCCAGGGCGGAACCTTCCGTCCCCAAGCCCCGTGATGGGTCCTCAGAAAGGGGGTCTCCCTCAAGGGAACCCAGGAAGAAGAAGAAGAAACCCTCGAAGGTGGCGTCTTTGGACGATTCCGACGGGTTGGGTGCCCCCTGGACCCGATCCTGCAGTCTGAGGCTCTTGTCTGAGGCTTCCGAGAAGGAGCGGCCTGCAAAGCTCTCCGAAAGGACTCAACATTGGACTGGCCTCGGTCCTCAGACACCATCCTCAGAGGATTCTCCTTCTGGGGAGCTGGCTTCAGGTCCGAGTTTTGTGAGTGCTCGAAATTCATGTTTTGAGCGGCCTATGATGGTTTTGATTCGGCGGCTCTAGTATTGGCAGTGGGCATCGGTGCGCGATGCCAGGCTTGGCTACAGTCATCCAACCTCAAGCAGTGGGTTCCGGACCTCTTTGGCAAACTCATGACCGACAAGGCTGCCGAGCTGGAAACCAAGTCCATGACGAGAACCAGGCTCTCCAAAAAGACCACTGCCCCTCCACGACAGAAGGGCTCTGGTTAAAAATCCTAATACCTGAAGAAAGGGGCTGCTTACAGAAACTACACACCTTTTCAGGCCTCTGCAGCTCCCCAACAGGGTCAGCAGACCAAGGGACATGGGCATGAAGCAGAAAGCTCCAAAACCCCAGGCACCGGTTCTGTCCCAGCCAGGGGGAAGTTTTTGACTCCTTGAGCATAGCCTATCTACCCCAAGGAGATCAGCAGCCCACAGGGGGACATCTGGCCAACTATGCCAAAGGTGGTTGGCCATCACCACCAATTCATGGGCACTTCGGGCGGTCTTTTAGGGGTACCTCCTCCACCTGACTCAAACTCCTCCACCAGAACCTTCTGCTGAAGGAGTTGGCAGGTCTTCTCAAGGACAAAGTGGTGGAACTGTTGTCCCACCATCTCAAGGGCAAGGGGTTCTACTCCAGGTACTTCCTCATGCCAGAAAGAACAGGTGCCTAAGGCCCATCCTCGAATTGCGCAACCTCAACAAATTCATGGTGAGGGAGAAGTTCAAGATGCTCTCCCTTGGAACATTGGTGCCATACCTCCAGAAGCAAGGTTGGCTATGCTCCTTTGACTTCAAGGATGCCTATACCCACATCCTCATTCACCCCAATCACACACAAGCAGTACCTGTGGTTCATAGTGGGAGGCAGACATTTTACATAAGAACGTAAGATATGCCATACTGGGTCAGACCATGGTCCATCAAGCCCAGTATCATGTTTCCAACAGTGGCCAATCTAGGTCATAAGTACCTAGCAGTTTCCCCAAAAGACAAGGTTCCACAATGCTTGTATTGGGTCAAGCAGTGATATCCTGAGTTCCTTTTAATAATTTATTTTATTTATTTAAGAGGATTTATATACCGCTTTTTTCCTGAAATCAAAGCGGTTTTCACAACAACCAATCAAAGTAAAATGTTAAGGTGTGTATGCCTGCAGTGTTAACTTTGGGGAGTGTAAGAGTGTGTGGTGGCACTAACATAAGAACATAAGACATGCCATACTGGGTCAGACCGAGGTCCATCAAGCCCAGTATCCTGTTTCCAACAGTGGCCAATCTAGGTCCTACGTACCTAGCAATATCCCCAAAAGACACAGGTTCCATAATGCTTGTACTGGGTCAAGCATTGATATCCTGGGTCCCTTTTTAATAGTGGTTTATGGACCTTTCCTCCAGGAACTTGTCCAAACCTTTTTTAAACCCAGCTATACTAACAGCCCTTACTACATCCTCCGGTAACAGATTCCAGAGTTTGATTACACGTTGAGTGAAAAAATATTTTCTCTTATTTGTCTTAAATAGTTTACCCTGTAGCTTCATTACATGTCCCCTAGTCTTTCTATATTCTGATAGCGTAAACAATTGATCCACGTTTATCCGTTCCACTCCATTCATTAATTTATAGACCTCTATCATATCTCCCCTCAGCCGTCTCTTTTCCAGGTTAAAGAGCCCTAACCTTTTTAGCCTCTCTTCATAGGAGTAGCCTTCCATCCCCTTCACCAATTTGGTGGCTCTTCTCTGTACTTTTTCTAATAACGCTATGTCCTTTTTAAGATACGGCGACCAGAATTGCACACAATATTCAAGGTGCGGTCGTACCATGGAGCGATACAGAGGCATTATAATATCCTTTGTTTTATTCTCCATCCCTTTCTTTATGATACCTAGCATTCTATTTGCTTTCTTGGCCGCCGCTGCACACTGGGCGGAGGGTTTTAACATGTTATCCACGATGACTCCTAAGTCCTTTTCCTGGGTGGTGGTTTCTAATGTGGAGCCTTGCATCGTGTAACTATATTGTGGGTTGTTCTTTCCTAGGTGCATAACTTTGCATTCGTCCACATTAAATTTCATCTGCCATTTGGATGCCCAGTCTTCCAATTTATCCAGATCCTCCTGCAGTTTTCCACAATCCTCTTGGGTTTTAACAACTTTAAACAGTTTTGTGTCATCTGCAAATTTGATAACCTGACTAGTTATTCCCTTTTCCAGGTCATTTATGAATATGTCAAAAAGTAGCGGACCCAGTACAGATCCCTGGGGTACACCACTATTCACTATTTTCCATTGGGAATATTGGCCATTTAGCCCTACCCTCTGCTTTCTATCTTTTAACCAGTTCTCCCGATCCACAATAGTACACTGCCTCCTATCCCATGACTTTTTAGCTTTGCCAAAAGTCTCTGATGGGGGACCTTGTCAAAAGCTTTCTGGAAGTCCAGATACACTATATCAACCGACTCACCTTTGTCTACCTGTTTATGCACACCTTCAAAGAAACATATCAGATTAGTAAGACAAGATCTTCCTTGTCTAAAGCCATGTTGGCTGTCTCCCATTAGGCCATGACTATCTACATGTTGTGTAATTTTGTTCTTTATGATGGTTTCTACCATTTTCCCTGGTACTGACGTCAGGCTCACCGGTCTGTAATTTCCTGGGTCACCCCTGGAACCTTTTTAAAAAATTGGTGTTACGTTGGCGACCCTGATTTAGAGGTGAGCTATATACAGAGTGCGCTATGTACAGGGGGATATATATGTGTGGGGAGGGGAACAGGGGTTTGTTATGGAGCTCGAGGGGCTATCGGGCAGTCTAAGTGATGTCTCTGTAGTGCTCGATGAAGAGAATAGTTTTGAGCTGTTTCCTGAAGTCCTTGATGTCCATCGTCGAATGTAGGTCGTCCAAGAGGGAGTTCCAGAGAGCGGGTGCGGCCAGGGAGAGTGCTGCTGTTGAGGTGTCTTGTCATGCTTTGGTAACATACATAGTAACATAGTAAATGACGGCAGATAAAGACCAGCATGGTCCATCTAGTCTGCCCAGCAAGATGGCAAGAGTAGGTGCACCTGTCGCTCTGTGCAGGCCACCCCTCCCCATGTCTTTGTTTAGGGGTAAACCCATCACTCCATGTAGGACACCCCTATTTGTTGAGATGTTATATGGTTCAGAAGTTAGATGGTACCGTTTATCTTGTTTTTATCCTATTGCTGTAAAGGGATCCACTGTGTTTGTCCCATGTGTTTGTCCCATATTCCATCCACTGTGTTTGTCCCATGGTGAATGCTTTGGGCATATTGATGGAGCCTGAGGTGCCTCTCCTCCTTGGTCGGGTGCTTGTGTCGGGTCTTATGAGTGGCTGTAGCCTGATGTTTTATGTTTGATTTTAAAGATGTTTATTATTGTCTTATATCTGATACGGGAGCTGATTGGGAGCCAGTGGAGGTGGTTGAGAATGGGGGTGATGTGATCTTGTCTTGATGATTCTGTTATTATGCGGACTGCAGTGTTTTGTGACATCTGCAGGGGCCGGAGAGCTTGTTTTGAGAGTCCGAGGTAGATTGGGTTGCAGAAGTCTAAGATGGGGGTGATAAGGGCTTGACAAACAGTGCGGAAGTGATCCTGAGAAGAGGATTGGCTTAAGGTGTCGGATTGTACGCATTTTGAGGTATGCGTTTTTGGTGGTTTTGTTGATGTGTGACTGTAGGTTTAGTTCTCTGTCGAGCGTCACTCCTAGGTACCTTACTTCGTGCTTTATTGGTATTGTGATGTTCAGCTTGATGGTGGGTGGTGTGGTGAAGGTGGTGTTACGGGTGATGAGTAGAGCTTCTGTCTTGTTGTGATTTATATTTAGGGTGTTTTCTTGAAGCCAGCTCGTCATTTGTTGAAGACAACCTGCTATTTTGTTGTAGTCTGGGCTGTCTAGATTGATTGGGATGTATATCATGATGATGTCCGCGTAGTTTGTGTATTGTATCTTGTAGTCTTTAATGATATTGCAGATTGGTTGAATGTAGAGGTTAAATAAGAGTGTGGAGAGGGATGATCCTTGCGGGACGCCCTGATTGATTTTTAGTGGTCGGGAGGTGATGAGGCCGCTCTTGACTTGTATTTCTGTGTCCGTGAGGTATGAGGTGAACCACTTCAAGGTGGTGCGGTGTAGGCCAATGTCCTGTAGTCTGGATAGTAGTGTGTTGTGGTTCACAGTGTCGAAAGCTGATGACATGTCTATGAAGATCATGATGATGCCTCTCTTGATGTTGTCGATGATTTGGATAAGGTTGTCAAAGATGTATAACAGTAGTGTTTTGACACCATGGTTTGGACGGAAGCCATGTTAATTAAGGTCCAGCGGGGCATGGTTGTCAATGTGGTCTTGAAGTTGATGTTGAACCACCTTTTTTTGATAATCTTTGCTAGTAGCGGTATGCAGCTGGGTTGTTCTTGTTTAGTGGGGAGTTTTTTGGGATTGGTCGTATTGTTGCTAGCTTTAGAAGGTTTGGCATGATGCCTTGGGTCAGAGAATTGTGCACCATGTTGTGTATGGTGTGGATGAAGTCCTTCTTTGCTGCTTTAATCCATACCACTGGGCATGGGTCTGTTGGAGCAGTGCTGGTGTTGAGCGAGGTGATGTGAGCGAGGTGATGTGTGAGAGCTGATCTGTGGATGGGGTGCTGAACTTGTCCCAGGTTTTCTTGGGGTTTGTTGGTTCGGTGGTGGTGCTCATAGTTGGTTGTGGCGAGGTAGAGAATTTTTCTTGGAGGTGGTCTGCGAAGTTCTGTGGATCTATTAGTTCAGATTTTTCGTTATTGGGTTCATTGGTAAGGGTTTTCACTATTTCGAAGAGTTCTCTAGGTTTATTGGAGGATTTGATTATCAGGTTTGTGTAGTATTCTCTTTTCTTTTGGTTGATGAGATTGTTGTAGTCTTTTTGCTTTGATTGGTATAGGTCCTGTGTGATTGCTGATTTGGTGCGTCTCCAGCGCAATTCTAGTTTTCTTAGGTCTTTCTTTGCGGTTCAGATTTCTTTTGAGTACCAGGGGGTGTGACAGCTTTGGGCATGGTGAGATTTATGGGTCTTGCATTCAGGGGCTTTGGCAGCAGATGCGATGATTCTGTTCCATGTGTCGATTTGACCATCTATGTTGTCTGTTTTTGTGATCAGGTGGGGTAGAGTGTCTTGTAGGAAGCTGTCTTTGTCGAAGCTTTTGAATCTTCTATGTGAATATGGTTTGTCTTGAGTGACGTTGTGGCCTATCCCTTGTAGCACAATTTTTATTTCGATTATATGATGGTCTGACCATGGCACTGGTGTGATCAAGGGCTTTGTGATGCTGTTTCTGTCCAGTAGGTAGTTGGGAGCAAAGATGAGATTGGGTGAAGATCCGTGTCTGTGGGTGGGTGCTTTGATCAGTTGAGTGTATTGTAGGGAGTCCAATGCTGTCAGGAAGGCTTCTGCGTCTTTGGTCGAGGCGGATTTTAGGTTAAAGTCTCCAAGTAGCAGTAGAGGTTTGTGGCTGGTGTTGACGGCACAGATGGATTCTAGTAGCAGATAGTTCGTCCGGAGGGGCATGAGGAGCTCTGTAGGTGAGGAGCAGGGCTAGTTGTCTGTTCTCAGCGATGATTGTGTTGCATTGGCTTGTGTTTGTGGTGGCTCGGATTTGAGCTTTAGGCTGTTCCTTGCGATGATCAGTGCCCCTCCTCCTCTCCGGAGTGTGCGTGGACAGTTGAAGGCTGAGTGCGTACGGGGTACTAACTGGTTGAGGAGTACATTGTCAGTGGGGTTGAGCCATGTTTCCGCGAGCAAAAAACCCGTGAGAGAGTCAGTTGGTCCATTAGATGATAAAGGGGTTAAAGGAGCACTAAGAGGCAACAAGGCGATAGCGGAGAGACTGAATGAATTCTTTGCTTCGGTCTTTACTGAGGAAGATGTAGGGATGTTACCCACGACTGAAGTGGTATTTAAAGGTGTGGAAGAATTGAAGGAAATATCGATACATCGGGAAGATGTCTTACAACTATTAGATAAACTGAAGAGTAGCAAATCACCTGGGCCGGATGGTATACATCCAAGGGTGTTGAAAGAACTGAAATTTGAGATTGCAGACCTGCTATCAGTAATCTGTGAACTATCATTAAAATCATCTCTAATACCTGAGGATTGGAGGATCGCCAATGTAACACCAATTTTTAAAAAGGGTTCGAGGGGTGATCCGGGAAACTACAGACCGGTGAGCCTGACATCAGTACCGGGAAAAAATGGTAGAAACCATCATAAAGAATAAAATTACTCAGCATATAGATAGTCATGACCTAATGGGAGACAGCCAACATGGCTTTAGACAAGGAAGATCTTGTCTTACTAATCTGTTATGTTTTTTTGAAGGAGTGAATAAACAGGTGGACAAAGGTGAGTCGGTTGATATTGTGTATCTGGACTTTCAGAAAGCCTTTGACAAGGTCCCTCATGAGAGACTTTTGGCAAAACTAAAGAGTCATGGGATAGGAGGCAGTGTACTACTGTGGATCAGGAACTGGTTAAAAGATAGAAAGCAGAGGGTAGGGCTAAATGGCCAATTTTCCCAATGGAGAAAGGTGAATAGTGGTGTACCCCAGGGATCTGTGCTGGGTCCGCTGCTTTTTGACATATTCATAAATGACCTGGAAAGTGGAATAACGAGTGAGGTTATCAAATTTGCTGATGACACAAAACTATTTAAAGTTGTTAAAACCCAGGAGGATTGTGGAAAATTGCAAGAGGATCTTGATAAATTGGAAGACTGGGCATCAAAATGGCAGATGAAATTTAATGTGGAGAAGTGCAAGGTTATGCACCTAGGGAAGAACAACCCAAACTATGGTTACACGATGCAAGGTTCCACATTAGGAACCACCACCCAAGAAAAAGATTTAGGCGTCCTTGTGGATACCATGTTAAAACCCTCGGCCCAGTGTGCAGCGGCGGCCAAGAGAGCAAATAGAATGCTAGGTATGATAAGGAAAGGAATGGAAAATAAAACAAAAGATATTATAATGCCTCTATATCGTTCCATGGTGAGACCGCACCTTGAATATTGTGTGCAATTCTGGTCGCCATATCTTAAAAAGGATATAGCAATTTTAGAAAAGGTTCAGAGAAGAGCCACCAAAATGGTAAAGGGGATGGAAGGCTACTCCTATGAAGAAAGGCTAAAAAGGTTGGGGCTCTTTAACCTGGAAAAGAGACGGCTGAGGGGAGATATGATAGAAGTCTATAAATTAATGAACGGAGTGGAACGGGTAAACGTAGATCGATTGTTTACCTTATCAGAATATAGAAAGACTAGGGGACATGCAATGAAGCTACAGGGTAAACTATTTAAGACTAATAAAAGAAAATATTTTTTCACTCAATGTGTAATCAAACTCTGGAATTTGTTACCGGAGGATGTAGTAAAGGCTGTTAGTGTAGCTGGGTTTAAAAAAGGTTTGGACAAGTTCCTGGAGGAAAGGTCCATAAACCATTATTAAGAAGGGACCCAGGATATCAATGCTTGAACCAATACAAGCATTGTGGAACCTGTGTCCCTTGGGGAAACTGCTAGGTACGTATGACCTAGATTGGCCACTGTTGGAAACAGAATACTGGGCTTGATGGACCTTGGTCTGACCCAGTATGGCATATCTTATGTTCTTATGTCTGGTTGCTGAGCTTCTATGTGGTCTGCTAGGGTGTTAATTGTGTTGCGAATTGATCTGGCGTTAATGAGCTCTATGGAGATAGGCAGGGGTATGTTTGAGGTTCTGGGAGCCTTGTTTGAGTGGTTTTGGACCTTTCCTCCAGGAATTTGTCCAAACCTTTTTTTAAACCCAGCTACACTAACAGCTTTTACTACATCCTCCGGTAACAAATTCCAGAGTTTGATTACACATTGAGTGAAAATATTTTCTCTTATTAGCCTTAAATAGTTTACCTGCAGCTTCATTGCATGTCCCCTAGTCTTTCTATATTCTGATGATGTAAACAATAGATCAACGTTTACCCGTTCCACTCCATTCATTAATTTATAGACCTCTATCATATCTCCCCTCAGCCGTCTCTTTTCCAGGTTGAAGAGCCCTAACCTTTTTAGCCTCTCTTCATAGGGGTATCCTTCCATCCCCTTAAGATACAGCGACCAGAATTGCACACAATATTCAAGGTGCAGTCGCACCATCGAACGATACAGAGGCATTATAATATCCTTTGTTTTATTTTCCATTCCCTTCCTTATGATACTTAGCATTCTATTTGCTCTCTTGGCCGCCGCTGCACACTGGGCGGAGGGTTTTAACATGTTATCCACGATGATGCCCAAATCTTTTTTCCTGGGTAGTAGTTACTAATGTGGAACCTTGCATCATGTAACCATAGTATGAGTTGTTCTTTCCTAGGTGCATAACTTTACACTTGTCCACATTAAATTTCATCTTCCATTTGGACGCCCAGTCTTCCAATTTATCAAGATCCTCTTGCAATTTTCCACAATCCTCATGGGTTTTAACAGCTTTAAATGGTTTCTTGTCATCTGCAAATTTGATAACCTCACTCGTTATTTCCATTTCCAGGTCATTTATGAATATGTTAAAAAGCAGTGCACCCAGCACAGATCCCTGGGGTACTTCACTATTCACTTTCTCCATTGGGAAAATTGGCCATTTAGCCCTACCCTCTGCTTTCTATCTGTTGATCTACAATGGTACACTGCCTCCTACCCCATGACTTTTTAATTTTGCAAAATGTCTCTGATGAGGGACCTTGTCAAAGGCCTTCTGAAAGTCCAGATACATTATATCAACCGATTCACCCTTGTCTACTTGTTTGGTCACACCTTCAAAAAGCATAACAGATTAGTAAGACAAGATCTTCCTTGTCTAAAACCATGTTGGCTGTCTCCCATTAAGCCATGACTATCTACATGTTCAGTAATTTTTTTCTTTATGATGGTTTCTACCATTTTTCCCGGTACTGACGTCAGGCTCACTGGTCTGTAGTTTCCCAGATCACCCCTGGAACCCTTTTTAAAAATTGGTGTTACATTGGCCATCCTCCAATCTTCAGATGATTTTAATGATAGTTCACAGATTGCTAATAGCAGGTCTGCAATCTCATATTTCAGTTCTTTCAACACCCTTGAATGTATACCATCCGTTCCAGGTGATTTGCTACTCTTCATTTTATCAAATAGTTGTGATAAATCTTCCTGGTATATCAATATGTCTTTCAATTCTTCCGCAGTATCACCTTTAAATACCACTTCAGTCATGGATAACATCCCTACTTCTTCCTCAGTAAAGACCAAAACAAAGAATTCATTCAGTCTTTGCTATGGCCTTGTCCCCTCTTAGTGCCCCTTTTACCCCTCTATCATCTAATGGTCCAACTGACTCTCTCACAGGTTTTTTGCTACGAATGAACTTGAAAAAGTCTTTATTACATGTTTTTGCTTCCACAGCAAGCTTCTTTTCAAATTCTGTCTTTGCCTGCCTTTATCAATGCCTTGCATTGAACTTGCCACTGCTTGTGCTGTTTCCAGTTTTCATCATTTGGCTTTTTTTCCCATTTCCTTATAGATGTTTTTTTGGCAACAGCTGCCTCTCTGATCTCACCTTTTAAAGCATGCTGGCAGTTTTTTGAGCTTTCTTTCACTTTTCTTAAAACATGGAATACAGTTGGTCTGCGCTTCCAAGATAGTATTTTTAAACAACACCTAAGCTTGATGTAAGTCTTTAACCTTTGCAACTGCTCCTTTTAGTTTTATTCTTAACTATTTTCCTCATTTTATCATAGTCTCCCTTTCGAAAGTTAAAAGGTAGTACTGTGGATTTCCTTACCATCCCTCCTCCATTAAATCAAATGCGGTCATACTATGATCACTATTGCCAAGTGGCCCCACACCCTTATCTCTTGCACCAGATCTGGTGTTTCACTAAGGACTAGGTTCAAAATGGCTTCCCCTCTGGTCAGTTCATGAATCAGCTGCTCTAAGAAGCAGTCATTTATTTCATCTAGAAACTTTATCATTACAGGGTGCTCCCTTTCAGCTTGCCTGGCAATTGTGGCCGCCTTCCTCCGTCTCTAGGGGAGCCAGTCTTCCCCTACCTGGACGACTGGCTCATAATGGGAGGCACAGCCTCTGAGGTGTAACAGGCCACTGCATGCACCATCCAGGTTCTGCTGCATTTTGGTTTTGTCATAAACTACCCCGAGTCCAACCTCTTCCCGACACAGAATCTGGAGTTCATTGGTGCAAAGCTCGACACTCTCCAGTCGAAGACCTTCTTGCCCAGGGACTGAGCTGACCATCTCAGGACTTTGGCACGGGACATACAGTACCGTCCCTTTGTGCCCGCCCAGCTTCTTCTGCGCCTCCTCGGGCACAGGGCCTCCATGGTCCATGTCACCCCAGATGCTTGTCTCCACATGAGGGCGGCACAGTGGTGTCTCCGGGACCAGTGCTTTCAGGCCACGGGATGCCTTAGAGACAGAGTCTCTGTAACCCGCCAACTGGCAGATTCCCTGGTCTGGTGGCAATCTCTCCAGCATTTCAAGATAGGCATGCCTTTTCGGGCCCTGTGCCCCTCAAGGGTCCTCACCACGAATGCCTCTCTGCTTGGCTGGGGAACCCACTGCAGGGAGCCTCGCACCCAGGGCAACTGGTCACTAGACAAGAGTACCCAGCAGATCAACCTCCTGGAGTTGCGGGCCATATACTTAGCTCTGCAAGTCTTCTGCCACCACCTGCATCACCAGCCAGTGCTGGTCCAGACAGACAACCAGGTGGCGATGTTCCCTGGCCTGGGAGGTAGACCGCTCGTAGGGTCATCCCTGTCGAAACGCAAAGGAGAACCTGTTTCCCCCTCCTTGTTTATGTAAAACATGGCTACCCTGTTGTCGGTCTGCATGGACACCGACTTTCTCCGCAGATAGCCCTTGAAGGCCCTCAGGACCCATCGGACCACCCGAAGTTCGAACAGGTATCTCCAGGAACAAGCAGGCATGTAGTCTTCACATATGGGTATCGTCAGTACCGACCGGAGCCTGCACAGGAATGCTCCCCAGCGTCCAATAGTAAAGCTTTTGGGAGCATCCCACAGCACCAGCGTGCTGCCTTTCCAACTCTCCCTCTTTAGTTCTTTGTTTTCCGCAGAGCCGACAGGTCGCATACCCTGTCACTGCAGAAAATTTATTCTTATTCTTTTGGTTTTTTGTGGTCACGTCTGCCTTCACTCGACGCCAACCGGTACAGCCAGTTCTCTTTTCTTTAAAAAAAAAAAAACGAAACTAACTTTCTAAAATATTTTTTTCTCAGGGGCCTCTCCCCTCTCTGCGCTAGGTGCCATTTTGGGCACTAGGCCCACTTTTCTTCAAATATGGAGAAACCAGCTAGTGGTTTCAAAAAATGTTCTAACTATGGCGGTACCATATCCGTCATCGACACCCATGAATGGTGTCTTAAGTGTTTAGGTCCTGACCATTCTCCATCGGAGTGTCTCTCCTGCAGAAAGATGACCAAGAGGGGCCTGCAGAACAGAGCTGCAAAACTCTGTACCCTTTTTGCCGCAGATGCGATGTTAGTCACATCGGTGTCTTCCAGGGCTTCATCTTCCTCCCATGGATCTCGGGTAACTGAACCTAAGTCTTTTAAGACTGGCCGGTCCTCAAAGGGTAGATCTCCTTCCAAGCATCGAGGTGCCACTGGCGTTGCCCTCGAGGAAAGTTCACTGGCAAAACAGCCCCGGCAGGGGGTTTCAGTCTCCAAAGCATTAGCGGGGCTCCAGAATTTATTTATTTATTTATTTACATTTTTATTTACATTTATTTATTTATTTACATTTTATTTACAAAATGTTCCAGAGGCTTCCACCTCTGCAGAACTACTGGTGCCATGTTCTGGGGCCGTGGCCGTTTCCACTGGTACCGACACCCAGGCATCGGCAGGAGCGATGGATCAAAGAATCCTTGCTCTCGAACGCAGTCTAGCGGCTCTCTTAGCAGCTTCAGTACTGCTAAGACCTCTACAGATGGTTCCACAGGTATCGGTACCGACATCGGTGCCGGTACCGACTGCACCTGCCTTCAATATCCTAAGGCTCCTAAAGAGTCAGCAACTCTGCCCATTCATAGGATCTTGCATGACCTTATGTTAAGAATGTGGGAAACTCCTTTAACGGTGTCTCCACACTCCCAACGTCTCCATACCATGTACCGAGTTCCAAGCTGTCCTGGTTTTCAAAAGACTCAATTACCACACCATTCAATGGTAGTGGAATCAGCGATGCATAGGATTAAGAGTGCTAAAATGCATTCTTCCAATCCTCCAGGCCGTGAATCGAGGACGCTCGATGCCTTTGTGCTATATTGTCAGCCAGAATCGGCTCTTACATTCTCTATATGGGAATGTTCCTCAAGGAGATTACAGGAGATTTGGAGCTCATGAGCCCTCTTCTTCCTGAGGACAAAAGAGGGGAATTTCTTACTCTGGTCCAACATGCCCAGGATATCTCTAAGTTCGTGAACCGTGCAACCTTTGATTGCTTTGAATGTATTAGCAGAACTTCTGCTATTTCAATCGGTGCACGTCGTATGGCCTGGCTTCAGGCATCAGACTTAGAACAATGGGTGCAAGATAAACTGGGAAACATTCCTTGCACAGGAGAACATCTCTTTGGCAAGGATTGGCAGGACAAGACAAATCAGATTGAATCTGAAAATACTACCTTGAACAGACTAGTCTACAGCCAACCCAGCAAAGAAAAAGTCAGTCAAGAAGCCCTTTTTCAACAAGAAAGAGGTTTTACCCATTTTACACCCATCATGCTCACTGTCCAGTTCATGTTCCCCTAAAGGGGCAGCAACAGAACAGACAGCAAAGGAAGCCACAAGTTCCAAGAACTCAACCGGCTCATCAAGCTTAGCCTCCTCAAGGGCTTTGACTCTTTCCTAGAGAACTTAGGTGGTCTTGCCCCTGAAAGGTCCGGAACCCCTTACCATTCTAGGCAGGCTATGCCATTTTCCCAAAAGATGGCAACAAATAACATCAGAAAATTGGACTCTGTCCATCAAACGACAGGGGTACAGGCTTCATTTTCACAGCTTGCCCCCCTCCTAAGAGAGTTCAATTCTCAGGTCCCTGCCACCAATCTCTTGGGTCAGGAGGTCGCATCACTTCTTGCTCAATGCGCACTAGAAGAGGTACCCATATCCCAACAGGGAACAGGATTCTACTCCCCCTACTTTCTCATCCCAAAGAAAACAGGGGGACACAGGCCCTTTCTGGACCTCAGAGAATTAAACAAATATCTCTTCTGAGAAAAATTCAAAACGATCTCTCTTGGAACACTCCTGCCATACCTTCAGAGTAAGGACTGGCTATGTTCTCTAGATCTAAAGGATGCATATACAAATATTCTCATCCATACAGATCACAGGAAATTCCTTTGGTTCCTTTCCAGGGAAGACACTTCCAATACAGGGTTCTTCCCTTCGGTCTGGCTTCTGCCCCAAGGGTCTTCACGAAATGCATGGCAGTAATAGCAGCATTTCTAAGAACTCTGGGAATATTCGTCTTCCCTTACTTAAACGACTGGCTCATTCGAGCATCAACAGCTCTAGAAGCCAGCTTCGCTCTTTCTCACATAATGGGAATTCTGCGCTATTTGGGATTGGTCATAAACCTTGCAAAATCTCAGCTCACCCCTTCTCAATCTCTAGAATTCATAGGTGCTCATCTAGACACTAGACAGTCGAAGGCTTTCCCTCCACAGCCGCGCTGTCTTCGTATAATACAGCTGGCATCCCAAGCAGCTATGAAACTCTTTCTGATTGCTCGGGAGATGATTCAGCTTCTGGGGCATATGGCATCAACTGTCCATGTAGTTCCCTATGCTCGCCTTCATATGCGAGCAGCCCAGTGGATCCTATCCTCAGTGGACACAGGCCTCGGGTCGCCTATCGGACAGAATCAGAAACTCTCCACATCTCATTTCATCCCTCCAATTGTGGCAATCACTGGAAAACCTTCTAATACGATCTCCTTTCCAGCAGCCTCTATGCCAAGCCACCCTAACAGATGCATCCAAGTTGGGTTGGGAGGCTCACTTGCACGATTTCTCCACTCAGGGTCTCTGGACCCCACAGGAGGCTTGTCTTCACATAAACATCCTAGAACTCAGAGCCATTTTCTATGCTCTTCAAGTATTCCAGGCCCAGCTCAGCTACAAGACAGTCCTGGTTCAAACCGACAATCAAGTAGCCATGTTCTACGTGAACAAGCAGGGTGGAACAGGCTCTCTGTCGTTATGCATTGAAGCTTTGCGACTGTGGGCCCTCGCCAGAGAGCTCCAAATCCACTTCTAGTGGTATATCTTCCGGGCATTCAAAACCTTTGGTCAGACAAACTCGGTCGAATCCCGCACACGAATGGTCTCTTCACTCAGACCAGATTGCTCAAGTGTTTCGAATCTGGGGAACCCCAGATATAGACCTCTTTGCAAGTCCACAGAATGCCAAACTTCCCCAGTTCTGTTCCAGAATTCCGACTCAAAACTGTCAGGCAAGAGATGCTTTCCTCCTCCACTGGGGGCAGGACTTCCTCTGTGCCTTCCCACTCATTCCCCTCATTCCCAAAACACTGTTCAAGCTTCAGAGACAGAGGACGTATGACACTCATAGCTCCACGTTGGCCATGGCAAACGTGGTATCCTCTGCTTCTACATCTCTCTCAAGCCACGCCACTGGAGTTGGGATATGCTCCAGATCTTCTTTCCCAGGAGGACGGGATGCTATTGCACCCATATCCCCACTCCCTGCATCCCAGGGCCTGGTTGCTGAAAGCCTAGAGCTTCCAGATATCAACCTTTCTCAACAGGTAAAGGATATCCTGGTGGCCTCCAGAAAACCCTCCACAAGGCGATCATACGCCTTCAAGTGGAAAAGGTTCTCTGTATAGTGTTCTCAAAGGGGGCTTCACCCCATTTCGGTGCCTCTGGAATCGCTACTGGAGTTATCTCCTCCATTTATCAAATTCTGGTCTTAAAACCAATTCAGTAAGGGTCCATCTTAGTGCTATTGCAGCTTCTGGCACGCCTTTGGATAGACAGCCTATTTCCTCTCATCCACTTGTAGCAAGATTTATGAGAGGTTTACTCTTAACAAAACCTCCTATTAAGCCACTGTCGGTGGCATGGGATCTAAATCTTGTTCTCAGTCAGCTCATGAAACCGCCCTTTGAGCCTTTAGCCACTACAGCTCTAAAGTTTCTCTCCTGGAAGGTCATCTTCCTAGTTGCTCTCACTTCTGCGGGACGCATCAGTGAGTTACAGGCTTTAGTGGCAGATCTTCCTTTTACAAGATTTCACCATGATAAGGTAGTTCTTAGGATTCATCCCCACTTTATGCCAAAAGTGGTTTTGCCTTTTCATTTAAACCAAGCGGTTTACCTTTCTGTATTCTTTCCTAGGCCTCATGCCTCTAATGCAGAAAGGAACCTTCATACTTTAGATTGTAAAAGAGCCCTCGCTTTTTACCTTCAAAGAACTAAGCAACACAGAAAATCTTCTCAGCTTTTTGTTGCTTTTGATTCTAGTTATTTAGGACTTCCAGTTTCCAAAAGAACTTTCTCTAGGTGGATTGCAAATTGCATATCCTTTGCATGCGAGAGTAAGGGACTTTCTCTCGAAGGCCATGTCACAGCTCACAATGTGAGAGCCATGGCAGCCTCTGTGACTAATCTTCGTTCTGTGTCCATTGAAGAAATCTGTACAGCAGCCACTTGGGCTTCGGTACACACCTTCATAGCCCATTACTGTTTAGACAAGGATTCCCGTAAGGATGCCTTGTTTGGCCAGGCTGTTCTCCAGCATCTCTTTCAGACTTAGTACAACTCCTACCCGCCGTCCCGGGTTTGGATGCCAGAGATCCATGGGAGGAAGCATGACCCATCTCTCCATGGGTTTGCAGTTTCCTGGGGTCATCCCCCTGGCATTTTTCAGCTGGGGAGTCCCCATATGTGAAGACTACATTCCTGCTTGTTCCTGGAGATAGCGTAGTTACTCACCTGTAACAGGTGATCTCCGGGAACCCATGACTGAAGTGGTATTTAAAGGTGATACTGCAGAGGAATTGAGAGAAATATCGCTACACCGGGAAGATATATTACAACTATTTGATAAACTGAATAGTAGCAAATCACCTGGACCGGATGGTATACATCCCAGAGTGTTGAAAGAACTGAAATATGAGATTGCAGACCTGCTATTGGTAATCTGTGAACTTTCATTAAAATCATCTGTAATACCTGAAGATTGGAGGGTCGCCAACGTAACACCAATTTTTAAAAAAGGTTCCAGGGGTGACCCGGGAAATTACAGACCGGTGAGCCTGACGTCAGTACCAGGGAAAATGGTAGAAACCATCATAAAGAACAAAATTACACAACATGTAGATAGTCATGGCCTAATGGGAGACAGCCAACATGGCTTTAGACAAGGAAGATCTTGTCTTACTAATCTGATATGTTTCTTTGAAGGTGTGCATAAACAGGTAGACAAAGGTGAGTCGGTTGATATAGTGTATCTGGACTTCCAGAAAGCTTTTGACAAGGTCCCCCATCAGAGACTTTTGGCAAAGCTAAAAAGTCATGGGATAGGAGGCAGTGTACTATTGTGGATCGGGAACTGGTTAAAAGATAGAAAGCAGAGGGTAGGGCTAAATGGCCAATATTCCCAATGGAAAAAAGTGAATAGTGGAGTACCCCAGGGATCTGTACTGGGTCCGCTACTTTTTGACATATTCATAAATGACCTGGAAAAGGGAATAACTAGTCAGGTTATCAAATTTGCAGATGACACAAAACTGTTTAAAGTTGTTAAAACCCAAGAGGATTGTGGAAAACTGCAGGAGGATCTGGATAAATTGGAAGACTGGGCATCCAAATGGCAGATGAAATTTAATGTGGACGAATGCAAAGTTATGCACCTAGGAAAGAACAACCCACACTAGAGTTACACGATGCAAGGCTCCACATTAGAAACCACCACCCAGGAAAAGGACTTAGGAGTCATCGTGGATAACATGTTAAAACCCTCCGCCCAGTGTGCAGCGGCGGCCAAGAAAGCAAATAGAATGCTAGGTATCATAAAGAAAGGGATGGAGAATAAAACAAAGGATATTATAATGCCTCTGTATCGCTCCATGGTACGACCGCACCTTGAATTTGTGTGCAATTCTGGTCGCCGTATCTTAAAAAGGACATAGCGTTATTAGAAAAAGTACAGAGAAGAGCCACCAAATTGGTGAAGGGGATGGAAGGCTACTCCTATGAAGAGAGGCTAAAAAGGTTAGGGCTCTTTAACCTGGAAAAGAGACGGCTGAGGGGAGATATGATAGAGGTCTATAAATTAATGAATGGAGTGGAACGGATAAACGTGGATCAATTGTTTACGCTATCAGAATATAGAAAGACTAGGGGACATGTAATGAAGCTACAGGGTAAACTATTTAAGACAAATAAGAGAAAATATTTTTTCACTCAACGTGTAATCAAACTCTGGAATCTGTTACCGGAGGATGTAGTAAGGGCTGTTAGTATAGCTGGGTTTAAAAAAGGTTTGGACAAGTTCCTGGAGGAAAGGTCCATAAACCACTATTAAAAAGGGACCCAGGATATCAATGCTTGACCCAGTACAAGCATTATGGAACCTGTGTCTTTTGGGGATATTGCTAGGTACTTAGGACCTAGATTGGCCACTGTTGGAAACAGGATACTGGGCTTGATGGACCTCGGTCTGACCCAGTATGGCATGTCTTATGTTCTTATGAATAAGTCTTCACAACCCACCCACCTCCCCTAAGAGTTGTCTCTCTCTCTCTCTCTCTCTGTCTCCTTTTGTCTCAGCTGTAAACTCAACTGAAGAGGGAGAGTTGGAAAGGCGGGAAGGCAGCACGCAGACGCTGTGGGATGCTCCCAAAAGCTTTCCTATTGGACGCTTGGGAGCATTCCTGCGCAAGCTCCGTCGGTACCGACGATACCCATATGTGCAGACTTATTCCTGCTGTTCCCGGAGATCACCTGTTACAGGTGAGTAACTATGCTTTATCTGCTGTTGGGACTCCTCGGGCGACCACTGCCCCTGCATGCACAGTGTGCCGCAGTGGGGCCTCCACCCCAATAGGGAAGCATCCATCGTCAGGACAAGCTTGTGCTGTGGGGTCTGGAAGGGCATGCCCCGAAGGAGATTTCAGGGGTCCCGTCACCAAGCCAGGAAGTTGTGGAGACTGTGGGAGACCTGGATGGGGTATCTGAGGTGGCGGAGGCACCACTGGGCTGTCCGCATTTGCATGCGGGCATGGGAGACCTCATTAACGGTGGAGGCCAGCTGCCCGAGGAGGTGCAGCATGGCCAGTGCCGTAACCCAAATCCTGTCTTGGACCTGGGATGCCACGGCCCGAAGGCGGTCCGCTCAGTCCGTGGGAAGGAAGATGGTCGCCCGCACCATGTCGAGGCATGTGCTGATGAACTCCAGGGTCTGCACCAGCTCGAGGTGGGACTTTTATTAGTTGACCAAGAAGCTGAGGTGTTCGAGGAGAAGTCATGCACGACACCACCAGGCAGGCTTCACTGATCGAGGACCCCATGACGAGCCAGTCGTCGAGGTAGGGGAAGATGGGTATGACCTGCCGCCTGAGGGAGGTGGCAGCTGCGGAGAGGCATGTCGTGAAAACCCATGATGCGGATGCGAGCCTGAAGGGGAGCACTCTGTATTGGTAGTATTCCCCCTGCACCCTGAAGCGCAGGTATTGCCTGTGCTAGGGGTGAACTAGGATGTGGGCGTAAGCGTCCCTGAGGTCCAAGGAGCATAGCCAATCACCCTGCTGAAGGAAGGGCAGCAGGACACCAAGCGATAACATCTTGAACTTCTCCTGCACCAGGAACTTGTTGAGGTTTCTGAGGTTGAGGATGGGGCGCAGGCCCCCCGTGTTTTTTGGAACAAGAAAGTAGTGGGAGTAGAACCTCTGGCCTCGAAGGTGCCGCGGTACCTTCTCAATCGCCTGTTGGGCGAGCAGGTTGGACAGTTCGCCCTGCAAGAAGGGCTCGTACGAGAGGAGCCTAGCAGGCTCTGCTGGGGAGGAGGGCGCCTCTCCAGGCAGAGACGGTATCTGTCTCGGATCACACAGAGGATCCAGGCGTCCGACGTGATCAACGCCCACTGTGGGGCGCCCCACTGGCAGAAGAGCTGCTGGGGGGGCAAGAGGCTATATCGTCGGCGTCACAACCCCTTTGTAGGCTGGGGCAGCGCCGGTGGTTGGGCCTTAGGCCCTTTAGGTTTACGGTGGCTATGTGCACCTCCCTTCCCCTGCGTGCCGGGAGCGAACGCAGAGGTGGGCAGGAGCGGCAGGTAACCCCAGTAGGGGATCCCCTTCCTTTGGAAGAACAGCTTCTTTTTATTTTTTTTTTTAATTTCTTTTTTTATACCGCGCTCTTTAGAATCAGTGTGGTTTACATGTACACTAACAGGTACTTATAATTCCCTTGTACCTGAAGAGCTCACAATCTACGTGTACCTGAGGCAGCGGAGGGTTTTGGTTTGCTGCTCCTTCCTAGAGAGGGAGGAGGTTTTGCACGAGAGACGAGTTTGATTCACATACTCAGTTTCTATCTCAGCGGCTTTATCCTCTATAGGTTTACCAAACAGTTGCTCACCGAGGCAAGGTTCGTTCAAGAGCTTATCTTGGACCCACTACTCCGGGTCCGAGGAATGGAGCCATGCCTGGCGTTGGACCCCAATGCCGGATACTGCCACCTGGGCAGAGGACTCAAACCTGTCATATGTGGCATGGGAGAGGTACTTTGAGCACTCCGTGACGGATTTCAAGAGGGTTTGGAACCTTAGAGGTTCACTCCTGAGGCCTACGGCTGAGTTCCTTGGCGAGATCACGCAGGAACATGTCCATATACAGTTGGTATGCCTGGATCCGGCAAACGAGCATGGAACGCTGATAGGTCTTATGCCTCAGGGTGTCGAGGGCTCTCGACTCCCTGCCTGGGGGAACCGAAGAGTGAGACTTCAGTCATTTGTGCTTCCGCATCGCCGATTCCGCAACCATAGAAGTGTGCAGGAGCTGGGTCTTTTGGAACCCCGTGCCATGCTGGACCCTATACATGGCTCTGAGACGCTCACAATGGGGACCAAGGTAGGTGTCTCCCACATGCGGAGGAGCAGCCTTGACAATATGGGAGGAACCGGGACAGTAAGAGACTCCCGAGTTGGGGACTGATACTATAGAATGTCAAGCTCCTCAGCATGCGGCTCCTCTTCAATTTGCGTAGCTAGGCTGAGGAGCCATGCCATGTCCCGAACAAACGCCAGGAACAATGTGTCCTCGGGCGGCGAATGTCTCTGATAGGAGGGTGGGGATGGAACCGAAGGGGAGGTCCCTGTGGGCACGGGTCTCCGAGGAAGTATCCCCGTCTAACTCCCAGCCCAAGAG
Source organism: Ichthyophis bannanicus (assembly GCA_033557465.1). Lineage (NCBI taxonomy): Eukaryota > Metazoa > Chordata > Amphibia > Gymnophiona > Ichthyophiidae > Ichthyophis > Ichthyophis bannanicus. The sequence continues at coordinate 19,150,987 of CM066038.1, read as the reverse complement.
GTCCGAGGAGGAGTCCGACTCGGGCAGGTTGCCCCGTCCAGAGGCCAAGGTCCGCTTGGAGCCAGAGGCCTTGGAGCTTCTCGCGCCCGAGGACCAGGAAGGCAAACGAGACTGGCACCAAGGCCCATGGCTCTTGGGGGTTTCCAGGGTGTGTTTTGGTGTCCCTCTCGAGGGAACCTCTGTCTTGAGGCGCGGGCCAGCCGTGCTGGGCATGAGCGCCTGCTGGGCAGCTATGAAGGCAGAAATGTGCTCTAGTGCCAGCATTCAGGACTCCTACGCGTGCGTAGGAACCCTGCGATGCCAACACCGGTGTTACTGGGTCTGGTGTGGAGGAGGAGAGGGGGTCCTCACCGGGACAACCCTCAGGAGACCGGGTGCCATTGCCGGAGGCCTCCGTGTCTGTACAAGGTACCTTTCAAGGCCACTCCTTGTCCGATTTTCGGGAACACCAGGGGGGCTGATTGACCCAGTGCGGGAGTGCTTGGGCTTATCCGGAGCCCCTGACAGCAACTTTAAAGCCTCCTTCTTACGCCGTTCCACTTCAGGGGAATCCTGGTTGGAGTGCCGCCGAGAGCACAGAGCCGAAGTGGGGGATACCACCAGCAGAGGGATAACCGAGGGTGCCGCCGAGGATTCCGGGGCCACCTTCCGGAAAATGTCATGGGACTTCTGCTTACGACTGAGCAGGGCCTTGGAGGACATTTTCTTACAAAGAGAGCAGAGCTCCGGATCATGGTCAGCCCCAAGACATGGGTGTCCGTGAACGACATGTTCTTGGCGCATCTGTCACATTTTTTAAAACCAGTGGCCATTGGGGCAAAAAGGGCCCTCGCTAGGTCGACCTTTGCGGCCAGCAGAGAAAAAAGGGCACGAAGCCCGCAAAAGAGAAAAAGCTTTTACAGGAAGGACGTCCCCTTGCTCGAGGGAAGAGGAGAGCAGGGGAGGACGGAAGAGGGACCAGTGCTATTGGAAAAAACACGGCCCAGAGGCTTAAAACGAAACACTTTTTCCAAGAGACAAGGACGTGCGTCCAAGAGACAAGGATGTGTGTCCGGAAAAAGGGAGACTGAGCAAGATGGCACCTTTGGACGGGAAGAGGCCCATGCCTGCGTGGCAGCAATCCCAAAGGCTTTCTTTGAAAGCTGGGAAATTGCTCCACATGGGCTCCGTCAGTGCCGACGTCACTAGTAAGTGAGGACCAACTTCCTGCTTGTTCCTGGAGAATCCAGGATCTCTTTACTTCTAGATGATACTGCAGCAGGAATGTGCCAGTCAACATCTGCCATATTGAAATCCCCTATCAGTAGCACTTCCCCTTTCCTAGCAATGCTGCGTATGTCTTCAATTAACTCTGTCCACCTCTTTCTCCTGTGAGGGAGGTCTGTATATCACGCCAATGCAAATAGATTTCTCTTTCCCTCTTTCTAGTTTAACCCACAATTCCTCCTCTCTCCCTTTTAAGCTCTGTAGTTCCAAAGCTTTAATATTATTTTTACATATAGTGCCACTCCTCCTCCCCTTCTTCCTACCGTGTCCTTTCTGAATAAAGTATAGCTTGGTATAGTTACATCCCAGTCATGGTTGTCTGTAAACCATGTTTCTGTAACTGCTATTAAATCCAAGTCAGCCTCTCCCATTAAAGCTTCAACATCTGGGATCTTATTTCCCATGCTACGGTTATTTATACACATTGCTTTCCATATGTTGTTCCTTTTACCCATTTCCATAAAGGTATTTAATCTTTCACTTACCTGGGGTCTTTCACTTACCTGGGGTCTTTCACTTACCCTGGGGGCTTTCTTCACCCATCCCCATCAAAGCTAGTTTAAAGCCCTCTTCAGTAGATTAGCCAGTCTGCTACTGAAGACATGTCAACCTTTCTTTGACAGATGAACGCCATCTCGGCTCTGCAACCCTTGGAACAGCATCCCATGGTCCAGGAAACCAAAACGCTCTCGATGATACCATCCATGCAGCCATGCATTCATCTCCAGGATGCGAGCTGCTCTGCCTTGGCCTTTACCCTCAACAGGGAGGATTGAAGAGAACACCGCCTTGCACCCCTTTCTGCTTCACCCTCTGTCCCAGAGCCATGAAGTCACTTTTGATATGCTCAGAGGGATACCTGGCAGTATCATTTGTGCCAACATGGATTAGCAACATTGCGTAATAGTCAGTGGGCTTGATGACTCTCCATAACATCTCAGATTTTGGCACCTGGCCAACAGCATACCTCTCTGGACATTGTTTGGTTAGCAGATGGACGCCTCAGTACTCCTCAGAAGAGAGTCACCAATCGCCACTACCCTTCTCTTCCTTGTGGTCACTGATTCTGCAACTTTGGGGTGCTTGAGCTATGGTTCTCTTTCCAGGGATGCTTTCATGTCCTCCACTTCCAGGGCTGCATAATGGTTCTTCAGTTCAAGGGCTGGAGAAATTGGACTGGTGATTCTGCAGGCCCTGGTGACTTGCGTCCAACCTTCATCATTCTGTAGGCTCCCATCTTCTCCTCTGCTGGAGAGCTTGGATGTTGCAAGAAGCATCTCATCAATGTACTTCTCACTGTTTTGAATGTTTCTCAGCCTCACCACCTCCTCTCTGAGTTCCTCAACTTGTTTCCTGAGAGCTTCTGCTTGCAGGCATCCTGCACATGGAACCATTCCTTCAACTGGCATTGGGACCTCTGTCTGGACAGAGGCAGAAGCTGTAACAGGGGCAACAGCTTTGGCGATACGATTTTTCCCAGTCATTGTTCAGTCGGTGGAGCTTAGGTATCTTTTAAAGCAAAAGAGAGAGACCTACCAAAGTATCAGCTGGTTCCTTATCGTCCCGAACCTCTGAGGTGGTGCTCCTCTTCCAGCAGATTGGAGACTGAGAAACGCCTTCCTTTTGTGATGACACTGGTATATCCTTCGAGGATCCGCCTCCTCACTCCAGTTACCTCAGTCTCCAAGCAGCTGGAGGATTAGTGAACCTGGAGCTCCCAGTTCACTAGAGAAGCAATTAAGGAGAGATTTCAGATTTGGTTTTCAGTAAATTTAGAATACAGATTTAGTAAGAAGAAAAAGAGTTTTAATTTAGGAGTTCTGTGCCTTTAAGGTGCTGCTAAGCCCTTCCCTCCCTCCCCCCCCCCTCCTCCTCCGATAGCATGGATTTAAGCAGAGGAGTAGCTATCCGAAAGAGCAGAGGTCCGGCTCCCTAACCCAGTTGGTAGGGTGAGGAACTGGGGTTCCTGTCCGTCGGCACATGCAGATGTTTTGCCTGCCTAGTGCTGGGACGAAGTGCAGGAGGAGTCCGGTAGGAGAGAGCGCTGTCTCTCCACATCCCTGTCACTCGGCTGTCCTCCCGACGCTGGAAACACAGCGGGTCGGTTGAGGGGGACGCCGGTATCGGCCTGGTGTAAGCAGCGGCAAGGAAGGTAAGGGGAGGCCGCATCGCAGCAGGGCAGGAGTTGAAGGGATTTCAGTGCGAGCAGCTCAGCGGGCCTAACCGCGTGTCGGCAACGCGGTAAACCGTGGTAGTTTTTTTGGGCCTGCAGAAGCTTCTAATATTGGCGGGAAGCTTCGTTTTTCAGTTTAATTTTCATTTTCAGACTCTGGGCGCGGTGCTGCAGCTTACACATTCTTTTTTGTAAAAAAAAAATATATAATTTCTCCAGGACCAAGCAGGAAGTCAGTCCTCACTTATGGGTGACGTCGGCGCCGACGGAGCCCTCGCGGAGCAATTTCCCCAGCTTTCGAAGAAAGCCTTTGGGATTGCAGCGCGCATGCGCGGTCCTCTTCCCGCCCAAGGATGCCATCTTGCTCAGTCTTCATTTTTCCGCGGAGCCCTACAGACGTAGTTTGTTACCACCGCAGAAAAAGTTGATTAATTCTTTGTTGTTTTCTCGGTTCGCGTGTCCTTTTCCTGGCCGGCCTCGATTTTTCCTTATCGAGTCTGTTCACATTTCTTTTTTTGTTTTCACTTTTTAACTGGCGTTCCCGCCACTTATTTTCCACCCCAGGCGGCTCGGTCTTTCGACCTCGCGGGGGCCCTTTTTCCCCCTATCGCTGCCAGCGGGTTCAAAAAATGTGATCATTGTTCTAAATTAATGTCTCTTACAGACACGCATAATTTCTGCCTCCGTTGCCTCGGACCCAACCATGACTCTGGGAGCTGTGGTCCGTGTGGCAAGATGTCCTCCAAGTCGCTGAAGAGTCGGCAATCGCAAAAGGACAGAATCTTCTCTGACCCCGTCGGAGGCTTCGACGTCTCGTGACTCCGGCCACGAGCTCCGTCGGAGTACCTCTGAGCGGGGGTCCCCTGGACGGGAGCATCGTTGGCAGAGGAAACTCGCGCGGGCGGCGTCGGAGGACGCACCTGGTCCCTCGCGGGCCGGGTCGCATAGCCCCGCCAGCCGCCCCGAGTCCTCGGAGGCGAAGAGACCTTCTAAACTTCCTCGACTCAAGGTGGAGCTGCACGTGAGTACTATTGTCCTCCTGGACTCCCCTACGGAACCGTCGTCAGGCCCGACGCCGTCGGGGCCCGAGTCGGTGGCTGCCGGGTCTTCTGGGCTTGACCTCAGATTGACATCCTTGGAGCGCAGTATCTCTGCCTTCTTGGACCAGCAGCGGGTTTGGATGACCGGATTCGCCAGTGCATCCGCCCAGACCACCGGGACGTCGACCCCGGCGGCCGAGTCGATCCTCGAGTCGATGCATGCTCGAGTCGATCCTCGGTCGAGGTCTCCCTCGGCCTCCCGTTCTGGACCGAGGTCGTCGGCGTCGGGACGAACCCTCGCCCGCACGGAGCCCCTCGATTCCTCCACGGAGGCGTCGGACTGGGACACGGAAGGGGACAAGTCGCCCGGCTCTTTTCAGACCCGGTGCGTCCCCTCCGACTCGCCCGAGTCGGAGCCTCGAAGGCGATCCCCTCCGGAGGATACGCGCTTCTCTGATTTTGTGCGGGATATGGCCAAGGCTTTGGCTTTCCCCGAGAATCCAGAGGAGGAGCCTCGCGCGGAAGAGCTCGAGGCACTCCAGTACGACTCTCCCCCGAAGGAGGCCTTTACCGTGCCGGTCCCTCCGATGCTGGAGCGGCTGCTCTTCCGCATGTGGGAAAGCCCGGCCTCAACACCGGTGTTAAGCAAGTGGATTGATTCGATTTATCGAGTCCGCAAGAGCCCCGGGTTCCAGAAGGCGCAACTGCCACACCACTCCATGGTTGTGGAATCGGCAATGCATCGGCTTAAGAGTCAAAAGATGCACTCCTCGGTGCCCCCGGGTAAGGAGGCCCGTAACCTGGATGCCCTCGGTAGGAAGTGCTTCCAGGGTTCCATGCTTGCCTGCAGGGTCCAGACATACCAGCTGTATATGGGCATGTTCCTCCGAGACTTGGCGAAGGAGCTCGCCGGGTTCTCGGCTGGTCTCTCCGACGAACCTTTGCAGAGGTTCCTGGCCTTGTCCGATAGTATTCGAGAGTGCTCGAAGTTCCTATCTCGGGCGGCCTACGATGGCTTCGAGGCGTCGGCCCGAGTAGCTGGAGCCGGCATCGGTGCCCGCCGACAGGCCTGGCTCCAGTCATTCGACCTCGAGCCGTGGGTACAGGACAAGTTAGTCGATGTCCCCTGCCGAGGTGACAACCTTTTCGGCAAGCCCATGTCCGATAAGGCTGCGGAACTCGAGTCCGAGACTTTCACTCGGACTCGACTGTCCCGAAAGACCTCCGCTCCCACGCAGAAGAGGAAGGGTCCGGGGAAGAAGCCTTTTTACCCGAGGAAGGTGCTTGCTTATAAGCAATCCCACCTTCAATACCAAGTACCGGCGGCTTACACTCAGTGCCCACAGACTAAGGGTCAGGGGAATGGCCCCCGCAGGCTGCGGGCCCCCAAGCCCGCTGCACAGCCCCCTGCCACGCAGGGTGGGGGTTTTTAACTATGCCAGCATAGCCTCTCCCCCTCCGCGCCCGTCGCTCAGCACGGGGAGCAGGCTGATCCACTTCGCTCACAGGTGGCCAGCCATAACATCCGATTCCTGGGTGCTGCAGGTGGTTCAAAGGGGCTACCTCTTGCATTTTCACCAGGTGCCTCCCCCTACTTTCCGGGGGAGCCTCCGAGGCCCCCTCTGCACAGAGACTTACTCCTTCAGGAGCTGCAGGGTCTACTGGAGGAGCAGGCTGTGGAGCCAGTGCCCCAACCTCAGTGGGGTCAGGGGTTCTACTCCAGATACTTCCTGGTCCCAAAGAGGACGGGAGGCCTCAGACCCATTCTGGACTTGCGCAACCTCAACATGTTCCTGCAGCGGGAAAAGTTCAGGATGCTTACCCTTGGAATCTTGCTGCCCTACCTCCAGCAGGGAGATTGGCTATGCTCCTTGGATCTAAAGGATGCCTATACTCACATCCTGATTCATCCGGACCACCGACAATATCTCAGATTTGTAGTGGCCGGGAAACACTATCAGTACCGCGTGCTGCCTTTCGGCTTGTGCTCCGCCCCCAGGGTGTTCACAAAATGCCTGGCGGTGGTCGCGGCCTTCCTGAGGCTTCAGGGCCTGTTCGTTTTTCCTTACCTGGACGACTGGCTCGTACGGGCGCAGTCGGCCCCAGAGGTCGCGCAGGCCACGCAGCGTACGGTGGCTCTGCTTCAGCACTTGGGCTTCGTCGTAAACGTCGGGAAGTCCACGTTGCGCCCCTCTCAGGATCTCGAGTTCATAGGAGCTCGGCTCGACACTCTGCGAGCTCGTGCCTTCTTGCCTCGAGAGCGAGCCGACAGGCTCATGGCTTTGGCCGGCAGGTTCCACAGTGCGTCTCCGGTTCCGGCCCGGAGCTTCCTGCAGCTGCTCGGTCATATGGCCTCCACGGTCCATGTCACGCCGAACGCCCGACTGCATATGAGGCCTGTCCAGTGGTGTCTCCGCACTCAATGGCATCAGGCCACAGGAGGTCTGGCGGACCTTCTACAGATCTCCGACCGCCTGGTCTCCTCTCTGCAGTGGTGGCTCCACCTGCCCAACCTGGTACGGGGTATGCCCTTTCAGTCTCCCGCACCCTCCCAGGTCCTGACGACCGATGCCTCTCTCTTGGGATGGGGAGCGCATTGCCAGGGAGCGCGCACTCGGGGCCTTTGGACTCCTTGGGAGGCGGCTCAACAAGTCAACTTCCTGGAGCTGCGGGCGATCCGCCTAGCTCTGCGGACCTTCTCTCACCTCACCTCTCGCCAGTCCGTACTGGTGCAGACGGACAATCAGGTGGCCATGTTCTACGTGAACAAACGGGGGCATGGGCTCCCTCCTGCTCTGTCAGGAGGCCCGGCGACTGTGCTCCTGGGCTGTCAACCACAACATCCTCCTCAAGGCTGTTTACCTGCCCGGGCAGGAGAAATGCCTGGCCGACAGGCTGAGCCGGGTCTTGCAGCCCCACGAGTGGAGGTTGAACCCCGGCGTTGCCCAGCAAATCTTCCGCCGGTGGGGCACCCCCACCGTGGACCTCTTTGCCAGTCCCCTGAATCGGCAGCTTCCCCGGTTCTGCTCTCGGCATCTGCATCCCCTCAGAGTGGCCCCGGATGCTTTCCTCATTTCGTGGTCCACAGGCCTACTGTATGCCTTTCCTCCCACGCCGCTGGTGTCCCGGACGCTCTTCAAGGTTGCCCGGGACGGGGCCTACGTGTTCCTGATAGCGCCCCGATGGCCGAGGCAACCCTAGTTTCCTCTGCTCCTGCAGTTAGCGGTGGACACCCCTCTCCCTCTGGGGTTTCAGCCCGATCTTCTGACCCAAGATCAAGGTACTCTTCTGCACCCCAACCTCCGGGCCCTTCACCTGATGGCCTGGCTGCTGAGAGGGTAGTCCTGGCCCCGCTCTCGCTCCCCCCGGAGGTGGAAGCTGTCATCCTGGCGTCTCGGCGACCTTCTACCCGGAAGTCTTACGCACTCAAATGGCGTCGCTTCTCCGCCTGGTGTTCTCAGCGTTCTGAGGACCCCTTCGCCTGCCTAGTGTCGGTGGTACTGCAATACTTGCTGCACCTCTCCGATCTAGGCCTCAAGTCCAACTCTGTCAGAGTCCACCTCAGTGCTCTCTCTGCACATCATTCGCCGGTGGAGGGCCAGCCCCTTTCCTCGCATCCCTTGTTGGCGCGTTTCCTCAGGGGCCTGCTTCTGCTTAAGCCCCCGTTGCGCCCTCCGGCTCCTGACTGGGACCTCAATGTGGTTTTACAAAGGCTTACTTGCCCGCCTTTCGAACCCATGGCTACCTGCCCCCTCCGCTTCCTCTCATGGAAAGCTCTCTTCTTGGTAGCCCTCACCTCCGCTAGGCGCGTTAGTGAACTACAGGCCCTAGTGTCGGAGCCCCCTTACACTAGGTTCTACAGGAATAGGGTTGTCTTACGGACTCACCCTAAGTTTCTTCCTAAGGTGGTTTCCTCTTTCCACATCAATCAAGAGGTGGTTCTTCCGACCACCTTTCCCAGGCCACATACCAGCAGAGCTGAGACTGTCCTGCATACCCTGGACTGTCGAAGAGCCTTGTCCTTCTACCTTGACCGTACGCGTGAACATAGCAAAGCTGCCCAGCTTTTCGTTTCCTTTGACCCCAACCGATTGGGGTTATCTGTGTCGAAGCGTACTCTGTCCATCTGGGTAGCTGACTGCATCGCCTGGGCATATGGGGCAGCTGGCCTCTCTTTGGAGAGTCGAGTCACGGCGCACCGTGTCCGGGCGAAGGCGGCGTCTGTCGCACACCTCCGCTCGGTTCTGTTGACAGACATCTGCCGGGCCGCTACTTGGTCTTCTAGCCAGACTTTTGCGGCTCATTACTGCCTGGAGAGGGAGTCCCGCAGGGATAGTGCTTTCGGACAGGCAGTCCTCCACAATCTCTTTGAGGTTTAGGCAACTCCTACCCGCCGGCCCCGATGTTGGCTACCGGCCGGATTCGTATTCAGAGAAGATTCCTTCCTTCTGTGCGGTTGAGCTGGAGGGAGCTCTCTTTTCCAGCTTGAGGTCTCCGGTAGCCTTAAGCTAGGGAGTCCCATAAGTGAGGACTGACTTCCTGCTTGGTCCTGGAGAAAGAGTAGTTACTCACCTGTAACAGGTGTTCTCCAGGAGCAGCAGGAATCAGTCCTCACTACCCTCCCTCCTCCCCTGGAGTTGCAGTCATTCTTATGGTTGCTGTCTTCCGCTATGTCATTCGACTGAGCAAGATGGCATCCTTGGGCGGGAAGAGGACCGCGCATGCGCGCTGCAATCCCAAAGGCTTTCTTCGAAAGCTGGGGAAATTGCTCCGCGAGGGCTCCGTCGGCACCGACGTCACCCATAAGTGAGGACTGATTCCTGCTGCTCCTGGAGAACACCTGTTACAGGTGAGTAACTACTCTATATGGCAACGTTCCAGTCGGCAAAGGTCAATCAATTTTATATATATATATATAATATATATATACTTTTTGCTGACTGGATCAGTTCATTGGCCTTTATAGGCCTCGAGTCCATACCTTCTGCAGGGTTGTCAGACAGTGTAGGCGCTCCAGCGGGATGCCTTCTAAACCGCAGTGCTTAGTCTGCAGGTCTAGAAGGGGAGCTGTGTCGGACATAGGAGTCTGTAGGGGGTGCGTACAGGAGGCATCTGTGATGGAGAGCACCTTGGAAGGGGATGCTGAGGTTCAAGGTGCCGCATTAGTGCTGGAAGACACAGTATCTCTAGATTTACCACTTAGGGAGCCCGTAGCAGGGACTTCGTCTGCGCTTGATCTCCCCTCCACGCAGGTGTCCGTGCCGGGGGGACTGGCGGCAATCTTTTCCCAAGAGTTTGTGGTGCTGATTCAGCAGGCATTTGGGGGCCAGCAGAAGAGGTGGGCAACAGGTTCCATAGATGGGGTACTCGGGGAAAAGAGACCTGGAACTCCGTTCAGTGCAGGGACAATAGGAAGTGTGGCAAAGAGAGCCAGGATGGAGAAGGAGCACAAGGATCAGTCGGTGGCTTTGGAGGGACTTCACTCTGAAGGGGATCTTGACTTGGAAGTGGACGACGAGTTGGAAGAAGGAGAGATCACGGACAGAGAGGACCAAGCCAGGGTGGTCCGTGTGTTTCGGAGAGAGGAGTTGCCGGCACTCATTTCTGAGTCGCTAAAGGCGCTTAATATGCTGGCGCCGGGACCAGCAGAGGATGCTACTTTAGAAGATCCATTACTGCAGGTTTTCCGATGCACAGCGTGGTTCAGGAGATGATACAGAAGAGTGAGACATGCCAGAGGCAAGTTTAAAAGGGTCCAGAGTTATGGGTCGGTTTTACCCGCTGGTGGACCAGGATCGTGAATTGTTCAGGTCTCCCAAAGTTGATGCTGCCGTCTCGGAGGTTACGAAGAAGACTACCATCCCAGTAGACTACCATCCCCTTAATAGTACATTAAGTTAATCTGTACATAGTTCCCCCGGTTGTCCTATTGTTGAAGTTCCCTGTTTAATGTAAAACTCAATGTTACTTGTATGCATTGTAGTATGTTCTTGTTCATTGTACACCGCACTGATTGTAATAGCGCGGTATAAAAGAATTGTTAAATAAATAAAATAAATAAGTAGAGGGAAGTGCAGCGCTCAAGGATGCGCAAGAAGGAAACTGGATACCTTGTTAAAGCAGGTCTTTGAAATCAATGCTCTGTCCATACAGGCAGCGATTTGTGGAGCGTGAGTGGCAAGAACCTGCCTTCGCTGGTCACAACGAATTCAGGGAGAACAAGGAGGATACCATCGGGGAGACGTCTAGGCTTGAGTCAGGAACGGCTTATCTAGCCGATATCCATTACGACCTTATTCGGGGCTTATTGAAAAGCATGGCATCGATGGTAGCAGCCCGTCGTTATCTTTGGCTGCGCAATTGGGCAGCAGATGGATCTTCCAAGTCCAGGCTAAGTAAACGTCCGTTCAGAGGAAAGCTACTGTTTGGGGAAGATTTAGATAAGCTGGTGAAGGATCTGGGAGAGTCCAAAGGGGACAGACTTCCGGAAACAAACAAAGGCATGGGTGCTCAACTCCCACGTCCAAGGGACAGCAGAGGGAATTTCATCTGTTCCGTTTCCCTAGGTTCAATCAGGATCAAAGGGGACGTTTTCCCAGTAGAAACCAGGGGTTTCGTGGCTTTCAGGGAGCGGGAAGGGGTTTCGGGGCCTCTTCCTCCTCCACAAATCTTTGAAAGTCGCAATGAAGTCAGGGGGACCCAGGTGGATCTGGTGCCTGTAGGAGGTCAGCTATGGGAGTTTTACGCTGCCTGGGTCCAAATGACATCAGATCGGTGGGTGCTGGGTGGTGGATTCGAGAAGGTTATGCATTGGAGTTTCAGAGGCCGGTAAAGGATTTGTTTGTTCAGTCTCTATGCAAGGCGCCGGCCAAGTGCGCCGCTGTGAGGGAGGACAGTACAGATGCTACTCGACCTCAAAGCAATAGTGCCGGTGCCTCCAGACCAATGCGGCTTCGGTCGGTACTCCATATACTTCATAGTCCCAAAAAAGGAAGGTGCTTTTGGGCCAATTCTAGATCTCAAGAGTAAGTTGTTGCCTTCGCACATCTCATTTTCGTATGGAAACCCTAAGGTCAGTGATTGTGGCAGTAAGAAAAGGGGAGTTTCTTACTTCCCTGGACCTGTCAGAAGCGTACCTGCACATTCCTATTCGACAGGATTATCAAAGGTTTCTCAGATTTGCAGTGCCTCTAGGTCATTTTCAGTTCCGAGCCTTGCTGTTTGGACTAGCTACAGTGCCGCAAACGTTCATCAAGGTGATGGTCGTGGTAGCAGCAGCATTGCGAAAGGAGGGTGTTCTAGTGCACCCTTATCTAGACGATTGGTTAATCCGAGCGAAGTCCAGAACAGAAAGCGAATCTGCTATGAACAAGGTGGTAACTTTCTTAGAGTCTTGGTTGGGTAGTCAATATGGCAAAAAGCAAGTTGATTCCCTCGCAACACCTAGAGTATTTGGGGGCTCGGTTCGATACAAATGCTGGGAAAATCTTTCTGCCGCAACAAAGAGGGAACGGTTTGAGGCGGCTAGTCCGGCAATTTCTGGGCAGAACAACTCCCACAGTGTGGCATTATCTGCAGTTGCTCGGGACACTGACGGCGACTCTGTAGATGGGCCCATAGGCAAGAGCCCACATGAGGCCGTTGCAGAGGGTTTTGCTCAGACGATGGTCTCATCAGAACAATTCTCTGTCGTGAAGACTACCTTGCCCGGCAGAGACGCGGCAAGCTCTTCAATGGTGGTTGGTCCCGGGGTGTCTGGAGAAGGGGATACCCTTGGAGGCGCCTTGTTGGGTACTTCTAACGACAGACGCCAGCCTTGTGGGCTGGGGAACTCATTTTCAAGGAAGGTTCGCCCAGGGGCAGTGGACCGATCCGGAAAACGGCTGGTCAATCAACAGGTTGGAATTGAGAGCGGTGACACTGGCTCTACAAGTTTTTCAAGTTTATCTTCAAGGAAGAGCCATCCGGGTGTTTTCCGACAACGCAACAACAGTGGCCTATATCAATAGGCAAGGCGGCACGAGCAGTGTTCAGATGGAGGCCGATGCCAAACATTTGTTTTGAGTGGGCCAAAGTAAATCTCCTAGCGTTGTCGGTAGCTCATGTAGCGGGAGTGGACAATGTGGAAGCCAACTTCTTGAGTCGAGTGAAGGTGGACCCGAGGGATTGGGTCCTTCATCAGGGTGTGTTCGAGATGCTGGTGTATCGTTGGGGAACGCCAGTAATGGATCTCATGGCAACGTTCCAGTTGGCAAAGGTCAAGCGATTTTTCAGCAGAAGAAAAGAGAGGATGTCGGAAGGCCTGGATGCTCTCATACAGTTCTGGCCGAAGGAGCAACTCCTGTATGTGTTTCCACCGTGGGTGTTAATCGGAAAGGTGATACAGCGCATCGAGCGACACACAGGATAGGTGATGTTGATAGCACCAGATTGGCCAAGGCGGCCTTGGTATGCGGATTTGATGTGGCTCTTGGTAGAGAAGCCATGGCGTCTCCCTCTTCGAACAGATCTGTTGTGTCAGGGGCCTCTGCACATGCCTCACGTGGATTGGTTCTCGCTTACGGCTTGGCTATTGAGAGGGCGAGGCTGAGGAAGAAAGGCTACTCCGCATCAGTGATTAGCACTTTGTTGAAGGCAAGAAAGAGATCTACCTCTTTAACGTATGTTCGCGTCTGGCGGCTCTTTGAAGCATGGTGTGGGGACAGATGGGTGCAGGCGTTGAGAACATCAATTCCACAGGTGCTGGCATTTTTGCAGGATGGAGTGGAGAAAGGCTTAGCGGCTGCGTCCTTGTCGGTGCAAGTAGCTGCGTTGTCCTGTTATAGAGGGAAGATAGCGGGAGTAGCGCTAGGTGGTCATCCGGATGTCAAGCGGTTTTTGAGAGCGGTGTCCCTTTTGAGGCCACCATGTAGACAGGTAATTCCAAAGTGGGATCTCCCTTTTGTATTAGAAGCACTGGGAAGAGAGACGTTTGAGCCTTTGTCAAGAGCGTCCTTGAAGGACCTCACTCTCAAGGTAGTGTTCCTGGTGGCTATTTGCTAGGCTAGAAGAATCTCGGAGTTACAGGCTTTGTCCTCTAAAACCTCTTTTGTCTTTTTATGATACGAAGGTGGTTTTGAGACCAGTGCCGTCTTTTTTTTTTTTTTTTTTTTTTTTTTAGCCCAAGGTGGTTTTGCCATTTCACATGAATCAGGTGGTATCATTACCGGTGTTCGCTGAGGCTGCGGAGGGTTCCTCCACTGGTAAGTTTCATCCTTTGGATATTTGTAGGGCAGATCAGATAGATTGTTTATCCTGTTTGGAGGGCCAAGAAAAGGTGAGGCAGCATCAAAAGCGTCCATTGCCAGGTGGATTAAAGAAGCCATAGCTTCCGCATATGGTTTGAAGGGTAAAAAGTTGCCAGAAGGCCTGAGAGCTCATTCGACGAGAGCGCAGGTGGCATCTTGGGCTGAGGTCCATTTAGTACCTGCGGTAGAAATTTGTAAGGCAGCTACCCGGACATCATTGCATTCCTTTGTCAAGCATTACCGTCTTGATGTTCAAGCGAAAAGGGATACGTGCTTCGGATCAGCAGTGCTTCAGGCTGGTCTAGCAGATCCCTCCCATTGATTATTTTTACTGCTCTGTTACATCTTCAGAGGTTCGGGACTAGACTGGAGGGACGATAAGGAAGGGTAAATTTAGACTTACCTGCTAATTGTGGTTCCTTGAGGAACTCCAGTCTAGTCCCGTATCCCTCCCTGGTTTAATTCTGTAGACTATAGCCCGGAGTTTTTCTTTCGGGGAGCTAGGGCCTGAAGCAAATGAAATATAACAGGTAAGAGGAAGAAGCTTCTAGGCATCAAAATTAGGTTTAGGTCACTATCCTCCATTAAGGGGGAGGGCAGGCCTAAGTGTTCTAACAAGAGTTAGTAGGAAATAGGGGGAGATCAATTAATGGGATAATTTCTCCCTTGAAATTAGTTACATTTGTTTATAGTGTTTACTACTTAATTGTTGCTTCGGTGAGTTTGCTTTGTCAATAGGTTACTGGAGTGAGGAGGCGGATCCTCGGAGGATATACCAGTGTCATCACAAAAGGATGGCGTTTCTCAGTCTCCAAGCTGCTGGAGGAGGAGCACAACCACAGAGGTTCGGGACTAGACTGGAGTTCCTCAAGGAACCACAATTAGCAGGTAAGTCTAATTTACCCTTTCCCAGCTGTCCTTTCAGAGAAGAAACAGTTAAATCTCTTTAAGCTAGTTCAAAATGTGCTATTCCAAGTCTCTGTGTGTAGTTAATTGGGGAGGTGCCCTATAAAGCAAGACTGCTCTCTAGGGGTGGGTGGGAGTTGGGGGGGGGGGGTAGTGAGGGAACTAATACCTGATAAGGTGTCAGTAGCTTCAAAGAGCTGAGAAAGATACTAAAGCAGAGTTTTAAACCTACCCCACTAAAGAAAATATTTCTCCTTTTAAACTAAAGCACGAAAAAGAATGTAACTTTGTTTTAAAAATGTACTAAAACCCTTTTAAGAGCTCCCAGGCAGAGAGCTGCTAATTTAAAAAGCCACAAACTCTTACCTTTGCTTGAAATGTATAGCCCCTGTAAGGGGTTGTAACTGGTGTGTGACTGCAGAGGTTTTACCCCACCTGGGCCCAGATCACGGCAAACACCTGGGTTCTATAGGTGATCTAGGAACGTTATGCTCTCAAGTTGGCCGGGCCTCTGTCGGCGCATTTATGATTTTCCCCTTGCCACGCTCCCACCAAAGCGCAGGCCGTACAGTTGCTGCTCAGTCACCTGCTTTAGCTTGAGTCTGTCATCCTGGTGCCCAGGGACAAGTGAGGCATGGATCGTTGTTCGATCTATTTTGTGGTCCCCAAAAAGGAGGGATTTTGGTGTCCCATTTTGGATTTAAAAAGGGTAAACGGGGCTCTCAAGGTCCCTCGCTTTCATAAGGAGACCCTGAGGTCTGTGATAGTGGCCATTCGGCATGGAGAATTTTTGACCTCCCTGGATCTCACCAAGGCTTATTTACATATTCCAATTCGGCCCAAAACACTACTGGGGCATTTTCAGTTTCAGGCTCTGCCTTTAGGCCTGGCAGTGTCCTACCAAAGTGATGATGGTGGTAGTAGTGGTTGCACTCATTCGAGCAAAGTCCTTTTCAGGAGAGTCTGGAGGCAACAGCCTGTGTGAGTTTGTCAACTTCAGGACTTAAGTTGGGTCATCAACTTTGCAAAGAGCAGCCTGAGTCCATCTCAGTCCTTGGATTATCTGGGGACTTGCTTCAGCACCCGGTGGGGAATGGTCTTCCTGACAGAGGGCAGGATAGCTAAATTGCAGGCCCAAATGTGGGGACTGCAGAGGATCTTTTGTCTGAGGGGTGTGGGACTGTCTTCAGGTTTTTGGGTCAATGGCAGCCTTACTGGAGCTAGCCCTTGGGCTCAATTGCATATTTTATTTATTTATTTTATTTGTGCGCTTTTGTATACCGCCCCTTCCAGAGATCAGGGGCGGTTTACAGAGAACGTGGTAAACATTGAATTACATAGAACATTTTGAGCACATAACTATATTTCAAAGAACATATTAAACTATTTTACATAGATTGAGAAAATATTCATTATTTACAGAGAATAGGACAAGTATGCAACTCTATAATAAACAGAATAACTATTTACAACAGCCAGTACAGGTCTGACTATCATTCAGTGGGAATAATGTAGCGGGGTTGTCAGTGGGAACGTGCAATGGAGAGTGAGACATGAGTTAGGTAGGGTAAACTTGTATTAGGTGATTTGTGTATTCTTGTGACATCTGCTCGCGTGTGAGCTGTAAGTTGTGATAGTGTTGGGTGAAAAAGTATGTTTTAAGTTCCTTCCTGAAGGATATAAGGTCTTTAATCTCTCTCAGGTTGCATGGTAGTTTGTTCCATTGACTGGGTGCATAATAAGAGAAGGCAGTACTGCTTGTTACCTGCTTCGTTTTTCTCACAGAATCAGGGATTAGAAGCATGTTGAGGTTCGCCCTTCTTCTCATTCTGTTTTCTGAGGGAGTCTGGATTAAGGTTGATAGATGTGAAGGGGCTATTTCATTAATGAGCTTAAAAATAGTGACTAATGTTTTATATTGAATCCTACTGGCAACAGGTAGCCAGTGGAGAGCGTATAGAATTGGGGAGATGTGGTCGGATAGCTTGGCTTTAAAAATAATCCAAGCAGTAACATTCTGGGCCCTTTGTAGAATGTGCAGGTTCTTCTTAGATGTACCTTGAAGTAATCCGTTACAGAAATCTAGATGTGGCATAAGAGCCTGGACAACTGTTCTGAAATCACCAATGTCAATGAGGGGTCTGAGTTGCTGAATGGTTCTGAGTTTAAAGAATATAGTTTTAGCAGTCTGTTTTATATGAGGTGTTATGCTTAGTGTTTTGTCAAGGATAACTCCTAGATATTTTACTTCGGATTTGACTGGAAGGGTGATGTCCATCAGATTAACAACAGACGGGGGATGAAATTTGGGTTTCTGGACACAAAAAGTGCTTCCGTTTTTTTTGAAGTTAATATCCGTGTGTATAGAGCGGAGCCAAAGTTCGGCTTCAGAGAGACAGGTTGCGATTTTGTCATAATTGGGATTATCTATGTCACATGGGGCGAACAACATGATGTCGTCCACGTAAATGAAATAGTTTAGATCGTGGTGTTTAAAGATTGTGCAAATAGATTGAAGATAAAGGTTAAAGAGTAAGACAGAGAGAGCAGATCCTTGTGGAATACCCCGCTCTTATGGGAATGGTAGAGAAGGGGATTGATCTATTTGAACATATTGGAATCGGTTAGATATGTAAGATTTAAACCAGCCAAGTGTTTTCTCTTTTAAACCTAATTGCGATAGTCTGGCTAGGAGGGTGCTATGGTTTACACTGTCGAATGCTGAGGAAATATCAAGGAAAATAAGCAGAAAAGCTTGCTTAACATTATCCATGCCTTTGAGTGAATCAAAAAGGGATATAAGTAAAGTTTCTACCCCATGATATGGGCAGAAACCGTACTGGTGCTCATCTAAAGGGGAGTTGGTATCAATATGGTCCTGCAATTGTATCTAACTACCTTCTCGATGATTTTAGCTAAGAAAGGTATACTAGCAATGGGGCGATACGAGGAGGGGTCACTGTTGTTAAGGGTTTTATTTTTTAGTAGAGGGCGAATCGCTGTATACTTGAGGTCATCTGGCATGACGCCCTGAAGTAGAGATTGATTTACTACTTTCAATATGTATGGGGCGAGTTCAGATTTTGCTGCCTTAATCCATGACACTGGGCATGGATCAAGTAGAGAGGTGGTAGTATTGAGGTTTGATATGGTCTCTAAAAGTTGTTTGTTTGAAATTATGTGAAATGAGCTCCATTCATTGGTGTTACCTGCTGTGGGAGATGTCAGGGTAGGACTTGAACGGGTACTCTGTTTAAGCTTGCTGGCAAAATGGTTTGCCAGGAGTTGGGGGTCTACTGGGATTTTGTGAGAAGTATATTCAGGAACTTTAGATAGGGATTTAATAATCTCGAAAAGCTCCCTTGGCCGGTTGATGGCTTTTGATAATGTTTTTGTGTGATGCAGCCTTTTGTGGTGTTTATAGCCTCCTTATAGGTTTTGAGGTTTGCAAAATATTGTACCCTGAGTTCTGGGCTTTTTGCCTTACGCCATTTAGCTTCCGATTTCCTGAGATTTTTCCTTAAAGTAGCAAGTTCTGCAGTGTACCATTTCTCAGATGGTTTTCTTTGTGGTCTTTTATTTGAGGCAACGGTTTAGCCTCTGCCCCTACAACAGAGTTCCAGATTGCTACAAGTTCATTGAGATTGCTTGAGTCATTGTCTAACTTTGTAGAAATTGATTCTAGGAAGTTTTCTCTGTTAAACTAGCGGAATCTCTGCCCTATGTGTTTGGTGTTGATATGTGCTGTGTTAGTGAGTTGGAAAGGGAGAGAGAAGTGTATCAAGAAATGATCAGACCATGGTACCTGAGTTGTGGTGGGTAGGTTAAATTGGGGTAATTGTGTGTATTGTAATGGGAGGAATACTAAATCAAGGATGTTACCTTTGCAGTGAGTAGGGTGAGTAATTATTTGTCTAAATCCCATTTCATCCATTGCTTCAAGGAAGGATAGTTCCTGGCTATTGGGTAGGGAGGCAACGTTAAAGTCTCCCAAGATAATATAAGGTTTCCTCAAAGAAGTGTTACATGCAACCTCAAGGATTATGTCTAAGCTTTGCATATCAAGTGTGGGGAATCTATATATAAGGCAAATAGCCATACTGTGATTTTCTATTCTGAGGATATCTATTCCATCGTGCTTGTCAAGTAAGGTAGGTGAAAGATTGAGGTTAGCTTTAGCTATTGCGAGTACTCCTCCACCTCTTTTTTGGTCCCTATTACAGCTGAGTATGGTATACCCATGCAATTTCAGTTGATTAAGAAGAACTGAATCAGACTCATTTAGCCAGGTTTCAGTTATACAAAGAAGATGCGGTTATGCATCCATAATGAGGTCAATTATAATTGGGATTTTATTTCTAATTGACCTGGCATTGATGAGTATGCATTTTAGTTGTGTTGTCTGGATAAAGTTTTTCTTGGGGTTATCCATTGGCATTAGGTTTAAATGGATCAGCCTTTGTACATGGGTACGCTGGTGGGTGCGTGATCTACCCATAGAAGGATGTTTGTTATCATATTTATGGATGTCATGTCTGGGCCTGTATGGGATGATGTGAATGTGGGCAGGTTTAGGAAGGTTCATAGGTGGGGTTAGAGAGTGAATGGGGGGGAGTGTGAGTAAGTAAGAACCCTAGTGCACACATCAGTATGTTTAAGGTGAGTGCTAACATTCTTCCAAGATCCATTGTTAGTTAAACAGGAGTACTTTTGGGATCAGTGAAATGCAGTGCAGTAAGTAGTATAAATATATAGATTATAGAGCACAGTGTAAACAGTGTGGTACCGCTAGCAAAGGGCTTCCTATTTGAAAATTACCATAGCTTGTTAATATCCATATGCTATAAAGTACAATATAGATTATAAAGCAATGGTAAGGGACACAGTAGGTAGAGTATACAGCACAATGTCAACAGTGTTGTACAGATAGTAAAGAGCTACCTGTTTGAGTTACCATCATCTGAATTAATTAATACTGACTTGCCATAGCCTGTTAGGAGATATAAAACATATTAACCGACCTACCAGATGAAAGATCAGCTATAACTCAGTTCCCTACCGAAGGGCCACACCAAAGGGCCCTCTGGCGAGGGCCCGCCGGAGGTGCACTGCCTTTTCAAGGCCTCCTGCACCTCCGGAGTATATCGGGGGCGGAGCTACAGCCTCGTGTTGGTAGGGGAAGCCCTGAGCAGGGAACAAAGGCAGCAAGCAATGCAGGATCTGTAGAGCAGGCAGAGGATTAACGAAGGCTCACCTCATGATCTTATGTAGCATATGCGGCCCTTGCAAGTGATGCTCCTGTCACATTGGTACCCTCAGTCGCAATCAGTGGAAGTAAGACTCATCCTCCAGGGCATGGCCAGAGCAAGTCTGGTTTGATGACATGATCTGGAATGCCTCTGTAGTACCTGAAGACTGGAGAATGGCCAATGTAATGCCAATTTTTAAAAAGGGTTCCAGAGGTGATATGGGAAAATACAGACCAGTGAGCCTGACATCTGTACCGGGAAAAATGGTAAAAGTTGATCTCCAGGAACAAGCAGGAATAAGTCCTCACATATGGGTACGTCGGTACCGACGGAGCCTGCGTGGGAATGCTCCCCAGCTTCCCAGGATGAAAGCTTTTGGGGCATCCCACAGCGCATGCGCGCTGCCTTCCCGCCTTTCCTACCAACTCTCCTCAGTTCTTCTTTTCCGCGGAGCCAGCAGGTCGTGTTCCTGTCACCGCTGAAGAAATTCTTTATTTTAATTTATTTCTTTGGTCGCGTGTCTGCCTTCCCCGACGCCGGACCGGTACCGCCGGTCTTTTCTTTTCTTTTCTTCTAAAAAAAAAAAAATAATAATAATAATAATACTTTTTTCTCACTTGGTGTATTTTTCTTCTTAGGCCTCCAGGCACACAAGAAACTTTCCCTCATGGAAAAACCAGCCTCTGGCTTCAAAAAATGCACTAAGTGTAGCGGTACAATTTCTGTTACAGACACCCATGAATGGTGTCTTAAATGTTTGGGGCCTGAACACTCCGCTCCGGATTGCCAGTCCTGTTCTCTAATGTCTAAACGAACCGAGCAGCCAAGCTCCATGTGCTGTTTCCCACGGATGCACCGGCGGTGGCATCGACATCTTCCAGGTCTTCCTCTCCTGATGGATCTCAGGTAACCAAACATTCTTTTAGCAGGTCCTCGAAGGGCAAATCTCCCTCTTAAGTATCGAGATGCCTCCGGGCTTGCTCTTGAGGATCCTGCCCCAGCCAAACAACCCCGGCGGGAAGCTCCGGCTTCCAAAGCTCCTCCTATGGGGTTACAGGTTGACATCGATGGCACGGCCTCGACCGATCACCTGTTAGACTGCTCTGGGGTACCGGCACAATCTCCCGGTACCGATATCCAGGCAGTCGTGGCGTCCATGGATCACACTGTGCAATCCATGCAGCAGGCCATACTGGCTTTCATCAAGGCTGCGACGCCGTCGGTGCCGCAACAAGCCATGTTGTCGGTACCGGCGCCGGTACCGGTACCAACTTTGATAACGGTACCGGTTGCATTGACATCGGCCAGGATGCCGATTCCGGCTCCCTGTCCTGGGCTCTTTCTCGGTACCAACCCAGTACCGGGGACACCCGATGTCGGTACCGATCGATACGCCTATCGATCTCTGGAATCGGGCAGACGATACTTCGATTCTTCTGATGATTCTGAGTCATCGGATGAGTCTCCTGAAGTATCTGTCACCCTTCCTGAGGAGCCTTCTTCTCCAAAGAGGAGAATGTCTCCTCCAGAGGATTTGTCCTTTCAAGACTTCATAATAGAAGTAGCTAAAGGACTCTCTATTTCAGTAACCTCTGAAAAAGAACCTAGAGCAAACAAATTAGATATTTTGGGATACTCTAAGGTTCCAAGAGAGGCAGTCACCTTGCCAATTCATGAAATTCTTCAAGAACATTTAATTGACTTGTGGGAGACTCCTCTCACCCTTTCTCCTCATTCTCGTAGATTGGACACTATGTACCGTGTCCCTCCTTCTCCTGGATTTCAAAAAACTCAGCTTCCTCACCACTCCATTGTGGTGCAGTCAGCTATGAAGAAGATAAAGAGTACCAAAAGACACTCTTCTACTCCTCTAGGAAGAGAATGTAGGACCTTGGATGCTTTTGGAAGGAAAATCTTCCAAGCTAGCATGCTTATTGCCAGAATCAATTCATACAGCCTTTATATGGGCATGTTTCTGAAGGAGGTTGCAGAAAAGCTGCACAACTTTCTCCCTTTTATTCCAGAGGACAAAAGGGATGAGTTCCTTCTTTGGCTTAAGCATACTCAAGACATTTCAAAGTTTTCCAACAGGGCAGCCTTTGATTCTTTTGAAGGTGCCAGCAGAGCTTCAGGCATTGCCATAGCTGCTCGTAGAATTGCTTGGCTCCAGGCTTCTGATCTAGAACCCTGGGTTCAAGATGGTTTAGGAAATCTGCCCTGTACAGGTGAAAATCTATTTGGCAAAGAGTGGCAAATCAAAGCCACTCAAATGGATGCAGAAAATGCTGCTCTGGATAGACTTTCTAAGTCTACCTCCACTCCAGCCAAGAAAAAATCTTTTAAAAAGTCTTTTTACAAGAAGGGCAGATTTTCTTCCACTTCTGGTCAACAATCTTCTACAGGTCGCTTTGCTACTAAGCGTCAGCAACCTAAACAGGCTAGGCCTAAACCTGCAGGGCCTGCTGCAACCCAGCAGCCCCAAGCCCCTCAGGGTTTTTGACTTGTCTCTAGAGAACTTAACCTTTCTGGCTCTACTACAGCCAGAACCCCTCACCATTCCAGGAAGGTTAGCTCATTTTGCTCCCAGATGGGAGCAAATCACATCAGAGCAGTGGACCCTCTCCATTATCAGAGAGGGCTACAAACTTCATTTCTCAGACCTTCCTCCCTACACCATGGTGAGACATTTCAATTCTCCCACATCTCTCCTCGACCTTCTGGATCAGGAGGTAACCTCCCTTCTGGCCCAGAGGGCCATAGAAGAAGTTCCTCTTCTTCAACAGGGGTCAGGGATTTATTCCCCCTACTTTCTCATTCCAAAGAAAACAGGGGGATACAGACCCATACTAGATCTCAGAGAATTGAACAAATTTCTATACAAGGAGAAGTTCAAGATGCTTTCTTTAGGCACTCTCCTTCCATATCTACAGAGTCAGGATTGGCTTTGTTCTCTAGATCTCAAGGATGCGTACACTCATATACTCATCCATCCATCTCACAGAAAATTCCTACGTTTTCTGTTCCAGGGAAAACATTACCAATACAGAGTCCTTCCCTTCGGTCTGGCCTCTGCTCCAAGAGTGTTCACCAAATGCATGGCAATAGTTGCTGCATTTCTGCGCAATCTGGGAATCTTTGTCTTCCCATATCTGGACGACTGGCTCATTCGAGCTCCATCTCAGTCAGAAGCCCAAATTTCCCTGGACAGCACTAGGCGCATTCTGCAGTATCTGGGACTTGTGGTAAACCTCCCAAAGTCTCAGCTCACCCCTACTTAGTCCCTGGAATTCATAGGGGCCTGGTTGGACACCACTACTGCAAGAGCCTATCTTCCCCAGGCTCGTTGCCAACATCTAGTGCAGTTAGCCTCCCAGATTCAGTCAAAGAACCACTTAACTGCCCGGGAAATGCTACAACTACTAGGCCACATGGCTTCCACAGTACATGTGGTGCCCTATGCTCGCCTACACATGAGAGCAGCTCAGTGGACTTTGTCCACCCAGTGGACTCAAGCTTCAGGAGCTCTCTCAGACCAAATAGCAAACTCCAAACGTCTCTTTTGGTCTCTCCAATGGTGGATGTCCTCTCAAAATCTGTTGCTGGGGTCCCCCTTCCAACCTTTGTTGCCCCAAGCAATCCTCACAACAGATGCCTCCCAAACAGGTTGGGGAGCTCATCTGCAGGACCTATCCACCCAAGGCACTTGGTCCCCACAGGAGACCTCCCTTCATATCAACCTCTTGGAACTTCGAGCAGTGTTCCTAGCTCTCAAGGTCTTCCATACCCTCCTCAGCTACCAGACAGTCCTCATCCAAACAGACAATCAGGTAGCCATGTTTTACATAAACAAGCAAGGAGGAACTGGCTCTCTGTCGCTTTGCAACGAAGCTCTAAGATTATGGGCCTTCACCAGAGAGCATCAAATCCATCTCCTGGCAGTATACCTCCCAGGAGTTCAAAACTCTTGGGCAGACAGACTCAGTCGAGTTCTGCTTCCACACGAATGGTCCCTGCACATGGATCAGGTACTCAGAATCTTTCAGGAATGGGGTACCCCGGACATAGACCTATTTGCAAGTCCGTGGAATGCCAAACTTCCCCGGTTCTGTTCCAGAATTCCGTGTCAGGGAGTTCAGGCCAAGGACGCCTTCCTCCTTCATTGGGGTCAGGACTTCCTGTATGCCTTTCCACCCATTCCTTTGATTCCCAAGACTCTGTTCAAACTTCAGAGGGATCAAGGATGTATGATCCTCATAGCTCCACGTTGGCCACGCCAAGTGTGGTACCCTCTACTTCTGCATCTCTCCCAAGCCCCCTCCCTGGACTTGGGAGCTGCTCCAGACCTTCTGTCTCAAGAAGAGGGGACTTTGTGGCATCCAAACCCCAAGTCCCTTCACCTCAGAGCTTGGTTACTGAAGGCCTAGACCTTCAAGACTTCAATCTTTCGCAGCAAGTGAAGGATATCCTTCATGCTTCCAGGAAACCTTCCACTAGGCATTCCTATGCTTTTAAATGGAAAAGATTTTCCATTTGGTGTGCTCAAAAGGGTCTTGACCCTCTGGCACTTCCTCTGAATTCTCTATTAGAATATCTCCTGCATCTCTCCAATGCAGGCCTGAAGACGAATTCAGTAAGGGTCCATTTAAGTGCTATTGCAGCATCCCTTAAGCCTATCAATGGACAACCTGTTTCCTCTCATCCTCTTATTGCAAGATTCATGAGAGGCCTAACTTTAACTAAACCTCCCATTCGACCTCCTCCGGTGGCATGGGATTTAAATTTGGTTCTTGGTCAGCTTATGAAGCCACCTTTTGAACCCTTAGCCACTACCTCCTTGAAATTTCTTTCCTGGAAGGTTATTTTCCTTATTGCAATCACTTCTGCTCGCCGCATCAGTGAACTGCAGGCCTTAGTGGCTAATCCACCTTATACAAGGTTCCATCATGATAAGGTAGTCCTTAGGACAAATCCTCACTTTATGCCTAAAGTGGTCTCACCTTTTCATCTTAATCAAGAGGTATACTTACCTGTCTTTTTTCCAGCTCCTCATGCATCCACTGCAGAG
Source organism: Ichthyophis bannanicus (assembly GCA_033557465.1). Classification (NCBI taxonomy): domain Eukaryota; kingdom Metazoa; phylum Chordata; class Amphibia; order Gymnophiona; family Ichthyophiidae; genus Ichthyophis; species Ichthyophis bannanicus. Next base: position 19,126,001 of record CM066038.1, on the reverse strand, counting down.
AGGAACCTTCATAATCTAGATTGTAAAAGAGCTCTTGCTTTTTACTTACATAGGACACAGCAACATAGAAAGTCTTCCCAGCTTTTTGTTGCTTTTGATCCTTCTCATCTAGGACTTCCAGTCTCTAAGAGAACACTGTCCAATTGGATTGCTCAGTGTATTTCTTTTGCTTACCAGAGTAAGAACCTTTCTCTGGAAGGCCATGTCACAGCTCACAATGTGAGGGCCATGGCCACCTCTATGGCTCATCTTCATTCTGTGTCCATCGATCAGATCTGTCGAGCAGCCACCTGGGCCTCGGTTCATACCTTCACAGCCCATTACTGTTTGGACAAGGACTCCCGCCGGGATGCCTTGTTTGGTCAGGCTGTCCTCAGACACCTGTTCCATTCTTGAACAACTCCTACCCTCCTTCCCTGAATGGATGCCTGAGATCCATAGGAAGGCGAGAAACCCTTCAGGGTCTCATACCCTTGGGGATCTCCCAGGCATCTTAGCTAGGGAGTCCCCATATGTGAGGACTTATTCCTGCTTGTTCCTGGAGATAGCACAGTTACTTACCTGTAACAGGTGATCTCTGGGAACAGCAGGAATTAGTCCTCACAACCCACCCACCTCCTCTAGGAGTTGTATCTCTCTTTTTGTCTTTCCTTTACTCTCTCTCTCTATTCTCTCAGCTTTAAACTAGAACTGAGGAGAGTTGGTAGGAAAGGCGGGAAGGCAGCGCGCATGCGCTGTGGGATGCCCCAAAAGCTTTCATCCTGGGAAGCTGGGGAGCATTCCCGCGCAGGCTCCGTCGGTACCGACGTACCCATATGTGAGGACTAATTCCTGCTGTTCCCAGAGATCACCTGTTACAGGTAAGTAACTGTGCTTTATAAAGAATAAACTTATTGAACATAGGCCATATAGTCTTTTTCTACTGTCTTATTTCTATCTAGTCTGCACTGTTCCCTCTAAGCTGTGCGCGTTTGCGCGCGCGCACACACCTCGCCGAGCGAGCGCACATACTTTACAACAGAGCGCACAAAAATTACAGCTCTGATTCTGATAGAAAACACAGACGTCTTAAAATTTAAACGTTATGATTGTAATTACTAGAAATTTCCTGCTTCATTTAGTAATCATCTATTTTCATTTAATTTGATTAAAATCAATGTGGTGTACATACTGTATTCTGACTTGTAGTCAAATTTTAAAGTATATAACTCCGAGTGTCGTTATGTGGCGCACAAAAATTTAACCTTCCTTCAAAAGCTGTACACAGCTGATATTTTATGCGCACACAGCCTACAGAAAATTAGAGGGAACATTGCTAGTCTGCCCTTCCATATCACCCACTACAAGAGTCCCCTTTTTTCCTTTAGAGAGCCTTTGTGTTTATCTCATGCTTTTTTGAATTTAGATACTGATCTCATCTCTACCACCTCAACTGTGAGACTATTCCACGCATCTACCACTCTTACCATAAAAAAATATTTCTGCGTATTACTTCTGAGTTTATTCCCTTTTCACCCTTATCCTATGTCCCTCATAGCAGAGCTTGCTTTCAATCGAAAGAGGCTCTCTTCCTGTGCATTTATGCCACAGAGGTATTTAAATATCTCAATCATATCACCTCTGTCCTGCCTTTCCTCTAAAGTATACATATTAAGGTCCCTAAGCCTGGCCTTATATGCTTTATAGCGAAGACCATTAACCATTTTAGTAGTCACCCTCTGCACAGACTCCAACCTGTTTATATCCTTTTGAAGGTGCGGTCTCCAGAATTGCACACAATACTCCAAATGAGGTCTCACCAACGACTTAAACAGAGCCACCTATCACCTCCTTTCTTCTGCTGGCAATTCCTCTTTCTAGGCACCCAAACATCCTTCTAGCTTTCACCATCGCTTTTTCTACCTGTTTAGCTACTTTGAGATCGTCAGAACAATCACACCTAAGTGCCGTTCATCTTTCTTGGACAGAAATATGTCACCCCCTTTACTGTACCGCTCCCTTGAATTGTTGCAGTCCAAATGTATGACCCTATATTTTTCAGCATTAAATCTCAGTTGCCAAATTTAGACAATTCTTCAAGTGTTTAGCTAGATCCCTCCTCATGTTATCTATACCTTCCTGGGTGTCTACTCTGTTGCAGATTTTGGTATCATCTGCAAAGAGGCAAACCTTACCTGATAGCTCTTCATCAATATATCTAACAAAGATCTTAAAAAGAATCAGACCAAGGACAGATCCCTGCAGCACTCCATTGGTAACCTCTTTCTCCTCAGAGTGAGCTCCATTTATCTGTACCCTTTGTCGCCTCCCATTCAACCAATTTCTAACCCAATCAGTAACTTTAGAGTCCATCCCAGGGTGCATAGTTTGTTTATAAGCCACCTGTGTGGGACGGTGTAAAAGACTTTAATGAAATCTAAATACACTACATCTAGGGCTCTCCCTCGGTCCAACTCCCTGGTCACCCAGTCAAACAAAATAATCAGATTTGTCTGAGAAGACCTGCCCCTGCTGAATCCATGCTGCCTCAGATCCTGCAATCTGTTGGACTCCAGAAACCTCACTATTTTATCTTTCAGCAACATTTCCAATAATTTACTCACCACCGAGGTTAAACTAATCGGCCTATAGTTTTCAACCACATCCTTACTTCCTCTTTTGTGTAAAGGGACCACATGTGCTTCTCTCCAGTCCCCTGACTCCAAAGAGGCATTGAAAAGGTCAATCAGTGGAGCTGCTAGAATGTCCCCAAATTCCTTCAATATTCTCGGATGTATCCCATCTGGTCCCATCGCTTTGTCCACTTTTAGTTTAGCTAGTTCCTCCCGAGCACAGTCCTCTAAAATTTGTTTGAGATGTCCCTCACTTTTGTTCCTGTTTGTGGGTGTTGTCTGAGGTCCTGCTCCTGACCCTTCATCCGTGAACACAGAACAGAAATATTTGTTAAGCAATTCTGCTTTATCCTCATCAGTTTCTGCATATTCCTCCCCTGCACCCTTGAGTCTCAGAATAACATTTTTGCCCTTCCTCCTCTCACTAACTTATCTGAAAAATGTCTTATCCCCCATTTTATTGCATTGGTTATTTCTTTTACTTTTTGTACCTTTTCCTTCCTGACTACTATGCCAGGCTCTCTAAGGTTTTTCAAATGTAAATGCCTGTCTTCCTCTCTCTGTGATCTCTTGTATTTCATGAAGGCATTCCTCTTATTCTTCACTTTTCAGCTACCTCTTGAGAACCATAGTGGCCTCCTTTTCCTTTTTATTTACATTCTAACAAAAAGGTTGTTGCCCTTAAAATATCCCCTTTCAGTTTTGCCCGCTGTTTTTCTACATTCCCCAGTTCCCATCCTGCTAACAACTCCTTGAGGTATTGACCCATCTTGGCAAAGTTGGTTTTCCTAAAGTCTAAGACCCTTGCTTTTGAATGGATTATCTCCAGGAACAAGCAAGAATGTAGTCTTCACATACGGGTATCGTTGGTACTGACGGAGCCCGCGCGGGAACGCTCCCCAGCGTCTAATAGGAAAGCTTTTGGGAGCATCACACAGCACATGCATTTTGCCTTCCCGCCTCTGTACCTCTCTCACTTCAGTTCTTCATTTTCTGCGGAGCCGACAAGACGTGGTACCCTGTCACCGTGGAAATTTTACCTTTATTTCTTGTTTTTTGTGGTCGCGTCTGCCTTCATTCGACGCCTACCGGTACCACCGGTTCTCTTCTTTCCTAAAAAAACCCCCCATAAACAACTTGTATTTCTTCAGGGATCTTTCCCTGCTTCTGGTGCTAGGCGCCATTTTGGGCACTAGGCCCATTTTTCTTCAAGCATGGAGAAACCAGCTAGTGGTTTCAAAAAAATGCTCAAAATGTAGCGGTACCATTTTCCGTCACCGACACCCATGATTGATGTCTAAAATGTTTGGGTCCTGAACATTGTCCAACGGAGTGTCTCTCCTGCACGAGGATGACCAAAAGGGGCCTGCAGAATAGAGCTGCAAAACTTGGTACCCTTTTTGCCGCCGACACAATGTCAGTTGCATCGATGTCTTCCAGGGCTTCATCTTCCTCCCATGGATCTCAGCTAACCAAATTGAAGTCTTCTAAGACTAGCCGGTCCTCGAAGGGTAAATCTCCTTCAAAGTATCAAGATGCCACTGGCGTTTCCCTCGAGGATACCTCACCGGCAAAACAGCCTCGGCGGGAGTCTTCGGGCTCCAAAGCACTGATGGGGCTCCAGGATTTTCCAGAGGCCTCCACCTCTGCGGAACTACTGATGCCATGTTCTGAGGTCGTAGCCACTTCCACCGGTACCAGCATCCAGGCATCAGCAGGAGCGATGGATCACAGAATCTTCGCTATTGAACGCAGTCTAGCGGCTCTCTTAGCAGCTTCGGTACTGCTAAGACTGCAACAGATGGTTCAACATGTATTGGTACCGACAGTACCTGCTTTGACAGGACTACTTTCCCCCATGCCAATCTCTGGTATCGGGGATCAGGAACAGAGACATTTCGGTACCGACTTCGAGTGGTACCGATACCATGCGTTACAGGAGCACCCGGTGCTTGAGTCTTCCAATTCCGATGACTCTGACGATTCTGCTGGTACCAGAGTGAATTTATTAGAAGATTTGGTTCCTTCTCCTGAACGCAGAATGTCTCCTCCAGAGGATATGTCTTTCCAGGATTTCATACGTGATTTAGCAAAGGGTCTTGCAATCACTGTGATTCCAGAAAAGGAACCTAGGGCAGAAGAATTAAGAATTCTACAATACCCTATGGCTCCCGAGGAAGCAGCTATGCTTCCCATTCACAAGATCTTACATGATCTAATGTTGAGAATGTGGGAAACTCCTTTAACAATATCTTCACATTCCCAATGCCTTGACACTATGTACCGAGTGCCAAGTTGTCCCGGTTTTCAAAAAACTAAGTTACCACACCATTCCATGGTAGTGGAATCGGCCATGCGAAGGATCAAGAGTGTTAAAACACATTCTTCTAATCCTCCAGGCCGTGAATCCAGAACTCTCGATGCCTTTGGCTGTCGATGCTTTCAATCCTCCATGCTGGGAGCCAGGATCAGTTCCTACATTCTTTATATGGGAATGTTCCTGGAAGAAGTCACAAAAGACTTAGAGCTCCTTAGTCCTTGTGTTTCGGAGGAAAAAAGAGCAGACTACCTTATTCTGGTCAAGCATGCCCAGAATGTCTCAAAATTCATGAACCGTGCTACCTTTGATTGCTTTGAATGTATTAGCAGAACCTCTGCTATATCCATAGGAGCACGTCATATTGCTTGGCTTCAAGCATCAGACTTAGAACAGTGGGTGCAAGAAAAGCTGGGGAACATTCCTTGCACAGGAGAAAATCTTTGGCAAGGGCTGGCAGGACAAGGCTAATCAGCTTGAATCTGACAATACTACTTTAAACAGATTGTCAAAGTCTACAGCCAACCCAGCAAAGAAGAAAATATTCAAAAAACCCTTTTTCAGTAAGAAAAAGAAGCCTTACCAATCTTACACCCATCAAACTCACTGTCCGCTCCATGTTCCCCAGAAGGGGCAACAGCAGAACAGACAGCAAAGAAAGCCACAAGCTCAGAAAGCTCAACTGGCTCAACAGACCCAGCCCCCTCAGGGTCCTTGACTTCTATCTAGAAAACTTAAATCATTCTGCCCCTAAAAGGTCCAGAACCCTTGACCATTCCAGGAAAACTATGCTTTTTTGCCAAAAGATGGCAACAAATAACATCAGAAAATTGGACTCTGTTCATTGTACAACTGGGGTACAAGCTTCATTTTCTCAACTTGCCCCCCACCTACAATAATAAAACAGTTCAATTTTCAGGGCCCTGCCACAGACCTCTTGTGGCTGGAGGTCACATCACTTCTAGCTCAAGGAGCAATCGAAGAAGTACCCATTCCCCAACAGGGGACAGGCTTTTTCTCCAGGACCAAACAGGAAGTCAGTCCTCACATATGGGTGACATTGATGTCAATGGAGCCCTTGCGGAGCATTTCCCAAGCTTTCCAAGAAAGCCTTTGGGAATGCAGGCACGCATGGACGGTTCCCTTCCCGCCTAAAGGTGCCATCTTGCTCAGTCTCTCTTTTTCCGTGAAGCCCATCGGACGTGTGTCCTAGTCCTCCCGGAAAATAGTTAGATTTTTTTTTGCGATTCCTTCGCTATTTTTTCTTCGGTTCGACGCCGGTTCCCCTCCCGCTGGGTTCGGTACACCAGTATCGAGCCCGATCTTATTTTTTCGGTTTTTGCCCTTCATGGCTGGCGTTCGCGCCCTTTTTTTCTTTTTCCCTGGAAGGCTGGTCTTTTGACCTCGCGGGGACTCTTTTTTTTTTCCCTGATGGCTTCCAGTGGTTTCAAAAAATGTGATTGGTGCAAGAAGCTAATGTCTCTCACCGACACACACGACTGCTGCCTTCGGTGCCTCGGTCCTGACCACGATCCTAAGACCTGTGGACCATGTGGAAAAATGTCTTCCAAGGCGCTTCGAAGTCGTCAGCACCAAAAGGAAAGGCTTTTCTCCGACTCGGCCTCCGGCCGGGCCCAGACCTCGTCATCTCGGGAATCGGATCCCGAGCACCGTTGGGGCTCCTCGGACAGGGGGTCCCCCGACCGGGAACGAAAGAGGAAGAAGCGGCTCGCGAGGGCGTCGTCGGAGGAAGTCCCTGGCTCCTCGCGAGCTAGGTCTCAGACCCCCGACCGTCGCCCCGGTCCCGTGGAACAGGAGAAGCCTCCAAAAGTACCTGAAGTGGAGCCGGAGTCTGCTGGACACGTAAGTCCTGTAGTCCTCGTGGACTCTCCTTCCAGAGAGCCAACATTGGGCCCGGCGCCGCCGGGGCCTGAGTCGGTGGCTGCTGAGTCTCCTGAGCTGGGTCTCAGGCTGACAGCCTTGGAGAGCAGACTGCCTTCATGGAATAGCTACGGGCACTGATGGCCAGCCTGTCTGGCGCATCTGCCCCGACCACCGGGACGTCGAAGTCGACCCCGGAGACCGAGCTGATACTCGAGACCATGAAGGCTTGAGGTTGTCCTCGGTCGCAGTCTCCCTCGACCTTCCGTTCGGGACCGAGGGCGTCGACGCCGGTGCCTTTGGCGTCGGGGCGGGTGCTCACAGGCCCCGTGCGGTCGGACCCCGATTCCTCATCGGACGAGTCCGCCTGGGAGATGGAGGACGAGGAGTCCCCCGACACCTTCAGGACTCGGTGCGTCCCGTCGGACTCACCGCAGTCTGAGCCCCGGAGTAGATTCCCCCCCCCCCCCCCCGGAGGATACCCAGTTCTCGGAGTTCGTCCGGGATATGGCCACTGCATTGGCTATCCCTGCGGACCCCGAGGAGGAGCTCGAGGCCCTAAAGTATGACTCTCCTTCTAAGGAGGCCTTTACTGTTCCGGTTCCTCCGATGCTGGAATGGCTCCTCTTCTGGATGTGGGAGGCACCGGCACTGGCCTCGGCGCCGGTTCTAAGCAAGCGGGTCGACTCTATCGACTCCGGAAGAGCCCTGGCTTTCAGAAGGCGCAGCTACCACACCATTCCATGGTGGTGGAATCGACCATGCATCGCTTGAAAAGTCAGAAGATGCACTCTGCAGTGCCCCCCGGCAGGGAGGCCCAGAACTTCGATGGTTTTGGTAGAAAGTGCTTCCAGGGCTCAATGCTTGCTTGCCGTGTCCAGTCTTACCAGCTGTACATGGGCATGTACTTGCGGGACCTGGCCAAGGAGCTGGCCGGGTTCTCTGCTGGTCTCTCCGGGGAACCCTTGCAGAGGTTCAAGTCCTTGTCCTCGGGGATCCGGAAATGCTCCAAGTTTGTCCCGCGCTGCCTACGATGGCTTTGAGGCTTCGGCCCGTGTTGCGGCAGCCGGCATCGTGGCTCGACGCCAGGCATGGCTGCAGTCATCGGACCTCGAGCCATGGGTTCAGGACAAGTTGGTCGATATCTCTTGCCGAGGTGAGAACCTTTTTGGCAAGCCCATGACCGAGAAGGCCGCACAGCTCGAAACCGAGCACCTCACGAGGACAAGGCTGTCTAGGAAGACTTCTGCCCCTTCTCACAAAAAGAAAGGCTCAGGTAAAAAGTCCTTTTACCCGAGGACGGGCACTGCCTACAAACAGTACCCACAGTACCAGGCCGCCCAAGCTGCCCCTCAGGGTCAGCAGGCCAAGGGGCAGGGTAATGGGCCACATAGGCAGAGGACTCCCAAGCCTCCGGCCCCTGCTCCCACTCAGGGTGGGGGTTTTTGATTCCTTAGGCATAGCCTCTCCATCCCTGCTCTCCCAACCCTGCACAGAAGGTCGCCTTGCCCTCTTTGCCCACAAGTGGCCACTCATCACTGGAGACAGTTGGGTGTTAAGCATAGTCCACAAGGGCTATCTGCTACACTTCCAACAGCTGCCTCCTACATACTTTCCAGGGGAACCTCCAAGGCCTCCCCTGCACACAGATCTTCTCCTTCAGGAGCTCCAAGGTCTGTTAGTGGACAGGACAGTGGAGCCTGTGCCTCCCCACTTACAGGGTCAAGGGTTCTACTCCAGGTATTTCCTGGTACCCAAAAGAACCGGTGGCTTTCGGCCTATTCTAGACCTCAGAAATCTCAACAAATTCCTAGAGAAGGAAAAGTTCAAGATGCTTACGCTTGGAACACTTCTGTCCTACCTCCAGCAGGGATATTGGCTATGCTTAGATCTAAAGGATGTGTACACTCACATCCTCATTCATCCAGACCATAGAAAGTACCTCAGGTTCATTGTGAGAGGAAACCATTATCAGTACAGAGTACTACTTTTTGGCCTCGCCTCTGCTCCCAGGGTCTTTACCAAATGCCTGGCAGTGGTGGTGGCCTACCTGAGAACTCAGGGAATCTGTCTTCCCCTATCTGGACGACTGGCTCATCAGGGGTCAGACGCGCCAGGAGTCCCGTCAAGCCACCCTCAGAACTATTGCTCTTCTTCAAAGCCTGGGGTTTGTAATAAACTTCGCAAAGTCCACTTTGCTCCCCTCCCAGAACTTGGTGTTCATAGGGGCAAGGCTTGGCTCGCTGCTGGCAAAGGCGTTCTCCAGGACCAAGCAGGAAGTCAGTCCTCACATATGAGTGACATCGGCGCCGACGGAGCCCCCGTGCAGAGCATTTCCCCAGCTTTCAAAGAAAGCCTTTGGGAATTGCAACGCACATGCGCGGTCCCCTTCCCGCCCAAAGGTGCCATCTTGCTCAGTCTTCTTTTTTTCCGCGGAGCCCGACGGACGTAGTTCGTTTTTCGCCAAGGAAAAAGTTGATTTCCCTGTTTTTTGTTCTTATTCTTCGGTTCAACACTGGATCCTTTTCTCGCCTGGGCCCGATATGCCGGTATCGAGCCCACTCTTTATTTTTCGGTTTTTGTCCTTCGAGACTAGCGTTCGCGCCATTTTTCTCTTTTCACTGGCAGCCCTGTCTTTTGACCTCGCAGGGGCCCTTTTTCCCCCAATGGCTGCCAGCGGGTTTAAAAAGTGTGATCGCTGTAAGAAACTTATGTCTCTTACCGACACACATGACTGCTGCCTCCGCTGCCTCGGACCCGATCATGACCAGATGATCTGTGGTCCGTGTGGCAAAATGTCCTCAAAAGCTTTGAGGAGTCGGCAGTACCAAAAGGATAGAATCTTCTCTGACTCTGCGTCCGGACGGGCTCGGACCTCGTCAGAGGCCTCGACGTCTCGGGACTCCGGCCCCGAGCAGCGTCGAGGTTCCTCTGAGCGGGGGTCTCCTTCGCGGGAGCAGCGCAGGAAGAAAAAACCCGCGAGGGCGGCGTCGGTGGATGCTCCTGGTTCCTCGAGGGCCAGGTCGCATAGCCCCGATAGCCATCCCGGGTGTTCGGAGTCGGAGAGGCCTGCCAAGCAACCTCGTCTCGAGATGGAGTCTCCTGGGCACGTGAGTACTGTAGTGCTTGTGGACTCTCCTCCAGGGGAGCCGACGTCGGGCCCGACGCCGTCGGGGCCCGGGTCGGGGGCTGCTGTGTCTCCTGAGCTCGGACTCAGGTTGACGGCCTTGGAGAGCAGCGTCGCTGCCTTCATGGAACAGCAGCGGGCATTTATCACCGGTCTCACTGGAGCATCTGCCCCGACCACCGGGACATCGACGTCCAAGTCGACCCCGGAGGCCGAGTCTATCCTTGGCCGCGGTCTCCCTCGGCCTCCCGTTCGGGACCGACGTCGTCGACGCCGGTACTCTCGGCATCGGGGCGGAGGGCATCGGTGCTCGCCCGACCGGAGCCGCTCGATTCCTCCTCCGAGGAGTCGAGCTGGGAGACGGAGGACGAAGAGTCACCCGACACCTATCGGACTCGGTGTGTCCCATCGGACTCACCGGAGTCCGAACCTCTGAGACGGTCCCCACCGGAGGATACCCGGTTCTCGGACTTCGTGCGGAATATGGCCAAGGCCTTGGCATTCCCCGCGGATCCCGAGGAGGAGCCTCGAGCCGAGGAGCTCGAGGCCCTCCAGTATGTCTCTCCCCCGAAGGAGGCCTTTACTGTTCCGGTTCCTCCGATGCTGGAGCGGCTGCTCTTCCGCATGTGGGAGACCCCGGCCTCGATGCCGATGTTAAGCAAGCGGGTCGATTCCATCTATCGAGTCCGCAAGAGCCCCGGGTTCCAGAAGGCACAATTACCGCACCACTCCATGGTTGTGGAATCGGCCATGCATCGACTGAAAAGTCAGAAGATGCACTCCTTGGTGCCTCCCGGCCGGGAGGCCCAGAACCTGGATGCCCTCGGTAAGAAGTGCTTCCAGGGCTCTATGCTTGCTTGCCGTGTCCAGACATACCAGCTCTACATGGGCATGTACCTCCGAGACCTGGCAAAGGAGATTGCTGGGTTCTCTGCTGGTCTCTCCGAGGAACCTTTGCAGAGGTTCCAGGCCTTGTCCACTGGTATTCGAGAGTGCACGAAGTTTATTTCTCGGGCAGCCTACGATGACTTCGAGGCTTCGACCCGAGTAGCCGGGGCCGGCATCAGTGCCCGCCGACAGGCTTGGCTACAGTCATCCGACCTCGAGCCATGGGTACAGGACAAGTCGGTCGATATCACCTGCCGAGGTGAAAACCTTTTTGGCAAACCCATGGCTGAAAAGGCTGCTGAACTCAAGACAGAGACTCTCACCAGGACTAGGCTGTCCAGGAAAACCTCTGCCCCTTCTCAGAAGAAGAAGGGCTCGGGGAAAAAAGACCTTTTACCCGAGGAAGTATCTGCCTATAAACAATACCCTCATTATCAGGCCTCTGCAGCTCCCCAACAGGGTCAGCAAGCCAAGGGGCAGGGTCATGGGCCCCATAGGTAGAAGGCCCCCAAGCCACCAACAGCGGCCCCTGCTCAGCAGGGTGGGGCTTTTGACTCAGAAAACATAGCCTCCTCTCCTCAGCTGGCTCATATCAGCACAGGAGGCCGGCTGGCCCTTTTTGCCCACAGGTGCTCAGCTGTCACATCAGATACCTGGGTGCTCCATATAGTTCAAAAGGGCTATCTTCTCCATTTTCACCAGGTACCTCCCTCCTATTTTCCAGGGGAGCCTCCACGACTCCCTCTGCACAGGGACCTACTCCTTCAGGAGTTAGCAAGTCTGCTAAAGGACCAGGCTGTGGAACCGGTGCCCCACCACCTGAGAGGTCACGGCTTTTATTCCAGGTACTTACTGGTACCAAAAAGAACAGGAGGCCTCAGACCCATCCTAGACTTGCGCAACCTCAACAAGTTCCTGGAGAGGGAAAAGTTCAAGATGCTTACCCTTGGAATCCTGCTGCCCTACCTCCAGCAGGGAGATTGGCTATGCTCCTTGGATCTAAAGGATGCTTATACTCACATCCTTATTCATCCAGACCACAGACAATATCTCAGATTTGTTGTGGGAGGAAACCACTACCAGTACAGAGTACTACCCTTTGGCCTAACCTCCGCCCCCAGGGTATTCACCAAGTGCCTGGCGGTGGTGGCGGCCTACCTGAGGCTTCAAGGTCTTTTTGTGTTCCCATACCTGGACAACTGGCTCATAAGGGGCCAGTCTTCCCAGGAAGCCAGTCAAGCCACCCTTCGCACTGTGTCTCTGCTTCAGCACTTGGGGTTTGTCATAAACTTCGCAAAGTCCACTTTGCTCCCGTCCCAGAACTTGGAATTTATAGGAGCAAGACTGGACACTCTTCAGGCGAGAGCTTTTCTGCCCGTGGACAGAGCCCACAGATTGATGGATCTAGCCAGGCAGTTTCACAGCAATTCTCTGGTCTCCGCCAGGCAATTCCTGAGGCTTCTCGGCCATATGGCTTCCACGGTTCATGTCACCCCCAATGCCCGCCTGCATATGCGGCCTGCTCAGTGGAGCCTTCGGACTCAGTGGCATCAGGCCACGGGGAGCCTTGCAGACTCAGTAAGAATATCCGTCCTGCTTATCTCCTCTCTGCAATGGTGGCTTCATCTTCCGAATCTGGTGCTCAGAATGGTCTTTCAGTCCCCTCTGCATTCTCAGGTGCTGACGACAGATGCTTCTCTTCAAGGTTGGGGAGCGCATTGCCAAGGGGCATGTACTCAGGGTCTCTGGACCCCTTGGGAGGCTGCTCAGCAGATAAACTTCCTGGAGCTACGGGCGATACGCCTAGCTCTGAGGACCTTCTCCCATCTCACGTCTCACCAGTCTGTACTGGTCCAGACGGACAGTCAAGTTGCCATGTTTTACGTGAACAAGCAAGGAGGCACAGGCTCCTTCCTTCTCTGTCAGGAAGCACAACGGCTGTGCTCCTGGGCCGTCAATCACGGAATCCTTCTCAAAGCCGTCTACCTCTCAGGTCAAGAGAATTACCTGGCGGACAGACTGAGCAGAATCCTGCAACCACACGAATGGAGGTTGAATCCATTGGTGGTTCAGCAGATCTTTCTCAGGTGGGGCCTCCCCACCATGGATCTTTTCGCCAGTCCTCTGAACCGTCAACTCCCGAGATTCTGTTCGACAACCGCATCCTCTCAGAGTAGCAGCGGATGCGTTTCTGATCTCGTGGTCCAATGGCCTACTGTATGCGTTTCCTCCCACGCCACTAGTGTCCAGAACACTCTTCAAAGTCCTCAAAGACGGGGCCTCAATGATTCTGATAGCCCCCAGGTGGCCGAGGCAACCGTGGTTCCCGCTTCTGCTGCAGCTGGCGGTGGACACTCCTATTCCTCTGGGGAGTCAACACGATCTCCTGTCTCAAGAACAGGGATCTCTCTTACACCCCAGCTTCCAGTCCCTTCATCTGATGGCCTGGCTGCTGAAAGGGTAGTTCTGGCTCCCCTACTACTGCCTAGAGAGGTGGAGGGACGTAGTCTTAGCCTCTCGAAGTCAATCCACCCGGAAATACTACGCTCTTAAGTGGCGTAGATTCTCCACATGGTGTGCTCAGCACAGCGAGAATCTATTCTCGTGCTTGGTAGCGGTAGTATTGCAATATTTGCTTCACCTCTCCAATCTGGGCCTTAAGTCCAATTTTATTATTTATTTATTTATTATTTATTACAAGTTCTTATATACCGCACTATTCGGCATCAGCGCGGTTTACATTATAACATAAAGACCATAACAACAAGCTGTTTGGTTTACATCGAACAGGAGTACAAACTTGGAGAACCGGGGTAAACTATATACAAGAGATAATTACATAGAACAGAATAGAGTCTTAATAATATCAAGAACGGCATGGTGTGTTCATGAGTGGGTCACTTCCTCTGGTTCAATTGCTGGTAGGGTAGTATTGAAGGAAGAGGTGGTATTTGAGTGCCTTCCTGAACTGGAGTAGGTCAGTAATGGCCCTTATGTCGGAGGGTAGAGCGTTCCAGCATTTGGGTACATAGAAACTGAAGGCTCTGTTTGAGGTTGTCATGTTGCACTTTGTCAACGCCTTCGAGGTTGTCAGTAGGTTTACGGCTGATGTTCTTCTGGATCTGTTGGGGGGTACTGTGGAATCAGATCTGTGAGTGAGGAGGATGAGATACCCTTGATTGCCTTGAATGATAGGACTAGAGTTTTAAAGATGATCCTCCCATGGATGGGGAGCCAGTGAAGCTGTTTAAGAATGGGAGTTACGTGGTCGCTTCTGGAGGCTCCGTAGAGGACTCTTGCTGCGGCATTCATGGCCATCTGTAATGGGCTAAGAGTGGATTGAGGGAGACCTTGTAATATGGCATTTGCAAAGTCGAAGTGTGGCAGGATTAGTGCTTGGTATATGGTTCGGAAGTCATCAGGGTCCAACATGGAGCGCATATGCCTAAGCGAGCGTATTTTGAAGTATACAGCTTTGACTATGTTATTTATGTGATGTTTCATATCCAGACGTTGGTCCAATGTAACTCCAAGGTATCTTATTGTTTCTTTAGCTTGTAGGTCAGCTTCCTTGACACTGACGTGGGCTGGAGGGTGAAGTTGGGGTCTTTGGAGATGAAGAGCACCTCTGTTTTTTTATGTTGAATGCGAAGGTTTTGTGATTGGAGCCACTCTGAGACCGAATTGAGGCAGTCTACCAACGGTGCCAGGTCTAATTGAGTTGTGGAGAAAGGCATATATAAGAGAATGTCATCTGCGTATATCAAGCAGTTGACTTTTAAAGATCTTATGATGTAGCAGATGGGCTGCATGTTTATTTTAAATAGTAGGGAAGAAAATGAGGAACCTTGAGGCACACCTTGCTTTTGATGGAAGCGTTTTGACTCTTCTGTACCGGACTTCACATATTGCCATCTACCATCCAGGTAAGAGTTGCACCATTCTAATGCACTGTTGCAGATACCTTTCTCTTTCAGTCGTCCGAGGAGAATTTCGTGGCTTACTGAGTCGAACGCCGCAGCGATGTCTGACGAGTACAAATCCTTGTCGGATGTTGTTAATGCCTGTGATAATGTCGTTGAATAGGTTCGTGAGAAGGGTCTCTACCCACTGATATTCTCTGAACCCATGTTGGCAGTGATCTAGGGGCGCTGTGGTGTCTATATGATCTTGGATTTGCCGTTGTGCCTCCTTCTCAATTATGTTGGCTAAGAGGGGAATGCTAGCTATAGGCCTATATGATTCGACCTTTTGCGGGTCTAGCTTGGGTTTTTCAAAAGTGGCCTGATGGAAGTCTGCTTGAGTGCTGCAGGGAAGTACCCTGTTGTGAATGAGAGGTTCATTAGATTTGCAATGAAGGGGCTGAACGCACAACGTAGCTCCTTAATCCAAAAAGCTGGGCATGGGTCCGTTTGTGCAGTGGAGGTATTGAGAGATGCTATGGTGTTCTCGATGCATTTAGTGGATGGTGTAGAGAAGTTATTTAGTGGGGTTGCATTCGTTGGTTCTTGGAACGGGACTGTTGACACCTTGTTAGTTTGCACTATCTTGGATTGCATGTAGTCAGCGAATTTCTGTGGATGAATCTCACTGTGTTGTTCGGGTGTTGGTTCCTTTGAGTGGGTTTTGACCTGGTTGTTGAGGTCACGTGGTTTATTCAGTGATCTCTTTAGGGTGTCTGTGTGATATTGTTTCATTGTGGTTGTGATTGCTTCACGGTGTGTGGAGAGGTGAGTACGGTAGGCGGTCTGATCTTCAGTGGAAAGTGATCTGCGCCAGCGGCGTTCCAGTCTGCGGAGTAGAGTCAGAGAGGCTCGCAATTCAGGAGAGAACCATGGGGCGGTGCTTCTTTTTCTCCTCTTTGTGTTATTGGAAATTGGAGGTTGTGATATGGCATGCAGATTGGAGTTCCAGGAGGTGATTAGTTCGTCGAGGTCTGGTGTGGTTTTGTTGAGGAGTGATTGGGTCTCAGCCAAGATGTGTTCTCTGTTAAATGGTCTAAATCTTCTTGTGGGCGTCCGTGTTTTGTGCAGCTTCTCATTGATGATGGGGATCTGGAAAATGATCAGTTTGTGGTCTGACCAGGGTACATCAACGATTGATATTGGTAGGTTGTGGTTTTGTTGAATGACTGTTGAGGAGCAAATACCAAATCCAGAATGTTTCCCTTTATATGAGTGGGTTTATTGATAATTTGCTTGAGTCCCAGGTCTTCCATAGCACCAAGGAAGGCAATTGCGTGGTTTTGGGATAACGATGGGAGATTGAAGTCACCCATTATCCAATTTGGTTTATTGGGATTGAGGGTGCTGGCAGTAAGGTCAATAATGGTCCGAGTTCACCTCAGTGCTCTCTCAGCGCACCACTCGCCGGTGGACGGGTGGCCTCTTTCCAACCACCCTTTAGTGGCTCGTTTCCTCAGAGGCCTCCTCCTGCTTAAGCCTCCTTTACATCCACCGGCCCCTGAGTGGGATTTAAATGTGGTCTTACAGCGGATTACTTGTCCGCCATTTGAACCTATGGCTACCTGTCCTCTTCGTTTTCTGTCCTGGAAAACTTTGTTTCTGGTAGCTCTTACCTCTGCTAGGCGAGTAAGTGAGCTTCAGGTGCTGGTGTCTCATCCCCCTTACACTAGGTTCTACCGGAATAGGGTAGTCTTACGGATTCACCCCAAGTTTATCTCTAAGGTTGTCTCCTCTTTCCACCTCAATCAGGAGGTGGTTCTTCCGACCTTCTTTCCCAGGCTGCATGCCAACCGGGCTGAGATGGTTCTGCATACCCTGGACTGTAGGAGGGCGTTATCCTTCTACCTTGACCGTACGCGGGAGCATCAGAGGGCTGTTCAGCTCTTCGTTTCTTTTGACCCCAATAAATTGGGGTTACCTGTCTCCAAGCGTACTTTGTCCATATGGGTCGCTGACTGTATCGCCTGGGCTTATGGGGCAGCCGGCCTCTCGTTGGAGGGTCGAGTCACGGCTCCTCGTGTCAGGGGGAAGGCTGCGTCAGTGGCTCATCTCCGCTCTGTTCCGTTGGCAGACATCTGCCGGGCCGCTACTTGGTCTTCAAGCCAGACTTTTGCAGCCCATTACTGCCTTGAGAGGGAGTCCTGCAGGGACAGTGCTTTCGGACAGGCAGTTCTCCATAATCTCTTTGGGGTTTAGGCAACTCCTTCCCTCCGGCCCTGATGTTGGGCTACCGGTCAGGGGCAGTTTCAGAGAAGATTCCTTCCTTACGTACTGACGCTCTAGAGGGAGCTCATTTTTTCAGCTTCGGGTCTCCGGTAGCCTTAAGCTGGGGAGTCCCATATGTGAGAACTGACTTCCTGCTTGGTCCTGGAGAATGAGTAGTTACTCACGTGTAACAGGTGTTCTCCAGGAGCAGCAGGAATCAGTCCTCACAACCCTCCCTCCTCCCCTTGGAGTTGCAGTCATATGCTTTATTTTTGCTAATTTTTTTGCGGTCTTTTAGCTATGTCATCAGACTGAGCAAGATGGCACCCTTGGGCGGGAAGGGGACCGCGCATGCGCGCTGCAATTCCCAAAGGCTTTCTTTGAAAGCTGGGGAAATGCTCCGCACGGGAGCTCCGTCGGCGCCGATGTCACCCATATGTGAGGACTGATTCCTGCTGCTCCTGGAGAACACCTGTTACAGGTGATTTACTACTCTTTCTTGCCAGAAGACAGAGCCCAAAGACTGATCAACTTAGCAAACCAGTTTCTCAGCAGGTCTCTGGTCTCCGCCAGACTCTGCCTGAGGCTTCTTGGCCACATGGCTTCAACAGTACATGTGACCCCCAATGCCAGGCTCCATATGAGGCCTGCACAGTGGTGCCTTCGGTCTCAGTGGTCGCAGGCCACAGGCTGCCTCAGAGACAGGATAAGGGTGTCCAGACAATTTCTGAACTCCTTCCGCTGGTGGCTGCACCCCCCCAATCTGCTGCAAGGCGTACCTTTTCAGGTTCCTGGGTTCAAAGTGGTGTTGACCACGGATGCTTCCCTGCAGGGCTGGGGAGCTCATTGTCTGGGCAAGTGCACCCAGGGCTTGTGGTCTCCCTGGGAAGCCGCACAGCAAATCAATTACTGGAACTCAGGGCTATTCGGTTAGCCCTCAAGACTTTCTCTCCAACTCTGGCGCATCAGTCTGTCCTGGTTCAAACAGACAACTAAGTAGCCATGTTATCTCCAGGAACAAGCAGGAATAAGTCCTCACATATGGGTACGTCGGTACCGACGGAGCCTGCGCGGGAAAGCTCCCCAGCTTCCTAGAATGGAAGCTTTTGGGACCTCCCACTGCACATGCGCACTGCCTTCCCGCCTTCCTGAACAGCTCTCCTCAGTTTCTCTTTTTCCGCGGAGCCAGCAGGTCGTGTATCCTGTCACCGCTGAAGAAATTGTAGTTTTTTGTTTTGTTTCTTTAGACCGCGTACCTGCCTTCCCATACCGATACCGGTATCGCCGGTCTTCCTTTTTCTTTCTTAAAAAATTATTTTCTTTTATTATTTTTTCAGCACTTGGTCACTTCAGTTAGGCCTTCAGGCCTACTTTAATTCTCCACATGGAGAAGCCAGCCCCTGGATTTAAGAAGTGTACCAAGTGTACTGCTGTAATATCAGTCACAGACACCCATGAATGGTGTCTTAAATGTTTGGGGCCTGACCACTCCATTCCGGACTGCCCTTCCTGCTCCCAAATGTCTAAGCGTGGGCTGCAGAACCGGGCCAACAAATTCCATGTGCTGTTTGCTTCAGAGAATCCAACATCACAGTCATCCAGGTCATCATCCCGGATGGATCTCAGGTAACCAAACCTTCTGTGGGCAAGTCCTCAAAGAGCAAATCTCCTTCAAAGCATCGAGAGGCTCTTAGTTTTGAGGACCCTGCCCCAGCCAAACAGCCCCGGCGGGAAGCCCTACCTTCCAAAACGCCAATACAGGGGCTACAGGTTGACATCGATGGCACGGCCTCGACAGATCACCTGTTGGACTGCTCTGGGGTACCGGCCCATACCGGTACCGACATCCAGGCAGCCGTGGCGTCTATGGGCAATACTGTCCAATCCATGCAGCAGGCCGTCATGGCTTTCATTAAAGCTGCAACGCCATCGGTACCGCTTCCAGCGGTTCCGGGCCCGGTTCCGGTATCGTCCGCCATGCCGGAACCCAGGCCTTCCTCTTCTAAACGCAAATCGGTACCGTATGGGCTTTCGCTCCATACCGCTTCCATACCCGGTACGCCCGATGTCGATACCGATCGGTATGCGTATCGTGCGTTGGAGGAAACTAGAGAATACACCGATTCCTCTGAGGATTTTGTCTCCTCTGATGAGTCTGCAGAGCTCTCCCTTGACCTTCCTGAGGAACCTTCTTCTCCAAAAAGGAGAATGTCTCCTCCAGAGGATTTGTCCTTTCAGGACTTTATTTTAGAAATGGCTAAAGGCCTTTCTATCACTACCTCCTCTGAAAGGGAACCAAGGTCAAAAAGATTGGATATTTTAGGATACTCTAAGTCTCCTAAAGAAGCAGTTACTCTGCCTATCCATGAAATCCTTCAGGAACAATTGATGGATTTCTGGGAGAACCCTTTAACTCTGTCTCCTTATTCCCGTAGGTTGGACACCATGTATCGGGTCCCTCCTTCTCCTGGTTTTCAGAAAACTCAATTGCCTCACCACTCCATTGTGGTAAAGTCTGCAATGAAAAAGATCAAGAGTACTAAAAGGCACTCTTCTACACCTCCAGGAAGGGAATGTAAGACACTGGACTCTTTTGGTAGGAAAATCTTCCAGGCTAGTATGCTTATAGCCAGGATTAATTCCTACAGCCTCTATATGGGCATGTTCCTAGGGGAACTTGCCAAGAAAGTACGGCATTTTGCCTCCCTTATCCCTGAGGATAAACAGGAGGACTTCCTTTCTGTTGTGAAACAACTTTTAGATGTTTCTAAGTTCTCCAACAGAGCTGCCTTTGATTCCTTCGAAGGAGCCAGCAGAGCTTCTGGCATTGCTATCGCAGCCAGACGTCTGGCCTGGCTCCAGGCTTCTGATCTGGAACCCTGGGTTCTAGATGGCTTACGGAATCTGCCCTGTACAGGTGAGAACTTATTCGGTGCAGAGTGGCAGGTTAAGGCCACTCAAATGGACGCTGAAAATGCCACCTTAGAGAGACTTTCTAAGTCCACTTCTACTCCCACTAAGAAGAAGTCTTTCAAGAGGCCTTATTATAAGAAGGCCAGATATGCTTCCAATACTGGCCAGCAATCTTCTCAACCTCGTTTTGCGGCTAAACGTCAGCAAACGAAACAAGCAAGAGTAAAGCCTGCAGCAGCTACTGCAGCTCAACAGGCTCCACCCCCTCAGGGGTTTTGACTTGCCCCTAGAGAACTTGCCATTCCTGGTTCTGGACCAACCAGAACCTCTCACCATACCTGGAAGGTTAGCTCACTTTGCTCCCAGATGGGAACAGATCACAACAGAGCAATGGACCCTCTCTATCATCCGGGAGGGTTACAAACTTCATTTCTCCAGCCTTCCTCCTCATCACATGGTGAGACCCTTCAATTCTCCATCTCCTCTCCTAGCCCTGTTGGATCAGGAGATCTCTTCTCTGCTTGCCCAAGGGGCCATAGAAGAGGTTCCTCTTCATCAACAGGGGTCAGGTTTCTACTCCCCCTATTTTCTTATTCCAAAGAAGACAGGGGGATTCAGACCAATCCTAGATCTGAGAGAATTGAACAAATTTCTGTACAAGGAGAAATTCAAAATGCTCTCTTTGGGCATTCTCCTTCCATACCTTCAGAGTCAGGACTGGCTTTGTTCTCTAGACCTGCAGGATGCGTATACACATCTACTCATCCATCCCTCCCACAGAAAATATCTTCGCTTTCTGTTCAGGGGAAGTCATTACCAATACAGAGTACTTCCCTTCGGTCTCGCCTCTGCCCCAAGAGTCTTTACCAAATGCATGGCAGTCGTAGCCGCATTTCTCAGAAGCATGGGGATTTTCGTATTCCCATATCTGGACGACTGGCTCATTCGAGCTCCAACTCAGTCGCAGGCCCAGATTTCCCTAGACCGCACAAGGAACCTTCTGCAGTATCTGGGACTGGTGGTAAACCTTCCCAAGTCTCAACTCAGCCCTACTCAGTCTCTAGAATTCATAGGGGCCCGGTTGGACACCACCACTGCAAGAGCCTACCTTCCACTGGTTCGGGGTCAGCGTCTGCTGAGCTTGGCCTCCCAAGCCCAGTCCAGTACTCACTTGACAGCCAGGGAAATGCTACGCCTCCTGGGCCATATGGCCTCCACAGTACATGTGGTGCCCTATGCTCGTCTTCATATGAGAGCAGCTCAATGGACCCTGGCCACCCAGTGGACTCAGGCGTCGGGAGCACTCTCAGACCAAATACAAACCTCAAACCGTCTGTCTTGGTCCCTCCATTGGTGGATATCCACCAAGAATCTGTTGTTGGGGGCTCCCTTTCAGCCCTTGCTACCCCAAGCAACCCTCACAACAGATGCCTCCCAATTGGGGTGGGGAGCCCATCTGCTAACTCTCTCCACTCAGGGCACTTGGTCTCCACAGGAGGCCACCCTTCATATCAACCTCCTGGAACTGCGAGCAATTTACCTTGCCCTCAAGGTCTTCCATACCCTCCTTGCCAACCTGACTGTCCTGGTTCAGACAGACAATCAGGTGGCCATGTTTTACATAAACAAACAAGGAGGAACGGGCTCTCTGTCGCTTTGCAACGAAGCTCTCAGATTATGGGCCTTCGCCAGAGAGCACCAAATTCATCTGCTAGCAGTGTACCTTCCAGGAGTTCAAAACTCTCGAGCAGACAGGCTCAGTCGAGTTCTGCTGCCACACGAGTGGTCCCTACACGTGGACCAGATAACCAGAATCTTTCAGGAATGGGGGACCCCGGACATAGACCTCTTTGCAAGTCCGTGGAATGCCAAACTTCCCCGGTTCTGTTCCAGGACTCCATGTCAGGAAGCTCAGGCCACGGACGCCTTTCTCCTCCATTGGGGTCAGGCGTTCCTATATGCCTTTCCACCCATTCCGTTGATTCCCAAGACTCTGTTCAAACTCCAGAGAGATCACGGCTCTATGATCCTCATAGCTCCACGCTGGCCACGCCAAGTGTGGTTCCCTCTGCTTCTACAGCTCTCCCAGGGATCCTCCCTGGACTTAGGAGCTGCACCAGACCTTCTGTCTCAGGAGGACGGGACTTTGTGGCACCCAAACCCCAAATCCCTACATCTCCGAGCTTGGTTACTGAAGGCTTAAGTCTTCAAGACTTTAATCTTTCTCAACCTGTGAAAGATATCCTTCATGCCTCTAGGAAACCTTCCACGAGGCGGTCTTATGCTTTCAAATGGAAACGTTTTTCCATTTGGTGTGCTCAGCAGGGCCTTGACCCTCTGGCACTTCCTTTGAATTCCCTCTTAGACTATCTCCTGCATCTTTCCAATGCAGGCCTTAAGACGAATTCTGTAAGAGTCCATTTAAGTGCTATTTCAGCATCCCTGAAACCTGTAAATGGACAACCTATCTCCTCTCATCCTCTTGTTGCAAGATTCATGAGAGGCCTGACCCTCACTAAACCTCCCATCAGACCCCCCCGGTCGCATGGGATTTGAATCTAGTGCTTGGTCAGCTTATGAAGCCACCTTTTGAGCCGTTATTTTCTACCTCCTTGAAATTTCTTTCCTGGAAGGTATTATTCCTAATTGCAGTCACTTCCGCTCGTCGCATCAGCGAACTGCAGGCTCTAGTGGCTAATCCACCTTATACAAGATTTCATCATGACAAGGTGGTCCTTAGGACGAATCCCCACTTTATGCCTAAAGTGGTCTCGCCTTTTCATCTTAATCAAGAGGTATATCTACCTGTATTTTTTCCGGCTCCTCATGCCTCCAGTGCAGAGAGGAACCTTCATACTCTGGATTGTAAAAGAGCTCTAGCCTTTTACCTTAATAGGACTCAGCCACATCGAAAGTCTTCTCAACTTTTCGTGGCTTTTGATCCTTCACATTTGGGACTTCCAGTCTCCAAGCGTACACTTTCCAATTGGATTGCTCAGTGTATTTCCTTTGCTTACCAGAGTAAAAACATTTCTCTGGAAGGCCATGTCACAGCTCACAATGTGAGAGCCATGGCAACTTCTATGGCTCATCTGCACTCTGTTTCCATTGATCAGATCTGTCGAGCCGCTACCTGGGCCTCGGTTCATACCTTCACAGCCCATTACTGTTTGGACAAAGACTCCCGCCGGGATGCCTTGTTTGGCCAGGCTGTCCTCAAACACCTGTTCCATTCTTAGACAACTCCTGCCCACCTTCCCAGGATGGATGCCTGAGATCCATACGAAGATGGCGAACCTTGACAGGGGATCCCACGCATCTAAGCTAGGGAGTCCCCATATGTGAGGACTTATTCCTGCTTGTTCCTGGAGATAGCACAGTTACTTACCTGTAACAGGTGATCTCTGGGAACAGCAGGAATTAGTCCTCACAACCCACCCACCTCCCCTAGGAGTTGTATCTTTTATCTATCTATCTTCCTGTCCTCTCTCTATTGACTCAGCTATAAACTCGAAACTGAGGAGAGCTGTTCAGGAAGGCGGGAAGGCAGTGCGCATGTGCAGTGGGAGGTCCCAAAAGCTTCCATTCTAGGAAGCTGGGGAGCTTTCCCGCGCAGGCTCCGTCGGTACCGACGTACCCATATGTGAGGACTAATTCCTGCTGTTCCCAGAGATCACCTGTTACAGGTAAGTAACTGTGCTTTACGTGAACAAGCAGGGCGGAACTGGGTCCAGGCTCCTTTGTCAGGAAGCACAGGAACTTTGCTTGTTTGCTCTCAGGCACAACATGCTCCTCAAGGCTGTGTATCTACCTGGCCAGGAAAACCACCTAGCCGACAGGTTGAGCAGGATTCTGCAGCCCCACGAGTGGCAGCTCCATCCTTTGTTGGTTCAGAAGATCTTCCTGAAATGGGGACTTCCATCCATAGATCTGTTTGCCAGTCCACTGAACAAACAGCTGCCAAGGTTCTGCTCCAGGCAACCGCATCCTCTGCGGATAGCAGCAGATGCTTTTCTGATTCCCTGGACTCCGGGCCTCCTGTATGCGTTTCCTCCCACGCCCTTGGTGGCCCGAACTCTCTTCAAAATTCTTCAGGACAAGGCCTCAGTCCTGCTGGTGGCCCCCAGGTGGCCGAGACAGCCTTGGTTTCCACTTCTGCTTCAGCTGGCAGTGGATCCCCCACTGCCTCTGGGGTTGCAACCCGACCTTCTCTCTCAGGATCAGGGTTCCCTTCTGCACCCCAATCTCAAAGTTCTCATTTTGATGGCCTGGAGGCTGCAAGGGTAGTTTTGGCTCCCTGGGGCCTATCTCAGGAAGTTGAGGAGGTTGTTCTAGCCTCTAGGAAACAGTCCACTAGGAAAACCTATGCTCTGAAGTGGAAAAGGTTTTCTGTGTGGTGTCAGTTACGTACAGAAGATCCTTTCTCCTGTACTGTACCAGTAGTGCTTCAGTACTTACTGCACTTATCAAATCAGGGACTTAAGTCCAATTCTGTTCGGGTCCACCTCTCAGCTCTAGCAGCTCACCACTGACTGGTGGAAGGACATTCTCTGTCGGTTCACTGCTTGGTGTCCCGGTTTCTCAGAGGCTTGCTCTTGCTCAAGCCTCCAATCCGTCGTCCTGCTCCTGAGTGGGAGTTGAATGTGGTCTTGTAGCAACTGACTCGCCCACCTTTTGAGCCGATGGCTACTTGTCCACCGCTTCCTGTCTTGGAAGACACTCTTCTTGATAGCCTTAACCTCGGCCAGGCAAGTGAGTGAGCTTCAGGCCCTGGTCTGTGATAGGCCTTACACCCGCTTCTATAGGAACAGGGTAGTCCTTAGGACTCATCCAAAGTTCCTCCCCAAAGTTGTCTCCTCTTTCCACCTTAACCAAGAGGTGGTTCTTCCAACATTCTTCCTTAGGCCTCATGCAAGCCAGGCTGAGGCAGTCCTGCATACCCTGGACTGTAGGAGGGCCTTATCCTTCTACCTTGACCGTACGCAGGGGCATAGAAGGGCTAATAATTTGGGGTTAGCTGTGTCCAAGCGTACCTTGTCCACCTGGGTAGCTGACTGTATCATCTGGGCTTACAGGGCGGCTGATCTTCCTTTGCAGGGTCGGGTCACGGCCCATCGTGTCAGGGCAATGGCTGCCTCAGTGGCTCACCTCCGCTCTGTACCGTTGGTGGACATCTGCAGGGCTGCAACTTGGTCCTCAAGCCAGACTTTTACGGCCCATTACTGTCTGGAGAGGGAGTCCCGTAGGGACAGTGCTTTTGGCCAGGCAGTACTCCGGAATCTCTTTGAGGTTTAGGCAACTCCTGCCCTCCAGCCCTCCGTTGGGCTACCGGTGGAGGTTCTGTCAGTGAAAAGCCTTTCTTTGATGCTGGGACTAGAAGGGAGTTCTCTTGTTCATCCTGGGTTCCTTGGTAGCCCAGAGCTAGGGAGTCACCCATATGTGAGGACTGACTTCCTGCTTGGTCCTGGAGAAAGAGTAGTTACTCACCTGTAACAGGTGTTCTCCAGGAGCAGCAGGAATCAGTCCTCACAACCCTCCCTCCTCCCCTGGAAGTTGCAGTTGTAGATAGTTTATTTTTACATTTTTGTGTGCTGTTTTAGCTATGTCATTTGACTGAGCAAGATGGCACCTTTAGGCGAGAAGGGAACTGTGCATGCGTGCCTGCATTCCCAAAGGCTTTCTTGGAAAGCTGGGGAAATGCTCCGCAGGGGCTTTATCGACGTCGATGTCACCCATATGTGAGGACTGATTCCTGCTGCTCCTGGAGAACACCTGTTACAGGTGAGTAACTACTCTTACTCCCCCTACTTTCTTATTCCAAAGAAGACAGGGGACATAGACCTATATTAGACTTCAGAGAATTAAACAAATATTTGTTCAAAGAAAAGTTCAAAATGATCTCCCTCGAAACACTTTTACCATACCTCCAAAGTCAGGACTGGCTATGTTCTCTAGATCTAAGAGATGCGTACACACGTATTCTCATCCACTCAGATCACAGGAAGTTCCTTCGATTCCTGGTCCAAGGAAGACACTTCCGGTAAAGAGTTCTTCCCTTTGGACTAGCCTCTGCTCCAAGAGTCTTCACAAAATGCATGGTAATGGTAGCAGCATTTATGAGGACTCGGAATATTCGTCTTCCCTTACTTAGACGATTGGCTCATTCGAGCATCGACGGCTCCAGAGGCCAGCTTCGCTCTCTCTCGAGCAATGAGAATTCTTCAATACTTCGGGCTGGTCATAAACCTCCCAAAATCTCATCTCACCCCCTCTCAATCTCTAGAATTCATAGGGGCTCGTCTAGACACACAGCAGTCAAAGGCTTTCCTGCCCCAGCCACGTTGACTACGTATAATACAACTGGCATCTCAAGCATCTGTGAAGGTATTCCTTACTGCTCGGGAGATGCTTCAACTGCTGGGACACATGGCATCCACTGTCCATGTGGTTCCCTATGCTCGCCTCCACATGCGAGCAGCCCAGTGGACCCTTTCCTCTCTGGTCACAGACAAAATCAGAACTACCACACATCTGATTTCGTCCCTGCAGTGGTGGCAATCCCTGGAAAACCTCCTTGTAGGCTCTCCTTTCCAGCAGCCTCTATGCCAAACCACTCTGACGACAGATGCGTCCAAGATGGGTTGGGGGGCCCACTTGCATAATCTCTCCACTCAGGGTCTTTGGACCTCACAGGAGGTTTCTCTTCACATAAACCTCCTAGAGCTGAGAGCCATTTTATAAGAACATAAGATATGCCATACTGGGTCAGACCAAGGTCCATCAAGCCCAGCATTCTGTTTCCAACAGTGGCCAATCTAGGTCATACGTACCTAGCAGTTTCCCCAAGGGACACAGGTTCCACAATGCTTGTACTGGTTCAAGCATTGATATCCTGGGTCCCTTCTTAATAATGGTTTATGGACCTTTCCTCCAGGAACTTGTCCAAACCTTTTTTAAACCCAGCTACACTAACAGCCTTCACTACATCCTCCGGCAACAAATTCCAGAGTTTGATTACACGTTGAGTGAAAAAATATTTTCTTTTATTAGTCTTAAATAGTTTACCCTGTAGCTTCATTGCATGTCCCCTAGTCTTTCCATATTCTGATAAGGTAAACAATCGATCTACGTTTACCCGTTCCACTCCGTTCATTAATTTATAGACTTCTATCATATCTCCCCTCAGCCGTCTCTTCTCCAGGCTAAAGAGCCCCAACCTTTTTAGCCTTTCTTCATAGGAGTAGCCTTCCATCCCCTTTACCATTTTGGTGGCTCTTCTCTGAACCTTTTCTAAAATCGCTATATCTTTTTTAAGATACGGCGACCAGAATTGCACACAATATTCAAGGTGCGGTCTCACCATGGAACGATATAGAGGCATTATAATATCTTTTGTTTTATTTTCCATTCCTTTCCTTATCATACCTAGCATTCTATTTGCTCTCTTGGCCGCCGCTGCACACTGGGCCGAGGGTTTTAACAAGGTATCCACAATGACGCCTAAATCTTTTTCCTGGGTGGTGGTTCCTAATGTGGAACCTTGCATCGTGTAACCATAGTTTGGGTTGTTCTTCCCTAGGTGCATAACCTTGCACTTCTCCACATTAAATTTCATCTGCCATTTTGATGCCCAGTCTTCCAATTTATCAAGATCCTCTTGCAATTTTCCACAATCCTCCTGGGTTTTAACAACTTTAAATAGTTTTGTGGGGCCATCTCAGCAACAAAACAGTTCTGGTCCAAACCAACAATCAGGTAGCTATGTTCTATGTGAACAAGCAAGGCGGAACAGGCTCTCTGTCGCTATGCAACGAAGCTTTGCGAATATGGGCCCTCGCCAGAGTGTTACAAATTCACCTGTTTGCGGTATACCTTCCGGGCATTCAAAACTTGTGGGCAGACAAACTCAGTCGAATACTGCTGCCACACGAGTGGTCCCTCCACTCATACCAGCTTGCTCGAGTGTTTTGAATCTGGGGAGCACCAGATATGGACCTCTTTGCAAGTCCACAGAATGTCACACTTCCCCAATTCTGTTCCAGAATTCCTGCTCAAAACTGTCAGGCAAGAGATGCTTTTCTACTCCACTGGGGACAGGACAGGACTTCCTCTATGCCTTCCCACCCATTCCCCTCATTCCCAAGGCTTTATTCAAATTCAGAGAGACAGAGGTCGTATGATACTCATAGCTCCACTTTGGCCACGGCAAACGTGGTATCCTCTTCTTCTGCGTCTCTCTCAAACCACTCCTCTTGAGTTGGGGAATGCTTCAGATCTCCTGTCGCAGGAGGACGGATCCTTACTGCATCCCAATCCCCAGTCCCGACATCTCAGGGCCTGGTTACTGAAAGTCTAGAATTCCAGGATATTAACCTTTCTCAACAATTTATTTTATTTATTTTACGCTTTTATATACCATGCTCTTTAAAATCAGTGCGGTTTACAGATAACAGTCTTGTACATAGCAGAGAAGGCCTGCTGTGCACTTACATTGAACAGGTAATACAACTTGGATTTCATACTGGGGTAACTATATACAATATAAGCATGATGTCGCTGCGGAGTTGCATCGGCATAGCTTCTCTGAGAGCTGTTTACAGGAATCTAGTTTTATATACAAAGTCGACCTTTATTTACAATTGGTTAGCTGGGGATATGAGAGGTGCGGTTGAGTTGCTGGGCTGTGAGTAGTGTAGGAGGAAGAGGTGGTGCTTTATTGCCTTTCTGAATTGAGCAACATCCGTGATTGCTCGTACGGTGGTTGGGAGTGCGTTCCAGCAGCTGGGAGCATAGAACTTAAAGGCTCTGTTCTTTGTTGTTTGGGTTCATTTTATTATTTTATTGGAGGTTGTTAGGGTGTTGGTGGCAAAGGTCCTCCTCTCTCTGTTTGCTGGCGTGGGATGGAGAAGATCCATCGGGGAGGTGGAGGATAAATTGTGGATGGCCTTAAAGGTCATCAGGGTTACTTTATAGGTGAGTCGGCAGTAGATTGGTAGCCAGTGCAAGTCTTTTAGGATTGCTATGATGTGGTCTCGTCTAGAGGCTCCAGATAGGAAGCGTGCAGCGGTGTTCATTGCCAGCTGTAATGGGTTTAGTGTGTTCTTGGGGAGTCCGTGCAGAATCACATTGGCGTAGTCAAAGTGAAGGATATCCTCCTGGTTTCCAGAAAACCTTCCACAAGACGTTCCTATGCTTTTAAGTGGAAAAGGTTCTCTGTCTGGTGTTCACAAAAGGGACTTTAACCCCCTTTTAGTATCTGTAGAGTTGCTACTAGAGTATCTTCTACAACTATCAACTTCTGGTCTGAAGACCAATTCAGTCAGGGTCCATTTTAGTCCTATTGCTGCTTTTCATAAACCTTTCGATGGAAAACCTATTTCCTCTCATCCACTTATATCAAGATTTATGAAAGGCCTACTTTTAACAAAACCTCCCATTAAACCACCACCAGTGCATGGGATCTAAATCTTGTTTTTGGTCAGCTTATGAAACTGCCCTTTGAACCTTTAGCCGCTTCAGACTTAAAGTTTCTTTCATGGAAAGTTATTTTCCTAATTGCCATCACTGCTGCAAGACGCACTAGTGAACTACAGGCGTTAATAGCTGACTCTCCTTATACAAGGTTTCACCATGATAAAGTAGTCCTCAGGACTCATCCTCAGTTTCTGCCAAAGGTGGTTTCGCCTTTTCATTTAAACCAGTTGGTTTATCTTCCTATATTCTTCCCTAGGCCTCATGCCTCCAGTGCGGAAAGGAATCTTCACACATTGGATTGTAAAAGAGCCTTAGCCTTTTATCTCCAAAGAACTTAGCCACATAGAAAATCTTCTCAGCTTTTTGTGGCTTTTGACTCTAGTCATTTGGGACTTCCAGTTTCTTAAAGAACTCTGTCAAATTGGATTGCAGATTACATTTCCTATACATATCCAGAGTAAGGGACTTTCTCTTGAAGGCCATGTCACGGCTCACAATGTGAGAGCAATGGCAGCCTCAACGGCTAACCTTTGTTCTGTCTCTATTGATGACATCTGCAGAGCAGCCACTTTGCCTTCGGTACACACCTTCACAGCCCACTATTGCTTAGACAAGGACTCCCGTTGGGATGCCTCGTTTGGCCAGGCCGTTCTACAACATCTCTTCCATACTTAATACAACTCCTACCCACCATCCACAGTTTGGATGCCTAAGGTCCATGGGAGGAAGCATGACCCATCTCAGCTGGGTTCGCAGCTAGCTGGGGTCACCCCTTGGCATCTTTCAGCTGGGGAGTCCCCATATGTGAAGACTACATTCCTGCTTGTTCCTGGAGATAGCATAGTTACTCACCTGTAACAGGTGATCTCCGGGAACAGCAGGAATTTAGTCTTCACAACCCACCCACCTCCCCTAGGAGTTGTCTCTGTCTATCTCTTTCTCTACTTCTCTCCTTTGGTCTCAGCTATAAACTCAACTGAAGTGAGAGAGGTACAGAGGCGGGAAGGCAGCACGCATGCACTGTGGGATGCTCCCAAAGGCTTTCCTATTGGACGCTGGGAAGCGTTCCTGCGCGGGCTCCGTTGGCTGACAATACCCATATGTGAAGACTAAATTCCTGCTGTTCCCGGAGATCAACTGTTACAGGTGAGTAACTGCGCTTTATCAGCCATAGTCCTAATACTGAACCACACCATCTGGTGATTACTAGATGTGAGATAATCTCTCACTATTACATCAGAAACACTTTCCCCATTGGTAAGCTCCAAATCCACATGCCCGAATAGTTCTCCCTGTAGAGAATCCAGGATCTCCTTATTTCTAGATGATACTGCAGCAGGGATTTGCCAATCAACATCTGGCATATTGAAATCCCCTATCAGTAGCACTTCTCCTTTCCTGGCAATGCTGTGTATGTCTTCAATTAACTCTGTCCAGCTATTCTCTCTGTGATGGAGGTCTGTATATCACGCCAATGCAAAAAGATTTCTCTTTCCCTCTTTCTAGTTTAATCCACAGTGCCTTCTCTGTCCCTTTTAAACCCTGTATTTCCATATCTTTAATATTATTTTTTTACATAGTGTGCCACTCCTCCACCCCTTCTTCCTACCCTGTCCTTTCTGAATAAAGTATAGCCTGGTATAGTTACATCCCAGTCATTGTTGTCCGTGAACCAGGTTTCTGTTACTAAATCCAAGTCAGCCTCTCCCATTGATGCCTCAACATCTGGGATCTTATTTCCCATGTTATGGGCATTTATACACACCACTTTCCATATGTTGCCCCTTCTACCCATTTCTATAAAGATATTTAATGTTTCACTTACCTGGGAGCTTTCTTGGTCGTGGTGCAATGTGAGAAAGCCAACATGGATTTAGCCAAGGAAAGTCTTCTCTTATTAATCAGAAAGCCCGGAAATTCGACCCAGAAGAACCATCAACAAACATTCATTGGCCATCCGAAACATCAAAACAGGAGCAAGCAAACATGCAACAAGGCATTTTCCATAAAATCTCCATCACCATGGAACTCTTTGCTATAATATCTAAAATCCATTAAAGATACCCATGACTTCAGGAAAAGATTAAAGATCTTCCTGTTTACAGACCACAATGGACCTGTTACATGATCCCATCACACACAGGTTCAAAATGTAACCTCTGTACTTAGACACACCTTATGACTCGAATGTTACTTATCCCTATATCTAAAATGTTCACTGTAAAATCCAAGTTGTACCACCCCTTTTTAATGTACTTTATCCAGATTAAGTTACAATGTAAACCACTATGACTAAAGATATAGCAGTATTAAAAAAAGGTTTAAATAAATAAATCTGTTATATTTTTGGAAGGTGTGAATAAATAGGTAGACAAAGGTGAGCTGGTCGATATAGTCTATCTGGATTTTCAGAAAGCCTTTGACAAGATCCCTCATGAGAGACTCTTGGTGAAATTAAAAAGTCATGGGATAGGAGGCAGTGTATTATTGTGGATCAGGAATTGGTTAAAAGATAGAAAGCAGAGAGTAGGGCTAGATGGCCATTTTTGTCAGTGGAGAAAGGTGAATAGTGGAGTACCTCAGGGATCTGTGCTGGATCCGCTGCTTTTGAACATATTCATAAATGGCCTGGAAATGGGAATAATGAGTGAGGTGATCAGATATGCAGATGAGAAAAAATATTCATAGTTAAAACACAAGAGGATTGCGAAAATGGCAAGATGACCTTGATAAATTGGAAGACTGGGCATTCAAATAGCAGATGAAATTTAATGTGAAGTGCAAAGTTATGCACCTAGGAAAGAGCAACCCAAACCATGGTTACACAATGCAAGGTTCCACATTAGGAACCACTATCCAGGAATATGATTTAGGCATCATCGTGGATAATACATTGAAACCTTCCAATCGGTGTGCAGTGGCAGCCAAGAAGGCAAACAATGCTAGGAATCATAAGGAAAGGAATGGAGAATAAAATCAAGGATATTATAATGCCTCTGTATTCCATGAATTTTGTGTGCAATTCTGGTCACCATATCTTAAAAAGGATATAGCAGAATTCGAAAATGTACAGAGAAGAGCCTCCAAAATGATAAAGGGGATGGAAGGATACCCTTATGAGGGAAGGCTTGAAACGTTAGGGCTCTTCAACTTGGAAAAGAGATGATTAAGGGGAGATATGATAGAGGTCTATAAATTAATGAATGGAATAGAATGGAGGGAGGCGTGGCCTAGTGGCTAGGACAAAGGTACCTCAGGCTGGAGGGCCAGGGGTTCAATTCCCGCCTGGGGACAGCAATCTCAGGCCATTTCTAGTTTATAGTCCTATAGGCACTCCTTGTGGCCTTGGGCAAGCCACTTAATCCTCCATTGCCTCAGGTACACATAGATTGAGAGTCCTCTGGGACGAGGGAATGTATCCAGTACCTGCTTGTAGTGATTGTAAACTGCTCTAATGCCCTTCAGCCTGGGCAGTATATCAAATTGTATAAACATAAACTTAGGTTGTTTGCTCCATCAAATAATAGAAAGACTAGGGGACACGCAATGAAGCTACAGTCTAACCTATTTAAGAGTAATATTGAGTGAAACTTTTTTTCACTCAATACGTAATCAAACTCTGGAATTCATTACCAGAGGATGTAGTCAAAGCTGTTAGTGTAGCTGGGTTCAAAAAAGGTTTGGACAAGTTCCTGGAGAAAAGTTCCATAGACCATTATTAAAGAGGACCCAGGAAATCCACTGCTTACTCTGGGACAAGTATTGTGGAATCTGTGTACCCTTTTGGGAACTTGCCAGGTACTTGTGACCTGGATTGGCCACTGTTGGAAACAGGATACTGGGCTTAATGGACCTTGGTCTTACCCAGTATGGCATTTCTTATGTTCTTATGAATCGCCGTACTGGATGATGGTGACCACAGATGCCAGTCTGTTTTGGCTGGGGGGGGGGGGGGTGTGCAGTAATTGCCTTGTGCAAGTGGCCCAGTGCAGGTGGTCTCCGGAGGAGCGTTTTTTGGCCCATCAATCGCCTGGAGACTCGAGCTGTGCGGCAGACCTTGGAAGACTTTCTTCCTCTTGTCCATCGGTAGGCAGTGAGGGTTCTCTCCGACCATGCCACTAGTCGCTTATATCAATTGCCAGACCAATACGAGGAGTTCGCTGGTGGCAGTGGAGGTCATTTTGCACCTTTGGTGGGTGGAAGCCAATCTACTAGCAGTCTCAGCGGCTCATGTAGCCAGAAAGAAGAATGTGCAAGTGGACTATTTGAGTTGCCATCTGTTTGGACCCTGGGGAGTGGTCGCTGTCAGTCTGCGTTTCAACTGATGACGGAGCGCTGGGGCATTCCCATGATGGACTTGATGGCAATGATGGCGAATGCCAAGACCAGTCAGTTTTTCAGCCGGCGTAAAGAGCACATGGCAGAGTATCTTGATGTGCTGGTGCATGCGTTAGCCCTCTGACATCATCCTGTGCATGTTTACCCTGTGGCCACTGATCAGTTGGGTGCTTCAGAGGATTGAGTCTCACACGAGGCGTGTGGTGCTATTGGCCTCAGATTGGCCCAGGTGACCTTGATATGCAGATCTGGTGCGTCTGCTGGTGGCGAACCCATTTCCCCTCCATTGGGAGGACGATCTCCTGATTTAGAGTCCCATGCAGATGCTGGACATAGATCGGTTCTTGCTTATGGCTTGGCTCTTGAAAGGGCACATTTGAGATGTAGGGGCTATTCTTCGCAGGTGATTAAGACCTTATTGCAAGCCTGCAGATGGTCCACGTCACTGGTCTATGTACATATCTATATGTACCTAAATATGTATACTCTAGAGGAGAGGAGGGATAGCAAGGGGGTAAATTGAAAGGCAATGTCAGGAAATACTTTTTCACTGAAAGGGTAGTGGATGCTTGGAATGCCCTTCCGATGGAAGTGGTGGGGGGCAAATACAGTGACAAAATTCAAAATGGCATGGGACAGACACAGTGGATCCCCTTTACAGTAACAGGATAAAATTAAAATAAACTTTACTATCTAATTTCTCAACAAACAGGGGTGTCCTACACAGAGCGGTGGGTTCACCCCTAAACAAAGACACGGGGAGGGGTGGCCTGCATGGAGCGGCAGGTGCACCTGCTCTTGCCATCTTACTGGGCAGATTAGATGGACCATACTGGTCTTTATCTGCCGTCATTTACTAGGTTACTATATCCTGGTGCATTTTTGAGGCTTGGTGCGAAGAGCAGTGGGTGAGAACTCTTTGGGCTTCCCTCTCCAAACGTTTGGTGCTTTTGCAGTCTGGACTGGACAAAGGATTGGCCTTGAGCACTCTGAGGGTGCAGGTGATGGCCTTCGCTTGTTTCTGAGGTCATGTTCAGGATCAGACCCTAGCGTTTGCGTGGGGACATGGTTCATTTCCTGCAGGGACAGGCGACTGCGCTTGCCTTGTGTGATTGTTCCTTCTTGGGATGGTTCTCTCTGCTCTCACATCGCATGCCTTTGAGCCCCTTAGAGTGGCCTCTCTGAAGGATCTGACTTTGTAGGTGATGTTTTTGGCGACTATCTGCTCAGCAAGCTGTGTTTCGGAGTTGCAGGCTGTCTCGTGCAAAGAGCTTTATTTTATTTAATTTGCACTTTTTATATACTGCTTTTCTGTGTAGTCAAAGCGATTTACATGGAACAGCAAGGTGAAGTCAGTTGAGTCTGGAAATACAATGAACTAAATGTATATGAAATGTAAATAGTTTTTCCCCAGTTATACCCAAGTTTTTCTTCCCCTGTTCATTGTAAATACAATGCGGCTTGCTGCACTGTAGTATGTTATGTTTTGAATGTACACTGCACTGATCTAAATAGCGCGGTATAGAAGAAAAGTTAATTAAATAAATAAATAGATACAATCAACTTGGATAATGTATAGCAGGAAACAATGAGGTGAACTTTGTACATAAGACAACAGACAAACTTTGAGTTTGAGATTACAATTAAAAGATAGGTACATTCAACTTGGATCATATATGGCAGTGTGCTTTAGTTGGTGATTTCTAGGAAGAAGGTGGTTATTTGCCCTGTGCCCTCCTTAATGTCGAAAGTGGTGTTGGTTTTCCATTTGAATCGGGCTGTGAAGTTATTGACCTTTGTTGGGATTTCTGAGTCGGCTGCATTAAGGAAACTTCATCTGTTGGACCTACATCATGCTCTTAAGCGGTACTTAAAAGTTACTGCAGTGTTTTGGCATTCAGAATGACTTTTTGTTTTCTTGGGGGGTCCAAGAAGGGCAAGACGGCTTAAAAATCTTCCATTTCTCACTAGATTAGGGAAGCTATTGTTTTGGCCTATTTATTGATAGGTCATTTGGTGCCAGCGGACCTAAAGGCTCATACCACAAGGGCTCAAGCTGCTTCTTGGGCAGAGGTTAGCCTTGTCTTGCCTCAAGACATTTGTAAAACGGTGACATGATCATCCCTGCATTCATTTTCATATCACTATAGGCTGGATGTGCAGGTCAAACAGGACGTGATGTTACAAGCTGACTCCGTACCCACCTGTTGGTAGTACTGCTTTGTTACATCCCACGGGTCTGGACTGGACTGGAGGGATGATTAGGAAAGTGAACTTAAACCGTACCTGCTAATTTTCTTTCCTGGCGTCCCTCCAGTCCAATACTCACCTGGGACTTGGCTGTGCTGTCTCATGTCTGTTTTCTTGCAGTGTGTCAATTCTTGTGCTGGTGAGGTAGTTATTGCTTTGGGGAAGGCTCTCGGTGGTTAGTTGTTTTCCAGGTCTTCCATCGTGTTTCTTCTGTTTCTCCCCTGTGTGGACTTGAGTCCAGGAGGGCCGGTTTTGTTTTTTCTTTACCACAAAAAAAGAATGTGTGTTTGTGTATTTCGAAGCTAAAGTGCTTTACCAAGGTACTGGAAGAGAATGGTAGTTTGAAACTCTATTCTTCTGCTTTTTTGTGAGATTCACATTGGCTAGGGCTTATGTGCACAGGCTACTTCAGGGGAAGTGCTTTAACACTTCTGTTTTTCTCAGTCTCCTTTTGCTGGTGGATGAGCATAACCCACATGTCTGGACTGGAGGGACTCCAGGAAAGAAAATTATCAGGTAAGGTCTAAATTTACCATGTTTATTGTATTTGTGGTGAATCTTTTATGCAGCAAGGTCATTAATGCTGTAAGGCAGATACACCACAATAGTGTCTTACCATGATTAGTAATGTGGTTATCTCCAGGAACAAGCAGGAATAAGTCCTCACATATGGGTACGTCGGTACCGACGGAGCCTGCGCGGGAAAGCTCCCCAGCTTCCTAGAATGGAAGCTTTTGGGACCTCCCACTGCACATGCGCACTGCCTTCCCGCCTTCCTGAACAGCTCTCCTCAGTTTCTCTTTTTCCGCGGAGCCAGCAGGTCGTGTATCCTGTCACCGCTGAAGAAATTGTAGTTTTTTGTTTTGTTTCTTTAGACCGCGTACCTGCCTTCCCATACCGATACCGGTATCGCCGGTCTTCCTTTTTCTTTCTTAAAAAATTATTTTCTTTTATTATTTTTCAGCACTTGGTCACTTCAGTTAGGCCTTCAGGCCTACTTTAATTCTCCACATGGAGAAGCCAGCCCCTGGATTTAAGAAGTGTACCAAGTGTACTGCTGTAATATCAGTCACAGACACCCATGAATGGTGTCTTAAATGTTTGGGGCCTGACCACTCCATTCCGGACTGCCCTTCCTGCTCCCAAATGTCTAAGCGTGGGCTGCAGAACCGGGCCAACAAATTCCATGTGCTGTTTGCTTCAGAGAATCCAACATCACAGTCATCCAGGTCATCATCCCCGGATGGATCTCAGGTAACCAAACCTTCTGTGGGCAAGTCCTCAAAGAGCAAATCTCCTTCAAAGCATCGAGAGGCTCTTAGTTTTGAGGACCCTGCCCCAGCCAAACAGCCCCGGCGGGAAGCCCTACCTTCCAAAACGCCAATACAGGGGCTACAGGTTGACATCGATGGCACGGCCTCGACAGATCACCTGTTGGACTGCTCTGGGGTACCGGCCCATACCGGTACCGACATCCAGGCAGCCGTGGCGTCTATGGGCAATACTGTCCAATCCATGCAGCAGGCCGTCATGGCTTTCATTAAAGCTGCAACGCCATCGGTACCGCTTCCAGCGGTTCCGGGCCCGGTTCCGGTATCGTCCGCCATGCCGGAACCCAGGCCTTCCTCTTCTAAACGCAAATCGGTACCGTATGGGCTTTCGCTCCATACCGCTTCCATACCCGGTACGCCCGATGTCGATACCGATCGGTATGCGTATCGTGCGTTGGAGGAAACTAGAGAATACACCGATTCCTCTGAGGATTTTGTCTCCTCTGATGAGTCTGCAGAGCTCTCCCTTGACCTTCCTGAGGAACCTTCTTCTCCAAAAAGGAGAATGTCTCCTCCAGAGGATTTGTCCTTTCAGGACTTTATTTTAGAAATGGCTAAAGGCCTTTCTATCACTACCTCCTCTGAAAGGGAACCAAGGTCAAAAAGATTGGATATTTTAGGATACTCTAAGTCTCCTAAAGAAGCAGTTACTCTGCCTATCCATGAAATCCTTCAGGAACAATTGATGGATTTCTGGGAGAACCCTTTAACTCTGTCTCCTTATTCCCGTAGGTTGGACACCATGTATCGGGTCCCTCCTTCTCCTGGTTTTCAGAAAACTCAATTGCCTCACCACTCCATTGTGGTAAAGTCTGCAATGAAAAAGATCAAGAGTACTAAAAGGCACTCTTCTACACCTCCAGGAAGGGAATGTAAGACACTGGACTCTTTTGGTAGGAAAATCTTCCAGGCTAGTATGCTTATAGCCAGGATTAATTCCTACAGCCTCTATATGGGCATGTTCCTAGGGGAACTTGCCAAGAAAGTACGGCATTTTGCCTCCCTTATCCCTGAGGATAAACAGGAGGACTTCCTTTCTGTTGTGAAACAACTTTTAGATGTTTCTAAGTTCTCCAACAGAGCTGCCTTTGATTCCTTCGAAGGAGCCAGCAGAGCTTCTGGCATTGCTATCGCAGCCAGACGTCTGGCCTGGCTCCAGGCTTCTGATCTGGAACCCTGGGTTCTAGATGGCTTACGGAATCTGCCCTGTACAGGTGAGAACTTATTCGGTGCAGAGTGGCAGGTTAAGGCCACTCAAATGGACGCTGAAAATGCCACCTTAGAGAGACTTTCTAAGTCCACTTCTACTCCCACTAAGAAGAAGTCTTTCAAGAGGCCTTATTATAAGAAGGCCAGATATGCTTCCAATACTGGCCAGCAATCTTCTCAACCTCGTTTTGCGGCTAAACGTCAGCAAACGAAACAAGCAAGAGCAAAGCCTGCAGCAGCTACTGCAGCTCAACAGGCTCCACCCCCTCAGGGGTTTTGACTTGCCCCTAGAGAACTTGCCATTCCTGGTTCTGGACCAACCAGAACCTCTCACCATACCTGGAAGGTTAGCTCACTTTGCTCCCAGATGGGAACAGATCACAACAGAGCAATGGACCCTCTCTATCATCCGGGAGGGTTACAAACTTCATTTCTCCAGCCTTCCTCCTCATCACATGGTGAGACCCTTCAATTCTCCATCTCCTCTCCTAGCCCTGTTGGATCAGGAGATCTCTTCTCTGCTTGCCCAAGGGGCCATAGAAGAGGTTCCTCTTCATCAACAGGGGTCAGGTTTCTACTCCCCCTATTTTCTCATTCCAAAGAAGACAGGGGGATTCAGACCAATCCTAGATCTGAGAGAATTGAACAAATTTCTGTACAAGGAGAAATTCAAAATGCTCTCTTTGGGCATTCTCCTTCCATACCTTCAGAGTCAGGACTGGCTTTGTTCTCTAGACCTGCAGGATGCGTATACACATCTACTCATCCATCCCTCCCACAGAAAATATCTTCGCTTTCTGTTCAGGGGAAGTCATTACCAATACAGAGTACTTCCCTTCGGTCTCGCCTCTGCCCCAAGAGTCTTTACCAAATGCATGGCAGTCGTAGCCGCATTTCTCAGAAGCATGGGGATTTTCGTATTCCCATATCTGGACGACTGGCTCATTCGAGCTCCAACTCAGTCGCAGGCCCAGATTTCCCTAGACCGCACAAGGAGCCTTCTGCAGTATCTGGGACTGGTGGTAAACCTTCCCAAGTCTCAACTCAGCCCTACTCAGTCTCTAGAATTCATAGGGGCCCAGTTGGACACCACCACTGCAAGAGCCTACCTTCCACTGGTTCGGGGTCAGCGTCTGCTGAGCTTGGCCTCCCAAGCCCAGTCCAGTACTCACTTGACAGCCAGGGAAATGCTACGCCTCCTGGGCCATATGGCCTCCACAGTACATGTGGTGCCCTACGCTCGTCTTCATATGAGAGCAGCTCAATGGACCCTGGCCACCCAGTGGACTCAGGCGTCGGGAGCACTCTCAGACCAAATACAAACCTCAAACCGTCTGTCTTGGTCCCTCCATTGGTGGATATCCACCAAGAATCTGTTGTTGTGGGCTCCCTTTCAGCCCTTGCTACCCCAAGCAACCCTCACA
This sequence comes from Ichthyophis bannanicus, assembly GCA_033557465.1. Lineage (NCBI taxonomy): Eukaryota > Metazoa > Chordata > Amphibia > Gymnophiona > Ichthyophiidae > Ichthyophis > Ichthyophis bannanicus. Next base: position 19,086,067 of record CM066038.1, on the reverse strand, counting down.
ACAGATGCCTCCCAATTGGGGTGGGGAGCCCATCTGCTAACTCTCTCCACTCAGGGCACTTGGTCTCCACAGGAGGCCACCCTTCATATCAACCTCCTGGAACTGCGAGCAATTTACCTTGCCCTCAAGGTCTTCCATACCCTCCTTGCCAACCTGACTGTCCTGGTTCAGACAGACAATCAGGTGGCCATGTTTTACATAAACAAACAAGGAGGAACGGGCTCTCTGTCGCTTTGCAACGAAGCTCTCAGATTACGGGCCTTCGCCAGAGAGCACCAAATTCATCTGCTAGCAGTGTACCTTCCAGGAGTTCAAAACTCTCGAGCAGACGGGCTCAGTCGAGTTCTGCTGCCACACGAGTGGTCCCTACACGTGGACCAGATAACCAGAATCTTTCAGGAATGGGGGACCCCGGACATAGACCTCTTTGCAAGTCCGTGGAATGCCAAACTTCCCCGGTTCTGTTCCAGGACTCCATGTCAGGAAGCTCAGGCCACGGACGCCTTTCTCCTCCATTGGGGTCAGGCGTTCCTATATGCCTTTCCACCCATTCCGCTGATTCCCAAGACTCTGTTCAAACTCCAGAGAGATCACGGCTCTATGATCCTCATAGCTCCACGCTGGCCACGCCAAGTGTGGTTCCCTCTGCTTCTACAGCTCTCCCAGGGATCCTCCCTGGACTTAGGAGCTGCACCAGACCTTCTGTCTCAGGAGGACGGGACTTTGTGGCACCCAAACCCCAAATCCCTACATCTCCGAGCTTGGTTACTGAAGGCTTAAGTCTTCAAGACTTTAATCTTTCTCAACCTGTGAAAGATATCCTTCATGCCTCTAGGAAACCTTCCACGAGGCGGTCTTATGCTTTCAAATGGAAACGTTTTTCCATTTGGTGTGCTCAGCAGGGCCTTGACCCTCTGGCACTTCCTTTGAATTCCCTCTTAGACTATCTCCTGCATCTTTCCAATGCAGGCCTTAAGACGAATTCTGTAAGAGTCCATTTAAGTGCTATTTCAGCATCCCTGAAACCTGTAAATGGACAACCTATCTCCTCTCATCCTCTTGTTGCAAGATTCATGAGAGGCCTGACCCTCACTAAACCTCCCATCAGACCCCCCCCGGTCGCATGGGATTTGAATCTAGTGCTTGGTCAGCTTATGAAGCCACCTTTTGAGCCGTTATTTTCTACCTCCTTGAAATTTCTTTCCTGGAAGGTATTATTCCTAATTGCAGTCACTTCCGCTCGTCGCATCAGCGAACTGCAGGCTCTAGTGGCTAATCCACCTTATACAAGATTTCATCATGACAAGGTGGTCCTTAGGACGAATCCCCACTTTATGCCTAAAGTGGTCTCGCCTTTTCATCTTAATCAAGAGGTATATCTACCTGTATTTTTTCCGGCTCCTCATGCCTCCAGTGCAGAGAGGAACCTTCATACTCTGGATTGTAAAAGAGCTCTAGCCTTTTACCTTAATAGGACTCAGCCACATCGAAAGTCTTCTCAACTTTTCGTGGCTTTTGATCCTTCACATTTGGGACTTCCAGTCTCCAAGCGTACACTTTCCAATTGGATTGCTCAGTGTATTTCCTTTGCTTACCAGAGTAAAAACATTTCTCTGGAAGGCCATGTCACAGCTCACAATGTGAGAGCCATGGCAACTTCTATGGCTCATCTGCACTCTGTTTCCATTGATCAGATCTGTCGAGCCGCTACCTGGGCCTCGGTTCATACCTTCACAGCCCATTACTGTTTGGACAAAGACTCCCGCCGGGATGCCTTGTTTGGCCAGGCTGTCCTCCAACACCTGTTCCATTCTTAGACAACTCCTGCCCACCTTCCCAGGATGGATGCCTGAGATCCATACGAAGATGGCGAACCTTGACAGGGGATCCCACGCATCTAAGCTAGGGAGTCCCCATATGTGAGGACTTATTCCTGCTTGTTCCTGGAGATAGCACAGTTACTTACCTGTAACAGGTGATCTCTGGGAACAGCAGGAATTAGTCCTCACAACCCACCCACCTCCCCTAGGAGTTGTATCTTTTATCTATCTATCTTCCTGTCCTCTCTCTATTGACTCAGCTATAAACTCGAAACTGAGGAGAGCTGTTCAGGAAGGCGGGAAGGCAGTGCGCATGTGCAGTGGGAGGTCCCAAAAGCTTCCATTCTAGGAAGCTGGGGAGCTTTCCCGCGCAGGCTCCGTCGGTACCGACGTACCCATATGTGAGGACTAATTCCTGCTGTTCCCAGAGATCACCTGTTACAGGTAAGTAACTGTGCTTTGTTTTCAAGAAATATTCATTTCCCAGCATCGGGTTTAAACAAAATCTGCTGCTTTGGCTCATGTGCTCCAGTTAAGAGTGGAGGAGTAGCCTAGTGGTTTGAGCAGCTGGCTGGGAAAGGGAAGCCAGGGTTCAAATTCCACTGATGCGCCTTGTGACCTTGGGTGAGTCACTTAACCCTCCAATTGCCTCTGGTACAGAGTTAGATTGTAAATCTTCCAGGGACAGTGAAATAGCTACTGTACCAGAACGTAACTCGTGTTGAGCTACTAATGATAAAGGTGCAAACTAAATCTAAATAAAGGATATAACACAAGCAGATAACAGCTGGGGCTTTATTTAGCATTTTTTATATACTGCATTTCTGATGGTCAATACAGTTTACATGAAACGTTAAATTTAGAACATTACATAGAACAGGGAATGTTAACATGGAACGATCTATTAAAGGTGTAACAATTAACATTGTGTAAGACAAGGTGACGCTTCAATGTAATGGAATATAGTATGTATAAAATTGGTTTGAAGTCTCATTTGATTAAATGGACTTGGAGACATACTGTCCATTTTAGGTAGAATGAGGGTGAGTTTCGAAAGGTAATCGGTTATGGAGGTGTTGGGTTACAAACCGCGCCTTGTGTTATCGTCAAAATGTTCAAGAAAGAACTAAAAACTCTACTCTTCAAAGAAGTGGGTGATGTCATCTGTGTTCCTAAGTTTTGCAGGGAGGTTGTTCCAGAGACTGGGGGTTTATAATGAGAAGGCTCGTGAACAGGTTGACTGGTTACAGTTTAGTATTTCCATAGAGCTTCCATATCAATCTGGATTGGAATGATGTGGGAAGAGGAAGAGGGTCTGTCCTGTTCTCAGGTATGTTGAGGGAGGAGAGGACATTCTTGAAATGTTTGTTTGTTACTGTAACTGTGTGTGTGTCCGGGGAGGTGGGGGGAGGGTGGACTTTGTGCTCGTGTGTCTCTGTAGATTTGGGATGAGAGCAGATTCATTTTGTACTGATCGTTCATCCCCCTTCCCCAGTGGAATGTAATATTTTAAAGTGTCTTCCCTTGCAGGGCAACTGCAGCTCCTAAGAAGACCATTCAGACAACCCTAACAAACCTGGTGCTGAGAGGAGCAGAGGCCAATTCATTCACAAACAAGCAGAAAATGGGTAACTTATTTGTTCAAAAGTAGACAAGTTAGGTAAAATGGTGCAGAAAGCTAACCAACCTATTGCTCAGTCTCATGGGTTTTACAAGAAACAGAAGTTACCGAAAATCTTTTCTTGATCTTGTTAGTTTATTTACCAAGAAAAGGCAGTATGTGAAATGTAAAACGTCCTTTGCAGATTTGCTAGTTTTAAAGCCACTTGGCACCAGAGGTCTTCTGTTCGTAACACCACAATACCAGATATATAGGATGTTGGAGAGAAGCAGGTGCAGCCATCTTCCAGACATCACACCAGGAAGAGCATGTGCTGAGTGCAGTGCTTCACAACTTGTAGACTAAAAAATAGACTTAAACTCTTAGGAACTCAACCAAACCATGCCTGTCAAACCTAGGAGGTGCTCCCTAATATCTGCAAGCCTTTTCTTTTCTGCTATATACAAGGCTGATTTTCTCCTGCTGTGAGTCTTGTCTGTCTGGCCTTTCAGCTGCAGGAAGCAGAAGGAAGTTAGAGTGTTCAGAAGAATTCAAGGGGCTGATGGAGCTGCCAACACCTGGAGCACTAAACCTTAAAAAGCACCTCACCAAATCTGCAACACCAGGTACATTTCCTTCACAGAAATGAGTGAAACAGTGGGAACCAGAGCATGTGGAAGATGCCAGAAATTCTTTAAAACTATGCCTGCACCATTTTCAAAGCATGTGTCCCATGTACATGATGATCTCCAGGAACAAGCAGGAATGTAGTCTTCACATATTGGTATCGTCGGTACCGACGGAGCCTGCATGGGAACACTCCCCAGCATCCAATAAGAAAGCTTTTGGGAGCATCCCACAGCGCCTGCGTGCTGCCTTCCCGCCATTTCAACTCTCCCTCCTCAGTTTTTTTTCATTTTCCGTGGAGCCGACAGGTCGCATACCCTGTCACCGCAGAAAATTCTTTGTTACTACTTTGTTTTTTGTGGTCACGTCTGCCTTCATTCGACGCCTACCAGTACCGCCGGTTCTCTTTTTTTCTTTACTAAAAAAATATATATATATCTTTTCTGAAGTACTTTCTTCAGAAGCCTTTTCCCTGTCGGTGCTAGGTGCCATTTTGGGCACTAGGCCCATTTTTCTTTTACAGTGGAAAAACCAGCCACTGGTTTTAAAAAATGTTCTAAGTGTGGCGGTACCATATCCGTCACTGACACCCATGACTGGTGTCTCAAATGTTTAGGACCTGACCACTCTCCATTGGATTGTCTCTCCTGTAGAAAGATGACCAAGAGAGGCCTGCAGAATAGAGCTGCAAAACTCTGTACCCTTTTTGCCGCAGATACGATGTCCGTTGCATCAACGTCTTCCAGGGCTTCATCTTCCTCCCATGGATCTCAGGTAACTACACATAAGTCTGCAAAGACTAGCTGGTCCTCAAAGGATAGATCTCCTTCAAAGTATCGAGATGCCTTCGGCGTTGCCCTTGAGGAAAGTTCACCGGCAAAACAGCCCCAGTGGAAGGCTTCGGCTTCCAAAGCAGTAACGGAGCTCCAGGATGTTCTCGAGGCTGCCACCTCTGAGGAACTACTGGTGCCATGCTCTGGGGTCCCGGCCGCTTCTACCGGTACCGACACCCAAGCATCGGCAGGAGCGATATATCAAAGATTTCTCACTATCGAACGCAGTCTAACGGCTCTTCTTACGACTTCGGTATCGTTGAAACCGCTTCAGAACGTTCAACAGGTACCGGTACCAGCAGCACCGACCTCAGCAGGTATACCCCCCATGCCGAGTCTAGAGTCCATTCCCGGTATCGAAGGATCGGTACCGGGACACATCGATATCGACTTCAATCGATACCGGAACCGTGTCTTGCATGAACATCCGGATCAGAGATATTTTCAGTCTTCCGATTCCGATGACTCTGCCGATACCAGAGCACTTCTTCCGGAGGATCCATCTCCTTCTCAGCGCAGAATGTCTCCTCCAGAGGACATGTCCCCCCAGGATTTCATTCGTGATGTGGCTCGAGGCCTTGCAATCACAGTGGCTCCTGAAAAAGAGCCTAAGGCAGAAGAGTTAGAGATTCTTCAATACCCTAAAGCTCCTAAAGAGGCAGCTACTCTGCCCATTCATAAGATGCTTCATTACTCTGCCCATTCATAAGATGCTTCATTACTTTGCCCATTCATAAGATGCTTCATTACGATTACTTTTGACACGACATAACATGTCGCCTAGATGTAAATAGTTACCCCAGTTTTATCCAAGTTGTAGTACCTGTTCTTTGTAAACACAGATCAGCTTGCTGCACTGTGCTAGTCATTCTGTTTCATGTAAACCGCACTGATGATGAATAGCGCGGTATAAAAGAGACTGTAAATAAATGATCTTATGCTGAGAATGTGGGAGACTCCTTTAACCACCTTTAACCACATCTCCACACTTTCACAGACTCGATACCATGTACTGAGTTCCACCTTGTCCTGGCTTTCAGAAGACTCAGTTGCCACACCATTCAATGGTAGTGGAATTGGCCATGCATAGGATAGAGTGCACATTCTTCCAGTCCTCCAGGCCGCGCGTCCAGGACTCTCGATGCATTTGGGCGTCGATGCTTCCAAGCTTCTATGCTCTCAGCTAGAATCAGCTCATACATCCTATACATGGGGATGTTCCTCAAAGAGGTTACAGGAGACTTGGAGCTTATGAGCCCCCTTCTTCCTGATGATAAAAGACAGTAGTTTCTTGCTCTGGTCAGACATGCCCAAGATGTTTCCAAGTTTGTCAACCGTGCAGCCTTTGATTGCTTTGAATGCATCAGCAGAACCTCTGCTATCTCCATTGGTGCACGTCGTATTGCCTGGCTTCAGGCATCAGACTTGGAAATTTGGGTACAAGATAAACTGGACAACATTCCTTGCACAGGAGAAAATCTTTGGCAAGAAAAAGCTAATGAGATTGACTGACAACCTGTCCAAGGTAATATTGTCAAAGTCTACAACCAACCCATCAAAGAAAAGATCTAATAAAAAACCCTTTTTCAACAAGAAAAATAAGTTTTATCCTTCTTATACCCAGCAGGGTCACTGTCCAGTCCATGCTGCCCAAAAGGGACAACAGCAACAAACTAGACAACAGAAGAAACCAAAAGTCCCAAGAGCTCAGCAGGCTCAGCCTCCTCAGGGGCTTTGACTCTTTTCTAGAGAACTTCGCCTTCCTGCTCCTGCAGGGTCCAGAACCCTCTACCATCCCCGGCAGATTATGTCAGTTTGCCACCAGGTGGCACCAAATAATATCAGAACACTGGACTCTGTCCATTGTACGAGAGGGGTACAGACTTCATTTTCACAGCATGCACCTTCCTACAATCATAATAGTTCAATTCTCAAACCCCTGTCGCCAGTCTTCTGAGTCAGGATGTCACAATACTTGCCCAGGGAGCAATAGAGGAGGTACCTATACCTCAACAGGGTACGGGGTTCTTCTCCCCCTATTTTCTCATCCCAAAGAAAACAGGGGGACACAGACCCATTTTGGACCTCAGGGACTTGAACAAATATCTCTTCCAAGAAAAATTCAAAATTATCTCTCTCGGAACATTTCTGCCATACCTTCAGAGTCGGGATTGGCTATGTTCTCTAGATCTAAAGGATGCTTATACTCATATACTCATCCATCCAGATCACAGGAAGTTCCTTCGATTCCTTTTTCAGGGAAGACATTTCCAATACAGGGTTCTTCCCTTCGGTCTGGCTTCTGCCCCAAGAGTTTGCACAAACTGCATAGCAGTAGTAGCTGCATTCCTACGGACTCTGGGGATATTCGTCTTCCCTTATTTGGACGACTGGCTCATTCAAGCACCCACAGCTCCAGAAGCCAACTCTGCTCTTACTTGCACAATGCGAGTTTTGCATTACTTGAGATTGGTCATAAACCTTCCAAAATCCCATCTCGTCCCTTCTCAGTCCCTAGAATTCATAGGAGCTCGCCTAGATACCAGACAATCAAGGGCTTTCCTTCCACAGCCCCACTGTCTTCGCATAGTGCAGCTAGCTTCCTAAGTAGCGGCAAAAACCTCCCTAACTGCTCGGGAAATGCTTCAGCTACTGGGACATATGGTATCCACTATACATGTGGTTCCCTATGCTCATCTTCACATGCGAGCAGCCCAGTGGACCCTATCCTCTCAGTGGACACAGGACTCAGGTCGCCTGTCTGACAAAATAAGAAACTCAGAACGTCTTTATTTCGTCCCTCCAATGGTGGCAGTCGCTGGAAAACCTTCACATAGGCTCTCCTTTCCAGCAGCCCCTATTCCAGGCCACTCTAACAACAGAGGCATCCCAGTTGGGATGGGGGGCCCACCTGCATGATCTCTCCACCCAGGGTCTCTGGACCCCAGAGGGGGCTTGTCTTCACATAAAGCTCCTAGAACTCAGAGCAATCTTCCTTGCTCTTCGAGTATTCCAAGCCCAGCTCAGCTACAAGACAGTCCTAGTCCAAACAGACAATCAAGTAGCCATGTTCTATGTGAACAAGCAGGGTGGAACAGGCTCTCTGTCGTTATGCAACGAAGCTTTACGACTATGGGCCCTCGCCAGAGAGCATCAAATTCACCACCTAGTGGTATATCTTCCAGGCATTCAACCTTTGGGCAGACAAACTCAGCCGAGTACTGCTGCCACACGAATGGTCTCTCCACTCGGACCAGATTGCCCAGACATAGACCTCTTTGCAAATCCACAGAATGCCAAACTTCCCTGGCTCTATTCCAGAATTCCGGCTCAAAACTGTCAGGCAAGGGATGCTTTCCTCCTCCACTGGGGTCAGGACTTCCTTTATGCCTTCCCACCCATTCCCCTCATCCCCAAAATGCTGTTCAAGCTTCAGAGAGACAGAGGTCGTATGATACTCATAGCTCCACGTTGGCCACGGCAAACATGGTATCCTGTGCTTCTACATCTCTCTCGGGCTACACCTCTGGAGTTGGGATGCACTCCAGACCTTCTCTCCCAGGAGAACGGGATGTTATGGCACCCAAATCCCCAGTCCCTGCATCTCAGGGCCTGGTTACTGAAAGCCTAGAACTTCAGGATCTCAGTCTTTCTCAACAGGTAAAGGATATCCTTCAGGCTTCCAGAAAACCCTCCACAAGGCGATCATACGCCTTCAAGTGGAAACGGTTTACCATATGGTGTTCTCAAAAGGGACTTAACCCTCTTGCGATACCTTTGGAATCATTACTGGAGTATCTCCTTCATTTATCGAATTCTGGTCTTAAGACCAATTCAGTAAGAGCCCATCTTAGTGCTATTGCAGCCTCTTACAAGCCAAATGGACAACCTATTTCCTCTCATCCACTCATAGCAAGATTTATGAGAGGTCTACTAACAAAGCCTCCCATTAGACCACATGGGATGGGATTTGAACCTTGTTCTCGGGCAGCTCATGAAACCGCCCTTTGAGTCTTTAGCCACTACAGCTCTAAAATTCCTTTCATGGAAGGTCATCTTCCTAATTGCAATCACGTCTGCACGACACATTAGTGAGTTACAAGCTTTAGTGGCTGATCCTCCTTATACAAGATTTCAACATAAGGTTGTTCTTAGGACTCATCCTCACTTTATTCCAAAGGTGATCTCGCCTTTCCACTTAAACCAAGCGGTTTACCTTCCTGTATTCTTTCCGAGGCCTCATGCCTCCAATGCAGAAAGGAACCTTCATACCTTAGACTGCAAAAGAGCCTTAGCCTTTTACCTGCAAAGAACGTAGCAACATAGAAAATCTTCTCAACTTTTTGTTGCTTTTGATTCTAGTCATTTGGGACTTCCAGTTTCCAAAATAACTCTCTCTAACTGGATTGCACAGTGCATATCCTTCGCTTATGAGAGTAAGGGGCTTTCTCTCGAGGGCCATGTCACAACTCAGTGTGAGAGCCATGGCAGCCTCTATGGCTAACCTTCATTCTGTGTCTATAGACGACATCTGCAGAGCAGCTACTTGGGCTTCAGTGCACACTTTTACAGCCCACTACTGTTAAGACAAGGACTCCCGTCAGGATGCCTTGTTTGGCCAAGCTGTTCTTTAGCATCTCTTTCAGACTTAATGCAACTCCTAAACACCGTCCGGGTTTGGATGCCAGAGATCCATGGGAGGAAACATGACTCATCTCACCATGGCATTTTTCAGCTGGGGGAGTTCCCATATGTGAAGACTACATTCCTGCTTGTTCCTGGAGATAGCGTATTTACTCACCTGTAACAGGTGATCTCCGGGAACAGCAGGAATAAGTTCACAACCCACCCACCTCCCCTAGGAGTTGTCTCTCTATCTCCTTCTCTCCTTTGTCTCAGCTATAAACTCAACTGAGGAGGGAGAGTTGGAATGGCGGGAAGGCAGCACGCAGGCGCTGTGGGATGCTCCCAAAAGCTTTCCTATTGGACGCTGGGGAGCGTTCCCATGCAGGCTCCGTCGGTACCGACGATACCCATATGTGAAGACTAAATTCCTGCTGTTCCCGGAGATCACATGTTACAGGTGAGTAACTACGCTATAGTCCATGAAGAAAGAGAAGTTGATTAGATTAGATAGCATCAGGGCCATGCAAACGGTGTGGCCCCAGAGGGCGCTAGTATGTAAGCAGCGTAGATTTCATCACTGGACTTCCAGGAAGCTTGACTAGAGCAAATTCCTATGTGTGTCTATGTGGGAGGGGGCAGCAGGCTCACGAGTTGAACAAGGCACATTTCTAAGCTTGGTACGATCCTGAGCAGCATACAGGGGAATTATAAGGACTATGATTGTCGGTCTTCCATCTCTACAAAAGATCTTAACTATGAATGTGTTGAGTCATTTGAAGAGCTTTCTAACTTAGAGCATTTCAATTTTGGCACAGATAACCCCAGGGAAGGGTGGGATCCCTGCACTGATTCCAAATGGAAGTTTGTATGAATAAGTTGGACACCTCTGCTTGAGATGGGTTTGGTCCAGGGGATCCTGCCTGCAGGCAGTGGAATGAACCTAGATGAACTGTTCATCAGTTCTTTAAAATATTAGGACAGGGTTCAGACTTAGAACTCCAGATTGAACTTCACATAGGTGAGCTCTGACTTAACCGTACTTACAGTAATACATTAAGCTGTGACCTTGAATTGTACCTAACTGTTTTGGACCTTGCCCTCAGGCATAGTAACTCCAACTTCCGAATCTCTTGTTTTCTGTTTGAACATCCGTGTTGTGTGTGTCTCTTTTTTCAGGGGCTGCAAGGAAGTCGGTGCCTGCTTTTCAGTCTATATCTGCATCTGTGCTGCTTAAACAACAGAAACAACAAATGTTGGAGGCGAGAAAGAAAAGAGCTGAGGAGATTCAGAAACGGTAAGAGTCCCTGCATCTATTTAATAGCCGCCAATCTAATATGTAGGTAGCGGATACTGAGAACCCAAAGCCCTTCTGGTTATGGTTTGTTTTCTCTTAAGGTTCCTTGAAAGCCAAGAGAATGTGCAACTTCCTGGTCTATCTGCCCCAGGACAGCCTGCTCTTCAATACCCAAGGCCTGGGGCTGAATTCCCTAAGAGACAGGAGGTAGCAACACCACAGGTGCCTAGACTTGGCCGAGGCTTCTCTGATGACCAAGATGTGCTCTTTTTTGACACTTCTCCACCTCCAGCACTGAAATTAAGCATCTCGGCAGAAGCCAAAAAGGTGAATATCTTTTTAACCCTTTGGAACTGATAGGTAGCAAGTGGTTCCTCTCCTAGCTATCGGCATAAATTTCAGTGCGCAGAATCCAAGCTCCCACAGCCTGGGGCTAGTTAATTGTAGCGTTAGGCCTTGAAATCCTTGAGTGCCTATATCATGCAGGCTGAAGGTGGAGGCAGGAACAGAAACAGGATGTGTCGTATGTTCACACTATCCGTTGTGTTACTCTATAAGAGTGTGACGGGGTGTATGCAAGGGCCACAAAATGAACAAGGCCGAAGCCTGTACGAACAGACATGTTCACACTCAGTAGGACAAATTGTTAGTTCCTTATTGTCCCTCCAGTCCAGTCCCGCACCTCTGGGTAGTGTACCTCTTCCAGCAGCTTGGAGACTGAGCGTGTCATCTTTTTGATGACACTAGTGTATATATACAGCTGGCACCGCCTACCAGCCTCAGTATGCTCAGTCTCCAAGCAGCTGGAGGAGGTAGTGAGCCAGGGTGCTGGACTCACTGAAGGGACAACTAAGGAGATAGGTTTAGTTAGAGTTTGCTTTTTATTTCCCCTGTTAAGGTGCAGGTTTCTTTGTTTTTAAAGGCAGAAGTGTAAAGTAAAAAAACAATCAGAAGGAACAGAGTGAATCCAGGGGACAACAAGGCTGAGGGGAGGATATTCCTTCTTCCCTCAGGATTTCAGGGTGGGGGAGTTCTGTGGGTGCCTTCCTCAGTCCAAGGCTTCTGGCTGCTCCCGAACTCGTTATCGGGTGAGGCACCGCCACAGGGGCTGCAGTTGATTAAGAGGAGTGAAAGCTGGCAGCCCTGAGTTGCACACCCCCCCCCCCCCTCAGTGCCGAAGCCGGGAAGGAAGGCTGAGCACAAGGGGTAGAAAAGCCACATGGCAAAGAGGCTCCAAGGTAAGAGTGGTGGGGGAGGACAGCAGGAACCCCTAGCAACCGCCAGAACACGAGGAGACAGAGCGGCCTTCAACCACATGTTTGGGAGCCTGCAGCGGTAGAGGGAAACTCCCCCCGCTGCATTTAGGTGCGATTTCTTCTTATTCAGGCCCGCATGTGTTTAACCCCCTGCTGTGTTTTGGGTGCCCGGGAGAGACAGCCACCGGGCAATAAAGCAGGACAGAACAGCCTATTCCTAGGGGGCCATTTGCAGTTTCTTTTTAATTTCAGTTTGTTAATTAGATTTTGGTTTTATTTTATTTTAGTTCAAGTACTCCAGTGCTCTGTGCCTGAGCCTGTGGAGGTGCATTGTGCTGTAGATCCTTTTACCTACCTGGGTACAGACTGAGGGCGTACCTGGGGAGTGTCCCCAGCCCTTCCCACCATGTCAGCCAGACCGCATGGTGGGAAGGGATGGGGGATGGGATGGTATCAAGGGGGGTGAACCCCACTTAATCCTTAAGCATTCCTTGTGTTATACAGCTCAAAACCTATTCAGTGCACAATGACTTGATGCAGACCTGTGGGAAAAGCCTAATCAGCCCCATTGTTGCGGGGCTGATTTCAGAGTGCTGTTGTGCCTGGTCAGGTGATGTAAGTGACAGTTGGTTGAGACATTGTGACTTTCTCCTGAGAAGGGTCAGATAAAAAGTCAGAGACAGAAGTGAATGAATGATAAATGGGGGGGGGGGGTGCTGCATATAGGTTTGTAGCAGCTACAGCTCTGTGGAAAACAGGAAGTACCTGCATACAAGAAATGTATGTAATTTGAAGGATAGTGAGTCAGTGGATAGGAGGCAAATGAAATCCTTCCATCTGTCTATGGTCAGTGAGTGACATGATCATCCCTTGTCTCTTAGCCCAGATTATGTACCTATTAAATTTGTAATATTGTTTGTAAGGGAAGCTGTACTCCCTTATAGCCATTTTTAGTATTAGAATAAAAACGTAAACTTTACTCGGAGAAAGTGTCAGTTTGATTGGATCAGTGCAAGGTCCATTTCATCTTTTTTTTTTTTTTTATTAACAATTTCAATGAAAAGTACAAACCTCTTCGTTATTGACATTATCCAATTTCCACAGTCGTCACATAATGTAGCATAAATGTCCCCCCTTATTTCCCCCTTCCTTTGTAGCCCTCCTTGTATCCTCCCCCCTCCCCACCATCGCTCTACATTCATACATTCCTCTCTCTCTCCTCCTGCCCCTCATACGCATCTCATCTCTTTTCCCCCTTTCACCATTACCTTTCAGATGATCTGTATCCAACATGGTCTTTGTTAAATTTCATCTTTTCATCCATCCTTCCATGTTTCCAACCACTTCCACACGCCCTTCCATTGGTCCACACTCTTCCCCCCTCCCCTTCTCATCTCCATCAATCTGTGCATCAAGCTTACCTCCGCCACTCTTCTGACAAAGCCTGCAGGTTTAGGTAGATCTGATCCCACCCAATGTTGGGCTATCTCGCATCTTGCTGCAATGATACAGTGATGCAGTACCCCACCTTCCCTCTTTGGCATATCCTCCTCTAGTTGATGTAGTAAGCAGACCTCCGGTTTCCTTTGCAATCTATATCCTGTCATTTCAAAAATCATTTCTATAATCTTTGCCCAACATGCTTGGATCCTTTCACATTTCCACCACATATGTAACCAATCTCTCCAACATTGGTCAGTGTGTCCCACTCCAGCTCTTTTTTTACGTATTGGTGTCCAGTACCAATGATATACTTCATAAGCATTTTCTTTTACTTGTGTGGTAATGAAGATACTTGCCACAGTCTGTAGTATCTTATCCCACACCTCTTCAGCTCACCCCCAAATCATCCTCCCATTTTAACATGTACCCCAGTTTGCTCTCCCCTCCCTCCATTAATCCTTTGTAAATCTTGGACAAAGCTCCTTTTTGACCAAGGTGGCCTGAACAAAGTGCCTTAAACCACCCTCTGTTTTCCCATATATCCTTCCACACCTTCTGCTGCCTCAGAAAATGACTCAATTGTAAATATGCATAATAATCGCTGTCTCCCAGCCGGTATAAGTCCTGTCTCCAGGAACAAGCAGGAATGAGTCTTCACATATGGGTATCGTCGGTACCGATGGAGCCTGCGCGGGAACGCTCCCCAGCGTCCAAAAGGAAAGCTTTTGGGAGCATCCCACAGCGCCTGCGCGCTGCCTTCCCGCCTTTCCTAACTGCCTCTCTCCAGTTCTTCTATTCCGCGGAGCCAGCAGGTCATGTTCCTGTCACCGCTGAAGAATTTCTTTATTTTATTTTATTTCTTTGGTCGTGCGTCTGCCTTCTCGACGCTGGACCGGTACCGCCGGTCTTTTCTTTCTTTATTCTAAAAAAAACAAAACAAAAAACTACTGTTTTCTCACTTCAGTGCATTTTCTTCTTTGGCCTTAGGCCTAGGACATTTTTCCTCATGGAAAAGCCCGCCTCTGGGTTTAAAATAATGCACGAAGTGCAGCGGCACTATTTCTGTCACCGACACCCATGAATGGTGTCTAAAATGTTTAGGTCCTGACCACTCCATTGCGGATTGTGAGTCCTGCTCCATGATGTCTAAAAGAGGTCTACAGAATCGAGCAGCTAAGCTCAATACCCTGTTTCCCTAGTTTGCAGCTTCGGTTGTATCGATGTCTTCCAGGGCTGCTGCTTCCTCACATGGATCTCAGGTAACCAAACTTAAATCCAGCCGGTCCTCGAAGGATAAATCTCCCTCTAAGTATCGAGATGCCTCCGGGCTTGCCCTCGAGGAATCCGCACTGGCAAAATTACCCCGGCGGGAGGCTCCAGCTTCCAAAGCTTTTTCTATGGGGTCACAGGTTGACATCGATGGCTCGGCCTCGACCGATCACCTGTTGCCATGTTCTGGGGTACTGGTGGTTCCCACTGGTACCGACATCCAGACATTGGTTGCGTCGATGGATCAGAATATCCTGACCATGCAGCGTGCCATCACAGCATTCATACAAGCTGCGACGCCTTCGGTACCGCAACAAACTCAGTTGCCGGTACCGACTCCGGCACCGGTACCGACATCGGTTCCGGTGCCGGTACCGATTGCATCGACATCCGCTTCGGTGTCGACTGCAGCGGTACACTGTTCTGTGATGCCCATCGGTACCGATCACTCCCGATGTCGATACCACCCGGTACATGTATCGGGCTCTGCAGGAGCATCCAGACAGGCGATACTTCGATTCCTCTGAGGACTCTGATGAATCAGAGGTCTCTGTCGAAGCATCGGTGATCCATCCTCAGGAGCCCTCTTCTCCAAAAAGGAGAATGTCTCCTCCAGAAGACTTGTCTTTTCAAGACTTCATTAGGGAAGTGGCCAGGGGTCTTTCCATCTCAGTGGCCCCTGAGACAGAGCCTAGAGCCAAAAAATTAGATATTTTACAATATACTAAGGCTCCTAAAGAGGCAGCCACTTTACCAATACATGAGATTCTTTATGATCACATGTTGGGCATATGGGAGACTTCTCTTACCACTTCCCCTCATTCTCGCAGGTTGGACACCATGTATCGTGTTCCTCCTTGTCCTGGCTTCCATAAGACTCAGCTTCCTCACCACTCCATTGTGGTGGAGTCTGCTATGAAGAAGATAAAGAGAACAAAAAGGCACTCTTCTGCTACTCCAGGAAGAGAATGCAGAACCTTAGATGCCTTTGGCAGGAGAATTTTCCAGGCCAGTATGCTTGTTGCCAGAATCAACTCCTATAGTCTCTATATGGGGATGTTTCTAAAAGAAGTTACAGATCACCTGCAAACTTTATCTCCTCTTATTTCAGAAGATAAAAGGGAAGAGTTCCTCACCTGGCTCAAACATGCCCAGGATATTTCCAAGTTTTCCAACCGTGCAGCCTTTGACTCTTTTGAAGGTGCCAGCAGAGCCTCGGCCATTGCCATAGGTGCACGCAGAGTTGCTTGGTTACAAGCTTCTGATTTGGAACCCTGGGTTCAAGATGGACTAGGAAACCTTCCTTGTAAAGGTGAAAACCTTTTTGGCAAAGATTGGCAAGCAAAGGCCACCCAGATGGATGCTGAAAATTCTGCTTTAGATAGACTTTCAAAGTCTACTTCCGCTCCTTTTAAGAAAAGGTTGTTCAAAAAGGGGGTTTTTCCCCAAAAAAGGGAAATATTATTCTGCTTATGGTCAGCAGTCATCTTCTGCAGGTCGTTTTGCTACAAAGAGACAGCAACAACCGAAACAGGCCAAGCCTAAGGCTGCTAGAACTGCTACGGCCCAACAGCCTCAGCCTCCTCAGGGCCTTTGACTTCCAGCTAGAGAGCTTAGCCTTTCTGGCTCTAGAACTTCCAGAGCCTCTCACCATTCCAGGAAGGTTGGCTTACTTTGCTCCCAGGTGGGAACAAATCACAGCAGAACAATGGACCCTCTCCATCATAAGGGAGGGGTACAAGCTTCATTTCTTAAACCTTCCTCCTCACACCATGGTGAGACAGTTCAATTCTCAGACATCTCTCCTCGACCTTTTGGGTCAGGAGATTGCTACCCTTCTTGCCCAAGGGGCAATAGAAGAAGTACCCCTTCTTCAACAGGGCTCAGGGTTCTACTCCCCCTACTTTCTTATCCCAAAGAAAACAGGGGGCTACAGACCCATATTAGATCTCAGAGAATTGAACAAGTTTCTATGCAAGGAGAAATTCAAGATGATTTCTCTCGGTACTCTCCTTCCATACCTTCAGAGTCAGGATTGGCTTTGCTCTCAAGGATGCGTACACCCATGTCCTCATCCATCCAACACACAGAAGGTTCCTTCAGTTCCTTTTCCAAGGAAAGCACTATCAATACAGAGTGCTTCCCTTCGGTCTGGCCTCTGCACCAAGGGTGTTACAAAATGCATGGCAGTAGTGGCTGCATTTCTACGCACTCTAGGGATATTTGTATTCCCATATCTGGACGACTGGCTCATCCGAGCTCCATCCCAGTCAGAGGCCCAGACTTCTCTAACCTGCACAAGGCGTATCCTTCAGTATCTGGGACTTGTCATAAACATTCCAAAATCCCAGCTCACCCCTACTCAGTCTCTAGAGTTCATAGGGGCCTTGCTGGATACCACAACTGCAAAGGCCTATCTTCCCCAAGGCCGTTGCCTACGCTTGGTGCAGTTAGCCTCACAAATTCAGTTAAAATCCCATTTAACTGCTCGAGAGATGTTACAACTGTTAGGCCACATGGCATCCACTGTGCATGTGGTTCCTTACGCTCGCCTTCACATGAGAGCAGCTCAGTGGACTCTGTCCACCCAATGGACCCAGGCATCAGGTTGCCTGTCAGACAAAATAGCAACCTCCAGTCGCCTCTTTTGGTCCCTCCAGTGGTGGAAGTCCACTCAGAATCTGTTGCTGGGGTCCCCCTTTCAAGAGGTGTTACCCCAAGCAACCCTTACAACAGATGCCTCTCCAAGAGGTAGGGGAGCTCATCTTCAAGATCTCTCCACGCAAGGCATCTGGTCTTTACAGGAGACATCTCTACATATCAACCTCTTAGAGCTCAGAGCAATTTTTCTAGCTTTCAGAGTCTTCCACACCCTGCTCAACTACAAGACAGTCCTCATCCACACGGACAACCAAGTAGCCATGTTCTACGTGAACAAGCAGGGCGGGACTGGCTCTCTGTCGCTTTGCAACGAAGCTCTGAGATTGTGGGCCTTCGCCAGAGAGCATCAAATTCATCTCATAGCAGTGTATCTTCCAGGGGTTCAAAACTCTTGGGCAGACAGACTCAGTCGAGTTCTGCTTCCACACGAATGGTCCCTCCATGGGGACCAGATAGCCAGGATCTTTTGAATTTGGGGAACCCCAAACATAGACTTGTTTGCAAGTCCGTGGAATGCCAAACTTCCCCGGTTCTGTTCCAGAATTCTGTGTCACGGAGTTCAGGCCAGGGATGCCTTCCTCCTCCACTGGGGGCAAGACTTCCTCTATGCTTTTCCACCCATTCCCCTAATTCCCAAGACACTCTTCAAACTTCAGAGAGACAAGGGGTCTATGATCCTCATAGCACCACATTGGCCACGCCAAGTGTGGTACCCTCTACTTCTGCATCTCTCTCAAGCTCCCTCCCTGGACTTGGGATCTGCTCCTGACCTCCTATCCCAGGAGGAGGGAACGTTGTGGCACCCAAATCCCCAGTCTCTTCACCTCAGAGCCTGGTTGCTGAAGGCCTAGACCTTCAAGATTTGCATCTTTCTCAGCAAGTGAAGGATATCCTTTATGCTTCCAGAAAGCCTTCCACTAAGAACATAAGATATGCCATACTGGGTCAGACCAAGGTCCATCAAGCCCAGTATTCTGTTTCCAACAGTGGCCAATCTAGGTCATATGTACCTAGCAGTTTCCGCAAGGGACACAGGTTCCACAATGCTTGTATTGGTTCAAGCATTGATATCCTGGGTCCCTTCTTAATAATGGTTTATGGACCTTTCCTCCAGGAACTTGTCCAAACCTTTTTTAAACCCAGCTACACTAACAGCCTTTACTACATCCTCCGGTAAAAAATTCCAGAGTTTGATTACACGTTGAGTGAAAAAATATTTTCTTTTATTAGTCTTAAATAGTTTACCCTGTAGCTTCATTGCATGTCCCCTAGTCTTTCTATATTCTGATAAGGTAAACAATCGATCTACGTTTACCCGTTCCACTCCGTTCATTAATTTATAGACTTCTATCATATCTCCCCTCAGCCGTCACTTTTCCAGGTTAAAGAGCCCTAACCTTTTTAGCCTTTCTTCATAGGAGTATCCTTCCATCCCCTTTACCATTTTGGTGGCTCTTCTCTGAACCTTTTCTAAAATCGCTGTATCCTTTTTAAGATACGGCGACCAGAATTGCACACAATATTCAAGGTGCGGTCTCACCATGGAACGATACAGAGGCATTATAATATCTTTTGTTTTATTTTCCATTCTTTTCCTTATCATACCTAGCATTCTATTTGCTCTCTTGGCTGCCGCTGCACATTGGGCCGAGGGTTTTAACATGGTATCCACAATGACGCCTAAATCTTTTTCCTGGGTGGTGGTTCCTAATGTGGAACCTTGCATCGTGTAACCATAGTTTGGGTTGTTCTTCCCTAGGTGCATAACCTTGCACTTGTCCACATTAAATTTCATCTGCCATTTTGATGCCCAGTCTTCCAATTTATCAAGATCCTCTTGAAATTTTCCACAATCCTCTTGGGTTTTAACAACTTTAAATAGCTTTGTGTCATCTGAAAATTTGATAACCTCACTCGTTATTCCACTTTCCAGGTCATTTATGAATATGTCAAAAAGCAGCAGACCCAGCACAGATCCCTGGGGTACACCACTATTCACCTTTCTCCATTGGGAAAATTGGCCATTTAGCCCTACCCTCTGCTTTCTATCTTTTAACCAGTTCCTGATCCACAATAGTACATTGCCTCCTATCCCATGACTCTTTAGTTTTGCCAAAAGTCTCTGATGAGGGACCTTGTCAAAGGCTTTCTGAAAGTCCAGATACACAGTATCAACCGACTCACCTTTGTCCACCTGTTTATTCATCCGTGGTGTCATCAAAATGTACTCTTTTTTTCACTTTCTTCTGTTTTCGATTATGTTCATCCACGGATACACATATCCCGTGGCATAATCAGCTCCATCCCGCTTCAACTTTTTCTGCTTCTTAATCATCACTTCCTGATATACTGTCTCAATGGTATGTTTTAATTGTCCTTGGTGACTAGAGAAAAGTTCCTCTGTTTCTTTATCTTTTAAGGTAATAATATGAGCCGCTATTTCTGTTGATAACTGTTCTACCTAGGTTTTAGCAGAATCTATTAGTAAAACCATTAAGTCGAGAGAACACTTGTTCAGAATTTTATTCCACTTTTCCACAAAATCCGAATCAAGTGTTGGGACCCGAGGTTCTTTATAAACCCGAAGCCCTCGAGGTATTTGTTGACGATAGAAATACTCCAGTAAAGAAGATCTGTGCAGTTCCGCTCTGATTCGCCTCTTCTCCAATTGTTCAACAGTTTCCCATAAAGATTCGGTGGTGTTGGTCTCTGCAGTCTGAGCATCGGAAGCAAACACTGTTTTCTCTTTTAATAGCGTGATGATGTATTCTTGTGGGAAACTGAAAGTCTCCTGCCACGTCAATTGGCCTTCCATATTGTAGCAAACCTAAATTGTAAACTGGCCGTACTTCGTGAATGAAAATTGCTATAAGCTTATATCAGACCTCATTCAACCGTTCACCCTTGTATTGCTGTTCAGTGTTATTCCTGTTGTCACTACATAAGCCTCAGAAAACACCCTTTAAGCACTACAGAACCAAGAAATGTTATACAGTATCCTGGACGTGTGCAGGGTTTGATACATCAACGGCTTATGGATAATGAAGAACTCAATGACCGTCACTAACCATTTTAAAGATTTTTACAAAAATGCTCAATGTAAATGAAAAAAGCACTTAACTTAATGTTGGTGAGTCTGGTCTTGGTCTTCTGATCATTATTCCAATTTTTAATCAATATATATATTTTTTTATTATTATCTGCCTTTTCCTTTATCGTTGAAGGGAAGGCAATGTCCCAACGCCTATTATACAGGCGCCCATGCGTTTCGCCACCTCGGGTTTTTCAGGGGACCCAAACTTCAATATATTTCTGAAAAAATAAAAAATGACGACATCATGAACTGAATAATACTTCCAAAAAAGAAGACTACATCACGCTATATAGTATCATTAAGATTATTCTTAGAAAAAACAGTGGATAAACCTTAAAGGTAGCACAGCTTAGAGTTTCAAACCGTCAGTCTTCTTTTTCTTCTTAGGGAAAACTGAGAACGCTGCGCATGCGTTCTAAAGGAGGAATCGCCATTTTTAAAGGCCAACTATCTGATGTCAGATGATAAACTCATTAAAGGCAAGCAGACCAATCTATGTTGAAATTAAGCCCCCTAGGTTGAACAGTATCTAAAGTGTAGATCCACCATTGCTCTCGATAGAGCAACAATTTGTCTCGTGATCTCCCCAAACCGCCGGGTGATACTTGCTCAATAATCCAACAACGAAGCTGGGCAAACGTGTGACATTCAGCGGTACAATGTTCAACAAGTGGCGCTTCTCTCCGAGTGCAGCGGAGTCGGCTTTCATGTTCTTTCATCCTAACCTTAAAAGAACGAATCGTCTTGCCGATATATATGAGGCCACATGGGCACTCTACCGCATAAACTACATAAGTAGATTCACAAGCGGTTGCTTGCCTTAGTATATATGTAATACCTTTGTAAAAGAAAGTTGAACGTTCAATGGTTATGGCACATATGCCGCATTGACCACAAAGGACACAGCAACATAGAAAGTCTTCTCAACTCTTTGTTGCTTTCGATCCCTCTCATTTAGGACTTCCAGTCTCTAAGAGAACTCTGTCCAATTGGATTGCTCAGTGTATTTCTTTCGCCTACCAGAGTAAGAACCTTTCTCTGGAGGGCCATGTCACAGCTCACAATGTGAGGGCCATGGCAGCCTCTATGGCTCATCTAAATTCTGTGTCCATCGACCAGATCTGTCGAGCGGCCACATGGGCCTCGGTTCATACCTTCACAGCCCATTACTGCTTGGACAAGGACTCCCGCCGGGATGCTTTGTTTGGTCAGGCTGTTTTCAAACACCTGTTCCATACCTAACCAACTCCTACCCTCCATCCCTGGCTGGATGCCTGAGATTCATGGGTGGAGGTAGAGCCCTTCCCAGGGACTCACAACCTGGGTGATCTCCCAGGCATCTCTAGCTGGGGAGTCCCCATATGTGAAGACTCATTCCTGCTTGTTCCTGGAGATAGCACAGTTACTTACCTGTAACAGGTGATCTCTGGGAACAGCAGGAATAAGTCTTCACAACCCATCCACCTCCCCTAGGAGTTGTATCTCTCTATCTTTCTTTCCTTTCCTCACTCTTTCTTTGTCTCAGCTTTAAAACTCGAACTGGAGAGAGGCGGTTAGGAAAGGCGGGAAGGCAGCGCGCAGGCACTGTGGGATGCTCCCCAAAGCTTTCCTTTTGGACGCTGGGGAGCGTTCCCGCGCAGGCTCCGTCGGTACCGACGATACCCATATGTGAAGACTTATTCCTGCTGTTCCCAGAGATCACCTGTTACAGGACTAGAAAGGGGGGCTGTTACTTCTGGAGAGAAATCTGAAATTGTGAGTATATACTTCTGGGAATTTTTCTTTTAAAGCTAATTAATCTGTGAACCCACTATTTTTTGTTAAATCAGTCAGGGCCTAGTAGCAACAGTTTAAGATTCAATTTAAAACACAGAAGAGAACTTTCTGGTTACCTTTCATACCCAGTAGAGAGCTGTAGTTTAAATTTCATAGTCACTCAGGGCCTAGCATCAGCAAAGTACTTTTAGTTTCAAATTAAAACACAGAAGAGAGCTTTCTGGTTAAATTTAGAATCCAGCAGAGAGCTTGTAGTTTAAATTTCATAATAGGTTAGGGCCTAGCATCATCAAAGTACTTTTAGTTTCAAATTAAAACACAGAAGAGAGCTTTCTGGTTAAATTTAGAATCCAGCAGAGAGCTTGTAGTTTAAATTTCATAATAGGTTAGAGCCTAGCAGCAGCAAAGAGCTATAATTTAAATCAAATCAGAATATAGCTTACCTCTGCAGCACAGGACAGGGTACTGTGTAGCAGCCCTCTTTTAATAAGTGTTATATCCCTCCCTCCCTCCCCACACCCACCCTCCCCTGGGATAATCACAGCTTTATAGGTACTTGCACAACTTAAAAGACAGGAGGTGCTCTCAGGTGAAGCTCATTACCCAAATCAGTCATACACTAAGGACCTGAGATTAATTAAGCTTCAGGTGAACAAGGTATATTAAACTTATTAGGTACAGTTTTAGTGGTATAAATATCCATGGCACCCTTTAGTACGTAAAGAACTTAAAGATCTAAACACAAACTTAAAACTAAGATGCAGACAGCAGTCCAGCAGCGGGATGTGGGCTTTCCAGTCTTTTGCATTGAGTGTCACATGTATGATTTTCTCCAAGCTGGTGAGAGGTCTTACGTGTGCACTAGGTGCAAGGAGCTCTTTGCTCTCAGGGAACAAGTCCATTCTCTAGAGGCTAAAGTAGCAGACTTGGAAAGCATAAGACAGACAGAGAGGTACATAAACGAGACCTACAGGGATATAGTCCTGAAGTCCCACCTCCAGTCTGGCAGCATCCCTGTTGCCATGGAGGAAAGAGGTCACGTGACAGGAGAGCATCACCCTGGTGTGGCAGGAAGTGATCCTGTAACTAGGACCTGTCCTCCAGGTGATGTAAACCCCTCTCGCACCGAGGAGGTTTCTCCAGGGCCAAGTGCCCATGAGGGAAGGGTTAGGACAGCAGTTATAGTTGGTGATTCGATCATTAGGCATGTAGATAGCTGGGTGGCTGGTGGACGTGAGGATCGCCTGGTAACATGCCTGCCTGGTGCGAAGGTAGCGGACCTCATGCGCCACCTAGATAAGGTCTTAGATAGTGCTGGGGAGGAGTCTGCTGTCTTGGTACATGTCGGTACCAATGACATAGGAAAATGTGGTAGGGAGGTTCTGGAAGCTAAATTTAGGCTTTTAGGTAGGAAGTTGAAATCCAGAACTTCCAGGGTAGAATTCTCCGAAATGCTTCCCGTTCCACGCGCAGGACCCAAAAGGCAGGCAGAACTCCGGAGTCTCAATGCGTGGATGAGACAATGGTGCAGAGATGAGGGGTTTGGATTTGTTAGGAACTGGGGAACATTCTGGGGAAAGGAGGGGCTCTTCCGAAGGGATGGGCTTCACCTTAACCGGGATGGAACCAGGCTGCTGGCATTAACTTTTAAAAAGGAGATAGAGCAGCTTTTAAACTAGATAATAGGGGAAAGCCGACAGTCGCCCAAGAGCGCATGGTTCGGAAGAATGTATCCTTGAAGGATACTACAAAAAGCAGAGAGGTTTCAAAAAAGAGTAAAGTAGTCCAAATGCCCTCGAGTATGGAGCAGACAGAGCTTAAAGATCCCAAATTACCCATGTCTCCCAATAGCCAAATTAATATGAATAAAATACAGTCTCTAAAATGCTTGTATGCAAATGCTAGAAGTCTAAAAAACAAGATGGGAGAGTTAGAATATATAGCACTAAACGAGAGGTTAGATATGATTGGAATATCAGAGACATGGTGGAAGGAGGACAACCAGTGGGACACTGTGATACCTGGATACAAACTATATCGTAATGATAGAGCTGATCAAATTGGTGGAGGGGTTGCGCTCTATGTTAGAGAGGGCATTGAGTCAGAAATGATTAAAGTTTTGCAAGAAACAAAATTTGCTGTAGAATCTCTATGGATTGAAATTCCATGTAAAAAGGGGAAGGCGATGGCAGTGGGGGTGTACTATCGTCCGCCTGGTCAGAATGAACAAATGGATGATGAAATGCTCAAAGAAATCAAGGAAGCTAGCAAAAGTTACAGTGCAGTAATAATAATGGGTGATTTCAATTACCCCGGCATCGACTGGGTCAGTGTCACAGCAGGATATGCTAGGGAGATAAAGTTCCTAGATGAAATAAATGACTGCTTCTTGGAGCAGCTGGTTCATGAACCGACCAGAGGGGAAGCCATATTAGACCTAGTCCTTAGTGGAACACCAGATCTAGTGCAAGAGATAAGGGTGTTGGGGCCACTTGGCAATAGTGATCATAGCATGATTGCCTTTGATTTAATTAGTGGAGGAGGGATAGTAAGGAAATCCACAGTACTACCCTTTAACTTTCGAAAGGGAGACTATGATAAAATGAGGAAAACAGTTAAGAAAAAACTAAAAGGAGCAGTTGCAAAGATTAAAGACGTACATCAAGCTTGGATGTTGTTGAAAAATACTATCTTGGAAGCCCAGACCAGCTGTATTCCACGTTTTAAGAAAAGTGGAAGGAAGTCCAAAAAACTGCCAGCATGGTTTAAAGGTGAGGTCAGAGAGGCTGTTGTTGCCAAAAAAGCATCTTTCAGGAAATGGAAAAAAGAGCCAAACGACGAAACCTGGAAACAGCACAAGCACTGGCAAGTCAAATGCAAGGCATTGATAAGGCAGGCAAAGGGAGAATTTGAGAAGAAGCTTGCTGCGGAAGCAAAAACGCGAAGTAAAGACCTTTTCAAGTACATTCGTAGCAAAAAACCTGTGAGAGAGTCAGTTGGTCCATTAGATGATAAAGGGGTTAAAGGAGCACTAAGAGGCGACAAGGCGATAGCGGAGAGACTGAATGAATTCTTTGCTTCAGTCTTTACTGAGGAAGATGTAGGGATGTTACCCATGACTGAAGTGGTATTTAAAGGTGCGGAAGAATTGAAGGAAATATCGATACATCGGAAAGATGTATTACAACTATTAGATAAACTGAAGAGTAGCAAATCACCTGGGCCGGATGGTATACATCCAAGGGTGTTGAAAGAACTGAAATATGAGATTGCAGACCTGCTATTAGTAATCTGTGAACTATCATTATAATCATCTCTAATACCTGAAGATTGGAGGATCGCCAATGTAACACCAATTTTTAAAAAGGGTTCCAGGGGTGATCCGGGAAACTACAGACCGGTGAGCCTGAGATCAGTACCGGGAAAAATGGTAGAAACCATCATAAAGAATAAAATTACTCAGCATGTAGATAGTCATGGCCTAATGGGAGACAGCCAACATGACTTTAGCCAAGGATGGTCTTGTCTTACTAATCTGTTATGTTTTTTTGAAGGAGTGAATAAACAGGTGGACAAAGGTGAGTCGGTTGATATTGTGTACCTGGACTTTCAGAAAGCCTTTGACAAGGTCCCTCATCAGAGACTTTTGGCAAAACTAAAGAGTCATGGGATAGGAAGCAGTGTACTATTGTGGATCAGGAACTGGTTAAAAGATAGAAAGCAGAGGGTAGGGCTAAATGGCCAATTTTCCCAATGGAGAAAGGTGAATAGTGGTGTACCCCAGGGATCTGTGCTGGGTCCGCTGCTTTTTGACATATTCATAAATGACCTGGAAGACTGACCGATCTGGAGAATTAGCCCAGTCCTGAAGGGAAGAGGGGGTATGGAAAAAAGCCCCTATTCCCAAGGAGAACAGAATGTACTCAGAAATACTGAAGATGTACACTGTCTTTCCTAGCTGGTAAGAGATAGGAAGACATTGAAGTTTGATACTTCATAGGCAGGGAGATTTATAACAAAAAGAGAAGCTGTTGACATCACAGCAGTAATTGTGTGTATAACCGCTCCCAGTTACTGAGCCGTATGAGAATAGGCAAGTTGACTGTCTGGACCCCTTAAGAAGGTAAAAGCTTTATAGCACAGACAGGGAGATAGTAGGTAATACATAGCGTCCTATGGACATCTCCCGATGGGTATATATATATATATATATATGGAGATACATACATATCTATAGATATGTGCATATATGTTTAGATATGTGTGATATCTATATATATATATCTATATCTATAGATATATATAGATGGGCATGACTTATGCCTACACAGACTACAGAAATATGTATGTATAGGACATATACATACATGAATATAAGTCTGAGGATACATGCCTGCAACTGAGCCCCACAAAAACATTCACATGGGGAATGTGATGGGAAAAGATTCATCTAATAATAAGGGGGTGAAAACCACCTGAAGATATATAGAGAATCTATTTCTGCGGTGCAGGAATGTATTTCAGTGGAATAACCAGTATGGTTGCGTGAAAAAACAGAGGATAATAGCAGTCTGGCAAGAGCACGTCAGGAGTACTTTAGGACTCTGACATGTCCAAAGGACAAAAAAGCACATAGACTAAGACACCAGGATGACCCAGCCAAGGGACACAGGGGTATCATGTACACCAAAAGAGTATGCGTTGTCCAAGTGGAGCAGAAAGCATAATGCCAAGCTGTAAGGAAAAAAGGGTGGATTCCTGCAAGATTGGGAACTCCTTGGACATTCATGCAGAAAAAGCTTGTCTTCTGTAGCACAACAGGAGACAAGAGGGTATAAGAACCCATATAGTCATGGAATGATTATATAAGTTTTTTTCTACTATATGGAAAAACCCTCAGAGTTAAAGTTCAATTCTCCAGGACCAAGCCGGAAGTCAGTCCTCACTTATGGGTGACGTCGGCGCCGACGGAGCCCTCGCGGAGCAATTTCCCCAGCTTTCGAAGAAAGCCTTTGGGATTGCAGCGCGCATGCGCGGTCCTCTTCCCGCCCAAGGATGCCATCTTGCTCAGTCGTCTTTTTTCTGCGGAGCCCTACAGACGTAGTTTGTTACCACCGCTGAAAAAGTTGATTAATTCTTTGTTGTTTTCTCGGTTTGCGTGTCCTTTTCCTGCCCGGCCTCGATTTTTTCCTTATCGAGTCCGTTCACATTTCTTTTTTTGTTTTCAGTTTTTAACTGGTGTTCCCGCCACTTATTTTCCACCCCTGGCGGCCCGGTCTTTCGACCTCGCGGGGGCCCTTTTTCCCCCTATGGCTACCAGCGGGTTCAAAAAATGTGATCATTGTTCTAAATTAATGTCTCTTACAGACACGCATAATTTCTGCCTCCGTTGCCTCGGACCCAACCATGACTCTGGGAGCTGTGGTCCGTGTGGCAAGATGTCCTCCAAGTCGCTGAGGAGTCGGCAATCGCAAAAGGACAGAATCTTCTCTGACCCCGAGTCCGGTCCGGCTCGGACCTCGTCGGAGGCTTCGACGTCTCTTGACTCCGGCCACGAGCTCCGTCTGAGTTCCTCTGAGCAGGGGTCCCCTGGACGGGAGCATCGTCGGCAGAGGAAACTCGCGCGGGCAGCGTCGGAGGACACACCTGGTCCCTCGCGGGCCGGGTCGCATAACCCCGCCAGCCGCCCCGAGTCCTCGGAGGCGGAGAGACCTTCTAAACTTCCTCGACTCGAGGTGGAGCTGCACGTGAGTACTATTGTCCTCCTGGACTCCCCTACGGAACCGTCGTCTGGCCCGACGCCGTCGGGGCCCGAGTCGGTGGCTGCCGGGTCTTCTGGGCTTGACCTCAGATTGACATCCTTGGAGCGCAGTATCGCTGCCTTCTTGGACCAGCAGCGGGTTTGGATGACCGGCATCGCCAGTGCATCCGCCCAGACCACCGGGACGTCGACGCCAAGTCGACCCCGGCGGCCGAGTCGATCCTCGAGTCGATGCATGCTCGAGTCGATCCTCGGTCGAGGTCTCCCTCGGCCTCCCGTTCGGGATCGAGGTCGTCGGCGTCGGGACGAACCCTCACCCGCACGGAGCCCCTCGATTCCTCCACGGAGGCGTCGGACTGGGACACGGAAGGGGACGGGTCGCCCGGCTCTTTTCAGATCCGGTGCGTCCCCTCCGACTGGCCCGAGTCGGAGCCTCAAAGGCGATCCCCTCCGGAGGATACGTGCTTCTCTGATTTTGTGCGGGATATGGCCAAGGCTTTGGCTTTCCCCGCGGATCCAGAGGAGGAGCCTCACGTGGAAGAGCTCGAGGCACTCCAGTACGACTCTCCCCCGAAGGAGACCTTTACCGTGCCGGTCCCTCCGATGCTAGAGCGGCTGCTCTTCCGCATGTGGGAAAGCCTGGCCTCAACACCGGTGTTAAGCAAGCGGATCGATTTGATTTATCGAGTCCGCAAGACCCCGGGTTCCAGAAGGCGCAACTGCCACACCACTCCATGGTTGTGGAATCGGCAATGCATCGGCTTAAGAGTCAAAAGATGCACTCCTCGGTGCCCCCGGGTAAGGAGGCCCGTAACCTGGATGCCCTCGGTAGGAAGTGCTTCCAGGGTTCCATGCTTGCCTGCAGGGTCCAGACATACCAGCTGTATATGGGCATGTTCCTCCGAGACTTGGCGAAGGAGCTCACCGGGTTCTCGGTTGGTCTCTCCGACGAACCTTTGCAGAGGTTCCTGGCCTTGTCCGATAGTATTCGAGAGTGCTCGAAGTTCCTTTCTCGGGCGGCCTACAATGGCTTCGAGGCATCGGCCCGAGTAGCCGGAGCCGGCATCGGTGCCCGCCGACAGGCCTGGCTCCAGTCATCCGACCTCGAGCCGTGGGTACAGGACAAGTTAGTCGATGTCCCCTGCCGAGGTGACAGCCTTTTCGGCAAGCCCATGTCCGATAAGGCTGCGGAACTCGAGTCCGAAACTCTCACTCGGACTCGACTGTCCCGAAAGACCTCCGCTCCCACGCAGAAGAGGAAGGGTCCGGGGAAGAAGCCTTTTTACCAGAGGAAGGTGCTTGCCTATAAGCAATCCCACCTTCAATACCAAGTACCGGCGGCTTCCACTCAATGCCCACAGACTAAGAGTCAGGGGAATGGCCCCCGCGGGCCCACAAGCCCGCTGCACAACCCCCTGCCACGCAGGGTGGGTTTTTTTGACTATGTCAGCATAGCCTCTCCCCCTCCGCGCCCGTCGCTCAGCACGGGGGGGCAGGCTGATCCACTTCGCTCACAGGTGGCCAGCCATAACATCCAATTCCTGGGTGCTGCAGGTGGTTCAAAGGGGCTACCTCTTGCATTTTCACCAGGTGCCTCCCCCCTACTTTCCAGGGGAGCCTCCGAGGCCCCCTCTGCACAGAGACTTACTCCTTCAGGAGCTGCAGGGTCTACTGGAGGAGCAGGCTGTGGAGCCAGTGCCCCAACCTCAGTGGGGTCAGGGGTTCTACTCCAGATACTTCCTGGTCCCAAAGAGGACGGGAGGCCTCAGACCCATTCTGGACTTGCGCAACCTCAACATGTTCCTGCAGCGGGAAAAGTTCAGGATGCTTACCCTTGGAATCTTGCTGCCCTACCTCCAGCAGGGAGATTGGCTATGCTCCTTGGATCTAAAGGATGCCTATACTCACATCCTGATTCATCCGGACCACCGACAATATCTCAGATTTGTAGTGGCCGGGAAACACTATCAGTACCGCGTGCTGCCTTTCGGCTTGTGCTCCGCCCCCAGGGTGTTCACAAAATGCCTGGCGGTGGTCGCGGCCTTCCTGAGGCTTCAGGGCCTGTTTGTTTTTCCTTACCTGGACGACTGGCTCGTACGGGCGCAGTCGGCCCCAGAGGTCGCGCAGGCCACGCAGCGTACGGTGGCTCTGCTTCAGCACTTGGGCTTCGTCATAAACGTCGGGAAGTCCATGTTGCGCTCCTCTCAGGATCTCGAGTTCATAGGAGCTCGGCTCGATACTCTGCGAGCTCGTGCCTTCTTGCCTCGAGAGCGAGCTGACAGGCTCATGGCTTTGGCCGGCAGGTTCCACAGTGCGTCTCCGGTTCCGGCCCGGAGGTTCCTGCAGCTGCTTGGTCATATGGCCTCCACGGTCCATGTCACGCCGAACGCCCGACTGCATATGAGGCCTGTCCAGTGGTGTCTCCGCACTCAATGGCATCAGGCCACAGGAGGTCTGGCGGACCTTCTACAGATCTCCGACCGCCTGGTTTCCTCTCTGCAGTGGTGGCTCCACCTGCCCAACCTGGTACGGGGTATGCCCTTTCAGTCTCCCGCACCCTCCCAGGTGCTGACGACCAATGCCTCTCTCTTGGGATGGGGAGCGCATTGCCAGGGAGCGCGCACGCAAGGCCTTTGGACTCCTTGGGAGGCGGCTCAACAAATCAACTTCCTGGAGCTGCGGGCGATCCGCCTAGCTCTGCGGACCTTCTCTCACCTCACCTCTCGCCAGTCCGTACTGGTGCAGACGGACAATCAGGTGGCCATGTTCTACGTGAACAAACAGGGGGGCACGGGCTCCCTCCTGCTCTGTCAGGAGGCCCGGCGACTGTGCTCCTGGGCTGTCGACCACAACATCCTCCTCAAGGCTGTTTACCTGCCCGGGCAGGAGAATTGCCTGGCCGACAAGCTGAGCCAGGTCTTGCAGCCCCACGAGTGGAGGTTGAACCCCGGCGTTGCCCACCAAATCTTCCGCCGGTGGGGCACCCCCACCGTGGACCTCTTTGCCAGTCCCCTGAACCAGCAGCTTCCCCGGTTCTGCTCTCGGCATCCGCATCCCCTCAGAGTGGCCCCAGATGCTTTCCTCATTTCGTGGTCCACAGGCCTACTGTATGCCTTTCCTCCCACGCTGCTGGTGTCCCGGACGCTCTTCAAGGTTGCCTGGGACGGGGCCTACGTGATCCTGATAGCACCCCGATGGCCGAGGCAACCCTGGTTTCCTCTGCTCCTGCAGTTGGCGGTGGACACCCCTCTCCCTCTGGGGTTTCAGCCTGATCTTCTGACCCAAGATCAGGGTACTCTTCTGCACCCCAACCTCCGGGCCCTTCACCTGATGGCCTGGCTGCTGAGAGGGTAGTCCTGGCCCCGCTCTCGCTCCCCCCGGAGGTGGAAGCTGTCGTCCTGGCGTCTCGGCGACCTTCTACCCGGAAGTCTTACGCACTCAAATGGCGTCGCTTCTCCGCCTGGTGTTCTCAGCGTTCTGAGGACCCCTTCGCCTGCCTAGTGTCGGTGGTACTGCAATACTTGCTGCACCTCTCCGATCTAGGCCTCAAGTCCAACTCTGTCAGAGTCCACCTCAGTGCTCTCTCTGCACATCATTCGCTGGTGGAGGGCCAGCCCCTTTCCTCGCATCCCTTGGAGGCGCGTTTCCTCATGGGCCTGCTTCTGCTTAAGCCCCCGTTGCGCCCTCCGGCTCCTGACTGGGACCTCAATGTGGTTTTACAAAAGCTTACTTGCCCGCCTTTCGAACACATGGCTACCTGCCCACTCCGCTTCCTCTCATGGAAAGCTCTCTTCTTGGTAGCCCTCACCTCCGCTAGGCGCGTTAGTGAACTACAGGCCCTAGTGTCGGAGCCCCCTTACACTAGGTTCTACAGGAATAGGGTTGTCTTACGGACTCACCCTAAGTTTCTTCCTAAGGTGGTTTCCTCTTTCCACATCAATCAAGAGGTGGTTCTTCCGACCACCTTTCCCAGGCCACATACCAGCAGAGCTGAGACTGTTCTGCATACCCTGGACTGTCGAAGAGCCTTGTCCTTCTACCTTGACCGTACGCGTGAGCATAGGAAAGCTGCCCAGCTTTTCGTTTCCTTTGACCCCAATCGGTTGGGGTTATCTGTGTCGAAGCGTACGCTGTCCACCTGGGTAGCTGACTGCATCGCCTGGGCGTATGGGGCAGCCGGCCTCTCTTTGGAGAGTCGAGTCACGGCGCACCGTGTCCGGGTGAAGGCGGCGTCTGTCACATACCTCCGCTCGGTTCCGTTGGCAGACATCTGCCGGGCCGCTACTTGGTCTTCTAGCCAGACATTTGCGGCTCATTACTGCCTGGAGAGGGAGTCCCGCAGGGATAGTGCTTTCGGACAGGCAGTCCTCCACAATCTCTTTGAGGTTTAGGCAACTCCTACCTGCCGGCCCCGATGTTGGCTACCGGCCGGCTTCGTATTCAGAGAAGATTCCTTCCTTCTGTGCGGTTGAGCTGGAGGGAGCTCTCTTTTCCAGCTTGAGGTCTCCAGTAGCCTTAAGCTAGGGAGTCCCATAAGTGAGGACTGACTTCCTGCTTGGTCCTGGAGAAAGAGTAGTTACTCACCTGTAACAGGTGTTCTCCAGGAGCAGCAGGAATCAGTCCTCACTACCCTCCCTCCTCCCCTGGAGTTGCAGTCATTCTTATGGTTTCTGTCTTCCGCTATGTCATTCGACTGAGCAAGATGGCATCCTTGGGCGGGAAGAGGACCGCGCATGCGCGCTGCAATCCCAAAGGCTTTCTTCGAAAGCTGGGGAAATTGCTCCGCGAGGGCTCCGTCGGC
Source organism: Ichthyophis bannanicus (assembly GCA_033557465.1). NCBI lineage: Eukaryota > Metazoa > Chordata > Amphibia > Gymnophiona > Ichthyophiidae > Ichthyophis > Ichthyophis bannanicus. The sequence continues at coordinate 19,053,206 of CM066038.1, read as the reverse complement.
GCCGACGTCACCCATAAGTGAGGACTGATTCCTGCTGCTCCTGGAGAACACCTGTTACAGGTGAGTAACTACTCTTGCTCTGTAGCAAGGGCCCATAGTAGTAAGCTTCTCTGAAGATTGCAGAGAGCATTGTGCAGGAGAATTATGAGATAAAACTGACTGAAGTCAGGTGTGTTGCCACATCCTAGGAAAGGATAAGACTAGAAGAAGATAACCTGCAGTGAGTAGTACTATGCAAGATAGTTGAAAGTAGCTTGCAATGAGCACTAAAGTAATCACTGGAACTCCTGCATGCACGGCAACTGAACAAAACAGCAGAGGGGATTCTCCTGTATAAAAACAGAGAGAAAACAGACAAAGGGAGCGGAGATATTCCCGTCCCTGTCTGAGTTGTTCAGAGCATGCATTGAGGGATAACAAAAAATCTACACTGGAAAGAAAGAGAAGTGATTCAGTATGGTACCAACTCAAGCAGGGGGAAACCCTGGAAGAGAGGTGGAAGGTGACTTACCATAGGGTAAGTTAGCTGAAGGAAAAGATGTCCAGGTGGGGACAGAAACTATCATGGGATAGTTGTGGCCTCCCTTCGTGGTAGTAAGAAGGGGAGAATTCTGTAACCCATGGACAAAAGTATCCTAACAGCTTCGCATACTGAAAAAGAAAAAAACAGTGTAGAGTTTGAAGAATAAACTTCTGCTAGAAGAAGTTAACTGTAGATTGCAACATACAGGAACCTATGGTTGCTGGATATGATTAGACTGGTTAGAGTCTGGAGACTTCAGACTAGGATGAGATGTCCCTTGCTTGGGTACATCTGGAGGATGGGCAGGAAAAGGGTGAAACCTTCTTTTCTTAGGGAAAGGAGGTTTGGTAGGACATTTCCTACGTCCTGGGGAAAAAGAAGATTTAGGATGGTTTCCAGAACCAGGGAGGTCAGTGGAGCAATGAGCAACCTGACGTAAAGCCTCTCTATTGAAGAGATTTTCCCCAGTACAAGGAGAATTACCCAATGTATGTTGTGCCCATCTGCTCAAGTCTGAAACTTGCAGCCAGGCTTTACGACGTGCTCCAATGGCAATAGCAGAGGATCTGCTAACAGACTCAAGAGTCTACAGAAGCACGAGAAAGAAACCAAGAGATATTCCTGCTATGATTAAGAAGCAAGGAATAGTCAGTGGCCTTAGGCTCTGACAAAAAAGGGGACAAAAGAGATAATTTCTCTGTGACCTCCTGAAGTGTCAGACTCATATAAAAAATATATGAGATAATTCTTGAAGCCAGCATAGAAGTTTGGAAGGTTTGACGTCCAAAGGTATCAAGTGCTTTAGATGCACGACCTGGCGGATAAGAAGAATGCTTCTTCTTGCTTCTTACCTTCCTCATTGCTGATTCCACTACAATGGAATGATGTGGAAGTTGGTTCTTTTGAAACCCCGGAGAGGGAGGCACCTGATACAGAACATTCATGGCTGTAGAAGGCGAAGGAACCTTTAAGGGTGATTCCCAAACCCTCAGAAGAAGATCCTGCAAAGAATGATGTAAAGGAAGCATTATATTTTCCTTATCTGCAGGATCTTGAGTAAAGCCAGGAATAGGAATGGCAAGAAAGGTTGCTATGTCAAGGAGAAATTTCTGAAAAGAAGGATCTCGAATAGGAACTATTCCTGGGTAAGCTGAGGTTGAAGGAGCAGCTTGAGCACCAGAAGACATACTGGACTGGTGCAGAAAAAGAATCCTGCTAGATGGACCGTGATACTGACAGTTCTGATTTGAGGCAGTTAGTACTGCATTGTCAGTGCCTGGTATCAATTCCAAACTAGGCATTGAAAGGATCGATGGAACTGCATGAATCGATACCGGTACCGGTATCGGAGACGATAATGTCATCGAAGCATCGGTGGCTGCTGAAGCGGTTCCGAGGTAACCAGAGAGTCTTGGTAAATATCCTTGGTACTGCGCAGTCGGAAACGAAATGGATCGGTTCCGAAACGCGTCGGTACCAAGTCATCGAGACTGGATATCGATTCTAGACTCGGCATCGAAGGGAGCGAGTCTATCGATGCATGTCCAGAAGGTGCCGACGTTGGTGGCGGTATCGGCGATGCCGATACAAGAAAGTCAATCAGAGTCGTATCGATCAGTTCCGAAGGTACCGAGGACGTCCGACGACGATGCTTGGTGAAAAGTGGAACACTCGACACCGGCGCCGATGTCGGGGTATCGGTACCGCTCGAAGCCGATGCCAACCCCGAACATGGGCCCTTGCTACAGAGCATTGAACTTTATCCACCTGCCCATTCCAGATTTGGAACTTCATTCTCACTGCAGTGAAGTTACCTTGAGGATTCCGCTACTGCATCTACAGTACACTCCATCACAGTTCTTCTTCCTACAATCCAGTAGGTAAGCTCTATATTGTACTAGTTCATTAAATATTTTAATGATACTTGACATACATTCTAAAGACTCTTTTTCCCTGTAGTCTTTAGATTTGCTGTTCCTCTACAGCTCTTCTCTATTCAACCCCTACCCCCCATCCCTCAGGGGATGCCGGGGATCCAGGTTTGGGAAATGCCGTCCTGTTCCAGGGATACGCATTTTATGGGATCTCCCCCGGCACCCACAGCTAGGGAGTCCCCATATGTGAAGACTCATTCCTGCTTGTTCCTGGAGATAGCACAGTTACTTACCTGTAACAGGTGATCTCTGGGAACAGCAGGAATTAGTCTTCACAACCCACCCACCTCCCCTAGGAGTTGTATCTCTCTATCTCCTTTCCTCTTTCTCTCCTTCTGTCTCAGCTATGAAACTCAACTGAGGAGAGGCAGTGGGAAAGGCGGGAAGTCAGCGCGCAGGCGCGAGGGATGCTCCCAAAAGCTTTCTGATTGGATGCTGGGGAGCATTTCCGTGCAGGCTCCTTCGGTACCGACGTACCCATATGTGAAGACTAATTCCTGCTGTTCCCAGAGATCACCTCTTACAGGTAAGTAACTGTGCTTTCTCTGGAGAGCCATGTCACAGCTCATAATGTGAGGGCCATGGCCACCTCTTTGGCTCATCTAAAGTCTGTGTCCATCGACCAGATCTGTCGAGCGGCCACCTGGGCCTTGGTTCATACCTTCACAGCCCATTACTGCTTGGACAAGGACTCCCGCTGGGATGCCTTGTTTGGTCAGGATGTTCTCAAACACCTGTTCCATTCTTAATCAACTCCTGCCCTCCTTCCCAGAATGGATGCCTGAGGTCCATAGGAGGAGGTAGAGCCCTTCCCAGGGTCTCATAACCTAAGGGATCTCCCAGGCATCTCTAGCTAGGGAGTCCCCATATGTGAAGACTCATTCCTGCTTGTTCCTGGAGATAGCACAGTTACTTACCTGTAACAGGTGATCTCTGGGAACAGCAGGAATAAGTCTTCACAACCCACCCACCTCCCCTAGGAGTTGTATCTCTCTATCTGTCTTTCCTTTCCTCTCTCTCTTTGTCTCAGCTTTAAAACCGAACTGTGGAGAGGCGGTTAGGAAAGGCGGGAAGGCAGCGCGCAGGCGCTGTGGGATGCTCCCAAAAGCTTTCCTTTTGGGAAGCTGGGGAGCGTTCACGCGCAGGCTCCGTCGGTACCGACGTACCCATATGTGAAGACTTATTCCTGCTGTTCCCAGAGATCACCTGTTACAGGTAAGTAACTGTGCTTTATTCATCTTCTACCCATCATGCAGATGTTTCCAAAGAAGGGCAACATCATACCAGGCTAAGAAAAAACCAAAGTCTCAACAGGCTCGGCAAACTCAGCAGTCGCAGGGTTTCTGATTTTTTTATTTTATTAAATATTTTTTCCTGTTGAGTTTCAGAACAACTACTTCTTAACTATAGAAGCATTTGTAGTTCTTCTCATCCTTATTAAGAGGTCAGTAATACACTGCCTCAATCCTCTACTTTAGGCATGAATCTCTTGCCAAAGGCAATCCATCCTTTCAGCTCTTAGAGCTATTTAGGATAATCATGCCCCACAGGTAACAGTTTTCTCCTCTCCTTTTAATTTAAACAGAGGAGTTACAACTACTTACAAGGTATGCTATGCCCTTCACCTTGGCAGTTGTCCTGTACGAGGATATCTTATACTTTGCAGGGGAGCGTTACCCTTTTCAGGGACTACCAAATTGTAAATCTTCCCAACTCTGTATTACTTCTATCCCTCTTAGTTGACATTTTTCAATCTAAGAGTGATATTATTTCACTGGAGGGCTTACCTTTTAAGCCATAGGATTGTCCTCAATACCTACTCCAGTAAGTAATTCCATACAGAGTTTCTCCCCTCTGCAATCTTTCAAATAGTTCTTTTAAGACAGCTTATCAGACCATAATTGAGAGTTAGTCACTTCTAATTCTGTCTGTCGGTCCTTGTCCAATCTATAGGACGTATCCTTTTTTGCTTCCTTAATAACACATAATTCCAAGAGAGGTTCCAATAACCTACTTGGACAATTTATTGTTGCAGGCAACCAGCCTGTCTGCTATTCTTAGCCATCTTCAATTCTTTGGCTCCCACAGAAAAAATTAGGTTGCACACTGGTAGTTAAACAACCAGATCTCACCTGGGCAACCTACAACATGCTCTCTGCAATTCTACAAAAAGCTCTGCAACTATGGGCCTTTGCCAGAGAGCGTCAGAGCCATTCCTGGTGGGTAGCTTCCAGATGGTTCAAAGGCTTGCCCAGTCATGCTCTCACATGACAGTTTTTTTCCTACCTTTACCATCTTCCTTAAAATTTCCTTTTAGGGAAAATGAACCAGGGCTTAGATCACGTGAAAGCATAAAGAATGGCTTAATTCCCTGAGTTGTTCCACATCTCCATTGGAACTTCTCCAACAGGGTTGCATTTCTTTTCACTGCAGTCGGTCCTTGTCTACCACATTCCTTCTAATTCCCAATACTTCATTAGAGCTTATGCTGAACAAAGAACGCATTATACTCATATTGCCCTCACAGATGGGCAAATATGGCATTCCCTTTTAGTGCGTCTTTTTCTCCACACTGAAGTTATAGAAGGATCCAGACTTCTCGTCTTAAGACTAAGGTTTTCTCTGCACCCCTTCACGTAGATCTCCTTTTCTGGTTATTCAAAGTCTAGAATTGTAAAGCGATCTAGACCTATCCTTCTGACTAGGAAAATTCCACTAGTTTCCATGTAACCTTCTTCATGGTTCTCCACGTATAACCAGTAAGGGGTTCTCTATCCATATTTTCAAGCAGGTCTTACTCCTTGTTATTGAGTCTTTCTTTATATATATAAATACACATATCTCACTCTGAAAGATTTGTTACTGTCCATATTAATGCTGTTCCAGCATACCATAAGGTTTAAATGGACAACCAATTTCTATGGTAATCACAAACTACCTTTCTTTTACTGTAACCTCTCTGGTTACGTTACATCTGAAGCTCTCCATCTGAAGCTCATCCTAGGTAACATCACTTGGGGAAGACCTTCCTGATCTTCAAGAAATTGGAGGCTACACCGCCCACTACAAACGTTTCTTTCTTTCATTTGGATAGAGGGGTCTCAAAGACCCATCCTTTTTCTGCAAAACGGTCAGATTTATCTCCTCTTTTTCCTAGAGTTTTTTTTCTGCTCCAAGGACAAAGAGCTTCAAATGTTGGCGTACAGAAGCTTTAGCTTCTCATCCAAGGTCAAACCCCATTAAACTCTCCCAGTTTTTTCTTCTGGGATTAGTTCTAGCCATTTAGGCTTCTGACCTCTGCCTGTATTGCGAAATTTATTTCTTCTACTTCACAGTAAGGTATTTCTTTGAGGATAATGTACTGGTTTCTAGCACCAGACTATTACTCTCAACAAATACTTTCACAATATTTTTGACTAAGGTCCACATTAGAAATTGGAATCCAATTTTCACTAACATTTCTGATCTACACAAGGACTCCTCTCCAGACGCCTTGTTTAGTCAAGCTGTTCCACAGCACAACCTTCTCACTTCAACTCCTACCCTCCATCCCTTGGATGCCTCAGGTTCTGGGAGATAGCATGGCCCATCGACTAGATTTGCAACATGCTGGGACCTCCTCCAGGCATCTTAGCTTGGGAGTCCCCATATGTGAAGACTCATTCCTGCTTGTTCCTGGAGATAGCACAGTTACTTACCTGTAACAGGTGATCTCTGGGAACAGCAGGAATAAGTCTTCACAATCCACCCACCTCCCCTAGGAGTTCTCTCTCTCTCTCTCTCTCTCTATCTATCTAATTTGTCTACTTCCCTCCTTCGGTCTCAGCTATAAACCCAACTGATGAGAGGGAAGTGAATGGGCGAGAAGGCAGCGCGCATGCGCATGGGATGCTCCCAAAAGCTTTCTTTTTGGACGCTGGAGAGCGTTCCCGTGCGGGCTCCGTCGGTACCGACGTACCCATATGTAAAGACTTATTCCTGCTGTTCCCAGAGATCACCTGTTACAGGTAAGTAACTGTGCTTTACTCACCTGTAACAGGTGTTCTCCAGGAGCAGCTGGAATCAGTCCTCACGACCCTCCCTCCTCCCCTGGAGTTGCAGTCATATACTTCATTTTGATTTTTTGCTGTCTTTTAGCTATGTCATCAGACTGAGCAAGATGGCACCCTTGGGCGGGAAGGGGATCATGCATGCGCGCTGCATTCCCAAAGACTTTCCTTGAAAGCTGGGGAAATGCTCCGCACGAGGGCTCTGTCGGCGCCGACTTCACCCATATGTGAGGACTGATTCCTGCTGCTCCTGGAGAACACCTGTTACAGGTGAATAACTACTCTTAATGCCCTCAAACTCTAGCATGCCCTCCTTGCTCACTATTTGAGAGATATGTGTGAGCCCCGCCTTTGCCCAACTACGCAGAACACTTACCCCTGCTCCCTGACCCCTATCAAAACATGCCTCCAATGTCATTCCCTGTGTATATCCTTTATCTTGTACTAATTGTTTTCTATTATGTCTCCACACCCTCAAACTGTGTGCAGTTATGGGGTGTTTATGTTTATTTTCGGCGCTGTTACTTCCTCTCCATACCATTCTGTCCAATCTTTCCCCCCTTACCACATCTCGTTTGTATGTACCGCTTTGCCACTCGTATATCGTTTTCAATTGAGCAGCCTCATAATATTTTCTAAAATTAGGTACCCCTAACCCCTCCCTCTCCCTTGGCTCTTTGCATTACTGCCACAGCTACTCTTGGCCATCGATTAACATAAGAACATAAGATATGCCATACTGGGTCAGACCAAGGTCCATCAAGCCCAGTATCCTGTTTCTAACAGTGGCCAATCTAGGTCATACGTACCTAGCAGTTTCCCCAAAAGACACAGGTTCTGCAGTGCTTGTACTGGGTCAAGCATTGATATCCTGGGTCCCTTCTTAATAATGGTTTATGGACCTTTCCTCCAGGAACTTGTCGAAACCTTTTTTAAACCCAGCTACACTAACAGCCTTTACTATATCCTCCGGTAACAAATTCCAGAGTTTGATTACACGTTGAGTGAAAAAAATATTTTCTTTTATTAGTCTTAAATAGTTTACCCTGTAGCTTCATTACATGTCCCCTAGTCTTTCTATATTCTGATAATGTAAACAATCTATCTACGTTTACCCGTTCCACTCCGTTCATTAATTTATAGACTTCTATCATATCTCCCCTCAGCCGTCTGTTTTCCAGGTTAAAGAGCCCTAACCTTTTTAGCCTTTCTTCATAGGAGTATCCTTCCATCTCCTTTACCATTTTGGTGGCTCTTCTCTGAACCTTTTCTAATAACTCTATATCCTTTTTAAGATACGGCTACCAGAATTGCACACAATATTCAAGGTGCGGTCTCACCATGGAACGATATAGAGGCATTATAATATATTTTGTTTTATTTTCCATTCCTTTCCTTATGATACCTAGCATTCTATTTGCTCTCTTGGCTGCCGCTGCACATTGGGCCGAGGGTTTTAACATGTTATCCACAATGACGCCTAAATCTTTTTCCTCGGTGGTGGTTCCTAATGTGGAACCTTGCATTGTGTAACCATAGTTTGGGTTGTTCTTCCCTAGGTGCATAACTTTGCACTTGTCCACATTAAATTTCATCTGCCATTTTGATGCCCAGTCTTCTAATTTATCAAGATCCTCTTGCAATTTTCCACAATCCTCTTGGGTTTTAACAACTTCAAATAGTTTTGTGTCATCTGCAAATTTGATAACCTCACTCGTTATTCCACTTTCCAGGTCATTTATGAATATGTCAAAAAATAGCGGACCCAGCACAGATCCCTGGGGTACACCACTATTCACCTTTCTCCATTGGGAAAATTGGCCATTTAGCCCAACCCTCTGCTTTCTATCTTTTAACCAGTTCTTGATCCACAGTAGTACACTGCCTCCTATCCCATGACTCTTTAGTTTTGCCAAAAGTCTCTGATGAGGGACCTTGTCAAAGGCTTTCTGAAAGTCCAGATACACTTTATCAACCGACTCACCTTTGTCCACCTGTTTGTTCACACTTTCAAAAAAACATAACGGATTAGTAAGACAAGATCTTCCTTGTCTAAAGCCATGTTGGCTGTCTCCCATTAGGCCATGACTACCTGCATGCTGAGTAATTTTATTCTTTTTGATGGTTTCTACCATTTTTCCCGGTACTGACGTGAGGCTCACCGGTCTGTAGTTTCCCGGATCACCCCTGGAACCCTTTTTAAAAATTGGTGTTACATTGGCGATCCTCCAATCTTCAGGTATTAGAGATGATTTTAATGATAGTTCACAGATTACTAATAGCAGTTCTGCAATCTCATATTTCAGTTCTTTCAACACCCTTGGATGTATACCATCCGGCCCAGGTGATTTGCTACTCTTCAGTTTATCTAATAGTTGTAAGACATCTTCCCGATGTATCGATATTTCCTTCAATTCTTCCGCACCTTTAAATACCACTTCAGTCATGGGTAACATCCCTACATCTTCCTCAGTAAAGTCTGAAGCAAAGAATTCATTCAGTCTCTCCGCTATCGCCTTGTCGCCTCTTAGTGCCCCTTTAACTCCTCTATCATCTAATGGACCAACTGACTCTCTCACAGGATTTTTGCTGCGAATGTACTTGAAAAAATCTTTATTTCGCGTTTTTGCTTCCACAGCAAGCTTCTTCTCAAATTCTCCCTTTGCCTGCTTTATCAATGCCTTGCATTTGATTTGCCAGTGCTTGTGCTGTTTCCAGGTTTCGTCGTTTGGCTCTTTTTTCCATTTCCTGAAAGATGCTTTTTTTGGCAACAGTCTCTCTGACCTCACCTTTAAACCATGCTGGCAGTTTTTTGGACTTCCTTCCACTTTTCTTAAAGCGTGGAAAACAGCTGGTCTGGGCTGCCAAGATAGTATTTTTTAACACCCCCCAAGCTTGATGTAAGTCTATAACCTTTGCAACTGCTCCTTTTAGTTTTTTCTTAACTATTTTCCTCATTTTATCATAGTCTCCCTTTCGAAAGTTAAAAGGTAGTACTGTAGATTTCCGTACTATCCCTCCTCCACTAATTAAATCAAAGGTGATCATGCTATGATCATTATTGCCAAGTGGCCCCAACACCCTTATCTCTTGCTCTAGATCTGGTGTTCCACTAAGGACCAGGTCTAATACGGCTTCCCCTCTGGTCGGTTCACCAACCAGCTGCACCAAGAAGCAGTCATTTATGTCATCTAGGAACTTTATCTCTGTAGCATGTCCTGCCGTGACACTGACCCAGTCGATACCGGGGTAATTGAAATCACCCATTATTATTACTGCACTATAACGTTTGTTAGCTTCCTTGATTTCTTTGAGCATTTCATCATCCATTTGTTCATTCTGGCCCGTTGGTCGATAGTACACCCCCACTGCCATCGCCTTCCCCTTTTTACATGGAATTTCAATCCATAGAGATTCTACAGCAAATTTTGTTTCCTGCAAAACTTTAATCCTTTCTGACTCAATGCCCTCTCTAACATAGAGCGCAACCCCTCCACCAATTTGATCAGCTCTATCATTACGATATAGTTTGTACCCAGGTATCACAGTGTCCCTCTGGTTGTCCTCCTTCCACATGTCTCTGATATTCCAATCATATCTAACCTTTCATTTAGTGCTATATATTCTAACTCTCCCATCTTATTGTTTAGACTTCTAGCATTTGCATGCAAGCATTTTAGAGACTGTATTTTATTCATATTAATTTGGCTATTGGTAGACATGGGTAATTTGGGATCTTTAAGCTCTGTCTGCTCCATACTTGAGGGCATTTGGGCTACTTTACTCTTTTTTGGAACCTCTCTGCTTTTGGTAGTATCTTTCAAGGATACATTCTTCCGAACCATCCGCTCTTGGGCGACTGTTGGCTTTCCCCTATTATCTAGTTTAAAATCTGCTCTGTCTCCTTTTTAAAGGTTAATGCCAGCAGCCTGGTTCCATCCCGATTAAGGTGAAGCCCATCCCTTCGGAAGAGCCCCTCCTTTCCCCAGAATGTTCCCCAGTTCCTAACAAATCCAAAACCCTCATCTCTGCACCATTGTCTCATCCACGTATTCAGACTCCGGAGCTCTGCCTGCCTTTTGGGTCCTGCACATGGAACGGGAAGCATTTTGGAGAACACTACCCTGGAAGTTCTGGATTTCAACTTCCTACCTAAAAGCCTAAATTTAGCCTCCAGAACCTCCCTACCACATTTTCCTATGTCATTGGTACCGACATGTACCAAGACAGCAGACTCCTCCCCAGCACTATCTAAGACCTTATCTAGGTGGCGCATGAGGTCCGCTACCTTCGCACCAGGCAGGCATGTTACCAGGTGATCCTCACGTCCACCAGCCACCCAGCTATCTACATGCCTAATGATCGAATCACCAACTATAACGGCTGTCCTAAGCCTTCCCTTATGAGCACATGGCCCTGGAGAAACTTCCTCGGTGCGAGAGGGTTTTACATCACCTGGAGGACAGGTCCTAGTTACAGGATCACTTCCAGCCACACCAGGGTGATGCTCTCCTGTCACGTGACCTCTCTCCTCCATGGCAACAGGGATGCTGCCAGACTGGAGGTGGGACTTCAGGACTATATCCCTGTAGGTCTCGTCTATGTACCTCTCTGTCTGTCTTATGCTTTCCAAGTCTGCTACTCTAGCCTCTAGAGAACGGAATCGTTCCCTGAGAGCAAAGAGCTCCTTGCACCTAGTGCACACGTAAGACCTCTCGCCAACTGGGAGAAAATAATACATGTGACACTCAATGCAAAAGACTGGAAAGCCCCCATCTCGCTGCTGGACTGCTGTCTGCATCTTAGTTTTAATTTTTTTGGTTAGATCTTTAAGTTCTTTACTTACTAACAATTCTTTGTAATTGTTTTAACTTTTTATGCGGTACCAGTATTGGTAGCATTTGAAACAGGAACAAGAATCTTGGCAGTAGCATCATCTTTACTGTCTCTATGCGTCCAAACCATGAGAGGTATCTCCTCCCCCACCCATCCAACAAGCTCTCAACCTTCCCAAATAGTTTCAGATAATTTAGCTTGCATAGGTCATCTGTTCTTTTACTGATTTGAATACCTAAATATCTAATATTTTCTCTAGCCCATCTAACGGGGTATTTCTCCAGTAATTATACTCTGCGCATCCCCATTTAGTGATAAGTTTTAATATCTCCGATTTTGTCCAGTTGATAGTGAAACCTGAGAGCCTGCCATATTCTTCCAAGTCCCACATTAATATGGGGATAGAGAAGAGAAGTCTAGCTACACTCAATATTATGTTGTCCGCAAACAGGGATATTTTATAATCTCCAGGAACAAGCAGGAATGTAGTCTTCACATATGGGTATCATCAGTACCGACGGAGCTTGCGCGGGAACGCTCCCCAGCGTCCAATTAGAAAGCTTTTGGGAGCATCCCACAGCACCTGCGTGCTGCCTTCCTGCCTTTCCCAACTGCCTCTGTCCAGTTCTTCGTTTTCGGCAGAGCCAGCAGGTCGTCGTTCCTGTCGCCACAGAAAATATTTTCCTTATTCCTTCTTTTTTGTGGTCGCGTCTGCCTTCCTCAACGCTATACCGGTACCGCCGGTTCTCTTTTCTTTCTTTCTTTTGTTTTAAAAAAAAAATTCTATTTTTTTCCAAACTTTTCTTCCCAGGTGCATGCGCCATTTTGGGCCTTAGACCCAAAATTTCCTCCACTATGGAAAAACCCGCTTCGGGTTTCAAAAAGTGCACCAAGTGTGGCGGTACTATCTCAGTCACCGACACCCATGAGCGGTGTCTTAAATGTTTAGATCCTGACCACTCCATCACGAGTGTATGGCTTGTGCCATGATGTCCAAGAGGGGTCGACAAAACCGAGCTGCTAAGCTCAGCGCCCTTTTTCCCTCCGATGCAGCTTCTGTGGCATCGACGTCTTCCAAGGCTTCGTCTTCCTGGGCTTCGTCTTCCTCCCATGGATCTCAGGTAACTAAACATAAGTCCAGCCGGTCCTCAAAAGGTAGATCTCCTTCCCAGCATCGAGATGCCTCTGGCGTTGCCCTTGAGGGTTCTGTACCGGAAAAATTGCCCCGGCGGGAGGCTTCGGCTTCCAAAGCATTATCGGGGCTCCAGGATGTTCTCGAGGCCTCGACCTCGGCAGAACTACTGGTGCCATGCTCTGTGGTACCGGCTGCTTCCGGTACCGATACCCAGGCATCGGCAGCATCGATAGACCAGAGGTTCCTGGCTATTGAACGCAGTCTGGCGGCTCTCCTTGTGGCATCGACACCCTCGGAACCGCGTCAGACAGTTCAACCGGTACCGATGCTGGTACCGGTATCAGTACCGGTACCGATAGCATCGACATCGGTGTCTGCTTTGCCGGCACCCAGTCATGCGATACCTTCCAGTGCCGATACACCGGACCGATTCCCCCCGGTACCGACTTCAGTCAGTACAGGTATCGGGCTCTTCAAGAGCATCTGGACAGGAGGTACTTCGAATCCTCAGAGGACTCCGAGGATTCTGACAACTCTGCTGGTACCGGGATACTTCTCCCGGAGGAGCCTTCCTCCCCTAAACGTAGGATGTCTCCTCCAGAAGATATCTCCTTTCAGGATTTTATCAGGGAGGTGGCTCGAGATCTGTCCATTACTGTGGCTCCTGAAACAGAGCCCAGGACTAAGGAGTTGGAGATTTTACAATATCCCAAAGCTCCTAAGGAAGCAGCTACTTTGCCTATCTATGAGATCTTACATGATCTCATGTTGAGGATGTGGGAGACACCTCTTACCACCTCTCCTCACTCTCGCAGACTGGATACCATGTATCGAGTCCCTCCTTGTCCAGGTTTCCAGAAAACTCAGCTTCCTCACCACTCTATTGTAGTGGAATCAGCTATGAGAAGGATCAGGAGTGCAAAGAGGCATGCCTCTAATCCTCCAGGGCATGAGTGTAGAACCTTGGATGCCTTTGGACGTCGTACTTTCCAGGCTTCCATGCTTTCTGCCAGGATCAGTTCCTATATTTTATATATGGGAATGTTCCTTAAAGAAGTCACAGGAGATTTGGAGATTTTAAGCCCTCTCCTTCCTGATGACAAGAGGCAGGATTTTCTCACACTGGTTAAACATGCCCAGGATGTTTCTAAGTTTGTCAATCGTGCAGCTTTTGACTGTTTTGAGTGCATAAGCAGAACCTCTGCCATTTTGCCATAGGTGCACGTAGAATTGCCTGGCTCCAGGCATCCGATTTGGAGCTCTGGGTGCAGGACAAACTGGGCAATATCCCTTGTACAGGTGAGAACCTATTCGGTAAAAATTGGCAAGAAAAAGCCAATGAGTTGGATGCTGACAACTCCACTTTGGATAGATTATCCAAAGCCATAGCTGATCTTGCAAGAAAGAAATCTTTCAAGAAACCATTCTTCTCAAAAAAGGAGAGGTTTTATCCCTCTTATTCCCAGTAGGGACGTTCTGCAGGTCAGTCTGCCCGCAAACGTCAGCAACCACCTAAACAAAGGAAAGCAAAGACTGCTAAGCCTCAACCGTCTCAGCAGTCTCAGCCTCCACAAGGCCTTTGACTTTCATCTCGAGAACTTTGCCTTCCTGGCCCTCAATGGACCAGAGCCTTCCACCATTCCAGGAAGGTTGTGTCACTTTGCCCCCAGATGGGGGCAAATAACAGCAGAACATTAACCAGGGCTCCACACATCAAACAGTAAGTGAGGTTTTGAGGGTTTCATTGTTTGGTGTTTTTTGTTACATTGCTAGCTCTCTGACTGGGAGCTCTTAAAAGGGTTTTGTGTATATTTTTTTAAAGCAAGGTTAAATTCCTTTTTGCTGTTTTAGGGGAATCTGTACTTGAGCACAGTAGTATTGCTGAACTCTGTAACCCCCTCCAGGTTCAGGAACTGCTAACACCTAATCAGGTGTTAGTTCCCTCCCTACCCACCCCGACTCCCACCCACCCTAGTGAGCAGTCTTGCTTTATAGGGCACCTCCCCCTTTATCAAATCACAGTGAATTGGACCAGCACATTTTGAATATAATTAAAGAGATTTAACTGCTTTTTCTCTGAAAGGACAGCTGCGAAACCAGCTGGTACTTCGTAGATCTCTCTCTTTTGCTTTAACAGATACCTAAGCTCCACAAACAGAACAATGGCTGGGAAAAATCGTATTGCTAAAGCTGTTGCCCCCGTTGCAGCTTCTGCCTCGGTCCAGACAGAGGCCCTATTGCCAGTTGAAGAACCAGTTCCATGTGCAGGGTGCCTGCATGCTGAAGCTCTGAGGAAACAAGTGGAGGAACTCAGAGAGGAGGTGGCGAGGCTGAGGAGCATTCAAGACAGTGAGAAGTACATTGATGAGATGCTGCTTGCAGCAACCAGGCTCTCCAGCACAGGAGAAGATGGGTGTCAACAGAATGTCGATGGTTGGACAAAAGTCACCAGAGCCTGCAAAATCACCAATCCAACTTCTCCAGCCCTTGAATTGAAGAACCATTATGCAGCCCTGGAAGTGGAGGAGGTGAAAGCATCCCTGGAAAGGGAAGAACCAGAGTTCAAGTACCCCATAGTTGCAGAATCAGTGACCAGAAGGAAACGAAGGGTAGTGGTGGTTGGAGACTCTCTTCTGAGGGGTACTGAGGAGTCCATCTGCCGACCAGACTTGATGTCCAGAGAGGTATGCTGTCTGCCTGGTGCCAAGATCCAAAATGTTACGGAGAATTTGCCGAGACTCATCAAGCCCACTGACTATTACCCAATGTTGCTAATCCATGTTGGAACAAATGATACTGCCAGGTATACCTCGGAACGTATCAAAAGTGACTTCATGGCTCTGGGACGGAGGGTGAAGCAGGTAGGTGCACAGGTGGTGTTCTCTTCAATCCTCCCTGTTGAGGGTAAAGGCCAAGGCAGAGAGGCTCACATCCTGGAGATTAATGCATGGCTGCGTGGATGGTGTCTTCGAGAGCGTTTTGGTTTCCTAGACCATGGGATGCTGTTCCAAGGGTTGCAGAGCAGAGATGGCATCCATCTGTCCAAGAAAGGTCAACACATCTTTGGTAGTAGACTGGCTAATCTACTGAAGAGGGCTTTAAACTAGATTCGTTGGGGATGGGTGAAGAAAGCCCCCAGGTAAGTGATACATTAAATACCTTTATGGAAATGGGTAACAGGGGTAACATATGGAAAGCAGTGTGTATTAATGCCCGTAGCATGGGAAATAAGATCTCTGAAGTTGAAGCTTTGGTGGGAGTGGCTGACTTAGATTTAGTGGCAGTTACAGAAACATGGTTCACAGAAAACCATGACTGGGATGTAACTATACCTGGCTATACTTTATTCAGAAAGGACAGGGGAGGAAGAAGGGGAGGAGGAGTAGCACTATATGTAAAAACTACTATTAAAACTTTGGAATTACAGAGCTTAAAAGGGAGAGAGGAGGCATTGTGGGTTAAACTAGAAAGAGGGAAAGAGAAATCTATTTGCATTGGTGTGATATACAGACCTCCCTCACAAGAGGAAGAGGTGGACAGAGAGTTAATTGAAGACATACGCAGCATTGCTAGGAAATGGGAAGTGCTACTGCTAGGAGATTTCAATATGCCAGATGTTGATTGGCACATTCCTGCTGCAGTATCATCGAGGAGTAAGGAGATCCTGGATTCTCTACAGGGAGAGCTATTCAGGCAATTGGTAACAGACCCCACACGTGAAGGGGCCATACTGGACTTGGTGCTTACCAATGGTGAAAGTGTTTCTGATGTTGTAGTGGGAGATCATTTTGCATCCAGTGATCACCAGATGGTGTGGTTCAGTATTAGAACTAGGGCTGTTAGAATCCATTCCAAGGTGAAGATCTTAGACTTTAGGAAGACTAACTTTGCGAAGATGGGCCAATACCTCAGGGAGTCGTTAGTGGGATTGGAAAAATAGTAATATCACGTTCAAAACAACAAATACACATAAAAAATATATTTGCTCTGTTTCCTATGTTCTCTTTTTACGCACAGAACTTTAATAAAGTATCGCAGGGTGGTCTCAGCCTAGTACTCGTCCTGTGAATGAAACTTCAACTCAGGAACCACCGTACTATATCACATCAACGACCTCCACTGCGATCATCAGCACATGTGGTTGTGGCTATTATAGAATTGTGGTATCACAGAGACGCCCATTAGTATACAATTATTAAAATATAACTTATATGGGTGGCTACTCGTTCTTAAAATTCAATGTCACTGTCCACAATGTACAGCATTCTAGTGCTATTGCGATGATCCTGATCCCGACGCTAATCCCCCAGCGCTTATATTGCGTTTCTCCTATTCGGGTTCTTCAGGGGATCTATGATGGATCCTATGAACAAACAGAATAGAACAGCATATTATCTTTCGTGTATCCACCAAACCATTCCATATAAAATCTATGCAACTAAAACACCAACTAGTGAAAAAGGAAAACTTACAATAATGCTGCCCACGTCTAACACAAATCGTCAATCTGACGGTCCTTCTCATATACTTCAAAAAGACGCCGCGCATGCGTAACCTAACTTCCGAATTCTATTTAATGAATCTATGAAGACTCCTCCCATTAAGGGGCGGTAGCAAAAGGCTTGAATCGCTACTCAAACGTTATCCTGTAACAGCTCTCAGAATCCCCAATCGCCTCTCTCATAGGCAGGCCGACCACTCAATCATCGCATTCAACCCCGTAGGGAACACTGTACCCAATTTATGGATCCAGCGTTGCTCCTTTAAAATGAGTGATTGATCGAACGATTTGCCTCCGTACGCCTGTACTAACCTATCTATGCAAAAGCATCGGAGATGTTCAAAACTATGCTCTTTATCCAAACAATGTTGGACTATGGGGGCTGACAATGATTTGCAGCGTAATTTGCTTCGATGCTCTCTCATTCGTATCAGGATCGGGATCAGGATCATCGCAATAGCACTAGAATGCTGTACATTGTGGACAGTGACATTGAATTTTAAGAACGAGTAGCCACCCATATAAGTTATATTTTAATAATTGTATACTAATGGGCGTCTCTGTGATACCACAATTCTATAATAGCCACAACCACATGTGCTGATGATCGCAGTGGAGGTCGTTGATGTGATATAGTACGGTGGTTCCTGAGTTGAAGTTTCATTCACAGGACGAGTACTAGGCTGAGACCACCCTGCGATACTTTATTAAAGTTCTGTGCGTAAAAAGAGAACATAGGAAACAGAGCAAATATATTTTTTATGTGTATTTGTTGTTTTGAACGTGATATTACTATTTTTCCGTGAGGATACGTTCAGGAAAAGACCAACATTGACGTTAGTGGGATGGGAACAGCTGGGGGATGTAGAACAACAGTGGGCAAAACTGAAAGGGGGTATTTTAAAGGCAACCAACCTTTTTGTTAAAATGGTAAATAAAGGCAAAAGGAACAGGAGACCGCTATGGTTTTCGAAGGAAGTAGCTGAAAAAGTGAAGAAAAAGAGGGAGGCCTTCATGAAATACAAGAGATCACAGAGAAAGGAAGACAGGCATCTGTATTTGGAAAAACTTAGAGAAGCTAGCAAAGTAGTCAAGAAGGCAAAGATTCAAAAGGAGGAGGAAATAGCCAATGCAATAAAATGGGGAGATAAGACATTTTTCAGATATATTAGTGAGAAGAGGAAGGGCAAAAGTGGTATTGTCAGACTCAAGGGTACAGGGGGGGGATATGTAGAAGCTGATAAGGATAAAGCGGAATTGCTTAACAAATATTTTTGTTCTGTGTTCACAGATGAAGAACCAGGAGCAGGACCTCAGAAAACACCCACAAATAAGAACAGAAGCGAGGGACATCTTGAACAATTTTCAGAAGACTGTGTTCGTGAGAAACTAGCTCAACTTAAAGTAGACAAAGCGATGGGACCGGATGGGATACACCCTAGAATACTGAGGGACCTTGGGGACGTTCTAGCAACTCCACTGACTGACCTTTTCAATGCCTCGTTGGAGTCGGGAGTGGTGCCAAAGGACTGGAGAGAGGCTCATGTGGTGCCTTTACACAAAAGCGGAAGTAAGGATGTGGTTGAAAACTACAGGCCGGTTAGTTTAACTTCGGTGGTGAGTAAATTAATGGAAACGCTGTTGAAAGAGAAAATAGTGAGGTTTCTGGAGTCCAGCGGATTACAGGATCCGAGGCAGCATGGATTCACCAGAGGCAGGTCTTGTCAGACAAATCTGATTGATTTCTTTGACTGGGTGACCAGGGAGTTGGACCGAGGGAGAGCTCTAGATGTGGTGTATTTAGATTTCAGTAAAGCCTTTGACACTGTTCCTCACAGGCGACTTATAAACAAACTGAGCACCCTAGGGATGGACCCTAAAGTTACTGCTTGGGTTAGAAATTGGTTGGGTGGGAGGCGACAAAGAGTACAAGTAAATGGAGCTCACTCTGAGGAGAAGGATGTTACCAGTGGTGTGCCCCAGGGATCTGTCCTTGGTCCGATTCTTTTTAACATCTTTGTTAGTGATATAGCGGAAGGGCTGTCTGGTAAGGTTTGCCTCTTTGCGGATGATACCAAAATCTGCAATAAAGTAGACACCCAGGAAGGTGTAGATAACATGAGGAGGGATCTAGCTAAGCTTGAAGAATGGTCTAGAATTTGGCAGCTGGGATTTAATGTTAAAAAATGTAAGGTCATGCATTTGGGCTGCAGCAATCCAAGGGAGCAATACAGCATAGGAGGTGAAGTACTTTTGTCCACTAAAGAAGAGCGGGACCTAGGCGTAGTTGTGTCCGATGATCTTAAAGTAGCTAAACAGGTAGAAAAGGCGACGGCAAAAGCTAGAAGGATGCTTGGGTGCATACGGAGAGGAATGGCTAGCAGAAAAAAGGAGGTGATAATGCCTCTGTATAAGTCTTTGGTGCGACCTCATTTGGAGTATGGTGTGCAATTCTGGAGACCGCACCTTCAAAAGGATGTGAACAGGATGGAGTCGGTGCAGAGGGTTGCTACTAAGATGATTAGTAGTCTTCATTATAAAGCATATGAGGGCAGACTTAGGATCTTAATATGTACACCTTAGAGGAAAGGCGGGATAGAGGTGATATGATTGAGATGTTTAAATACCTCCGTGGCATAAATGTTCAGGGAGAGAGCCTCTTTCAATTGAAAGCAAGTTCTGCGACGAGGGGACATGGGATGAGGGTGAAGGGAGATAGATTCAGGAGTGATATGCGGAAATATTTCTTTACGGAAAGAGTAGTGGATCCGTGGAATAGTCTCCCAGTGGAGGTGGTAGAGATGAGGACAGTAACTGAATTCAAAAAAGCATGGGACCAACACAGAGGATCTCTAAAGGTAAAAAGTGGACTGTTGTAGTTGTTGTTATGGAAGGACAGACTAGATGGGCCTTGTGGTCTTTTTCTGTCATCTTGTTTCTATGTTTCTATGTAACATTGGACACTCTCCATTATAAAAGAGGGGTACAAGTTTCACTTTCTGTGCATGCCCCCTCCCACAATGGTAAGACAGTTCAGTTCTCAGACCTCTCTCATCAACCTGTTAGATCAAGAGGTCACTATGCTTCTTGCCCGAAGGGCAATAGAAGTAGTACCTATTCATCAACAGGGTACGGGGTTTTACTCCCCCTATTTCCTTATCCCAAAGAAAACAGGGGGACACAGACCTATTTTAGACCTCAGAGAATTGAACAAATTCCTGTTCAAAGAGAAATTCAAGATGATTTCTCTGGGAACTCTGCTGCCATACCTTCAGAGTCAGGATTGGCTTTGTTCTCTAGATCTCAAGGATGCGTACACTCATGTTCTTATCCACCCAACTCACAGAAAGTTCCTTCGGTTCCTTTTTCAAGGAAAGCACTACCAATACAGGGTGCTTCCTTTTGGCCTGGCCTCAGCACCAAGAGTGTTCACGAAATGCATGGCTGTGGTAGCAGCATTTCTCCGCACTCTAGGGATATTCGTCTTCCCCTACTTAGACGACTGGCTCATTCGAGCCCCATCAGAGTCAGAGGCCAGGACTTCTCTGTCTTGCACAATGCGTATCCTTCAGTATTTGGGTCTGGTCATAAACATCCCAAAATCCAGTCTAACTCCCACTCAGTCTCTAGAGTTCATAGGAGCTTTGCTGGATACCAGAAAAGCAAGGGCCTATCATCCCCAGGCCTGTTGCCTTCGCATGGTGCAGTTAGCTTCTCAAGCAGTGCTAAAACCTCATCTCACTGCCTGAGAAATGTTACAACTACTAGGCCACATGGCATCTACCATGCAGGTGGTTCCTTATGCTCGCCTCCATATGAGAGTAGCCCAGTGGACTTTATCCACTCAATGGATCCAGGCATCAGGGTGCCTGTCAGACAAAATAGCAAACACAAATTGCCTTATTTTGTCTCTCCAATGGTGGCAGTCCACTCAGAATCTGTTGCTGGGGTCCCCATTTCAACAACCTTTATCCCAGGCAACTCTCACGACAGATGCTTCACCAATGGGTTGGGGAGCTCATCTGCAGGACCTCTCCACCCAAGGCACTTGGACTCCACAGAAGACTCATCTACATATCAATCTCTTAGAGCTCAGAGCAATCTTCCTTGCTCTTCAAGTGTTCCACACCCTGCTCATCTACAAGACAGTCATCATTCATACGGACAATCAAGTAGCCATGTTCTACGTGAACAAGCAAGGCGGAACAGGCTCTCTGTCGCTTTCCAACGAAGCTTTGCGACTATGGGCCCTCGCCAGAGAGCATCAGATTCATCTCCTGGCAGTGTATCTTCCAGGCATACAAAACTCTTGGGCAGATAGACTCGGTCGAGTTCTGCTTCCACACGAATGGTCTCTACATGCAGACCAGGTGGCCAAGATTTTTCAAATTTGGGGAACCCCGGACATAGACTTCTTTGCATGTCCGTTGAATGCCAAACTTCCCCGGTTCTGTTCCAGAATTCCAGCTCAGGGCTTTCAGGCCAGGGATGCTTTCCTCCTTTACTGGGGTCAAGACTTCCTTTATGCCTTTCCACCCATTCCCCTAATTCCCAAAACCCTTTTCAAGCTTCAGAGAGCCACAGGGCGTATGATTCTCATAGCTTCACATTGGCCACGGCAAGTGTGGTACCCTCTGCTTCTACATCTCTCTCAAGCTCCCTCCCTGGAGTTAGGATCTGCTCCAGATCTCCTGTCACAGGAGGACGGAATGTTATGGCATCCCAATCCCCAGTCTCTGCATCTCAGAGCTTGGTTGCTGAAGGCCTAGATCTTCATGATCTTAACCTCCCTCAGCAAGTAAATGATGTCCTTTATGCTTCCAGAAAGCCTTCCACAAGACGCTCTTATGCTTTTAAGTGGAAGAGGTTTACCATATGGTGTTCGCAGAAGGGTCTTAACCCCCTTGCGATAC
This sequence comes from Ichthyophis bannanicus, assembly GCA_033557465.1. Lineage (NCBI taxonomy): Eukaryota > Metazoa > Chordata > Amphibia > Gymnophiona > Ichthyophiidae > Ichthyophis > Ichthyophis bannanicus. The sequence goes on along the minus strand of CM066038.1, from coordinate 19,031,315 downwards.
CTCTGGAATCATTACTGGAGTATCTCCTTCATTTATCCAATGCAGGACTTAAGACTAACTCAGTAAGAGTCCATTTGAGTGCTATTGCAGCTTTTTTCAAGCCTCTTAATGGACAACCTATTTCCTCCCATCCTCTTATAGCAAGATTTATGAGAGGCCTTCTAACTAAGCCTCCCATTAGGCCACCACCGGTGGCATGGGACTTAAACCTGGTTCTTGGGCAGCTCATGAAGCCTCCTTTCGAACCCTTAGCTACTACCTCATTGAAATTCCTTTCTTGGAAAGTTATCTTTCACATTGCAATCACATCAGCACGTCGTATCAGTGAGTTGCAGGCACTAGTGGCTGATCCACCTTATACAAGGTTCCATCATGACAAGGTAGTCCTTAAGACTCATCCACACTTTATGCCAAAGGTGGTCTCGCCTTTTCATCTTAACCAAGCGGTCTACCTGCCTGTGTTCTTTCCAAGGCCTCATGCATCAAATGCAGAAAGGAATCTTCATACTTTGGACTGTAAAACAGCTTTAGCTTTTTACTTGCAAAGAACACAGCAACATAGAAAGTCCTCTCAACTCTTTGTTGCTTTTGATCCTTCTCATTTGGGACTTCCAGTCTCCAAGAGAACACTGTCCAGCTGGATTGCACAGTGTATTTCCTTTGCCTATCAGAGTAAGAATCTTCCTTTGGAGGGCTATGTCACAGCTCACAATGTGAGAGCCATGGCAGCTTCAATGGCTCACCTGCACTCTGTGTCTATCGACGACATCTGTCGAGCAGCCACTTGGGCCTCGGTTCATACCTTCACAGCCCATTACTGCTTGGACAAGGACTCCTGCCGGGATGCCTTGTTTGGTCAGGCTGTTCTCCAACACCTGTTCCATACCTAATCAACTCCTACCCGCCATCCCTGTTTGGATGCCAGAGATCCTTGGGGGGAAGTGGAGCCCTTTCACAGGGACACACAACTTCTGGGGTCTCTCACTGGCATCTAAAGCTAGGGAGTCCCCATATGTGAAGACTACACTCCTGCTTGTTCCTGGAGATAGCATAGTTACTCACCTGTAACAGGTGATCTCCGGGAACAGCAGGAATTTAGTCCTCACAGCCCACCCACCTCCCCTAGGAGTTGTAGCTCTCTATCTCTCTCTTTTCCTCTCTCTCTCTCTCTCTCTCTCTCTCTTTGTCTCAGCTTTAAACTCAACTGGAGAGAGACAGTTGGGAAAGGCGGGAAGGCAGCACGCAGGTGCTGTGGGATGCTCCCAAAAATTTGATGCTGGGGAGCGTTCCTGCGCAGGCTCTGTCGGTACCGACGATACCCATATGTGAAGACTAAATTCCTGCTGTTCGGAGATCACCTGTTACAGGTGAGTAACTATGCTATATTATTGATGGTGCCCCAACAAAGGAGGGGACTTTGGAGGATCCGTTGTTGCAGAGTATTCAGAAACACTCAACATTCTTTGCGCTCCATAGTGCCATCAAGGATTTCATTTCAGCAGAATGGGATGTCCTGGAGCCCAGTTTACAGGTTGGTGGTTCCATGGCATGCTTGTACCCCCTACCACCAGAGGCAAAGGACCTTTTGTGGCTTCCAAAGTTGGATGCCTTGGCTTCTGCAGTTACTCAGAAAACTGCTATTCCACTAGAGGATGGGGTGGCATTAAATGATGCCCAAGATTGGAAACTGGAAACCGGTGTTGAAACAGTCCTTTGAGGTGTCGGCTCTATCTTTGCAGGCTTCATTTTGTGAGGTCTACATGGCTAGAGTGTTCTTGAGATGGGCTCAGTTTGCCGGAATCCTCTCCAATTCCTCCGGGGCCACTTCCAGAAACTGCTAAGCTAGAGTCTGGGCCAGCGTATCTGGCTGATGTGCTGTATGATTTGGTGAGGCTCTGTGCTAAGAATATGGCCTCTGTGGTGACAGCTAAGTATCTCTTGTGGCTCCAGAATTGGGTGGCAGATGTGTTATCCAAAACTCAGCTCAGTAAGCTTCCCTTTAAGGAGAAGCTGCTTTTGGTGGAGCGCTCGAAAAGCTGGTAAAGGATTTGAGGAATTCAAAGGTGCTGAGGTTGCCGGAGGACAAACCATGTGGGGCAAAATATACAGCCCCCTCTAGGGAAGTATGTTCACAGGTCTAGAGGGTCACGTTATGGTACGGTTCAGCATTCTCGATATCCTCCGAGGGACCAGCCCTTTTGAGAGGGTCATGGTGGAAGCAGGAACTATTCAGTGGGGCTTCCAGGAGTGCCCAAAAAGTCCTTTTGAGGAGTTGGGCCCAGGCGGGATTGTTCCCAGTAGGTGGTTGTCTGCAGGCCTTCTACTCCACTTGGGTCCAGATTACAACCGACCAGTGGGTTATGGAGGTTGTTCGTGAGAGCTGTGTGCTAGAATTGGTGTGGCCCCTCTGACACCTTTAGGCAATTGCCCTGCAATGCTCTGACCAAGGCAAGGGTGATGGCAGACAGGCTTGAGAGACTGCTTCAACTCAGTGGTCAAAGTTCCTCCAAAGGTTGTGGTCCCCAAGATGAAAGGAACTTTTTATCCCATCCTGTATTTGAAACATGTCACAGGCCTTGCAAGTTCCACATTTCCGCATGGAGACCTTGCGATCAGTCATAGTGGCTGTTCAAAAGGGCGAATTCCTCACATCCCTGAAGCTTTCATAGGCATAGCTGCACATTCCCATTCATTCGGATCATCAACACTGTTTGAGCTTTACAGTTCCTATGGGGCATTTCCAGTTTTGAGCCCTACCCTTTGGCCTCACCACAGCCCCTCAGATCTTCACAAAGGTGATGGTTGTTGTGGCGGCTGTTCTTCAGGAAGGGGGTGCTGGTGCATCCTTATCTGGACAATTTGCTCAAATGGTGAAGTCAGTGTAAGAAAGTCAGGAGGCAACGGAGAGAGTGGTGTTATTTCTACAGCAACTAGGTTGGGTCATCAATTTTCCCAAGAGCACTATGCAGCTGCCTCAGAATCTGATTTATTTAGGGGCTCGTTTTGACACCAGTCTGGGGCTGGTATTTTTGCCTCCAAATTGAATCAAGAAGGTGCAGGATCAGGTGCAGAGGTTCTGTAAGATCCGGTCTCCTCAGGCATGAGACTACCTACAGCTGCTGGATTCTGTGGTGGCGGCAATGCTGGATCTGCTTCCGTGGGCCAGTGCATGCGTCCCCTCCAAGGGGCACTGCTACTTCTGTGGTCTCCCCAGAAGCATTTCCTGTGGAGGAGATTGCGATGTGCAAAGGAAAAGAAAATGAACCTGCTTGGATGGATGGACTCAACCAAGTTAGCAGTGGGGATGCTGCTGGAACCCCTGACTGGGTGGTGGTAACCACCGATGCCAGTCTGTATGGTTGAAAAGTGCACTGTCGGGGCCAGCTGACACAGGGCTAGTGCTTTTTGGAAGTAGAGGAGCTGGTCCATCAACCAACTGGAGGTGCGAGCAGTGTTTTTAGTTCCACAGGCCTTTCGTCTTGTCATTCACAACAAGGTGGTGAGGGTCTTTTAGGACGATACAACCACAGTAGCTTACATCAACTGGCAGGGTGGCACTGGAAGTGTGGTGTTGGCAGCGGAAGTTGCTCCTTGTTTCAGTGGGTAGAGCCTTATCTTCTGGCAGTGTCTGTGGCTCACATAGGAGGAAAGGAAAATGTGCAAGCCGATTTTCTCGGTTGACATTGGTTGGCCCGGGGAGTGGTCTCTGGCAGACTCGGTGTTCTGGCAAATAATGAGGCAATCAAGAACACCAACCATGGATCTGATGGCAATCCGCCAGCAATGCCAAGGTGACCTGTTTTTTTTTTTTTCTTCAGCTGCCGATGAGAGAAGAAGGCCTGGATGTTTTGACTCAGCCTTGGCCAAGCGGCAGCATTCTCTGTTTCCCCCCTGGGCGCTGATAGGTCATCTTCTTCAGCAGATAGTCTCTCACTGGGGGTTGGTGATCCTGGTGGCGCCGGATTGGCCCCAGAGGCCATGGTATGTGGATCTAGTACATCTCAAAGTGAATAGACCATGGCATCTGCCATTGATGGACAGTTCGCCATCGTAAGGTCCAGTTCTCAAGCTGAACACAAGTTGATTCACGCTTACAGCTTGGTTCTTGAGAGGGCTAGGCTGAGAAAGAAAGGTTACTCTTCTCTAGTTATTTTGACTTTGCTTCAGGCTAGGAAGCTGTTGAAACATTTGGTGTATATTTGTGTCTGGTGAATGTTTGTTTGAAGGTTGGTATGAAGAGAGGGGCCTCCGTTCTATCTCGTTTTCACTGCCTGAGTTTCTAGCCTTTCTGCAGGTGAGCTTGGATAAAGTGCTGGCCTTGAATTCATTCCGGGTTCAGGTGGCAGCCTTAGCCTGTTTTAGAGGCTGCATTCAGGGAGTCTCGTTAGCTTCACATATGGGTGTAGTGCGTTTTTTGAGAGGAGTTGAACATGTTTGTCCACCGTTGAGGCATCAGGTTCCATCGTGGTACTTGGTACCATTTCTCCAGTGGCGATGTGGTAGTCACCCCATCCATCATCTGGATGTTCAGGCGCAAGGTAATGCACAGTTCGGAGTGTGAGTGTTGAAGTCTGGGCTTGCTTGTCCCACCTGCTGTTGAATACTGCACTGGCACGTCCCACGCATCTGGACTGGACTGGAGGGACGATTAGGAAGGTGAAATTAGACTTTACCTGCTTTTTTTTTTTTTTCCTCTTGAGACCTTCCAGTCCAATCCAGAACCCGCTCTGTCAGTGTTTGGCAAGCTCGGACATGGAAGAGTTTGAAATGCACAGTTGCGCCAGTCTGGTGTTTTTGATCATGGTGCCCCCCCCCCTCCTGCTAGTGCTTTTGGGGGTGGAGAGTCTGTTCTACAAATGGAGAGAAAAGTGTTCTTCCTGTTCCTTGGGGAGCAGCATCTCTCCTTGTCTGGGGCATTTTACTGTGAATAGTTGATTAAGTGCATAAGGTGGTGGTGGTTGTCATCGTCAGGAAAATACTAATATGGTTAGATCTGCACAGACCCCTCATAGAGCGACATTATCAAAACCAGTGCTTCTCAGTCTCCATCTGCGGGTGATAGGGCACAATCCACAGGTCTGTATTGGAGGGACCCGAGGAAAATAAATTTAGCAGGTAAGGTCTAATTTCACCATTTCAGTGGTTCTTTTCCAGCAGATTAGAAGTTCTTTTGAGGGTCAGATTATTGACATTTCCCAGTGTTTTCATGGTGCAGATGTTATTACTGGGCTCCTATTCTGGTGGAATGCAATATATACATTTGTACAGTTGTGGAGGAGTCAATGCACAATGGAGTGAAGGATCCAAATTGGCCAGTGGAGGAGGGGGAGTGAGAATGCTAGGGGAAAGTGCTGTTTTCTCATATTTATGCAATAAATATCTGCTTTAATTTTTGCATTGGTTGGGAGGGGGGGTGTTTTGTTGGTGTTTATCAGTTAAAACCTAAAATCAGAAGCTTTCATTATAGCCCATCTGACTGAACTGTGATAAGCTATTTTTAAAATAGTCTTTTGTATTTTTTCCACCAAGATGTGAGTCCATGGTCATCACTTTGGTGTTTATTTTCATACTAAACCAACTTATTGAATATTAGATGTAGGCGCTGTTTTATGATTCATATTGAACACTGCTGCATTTTTACTTGTCTTTCTAGTTATCGGCTATTGGTAAACTGAGACTAAAGGGGCAGATTCTAGCAAAGGTAGACCCCAACAGCATAAAACGCAAACGAGCTAGCCCCACTGATGCCCTGAAGATGGCCCAAAATGTTGAGAAAAATATTCTGAGCCCAGAAGGTAAACCTGGAATAGGATTATAACTGTCTAAAAACTTTTCATCGATTAAACACCTTCCTTTTGTCATTACTGTTTAAGGACTGCATCTCTAACATTTACTGCAGGGAGAATTCTTCCCAAAGTTTAAAAAATTACATACAGTATCTTTTTTTTTCCTTTTTTTAATTTTTATTTTACATGTCCTTTGTCAGAATAACGCAATATAATCATTGAGTAATGCTGAAGTTAAATTTCAACTATGATGGTGCTTACGCAGAATTGCCCTAGGAGTACAGCATAACAAGGGCTTCTGGTTTTGTAGGATCTCATTTTACTTATTGGCAGAACTCTGAGTTGCAGGTGCTGCTGATTAGTGGCTTCCAGTACTCGTAGCAACAGTTTAAAGTTTTTGGTGGAGGTGTTTCCAGGGCCAACAAAATTACTCTGACTTCAGACTCTGTGCTCTGGCATTGGTTCCCTGAAAGAAACGTGTTTTCTTGGTAGAAGTTAAGCTAGCAAATATGTAATACATAAAGATCTTTCAAATATTGGGATACCAGCCCCTCAAATGCGCAACTATCTGTCCAGTCCCCAAAAATGCCATCCCCAGCAAAGACGACCCATCAGCATACCGCCCAATCTCCAGCCTACTTTTCCTCACAAAGATACTCAAGACAGTCCACCTTCAACTTCAGGACCATATAGATTCCCACGTACCGCTAGATCCCCATCAACATGGTTCCGTGCCAACCACAGCATCAAATCACTACCAACAATGCTCCTAGACAACTTAAATAGAGGACTTGATAACTGGAAAAAAGACCTTCTATTCATCTTCATAGACATATCTGCAGCCTTTGATACCGTATCCCCACAGCACCCTCCTGCAGAGACTCAATGAAATTGGCTTACAAAACACCACATTCAAATGGTTTGCATCATGCCTCAGTAACAGGCAACAACAGATCAACGTCGGCTCAGCCACTTCCTCCACTTTCCCATCTATGCAAGGAGTACCCCAGTGATCAACCCTATTAACCCTGCTCTTCAACCTCTACATATGCCCCATCTGTGATGTCAGCAGGAAGCATAACAACCAAAACGCAGTGTACGCAGGCGACATCATGATCTACACCTCCATCAACCTGAACAACCCGGACTACACAGCAATAACAACCTGCCTCCAAGACATGTCCAACTGGCTCTCCCACAATAACCTGATCATAATTTACAATAAAACCAAAGCTCTCGTCATTACACGCAAAACATCCTTTGTCTCCCCCCAGTCAATCATCCTACATAACCAGACTATACCAATCGAAGATGAAGTTAAATAACTGGGAGTCACGCTGGACAAGAATTTAAATTTTCATTCAAACATAAACAAGACCACAAGAAATGCATTTCACAAAATGACCATAATACAAAGATTCAAACCCTTCCTTAACCCTTAACCAAGACCATTTCAGAACCGTATGCCAAGCCATCATAATACCTATCTTGGACTACTGTAATTCCATATACAATCCAACCCCTGCAGATGGCGCAAAACCACGGTAGCCTACTGTAAACGGGGGTGCTTGTTGTGAAAGTTCCACAATCTTGGCAAGGACATGAATTTACTTGACCTGCAAAGGGTTGTGGGTCTTGTAGTTCCTTCACACAAAACTAGCTGTTTAACAAGAATAAAGAATTGTAGTTGCTCGAGTGTAAAGCAGAAAACAGATTTTATTTATGAGGTGTTATTCCCTCGCACAGATATGCTTGGTAACGTCAACAGGATAATTTTCTCCAGGAGTTTTATTCAGGAAACAAAACAAATAAGGCAACTGAATTACTTATGCAACAACTTAGTAAAGACCTTGATGGAACAGAAAAGGTCTTTCTTCTAGCCCCTGCTAATAAACTTTTCTTAGCAGTGCTGGAATGCAAAAATAAACCCAAAAGGAAAATTCTCTTTATCAAAAAAAAAACAGCTTTCTTCCTTCCACACAGAGAAGAAGCTTTTTCCAAAGTCCCACGTGCACTTGTGCCTTGCTCTAATCACAGGTGCTTAACCAGCTGCAAATCATTGCTGGTCCACTCTCCACGTGGCTCCAACTTTCCCCAAAGCTTTCTCTCAAAGAAACTTTTCTGGGAAGTTAAAAATCAGTACAGTTCCTTTTAGTGTTTGATCCTTATCTGAGGATTACTTTAGAACAGCAGCTTAGAAAGAGAACAATCCATGCATTCAACTTCCTCATCTGATATTTCCCCTTGATCTTGAAATATCATAGGATCACTTTCATACACTGGCTCAGAGGATTTCTCTAACTGATCTCTACCAGGATATAAACTGTTTCCCTGCTGTCTTCCTTGTGCAAAGCTAGGGAACAGATCAGAGTTCATACCTGAGATCACGTTGCCATTAGGTTTCCTCTCTGGGTATTTTGGCCAGTAGGTAGCAAAACTTCTGTGCCCAGCTCTCCAGTCAGAATCACTGGACTTTAGGTCTCTTTTCCCATACCTCCTTGAATAGGTATTAGAGCTCCTTCTTTCTGTAGATGCAGCCGTCTCCCTTACAGGTGCTGTCCGAGGGTTCCTGGCTGTATATCTCCAAGCCTCTGGCTTCTTCCAGTCCAATGAAGAATGCTTGCCCCAGGAATCTCTCCAAGTATACGTACTGCCTTGGGCTCCTTTCTTAGACCTTCTGTACGTCTTGCTGTTCTTCCTTCTGTTCACGATCAGTCTTTCCTTCTCCAGCTCCCGTTGCTGTCCTTGCTGCCATCGCTCTCCTTGCTCACCTTGCTCTTGCTGTCTGTATGATGAATTTCTTCTAGCTTTAAAGTGCCTAGATGGCTGCTCCACCCTAGCACACTGCAGGTGTTCTGAATTAAGCCCTGCCCTAGGAGATGTATGATTAGGGATTACATCATTGCTTCTCTGATTAGGCACACGTTTCCCTACTTCAGCTCTCCTAGAGACTTTCTGTAAACCAGTGCATTCTGGGTCTGGTAGTCTTTTAGGTAAACACTCTGTTTTAGTGCTTTTACCAGCCAGCACAGGTTGCTTATTCAGAGCCAATTCACCTCTTGTATTATTTCTTCCTGAACTATGATAAGCTTCCTTATCACACCTACATTATCACTGACTCATCAAGGCATGATCATATCACTCCAATACTCAAACAACTGTATGCATCGCATCTCGCATCCAATTCAAAACCACCCTGAACATATTCAAAATCGAGCATAACATATACACCAGGAGCCTAATGGGCTTAATCACTCCCGACACAAGCACCAGGCCAAGAAGATGAAACAGAATGGACACCATACAAACGCCAAGATCCTACCCCAGGACCACACAGGTTACATCATCAAGAGCATTGTCCCTCTCAGCACCATCCTTATGGAACACCCTTTCTAATGACCTAAGAACCACAACTGACATCAAAGATGTCCGAAAGAAATTGAAAACTCTACTCTTCATCGACCACGTTGGGCTTAACACATCATGCACAGCAACCACCCATGTAGTACCCTGAACAAGAACCACCAGACACCCCATCCCACCTTATGACCAAATCCCCCAGCGTTTCAGTATATGTATATCTCCAGGAACAAGCAGGAATGAGTCTTCACATATGGGTACGTCGGTACCGACGGAGTCTGCGCGGGAACGCTTCCCAGCGTCCAATCAAGAGCTTTTGGAAGCATCCCCCATGCCTGCGTGCTGCCTTCCCGCCTTTCCTAACTGCCTCTCCTCAGTTTTCGTTTTTCCGCGGAGCCGGCAGGATGTCCTCCTGTCACCGCAGAAAATTCTTCTTTTAATTCTTTAGTTTTCTTGGGGTCGCGGCTGTCTTCCCCGACGCCACCGGTACCGCCGGTGTTTCTTTTTTCTTTTCTTTTAAATTTTTCCCTTTAAGGGAATATTTTTTCTTCTGAGTGTCTTACGGTTTTTCAGGCCTTCTAGGCCTCTCCATGTCCCTCATGGAACCGCCAGACATTTCCTCCAAGAAATGTTCAAACTGTGGCGGTACAACTTTATTTTTAGACTCCCAAAATTGGTGTCTAACCTGTTTGGGTCCTGACCTTTTTCCTCCGGAGCCCTCGGGCAACAGTATTGTGAGAAGAGGTTTTCAACATCGAGTTTCCCTCGATATGAGGTTCCCTTCCAACTTCAGGGCACCGACCATTTCTTCTTCTACACAGGATCAGGTAACCCACAAACAGTCTGTTAAGACTAGCCAACCCTCGAGTGGTAGGTCTCATGCACAGCATGTAGACGGCTCCGGCCTTGCCCTCGAGGGCCCATTGGCTTCAAAACCCCGGCGGGAGTCTTTGGCCTCCAAAGCCTATGTAGGGTTTCGGGTTGTTCCTGGGTCTCACCCCTCACAGAACATACCTGAGCCATGCCCGGTGGTGGCATCCGCTTCGAGCGGTACCGATACCCTGGCATCGGCACTGGTGTTGGACGTAACACTCCTCACCAGGGATCGTCGTCTGGCGTCCTCGGTACCTACGGGACCGGTGGATACGTTCCAGACTGACTTTCCAGTATCGGTACCGGCACCAATACTACCACCGACGTCGGTACCCTCCAGACGTGCATCGATAGCCTTGCTTCCTTCGATGCCGAGTCTGGAATCGATCTCCAGTCTGGAGGACTGGGTACCGACTCGCCTTGGTACCGGCTCCCGGCAGTACCAAAGGCTCGGTTCTGATTATTCGGATCCGCAACTCTCGGTTCCTCCGAGGCCGTTTGAGTTGCCACTAGTTGGCCTTCATCCACCGGTATCAGACACGGTACCGAAGTCGGTACCGATGTCCACATTACCCTTGCGGTCGGTGCCTTCCATGCTTCGCTCATCAGGCTCTTTGCCCTCGATGCTGAGTTTGGAATCGATCTCTAGTCTGGAAGACTGGGTACCAACACGCTTTGGTACCGACACCGATCGATACCGGAGGCTCGGTACCGAGGATAGTGGCCAGAGGTCTTCGGTTACCTCGGTACCGATTGAACTGTCACTGATGGCTGCTCCGATGTCTGTGTCGGGCTCGGCTCCGACATCGGTACCGGTATCCACAGTACCATCGTGGCCAACTCCTGCCATGCTTCTTTCAACAGGATCGCTCCCTTCTCTACCAAGCTTGGAGTCGATACCTGGCATGGACGATGTGGTACTGACGGTCGCTGCTCCTGAAAGCCAGTACCGGCGACCATCCCTTAAGGATTCCACACTGCACCGTGCAGGATCTTCTATTCCTATATATTTGGATAGCTCTTTCGGTGCTCAGGCTAGTTCTTCAGATCTAACCTGTCCAAAGGAGATTCCAGTTGGAGATCCCTCTTTTCAGAGTTTCCTCCTGGATATAGCAAGATCTCTTGCCATTCCTATCCCTGGATATGATCCTGCACAAGGCTCTGTTTCTACCAAAGCAAAGGAGAACATAATGCTTCCTTTGCATCGTTCCTTGCAGGATCTCCTTCTAGGAATGTGGGAAGCACCTTTAAAGGTACCCCCACCTTCCAGAGCAACTGATCTCTTATATCAGGTGCCCCCCTCTCCAGGGTTTCAAAAGACTCAACTTCCTCATCATTCCATAGTAGTGGAATCAGCAATGAGGCGGGTAAAGAGTAAGAAAAAGCACTCTTCTTATCCGCCAGGTCGTGAGTCTAAGACACTAGATGCCTTTGGACGTCAAACCTTCCAGACATCTATGCTTTCTGCAAGAATTCTCTCATATATTTTTTATATGAGTCTATCTCTTGAGGAGGTCACAAAGCAATTACATCTTTTGACTCCTTCCCTTCCAGAGTCCAAGAGTGCAGGCTATTCTTCACTGCTTAAGCATCTTCAGAATATCTCTTGGTTTCTTACTCGTGCTTCCCTAGACTCTTGAGTCTGTTAGCAGGACTTCTGCTATAACTATAGGGGCACGACGTAGAGCCTGGCTCCAAGCTTCAGACTTGGACAAATGGGCACAGCAAAGACTGGGACATACTCCTTGCACTGGAGACAATCTTTTCAACAAGGAGTCTTTACGTCAGGTTACTCAGTTGTCCACTGACTTACCTGTTCCTAGGTGCTGTTCTGCACCTTCTTCTGTCCCAATAGGTAGGAAATGTCCTGCCAAACTTTCTTCCTATAGGAGAAGGTGGTTTTATGCATCATCTGCCCATCATACAGATGTTCCCAAACAAGGGAAGCATTGTCCTGGTCTGCAGAATTCAACCTCTCACCAGGCTCAGCAAACCCAGCAACCGCAGGGTTTCTGATCAATCTTCATCAGATGCTTGTGACTCTTGGGGTTAGAATCTGCAGTTGCTTCTTCTCAATAGAGGCAATCCACTGCTTTCATTCTAAACCCTAGACATGGATCTCTTCCCAAAAGACATCCATTTTTTCTATGTTCTATGAGCTGTCAGGATGTTCATGCCTATAGGTCACAGGGTTCTCCTCTTCTTCCTGCTAGGGAAAGAGTTCTAACCACTATCAAACGATAGTTTCCTGTGCCAGCATGTCTTTTTTTTTTTTTTCCTTTCTATAGACTTACTACTTTGTAAGTCTTCTTCAGCTCCATTCTCTTTACCCTCTTACCAAGTTTTTCCCCTGTAAGAGCGGTATTGCTTCACTGGAGGGCTTTTTCTTCAGCCTCTCTAGTTTTCTTACTTTTCCAGTGCGGAGTTTCCTCTCTGAGTTAACTCCTCTTTTTCAATCTTGCTTTGAGGCAGTTCATCAGACATGTCCAGAGTTTTCTACTCCTGTTCTGTCTGTCTGTTTCTGTTTTTAAACAGTAAGATTCTTTCTGCTGTCTGGCAAGCAGCTGCCTATGCAGGAGCCTTAATGTTTGGACCACTGGTTCTTGTCCACCAGCAACCAGGTTGTCCTCCACTAACATTCTGTCTGGTCTTAGTAGTGGCTCCAAGTCAGTGCTGTCATCTGTCTTGGAAACTACTTCACTACAGGCTTGTTGGATTGTCTTCTCTTTCTGCCATCTCCATTCCCCTGGGTTTGGCAGCATAGTTGACATAGGTACTGGCTCTCCAGCAGCCAGTTCTATCTCCTCATTCTCCTGCATCATGCTCTCTGCAATTCTACAGAGAAGCTCTCCACTATGGGCCCTTGCTAGAGAGCATGAGGGTTTTTTCTCCAACAGCTATCCTAGATGGTTGGAAAAGGCTTTTTCAGTCATGTCTCCCATGACTAGAAAGGTTCTCCCTTTTTTCACTATCTCCTTTTTAATATAAAGGACATAGGCCTTCTCTTACGTGAAAGCTTAAGGAGTTGCCAATTTGCTTTGGTCCATAGTATTTCCAATCGGGAATATGCTTTTTCTCCTTGCAGCTCGTCCTCATGGTAAGAACGCATGATACCTTTTTGCCCTTAAGCAGGTCAGCATGGTATCTCATTTTTATGCGTCTTCTGTTCACTTACCATGCTAGAGTTCTGGAATACTCGGGACTTGCTGGCTGCAGACTGATATCATCCTCTGCTTTTCACGTAACCGTCCTGGTTTTTTTCACTAGCTAGCATCCCTGTAGCTCATAACCAGTCTGAATAGATTCTCTATATATCTTCTCAAGTAGGTTCCACCTTCTTGTTAGATGAATCTTTCCTCTCCACATTTCCTATGTGAATACCGTTCTGTGGGCATATCTCTGTCTGCTTCTTTGCAGACACCCATATAGAGGCATATATATTCATATCTATAGCATACATCTTACAGATGTCTGTTTATCATTTGTGTATTATGCTTTTTCATATCTCACTATAGATATATTCTTATATGTCTGTCTATATATCTATAAGTATATGTATATATATGTGTATATATGTGTATCGGTCGAGATATTTTATTATTGGTAGATATGTATCTGCATATTTTTCTACCTGACTATCTAGGCTCATATAGCTATATGATTCTGACAGATGGGCTTTACCCATACCTGTGCTATCCAGCATGTTTGGGGTTCTACACGCACAACCACTTTCTGTGGTAGTTAACAACTTCCACCATAACCTTAAGGTTTAGGTACCTCTGAAGCTCTCCATGTTCCAGTATCTCAGGTAGGAGAGACATTGCGGATCTTCAGTTAATCACAGGCTCTAACGCCTCAGGCATTTGTCCTTTCTTTTTGGGATACAAGGGGTTTCCATACCTTTTCCTCCCACAAGGACTGTGCCTGTTTGTCCAAATCGGTCAGCCTTCTCTTTTTGCTCCTAAGGGTGAGCCACTCTGTTGCCAAAAGAGTTCGGCTTTTGTCATAAAACCTTCCGCTGAAGGCCCACCGTTTTTGTACTACCCCAGTTATTACTGGGGTTCCCTCTTACCTTTCAGGAATCTGACCTCCACTGTTTTTCCTACAGGTTTCTTACCTCCACTTCACAGTGAGGTCCCCCTTGAGGTTCCTCTACTGGCTTCCCCAGTAGATCCCATGAACCTCCTTACTGCTCTGTAATCCTGTTAGGGGAGGTCCATATTGCAATATTTCTTTCAATATCATTGAAGATAATTATCATCCACACATGGACTCCTTGTCTGCAGTCCTATGCTAGGTTAGCTGTTCCACAGCGCCTTTCTTTTTCAACTCCTACCCTCCATCCTCAGGATGCCTGGTGTTGTGGGGGATAGCATGTTCCAATCTATGACATGCTGGGTCCTCCTCCAGGCATCTTAGCTTGGGAGTCCCCATATGTGAAGACTCATTCCTGCTTGTTCCTGGAGATAGCACAGTTACTTACCTGTAACAGGTGATCTCTGAGAACAGCAGGAATAAGTCTTCACAACCCACCCACCTCCCCAGGAGTTGTATCTCTATCTATCTTTCCTTTCCTCTCTCTCTCTCTTTGTCTCAGCTTTAAAACTTAACTGAGGAGAGGCAGTTAGGAAAGGCGGGAAGGCAGCACGCAGGCATGGGGGGATGCTTCCAAAAGCTCTTGATTGGACGCTGGGAAGCGTTCCCGCGCAGACTCCGTCGGTACCGGCGTACCCATATGTGAAGACTTATTCCTGCTGTTCCCAGAGATCACCTGTTACAGGTAAGTAACTGTGCTATATCCGACTATGTAAATAAGTTACTTTCCAAGCCCCTCTGCATGCATATGTACTATACTCAATCAGGTAAATAAGTTGCTCACTATGCTCCCTCTGCATGCCTCCCCCCCATTTGCTGTTTACTCTGCTTGTTTATGATATGTGAACTGCTTTGATTGAAGGATAAGGCATTATAGAAAACCTATTAAATAAAATAAAATCCTTTTTAGAGCATGATAAATACTATGGGCCGGATATTTAAAAGCACTTCCTTATTCCTCCAGTTTAGTCCTCAACCTCTGGGTAGTGAACCTCCTCCTGCAGCTTGGAGACTGGGCATGTCAAACTCATGACATCACTGGATATAGCCTGCTGGTCTCTCCCATCAGCCCCCAGTGTGTCCAGTCTCCATGCAGCAGGAGAACGTAGTGAGCCTAGCTTTTGGGCTCACTTGGGGGAACAGATAAGGAGCATTTAGTGGGACAAAATTCTATTCTGATTTTACATTTGATTCTTACCTTTAATTTTACTTTTAATTCAGTTACCTTTGATTAATTGGCAATCAGGGATTAGTTCCCTTTAGTTGTTAGGAGCAAATTTCCTTATATTTACAGTCATTTTAAATTTGAGCCTGGCTCTTTAAATTAGTAGCAGCTCCCGCCTTCCTTCCTTATCAGTTATTTTCACTTACTGCAGGCATTCGCCAGTACAGGAGAGAGCTCTTGGACCCGTACAGCCACACTGAAGCTGTGTGAGACGGAGCCTCTCCGTTGCTGCGGGATTTTAATTTTACTCTGTGGAACCGGCTGAGCGGTCCTCGCCGCGGCTGCCAGGCACAGCAGCGCGGCTAGAGGATCGGATGAATTCAAGGCGGTAGGAGCAGGCTGCGTGGCTTTTGGCCCTGCAAGTAAGGCCTTTGGGCTCTGTCGGACTGCCGAGGCCTCCTTTTTTGCAGTGGCTGTTGTTTTTGGCGCCAAAATTAATTGGCAAAGAGGTGGCCATTTTCTCTCTAGGTATTTGGACCGCGTGGCGAGAGTTGCAGCGAGCTGCCTGTGTGAGGAAGATGACAGGCAGAATAGCTAGATTTTTAGGTCTAGTGTTTCTTTTGTTCGTAGGTTTTTTGAGGCTTGGGGGGTTCCTCAGCCTTAAGGGGGCTGTTGTCAGTCCTCTTTATTTTTAAGTTTATTCTTAGTTTTATAGGACAGCAGTTTTGTCTTGGATCTCTGATGCCACATGCTCTCTCCCTCCTAATCATGTCTCTGAGGAGCATCTGTTATGTCCCGGGATATTAGGCAAATTTCCAGCTTTTAGGTTCTTCAAGGGCAGAGCCTAACTTGTAGATGGAAGAAGGGACAGGCTGGAAGTGTGCTTGAGACAGTAGCTCTTTTTTGTATTCACGGTCTGCAAATGTATTCTATAGTGAAAGTTGCCCAAACGCCTGTGGTTTCACAGGGACAGGTTTAGGAAACCTTAGAATATAAAAAAATATATAATAACAGTTAAACTGTCAACCAAGAAGTGCCTGTGCTACAGTCTATGGCCACCAGAGGGCAGCTGGTACACTCAATAGTGCCTTTCTGTGACCGTGTGTATGCAGCCATCATCAGATTGATCTCTGCAAGTCAGGGAAGAAATAACCACAGGGCCACCTCATGGGCACTCAGGGGTTAGTGACTGAACAAGCAACTGTAATGTTCTGCAAATCAAGATTATATGACCAAGATTTAAAGCTCTTAACTTCTGTATCGTTTGTCGGGCTCTGGTGCCCTAAAGGCCACCGGATGGCAGCGCTGCATATGAATCACATATAGTATTCAGTGCCCCCATCCCTGGGGGGGTTTGTAAAATACGAAATCGTATTCTTCATTAGGTTCACACAGGCAGCAACCTATAACACCTCCACTTGGAATGTTGTTGGTGTATCCCACCGCTATTTCTCTGTGCAGGAAGGCAGGGGGGGGGGGGGGTACCTGTGTGTTTCATAGCTCCACTTAGCATGCCCTTCCCAGGAAATTCTCATCTATTTCTAGAGCCTGTGCTGTCAGAGCATGGCTTTAAGCACTTAGCAGGGGCACTGACCCGTCTGTGCCATCTTGTTAAAGGACCGTGCTGAGGGTGAAGAGAAGGACGTCTAGGTAGCACAGTCTGGGGCTTAGCGCTCCAGGGCACCGGAAGGTTTCATAGCGGAAGTCAATATTCTGTGTATGCTCCATGCATTCAGCCTATGTTCAAGCGCGCTCACTGCACTGTGTTTGGGTGACAGGTGCTGGGTCACCCGTATATGTAGATGTGCATTTTGTATGTGCTCACAATTGCTTAGGCATGATTTTTGGGTGCACTCTTTGCAGAGTGAGACTGCATTTCTTTGCTCAGACTATATTATCAGGCTAAGGTAACTTCTCCAGTAATGGGGGGGGGGGATGTCTATTGTAATAAAGTGTGTGAGGTCCTCATGGTGTTACATGGGGTTGGAGATGCAGTCGTGGGATCTGCTGTGGAGTGAGCCGTCCTGAGGAGCTACAGTGTCGGTCACCAGTTTCCCTTTCTCTTTGGGCTTTTCTCCCAGATCCTAGCCCCTCTTTCTCTCTGATGTCCAGGACACAAGGTCCCCGGCCCACTGGACAATCTATTCTCAGCCTTCTCTCAATGCTGGCAGGAAGGACTGGGAGAGCGAGAAAGGAAGACCAGGAACCAGCACCAGCTCTGATGTCTCTCCACTGCCAGTATTTGCTACGATCACATATTCCCAGTCAATTATTTATTTGAGTATACTGATTGCCTGCAGGTCAGGGTGGCATACAGTCTGTTACGGTATTTCTATTTCCCATGTCCCTGAAGGGCTCACAATTTATGTTTTGGTATCTGAGGCAGAGGGTTAAGTCGCTTAACGAAAGCCAGAAGGACCACCTGGGGGACCAGAAACCCCAGTTTTTATGGCCCAAGGTTGGTGGTCTCGATTGGAATTCAAACCCTTGGTCCTCTGGCAACTTGCCTCAACCACTAGGCCGGTGTTCCGTGTGAGCTAGCCACAGGGCTATAGGGCCAGGCGCAGCCTGTTACTTCCAAGGCAGAGAACTTGGGGAGGTTCTGTTCATAAGGATACGAGAAATGCCATACTGGGTCAGACCAAGCTCTTTCAGGTCCAGTATCCTGTTTCCTAGGGTAACCAATCCAGGTCTTAAGGACCTGGCTGGTTTCCAAAAAGACGAATAGGCTACTCAATGCTTGTATTGGGGCAAGCGGTGGATTCATGTATGCTCGTATTTTAAGGGTTACGTTGCATGTACAATAGATGTGTTGCTCTGTTGGGTTGTGTACCTTGTAGAACATCTTGAATTGGTGAAAGTTGGTATAAAAAAAAAATAAAAAATTTAATTTTCCAGTTTCTTTCTAATAAAAGGTTATGGACCTTTCCTTCGGGAGCTTGGCCAAAAACTTTGTTAAACTCCGCTACGTTCGGAGATTGTTTCGTGCAAGGCTCTTGGTTTACACAGGAGACCCAGTGGTCAATCAACTGACTGGAAATGCGAGCAATACGCCGGGCGTCGCAGGCATTCGAAGCTATGGTGACAGGTCGAGCGGTGCATGTACTGTCTGACAACTCCGCACCGGTGGCCTACATCAATCGGCAGGGCAGAACCGGAAGTGTGGCCATAGAGGCCGCGGCAGAGGGTCTGTGTGTGTGAATAGAGCTTTGGCTGCCAACGTTTTCGGTGGCGCATGTTGCGGGTAAGGACATTGTGACGGCGGATTTCCTCAGCTGGGTCCGAGTAGGTGCCGGAGAATGGGAGTGGCATCCGGAGGTGTTTGCACAGATCGGTCGCATATGGGGACAGCCAGTAATGGACCTCATGGCGGCGTTTCACTCTGTGTAAACGGGTCGCTTCTTCAGCAGACGACGCGAAAGGAGGTCGGAAGGCATCGGCGCACTGTTTCAACGGCGGCCGTCGTCCGGTCTTCTCTATGTCATTCCACCAGGGGCACTCATAGGTCGAGTGGTTCTGCGTATCGAAGCGCTTCAGGGAAATGTGTGGTTGGGGGCCTCGGGCTGGTCGAGGCGCCTGTGTTATGCCTGCCTCATATGGTTGCTCGATGGGAATCCATGGAGGTTTCCAACATTGGAGATTCTGTTGCTACGGAGTTCCCTTTGAATGCCTCAGGTGCATTGGTTTTTGCTTACGGGGTGGCCATTGAAAGGGCAAGCTTAAGGAAAAAAAGTTGCTCGGCAGCAGTCTTTGCCACCTTGCCGCAAAAAAAAAAGTCTACGTCCCTTGCAAATGTGCGTATATGGCGCATCTTTGAGGACGGCTGCTCGCGGAGGCACGCTCGCGGAACAACATTGTCATTTCCCTTGGTATTAAGTTTTCTGCAGGACGGGTTTGGTAAAGGCAGGTCCTGGAGAGTTCAGTTAGCAGCTCTGTCTTGCTATAGGGGCAAAGGACAGGGAGTGGCTTTCATGCACAGGTCGATGTGGTATGCTTTTTCAGGCGGTTACCAGACACTAGCCCTCTCATAGGATATTAATTCCACCGGGGAAGCTCAAGTTGGTTTTAGGAGCGTTATCTAGCGCGCCATTGGGGCCCTTGCAACAGGCATAGGTTAAGGGTTTTGCCTTGAAGACGGTATGTTATGATGGTCATCTGTTCGGCGAGGTGATTTTCGGAGTTGCAGGTGTTGACCTGTCAGGAATCGGGGGTTTTTTGTCTGTCTCCGGACAGAAGGTGGCCTGGCGGCTGGTTCCGTCGTTGTTGCCAAAGGTGGTTTATACTTTCACCTAACTATAAAATGGTCTCTCTTCCAGTGCTAGGTGCGGCGGAGGGGAGTCTATTGAACCATAGCTTGCGCTGTTTGGACGTCAAGAGTGCTGTGGCAGTGTTTAAAAGTTTCAGAAACTTTTGCAAGGCAGATCGTCTCTCTTCGGGGTGTTCGGAGGGCCCCGCAAAGGGAAGCGGCAGCGAAGGAGTCCATTTCTGGATGGATTGGAGCGGCGAGTGCGTCAGCTTATCTTCTACGGGACCGTACAGTCCCAGGGAGCTTACGAGCTCACTCTACCAGAGTGCAAGCGTCGTCTTGGACGGAGCACAGTTTGGTTCCGCCAGTGGGCATCTGTAGGGAGGCCACTTGGTTGTCTCTCCATACTTTCAGTAAGCACAACCCCCTAGATGTTCTGGCAGCTAAGGATGCCATTTTCAGGGAGGCGGTGTTGAGATCCGGCTGGAAAGGTCCCTCCCAATGATTACTGCTCTGATACATCCCAGAGGTTGAGGACTAAACTGGAGGAATGATAAGGAAATAGGAATTACACTTATCTGGTAATTGTGGTTCCTTGAGTGACTCCAGTTTAGTCCTCATTCCTGCCCGGGGATGGGTTCTTAGCATTGGTCTTTCTGTTGGGGGAAGTGCAAGGTTAAAAGTGGATATAGGCCTTCACTGGTGTTCAGTCGTTAAGATGCTTCCATTTGTTTTGTGCTATATTGTTATATTATTATATTATGATATTGTTATATATATTGCTATATTGCTCTGGATTGTTTAGGGCTAGGCATTCGACTGAAAGGAGAGCATGCAGGAAACGGTCCCTTTTCTTCTGGAAGGGGAGTAGTAGGTAGATAGGTTATATGTTCTGCGTGCCCTTGAATATAATAAGTTTTAAAAAAAAAAAGTTACTGATTTTTTGCTCCTTTGAGTCTGCTTTGTCAATAGTTCACTGGGGGCTGATGGGAGAGACCAGCAGGCTATATCCAGAGATGTCATGAGTTTGACATGCCCAGTCTCCAAGCTGCAGGAGGAGGTTCACTACCCAGAGGTTGAGGACTAAACTGGAGTCACTCAAGGAACCACAATTACCAGGTAAGTGTAATTCCTATTTATCTGGCCAGCAGCAACTGCTGTCCGGGTAAGTGCTGTTGACTGAGTCTATCCGATGATGATCAGTGCACTATCTTGAGAGTGCCGAAATCATCAGAGTATGAGGCAACCCCAGTTATCCGGATAACTCAGGCTGTCATGTTATGCGGATAGTGAACTGAATGTTGTTGCTATCCGGATAACCCTGGTGCTGACCATATTATGTATTTTCATATCATCAGTGGTTGCTGATATCCATGTTTATCTTTAAAAAATGAAGAGAGTACCAACAGCAGTTGTTTAATATCGACCTGAATATTTGTTACTGCTTACGTGATGCGGTTTTTCCAAAGTTAAAACTTTTGAGATCACTATCTGTTAGAACCTTTGGCTGCTTGATTCATCTGTCTTGGATTTAGTTTGCCTTTCTTTTAGGTTAAGTGTAGTTTCCTCTTGTCCTTTAGTGCATGATGAACAGACTCCAGTGGTGAAGAAGAGACGCGAACAGCTGGCCTACCTGCAGTCCAAGGAATTTCAGGAACTCTTGAAGGCTAAATCTAAGCACACAGACACACTGAAAGAAGTGAGAGAGCTTCATCATTTACAGTAATAACCTGTACCGAGTGATTGCAGTTGCCTCATCTCCACAAAGATAAGAGCAGAATTAGAAAAAGTACAGAGGAGGGCACCCAAGATGATAAAGGGGATGGAAGACTTCCCTTCCTTATTGTCCCTCCAGTCAAGCTCCACCTGTGGGTAGTCGCACCTCGGAGACTGAGCATGTCCGTGCTGATGACATCATCTCTCATAGGCAGTTGCCACCTTAGCCACCCAGTATTCTCAGTTTCCATGCAGCTGGAGAGGTGTGATTCCCTAGGGTGGACTCACTGAGGGACAACTTGGAGTTTATTTTTATTTCTTTACAGTTTATTTCTCACATTTGGAGAGGGGTACTTCTCCTTTAAGGCAGGAGAGCAGGTCTGCCTAGTGCGAACAGTTTGTTAAATTTAAAAAAAAATAAAAACTTTATCAAGTGGGACAGGCAAGTGGAGCAAGAGCTGCCCTTTGGAAGGGCTGGAGTAGTGATCTGTAAGCAGCGGCTCCCAAACCTGACAGAGGGTGAGGAGCTGCTCTCAGTGCAAAGCCTGACTCCCGATGCTACCAACGCCAGCACAGAAGGGCGAAGTGGGTGTCCAGAGATCCCGGACAACTGGTAAATTACCTGGACGTCTTTCGGTTTGTTTTCTTTTCTGCCTCTCTGAGGTCGGCAACTGAGTTGTCCGCAGGTAGCTCGCAGGGAGGTGGGAGCGGCTGAGCCAGGCTGTGCAGGAACAGGCGTCATCTCAGCGGGGGACATTTTGGCAGGTCTGGACGCAGGGATTTTCTTCCACTGTGTTTTCTTATTTTTCTTGCAGGTTCCTCTGGTCTCTGAACGTAAAAGAAAAAGAGGGAAAAAATAGAATAGGGAGAAACTAAACAATCAGCCACAGAATCTTTCTAGGCACATTGACCTTACAGAAGGGTGGTCTGTTACAGAAGGATGGTCTGTGGCTGCGGCATGCCCACTAAGGCCACATGTTCGGCGTGTGGTTCCCAGAGGGGCTCTGTTTCGGCAGCGGGGTTTTGCTGTGCCTGCGAAACAGAGTCCTGGTCGGCCTAGGAGCATCTAGAGGCTCAGACAGATAACACTGGGAAGAGGGGACCCTTCGAGGGCTTTGAGGGTCCTTCTCAGCGGCCGAGGGAGCAATTAAGTTGTCCTGAACTTGCCGTTTTCTCCGTTCCTATGTCTGCTCAGCCGAGCACCTCTAGCTTAAATTTTGCCTGCTTTCTGACTTCTCCACTTCAAATTCATGCTTACCTCCTTCCAGTCTGCTTTAGCTCTTGCTATGCAAAACTACTATTTCCACCTGACTAATTCTCTTGCCACTAATCCCCACCGACATTTCTCTACTTGTAATTCTCTCCTCAAGGCGCCTCCTCTCCTATCCCCTTTCTCTCTCTGCCCAAAAACTAGCTAAGTTCTATAACAAAATACGTGAGATTACTCGCCACTCCCCCCCCCCCTAAAACAACTTCACTCTCTCCTCAATACAGACTTTTCCAATCAACCTCTTACTTTTTCTTCATTTCCCAAGATCTCTGATAATGAAACAGCTGGTGTGCTGATGGCACCATGCACTTTTGCAGAGTGGAGTGGAGGAGTGGCCTAGTGGTTGGGGTAAGGTACTTCAGACCGGAAGGTCGGGGGTTCAAATCCCACTAGAGGACAGCAACCTTGGGCCAGAAGGACTGGGGTTTCTAGTCCCACAGGTGCTCCTTGTGGTCTTGGGCAAGCCACTTAACCCTCCATAGCCCATGTTCCCTGTAAAATAGTTATCTCCAAGTTATAATACCCTGTTCAATGTAATTTCAGTTTGTTCAATGTAAACCGCACTGATGCAGAATAGCGCGGTATATAAGAGAATGTAAATAAATAAAATAAATAAATAAAAATATGGTGATGTACTTGGCCCCGTTGACCATTCCATCGACGATGTGAAGATATCCAACGCCACTGGCAGCCATGCAGCCCCAGACCATGACCTTCAAAGAATGCTTCATAGTGAGGTTGAGACACTCAGGCTTGAATTCCTCTCCAGGAAATCTCCTCACATAGGTGTGGGCCTGGTTACCAAAGAGGCAGAAGGTGCTTTCATCGCTGAATAGCACCTTTTCCCACATTTCAGTCGATCAGGTTGAGTGCTTTCTCACTCACACGATCCAGTTGCGGCTTTGTATGTCAGTCATCAGTAACTTATTCTGTGCTTTGCAGCCCCGGAGACCAAACTGCAGGCACCGGCAACGAACTGTTAATGAGCTGACACTAACCTCACTCTTGTCTGACCACTCTCAAAGTAGCTGAGGAGAGGTCAACTTGCAATTAGTCAGTGAAATGCATCGTACGCGATCCTGGCATGATAATGCACGTGGATGACCTGAACGAGGCTTGTCCACCACTGAACCCGTTTCTTTCTTCTGTACAATCTTAACAGCGCTCTGACAGCAGCCAACTTTCCTGGCTATCTGATGGCTTGAAAATCCTTCCTCGCTCATAAAGGACACACGAACACGCTCCTCCAACGTCAGGGTCCGAGTCATCTTCATGGTCGATCCAGAAAGCGTATGAAATTCAAAAATTCTGCACATTTTTATAGCTGCACTGTTGGCTAGATATCTGCATTGTGATTGGTTAGTGAAACCAGCCTCCTGATTGGTCAGAAATAACGTGTGCATATTGATCCAGTTTTGATGCAGGATCCACAAAAGTCGCAGTAGCTATCTCCCAGTGTCTGTAAAGTATTAAATTGGAAGCAAGGAATGCAAAAAAAGTCAACTCTAATAGCCAAATCTATCCATTTTAACATGGTAGAAAGATGAATATGCTGGACTAACACAAAATTTAAAAAAAAATGTTAGAAAGTACGAAAAATGCAAAACTCACAAGTGATTCCAGACTTTTGCACACCACTGTAGTTAGTGCTGCTTTATATTTTGCACGTGATGATATCAGTAGCCAGTGTAGGTCATGTAGTATTGGGGTTATATGGTCTGGTCTTGATGCGCTAGCAATGATGTGGGCGGCAGTGTTCTGTATTATTTGTAGTTCACGGGTGGTTTGTTTGGGTAGACCTTGGTATAGTATATTACAGTAATCCAGTACAGGTGTAATGATGGCCTGGCATACTGTGCGAAAGTGTTTTTTGTTGAGGAGAGGTTTTAATCTCCGGAGCGTTGCAAGTTTGAAATAGGCTGTTTTGGATATCTTGTTTATATGTGGTTGGAGGGTGAGTTGCTTGTCTAGAATCACTCCGAGGTATCTGACTTCATCTTTTATTGTAATGGGTGTATTGGATATGTTGATAGAGGTAGGATGAATGAATGTAGTGTTTCTCGTTACGATTATTGCTTCAGATTTTTTTATGTTGATGATTAAGTTGTTTTTATTTAGCCAGGTTGTGATTTTTTTGAATGCAGATAGATATGGTGATATAGTCTGGTGAATAGGGGTGCAGGCTGTTGTCGGCCTCAGTTCCGGAGGTGTTGGAGTTCCTTCAGGCTGGGCTCGATAAAGGGCTGGCATGTGGCTCTCTGCGAGTACATGTGGCTACGTTGACATTTTATCAAGGCAAGATCCACGGGGTCTCCTTGGGAACGCATCTGTATGTGACTAGTTTCCTAAGGGCAGTTAAGCAGCTCCGACCACCCTTGAGGTCAATGGTACCTCCTTGGGATCTCAATCTGGTCCTTTTGGCACTGGCAGGTGAGCCCTTCGAGCTGTTAGCCATATGTACTCTGAAGGACTTAATTTTGAAGATGGTATTTTTGGTGGCTATCTGTTTTGCCCGCAGGATCTCAGAGCTCCAGGCATTGTCCTGTAGAAGCCTTTTCTTTCTTTTTCCAGAGAGAAAGTGGTTCTGCAGACAGTGCCCTCTTTCTTGCCCAGGTGGTGTTACCGTTTCATCTGAATCAGCCTGTCTCTCTCCCAGTGTTGGGGCCAGCTGGGAACCTTGCAGACCCGCAATTACGCTTTCTCGACATCAGGTGGGCGTTGAGAAGGTATCTGAAGAGGACAGTTTCCTTTCGAAGATCGGAGCGGCAAAGTCCTCCATTTCTAGATGGATTAAGGAAGTGATTGTGTCTGCATATATATTGCAGAGCAAAACGTCCCACAGGGCTTACAGGTTCATTCCACCAGGGCGCAGGCAGCTTTCTGGCAGGAGTGGTTCCGCAAGGGGAGATCTGCCGGGCAGCCACCTGGTCGTCTCTACATACGTTTGTGAAGCATTACAGATTGGATGTGCAGGCAGCGGAGGATGCGAGTTTCGGCTCAGCAGTACTCCAGGCTGGGCTCGCAGGTCCCTCCTTCAGATAACTGGCTCTGTTACATCCCTAAGATGCGGGACTGGTCTGGAGGGATGATAAGGAAGGTGAAATTAGGCCTTACCCGCTAATTGGCTTTCCTTGAATGCCAGTCCAGTTCCAGAACCCTCTCATTTACAGTTCTGAAGCAGTGCGCGTGACCCCAGGCCTGAAGAATTTCAACTTACAGGAAGGTCTAGGGTACTAGTAGCGGCATTACGATGAAGAAAGGTAGCACATGCATGTTCCTGTATTGGTCTTGGCTAAGAAGCCTGTCCCATCCTCGGTGGGGATGGGGCTTGTAGAACAGTTCAGCTGTCCTTTGTTGGAGCGCTCCTGGATTAGGAATGGGCACCAGAGATTGAGCTCCCAGGGGATTTGGGGGGAATCTAAGTTAGGTTGTAAGGTTTAAGATTTTTTCTGATGTTAACTTATTATTTGTTGCTCCTGTGAGTCTGCTTTGTCAATAGGTTACTGGGGTTGGTGGGTGGTGCCAGCTGCATAAGTATCCTGATGTCATCAAAGTTGTGACATACTCAGTCTCCAAACTGCTAAAAGAGGTGCACTACCCTAGGGTGTGGGACTGGACTGGACTGGAGTTCCTCAAGGAAAGCCAATTAGCAAGTAAGGCCTAATTTCACCTTGAATCCTAACTCTCCTAATTATTGTCCAATCTCCCTTCTTCCCTAAACATTTCAAAATTTCTTGAGCGCACAATCCTCAGCCGTTGCCATGATTTTCTTTCCCCTCAAGCTCTTCTGGAACCTTTTCAGTCTAGCTTTCGCCCTTTACATTCCACTGAAACGGCACTTGCTAAACTCTCCAATGGCTTATTCCTGGCCAAATCTAAGGGCCTCTATTCCATTCTTATCCTTATTGACCTTTTGACTGCTTTTGATACTGTTGACCACCACCACCTCCTTGACACATTGTCATCACTTGGTTTTAGAGGCTCTGTCCTGTCCTGGTTCTCTTATCTCTCCCATCAATCTTTTTGTGTTTGTTCTAATGGTTCCTCCTCTTTCCCTATACCCCTCTCAGTGTTTCCCAAGGGTCTGTTCTGCGTCCTCTACTTTTCTCTCTCTACACCCAATCACTTGGCTCTCATTTCCTTGCTGATTCTCAAATCTATATTTCCACTCCTGATATTTCTCAGGCACTGCAGGCCCGTATTTCATTGACATCGCCACCTGGATGTCTCACACCGCTGGTTGAAACTCAGTATGAACAAAACTGAACTTCTTATCTTTCCCCCTAAACACCCCTCTCCCCTTCCTCCTTTTTCTATCTCCGTTGACAATATTCTTCTTTCTCCTGTTTCCTCAGGCTGTAACTTTGGCATCATTTTTGATTCCTCCCTTTCCTTCTCACACATACATACAACAAATTGCCAAAACCTGTCGTTTTTTTTATATTTACAAAATTCACCCCTTGCTCTCTGATTATACTGCTAGAACACTTGTCCACTCTAATAACTTCCCATCTTGACTATTGCAACTTTCTACTTGCAGGTCTCCCTTTGAGTCATCTCTCTCCCCTTCAATCTGTTCAAAACTCTGCTGCGCGACTAACCTTTTGTCAGCATCGTTTTGCTCACATAACCTCTCTTCTCAAATCACTTCATTGGCTTCCCTTCCCTTTCCATGTCATCCAGCTAGACCAGTCCAGACAAGCGGGTTGTTTTCCCTGCCAGCAGATGTTGGAGACAGAGAAAAAAACTGTACCAGAATCTGATTGGTTAGGACCTGGTACCCATATAGGCATACCCCTAGGGCACTGTTTCCTCTAAGCTGTGCGCGTGTGCGCGCGCACACACCTCGCCAAGCGAGCGCACATACTTTACAACAGAGCGCACAAAAATTACGGTTCTGATTCTGATAGAAAACAACAGACGTCTTAAAATTTAAAAGTTGTGATTGTAATTACTAGAAATTTTCTGATTCATTTAGTAATTGTCTATTTTCATTTAATTTGATTAAAATCAATGTGGTGTGCATACTGTATTCTGACATGTAGTCAAATTTTAAAGTATATAACTCCGAGTGTCGTTATGTGGCGCACAAAAATGTAACCTTCCTTCAAAAGCTGCACAGCTGATATTTTATGCACACACAGCCTACAGAAAATTAGAGGGAACATTGCCCTAGGGGTCACCCTCAGTATTTTTCTCTCTCAGCAGATGATGGTGTGTTTTTCTTTAGTTCTGAGAATGTTTTCCTGTTAGTTAATTCCTTTTACTTATATTTCTTTTTCTTTGACTGGAGGTTTCAAGGCACACAGGAGGTGTTTCCCTGCATTGCCCAGTCCTACAGTTACCTTGGATCCTCAGCGTTAGGAGCTCCTGGTCTGGAGGATCAGTCGAGCTCCTAACCTCCCTGGGGATCCCTTAGCTGGCTCCGGGCCAGGAGGGCCTGAACTGCCAGGAGCACGGGGTTGCCTTCAAATGCTCTGCAGCCTTCTCTTCTTCTGGCTCCCCTGCTCGACTTGCTGCACAGAAACTTCAACAGTGAGTTTACGCTAGCCGGTTGGGCTGTTCTCTGTCTCCCCCCTCCCCCCATACCTTTGTGATTGTTGTTTTCGGGTGCTGCTTCTGCATTTTCAGCGCTGGGTAGCCTGTGCCACGGAGGAGCGCTCCGGTGAACACAAAGCCAGATGTTCAACCTAAAGCGCCGTCGGGACATTTTTCTCTACAAAACCGCTGGTTTTACCGCGATTGTGCAAGCGAATCTCCGATCCTCAGCAGCCTTCGGTTTTTGACAAGCGCGGCTACTCCCTTTCACTACCGCACAGTTTACTTGGCACATATTTTATTATCTTGCCTGCAGATCTCCTGTGCTTTGGTGTGTCTCCTCAACTCCGCGGTTTTTCAGCCCGCGGTTTTGGCAGGCTTTTCACACGGACATTTTGTTTTGTCTTCTCTCCTCATGGCTGCGGAGGCCATCTTGAGCTATAGTTTATTTATTTATTTAACGGTATTTCTATACCGCCTTATCATACAATCAAAGCGGTGTCACAGCAATACAATCAATAGTGGGGAAGGGTAGTTCATGCAGTGAAAAAATGTTATGCATTGCGTGTATAAAGGGTAGTGTAACAGATTAGGTTGAACTAGGTACAATATGAGCTATATTACAGCATGAGCTATGATACATTGTTCTGTACTATGTACATTATGATCTATAATACAGTGTTCTATGTAATTAGGGGTTAAGATATATCAGAAGACCTGCCTGTGAATATTTTCTTATCACGGATGGGAGGGTAAGGAGGGGGCTCCTGTTGGATTATGTAACATGTCCGTAGTGTTCTATGAACAGCGTTGTCTTCAGCTGCTTGCGAAAGTCTTTGAGGTCATCTGTCGATCTCAGTTCGTCTGGGAGGGAGTTCCATATTGTTGAGGCAGCCAGAGAGAGGGCCCTCTCAGTGGTGTCCTTGCGGGTTTTTCTGAAGTCGTTTGGTGTGTTTACTCTGTTGGCAGTCCCTTTTCTTCTTGGGCGCGTGCTGGTGTCTGGTTGTATGAGGGTGTGCAGGCTGTTTGCTGAAGTGCGGTGTTTGATCTTGAATATGTTTATGATTGTTTTGTATTTGATGCAAGAGCTGATTGGTAGCCAGTGTAGGTCTTTCAGAACAGGAGTAATGTGTTCATGTCTTGTTGCACCAGCTATTATGCGGGCTGCAGTGTTTTGAGCCAATTGTAGTGGTTTGAGTGTATGTTTTGTTAGCCCAAGGTAGATAGGGTTGCAGAAGTCCAGTAGAGGAGTAATTAGAGCTTGGCATACGGTACGGAAGTGTTCTGTGGTGAGGAGGGGTTTGAGTCTTCTGATGATTCTTATCCTGTGGTATACATTTTGGATTGTTTTGCTTACGTGTGTCTTGAGATTCAGTTCATTGTCCAGGGTCACTCCAAGGTATTTTACTTCTGATTTCAATGGTATGGTTGTGTTTTGTACTCTGATGTCCGGTGGGTGGGTGGGTGAAGTCTGGGTTGCGGGTGATTATTAGTGCCTCCGTCTTGCTGTAGTTGATGGCGAGGTTGTTGTCTTTACACCATCTTGTCATTTGTGTTAGGCAGTCTGTTATTTTTATCGTCTGCATAGATGGTGTATTGAATGCTGTTTGCTTTCAGGATATCGCATATTGGCTGGATGTATATGTTGAACAGAAGTGCTGAGAGGGCGGATCCTTGAGGTACTCCTTGGAGGACCTTTATGGGTTGAGATGTGTTGTGGCCTACCTTGACCTGTATCTGCCTGTCGGTAAGGTATGATTGGAATCATTTGAATGTGGTACCGTGAAGCCCAATTTTCTTTAGTCTTTCCAGAAGAGTTTGGTGGTCTACTGTCTCGAACGCCGAGGAGACGTCGATGAAGATCAAGAGGATACCTTTTTTGGTGTTGTCTATAATCCGGAGGATGTTGTCGAAGAGGTATATCAGTAGTGTTTCGACTCCATGGTTTGGGCGGAAGCCGTGTTGGTTGTCATCTAGAGGAGCGTGGTTGTCAATGTGCTCCTGTAGTTGTTGTTGCACTGATTTTTCTATGATTTTTGCTAGAAAGGGTAAGCTGGGTAATGGTCGGTATGCTGCTGGGTTGCTCTTGTCGAGGGTTGTTTTCTTTGGTATTGGTCGTACTGTAGCTAGCTTTAGTTTATCTGGCATGAGTCCTTGGCTGAGGGAGTTGTGCAGCATGTTGTGGATGAAGCTGGATTTGGTGGCTTTGATCCATGATACTGGGCAAGGGTCCGTAGGAGCGGTGCTTGTTTTGATTGCAGAGATGATGTGTGAGAGCTGTTCTGTTGAGGGTGAGGAGAATGTGTCCCAGGTCTTGGGGTGTGAGTCAGGCTGAGTTAGTGTGCGAGGGGGCGTTGGTTCTGCGGAGTGAATTTTTTTCTTGATATGATCAGCAAATTCTTGTGGGTCTATTTGTACTTCTTCCTCTGTCCTTTGCTCCTTTGTGAGGATTTTTACTATTTCGAATAGCTCTCTGGGTTTGTTCAAGGAGGTATTGATCATGTTTGTGTGGTATTCTTTCTTTGAGTGGTTGATGTGTTCACTGTATTGTTTCTGCTTTGTTAGGTATGTCTGCTGGTTTCCAGTATCCTTGGATTTTCTCCATCTCCGTTCAATCTTTCTGAGTTCTCTTTTATCTCCAGGAACAAGCAGGAATAAGTCCTCACATATGGGTACGTCGGTACCGACGGAGCCTGCGCGGGAAAGCTCCCCAGCTTCCCAGAAAGGAAGCTTTTGGGGCCTCCCACTGCACATGCGCGCTGCCTTCCCGCCTTCCTGACCAGCTCTCCTCAGTTTCTCTTTTTCCGCGGAGCCAGCAGGTCGTGTTCCTGTCACCGCTGAAGAAATTGTTAATTTTATTTGTTTTCTTTAGACCGCGTACCTGCCTTCCCCATACCGAAACCGGTACCGCCGGTCTCTCTTTCTTTCTTTAAAAAAAAAAAAAAAAAAAATCTTTTATTTTTTCTTCAGCACAGCTTGGTAGCTTTTGTTAGGCCTTCAGGCCTACCCAAATTCTCCTCATGGAGAAGCCAGCTCCTGGTTTCAAAAAGTGTACCAAGTGCAGTGCTGTCATTTCTGTCACAGACACCCATGTATGGTGTCTTAAATGTTTGGGTCCTGACCACTCCATACCGGACTGCCCATCCTGCTCCCAGATGTCTAAATGTGGGTTGCAGAACCAGGCCAACAAGTTCCATGTGCTGTTTGCTTCGGATAATCCAGCATCACAGTCATCCAGGTCTTCCTCTCCGGATGGATCTCAGGTAACCAAACCCTCTGTGGGCAGGTCCTCAAAGAGCAAATCTCCTTCAAAGCATCGAGAGGCTCTCTCTTTTGAGTCTGAGGATCCTGCCCCAGTCAAACAACCCCGGCGGGAAGCTCTGGCTTCCAAAGCACCATCTATGGGGTTACAGGTTGACATCGATGGCACGGCCTCGACTGATCACCTGTTGGACTGCTCTGGGGTACCGGCCCATACCGGTACCGACATCCAGGCAGCAGTGGCGTCTATGAGCAATACCGTTCAGACCATGCAGCAGGCCATGCTGGCTTTTATCAATGCTGCGACGCCCTCGGTATCGCGTTCAGCGATACCGGGTCCGGTTCCGGTATCGTCTCCCATACCGGAACCGAGACCATCGACTTCCAAACGCAGATCGGTTCCTCATGCCGGATCCGGGTTTTTACCCGATACCGATCCCATACCCGGTACGCCCGATGTCTATACCGATCGGTATGCGTATCGTGCGTTGGAAGCAAATAGAGAATACTCTGATTCCTCAGAGGATTTTAACTCCTCTGAGGACTCTGATGAGCTGTCTCTGGTTCTTCATGAAGACCCCTCTTCCCCAAAGAGGAGAATGTCTCCACCAGAGGATTTGTCCTTTAAAGAATTCATTATTGAATTAGCTAAAGGACTTTCTATTACCACATCCTCAGAAAAACAACCTAGATCAAAGAAATTGGATATTTTAGGATACCCCAAGGTTCCTAAAGAGGCAGTTACCCTGCCTATCCATGAAATCCTTCAAGAACACTTGATGGACTTATGGGAGGCTCCTCTAACGTTGTCTCCTTATTCTCGTAGGCTGGACACCATGTACCGGGTCCCTCCTTCTCCTGGTTTTCAAAAGACTCAGTTGCCTCACCATTCCATTTGGTGAAGTCTGCACTGAAAAAGATTAAGAGTACCAAAAGGCACTCTTCTACCCCTCCAGGACGAGAATGTAAGACCCTAGACTCTTTTGGCAAGAAACTTTTCCAGGCTACTATGCTTATTGCCAGGATTAACTCTTACAGTCTGTATATAAGCATGTTTCTTAGAGAACTTGCCCTAAAGATACGACCTTTTGCCTCCTTTATCCCTGAGGATAGAAAAGAGGAGTTCATTTCTCTGGTGAAACAGCTTTTAGATGTTTCTAAGTTCTCCAACAGAGCAGCTTTTGATTCCTTTGAGGGTGCCGGTAGAGCTTCGGGCATTGCTATTGCAGCCCGACGACTTGCTTGGCTCCAGGCCTCTGACCTAGAACCCTGGGTCCTAGATGGCTTACGGAATCTGCCCTGTACAGGTGAGAACTTATTTGGTAAGGACTGGCAAAGCCACCCAAATGGATGCAGAGAATGCTACCTTGGATAGACTTTCTAAGTCTACCTCTGCTCCTGCCAAGAAAAAGTCTTTCAAGAGGCCTTACTACAAGAAGGCCAGATTTTCCACAAATACTGGCCAACAGTCTTCTCAGCCTCGCTTTGCTACTAAACGTCAGCAACCTAAACAGGCAAAGTCAAAGCCTGCAGTGTCTACCACTCCTCAGCAGGCTCAACCCCCTCAGGGGTTTTGACTTGCCCCTAGAGAACTTAACATTTCTGGCTCTAGAACAACCAGAGCCCCTCACCATTCCCGGAAGGTTAGCTCACTTTGCTCCCAGATGGGAGCAAATCACATCAGAGCAATGGACCCTCTCTATCATCAGAGAGGGCTACAAACTTCATTTTTCCAACCTTCCTCCATATACCATGGTGAGGCACTTCAATTCTCCCCCTTTTCTCCTGGACCTGTTGGATCAGGAGGTCTCTTCTCTCCTTGCCCAAGGGGCAATAGAAGAGGTTCCTCTTCTTCAACAAGGGACAGGATTCTACTCCCCTTATTTTCTCATAACACAGAAGACAGGGGGATTCAGGCCTATCCTAGATCTGAGAGAATTGAACAGATTTCTGTACAAGGAGAAATTCAAAATGCTTTCTCTAGGCATTCTCCTTCCATACCTTCAGAGTCAGGATTGGCTTTGTTCTCTAGATCTCAAGGATGCGTACACACATATACTCATCCACCCATCCCACAGAAAATATCTAAGATTTCTGTTTCAGGGAAAACATTTCCAGTACAGAGTACTTCCCTTCGGTCTCGCCTCTGCCCCAAGAGTGTTCACCAAATGCATGGCAGTTGTTGCCGCATTTCTAAGAGGTCTGGGAATTTTTGTATTCCCATATCTGGACGACTGGCTCATCCGAGCTCCATCTCAGTCAGAGGCCCAGATTTCCCTGGACCGCACAAGGCACCTTCTGCAGTATCTGGAACTGGTGGTAAACCTTCCCAAGTCTCAACTTACCCCTACTCAGTCTCTAGAATTCATAGGGGCCCAGTTGGACACCACCACTGCAAGGGCCTACCTGCCTCAAGTCCGGGGCCAACGTCTGCTGTGCTTGGCCTCCCAAGCTCAGTCCAGCAGTCACTTGACAGCCAGAGAAATGCTGCGACTTCTGGGCCACATGGCCTCCACGGTACACGTGGTGCCCTACGCTCGTCTTCATATGAGAGCAGCTCAATGGACCTTGGCCACCCAGTGGACTCAAGCATCAGGAGCGCTCTCCGACCAAATACTCACCTCAAAACGTCTGTTTTGGTCCCTCCAATGGTGGATGTCCACCAAGAATCTGTTGTTGGGGGCCCCCTTCTAACCTTTGTTGCCCCAAGCAACCCTCACAACAGATGCCTCCCAAACAGGGTGGGGAGCACATCTACAATCCCTCTCCACTCAGGGTATTTGGTCTCCGCAGGAGACCACCCTTCACATCAACCTCCTGGAACTGCGAGCAATCTTCTTTGCCCTCAAAGTATTCCATACCCTCCTTGTCAACCTGACCGTCTTAGTTCAGACAGACAATCAGGTGGCCATGTTCTACGTAAACAAACAAGGAGGGACAGGCTCTCTGTCGCTTTGCAACGAAGCTCTCAGATTATGGGCCTTCGCCAGAGAGCATCAAATTCATCTTCTGGCAGTATATCTTCCAGGGGTTCAAAACTCTCGGGCAGACAGACTCAGTCGAGTTCTGCTCCCACACGAATGGTCCCTACATATGGATCAGATAGGCAAAATCTTTCAGGAATGGGGAACCCCGGACATAGACCTCTTTGCAAGTCCGTGGAATGCCAAACTTCCCCGGTTCTGTTCCAGGATTCCGTGTCAGGGAGCTCAGGCCAACGACGCCTTCCTCCTGCATTGGGGTCAGGAATTCCTATATGCCTTTCCACCCATTCCCTTGATTCCCAAGACTCTGTTCAAACTGCAGAGGGATCACGGATCCATGATCCTTATAGCCCCACGCTGGCCACGCCAAGTGTGGTTCCCTCTACTTCTGCATCTTTCCCAGGGACCCTCCCTGGACCTGGGAGCTGCGCCAGACCTTCTGTCTCAGGAGGAGGGGACTTTGTGGCACCCAAACCCCAAGTCCCTACACCTCAGAGCTTGGTTACTGAAGGCCTAAGCCTTCATGACTTCAATCTTTCTCATCCAGTGAAAGATATCCTTCATGCCTCTAGGAAACCCTCCACGAGGCGTTCTTATGCTTTCAAATGGAAACGTTTTTCCATTTGGTGTGCTCAACAGGGTCTTGACCCTCTAGCACTTCCTTTGAATTCTCTACTAGACTATCTCCTGCATCTTTCTAATGCAGGCCTTAAGACGAATTCAGTAAGAGTCCATTTGAGTGCTATTGCAGCATCCTTACAACCTATAAATGGACAACCTGTCTCCTCTCATCCGCTTGTTGCAAGATTTATGAGAGGCCTGACTCTGACTAAGCCTCCCATCCGACCTCCCCCGGTAGCATGGGACTTGAACCTAGTCCTAGGTCAGCTTATGAAGCCACCTTTTGAGCCTTTACACTCCACCTCCTTGAAATTTCTTTCATGGAAGGTAGTTTTCCTCATTGCAGTCACTTCAGCTCGCCGCATCAGTGAACTGCAGGCTTTAGTGGCTAATCCACCTTATACTAGATTTCATCATGATAAGGTGGTCCTTAGGACGAACCCCCACTTTATGCCCAAAGTGGTTTCGCCTTTTCATCTTAATCAAGAGGTATATCTACCTGTCTTTTTTCCGGCTCCTCATGCATCCAGTGCAGAGAGGAACCTTCATACTTTAGATTGCAAAAGAGCTCTTGCCTTTTACCTCAACAGGACCCAGCCACATCGAAAGTCTTCCCAGCTTTTCGTGGCTTTTGATCCTTCTCATTTGGGACGTCCAGTCTCCAAACGTACACTTTCCAATTGGATTGCTCAGTGTATTTCCTTTGCTTACCAGAGTAAACACGTTTCTCTGGAAGGCCATGTCACAGCTCACAATGTGAGAGCCATGGCCACTTCTATGGCTCATCTTCACTCTGTCTCCATAGATCAGATCTGTCGAGCCGCCACATGGGCCTCGGTTCATACCTTCACAGCCCATTACTGCTTGGACAAGGACTCCCGCCGGGATGCCTTGTTTGGTCAGGCTGTCCTCAAACACCTGTTCCATACTTGAACAACTCCTGCCCACCTTCCCAGGATGGATGCCTGAGATCCATACGAAGATGGCGAACCGTGGAACGGGATCTCCCAGGCATCTTAGCTAGGGAGTCCCCATATGTGAGGACTTATTGCTGCTTGTTCCTGGAGATAGCACAGTTACTTACCTGTAACAGGTGATCTCTGGGAACAGCAGGAATTAGTCCTCACAACCCACCCACCTCCCCTAGGAGTTGTATCTTCTATCTATCTTCCTTTCCTCTCTCTATTGTCTCAGCTATAAACTCGAACTGAGGAGAGCTGGTCAGGAAGGCGGGAAGGCAGCGCGCATGTGCAGTGGGAGGCCCCAAAAGCTTCCTTTCTGGGAAGCTGGGGAGCTTTCCCGCACAGGCTCCGTCGGTACCGACGTACCCATATGTGAGGACTAATTCCTGCTGTTCCCAGAGATCACCTGTTACAGGTAAGTAACTGTGCTTTCTTGTCTTATGGTTGTGGAATACCAAGGCTTGTGTTGTCTCTTGTTGTGATGATGTTTCTTTGATCTGGCATCTGTTGCTGTGGTGGCGTTGGATAGAGTGTTGTTCCAGTTGGTGATTTGAGTCTCCAGGTTGTCCGTTTCAGAAGTCAGTTCTTGTATCGTGTACTGTAGGAAAGTGTCTGTCGAAGTTCTTGAATCGCCTTTGTGTGGGCGTGTGTAGGCGTCTTAGTTGGCAATAGCTTCTATTTTTCAGGATGCCTTCCTCCTCTCAGCGCTGCATTGTGTGCAGCAAGAAAGTGAAAGATCTTAGAGAGAGTGTGCTTCGCCTGTTCTTCACACACGGGAGTCTTCGGCTGCTCCTGAGGGTTCTATTAGAGATGACCCTCCTGCTGTGTCTGTCCGTGCAGCAAGTCCTCATGCAGCGCAAGCAGCGGAGGGATTCACGGATCCTCTATTAATTTCACAGTCTGCTAATGCCACAGCGCTAACGGGGGAACAGCCGTTGCCAACTTCAGATGCACAGTTTTTGGCTCTTTTTAAGCAGGCATGGTCCCTCTGGCGCTCGGAGCCCCCCACATTAGAGGCAACGCCACAGACTTTGCCTTCAAACGCAGCCAGCACTCAAATTGCTTCCCGGAAACGCTCCTGTAGCGATTTGTTCCCTAAGGACTCTGCCCGTCCCTCTAAAGAAATCTGGTGGGGTTCGGAGGCATCGCTCGCTGAACCAGAGGACGACATATCTTCGGGTGCCAGAAGTTCAGATCGTGAGGACGGCGAATATTCCCCATCAGTCGCCTCGGCTGATAGTCAAGGAGATGCCCAGGATCTTCGTCTTTTTCACAAGGACGAGTTGCCGGCGTTGATTGCTCTAGTCGTAGAAGCTCTACGCTTGTCGGATCCTATGGCGTCTTAGGAACCTCAGTCACAACTGCAATCGGACCCCATTCTGCAGGGTATCCGAAAGCTGTCAAAGGCATTTCCCTTTCCGACAGAGCTCCATCAAATGGTGTTACAGGATTGGGAAGCGCCAGATGCTTCGTTGCGCACAGCTCGCCGTATCGGTCAGTTTTATCTTTGGTCTCCATCAGATCAGGATAAGTGGCTCGCATATCCTAAGGTGGACACCCTAGTGACGGGCATCACAAAGCATACTACCATCCCAGTGGAGGGAGATGCAGCTCTCCGAGACCAGCAGGATAGGAAAGTGGAGAGTCTACTCAAAACGGCCTTTTCCTCCTCAACGTTAGCTCTCCAGGCCACCGTCTGTGGTGGTCTCAGAGCTCGGGCCTTGCTGCGATGGATACAGCGCCTGCCTGAAGATCCGGCCCTAGCTCATCTGGAATCTGTCACGGCTTATTTAGCAGATGCCTTTTATGACTTGCTTCGACTCTCCACTCGTTCAGTGGCGGCGGTCACTGTGGCGGTCACGCCGGCTTTGGTTGCACCAGTGATCTGCGGATGTCGCCTCCAAAGCACGGCTCTCTAAGCTACCATTTAAGGGGAGGCTTCTCTTCAGCGAGGACCTGGACAAGTTGGTTAAAGATCTTGGGGAGGTGAAGCCGCAACGCCTGCATGAGGACAAGCCGAAGTTCTCCGGTCACCGACCATCCTGTCCTTACGTGGCTGCTCTTTGGCAGACATCTTGTTTTAGAGATACTCGCCGTTACCGATCAAATAGAATGGCACAGTCGGCCTCGTCCAATCGCTTTACCCAGAGGGCGCAGTCCTTTTGAGGAGCCAGAAAGAACAATGGCTCATACTCGGGCTCAAACAAGTTCACCGGAGCCGTGCATTCCTCCCGCTGATGGGGTGTCTCGCCCATCCGAGAGACCACCTCCGGTCGGCGGATGTCTGTCTCTTCTCTCAACAGTGGGCACTCATCACTTCAGACCAGTGGGTTCTTCAGGTGGTAAGAACATAAGATATGCCATACTGGGTCAGACCAAGGTCCATCAAGCCCAGTATCCTGTTTCCTACAAGTGGCCAATCTAGGTCATACGTACTGTCAGACGGCTGCCTAGGGTGAGAACTTACACAATCTTGACGATGCATATATTCATATGATTCTTGCAAGGTATTGTGGGTATTGTAGTTCATTCACTCCCAAACACAGCTGATGACAATAATTTGAGTTGTGAAACCAAGTGGTAAGATCAATAAAATACTTCTTTTATTGATGGGGTTTAATTCACCCAGCACATGTATGCTTGATAGCACTATAAATGAGGTTACTTGCTTGCAGTGTTTAAATGGATAACAAAAAGTCACAAAGTAAACCAGAAAACAACCTTCAGCTTGTCAGGCAATTAGCTAATGTTTTCTTAGCAAATAATTACCAAATACAAAGGCACAAAGTAAAGAATAAACTTTGCTGGTTAGGTTAACTTCTGCTTATTTTCCACGCTGATCTCAGCAGTGATTCTCCCTTGCTCACACACACAATCAGGTGCAGCCCTAATTACTATCCATGGACCAGCTGAAAGCCTTTAGCTGGCTGGCTGCTACTGTGTGAGCCCAAATCCTGCTTTAAGAGCTGTTTGCAGTGGAAATAAAGAACAAAGTTAGGTTTCTTTGTGATGGCTGATGTGTTTGCTCATAGAAAACTAGCAATAGCATTTAGATAAAGAACAGTCCATGTAAATAGTTTCATCTGCTGTATTTCCCCCTGCATCAACAATCATAGGGTCAATATCATACATTGGCACAGATGAGTCTTTCATTAAGGCACTATCATGAGAATGCTTATTCCCTTGCTGCCATTCTCTATTATAGATAGGGTCTGGATCAGTGTTCATACCTGAGCCTCTCCTGCTATCATTATTCCTCTCTGTATAGCCTGGCCAATATGTAATCCAATTCTGATGTCCAGCCTTCCAATCTTGATCCCTGGACACTGGATCTTCTCTCACATACCTTCTGGCCTTGGTCTGAAAGTCCCTTCCACATGCAGTCTTCTCTCTTCCAGGTAGCCACTGGTGATTCCTATCTCTGCCACTCCATTCCTCTGGCTGAATCCAGTCCAATGGACTCTGCTGGCTTTTGGAATACCTCCCAGTATGAGTACTGCCTTGGAATCTCCCAGACCTTCCAATGGCCTTTCTTCTCTTCCTTCCAGAGAGTTTCCTTCTCTCTCTATCTGCTTGGCTTGGCTTCTGTTTCTCCAGGTGATACTGGTGCTTGTAGCCGTTGCTGTCTCTGTATCTCTTCCTCCCTCTGTAGCTGAAACTGTTATCTGAAGAATAAGCTCTATTCTTATCCTGTTCTAATGTGTGCTGCTCCCTAACACAGCGCAGCTGTCTTGAATCAGGCCCTGCCCTTTGAGATGAGTGCTTAGGGATTACCTCATAGCTCTCTTGATTGCACACAGATTCTCTCACTTCAGCCCCTCTCATGGCTGCTGGAAACCTGGTGCATTCTGGGACTGGTAGTCTTTTATGTGAAAACTCTGTTTTCTCAATTCTACCAGAACTGACAGGTTGCTTGTTCAGAGTCACATCATCTTTTCTATAGCTCCTACCTGAGCTATGATAAGCTTCCTTATCACAGTACCTACAGTTTCCCCAAAAGACACAGGTTCCACAATGCTTGTACTGGGTCAGGCATTGATATCCTGGGTTCCTTCTTAATAATAGTTTATGGACCTTTCCTCCAGGAACTTGTCCAAACCTTTTTTAAACCCAGCTATACTAACAACCTTTACTACATCCTCCGGAACAAATTCCAGAGTTTGATTACACGTTGAGTGAAAAAATATTTTCTTTTATTAATCTTAAATAGTTTACCCTGTAGCTTCATTGCATGTCCCCTAGTCTTTCTATATTCTGATAACGTAAACAATTGATCTACGTTTACCCGTTCCACTCCGTTCATTAATTTATAGACTTCTATCATATCTCCCCTCAGCCATCTCTTTTCCAGGTTAAAGAGCCCTAACCTTTTTAGCCTTTCTTCATAAGAGTATCCTTCCATCCCCTTTACCATTTTGGTGGCTCTTCTCTGAACCTTTTCTAATAACGCTATATCCTTTTTGAGATACGGAGACCAGAATTGCACACAATATTCATGGTGCGATCTCACCATGGAACGATATAGAGGCATTATAATATCTTTTGTTTTATTTTCCATTCCTTTCCTTATGATACCTAGCATTCTATTTGCTCTCTTGGCCGCCGCTGCACACTGGGCCGAGGGTTTTAACATGTTATCCACAATGACGCCTAAATCTTTTTCCTGGGTGGTGGTTCCAAATGTGGAACCTTGCTTCGTGTAACAATAGTTTGGGTTGTTCTTCCCTAGGTGCACAATGCACTTGTCCACATTAAATTTCATCTGCCATTTTGATGCCCAGTCTTCCAATTTATCAAGATCCTTTTGCAATTTTCCACAATCCTCTTGGGTTTTAACAACTTTAAATAGTTTTGTCTCATCTGCAAATTAGATAACCTCACTCATTATTCCACTTTCCAGGTCATTTATGAATATGTCAAAAAGCAGCGGACCCAGCACAGATCCCTGGGGTACACCACTATTCACCTTTCTCCACTGGGAAAATTGGCCATTTAGCCCTACCCTCTGCTTTCTATCTTTTAACCAGTTCCTGATCCACAGTAGTACACTGCCTCCTATCCCATGACTCTTTAGTTTTGCCAAAAATCTCTGATGAGGGACCTTGTCAAAGGCTTTCTGAAAGTCCAGATACACTATATCAACTGACTCACCTTTGTCCCCCTGTTTGTTCACACCTTCAAAAAAACAGCTCAGGGTTATGCTCTCGAGACTTATCGACCCATTCGGGACGCTTTTCTTATTTCTCCAGGAGGGGCTCCTCGAAGAAGGGAAATCGTCCTTTCCACTATTCGACGCCTCCTTCTTCTATGGGCAGTTTGTCCCGTTCCTCCCACCGAGCGCGGTACGGGCCACTATTCCATCTATTTTGTGGTTCCCAAGAAGGACGGTTCCTTCCGGCCAGTCCTCGACCTCAAAGGCATCAACCGTTGTCTCCGCGTACCTCACTTTCGCATGGAAACCCTCCAGTCATCCAAGCGGTTCGCAAGGGAGAGTTCCTGGCTTCATTAGATCTTACCGAGGCTTATTTCCACATCCCTATTCGCAGTGACCATCAGCGTTTCCTGCGGTTCACGATTCTGGGTAGTCATTTCCAATTTTGTGCCATGTCGTTCGGCCTAGCCACGGCACCGCATACCTTCTCCAAGGTCATGGTGGTAGTGGCGGCAGCTTTACGCAAAAAAACGGGATTTGAGTGCATCCTTATTTAGACGAGTGGCTTATGCGAGCGGATTCCTTTGCGGAAGCCTGCCAAACAGTAGACCAGGTGGTTTCCTCCTTAGAAAGTCTCAGCTGGGTGGTCAATCGGGCCAAAAGCTCCTTGCAACCCACTCAGTGTTTTGTAGTTTCTCGGAGCTCGCTTCGATACAGCTCAGGGCAAGGTTTTCCTGACTTGCGACCAGTTTCGCATACTGTCGCTCCAGATTCGCAGCTTCCTCTCTGGACCCAGTCCCACGCGTGTGGGACTATCTTCAGGTGCTGGGATCCATGGCGGCCACCATAGAGGTGGTGCTGTGGGCCAGGGCGCACATGCAAGGCCTACAACAGGCCCTGCTCGCCCAGTGCTCACAGGTGTCGGAAGATTACAGTGTTCAACTGCCCATTCCTCCCTCCACCAGAAACTATCTTCAATGGTGGCTTCTACCATCTCATCTGAAAAAGTGACGAAAAAGAGGGAGGCCTTCATGAAATACAAGAGATCACAGAGAGAGGAAGACAGGCATCTCTATTTGGAAAAACTTAGAGAAGCTAGCAAAGTAGTCAAGAAGGCAAAGATTCAAAAGGAGGAGGAAATAGCCAATGCAATAAAATGGGGGGATAAGACATTTTTCAGATATATTAGTGAGACGAGGAAGGGCAAAAGTGGTATTGTCAGACTCAAGGGTGCAGGGGGGGAATATGTAGAAGCTGATAAGGATAAAGCGGAATTGCTTAACAAATATTTTTGTTCTGTGTTCACAGATGAAGAACCAGGAGCAGGACCTCAGAAAACACCCACAAATAGGAACAGAAGCGAGGGACAACAATTTTCAGAAGACTGTGTTCGTGAGAAACTAGCTCAACTTAAAGTAGACAAAGCGATGGGACCAGATGGGATACACCCTAGAATACTGAGGAAACTTGGGGACGTTCTAGCAACTCCACTGATTGACCTTTTCAATGCCTCGTTGGAGTCGGGAGTGGTGCCAAAGGACTGGAGAGAGGCTCATGTGGTGCCTTTACACAAAAGCGGAAGTAAGGATGTGGTTGAAAACTACAAGCCGGTTAGTTTAACTTCGGTGGTGAGTAAATTATTGGAAATGCTGCTGAAAGAGAAAATAGTGAGGTTTCTGGAGTCCAGCGGATTACAGGATCCGAGGCAGCATGGATTCACCAGAGGCAGGTCTTGTCAGACAAATCTGATTGATTTCTTTGACTGGGTGACCAGGGAGTTGGACCGAGGGAGAGCTCTAGATGTGGTGTATTTAGATTTCAGTAAAGCCTTTGACACTGTTCCTCACAGGCGACTTATAAACAAACTGAGCACCCTAGGGATGGACCCTAAAGTTACTGCTTGGGTTAGAAATTGGTTGGGTGGGAGGCGACAAAGAGTACAAGTAAATGGAGCTCACTCTGAGGAGAAGGATGTTACCAGTGGTGTGCCCCAGGGATCTATCCTTGGTCCGATTCTTTTTAACATCTTTGTTAGTGATATAGCAGAAGGGCTGTCTGGTAAGGTTTGCCTCTTTGCAGATGATACCAAAATCTGCAATAGAGTAGACACCCAGGAAGGTGTAGATAACATGAGGAGGGATCTAGCTAAGCTTGAAGAATGGTCTAGAATTTGGCAGCTGGGATTTAATGTTAAAAATGTAAGGTCATGCATTTGGGCTGCAGCAATCCAAGGGAGCAATACAGTATAGGAGGTGAAGTACTTTTCTCCATTAAAGAAGAGCGGGACCTAGGCGTGGTTGTGTCTGATGATCTTAAAGTAACTAAACAGTTAGAAAAGGCGACGGCAAAAGCTAGAAGGATGTTTGGGTGCATACGGAGAGGAATGGCTAGCAGAAAAAAGGAGGTGATAATGCCTCTGTATAAGTCTTTGGTGCGACCTCATTTGGAGTATAGTGTGCAATTCTGGAGACCGCACCTTCAAAAGGATGTGAACAGGATGGAGTCGGTGCAGAGGGTGGCTACTAAAATGATTAGTGGGCTTCATTATAAATCATATGAGGACAAGGATCTTAATATGTACACCTTAGAGGAAAGGCGGGATAGAGGTGATATGATTGAGATGTTTAAATACCTCCGTGGCATAAATGTTCAGGGAGAGAGCCTCTTTCAATTGAAAGCAAGTTCTGCTATGAGGGGACATGGGATGAGGGTTCAGGGAGATAGATTCAGGAGTGATATGCGGAAATATTTCTTTACGGAAAGAGTAGTGGATCCATGGAATTGTCTCCCAGTGGAAGTGGTAGAGATGAGGACAGTAACTGAATTCAAAAAAGCATGGGACCAACACAGAGGGTCTCTAAAGGTAAAAAGTGGACTGTTGTAGTTGATATGGAAGGACAGACTAGATAGGCCATGTGGTCTTTTTCTGTCATCATGTTTCTATGTTTCTATCTCTTCAAGGGTGTTCCCCTAGAGTCACCCCATTGGATTTTGTTGACCACCGATGCAAGCCTTTCCAGATGGAGAGCTCATTGTCTCAATCACACGGCCCAGGGCGTGTGGTCGCCTCGCAAAGCGCGTTGGTCCATCAACCGACTGGAAGCTCGAGCGGTTCGCTTAGCCTTACTGCGGTTTCTCCCGCAGGTTCGTTACCAGGCGGTTCGTGTACTCTCCGACAACGCGATGACCGTGACCTACATCAACCGCCAAGGCAGAACAAAGAGTCTCGGAGTGGCCAAGGAAATGCTCTTTCTCTTCCATTGGGCGGAAAGACATCTTCACGCAATCTCGGCACAGCACATCGCGAGGACATCCAATGTCATGGCAGATTATCTCAGCCGGCATGTCCTCGACCCAGGAGAATGGGAGCTAGCGCCGTGGGCGTTTCAACAGATTGTGCAAAAATGGGGCCATCCCACGATGGATCTCATGACGTCCAACGCCAAGGCCCTAGCCTTCTTCAGCCGCAGGAGGGAATACGGATCACAGGGCCTGGATGCCTTAGCCCAATCCTGGCCAATGTCAACTCTACTCTACATCTTCCCTCCGTGGCCACTGATCGGCAGAGTTCTCCAGCGCATCAGGGGGCACTCGGGTGCGGTGGTTCTGGTAGCGCCGATTCTGGTAGCGCCGGATTGACCC
Organism: Ichthyophis bannanicus; assembly: GCA_033557465.1. Taxonomy (NCBI): domain Eukaryota; kingdom Metazoa; phylum Chordata; class Amphibia; order Gymnophiona; family Ichthyophiidae; genus Ichthyophis; species Ichthyophis bannanicus. Next base: position 18,986,644 of record CM066038.1, on the reverse strand, counting down.
CGGCGGCTGTGCTATGCAGACCTCGTGCGGCTAGCCCGAGCTCCTTCTCTGCGGCTCGCCCGAGCTCCTTCTCTGCGACTCAGGTCCCGGAAAGGACTTTTAAGACAGGGTCCCGTCCTAATGGAGAACCCTGCTCCCTATTCGCTTATGGCTTGGCTCTTGAGCGCCGACATCTGAAAGACAAGGGTTATTCTCCCAAGATAGTGGCTACCCTGCTCAAGGCGCATCGGCCGTCTACATCTCGAGCATATGCCTGGGTGTGGTGTAAATTTGAAACATGGTGTTCTGGCCATTGGCTGTCTCTGTGGCGGTTACATATCCTCAAATTCTAGCCTTTCTTCAAGATGGTCTTGACAAGGGTTTGGCGCTTGGGTCTCTTCGAGTCCACATTTTGGCCCTTACCTGCTTTAGGGGTCCAGTAGATGGCTGTTTCCTCGTATCTCACGCCGATGTGGCACGTTTTCTTAAGGGAGAAAAGGTGGTCCGACCACCTTACCCGTCCTGTGGTGGTTCCTCCTTGGGATCTTTCCTTGGTCCTAAGGGTGCTAACAGAAGCACCTTTTGAACCACTTCACAAGTCATCGCTGTGCGATCTCTCCTTAAAAACAGCCTTTCTGGTAGCAATTACTTCAGCTCGGCGGGTATCGGAATTGCAGGCCTTGTCTTGCCGGGATCCTTATCTCTCCTTCTCGGATGCAGGTGTCACCCTGCGTACCATCCCTTCCTTTTTGCCAAAGGTCCTGACACCTTTTCACGCGAACCAACCTATTTTCTTGCCTTCCTTCCCCAATGAGCAGTCCTCCAGAAAGAAGGTCTTTTCGGACGCTTGATCTCAAAAGAGTTCTTTACCGTTATTTGAAGGCTACAAATTCCTTCCGTAAGTCGGATCATCTCTTTCTTCTCTTCTCGGGGCCTCGGAAGGGCCTAGCATCTTCCAAGTCCACCATCTCTAGGTGGTTGCGGTAGGCCATTGAGTCCGCTTACATCCTCCGCGGAAAATCGGTACCATCCGGGCTCCGAGCGCATTCTACGCGTGCTCTAGCGATGTCGTGGGCGGAGCGCTCTCAGGCTGCTACTCTTGATATTTGTAGAGCAGCCACCTGGTCCTCCCTATCCACTTTTAGCCGTCACTATCGGCTAGATCTTCAGCGGGTTTAAAAAGTGTGATCGGTGCAGGAAGCTGATGTCTCTCACTGACACACACGACTGCTGCCTCCGTTGCCTCGGGCCTGACTATGACCCCAAGGTCTGTGGCCAGTGTAAGAAAATGTCTTCTAATGCCTTGAGGAGCAGGCAGCAGCAGCATTATAGGACTTTTCCTGAGTCTGCACCCGCTCGGGCCCAGACCTCGTCAGAGGCCTCGACCTCTCGGGAGCTCTCTGACCCCGAGCAGCGTTGAGTGTCCTCTGAAAGGCAGTCTCCCTAGCGGGAACATCGGAAGAAGAAAAAATCAATGAGGGCGGTGTCGTCTGACGGCGCCGAGCAGCCTGGTCCCTTGCGGGCTTGGTCGCGGAGCCCGGCTCCTCGGAGTCGGAGAGGCCTACCAAACTCCCTCGTAAGGACCTGGAGACACCGAGGCAGGTAAGCACTGTCCTCGTCATTGACTCTCCTCCGGGAGAGCCGGCGTTGGGCCCGATGGTGTCGGGACCCGACCCGGGAGCTGCGGAGCCTCCTGAGCTCGGTCTCAGTTTGGCGGCCTTGGAACGCAGAGTGTCTGCCTTCATGGACCAGTAGCAGGCGCTGATGGCCGGTCTCACCCGTTCGTCTGCCCCGATCACAGGGACTTTGACATCCAAGTCGAACCCGGAGGCCGAGCCGATCCTCAAGTCACTAAGTTCTCGAGTCTATCCTCGGCCGAGGTCTCCCTCGACCTCCCGTTCGGGACCAGAGCCGCTCGATTCCTCTTCGGAGTCCAGTTGGGAAATAGAGGACGAGGAGTCTCTGGACACCCACCGGACCAAGTTCATCCCGTCAGACTCCCTGGGATCTGAACCTTGGAGAAGGTCACCCCTGGAGGACACCCGGTTCTTGGACTTCGTCTGGGACATGGCAAAGTCTTTGTCATTCCCGGCAGAGACCAAGGAGGAGCCTCGAGCCCAGGAGCTCGAAATCCTCCAGTATGACTTTCCTCCTAAGGAAGCCCTTACTGTACTGGTGCCTCTTATTCTGGAATGGCTGATGCTCCGCATGTGGGAGACGCCGGCCTCAGCAGGCGAATCGATTCCATCTATCGAGTTTGCAAGAGCCCTGGGTTCCAAAAAGCACAGCTGCCACACAACTCCATGGTTGTGGAATCGGCCATGCGCCGGCTCAAGAGCTAGAAGATGCACTCCTCGGTGCCTCCTGGCAGGGAGGCTTGCAACATGGATGCCCTCGGCAAGAAGTGTTACCAGGGTTCAATGCTGTCATGTCGAATCTAGATGTACCAGCTGTACATGGGCATCTACCTGCGAGACCTGGCAAAAGAGATTGCCGGATTCTCAGCTGGTCTCTCCGAGGGACCTTTGCAGCACTTCAAGGTCTTGTCCACTGGGATCCGGGAGTGCTCGAAGTTTGACTCGAGCAGCCTATGATGGCTTTGAGGCTTCGGCCCGGGTAGCCGTGGCCGGCATCGCTGCACACCGCCAGGCATGGGGTACAGTCGTCGGACTTGGAGCCATGGGTACAGGACAAGTTGGTCGATGTCCCTTGCCGAGATCGAGTCAGAGTACCTGACCCGGATAAGACTCGAGAACACAACTTCTGCCCCTTCTAAGAAGAAGGGCTCGGGTAAGGTACTGCTTACCGCAACTACCCCACATATCAGGCCTCCCCAGCTCCCCAACAGGGGCAGCAGGCCAAGGGATAGGGCATGGCCCACATAAGCAAAAAAGCCCCCAAGCCCCAGGCACCGGCTCCAGCCCATACTGAATGGGGTTTTTTTGACTCCCAGAGCATAGCTCTCTCCAAGGAAGCAAGGCCATGCACAGGAGGAAGGCTGACCCTGTATGCCCCCAGGTGGCTAGCCATCACAACACACCTGGGTTCTCCAGATAGTCCAAGGGGGCTATCGGCTACTTCTTGCCCAAATGCCTCCCTCTTACTTTCCAGGGGAGCCTCTCAGACTCCTCCTTCACAGGGACCTCCTCTTGCAGGAGTTAGCAGGTTTCTCGAGGATCAGGCGGTAGAACCGTTGCCCCACCACCTACAGGGAAAGGGCTTCTACTCCAAGTACTTTCTGATACCAAAGAGAACTGGAGGTCTAAGACCCATCCTTGACCTGCAAAACCTAAACAAGTTCCTGGTGAGGGAAAAGTTCAAGATGCTTTCCCTTGGAATATTGCTGCCTTACCTCCGCCAGGGAGACTGGCTATGCTCCTTAGATCTAAAAGATGCTTACACACACATCTTGATTCATCCAGACCACAGACAATATCTAAGATTTGTAGTGGGAGGAAACCATTTTCAGTACTGAGCACTTCAATTTGGCCTAGCCTCGGCACCCAGAGTATTCACAAAGTGCCTTGCAGTGGTGGCGGCCTTCCTAAGAACTCAGGGGGGTATTCGTTTTCCCCTACTTGGACGACTGGCTTATCCAGAGCCCAGTCAGCTCAGGAAGCCCAACAGGTCACGTCCCGTACTATCCACTTGCTGCAGCACCTGGGCTTTGTGATCAACTACACAAAGTCCACCTTGGTTCCCACTCAGGGACTGGAGTTCATAGGGGCAAGGTTAGACACCCTTCAGGCAAGGGCTTATCTTCCAGAAGACGGCACAAAGACTATGGGCCCTAGTACAGCAGGTGAGTTGTAGATCCCAGATCTCAGCAAGATATTTTCTGTGCCTCCTGGGTCACATTTATTTATTTATTTATTTATTTTATTTATTTAACAAGAGCTTATATACCGCTACCTTCCAGAAAAGATCAGGTGCAGTTTACAATATAACAATTTTAAACAGGGTAAACATTCTGTTTTTTACATGGAACATAGGAAACTGTAGTATACATTACAATAAACCTTTTAAACAAGATAAACATAAACATAAACTTTGGTTATACATTAACAATTCTACTTGTGATATATCAACTATGTACAGATCAAATAACTATAAGCAAAGGTTTGATTCTCCATTGATTTAAATTAGTATTACATGTTTAATTTCCTATTATATATAGGGTAAGGTTTGAAGAAAGAGTGGTTCTTTAGATGTCTTAATGATAGTGATAGTCTTATTTGAAAGTTAAAATAACTTATTTTAGGTATGATTATATGCAAAGATTGCAGGATGTGGTAGAGTGTTACTCCAAGATAATTTTGTTGGATAATTTTGTTGTTTTGATTTATTATTGTTCCTTTAGAGAAACATTTATCCATTTTCAATGAGTGGAGGAGTGTTTTCCATTGAGTCAAAGTGTATTCTGAACATGTGGGTTTTTAGTCTTTTCCTGAGTTCTTTTAGGTCAGTAAGTTTTCTTATTTCTTCCGGGAGTGAATTCCAGAGAGATGGGGCTGCATGGGAGAATGCTTTTTTATTAGTTATCTTTTTAGCTTTGGTGAAGTCTTTTGGACACTTTAATTTATTGGCATGGCCTCTCCTTTGATTATTGTTTGTTGAGTCTATATCTATGAGCTTGGTTAGTGTTGGAGGAGTTAAATTATATATTGCTTTAAAGGTAGTTATTATTGCTTTATAGTTTATTCTGCATGGCCTCCACGGTGTATGTGACACCCAATGCCCTACTCCACATGAGAACAGCTTAGTGGTGCCTCAGGGACCAGTGCACGCAAACCACAGGCAACCTCAGAGACGGCATCAAGGTGTCCAAACAACTGGTGCAGTCATTGGCATGGTGGCTTCAGCCTCACAATCTTCTAGAGGGAGTGCCTTTCCAGCCTCCCACGCACTCGAGAGTGCTGACTACGGATGCGTCCTTACTGGGATGGGGAAGCCCATTGCCAGGAGGTCGGCACCCAGGGGGTGTGGTCTCCGTGGGAGAGCACACAACAAATCAATCTCCTAGAGCTTCGAGCGATCTGCCTAGCTCTTCGAGCCTTCTGCCAAACCCTAGCTCATCAGACTGTCTTAATTCAGACAGACAACCAGGTAGCCATGTTCTACATGAACAAGCGGTCCCGCATCCTATGTCAGGAGACCCTGGACTTCTGCTCCTTTGCAGTCAACCAGGGTATATCCCTCAAAGCAGTGTACTTGCCAAGTCAGGAGAACTTCTTGGCCGACAGGCTCAGCAGAATTCTCCAGCTGCATGAGTGGTAACTGAATCCAGAAGTAGCCCAGCAGCTCTTCCAGTGCTGGGGGCGACCCTCCATGGATCTGTTTGCAAGCCCGCAGAATCACCAGTTGTCCCGCTTCTGCTCCAGACAGCCACACCCACACAGGGTAGCTGCCGACGCTTTTGTAATATCATGGTCTGTGGGCCTCCTATATGCGTTTCCTCCCACGCCCCTGGTGGCTCGGACTTTATTCAAGATCCTTCAAGACAAAGCCTCAGTCATGTTGGTAGCGTCCAGGTGGCCGAGGCAACCATGGTTTCCACTGCTCCTTCAGCTGGCGGCGGAGGCTCCAATTCCTCTGGGTTTACAACCCAACCTCCTGTCGCAGGAGAGGGGCTCTCTCCTGCATCCCACCCTCAGGTCTCTCAACCTGATGGCATGGCTGCTGAAAGGGTAGTCCTTGCACCTCTTCTCCTCCCTAAAAAGATTGAGGATGTGCTGCTGGCCTCCAGGAGGCAATAGACTAGGAAAACCTACGCATTCAAGTGGCGTAGATTTGAGGTGTGGTGTGATAAGCAGAGTGAGAACCCATTCTCCTGCCAAGTGTCAGTGATGTTGCAGTACTTGCTTCACCTCTCAGATTTAGGCCTCAAGTCTAACTCTGTCCGAGTCCACGTTAGTGCCCTGTCGGCACACCACTACCCAATGGAAGGACAATCTCTGTGCACCCCTTGGTGTCCAGGTTTCTGAGAGGATTGCTTCTGCTGAAGCCCCCTGTTTGCCCTCTGGCGACAGAATGGGATTTGAATGTGGTCTTAGAGCAGCTTCCTCGCCCACCTTTCGAGGCCAATGGCGACCTACCATCTCCGCTTCCTTTCTTGGAAAGTGTTTTTCTTGGTGGCACTCACATCAGCCAGGCGAGTGAGTGAGCTGCAGGCTCTGATTTCCGATAGACCGTATACACGGTTCTATAGGAACAGGGTGGTGCTCCGCACTCACCCCAAGTTCCTTCCGAAAGTGGTGTCCTCATTCCACCTCAACCAGGAGGTGGTACTTCTGACCTTCTTTCCCAGGCCTCATGCCAGCCGGGCATAAGCAGTTCTGCATACCCTGGACTGTAAGAGGGCATTGGCCTTCTACTTGGAGCGTACACGGGGACATCGAAGGGCTTCTCAGCTCTTCGTTTCTTATGACCCCAGTAAGCTGCGGATGGCAGTCTCCAAGCATACGCTGTCCACTTGGGTGGCGGATTGCATCGCCTTGCTTCTCCTCTCATTAAGAAACATTAGCTGCATTTAGCTGCTTTGTACATAGTTGCTTTTTGTACATAGTTGCTTTTTGTACATAGTTTTATTATGTTCTCTGTTTATGAAACCTGTTTAATGTATACCCAGTTCATTGTCCTGTTCATTGTAAGCACTGATCAATTTTTGTGACGTGTAGTTTCTGTTCATTGTAAACCGCACTGATGTCAAATAGCGCGGTATAAAAGAAACTGTAAATAATACATAAATAAAAATAAATAAATACAGGGCGGCCGATCTCCTGTTGCAGGGTCGAGTCACGGCCCACCGGGTCAGGGCTAAGGCGGCATCAGTCGCTCACTTCCGCTCTGTTCTGCTGGCAGACATCTGCCAGGCCGCAACTTGGTCTTCAAGCCAAACTTTTGCAGCTCATTACTGCCTGGATAGGGAGTCACAACGGGACAGTGCTTTCGTCCAGGCTCTACTCCGGAATCTCTTTGAGGTCTAGGCAACTCCTACCCTCCGACCCTTTGGTATCAGGCTACCGGAGTGTTGCGTTCTCAGTTGAACTCCTATCATGGCTGCTGCGGCTCTTCTAAAAGGAGCCTATTTTTCAGTTATGGGTTCTCAGTAGCCTATAGCTAGGGAGTCCCATATGTGAGGACTGACTTCCTGCTTGTTCCTGGAGAAAGCGTAGTTACTCACCTGTAACAGGTGTTCTCCAGGGACAGCAGGAATCGGTCCTCACGACCCTCCCTCCTCCCCTGGAGTTGCAGTCCGGTTATTATATTTTATTCTTTTTGCCGTCTTTTTAGCTATGTCATTTGACTGAGCAAGATGGCACCCTTGGGCGGGAAGGGGACCGCGCATGTGTGATGCAATCCCAAAGGTTTTCTTTGAAAGCTGGGGATTGCTCCGCATGAGGGCTCCGTCAGCGCTGACGTCGCCCATATGTGAGGACTGATTCCTGCTGTCCCTGGAGAACACCTGTTACTACACTTTACCCACAGTGGCTGCCATAGGCTCATTATCAGCCCATTAGCGTCCATGGTCCTTCAGAGTGCTTCACTCTTCTCCATGATTGCTTTTGAGTATCTCTGACATATGAGATAGAGAGCATTTGCCTATTTTGGGATAAAATTGTATAATTCTTTCCCACTTTCTGGCAAGGGGGACTGTATGACATTTTGGAGATTGGCTAAAATGTGGTTGTTTGCAGTTTGATTATGCTGAATTTGAAATAAGTCATTTTAGTCCTTGGTATTTTATTTTACTTTTATGCTTCTTTTATTGCTTTGATATGGTTATTGTGTAATGCTGTTTTGTTGTCATGATTAATATATTTTTAATCTACTGCGCTGTGAGGAAATCGGTAAAGCGTCTTATCAAGTTGAATAAATAAATATCTTGCCTTTACCACAGGTCAGAGTTGGAGGTGGGGGGGGGGGGTGCGGTGGAGAGGCAGGATGTGACACATCACAGAGCTTTAAGGGGTTTGACCAGGTCAGACTCTGAGACAGCCTTAATCTGGACCTGCTTTCTGTAAATTGTTAGATCTCCAGGAACAAGCAGGAATGAGTCTTCACATATGGGTATCGTCGGTACCGACGGAGCCTGCGCGGGAACGCTCCCCAGCGTCCAAAAGGAAAGCTTTTGGGAGCATCCCACAGTGCCTGCGCGCTGCCTCCCCGCCTTTCCTAACCGCCTCTCTCCAGTTCTTCTTTTCCGCGGAGCCAGCAGGTCGTGTTCCTGTCACCGCTGAAGAATTTCTTTATTTTCTTTTATTTCTTTGGTCGCGCGTCTGCCTTTTCGGCGCCGGACCAGTACCACCGGTCTTTTCTTTCTTTATTCTAAAAAAAACAAAAAACAAAACTTACTGTTTTTCCACTTCAGTGCATTTTTCTTTCTTTGGCCTTAGGCCTAGGAAAAATTTCCTCATGGAAAAGCCCGCCTCTGGGTTTAAAAGGTGCACAAAGTGCAGCGGCACTATTTCTGTCACCGACACCCATGAATGGTGTCTAAAATGTTTAGGTCCTGACCACTCCATTACGGATTGTGAGTCCTGTTCCATGATGTCTAAAAGAGGTCTACAGAATCGAGCAGCCAAGCTCAGTACCCTGTTTCCCTCTGATGCAGCTTCGGTGGCATCGACGTCTTCCAGGGCTGCTTCTTCCTCCCATGGATCTCAGGTAACCAAACTTAAGTCTAGCCAGTCCTCGAAGGGTAAATCTCCCTCCAAGTATCGAGATGCCTCCGGGCTTGCCCTCGAGGAATCCGCACCGGCAAAATTACCCCGGCGGGAGGCTCCGGCTTCCAAAGCCTTATCTATGGGGTCACAGGTTGACATTGATGGCTCGTCCTCGACCGATCACCTGTTGCCATGTTCTGGGGTACCGGTGGTTCCCACTGGTACCGACATCCAGACATTGGCGTCGATGGATCAGAATATTCTGACTATGCAGCGTGCCATTACAGCATTCATACAAGCTGCGACACCTTCAGTACCGCAACAAACTCCGTTGTCGGTACCGACTTCGGCACCGGTACTGATGTCGGTACTGATTGCATCGACATCGGCTTCGGTGTCGACTGCAGCGGTACACTGTTCTGTGATGCCCATCGGTACCGAATCGGTACCGATTACTCCCGATGTCGATACCACCCGGTACGCGTATCGGGCTCTGCAGTAGCATCCAGACAGGCGATACTTCGATTCCTCTGAAGACTCTGATGAATCAGAGGCCTCTGTCGAGGCATCGGTGATCCTTCCTCAGGAACCCTCTTCTCCAAAAAGAAGAATGTCTCCTCCAGAAGACTTGTCTTTTCAAGACTTCATTAGGGAAGTGGCCAGGGGCCTTTCTATCTCAGTGGCCCCTGAGGCAGAGCCTAGAGCCAACAAGTTAGATATTTTACAATATCCTAAGGCTCCTAAAGAGGCAGCCACTTTACCAATACATGAGATTCTTTATGATCACATGTTGGGCATATGGGAGACTCCTCTCACCACCTCCCCTCATTCTCGTAGGTTGGATACCATGTATCGTGTTCCTCCTTGTCCTGGCTTTCATAAGACTCGGCTTCCTCACCACTCCATTGTGGTGGAGTCTGCTATGAAGAAGATAGAGTACCAAAAGGCACTCTTCTTCTCCTCCAGGAAGAGAATGCAGAACTTTAGATGCCTTTGGCAGGAGAATTTTCCAGGCCAATATGCTTGTTGCCAGAATCAACTCCTATAGTCTCTATATGGGGATGTTTCTAAAAGAAGTTACAGATCATCTGCAAACTTTGTCTCCTTTTATTTCAGAAGATAAAAGGGAAGAGTTTCTCACCTGGCTCAAACATGCCCAGGATGTTTCCAAGTTTTCCAACCGTGCAACCTTTGACTCTTTTGAAGGTGCCAGCAGAGCCTCGGCTATTGCCATAGGTGCATGCAGGGTTGCTTGGTTACAAGCTTCTGATATAGAACCCTGGGTTCAGGATGGACTAGGAAACCTTCCTTGTACAGGTGAAAACCTTTTTGGCAAAGATTGGCAAGCAAAAGCCACCCAGATGGATGCTGAAAATTCTTTTTTAGATAGACTTTCAAAGTCTACTTCTGCTCCTTTTAAGAAAAGGTTGTTCAAAAAGGGATTTTTTCCCAAAAAAGGCAGATACTATTCTGCTTATGGTCAGCAGGCCTCTTCTGCAGGTCGTTTTGCTACAAAGAGCAACAACCGAAACAGGCCAAGCCTAAGGCTGCTAGGACTGCTACGGCCCAACAGCCTCAGCCTCCTCAGGGCCTTTGACTTACAACTAGAGAACTTAGCCTTTCTGGCTCTAGAACATCCAGTGCCTCTCACCATTCCAGGAAGGTTAGCTCACTTTGCTCCCAGATGGTAACAAATCACAGCAGAGCAATGGACACTCTCCATCATAAGGGAGGGGTACAAGCTTCATTTCCTAAACCTTCCCCCTCACACCATGGTGAGACAGTTCAATTCTCAGACATCTCTCCTCGACCTTCTGGGTCAGGAGATTGCTACCCTTCTTGCCCAAGGGGCAATAGAAGAAGTACCCCTTCTTCAACAGGGCTCAGGGTTCTACTCCCCCTACTTTCTCATTCCAAAGAAAACGGGGCTACAGACCCATATTAGATCTCAGAGAATTGAACAAGTTTCTATGCAAGGAGAAATTCAAGATGACTTCTCTCGGTACGCTCCTTCCATACCTCCAGAATCAGGACTGGCTTTGTTCTCTAGATCTCAAGGATGCGTACACCCATGTCCTCATCCATCCAACACACAGAAGGTTCCTTCGGTTCCTTTTCCAAGGAAAGCACTATCAATACAGAGTGCTTCCCTTCGGTCTGGCCTCTGCACCAAGGGTGTTACAAAATGCATGGCAGTAGTGGCTGCATTTCTACGCACTCTAGGGATATTTGTATTCCCATATCTGGACGACTGGCTCATCCAAGCTCCATCCCAGAGAGGCCCAGGCTTCCCTGGCCTGCACAAGGCGTATCCTTCACTATTTGGGACTTGTAATAAACATCCCAAAATCTCATCTCACCCCTACTCAATCTCTAGAGTTCATAGGGGCCTTACTGGATACCACCACTACAAGGGCCTATCTTCCCCAGGCCCGTTGCCTGCGCTTGGTGCAGTTAGCCTCCCAGATTCAGTTAAAGTCCCATTTAACTGCTCGAGAGATGTTACAACTGTTAGGCCACATGGCATCCACCGTGCATGTGGTCCCCTATGCTCGCCTTCTCATGAGGGCAGCTCAGTGGACTCTGTCCACCCAATGGACCCAGGCATCAGGATGCCTGTCAGACAAAATAGCAACCTCCAGTCGCCTTTTTTGGTCCCTCCAGTGGTGGATGTCCACTCAAAATCTGTTGCTGGGGTCCCCCTTTCAACAGTTGCTACCCCAAGCAACCCTTACAACAGATGCCTCTCCAAAGGGTTGGGGAGCTCATCTACAAGATCTCTCCACCCAGGGCATCTGGTCTCCACATATCAACCTCTTAGAGCTCAGAGCAATCTTTCTGGCTCTCAGAGTCTTCCACACCCTGCTCAGCTATAAGACAGTCCTCATCCACACGGACAACCAAGTAGCCATGTTCTACGTAAACAAGCAGGGGGGATTGGTTCTCTGTCGCTTTGCAACGAAGCTCTGAGATTGTGGGCCTTCGCCAGAGAGCATCAAATCCATCTCATGGCAGTGTATCTTCCAGGGGTTCAAAACTCTTGGGCAGACAGACTCAGTCGAGTTCTGCTTCCACACGAATGGTTCCTCCATGGGGACCAGATAGCCAGGATTTTTCAAATCTGGGGAACCCCAGACATAGACCTGTTTGCAAGTCCGTGGAATGCCAAACTTCCCCGGTTCTGTTCCAGGATTCCGTGTCAGGGAGTTCAGGCCAGGGATGCCTTCCTCCTTCATTGGGGGCAAGACTTCCTCTATGCCTTTCCACACATTCCCCTAATTCCCAAGACACTGTTCAAGCTTCAAAGAGACAAAGGGTCTATGATCGTCATAGCACCACGTTGGCCACGCCAAGTGTGGTACCCTCTGCTTCTGCATCTCTCTCAAGCTCCCTCCCTAGACTTGGGATCTGCTCCAGACCTCCTTTCCCAGGAGGAGGGAACGTTATGGCACCCAAATCCCCAGTCTCTTCATCTCAGGGCCTGGTTGCTGAAGGCCTAGACCTTCAAGATTTGCATCTTTCTCAGCAGGTGAAGGATATCCTTCATGCTTCCAGAAAGCCTTCCACCAGACGTTCCTATGCTTTTAAATGGAAAAGGTTTACCATTTGGTGTGCACAGAAGGGTCTTAACCCTCTTGCAATACCTCTGAATTCTGTACTAGAGTATTTGCTGCATTTATCCCATGCAGGCCTTAAAACGAATTCAGTTAGAGTTCATTTGAGTGCTATTGCAGCATCCCTTAAGCCCCTCAGTGGACAGCCTATTTCCTCTCATCCCCTTATAGCAAGATTCATGAGAGGCCTTCTTTTGACTAAACCTCCCATTAGACCACCTCCAGTGGCATGGGACTTAAATCTGGTTCTTGGCCAGCTTATGAAGCCACCCTTTGAACCCTTAGCCACTACCTCCTTGAAATTTCTTTCCTGGAAGGTTATTTTTCTTATTGCAGTCACTTCAGCTCGCCGCATCAGTGAGCTGCAAGCCTTGGTGGCTAATCCTCCTTATACAAGGTTCCATCATGACAAGGTAGTCCTCAGGACCAATCCGCACTTTATGCCTAAAGTGGTTTCACCTTTTCATCTGAATCAGGAGGTGTATTTACCTGTCTTTTTTCCAGGACCTCATGCATCAAGTGCAGAGAGGAATCTCCATAACCCTGGCTTGTAAGAGAGCGCTTGCTTTTTACTTACAAAGGACACAGCAACATAGAAAGTCCTCTCAACTTTTTGTTGCTTTTGATCCCTCTCATTTAGGACTTCCAGTCTCTAAGAGAACTCTGTCCAATTGGATTGTTCAGTGTATTTCTTTTGCCTAACAGAGTAAGAACCTTTCTTTGGAGGGCCATGTCACAGCTCACAATGTGAGGGCCATGGCAGCCTCTATGGCTCATCTAAATTCTGTGTCCATCGACCAGATCTGTCGAGCGGCCACCTGGGCCTCGGTTCATACCTTCACAGCCCATTACTGCTTAGACAAGGACTCCCGCTGGGATGCCTTGTTTGGTCAGGCTGTTCTCAAACACCTGTTCCATACCTAATCAACTCCTACCCTCCATCCCTGGCTGGATGCCTGAGATTCATGGGTGGAGGTAGAGCCCTTCCCAGGGACTCACAACCTAGGTGATCTCCCAGGCGCATCTAGCTGGGGAGTCCCCATATGTGAAGACTCATTCCTGCTTGTTCCTGGAGATAGCACAGTTACTTACCTGTAACAGGTGATCTCTGGGAACAGCAGGAATAAGTCTTCACAACCCACCCACCTCCCCTAGGAGTTGTATCTCTCTATCTTTCTTTCCTTTCCTCACTCTCTCTTTGTCTCAGCTTTAAAACTCGAACTGGAGAGAGGCGGGAAGGCAGCGCGCAGGCGCTGTGGGATGCTCCCAAAAGCTTTCCTTTTGGACGCTGGGGAGCGTTCCCGCGCAGGCTCCGTCAGTACCGACGATACCCATATGTGAAGACTTATTCCTGCTGTTCCCAGAGATCACCTGTTACAGGTAAGTAACTGTGCTGTATCAGCCCTTGACCTTGCTTTTAAGTGTGCCATCCTGTTGCTGTATGATATGCTGTGATGATTAAAACCATGTCTCTGTGCAGGCTGAAGCTGAGCTGCAGGAGCGTTACTTCGAGCCTCTGGTGAAAAAGGAGCAGATGGAGGAAAAGATGAGAAATATTAAAGAGCAGAAATGCAGAGCGGTGACGTGTAAAACGGTAAGTAACTAGAGCATTGGAAGTGCTGAGCAAAGATGTTATACCAAATACTGCCAGCTCCATGCGGGCCAGCCTGGCAGGTTTATCTGATTCTGCTTGCCACAGCAGGATTTTCCAGTATGAAGCATTTAGTTAGCTAGCAGAGCATTTATTATTAAAAATAAGCTACAATACCATTTATATGCGGATGACATAATGTTATACACACAAGTGGATACAGAAAACCCGAACTATGATCATCTCGAGAGTTGTCTAAAAGAGATGCAAACATGGTTGCTCCAAAACAACATGTCCATAAACCACAAAAAAACAGAAGTAATGTACATCTCCCGAAATCAAGACTTCAAACCACCCCCTACTATAACAATGAACAACAACACTTACACGGTAAAGGACGAGATACAATACCTAGGAGTAACCCTTGACACCAATTTAAAATTGGAAAAACATCTCCGGTTAACCAATAGAGCAATATTTCACAAACTAAAGATTATTCAACCCCTTCGCAACATCCTCGACCACTCAGATTTCAGAACTATAGCACAGGCTCTGCTCACCCCACACAGACCACGGTAACTCCATCCTTCAAGGCCTGCCAAAGAAAACTCTAAAGATCCTCCAAATGGCTCAAAACGTCGCAGCCAGAGTTATCATGAAGAAGAAAATTGCTGAACACATCACACCAATATTAATTGATCTACACTGGCTGCCCATAACTGCCCGTATAAAATACAAACTACTAGTAACTACTTTCAAACTCGTACATGACATAGCACCATCATACCTCAACACCCTCATCAACATTCTACCCCCATCCAGAAATAGAAGAATTTGTAACGCAAACACCTTATACATACCAAACAGCATCAGATCAGCCAAAGCATACACAACTAATCGAGCTTTCACTTACACAGCACCTACTTTGTGGAATCGACTGCCTGCGGACCTAAGGTCAACTTCTGACTTGAAAGACTTTAGAAAAAAGCTAAAACCGCACCTCTTTCAAGAACTATTCAACCTGACCTAAACAATAAATAGAGACAAAAGAACCATTCCTCAATTTATAATGTCAACACTAACCCATGAACTATCGCAAGCCCAAGCATAAGGCTCTTCTCACATAAAAGTGTACATATGTATAAATGTTTATTCTTATGCTGAAATTACTCTGTAAATTCTAATGATTCTCACATGAAAATCAAATGTAAATTTAATTTCATCACAGTTGTAACCTTAACCGAAATCTAAATGTAAATGTACCAATTCCTACCATATTTAGCTATGTTTGATGTGTAATGTTATCCGCTTCTGATCGCTGGAAGTAGCGGTATACAAATGCAAATAAATAAATAAATATTGTTGCAAATGAATGAAGCCAATGTGGAGGGAGGAGTTGGTACAGGGAAAAAGGTGCCTAGCTCTCTGAATACAGGTAGAAAGAGCCAGGACTTTATCTTCAGGTAGAGCTCCAGGAAGACTGCCGTAAGGGATGAGACAAGGAGACACATTTATCCAGCTCTGTGGATGAATCAAGCTGAGCTCCATACATTGCCCAGTCAGACGAGGCTGTGCTACCACTGAAACATGTAAATTGGGCAGGGGATACCCAAGGCACTCTTAACACTGTTACAGATTTCTCATTTGGCCTGGCAGTGTCACCCTGTACCTTTTTGGGATTCCAGCTCAATTGGAGCAGGCTGCTATTGATTTATGGCACTGCGTTCTACCCAGCTAGTTTAGTACACTGCAGCCATCCTTAGCCAGAGATATGAGCACCACAGCTGTTCCCAGAAACCCTAAACCTTGACGATAGGTCAGTGTGTTGAAATGATTTCCCTCCCACCTCGGGCTGTGATCATTGAGCCTTTGAATATCTCTCTCCCCCCCTCCCCCCCCCCTTCTCCAGGAACAAGCAGGAAGTCAGTCCTCATATATGGGTGATGTCAATGCCAACAGAGCCCCCTGCGGAAGCATCTCCCCAGCTTTCAAAGAAAGATTTTGGGAGATGCCACCATGAATGTGTGGTCCTCTTCCCGCCCAAGGGTGCCATCTTACTCGGTCTCCCTTTTTCCACGGAGCCCTACAGATGTTCATCTTCCTACCCCAGAAAGGATTTTCTTGTGCACTAAAGTGTATTGTCCGGTTAGCACCAGTCCCTTTCCCGCCTCCAAGCCCCGTCGCCTCAGCTTCAAGACTCGGAACCTGGTTAGGTTTTTTTCATCCAGCGCAGTTTCGTACCTTTTCTAACCACTGGCTGCTTTGAAGGTCTTCGACCTTGCTGGAGTTCTTTTTGCCTCAATGGCCAGTGGGTTTAAGAAGTGTGATCGGAGCTTGAAGAACATATTCCTTACCGACACTCATGAGTGTTGCCTCCAGTGTCTATGTGCCGACCATGACCCAGAGGTGTGCTCCCTATGCAAAAAGATGTCCGCTAAGGCCATCCAGAGTTGATGGCAGAAGCAGGATGACATCTTCCACAGGTCAGATTCAGCCCCAGTAAAGCCCCTGCGGTGCAAGAGCCTCTCCGTGGGAAGCAGACATGCAGAGCAAGTCCTGTGCAAGATCCAACAGCCCCCGGAGGGTATCTGAGGAGTCTGAGCAGGATCAGCCGGCAAAGGTACGCAGGACAGACGGCGAGGTCTCTGGTGACGATCTTGGAACCCCAAGGCCTGTCCTGTCGAAGACTCCCTCTCCTCACCGGCACCCGACCCGCTCACCCCAGCGCCAGTGTCGAAGGCTGTAACTCCTGAGTGGGAAGCCAGGATGATGATTTTGAAATGCAGCATTTCTGCCTTCCTTGCCTTGCAGCAAGCATCAATGCCAGGCCCTGCTGGCGCATGCACTGAGACCACAGGGACCTCGATGCTGAGGATTCCCCGGGTCACCGAATAGATCCTCGAGAGCCCCATGCTTCAAGCCGATCCTCAGCAAGTGTCTTGATCCCACTTCCGGTCCTCGGGAGCAAGATTCTTCCCAGCAAGTGCTTCTGGCTCTGGCCAAGCAACCAGAGGTCTTGAGTCCTCGATTGACTACTCGGACTGGGAGTGAGACCTCCTGGTCAGAGACCTCCAGTTTCTCATCCACTGACAGAACCTCCTCCTCCTCTGGAGGCACATTTGTCCAGTCCCCTGA
The DNA here is from genome assembly GCA_033557465.1 of Ichthyophis bannanicus. Classification (NCBI taxonomy): domain Eukaryota; kingdom Metazoa; phylum Chordata; class Amphibia; order Gymnophiona; family Ichthyophiidae; genus Ichthyophis; species Ichthyophis bannanicus. The sequence goes on along the minus strand of CM066038.1, from coordinate 18,969,659 downwards.
AGCCCATGAAACCTCCTTGGGAGAGGTCCCCTTTTCTGGGCCAAAGTTTCTCAGGGGCCCTTTTGGGCTCCAGATCCAGCCTCCTGCGAAGGTCTTAGAGAGGAGGGGAACTCCGGTCCGAAGGTGGCAGAATTCGCACGCCAAAGATCTCACGCTTGCCTAAAAAAGGCTAAATAGTGCCCTGAACCATGGTCCAGTGGGAGCTGCACCTGAGAAGCATTCTGAGGCTGAGGACTAGGCACCATCGGCTGGGGCAACAGCAGGGGTGGTGAAAGGGCATCTTAAAGCCAAGCCCCTGGAATCCTCCTGGGGCAATAGTGGAGATGTAGAAACACCTTCCTCTGCTTGAGTGATGGTGCGGGAGGATTCACCCGGGTAAGCTGAACAAACCCAGTCCACCAAGTTCCAGTGCTTATGGCTGCACACAATGCACCGCTGGATGGAGGAGGGCATGATAAAGGCTTTCCTCCTGAACGTGTTCCAGCTAATGTCCCCACTAAGAGACAAAGCCTAAGAGGAAGCGCCGCAGCTACGATAGTGGATCGGGGGTCCGCCAAGAAATATCCCCTCTGCCACCTAAAGGACTGCCATGGCTGCCCAGGCCACGCGGCAAATAAGAAAATGGCCGCCGACTGCTTTCCCGCCACAGAAACGCATGCAGTGCCAAGGGGCACACGCGTGGCCCAGCAACAAGATTGAGGCCCATCGCACGACTTGCCCGAATGCGGCTCACTAGAGTGCCCAACGAAAATGAAGAGAGATGCCGGCTGGCGGAGGGTGGAGGCAGCAGCTATTGGCATGGTGGAGGGGGAACAGACTCAGTGTGCTGATCGGCAGACAAGCAGGGGAGCCAACACCATGCTGCTAGACTGGTAGCAAAAGATTTAAAATCACTTGCTCACTATTATGCCTGTTATTCTTTCCATTTGTTCATTTTTTTTTGTTTCTTTTTTTTAACTCTGCGTGAGCAACTGAAGGCTCTCCTTGGAGACTGCCTCAATGGTCCTCGTGCAAAGAGACTGGTACTCTGAGGGAACCTGCGCTTGTCCTCCTGACCAGGAGCTCAACCCTGCAGCCGAAGTGGTGGGTTGGGAATTCACAAGGGCCACCTCTTGTGCGCCCTGAGACTTCCAGCTATCCAAATTCTCAGGAGAAAACTGCCAGGAACAGGAAAAACAACCATCATCAGCTAAAGACAGAGAAAAACAGCCATCTATCTACCAGGGCCCAGCCAGTCAGGCTTCTGGTACTTTTCTCTTGTCTCCAGCATCTGCTGGCAGTGGGAGTTATTTATTTATTTGTAAAGTTTTTCTATGCTGCCACTTTCAGAGGTTAGGGGCTGTTTACATTGAAACTCAACAAGATACATTGAACAAAAGCTGTGTTTTTAACCCAATTATCTGGACTGGTCTAGCTGGATGAATTGGAAGCACCAATATTTGGCTCCTATAAGTTTAGATTATGTTTGACTTAGATGTGGAAAAAATAGGTATAACTTGGGCCATCTCAACCCAACTTTTATAAGCATCAATATTTGTCACTTCAAATCTAAGGTTAAAGGCTGCCTGAATGTATCTGAAAGTTTCTCAGCTAATTATAAGAGAAATGGGCTGGCCTGGAGGCTCCATACAGATGATTACTTTGGATCTTTGCTCCCTGGGTCAGCTGGGGATGTCGCAGAGATAGCATTTGCAACACTTAGGGGAAAAGGTAGATCATGGTCATTGCTTAAGGGTGACACTTAATGGCCAAATTCACAGCATAGCCTTGCTTCCAAGGAACAGGAAAACCTGCTGGGGCAAAAACAAGGAATTAGGATTATATTGTACAAATATCTGGAGATCCTGCAGGGATAAGCAAACGCAGAGGCAGACTTTTTCCATGCTAAGGAATAATCATTGGCCACTGTCGGAGAAAGTTATATCTCCAGGAACAAGCAGGAATGAGTCTTTACATATGGGTATGTCGGTACCGACGGAGCCTGCGCGAGAACGCTCCCCAGCTTCCCAAAAAGGAAAGCTTTTGGGAGCATCCCACAGCGCCTGCGCGCTGCCTTCCCGCCTTTCCTAACCAGCTCTCCTCAGTTCTTCTTTGCCGCAGAGCCAGCAGGTCGAGTCCTGTCACCGCTGAAGAAGTTCTTTATTTTATTTTATTCCTTTGGTCGCGTGTCTGCCTTCCCCGACTCCGGACCGGTACCGCCGGTCTTTTTCTCTTCTTTCTTCAAAAAAAAAAAAAATCTATTTTTCTTCACTTAGTGTATTTTTCCTCTTGGGCCTCAGGGCCTACAAGAAAATTTCCCTCATGGAAAAACCAGCCTCCGGGTTCAAAAAATGCACTAAGTGTAGCGGTACTATTTCTGTTACACATACCCATGAATGGTGTCTTAAATGTTTGGGTCCTGAACACTCCATTCCGTATTGTCCGTCCTGCTCTCTAATGTCTAAACGGGGTTTACAGAACCGAGCAGCTAAGCTCCATGTGCTGTTTCCCGCTGATGCAGCGTCGGTAGCATCGACATCTTCCAGGTCTTCTTCTCCTGATGGATCTCAGGTAACCAAACATGTACCTAGCAGGTCCTCGAAGGGTAGATCTCCCTCCAAGCATCGAGATGCCTCCGGGCTTGCCTTTGAGGATCCTGCACCAGCAAAACAACCCCGGCGGGAAGCTCCGGCTTTCAAAGCTCCTCCTATGGGGTTACAGGTTGACATCGATGGCACGGCCTCGACCGATCACCTGTTAGAATGCTCTGGGGTACCGGCACAATCCCCCGGTACAGACTTCCAGGCATTCATGGCGTCAAGTGGATCACAATGTTCTGTCCATGCAGCAGGCTATTACGGCCTTCATTCAAGCTGCGACGCCGCTGGTACCGAAACAAGCTCCGTTGTCGGTATTGGCTCTGGTACCGGCACCAGCACCGATACCGGTACCGACTGAATCGACATCGACTAGGATACCGGCTACAGCGGTTCCTTGTCCAGGGCTTACCGGTACCGATCCGGTACTGGGGACGCCCAATGTCGATACTGCTCGATACATGTATCGAGCGTTGGAAGAGCACCCTGACAGGCCATACTTCGATTCCTCTGATTCTGATACATCAGACGAGTCTCCTGAAGTATCTATAGCCCTTCCTGAAGAGCCTTCTTCTCCAAAAAGAAGGTCTCCTCCAGAGGACTTTTCCTTTCAAGACTTCATAAGAGAAGTAGCTAAAGGACTTTCTATTTCAGTAACTTCTGAATCAGAGCCTAGAGCTAAAAAATTGGATATTTTAGGCTATTCTAGAGCTCCTAAAGAGGCAGTCACCTTACCAATTCATGAGATTCTTTATGAACACATGATTGATCTATGGGAGACTCCTCTCACTCTCTCTCCTCATTCTCGCAGATTGGACACTATGTATCGTGTCCCTCCTTGTCCTGGATTTCAAAAAACTCAGCTTCCTCACCATTCCATTGTGGTGCAGTCAGCTATGAAGAGGATAAAGAGTACAAAGAGACACTCTTCTGCTCCTCCAGGAAGAGAATGCAGGACCTTGGATGCTTTTCGTAGGAAAATCTTCCAAGCCAGTATGCTTATTGCCAGAATCAACTCATATAGCCTTTACATGGGTATGTTTCTAAAAGAAGTTGCACAAAAACTGCAGACTTTCCTCCCTTTTCTTCCAGAGGATAAAAGGGAGGAATTCCTCATTTGGCTTAAGCATACTCAAGACATTTCAAAGTTTTCCAGCAGGGCAGCTTTTGACTCCTTTGAAGGTGCCAGCAGAGCCTCAGGCATTGCCATAGCTGCTCGCAGAATTGCTTGGCTCCAGGCTTCTGATTTAGAACCCTGGGTTCAAGATGGCTTAGGAAATCTTCCCTGTACAGGTGAAAACCTATTTAGCAAAGAGTGGCAAATAAAAGCCACTCAAATGGATGCAGAAAACTCTGCTCTGGATAGACTTTCAAAGTCAACCTCCATTCCTGCCAAGAAAAAGCCTTTTAAAAAGTCTTTCTTTAAAAAGGGCAGATTTCCTTCTACTTCTGGCCAACAATCTTCTACAGGTCGCTTTTCCACTAAGCGTCAGCAACCTAAACAGGCCGCTGCAACTCAGCAAGCCCAACCTCCTCAGTGTTTTTGACTTGATGCTAGAGAACTTAGCCTTTCTGGCTCTAAAGCAGCCAGAGCCTCTCGCCATTCCAGGAAGGTTGGCTCATTTTGCTCCCAGATGGGAGCAGATAACATCAGAGCAGTGGACCCTCTCCATCATAAGAGAGGACTACAAGCTTCATTTCTCAGACCTTCCTCCCCATACTATGGTGAGACACTTCAATTCTCCCACATCTCTTCTCGACCTTCTAGGTCAAGAGGTAGCTACCCTTCTTGCCCAAGGGGCGATAGAAGAAGTTCCTCTTCTTCATCAAGGGTCAGGGTTCTACTCCCCCTATTTTCTCATCCCAAAGAAGACAGGGGGATACAGGCCCATCTTAGATCTCAGAGAATTGAACAAGTTTCTATGCAAGGAGAATTTCAAGATGCTTTCTCTGGGCACTCTCCTTCCATACCTTCAAAGTCAGGATTGGCTTTGTTCTCTAGATCTCAAGGATGCGTACACACATGTCCTCATCCATCCCTCTCACAGAAGATTCCTGCGGTTTCTTTTCCAAGGAAAACATTACCAATACAGAGTCCTTCCTTTTGGTCTGGCCTCTGCTCCAAGAGTGTTCACCAAATGCATGGCAGTAGTTGCTGCATTTCTACGCACTCTGGGAATATTTGTCTTCCCATACCTGGACGACTGGCTCATTCGAGCTCCATCTCAGTCAGAGGCCCAGATTTCCTTGGACCACACAAGGCGCATTCTGCAGTATCTGGGACTTGTGGTAAACCTCCCAAAGTCTCAGCTCACCCCTACTCAGTCCCTAGAATTCATAGGGGCCTGGTTGGATACCACTACTGCAAGGGCCTACCTTCCCCAGGCCCGTTGCCAACGTCTAGTGCAGTTAGCCTCCCAGATTCAGTCAAAGAGCCACTTAACTGCCAGGGAGATGCTACAACTGCTAGGCCACATGGCTTCCACAGTACATGTGGTACCCTATGCTCGCCTACACATGAGAGCAGCTCAATGGACTTTGTCCACCCAGTGGACTCAAGCTTCAGGAGCTCTCTCAGACTAAATAGCAACCACCAAACGTCTCTTTTGGTCTCTCCAATGGTGGATGTCCACTCAAAATTTGTTGCTGAGGTCCCCCTTCCAACAGTTGTTGCCCCAAGCAACCCTCACAACAGAGGCCTCCCAAACAGGTTGGGGAGCCCATCTACAGGTCCTCTCCACTCAAGGCACTTGGTCCCCACAGGAGACCTCTCTTCATATCAACCACTTGGAGCTTCGAGCAGTTTTTCTAGCTCTCAAGGTCTTTCATACCCTCCTCAGCTACAAGACAGTCCTCATTCATACGGACAATCAAGTAGCCATGTTTTACATAAACAAGCAAGGAGGAACTGGCTCTCTGTCGCTTTGCAACGAAGCTTTAAGATTGTGGGCCTTCGCCAGAGAGCATCAAATCCATCTCCTGGCAGTATACCTCCCAGGAGTCCAAAACTCTTGGGCAGACAGACTCAGTCGAGTTCTGCTTCCACACGAATGGTCCCTGCACATGGATCAGGTACTCAGAATCTTCCAAGAATGGGGAACCCCGGACATAGACCTCTTTGCAAGTCCGTGGAATGCCAAACTTCCCCGGTTCTGTTCCAGAATTCCGTGCCAGGGAGTTCAGGCCAAGGATGCCTTCCTCCTTCATTGGGGTCAGGGCCTCCTGTATGCATTTCCACCCATTCCCTTGATTCCCAAGACTCTGTTCAAACTCCAGAGGGATCAAGGATCTATGATCCTCATAGCTCCACGCTGGCCACGCCAAGTGTGGTACCCTCTACTTCTACATCTCTCCCAAGCCCCCTCCCTGGACTTGGGAGCTGCTCCAGACCTTCTGTCCTAGGAGGAAGGGACTTTGTGGCACCCAAACCCCAAGTCCCTACACCTCAGAGCTTGGTTACTGAAGGCCTAGACCTTCAAGACTGGAATCTTTCTCAACAAGTGAAGGATATCCTCCATGCTTCCAGAAAACCTTCCACCAGGCGTTCTTATGCTTTTAAATGGAAGAGGTTTTCCATTTGGTGTGCTGAAAAGGGTCTTAACCCTCTAGCACTACCTTTGAATTCTCTGTTAGACTATCTCCTGCATCTTTCCAATGCAGGCCTTAAAACGAATTCAGTGAGAGTCCATTTGAGTGCTATTGCAGCATCCCTTAAGCCCATCAATGGACGACCTATTTCCTTTCATCCTCTCATTGCAAGATTCATGAGAGGCCTAACTTTAACTAAACCTCCCATTAGGCCTCCTCCGGTAGCATGGGACTTAAATTTGGTTCTTGGTCAGCTTATGAAGCCACCTTTTGAACCCTTAGCCACTACCTCCTTGAAGTTTCTTTCCTGGAAGGTTATTTTCCTCATTGCAGTCACTTCAGCTCGCCGCATCAGTGAACTGCAGGCATTAGTGGCTAATCCACCTTATACAAGGTTCCATCATGATAAGGTAGTCCTTAGGACAAATCCACACTTTATGCCTAAAGTGGTCTCACCTTTTCATCTTAATCAAGAGGTGTATTTACCTGTCTTTTTTCCAGCTCCTCATGCATCCAATGCAGAGAGGAATCTTCATACTCTGGATTGTAAAAGAGCTCTTGCTTTTTACTTACACAGGACACAGCAACATAGAAAGTCTTCCCAGCTTTTTGTTGCTTTTGATCCTTCTCATTTGGGACTTCCAGTCTCCAAGAGAACACTGTCCAATTGGATTGCTCAGTGTATTTCTTTCGCCTACCAGAGTAAGAACCTTTCTCTGGAGAGCCATGTCACAGCTCATAATGTGAGGGCCATGGCCACCTCTATGGCTCATCTAAATTCTGTGTCCATCGACCAGATCTGTCGAGCAGCCACCTGGGCCTCGGTTCATACCTTCACAGCCCATTAGTGCTTGGACAAGGACTCCCGCCGGGATGCCTTGTTTGGTCAGGCTGTCCTCAAACACCTGTTCCATTCTTAAACAACTCCTACCCTCCTTCCCTGGATGGATGCCTGAGATCCATAGGAGGAAGTAGACCCCTTCCCAGGGTCTCATATCCTTGGGGATCTCCCAGGCATCTTAGCTAGGTAGTCCCCATATGTGAAGACTCATTCCTGCTTGTTCCTGGAGATAGCACAGTTACTTACCTGTAACAGGTGATCTCTGGGAACAGCAGGAATAAGTCTTCACAACCCACCCACCTCCCCTAGGAGTTGTATCTCTTTTTCTATCTTTCCTTTCCTCTCTCTCTCTATTGTCTCAGCTTTAAACTCGAACTGAGGAGAGCTGGTTAGGAAAGGCAGGAAGGCAGCGCGCAGGCGCTGTGGGATGCTCCCAAAAGCTTTCCTTTTTGGGAAGCTGGGGAGCGTTCCCGCGCAGGCTCCGTCGGTACCGACGTACCCATATGTGAAGACATTCCTGCTGTTCCCAGAGATCACCTGTTACAGGTAAGTAACTGTGCTTTCTTGCTGTGAGGTGGAAGTACAAAGGCATTCTCCAGGAACAAGCAGGAAGTCAGTCCTCACATATGGGTGATGTTGGCGCCGATGGAGCCCGCATAGAAACATCTCCCCAGTTTTCAAAGAAAGTCTTTCGGAGATGCCACCATGCATGCATGGTCCCCTTCCTGCCCAAGGGTGCCATCTTGCTCAGTCTCCTTTTTTCCATGGAGCCCAACAGATCTGCGTCTGATCCCCCAGAAAAAGTTGATTTTTTTTCTCAGAGTAATCTTCCCTCTCTCCGGCTGTGGCTGGCCCCTTCCTGCCCATGAGTATGCTTGCCTTGACACTGGCCCGTGAATTTTTCTTTTCAGTATGATTCATGTCCTTTCTCCGCTGGCAGTTCCTTGGGTCTTTGACCTCGCCATGACTTCGAGGCCATGGCCCAGGTCGCCGGCGCCTGTGTCAGCACCAGGAGACAGGCTTGGCTCCAATCCTCCGACCTTGAGCAGTGGGTCCAGGAAAAGCTGTTGGATGTCCCCTGCCTGGGAGAGAATCTCTTTGGCAAGGCCATGGCAAACAAAGCTGCGGAGCTCGAGCCAAGTACGTGACAGATACCCGTCTCTCGAAGACAGGTTCCTCGGGCCCCAAGCGTAAAACTCCTGGAAAGAAACCACCCTTCTCCACGAAGGGCCTGGGATTCCATAGCTACCAGCAATACCAGGCTCCACAGACCCATCAGCAGGGTCCCCGAAAACCTGGACAACAACCTCGCAAGCAGAAAGGCCCCAGTCTGGGCCAAGCCTTTGACTTGCTGGGCATAGCCTCTCCCACTTCAGGAGATCATCAGCCCACGGGGGACATCTGGCCCATTTTGCCCACTTGTGGTCGACCATCACCACTGACACCTGGATACTCCAGGTTGTCAGAGAGGGTTACCTCCTCCTTCTGGACCAGACCTCCCCCCTCCATTCTTCCCAGGAGAGCCCCCCCTGCATCAGGCCCTGCTACTGCAGGAACTCAAAGGTCTTCTCAAAGACATGGCTGTGGAACCAGTGCCCCATCAACGACGGGGCAGGGGGTTCTACTCAAGATACTTCCTCATCCCCAGAAGGACAGGAGGTCTAAGGCTCATTCTAAATCTGAGACCTAAACAAGTTCCTAGTATGGGAGAAATTAAAGATGCTCTCCTTTGGAACCTTACTGCCATACCTCCAGCAAGGAGACTGGCTATGCTTCTTGGGCCTAAAGGATGCCTATATCCACATCTTCATCCACCCCAGGCACAGACAGTACCTCAGGTCCATGGTCGGGGGTGACCACTACCAATACAGGGTGCTACCCTTCGAGCTCGCCTCCACACCCAGAGTCTTCACAAAGTGCCTGGCAGTCATAGCGGCCTACCAACACCTCCAAGGAGCCTTCATCTTCCTCTACCTAGATGACTGACTCATGAAAGGGGACACAGCCACTGAGGTGCAACCAGCCATAAGCTGCACCATCTGCGTACTGCAATACCTGGGGTTCATGATAAACCACCCCAACTCCCACTTCACCCCAACACAGAGCTTGGAGTTCATTGGGGTGCACCTGGGTACCTTCCAAGCAAAGGCCTTCCTGCCTAGTGACAGAGTCAGATAGCTCATGGCCCTGGTCGCAAATGTCCAGGGCAGACGCTCCATGTCGGCATGCTCCGTTGTCTTGGCCACATGGCATCGACGGTACAAGTCACACCGAACACCCACCCGGTGGTGTCTCAGTGAATGCAGGCCACCAGCCGCCTCTGGGACAAGGTCTATGTGACTTGCCCTCTGGCAGAGTCATTCTGCTGGTGGCAGATCATGCAACACCTGAAGGCAGGCATGCCTTTCCAATCTCCCACGCCTCAGCAGGTCCTCACAACGGACACCTCATTGCTGGGTTGGGGAGCCTCTGCACATAGGGCATCTGGTCTGGGGCCGAAGCCCACCAACAGATCAACTTCCTGGAGCTCAGGGCCATATTCCTGGCACTCAAGGCCTACCGCCACCATCTTCAGCACCAGCCAGTGCTAATCCAGACAGACAACCAAGTGGCAATGTTCTATGTGAACAAACGGTGACACATGGGCTCCTACTCTCTCTGTCTGGAGGCAGCAGCCCTTTGCTTATTTGCAAACAGCCAGGGGATGCTCCTGAGAGTGGTCTACCTGCCGGGCCAAGTCAATGTCTCACAGACAGGCTAAGCAGTCCTGCATCTGCACGAATGGCAAATGAACTGAGGAGTAGCACACATGCTATTCTGGTACTGGGGGCTCCCCCCAAATGGACCTCTTCGTCAGCCCAGCCAGTGCCCAGCTTGACCCGCTTTTGCTCCCACCAATCTCACCCATCCCGGATTGTGGCAGATGCTTTTCTCATCTCATGGTTGGAAGGTCCTCTATACACCTTTCCACTTATGCCACTGGTCATCAAGACCCTACTCAATGCCCTTTGGGACAGGGCATGACTAATCCTGGTAGCCCCCCCCCTCCCCCCACAGTGGCCCAGGCAGCCGTCGTTCCCACTGCTGCTCCACCTAGCGACGGAACCCTTCCAGTCCCTCTCGGGAACTCCCTGGGGCTGCTGACTTAGGAGGGCTCCCTACCTGGGGTCTCTGGCGTTAACTGTGGCTGCTGAACGGGTAGCCTTGGCTCCCTTTAACCTCTCGGTGGAGGTGGAGGAGGACCCGCTGACCTCCCGCAAGCCTTCCACAAGACGAGCTTATGCCTTCAAGTGGCAGAGATTCTCCGTGTGGTGCTTTGAGAAATGGCAGACCCCCTTCTCCTGCATGGTGCAGCTAGTCCTGCAATACCTGCTGCACCTCTCCCATGCCAGACTCAAGTCCAACTTAGGATATACCTGTGTATCCTTTCAGCACACCACCACCCTATCAAGGGTAAGTCTTTCTCGGCGCAGTCTCTCGTCACCCGCTTCCTGCGGGGCCTACTGCTCCCCATGCTCCCAATCCGCACGCCCCTGGCAGAATGGAACCTTGACGTAGTGTTGATGCATCTCTCCCGACTTCTGTTTGAGCCCCTAGCCACCTGCGGTACCTCTCCTGGAAGGTCACCTTCCTGGTGACATCTCCACTCTCAGGGTCAGCGAGCTCCAGGCTCTAGTTACCCTGACCCGAAGACAGACATCTGTTGGGCTGCCACCTAGTCTTCAGTTCACACCTTCGCAGCTCACTACTGCCTGGTGAGGGAGTCCCAACAGGACAGTGCCTTCGACCAGGCCATACTCTGTAATCTTTTTAGGATTTAGGCAACTCCGGCCCTCCATCCCTTCTGTGTTTAGGGTACTGGAGTGATGGTTCTCCCTGGGCACTGGGGTTCTTTCAGAGTCTCTCCATCGGACTCGCCGGCTGCTACTCATGGCTTGACTGTGTTTTTTCTACAGGTTCTCGATAGCCTGTGGCTAGGGAGTCCCATATGTGAGGATTAACTTCCTGCCTGTTTTTGGAGAAAGCATAATTACTCACCCATGACAGGTGTTCTCCAGGAACAGCAGGAATCAGTCCTCACCAACCTCCCCCTTCCTCGTAGAGGTGCCCTAGCTAAGACAGCAAAACACAAATTGGTATAGTTATGTCATATAACTGAGCAAGATGGCATCCTTGGATGGGAAAGGGACCACGCATGCGTGCTGGAATCTCCCAAAGACTTTCTTTGAAAGCTGGGGAGATTCTTCCGTGCGAGCTCCGTCCGCACCAACGTCGCCCATATGTGAGGACTGATTCCTGCTGTCCCCAGAGAACACCTGTTACAGGTGAGTAGCTATGCTTAATTAAAGGCTTCCTGCCAGTGCCCTAGACTGCTTTGTGTTTATCATAGGTTGTTTGCCTGATGCTTTGCAGAAAAGGAGAGTGGGATATGTACTGTCTGCATAGCCACTTTCACAAGTACTGGAGGGGGCGGCTTTCATGTGCAGCCCAGAACAGAGGGCTGCTGTTAGCCCTCTGCTTTCTTGGGCAAAGCGTCAAGAATGATGTTTTAGCTGCAAGAGGGAACATATCGGGCCAGCTGGGTCCATTGGAGAGACAGAACACATGAGGGCTTTGTTCTACTTAGACAGAACACCTAATGCTCCTGGCATGGGGGGGGGGGGAGGGATGGGGGGATACTGCTACTCTGCTGGAAGTGGCACGGAATCTTTCACATGTCTCAATCGGTGCTAAGTTTTTCTCTGTATGTGTGCACAGTGTAACTATACTCACTTCAAGCTTCTGGAGACGTGCGTGAGTGAAAATCATGATTACCACTGGCATGATGCAGTGAAGCGTTTCTTTAAATGCCCTTGTGGGAATCGAAGCATCTCCCTGGACAGACTGCCCAGAAAACACTGCAGGTAGGATGGCAAGACACCAAATGCATGCTGTGAAGACCTGTTTCCCTTTGCAGAAGGAGCGTGGAAGTACTTACTTTTCACTCTTTGGTTGTAAAAATTCAGACTCTACAATGTCATCTGTCTTGCTGCATTTCTACATCACCCACAATGAAGGAACCGCTACATTTCACCATTTCCTGCCTTTCTTGTAGAAATTGTCCCTTCTAAATATGTATATTTTGCAAAGTATTTGTGAGTTTAATCACAAAAACACATATTCTTTTGGACATGGCCTTAGTAAGAGATGAGTGGGGGAGTAGCCTAGTGTTAAGAGCATTGGCTTGATAACCAAGAGACCGGTGTTCAGTTCCCACTGGCACTCCTTGTGGCCTTGGGCAAGTCACTTAACCTTCCATTGCCTCGGAAGAAAGGCCTGGCAATCTACTTCCGGTCACACTGCCAAGAAAACCCAGGAGCTGCTGGGTCACCAAGACTCGAAGGCACATGTTGCATTTTGCATTGTAGTAAGAGGTACAAGTAGGTAACAGAATAGCAATTCCTTTGCATAGTCCTCTGACATCGTTTGAGGAAACCATCAAATGAGGTTGGTTCTTTTGTATTATAAATCGGTGCAGGAGAGCAGATTCCCCTGCTGTTGTGAAAACAAAGTGGGCATTATGGTCAGCAGCCTGGCACTGCTGATATCATACCTGGCTCCTTGAGAACTGCAGCACCTAGCACGTGGCATCAGAGTTGAGATGCCATACAATCTCTGTAGAATAACCTGCTGTCACTGCCTTTCACTCTCTCTCTCCTAGCATCTGTGGACTCTACAAATGGCGCCGAGACAGCATGTTGAAGGTAAGCTTTGGGCTGGACTCTGGGGAAAATCCCTTCCCCCACCTTCTGCAGCAGTTTAGGTTCTGATGCTTGTGACCGGTTTTGGGGGTATGTGGAAGGTCATAGCAGCAGTAACTCCTGCAGCGACTTTCATTTCTCCATTAGACTTTTGATTTTGTTATGTAGGTTAGTTCCGTTTTAGTTGCTAATTAACGCACGTCTTCCAGCTGTGGTAAGTGTAACATCTGGAGGTTTTCTAGTTTCAGGTTTTCAGTCTGTTGCCATTAACGGGTTTGTGCTGTAAATACATCGCCTTGCTTGTGACCTCATGCTGCTCTTCTGTTGGTCTGTTTTTAGGAGAGGACAGGCCCGAAGATTGCTGGGGAAACGCTTCTACCGAGAGGCGAGGAACATCCCAAATTTCTCAACAGTCTCAAATGATCACTTTTGGATTTGTTTTTACAACACAGAACCTCACTTTTAATAGAAAAGAAAGCATCAGACATTTTAGAAAGCTTTTAAATTGGAAAAAGAACCAAAAAGCCATGATGGAAATGTACTTGTGATTTTAACTCTCCAATCTGCATATCTTCTTGTCGCATGTTACATTGAGCCTCTTCACACCAGACCATAAACAGCACCGCTGCCCAGGAAGGGCTGGAAGCTCCCTAAGGAATCAAACGTTTTGGGTATTTTTCCACTGAGCCAAAATAGAGGATGACTTGAAGCAGGGAGTTATGCCCTGAAAGCCTTTACCCATTCCTTCCAGAATAGTCGATCTTTGTTGCATTGATGTTGCAGCTGGTAGCTGGTTACTACAGTTCATCTGTGACTGACATTGACATTGAAATTCATAAGCACTGTTGCCACTCTTCTAATAGGAGTAATTTCCAAAATGTTTTCCTGGGTAAGATGGTGTTACTCTCCCCCCCTTTGACAACTACCCCATGCTATGGAGGGAAATGAACATCAGTCGGGGCAGAGCCAGGGCAAGCTGTCAAAATTATGCATGGGACTTTCTTTTTTAAATCCCTGTACCCACCTCCCCTTTTCTCCTGCATGTCTCAGACCTGCAAAGAGAAGCTGCGTACCATGTCCTGGAGCTAAGACAACATATTTTAACTGTAAAAGTTTCCTTCCGGTGTTCTTTGTATTCAGTAGATTAGGACACATGATATTCGCAACCATTAATAATCCTCCCTTTGCTATAAGGCCATCTGCCCCATATATCCTGCACATTTAAGGGGTAAGTTTTATAAAGCTTTCTCGCATTTGACATGCTGTGAAATTGTGGAAAGTGTGTGCCTGAATGCAAGCGTTCTCAGGAGTGCCGTTTGGGTGGCATGCAAGTAGTGTTGTGGCTTTTGGAGCAGATGCACATTTTGTGCCTGGCCATTTGCATGCTTTTGGGGCTGGATCTGGGAGCTTATGTTATAAAGGCACAAGCCTCTATGTTGTCTTATAAAATCAGCACTATAAGGGTTTTTTGGATTGTCCCGTTATAAAATCAAGCCCTAAAGGATAAACGTGAACCTTGCTTCTCAGCACTATCTTCAGAGTATAGTTAATAACAGAGAGGGTAATATATGGTTTCTTCTGACCAAATTTCCGTTTTCTGCATGGACATCTGGGAGCTGTTTTGTTGCTTTTATAAAATGGTTCAGGAGGATTTTTTTGACATGACAGTTTCCTCCTCTTTCTACTCCTCTGGCCATCAAGGAAAAATTGGAACCTATCCCAACAGGGGGTAAGGCCCCCTGAGCCTTCAATCAGTGAGCCAGGGTTATGCCCTGCTTTTCAACCATATGTGTCCTGGCTATTGCAGTGGACGTCTCAGCCAGAAGCAATGGATGCAGCTCCCTCTGGAACCTATTGTGCATACACTGTCTGACCACTAGGTATCGCTGTTGTATGATAGCTGTCAGCGTCATCTGACATTCTGCTATTGGAGTTCCCCCTCCCTCTCCCTATAAAATGGTTAAAGATGTATCTACATTCCCAAACTGGTTATTTTAAAATGCAGTCCCAAATTCACTTTACTGACCAGTATACAAAGGTCTCATTTTCCCCATAACATGCAGCATCCCCTTTTTTAAACTCCCTTTTTATTCTATGTGATTTTTGACCATTTCTCATCTCTAAAAACTGATACTTAGTGTCATTTTTATCAAGTTTTAGGTTATTGAAGTTATGAGAATCTAAATGTTCTAGTTTGTACCAAAGTATTTTTGGGAAAAATCATTCTAAGCCTTTGACAATAAATGGTTCTAAGATTCCCGTCTCACTTGGGTATTTATCTTTTCTCAGTTTGTCTAGTTTCTGACAGGAAAATAAGCCTTACAAGATCATTGTCTATCCTCTCAACAATGGAGGAGTGGTCTAGTGGTTAGGACAAGGTATTTCAGGCCGGAGGGCCGGGGGTTCAAATCCCACTTGGGGACAGCAATCTCAGGCCGGAAGGACTGGGGTTTCTAGTCCCACAGGTGCTCCTTGTGATCTTGGGCAAGCCACTTAACCCTCCATTGCCCATGTTCCCTGTAAGTATTAGCGTATGTCTCTCATATCCCCTCGTGTTAAATGTATCCCCCAATTGACCGCTTTGACCCGGTGAAAAGCGGGATATAAATACAGCTAAATAAAATAAAATCTCATGGAGCTCGGAGTACAATGAGATGGCATTGAGCTACTTAACTCTTGGTCAGTGCCTGTAGGTCCCTGATAACATTGACTACCTGGCATTTTTTTTCTACAACAGAATGTGAAGAATGTATAAGGGTGTGAAGACTTTTACAAGGCCCTGTGGATCTCAAAGTTATTCTATAAAGAATAAGAAAAGTTGACATCTTAGTATTTCCTGAAAACCACTAGTTCTTCAGGAACAAGAAGGAAATTAGTCCTCATATATGGATGACATTGACACCTATGGAGCCCTTGGGGAAGCCTCCCCAGCTTTAAAAGAAAGCCTTTGGGAGATGCCATCACACATGCGTGATCCCTTTCCCGCCCAAGGGTGCCATCTTGCACAGTCTCCCTTTTTCTGCGGAGCCTAAAGATGTTCATCTTGTCATTTCTCCCCGCCCCCCCCCCCCCTTGGAAAAAAGTTGATCTTTCTTGCATTTTTGTGTATTTTCCAGCTAGCGCCAGTTCCTGTCCTGCCTCTTGAGTCCTGCTCAAGATGTGGGAAAGGTTCTTTTCCATCCTAGCACTTTTGCACCTTTTTCCACCGCTAGCCGTGTCGAGGGTCTTCGACCTCGCTAGGATCCTTTTCTCCCTAATGGCCACCGGTTTCAAAAAATGTGATCGCTACTCCAAAAACATGTACCTCACTGACACACATGACTGTTGCCTCCAGTGTCTGGGTGCCAGCCATGACCCAGAGGTATGTTCCTTGTGTAAAAAGATGTCCACCAAGGTCATCCATAGCTGCCGGCAGAAGCAGGATGACATCTTTTACAAGCAGACTCGACCCCGGTAGCCTCTATCTCAAAGGCCCCACAACCCTTGGTGTTGTGTAAAACCCCCATGATTCCTGAGCGAGCTCGCAGGCACTCTGAACAAGGTCCCTGGAACGTGAGCGTAAGAAGATGACGACCTCATGAACCTCATCTTGGGAGGCAGACAAGCATGGAAAATCACGTGCGCTGTCCCTCAGCTCCTGAGGAGCATCTGAGGAGTTGGAGCAGGAGCGGACACAAAAGGTACCCAGGACAGATACCGTGGCCTCCAGCAACAGAGCCCGGTCTCCCGAGGGCTATCCCGTCAAGGACCCCCTCTCCTCCTTGACACGTGACCCGATGACCCCAGCGTCTGTGTCACAGGCTCCCTTTCCTGAGTGGGAATCCCGAATGCTGGCACTGGAATGCAGCGTTTGTGTTCATCGCCTCCCAACGGGCATCGATGCCTGGCCCTGCAGGAGCTCGTGCCGAGACCACAGGGACCTCGATACCGAGGACTTCCTGGGCCACTGAAGTGATCTCCAGGAACCAGACGCCTCTTGAGCACTGTTCCCTCTAAGCTGTGCGCGTGTGCGCTCGCACACACCTCGCCGAGCGAGCACACATACTTTAAAACAGAGCGCACAAAAATTACAGCTCTGATTCTGATAGAAAACAACACAGACATCTTAAAATTTAAAAGTTATGATTGTAATTACTAGAAATTTCCCGCTTCATTTAGTAATCGTCTATTTTCATTTAATTTGATTAAAATCAATGTGGTGTACATACTGTATTCTGACGTGTAGTCAAATTTTAAAGTATATAACTCAGAGTGTCGTTATGTGGCGCATAAAAATTTAACCTTCCTTCAAAAGCTGCACACAGCTGATATTTTATGCGCACACAGCCTACAGAAAATTAGAGGGAACATTGCTCATGAGGATCCTTGGTGAGGGTCTCGATCTCATTCCCGATCCTTGGAGGCGAGGTCCTCTCAGGCGAGTGCCTCTGGCTCCAGCAATGCCCCGGCTTCGAGATACCGGAGGCCAAAACTGACGATAGCCTTGGAGCCATTGGGCCTTGAGTCTTCCTCACGGACAACTCAGACTGGGAGTCTGTTGAGACAACACTGGAGACTCGGGCCCACCAGGATTTCCCCCTTGGACCCATCTCCATCAACTTAGAGGTGCCAGTCTCCACCCGAGGATACCTCCTTCCTCGAGTTTCTCCAGGAAATGGCGAGGGCTCCTCTCCCTCACCACCAAGTCGAAGGAGGACCCTTGTATAGAGGAGCTTCTTCTCCAGTATGAGGCACCATCCAAGGAGACCCTTATGGTCCCTGTCCCCTCCATACTCAGCCGGCTCCTTTCTCCGGATGTGGGAAACACTGGCCTCGATGCTGATCGTCAGTCGATGCCATAATACTATGTACCGGCTGACAAACCACCTCTTCGCTGAGGCATTTGGATCTTGACTTGTCTGATCGACTTGTTTCGTTTACCATTCCCCCTTGTTTTATCCCTGTTTACACCTGTGTTGTCTGTTTTGACTAGATTGTAAGCTCTGATGAGCAGGGACTGTCTGTTACATGTCTGTGCAGCGCTGCATATGTGTCTTGTAGCATTATACAAATGCTCAGTAGTAGTCCAGCGAGGTCCAGGATTCAGGAAGACGCAACTCCCTCACACCTTCATGCGTTGACAGAAAAGCCTGACGATACATTCATCGGTGCCCCTGGGCAGGGACTCTCGATGCCCTCAGGAAAAAATGCTACCAGGGCTCGATGCTAGCATGCTGCATACAGACTTACCAACTGTACATCGGCATGTTCCTCCGAGACCTCACCAAGGAACTCGGAGGCTTCATGGCTAGCCTCGATGGAGACCACCTCCGATGCTTCCAAACACTTATGAAGTCGGTCGGGGAGTGTTCTAAATACCTGTCTCGAGTCACCTACAATGGCTTTGAGTCCAGCGTGAGGGTGGCAGCCACTGGTGCCAGGCATCAAGCCTGGCTCCAGACTTTGGACCTTGAGCAATGAGTCCAAGAGAAGCTCCTCGATGTCCCTTGCCTTGGAGAGCAACTTTTCGACAAGCCGATGGAAGGCAAGGCGGTTGAGATTGAGACCGAGTACATTACCAGGACTCAGCTCTCAAGGAAGACTTCAACTCTCTCAAGAAAGAAACCATCAGGAAAGAAATCTCCCTTCCACAGAAAGGGCCAGCCCTATCAAGACTATACCACATACCTGGCCTCCCAGACACTTCAGCAGGGTCACCAGAGTAAAGGTGCAGGGCAGGGCCCATACAAACCCAAGGACCCCAAACCCCAGGCACCAGCCCCCCTGGGTCAGGGTTTTGATGCCTCCAGCATAGCCTTTCTTCCAATGGAGAATCAGCTTTCAACAGGAGGGTGCTTAATTCATTTTTCCCATAAGTGGACCTCCATCACCACTGACTCATGGGCACTTCAGGTAATCAGAGAGGATTACCGCTTCCACCTGAACCAGCCCCTTCCACCCTTCTTTCATGGGGAGCCCCCTCAGTCTCCCCTGCACTAGGCCCTGCTAATGCAAGAACTTGCAGGCCTTCTCAGGGACAAGGGCTGTAGAGCCCATACCACACTACTTGAAAGGAAAGGGGCACTACTCAAAGTACTTTCTGGTCCCAAAAGAACTAAATATCCTGGACCTGAGAAACCTGAACAAATTCCTGGTGTGGGAGAAATTCAAGATCTCCCTTGGGACATTACTGCCCTACCCTCCAGCAGGGAGATTGGCTATGCTGCTTGGATCTAAAGGATGCTTACACTCACATCCATATCCATCCCTGTTACAGACAGTACCTAAGATTCATGGTCAGGGGTGACCACTACCAGTACAGGATACTTCTCCGGGAACAAGCAGGAAGTCAGTCCTCACATATAGGTGATGTCGACACCGACAGAGCACTCGCAAAAGCATCCCCTCTGCTTTCAAAGAAAGCCTTTGGGAGATGCCACCATACATGCATGGTCCCCTTCCCGTCCAAGGGGTGCCATCTTACTTGGTCTCCTTTTTTCTGCGGAGCCCTTCAGATATTTGTCTGGCTTGTCCCTGGAAAAAGTTGATTTTTCTCTCCGAGTTTCATACTCATCTTCGGTATTGCACCGGTACTCTTCCTGCCACCCGATCTCGTTGCCTCAGCGTCGAGTTCGGGTCTGTTTTTGTAGATTTTCATTTTTCTTTTCTAAGTGTCTTTGCACCTTTTTCCTTCCAACTGGCAGCCAGGAGAGTCTTCAACCTTGCAGGGGTACATTTTTCCCCCATGGCTACCAGTGGTTTTAAGAAATGTGATTGGTGCTCTAAAATTATGTGACCGACACACACAGCTGCTGTCTCCACTGCCTCAGGCCAGACCACGACCCGGCAGCCTGTGGTCTCTGCAAAAGGATATCCAGTAAGACCCTCAAGTGCCCCCAGCAACAGCACGATAAGTTTTTCTCCGAGTACCTGGTGCCTCTGAAGGCCAGGGCCTTGTATGAGGCCTCGACGTCTTGGGCAGAACCTCCCGAACCCAAGCCCTGTCATGGGTCCTCAGAAAAGGGGTCTCCCTCGAGGGAACCCAAGAAGAAGAAAGAGTGCCCTGCGGTCCTCGAGTCGTTCTGTTAACTGTAAACTGCCCTAATGATAAAGAGTGCAGTATAAAAGAAATGTTAAATAAATAAATAAACCCTTGAAGGTGGCGTCCTTGGATGGTTCTGACCAGCTGGGTGCCCCCAGGGCCCAGTCCCACTGTCCGAGATGCTCGCCCGATGCTTCGGAGAAGGAGCAGCCTGAAAAGGTCCCCTGAAAGGATCCGACCGCGGACCTCTTTGTTGAGGATTCCCCTTCGGGGGAGCCGGCATCGGGCTCGAATCCCTCAGTGCCCACACCGAAGGCTGTGAAGCCTTCTGGTCTGGAGTCAGAAATAGCAGCCCTGGAGCACAGTTTGCCTTCATGGACCAGCAGCGGGTGCTGTTGTCAGGCATGACCGATTCATCTGCCCCAACCACAGTGCCTTTGACATCCAAGACATCCCTGAAGGATGAGCCGATCCTCGGCCAAGGTCGCGATCTGAGTCACGCGCGATAGGACCGCGGTCATCCCCGGCGAGTATGCCGGGCACCAGCCACGGAGCTTCAGGAGCCCTGAGGCCTGTGGAGCAGTCGTCCTACGAGTCCTCGATGGACTACTCTGAGTAGGAGACAGAGGACGAGGAGTCCCCCGATACCCGTCGCCACCGTGACATCCCATCTTACTCTCCCATCTTGGAGCCTTGACAGCGGTCCCCGCCAGAAGATATGGGCTTCCTTGATTTCGTCAAAGATATGTCAAAGGTCCTGGCGTTCCCGTCGGAGGAAGACCCTAGGGGGTGGATAAGTTGGAAATTCTCCAGCATGAGGCTGCTCCATGGGAATCGCTCACAGTGCCCATCCCTCCTATCCTGGAACGGCTGATGCTCCGAATGTGGGAGAACACCGGCTTCGGTACCGGTGGTGAGCAAACAGCTTGACTTGATGTATCGAGTCCGCCGGAGCCCGGGCTTCCAAAAGTCACAGCTGCCGCAAAACTCCATGGTGGTGGAGTTGACCATGCGTCGGCTGAAAATCCAGAAGATGCACTCCTCGGTGCTCCCCGACAGGGAGACCCGCACCCTGGATGCCCTCGGCAGAAAGTGCGGCCGATAAGCATTGAGCCCTGGTAGCATCCAGACCTACCAGCTGTATATGGGCATGTACCTGAGACCTGGCAAAGGAACTCGCCAGGTTCTCAGCTGGTCTCTCCTAAGAACCCTTGCAGTGGTTCAAGAACCTGGCCAAGGCAGTCCATGAGTCCAAATTAATGTCTTGAGCGGCCTATGATGGGTTTGAGTTGTCGGCTTGAGTAGCGGCAGCGGGCATCTGTGCATGGGTGCCAAATTTGACTACAGTTATCAGGCCTCAAGCGGTGGGTTCAGGACAAATTGGTCGATGTTCCATGCCAATGAAAGAACCTCTCTGGCAAACCCATGACCGACAAGGCTGCTGAGCTGGAGATCGAGTTCATGACAAGGACCAGGCTGTACAAAAAGACCACTGCCCCCCCTCGATGGAAGGGCTCGGGTAAAAAGTCCTTCTACCCGAGGAAGGGGGGTTGCTTAAAGAAACTACCCACCTTTTTAGGCCTCCCCAGCTCCCCAACAGGGTCAGCAGGCCAAAGAACATGGGCATTGCCCTCGTAAGCAGAAGGCTCCAAAACCCCAGGCACTTGCTCCGGCCCAGCCAGGGGGGTGTTTTTGACTTCTTGAGCATAGCCTATCTACCCCAAGGAGATCAGCAGCCCACAGGAGGAAGTCTGGCCCTCTATACCCAGAAGTGGTTGACAATCACCACTGACTCCTGGGCACTTTGGGTAGTCAGGTGTCTGAGTCAGGGTTACCTCCTCCACCTGACTCAGACACCTTCCCATTATTTTCCTGGAGAGCCCTTCAGCTTTCCCTTTCACCAGGACCTTCTATTGACATAGTTGGCAGGTCTTCTTGAGGACAAAGCGGTGGAACCGGTGCCCCACCATCTCAAGGGCAAGGGGTTCTATGCCAGGTACTTCTTTGTGCCAGAAAGGACAGGGGGCCTAAGGCCCATCTTCGACCTGTGCAACCTCAGCAAATTCCTGGTGAGGGAGAAGTTCAAGATGCTCTCCCTTGAAACATTGCTGCCATACCTCCAGCAGGGAGATTGGCTGGCTATGCTCCTTAGACATCAAGGATGCTTATACTCACATTCTCATTCACCCCAACCACAGGCAGTATCTGAGGTCTAGTCGGGGGCAGGCATTTTCAGTACAGGGTGCTCCCCTTCGGCTTGACCTTGGTCCCAAGAGTCTTCACAAAATGCCTGTCAGTTGTGACCGCTTTCTTCTTCCTCCAGGAGGTCTTTGTCTTCCCCTTCCTGGACGACTGGCTCATAAAGGGAGGCATGGCCTCAGAGGTGAATCAGGCCACTGCATGCACATCCAGGTCCTGCAACACTTGGGGTTTGTCATAAAATACCCCAAGTCTCACCTTCTCCTGGCACAGTGCTTGGAGTTCATTGGAGCAAAGCTCAACACTCTCCAATTAAAGGCCTTCTTGCCCAAGGACCGAGCCGATTGTCTCAGGACTCTGGCAGGGGACATACAGTACCGTCCCTCAGTGCCCACTCTGCTGCTTCTGCGCTTCCTCGGGCACATGGCCTCCATGGCCCACGTCACCCCAGATGCTCGCCTCCACATGAGGGCGGCGCAGTGGTGTCTCAGGCCACAGGTCGCCTCTGAGACACAGTCTCTGTAACTCGCCAACTGGCAGACTCCCTGGTCTGATGGCAGTCTCTCCAGCTTCTTGAGGCGGGCATGCCTTTTCAGGCCCCAAGTCCCTCAACGGTCCTCACCACGGACACCTCCCTGCTCGGTTGGCGAGCCCACTGCGGGGAGCTCTGCACCCAGGGCAACTGGTCAGCAGATGAGAGCACCCAGCAGATCAATCTCCTGGAGCTTCAAGCCATATACTTAGCCCTGTGAGTCTTATGACACCTGTATCACCAGCTGGTGCTGGTCCAGATGGACAACCAGGTGGCAGTGTTCTACGTGAACAAACAGGGGGGCACGGGGTCTCGTACCCTTTGTCAGGAGGGCACTGGTCCTCTGCTTGTACACAATCCAACAGGGTATCCTCCTGCGGGCAGTGTACCTGCCAGGCCAGGCCAGGACAACCTCCTGGCCGACAGGCTGAGCAGAGTCCTCCAGCTTGCACGAGTGGCAGCTGGACCATAGGGTAGCCAGTCGGCTTTTCCATCTCTGGGGGGAACCCGTGATGGACTTATTTGCCAGCCCGGACAACTTCCAGTTTCCCCGCAGGCCTACCCCTCTAGGCTGGCAGTAGCCGTGTTCCTTGTCTCATGGTCAGAAGGCCTCATGTACTCCTTCCCTCCCACTCTGCTTATCTTGTTCAGGACCCTCCACAACAGGGCTTCTCTCATCCTGATAGCTCCTCTATGGCTGAGGCAACCATCGTTCCCGCTGCTCCTCCGGTTGACAGTGGAGATACCCATCCCCTTGGGGATCACCCTGGGACGCCTCTCTCGGGAGGCAGGAGCTCTCACTTGCACCCCAACTTGTGGTCCCTATCGCTGACAGCGTGGCTGCTGAGAGGGTAACTCTGACCCTTCTGTTGAGATGGAAGAGATTCTGCTAGCATCTCTTAAGGCCTCTAGTAGGAAGGCTTACGTCCTCAAATAGCACAGGTTCTCTGCTTGATGCGCCGAGCACAGGGTTGACCCGTTCTCCTGCCTGGTGGGACTGGTGTTACAGTACCTTCTCCACCTCTCTCAATCTGGATTCCAGTCAAACTCCGTCCGCGTGCACCTTAGTGCCCTGGCGGCCCACCACCATCCCAGACAGCTCCATTTTCTTTGGGGTCTGTTCTTATCGAAGCCCCTTGTTCGCCCTCCAGCAACCGAATGGGACCTCAATGTACTGTTGGGGCAGCTCACTTGCCCACCCTTCAAGCCTCGGGCTACCTACCACCTTCGCTACCTCTCTTGGAAGGTGGCTTTCTTGGTTGTGCTCACCTTTGCTTGCAGAGTTAGCAAGCTTTAGGACCTTATGGAGGAACTGCCTTATACCAGGTTCTACAAAAACAAAGTGGTGCTTCGCACACCCCAAATTCCTGCCGAAGGTAGTATTGCCCTTCCATCTCATCCAGGAAATGGTGCTCCCTATCTTCTTTCCAAGACCTCAATCCAGTCGGGCGGAGAGGGTCCTTCACTCCTTGGACTGTAAGAGAGCTTTGTTCTTCTATATCCAACGCACTCAGGGCCACTGCAAAGCTTCTCAGCTTTTCATCTCCTACGATCCCAGTAGGCTGGGGGAGGTGGTGACCAAGTGTACGTTGTCCACCTAGGTGGTGGACTATATTACCCTCACTTATGAGCAGGCAGTGCTGCCACTGGAAGTGCGCATCACGGCGCACCATGTCAGGGCCATGGTGCCTTGGTGACAAACTTGCGCTCTGTTCCAATGGTGGACATCTGCCTGGCCACCACCTGGTCTTCAGTCCATACCTTTGTAGCCCATTACTGCTTGGAAAGAGAGTCCCGACAGGACAGTGCCTTCTGCCAGGCTGTGCTCTGTAACCTTTTCAGGGTTTAGGCAACTCCTACCCTCTGACCCTTCTTTGTTCAGGCTACTGGAATGCTGGTTTCATCACATACAGGGGTCCTACTGTGGTCTGTGGACATATTCATTTGCTGCTGCTTGCGGCTCCCCGTGAGGGAGCCCCTATTTTTGCTATGGGCTTTTGTTTGCCTGTAGCTGGGGAGTCCCATATGTGAGGACTGACTTCCTGCTTGTTCCTGGAGAAAGTGTAGTTACTCACCTATAATAGGTGTTCTCCGGGGACAGCAGGAATCAGTCCTCGCAACCCCTCCCTCCTCCCTTTGGAGTTCCTCCTTTACCATCTTTTATTTTGTTGTCTTTTAGCTATGTCATCAGACTGAGCAAGATGGCACCCTTTGGCAAGAAGGGGACCACACATGCATGATGGCATCTCCCAAGACTTTCTTTGAAAGCTGGAGGGATGCTTCTGCGAAGGCATCATCAGTGTCGACGTCACCCATATGCGAGGACTGATTCCTGCTGTCCCCTGAGAACATCTGAGTAACTACACTTTCCCTTCGGCCTAGCCTCCGCACCAAGGGTCTTCACCAAATGCCTAACTGCGGTGGCTGTCTATCTCCATCTCCAAGGAGCCTTCATCTTTCTTTACCTTGACGACTGACTGGTAAAAGGAGACATGGCCTCAGAGAGCCTGCAGGCCACAGGCCCGCACCATCAAGGTCTTACAACATCTGGGATTCGTAATCAATCACCCGAAATCCCACCTTGCTTCCAACGCAAGTCCTGGAGTTCATAGGGGCTCGCTTGGATACCTTCCAAGCCAGGGCTTTTCCTCCCCCTGGACAGGGTGGATTGCCGCACAACCCTAGCAGCCAGGGTGCAGCACCGCCACACCATGTCGGCTCGGTCAGTGCTTTGCCTCCTGGGCCACATAGCCTCCATGGTTCAAGTGGTTCCCAGCGCCTGCCTCCACATGCGGGCAGCCCTGTGGTACCTCTGCTCCCAATGGGCCCAGACCACAGGCTGGCTTCGGGACAGAGTCTGTGTCCCGTCAGCTGGCAGAGTTACTCACTTGGTGCCAGGATACACAGCACCTGCAAATGGCATGCCCTTCCAATTCCCGAATCCCCAGAGGATCCTCACAACAGATTCTTCCCTGCTGGGCTGGGGCACCCATTGCAAGGAGTTGTGCACCCAAGGGGCCTGGTCCCTCAAGGAAAGCCAGCAGAAGATCAATCTGCTGGAACTCAGAGCCATTTTCCTTGCACTGAAGACTTTCCACGCTTTGCCTGCAGCATCAGTTGGTGCTCGTCCAGACGGACAATCAGGTCACAATGTTCTACCTGAACAAGCAAGGCGGCACAGGCTCCTAGCGCCTATTCCAGGATGCAGTAGCTTTCGCTCATAAGCGTCCCGCCAGGGGATGCTCATCAGAGCCATCTACCTCCTGGGCCAGGATAATGCCTTGGCGGACAGGCTGAGCATGGTCTCCAGCCACACGAGTGGTGCCTGGACCCCAAGGTGCTGCAGAGGCTATTCTGGTTATGGAGCACCCCAAACCTGGATCTCTTCGCCAGCCCAACCAATGCTCAGCTACCCCGCTTCTTCAGTCCCCAACCGCACCCCTCCTGGGTAGAATTGGATGCCTTCCTCATCTCATGGTCATTTTGTCTGTTGTATGCCTTTACTCCCCCACCACTGGTGGCACGGACCCTCTTCAAGGTCTGGTGAGACAAGGCTTCTGTGATCCTGGTGACCCAAGTAGTCTTGGTTTCCTCTGCAGTTTCATCTCTCAACGGAGTCCCCAGTCCTCCTTGGGAGCTCCCCGGGACCATTGACCCAGGAGAAGGGCTTGGTCCTCCACCCCAACCTGGGATCCTTGTCTGTCATGGCATGGCTGCTGAACAGGTCACTTTAGCATCTCTCAACCTTCCCAGGGAGATGGAAGAATTCCTGCTGGCCTCTCGTAAAGACTCCACAAGACGGGCTTATGCCTTAAAGTGGTGCAGATTCTGAGTATGGTGTGCAGAGCAACAGCTGGATCTGTTCTCCTATCCGGTGCACTCTGTCCTGCAATACGTTATTCACCTCTCATGGTCCAGACTTAAGTATGTCCAGGTACACCTGAGCGCGCACTCTGCAAACCATCACCCTATAGAGGACAAGCCTCTTTCCGTGCAGCTCCTCATTACCTGTTTCATGCGGGGCTTGTTGCTCTCCAAACTGCCCATCCAACGGAATGTGACCTCGACGTGGTCCTGGCATAACTTACCAAGCTGCCCTTCGAACCCTTGGCTATCAGCCCTTTGTGTTACCTGTCCTGGAAGGAAGTCTTCTTGGCGGCAATCACCTCTGCCCACAGTTCCTTCAGTCAGGCCATATTCCGTAATCTGTTTGAGGTTTAGGCAGCTCCTACCCTCCGATCCTTCTTGTTCAGGCTACCAGGGCCATGGTTCTCCCTGGACACGGGTGGAGTCTGTCCTCAGATTCGCTTGTGGCTGCTCATGGCTGGCTGCTTATAGCTGGGCTGTGTTTTTTTTTCTACAGGTTCTTGGTAGCCTGTAGCTAGGGAGTCCCATATGTGAGGACTGATTTCCTGCTTGTTCTGGAGAAAGCATAGTTACTCATCTGTAACAGGTTTTCTCCAGGGACAGCAGGAATCGGTTCTCACAACCTTCCCTCCTCCCCTTGGAGTTTCTACACTATATTTTTTGCCATCTTCTTTTGTCAGCTATGTCATCTGACTGAGCAAGATGACACCCTTGGTTGGGAAGGGGAACCACGCATGAAAGCTGGAGAGATGCTTCCGTTAGGGCTCCATCAACATCAACTTCACCCTTATGTGAGGACTGATTCCTGCTGTCCCTGGAGCACACTTGTTGCAGGTGAGTAACTATACTTTCAGAGTCTCACACAAAGATCATATGAATATGTTTGGTGCCAAATAGATTTTTCCATAGTTGTCTGGAAAGGACAGAAGCCCTTTTGCTGTCCATGCTACGCCTGGTTCAAGAGCTCCTCTCCATTCTATTTGAAAGCTTTGATGGGAAAAACAACCCTGAAGGAGGAAGGGAGGGTTTGTCTAAGCAGCGAACTGGAACCTTCAGAGGACTCTTGTTTAACCAATTTGCCTTTCCCTGAAAACGAACCGTTCGCCATACTTTCATATATGGGGATCCCTGGTTAAGAGCTGTATTAAATAAAAAGAGGGGGCAAAAAAATATATTGCCAATGGATGGGAAATATTTTTGTTGTGGAAATCTCTTTCCTGTTTTATAACTTTATCCTCTTTTAAAAGGATAATCCAAATTTATAAAATGGGTCCCAGACAGGACTGAATTAGGCTCTACCTTTCTTTCAGGCTGTTAACAAATGAATGGTCCAAATGTACTAGCACTTTGTGATGTGAACCCACAAAGCCTTGAAAATACCGCACCTGATCTCTGGAAGGGGCGGTATAAAAAAATGCACAAATTAAATAAATAAATCTCAGTGGTGACTGCCATATCACTTAGGGGTTTGGTCTTGCCTCTGTCACGTCAGGCCTGCTGGGCATAACAGAAAAAGATGCAGACACCTATCTGATTAGAAATGGTGTGCGGTTTTTTGTCCAAATATTTCCATGTTGGTTAGGCTCAGGAAACACAAAGTTTGGACATTTTATAGTCTTAGTCTGTTCTAGATAGAAGATGACAGCTGTGTTATGATCCAGGGAATAGAGCCTATTGATCTTTATGAAGATGTCGCCTAGGGAAAAATATTGGAAGACTGACTGACTGATTTAAGGTGGAAATCCAACACTTTCTTAGAGTATGTATGTATGTATCTTTTATGCATCTTAAATTAGATGCATAAAAATGGGAACTTCAGGGCACATTCTTGAGCTCCCTAAAGTCTATATGCTTGGCGAGAAGGGGGAGGGGGGGGGCAGGGAGGAAGGCCTTTCATCAGTTGGGTGTTAGATGAGACACGACACACTGGGAAGCTGCAATTGAAGCAAGCCCCCCCCCCCCCCCAATATGAATCAGGGTTGGTTTTTAGGACTGACTTTGCAAGATATAGAAGGTATTCAAGCAGTTCTTGTGTGGGGCAAGAAGAAGGGATCTAGAAACTTGCATTCAAACCAGATGACAAATTTCCAATCTCCAGGAACAAGCAGGAATGTAGTCTTCACATGGGTGACATCAGGTATCGTCTGAGCCCGCACGGGAAACTCCCCAGCTACCAATAGGAAAGCTTTTGGGAGCACTCCACTGCGCCTGCGTCATTGCCTTCCCGCTCTCCCTCTCCTTAGTTCTTCTTTTTCCACGGAGCCAGCAGGTCAAAATCTTGTTACCGGAGAAAGAACTTAGAAACCTTTTTCCAAAGTGCTTCTGCCTTACCGCCACCCTTATCATCCCGATTCCGGTATCGTTTTTTTCTTTGATTGATTTTCTAAAAATATATTTTATTTTCTTTAAATTTTGTTCTTAATTTTTCTTCAGGGCCTCGCGCCCTCTCAGCCTTGGCCTACCATCTTTATGATGGACAAGCCCTCGAGTGGGTTCAAAAAATGTACCAAGTTCTCTAGCACCATTTCAGTTACAGACAAATACGATTGGTATCTGAAATGCCTTGATCCAAACCATATTACCCAAGCCTGTTCCCTCTGTAAACAGATGATGAAGAGAGGCCTAGGAACCGGGCCAAAAAGTTTGGAGAATTGTTCCCATCAGAATCTGTCACTAGCCTCGACTTCCTTGAGAGCATCTTTATCTTCTCCCGCTTCTAAACTCTCCAAGGGTTCCAAACACTCTAACCAGAAAAAGGATAAGCGATCCAGGTCTCCCTTGAGGTCTTCCAAAGACAAACAGAAGCCTCGAGAACCCACAGAGAAGTCAAAGGAATAGAGACAGAATTCCAAAGATTCCCCTGGAAAGTCACAGATATTGAGAGAAAGATCCCACTCCGAGCATCAGGATTCCTCCAGGACCTCTTTGGACTCTGGCCATCAGTCCAAGCATCCCCGGTGGGAGGACTTGTCCTCCAAAGCCTCAGTGGGGAATCGGGAGGCTCCCGAGGCCTCGACCTCTGGAGAGCCCCTGATGCCATGCTCTGATACGATGGTGGCAAGCCCCATTCTTGTAGTGGACCAGAGGCAGGCAACCTCCTTGGATCCGCGTATGCTATCCTTGGAGCGAACTTTAGCAGCCCTCCTCACATCATTGGTTCCACTTGCACCGCCAGCTGGAGGATTGCAGACCTTGGCATCAACATTGGTATCGCCATCGGCACCGATCCAGTCTGCCCCAAGGCCCAATGCCCCAGCACCAACACCGACATCTGTCTCGGCGACAGGCACCTCTTGGATGCTATCTGCTGAACTTGACCCCAAAAGTATTGAAGAGCATCAGCATCGACATTATTGCTACTATCCCGAGTCTGATTCCGATACTTCTGATTCTGACCACCGCTCCTTCGATTCAATAGACTTCCATGACTTCGTTTGGAGCCCTCACCTCCTACCACTAATGCTCGGAGGAAATCACCACCGGAGGACATGTCCTTCCAGGAATTTATCCAGGACATGGCGGCGGGCTTATCGATCCCTGCTTCAGCAGAACCAGAACAGGGTGGAGGAGCTGGAGATCTCCCAGTAGCATACAGTCCCGAAAGAAGCCATGATCCTCTCGGTGCATTGCATCCTCCACAACTTGATGCTCCTGTTGTGGGAGACTCCTCTCACGGTATCGCCCATTAGCTAGCAGCTTGATACCAGGTGCAGGGTATTGGATTGTCCTGGTTTTCAAAAACCACAATTACCACACCACTCCATGGTGGTTGAACCGGAGATATGTCAGACCAAGAGTGGAAAAAAGCACACTTCAATATCCCCAGGGAGGGGAATCCAAGAATCTCGATTCCTTTGCTCGCTGCTCCTTTCAGGCTTCCATGCTAACTCTTACACCCTCTAGATAGGGAATGTTCCTCAAGGAACTCAATAAGGACTGTGAAGGATTTCTACCATTCCTTCCCAAGGAAATGATGCCTGCCTTCCACCACAGTGTTTCAAATTTGTAAACAAGGCTTTCTCCAGGACCAAGCAGGAAGTCAGTCCTCACATATGGGTGTCATCGGCGCCGATGAAGCCCCAGCAGAGCATTTCCCCAGCTTTCCATGAAAGCCTTTGGGAATGCAGGCACGCATGCGCGGTTCCCTTCCCGCTTAAAGGTGCCATCTTACCTCAGTCTCTTTTTTTCCGTGAAGCCCACCGGACGTGTGTCCAGTTTTCCCGGTTAAAAGTAGATTTTTCAGCGATTGCTCTTTTTCTTCCGGTTCGCTGGTTCCCCTCCCGCCGGGTTCAGTACACCGGTATCGAGCCCGATTCTTCTTTTTCGGTTTTTGCCCTTTGTGGCTGGCGTTCGCGCCCTTTTTTCTCTTTTTCCCTGGAAGGCCGGTCTTTTGACCTAGCGGAGACTCTTTTTTTCCCCGATGGCTTCCAGTGGTTTTAAGAAGTGTGATCGGTGTAAGAAACGAATGTCTCTCACCGACACACACGACTGCTGCCTTCGGTGCCTCGGCCCCGACCACGATCCTAAGTCGTGCGGGGCCTGTGGAAAAATGTCTTCCAAGGCACTACGAAGTCGCCAGCAGCAAAAGGAAAGGCTTTTCTCGGACTCAGCCTCCGGCCGGGCCCGGACCTCGTCTGAGGCCTTGACATCTCGGGATTCCGATCCCGAGCGCCGTCGAAGCTCTTCGGACAGGGGGTCCCCCAACTGGGAACGCAAGAGGAAGAAATGGCTCGTGAGGGCGTCGTCGGAAGAGGTCCCTGGCTCCTCGAGGGCCAGGTCTAAGACCCCCGACCGTCGCCCCGGGCCTGTGGAACCGGAGAAGCCTGCCAAAGTTCCTCGTGTGGAGCCGGAGTCTGCTGGACACGTAAGCCCCATAGTCCTCGTGGAATCTCCTCCCAGGGAGCCGACGTCAGGCCCGGCGCCGCCGCCGGGGCCCGAGTCTGTGGCTGCTGCGTCTCGCGAGCTGAGTCTCAGGATGACAGCCTTGGAGAGCAGAATGTCTGCCTTCATGGAGCAGCAGCAGGCACTGATGGCCAGCCTGTCTGGCGCATCTGCCCCGACCACCGGGACATCGACGTCAAAGTCGACCCCGGAGACCGAGCCGATACTCGAGGGCGTCGACGCCAGTGCTTCCGGCGTCGCGGCGGGTGCTCCAGGGCCCCGCGGGGTCGAACCCCGACTCTTCCTCAGATGAGTCGGCTTGGGAGACGGAGGACGAGGAGTCTCCTGACACCTTTAAGACTCGGTGCGTCCCTTCGGACTCACCGCAGTCTGAGCCCCGGAGTAGGTCCCCCCCCGGAGGACACCCGGTTCTCGGAGTTCGTCTGGGATATGGCCACTGCCTTGGCTATTCTGGTGGATCCCGAGGAAGAGCCTCGAGCTGAAGAGCTCGAGGCGCTGCAGTATGACTCTCCTCCGAAGGAGGCCTTTACTGTCCCGGTTCCTCCGATGCTGAAATGGCTCCTCTTCCGTATGTGGGAGGCACCGGCCTCGGCGCCGGTTCTTAGCAAGCAGGTCAATTCAATCTATCGGCTCCGTAAGAGCCCTGGTTTTCAGAAAGCACAGCTACCACACCATTCCATGGTTGTGGAATCGGCCATGCATCGTCTGAAGAGTCAGAAGATGCACTCCGCGGTGCCCCCTGGCAGGGAGGCCCGAAGCCTAGATGGCATCGGTAGAAAGTGTTTTCAGGGCTCGATGCTTGCTTGCCGTGTCCAGTCTTACCAGCTGTACATGGGCATGTACTTGTGAGATCTGGCCAAGGAGTTGGCCGGATTCTCTGCTGGTCTCTCCGGGGAACCCTTGCAGAGATTTAAGTCCTTGTCCTCGGGGATTCGGGACTGCTCGAAGTTCATGTCCCGCGCCGCCTACGATGGCTTCGAGGCTTCGGCCCGAGTTGCGGCAGCCGGCATCGTGGCTCGACGCCAGGCATGGCTGCAGTCATCGGACCTCGAGCCATGGGTTCAGGACAAGTTGGTCGATGTCCCTTGCCGAGGTGAAAACCTGTTTGGCAAGCCCATGACCGAGAAGGCCACTCAGCTCGAGACCGAACACCTCACCCGGACAAGGCTGTCCAGGAAGACCTCTGCCCCTTCTCATAAAAAGAAGGGCTTTTTACCCGAGGAAGGGCACTGCCTACAAACAGTAGCCACAATGTCAAGCTGCCCCCCAGGGTCAGCAAGCCAAAGGCCAGGGTAATGGGCCCCGTAGGCAGAGAACCCCTCAAGCCTCAGGCCCCTGCTACCTCTCAGCAGGGTGGGGGTTTTTGACTCCTTGAGCATAGCCTCTCCTCCACTGCTCTCCCAACCCTGCACAGGAGGTCGTCTCGCCCTCTTTGCCCACCAGTGGCCCCTTATCACCGGGGACAGTTGGGTGCTGGACATCATCCACAGGGGATATGCCCTCCATTTCCACCAACTGCCACCCCCATATTTTCCAGGGGAGCCTCCAAGGCCTCCTCTGCACACATACCTTCTCCGTCAGGAGCTTCAGGGTCTGTTGGTGGACAGGGCGGTGGAGCCTGTGCCTCCCCACTTGCAAGGTCACTGATTCTACTCCAGGTATTTCCTGGTGCCCAAAAGAACCGGTGGCCTTCGTCCCATTTTGGACCTCAGGAAGCTCAACAAGTTCCTGGTGAAGGAAAAGTTCAAGATGCTTACTCTTGGAACCCTTCTGCCCTACCTCCAGCAGGAAGATTGGCTATGCTCCTTAGATCTAAAGGATGCGTACACTCACATCCTCATTCATCCAGACCACAGAAAGTACCTCAGGTTTATTGTGGGAGGAAACCATTATCAGTACAGAGTGCTGCCTTTCGGCCTCACCTCCGCCCCCAGAGTCTTTACAAAGTGCTTAGCAGTGGTGGCGGCCTACCTGAGAAATCAGGGCATCTTTGTCTTCCCCTATCTTGACGACTGGCTCATCAGGGGTCAGACAGGTCAGGAGGCCAATCAAGCCACCCTCAGGACCATTGCTCTTCTACAACGCTTGGGGTTTGTCATAAACTTCGCAAAGTCCACTTTGCTCCCTTCCCAGAACATAGGGGCCCAGTTGGACTCTTTCCTGGCAAAGGCATTCTTGCCAGAAAACAGAGCCCGAAGGTTGATGGCCTTGGCAAGTCAGTTTCTCAGCAGGTCCCTGGTCTCCGCCAGACTCTGCCTGACTCCGCCAGACTCTGCTTCTAGGCTACATGGCTTCCACAGTATATGTGACCCCCAATGCCAGGCTCCCTATGAGGCCTGCACAGTGGTGCCTTCGGACTCAGTGGTCACAGGCCACTGGCAGCCTCAGCGACAGGATAAGGGTGTCCAGACCATTTCTGCACTCCCTCAACTGGTGGCTACACCCACCCAATCTGCTTAAAGGGGTGCCCTTTCAGATTCCAGGTTACACAGTGATTCTAACAGATGCCTCCCTGCAAGGCTGGGGAGCGCATTGTCTGGGCAAGTGCACCCAGGGTCTGTGATCTCCCCGGGAGGCTGCTGAGCAGATCAATCTCCTAGAACTCAGAGCTATTCGATTAGCACTCAAAGCTTTCACTCCTACCCTGGCTCAACAGTCTGTCCTGATTCAGACAGACAACCAAGTTGCCATGTTTTATGTGAACAAACAGGGCGGAACTGGGTCCAGGATCCTTTGTCGGGAAGCTCAGGACCTTTGTTCTTTTGCCCTCAAGCACAACATGCTCCTCAGGGCTGTGTACCTTCCGGGCCAGGACAACTACCTGGCAGACAGATTGAGCAGGATACTGCAGCCCCACGAGTGGCAGCTACATCCTTCAGTAGTTCAGAAGATCTTCCTGAAATGCGGTCTCCCTTTGATGGATCTCTTTGCCAGCCCCATCAACAAGCAACTGCCAACGTTTTGCTCCAGGCAACCACATCCTCTGCGGATAGCAGCGGATGCTTTTCTGATATCTTGGTCTCAGGGCCTCCTCTATGCATTTCCTCCCACGCCCTTGGTGGTCCGAACCCTATTCAAGATTCTCCAGGACAAGGCCTCAGTCCTGCTGGTAGCTCCCAGATGGCCGAGACAGCCTTGGTTTCCTCTTCTGCTTCAACTGGCGGTGGATCCTCCACTGCCTCTGGGGTTGCAACCCGACCTTCTCACACAGGACCAAGGTTCCCTTCTTCACCCCAATCTCAAGTCTCTCAATTTGATGGCCTGGAGGCTGCAAGAGTAGTTTTGGCTTCCTGGGGCCTACCTCAGGATGTTGGAGGTTGTCCTAGCTTCTAGGAAACAGTCCACTCGGAAAACCTATGCTCTCAAGTGGAAGAGGTTTTCTGTGTGGTGTCACCTACGTACAGAGGATCCTTTCTCCTGTACTGTGCCAGTAGTTCTTCAGTACTTACTGCACTTATCCAATCAGGGACTTAAGTCCAATTCTGTTTGGGTCCACCTCTCAGCTCTAGCAGCTCACCACTCATTGGTAGAGGGACAATCTCTATTTGCTCACCCCTTGGTGTCCCGCTTTCTCAGGGGCTTGCTTTTGCTCAAGCCTCCCATCTGTCCCCCTGCCCCTGAGTGGGAGCTGAATGTGGTCTTGCAGCAACTGACTCGCCCTCCTTTTGAGCCGATGGCTACTTGTCCACTACGCTTCCTCTCCTGGAAGACACTCTTCCTGATAGACCTTATCTCGGCTAGGCGAGTAAGTGAGCTTCAGGCCCTAGTCTGTGACAGGCCTTACACCAGGATTTATAGGAACGGGGTAGTCCTCAGGACTCACCCAAAGTTCCTCCCAAATGTTGTTTCCTCTTTCCACCTCAATCAGGAGGTGGTTATTCCAATGTTCTTCCCTAGGCCTCATGCAAGCCAGGCTGAAGCAGTTCTGCATACCCTGGACTGTAGGAGGGCCTTATCCTTCTACCTTGACCGTACGCAGGGGCATAGAAGGGCTACTCAGCTCTTCGTATCCTTTGACCCCAATCAGTTGGGGTTGGCTGTGTCCAAGCGTACCTTGTCCATCTGGGTGGCTGACTGTATCACCTGGGCTTACAAGGCGGCTGACCTTCCTTTGCAGGGTAGGGTCACGGCCCATCGTGTCAGGGCAATGGCTGCCTCTGTGGCTCATCTCCACTCTGTGCGCTTGGTAGACATCTGCAGGGCTGCAACTTGGTCTTCAAGCCAGACTTTTGCGGCCCATTACTGCCTGGAGAGGGAGTCCCGTAGGGACAGTGCTTTTGGCCAGGCAGTACTCCGGAATCTCTTTGAGGTTTAGCCAACTCCTGCCCTCTGTTGGGCTACCGGTGGAGGTTGTGTCCTTGAAAAGCCTTTCTTTGCAGCTGGGACTAGAGGGAGTTCTCTTGTTCAGCCTGGGTTTCTCGGTACCCCAGAGCTAGGGAGTCACCCATATGTGAGGACTGACCTCCTGCTTGGTCCTGGAGAAAGAGTAGTTACCTGTAACAGGTGTTCTCCAGGAGCAGCAGGAATCAGTCCTCACAACCCTCCCTCCTCCCCTTGGAGTTGCAGTTGTACATAGTTTATTTTTTCATTTTTGTGTGCTGTTCTTAGCTATGTCATTTGACTGAGGTAAGATGGCACCTTTAGGTGGGAAGGGAACCGCGCATGCGTGCCTGCATTCCCAAAGGCTTTCATGGAAAGCTGGGGAAATGCTCCGCTGGGGCTTCATCGGCGCCGATGACACCCATATGTGAGGAGCGATTCCTGCTGCTCCTGGTGAACACCTGTTACAGGTGAGTAACTACTCTGTCTTTGATACCTTTGAATCCACCGGTAGGGCCTCTGTGATTGCCATAGGAGCACGCAGATTAGCATGGCTTCAAGCATCAGACCTGGAGCAAGGGGTCAGGACAAGCTAGGTACATCCCCTGAACAGAAGAGACCCTCTTCGGTAAGAACTGGAGGGAGGAGGCTGGTGAGCTGTAAATGAACGATACAACTCTTAGACTGCTGACAACAAAAAAGAAGGCAGCAGTTAAAAAAAAAACACAACAACACCTTTCTACCTCAAGAAAAGAAGGTTCTACCCATCCTATTCTCAGCCTGCTTATCAACCTCAACAAAAGCAGCATGGACCCAAGTAGGCCAAGAAGCCTAGAATAACCAAACCACAGCCAGCCACTGAGGTGCCAGCAGCCACCTAGCTTTTGACTCCCATCCAGGGAGCATGGCCAACCTGTCCCTGAAGATCTAAGAACCTCCAAGCATTCCGGGGAGACTCTCGTTTCTTGCATCAGTGGCGTTCCATCACTATAGAGCAGTGGATTCTATCTATAGTCCAGGGAGGTTACCAATTACATTTTCAAAATATTCCCCCTTCCCCTCATTTCAGGATAGATTATCTCATCCAGCCTCCCCTCAATGCCCTGCTCAAAAAAGAGGTCACCAATCTCCTTTCCCAAGGAGCTATAGAAGCAGTTCCTCAAAACCAACTGCTAAAGGGTTTCTACTCCCCCCTACTTCCTCATTCCAAAGAAATCAGGGGTGACAGACCCATTCTCGACCTCGGAGAACTCAACAAATTCTTAGTCAAGGAGAAGTTCAAAATTACCTCTCTGGGAGCTCTGCCTCCCTGTCTGCAGGAACAAGACTGGCTGTGTTCCCTAGACCTCAAAGAGGCCGACACTCACTTCCTGATACATCCAGACTACAGACAGTATCTTCAGCTCAGCTGTCAGGGCACCCATTATCAGTACATCTGCATCAAGAGTCTTCACAAAGTGCATGGCCATAGTGACAGCATATCATCGAAACAGCAAAGTCTTCATCTTTCCCTACTTAGACAACTGGCTGATAAAGGTAGACTCTCCTGGAGAACTCTGCTCATCTCTTCAGCAAACTCTTGCACTATTGCAACACCTGGTGTCTGTCATAAACTACCCAAAGTCACATCTCACCCCAACCCAAAGGTTGGAGTTCATCAGCACTGTAATAGATACTCAATAGTCCAGGGCCTGCCTTTCTCTAGACTGCATGAATAGACTGGTGGACCTAGCCACCCACATGTGCCCGCAGACGACTGCAACGGCTTGAACCTTCCCATGCCTTTTAGGCCACATGGCATCCACAGTGCATGTAATACTACATTCAAGACTGCATATGCGACTAATGCAATGGACCCTCTCATCCCAGTGGACCCAGGCCACAAGGAATCTATGGGATATCATTCAAGTAAGACGCTCTCAGGCCAAATCACTCCTCTAGTGGTGTACCCTAACAAATCTCGTAGGGTCACCTTTTCGGATGCCCCAACCTCAACATACCCTGACTATAGATTGTCGTGACCCCAGCCCCGGCCTAGAGGCATAGGGCTGCCAATTTTAGTCCTCTAATAAAGGAATTAAACACTATTGTTGTCCACAGGGAGGCATTCTGGGACTTGTAGTTTTTCCTCGTTCAAGGATAGTCGTGTAAGCCAAGGGTTAAAGGCAAAGACAAAAGTTTATTTTTCCCCAAAAAGCACTAAGATTCAAACACACGACGTCAGGATATTCTTCTCCAAGCAATACTTCAGAAATTATTACATAAGCTGGAACTGAGGAAGCTTTTAAAACATGTGCAATTGTTTTCATAAGGTAATCAGCACAACAAAATACAGCTTCTCTGTTTAAGCAAAGTTAAATGTCCTCATTTACCCTCTGCTCCTTTAAACACAAAAATGTAGAAGCTGGCAATGTTCTCTTGAGTTAGTAGGTATTTCTTAGCAAAACAAAACTAGGTTCATTCACACTGCTTTTCAAGACCTTTCTTTATCAAGCATTTCTTATCAACAGACTTTCATAGCTTCTGTCTGGCATAATGTACAATCCATTGGCAATTCACCTGATATGGAGTTTTGCTCCGCACAGTCCACTTGCATATCCTCTTGTTCTAAAGCATATACGTCTGGCTCTGAACTCCCACAATCTGCTCCTCGGTGAATGCTCTGGGGAAATCCCTGGACCTCCCTCCAGCACTGGTTTCCCCGGTAAGGAATGTCTGTACCTCTAGTATGGGATATCTCTCCCTGGTTCAGTTGCCTTGGTTCCTCTCTGCGGTTCGGCCACGGTTCTTTGCTCCAGGCTGGGTTTTGGTTACTTCTAGCTATAGCCTTGTTCACCCACCTTTGAGCAGCTTGAAACCTTCGGTCCGAGACCTGAGGTAGAAGACTTCCCTGCTTTCTTTCTCTAAGCAAAGCCCACGTGGTTTCTTGGCTCTCAGGCTCCTTCCACGTCCTTCTCCTTCCCCTGATGTTTCCTCCTCTGAGTTCCTCTCTCTGAACTCCTGGAACAGCTGAAACACGCTGAATTCTTTGAACCTGCCCACGATTCTGGACTGGAACTGGAACACAAACAGTTTGAACCGCAACCTGATCCTGAACCCCCTTCTCCCCTTCTGAGCAGGGTTTATAAGGCTGCTTCTTAGCTAGCCTTTCTCTGTCTCTGCACAGGTGTTTGCCATTATCCCCTAAGCTTGCCCTTACGTCAGCAGAGCTAGGGTGTGGCAAACTGGCTCTATCAACTCCGTGCTTTCTTTCTTTTGACTGCAGACTGGAACCTGTGAATTTCAGGAATGTCTCTTTCCTTAAAGGTATATTCACTATCTTTTCCTATTTCCATTGGTTCAGCAGGGCTCTCCTCATCACAAGATGCATCCAAGCTCTGTTGGGGAGCCCATCTAGATTCCATCTCCACACAAGGTCTGTGTAAACCCAGGAATAAACTCGACAAATCAACCTCCTCGAGCTTTGAACAATTACGAATGCCGTCCAATTTTTCCTGCACCACCTTTCCAACAGCCAGATCCTGGTTAAGATGGACAATCAGGTAGCAATGTTCTATGTAAATAAACAAGGGGGAACGGGCTGTCTTCCTCTATGCGAAGAAGCCTGTCGCCTATGGAACTTTGCCATTCTTCATCACATGCCACCCCCATGCAGTATATATTCAATAGAGATTAATCATTTGGCGGACAAACTGAGTCGGATCTTACATCCACATGAGTGGACCCTAAATCCAGCCACAGTGGCACAGTTCTTCAGAACTTGGGGAACCCCAGTTATCGATCTCTTTGCCACTCCACAGAACTCTCAACTTCCACAGTTCTGTTCCAGGATACCATCCTAGCATCCAATGCCTTCCTGATTCACTGGGGTTGGGTCCCGAAGATCCTTCTCAGACTCCAAGCAAACAAGGGAACTATGATCCTCATAGCCCACTGCAGGCCCCATCAGCCTTAGTTTCTCCTCCTACTTTGGCTGACACACTCGGATCCCATTGGGATCTATCCTGGGTCTTCTGTCTCAGGACAACAGAACAGTCCTACATCCCAATCTGCGGTATCTCCGCCTGATTGCATGGATGCTTAAAATAATGATTTTCAACATTTACAACTTTCCGCAGCAGCAAAAGATGTCGTCCTCTCTTTTAGAAAGCCCTCTATTAGGCGAATGTACTCTTTCAAATGGCGCAGATATGC
Source organism: Ichthyophis bannanicus (assembly GCA_033557465.1). Lineage (NCBI taxonomy): Eukaryota > Metazoa > Chordata > Amphibia > Gymnophiona > Ichthyophiidae > Ichthyophis > Ichthyophis bannanicus. Next base: position 18,929,878 of record CM066038.1, on the reverse strand, counting down.
TTCATGGTGCTCTCAAAATAACCACAATCCTTTTGAGACATCAGTACCTATGCTTCTCAATACCTTCTACATCTGTCCTCTTCAGGACTCAAAACAAATTCAGTACGCATTCACCTTGGTGCTATTTCAGCTTTTCATAAACCTGTTGGGGGTCAACCCATCTCCACAGTTCCTCTAGTGGCATGTTTTATGAGAGGCCTACTCCTCTCCAAGCTACCCCTTCGACCTCCCCCCATAACATGTGCTCTTAATGTGGTATTGGCTCAGCTTCTCAAACCTCCGTTTGAGCCTTTAGCAACTGCCCACCTACGATACTTGTCTTGGAAAATTATATTCCTCATCACCCTGACCTCAGCCACGTGCATCAGTGAACTGCAAGCCTTAGTGACCCATCCACCATATACCAGATTCCATCATGACAAGGTCGTCCTTTGGACACATCCCCACTTTTTACCAAAGGTGGTGTCACCTTTCCACATTAGTCTGTAATCCTTCCGGTTTTCTTCCCAAGATCTCACGCCACTCGTGCAAAGGCAACCCTGCACACACTTGACTGCAAAAGGGCTCTGGCCGCCTATCTCCAAAGGATTCAGGATATCCGAAAATCTTCACAATTGTTTGTGTCCTTTGACCCCAACCACTTGGGTCTTCCTGTAACGAAATTCACGCTCTCCAGATGGATAGCAGACTATATCTTTCGCATGTGACAAAGGAGGCCTTACCGGGCACATTACTGCTCATAATGTATGAGCCATGACAACATCGGTAGCAAACCTACATTCAGTAACCATTGATGAAATCTGCTAGGCTGCAACATGGTCCTCTATCCACACCTTTGCTGTCCACTACTACTTGGACAAGGACTCCTGCTGTGATGTGGCCTTTGGCCAGGCTGTCCTTCAACATCTCTTTGGAACATAATGACAACTTCTACCCCCGCCCCTATATTCTTACCAGATCTTCTTGGTGGGAGTCTAGGTTAACCTGACTTTGACTTTCTGACCCGGTCTGTCTCCTGAGATCTGGGAGCTAGGGAATTCAATATGTGAAGACTACATTCTCCAGGACCAAGCAGGAAGTCAGTCCTCACATATGGGTGACATTGACGTCGATGGAGCTCCCTGCGGAGCATTTCCCCAGCTTTCTATGAAAGCCTTTGGGAATACTGCACGCATGCGCGGTCCCCTTCCCGCCTAAAGGTGCCATCTTGCTCAGTCTCTCTTTTTCCGTGGAGCCCTTCGGACATGTGTCCTAGTTTACCCAGAAAATAGTTCGATTTTTTCGTCTATTCCTTGCGATTTTCTTTGCGGTTTTTGTCCGGTTCGACGCCAGTTCCCCTTCTCGCGGGGTTCGGTACACCGTATCGAGCCCAATCTTATTTTTTTGGTTTTGCCCTTCGTGGCTGGCGTTCGCGCCCTTTTTTTCCTTTTCCCTGGAAGGCCAGTCCTTTGACCTCGCGGGGACTCTTTTTTCCCCGATGGCTTCCAGTGGTTTTAAGAAGTGTGATCGGTGCAAGAAACTAATGTCTCTCACCGACACACACGTCTGCTGCCTTCGGTGCCTCGGTCCTAATCATGATCCTAAGATCTGTGGACCATGTGGAAAAATGTCCACTAAGGCACTTCGAAGTCGTCAGCACCAGAAGGAAAGGCTTTTCGCCGGGCCCGGACCTCGTCTGAGGCCTCGACGTCTCGGGAGTCTGACCCCGAACATCGTCGGGGTTCCTCAGATAGGGGGTCCCCCGAGCAGGCGCGAAAGAGGAAGAAGCAGCTCGCGAGGGCGTCGTCGGAGGAGGTCCCTGGCTCCTCGAGGGCTAGGTCACGGACCCCTGACTGCCGTCCCGGGCCCGTGGAACAGGAGAAGCAGTCAAAAGTACCTCGGCTGGAGCCAGAGTCTGCTGGACACGTAAGTCCTGTGGTCCTCGAGAACTCTCCTCCCAGTGAGCCGACGTCGGGCCCGGCGCCACCGGGGCCCGAGTCGGTAGCTGCTGAGTCTCCTGAGCTGGGTCTCAGGCTGACAGCCTTGGAGTGCAGACTGTCTGCCCTCATGGATCAGCAGCGGGTGCTGATGGCCAGCCTCGCTGGCGCATCTGCCCCGACCACCGGGACATCGACGTCGAAATCGACCCCGGAGACCGAGCCGATACTCGAGACCATGAAGGCTCGAGGTCGTCCTCGGTTGCGGTCACCCTCGACCTCCCGGTCAGGACCGAGGGCGTCAACGCCGGTGCCTTCGGCGTCAGGGCGGGTACTGCCGGGCCCCGCGCGGTCGGAGCCCGACTCCTCTTTGGACGAGTCTGCTTGGGAGACGGAGGATGAGGAGTCCCCCGATACCTTCAAGACTCGGTGCGTCCCGTCGGACTCACCGCAGTCTGAGCCCCGGAGTAGGTCCCCTCCGGAGGATACCCGGTTCTCGGAGTTCGTGCGGGATATGGCCACTGCTCTGGCGATCCTGGCGGATCCCGAGGAGGAGCCTCGAGCCAAAGAGCTCGAGGCCCTCCAGTATGACTCTCCTCCGAAGGAGGCCTTTACTGTGCCGGTTCCTCCGATGCTGGAACGGCTCCTCTTCCGGATATGGGAGGCACCGGCCTCGCGCCGGTTCTGAGCAAGTGGGTCGATTCCATTTATCGACTCCGTAAGAGCCCTGGTTTTCAAAAGGCACAGCTACCGCAGCATTCCATGGTAGTGGAATCGGCCATGCATCGTCTGAAACGTCAGAAGATGCACTCCGCGGTGCCCCCTGGCAGGGAGGCCCGGAACCTGGATGCGTTCGGTAGAAAGTGCTTCCAGGGCTCGATGTTTGCTTGCCGTGTCCAGTCTTACCAGCTGTACATGGGCATGTACTTGCGGGACCTGGCAAAGGAGCTTGCCGGGTTCTCTGCTGGTCTCTCCGGGGAACCTTTGCAGAGGTTCAAGTCCTTGTCTTCGGGGATCCGGGAATGCTCTAAGTTCATGTCCCGAGCGGCCTACGATGGCTTCGAGGCCTCGGCCTGGGTTGCGGCTGCCAGCATCGCGGCTCGATGCCAGGCATGGCTGCAGTCATCGGACTTCGAGCCATGGGTTCAGGACAAGTTGGTCGATGTCACTTGCCGAGGTGAAAACCTTTTTGGCAAGCCCATGGCCGAGAAGGCTGCTGAGCTCGAGACCGAGCACCTCACCGAGGACAAGGCTGTCTCGAAAGACTTCTGCCCCTTCACACAAGAAGAAGGGCTCGAGTAAAAAGCCCTTTTACCCGAGGAAGGCGACTGCCTCCAAACAGTTCCCAACTTACCAGGCCTCCCCCGCTCCCCCACAGGGTCAGCAGGCCAAGGGGCAGCGACATGGGCCCCGTAGGCAGAAGGCCCCCAGCTCCTGCTCCTAGTCAGCAGGGTGGGGTTTTTTGACTCCCAAGGCATAGCCTTTCCGTCTCTGCTGTCCCATCCCTGCACAGGAGGTCGCCTAGCTCTGTTTGCCCACCGGTGGCCACCCATTACAGGGGACAACTGGGTCTTAAGCATAGTCCAAAAGGGCTATCTGCTTCATTTTCATCAGTTGCCTCCTCCCTATTTTCCAGGAGAGCCTCCAAGGCCTCCTCTCCATACAGCCCTCCTCCTGCAGGAGCTCCAGGGTCTGTTATGAGACCAGGCGGTGGAGCCTGTGCCTCCCCACCTCCAAGGTCACGGGTTTTACTCCAGGTACTTCCTAGTAACAAAGAGAACAGGGGATCTCAGGCAATTTCTCGACCTCAGAAATCTCAACAAGTTCTTACAGAAGGAAAGGTTCAAGATGCTTACTCTTGGAACACTTCTGCCCTACCTCCAGCAGGGAGATTGGCTATGCTCTTTAGATCTAAAGGATGCGTACACTCACATCCTTATTCATCCAGACCACAGAAAGTACCTCAGGTTCATTGTGGGAGGAAACCATTATCAGTACAGGGTGCTGCCATTTGGCCTCATCTCCGCCCCCAGTCTTTACCAAATGCCTAGCAGTGGTGGTGGCCTACTTGAGAAATCAGGGTATCTTTGTCTTCCCCTATCTGGACGACTGGCTCATCAGGGGTCAGACGTGCCAGGAGGCCAGGCAAGCCACCCTCCGAACGATTTCTCTGTTACAGCATCTGGGGTTTGTCATAAACTTCGCAAAGTCCACTTTGCTCCCCTCCCAAAACTTAGAGTTCATAGGGGCAAGACTAGACTCTCTGCAGGCAAAAGCTTTCTTGCCAGTAGACAGAGCCCAAAGACTGATGACCTTGGCAAACCAGTTTCTCAGCAGGTCACTGGTCTCCGCCAAGCTCTGCCTGAGGCTTCTGGGCCACATGGCTTCGACAGTGCATGTCACACCCCATGCCAGGCTTCGTATGAGCCCTGCGCAATGGTGCCTCAGAACTCAGTGGTCGCAGGCCACAGGGAGCCTCAGAGACAGAGTAAGGGTGTCCAGACCGTTCCTGCACTCCCTACGTTGGTGGCTGCATCCCCCCAACTTACTGGAAGGGATGCCTTTTCAGCCACCTCGGTTCACAGTGGTATTGACCACCGATGCCTCTCTACAGGGCTGGGGAGCACACTGTCTGGGCAAGTGCACTCAGGGCCTGTGGTCTCCCTGGGAGGCCCAGCAGCAGATCAATCTACTGGAGCTTCGGGCTATTCACTTAGCCCTCAAGACTTTCTCTCAAACCCTGGCTCACCAGTCTGTTTTAGTGCAGACAGAAAATCAGGTAGCCATGTTTTATGTGAACAAACAGGGAGGCACTGGGTCCAGGCTCCTTTGTCAGGAGGCGCAGGACCTTTGCTTGTTTGCTCTCCAAGTCACAAAATTCTATGGCCCTTACTATTTGAACGAGTATTTCAGGTATACAAAATATTTTTTCGTTCACTATCATCACCTAACTAATGGATCAGAATATCTAAAAGTTTAACAAAAAAAGTCCAGAAAAAATGGTATCCGAGGTCTCAGTTAAACATTAGCAAAGCCTCATAGACTCGTCAGAAGAAGGCTCATTGCATGATCACATCAGCGACCTCAATATATTGTAAACAGCTCCCTATTTCTTGGCAAAGTGCTTTCACAGATGAAATTTTTCCCAAATGCTGGTGAACTTAACTTAAAAATACTTGGTATCACTTCCCAATACTACAGGGAGTCTGTCCACTTCGAATAATCATTCAGATCCCAACGTCAAATCCCCGGCACCGCTTAGACGTTTCAGTGTGTTGTTTCTTCAGGGGATCATAATGTTATCAAAGGATGCTGCCCGCGCTTTCTCTCGGTAATCACGAACCGCTCCCGAGACAACAGGAACATTCAAACTGTCCAACAAAAACGCCGCGCTGGCACAACATGTCCAACAAAAACGCCGCGCCGGCACAACATGTCCAACAGAAACGCTCTCCGGCACAACATGTTGCTCAAGGCGGTTTATCTCCCTGGCCAGGACAATTACCTAGCAGACAGGTTGAGCAGAATTCTGCAGCCACACGAGTGGCAGCTCCATCCCTTGGTTGTGCAGAAGATCTTCCTGAGATGGGGACTTCCATCCATAGATCTCTTTGCAAGTCCCCTGAACAGACAGCTGCCCCCAGTTCTGCTCCAGGCAACTGCATCCTCTGAGACTAGCAGCAGATGCTTTTCTGATTTCCTGGTCCCAAGGCCTCCTATATGCATTTCCTCCCATGCCTCTGGTGGCCCAAACCCTGTTCAAAGTTCTGAGGGACCAGGCCTCGGTCCTTCTGGTAGCCCCCAGGTGGCCGAGACAACCTTGGTTCCCACTTCTGCTTCAGCTAGCAGTGGACACTCCACTACCTCTAGGGTTGCAGCCCGACCTTCTGTCTCAAGACCAGGGATCTCTTCTGCACCCCAATCTCAAATCTCTCAATTTGATGGCCTGGAAGCTGCAAGGGTAGTTTTGGCTCCTTGGGGCCTACCTCCTGAAGTTGAAGAGGTCGTCCTGGCCTCTAGGAAGCAGTCCACTAGAAAAACCTATGCCCTGAAGTGGAAGAAGTTTTCTGTGTGGTGTCAGCTGCGTACAGAAGATCCTTTCTCCTGTACTGTACCAGTGGTGCTTCAGTACCTGCTACATTTATCCAATCAGGGCCTTAAGTTCAATTCTGTTCGGGTCCACCTCTCAGCTCTAGCAGCTCACCACTCACTGGTGGAGGGAAACTCTATATCGGTTCACCCCTTGGTGTCCCGGTTTCTCAGAGGTTTGCTCTTGCTCAAGCCTCCTGTCCGTCCTCCAGCCCCTGAGTGGGAGTTGAATGTGGTCTTGCAGCAACTGACTCGCCCACCTTTTGAGCTGATGGCTACTTGTCCTCTCCGCTTCCTTTCCTGGAAGACACTCTTCCTAGTAGCCTTAAACTCGGCCAGACGGGTGAGTGAGCTTCAGGCCCTAGTCTGTGACAGGCCTTACACCCGCTTCTATAGGAACAGGGTAGTCCTTAGGACTCATCCAAAGTTCCTCCCTAAAGTTGTCTCCTCCTTCCACCTCAACCAGGAGGTAGTTCTTCCAACATTCTTCCCTAGGCCTCATGCAAGGCCAGGCTGAAGCAGTCCTGCATACCCTGGACTGTAGGAGGGCCTTATCCTTCTACCTTGACCGTACGCATGGACATAGAAGGGCTACTCAGCTCTTCATCTCTTTTGACCCTAATAATTTGGGGTTAGCTGTGTCCAAGCGTACCTTGTCCATATTTATTTATTTATTTATTTACTTTTCTTATATACCGCGCTATTAAAATCAGTGCGGTTTACAATTGAACAGAACATACTGCAAAGTCACATGACAATTGAGTTTACATTGAACAAGGACAAAACAACTTGGAGGTGAACTGGGGTAACTATTTACAGAGGAGGTATTGGAGTATAAAGTTGTGAATGGAGTTATACTGACTGCTTATTTACAATAATTTTACAGGGCGGCTGACCTTCCCTTGCAGGGTCGAGTCACGACCCATCGTGTCAGGGCAATGGCTGCCTCAGTAGCTCATCTCCGCTCTGTACCGTTGGCAGACATCTGCAGGGCTGCAACTTGGTCCTCAAGCCAGACCTTTGTAGCTCATTACTGCCTGGAGAGGGAGTCCCGTAGGGACAGTGTTTTTGGCCAGGCTGTACTCCGGAATCTCTTTGAGGTTTAGGCAACGCCTGCCCTCCGTTTGGCTACCGGTGGAGGTTCTGTCAGTGAAAAGCCTTTCTTTGATGCTGGGACTAGAGGGAGTTCTCTTGTTCAGCCTGGGTTCCTTGGTAGCCCAGAGCTAGGGAGTCACCCATATGTGAGGACTGACTTCCTGCTGCTCCTGGAGAACACCTGTTACAGGTGAGTAACTACTCTTTCCTGCTTCTTCCTGAAGACAGCGTGGTTACTCACCTGTAACAGGTGATCTCCGGGGACAGCAGGAATTTAGTCTTCACAATCCACCCTCCTCCCCTCGGAGTTGTAGCGTTGTTTGTGTTTTTTCTCCGGGAACAAGCAGGAAGTCAGTCCTCACATATGGGTGACGTCAGCACCGATGGAGCCCTCGTGGAAGGATCCCCCCAGCTTTCAAGGAAAGCCTTTGGGAGATGCCACCATGCATGCATGGTCCTCTTCCTGCCCAAGGGTGCCATCTTGCTCAGTCTCCTTTTTTCTGCACAGCCCTTCAGACGTTGTCTGGCTTGTCCCCGGAAAAAGTTGATTATTTTGTTCCCCGAGTTTCCAACTCACCTCCGGTATTGCACCTTGGAGCCTCTGTGTCGGGCTCGGTTTTATTGTTGTAGTCTTTTCGTTCTTTTTCTGGTGCCTTCGTGCTCTTTTTTTCTCCTGCTGGCAGCCTGGAGAGTCTTTGACCTTGCAGGGGTACTTCCCCCCCCCCCCCCCCATGGCTACCAGTGGTTTTAAGAAGTGTGAACAGTGCTTTAAAATCATGTCTTTGACCGACACACACGACTGTTTTCATTGCCTCGGGCCAGACCACAACCCGGCAGCCTGTGGTCTCTGCAAGAGGATGTCCAGCAGCAGCAGCACGATACATTTTTCCCCGAGTCCCCAGTGCCTCCAAAAGCCAGGGCCTCGTCTGAGGCCCCAATGCATCGGGCAGAACTTTCCGAACCCGAGCCTCATCGTGGGTCCTCAGAAATGGGATCTCCCTTGAGGGAAACCAGAAAGAAGAAGAAACCCTTGAAGGTGGCGTCCTTGGATGGTTCTGACTGGACAGGAGCACCCCGGGCCTGGTCCCGCAGTCCCAGACGCTCGTCCGAAGCGTCTGAGAAGGAACGACCTGTGAAGGTCCCCCAGAAGGATCCGGCTGCGGACTGGCCTCGGTCCCCCAGACACCATCCTCATCAAGGATCCCCCTTCGAGGGAGCCGGCGTCTGGCCCCTCGGTGCCTGCGCCGAAGGCTGCGGAGTCTTCTGGGCTAGAGTCCAGAATGGCTGCCCTGGAGCACAGTTCATCTGCCTTCATGGACCAGCAGCAGACACTGTTGTCCGGTACAACAGATTCATCCGCCCCGACCACTGAGCTGTGGACATCCAAGATGTCCCTGGAGGCTGAGCCGATCCTCGAGGTCAATAGGCCTCGAGTCTATCCTTGGCCGAGTTCCCGCTCGTCAGGACCGCGGTCATCCCTGGCAAGTCACTGGGTGCAGGCCATCTACTCTGAGTGGGAGACAGAGGACAAGGAGTCCCCCGATACTCATCGCCACCATGACGTCCCTTTCGATTCCCCAATCTCGGTGGTGGACCCCGCCCGAGGACATGGGTTTCTTGGACTTTGTCAAGGACATGTCCAAGGCCCTAGCATCCCCAACCGAGTTGGAGGAGGACCCTCGGGTGGATGAGTTAAAGATCCTCCAGTACAAGGCCCCTCGCAGGAATCGCTCATGGTACCTATCTCTCCCATCCTGGAACAGCTCATGCTCCGCATGTGGGAGACATTGGCATCTGTGCCAATGTTGAGCAGACAACTTAAATGGATGCATCGAGTCCACTGGAACCCGGGCTTCCAGAAGTCACAACTGCTGCATAACGCCATGGTGGTGAAGTCGGCCATGCGTCGGCTGAAAAGTCAGAAGACTTAGTCCTCGGTGCCCCCCGGCAGGGAGGCCCGTACCTTGGATGCCCTTGGCAGAAAGTACTACCAGGGCTCGATGCTCCTCTGCTGCATCCAGGCCTACTAGCTGTACATGGGCATGTACTTGAGAGACCTGGCGAAGGAACTTGCTGGATTCTCAGCTGGTCTCTCCAAGAGGTTCTTGCAGAAGTTCAAGAGCCTGGCCAAAGCCATCTGTAAGTGTTCCAAATTTATGTCTCGAGCGGCCTATGATGGGTTTGAGTTGGCGGCCTGGGTAGCCGTGGCAGGCATCGGTGCACACTGCCAAACTTGGCTTCAGTCATCCAATCTCGAGCAATGGGTTCAGGACAAATTGGTCAATGTCCCATGCCAAGGAGCGAGCCTCTTTGGCAAACCCATGACCTACAAGGCTGCCAAGCTAGGGACCGAGTTCATGACGAGGACCAGGCTCTCTAAGAAGGCCACTGCCCCTCCCCGACAGACGGGCTCAGGTAAAAAGCCCCTTAACCCGAGGAAGGGAGCTGCTTACTGAAACTACCCATCCTATCAGGCCTCCTCTGCTCCCCAACAGAGTCAGCAGACCAAGGGACATGGGCCTGGCCAGCGTAAGCAGAAGGCTCCAAAACCCCAGGCATCGTCCCAGGCCCAGCCAGGGGGGGAGCTTTTAACTCCTTAAGCATAGCCGCTCTACCCCAAAGAGGTCAGCAGCCCACAGAGGGATGCCTGGCCCTCTATGCCCAGAGGTGGGTGGCCATCACCACTGATTCCTGGGCACTAATGGTAGTCAGGGAGGGTTATCTCCTGGCTTAGACACCTCCCTCTTATTTCCCAGGAGAGCCCCTCAGGTCTCCCCTACACTGGGACCTTCTCCTGAAGGAGTTGGCAGGTCTTCTCGAAGACAAGGCAGTGGAACCAGTGCTCCATCACCTCAGGGGCAAAGGGTTTCTAATCCAGATACTTCCTCGTCCCAAAGCGGACAGACGGCCTAAGACCCATCCTCGACCCTTGCACCCTCAACAAGTTCCTGGTGAGGGAGAAGTTCAAGATGCTCTCCTTTAGAACATTGCTGCCATACCTCAAGCAGGGAGACTGGCTATGCTCCTTAGACCTCAAGGATGCTTATACTCACATCCTCACCCACCCCAACCACAGGCAGTACCTGCGGTTCATAGTAGGGGGCAGACATTTTCAACACAGAGTGCTCCACTTCGGGCAAGCCTCTGCCCCAAGGGTTTTCACAAAATGCCTGACAGTCATGGCCACCTTCCTCTGGCTCCAGGGGATATTCATTTTTCCCTACCTGGACGACTGGCTCATAAGGGGGAGGCACAGCAGGCCACCGTTTGCACCATCCAGGTTCTGCAACACTTGGGATTTGTCATAAACTACCCCAAGTCTCACCTCCTTCCGACACAGTGCCTGGAGTTCATCAGAGCAAAGACAGACACCCTCCAGTGGAGGGCCTTCTTGCCCAAGGACCAAGCCGATTGTCTCCGGTCCCTAGCATGGGATGTACAGCACCGTACCTCGGTGCCCGCCAAGCTTCTTCTACGCCTTCTCGGGCACATGGCCTCCACGGTCCACATCACGCCAGATGCTCGCCTCCATATGAGGATGAGGCAGTGGTGTCTCTGGGAACAATGGTCTCAGGCCACAGGCCGTCTCCAGGAATGGGTCTCAGTGACCTGCCAGTTGGTGCACTCTCTGGACTGGTGACAGTTGCCCCAGCATCTCGAAGCGGGCATGCCTTTTTAGGCTCCAAGTCTATCAATAGTCCTCACCAAGGGATCAGCTGCTGTCGGAGGAGGTAGTTGGAGTCTGCCTCACTTGCCTGGAGACTGCTGTTGCGGCGGAGGTATTTGGAGCTGCTGTTTCCCTCCCCATTCCATCGGGCAGGCACAGCCGGGACAGCTTAGACCGATAGGGTCTTTCTCCGTGAGACATATTTTGCAGTCTCCTTTTGTGACGCGGAGCATGGTCCTAAGGGGCGTGTCCAAAGGGGTAGGCCTCGCCCCTTCGGCAATTCTGCGGTCTTTAACCTGTAATTGTTTTGGCCTCGTTTTCTCATCAATTTCCTTTTTTGTTCTTCTTCCTTTGAATTTTGTTTTTCATTGGTGTTGCAGTGTGCCTCTATGAGGAAACGTAAGGCCAAGATGGGGGGCAAGGTTCCAATGGGTGCAGCCGGTATTACTAAATTGGTAGGCCCCTTGGATAAGCACTTTTCCCCCCTCCCGCTTGCACAGTCTTCTCTGGAGGAAGTTTCGTTGAGCTCCAGTGGGAGATCTCCTCCTATGTGCCTTGTGCCAAGTAATTTGCTTGATTTATCTGCGAAGTCCTCCATGTTGGTAAGAAAATTAAAATGGATTTCTATACCTACCCCAGTCCCGTTATTGGGGGCGAGTTGCTCTTTGGAGCTCCCTGCCCTCCCTTCGGATTCGGAAATTACTTTAAAGGATGTTTGGGGTGCTCTGAAATGCATCAGTAGTAAAATGTCTTCTTTAAATTCCTTGTATACCTTTTCTCAGGAAGCTGCTTGTTCTTTGCAGCAACTTTATGAAAAAGTTACACTTGTGGATAAGGCTATTACTAAACTGGAGTCCCAGGTGATCCCGCTACATGTAATGAATGTGGCTGGGATTAAAGACTCATTGGTGCTCCACTCTAAGCTGGAGACCCTGGAGAACTCTCTGCATTCTTCTAATTTATGGTTTTTGAATTTTCCTCAGTCACCATTACTTTCACACAGAATTTTATTGGATAAATTTCTAAAATAAAATTTAGCCATTTCTGACTCTATTGATATTTCTCAAATCTATTATATTCCCTCTACCGCTAAGAAACTTAATGAGGCTGAAGGGGGACTGGATGTAATTTCCTCTCATATGGTTAATTTAACTGCCTTCCTGGAGGACTCCCAGGATATTATTAATGTGCGTGCCACTTTACTGGTTACTTTTCATTCTGTTGAGATTAAGCAGCATATTCTTAGAGCTTTTTTTAAAGTCAAGTCAGTTAAGTTTTGTGGCCAACCGGTTAATATCTTTCCAGATGTTTCATGTTGCACCCAATTACGCCGGAGGCAGTTTTTAAATCTCAAGTCCTGGGTTTTGGCACTTGGTGCCACGTTCTTTCTTCGTTTCCCTTGTAAATGCATCGTCGGTTTTGATGGTGCTTCATACATTTTTGTTGAGGTGCTTCACCTAAAGTAATTTTTGACCGAAAAACAGGGCCTAAGTAGGGTTGGAGATGATTCGGTTTGACCTCCTTTTGTGGATAAATAAATACTTTATTTTCTTGCTCATGTTTCATAAGATATTCAATAGTTTTGACCCCATGATGTGGACTTCATCATTGTTATTTGCCTTTGAGTTTGGATGAAAGGTTTTTTTCTTTCATTTCATTTTGTAAATTGTATTATGGGATTGTCCTGTAACTATATGGTTATTGTAATTGAATAAAATGCTATAAAAAAAATAGTCCTCACCACAGACCCCTCCCTGCTTGGCTGGGGAGCCCACTGTGGAGATCTCCACACTCAGGGAAACTGGTCGCCAGACAAGAGCACCCAGCAGATCAACCTCCTAGAGCTCTGGGCCCTACACCTTGCCCTGAGGTTCTTCTCTCACCACCTACGTCACCAGCCAGTATTGGTTTGGATGGACAATCAGGTGGCGATTGTCTATGTGAATAAACAGGGGAGCATGGGGGTCTCGTGCCCTTTGTCAGGAGGCACTGGTCCTCTGCACATACGCAATCCAGGGTATCCTCCTGCAGGCAGTGTATCTACCAGGCCAGGCCAACCTGCTGGCCGACAGACTCAGCAGAGTTCTCCAGCCGCAGCAGGGTAGCCAATAGGCTTTTCTAACTGGGGGAGGGGATCCATGATGGACCTGTTCACTAGTCCAGACAACTTTCAGTTGCCCCGCTTCTGCTCCTGGCAGGCCCACCCCTTCAGGGTGGCAGTGGATGCATTTCTGGTCTCATAGTCGGAGGGCCTCATGTACACCTTCCCTCTGACGCCGCTGATCGCCAAGACCTTGTTCAGGACCCTCTGCAACAGGGCCTCGCTTACCCTGATAGCTCCTCGGTGGCCCAGGCAACCATGGTTCCCACTGCTTCTGAGGTTGATGGTGGAGGTCCCCATCTCCCTGGAGACTGCCCCAGGACTTCTATCTCAGGAGGGATTGCTCTCCTGCACCCCAACCTCTGGTCCTTCTCACTCACAACATGGCTGCTAAGAGGGTGGCTCTGGCCCCCCTCAACCTTCCAGTTGAGGTGGAAGATATTCTGCTGGCATCTTGCAAGGCCTCTACTAGGAAGGCTTACGCCCTCAAATGGCGCAGGTTCTTTGCTTGGTGCGCCCAACACAGGGATGATCTTTTCTCCTACCTGGTGGCTTTGGTGTTACAGTACCTTTTCCACCTCTCTTAGTCCAGGCTCAAGTCTCACTCCATCCGAGTGCACCTGAGTGCCCTGGTGGGCACCACCATCTGGTGGATGGTAAGCAAATGGGACCTCAACGTAGTGTTTGGGCAGCTCACTCGCCCATCTTTTGAGCCTCTGGCTACCTGCCACCTTCGCTACCTTTCTTGGAAGGTGATTTTCCTGGTTGTGCTCACCTCCGCTCGCAGAGTTAGCGAGCTACAAGCCCTTGTGGTGGAGGCGCCTCATACCAAGTTCTATAAAAACAGAGTGGTGCTTTGTACGCACCCCAAATTCCTGCCAAAGGTAGTGTCGCCCTTCCATCTTAACCAGGAAGTGGTGCTTCCTACCTTCTTCCCAAGACCTCACTGTAGTCGGGCGGAGACGGTCCTTCACACCTTGGACTGTAAGAGGGCTTTGTCCTATATCCAACGCACTCAGGGCCACCGCAGGGCTTCTCAGCTTTTTATCTCCTACGACCCCAGTAGGCTGGGAGAGGCGGTGACCAAGCATACACTGTCCACCTGGGTACAGGACTGTATCGCCCTCGCTTATGAGCAGGCGAGGCTCCTGCACCGTGTCAGGGCCATGGTGGCTTTGATGGCAAACTTGCGCTCTGTCCCAATGGTGGACATTTGCTGGGCCATCACCTGGTCTTCAGTCCATACCTTTGCAGCCCATCACTGTCTGGAAAGAGAGTCCCGACGGGACAGTGCTTTCAACCAAAGTGGAGTGGAGGAGTGGCCTAGTGGTTGGGGCAAGGTACTTCAGGCTGGAAGGTCGGTGGTTCAAATCCCACTAGAGGACAGCAACCTTGGGCTGGAAGGACTGGGGTTTCTAGTCCCACAGGTGCTCCTTGTGGTCTTGGGCAAGCCACTTAACCCTCCATAGCCCATGTTCCCTGTAAAATAGTTATCTCCAAGTTATAATGCCCTGTTCAATGTAATTTCAGTTTGTTCAATGTAAACCGCACTGATGCAGAATAGCGCGGTATATAAGAGAATGTAAATAAATAAATAAACCAGGCTTTGCTCTGTAGCCTTTTTGGGGTTTAGGCAACTCCTACCCTCTGACCCTTCTGTGTTCAGGCTACCCGAGTGCTGGTTTCATTGGACACACGGGTCCTACTGTGGTCTGTGAAAGCTAACTCAATTGCTGCTGCTTTGGCTCCCCATGAGGGGGAGCAGGTAAATGGCACTCACTCTGATGAGAAGAATTTTACCAGTGCTGTGCCACAGGGATCTGTCCTTGGTCTGATTCTTTTTAACATTTTTGTTAGGATACTGCTTTGCTTAAATCTAGGTAGATCACATCTATTGCATGCCATTGATCTAGTTCTGTAGTCACCCAGTCAAAGAATTTGATCAGATTTGTTTGGCTTTATCGGACTAAATCCAAGGGAGCAGTATAGTATAGGGGGGTGAAGTACTCCTGTCCACTAAAGAAGAGTGGGACCTAGGGCTGATTATTTTTTATGATTTTAAGGTGACTAAACAGGTAGAAAAGGCAACAGCAAAGCCACAAAGATGCTTGTGTGCATAGGGTGAGGAATGGCCAGCAGAAAGAAGGAGGTGATAATGCCTCTGTATAAGTCTTTGGTGTGACCTCATTTGGAGTATTGTGTGCAATTCTGAAGACCACACCTTCAAAAGGATATAAACAGGATGGAGTCTGTGCAGAAGGTGTCTACCAAAATGGTCAGTGGACTTTGTCATAAGGTATATGAGGACAGACTTAAAGATCTCAATATGTATACCTTGGAGGAAAAGCAGTAGAGAGGAGATATGATAGAGATATTTAAATACCTCCGTGGCATAAATGCACAAGAGAAGCCTCTTTTAATTTAAAAAAAAAAAGCTCTGCAAAAAGGGAGCTTAAGATGAAAGAGAATAGACTCTGGAGTAATATGTGGAAATGTTTATTTACAGAAAGAGTGGTAGATGTCTGGAACAGTCTCCCCGTGGAGGTAGTAGAGACCAGGACGCTATCTGAATTCAAGAAAGCATGGGCCCAACATCAACTCTCTAAAGGAGAAAAAGGGACTATAGTAGTTGGTATGGAAGGGCAGACTGGATAGGCCATATGGTCTTTACGTGCTGTCATGTTTCTGTGTTTCAATACTAACCCTTTCTCCTAATATACCACCAATAAACCAGACTGTTTCAGATCACTACACAGACCTTATATCTTAGCAGAATACAGTTCAGTTGTACAGACAGACTCTCACCAAATACAGAATAAGAAATACAGGCAAAACCTGAATTGGAAGCCCAACTCTATATGAAGTGCAACAGAAACAAAAGCATTTCCTCTTGTACTGTGCTAAATCCAAACTAGAGAAAGGCACCTTTCCCAAAGCTGACATATTCTAATGACTAAACTGAAAATAAAATGCCTTTTCTACCTTTGCCTGACCATTTTATTTTAAAAATCATGCTGGTACTGGATTCTTGACTTTTAACTCCATTTTCCATTTTTTTCTATTTTCTTCACATCTTCCCTCCATCTGTCTGACATTTTTCTTTCCCTTTCATCTCATGCTTCCTTCTTATAGCTAGAAGTCAGCCCTCTTCTCTCTTACTACCATCTTTCAGTTCTGCTTATCCCAACCCTTCATCTCTTGAACCCAAGTCTATCTTTCCTCATTTGCTATCAGCCTCTTGTTTTTTGTTCCCCACCTCTGCAGTTCCTCCTCATTGCTTCTCTCAAACCACTTTTCTCAAATAATTCAGGTTTTGACTATAATCATTTCTTCTCTCAGTCCTTCCCTTTTTCCCCCTCTAGTCATTCCTCATATTCTCCTGTTCACAATCTCGTTACCGCTCCCTCGTTGCTACTTTTCCCAAATCTTTCTTACTCTTTTCCCACCTCTTCCTTACTCCTATTGTCCTTAATCTCTCTAGTTTTCATCTCTTGTGTACTTTAGAAATTGCCCATTACCATCCTTCTGGCCAAGGGAGGGAGAGTAGAGAGGAAAGTTCCTCCTCCTTCCCTTTTTGTTTCCAGTTGGGTTTAGACAGGGAGGGAGGGATGGTGGGTGGAGTAAAATGCAGCAGGGGATGATAGGAAAAGTGCTTTGCAGCGCTTGCATCTGTCATCACTGGCTTCAGACATCAGAGCCCTAAGGAAAGAGCTATTTTTCACCTCTCTTGAGGTGTTTTATCAGGATATTTTGTTATAATTGGAAGCCCTAAATATGATAGTAGAAAAATTAGGGACAGAGCAAGATGGCCAATGTCTAGTACCTATGACCATATTACCTCTACCTTCCACCAACACCATTGGCTCCTACTGCCTACAGGTTCCATGTCAAAATACTTATTCTTACCTACAAAACTTTTTATATTGGTTTTTCCCTTTATTTCGGACCTTATTATCCCCCCCCCCCCCCCCTTTGTTCCTTTCACACTGTTCTTAGAGCACAAATTTGCTATCAGTATCCTGTTTCCAACAGTGGCCAGTCAGGTCACAAGTACCTAGCAGTTTCCCAAAAAGACACACAGGTTCCATAATGTTTGTATTGGAGCAAGCAGTAGATTACCTGGGTCCTCCTTAATAATTGTTTATGGACCTTTCCTCCAGGAACTTGTTCAAACCTTTGTTAAACCCAGCTACACTAACTGCCTTTACAACATCCTCTGGTAATGAATTTCAGAGCTTGATTATGTGTTAAGTGAAAAAATAATAAGAGAAACTATGTAACAGGTTACACTGTAGCTTCATTGCATGTCCCCTAGTCTTTCTATGTTTTGATGGTGTAAAGAATCGATCCACGTTTACCTGTTCCAGTCGATTTGTTAATTTATAGACCTCTATCATATCTCCCCTCAGCCTTCTCTCTTCCAGACTGAAGAGCCCTAACCTTTTAAGCCTCTCATAGGGGTATCCTTCCATCCCCTTTACCATTTTGGTGGCTCTTCTCTGTATGTTTTTTACTTCCACTATATCCATTTTAAGATACAGGGACCAGAATTGCACACGATATTCAAGGTGTGGTCGCACCATGGAATGATAGAGGTATTATAATATCCTTTATTTTATTCTATATTAATTTCCTTATGATTCCTAGCATTCTATTTACCTTCTTGGCAGCTGCTGCACACTGGATGGAGGGTTTCAGTGTGTTATCCATGATGACACCTAAATATTTTCCTGGGTAATGTGGAACCTTGCAACATGTAACCATAGTCTGAGTTCTTTCCTAGGTGCATAACTTTACACTTGTTCATATAAAATTTCATCTGCAATTTCAACATCCAGTCTTCCAGTTTATCAAAGTCCTCTTGCAATTTTTCACAATCCTCTTGGGTTTTTAACAACTTTGAATAATTTTGTGACATCTGCAAATTTGACTACCTCGCTCGTTATTCTCATTTCCAGGTCATTTACGAATATGTTAAAACATGGAAAGCATAATTCAGAGGTAGAATTTGAGATTAATACATTTTCCAAAGTTCCTTTAGGAAGTCTTCAAGAAATACATGGTGGATGATCTAGATTGTTGATGGTAAATAGAATACCTTAGGAAAAAGATGGCAAAGAATCCACAAGCAATCAACTTAATAAATTTTAAATTAAAAATATTTTTAAGTGATTTATTATAATTGTGTATGTTGTATTTGAGCAAACTTAATACATATTAAATTGAAAAAACAATGACTGAGGCTGTGACTGAGGAGCAAACGATGCTGCTCAGGGACTAGTTAATCATTTGAATCTCACTGCAGTTTTAGAAACTGCAAAATAAATTGTCTCACAAGCTACTTTGCTGGTATCATTTATTTGTTTTTGAGACTAATTGGGATTTGGGACATAGTTTCAAGACTTTTATTTCAAACATAGCCAGGAGTTGTTTTAGGATCTTAAGATTAGTATGTTCCTGGATGTTTCTAGATCTATGCAGAAAAAAATATTTCTTTTGATGTGCCCCCTTGTCCTTCAGATGTTCTGTTATGTGCTGTTGAGTCTGTGTTGTCCTAAACTGTGTTTGGACTTCAGTCAGGCGACTCATTTTTGATAGAGTGACATCCATAGCTGCTGTTATTGTATCGATCCATCTCATTGCTGACCTTCCTCTTTCACGTTGACCTTCTGCCTTGTCAAGCATGTCGTCTTGCTCTAACGCGATCTCTTCACATGATCAGTCCAAAGTATGAAAGTCAGTCTTGTCATCTGAGCTTCTAAAGAAAGCTTAGGTTTGATCTCCTCTTGTACAGACTGGTCTGTTCTTCAGGCAGTCCACTGTATACACAGTATTCATCACTAGCACCATAATTCAAAAGCATCAGTTTTCTTCTTGACTATCTTTTTCACTGTCCAACTTTTGTATCTATATGATGTTATTGAAAATACCATGACTTGAACAAATCGAATCTTTGTATGGAGAGAGACATCTCTGCTCTTGAAAAGCTTGTCTAGGTCCTTCATCACCATTCTGCCAAGAGCAATGCATTGTTGGATTTCTTTACTGCTTGTTATTGTTTTGATAGTTGATCCAAGTAGGTTAAATTTGTCAACTATTTCAATTTCTTCTCCATCAAAGATTAATTTATTGATTTTTGTTAGTTGTCATGATCTTTGTCTTTACATTAAGGTGCAGGCCCATTTTAAGATTGTTCCTTGATCTTGAGAAGCAAATGTTTCAGATCATTTTCAGCCAATAATGTGGTATGAGCAGCATAGCGGAGGTTGTTGATGAGTCCTCCACCAATCTTCACACCTCCTTTGTCTTCATACGAGAAAGTATGCAGCCTTGTCGTACGCTTTTGCTGATTTTAAACCATTGTGTTTCTCCTTAATCCGTTCGAACTGTTAGTTCTCTTGCACAACCTTTACATTGGTCAAGAAGCATCAGGTGTTCTGGTATACCCATGCTTCTTAATGTGGCCCAGTGTTTCTCATAGTTTAGACAATCAAAAGCCTTGCTATAGTTGATAAAACATATATAGATATCCTTTTAGTATTCTTTAGTCTTTTCAAGGATCCATTTCACATCTACAATGATGTCTCTCGTTCCTCACCCTTTCTTGAATCCTGCTTGTACTTCAGGCAATTCTTGTTCCAAGTATGGTTGTAGTCTCTGCTGAATAATCTTCAGTAGAATCGTGCTGTCATGTGGGATCAGAGCAATTGTATGATAATTTCCACAGTCAGTTGGATCACTTTTCTTTAGTATTGGTATAAACACAGATCTTTTCAAGTCAATTGGCCTTGATGTTGTCTTCCATGAAGGAATTCCTCTTATGGATAGTCAAATTAAGCTGCTGCTTCCATTATAATTAAGTGGGCTATCAGGTCTCTAGATGTCCTTTTGATTCTATTCGGGGGGGGGGGGATATTTTTTCTTCTGGTTTTTTTTTTAAGGCTGTGGTCTGTACCATCCCCCAGTATTGAGAGCTTCATGATTTTTTTTCTTTTCTATTTATACTTGTTTAATGATATTTTGCCACACCCTGATTTTCACACGTTTTGCTTGGAAATTGTAAATTGTAAATTATACAAATGATAGAAGGGAAGGGACATGTAGCCTGCCCAGTTTCATTTGTGGTGTAATGCTGTAGGCCTCAAGTTTTTCTCTGGCATCTCTTTGCAACTAACTATCCTATATACATCTCCTAGCCTTAACTGAATTCTGGTACTGTTTTGCTTCAACCATCTTCACTGGGAGATCATTCTATACATTCAGACTGACCAGTGGCAAGGGGCAGGAGAGGCTTCTGGCTGTGGATCCAGTTGTGTTTGAGTAAGCACAGATAATTTGTTGGTGCTAAGAGAAGGATTGCACACCATGCCAAAGAAACTTGTAGTGGTCAATGCTGGAATCTCATTGCACTTGGCTTGTTAAGTGAATTCTGTCTCAAAAGCCTTGTCTGACTTTGCATCCATGAAGTGGTGGTACTTGTGTTATCTGTAGGAGCTCTCTGGTAGATAGGGTTTGTAAATATTTAATGTACATGGAATTGCATTTTCATCTTTTGTCACAATATCTAAATAATAATGTCTCCATCTTAGTTCCTTTCCTTTAAAAATGAAGAACAGACACTAATTCTGCATTAAGTTAATATCTTTATGGGAGAGCAGAGTCTGCTGGGACTCAAATGATGAGTGGCCCTCTGCTGAGAATAATTTGATACGTTAATAGCGCCATAGTCAAAGGAATTGAAGACATAAAGAAGTGTTTCATACTAATCTTCATAGACATAACATTTACCTTTGATTCCATCATCCACTCCATTCTCTTGGACAGGCTAAAAGAAATAGAAATAGGTGACACCCCATTGTTATGGTTCCACTCCTACCTATCTGACAGAAAATCTCAAGATAAAAAAAAATAACACTTCAAGACCGTTCCCACTAAACCAAGGTCTTCCTCAGGCTTAGCACGCTCTGCGCTTCTCTCCAACATTTACATACAGCCAGTCTGCAAGATCCTACAAGAACACATCATACCCTATGATCTGTATGCAGATGACTTAATGATATACTCCACCCTGGACATCACAAATCCTGACTACTCAGCCATCTCATCATGCTTGTCTGAAGTCACTGAGTAGATGTCACAATGCAATTTAACAATCAATTACACCAAATCGGAGGTCCTCATAATTACGAGGGACAACACATTTAACCCCTCTCATAACCTACTAAATAGGAAGCCAGAGCATCCCGGTTAAGAATGAAGTAAAATACCTAGGAATCCACCTCAACCAGAGACTCAACTTCCAATCGCACATCAACAGAACAGCCTCCAAAAGTATACTATAAAATGAAAATGCTTCAACACCTTCGCCCCTACTTGAACAGAACCATTTCTGTACCGTTTACCAAGTACTGATCACCCTGCAACTTGATTATTGTAATCTGATTCTACATGGCTTACCCAGAGGCGCAACCCCAATGCTACAACTAGCCCAGAATGCAGCTGCCTTGACTAATCACAGGATCAAACAAGCAAGCACATATCACCCCTATATGGGAATCCCTCCATTAGCTCAAGAATTAAATATAAGGCAATAATGATAATTTTCAAAATACTACACAACCAATCTGCCGGATGTGTAACTGACTTAATCAGAAGAGTCTCTGACACTCGATCAAGAAAAAAGCAGCACCTAAACACCCTACAAACAACACAATATCTACGCACACCTCTCAGAACACACTCCGTAGAGTATTTGAGTATTATGCCCCTTCACTATGGAACTCCCTTCCACACCACCTGATGTGGCCGACTTCAGAAAGTTTCTAAAAACTCACCTATTTACGGAATACTATTACACCAAAGAAGTTAGCTAACAGCATTGAAAACTCAACTCACTACAAAGGATCACCACAACAAGCTAACCGCTAATACTCTGTAAATAGTTACAAGATGTTATAGAATGTTAGAAGAATATATGTGGTGTTGTTAAGTGCCGTCGAGTCGGAGTCGACTCATGGCGACCCTCTGGATAGCTATCCTAAATTGTGTTCGGTCTTCAGTCAGGCGGCTCATTGTTGACAGACTGGTACCCGTAGCTGCTGTTATTGTATCGATCCATCTCATTGCTGGCCTTCCTCTTTTGCGTTGACCTTCTATCTTGCCAAGCATAATGTCTTTCTCTAATGATCTCTCTCTTCGCATGATGTGTCCAAAGTATGAAAGTCGAAGTCTTGTCATCTGAGCTTCTAAAGAAAGCTTAGGTTTGATCTCCTCTAGTACCGACTGGTTTGTTCTTTGGGCAGTCCATGGTATACACAGTATTCGCCGCCAGCACCATAATTCAAAGGCATCAATTTTCTTCCTGTCTGTCTTTTTCACTGTCCAGCTTTCACATCCATATGATGTTATTGAAAATACCATGGCTTGAACAAGTCGAATCTTTGTATGGAGAGAGACATATCTGCTCTTGAGAATCTTATCTAGGTCTTTCATAGCCATTCTGCCAAGAGCAATGCGTCGTCTGATTTCTTGACTGCTTGTTGCTTCTTTATTGATAGTTGATCCAAGTAGGTTAAAGTTCACGATTTCAATTTCTTTTCCTTCAATGATGAACCTGTTGATTATGCCAGTTGTCATGATCTTTGTCTTCTTTACATTAAGGTGCAGGCCCATTTTGAGACTATGTTCTTTGATTGTGAGAAGCAAATGTTTCAGGTCATCTTCACTTTCAGCCAGTAATGTGGTATCATCAGCATAGCGAAGGTTGTTGAGTCTTCCACCAATCTTCACACCTCTGTTGTCTTCATACAATCCTGCTTCTCTGATGATTTGTTCTGCATATAAATTAAACAGGTAGGGGGAAAGTATGCAGCCTTGTCTTACACCTTTGCTTATTTTAAACCATTCTGTTTCTCCTTGTTCCGTTCGAACTGTTGCTTCTTGATCAATGTACAGATTGCGCAAGAGAACGATCAGGTATTATGGTATACCCATGCTTCTTAATGTGGCCCAGAGTTTCTCATGGTTTACACAGTCAAAAGCCTTGCTATAGTAGATAAAGCACAAATAGATATCCTTTTGGTATTCTTTAGTCTTTTCAAGGATCCATCTCACATCCGCAATGATGTCTCTCGTTCCTCGACCTTTCCTGAACCCTGCTTGCACATCAGGTAGTTCTTGTTCCAGGTATGGTTGTAGTCTCTCTTGAATAATCTTCAGTAGAATCTTGCTGGCATGTGGGATCAGAGCGATTGTGCGATAATTTCCACAGTCCATTGGATCACCTTTCTTTAGTATTGGTATAAACACAGATCTTTTCCAGTCAGCTGGCCATGATGTTGTCTTCCATATTTCTTGGCAGAGCCTTGTGAGTACGGTAACAGCTGCATCAGATTGCTGCAATACTTCTATGGGAATATTATCAATGCCCGCTGCTTTGTTCTTTGATAAGGCTTTCAATGCCATTTCAACTTCTTCTTTCATCACCAATGATTCCCAATCGTAAGGTACAGGTTGAAACGGCTGTTGGTCCACTTGATCTTTATCATATAAAAACTCTGTATATTCCTTCCATCTTTTCTTGATCTTCTCAGCATCATTCAACATAGAACCTTGAGCATCTTGTAACATTCCAATTTGAGGCTGGAACTTTTTCTTTAACTCTCGTAGCTTTAGGAAAGCCGATCTTGTTCTTCCTCTAATAGTTTCTGCTTCTATTTCCTTGCAAGTGTCATTGTAGTACTTTTCCTTGTCCTGTCTTGCTGTACGTTGGAAATCTCTGTTGAGTTCTGCGATTGTCTTTTTCTCCTCTGGCTTTAGCTTCTCTGCGTTTCTGGGCAATTTTCAGAGTTTCTTCCGTCATCCATTTTGGCCATTTTTGCTTTTTCACCTTTTGTAGAGACTTCTCGCTTTCTTCCAACACAACCTTCTTGATGTCATTCCATAACTCTTCCTGAGCTCTGTCATTTGTATCTAAAGCAGCAAATCAATTTTGCAGGCAGTCTTTAAATTCCAGTGGTATATTCTCAAGGTCATATTTTGCTGCATTCATGAGTGGTTTGCTCTTTTTCAACTTTAGCTTGAGTTTGCATACTAGTAGTTGATGATCTGTACCACAGTCAGCTCCAGGTTTTGTCTTTGTTGATGTTACAGAGCTTTTCCATCGTTGACTTCCACAGATGTAGTCAATTTGATTTTTATACAATCCATTGGGTGAAGTCCATGTGTACAGTCGACGCTTGTGTTGCTGGAAGAAGGTGTTTGAGATGAATAGATCATTGGTCTTGCAGAATTCTATCAGTCTTTCTCCAGCTTCATTTCTGTTGCCAAGTCCATATTTTCCAACTACTTTGCCTTCTTCTTTCTTGCCAAATTTTGCGTTCCAGTCACCCATGACTATCAGGATATCCTGTTTGCATGTTCTGTCAATTTCAGCTTGTACTTGTTCATAGAACTCTTCAATTTCATTCTCTTCTGCAGCTGTTGTTGGGGCATATACTTGAATTATAGTTGTGTTGATAGGCAATCCTCGTAGACGAATAGAGATTAAGCGTTCGCTGACTGCATTGTATTTCATTACAGTTCTTGCAAGTTTCTTCTTTATTATAAATGCAACACCATTTCTTCTTTGTCTTTCATTTCCAGCATAGTAGACCATGTGATCATCTGATGCAAAGTGCCCCATGCCAGTCCATTTCAGTTCTCTGACACCCAACAGATCAAGTTGTACACGTTCCATTTCATTCTTGACCACCTCCAACTTCCCTTGGTTCATGCTTCGTACGTTCCATGTTCCAATATGTAAGACATCTTTACAGCTTCTGACTCTCATTTCATGCGCAGCTACATCAGCAGTTAGACTTCCCGAGGGCTTTGATCCAACCACATCATAAATGCTGGCTTTACTCTGAAAAGTCTTCAGCTCTTCCCCAGTAGCTAGTTGAGTGCCTTCTGACCTGGGGATCTCATTTTCCAGCACCATAGCACAATTTGTTTTGTTGTAACTATCCATTGGGTTTTCATGGCAGGATACAGAAGTAGATTGCCGAGCCTTTCTTCCGCGCAGTTTAAGTTTGGTGGTGTTGCTGTTGTCACAAAGATGTGATCCTCCGCCGTCAACACTGTCCCATTCTGCTACTGCCCAGATGGGTGGTTTGTCTTGGTCTGGCACCTCAGCTGAGACCTGTCCATCTTGGGAGACCCTGCCAGTAGTTAAACTACCGATTAGTTTAGCTCTCAGCATCACTGATGCACGCAAGCCCTCACAGCACGACAAGCTGCAAACCAAGCGAGAGAGAATATATGTAAATAGTTACATATATTCTCTATTTACAATTGTACCAATCTTACGTTAGTAACTATTTACTAGAATATATGTAAATAGTTACAAACGTAAGATTGTACCATTGTTAACTATTTCTGTAAATTGTTAGTGATAACTTTGTCTCCATAGAACGGTTTATGTTCCTTGTAAACCGCTTTGAGACTCTGAAAGGCAGTATATAAAAACTCTTAAATAAAAATGTGCAGTGTTTCATTGTAATAGTCAAGGGTTTGACTCCTTTCTATTAATTTCTAATAGAAAACAGAGAAGTTGAGGCATCAAGGCAGAGATCTGGAAAGCCAGGAGCCAAATTTTTGCACAGGAATATTTGTTTTCAAAAGCATGTATATTCTGCTCAAAAATCCTAAGTGGATTATTAAATAGCATATACTAGTCATAGCATGACTACACAATAAAAGAAAACAATAAAAATCATTAAATATTCAGTACATAGAATAATGAGCAATACAGAATCTTACATTTAAAAAAATATTTAAAAAATTGATTAAAAAGGTGTGCCTTGCACTTCTTCCTAAATATCAACAGATCTGTCTCTAATCATAGCTGGAAAGGCAAGGAGTTAGTGTTTTGCAGTTATCATTAAAAACATTTGATTTCAAAGGGTACTAAAATGAATGTGTGGATACAGAGGCCCTTCCAAGAACTGAGGATCCTGTGAAAGTAATATACAAGGAGACCTGTAAAGTTTCAAATGTGAGGAAAAACCGAGGGGCATTTCGTGGTTCAATGCTCTATGCACTAACATCAAGATTTTATATACCACATGCCATTTAACAGGAAGCCAGTGTAATTCAAAAAGGACAGGACTGATATGATCAGATTTGTTTGTATCAGATATCAGTTGAGCTGTTGAATTTTGAATGATCTGAATAAAATAAGCTAGAAGTCCAATATATAAATGAGTACAGTAATCTGAATGGGAAATTACCAAAGTATGGACAACTGTACATATATTGTCCTTTGATAAATAAGGTTTCAATTGGCATTATCATATTGCGCTTTAAATATGGCTGACAAAAGCTTACTTATTCATACCTTCAGACTCAGGGGTCAGCAGCGGTTATGTAGGATTGCTGGTGCAGCACCTGAAGGATGACTACTTAAACATGTTTATTTTGCAGAATGGTCTATTCAGTATCCCATGCAATTAAGTTAGCTGTTGCCTTCAATACCCAGGTTGCATGATGGTTTTTGTGGTGGTCTTGGCAGTGGTCCATAAAAGAGAATACCACAAGCTTCTAAATTTAAAGAGGCCTTTGGATCTTTTTACTAAAGTTTGTGCACCTCCTGGTGCAGGACAGTTTGAGTTTGTCTGAGTAGAGCAGATTGAACCATTGTGCTATGGCACCCTCCTTCAGAAGAAACCATAGTAGTACAGTCCAGGGTATTGGTGAGTGAGTCCCCATACAATTCAGAGGGCTATGGAGCAGGAAAGGAACATCTGGAGAAGGAGGAAGCCACCTTCACATCTATGATGTCCAGTAGTAGAAGCAAAGGCTCACATCCTTGTGCTGATACTTACAGTATATTATTTCACTGGAAGTAGCTGATCCCAAGGGATCAGGCAGCATAGCAGAGAGTGTTCGCACTCATTCTGAGCCTCTCCTGTAGAGAGAAGGTCCTCATCTGAGTTGAAAGATCTATACAGGCATAAGTGTGTGGCTGGAGCCTACATACCCAACCATGTTAAAAAGAAAAGCTGTAGAAGAGAGAAATGCCCAACTGGCATTTTAGCCAGGAGCACAAAGGAAAAGAGATTAAAAAATGGGTTTCAGGTATGTAAAATAAAAGGTATTAAAAGGGTTCTTGGGTCATGGAGCCCAACACAAATTCAGAGGAAGGGAAAGAGGGTGGCCCAGAAGGATCAGAGAACTCTTCTGCCTTCAGACTGCACTTTGAATCTGCAGTTTACACTCTTACAAGTCTTAACTGCGAAAGGTATTTTAGAGCCTCAGCTATATTTGAAGTGTGTCTTTGAATTAGTTCATCAGATGTCTTGGGCCCTGCAATGAAGACTGCATAGCAGAGTTTGGAAAAGGTCCATAGGACATAGCTCTGTACCCCCCTCCCCCTTGGATACTGATTGTAAACAAACAGAAGACAGTTAGATTTTAAAATCATTTTAATTTAAATTTACTTACAGCATCAGAAAGTATAAAAGCTTTTTCAATATTAAATTTAAATTCTAGCTTTGTTATAACCCTAATCGTCAAAAACCAGGACAGAACTTCAGTGCATGAAGCAGATTCTAAACAGACACAGTTTGATCTATCTTGTCTTAGTAACACACATCTACATATATACAGGATTACATAGGCTATATCCAAATCAAGTCCAACTTTTATTCAGCAAAGCTCCAAATTCTACACAAAGTAGAGAAACATTTAAGACACGGCAAGGTCATGGCACTAGTGTTTCAGGCTGCTGTAGGTGGTTCTTGATACAGCCAACAGCAGGTTCTCTCTTGCTGGCCTTTTAAATAGCTGAGACTTTCTAAGTTTTTGAGATTTTCTCTTCTTGGTGACTTAAACGTTGTAGCGATTGTAATAGTAGGATGGATAGAGGCCATCGTAATGCCACTGACGCCACTGTTCAATCTGTTCACGGCTTCTCTCCTGCTGCTCTGTGGGGACAAAAGCAGGGAAATAGCAGCTGCTGCAAGTAGGGAATGGCTGTGATGGGAAGCCCATTTTTACTATAATAGTACTTTCCACATATGTTCTCAGATGGTCAGATTTTCAGCATATCTGTGGACAATGGAGGCAGTGTATGCACATCTCTCATGCATATGTAGTAGGGATATCCTGAGAACAGTGAAACTGCTTATTTCAGTTATGAAGTACCTTCACAGTTGATCATCTCTCGCCAAAAATGCCTTCAGAATATATGACTGTAGGTGGGGGGATGGAGATAGCGTAGTTACTCACCTGTAACAGGTGATCATCGGGAACAGCTGGAATTTAGTCTTCACATATGGGTATCGTCGGTACTGACGGAGCCTGCGTGGAAACGCTCCACAGCATCCAATAGGAAAGCCTTTGGGAGCATCCCACAGCGCCTGCGTGCTGCCTTCCCGCCTTTCCAACTGTCCCTCTCCAGTTGAGTTTTAGAGCTGAGACAAAAGAGAGAGAGAAAGAGAGACAGAGAGAGATACACAACTCCTAGGGGAGGTGGGTGAGTTGTGAAGACTAAATTCCTGCTGTTCCCGGAGATCACCTGTTACAGATGAGTAACCACTCTATCTCCAGGAACAAGCAGGAATGTAGTCTTCACATATGGGGACTCCCTAGCTGTAGATGCCAGGGAGATGGCCCCAGGAAGTTGTCAGTCCTTGTGAAAGGACCCCACTTCCCCCCATGGATCTCTGGCATCCTAACAGGGACGGTAGGTAGGAGTTGATTAAGTCTGAAAAAGGTGTTGAAGAACAGCTTGGCCAAACAAGGCATCCCGGCGGGAGTCCTTGTCTAAGCAGTAGTGGGCTGTGAAGGTATGTATCAAAGCCCAAGTAGCTACTTGACAGATGTCGTCGATAGACAAGACAGTGAAGATGAGCCATAGAGGCTGCCATGGCTCTCACATTGTGAGTGGTGACATGGCCTTCAAGAGGAAGGTTCTTACTCTCATAGGCAAAAGGATATGCACTGTGCGATCCAGCTGGACAGTGTTCTTTTGGAAACTGGAAGTCCCAAATGACTAGGATCAAAAGCAACAAAGAGTTGAGAAGATTTTCTATGTTGCTGTGTCCTTTTCAAGTAAAAGGCCAAAGCTCTTTTGCAGTCTAAGGTATGAAGGTTCCTTTCTGCATTGGAGGCGTGAGGTCTCGGAAAGAATACAGGAAGGTAAACCACTTGGTTTAAATGGAAAGACAAAACCACCTTTGGCATAAAGTGTGGATGAGTCCTAAGAACTACCTTATCATGGTGGAACCTTGTATAAGGAGGATTAGCCACTAACGCTTGTAATTCACTGATGTGACGTGCTGATGTGATTACAATGAGGAAGATGACTTTCCAGGAAAGGAATTTCAAAGATGCAGTGGCTAATGGTTCAAAAGGCGGTTTCATGAGCTGCCCGAGCACCAGATTTAAGTTCCGGAGGTGGCTTAATGGGAGGCTTTGTTAAAAGAAGGCCTCTCATAAATCTTGCTATGAGAGGAAATAGATTGTCCACTTAGAGGCTTGTAAGAAGCTGCAATAGCACTAAGATGGACTCTTACTGAATTTGTCTTGAGACCCGCATTTTACAAATGAAGGAGATACTCCAGTATCGATTCCAGAGGTATGGCAAGAGGGTTAAGACTCTTCTGCGAGCACCATATGGTAAGCCTTTTTTCCACTTAAAGGCATACGAGCGTCTTGTGGAGGGTTTCCTAGAAGCATGAAGGATATCTTTTACCTGTTGGGAAAGGTTAAGATCCTGACGTTCTAGGCTTTCAGCAACGAGGCCCTGAGATGCAGAGACAGGGTAATGGGATGCCACAGCATCCCGTCCTCTTGGGAGAGAAGATCTGGAGCGGATCCCAACTCCAGAGGCGGAGCTTGAGAGAGATGTAGGAGCAGAGGGTACCACGTTT
This sequence comes from Ichthyophis bannanicus, assembly GCA_033557465.1. Lineage (NCBI taxonomy): Eukaryota > Metazoa > Chordata > Amphibia > Gymnophiona > Ichthyophiidae > Ichthyophis > Ichthyophis bannanicus. The sequence goes on along the minus strand of CM066038.1, from coordinate 18,900,094 downwards.
GCCGTGGAGCTATGAGGATCATATGACCTCTGTCTCTCTGAAGCTTGAATAGGGTTTTGGGGATGAGGGGAATGGGTGGAAAGGCATATAGGAAGTCCTGACCCCAGTGAAGGAGGAAGGTATCCCTTGCCTGACAACATTGAGCCAGAATTCTGGAACAGAACCGGGGAAGTTTGGCACTCGGTGGACTTGCAAAGAGGTCCATGTCCGGGGTTCCCCAAATCTGAAATATTTGGGCAACCTGGTCTGCATGGAGAGACCATTCGTGTGGAAGCAGAACTCAAATGAGTTTGTCTGCCCAAGAATTTTGAATGCCTGGAAGATACACCGCAAGGAGATGAATCTGATGCTCTCTGGCAAGGGCCCATAGTCGCAAAGCTTTGTTGCATAGTGACAGAGAGCCTGTTCTGCCCTGCTTGTTCACATAGAACTTGGCTACCTGATTGTCAGTTTGAACTAGGACTGTCTTGTAGCTGAGCTGGGCGTGAAATACTCGAAGAACAAGGAAGATTGCTCTGAGCTCCAGGAGGTAGATGTGAAGACAGGCCTCCTGTGGAGTCCAGGTACCCTGGGTAGAGAGATCGTGCAGGTGTGCTCCCCATCCCACCTGTGAAGCATCTGTTGTTAGGGTGGCTTGGGATAGGGGTTGCTGGAAAGGAGACCCCACCAGAAGGTTTCTGGGTGATTGCCACCATTGGAGGGATGAAATAAGATGGTCTGAGTTTATTTTGTCCGACAGACAACCTGAGGCCTGTGTCCACTGAGTGGATAAAGTCCACTGGGCTGCTCGCATATGGAGGCGAGCATAAGGAACTACATGCACGGTGGATGCTATGTGGCCTAGCAATTGTAGCATTTCCCGAGCAGTGAGACAAGGTTTGAGCACTGCTTGGGAAGCTAGTTGTACTATGCAAAGACAGCGGGGCTGTGGAAGGAAAGCCCTTGTCTGTCTGGTATCCAGATGAGCTCCTATGAACTCTAGGGACTGAGTGGGAGCAAGATTGGATTTTGGGAGGTTTATGACCAGTCCCAAATACTGAAGGATTTGCATTGTGCGAGATAGAGCGGAGCTGGCCTCTGGCACTGTAGGGGCTCAAATGAGCCAGTCGTCTAAGGGAAGATGAATATACCCAGAGTGCGGAGAAATGCTGCTACCACAGCCATGCATTTTGTGAACACTCTTGGCGCAGATACCAGGCCAAAGGGAAGAACATTGTATTGGTAGTGCTTTCCTTGAAACAGGAATCTGAGGAATCTCCTATGATTTGAATGGATGAGAATATGAGTGTACGCATCCTTGAGATCTAGAGAACAAAGCCAATCCTGACTTTGAAGGTATGGCAGCAGAGTTCCTAGAGAGACCATTTTGAACTTCTCTCGGAACAGATATTTGTTCAATTCTCTGAGGTCTAAAATGGGTCAGGAAATAGGGGGAGTAGAACTCTGTACCCTGATGGGGAATGGGTACTTCCTCTATTGCTCCTTGAGCAAGGCGTATTGTGACCTCTTGACCTAAGAGATTGTCGAGAGAGGCCTGAGAATTGAACTGTCTTATAATTGTAGGAGGGGGCAGGCTGTGAAAATGAAGCTTGTACCCCTCTCGTATAATGGACAGAGTCCAATTTTCTGCTGTTATTTGGTACCATCTGTGGGCAAAATGACATAACCTGCCTGGGATGGTTAAGGGTTCTGGACCCTTCAGGGGCAGGAAGGCGAAGTTCTCTAGAGAAAGGAGTCAAAGCCCCTGAGGAGGCTGAGCCTGCTGAGCTGGCTGAGGTTTTGCAGCTTTTGGCTTCTTTTGTTGTCTAGGTTGTTGCTGCGGTCCCTTTTGGGCAGCCTGACCTGGACGGTGTCCCTGTTGGGTATAGGAAGGATAACACTTCTTCTTCATATTGAAAAATGTTTTTTTAGAGGATCTTTTCTTTGCAGGATCGGCTGTAGATTTGGACAATCTATCCAGTGTGATACTGTCAGCATCTATTACATTAGCCTTCTCCTGCCAATTCTTGCCAAAGAGATTTTCTCCTATACAAGGAATGTTTCCTAATTTATCCTGTACCCAAATTTCCAAGTCAGATGCCTGAAGCCAGGCGATCCGATGTGCACCAATGGCAATAGCAGAGGTTCTGCTTATGCACTCAAAACAGTCAAAGGCTGCACGATTAACAAACTTGGAAACATCCTGAGCATGTTTGACAAGAGTGAGATAGTCTTGTCTTTTGTCATCAGGAAGAAGGGGGCTCATAAGCTCCAAGTCTCCTGTGACCTCTTTAAGGATCATTCCAATATACAAGAGATAGGAACTGATCCTAGCTGAGAGCATGGAAGCTTGGAAGCATTGACGCCCAAAGACATTAAGAGTCCTGCAATCAAGTCCTGGAGGATTGGATGCATGTCTCTTTGCACTTTTCATCCTTCTCGTGGCTGATTCCACCACCATTGAGTGGTGTGGTAATTGAGTTTTTTGAAAGCCAGGACAAGGTGGAACGCGATATATGCTATCGAGTCTTTGAGAATGAGGAGATATGGTTAAAGGTGTTTCCCACATCTTTAGCATAAGGTCATGTAAGATCTCATGAATAGGCAGAGTAGCTGCCTCTTTGGGATCCTTAGGGTATTGGAGGATTTCCAACTCCTTTGCCCTAGGCTCTTTTTCAGGAGCTACTGTAATGGAAAGGTCTCTGGCCACATCACGGATAAAGTCCTGAAAGGACATATCCTCTGGTGGAGACATTCTGCGCTGAGGAGAAGAGGAATCCTCGGGGAGAAGCACTCTGGTATCGGCAGAATCTTCGGAGTCTTCAGTCTCATCCGAGGATTCAAAATATCTCCGATCCCGGTGATATAAGAACATAAGATATGCTATACTGGGTCAGACCAAGGTCCATCAAGCCCAGTATCCTGTTTCTAACAGTGGCCAATCTAGGTCATACGTACCTAGCAGTTTCCCCAAAAGACACAGGTTCCACAATGCTTGTATTGGGTCAAGCATTGATATCTTGGGTCCCTTCTTAATAATGGTTTATGGACCTTTCCTCCAGGAACTTGTCCAAACCTTTTTTAAACCCAGCTACACTAACAGCCTTTACTACATCCTCCGGTAACAAATTCTAGAGTTTGATTACACGTTGAGTAATCAAAGCACAGTACCGGTATCGATCTAAGTCGGTATCGGGTTGTTCCGGTACCGATCTGTTGATGCCGGAGAGAGATGCATGACTCGGTACAGGTAGCATACCCACCGATGTTGATGCAGTCGGTACTGGTACCGGTACCAGTACCAGTGTTGGTTGAGGTGGCTGAAGCGGTTTCAACGGTACCGAAGCCGTGAGAAGAGCCGCTATACTGCGTTCAATAGCAAGGAATCTCTGGTCTATCGACGCTGCCGATGCTTGGGTGTCGGTAGCGGTAGAAGCGGCCGGGACCCCAGAGCATGGTGCCAGTAGTTCTGCCGAGGTTGAGGCCTCGAGAACATCCTGGAGCCCCGTTAGTGCTTTGGAAGCCGAAGCCTCCCGCCGGGGCAGTTTTTGCCGGTGAAAATTCCTCAAGGGCAATGCCAGGGGCATCTCGATACTTAAAAGGAGATCTACGCTTTGAGGACCGGCTAGATTTATGTATAGTTACCTGAGATGCATGGGAGGAAGATGAAGCCCTGGGGGACGTCGATGCAACAGACGCCACATCTGAGGGAAAAAGGGTGCTAAGTTTAGCAGCTCGGTTCTGCCGGCCCCTGTTTGACATCATTCCACAGGACAGGCACTCTGAAATAGAGTGGTCAGGACCTAAACATTTGAGACACCAATCATGGGTGTGGGTGACGGAAATGGTACTGCCACATTTAGAACATTTCTTAAAACCTGAAGCAGGTTTTTCCATTTTTAAGGAAAAATTGAGCCTAGTGCTCAAAATGGCACCTAGCACCAAGGAAAAAAAGTTTCTGAAGTAAAGAACTTCAGAAACTATAGTTTTTTTGTTTTTGTTTTTTTAGAAGAAAGAAAGAGAGAACGAACCGGTGGTACCGGTATAGCGTCAAGGGAAGGCAGATGCGACCACAAAAACAAAGATTAAAGACAAAATTTTCTGCGGTGACAGGGTATGCGACCTGTCGGCTCCGTGGAAAACGAAGAGCTGGAGAGGGACAGTTGGAAAGGCAGCAAGCAGGCACTGTGGGATGCTCCCAAAGGCTTTCCTATTGGACGCTGGGGAGCGTTCCCGTGTGGGCTCTGTCAGTACTGACGATACCCATACGTGAAGACTACATTCCTGCTTGTTCCTGGAGAAAGGAAATTAAAATGAAATAACTGATGGAAGAATTGGTTAATTTAAGTAAACAGTGTTCTACCTTTTGAGAAGCTGACAGGAACTTGTGATCTGGCTTGTCCATTGTTGGAAATAGGATATTGGGTTTGATGGATATGGCATATCTTATGTAATTCTGCAATACTTTGCTGTAAAGGATGACCTTCAGGGCCCTGCAGCCACTCAGGCTGGACTGTTGCAGTGTGCAGTAGGGGAAGCTTTCCTTGTGCACTGAAATTCTGGCAGGATGCCTCCGCTCCGTCTAATTGGCCAATGCTACATAATGTCTTCCCCAGGTAGGGCAGGAATCTGATGCATGATCACATGGCAGCTGCTCCCTATTTTTCTCCCTAAAATTACCCCGCCCATCTCTTAAGCTTGCATAGTGAGTGGGATTTTTAAAATTACAAACATTACATTTTGTTCTGCATAGCAAGAGTTTTCTAAGAGGCTCATTCCAGAACACAATATGGGGTTGTACGTGCAGCAGGGACATTGTGTGTACCCTCACGCTACAATACATCTCCACCTTGCTCTCGTTATACTCGGCAGTATACACAGTACTTGCACTCATACGTTTGACAACAACACACAATACCCTCCTCACCCCTCAATACCCCTTTCACACACACATCACAGGTACCTTCCAACACTCACTCACTCACTCCAACTAGTTATGGCTATACTTATCCAGATGCCTCATAAAAATACAAATCTCTTCCTATATCACTCCCATCAGCACTACACTCGAAACACAACACAGTTACTCAGCTGTGCATTGATCAATGCCAGGTCAGTGAGAAATAAAATACAGACTATCACAAACCTGCTCACAGAATACCAACTTGACATTCTATGTATAACTAAAACATGGCTCTCTGACACCGATAATGTCCTCCTCAACCAGCTCAACACAGAAGACTACTCCCTATTTCACTGCCCAAGAAACAACCAAAGAGGGGGAGGGGTATTGCTACTAACCAAACCACACCTGCATTTCCGTTCTCTCATCAACGAGCACTGATGAAATGGACTAAGTCACCATCACAAATAACAATATGACCATCATCCTCAGCTACTGAACTCCCACCCTCTCCTCCAAAGGACCTATCCGGCATAATAGAAAATAGCACAGAAAACTCCAAATCCAAGAAGGACCTTCTCATCTGGGGAGACTTCATCCTTCCTTTCCTACCTACCAACATAACGGACACTTCCCTCTCAGTCATGGAATCTATAGACCTTACCCAAAATGTGACATCCCCCACACACAGCAAGGGCAACACCCTTGACCTAATCTTTACCCTTACCCTCCCAATCCATACCAGCCAGCTCTACACACTATGAACCTACCCAATGCCATGGACCAATCACAACCTCATCACCTTCTCTCTACCCCTAAAATCTCCAATAACCCAAACATAACAACAGACCACACGACACTTCAGACAATTCAACAAGGACACCTTCCTGGAACACACCATACCAAACAAAGATGGGCACATGTGACACAACTATACCGACAGACAATAGGAACAAAGTGCTTGGAGATGCAGCCACCACCCAACCAACACAACCTACCCAAAAAGAAACACATCCACAAAATTCCCTGGTAATCCTGCACCCTACTCCAACTAAAAGCCAAACTGACAGCTAGAGTGGAAATGGCGAAAGACCACTCATATTGAAGACCGCAATAAATACCTAACACTACTTCAGAATTACCATGCAACCAGACATAAAGCCAAGAAGGACTACTATCCAAAGATCATCAATACCTCTATCAATTGCCCGTGAAAATTATTTGACATAGTCAGGCACCTAACAAAACCATCCACACCACAACACAACACCTGCTGTAAGCCATCAACAACTAGCCGCACACCACAAACAACTACACCCCTGCCCAGACATCACATCACCTTCCTACCCATCACAAATTCTTCCTAACACAACTTACTGGTCCACCTTTCATACAATCACCAATGAAGAGATTGAGAAAATTCTAAAACCACTCAACACATCTACCTCACCACTTGACCCATGCCCAGCCAACTGGATCAAAGCTACAAAAATCAAACTCGGCTCAATCTTCACCAAAATAAATGAAACACTACAACAAGGAATAATGCCAAGCTGTCTCAAGCTATCCTCTATCCGCCCCACCTTAAAGAAACCAACCCTCGACTCTACAGATCCAGCATCATACCTACCCACTGCCAGCCTCCCCTTCCTGGCCAAAATCATCAAGGAAACTGTACAACTTCAGCTTCAAGACCACATTGATAAACTGCTTACTTGATCCATAACGTTTTCCGCCCGATGCATGGCATAGAAAACATAGTTACTCACCTGTAACAGGTGATCTCCGGGAACAGCAGGAATTTAGTCCTCACATATGGGTGACGTCGGCGCCGACGGAGCCCTCGTGCGGAGCATTTCCCCAGCTTTCAAAGAAAGCCTTTGGGAATTGCAGCGCGCATGCGCGGTCCCCTTCCCGCCCAAGGGTGCCATCTTGCTCAGTCTAATGACATAGCTAAAAGTTTTAAAGCTGAGACAAAGAAAGAGTGAGGAAAGGAAAGAAAGATAGAGAGATACAACTCCTAGGGGAGGTGGATGGGTTGTGAAGACTTATTCCTGCTGTTCCCAGAGATCACCTGTTACAGGTGAGTAACTATGCTATCTCCAGGAACAAGCAGGAATGTAGTCATCACATATGGGGACTCCCTAGCTTTAGGTGCCAGGGAGAGACCCCAGAAGTTGTGCGTCCCTGAGAAGGGCTCCACTTCCCCCCATGGATCTCTGGCATCCTACCAGGGATGGTGGGTAGGAGTTGATTAGGTATGGAACAGGTGTTTGAGAACAGCCTGACCAAACAAGGCATCCCGGCAGGAGTCCTTGTCCAAGCAGTAATGGGCTGTGAAGGTATGAACCGAGGCCCAAGTGGCTGCTCGACAGATGTCGTCAATAGACATAGAGTTCACATGAGCCATTGAGGCTGCCATGGCTCTCACATTGTGAGCAGTGATATGGCCCTCCAGAGAGAGGTTCTTACTCTGATAGGCGAAAGAAATACACTGAGCAATCCAGTTAGATAGTGTTCTCTTGGAGACTGGAAGTCCCAAATGAGAAGAATCAAAAACAACAAAGAGTTCAGGACTTTCTATGTTGCTGTGTTCTTTGTAAGTAAAAAGCTAGAGCTCTTTTACAGTCCAAGGTATGAAGATTCCTCTCTGCATTTGATGCATGTGGTCCTAGAAAAAAGACAGGTAGGTAGACCTCTTGGTTGAGATGAAAAGGCGAGACCACCTTAGGCATAAAGTGTGGATGAGTCCTAAGGACTACCTTGTCATGGTGGAACCTTGTATAAGGTGGATTAGCTACTAGGGCTTGCAATTCACTAATGCGGCGTGCTGATGTGATTGCAATGAGAAAGATAACCTTCCAAGAAAGAAATTTCAAGGAGGTGGTAGCGAAAGGTTCGAAAGGTGGCTTCATTTATTTATTTATTTATTTATTTTTGTTTCTTATATACCGCGCTCTTTTAATCAGTGCGGTTTACAAATGAACAAAATTTAAACACAATGACACATTCAGCATTGTTTTTTTTACAATGAACAGGGAACAAAACTTGGCGGTAAACAGGGTTAAACTATATACAGACAAGTGGCGGTAAATAGGGTTAGCTATGTACAAGGCATTTTGGTTGATTAACATGGTAGTGGTAATTAGAATACAATTACAAATAAGGTATAATTACGGTATGAAATAGTGTGGACAGTTATGAGCATCATGATTAACCATTCTCCACCGGGGTCATGTGGGAAAGACCAATATGAGGGCTTTGTACAATCGGAGTGGCTTCCGGGTAGTAAATTAGGTACAAGTGATACTTTAAGGCCTTTCTGAATGCCATGAGGCTTGTGATGGCTCTAATTTCAGGTGGGAGGGCATTCCAGGCTCTGGGCTCAAACAATGAGAAGGCTCTAGAGGCTGTTGATTTCGAGCATTTTGTAAGGAGTTTCGGGAGGTCAATGGAATTCAATGTAACCGATCTCCTGGATCTATTAGATGGGGTGACATGTATCATGTTGCTGATAGGTGATAGAGATGGGGTCTTTGCGGCTTTAAAAGTCAAGATAAGGGTTTTATATAGGGTTCTGGCTTGGAGGGGTAACCAGTGTAAACTCATCAGTAGTGGAATTATATGCTCTGAGCGTGGAGCACCTACGAGAATTCTCACGGCCGCATTCATGGCCAGGCGGAGGGGATTTAGAGTAGATTGTGGGAGACCATGTAGTATAATATTAGCGAAATCCAAGTGTGGTAGAACCAAGGCTTGGAAGATAGTACGGAAGTCGGAGTACTCCAGAAGAGGTCGGAGATTCCGAAGGGAACAAATCTTTTGGTAAATTGTGTTTGTTGTTTTCTTGATGTGTGCTGACATATCAAGCCGCTGGTCTAATGTAATCCCTAGGTATCGGATTGTTGGTTGTGCCTTCAGCACAATGTTATTTACTTGTAATGAGGCAGGGGGTATGAATGTTGGATTCCATGTAACGAATAGGACCTCTGTTTTGTTGTGATTTATACGTAGATTCTGTTTAATGAGCCAGTTTGATACAGCTTCGAAGCAATGAACTATTGATGTAAAGTCCGGTTGTTTTACGTTGAATGGAGCATACATCAATATGTCATCAGCATATGCTAGACATTGAATGTTGAATGAACATATCAAAGCACAGATTGGCTGCATATAGATATTGAACATTAGTGCGGACAAGGAGGAACCCTGAGGGACACCTTGTTTAAGAGGGAATGGGTCCGATGTTGCTTCTCCTGTTCTGACTTGCTGCTGTCTCTCAGATAGGTACGATTTGCACCAGTTCAGGGCTAGCCCTTGAATACCCTTATCTTTGAGGCGCTGTAAGAGAGTATTGTGGTTTACTGAATCAAAAGCGGCAGCTATGTCAAGAAAAATGAGAATGAACCCATGATGGATATTGTCGATGTTTATGATTAAGTTATTGAAGAGGGTTGTGAGGAGGGTGTCAACCCCATGTTCTTCTCATGAAACCATGTTCATGAGCTGCCCAAGAACCAGGTTCGAGTCCCATGCCACCGGAGGTGGTCTAATGGGAGGCTTAGTTAGAAGGAGGCCTCTCATAAATCTTGCTATAAGAGGATGAGAGGAAATAGGTTGTCCATTTAGAGGTTTAAGAGAAGCTGCAATAGCACTCAAATGGACTCTTACTGAATTTGTCTTAAGGCCTGCATTAGACAAATGGAGGAGATACTCCAGCAAAGATACCAGAGGTATCGCAAGGGGGTTAAGACCCTTTTCCGAACACCAAATAGTAAACCTTTTCCACTTGAAAGCATAAGAACGTCTAGTGAAAGGTTTTCTGGAAGCATAAAGAACATCTTTCACTTGCTGAGAAAGATGAAGATCTTGGAGATCTAGGCCTTCAGCAACCAAGCCCTGAGATGCAGAGACTGGGGATTGGGATGCCATAACATTCCATTCTCCTGAGATAGGAGATCTGGAGCAGACCCTAACTCCAGGGAGGGAGCTTGAGAGAGATGTAGAAGCAGAGGGTACCACACTTGCCGTGGCCAATGTGGTGCTATGAGAATCATGTGGCCTCTGTCTCTCTGAAGCTTGAAGAGGGTTTTGGGAATTAGGGGAATGGGTGGAAAGGCATACAGGAAGTCTTGACCCCAGTAAAGGAGGAAAGCATCCCTGGCCTGAGCTGGAATTCTGGAACAGAACCGGGGAAGTTTGGCATTCCACGGACTTGCAAAGAGGTCTATGTCCGGGGTTCCCCAAAGTTGAAATATCCTGGTCACCTGGTCTGCATGCAGAGACCACTCGTGTGGAAGGAGAACTCGACTGAATCTGTCTGCCCAAGAGTTTTGAATGCCTGGAAGATACACTGCCAGCAGATGAATCTGATGCTCTCTGGCGAGGGCCCATAGTCGCAAAGCTTCGTTGCAAAGTGACAGAGAGCCTGTTCCCCCCCCTGCTTGTTCACATAGAAAGAGTAGTTACTCACCTGTAACAGGTGTTCTCCAGGGCAGCAGGAATCAGTCCTCACATATGGGTGATGTCGGCGCCGACGGAGCCCTCGTGCGGAGCATTTCCCCAGCTTTCAAAGAAAGCCTTTGGGAATTGCAGCGCGCATGCGCGGTCCCCTTCCCGCCCAAGGGTGCCATCTTGCTCAGTCTAATGACATAGCTAAAAGACAGCAAAAAAATTAGCAAAATAAATCATATGACTGCAACTCCAAGGGGAGGAGGGAGGGTTGTGAGGACTGATTCCTGCTGCTCCTGGAGAACACCTGTTACAGGTGAGTAACTACTCTTTCTCCAGGACCAAGCAGGAAGTCAGTCCTCACATATGGGACTCCCCAGCTTAAGGCTACCGGAGACCTCAAGCCGAAAAAATGAGCTCCCTCTAGCTTGTCAGTACGTAAGGAAGGAATCTTCTCTGAGAACGCCCCTGACCGGTAGCCCAACACCAGGGCCGGAGGGTAGGAGTTGCCTAAACCCCAAAGAGATTATGGAGTACTGCCTGTCCGAAAGCACTGTCCCTGCGGGACTCCCTCTCAGGGCAGTAATGGGCCGCAAAAGTCTGGCTTGAAGACCAAGTAGCGGCCCGGCAGATGTCTGCCAACGGAACAGAGCGGAGATGAACCACTGACGCAGCCTTCGCCCTGACACGACCCTCCAACGAGAGGCCAGCTGCCCCATAAGCCCAGGCGATACAGTCAGCGACCCATATGGACAAAGTACGCTTGGAGACAGGTAGCCCCAACTTATTGGGGTCAAAAGAAACGAAGAGCTGAACAGCCCTCCGATGCTCCTGCGTATGGTCAAGGTAGAAGGATAACGCCCTCCTACAGTCCAGGGTATGCAGGACCATCTCAGCCCAGTTGGCATGCGGCCTGGGAAAGAAGGTCGGAAGAACCACCTCCTGATTGAGGTGAAAGCACAGTTACTTACCTGTAACAGGTGATCTCTGGGAACAGCAGGAATTAGTCTTCACTTATGGGTACGTCGGTACCGACGGAGCCTGCACGGGGATGCTGCCCAGCTTCCAATCAGAAAGCTTTTGGCAGCCTCCCTCACGCCTGCGCGCTGAGTTCCCGCCCTCTCCAGAGCCTCTCTTCAGTTGAGTTTCAAAGCTGAGACAAAGGCGAGGAGAGAAAGGAGAAGAAGATAAGAGATGCAACTCCCAGGGGAGGTGGGAGGGTTGTGAAGACTAATTCCTGCTGTTCCCAGAGATCACCTGTTACAGGTAAGTAACTGTGCTATCTCCAGGAACAAGCAGGAATGAGTCTTCACTTATGGGGACTCCCTAGCTGGAGATGCCAGGGGGAGATCCCATAAAAATGCAGCAGCCTGGACCAGGGGTGCATTTTGTTTCCAGAAATCCCTGGCATCCAATGTGGGATGGAGGGTAGGAGTTGACAATAAAGGAGCTGTGAGGGAGAACAGCATAGCCAAGGACTAGAGGGCTGTATAGATTGTAGGAGTCCTTGGTGTATATGAGGAGTCACATGAAACACATGTAACGTACCATTAGATAGGTCACTTACCTACTGCACTGTAGGAAGTAGAACGCCTGATGTAGTCTGCTGGAGAAGCAGTGGCGGAATCTTGAAGGGACCTCCCAGCAGTGAGGATGAAGGTCCAGACCTGGAGGTAGTAGACGATCCAGGTGTCAACTGGGTAGGATGGGACGTCATGTCTTCAATGGAAAGCTTTATGAGAAAAAGCTGAAAAACTCCTTTAGTCATAATGTTATTAACAGGGAGGACTAAGGAAGAAGACTGACGGAGTTGTAGAACTAGCCCAGTCCTGACGGGGAGAGGGAAAGTGGAAAAAATCCCTATTCCCAAGGAGAAGAGCTGTGTACTCAAAGATAAAGATGTACACCGTTTTTCCTAACTGGCGAGAGATAGGAAAAATATTGAAGCTTGATGCTTCAAGGGTTTAAGAAAAAATAGAGAAGTTAGCACCACAATGGTTAGTGGTGTCTAACAGTTTCTGCATGGTAATATGGTATGCGAAATAGGGCGATGGACTGTCTAAATCCTCTAGGAGGTAACATTTAGTATAGACAGTAAGGGTGAGAGTATAGAGATATGAACCCTTAAGAAACCGCCCAAGAGACACATATATATACAGATGCTTATATATATGAGGGGGGATCTAAACCTGAATCGATATGTCCAGATGCATAAATCGGGACATGGGTGGAGAGATATATCAAAATATATATATATATATATATATAATATAGATATCTTTGTGGGGCATGGAATTGCACCACCAGAGAAATGATATAGGTATGTAGACATATATAGAGATGCTACATACAAGATGACAGGTTGAAGAACATGTCTTGCACCCAGCCCCATGATTGTACATGGGAAATAAAAAGAAAAAGATTCTGTATACTACCAGAGGGTGAAGCCACTTGGGATATGTAGAGAGAATCTATTTCTATGAATTGAGGGATGCAGGAAGGCAATCCAACAAAACAACCGTGATGATTGCGTGAGAACAGATTATAAGATGAATCTGTAAGGAACAAGGCGGGAGTTCCACCGAACACTGACATGGCAGAGGTGCAAAATGCAGGGGAAGATACCAGAGGGACCCATTAGAGGTAGCACGCAGAAGAATATATCTCGTGCTAACACCCCAGGTTAAAGGGTGTGGAGAACCTTCACAGGCATGGGAAGGGTGAACAAGCTTTTTCCTACTAATAGCGAAGCTTCAGAGACAGGGGCGGCCCAAGGGGGGTGCGGAGACTCGGTGCGGGGCCTCATTTGCATAAGTGGTCTTATTTGCATAAATATTTGCATAATGTTACCATTCACTAACTTTTAGTAAACATGTCTCTTAATGAGTGTATGGATAAAGAAAGACTAAAAGATTTCTACATTACTATAATCCAGTGCCAACCGCCAGGCACATTAGGAAATACTACAAACGCTGCCCATTTAGAACCCATAGCAAACCCGCCGTATCCTGACAGCATTACCAGGACTCACAAAGCACCATACCCTACCTATCAAAAGGCAACACTGCAAATATTAAACCAATACATTTCAGAGAATACTGGGGAAAGAGAACAAGTGGCAACGTCAAATAGGAATTACATAAACAGAATACCTCAGCTCAGTTACACATGCAGAACATAGACCATCACCAAACAAGGAATCACAATTTAGAAACAGGAAGGCAATAATTAAACTGGGAACCCCAAAAGCCAAACTTGGAATGTACAACAACACTGCAGAAATAAAACTATAAATTAATTTCCTCTTGTACCAAACAAAGCGCAGATGTTAATGATGCACATTTCCCAGAGCTGACATATTCCAGTTAATAAATTCAAAATAAAGAGATATCTTTCTACCTTTTGTGCATTTTTTTTTCAGTTGCAATTGGTCCAGCCACTTTCTTCTGGTTTCTTCATGTTTTCTGCTAACTCTCCATCGTCTGCTGTCCATTTGTCCTTTCTTCTCACTTCTAGGTTTTTTTTTCCATTCTCTCTCTCTCTACATCTGCTTTAACATACTAATCTTTCTCCTTTTGCTCTTTCCTCATTCCTATTTCATCCATACAAATTTTACCCCTCCATCCTCAATCCCCAATTACTCTCCCAGTACCTGGCCAATTGAAGATTTTTCATCCCTCCTACACAAAATATTTTTCCCCTCTCCATTTTAATCTCCCAGCCCCATCCCATTCTAATCCTCCCCCAACATCAGCTCCCTTCTAGTTCCAGTCTCACCCAGCATCCATTCCCTTCTAGTCCCTGCATCAGCTCATTTCCAGTCCTAGCCCCCCATCAGCCCATTTCCAGTCCTAGCTCCCCCATCCATTTCCAGTCCAAGTCCCTTCATCAGCTCATTTCCAATCCTAGCCCCCCCATCAGCCCATTTCTAGTCATTTCCTAGCCCCACCATCAGCCCATGTCAAATCATAGCTCCCCTCCACTCAACCCAATTCCAGTCCAAGCCCCCCCATGAGCCTACTTCCAGTTCTAGCCCCTCCATGAGTCCATTTCAATTCAAGCCCCCACCACAGCCCATTTCCAATCTTAGCTCCCCCCAACAGCCCATTTCCAGTCCTATCCTAGCTGTTCCATCAGCCCATTTTCAGTCCTAGCTCCCTTCCCTCACAGCCCATTTCCATTCCAAGCCCCCTCCCCATCAGCTATTTGCAGTTCAAGCCTCCCCTTCCACTCAGCCCATTTTCAGTCCTAGCAACCCTTCAACCCATTACCAGTCCTAGCCCCCCGTCAATCAACTTCCAGTCCTAACCCCCATCACCCCATTTTCAGTTTAAGCCGCCCCTATAACCCATTACCAGTCCTAACCCCCCATCAGCCCATTTCCAGTCAGCCCCCCATAGCCAGTCCTAACCCCCCCCCCCATCAGCCCACAGCCCATTACCAGTCCTAACCACATCAGCCCACCTCAAGTCCTATCCCCTCCCCATCAGCCCATTTCCTGTCCTAGCCCCCCCATAACCCATTATCAGTCCTACCCCCCCCCCATCAGCCCACTACCAGTCTTAACCCCCCCATAGCCCATTACCAGTCCTAACCCCCCCATCGCCCATTACCAGTCCTAACCCCCCCATCAGCCCACTACCAGTCTTAACCCCCCCATAGCCCATTACCAGTCTTAACCCCCCCATAGCCCATTGCCAGCCCTCATCAGCCCACAGCCCACTACCAGTCTTAACCCCCCCATAGCCCATTGCCAGTCTTAACCCCCCCTCCCACAGCCCATTGCCAGTCTTAACCCCCCCATAGCCCACTGCCACCCCCCTCCCTAGCCCATTGCCAGTCTTAACCCCCCTCCCTCCCTCCCTCCCTAGCCCATTGCCAGTCTCAACTCCCTCCCTCCCTAGCCCACTGCCAGTCTTAACCCCCCCATAGCCCATTGCCAGTCTTAACCCCCCATAGCACACTGCCAGTCTTAACCCCCCTCCCCAGCCCATTGCCAGTCTTAACCCCCCTCCCTAGCCCACTGCCAGTCTTAACCCCCCCCCATAGACCACTGCCAGTCTTAACCCCCCTCCCCAGCCCATTGCCAGTCTTAACCCCCCCTCCCTAGCCCATTGCCAGTCTCAACCCCCCTCCCTCCCTCCCTAGCCCATTGCCAGTCTTAACCCCCCTCCCTCCCTCCCTCCTTAGCCCATCGCGTGTCTTACCCCCCCCATAGCCCACTGCTTGTGTTAACCCCCCATAGCCCATTGCCAGTCTTAACCCCCCCCATTGCCCACTGCCAGTCTTAACCCTCCTCCCCAGCCCATTGCCAGTCTCAACCCCCCTCCCTCCCTAGCCCATTGCCAGTCTCAACCCCCTCCCTCCCTAGCCCATTGCCAGTCTTAACCCCCCTCCATAGCCCATTGCCAGTCTCAACCCCCCTCCCTCCCTAGCCCATTGCCAGTCGTAACCCCCCTCCCTAGCCCATTGCCAGTCTCAACCCCCCTCCCTCCCTAGCCCATTGCCAGTCTTAACCCCCCTCCCTCCCTCCCTAGCCCATTGCCAGTCTCAACCCCCCTCCCTCCCTAGCCCATTGCCAGTCTCAACCCCCCCCCAGCCCACTGCCAGTCTTAACCCCCCGCCCCAGCCCCGTGCCAGTCTCAACCCCCCCGCCGCCCCAGCCCATTGCCAGTCTCAACCCCCTCCCTAGCCCATTGCCAGTCTCAACCCCCCTCCCTCCCTAGCCCATTGCCAGTCTCAACCCCCCTCCCACCCTAGCCCATTGCCCGTCTTAACCGCCCTCCCTAGCCCATTGCCAGTCTCAACCCCCCTCCCTCCCTAGCCCATTGCCAGTCTTAACCCCCCTCCCTCCCTCCCTAGCCCAATGCCTGTCTTAACCCCCCTCCCTCCCTAGCCCATTGCCAGTCTTAACCCCCTCCCTCCCTCCCTAGCCCATTGACAGTCCTACCCCCCCCCACCCCCCTCGGCTCATGGCAATTAAAAAAAAAAAAAAAAAAGCTGGCCGCTGCCGCCGCGGCGGCATGGAGTGTCCCGCGGGGCTCCCTCTGCCCGGCGGAACTCTCCCGGTGCGGCTGAGCCCCTCTCTGCCGGCTTGCAGATACGCGAAGAGAGAGAGTCTCCCTCGCGTCTCTGTTAAGCCCGCAGGGGCTGATGGGAAGCAGGGGCTGATGGGAAATTTTAATTAAGAAAAAGCAGAATGTTCTTTGCGTGGGGCCCCCCGAAGCGCGGGGCCCTGTGCAAAAAACATTCTTGCTCAATGGACGGGCCGGCCCTGTTCAGAGACAAGGTCAATGCTCTATAGCAGGCCCTCATAGTAGAAAGCTGCTCTGAAGATTGTGGAGAGCATTGTGCAGGAGAGATAAACTGACTGAAGTCAGGTTTGTTACCATATCCTAGGAGAGGAGATGGATAGAATAATGTGAGAAAGCCTAAAGGAGTAGGAGGATCCAAGGTAGCTAACGAATAGCTTGGAAACACTACTAAGGCTAGACAGAAATTGAACAAAAGACTGGAACTTGGCAAAAGTACCAGTAATACAATCACTGTAACTCCTGCAGGCACAGCAGCTGACAGAAACAGCAGAAAGATTGCCCTGTGCCCCATAAAGAAAAAAACAGATAAAGAGGGAGGAGATATAACTTCTCCCTGTCTGTGGAATAAGCTTGGTAAAAACTATTTAGTATGGTACCCCTCCGTTAGGGAAAAAAACCCATTGGAGAGGGTAGAGCAAGTAATTAGAGGGTGACATACCCATAGGGTAAGTCAACAGAAGGAAGAATGTTCAGTTGGGACAAAACCATCATGGGATAGGTGCAACTGCTCTTCTAGAGGATAAGAAGAGGAGAAGTTAGCAGTCCCTGAACATAAAATGTTTCACACGGTAGTACACTGAAAAGAAACACAGTGTATAGACTTCTAATGAATTAGAAGGAAAGTATAGAGTATAAGTCCCAGCTCCTATGGTTGCTGGGAATGCTGAGACTGGTTAGAGCTGGAGGAGTTCAGACTAGGCTGAGGTGTCTCCTGTTTAGGTACAGCCGAATGATGGGCAGGAGAGGAATGAAACTTTCTTTTCTTAGGGAAAGAAGGTTTGGTAGGACATTTCCTACCTCTCGAAGAAGGAGGTGGCTTAGAAAGGTCCTTAGTGGAAGGAGAGTCAGTGAAGCATTGAGCAACCTGACTTAAAGCCTCCTTATTGAAGAGACCCTCTCCTGTACAAGGAGAATGAGCCAGTATTATTTATTTAGTATACATTTGTATACCGCTACTTCCAGCGATCAGCAGCGGTTTTTGATTACAGATTGGAAATTGTCAAATCATGACAGGAAATTTTTGAGGTATAAACACATTGATTAGACAGGAAAGCACAGCACACAGAGAACTATTTTACAGGGAACATGGGCTATGGAGGGTTAAGTGGCTTGCCCAAGACCACAAGGAGCACCTGTGGGACTAGAAACCCCAGTCCTTCCGGCCCAAGGTTGCTGTCCTCTAGTGGGATTTGAACCCCCGACCTTCCGGCCCGAAGTACCTTGCCCCAACCACTAGGCCACTCCTACTCAAGTCTGAAGCTTCAAGCCAGGCTCTGCGACGTGCTGCTATGGCAATAGCAGAGGATCTGCTAACAGACTCAAAAGAGTCTATAGAAGCACGAGACAGGAACCAAGATATATTCCGGCTGTGATTGATGAGTAAGGAATAATCAGTAGCCTTGGGCTCCGGTAAAAAAGGGGTCAAAAGAGACAATTTCTCTGTGACTTCCTGGAGTGTTAGACTCATGTGAAAAATATATGAGAGAACTCTGGAGGCCAACATAGAGTTTTGGAAGGCCTGACGACCAAAAGCATCGAGTGTTCTTGAAGAACGACCCGGTGGATAAGAAGAATACTTTTTCTTGCTCTTAACTTTTCTCAGAGCCGCTTCCACTACAAGGGAACGATGAGAAAGTTGAGGCTTCTGGAACCCTGGAGAGGGTGGCACCCGGTACCGAACCTCAATGTTTGTAGAAACTGGAGGAAGTCGTAAGGGTGATTTCCAGACCCTGAGAAGGAGATCCTGCAGAGCAGGATGTAAAGGAAATTGTATATTTTCCATCTGTGCCTGTGAGCCCTGAGTAGGACCACCACCAGGGATAGATATATTGAGAAAGGTTGCCATGTCCCGGAGAAAAGCCTGAAAAGACTGATCTCCTATGGGAACCATCCCTGGCCCGGCTAAAGAAAAAGCCGGAGCTCCAGAGGAGGCACAGGGGACTACACCAATGCCAGGTATCGGTTCTAAAGTAGGCATGGGTGCCAGAAGAGGCATCGATACTGATACAGGAGTAGCAGATGAAGCAGCCATCGGGAACTGCTGCAGTGGTAGCGAGATCATGAGAGAGTTATGACTATGATCTTTGAAACTGCCGCTCTGGAATCGACCCGAGTCGGTTCCAGGGCACGTCGGTACGGAGTCATCGAGACTAGATATGGACTCAAGACTCGGCATCGAAGTAAGTGATACTATCGATACGTGTCGCGAAGGCGCCGACGCCAATGGCAGTATCGGCGATGCCGATACCCCTAAGGCAGACTGGGTCACATCGACCAATACCGACGGTACCGAGGATACCCGATGAGCACCTTTGTCAAAGGGAAAGGTGGTCCACCTCGATGCCGATGCCAGGGTATCGGAACCGATCGACGCCGGTACCGGCCCGGAGCATGGCTGAGGTTGAAGGAAGTCAATGCGGTGCGAATCGATCGGGCCCGAAGGTACCGAAGATGCCCGATGACAATCCTTGGTGAAGAGTAGGCTACTCGACACCGGTGCCAATGCAGGAGGCTCGGTACCGCTCGAAGCGGATACCACCTCCACGCATGGCTCAGGTATGTTCTGTGAGGGGTGAGCCCCAGGAACAACCTGAAACCCCTTTAACGCTTTGGAGCCCATAGACTCCCGCAGGGGTAATGCCAATGGATTCTTGAGGGTAAGGCCGGAGCCGTCACCATGCTGGGCATGGGACATACCACTCAAACATTGACTAGTCTTAACAGACTGTTTTTGGGTTACCTGATGCTGTGAAGTAGATAAACCTGGTACCCTTACTGCCGAGGAAAAAACGGTATCGAGGGAAATTCTAAAATTTGAAGGTTTCTTCACAGAAATATCCCCCGACTTGCCAGGGGAAAAAGGGTCAGGACCCACACAGTTGAGACACCAAGCATTGGTATCTAAAAAGAAACAGGTGTTTCCACACCGAATGCACTTCTTAGGGAAAGAAGGCTCCATAATGAAGAGGGCCTGGTAGGCCCAACAAGTTAAGGCAAAAACTGAAGAAAACGTTTCTCAGAATTAAGTCAAAAATCCACCAGCGATACCGGTGGGAGCGGGAAATACAGCCGCGACCACAAGAAAACAAAAACTAAAGTATTAAAGTAAGTAAATAAGTAAGTTTCTGCGGTGACAGGAGGACGTCCTGCCGGCTCCGCGGAAAAACGAAAACTGAAGAGAGGCTCTGGAGAGGGCGGGAACTCAGCACGCAGGCGCGAGGGAGGCTGCCAAAAGCTTTCTGATTGGAAGCTGGGCAGCATCCCCGTGCAGGCTCCGTCGGTACCGACGTACCCATAAGTGAAGATTCATTCCTGCTTGTTCCTGGAGATAAGGGGAGACAATCTTAAGAAGAAACTTCGGCTGAGTCCGTAAGACTACCCTATTCCTGTAGAACCTAGTGTAAGGGGGATCAGACACTAGTGCCTGAAGTTCACTTACTCGCCTAGCAGAGATAAGAGCAACCAGAAACAAGGTTTTCCAGGAGAGAAAACGGAGAGGGCAGGTAGCCATAGGTTCAAATGGCGGACAAGTAATCCGCTGTAAGACCACATTCAGATCCCACTCAGGGGCTGGTGGACGTAAAGGAGGCTTAAGCAGGAGGAGGCCTCTGAGAAAACGAGCCACCAAAGGGTGGTTGGAAAGAGGCCTTCCGTCCACCGGCGAGTGGTGCGCTGAGAGAGCACTGAGGTGAACCCTGACAGAGTTGGACTAAAGGCCTAGATTGGAGAGGTAAAGCAAATATTGCAATACCACCGCTACCAAGCATGAGAAGGGATTCTCGCTGTGCTGAGCACACCATGCGGAGAATCTACGCCACTTAAGAGCGTAGGATTTCCTGGTGGATTGCCGTCTAGAGGCTAAGACTAGGTCTTCCACTTCTCTAGGCAGTAGTAGGGGAGCTAGGACTACCCTTTCAGCAGCCAGACCATCAGATGAAGGGACTGGAGGTTGGGGTGCAAGAGAGATACCTGTTCCTGAGACAGGAGATCGTGTTGAATCCCCAGAGGAAGAGGAGTGTCCACCACCAGTTGCAGTAGAAGTGGGAACAACGGTTGCCTCGGCCACCTGGGGGCTATCAGAATCATTGAGGCCCCGTCCTTGAGGACTTTGAACAGTGTTCGGGACACTAGTGGCGTGGGAGGAAACGCATACAGTAGGCCTTGGGACCACGGAATCAGAAACGCATCCGCTGCTACTCAGAGGATGCGGTTGTCTGGAACAGAATCTCAGGAGTTGCCGGTTCAGAGGACTGGCGAAAAGATCCATGGTGGAGAGGCCCCACCTGAGAAAGATCTGCTGAACCACCAACGGATTCAATCTCCATTTGTGTGGTTGCAGGATCCTGCTCGGTCCGCCAGGTAATTTTCTTGACCTGGGAGGTAGACAGCCTTGAGGAGGATTAGGTGATTGACGGCCCAAGAGCACAGCCGTTGTGCCTCCTGACAGAGAAGGGAAGGAGCCTGTGCCTCCTTGTTTGTTCACGTAGAACATGGCAACTTGATTGTCCGTCTGGACCAGTACAGACTGATGAGATGTGAGGTGGGAGAAGGCTCTCAGAGCTAGGCGTATCGCCCGTAGCTCCAGGAGGTTTATCTGCTGAGCAGCCTCCCAAGGGGTCCAGAGACCCTGAGTACATGCCCCTTGGCAATGTGCTCCCCAACCTAGAAGAGAAGCATCTGTCGTTAGCACTTGAAAATGCGGAGGGGATTGAAAAACCACTCCGAGTACCAGATTCGGAAGATGAAGCCACCATTGCAGAGAGGAGACGAGCAGAGCGGATATTCTTACTGAGTCTGCAAGGCTCCCTGTGGCTTGATGCCACTGAGTTCGAAGGCTCCACTGAGCAGGCCGCATGTGCAACGGGCATTGGGCGTTATATGAACCGTGGAAGCCATATGGCTGAGAAGTCTCAGGAATTGCCTGGCGGAGACCATGGAATTGCTGTGAAACTGCCTGGCTAGATCCATCAACCTGTGGGCTCTGTCCATTGGCAGAAAAGCCTTCGCCTGAAGAGTGTCCAGCCTTGCTCCTATGAATTCTAAGTTCTGGGACTGGAGCAAAGTGGACTTTGCGAAGTTTATGACAAACCCCAAGTGCTGAAGCAGAGCCACAGTGTGAAGGGTGGCTTGACTGGCCTCCTGGGAAGACTGGCCACTTACGAGCCAGTCGTCCAGGTATGGAAACACAAAAAGACCTTGAAGCCTCAGGTAGGCCGCCACCACCGCCAGGCACTTGGTGAACACCCTGGGAGCGGAGGTTAGGCCAAAGGGTAGTACTCTGTACTGGTAGTGGTTTCCCCCCACAACAAATCTGGTCTGTGGTCTGGATGAATAAGGATGCGAGTATAAGCATCCTTTAGGTCTAAGGAGCATAGCCAATCTCCCTGCTGGAGGTAGGGCAGCAGGATTCCAAGGGTAAGCATCTTGAACTTTTCCCTCTCCAGGAACTTGTTGAGGTTGCGCAAGTCTAGGATGGGTCTGAGGCCTCCTGTTCTTTTTGGTACCAGAAAGTACCTGGAATAAAAGCCGTGACCTCTCAGGTGGTGGGGCACCGGTTCCACAGCCTGTTCCTTTAGCAGACTTGCTAACTCCTGAAGGAGTAGGTCCCTGTGCAGAGGGAGTCTTGGAGGCTCCCCTGGAAAATAGGAGGGAGGTACCTGGTGAAAATGGAGAAGATAGCCCTTTTGGACTATATGGAGCACCCAGGTATCTGATGTGACGGCTGACCACCTGTGGGCAAAGTGGGCCAGCCGGCCTCCTGTGCTGATGTGAGCCAGCTGAGGAGAAGAGGCTATGCCTTCTGAGTCAAAAACCCCCACCCTGCTGAGCAGGGGCCGGTGTTGGTGGCTTGGGGGCCTTCTGCCTACGGGGCCCATGACCCTGCCCCTTGGCCTGCTGACCCTGTTGGGGAGCTGCAGAGGCCTGATAATGAGGGTATTGTTTATAGGCAGATGACTTCCTCGGGTAAAAGGTCTTTTTTCCAGAGCCCTTCTTCTGAGAAGGGGCAGAGGTTTTCCTGGACAGCCTAGTCCGGGTCAGAGTCTCGGTCTCGAGTTCCGCAGCCTTTTCAGCCATGGGCTTGCCAAAGAGGTTTTCACCTCAGCAGGGGACATCCACCAACTTGTCCTGTACCCGTGGCTCGAGATTGGATGACTGTAGCCAAGCCTGTCGGCGGGCACTGATGCCGGCCCCGGCTACTCGGGCCGAAGCCATCGTAGGCTGCTCGAGAGATAAACTTCGAGCACTCTCGAATACCAGTGGACAAGGCCTGGAACCTCTGCAAAGGTTCCTTGGAGAGACCAGCAGAGAACCCGGCAATCTCCTTTGCCAGGTCTCGGAGATACATGCCCATGTAGAGCTGGTATGTCTGGACACGGCAAGCAAGCATAGAGCCCTGGAAGCACTTCTTACCGAGGGCATCCAGGTTCCGTGCCTCCCGGCCGGGAGGCACCGAGGAGTGCATCTTCTGACTTTTCAGTTGATGCATGGCCGATTCCACAACCATGGAGTGGTGTGGTAATTGTGCCTTTTGGAACCCGGGGCTCTTGCGGACTCGATAGATGGAATCGACCCGCTTGCTCAACACCGGCGTCGAGGCCGGGGTCTCCCACATGCGGAAGAGCAGCCGCTCCAGCATCGGAGGAACCGGTACAGTAAAGGCCTCCTTCGGGGGAGAGTCATACTGGAGGGCCTCGAGCTCCTCGGCTCGAGGCTCCTCCTTGGGATCCGCAGGGAAGGCCAAGGCCTTGGCCATATCCCGCACGAAGTCTGAGAACCGGGTATCCTCCGGTGGGGATCGTCTCCGAGGTTCGGACTCCGGCGAGTCCGATGGGACACACCGAGTCCGATAGGTGTCGGGTGACTCTTCTTCGTCCGTCTCCCAGCCCGACTCATCGGAGGAGGTATCGAGCGGCTCCGGTCGGGCGGGCACCGATGCCCTCCGCCCCGATGCCGAGGGTACCGGCGTCGACAACCTCGGTCCCGAATGGGAGGCCGAGGGAGACCGTGGCCGAGGATCGATTCGAGCCCGCATGGACTCGAGGATCGGCTCGGCCTCCAGGGTCGACTTGGAAGTCGATGTCCCGGTGGTCGGGGCAGATGCACCGGTGAGACCAGCGATCAATGCCCGCTGCTGTTCCATGAAGGCAGCGAGGCTGCTCTCCAAGGCCGTCAACCTGAGTCCGAGCTCAGGAGACCCAGCAGCCCCCGACTCGGGCCCCGACGGCGGCTCCCCTGGAGGAGAGTTCACGAGGACTACAGCACTCACGTGTCCAGGAGATTCCATCTCGATACGAGGTTGCTTGGCAGACCTCTCCGACTCCAAAGACCCAGGACGGCTATCGGGGCTATGCGACCTGGCTCTCAAGGAACCAGGAGCATCCACCGACGACGCCCTCACGGGTTTCTTCTTCCTGCGCTGTTCCTGCGAAGGAGACCCCCGCTCAGAGGAACCCCGACGCTGCTCAGGGCCGGAGTCCTGAGACGACGAGGTCCGGGCCCGTCCGGACGCGGAGTCAGAGAAGATCCTATCCTTCTGGTGCTGCCAACTCCTCAACGCCTTCGAGGACATTTTGCCACACGGACCACAGATCATCGGGTCATGATCGGGTCCGAGGCAGCGGAGGCAGCAGTCATGTGTTTTGGTAAGAGACATAAGTTTCTTACACCGATCACACTTTTTAAACCCGCTGGCAGCCATCGGGGGGAAAAAGGGCCCCTGCGAGGTCAAAAGACAGGGCTGCCAGTGAAAAAAGAAAAAATGGCGCGAATGCTAGTCACGAAGGACAAAAAACGAAAAAGAGAGAGTGGGCTCAATACCGGCGTATCGGGCCCAGGCGGGAAAAGGATCCGGCGTCGAACCGAAGGAGAAGAACAAAAACAGGGAAATCAACTTTTTCCTCGGGGAAAAACAAACTACGTCCGTCGGGCTCCGCGGAAAAAAGAAGACTGAGCAAGATGGCACCCTTGGCCGGGAAGGGGACCGCGCATGCGTGCTGCAATTCCCAAAGGCTTTCTTTTAAAGCTGGGGAAATGCTCCGAACAAGGGCTCCGTTGGCGCCGACGTCACCCATATGTGAGGACTGACTTCCTGCTTGGTCCTGGAGAACATGGCTACCTGATTGTCCGTATGAATGAGGACTGTCTTGTAGCTGAGTAGGGAGTGGAACACTCGCAGAGCAAGGAAAATTGCTCTGAGTTCCAAGAGATTGATATGCAGACAACTCTCTTGCGGAGACCAGGTGCCCTGGGTGGAGAAGTCTTGCAGATGAGCTCCCCAACCCTTTGGAGAAGCATCTGTTGTGAGAGTTGCTTGGGGTAAGGGTTGTTGAAAGGGGCACCCCAGCAACAGATTTTGAGTGGACGTCCACCATTGGAGGGACAAAATGAGGCGACTTGTGTTTGCTATTTTGTCTGACAGGCACCCTGATGCCTGGGTCCATTGGGTGGATAAAGTCCACTGAGCTGCTCTCTTGTGGAGGTGAGCATATGGAACCACATGCACGGTGGATGCCATGTGGTCCAGCAATTGCAACATTTCTCGAGCAGTTAGATGAGAGTTTGCCGAGACTCATCAAGCCCACTTACTATTACCCAATGTTGCTAATCCATGTTGGAACAAATGATACTGCCAGGTATACCTCGGAACGTATCAAAAGTGACTTCATGGCTCTGGGACAGAGGGTGAAGCAGTTAAGTGCACAGGTGGTGTTCTCTTCAATCCTCCCTGTTGAGGGTAAAGGCCAAGGCAGAGAGGCTCGCATCCTGGAGATGAATGCATGGCTGTGTGGATGGTGTCTTCGAGAGCGTTTTGGTTTCCTAGACCATGGGATGCTGTTCCAAGGGTTGCAGAGCAGAGATGGCATCCATCTGTCCAAGAAAGGTCAACGCATCTTCGGTAGTAGACTGGCTAATCTACTGAAGAGGGCTTTAAACTAGATTCGTTAGGGATGGGTGAAGAAAGCCCCCAGGTAAGTGAAAGCCCCCAGGTAGGTGATACATTAAATACCTTTATGGAAATGGTAACAGGGGTAACATATGGAAAGCAGTGTGTATTAATGCCCGTAGCATGGGAAATAAGATCCCTGAAGTTGAAGCTTTGGTGGGAGTGGCTGACTTGGATTTAGTGGCAGTTACAGAAACATGGTTCACAGAAACCATGACTGGGATGTAACTATACCTGGCTATACTTTATTCAGAAAGGACAGGGTAGGAAGAAGGGGAGGAGGAGTGGCACTATATGTAAAAACTACTATTAAAGCTTTGGAATTACAGAGCTTAAAAGGGAGAGAGGAGGCATTGTGGGTTAAACTAGAAAGAGGGAAAGAGAAATCTATTTGCATTGGTGTGATATACAGACCTCCCTCACAAGAGGAAGAGGTAGACAGAGAGTTAATTGAAGACATACGCAGCATTGCTAGGAAAGGGGAAGTGCTACTGATAGGAGATTTCAATATGCCAGATGTTGATTGGCACATTCCTGCTGCAGTATCATCTAGAAGTACGGAGATCCTGGATTCTCTACAGGGAGAACTATTCAGGCAATTGATAACAGACCCCACACGTGAAGGGGCCATACTGGACTTGGTGCTTACCAATGGTGAAAGTGTTTCTGAAGTTGTAGTGGGAGATCATTTTGCATCCAGTGATCACCAGATGGTGTGGTTCAGTATTAGGACTAGGGCTGTTAGAATCCATTCCAAGGTGAGGATATTAGACTTTAGGAAGACTAACTTTGCGAAGATGGGCCAATACCTCAGGGAGTCGTTAGTGGGATGGGAACAGCTGGGGGATGTAGAAAAATAGTGGGCAAAACTGAAAGGGGGTATTTTAAGGGCAACCAACCTTTTTGTTAAAATGGTAAATAAAGGCAAAAGGAACAGGAGACCGCTATGGTTTTCGAAGGAAGTAGCTGAAAAAGTGAAGAAAAAGAGGGAGGCCTTCATGAAATACAAGAGATCACAGAGAGAGGAAGACAGGCATCTGTATTTGGAAAAACTTAGAGAAGCTAGCAAAGTAGTCAAGAAGGCAAAGATTCAAAAGGAGGAGGAAATAGCCAATGCAATAAAATGGGGGGATAAGACATTTTTCAGATATATTAGTGAGAAAAGGGCAAAAGTGGTACTGTCAGACTCAAGGGTACGGGGGGGGGGGGGGAAAATGTAGAAGCTGATAAGGATAAAGCAGAATTGCTTAACAAATATTTTTGTTCTGTGTTCACAGATGAAGAACCAGGAGCAGGACCTCAGAAAACACCCACAAATAAGAACAGAAGCGAGGGACATCTTGAACAATTTTCAGAAGACTGTGTTCGTGAGAAACTAGCTCAACTTAAAGTAGACAAAGCGATGGGACCGGATGGGATACACCCTAGAATACTGAGGGAACTTGGGGACATTCTAGCAGCTCCACTGACTGACCTTTTCAATGCCTCGTTTGAGTCGGGAGTGGTGCCAAAGGACTGGAGAGAGGCTCATGTAGTGCCTTTACACAAAAGCGGAAGTAAGGATGTGGTTGAAAACTACAGGTTGGTTAGTTTAACTTCGGTGGTGAGTAAATTAGTGGAAACGCTGCTGAAAGAGAAAATAGTGAGGTTTCTGGAGTCCAGCGGATTACAGGATCCGAGGCAGCATGGATTCACCAGAGGCAGGTCTTGTCAGACAAATCTGATTGATTTCTTTGACTGGGTGACCAGGGAGTTGGACCGAGG
This sequence comes from Ichthyophis bannanicus, assembly GCA_033557465.1. Classification (NCBI taxonomy): domain Eukaryota; kingdom Metazoa; phylum Chordata; class Amphibia; order Gymnophiona; family Ichthyophiidae; genus Ichthyophis; species Ichthyophis bannanicus. Next base: position 18,872,739 of record CM066038.1, on the reverse strand, counting down.
GAGAACTCTAGATGTGGTGTATTTAGATTTCAGTAAAGCCTTTGACACTGTTCCTCACAGGCGACTTATAAACAAACTGAGCACCCTAGGGATGGACCCTAAAGTTACTGCTTGGGTTAGAAATTGGTTGGGTGGCAGGCGACAAAGAGTACAAGTAAATGGAGCTCACTCTGAGGAGAAGGATGTTACCAGTGGTGTGCCCCAGGGATCTGTCCTTGGTCCGATTCTTTTTAACATCTTTGTTAGTGATATAGCGGAAGGGCTGTCGGGTAAGGTTTGCCTCTTTGCGGATGATACCAAAATCTGCAATAGAGTAGACACCCAGGAAGGTGTAGATAACATGAGGAGGGATCTAGCTAAGCTTGAAGAATGGTCTAGAATTTGGCAGCTTCGATTTAATGTTAAAAAATGTAAGGTCATGCATTTGGGCTGCAGCAATCCAAGGGAGCAATACAGTATAGGAGGTGAAGTACTTTTGTCCACTAAAGAACAGCGGGACCTAGGCGTGGTTGTGTCTGATGATCTTAAAGTAGCTAAACAGGTAGAAAAGGCGACGGCAAAAGCTAGAAGGATGCTTGGGTGCATACGGAGAGGAATGGCTAGCAGAAAAAAGGAGGTGATAATGCCTCTGTATAAGTCTTTGGTGCGACCTCATTTGGAGTATGGTGTGCAATTCTGGAGACCGCACCTTCAAAAGGATGTGAACAGGATGGAGTCGGTGCAGAAGGTTGCTACTAAAATGATTAATGGGCTTCATTATAAAGCATATGAGGACAGACTTAAGGATCTTAATATGTACACCTTAGAGGAAAGGCGGGATAGAGGTGATATGATTGAGATGTTTAAATACCTCCGTGGCATAAATGTTCAGAGAGAGAGCCTCTTTCAATTGAAAGCAAGTTCTGCTACGAGGGGACATGGGATGAGGGTGAAGGGAGATAGATTCAGGAGTGATATGCGGAAATATTTCTTTACAGAAAGAGTAGTGGATCCATGGAATAGTCTCCCAGTGGATGTGGTAGAGATGAGGATAGTAACTAAATTCAAAAAAGCATGGGACCAACACAGAGGATCTCTAAAGGTAAAATGTGGACTGTTGTAGTTGTTGTTATGGAAGGACAGACTAGTTTTCTGTCATCATGTTTCTATGTTTCTATGAGGCTTTAGCACTGCTTGAGAAGCTAACTGCACCAAGCGAAGGCATCGGGCCTGGGGAAGATAGGCCCTTGCCCTTGTGGTATCCAGAAGAGCTCCTATGAACTCTAAAGATTTGAGTGGGAGTCAGACTGATTTTGGTATGTTTATTACCAGCTCTAAATACTGAAGGATACGCATTGTGCAGGATAGAGAAGTCTTGGCCTCTGACTGTGTTGGAGCTCGAATGAGCCAGTCGTCCAAGTAAGGGAAGACGAATATTCCCAGAGTGCGGAGAAATGCTGCTACCACAGCCATGCATTTCGTGAACACCCTTGGTGCAGAGGCCAGACCAAAAGGAAGCACCCTGTATTGGTAGTGCTTTCCTTGAAAAAGGAACCGAAGGAACCTTCTGTGGGTTGGATGGATGAGGACATGTGTGTATGCATCCTTGAGATCTAGAGAACAAAGCCAATCCTGACTCTGAAGGTATGGAAGCAGAGCTCAGAGAGAAATCATCTTGAATTTCTCCTTGACAAGGAATTTGTTCAATTCTCTGAGATCTAAGATAGGTCTGTATCCCCCCTGTTTTCTTTGGGATTAGAAAATAAGGGGAATAGAACCCTGTGCCCTGTTGATGAAGAGGCACTTCTATTGCCCCTTGAGCAAGAAGGATGGCAACCTCCTGACCTAACAGGTTGATGAGAGAGGCCGGAGAATTGAACTGCTTCACTACTGTGTGAGGGGGCATGCTTGAAAAATGAAGTTTGTACCCTTCCTTTATGATGGAGAGTGTCCAATGCTCTGCTGTTATTTGCCCCCATCTGGGGGCAAAATGACATAACCTTCCTGGAATGGTGGACGGTTCTGGTCCTTCCAGAACCAGAAAGGCTAAGTTCTCTAGCTGAAAGTCAAAGGCCCTGAGGAGGCTGAGGCTGCTGGGCCGGTGGAGGCCAATGTATTACTAATTAAAGATTTATTTGAATATTTGGATCAGCAAAGATATTGTACTGAACTCATGAGCCATTCTAACTCATGAGCCATTCTGCCTGTGAGGACTCATGCTGAGCCAGTTTGCTAGCTCAGAGACCAACGCTGTATTTACAGTCTAGTGAGAGATCTTTACACATCTAGCCTGGGGAGTGTTAAAAGGCCAGAGAGGGAGACAGAATTCTTCCCTTGGCCTTTGAACAATTCTCTTGGCCAATATAGAAACATTTGCCTAGCCAATGTAGACAGGATAAGAATTCATCGATTATAATGTAGAAGCCTTGAGCTGGGGTGTCTCCCTTGACAGGAAGATGCTTGAAGATTAAGGCAAACAAATTTAAACCCATTAATGATGACAAAAGAACACTTCATCTAGCCTTGGAATGTAGACCATGGGGGATGTGTCCTTTGAGCATTCTCAGATGTCTGACCACAAGGGGGGTGATCAGAAGCCTGCCCGGAAACCAAAGCAAAAAAGGTGGATGGGGTGGAGAGAGGTTCATGTGAGAGTCTGACCAGCAAAGAATGTTGTAGGTCAAAATTCTCTAAGCAGGCAAACAGGTTTGGCCAGACAAAACTAGATGAGTGACTCATGCAGTGACTCAGCAGCTAACACTGCTGGTCACGAGCACAGATTTGGCCCTGGCCAATCCTGGTGTGAACCATGTGCACAGGATTGACCCTGGCCAATCCTGATTTGAGCATGCAGCATGTTAACCAATGAACTGTAATATCATGCAGCAGGCACGATCTTAGTTAAGGTACTTTAGGGGGACTCTCAGAAGGAAAGATGGGACTGCAACTGATATACGAGGCAAGCGTGTCTCTGTAGTTTTTCCCTGGATTTTCCTCCTGAGTGATTGCTGAACAGTCCCCCACCTGGAGTGATGAGCTATAATATCCGGTAAAAGTATTAATGCTTACCTTTGTGCTTTATTATTATTCCAAAAGGACTTAATTTAATAAAACTCATATTGCATTTATTAAAGTGTCTATGCATAGTCTGTGAGCTAATGAGTGACAGAGTTAACTTATACTGTATTTGCCAGAATATTTATGCCTAGTCAGTGAGCTAAGTGAGTGACAGGGTCAAAGGAAAAGCGTAGAACTTGGCAATACAGCCTAGCAGCCTTTGCTTTCTTCTGTTTGGGTGGTTGCTGACGTTTGGTTGAAAACTGACCTGCAGAAGATGCCTGCTGACCATAAACAGGATAAAATCTTTTCTTTTTAGAAAAATATGTTTTCTTGAACAACTTCTTTCTAACAGGATCAGCAGTGGACTTGGATAGTCTATCCAAGGTGGAATTTTCAGCATCCATTTCATTGGCTTTTTCCTGCCAATCTTTACCAAACAGGTTCTCACCAGTACAAGGGATATTTCCCAATTTATCTTGTACCCAGAGCTCTAAATCAGATGCCTGGAGCCAAGCAATTCTATGTGCACCTATGGTGATAGCCGAGGTTCTGCTTATACACTCAAAGCAGTCAAAGGCTGCACAGTTGGAGAATTTAGAGACATCTTGGGCATGTTTGACCCAAGTGAGAAAGTCCTGTCTTTTATCCTCAGAAATGAAAGGACTTAAAGTCTGTAAATTATCTGTGACCTCCTTTAGGAACATTCCCATGTAGAGACTATAGGAACTGATTCTTGCAGCAAGCATGGAAGCTTGAAAGACTCTACGTCCAAAAGCATCCAGGGTTCTGCATTCACGTCCTGGAGGATTAGAGGCATGTCTTTTTGCACTTCTAATCCTTCTTATAGCTGACTCCACCACAATAGAGTGGTGAGGAAGCTGAGTCTTATGGAACCCAGGACAAGGAGGGACAGGATACATAGTATCTAACCTACGAGAATGAGGAGAGGTGGTAAGAGGTGTTTCCCACATCCTCAACATGAGATCATATAGAATCTCATGAATGGGTAAGGTAGCTGCCTCCTTAGGAGTTTTGGGATATTGTAAAATTTCCAACTCCTTGGCCCTTGGCTCTGTTTCAGGGGCCACAGTAATGGACAGGCCCCGAGCCACCTCTCTGATGAAGTCTTGGAAAGACATGTCCTCTGGAGGAGACATCCTGCATCTAGTGAAGGAGGACTCCTCTGGAAGAAGCATCGCTGCATCGACAGAACTTTCAGAATCCTCCGATTCTTCTGAGGACTCGAAGTATCGTCTGTCCGGATGCTCCTGCAGAGCCCGATACCCGTACCGACCAAGGTCGGTACCGGGAATAACCGGTGCCGGAGGGCATCGGAGGACAGGGTACCGGCATAGAAGACACCGATGCCGATGCTATCGGTACAGATACCGATGCCAGTGCCGGTACCAGTGGAGTTGTCTGTCGTGGTACCAAGGGCGTCAATGCCACAAGGAAAGCCGCCAGACTGCGTTCCATGGTCAGAATTCTCTGGTCCATAGACGCCGCCAATGCCTGGATGTCGGTACCGGTGGAGACCACCGGTACCCCAGAGCATGGCACCAAGAGATCTGTCAAGGCCGAGCCATCGAGAACATCCTGGAACCCCGATAATGCTTTGGAAGCCGAAGCCTCCCGCCGGGGTAATTTTGCCGGTGCAGAATCCTCGAGGGCAACGCCAGAGGCATCTCAATGCTTAGAAGGAGATCTACCCTTCGAGGACCGGCTGGATTTATATGTTTAGTTACCTGAGATCCACGGGAGGAAGAAGAAGCCCTGGAAGACGTCGATGCCACCGAAGCCGCATCAGAGGGAAACAGGGTACTGAGCTTGGCAGCTTGGTTCTGCCGACCTCTTTTAGACATCATGGCACAGGACACACAATCCGTGATGGAGTGGTCAGGACCTAAACATTTTAAACACCATTCATGGGTGTCGGTGATGGAAATGGTACCGCCACACTTGGTGCACTTTTTAAAACCTGAGGCAAGTTTTTCCTTTTTAAGGAAAGCTTTTGGGCCTAAGGCCCAAAAAAGCGGGTGCACCTGAAGAAAATGTAAAAACATATATATATATATATTATTTGTTTTTTTAGAAATAAGAAAAGAAAGACTGGTGGTACCGGTAGAGCATCGAAGAAGGCAGACGCGACCACGAAAAGAAATACTTCTGCGGTGACAGGAACACGACCTGCTGGCTCCGTGGAAAAAGAAGAACTGGAGAGAGGCAGTTGGGAAAGGCGGGAAGGCAGCACGCAGGCGCTTTGGGATGCTCCCAAAAGTGTTCTAATTGGATGCTGGGGAGCGTTCCCGCGCAGGCTCTGTCGGTACCGACGATACCCATATGTGATGACTACATTCCTGGAGATAAATGGGTACAAGCATCTCCAAACCTACCAACAAATGCAAGGAGTACCCCAAGGTTCCACACTCTCCGCACCCCTCTGCTCAGTCATCAAAAAACACAACATCCACTTCCACTTCTATGGCGATGACATTTATGCTATACTGCCCAATCCACACACACAACAACTGACATACACACATATTCAGGACTGCTTAAACAAAGTCTTCCATTGGCTTTCAGAAAACAACCTATCAACTACAAAAATACTGAAACTCTGTTCATTACAAAGAACTCCTCATTCATCCCTCCAACCATAATAATACTAAACAACATTCAGATAAAGGTTCAATCAGAGCTGAAATACTTTGGGATCACTCTCAACCAACACCGTTCCTTCAAAGCTCAACTAATGAAGACAGCCAAAACAATCTACTTTAAAACAAAGACCCTATAACGACTACATCCCCTCCTCAAACCAAAAGATTTCTGATCAGCACTTCAAACTTTCACACTCCCTCATGCAGACTGTTGCAACAGCATCTATCAGGCCCTGCCACAAGCCACCCTCCTCCCCCTCCAAACTGCTCTACACACTGCAGCACATACAATCCAGGGAGCTGCTAAACATGATCCCATTACCCCCATTCTAAAGCCAGTTCCACTGGCTGCCCCTTCACAAAAGGATCAAATATAAAGCATTGCTCCTTACACACAAAGCACTATATTCCCACCCGACAACCCACCTCCAGTCCCTCCTTCAGAAACTCACTACAAACAGACCTTGAAGAGCTGCTACAAACAACAAACTTACCATACTGCACTCAAACAAAATGCAACCAACAGATTTGCCACAGAGCATTTAAACTCTATGCACCGTCCCTTTGGAACTCCCTGCCAAACACAATAAGGAATATCACCAACCCCTCCCTCCGCAGACACCTGAAAACCCTCTTATTCCATGAACACTTTGGACCCGCCACCTAACACCACCCCCTTGGGAGGAGTGGCCCTGGCATCCCAGGGACCCACTCCTGAGTTGGAGTCCCGTATGCTGGCACTAGAGCACAGCGTTTCTGCCTTCCTAGCTGCCCAGCAGGCGCTCTTGCTCAGCACGGCTGGCTCATGCCTCGAGACCGAGGGTCCCTCGACTGTGGTCCCGAAAACTGCCTTGGAAACCCCTGAGAGCCATGGGCCTTGTGAGGGTCCTCGGCACTGGTCTCGCTCTCATCCTGTTCCTCAGGGATGAGGTCTTCCAGAGTCAGTGCCTCTGGTTCCAGACAGGTCTCAGCCACCGGACATAGGGATCAGCCTGACTCAGAGTCCTTCTTGGACCTCTCAGGCTGGGAATTGGATGGGGACACATCCCCTGAAACCTGCTCCCATCGGGACCTTCCTTCTGACCTGTCCCCGCCCGCCTCGCGAAGGGAGTCACCCCTCGAAAATACTTCCTTCTTGGTATTCGTGCAGGATATGACTCTGGCCCTCAATCTGCCCATGCAGATTGAGGAACAGCCAAGGGCAGAGGAACTCGATGTTTTGCAATATGAGTCCTCCTCCAAGGGAGTCCATCCTTACCTGGTTGCTCCGCCGTATATGGGAAGCACCCACCTCGGTCCCTCTTATCAATAAAAGACTATGCCATGTACAGAGTCCAGCGCGGTCTTGGGTTTCGAAAAGTCCAGCTCCCTCATACCTCCATGGTAGTGGACTCTGCGATGCGGAAACGGAAGTGCCTGAGGTCGCATTCTTCGGTTCCGCCCGGCAGAGAATCCTGTGCCCTCGATGCCCTCAGACGTAAGGCTTACCAGGGATCCATGCTGGCATGCCACATCCAGGCATACCAACTATATATGGGTATGTTCCTTTGCAACCTCGCTAAAGAGTTTGGCGGTTTTTCCACGGACCTCGAAGGTGACCACCTTCTCAGATTTCAGACCGTCCTAAGATTAGTTGCAGACTGCTTGAAATACCCATCTCATGCCATATATGATGGGTTTGAGTCTTCCACCCGTATGGCAGCGGCTGGCATCAGAGCCCGGCATCAAGCATGGCTCCAGTCCTCAGACCTCAAACAGTGGGTCCAGGAGAAACTCTTGGATGTTCCCTGCCTTGGCAAACAACTGTTTGGCAAGCCCATGGAGGACAAGGTAGCCGAGATCGAGACAGAGTTCATAACTCGCACCTGTCTCTCTCGGAAAACATCGTCCCTTCCCCGGAAGAAACAGCACAATAAGAAACCCTTCTTTCAGAGGAAGGGGCTTTCTTACTGGGGATACCCACCCAATTCGCCCGCCCCAGCACTGACGCCCAGTGGCCAAGGCAAGGACGGAGCTCAGGGCCACCGGAAACCCAAGGGGCCCAAAACCCAACTACTGGCATCACCCCAGCCAGCTCCGGGATTTTGACGCCAAATGCATAGCCTCTCATCTTCCGGCGGCGCTCCCGCCGGTAGGAGAACATCTGTCCCTTTTCGCCCCCGAATGGGAGGCCATCACATTGGACATCTGGGTCCTCCAGGTCATCCGGGATGGTTACCGTCTCCATCTGGACAGACTCCCCTCTCCCTTCTTCCCAGCGAAGCCTACTCAGCTTCCCTCACCCCAGGCTTGCTTAAAGCAAGAATTAGACAACCTCCTCGGTCAATGGGCAATCGAAAGGTCCCACCGCATTTCCGAGGTCAGGGGTTCTACTCCCATTACTTCCTCATTCCAAAGAGGACATGGGGCCTGCGCCCTGTCCTCAATCTCAGGAACCTGAACAAATTTCTGGTGAAGGAGAAGTTCAGAATGCTATCGCTTGGCATCCTGCTACTCTTCCTCCAGTAGGGGGATTGGTAATGCTCTTTGGATCTCAGAGACGCTTATGCCCACATCCCTGTTTACCCCAAGTACTGAAAGTATCTGCTTTTCAGGGTGCAGGGGGAGTACTATCAATACAGAGTGCTCCCCTTCGGGCTTGCGTCTGCCCTGCGAGTCTTCACCAAATGCCTGTTGGCGGCCGCAGGGCATATCCGTCTACCCCAACCTAGATGATTGGCTTGTTATGGGTGCATCGGCCAGAGAGGCATGCCTCTCGGCATCACGCACAGTTCTCCTCGAGCGCCTCAGTTTCCTGATCAATTACACCAAGTCCCACCTCAAACCGGTGCAGGCACTGGAGTTCATCGGTGCACTGCTCAACATGGAAAAGGCGACCACCTTCCTCCATCAAGCATGCGCAGACTGCCTCCGCAGTCTGGCTGCTAAGGTCCAAAACTGAACCAGAGTCTCGGCGCGAGTCATTCTGCACCTTCTGGGGCACATGGCCTTGACTGTACACATCATTCCCCAAGCTTGCATACATATACGAGCAGCTTGATGGTGTCTCACAGCGCAATGATCTCAAGCCTTGGGCCGGCTCTGGGATTCTATCTCTGTCTCGTGCAGCCTATCCAGTTCCCTGGATTGGTGGCAGAGTCTACAAAGCTTACTTTGGGGCATGCCCTTCCAGGCTGTGCAACACAAGCTCATCTTGATGATGGATACCTTGCTGTCAGGATGGGGAGCCCACTGTGACAACCTCTGTACCCAGGGACAGAGGTCACCCGAGGAATCCAGGCAGCAGATCAACCTGCTCGAACTTCAAGTGGTCCGGATGGCCTTGAAGGTCTTCAAGCACCACTTGCGAGGCAAGTTGGTGCTCAGGTAAATCGACAACAACGTCGCAATGTTCTACATAAATAAGGAAGGGGATATGGGCTCCCGCCTCCTCTGCCGGGAGGCAGTCATCCTCTGCTCTTTCGCAGTGTGCTGGGGCATGACCCCAAGAGCTGTCTACCTCCCAGGCCAAGGCAATGTCCGGACAGGCTCAGCAGGCTTCTCTGCCCACACAAGTGGTGCCTGAGTCCAGAGGTGGTTCTCCACCTTCACTGGGGAACTCCGTCCATAGACCTGTTCGCCAGCCTGGCGAACGCACAGCTTACCTGCTTTTGCAGGTTGATCCCGCACCCGAGCAGGGTAGCCCTGGATGCTTTCCTCCTGAACTGGACCTCCAGGCTTCTATAGACGTTTCCCCCCACTCCCCTCATCGCGAGAACCCTCCACAAGATTCAGCAGGACTGAGCATCGGTGATTATTGTGGCCCTCTCGTGGCCTCAACAGCCTTAGTTCCCGCTTCTACTCCGATTCTCGTCAGAGTCCCTAGTCCCTCGAGGCAGTGCTCTGGGTCTGCTGACGCAGGATGAGGGACGGGTGCTTCACCCTAACCTGGACTCGCTATCCCTAGCAGCCTAGACTCACTATCCCTAGCCTCGCTGCACCTCCCAGAGGAGATTGAGGAAGTCCTGCTCGCATTGAGAAAAAGCTCGACAAGACAGGCCTACGCCCTCCAGTGGTGGCGCTTCTCGGTCTGGTGTTCTGGGCTTCAGATCGATCCGTTCTCCTGTTCCACCCAGTGGGTTCTCCAGTACCTCCCCACCTCTCACAAGTGGGGCTGAAATCCAATTTGGTCAGGGTTCACCTGAGCACCATTTCAGCTAACCACTGTCCCGTTGAGGGTAAACCTCTCTCGGGCCAGCCAGTGGTCTCCCACTTCATGCGGGGCCTTTTACTCTCCAAGCCCCCCGTCTGGCCTCTGCCAATGGAGTGGGACCTGAACATAGTGCTCATGCAGCTGCCCTTCGAGCCGATGGCGATGTGCTCGCTTTGGCACCTCTCAGGACAGACAACACAGTTGCTGTGAACAGGATACACCCAGGGGGAATAGTCAGGAAACATGAGGGAGCTTAGATGAATCTGATGTGACAGCGGCACTGATGAGGTGAGTGCTCAGCCTGGATTTGAGAGGGGCTAGGAACAAAGCCTGGCATACAGACTCGGGTAGTTTGTTCCAGGCAAACGGAGCAGCAAGGTGAAGGGAGCAACATCCGGATTTGGCAGGGGAAGGGAACAGATAGAAGGAATCAGACAGAACAGCAGTGTTCATAGGGAGAGGTAAGAGGGGAATGGTAATGCAGAGCAGCCGAATGAGTGCACTTGTAGGCAAGAGACATGACAAGAACATACACGTGTTGCTCAGCAATATTATGCTTCCTTTGGGGACCTGCAAGTTTAGTTTGGATTTTTGTGGACTTGGTGAGGGTCCATCCCTAGCAGTTTAAGGTGTGCTTGTAGATGTGACCAGGGCAGGAATTACTGGGGCCAGTTCCCAATGACACGTAACATTTGATGCAAGATATGTCCTGACGTACATGTTCATATTAACATTCTTGTATATCATATTGGAGTGCACTGGGCTTACCTAGCACTTCTCAGGGCATGAGGGGGCTGGTATATGGTCAAGATTGCAGCAGCTGTCATTTCTCATTGGTATTTATGTCTAGTTGTATCAGCACACTACTGTCTGTGATGGGCAGCTTAGGAGATGCATGTTTTTCCCAAGGAATGTGGCGCGCCTGTGGGTATGGGTAGAGTTCAAAACATGTAATGTTTCAGAATGCAGTGGCCATGGGGTCATCCAAAATGTTTGCCCATGTCCAAGGCACAGGACTGGCTCGATAGCGCTTGCATGTGCCTGCCAAACACGTCTATCTCCCTGATTCCAGCCCCACAGGCAAGTCCAGACTTGCAGGTGTAATTAGTTTCAAAGGGGGCCCGTTTCTGATTCAGATGTGTCTGTGAGCCAGACATACATGTTATGAATTGTGCTCTTAATATTTCAACATCCTCCTCAGCTCAGAATACTTAGCGTTTACCAATTTGAGTAGTGAATGGTAGCAGGACCTCACATATAAAGATGGCAAGTCCAGTTCTGCATCTGGTGGTCTTTATGCTGCGATGAATAACGCATGCAAGGTCTAAGTGTGCTGTAAGTGTTCTGCATCTGGTGGTCTTTACGCTGCGATGAATAACGCATGCAAGGTCTAAGTGTGCTGTAAGTGTTCTGCATCTGGTGGTCTTTACGCTGCGATGAATAACGCATGCAAGGTCTGTAAGTGTTCTGCATCTGGTGGTCTTTACGCTGCGATGAATAACGCATGCAAGATCTGTAAGTGTTCTGCATCTGGTGGTCTTTACACTGCGATGAATAACGCATGCAATATCTGTAAGTGTTCTGCATCTGGTGGTCTTTACGCTGCGATGAATAACGCATGCAAGGTCTGTAAGTGTGCTGTAAGTGTTCTGCATCTGGTGGTCTTTACGCTGCGATGAATAATGCATGCAAGATCTGTAAGTGTTCTGCATCTGGTGGTCTTTACACTGCGATGAATAACGCATGCAAGATCTGTAAGTGTTCTGCATCTGGTGGTCTTTACGCTGCGATGAATAACGCATGCAAGGTCTGTAAGTGTGCTGTAAGTGTTCTGCATCTGGTGGTCTTTACGCTGTGATGAATAACGCATGCAAGATCTGTAAGTGTTCTGCATCTGGTGGTCTTTACGCTGCGATGAATAACGCATGCAAGATCTGTAAGTGTTCTGCATCTGGTGGTCTTTACACTGCGATGAATAACGCATGCAATATCTGTAAGTGTTCTGCATCTGGTGGTCTTTACGCTGCGATGAATAACGCATGCAAGGTCTAAGTGTGCTGTAAGTGTTCTGCATCTGGTGGTCTTTATGCTGCGATGAATAACGCATGCAAGGTCTGTAAGTGTGCTGTAAGTGTTCTGCATCTGGTGGTCTTTACGCTGCGATGAATAATGCATGCAAGATCTGTAAGTGTTCTGCATCTGGTGGTCTTTACACTGCGATGAATAACGCATGCAAGATCTGTAAGTGTTCTGCATCTGGTGGTCTTTACGCTGCGATGAATAACGCATGCAAGGTCTGTAAGTGTGCTGTAAGTGTTCTGCATCTGGTGGTCTTTACGCTGTGATGAATAACGCATGCAAGATCTGTAAGTGTTCTGCATCTGGTGGTCTTTACGCTGTGATGAATAACGCATGCAAGATCTGTAAGTGTTCTGCATCTGGTGGTCTTTACGCTGCGATGAATAACGCATGCAAGATCTGTAAGTGTGCTGTAATACACATCAAGGAGCAGCACTGAGACGTTACCTAGTTTCGGGGTAGGCAGTATCAGGATGGTCAGCATGCATCCTCCTTGTACTGTGTGAGACCCGTTTGTATACTCCTCACCCAACCATAACATGACTTCTCTAAAGTACACCAGCTTTGTGGCTATTTGCAAGTACTTCTGCTCTAAGCAAGCCCCAACCACTTTATAAAACAAAAAATGCCACAAATGACTCTTGCTGGCTTTCAGAAGGAAACCAAGTGAAGCAGGTTTTACTTGCCAAGGCAATGCTATTTGTTTTTCAGTGGGTTCTGGAGATGCATCTCAGTATATAGCCCATTAGATGTAATACTGAACCATCCTTCTGCTGAAAATAGTAAAGAAACTACCTTGAACTGGTAGCCATTTACAAGAAAAATCTGATACTCAAAAGAAAGAGTCCCATAGACTTCTACATCTGCCTTCTGTAGGGGTATATCTGAAAATACAGCCTCTATGATCCCACTAGAACCATGTCCTGGGGCAGCCTCCCCTCAGTCTGGTTAAGAGTAGGTGTGTTATGTAACTGTATGTATACATGCGGCTGAATGAGTGAGAGCAATCTGCCAGCTTGCATGACCCTCAATAAGGCACAGTGCTGGCGGCTACTTACTGCTTTCAGATTAGATGTTGCTGAGTAACGTTAGTGAATCCAAACTGCTCATTTTTCTAAAATAATCTAGCTTTTTGTAAGAGTCCTTTAGGAAAGAACTGGGCAACAGAATAAAAATGTTAGTTCACTGTCTCATCTCCCTGCACTTGACACTGCAGATTAATTTTGGGGTTGCCCTGTGCTGTATGACACGAGTCGCTTTTCTGTAATGTGTTTGTACTAGACCACTTTCTATCTTCTTTGCATTTTGTTCTTTTCCTTACCATTATGTGTTTCCTCTGCATAGTTCTCGTATTCGTTTCTCTGCTCCTCATAATATTCTCGCCTGCGTTCATCTGCAGATAGTCTTTGCCGGTTCTCAGCTGGAAGAAAGATTGCAATGAGGTTAATACTGGAAAGATTTCAGCAAAGCTTTTGAACCTACAGGAAAATGGACCAGCTTGGGGGGTGCCACAGCATTTCCCCATCAATTTTTGACTGGGATGGCACTATGCTTTGAACTTTGAAACCCACTACCATCACTCACTGTGATTGTCACTTAAAGCAGTTTTTCTCAAGCCTCCAATGGATTCATCTCTCTTATGCATATTCACTGTGGATATCCTGAAAACCAGACTGCCTGGAGGGTAGGGGGTAGTACTCCAGTACCGGCTTCAGAAATACAACTTAAAGGAGCAACAGTTCTAGCCAGAGATTCTGCAATTTTGACTGCAGCTCAAATAAAATAAATTCTCCTTTGTTCTGGTTATATTCCAGTGCAGCGGTTATTACTGTTTGGAGAATTTAAAAGTTCCTCTTGCTTAACTGCTCCTACCTTTGTAAATCTATGAAAATCCCAAGCATATCTGGCACTGATATCTGTAGAGAAAGATGACTCAAAGTCAGTTCTTGAGGGAAGATATTTAGTGCTTGATATTCACACACCAAGCTGCTAAATGTCCCGATTCTAACCGTTTAGCATCGGGACATTCTAGGGTTGGCACCCAGCCATAACTGGGCAGTGGCTCAATATTGCCGCTGCCTGATTATGGCAAAGGCTGGCCTAACTTGCCACAGAAAGTAACCAGGAAGTGGCTGAATAAGAGTAGCTACTCACCTGTAACAGGTGTTCTCCAGGAGCAGCAGGAATCAGTCCTCACATATGGGTGACGTCGGCGCCGACGGAGCCCTCGCGGAGCAATTTTCCCTAGCTTTCAAAGAAAGCCTTTGGGAATTGCAGCGCGCATGCGCGGTCCCCTTCCCGCCCAAGGGTGCCATCTTGCTCAGTCTGATGACATAGCTAAAAGACAGCAAAAAATTAGCAGAAACGAAATCATAGGACTGCAACTCCAAGGGGAGGAGGGAGGGTTGTGAGGACTGATTCCTGCTGCTCCTGGAGAACACCTGTTACAGGTGAGTAACTACTCTTTCTCCAGGACCAAGCAGGAAGTCAGTCCTCACATATGGGACTCCCAAGCTTAAGGCTACCGGAGACCCTAAGCACAAAAAAGGAGCTCCCTCAAGCTCAGTAGCACAGAAGGAAGGAATCTTCTCTGAGTACGCCTCCAACCGGTAGCCCAACATCTGGGACGGAGGGCAGGAGTTGCCTATACCTCAAAGAGATTACGGAGGACTGCCTGTCCGAAAGCACTGTCCCTGCGGGACTCCCTCTCCAGGCAGTAATGGGCTGCAAAAGTCTGGCTTGAAGACCAAGTAGCGGCCCGGCAGATGTCTGCCAATGGAACAGAGCGGAGGTAAGCCACTGACGCAGCCTTCGCCCGAACACGATGAGCCGTGACTCGACTTTCCAACGAGAGGCCGGCTGCCCCATAAGCCCAAGCGATACAGTCAGCAATCCACATGGACAGAGTACGCTTGGAGACAGGGAGCCCCAACTTATTGGGGTCATAAGACACAAAGAGATGAACAGCCCTTCGGTGCTCCCGCGTACGGTCAAGGTAGAAGGTTAACACCCTCCTACAGTCCAGGGTATGCAGGACCATTTCAGCTCGGCTGGAGTGTGGCCTGGGAAAGAAGGTCGGATGTACCACCTCCTGGTTGATGTGAAAAGGGGAAACCACTATAGGAAGAAACTTAGGGTGAGTCCGTAGGACTACCCTATTCTTGTAGAACCTAGTGTAAGGAGGATCAGATACTAGGGCCTGTAGCTCACTAACGCGTCTAGCAGAAGTGAGGGCTACCAAGAATAAGGTTTTCCAAGAAAGAAAACGAAGATGACAGGTAGCCATAGGTTCAAAAGGCGGACAGGTAATCCGCTGTAAAACCACATTCAGATCCCAGTCAGGGGCTGGTGGGCGCAAAGGTGGTTTAAGGAGAAGGAGGCCTCTGAGAAAACGAGCCACTAGAGGGTGGCTGGAAAGAGGTCTGCCATCCACCGGCATGTGATGCGCAGAAAGAGCACTGAGGTGGACCCTGACCGAGTTGGACTTAAGTCCAAGATCGGAGAGGCAAAGCAAGTACTGCAAGACCACTGATACCGAACAGGAGAAGGGATCTTGAGACTGCTGAGCACACCAGACGGAGAACCGACGCCACTTAAGAGCATAGGACTTCCGGGTGGAGGGTCGCCTGGAGGCCAAGACGACTTCCTCCACATCTGGAGGCAGCAGGAGGGGAGCAAGGACTACCCTTTCAGCAGCCAGGCCATCAGATGAAGGGACCGGAGGTTGGGGTGTAGGAGAGTCCCGTGATCCTGGGTCAGGAGATCGGGCTGAAACCCCAGAGGGAGAGGAGTGTCCACCGCCAGCTGCATCAGAAGCGGGAACCAGGGCTGTCTCGGCCACCGAGGAGCCACTAGGATCAGCGAGGCTTTGTCTCTGAGAACCTTGAAGAGTGTTCGAGACACCAGCGGCATGGGAGGAAAGGCATACAAGAGGCCCGTGGACCATGGAATCAGAAAAGCATCTGCCGCTACTCTGAGAGGATGCGGTTGTCGAGAGCAGAATCTGGGAAGTTGCCGGTTCAGAGGACTGGCAAACAGACCAATGGTGGGGAGTCCCCACTTGAGAAAGATCCGCTGAACCACCAATGGATCCAATCTCCATTCGTGTGGTTGGAGGATCCGGCTTAGCTTGTCTGCCAGGTAATTTTCCTGACCTGGGAGATAAACAGCTTTGAGGAGGATGCCGCGGCTGACGGCCCAAGAGCACAGCTTTTGTGCTTCCCGACAGAGAAGGAAGGAGCCTGTGCCCCCTTGTTTGTTCACGTAGAACATCACAACTTGATTGTCCGTCTGGACCAGCACAGACTGGTGAGAAGTGAGGTGGGAGAAGGCCCTCAGAGCTAGGCGGATAGCTCTGAGCTCCAGGAAGTTGATCTGCTGGGCAGACTCCCAAGGAGTCCAGGGGCCTTGAGTACATGTCCCTTGGCAATGTGCTCCCCAACCCAGGAGAGAAGCATCGGTCGTTAGGACCTGAGAAGGCAGAGGAGACTGAAAAGCCATTCCTAGCACTAGGTTTGGCAGATGAAGCCACCATTGCAGAGAAGAGACCAGCGGGTCGGAGATCTGTACGGAGTCCGCTAGGCTCCCAGTGGCCTGATGCCATTGTGTGCGAAGGCACCATTGAGCAGGCCGCATGTTCAGGCGGGCATTGGGGGTCACATGGACTGTGGAAGCCATATGGCCGAGCAGTCTCAGAAATTGCCTGGCAGAGACCAGGGAATTGCTGTGAAAGTGGCTGGCAAGATCCATGAGCCTGTTTGCCCTGTCGAGAGGCAGAAAGGCTCGCGCCTGAAGCGTGTTTAATCTTGCGCCGATGAACTCGAGATCCTGAGAGGGGAGCAAAGTGGACTTTGCGAAGTTTATGACAAAGCCCAAGTGCTGTAGCAGAGCTACAGTGCGGTGCGTGGCGTGAGTGGCCTCTTGGGAAGACTGTGCTCTGATGAGCCAGTCGTCCAGGTATGGAAATACAAAGAGGCCTTGAAGTCTTAGATAAGCCGCCACCACTGCTAGACATTTGGTGAACACCCTTGGTGCGGAGGATAGGCCAAAGGGTAGTACTCTGTACTGGTAATGATTGCCCCCACCACAAACCTGAGATATTGTCTGTGGCTGGGGTGTATGAGGATGTGAGTGTAGGCATCCTTTAGATCCAAGGAGCATAGCCAGTCTCCCTGCTGGAGGTAGGGTAGCAGGATTCCAAGGGTAAGCATCTTGAACTTTTCCTTTGCGAGGAACTTGTTGAGGTTCCGCAAGTCCAGGATGGGTCGGAGGCCTCCTGTTCTTTTTGGTATCAGAAAGTACCTGGAGTAAAAGCCTTGACCTCTCAGGTGGTGGGGCACCGGTTCCACAGCCTGGTCCTGAAGAAGACTTGCTAACTCCTGAAGGAGTAAGTCCCTGTGCAGAGGGAGTCTGAGAGGCTCCCCTGGAAAGTAGGAGGGAGGCACCTGGTGGAAGTGCAGAAGATAGCCTTCTTGGACTATGTGAAGCACCCAGGTATCTGTAGTGATGTTGGACCACCTGTGGGCAAAGTGGACCAGCCGGCCTCCTGTGCTGAGAGAAACCAGCTGAGGGGGAGAGGCTATGCTGATGAAGTCAAAAACCCCCACCCTGCTGAGCAGGGGCCGGTGGTGCAGGCTTGGGGGCTTGCTGCCTACGGGACCCATTACCCCGTCCCTTGGCTTGCTTACCCTGTTGGGGAGCTGCTGAGGCCTGATAATGAGGGTAGTGTTGATAGGCAGCCGCCTTCCTCGGGTAAAAGGGCTTTTTCCCCGAGCCCTTCTTCTTCTGAGAAGGGGCAGAGGTTTTCCTAGAGAGCCGAGTCCTGGTGAGAGTCTCGGTCTCGATCTGTGCAGCCTTCTCATCCATGGGTTTGCCAAAGAGGTTTTCACCTCTGCAGGGGACATCGACCAACTTGTCCTGCACCCATGGCTCGAGGTCGGATGACTGAAGCCAAGCCTGTCGGCGGCCACCGATGCCGGCTGTGGCTACTCGAGCCGATGCTTCAAAGATATCGTAGGCTGCTCGAGAGATAAACTTTGAGCACTCCCGAATACCAGTCGACAAGGCTTGGAACCTCTGCAAAGGTTCTTCGGAGAGACCAGCAGAGAACCTGGCTATTTCTTTAGCCAGGTCTCGGAGATACATGCCCATATAGAGCTGGTAGGTCTGGACTCGACAAGCAAGCATAGAGCCCTGGAAATACTTCCTACCGAGGGCATCCAGGCTTCGAGCCTCCCGACCGGGAGGCATCGAGGAGTGCATTTTCTGACTCTTAAGTCTATGCATGGCCGATTCCACCACCATGGAATGGTGCGGTAGTTGTGCCTTTTGGAACCCGGGGCTCTTACGGACTCGATAAATGGAATCGACCCACTTGTTTAACACCGGCGACGATGCCAGGCTCTCCCAAATGCGGAAGAGAAGTTGTTCCAGCATCGGAGGAACCGGTACAATAAAGGCCTCCTTTGGGGGAGAGTCATACTGGAGGGCATCGAGCTCTTCGACTCGAGGCTCCTCCTCGGGATCCGCGGGGAAAGCCAAGGCCTTGGCCATATCCCGCACGAAGTCCAAGAACCGGGTATCCTCCAGGGGGGGACCGTCTCCGAGGTTCGGACTCGGGGGAGTCCGATGGGACACACCGAGTCCGAAAAGAACCAGGTGACTCTTCGTCCTCGGATTCCCAGGCTGACTCCTCGGAGGAGGAGTCGAGCGGCTCCGGTTGGGCGGGCATCGATGCCGTCCACCCCGACGCCGAGGGAGTCGGCGTCCACGACCTCGGTCCCGAACGGGAGGCCGAAGGAGACCGTGACCGAGGATCGACTCGAGCCCTCATGGACTCGAGGATCGGCTCGGTCTCCGGGGTCGACTTGGACGTCGACGTCCCGGTGGTCAGGGCAGAAGCACCGGCGAGGCCAGCGATCAATGCCCGCTGCTGGTCCATGAAGGCAGTCAGACTGCTCTCCAAGGCTGTCAACCTGAGTCCGAGCTCAGGAGACCCAGCAGCCCCCGACTCGGGCCCCGACGGTGTCGGGCCCAACGTCGGCTCCTTCGGAGGCGAGTCCACGAGGACTACAGTACTCACGTGAGCGGGCGAGTCCATCTCGAGACGAGGATGTTTGGAAGGCCTCTCCATCTCCGAGGACCCGGGACGGCTGTCAGGGCTATGCGACCTGGCCCTCGAGGAACCAGGAGCGTCCACCGACCCCACGGGTTTCTTCTTCCGATGATGTTCCCGGGTAGGAGACCCCCGCTCAGAGGAACTTCGACGATGCTCAGGACCAGAGTCCCGAGACGTCGAAGCCTCTGACGAGGTCCGGGCCCGGCCGGAGTCAGAGAAGATACGTTCCCGCTGATGCTGCTGACTCCTCAACGCTTTTGAGGACATCTTGCCACACGGACCACAGATCTTTGGGTCATGATCGGGTCCGAGGCAGCGGAGGCAGTAGTCGTGTGTGTCGGTAAGAGACATGAGCTTCTTACACCGATCACACTTCTTAAACCCGCTGGCAGCCATCGGGGGAAAAAGGGCCCCTGCGAGGTCAAAAGACAGGGCTGCCAGTGAAAAAGAAAAAAAGGCGTGAAATCTGTCACGAAGGACAAAAAACCGAAAAATAAAGAACGGACTTGCAACCGGCGTCGCGGGTCCAGGCGGGAAAAAAACCGGCGTCAAACCGAGAAAAAAGACAAATAAAATCAACTTTTCTAGCGGTGAAGTACAAACAACGTCTGTAGGGCTCCGTGTAAAAAAGAAGACTGAGCAAGATGGCATCCTTGGGCGGGAAGGGGACCGCGCATGCGCACTGCAATTCCCAAAGGCTTTCTTTGAAAGCTGGGGAAAATTGCTCCGCGAGGGCTCCGTCGGCGCCGACGTCACCCATATGTGAGGACTGACTTCCTGGTTGGTCCTGGAGAATCACCGCTGCCCATTTAGCTTCCTGGCAATCCTGGATATGACCTTGGCATTGAATTCCAAGTTTAAGTTTCAGCAGCAATGACGAGTTGGTGAAACTCTTAATATTTATCAAATTTTTTTCCCATTGTGTTTCTAACACACCTAAAACATACAGCATAACATTTTAAGTCTATAAAAATCATATAAAATATAAATAAAAATACAAAATACAAAACCTGTTTGACACAAAACCTGTAACACCTAATGAGCAAAAGAAGATTAAGAGATTATAAAATGCCTCTGAAATGCTTCTAGGCTGCTGTAACCAGAAAAAAAACAAGTGTACACCATTTATTCAGAACAAAGTATGAAAGCATAAGTGTATAAGTGCCTAGCTGACCTGTATGTAGTTTATTGTATTATAGTTTGAAATGTTCTCTGTAACCAAGTTTTTGGAATTCAGTTTAATGTAAACCGCCCCTGACCGATGGAAGGGTGGTATATAAGAAACATTTAAATAAATAAATAAATTTAAAAAAATAATAATGTGCTTAAAAAGAAAAGGCAATAGCATAGGTTACTTTTGAGGAACTTGGCCATGCTGCAACTCAAACATGCCTGTATTCACACTGATTGGACACACTCCCTGGCTTAGAAGTGAGGTTCACGACTATCATGGTATGCACAAAACTAACCCACTTGGAGAAACTGCCCCATTGGACAATTTTTGGAGATCATGAAGTCTCATACCCCCACTGTCTGTAAAATTTGGGGGAAAAAAAAAAAAAAAGAGTAGATGTGTTAGTTAAGATGAAACAGAACAGTGCACCATCAGGTACACTCAGATACGCATGGAGGTGTTAGGGATGACGGTACAGCTGCAGGCCAGGATACTAATGTGTTCTTTCCTAAGGGCCTTTGAAGATGAAACAGAATTGTATAAGAACATAAGATATGCCATACTGGGTCAGACCAAGGTCCATCAAGCCCAGTATCCTGTATCCACCAGTGGCCAATCTAGGTCATAAGTACCTAGCAGTTTCCCCAAAAGACACAGGTTCCTTGGGTCAAGCAGTGATATCCCGGGTCCCTTTTAATAATGGTTTATGGATCTTTCCTCCAGGAACTTGTCCAAACCTTTTTTAAACATGGCTACATTAACAGCTTTTACTAAATCCTCCGGTAACAAATTCCAGAGTTTGATTACACGTTGAGTGAAAAAATATTTTCTCTTATTAGTCTTAAATAGTTTAACCTGTAGCTTCATTGCATGTCCCCTAGTCTTTATATATTCTGATGATGTAAACAATCAATCTACATTTACCCGTTCCACTCTGTTCATTAATTTATAGACTTCTATCATATCTCCCCTCAGATGTGAAGAAACTGCTACTGAGGAGAGAATAGGATTCTCCAAAGGCAGAAAAGCGAGAACTGCTTCTTTGGGAGAGAGAGACATTCACTGTCTACGCTAAGGACAGAGTTTGCAGCTACAACAAGCTAAATGTGATCTGATTTTAAGGAAGTACCATTATTTGGGTTTAGCTCATGCCTTTTCAGTAGTAGCTCAAAATGAGTTACTTTAGGTACAGCGGGTATTTCCCTGTCCCCTGAGGGTTGATACAATAAAGTGTGGGAGGCTTTGCGCTGAGAATTGCCATTACCAGTCCCTATGCAAAGAGGTGTTTTGCGCACGTACTATGTGTTGACATCACCATACAGCTCATTTAAAGACCATAGTAACAAAGGTTATTAGCTATTAAACCCATATGCAAAGAAGTGCACAGCCCTACCACTCCAGCTTTGTTTTATATTAACTTGATTAACATTTGCTATAAAAGGAGCACATTTAGTAAGAGGTTTCTCTGGGATTTTATGCTGGTGAATAGAGTCTTCCACTGGATCCACAGTCTAGAACTGTGGTGTACAATTCAGAACTTGTCTTCATACAATATGTACAGTGCTCAGACTCTGCTTATACTTTGTTTACCCAATGCAGTAATGTATGAATGCTGAGTAACTCTAGCTCAGATTTAAAGAAAGAAATGTAGGTTGAAAATCGGACATCTGTACAAGACATCCATGCCAACCAGTTTATGATACCACATTTGTCGTCCACCCTCTGTCCTCCAATACAAAGTGACGAAGCCAAGGAAGAACAGATTGCAAGAAAGATTGTCTTACCATCCAGCAAGGAATCTTTATGAATGCTTAAAGCACCAGCTCAGGGATTAAGGTAGGCAAAGAGAGAATTTCAGAAAAAGCTTGCTGTGGAAGCAAAAATGCATAAAACAGACTTTTTCAAGTACATTCATAGCAAAAAAAACGTGAGTCAGTTGGACCATTATATGATAGAGGGGTAAAAGCGGCACTAAGAGGGGACAAGGCCATAGCGGAGAGACTGAATGAATTCTTTGCTTCTGTCTTTACTGAGGAAGATGTAGGAATGTTTCTCCAGGACCAAGCAGGAAGTCAGTCCTCACATATGGGTGACGTCGGCGCCGACGGAGCCCTCGCAGAGCAATTTTCCCCAGCTTTCAAAGAAAGCCTTTGGGAATTGCAGCGCGCATGCGCGGTCTCCTTCCCGCCCAAGGGTGCCATCTTAGCCAGTCTTCTTTTTTCCGCGGAGCCCTACAGACGTACCCGTCGTGTCCCCGCTGAAAAAGTTGATCTTAGTGATTTATTTCTCTTTTTTTCTTCGGTTCGACGCCGGTCTTTTTCCTGCCCGGACTCGCGACGCCGTTGCGAGTCCTTCTATTATTTTTCGTTTTTTCTGATTTTTGGTCAGTTTTGTTTTTTGGTTTTTCGCTGGCAGCCCGGTCCTTTGACCTTGCAGGGGCCCTTTTTCCCCCGATGGCTGCCAGTGGTTTCAAGCGGTGTGTTCAGTGTGACAGAAATATGTCACTCACTGACACACATGATAATTGCCTCCGCTGCCTCGGCCCGGATCACGAAGAACTGATCTGTGGGGCCTGCGGCAAAATGTCCTCCAAAGCGTTAAGGAGTCGGCGGCACCAGCGGGAACGAATCGTCGCTGACCCCGGCCGTACCCGGACCTCGTCGGAGGCCTCGGCGTCCAGAGGTTCCAGCTCTGACCATCGCCGAAGTTCCTCCGACAGGGGTTCTCCCTCCGGGGACCATCGACGGAAGGTAAAACCCGCGAGGGCGGCGTCGGTGGACGCTCCTGGCTCCGCGAGGGCCAGGTCGCATAGCCCCGATAGCCGTCCCGGGTCTTTGGAGAAGGAGCACCTCCCGAAGCGACCTCGTCTGGAGTCGGAGTTGCCTGCTCGAGTAAGTCCTGTAGTCCTCCTGGACTCGCCTCCGAGGGGTCCGACGTCGGGCCCGACGCCGTCGGGGCCCGAGTCGGGGGCTGCTGGGTCACCTGAGGTCGGACTCAGGTTGACGGCCTTGGAGAGCAGACTATCTGCCTTCATGGACCAGCAGCGGGCACTGCTCGCTAGCCTCGCTGGCGCCGCTGCCCCGACCACCGGGACGTCGACGTCTAAGTCGACCCCGGAGACCGAGCCGATCCTTGAGTCCATGCGAACTCGAGTCGATCCTCGGTCGAGGTCACCCTCGGCCTCCCGTTCGGGACCGAGGTCGTCGACGCCGACTCCCTCGGTGTCGGGGCGGCCGACGCCTCCACCTGCCCGAGCCGACCCCACCGATTCCTCCTCGGAGTCAGCCTGGGAGTCTGAAGAGGAAGAGTCACCTGATTCGTTTCGGACTCGGTGTGTCCCCTCGGACTCACCTGAGTCCGAACCTCGGAAGCAGTCCCCTCCGGAGGATGCCCGGTTCTCGGACTTCGTCAGGGATATGGCCAAGGCTTTGGCCTTCCCTGCAGATCCCAAGGAGGAGCCTCGAGCCGAAGAGCTCGACGCCCTTCAGTATGACTCTCCCGCCAGGGAACACTTTACTGTACCGGTTCCTCCCATGCTGGAACGACTACTCTTCCGCATGTGGGAGAGTCCGGCATCGTCGTCGGTATTAAGCAAGCGGGTCGATTCCATCTATCGAGTCCGCAAGAGTCCTGGCTTCCAAAAAGCACAGCTGCCGCACCATTCCATGGTAGTGGAATCGGCCATGCATAGGCTTAAGAGCCAGAAGATGCACTCCTCGGTGCCTCCTGGCAGGGAGGCCCGTAACCTGGATGGCCTTGGTAAGAAGTGTTTCCAGGGCTCTATGCTTGCTTGTCGGGTCCAGACCTACCAGCTCTACATGGGCATGTATCTCCGAGACCTGGCTAAAGAGATAGCCGGATTCTCCGCTGGGCTGTCCGAGGAACCTTTGCGGAGGTTCCTGGCCTTGACAACTGGTATTCGGGAATGCTCCAAATTCATGTCCCGAGCAGCCTATGATGGCTTTGAAGCATCGGCTCGAGTGGCCGCAGCCGGCATCGGTGCCCGCCGACAGGCTTGGCTTCAGTCGTCTGACCTTGAACCCTGGGTGCAGGACAAGTTGGTCGATGTCCCCTGCCGAGGTGAGAACCTCTTTGGCAAGCCCATGGCTGAAAAGGCTGCACAAATCGAGACGGAGACTCTCACCAGAACTAGGCTTTCTAGGAAGACCTCCGCCCCTTCCCAGAAAAAGAAGGGCTCGGGAAAGAAGTCCTTTTACCCGAGAAAGGCGGCTGCCTATAAACACTACCCTCAATATCAGGCCTCCGCAGCTCCCCAACAGGGCCAGCAGGCCAAGGGACGGGGTAACGGGTCCCGTAGGCAGCAAGCCCCCAAGCCTGCACCACCAGCCCCTGCTCAGCAGGGTGGGGGTTTTTGACTTCATCAGCATAGCCTCTCCCCCTCAGCTGGCTCCTCCCAGCACCGGAGGCCGGCTGGTTCACTTCGCCCACAGGTGGTCCAACATCACTTCAGATGCCTGGGTGCTTCAAGTCGTAAGAGAAGGCTATCTTCTGCACTTCCACCAGGTCCCTCCCTCCTATTTCCCGGGAGAACCTCCACGACTCCCTCTGCACAGGGACTTACTCCTTCAGGAGTTAGCAAGTCTTCTTCAGGAACAGGCTGTGGAACCGGTGCCCCACCACCTGAGAGGTCAAGGCTTTTATTCCAGGTATTTCCTAATACCAAAAAGGACAGGAGGCCTCAGACCCATCCTGGACTTGCGCAACCTCAACAAGTTCCTCGTGCGGGAAAAGTTCAAGATGCTTACCCTTGGAATCCTTCTGCCCTACCTCCAGCAGGGAGATTGGCTATGCTCCTTGGATCTAAAGGATGCCTACACGCACATCCTCATCCACCCAAGCCACCGCCAATACCTAAGGTTTGTGGTGGCAGGAAATCATTACCAGTACAGAGTACTGCCCTTTGGCCTATCCTCCGCACCGCGAGTCTTCACGAAATGTCTCGCGGTGGTGGCGGCTTATCTCCGGCTTCACGGCCTCTATGTCTTTCCGTACCTCGACGACTGGCTCATCAGAGCATCGTCCTCTCCGGAAGTCACCAATGCCACACACCGCACTGTGACTCTTCTGCAGTACTTGGGCTTTGTCATAAACTTCGCAAAGTCCACTTTGCTCCCCTCACAGGATCTCGAGTTCATCGGCGCAAGACTGCACACTCCTCAGGCACGAGCTTTCCTGCCTCTCGACAGGGCTCAACGGCTCATGGACCTAGCCGGCCGTTTTCACAGCCAGTCCCTGATCTCAGCCAGGCGCTTCCTGAGACTACTCGGCCATATGGCTTCCACCGTCCACGTGACCCCCAATGCCCGCCTACACATGCGGCCTGCTCAATGGTGCCTTCGCAAGCAGTGGCAACAAGCCACGGGCGGCCTAGCCGACTTAGTGCGCGTCTCCGGGCCGCTGGTCTCTTCTCTACAGTGGTGGCTTCATCGGCCGAACCTGGTGCTCGGAATGCCTTTTCAGTCACCTCAGCCGGCTCAAGTGCTGACGACCGATGCTTCTCTCCTGGGTTGGGGAGCGCATTGCCAAGGGGCATGTACTCAAGGTCTCTGGACCACGTGGGAGTCTGCTCAGCAGATCAACTTCCTGGAGCTCAGAGCAATCCGTCTGGCTCTCAAGGCTTTCTCCCACCTGACTTCTCACCAGTCCGTCCTTGTCCAGACGGACAATCAAGTTGCCATGTTCTACGTGAACAAACAGGGGGGCACGGGCTCCTTCCTTCTCTGTCGAGAAGCTCAGAAGCTCTGCTCTTGGGCCGTCAGTCACGGCATTCTTCTTAAGGCAGTTTATCTCCCAGGCCAAGAAAATTGCCTGGCGGACAAACTCAGCAGGATCCTCCAGCCGCACGAGTGGCGCCTGGATCCCTTGGTAGTTCAGAAACTTTTTCTGAAGTGGGGACTCCCCACGATGGATCTCTTTGCCAGTCCTCTCAACCGGCAACTTCCTCGCTTCTGCTCTCGTCAGCCACATCCCCTTCGAGTAGCGGCAGATGCTTTTCTACTCTCATGGTCGGAGAGCCTTCTGTATGCCTTTCCTCCCATACCGCTAGTCTCTCGAACTCTTTTCAAGGTTCTCAGAGACAAAGCTTCCATGATCCTGGTGGCTCCTCACTGGCCCAGACAGCCGTGGTTTCCACTCCTGCTGCAATTAGCGGTAGAGGATCCGTTCCCTCTGGGGTTTCAACCGGATCTCCTAACACAGGATCAGGGGTCCCTGCTACACCCCAACCTCAGATCTCTACATCTGATGGCCTGGCTGCTGAAAGGGTAGTCCTTGCTCCCCTTCTACTGGCGGCAGAGGTGGAAGAGGTCGTCCTAGCTTCTCGGCGACCTTCTACCCGCAAATGCTACGCCCTTAAATGGCGTCGCTTTTCCGCTTGGTGTGCCCAGCAGTCTCAGGATCCCTTCTCCTGCTCGGTGTCGGTGATCTTGCAGTACTTGCTCTACCTCTCTAATCTGGGACTTAAGTCCAACTCCGTCAAAGTGCACCTCAGTGCTCTTTCAGCACATCATGTGCCGGTGGACGGCAGACCTCTTTCCAGCGACCCTCTCGTAGCGAGGTTTCTCCGAGGTCTCCTTCTGCTTAAACCACCTCTGCGCCCGCCAGCACCAGACTGGGATCTGAATGTGGTTTTACAGCGGATCACCTGTCCGCCTTTTGAACCTATGGCTACCTGTTCTCTCCGTTTTCTTTCTTGGACAACTTTATTCCTGATAGCCCTCACTTCCGCTAGACGCGTAAGTGAATTGCAGGCCCTTGTGTCTGATCCCCCTTACACTCGGTTCTACAAAAATAGGGTAGTCCTACGGACTCACCCTAAATTTCTTCCAAAAGTGGTCTCCCCTTTTCACATCAATCAGGAGGTGGTACTTCCGACCATCTTTCCCAGGCCACACTCCAGCCGAGCTGAAATGGTCCTGCATACCCTGGACTGTAGAAGGGCATTGAACTTCTACCTTGACCGTACGCGGGAGCACCGTAAAGCTGCTCAGCTTTTTGTGTCTTTTGACCCCAATAAATTGGGGCTACCGGTCTCCAAGCGTACTCTGTCCATCTGGGTTGCTGACTGCATCGCTTGGGCTTATGGGGCAGCCGGACTCTCGTTAGAAAGTCGAGTCACGGCTCATTGTGTTCGGGCGAAGGCTACGTCAGTGGCTTACCTCCGCTCTGTTCCGCTGGCAGACATCTGCTGGGCCGCTATTTGGTCTTCGAGCCAGACTTTTGCGGTCCATTACTGTCTCGAGAGGGAGTCCCGCAGGGACAGTGCTTTCGGACAGGCAGTCCTCCGAAATCTCTTCGAGGTTTGAGCAACTCCTACCCTCCATCCCGGATGGGGGCTACCGGTGGGTAATAATTCAGTGAAGATTCCTTCCTTCTGTGCCGCTGAGCTAGAGGGAGCTCATTTTTGTGCTTAGGGTCTCCGGTAGCCTTAAGCTTGGGAGTCCCATATGTGAGGACTGACTTCCTGCTTGGTCCTGGAGAAAGCGTAGTTACTCACCTGTAACAGGTGTTCTCCAGGAGCAGCAGGAATCAGTCCTCACAACCCTCCCTCCTCCCCTTGGAGTTGCAATCATCTGCTTAAGTTTTTTTGCAAATTTTTATGCTGTCTTTTAGCTATGTCATCAGACTGGCTAAGATGGCACCCTTGGGCGGGAAGGAGACCGCGCATGCGCGCTGCAATTCACAAAGGCTTTCTTTGAAAGCTGGGGAAAATTGCTCTGCGAGGGCTCTGTCGGCGCCGATGTCACCCATATGTGAGGACTGATTCCTGCTGCTCCTGGAGAACACCTGTTACAGGTGAGTAACTATGCTTTTCCATGACTAAAATGATATTTAAAGGAGATGCTGCGGAAGAATTGAAAGAAATATTGATACACCAGGAAGATGTATTACAACTATTTGATAAACTGAAGAGCAGCAAATCACCTGGATTGGATGGTATCCAAGGGTGTTGAAAGAACTGAAATATAGACTGCAGACCTGCTATTAGTAATCTGTGAACTATCATTAAAATCATCTGTAATACCTGAAAATTGGAGGATGGCCATTGTAATGCTAATTTTTAAAAAGGGTTCCAAGGGTGATCCAGGAAACTACAGACCAGTGAACCTGATGTCAGTACAAGGAAAAATGGTGGAAACCATCATAAAGAACAAAATTACTGAACAGGTAGATGGCTTAATGGGAGACAGCCAAAATGGCTTTAGCCAAGGAAGGTCTTGTCTTAATAATCTGATATGGTTTTTTGAAGGTGTGAATAAACAGGTAGACAAAGGTGAGTCCGTTGATATACTGTATCTGGACTTTCAGAAAGCCTTTGACAAGGTTCCTCATGAGAGACTTTTGGCAAAATTAAAAAGTCATGGGATAGGAGGCAGTGCACTATTGTGGATCAGGAACTGGTTAAAAGATAGAAAGCAGAGAATAAAGCTAAATGGCCAATTTTCCCAATGGAGAAAGGTGAATAGTGGAGTACCCCAGGGGATCTGTGCTGGGTCTGCTGCTTTTTAACCTATTCATGACCTGGAAATGGGAATAACGAGTGAGGTTATCAAATTTGCAGATGACACAAAACTATTCAAAGTTGTTAAAACCATGGGATTGTGGAAAATTGCAAGAGGATCTTGATAAATTGGAAGACAGGGCATCCAAATGGCAGATGAAATTTAATGTGGACAAGTGCAAAGTTATGCACCTAGGAAAGAAAAACCCAAACTATGGTTACACGATGCAAGCTTCCACATTAGGTACCCCACCTGGGAAAAAGATTTAGACGTCATCATAGATAACATGTTAAAACCCTCCGTCCATTGTGCAGCGGTGGCCAAGACAGCAAACCAAAATGCTAGGTATCATAAGGAAAGGAATGGAAAATAAAACAAAGGATGTTATAATGCCTCTGTATTGTTCCATGGTGCGACCACACCTTGAATTTATGTGCAATTCTGGTCACCGTATCTTAAAAAGGATATAGCGTATTAGAAAAGGTACACAGAAGAGCCACCAAAATTGTAAAGGGGATGGAAGGATACCCCTAAGAAGAGAGGCTAAAAAGGTTAGGGCTCTTCAACCTTGAAAAGAGACTGCTGAAGGGAGGTACGATAGAGGTCAATAAATTAATGAATGGAGCAAAATGGGTAAACGTAGATTGATTGTTTACACCATCAAAATCTAGAAAGACTAGGGGGCATGCAATTAAGCTACAGGGTAACCTATTTATAATAAGAGAAAATATTTTTTCACTCAACGTGTAATCAAACTCTGGAATTTGCTACCGGAGAGTGTAGTAAAAGCTGTTAGTGTAGCTGGGTTTAAAAAAGGTTTGGACAAGTTCCTGGAGGAAAGGTCCATAAACTATTATTAAAGTGGACCCAAAATATCCACTGCTTGCCCCAATAATTGTAGAACCTGTGTCTTTTGGGGAAACTGCTAGGTACTTGTGACCTAGATTGGCCACTGTTGGAAATAGGATACTGGGTTTGATGGACCTTGGTCTGATCCAGTATGGCATATCTTATGTTCATATGACAAACTGGATGTGATCACAGACCAGGAAGCAAAGAGGAGAGCCCCAAAACTGGAAAGAGAAGGCAAACTCCCCAGTGGTAGGGCAGGATGCAGCAGTAGCCTAGATCTAGATATCCCTTCCTGTTCATAAATCATGTGTGCATGCTTATATTCACTTTACATTGTGCTGACAGCCTGTAAGTTAAGTAAGTGACTTTCTGGTTTGATCCTGCC
This sequence comes from Ichthyophis bannanicus, assembly GCA_033557465.1. Classification (NCBI taxonomy): domain Eukaryota; kingdom Metazoa; phylum Chordata; class Amphibia; order Gymnophiona; family Ichthyophiidae; genus Ichthyophis; species Ichthyophis bannanicus. The sequence continues at coordinate 18,842,719 of CM066038.1, read as the reverse complement.
ATCTCTGGTTCTACAGATGTTGCATGTGACTTATTCCTTCCAGTCTCCTTGAGTCTTGCCTGGCTTCATGCCTCAGCACAAACTACAACCTTTGAATTCTATTGGCCAAATCCAGAGCCCCTAGTCCCCTTTGTTAATCCTCTTTAGCCCTGTCTCTGGTGAAAAACAATCTCCATCCCTTTTCCTAAAGGCCGGTAACTGGTTAACACGTCTCAGCACGCAGTACTGGGCAGCTGAGAACGCTAATGCGCATGGGGGAAAGTGCACAGGTAAGGGGTGGAGCCAGGGATGGTGCTACCATAAGGCAAACTGGGCAGCTGTCTAGAGCGCTGGACCTTCATTGGTGCCCACTGCCCCTGCTGCCGCCAATGGCTCCCAAACTTCAATGCAGCACCAGAGTGTTAGGTCAGCAGGAACCTGACTTGAAGAAAACGGTTTTAACCTTGGAAAGCTAGTCCAAAAATGTATTAAGGTAGTCCAACAAAAAGTACCATTTTCTTTTCGAACTTAATACAACGGTGTAATTTTTAGCAGACTGGTTTCACTAAGGATGAAAAATACTAGTGAAGCTCTTTACCAGTTCACCAACTGACAAGCACCTGAACACTGATGGCCAGCAGCAGTAGCCGGGATGTGAATGTAGATCCAGAATCTCCTCTCGCCAGGCTGCCCTGCACCTCCCATAAGAGGCTGAGGCTGTGGCTGCCCAGCGCACCCTGTACTCCCTGCACCTAAAGATGGGCTGTCCCAGGAGAGCAGCAGTGATGGGTGTCAGATTGTTTTGTGTCCTTACCCATATGTAATGCATAAAAGATCATTTCAATTTACTTGTTTTTTTATATTTTTTTACAACCCAGCTAACAACATTTAAGCACAGGGTGTATTTGCAAAAGGGCGCTCAATCTAAAAATACATGCGCTTTAAAGGAGAGATACAAAACTAAACACAAAACGATTTTTTCGTGCACAAACATCTCGAAATTATTACTGCTGCTAAGATTACTGACGTTCATGTTATTGTTTAGTGTTTCTAAGCATGTGACGGAAAATCATCTATATCTAATCTATTTTTTTTTAGTTTTGAATTTAAACTATGATTTTCTTTGGCAAGAGCGTGTCTCCATTTTTTAGACAAATAAAAAGGAATCTCCGTTTCATTTCAGTTTCTTTACTCCTCTTATGAAGCCTGACTAGCTAGAGATAAATGAAGGGAGAGAATCAGCTGCTCACCATTGATCTCGTCCCGCGATCTGGGCGACCTCTTGCTCCGTCTCTTGAAGAAGTTGGAAGCATCGGATTCCTGCAGGAAAACGGGTTTCTTGGGATCTAAAAGAAGGAGATGAGAAAGACACAGATCGGCCGGTAGGTCGGGATTGCTACAGACTCACATGCGATCGGGGGCTGCTTGTCTCACTTACTTGGCTTGTTCCTTTCTGCAGTAGCTTTGGGGGACCCTAGAGCAGCACCTTCCCCCTCCTGGAGAACTGAAGGGGAGACAAAGCAGAGACAGACACAGCCGTGAGATGATGCAAACCCATTTCCCTGCCCCCTCCCCAGCTGAGCTCTTACTAGTCAGGAGCAGGATGGTAGCCAGGCCGGAGAGGAGCAGGATTCCTCTGCAGCTCATCTTTGCTGGAGTCCGGAGGACAAGTGCCTCAGGACGGACACAGCTGGAGGGTTAAGTGCAGGGGGCGTGGCCCAGGCAAAGGCAGGCGGTGTCATGGGAAGGGGGCTTTCTGCAGAGAAGTTATAATCTGCCCCCCCCCTTTATTAATCAGTTTGTTTCCAGAGTCTACTGGAAGCTGCTACACATGAAAAATGTCCACCAACCCCTCATCCACCCTATCTCCCGAATCTGTCTTCAATGTTTAAGCCCGATTTTCAGTGCAAACGTGGTCGCTCTATATAGGGATCAGTGCGTCACCCGGATTTCTGCAACTAAGAACCTCCTAATTACTCCTCTAATTGAGAAGTTATTTTTCAGAAAAGGAAGCTGAAATAATAGAATCTCCATAGAAAAGTGGAAAAAGAGAGATGGGTAGAAGTCTCGGGAGGATCGACAATCTTTTTGTAAGATTCAGTTTCTTACAGCTATACTCAAAATAATTCCTCTTTTCAATAACCCATTAATCCACTCTCCAAGGGGCTCTTTTACTAAACGTTTTATTACGTTAACCTTTAGTAAAAGAGCCCCTAAATCCTTACCACTGGTTCTCTCCAAACACATCTGTGTCTTGACTGTATTGTTTAGATTGTAAGTCTACAGAAAAGGGACATTCATGTATTTAATTAATGAATATATTTATTTTGCATTGCTGCTGCTGCCGCCGCCCCCCCCCCCCCCCCAAAAAAAAAAAAACGTCCAGGCTACTTACATACATACATACAAAAATAACATCACTTTAACATAAAAACAGATAAACCCTAAACATAAAACCAGACTAAAAACAGAAATCAAAGGAATGCTTCCTGATCTAAGCACGTTTTACATATTTATGAAAGGCAAAATAACTGTAGCAGAATTGGAAAGCTTAAGTAGAGAAGACCCTCTTACCAGTTTCAGAATACTTCAGAAATTCAGATGAACAAAGATTGGGGCCCATTTAATTTTATTTTCAATACCTCTGAGGCTTCCAAGAATAACACTTTTAAAATAATTGATAACCATGGGCATAATAAGGCAAGACCCTCTAAAACGAACCTGCTCCTGCTGATTTGATGGGAGTCCCCCTGTGTTGGTGATGCCACTCCTGCTTTTTGGGCTGCCCAACCATCAGGCAAACTAGGTAGTTGCTTAGGGCAGCAGCTCCTGGGAGCAGAAAAGCAGCCAGGGGTGAGCTTAAGATTTAAGATTTGTCCAGGGCACCAACAGCTTGAAGCAATGCTGAGGTCACGGGAAAAGAGTAGTTACTCACTTGTAACAGGTGTTCTCCAGGAGCAGCAGGAATCAGTCCTCACATATGGGTGACATCGGCGCCGATGAAGCCTCAGCAGAGCATTTCCCCAGCTTTCCAAGAAAGCCTTTGGGAATACTGCACGCATGCGCGGTTCCCTTCCCGCCCAAAGGTGCCATCTTGCTCAGTCAAATGACATAGCTAAAAACAGCACACAAAAATGTAAAAATAAACTATGTACAACTGCAACTCCCAGGGGAGGAGGGAGGGTTGTGAGGACTGATTCCTGCTGCTCCTGGAGAACACCTGTTACAGGTGAGTAACTACTCTTTCTCCAGGACCAAGCAGGAAGTCGATCCTCACATATGGGTGACTCCCTAGCTCTGGGCTACCAAGGAACCCAGGCTGAACAAGAGAACTCCCTCTAGTCCCAGCATCAAAGAAAGGCTTTTCACTGACAGAACCTCCACCGGTAGCCCGCTGGAGGGCAGGAGTTGCCTAAACCTCAAAGAGATTCCGGAGTACTGCCTGGCCAAAAGCACTGTCCCTACGGGACTCCCTTTCCAGACAGTAATGGGCCGCAAAAGTCTGGCTTGAGGACCAAGTTGCAGCCCTGCAGATGTCCACCAACGGTACAGAGCGGAGGTGAGCCACTGAGGCAGCCATTGCCCTGACACGATGGGCCATGACCCGACCCTGCAAAGGAAGGTCAGCCGCCCTGTAAGCCCAGGTGATACAGTCAGCTACCCAGGTGGACAAGGTACGCTTGGACACAGCTAACCCCAAATTATTAGGGTCAAAAGATATGAAGAGCTGAGTAGCCCTTCTATGCCCCTGCATACGGTCAAGGTAGAAGGATAAGGCCCTCCTACAGTGCAGGGTATGCAGAACTACTTCAGCCTGGCTTGCATGAGGCCTAGGGAAGAATGCTGGAAGAACCACCTCTTGGTTAAGGTGGAAGGAGGAGACAACTTTTGCGAGGAACTTTGGATGAGTCCTAAGGACTACCCTGTTCCTATAGAAGCGAGTGTAAGGTCTGTCACAGACCAGGGCCTGAAGCTCACTCACTCGCCTGGCCGAGGTTAGGGCTATCAAGAAAAGTGTCTTCCAGGACAGGAAGCATAGAGGGCAAGTAGCCATCGGCTCAAAAGGTGGGCGAGTCAGTTGCTGCAAGACCACATTCAACTCCCACTCAGGAGCAGGAGGACGGATTGGAGGCTTGAGCAAAAGCAAGCCTCTGAGAAACCGGGACACCAAGGGGTGAACCGACAGAGAATGTCCTTCCACCAGTGAGTGGTGAGCTGCTAGAGCTGAGAGGTGGACCCAAACAGAATTGGACTTAAGTCCCTGATTTGATAAGTGCAGTAAGTACTGAAGCACTACTGGTACAGTACATGAGAAAGGATCCTCTGTACGTAGCTGACACCACACAGAAAAACTTTTCCATTTGAGAGCATAGGTTTTCCTAGTGGACTGTTTCCTAGAGGCTAGGATAACCTCCTCAACTTCCTGAGGTAGGCCCCAGGGAGCCAAAACTACCCTTGCAGCCTCCAGGCCATCAAATTGAGAGCTTTGAGATTGGGGTGCAGAAGGGAACCCTGATCCTGAGAGAGAAGGTTGGGTTGCAACCCCAGGGGCAGTGGGGGATCCACTGCCAGTTGAAGCAAAAGTGGAAACCAAGGCTGTCTCGGCCACCTGGGAGCCACAAGCAGGACCGAGGCCTTGTCCTGAAGAATCTTGAACAGGGTTCGGGCCACCAAGGGCGTGAGAGGAAACGCATACAGGAGGCCCTGAGACCATGGAATCAGAAAAGCATCTGCTGCTATCCGCAGAGGATGCGGTTGCCGGGAGCAGAACTTTGGCAGCTGTTTGTTCAGTGGACTGGCAAACAGATCTATGAATGGAAGTCCCCATTTCAGGAAAATCTTCTGAACCACCAAAGGATGGAGCTGCCACCCGTGGGGCTGCAGAATCCTGCTCAACCTGTCGGCCAGGTAGTTTTCCTGGCCAGGGAGATACACAGCCTTGAGGAGCATGTTGTGCCTGAGAGCAAACAAGCAAAGGTCCTGTGCTTCCTGACAAAGGAGCCTGGACCCAGTTCCGCCCTGCTTGTTCACATAAAACATGGCTACCTGGTTGTCTGTTTGAACTAGGACAGACTGATGAGCCAGGGTTGGAGAGAAAGTTTTGAGGGCTAACCGAATAGCTCTGAGTTCCAATAGATTGATTTGCTGTGCGGCTTCCCAGGGAGATCACAGGCCCTGGGTGCACTTGCCTAGACAATGAGCTCCCCAGCCCTGCAGGGAGGCGTCCGTGGTAAACCTCACAGGTAAAGAGTTATGAATTGATATTTTCATTTCTTCAATCTTGCGACACCGGCAAACACTATTTACCATGATGTCTTTCCTTTGGAGGCTCAACTGATACACAATCTCTCCCCCTTTTTTATGTGCGCTTTTCCTCCTTTTTTATGTGCGCTTGGTCCTTTTGTATGTGCGCTTGGCCTCTGTCCGTGTTAATCGGATAATTACATGCAGTTTATTTATACATGTTTTATTTATACATGTTCTCTTCCTCTCCCAGAAAAGGCGTAGTGTTAGACATAGTTTCAAGGATATAAGCAGGTATGTGTCTTTTTTGCCCTTTATCTTCAATGGTTCTACCCAATTATTTAAAACAATTTTATAATTAATTTTATTGTTCTTTTAAGTTTATTTATACACAACCTGATTTTTTAAGCTTGTATGTTTATTGATTATGAGTTCTTTTTATATGTAACCTTATTTATTAATTCTTACGTTACTAATGTATTTATGATATCATTCTAAGGCTTATATGGTTTTATTGTTTTTAATCTTTTTATTGTTGTTTTTACTGTGTTTATTTATGCATTTTTAGCTTTTAAGTCCACTTCAAGCCCCTGATGAAGGCAGCGAAACACGGCCTGTGTCGGGCCAGTGGCATATGATTTCTCAATAAAATTTGTTTCATCCTTCTGAGTGTTCCACATCTCTGTACTGGTTTTGTCTCTTTTGACGTGGGTTCGTGCCCTAGTGTTGGATTGGGAGTCACATGTACTGTCGAAGCCATGTGGCCAAGAAGCCTCAGGCAGAGTCTGGCGGAGACCAGTGACCTGCTGAGAAACTGGTTTGCTAAGTTTATCAGTCTTTGGGCTCTGTCTTCTGGCAAGAACGCCTTTGCCAGCAGAGGGTCCAACCTTGCCCCTATGAACTTCAAGTTCTGGGAGGGGAGCAAAGTGGACTTTGCGAAGTTTATTACAAACCCCAGGCTTTGAAGAAGAGCAATAGTTCTGAGGGTGGCTTGTCTGGCCTCCTGGCATGTCTGACCCCTGATGAGCCAGTCGTCCAGATAGGGGAAGAGAAAGATTCCCTGATTTCTCAGGTAGGCCGCCACCACTGCCAGGCATTTGGTAAAGACCCTGGGAGCGGAGGTGAGGCCAAAAGGCAGTACTCTGTACTGATAATGGTTTCCTCCCACAATGAACCTGAGGTACTTTCTGTGGTCTGGATGAATGAGGATGTGAGTGTACGCATCCTTTAGATCTAAGGAGCATAGCCAATCTCCCTGATGGAGGTAGGGCAGAAGTGTTTATTTATTTATTTATTACAGTTTCTTATATACCGCGCTATTTAGAATCAGCGCGGTTTACATCATAACAAAACGACCATTACGACAAACTGTCAGGTTTTACATTGAACAGGAGTACAAACTTGGATAACTGGGTTAACTATATACATAATACATAATACATAACCAAACAGAATGTGTGTTTTGGTCATTTTGTTATACTGTAAACCGCGCTGATGCCGAATAGTGCGGTATATAAGCAACTGTAATAAATAAATAAATAAATAAATAATAAATAAATAAAATAATCTATCTACACTGCAGTGTGAGGGCAAGAGTAAGCATCTTGAACTATTCCTTCTCTAGGAATTTGTTGAGATTTCTGAGGTCTAGAATAGGCCGAAGGCCACTGGTTCTTTTGGGTACCAGGAAATACCTGGAGTAGAACCCTTGACCTTGTAAGTGGGGAGGCACAGGCTCCACTGCCCTGTCTACCAACAGACCTTGGAGCTCCTGAAGGAGAAGATCTGTGTGCAGGGGAGGCCTTGGAGGTTCCCCTGGAAAGTATGGAGGAGGCAGCTGTTGGAAGTGTAGCAGATAGCCCTTGTGGACTATGTTTAACACCCAACTGTCTCCAGTGATGAGTGGCCACTTGTGGGCAAACAGGGCGAGGCGACCTCCTGTGCAGGGTTGAGAGAGCAGGGACGGAGAGGCTATGCCTAAGGAGTCAAAAACCCCCACCCTGCTGAGTGGGAGCAGGGGCCGGAGGCTTGGGAGTCCTCTGCCTACGGGGCCCATTACCCTGCCCCTTGGCTTGATGACCCTGAGGGGCAGCTTGGGCAGCCTGGTACTGTGGGTACTGTTTGTAGGCAGTTCTTTTTGTGAGAAGGGGCAGAAGTCTTCCTAGACAGCCCTTCTTTTTGTGAGAAGGGGCAGAAGTCTTCCTAGACAGCCTTGTCCTCGTGAGGTGCTCGGTTTCGAGCTGTGCGGCCTTCTCAGTCATGGGCTTGCCAAAAAGGTTCTCACCTCGGCAAGGGACATAGACCAACGTCCTGAACCCATGGCTCGAGGTCCGATGACTGCAGCCATGCCTGGCGTCGAGCCGCGATGCCGGCTGCCGCAACATGGGCCGAAGCCATCGTAGGCAGCACGGGACATAAACTTGGAGCATTCCTGGATCCCAGAGGACAAGGACTTGAACCTCTGCAAGGGTTCCCCAGAGAGACCAGCAGAGAACCCGGCCAGCTCCTTGGCCAGGTCTCGCAAGTACATGCACATGTACAGCTGGTAAGACTGGACACGGCAAGCAAGCATCGAGCTCTGGAAGCACTTTCTACCAAAACCATCGAGATTCCGGGCCTCCCTGCCAGGGGGCACCGCGGAGTGCATCTTCTGACTTTTCAGGCGATGCATGGTCGATTCCACCACCATGGAATGGTGTGGTAGCTGCGCCTTCTGAAAGCCAGGGCTCTTCCAGAGTCGATAGATAGAATCGACCTGCTTGCTTAGAATCGACGCCGAGGCCGGTGCCTCCCACATCCAGAAGAGGAGCCGTTCCAGCATCGGAGGAACCGGAACAGTAAAGGCCTCCTTCGGAGGAGAGTCATTCTGTAGGGCCTCGAGCTCCTCGGCTTGAGGCTCCTCCTCGGGGGTCTGCAGGGATAGCCAACGGAGTGGCCATATCCCGGACGAACTTCGAGAACCGGGTATCCTCCGGGGGGGATCTACTCTGGGGCTCAGACTGCGGTGAGTCCGACGGGACACACTGAGTCCTGAAGGTGTCGGGGGACTCCTCGTCCTCTGTCTCCCAGGCGGACTCGTCCGATGAGGAATCGGAGTCCGACCACGCGGGGCCTGTGAGCACCCGCCCCGATGCCAAAGGCACCGGCGTCGACATCCTCGGTCCCGAACGGGAGGTCGAGGGAGACCGCGACCGAGGTCGACCTCGAGCCTTTATGGTCTCGAGTATCGGCTCGGTCTCCGGGGTCGACTTCGATGTCGATGTCCCGGTGGTCGGGGCAGATGCGCCAGACAGGCTGGCCATCAGTGCCCACTGCTGTTCCATGAAGGCAGACAGTCTGCTCTCCAAGGCTGTCAGCCTGAGACCCAGCTCAGGAGACTCAGCAGCCCCGACTGGAAGCCATCGGGGAAAAAAGAGTCCCTGCGAGGTCAAAGGACCGGCCTTCCAGGGAAAAAGAAAAAAAGGGCGTGAACGCCATCCACGAAGGGCAAAAAACGAAAAAATAAGATCGGGCTCGATACTGGTGTACCGAACCCGGCGGGAGGGGAACCGGCGTCGAACCGGAGAAAAAATAGCGAAGGAATCGCGATAAAATCTAACTATTTTCCGGGAGGACTAGGACACACGTCCGGTGGGCTTCACGGAAAAAGAGAGACTGAACAAGATGGCACCTTTGGGCAGGAAGGGAACCGCGCATGTGTGCCTGCATTCCCAAAGGCTATCTTGGAAAGCTGGGGAAATGCTCTGCAAGGGCTCCATCGACGTCGATGTCACCCATATGTGAGGACTGACTTCCTGCTTGGTCCTGGAGAACTGCAGGATCTTTTGTAACTCCTGTATTGAGAAAGCTAGTCTGTCCTGCCACCCCCAGATACATGCTTCACGTCAGACCAGCCTCTCGAACATGCAGTTACAAAGACCCACACCTTTTTTTTTTTTAAGCCAGGGACCCGTTGCCACCACTGCAGACAGAAAAAGCACTGACAGTGGTGGCAGGGTGGACTGACTGGGAGGGAAATACTGAGAAGATATTGAACACAAAGGTGGGGCAGAGGGCAGATGCTGGACACAGAGGTGGGGTGGAAGGCAGATTCAGGATACACTGAGGATGGAGGGGTAGAGAGCAGACAGAGGGTAGGGGATAGCGGGCAGGAGGGGGGGTAGATGCTGGATATTGGGTAGGGGGTTAAAGGAATGAAGGGCAGATGATGGACATGGGTCAGAGGTCATAAAGGGATGTTGACATAGGGGGATAAAAGCATAGGGGGCTAAAAGGCAGATACTGGACATGGAGTAGGGATATAGAGGGATACAGGATAGAGTTTGGATACAGGTTAGGCATAGAGAGCAGATGCTGGACGTATGGTGAGAGAGAGAGGAGATACTGGGGCATGAGGTTGGGAGAGATAGCATAGTTACTTACCTTAACAGTTGATCTCCGGGAGCAGCAGGAATTTAGTCTTCACATATGGGTGCGATCAGTACTGATGGAGCCCATGGGGGAACGCTCCCCAGCGTCCAACAGGAAAGTTTTTGGGAGCATCCCATTGTGCCTGCATAGTGGCCTTTCCAACTCTCCCTCTTCAGTTGAATTTGTAGCTGAGAGAAAAGGAATCCGGATGACAAGTTCCTCAGGGCGGACACAGCTGGAGGGTTAAGTGGAGTGGGGAGAGAGTGAGGGGGCAGATTATAACCCTCATTGTTCCGGCTAGCCTGAGAGCTGTCACTGCAACCACCAGCAACCGAGCATTCTCATTCATAGCGCCACTGCTATGGAACCAACTACCATGCGAACTGAGAGCAATCAGTGACCTGTTGGTATTCAGAAAAAAGCTAAAGACGCATCTTTTCCAGACACACTTCAATCCCACATAAACTCTTTCACCATGCACAAGGAAAGAGCACTAAACGTCAAACACCTATAGACTCCGACAACCTGTAAATATGTACATACATGTGTAATCAATGTCTTGCAATCAAGTGTAAACCTGTAATCTGAATGTTTGTGTCCTGTACTGAATCATTATGTATGTTTTAATCCATGGCCTGTACAACCATACTGTTATGTATAGCAAACCGCTGCTGATCGCTGGAAGTAGCGGGATATAAGTGTACACTAAATAAATAAATAACTGATCTGCAGAAAGCCCCCTTCCGGGCAGGGGTGTGGCCCCATGACACCTCCTGACATCTGCCTGGATTGGCCACTGTTGGAAACAGGATACTGGGCTTGATGGACCTTGGTCTGACCCAGTATGGCATATCTTATGTTCTTATTAAAAAAGGTTTGGACAAGTTCCTGGAGGAAAGGTCCATAAACCATTATTAAGAAGGGACCCATGATATCAATGCTTGACCCAGTACAAGCATTGTGGAACCTGTGTCTTTTGGGGAAACTGCTAGGTACGTATGACCTAGATTGGCCACTGTTGGAAACAGGATACTGGGCTTGATGGACCTTGGTCTGACCCAGTATGGCATATCATGTTCTTATGGTCCAGCCCTGGGCCACACTCCCTGGGATGGTCATGTTTTGTAGCTGTGTCCGCCCTGAGGAATTTGTCATCTGGACTCCTTTTCTCTCAGCTACAAATTAAACTGAAGAGGGAGAGCTGGGAAGGCGGGAAGGTAGCTACGCAGGCGCAATGGGATGCTCCCAAAAAAAATAAAAACCTACACTCTTAGGGCAGGAGGGTGGGTTGTGATGATTAATTTAAAATTAATAAGATAAACTATTTTTTCATTCAATATGTAATCAAACTGGAATTCTTTACCAGAGGATGTAGTAAAAGCTGTTAGTGTAGCTGGGTTTAAAAAGGTTTGGACAAGTTCCTGGAAGAAAGGTCCATAAACTATTACTAAAGGGGACCCAGGAAATCCACTGCTTTCCCCAATACAAACCTGTGTCTTTTGGGGAAACTGCTAGGTACTTGTGACCTAAACTGGCCACTGTTGGAAACAGGATGCTGGGCTTGATGGACCTTGTTCTGATCCAGTATGGCATATCTTATGTTCTTATGGTGGATGGTTTTCTAGAGGCTAATAGGATCTCCTTTACCTCCTAAGAAAGATTAAGGTCTTGTAATGCTATGCTTTCAGCAGCCATGCTGTGAGATGGAGAGACTGCGTTCCTCGCCCTTTCCTGAACCCTGCTTGCACTTCAGGTAGTTCTTGTTCCAGGTATGGTTGTAGTCTCTTTTGAATAATCTTTAGTAGAATCTTGCTGGCATGTGGGATCAGAGCGATTGTGCGATAATTTCCACAGTCCGTTGGATCACCTTTCTTTAGTATTGGTATAAACACAGATCTTTTCCAGTCAGTTGGCCATGATATTGTCTTCCATATTTCTTGGCAGAGCCTTGTAAGTACGGTAACAGCTGCATCAGATTGCTGTAATACTTCTATGGGAATGCTATCAATGCCTGGTGCTTTGTTCTTTGATAAGGCTTTCAATGTTGCTTTAACCTCTTTCATCACCAATGGTTCCCGATCTTAAGGTACAGGTTGAAACGGCTGTTGGTCCACTTGATCTTTATCATATAAAAACTCTGTATATTCCTTCCACCTTTTCTTGATCTTCTCAGCATCATTCAACATAGAACCTTGAGCATCTTGTAACATTCCAATTCGAGGCTGGAACTTTTTCTTTAACTCTCGTAGCTTTAGGAAAGCCGATCTTGTTCTTCCTCTAATAGTTTCTGCTTCTATTTCCTTGCATGCGTCGTTGTAGTACTTTTCCTTGTCCTGTCTTGCTTCACATTGGAAATCTCTGTTGAGTTCTGTTATTGTCTTTCTTTTTCTTCTGGCTTTAGCTTCTCTGCGTTTCTGGGCAATTTTCAGAGTTTCTTCCGTCATCCATTTTGGCCGTTTTTGCTTTTTCACCTTTTGTAGAGACTTCTCGCTTTCTTCCAACACAACCTTCTTGATGTCATTCCATAACTCTTCTGGAGCTCTGTCATTTGTATCTAAAGCAGCAAATCGATTTTGCAGGCAGTCTTTAAATTCCAGTGGTATATTCTCAAGGTCATATTTTGCTGCATTCATGAGTGGTTTGCTCTTTTTCAACTTTAGCTTGAGTTTGCGTACTAGTAGTTGATGATCTGTACCACAGTCAGCTCCAGGTTTTGTCTTTGTTGATGTTATAGAGCTTTTCCATCGTTGACTTCCACAGATGTAGTCAATTTGATTTTTATACAATCCATTGGGTGAAGTCGCCGCTTGTGTTGATGGAAGAAGGTGTTTGAGATGAATAGATCGTTGGTCTTGCAGAATTCTATCAGTCTTTCTCCAGCTTCATTTCTGTTGCCAAGTCCTTATTTTCCAACTACTTTGCCTTCTTCTTTGTTGCCAACTTTTGCGTTCCAGTCACCCATGACTATCAGGATATCCTGTTTGCCTGTTCTGTCAATTTCAGCTTGTACTTGTTCATAGAACTCTTCAATTTCATTCTCTTCTGCAGCTGTTGTTGGGGCATATACTTGAATTATAGTTGTGTTGATAGGCATTCCTCGTATACGAATAGAGATTAAGCGTTCGCTGACTGCATTGTATTTCATTACAGTTCTTGCAAGTTTCTTCTTTATTATAAATGCAACACTATTTCTTCTTTGTCTTTCATTTCCAGCATAGTAGATCATGTGATCATCTGATGCAAAGTGCCCGATGCCAGTCCATTTCAGTTCGCTGACACCCAACAGATCAAGTTGTACACGTTCCATTTCTTTCTTGACCACCTCCAACTTCCCTTGGTTCATGCTTCGTACGTTCCATGTTCCAATGCGTAAGACATCTTTACAGCTTCTGACTCTCATTTCATGCGCAGCTACATCAGCAGTCAGACGTCCCGAGGGCTTTGATCCAACCACATCATAAATGCTGGTTTTACTCTGAAAAGTCTTCAGCTCCTCCCCAGTTGCTAGTTGAGTGCCTTCCGACCTGGGGGTCTCATCTTCCAGCACTATAGCACAATTTGTTTTGTTGTAACTATCCATTGGGTTTTCATGGTAAGATACAGAAGTAGATTGCCGGGCCTTTCTTCCGTGCAGTTTAAGTTTGGTGTTTTTGCCGTTGTCACAGAAATGTGATCCTCCACCGTCAACACTATCCTATTCTGCTGCTGCCCAGATGGGTGGTTTGTCTTGGTCTGGCACCTCAGCTGAGACCTGTCCATCTTGGGGAGACCCTGCCAGTAGTTAAACTACCGATAGTTTAGTTCTCAGCATCACTGATGCACACAAGCCCTCACAGCACGACAAGCTGCAAACCAAGTGAGGGAATGAAAAGGTAACCGTGTAAAAAAGCGCTGTCAATGGTGCAATACCAATGCAATCAGTATAATAATGGAAAGGGAACAATGTATAAAAGATAGTGAATTGTAGTTAGCTTAGTAATAAGGCATTGAATATGAGCTATAGCAATGAGAAACGCAAAGTTAACCTAATGAGTTGCTCCAATGTTGTAAGTTAGTTAGGCTGAGAATGTGTTTTTATGTAGCAACTGAATGTGGCAGGTGTAGACCAGGGCTTTCATGTGAGCCGCGCTTTGAAGGAAAACTTACTTGATTGAAGGTCAGCGTTTCGTTGCGTAAAGTGTTTTGCTGGAAATAAGAATCCTGGTGCAGAAGCGTGGGAGCTTGGCATTCTGTGGAATGGCAAACAGGTTTATATCTGGAGTCTCCCAGGTCTGAAAGATGAAGGATGTTGAATCTAGATGGAGAGACCATTCATGGGGAAGAAGGATCCGACTCATTTTGTCTGCCAAGACATTTTGCTTGCCCGGTAGATACACCGCTTGGAGGTATATCTGATGAGCTATGGCGAAGGACCAGAGATGGAGAGCCTCCCTGCAGAGGGGCCAAGAGTCTGTTCCTCTCTGCTTGCTGACATAGAACATGGCTACCTGATTGTCCATCTAAACCAGAACCCTGTGGGATCGTATATGCTCCTGAAACACTCTGACGGCATTGGAGATAGCATGAAGCTCTAGTAGATTTATCTGGAGTTAAGACTTCTGTTCTGTCCAGAGGCCCTGAGTGGAGAGAGTCCCCAGATGGGCCCCCCACCCCAGTTTGGAGGCATCCGTCATCAGGGTGCATTGATGTGGAGGCATTTGAAAAGGTGACCCGACAAGGAGATTTTCTGGGGAACACCACCATTGAAGGGATGTGGCCAGAGGGGCAGAGACTTGGATCTTGTCCCTGAGATGGCCTGAGGCCTGCTTCCACTGGGAGGCCAGTGCCCACTGGGCTGTGTGCATATACAGACGGGCATATGAAGCTACGTGTACTGTTGAGGTCATATGACCTAGAAGCTGCAGCATTTCTTGGGCAGTTAGGAGGTCTCTGAGACATACCTGAAATGCCAGTTGAATGAGATGAAAACAGTGGGACCGGGGTAGAAATGCTCTTGACTGCTGAGTGTTTAAGAGAGCTCCTATGAATTCTAATGTTTGAGTAGGAGCGAGACGGGATTTTGGAAGATTTATTCCAAATTCCAAATGTTGCAGTATCTGCATGGTACGGGAGAGAGACAGGCAGGCCTCCTGGGAGGCGTTTGCCTTTATGAGCCAGTTGTCTAAGTAAGGGAAGACAAATATCCCTAGAGATCTTAGAAATGCAGCCACGACTGCCATGCACTTTGCGAAGACTCTGGGGGCAGAGGCGAGAAGGACTTTTTATTGATAATGTCTTCCCTGAAATATGAAGCGTAGATATTTCCTGTGTTGTAGATGAATAACGATATGTGTGTATGCTTCATTTAGATCTAGAGAACAGAGACAGTCCTGACTCTGGAGATAGGGTAGAAGGGTCCCCAGAGAGACCATCTTGAACTTTTCACGGACTAGAAACTGGTTCATGTTTCTGAGGTCCAGGATGGGTCTGTATGCTCTGCTCTTCTTTGGGATGATAAAATACAGAGAATAGAAACCCATCCCCTGCTGAAATGTTGGAACCTCCTCTATGGCACCTTGTGATAGAAGAGGAAATGGAAAAAAGAGCCAAACGACGAAACCTGGAAACAGCACAAGCACTGGCAAATCAAATGCAAGGCATTGATAAGGCAGGCAAAGGGAGAATTTGAGAAGAAGCTTGCTGCGGAAGCAGAAACGCGAAGTAAAGACCTTTTCAAGTACATTCGTAGCAAAAAACCTGTGAGAGAGTCAGTTGGTCCATTAGATGATAAAGGGGTTAAAGGAGCACTAAGAGGCGACAAGGCGATAGTGGAGAGACTGAATGAATTCTTTGCTTCAGTCTTTACTGAGGAAGATGTAGGGATGTTACCCATGACTGAAGTGGTATTTAAAGATGCGGAAGAATTGAAGGAAATATCGATACATCGGGAAGATGTATTACAACTATTAGATAAACTGAAGAGTAGCAAATCACCTGGGCCGGATGGTATACATCCAAGGGTGTTGAAAGAACTGAAATATGAGATTGCAGACCTGCTATTAGTAATCTGTGAACTATCTTTAAAATCATCTCTAATACCTGAAGATTGGAGGATCGCCAATGTAACACCAATTTTTAAAAAGGGTTCCAGGGGTGATCCGGGAAACTACAGACCGGTGAGCCTGACATCAGTACCAGGAAAAATGGTAGAAACCATCATAAAGAATAAAATTACTCAGCATGTAGATAGTCATGACCTAATGGGAGGTAGCCAACATAGCTTTAGACAAGGAAGATCTTGTCTTACTAATCTGTTATGTTTTTTTGAAGGAGTGAATAATCAGGTGGACAAAGGTGAGTCAGTTGATATTGTGTATCTGGACTTTCAGAAAGCCTTTGACAAGGTCCCTCATGAGAGACTTTTGGCAAAACTAAAGAGTCATGGGATAGGAGGCAGTGTACTATTGTGGATCAGGAACTGGTTAAAAGATAGAAAGCAGAGGGTAGGGCTAAATGGCTAATTTTCCCAATGGAGAAAGGTGAATAGTGGTGTACCCCAGGGATCTGTGCTGGGTCCGCTGCTTTTTGACATATTCATAAATGACCTGGAAAGTGAGGTTATCAAATTTGCAGATGACACAAAACTATTTAAAGTTGTTAAAACCCAAGAAGATTGTGGAAAATTGCAAGAGGATCTTGATAAATTGGAAGACTGGGCATCAAAATGGCAGATGAAATTTAATGTGGACAAGTGCAAGGTTATGCACCTAGGGAAGAACAACCCAAACTATGGTTACACGATGCAAGGTTCCACATTAGGAACTACCACCCAGGAAAAAGATTCAGGCGTCATTGTGGATACCATGTTAAAACCCTCGGCCCAGTGTGCAGCAGCGGCCAAGAGAGCAAATAGAATGCTAGGTATGATAAGGAAAGGAATGGAAAATAAAACAAAAGATATTATAATGCCTCTATATCGTTCCATGGTGAGACCGCACCCTGAATATTGTGTGCAATTCTGGTCGCCGTATCTTAAAAAGGATATAGTGATTTTAGAAAAGGTTCAGAGAAGAGCCACCAAAATGGTAAAGGGGATGGAAGGATACTCCTATGAAGAAAGGCTAAAAAGGTTAGGGTTCTTTAACCTGGAAAAGAGACGGCTGAGGGGAGATATGATAGAAGTCTATAAATTAATGAACGGAGTGGAACGGGTAAACGTAGATCGATTGTTTACCTTATCAGAATATAGAAAGACTAGGGGACATGCAATGAAGCTACAGGGTAAACTATTTAAGACTAATAAAAGAAAATATATTTTCACTCAACGTGTAATCAAACTCTGGAATTTGTTACCGGAGGATGTAGTAAAGGCTGTTAGTGTAGCTGGGTTTAAAAAAGGTTTGGACAAGTTCCTGGAGGAAAGGTCCATAAACCATTATTAAGAAGGGACCCAGGATATCAATGCTTGAACTAATACAAGCATTGTGGAACCTGTGTCCCTTGGGGAAACTGCTAGGTACATATGACCTAGATTGGCCACTGTTGGAAACAGAATACTGGGCTTGATGGACCTTGGTCTGACCCAGTATGGCATATCTTATGTTCTTATGTTCTAAGAGAAGTCACCTTCTGCAGCAGAAGAGCAGTGAAAGGGGGCTGAGAATGATATTCCCCTACTAGGGTGTAGGGGGGCTGATTTTGTAGATGAAGTCTGTACGCCTCTCTCACTATGGTCAGTTTCTACTGCTCTGAGGTGATGAGATGCCACCTGTGGGCATAATGACAGTCTGCTGGCAATGTTTGGGGGAGGGGGGCGATGCTCCAGAAGCAGAGTAGCTATGTTCTCTAGGAAAAAGTCAACAACCAGGAGCAGATTGAGCCTGGGAGCTGGTTGAGCCTTAGGAGCCTGCGGCTTCTTTTGTTGTTTGGGAGGCTGTTGCCTCTTCTGAGCTCCCTGAGGTTGATATTGAGAAGCAGGGGTATAAGGAGGGTAAAACTTCTTTTTCTTACTAAAGAAAGCTTTATTTGTAGCTGCTTTCTTTTTAGCCGGGATGGCTGTAGTCCTCGAAAGCCTATTTAAAGTGGTATTCTCAGATTCTGAGAAGCTTTATCCTGCCAGTCCTTGCCAAAAAAGTTCTCACCTGTGCAAGGAATATTACTCAGTTTATCTTGAACCCATTGTTCGAGATCTGATGCCTGAAGCCAAACAATCCTGCCTGCACCGATGCAGATTGGTGTGGCTCTACTAGTGCACTCAAAGCAATCAAAGGTTACTGTATTAAAAATTTTTGAGATGTTCAGGGCATGTCCAACCAACGTCAGCTAGTCAGCTCTCTTATCATCAGGGACATTGACTCAAGATCTCTAGTAACCTCCTTGAGAAACATACCCATATAGAGTATGTATGAGCTTTTCCTGGCTGATAGCATGGAAGCCTGAAAACATTAACGCCCCAAAGCATCGAGGGTTCTCGATTCTCCACCCAGAGGGTGAGAAGAATGTGTCTTAAAACTTTTAATTTGATGCACTGCCAATTCTACTACCATTGAGTGGTGCGGCATCTGCATCTTTTGGAAGCCGGGACACTCCGGTACTCGATACATGGTATTGAGTCGTCGAATATGCGGAGAAATAGTAAAGGGCATTTCCCACATCTGGACATGAGATCATGGAGAATGTAGTGAATTGGAAATGTGGCTGCCTCCTTAGGAGCTGCAGGGTATTGGAGGATCTCCAATTCCTCTGCTCTGGGCTGTTTCTCGGATATCACTGTTATGGAAAGGCACTTCGTTAGGTATCGAATAAATTCTTGAAAAGACATATTCTCAGGAGGGGACATGCGCCATTCCGGAGAAGGAGAAGAGTCCTCTGGTTGACTTTATAGTCTTCGGGTATCGAGCAATTCGTCATCGGAAGAATCAGAATAGGAAGACCCGAAGTATCGGCGTGAATGATGTCCCTGCTCCGCTAAGGCTCGATATCGATTAAAGTTGCTATCAGAGTGAGGGACTTGCCTAGATGAAACCCTGGTACCGGGAATGGATTCAAGGGCATGCATGGGCAGTAGTGTATCAAGCGGCATATAACCAGATGCGATTTGCATCGGTACTGTAGACGGTGCCGGTGTTGGCGGTACCGCCAGTAAAGATTTGACTGGGACCGAAGCCACCAGTAGAGCCGCTAAGCTCCGCTCAATGGCCAGGATACGCTGATCCATAGAGTCTGCCAAAGCTTGGGTATCAGTACCGGGGATACGGGTTACCGTCTCAGAGCATGGCACCAGGTGGTCTCCAGAAGTAGAGGCCTCGGGAGCATCCTGGAACCCCTTGATGGCTTTGGAAGGAAGGTACTTCCGCAGGGTTGTTTGGCTGGCCGATCCATCTCCAGGGCAATGCTCAATGCATCTCGATGCTTAGAAAGAGATCTACCCTTGGGGGAATGGCTTGTCTTCGAAGAAGACTTATGGTTCGATACCTGAGATCCATGAGAGGAAGATGATGCCCTCGAAGACATTGATGCCAAAGAAACCGCATCTGAGGCAAAGAGTGTGCCTAATTTCGCAGCTCGATTCTGTAGGCCTCTCTTTGTCATCTTCTTACACAGAGGACACTCTAATGACTGGTGGTTGGGACCAAGGCATTTGAGACACCAATAGTTGGTATCAGTAACTGAGATGGTACCACCACACTTAGAACATTTCTTAAAACCACTAGCTGGTTTCTCCATAGTGTCAGTAGACAAAATGGTAGGCTTAGGGCCTAAAATGGCATTAATGCGCCCTAAGAAAAATTCTACTTTCTTTTTTTTTTTACACAGGAAAGAAATAAGAAAGAAAGGAAAGAACCGACAGAATCGGTTCTGGTGTCGACAGGAAGGCAGACGCGAGCCACAAAAACCAAAAAGAATTAATTAAGCATTAAAGAATTTTCTGCAGTGACAGGATTTGCTTCCTGCTGGCTCCACAGAAAATGAAGAACTGAGGAGGGAGAGTTGGGAAGGCAGCTACGCAGGCGCAGTGGAATGCTCCCAAAAGCTTTCCTATTGGATGCTGGGGAGCATTCCTGTGCAGGCTCTGTCGATACCGACATCACCCATATGTGACGATTACATTCCTGCTTGTTCCTGGAGATACTAGACATGGGGGGGGGGGGGGAGAGGCAGGATGAGAAAAAGGGGAGAGTTCTAATTTATGTTGGTTTTAGAAATTGCATTGTGGTTCTGTTTTTATTTTTGTCCCTTGGCGTGTGAGCACCTTACATCTTTTTTATTATTTGCAGAATATATATATAGAATATATAGAAAAAGTACAGAGAAGAGCCACCAAAATGGTAAAGGGGATGGAAGGCTACTCCTATTAAGAGAGGCTACAAAGGATAGGGCTCTTCAACCTGGAAAAGAGACGGCTGAGGGGAGGTATGATAGAGGTCTATAAATTAATGAATGGAGTGGAACGGGTAAACGTAGATCGATTGTTTACGCTATCAGAATATAGAAAGACTAGGGGACATGTAATGAAGCTACAGGGTAAACTATTTAAGACAAATAAGAGAAAATATTTTTTCACTCAACGTGTAATCAAACTCTGGAATTTGTTACCGGAGGATGTAGTAAGAGCTGTTAGTGTAGCTGGGTTTAAAAAAGGTTTGGACAAGTTTCTGGAGGAAAGGTCCATAAACCATTATTAAAAAGGGACCCAGGATAATCAATGCTTGACCCAGTACAAGCATTGTGGAACCTGTGTCTTTTGGGGATACTGCTAGGTACGTATGACCTAGATTGGCCACTGTTGGAAACAGGATACTGGGCTTGATGGACCTCGGTCTGACCCAGTATGGCATATCTTATGTTCTTACCTTATGTTCTTATTTAACACCACGTCAGTCCAGTGTGCTGTTTCACATATCAGTATTTTGTTATCTTAGAGTTCCAGACTAAATAACTAAACAACTCCAATTTTTTCTGCATTTTAATTATATAGCCTGGGAATATGTTGCTTTCCTTTTTCTTGGCAAAGTCACTGAATGAGAACCTCTGCTCCCTCTATGAGTATATTGGGGGCAACAGCTCATCCCTCGCCTGTTTGATATAGTGGCTTCTAATCCATTACTTGGGGATGGGCAGGGGAGAGTTTTCATTTCTTTTCAAGTGGGATTACTAACATGAAATTCAGCATGTTCAATCCCCAGAAGTGGTTAAAGCTATGTATTAAATCAACAATGCATATAGTTGTGGTCAACATTATTGGCACCCTTGGAGTTCAATCCCTTATTGTCCAATATCTTCTAAAAAAATGGTGAGTGAAATGGCTTTGGACTATGTTGTTAAGTGCTGTCGAGTCGGTGTCGACTCCTGGTGACCCTCTGGATAGTTGACCTTAACTTTGTTCGGTCTTCAGCCAAGGGGCTCATTATTGATAAAGTGGTATCCATAGCTGCTGTTATTGTATCGATCCATCACATTGCCGGCTTTCCTCTTTTACGGTGACCTTATACCTTGTCAAACATTATATCTTTCTCCAATGACTTTGTACTATATGTGCACACATATTTGACACACAAAAGAATCAAATAAAACAAGACCAATTAAAAAGGAAATAGTAGGAATAGTATAAAAACTGGGACATTGCCAGGATATGGTTATTGTCACCCTTATAAACAATTCAAATCAGTTAGAATAGAAGAACCGCATTCCCACTGCAGTAAAACTAGAAGCACCTGTGATCAATTGTCAGTATTCACATGACTTAAATCAACCAATGAATAGAAACATAGAAACATAGAAACATGATGACAGAAAAAGACCACAAGGCCCATCTAGTCTGTCCTTCCATAACAACAACTACAACAGTCCACTTTTTACCTTTAGAGATCCTCTGTGTTGGTCCCATGCTTTTTTGAATTCAGTTACTGTCCTCATCTCTACCACCTCCACTGGGAGACTATTCCATGGATCCACTACTCTTTCCGTAAAGAAATATTTCCGCATATCACTCCTGAATCTATCTCCCTTCACCCTCATCCCATGTCCCCTCGTAGCAGAACTTGCTTTCAATTGAAAGAGGCTCTCTCCCTGAACATTTATGCCACGGAGGTATTTAAACATCTCAATCATATCACCTCTATCCCGCCTTTCCTCTAAGGTGTACATATTAAGATCCTTAAGTCTGTCCTCATATGCTTTATAATGAAGACTACTAATCATCTTAGTAGCAACCTTCTGCACCGACTCCATCCTGTTCACATCCTTTTGAAGGTGCGGTCTCCAGAATTGCACACCATACTCCAAATGAGGTCGCACCAAAGACTTATACAGAGGCATTATCACCTCCTTTTTTCTGCTAGCCATTCCTCTCCGTATGCACCCAAGCATCCTTCTAGCTTTTGCCGTCACCTTTTCTACCTGTTTAGCTACTTTAAGATCATCGGACACAACTACGCCTAGGTCCCGCTCTTCTTTAGTGGACAAAAGTACTTCACCTCCTATGCTGTATTGCTCCCTTGGATTGCTGCAGCCCAAATGCATGACCTTACATTTTTTAACATTAAATCCCAGCTGCCAAATTCTAGACCATTCTTCAAGCTTAGCTAGATCCCTCCTCATGTTATCTACACCTTCCTGGGTGTCTACTTTATTGCAGATTTTGGTATCATCCGCAAAGAGGCAAACCTTACCCGACAGCCCTTCCGCTATATCACTAACAAAGATGTTAAAAAGAATCGGACCAAGGACAGATCCCTGGGGCACACCACTGGTAACATCCTTCTCCTCAGAGTGAGCTCCATTTACCTGTACTCTTTGTCGCCTCCCACCCAACCAATTTCTAACCCAAGCAGTAACTTTAGGGTCCATCCCTAGGGTGCTCAGTTTGTTTATAAGTCGCCTGTGATGGCTCTAATGTTTAAAATGACCACATTCACTCCCTGTTCCATTTTCACAATGGTGAAGACAAGACAACTGCCTGAGACCATCAGAAAAAACATTATCACCAAGCATCTGACTTCAAAGGGGTACAAGGCTATCTCCAAAGACCTTGGGATTCCTGTGTCTACAGTTTGCAATGTTATTAAGAAGTTTTCTGCTCATGGAACTGCTAAGAACCTCCCAGGACATGGTGGAAAGAGGAAAATTAATCCAAGAAGTCTTTGAAGGTGAGTACGAACTGTTGGAAAAACACCATGAACAACATCCAAAGAGCTGAAGCAATCTGGAGTGGTGGTTTCAACCTGCACCATACACCAGGCACTAAACAAAGAAGGACTTAATGGGCGAAGGCCAAGGAGGACCCTACTGCTCAAAGACAGACATAAAAAGGCATGCCTGATCTTTGCTCAAAGCCACCTTGAGAAACTGCAAGCCTTCTGGGAAACTTCTGTGGACAGATGAAACCAAACTTGAGCTCTGGCAATGCAGACCAGCGATACATTTACAGGCAAAGAAATGAAGCTTATAAGGAAAAAATACCCTTCCTGCAGTTAAATATGGTGGAGGTTCCATAATGTTGTAGGGCTGTTTTGCTGCCTTGGGAACTGGAGGCCTGGAACATATTAAAGGAATCATGAAGTCAGAGGACTACCAAGGTATTTTGAAGCAAAATGTGCTACCTAGTGACAGAAAGCTAGGTCTGGATCGAAGATCATAGGTGCTCTAGCAGGACAGTGACCCAAAAAACACATCCAAAAGTACAAATGAATGGTTAAAAAGGAACAAATGGACTGTTTTAAAATGGCCAACAATGAGTCCTGATCTCAATCCATTCGAGAACCTTTGGAAAGGGCTGAAATCTGCCACTGGTAAAAGGAATTCTGGAAACATTCAGAGCTGGAACAAATAACAGTTGAAGAGTGGGAGAAACTGCAGCAGACAGATGTATGAAACTTATAGATGGCTACCAGAAATGTTTGGAGGCTGTCATCACTACCATGGGTTGTGCAACCAAATATTAGTGAAGGGTGCCATTAATCATGTCCAGGTCATATTTTGGGGGGGAGGGGGGTTGTTTCCTCAGAAATTGCTATGTCTAAGTTGCACAGACATCTTTTTTTGTTGCATACCTTTGAACATACCATTAGAATATTATGACAACATACAGTTGGAATATTTCCAATTATTTCTCAAAATATTGTACACAACATACCTAAAATGTAAGGGTGCCAATAATGTTGACCACAATTGTAGGCATTTTTAGGCTGTACATAGATTCAGGGCCGACCCCAGAGTTGATTCAAATTGTTAGTGCCCTAGGTAAACCTTAAGTGTCTCCTGGCTGTCAGAATCTATTGTTTAGCTTTGAATGCCCTGTTCTTTGCCACCACTCATAAACCACTGCCCTAGGCAACTGCCTAGTTTGCAATGTGGCTAGGCTGGCCTGCACAGATTTAAATGCTTCTTAAATTGGGATGATGTAAGCATTTGTAATTTCGTTTCTGGTTACTGTAACTCGGCTTTGGTGGGATTGCCCTCTTCCTTGAGAGTGCTTCAGACTAGGCAAACAATGCTTACTGATGCCCGGCCTTATTCCCAGCTTGTGGGCTCTCCATTGGTTACTGCCAATTGTGTGGGTGGATCCAGTTTAAGATTCTGATGTTGGTCTTCAAGGCACTTGATGATGGGACCCCATGATATTTATCATCTCTGATTTCATGGTTATGTTGCAATAAACAGGATTTCACTACTACTACTACTGAGCATTTGTATAGCACCTACAAGACATACGAAGCACTGCACAGACACATGTAAAAGACTGTCCCTGCTTATCACAGCTTACAATCTAGTCAAGACAGACAGCACAGTAGCTCTAGACATGGGATGCATCTAGGAGGAATGATAAAGAAATACAAAGGAGACCAGGTGTGTCAAGATCCGAAAGCGTTAGCAAAGAGGTATTTTCAGCCTGAATTTGAAAAGGGCCAGAAAAGGCGCCTGACATACAGACTCAGATAGTTTTTTCCAGGCATAAGGAGCAGCAAGGTGAAAGGAGCAAAGTCTGGAGTTAGCAATAGAAGAGAAGGACACAGATAGAAGCGATTTGCCAGAAGAGAGGAGTTTCCGAAGAGAGGTGTAGGGAGAGATACGAGAGGAAAGGTAGTGAGGAGCTGCAGAGTGAATGCACTTATAGGTCTGCAGAAGAAGTTTGAATTGGAAGCAGAAATGGATAGGGGGCCAATGAAGTGACTTGAGAAGAGGGATAATATGAGCATGACAAGGCTGGCAGAAGATTAGCCATGCAGTAGAGATTGAAGGGGAGATAAATGATTCAGAGGGAGACCAGCAAGGAGTAGGTTGCAATAGTCTAGATGGGAGGTGACTAGAGAATGGATAAGTGTCTTAATAGTGTATTCAGAAAGGAATGGGTGGATTTTGCTGATGTTATAGAGAAAGAAACAGTAGGTTTTAGCTATCAGATGGATGTGTGCTATCACTTGGTTTGCAGCTTGTTGTGCTGTGAGGGCTTATGTGCATCAATAATTCTGAGGGCTAAACTATCGGTAGCTTAACTACAGGCAAGGTTTCCCAAGATGGACAGGTCTCAGCTGATGTGCCAGATGAAGACAAACCACCCATCTGGGCATCAGCAGAATGGGATGATTTTGGGGCGGAGGATCACATTTCTGTTACAATGGCAACAACACTAAATTAAACTGCGCGGAAGAAAGACCTGGCAATCTACTTCTGTATCTTGCCACGAAAAACCAATGGATAGTCACAACAAAACAAATTGCACTATAGTGCTGGAAGATAAGACCCCAAGTTTGGAAGGTACTCAATTGGCTACGGTAAAGGAGCTGAAGACTTTTCAGAGTAAAGCCAGCATTTATGAGATGGTTGGATCAAAGCCCTTGGGATGTCTGACTGCTGATGTAGCTGTGCATAAAATGAGAGCCAGAAGCTGCAAAAATATCTTACATATTGGGACATGGAATGTGCGAAGCATGCACCAAGGGAAGTTGGAGATGGTCAAGAATGAAATGGAATGTATACAACTGGATCTGTTGGGTGTCAGTGAACTGAAATGGACTGGCATCAGGCACTTTGCATCTGATGATCACATGGTCTACTATGCTGGAAATGAAAGACAAAGAAGAAATGATGTTGCATTTATAATTAACAAGAAATTTGCAAGACCTTTAATGAAATACAATGCAATCAGTGAACACTTAATTTCTATTCATCTACAAAGAATGACCATCAACACAACTATAATTCAAGTATATGCCCAACAACAGCTGCAGAAGAGAATGAAGTTGATGAGTTCTATGAATAAGTACAAGCTGAAATTGACAGAACATGCAAACAGGATATCCTGATAGTCATGGGTGACTGGAACACAAAGTTGGCAACAAAGAAGGCGGCAAAGTGATTGGAAAGCACAGTTACTTACCTGTAACAGGTGATCTCTGGGAACAGCAGGAATTAGTCCTCACATATGGGTATGTCGGAACCGACGGAGCCTGCGCGGGAAAGCTCCCCAGCTTCCCAGAAAGGAAGCTTTTGGGGCCTCCCACTGCACATGTGCGCTGCCTTCCCGCCTTCCTGACCAGCTCTCCTCAGTTCGAGTTTATAGCTGAGACAATAGAGAGAGGAAAGGAAGATAGATAGAAGATACAACTCCTAGGGGAGGTGGGTGGGTTGTGAGGACTAATTCCTGCTGTTCCCAGAGATCACCTGTTACAGGTAAGTAACTGTGCTATCTCCAGGAACAAGCAGGAATAAGTCCTCACATATGGGGACTCCCTAGCTAAGATGCCTGGGAGATCCCCTTCCAAGGGTTCGCCATCTTCGTATGGATCTCAGGCATCCATCCTGGGAAGGTGGGCAGGAGTTGTTCAAGTATGGAACAGGTGTTTGAGGACAGCCTGACCAAACAAGGCATCCCGGCGGGAGTCCTTGTCCAAACAGTAATGGGCTGTGAAGGTATGAACCGAGGCCCAGGTGGCGGCTCGACAGATCTGATCTATGGATACAGAGTGAAGATGAGCCATAGAAGTGGCCATGGCTCTCACATTGTGAGCTGTGACATGGCCTTCCAGAGAAATGTTTTTACTCTGGTAAGCAAAGGAAATACACTGAGCAATCCAATTGGAAAGTGTACGTTTGGAGACTGGAAGTCCCAAATGAGAAGGATCAAAAGCCACAAAAAGTTGGGAAGACTTTCGATGTGGCTGAGTCCTGTTGAGGTAAAAGGCAAGAGCTCTTTTACAATCTAGAGTATGAAGGTTCCTCTCTGCACTGGATGCATGAGGAGCCGGAAAAAAGACAGGTAGATATACCTCTTGATTAAGATGAAAAGGCGAGACCACTTTGGGCATAAAGTGGGGATTCGTCCTGAGGACCACCTTATCATGATGAAACCTAGTATAAGGTGGATGAGCCACTAAGGCCTGTAGTTCACTGATGCGGCGAGCCGAAGTGACTGCAATAAGGAAAAGGACCTTCCAGGAAAGAAATTTCAAGGAGGTAGAAACCAACGGTTCAAAAGGTGGCTTCATAAGCTGACCTAGAACTAGGTTCAAATCCCATGCTACCGGAGGAGGTCGGATGGGAGGCTTAGTTAGAGTCAGGCCTCTCATGAACCTTGCAATAAGAGGATGAGAGGAGACAGGTTGTCCATTTATAGGTTTTAAGGATGCTGCAATAGCACTTAAATGGACTCTAACTGAATTCGTCTTAAGGCCTGCATTAGAAAGATGCAGGAGATAGTCTAGTAGAGAATTCAAGGGAAGTGCTAGAGGGTCAAGACCCTGTTGAGCACACCAAATGGAAAAGCGTTTCCATTTGAAAGCATAGGAACGCCTCGTGGAGGGTTTCCTAGAGGCATGAAGGATATCTTTCACCGGTTGAGAAAGATTGAAGTCATGAAGGCTTAGGCCTTCAGTAACCAAGCTCTGAGGTGTAGGGACTTGGGGTTTGGGTGCCACAAAGTCCCCTCCTCCTGAGACAGAAGGTCTGGCGCAGCTCCCAGGTCCAGGGAGGGTCTCTGGGAAAGATGCAGAAGTAGAGGGAACCACACTTGGCGTGGCCAGCGTGGAGCTATGAGGATCATCGATCCGTGATCCCTCTGGAGTTTGAACAGAGTCTTGGGAATCAAAGGAATGGGTGGAAAGGCATATAGGAAGTCCTGACCCCAATGCAGGAGAAAGGCGTCATAGGCCTGAGCTCCCTGACACGGAGTCCTGGAACAGAACCGGGGAAGTTTGGCATTGCACGGACTTGCAAAGAGGTCTATGTCCGGGGCTCCCCATTCCTGAAAGATTCTGCGTATCTGGTCCATATGTAGGGACCATTCGTGTGGAAGCAGAACTCGACTGAGTCTGTCTGCCCGAGAGTTTTGAACCCCTGGAAGATACACTGCCAGAAGATGAATTTGATGCTCTCTGGCGAAGGCCCATAATCTGAGAGCTTCGTTGCAAAGCGACAGAGAGCCTGTCCCTCCTTGTTTGTTTACGTAGAACATGGCCACCTGATTGTCTGTTTGAACTAGGACGGTCAGGTTGACAAGGAGGGTATGGAAGACTTTGAGGGCAAAGAAGATTGCTCACAGTTCCAGGAGGTTGATGTGAAGGGTGGTCTCCTGTGGAGACCAAGTACCCTGAGTGGAGAGGTGTTGTAGATGGGCTCTCCACCCTGTTTGGGAGGCATCTGTTGTGAGGGTTGCTTGGGGCAACAAAGGTTGGAAGGGGGCCCCCAACAACAGATTCTTGGTGGATATCCACCATTGGAGGGACCAAAACAGACGCTTTGAGGTGAGTATTTGGTCGGAGAGCGCTCCTGATGCTTGAGTCCACTGGGTGGCCAAGGTCCATTGAGCTGCTCTCATATGAAGATGAGCATAGGGCACCACGTGTACCGTGGAGGCCATGTGGCCCAGAAGTCGCAGCATTTCTCTGGCTGTCAAGTGACTGCTGGACTGAGCTTGGGAGGCCAAGCACACCAGACGTTGGCCCCGGACTTGAGGTAGGTAGGCCCTTGCAGTGGTGGTGTCCAACTGGGCCCCTATGAATTCCAGAGACTGAGTAGGGATGAGTTGAGACTTGGGAAGGTTGACCACCAGTCCCAGATACTGCAGAATGTGCCTTGTGCGGTCCAGGGAAATCTGGGCCTCTGACTGAGATGGAGCTCAGATGAGCCAGTCGTCCAGATATGGGAATACAAAAATTCCCAGACCTCTTAGAAATGCGGCCACAACTGCCATGCATTTGGTGAATACTCTTGGAGCAGAGGCTAGACCGAAGGGAAGTACTCTGTACTGGAAATGTTTTCCCTGGAACAGAAATCGTAGATATTTTCTGTGGGATGGGTGGATGAGTATATGTGTGTACGCATCCTTGAGATCTAGAGAACAAAGCCAATCCTGACTCTGAAGGTATGGAAGGAGAATGCCCAGAGAAAGCATTTTGAATTTCTCCTTGTATAGAAATTTGTTCAATTCTCTCAGATCTAGGATAGGTCTGAATCCCCCTGTCTTCTTTGGTATGAGAAAATAAGGGGAGTAGAAACCTGTCCCTTGTTGGAGAAGAGGAACCTCTTCTATTGCCCTTTGGGCAAGGAGGGAAGAGACTTCCTGACCCAACAGGGCCAGGAGAGATGGGGAAGAATTGAAGTGCCTCACCATGGTATGTGGAGGAAGGTTGGAAAAATGAAGTTTGTAGCCCTCTCTGATGATAGAGAGGGTCCAGTGCTCTGATGTAATTTGCCCCCATCTGGGAGCAAAGTGAGCTAACCTTCCGGGAATGGTGAGGGGCTCTGGTTGTTCTAGAGCCAGAAATGTTAAGTTCTCTAGGGGCAAGTCAAAACCCCTGAGGGGGTTGAGCCTGCTGAGGAGTGGCAGACGCTGCAGGCTTTGACCTTGCCTGTTTAGGTTGCTGACGTTTAGCAGCAAAGCGAGGCTGAGAAGATTGTTGGCCAGTATTTGTGGAAAATCTGGCCTTCTTGTAGTAAGGCCTCTTGAAAGACTTTTTCTTGGCAGGAGTAGAGGTAGACTTAGAAAGTCTATCTAATGTAGCATTTTCTGCGTCCATTTGAGTGGCTTTAATTTGCCAGTCTTTACCAAATAAGTTCTCACCTGTACAGGGCAGATTCCATAAGCCATCCAGGACCCAGGGTTCTAGGTCAGAGGCCTGGAGCCAAGCAAGTCGTCGGGCTGCAATGGCAATGCCTGAAGCTCTACCGGCACCTTCAAAGGAATCAAAGTCTGCTCTGTTGGAGAACTTAGAAACATCTAGAAGCTGTTTCACCAGAGAAATGAACTCCTCCTTTCTATCCTCAGGGATAAAGGGGGCAAAATGCCGTACCTTTAGGGCAAGTTCCCTTAGAAACATGCCCATATACAGACTATATGAATTAATCCTGGCTATAAGCATACTAGCCTGGAAGATTTTCCTACCAAAAGAGTCTAGGGTCTTACATTCCCGCCCTGGAGGGGTAGAAGAGTGCCTTTTGGTACTCTTAATCTTGTTCAGTGCAGACTTCACCACAATGGAATGGTGAGGCAGCTGAGTTTTTTGAAAACCAGGAGAAGGAGGGACCCGGTACATGGTGTCCAACCTACGAGAATGAGGAGACAACGTTAGAGGAGCCTCCCATAAGTCCATCAAGTGTTCTTGAAGGATTTCATGGATAGGCAGGGTGACTGCCTCTTTAGGAACCTTAGGGTATCCTAAAATATCCAATTTCTTTGATCTAGGTTCTTTTTCAGAGGATGTGGTAATAGAAAGTCCTTTAGCTACTTCTATAATGAAGTCTTGAAAGGACAAATCCTCTGGTGGAGATATTCTCCTCTTTGGGGAAGAAGGCTCTTCAGGAAGAACTAGAGACAGCTCATCAGAGTCATCAGAGGAGTCAAAATCCTCAGAAGAATCAGAGTATCCTCTATTTGCTTCCAACGCACGATACGCATACCGATCGGTATCGACATCGGGCGTACCGGGTATGGGATCGGTATCGGGTGAAAACCCGGATCCGGCATGCGGAACCGATCTGCATTTGGAAGACGATGGTCTCGGTTCCGGTATGGAAGACAGTACCGGAACCGGACCCGGAACCGCTAGATGCGGTACCGAGGGCGTCGCAGCTTTAATGAAAGCCAGAACGGCCTGCTGCATGGTCTGGACAGTATTGCCCATAGACGCCACTGCTGCCTGGATGTCGGTACCGGCATGGGCCGGTACCCCAGAGCAGTCTAACAGGTGATCAGTCGAGGCCATGCCATCGATGTCAACCTGTAACCCCATAGATGGTGCTTTGGAAGCCAGAGCTTCCCGCTGGGGTTGTTTGGCTGGGGCAGGGTCCTCTGACTCAAGATTGAGGGCCTCTCGATACTTTGAAGGAGATTTGCCTTTTGAGGACCTGCCCGAAGAAGGTTTGGTTACCTGAGATCCATTCGGAGAGGAAGACCTGGATGACTGTGATGCTGGATTATCTGAAGCAAACAGCACATGGAATTTGTTGGCCCGGTTCTGCAAACCATGTTTAGACATCTGGGAGCAGGATGGGCAGTCCGGAATGGAGTGGTCAGGCCCCAAACATTTAAGACACCAGTCATGGGTGTCTGTAACCGAAATAACAGCACTACACTTGGTACACTTCTTGAAACCAGGGGCTGGTTTCTCCATGAGGAGAATTTGTGTAGGCCTGAGGCCTAACCGAAGTCACCAAGTTGTGCTAAATAAAAGTTTTGGGGGTTTTTTTTTGAAAGAAAAGAAAAGGGAGACCGGCGGTACCGGTGTCGGTATGGGGAAGGCAGGTACGCAGTCTAAAGAAACAAACTAAAATAAGAATTTCTTCAGCGGTGACAGGAACACGACCTGCTGGCTCCGCGGAAAAAGAGAAACTGAGGAGAGCTGGTCAGGAAGGCGGGAAGGCAGCGCGCATGTGCAGTGGGAGGCCCCAAAAGCTTCCTTTCTGGGAAGCTGGGGAGCTTTCCCGCGCAGGCTCCGTCGGTTCCGACGTACCCATATGTGAGGACTTATTCCTGCTTGTTCCTGGAGATAATATGGACTTGGCAACAGAAATGAAACTGGAGAAAAACTGATAGAATTCTGCAAGACCAATGATCTATTAATCTCAAACACCTTCTTCCAGCAACACAAGCAGCAACTGTACACATGGATTTCATCAAATAGATTGTACAAAAATCAAATTGACTACATCTGTGGAAGTCAACAATGGAAAAGCTCTATAACATCAACAAAGACAAAACCTGGAGCTGACTATGGCACAGATCATCAACTACTAGTATGCAAACTCAAACTAAAGTTGAAAAAGAGCAAGCCACTCATGAATGTAGCAAAATATGATCTTGAGAATATACCACCAGAATTTAAAGATTTGCTGCTTTAGCTACAAATGACAGAGCTCCAGAAGAGTTATGGGATGACATTAAGAAGACTGTGTTGGTAGAAAGTGAGAAATCTCTACAAAAGGTGAAAAAGCAAAAACAGCCAAAATGGATGACTGAAGAAACTCTGAAAATTGCCCAGAAACACAGAGAAGCTAAAGTCAGAGGAGAAAGAGAAGCAATTGCAGAACTCAACAGAGATTTCCAAAGTGCAGCAAGACAAGACAAGGAGAAGTACTACAATGACACATGCAAGGAAATAGATGCAGAAATTATTAGAGGAAGAACAAGATCAGCTTTCCTAAAGCTACAAGAGTTAAAGAAAAAATTCTAGCCTCGAATTGAAATGTTACAAGATGCTCAAGGATCCATGTTGAATGATGCTGAGAAAACCAAGAAAAGGTGAAAAGAATATACAGTTATATGATAAAGATCAAGCGGACCAATAGCCATTTCAAACTGTACCTTATGATCAGGAAACATTGGTGATGAAAGAAGTCAAAGCAGCATTGAAAGACTTATCAAAGAACAAAGCACTGGGCATTGATGACATGCCTATTGAAGTATTACAGCAATCTGATGCAGCTCTTACCATACTTATAAGGCTCTGCCACGAAATTTGGAAGACAACATAATGGCCAACTGACTGGAAAAGATCTGTGTTTAAACCAATACTAAAGAAAGGTGATCCAACTGACTGTGGAAATTATCGCACGATCGCTCTGATCCCACATGCCAGCATATTCTACTGAAAATTATTTAGCAGAGACTACTTGGAACGAGAAATGCCTGAAGTGCAAGCAAGATTCAGGAAAGAGCAAGGAACAAGAGACATCATTGCAGATGTGAAATGGATCCTTGAAAAGACTAAAGAATACCAAAAAGATATCTATATGTGTTTTATTGACTACATCAAGGCTTTTGACTGTATAAACCATGAGAATCCCTGGGCCACATTAAGATGTATGGGTATACCAGAACACCTTTACTTTGATCAAGAAGCAACAGTTCAAACAGAACAAGGAGAAACAGAATAGTTTAAAATCAGCAAAGGTGTATGACAAGGCTACATACTTTCCCCCTACCTGTTTAATTTATATGCAAAACAAATCATCAGAGAAGCAGGACTGTATGAAGACAACAGAGGTGTGAAGGTTGGTGGGAGACTCATCAACAACCTTCACTATGCTGATGACACCACATTATTGGCTGAAAGTGAAGACGATCTGAAACATTTGCTTCTCAAGATCAAGGGACATAGTCTTAAAATGGGCCTGCACCTTAATGTAAAGAAGACAAAGATCCTGACAACTGTCAAAATCAATATGTTCATCGTCTATGGAGAAGAAATTGAAATAGTGGACAACTTTAATCTACTTGGATCAATAGAGACAACAAGCAGTCAAGAAATCGGATGATGCAATGCTCTTGGCAGAATGGCTATGAAGGACCTAGACAAGATTCTCACCTCTTAACATTTACTCTTCAGCTTCCGCCGTCCCAACCTTGCCCTGTCTCCTCTGACCTATTTAGAAACCTTCATAATATTGATCCCCTGACTCTCTCCTCCACCATTTCTCCATCCCTTTCCTCCATTATATCCTTCAAGTCCATCGACGAGGCATTATCTTCATACAATGCTACACTATCCTCAGCCCTTGACACTCTTACACCCCCCACTCCTCGTCCTGTCAAACGATCTACTCCCCAACCCTGGCTTTCACCCACAATCCGTTACCTATGCATCTGCGCCCGTTCTGACGAATGAGCTTGGTCCAAATCCTGCTCCCCGGAAGACCTTCTACACTTCAAATTCATGCTTGGCTCCTTCCAGTCAGCCTTAGCACTTGCCAAACAGGATTACTACATCCATCTAACCAACTCCCTTGCCTCTGATCCTCGCCGTCTCTTCAATACCTTCAATTCTCTCCTCAAGGTCCCCCCGCTCCCGATCCCACCCTCCCTTTCCACCCAAACCCTAGCTGACTACTTCCATGACAAAATCCACAAGATTACCCTCCAATTCCCCAACTCCTCATCTACCTCCCCTCCTCCCCAATTCTCCTCCCCCATCCATACTCCCCCTGCCACCCTCTCCTCCTTCCCTCCGATCTCTGAAGAAGAAACCGTACTCCTTCTTTCCTCCTCCAAACCCACCACCTGTTCATCAAACCCTATTCCCACCCATCTCCTACATTCCATCTCCCTCACCATTGTTCCCTCCATCACTCATATCCTCAACCTTTCACTCTCCACTGCAACTGTCCCTGCTGACTTCAAACATGCTGTTATCACACCCCTCCTCAAGAAACCCTCACTTGATCCCACATGCCCTTCTAACTACTGACCCATCTCCCTCCTTCCCTTCTTATCCAAACTATTAGAACGAGCAGTCCACCATCGCTGCCTCAACTTCCTCACCTCCCAGGCCCTCCTGGACCCACTACAATCCGGCTTCCATCCCCTACACTCCACTGAAACAGCACTCACAAAAGTCACCAACGACCTGTTCCTGGCTAAATCCAAGGGCCTCTATTCTATCCTCATCCTTCTTGACCTTTCTGCTGCCTTTGACACTGTTGACCACAACCTTCTCCTCACCACCCTCTCCTCGCTTGGCTTCAAGGACTCCGTACTATCCTGGTTCTCCTCCTACCTCTCCCATCGCTCATTCAGTGTATGCTCTGGTTGCTCCTCCTCCTTCCCTACCCCGCTCCATGTAGGTGTACCCCAGGGATCCGTCTTGGGCCCCCTCCTTTTCTCTCTCTATACCCAAGGCCTTGGCGTGCTTATCTCCTCCCATGGCTTTCAATACCATCTCTATGCCGATGACTCCCAAATCTACCTCTCTACACCTAATATTTTGCCGGCAACTCAGTCCAAGATCTCTGCCTGTCTTTCAGATATCGTTGCCTGGATGTCTCATCGCCGATTGAAACTGAACATGGCCAAGACTGAACTCCTTGTCTTTCTACCCAACTCCTCCTCCCCACTTCCCCCTCTCTCAGTCCATGTGGATGGATCTACTATCCTTCCTGTTCCCTCGGCCCGCAATCTAGGGGTCATCTTTGACACCTTTCTCTCCTTCTTCGCTCATATCCAGCTTGTAGCTAAGACCTGCCGCTTCTTTCTCTACAACATCAGCAAAATCCACCCCTTCCTCTCTGAACACACTACCAAAACGCTTATCCACTTCTTAATCTCCTCTCGCCTCGATTACTGCAACCTACTCCTCGCTGGTCTCCCCATGAGCCACCTCCTTCCCCTTTAATTTATACAAAATCACGCTGCTCGACTAATCTTCTGCCAGCCTCGCCATGCCCACGTTACTCCCCTTCTCGAGTCGTTTCACTGGCTCCCTGTCCAATTCCGCATCCAATTCAAGCTTCTCCTACTGACCTATAAATGCATTCACTCCATGGCCACTCAATACCTCTTCTCTCTCCCTACGTTCCCTCTCGAAATCTGTGCTCCGTTAACAAATTACTTCTATCAATGCCTTTCACCTGCACCGTGAACTCCCGACTACGCTCCTTTCACCTTGCTGCACTACACGCCTGGAACAGCCTACCTGCGTCTGTGCACCAGGCACCCTCCCTGGCCCTCTTCAAATCCAGGTTGAAGACACACACCTCTTCACTGTTGCATTCAGATCCTGACTTCCATCCTCATCTTACCCTAACCCCCGTCATCGCTTATGACCAAACTATAGACCAAACTGTACCACACCGTACCTTGCGCAGAACTGACTAATGCTCTGTACTGTTCTGATTAGATTGTAAGCTCCGATGAGCATGACTCTGACGAGCAGGGACTGTCCCTTGTATGTTGTCTACCTCTTGTAGGTTAGCTGTGCAGCACTGCGTGCGTGGCACTTTATAAGTGCTGAATAGTAGTAGTAGTGGAGCAGAAATGTCTCTCTCCATACAAAGATTCGACTCATTCAAGCCATGGTATTTTCAATAATGTCATATAGATGCGAAAGTTGAGTGATAAAGATGGACAGGAAGAAAATTGATGCCTTTGAATTATGGTGCTGGCGACAAATACTATTTATACTATGGACTACCCAAAGAACAAACCAGTCAGTATTAGAGAAGAGCAAACCTAAGCTTTCTTTAGAAGCTCAGATGACAAGACTTCGACTTTCATACTTTGGACACATCATGCGAAGAGAGAGATCATTAGAGAAAGACATTATGCTTGGCAAGGCAGAAGGTCAACACAAAACAGGAAGGTCAGCAATGAGATGGATGATACAATAACAGCAGCTATAGGTGCCACTCTGTCAACAATGAGATGACTGACTGAAGACCAAACACATTTTAGGACAACTATCCAGAGGTTCGCCATGAATCAACACCAATTTGACAGCACTTAACAACAACAACAACAACATGGATATGTGTGGAGGAGGAGAGAGAGAGCAGTCAAAGATGACTCCAAAGTTGCGAGC
Organism: Ichthyophis bannanicus; assembly: GCA_033557465.1. NCBI lineage: Eukaryota > Metazoa > Chordata > Amphibia > Gymnophiona > Ichthyophiidae > Ichthyophis > Ichthyophis bannanicus. The sequence goes on along the minus strand of CM066038.1, from coordinate 18,806,318 downwards.
TGAGGAAAGAGGGAGGAGTAGGGAGTTATTCACAGAAACAGAGAAAGGAGGAAGGGGAGAGGAGGATTTAGGGGAAAAATAAGAAGCTCAGTTCTGACCATGTTCAGTTTCAAGTGGCGGTGAGACATCCAAGCAGCAGTGGTCAGAAAGGCAGGCAGAGATCCAGACCTGGATTGCTGGAGAGATTTCAGGTGTAGATAGCGTAGTTACTCACCTGTTCTACCGATGTAGCCTTCGCCCGAACACGATGAGCTGTGACTCTACCTTCCAGCACGAGGCTGGCTGCCTCGTAAGCCCAAGCGATACAGTCCGCAATCCAGATGGACAGAGTACGTTTGGAGACAGGGAGCCCCAACCTGTTGGGGTCATAAGACACGAAGAGCTGAACAGCCTTTCGGTGCTCCCGAGTACGGTCAAGGTAGAAGGTCAACGCCCTTCTACAGTCCAGGGTATGCAGGACCATTTCAGCTCGGCTGGAGTGTGGCCTGGGAAAGTAGGTCGGAAGTACCACCTCCTGGTTGATGTGAAAAGAGGAAACCACTTTGGGAAGAAATTTAGGGTGACTCCGTAGGACTACCCGGTTCTTGTAGAACCTAGTGTAAGGAGGATCAGAAACCAGGGCCTGCAGCTCACTAACGTGTCTAGCAGAACTGAGGGCTACCAAGAACAAGGTTTTCCAAGAAAGAAAACGTAGTGGACAGGTAGCCATAGGCTCAAAAGGCGGACAGGTAATCCGCTGCAACACCACAATACGGTCCCAGTCCGGGGCTGGCGGGCGCAAAGGTGGCTTAAGGAGAAGGAGGCCTCTGAGAAACCGAGCCACCAGAGGGTGGCTGGAAAGAGGCCTACCATCCACCGGCATGTGATGCGCAGAAAGAGCACTGAGGTGGACCTTTACCGAGTTGGACTTTAGTCCAAGGTTGGAGAGAGACAGCAAGTACTGCAAGACCACTGATGCTGAACAGGAGAAAGGAACTTGAGACTGCTGAGTACACCAGACGGAGAACCGACGCCACTTGAGAGTGTAGGTGTTGCGGGTGGAGGGCCTCCTGGAGGCCAAGACGACCTCTTCCACATCTGGAGGTAGCTGCAGAGGAGCAAGGACTACCCTTTCAGCAGCCAGGCCATCAGATGAAGGGACCGGAGATTGGGGTGTAGGAGAGTCCCCTGATCCTGCGACAGGAGGTCGGGCTGAAATCCCAGTGGAAGAGGAGTGTCTACCGCTAGCTGCATCAGAAGCGGGAACCAAGGTTGTCTCGGACACCGGGGAGCCACGAGGATCATCGATGCTTTGTCTCTGAGAACCTTGAAGAGCGTCCGAGACACCAGTGGCATGGGAGGAAAGGCATACAAGAGGCCGGTAGACCATGGAATTAGAAAAGCATCCGCCGCTACCCGGAGAGGATGCGGCTGCCGAGAGCAGAATCTGGGCAGCTGCCGGTTCAGAGGACTGGCAAACAGATCCATGGTGGGGAGGCCCCACTTGAGAAAGATCCGCTGAACCACCAGCGGATCCAACCTCCACTAGTGTGGCTGGAGGATCCTGCTGAGCTTGTCGGCCAGGTAATTTTCTTGACCTGGGAGATAGACAGCCTTGAGGATGAGGCCGTGGTGGACTGCCCAAGAGCATAGCTTTTGGGCCTCCTGACAGAGAAGGAAGGAGCCTGTTCCGCCTTGTTTGTTCACATAGAACATTGCCACCTGATTGTCTGTCTGTATCAGCACCGACTGGTGAGAAACCAGGTGAGAGAATGCTTTGAGCGCTAGGCGGATGGCTCTGAGCTCCAGGAAGTTTATCTGCTGAGCAGACTCCCAAGGAGTCCAGAGGCCTTGAGTACATGTCCCTTGGCAATGTGCTCCCCAACCCAGGAGAGAAGCATCGGTCGTCAGGACCTGAGAATGCGTAGGGGGCTGAAAAGTCACTCCTAGTACCAGGTTTGGCAGATGAAGCCACCATTGTAGAGAAGAGACCAGCTGGTCAGAGATCCGTATGGAGTCTGCTAGGCTCCCGGTGGCCTGATGCCATTGATTGCGAAGGCACCACTGAGCAGGACGCATGTTCAGTCGGGCATTGGGGGTCACATGGACCGTGGAAGCCATATGGCCGAGCAGTCGCAGAAAATGCCTGGCTGAGACCAGTGCATTGCTGTGAAAGTGGCCGGCGAGATCCATGAGCCGCTTGGCCCTGTCCAGAGGGAGGAAGGCCCGCGCCTGAAGTGTGTCCAACCGGGCGCCGATGAACTCGAGATTTTGAGAGGGGAGCAAAGTGCTGGAGCAGAGCCACAGTGCGATGAGTGGCTTGAGTGGCCTCCTGGGAAGACTGGGCTCTGATGAGCCAGTCGTCCAGGTAGGGGAACACAAACAGACCTTGAAGTCTCAGATAAGCCGCCACCACTGCGAGGCATTTGGTGAACACCCTGGGTGCGGAGGATAGGCCAAAGGGCAGCACTCTGTACTGGTAATGATTTCCTCCCACAACAAATCTGAGATATTGTCTGTGGTCCGGATGAATGAGGATATGAGTATATGCATCTTTCAGATCCAAGGAGCATAGCCAGTCGCCCTGCTGGAGGTAGGGCAGCAGGATTCCAAGGGTAAGCATCTTGAACTTTTCCTTTGCAAGGAACTTGTTGAGGTTTCGCAAGTCCAGGATGGGTCTGAGGCCTCCTGTTCTTTTTGGAATCAGGAAGTACCTGGAGTAAAACCCTTGACCCTTCAGGTGGTGGGGCACCGGTTCCACGGCTTGTTCCTGAACGAGACTTGCTAACTCCTGAAGGAGTAAGTCCCTGTGCAAAGGGAGTCTGGGAGGCTCCCCTGGAAAGTAGGAGGGAGGTACCTGGTGAAAGTGAAGAAGATAGCCCTTTTAAACTATGTGAAGTACCCAGGTATCTGTGGTGATGTTGGACCACCTTTGGGCAAAGTGGACCAGCCGGCCTCCTGTGCTGAGAGAAACCAGCTGAGGGGGAGAGGCTATGCTGAGGAAGTCAAAACCCCCCACCCTGCTGAGCAGGGGCCGGTGGTACAGGCTTGGGGGCTTGCTGCCTACGGGACCCATTACCCCGTCCCTTGGCCTGCTTTCCCTGTGGGGGAGCTGCTGAGGCCTGATACTGAGGGTAGTATTTATAGGCAGCACCTTTCCTCGGGTAAAAGGGCTTTTTCCCCGAGGCCTTCTTCTTTTGAGAAGGGGCAGAGGTCTTCCTTGAGAGACGAGTCCTGGTGAGAGTCTCCGTCTCGATTTGTGCAGCCTTCTCATCCATGGGCTTGCCAAAGAGGTTATCACCTCGGCAGGGGACATCGACCAACTTGTCCTGTACCCAGGGCTCGAGGTCGGACGTCTGAAGCCAAGCCTGGCGGCGTCCACCGATGCCGGCCGCAGCTACTCGAGCCGAAGCCTCAAAACCATCATAGGCTGCTCGAGATATAAACTTGGAGCACTCCCGAATACCAGTGGACAAGGATTGGAACCTCTGCAAAGGTTCGTCGGAGAGACCAGCAGAGAACCCGGCTATTTCCTTAGCCAGGTCTCGGAGATACATGCCCATGTAAAGCTGGTATGTCTGGACTCGACAAGCAAGCATAGAGCCCTGGAAGCACTTTCTACCGAGGGCATCCAGGCTTCGGGCTTCCCTACCAGGGGGCACCGAGGAGTGCATTTTTTGACTCTTAAATCTATGCATGGCCGATTCCACCACCATGGAATGGTGCGGTAGTTGTGCCTTCTGGAAGCCGGGGCTCTTGCGGACTCGATAAATGGAATCGACCCGCTTGCTTAATATCGGCGACGACGCCGGGCTCTCCCACATGCAGAAGAGAAGTTGTTCCAGCATCGGAGGAACCGGTACAATAAAGGCCTCCTTCGGGGGAGAGTCATATTGGAGGGCATCGAGTTCTTCGACTCGAGGCTCCTCCTCGGGATCCGCGGGGAAGGCCAGAGCCTTGGCCATATCCCTCACAAAGTCAGAGAACCGGGTATCCTCCGGGGGGGACCGTCTCCGAGGTTCGGACTCGGGGGAGTCCGAAGGGACACACCGAGTCTGAAAGGAACCAGGTGACTCTTCGTCCTCCGATTCCCAGGCCGACTCCTCGGAGGAGGAGTCGAGCGGCTCTGGTCGGGCGGGCACCGATGCTATCCGCTCCGACGCCGAGGGAGTCGGCGTCGACGACCTCGGTCCCGAATGGGAGGCCGAAGGAGACCTCGACCGAGGATCGACTCGAGCCCTCATGGACTCGAGGATCGGCTCGGTCTCCGGGGTCGATTTGGAGGTCGACGTCCCGGTGGTCAGGGCAGAAGCACCGGCGAGGCCAGCGATCAATACCCGCTGCTGGTCCAAGAAGGCAGTCAGACTGCTCTCCAAGGCCGTCAACCTGAGTCCGAGCTCAGGAGACCCAGCAGCCCCCGACTCGGGCCCCGACGTCGGGTCCTTCGGAGGCGAGTCAACGAGGACAACAGTACTCACGTGAGCGGGTAAGTCCACCTCGAGTCGAGGATGTTTTGACGGCCTCTCCATCTCCGAGGACCCGGGACGGGAGTCAGGGCTATGCGACCTGGCCCTCGAGGAACCAGAAGCGTCCACCGATCCCGCCCTCGCGGGTTTCTTCTTCCGATGATGTTCCCGGGTAGGAGACCCCCTTTCAGAGGAACTTCGACGATGCTCAGGACCAGAGTCCCGAGACGTCGAAGCCTCCGACGAGGTCCGAGCCCGGCCGGAGTCAGAGAAGATACGCTCCCGCTGATGCTGCTGACTCCTCAAAGCTTTTGAGGACATTTTGCCGCAGGGCACACAGATCAGGGAATCATGATCTGGGCCGAGGCAGCGGAGGCAGAAGTCATGAGTGTCTGTAAGAGACATGAGTTTCTTACAGAGATCACACTTTTTAAAGCCGCTGGCAGCCATCGGGGGAAAAAGGGCCCCTGCGAGGTCGAATGACCGGGCTGCCAGGGAAAAAGGAAAAAGGCGCGAAATCTGTCACGAAGGACAAAAAACCGAAAAATAAGGGACGGACTCGCAACCGGCGTCGCGAGTCCGGGCGGGAAAAGAAACCGGCGTCGAACCAAAGAAAAAAGAGAAAAATAGAGAAAAAATCAACTTTTCTGCGGGGATTCACAGGCAACGTCTGTAGGGCTACGCGGAAAAAAGAAGACTGAGCAAGATGGCACCCTTGGGCGGGAAGAGGACTGCGCATGCGCGCTGCAATTCCCAAAGGCTTTCTTTGAAAGCTGGGGAAAATTGCTCCGCGAGGGCTCCGTCGGCGCCGACGTCACCCATATGTGAGGACTGACTTCCTGCTTGGTCCTGGAGAAAGGTTGATCTGGGAGTCATCAGCATAAAGATGGCACTAAAAGCCATGGAAAGAGATGAGTGCACCAAGGGACTCGGGTATAGAGAGAGAAAAGGAGTGGACTCAAGACATACCTTGTGGTACACCAACTGAGAGTGGGATAGCAGCAGAAGATGATCCACCAGAACTAAAACAAAAGGAGCGATGGGAGAGATAAGATAGCATAGAGCCCTTAAAACCAAATGAGGACAAGGTATCGAGGAGAAGGTTGTTGTTAACATTGTGAAAAGTATCAGAAAGGTCAAGAAGGATGCGAATTGAGTAAAGGCACTTGGATTTTGACAGGAACAAGTCATTGGAGACTTTGGCAAGAGCTGTTTCAGTAGAATGTAAAGGATGAAAGCCAGATTGTAAAGGATCCAGGAGAGAAAGAGACTTGAGAGGAGAGAAAATCGAGGCAACAGTGGTGAACTGTACATTCAAGTAGTTTAGAAACGAAGGGGAGGAGGAAAATGGGTCAATGGTTAGAAGGACAGGTAGGATCTAGTGAGGGTTTCTTGAGAAGAGGTGTTACCACAGAATGCTTGAAGACTGCAGGGACAGTTGCAGTGGAGAGCAATAGGCTGAGAATAGGAGAGATGGAAGGGACAACAGTGGAGGAGAGATGGGCCTTAGGAGACAGGTGGGAATAGGATCAGAGGAGCAGGTAGTGAGTTTGGAGGAGGAAAGAAAGTGTGTTGTTTATTTCTCAGAGATCATAGAAAAGGAAGAAACCGTAGCAGAGGTAGGGGGGTAATGTTGGGAGTGAAGAGGGGGAGGAAGGGAAGTAACTGACCTTGTGGGGAACTGGAATGTGATCTTGTAGATTTTGTCATGGAAATAGTCAGCCAGGGTTTGGGCAGAAAGGGAAGGAGGGGTTGGAGGCAGAGGCACCTTGAGGAGAGAGTTGAGAGTTATAAAAAGATGGCAAGGGTCAGAGGAAAGAGAGTTAGTCATATGGAAATAATAGTCTTGTTTGGCAAGTGCTATGGCTGACTACTGTTCCATCTACTTCAAACACGTAAACATACATTTTCTGTCATTAATCCAGTCTTGTTGGACTCTCTACCAGAGAACATCAGGTCAGAAAGGAATAGATTGTGTTTTAGGAAGCTGATATAAGTACATCTGTTTTCTAGTGGCATTTAGCGAACCTTGAACACAGATCCCTGGGGCACTCCACTATTCGCCTTTATCCATTGACAAAATTGACCACTTAGCCCTGCTCTCTGTTTTCTATCTTTTAACCAGTTCCCAGTCCACAATAGTATGCTGCCTCCTGTCCCATGACTTTTTAATTTCCTGAGTGTCTTTCATGAGCGACCTTGTCAAAGACTTTCTGGAAATCCAGATACATATCATCAACCGGCTCACCATTATCAGTATATTCACATCTTTAAAAAAACATAACAAATTAGTGAGACAAACTTTCTTTTGCTAAATCCAAGTTGACTTTCTTCCATAAATCCATGACTATCTATATATTCAGTAATTTTCTTCTTTATAATTTATTTCTACCATTTTGCTCAGCAATGACATCAGGGTCAACTGTCTGTAGTTTCTCATATCCCCTCTGGAACCCTTTTTAAAAATTGGTGTTATGTTTGCCACTCTCCAACCTTCAGGTACTATAGATTTTAATCATAGCTTACAGATTACTAATAGTAGGGCTTCAATTTAATTTTTTAGTTCTTTCAGCACCCTGGGATGTATACCATCTGGCCCAGGTGATTTTCTACTCTCTAGTTTGTCAAATTGCCCCATTATATCTTATAGGTTTACTGAGATTTGTTTCATTTTATTTATTTATTTAATTTAACATTTCTTATATACCGCCTTTCATGATATCAAGACGGTTTACATTGAACAAACTGAAATTACATTGAACAGGGCATTATAACTTGGAGATAACTATTTTACAGGGAACATGGGCTATGGAGGGTTAAGTGGCTTGCCCAAGACCACAAGGAGCACCTGTCGGACTAGAAACCCCAGTCCTTCCGGCCCAAGGTTGCTGTCCTCTAGTGGGATTTGAACCCCCCGACCTTCTGGCCTGAAGTACCTTGCCCCAACCACTAGGCCACTCCTCCACTCCTCCACTCAATTTTCTCTGATTCATCACCTTTAAATATCATTTCTGGCACGGGTATTTCCCCTACATCTTCTTCAGTAAAGATCAAAGCAAATAATTCATTTAGAGGCCGATTCTGTACTGGCTGTCCAGCCCCTGTACAGCTAATTAGAATCAGGGCATACAGAATTAGATCTGATTCTAATCCCACGGGGGCTAGACATGCCCATGGGATCAGAATCGGGTCTATGGCCTGGGCGTGCAAGCTGGGCTCTGATTCTGATCGGCCGTACACCCAACCACATACTCAGCTAATTCAGCCTGGCTCCATAATGGAGCCACAGTGCCATGGCATTTCATTGCCAAGGCACCAAGCCTCCATTATGAAGCCGCAATGCCCAGCCGCCGACACAAAATGTCCTTTCCTCACAGCCTGACCCCCGATCTGGCCTCACATGGCTAGGGTCAGGCTATGGGGAACCCTCTTGGCCCCTCACCTGTCTGTCCCTGCCATCCACCGCCATCCCCCTGGATGCCTACCCAGATGACCATGGATGTACAGGGCCAACCTCTGAATCGGCCCTGTACATCCATGGTTGGCTGGGTAGGCATCCAAGGGGATGGCGGTGGATCGGCCCTGTACATCCAGGGTCTTGCCCCACCCATACCCCATCCTTGCCCCGCCTCCAGTCTGCCCCCTCCCACCCCCATCTATGGTTTCCCATACAACACAGCTATATGTATGGGGAGCTTTTGCACCAGGATGGCAGGGGGACAAATAGGAACAGGACATACATCCTGCTATTTGTGGCACAGAATGACCCCTTCAGTCTCTCTGCTATGGCCTCATCATCCCTAAATGCCACCTTTACTCCTCTGTCATCTAATGCAGTGGTTCTAAACCCAGTCCTCGGGACACAGCAAGCATATTAGGCATAGAATTGCATGCATTTCCTCCATTGTATGAAGATTTATCTTATGCATATTCATTGTGGGAATCCTGAAAACCTGACTGGCAGGGTTATGAATCACTGATCTAATAGTCCAACTGATTCCCTCATAGGCTTTTTGCTTTGAATGTACATAAGATATGCCATACTGGGTCAGACCAAGGTCCATCAAGCCCAGTATCCTGTTTCCAACAGTGGCCAATCTAGGTCATAGGTATCTAGCAGTTTTCCCAAAAGACACAGGTTCTACAATGCTTGTATTGGGTCAAGCAGTGATATCCTGGGTCCCTTTTAATAATGGTTTATGGACATTTCCTCGTGGAACTTGTCCAAACCTTTTTTAAACCCAGCTATACTAAGAGCTTTTACTACATCCTCCGGTAACAAATTCCAGAGTTTGCATACACGTTGAGTGAAAAAATATTTTCTCTTATTTGTCTTAAATAGTTTACCCTGTAGCTTCATTGCATGTCCCCTAGTCTTTCTATATTCTGATGATGTAAACAATAGATCTACGTTTACCCGTTCCACTCCATTCATTAATTTATAGACCTCTATCATATCTCCCCTCAGCTGTCTTTTTTCCAGATTGAAGAGCCCTAACCTTTTTAGCCTCTCTTTATAGGGGTATCCTTCCATCCCCTTTACCATTTTGGTGGCTCTTCTCTGTACCTTTTCTAATAACACTATATCCTTTTTAAGATAAGGTGACCAGAATTGCACACAATATTCAAGGTGCGGTTGCACCATGGAATGATACAGAGGCATTATAATATCCTTTGTTTACGCCATCAAAAAGTAGAAAGACTAGAGGACATAAAATGAAGGTACAGTGAAACTCGTTGAAGACTAAATAAGAGAAAATATTTTTTCACTCAATGCGTAAACTCTGGAATTCGTTACCGGAGGATGTAGTAAAAGCTGTTAGTGTAGCTGGGTTTAAAAAAATTTTGGACAAGTTCCTAGAGGAAAGGTCCATAAACCATTATTAAAGAGGCCCGGGAAATTCACTGCTTGCCCCAATACAAGCATTGTGGAACCTGTGTGTCTTCTTGGGAAACTGCTAGGTACTTGAGATTGGCCACTGTTGGAAACAGGATACTGGACTTGAACTTTGGATTGACACAGTATGGCAAATCTTATGTTCTTAAAGCAGAAACCAGAGACTTAGATCAGCACTATTATCAAAATACAATGGCCAAAGAAAGGTAGAAATAAAGAATTGTATGTTTATTTTAATTATTTACTATAAAATGCTCTATCGCTGGTATCTCACCCCAGTGAAGATGGGGCATTTATTTGGGTTGGAGGAGGTTGCCTGTTGGAGGCAATGTGGGGAACGGGGAACATTTCACATGTGTTGGGTATGTGTAAAGGTGCAAACACTATGGAGGAGGGTTTTCGGGTGGTTGGAGAATATTTTGGGATGTGAATTAGTAGTGTGCCCGGAGGTGGCTCTCCTAAATACTCCTGCGGATGTCGTCTCACGCAAGGAAGCTGCACTACTTCGAGCAGGTTGTACAGCCTGCAAACTGGCCATGTCTAGGAATGGCACCAGGTAGATTCTCCTGACCATGAGGAAGATTGAAGATCGCATGAGACATGTGTATTTGTTGTGCAGACTTACAGCGTTGAAATATGGTAGATTGAGCAGTTTTGTAAAAACATGGAGCAAATATTCTCTTTGGGTCAAAAAACTAATCATGCTATGAGTTATTTATTTGCGTTTATAAATCAAAGCGGTTTATAGAGGAACACAACTGTGTATATATAATATTAGATGTAATTAAACAATGAACAAATGAACTTAAGTTAAACAAGTTATGACATTGTCATTTGAATAAAATAACTATCTACAACAGTGTTATGAGATTGATTGTTATTAACCCGAGTTTCCAGCTTATGTTGGGTCAGCATTAGTGTCATCATTTGCCTTTCCAAAATACTCAGAGAACAAAAATGTCTTTAGCTGTTTTCTAAATGTATAGATTTCCTTATGTTTATCAGTTTGTCTGGACATGAGTTCAAGAGTATTGGTGAGTAGAATGTAAATGCTCTGCTACTTGTTGAGTGAGTGATTTTCTAAATTCTGGGGGAACAGATAGGGTCTTTTGTGTACTTCCTCTCCTTTGCCTGGTATTAGGTATGGGACATATTAGTGGCCTTAGGTATGTGGAGGATAAATTATGTAATGTCTTGAACGTTAACATTATGGATTTGAACCTTACCCTGCTCTCAATGGGGAGCCAGTGTAATTGTTGGAGAATGGAGGTTATGTATTTGGTTTTCATGAGCTTGCGAACTACATGTGCTGCAGTATGTTGAGCCATTTGAAGTTGATGGAGTGCTTGTTTTGCAAGATCTTGCTGGATGCCTTACAAAAGTCGAAGTGTGGGGAAATCATTGATTGAAGTACTGTTCGGAAATCGCCATTCAATAGTAGGGGTCTCAATAGCTGTATGATTTTTTGGGATTTAAAATATTTATTCAATACTTCTTGACTTACAATATACCTTATGGGCAGAACACATATCTCTATGTCATTATCACTACCATGCTTTACAGTCTTTCCAAATAAATGTAATAACTACATAAATTGTACATATACTCTGTTTCAAACCATCATGTTACTTACTACTCATGGAATTTTACATAAACATGTTTCACCTTCTGTCCAGCTAAACTAATCATGCATTAATTGTACTTACGTCCTGCAATAAACCATCTATTATCAACTCACAAGTCTGTATTGAGTGTTTTCACTTCTTTATAATGCTCCTCTCCCTTCCTCCCCCCTCCCCCCAGCAATTGTGTCCTGAGAAGTATTCCCTTGTCTGAACATTTTCTCAAAGGGTGTTTCTTTACTATTTAGTTCCACCTTGATTCTATTATTGCCCAGGAAGTGAGCTACTTAAAAATAGCCATACCAATCTCCCATCTCCAGGTTAAACTCCTATTTGAGTTCCTCAAATGGCCTAAGTAATCCTCTCTGTTAGCAGTTGACCAACATATGTTATCCCTTTGATAGCGCAGATCTGGAATATTTTGGAGGCCCCTCCCTCTCTAAATCCCTCATATTGAGTAATACGTTGCAATCTTATTCCCCAATCTGCTCCCATTAAGTGTTGTTTCGTCTTTCTCCATACTCTTGATAGTGTTGTTTATGTAAGGGTTACTCCCTTCTCCCTCACCCACTACCACCTTCAGTCCCCATAAGTGATCTGTCAGGGGCCTAGGCCCTGCCAACCATTGTTTAATTCTGCCCCATTGGGATCCCTGTTCTTCCGTTCTCCATCCTAGTATGGCTTGTAATTGTGTTGCGTGATAATATATTGCCACTTCTGGGTTAGCCAGTCCGCCTTCCACCTTCTTCTTATACATAACCATCCTCCGTACCCTCAGGGGTTTGCGCCTCCAAATATAGCAAAAGATTATACACTTCACAAGAGCTAGTGCGGTTGCAGGTATTTCAATTGGTAGGGTTAAAAATACAAACAATCTGGGCAGTATGTTTGTTTTTACAATGGCTATTCTGCCAAACCATGAGACGTGGGGTTTATCCCATCTCATCAAATCCATTAATACTGCTCTGATCAGTGGTTCATAGTTAAGTTTGTACAATTCTGTCGATTCCCCGATTCACTGGACCCCCAAATACTTTATACTTTTTTGTGCGCACTGAAATGGAAATTTGCTCAATATGAATTATTCGTCTTGTGAGTCTAAATAGAGTTGAGGAACTCAGTTTTCCCCATATTTACTTTACAGCTAGAGACCATACTATATTCTTGAATTTCCTGTATTAATGTCTGTAGAGAGGTCTTAGGTGCTTCCAAAGTATAAATGCCATCATCTGCAAACAACAATATTTTATGTTCCCTGTCCCACCTTTATCCCTCTAATATCGCTGTTTTGCCTAATTTTCTCTGCTAAGGGTTCGACTACCAATGCGAACAGCAAAGGTGATTTTATTTTATTTATTTATTTATTTAACAGTTGCTTATATACCGCTACCTTCCACAGATCAGGTGCGGTTTACAATGAACAAGGAATGAACAGATTTACAAGTCTGTTTTACATGGAACATTTGTTAACTAGGTACAATTTAGCTGTTTTACATGGAACATTTGTTAACTTGGTACAATTTTGCTAAATACAGGGGGCACCCTTGTTTCATACCTTGTTTCATACCTCTTTCTAGGGTGAAGACCTCCGAGTAGACCCAGTTTACCCACACTCTAGCTATAGGCGCTGTGTACAGGGTCTTTAACCATGTCTGGAAGTTCTCCCCAAATCCTATTCTCCTCATAACCGCAAACATAAAGGCCCACTCCACTCTGTCAAATGCCTTTTCGGCACCAACTGCCATTAACAGAGATTACCGCTTTTCTTTACAGGCACACCATATCAAATTTTAAATCCTTTGAATATTATCACTCGCTTGTTGGCCTGGTATAAAACCCTACTGGTCTTCACAGATCAACCGGGTAAGGTAACCTTGTAGCTGATTTGCCATTATTTTTGCCAGGACCTTGGCATCCAAATTAATAAGGGAAATCGGTCTATAGAAGCTGCGCTGCACTGCCCTGCATCTTTACCAGGTTTAGGTATAATTCCCGCTACCACCATTGACTCTGGTAAGTCCCCTCTTCTTAGGACTTCATTAAACATATCCTTCAGTAGAGGGCCCACTTCTGCAATCAATTTTTTATAGAATTTGGCAGTGAGACCATCGAGCCCTGGGGCTTCTCCCTTTTAGGCTCTTGATAGCTATTTCCACCTCTATGACTTCAATCTCCCTATCCACCCACTATCTGTCTTCCTCGCCCAATTGTTCCAACTTAATCTCTGCCAGATATCGCTCAATATCTGTGCTTCCCCCCTGTTGTTCCGATCAGTACAGCTGTTGGTAGTAAGCACCAAAAGCCTTCTGTATGTCTGTTGTTCTTGTTACCCACTGCCCTGCCTCATTTTTAATTCTAAGAATTTGGTGTTGCATCCTTCTCTCCCTAATTTTCCTTGCCAAATATTTCCCCAGTTTATTCCCCTATATGAAGAATTCATGTTTTATTTGCACTAACATACGCTTCTTCCTCTGTTCTCAGGGTCTTAAGCTCCTCCCTTAATTGTATAATCTTTTGAAATCTTTTTGCCCCCTTTTAATTTATGTTCAGTCTCTACCTTCTTCAAGTGGTTTAGGCCATCCCATACTATAGCTGGCTGTACTTCTCCTGTATTATTATGGATCATATACTCTTTTATGACTGCTTTTATCTTAGTAATATCTTTTAGAACTTCAAGAAGCAACTCATTTAGCCTCCAAAAGCGTAGTCCACCCTTCCGCATTTGTAAATTTAATACCATCTCCACTGGTGCATGGTCTGTCCATCTTATGGCCCCAATTTCTACCTTTTCCACCTGATCTACTATTCTTCTATCTACCCAAATCATATCCAATCTGCTGTATGTTTTATGTGGATGGGAGTAAAATGTATATTCCCTTTTATTCCCTTGCATATGGCTCTGGGTGTCCACTATCTCCAACTTCTTCATAAGCTTATTCAAGCATCTTCTCACCCCTTGGCTCCCCGCTGGGTTTCCGCCTGTCGTATCCATTCGTGGGTTCATTGTTACATTGAAGTCTCCTACTACTATAATTGGCTCCTGTACTTGTTCTTCTATTGAGGAGCACAATGTGTTGTACCAATGTCCGCTGCTGAGTATTTGGGGCATACACACTACAGATGGATAATGGTGTCCCCGCTACCCTCCCTTTCCACAATAGATATCTGCCCCCTGGTTCTCTTTACACCAAGCTCTCCTCCAATATGGTTCCTTGGGCAAATAAAACGCCTACCCCTCCTTTTTTGGATGGTTTCGGTTATGCACTAAATATGCCTTATCATATCCCCCCTTAATTATTTTTCTTGTGATTTTTTTCAGGTGCATCTCCTGCACCAGTATGATGTCTGCTCTACCTTCCTTCCATAATGCTTGCCTTTTTTGCTACGAGTTAAGACCCATAGTGTTGATAGTAACTATCTTGCATACATGAAGCCTATTATCAGGATCTTCCATCCCTCCTTACCTTTATTGCTTTTCCTACCCCCTCCCCCGCACAGGTTCTATTCTCCCTTCCCTCCCCGTCCCCATCTTTTCGTCTACTCCCTTCTTTTGTTGTTGTTTTCTTCCCTTATTCCCCTCCCCCAGTCACGAGTGACTACCTGGTCACTCTGTACTCTGATGTGACCCCATCCTTCCCATACCCACTCCCCCTTCCCACTTTAATACATTTATTTTGACCCCTCATTCAGCTTCTCACTTTTTACTTGTCCACATATCTCCCCATTTATTCATTCCCTTTCTTTGCTTCCCCTTTCCTTCACTGCTTACTCAGTCATTCCTTCCCTCCCTTCTATCCCCCATCACTCAACTCTCATACTCCCCCCCTTTCTCACCCCTATTACTGTTATGCAATTGTCTCTCCAAGCAATACAGAGTAGTTACTCACCTGTAACAGGTGTTCTCCAGGAGCAGCAGGAATCAGTCCTCACATATGGGTGTCATCGGCGCCGATGAAGCCCCAGCGGAGCATTTCCCCAGCTTTCCATAAAAGCCTTTGGGAATGCAGGCACGCATGCGCGGTTCCCTTCCCGCCCAAAGGTGCCATCTTACCTCAGTCAAATGACATATCTAAGAACAGCACACAAAAATGAATAATAAGCTGTGTACAACTGCAACTCCGAGGGGAGGAGGGAGGGTTGTGAGGACTGATTCCTGCTGCTCCTGGAGAACACCTGTTACAGGTGAGTAACTACTCTTTCTCCAGGACCAAGCAGGAAGTCAGTCCTCACATATGGGTGACTCCCTAGCTCTGGGCTACCGAGGAACCCAGGCTGAACAAGAGAACTCCCTCTAGTCTCAGCAGCAAAGAAAGGCTTTTCAAGGACACAACCCCCGGTAGCCCAACAGAGGGCAGGAGTTGCCTAAACCTCAAAGAGATTCCGTAGTACTGCCTGGCCAAAAGCACTGTCCCTATGGGACTCCCTCTCCAGACAGTAATGGGCCGCAAATGTCTGGCTTGAAGACCAAGTTGCAGCCCTGCAGATGTCTACCAAGGGCACAGAGCGGAGATGAGCCACTGAGGCAGCCATTGCCCTGACACGATGGGCCGTGACCCTACCCTGCAAAGGAAGGTCAGCCGCCTTGTAAGCCCAGGTGATACAGTCAGCCACCCAGATGGACAAGGTACGCTTGGACACAGCCAACCCCATCTTATTGGGGTCAAAGGATACGAAGAGCTGAGTAGCCCTTCTATGCCCCTGCGTAGGTCAAGGTAGAAGGATAAGGCCCTCCTACAGTCCAGGGTATGCAGGACTGCTTCATCCTGGCTTGCATGAGGCCTAGGGAAGAATGTTGGAAGAACCACCTCCTGATAGAGGTGGAAAGAGGAGACAACCTTTGGGAGGAACTTTGGATGAGTCCTAAGGACTACCCTGTTCCTATAAATCCGGGTGTAAGGCCTATCACAGACCAGGGCCTGACGTTCACTCACTCGCCTAGCCGAGGTAAGGGCTATCAGGAAGAGTGTCTTCCAGGAGAGGAAGCGTAGTGGACAAGTAGCCATCGGCTCAAAAGGTGGACGAGTCAGTTGCTGCAAGACCACATTCAGCTCCCACTCAGGGGCAGGAGGACGGATTGGAGGCTTGAGCAAAAGCAAGCCCCTGAGAAAGCGGTACACTAAGGGGTGACCTGAGAGAGAATGTCCTTCCACTAGTGAGTGGTGAGCTGCTAGAGCTGAGAGGTGGACCCGAACAGAATTGGACTTAAGTCCCTGATTTGATAAGTGCAGTAAGTACTGAAGCACTACTGGCACAGTACAAGAGAAAGGATCCTCTGTACGTAGCTGACACCACACAGAAAACCTCTTCCATTTGAGAGCATAGGTTTTTCTAGTGGACTGTTTCCTAGAGGCTAGGGACAACCTCCTCAACTTCCTGAGGTAGGCCCCAGGGAGCCAAAACTACCCTTGCAACCTCCAGGCCATCAAATTGAGAGCTTTGAGATTGGGGTGCAGAAGGGAACCCTGCTCCTGTGAGAGAAGGTCGGGTTGCAACCCCAGAGGCAGTGGAGGATCCACCGCCAGTTGAAGCAGAAGAGGAAACCAAGGCTGTCTCGGCCACCTGGGAGCCACCAGCAGGACCGAGGCCTTGTCCTGAAGAATTTTGAAGAGAGTTCGGGCCACCAGAGGCGTGGGAGGAAACGCATACAGGAGGCCCTGAGACTAGTAAATCAGAAAAGCACCGCTGCTATCCGCAGAGGATGCGGTTGCCTGGTGCAGATCTTTGGCAGTTGCTTGTTCATTGGGCTGGCAAAAAGATCTACCAAAGGGAGACCCCATTTCAAAGATTTTCTGAACTACTGAAGGATGCAGCTGCCACTCGTGGGGCTGCAGCATTCTGCTTAATTTGTCTGCCAGGTAGTTGTCCTGGCCTGGAAGGTACACAGCCTTGAGGAGCATGTTGTGCTTGAGGGGAAATGAACAAAGGTCCTGAGCCTCCCGACAAAGGATCCTGGATCCAGTTCCGCCCTGTTTGTTCACATAAAACATGGCTATTTGGTTGTCTGTCTGAACCAGGACAGATTGATGAATCAGGGTAGGAGAGAAAGCTTTGAGTGCTAATCGAATAGCTCTGAGTTCGAGGAGATTGATCTGCTGTGCAGCTTCCCAAGGAGACCACAGGCCCTGGGTGCACTTGCCTAGACAATGAGCTCCCCAGCCCTGCAGGGAGGCGTCTGTGGTCATGACTACCGTGTACCCTGGAATCTGAAAAGGCATTCTCTTCAGTAGATTGGGTGGGTGCAGCCACCATTTGAGGGAGTGCAGAAATTGTCTGGACACCCTTATCCTGTCTCTGAGGCTGCCTGTGGCCTGTGACCACTGAGTTCGAAGGCACCACTGTGCAGGCCTCATATGGAGCCTGGCATTGGGGATCACATGGACTGTCGAAGCCATGTGGCCAAGCAGCCTCAGGCAGAGTCTGGCGGAGACCAGTGACCTGCTGAGAAACTGATTTGCCAAGGCCATCAACCTTTGGGCCCTGTCTTTTGGCAAGAAAGCCTTTGCCAGCAGAGAGTCCAGCCTCGCTCCTGTGAACTCCAAGTTCTGGGAGGGGAGCAAAGTGGACTTTGCGAAGTTTATGACAAACCCCAGCCTTTGAAGAAGAGCAATAGTTCTGAGGGTGGCTTGTCTGGCCTCCTGGCACGTCTGACCCCTGATGAGCCAGTCGTCCAGATAGGGGAAGACAAAGATGCCCTGATTTCTCAGGTAGGCCGCCACCACTGCTAGGCACTTTGTGAAGACTCTGGGGGCGGAGGTGAGGCCGAAAGGCAGCACTCGGTATTGATAATGGTTTCCTCCCACAATGAACCTGAGGTACTTTCTGTGGTCTGGATGAATGAGGATGTGAGTGTATGCATCCTTTAGATCTAAAGAGCATAGCCAATCTCCCTGCTGGAGGTAGGGCAGAAGTGTCCCAAGAGTAAGCATCTTGAACTTCTCCTTCACTACGGACTTGTTGAGGTTCCTGAGGACATAAGAACATAAGATATGCCATACTGGGTCAGACCATGGTCCATCAAGCCCAGTATTCTGTTTCCAACAGTGGCCAATCTAGGTCATATGTACCTAGCAGTTTCCCCAAGAGACACAAGTTCCACAATGCTTGTACTGGGTCAAGCATTGATATCTTCGGTCATTTCTTAATAATGGTTTATGGACCTTTCCTCCAGGAACTTGTCCAAACCTTTTTTAAACCCAGCTACACTAACAGCCTTTACTACATCCTCCGGTAATAAATTCCAGAGTTTGATTACACGTTGAGTGAAAAAATATTTTCTTTTATTAGTCTTAAATAGTTTACCCTGTAGCTTCATTGCATGTCCCCTAGTCTTTCTATATTCTGATAAGGTAAACAATCGATCTACGTTTACCCGTTCCACTCCGTTCATTAATTTATAGACTTCTATCATATCTCCCTTCAGCCGTCTCTTTTCCAGGTTAAAGAGCCCTAACCTTTTTAGCCTTTCTTCATAGGAGTATCCTTCCATCCCCTTTACCATTTTGGTGGCTCTTCTCTGTACCTTTTCTAAAATAGCTATATCCTTTTTAAGATACGGCGACCAGAATTGCACACAATATTCAAGGTGCGGTCTCACCATGGAACGATATAGAGGCATTATAATATCTTTTGTTTTATTTTCCATTCCTTTCCTTATCATACCTAGCATTCTATTTGCTCTCTTGGCCGCCGCTGCACACTGGGCCGAGGGTTTTAACATGGTATCCACAATGACGCCTAAATCTTTTTCCTGGGTGGTGGTTCCTAATGTGGAACCTTGCATCATGTAACCATAGTTTGGGTTGTTCTTCCCTAGGTGCATAACCTTACATTTGTCCACATTAAATTTCATCTGCCATTTTGATGCCCAGTCTTCCAATTTATCAAGATCCTCTTGCAATTTTTCACAGTCCTCTTGGGTTTTAACAACTTTAAATAGTTTTGTGTCATCTGCAAATTTGATAACCTCACTCGTTATTCCACTTTCCAGGTCATTTTTTTTTTTTTTTTTTTGCCTCCTATCCCATGACTCTTTAGTTTTGCCAAAAGTCTCTGATGAGGGACCTTGTCAAAGACTTTCTGAAAGTCCAGATACACAATATCAACCGACTCACCTTTGTCCACCTGTTTATTCACTCCTTCAAAAAAACATAACAGATTAGTAAGACAAGATCTTCCTTGTCTAAAGCCATGTTGGCTGTCTCCCATTAGGTTGTGACTATCGAAATGCTGAGTAATTTTATTCTTTATGATGGTTTCTACCATTTTTCCCGGTACTGACGTCAGGCTCACCGGTCTGTAGTTTCCCGGATCACCCCTGGAACCCTTTTTAATAATTGGTGTCACATTGGCGATCCTCCAATCTTCAGGTATTAGAGATGATTTTAATGATAGTTCACAGATTACTGATAGCAGTTCTGCAATCTCATATTTCAGTTCTTTCAATACCCTTGGATGTATACCATCCGGCCCAGGTGATTTGCTACTCTTCAGTTTATCTAATAGTTGTAAGACATCTTCGCGATGTATCGATATTTCCTTCAATTCTTCCACACCTTTAAATACCACTTAAGTCATGGGTAACATCCCTACATCTTCCTCAGTAAAGACCGAAGCAAAGAATTCATTCAGTCTCTCCGCTATCGCCTTGTCGCCTCTTAGTGCTCCTTTAACCCCTTTATCATCTAATGGACCAACTGACTCTCTCACAGGTTTTTTGCTACGGATGTACTTGAAAAGGTCTTTATTTCGCGTTTTTGCTTCCGCAGCAAGCTTCTTCTCAAATTCTCTCTTTGCCTGCCTTATCAATGCCTTGCATTTGACTTGCCAGTGTTTGTGCTGTTTCCAGGTTTCGTCATTTGGCTCTTTTTTCCATTTCCTGAAAGATGCTTTTTTGGCAACAACAGCCTCTCTGACCTCACCTTTAAACCATGCTGGCAGTTTTTTGGACTTCCTTCCACTTCTCTTAAAGCGTGGGATACAGCTGGTCTGGGCTTCCAAGATAGTATTTTTCAACAACACCCAAGCTTGATGTACGTCTTTAACCTTTGCAACTGCTCCTTTTAGTTTTTTCTTAACTGTTTTCCTCATTTTATCATAGTCTCCCTTTCGAAAGTTAAAAGGTAGTACTGTGGATTTCCTTACTATCCCTCCTCCACTAATTAAATCAAAGGCGATCATGCTATGATCACTATTGCCAAGTGGCCCCAACACCCTTATCTCTTGCACTAGATCTGGTGTTCCACTAAGGACTAGGTCTAATATGGCTTCCCCTCTGGTCGGTTCATGAACCAGCTGCTCCAAGAAGCAGTCATTTATTTCATCTAGGAACTTTATCTCCCTAGCATGTCCTGACGTGACACTGACCCAGTCGATACCAGGGTAATTGAAATCACCCATTATTATTACTGTGCTGTAACCTTTGTTAGCTTCCTTGATTTCTTTGAGCATTTCATCATCCATTTGGTCATTCTGGCCAGGCGCTCGATAGTACACCCCCACTGCCATTGACTTCCCCCTTTTATATGGAATTTCAATCCATATAGATTCTACAACAGATTTTGTTTCCTGCAAAATTTAATCCTTTCTGAGTCAATGCCCTCTCTAACATAAAGCGCAAACCCTCCACCAATTTGATCAGCTCTATCATTACGATATAGTTTGTACCCAGGTATCACAGTGTCCCACTGGTTGTCCTCCTTCCACCATGTCTCTGATATTCCAATCATATCTAACCTTTCATTTAGTGCTATATATTCTAACTCTCCCATCTTATTCTTTAGACTTCTAGCATTTGCATACAAGCATTTTAGAGAATGTATTTTATTCATGTTAATTTGGCTATTGTTAGACATGGGTAAATTGGAATCTTTAAGCTCTGTCTTCTCCATACTTGAGGGCATTTGGGCTACTTTACTCTTTTGTGGAACCTCTCTGCTTTTGGTAGTATCCTTCAAGGATACATTCTTCCGAACCATCCGCTCTTGGGCGACTGTCGGCTTTCCCCTAATGTCTAGTTTAAAAGCTGCTCTATCTCCTTTTTAAAGGTTAATGCCAGCAGCCTGGTTCCATCCCGGTTAAGGTGAAGCCCATCCCTTCGGAAGAGCCCCTCCTTTCCCCAGAATGTTCCCCAGTTCCTAACAAATCCAAAACCCTCATCTCTGCACCATTGTCTCATCCACGCATTGAGACTCCGGAGCTCTGCCTGCCTTTTGGGTCCTGCGCGTGGAACAGGAAGCATTTCAGAGAATGCTACCCTGGAAGTTCTGGATTTCAGCTTCCTACCTAAAAGCCTAAATTTTGCCTCCAGAACCTCCCTACCACATTTTCCTATGTCATTGGTACCGACATGTACCAAGACAGCAGACTCCTCCCCAGCACTATCTAAGACCTTATCTAGGTGACGCGTGAGGTCCGCTACCTTCGCACCAGGCAGGCATGTTACCAGGCGATCCTCACGTCCACCAGCCACCCAGCTATCTACATGCCTAATGATCAAATCACCAACTATAACGGCTGTCCTAGCCCTTCCCTCATGGGCACATGGCCCTGGAGAAACTTCCTCGGTGCGAGAGGGTTTTACATCACCTGGAGGACAGGTCCTAGTTACAGGATCACTTCCTGCCACACCAGGGTGATGTTCTCCTGTCACGTGACCTCTCTCCTCCATGGCAACAGGGGTGCTGCCAGACTGGAGGTGGGACTTCAGGACTATATCACTGTAGGTCTCGTCTATGTACCTCTCTGTCTGTCTTATGTTTTCCAAGTCTGCTACTTTAGCCTCTAGAGAACGGACTTGATCCCTGAGAGCAAAGAGCTCCTTGCACCTAGTGCACACGTAAGGACCAGAATGGGTCAAAGGCCACCGGTTCGTTTGGGCACCAGGAAATAACTGGAGTAGAATCCGTGACCTTGCAAGTGGGGAGGCACAGGCTCCACCACCCTGTCCACCAACAGACCTTGAAGCTCTTGTAAGAGAAGGTCTGTGTGCAGGGGAGGCCTTGGAGGCTCCCCTGGAAAATAAGGTGGAGGCAGTTGGTGAAAATGCAGGGCATAGCCCTTGTGGACTATGTCCAACACCCAACTGTCCCCGGTGATGAGGGGCCACTGGTGGGCAAAGAGGGCGAGGCGACCTCTTGTGCCGGGTTGGGAGAGCAGTGGAGGAGAGGCTACGCTCAAGGAGTCAAAAACCCCCACCCTACTGAGTGGTAGCAGGGGCCGGAGGCTTGGGGGTCCTCTGCCTACGGGGCCCATTACCCTGCCCTTAGCTTGTTGACCCTGGGGGGCAGCTGGGACAGCCTGATATTGAGGGTACTGTTTGTAGGCAGTGCCCTTCCTCGGGTAAAAGGGCTTTTTACCCGAGCCCTTCTTTTTATGAGAAGGGGCAGAGGTCTTCCTAGACAGCCTTGTCCGTGTGAGGTGCTCAGTCTCGAGCTGAGAGGCCTTCTCGGTCATGGGCTTGCCAAAAAGGTTTTCACCTCGGCAAGGGACATCGACCAACTTGTCCTGAACCCATGGCTCGAGGTCCGATGACTGCAGCCATGCCTGGCGTCGAGCCTCGATGCCGACTGCCGCAACTCGGGCCGAAGCCTCGAAGCCATTCTAGGCGGCGCGGGACATGAACTTCGAGCAGTCCCGAATCCCCGAGGACAAGGACTTAAATCTCTGCAAGGGTTCCCCGGAGAGTCTAGCAGAGAACCCGGCCAACTCCTTGGCTAGATCCCTTAAGTACATGCCCATGTACAGCTGGTACGACTGGACAGGGCAAGCAAGCATCGAGCCCTGGAAGCACTTTCTACCGATGCCATCGAGGTTTCGGGCCTCCCTGCCAGGTGGCACCGCGGAGTGCATCTTCTGGCTCTTCAGACGATGCATGGCCGATTCCACAACCATAGAATAGTGTGGTAGCTGTGCCTTCTGAAAACCAGGGCTCTTCCTAAGTCGATAAATCGAGTCGACTCGCTTACTCAGAACCAGCGCCGAGGCCGGTGCCTCCCACATACGGAAGAGGAGCCGTTCCAGCATCGGAGGAACCGGGACAGTAAAGGCCTCCTTCGGAGGAGAGTCATACTGCAGCGCCTCAAGCTCTTTGGCTCGAGGCTCTTCCTCGGGGTCCGCCGGAATAGCCAAGGCAGTGGCCATATCCCGGACGAACTCCGAGAACCGAGTATCCTCCGGAGGGGATCTACTCCGGGGCTCAGACTGCGGTGAGTCCGACGGGACGCACCGAGTCTTGAACGTATCGGGAGACTCCTCGTCCTCCGTCTCCCAGGCGGACTCGTCCGAGGAGGAGTCAGTGTCCGACCCCGCGGGGCCCTGGAGCACCCGCCCCGACGCCGGAGGCACCAGCGTCAACGCCCTCGGTCCCGAACGGGAGGTTGAGGGAGACCGTGACCGAGGTTGACTTCGAACCATGATGGACTCGAGTATCGGCTCGGTCTCCGGGGTCGACTTCGAAGTCGATGTCCCGGTGGTCGGAGCAGATGCGCCAGACAGGCTGGCCATCAGTGCCCGCTGCTGCCCCATGAAGGCAGACAGTCTGCTCTCCAAGGCTGTCATCCTGAGACTCAGCTCGAGAGACGCAGCAGCCACCAACTCGGGCCCCGGCGGCGGCTCTCTGGGAGGAGAGTCCTCGAGGACTACGGGGCTTACATGTCCAGCAGACTCTGGCTCCATGCGAGGAACTTTGGCAGGCTTCTCTTGTTCAACGGGCCCGGGGCAATGGTCGGGGTTCTTAGACCTGGCCCTCGAGGAGCCAGGGACCTCCTCCGACGACGCCCTCGCGAGCCGCTTCTTCCTCTTCCGTTCCCGGTCAGGGGTCCCCCTGTCCGAGGAGCTTCGACGGCGCTCGGGATCGGAATCCCGAGATGTCGAGGCCTCAGACGAGGTCCGGGCCCGGCCGGAGGCTGAGTCTGAGAAAAGCCTTTCTTTCTGCTGCTGGCGACTTTGGAGTGCCTTGGAAGACATCTTCCCACATGGCCCGCACGACTTACGGTCGTGATCGGGACCGAGACACCGAAGGCAGCAGTCGTGTGTGTCAGTGAGAGACATTAATTTCTTACACCGATCACACTTTTTAAAACCACTGGAAGCCATCGGGGAAAAAAGAGTCCCCGCGAGGTCAAAGTACCGGCCTTCCAGGGAAATTGGAAAAAAGGGCGCGAACGCCAGCCACGAAGGGCAAAAACCGAAAAAGAAGAATCGGGCTCGATACCGGTGTACCGAACCCGGCGGGAGGGGAACCGGTGTCGAACTGGGAGAAAAAAGAGCGATAATCGCCGAAAAAAATCTACTTTTAACCGGCAAGACAGGACTCACGTCCGGTGGGCTTCTCGGAAAAAAAGAGACTGAGGTAAGATGGCACCTTTAGGCGGGAAGGGAACCGCACATGCATGCCTGCATTCCCAAAGGCTTTCATAGAAAGCTGGGGAAATGCTCCACTGGGGCGTCATCGGCGCCGATGACACCCATATGTGAGGACTGACTTCCTGCTTGGTCCTGGAGAATCTGTTAGAAATTAATGTCTGTGTAGGATAGATCTGTAGTAGTTTTTCACATAGGTGCTCACTGCAGTGTTTATAGTGCTGTCTTTTTTCTAGGTAGGGCCATATTGTGTGACTCCTGGAAGTTAATGCTGTTATGGTATGGCAGAATTGCTCTATAAGTCCTGAATGACTTTTATAGTGTTTTGTATTACTTCACAATATGCCTTGTGCTTTGGAGGGTTAAATTAATAAGCATTGTCATAGATGATACATATTCCAAACAAATTTAGTAACTCAACAATAAACTAAAGACCAGCAGATAAGAAACCTATTGGTCATTTGGCAACCTATGAAAAGATTTTAACAGGCAAATCATTTTATGGTTTCCAGTACACAGGATTTCTATTATAGTGCTGCTGAACACCACTGTTTACATGGCTAACAGAAAGATGCTGGATTGGGGGAACAGTGCTATCAGCTAAGTGTTAAAGTCCCTATATATATTTCCAGAATACAGCAAATATTGTTCTATTTTTTAGCACATAATTCTCTGGAGTATATTCAGTGTATATATTACCATCAGTTACAGAGGTACTAGAGGGGAGCATGTTATGTTCAGAAGTGCTTCCACTATCCCACTACTACTGACACAGATCGTCCACCCCAAGGATTTTAATCTGGCATGCTCTGCCCTACCCTACCCTTGCCCCGCCCTACTTTAGCTTCCCTAAACAGCTGAGTCACCAACCATCTATGCATATAGTACGACCCCTCCACCAATTTTATTTACCCTATAATTGCTTTATAATTTGGACCTTGGTATCACAAATGTCCCATTGGTTATCCTCCTTCCATCAGGTTGCTGAGATACCAATTATATCTATCTCTTCATTCAATGCTATATATTTTAACTTTCCCATCTTATTTTTCAGACTCCTAGTATTTGTATATACTGTAGGTATTTCAAACTATGTTTTAAATTCATATTGACAACCTGCTTATTAGTTGACAGGAGTAATTTGGAATTTTTCAATTCTGTGTGCTGTTTACTTAAGGACACCTGGACTACTTTTATCTTTATTGTCCTAACCTCCCTGTTTTGGTAATATACTTCAAAGATACATTATTCCAAACCATGCACTCCTGGATCATTGTTGGCTTCCCCTAATATCTAGTTTAAAAGCTACTCTGTCTCCTTTTAAAGACTAGTACCAATAGCCTGGTCCCACCCTGGTTAAGATGGAGCCCATCTTTCCAGAAAAGGCCCCCTCTTCCCTAGCACTGCCATCTCATTGACACACTGAGACTCTGGAGCTCTGCCCTTCTCTTGGGTTCTGCATGTGGAACAGGGAGCATTTCAGAAAATGCTACTGTGGAGATCCCAGATTTCAACTTTCTAGCTAAAAGCCCTCTCACACTTTCATATGTCATTGGTGCCCACATATACAAAGACAGCTGGCTTCTCCTCAGCACTGTCTAAAATCTTATCTAGGTGACATGTGAGGTCCGCTACCTCTGCACCAGGCAGGCAACTGCCCAAGCGATCCTCACAGCTACCAATGGTGTGTGATCAGGACCTTCAAGTGATTCCCTACCAGATCCCATCAGATCAATAAAAGACCTTCAGACATTTAGAAAAGAGCTGAAAACTCTATTTACTGAGCACTACAACAATCTCCCCCTCAGCTATACGTTCATTCAACCCATCATCTCAGCCCTCCCCTAGCAGGTCCTCCAAGACCTAGCATCCCCCTACCTCCTTAGCTACCCTCCCGTTCAATGTATAAGTTGCCAAGGCTATCATGTATATAGTTATATGTCAACCAACTTCCACTATACCCTGATTACGTATGCAGGGCCGGCCCGTCCATTTTGCGATAATGTTGTTCGCACAGGGCCCCACGCTTCAGGGGCCCCGCACGAACACCATTAATGCACAATATGGACGGCTGCAGAGGAAGCCAGGGAAGCCCGCGCAAGGCCCCGGCTCCCTCTGCACAGCCGCTAGCATGAGGAGCCTTTTCCCTCACGCTAGCGACTGTATCTGTGAAGCCGTGAATGCCGGGAGAGGTTAAAGGCAATGCCCTTTAACCTTTCCCAGCATTCACGGCTTCACAGATACAGCCGCTAGCGTGAGGAAAAAGACTCCTCACGCTAGCGGCTGTGCAGATGGAGCTGGGGCCTTGCACAGGCTTCCCCGGCTCCCTCTCCAGCCGTTTAGACAGCCGCAGGGCTGTTCGGTGGGGGGGGGGGGGCCTAGGACTGGATGAGCTATGATGGAGGGAGGGGGAACTGGGGCTGGAAATGGGCTCTAATGGGGGGACTAGGACTGAAAATGGGCCTTGATGGGGGTGAGCTAGGACTACAAATGGGCCGTGATGGGGGGGGGGGCTAGGACTACAAATGGGCCGTGATGGGGGGGACCTAGGACTGGATGGGCTGTGATGGGTGGGGACTTGCATTGGAAATGGACTGTGATGGGGGGGGCTAGGACTGCAAATGGGCTGTAATGGGGGGCTAGGACTGGATGGGCTGTGATGTGGGGGCTAGGACTGCAAATGGGCTGTGATGGGGGGGATTTGGAGTGGAAATGGACTGTGATGGAGGGGCTAGGACTGCAAATGGGCTGTAATGGGGGGGCTAGAACTGGAAATGGGCTGTGATGGGGGGAACGTGGACTGGAAATGGGCTGTGATGGGGGCTAGGACTGGAAATGGGCTGATGAGAGGGCTGGAAATTGGCTGATGGGGGAGCTTGGAGTGGAAATGGGCTGATGGGGGGCTGGAAAGGAACTGGAAAAAAGCATATGGGGGGGCTAGGACTGGAAATGGATTGATGGGGGCTGGAATAGGACTGGAAATGGGCTGATGGGGGCTGGAATAGGACTGGAAGTGGGCTGATGGGAGTTGGAATAGGGCTAGGACAAGAGGGCTAGGATTGGAAATTGGCTGATGGGAGAGCTTGGAGTGGAAATGGGCCGATGGGGGGCTGGAATGGAACTGGAAAAGAGCATATGGGGGGCTAGGACTGGAAATGGGCTGATGGGGGCTGGAATAGGACTGGAAATGGGCTGACGAGGGGGCTAGGATTGGAACTGGAAAAGAGCATATGGGGGGCTAGGACTGGAAATGGGCTGATGGGGGGAGCTTGGACTGTAAATGGGTGATGGGCTGGAATAGGACTGGAAATGGCTAATGGGGGAATAGGACTGGAAATGGGGCTGGAATAGGCCAGGAAGCGGGCTGAAGGGAGTTGGAATAGGGCTAGAAATGGGCTGACAAGGGGGCTAGGATTAGAAATGGGCTGATGGGGGAGCTTGGAGTGGAAATGAGCTGATGGGGGGATGG
This sequence comes from Ichthyophis bannanicus, assembly GCA_033557465.1. NCBI lineage: Eukaryota > Metazoa > Chordata > Amphibia > Gymnophiona > Ichthyophiidae > Ichthyophis > Ichthyophis bannanicus. The sequence goes on along the minus strand of CM066038.1, from coordinate 18,778,526 downwards.
AATGGAACTGGAAATAAAGCATATGGGGGGCTAGGACTGGAAATGTGCTGATGTGGGGGCTTGGGAGATTGGGACTAGAAGGAAGCGGATGTTGGGTGGGTCTAGAATTATAAGGGAGATGATTTTGGGGGAGGACTAGAAAGGGTTGGGGATGGGTAATGAGAATGGAGAGGGGAAAAGATATTTTGTGTGGGAGGGAAGAAAAGTCTACGATGGGCTGGGTATTGGGAGAGTAAGTGGGGATTGAGAATGGAAGGGTGAAATTTGATTGGATGATAAAGGAATAAGGAAAGAAAAGGTTGAAAGAGCAAAAGGGGAAAGATCAGTTTGTTAAAGCAGATATAGAGAGAGAATGGAAAAAAATCTAAAAGAGAAGAAAGGACAAATGGATAGCTCGCAGAAGACACGAAGAAACCAGAAGAAAGTGACTGGAGCAATTGCAGCTGAAAAATAAAATCTCAAACAGAAGGTAGAAAACTACTTTTGATTTTGAATTTATTAACTGGAATATGTCAGGTCTGGGAAGTGTGTATTGCTAACATCTTTGCGTTTTTGCTTAGTGCAAGCAGAAATTAATTTATAGTTTTATTTCTTCAGTGTTGTACATTTCATGTTTGGCTTTTGGGGTTCCCAGTTTAATTATCATCTTCTTATTTCTAAATTGTGATCCCTTGTTCTTTGTGTGGTGATAGTCTATGTTCTGCATGTGTAACCAAGTTGAGGTATTCTGTTCATATTGTTTCTATTTGACAGTCCCACTTGTTCTCTTTCCCCCAGTGAGATGTATTGGTATTTTCTGAGATGTACTGGTTTTAATATCTGCAGTATTGCCTTTTGATAGGTAGTGTTTGGTGCTTTGTGAGTCCTGATAGTGCTGTTATGATACGGTGGATTTGCTATGGATTCTAAATGATCAGTGTTTATAGTACTTCCTAATGGGCCTGGTGGTTGTCACTGCAATATAGTAATGTAGAAATCTGTTAGTCTGTCTTTATTCAGACACTCATCAAGAGGCATGTTTACTAAAAGCGCATATTAACATTATGCAAATATTTATGCAAATGAGGCCCCGCAATTAATCTCCACACATGGCCCAGCACCCCCCTTGGGCCGCCCCTGCTGGTATGTAAATAGTTTGCTGTAATATAGTTTAAAATAATGTTCCCTGTAACTGATACTTGTTTGATGTAAACTGTCCCTGATTGTTGGAAAGGGCAGTATAGAAATATCGTTCAAATAAATAAATAAATAAATAAATTCAGTGAACTTCCAACCCTACTGTGACACGAAAAAAACTGAAGTGCTAGTGGGAATCAAACGCTGGTCACTTGGTTACCAAACCAGTGCTCTAACCATTAGGCTACTCCTCCACTCCTAAAACATGAGAAAAGATCTACCAAAACTGGAAGAATGGTCTAATGCTTGGTGGTTAAGATTTAATGCAAAGAAGTGCAGAGTCATGCACTTGAAATGCAGAACTCCAAAAGAATTGTATGTGATAAGGGGAGAGAGGTTGGTGTGCACAGACTAGGAGAAGGACCTTAGATTGATAGTGTCTGAGGATCTCAAGGTGGCTAAACAATGAGACAAGGCAGAAGGATGCTAGGTTGCATACAGAGAGGAATAACTAGCAGAAAAGAATATATATTAATGCCCTGTACAAGTCGTTGGTGAAGCCTCACTTGGAGTATAGTGCTCAGTTTTGGAGACCATATCTCACAAAGGATATAAAAAGACTTGAAAAGTTCAGAGGAAGGTGGTCAAAATGATTTGGAGCCTGCACCAGAAGACATACGAGAAGAGACTTGACCTAAATATGTATAGCCTAGAGAGGAGAGACATAGAAACATAGAAACATGATGACAGAAAAAGACCACAAGGCCCATCTAGTCTGTCCTTCCATAACAACAACTACAACAGTCCACTTTTTACCTTTAGAGATCCTCTGTGTTGGTCCCATGCTTTTTTGAATTCAGTTACTGTCCTCATCTCTACCACATCCACTGGGAGACTATTCCACGGATCCACTACTCTTTCCGTAAAGAAATATTTCCGCATATCACTCCTGAATCTATCTCCCTGAACCCTCATCCCATGTCCCCTCGTAGCAGAACTTGCTTTCAATTGAAAGAGGCTCTCTCCCTGAACATTTATGCCACGGAGGTATTTAAACATCTCAATCATATCACCTCTATCCCGCCTTTCCTCTAAGGTGTACATATTAAGATCCTTAAGTCTGTCCTCATATGCTTTATAATGAAGCCCATTAATCATTTTAGTAGCAACCCTCTGCACCGACTCCATCCTGTTCACATCTTTTTGAAGGTGCGGTCTCCAGAATTGCACACCATACTCCAAATGAGGTCGCACCAAAGACTTATACAGAGGCATTATCACCTCCTTTTTTCTGCTAGCCATTCCTCTCCGTATGCACCCAAGCATCCTTCTAGCTTTTGCCGTCGCCTTTTCTACCTGTTTAGCTACTTTAAGATCATCAGACACAACCACGCCTAGGTCCCGCTCTTCTTTAGAGGACAAAAGTACTTCACCTCCTATACTGTATTGCTCCCTCGGATTGCTGCAGCCCAAATGCATGACCTTACATTTTTTAACATTAAATCCCAGCTGCCAAATTCTAGACCATTCTTCAAGCTTAGCTAGATCCCTCCTCATGTTATCTACACCTTCCTGGGTGTCTACTCTATTGCAGATTTTGGTATCATCCGCAAAGAGGCAAACCTTACCCGACAGCCCTTCCGCTATATCACTAACAAAGATGTTAAAAAGAATCGGACCAAGGACAGATCCCTGGGGCACACCACTGGTAACATCCTTCTCCTCAGAGTGAGCTCCATTTACTTGTACTCTTTGTTGCCTCCCACCCAACCAATTTCTAACCCAAGCAGTAACTTTAGGGTCCATCCCTAGGGTGCTCAGTTTGTTTATAAATCGCCTGTGAGGAACAGTGTCAAAGGCTTTACTGAAATCTAAATACACCACATCTAGAGCTCTCCCTCGGTCCAACTCCCTGGTCACCCAGTCAAAGAAATCAATCAGATTTGTCTGACAAGACCTGCCTCTGGTGAATCCATGCTGCCTCGGATCCTGTAATCCGCCGGACTCCAGAAACCTCACTATTTTCTCTTTCAGCAGCGTTTCCAATAATTTACTCACCACTGAAGTTAAACTAACCGGCCTGTAGTTTTCAACCACATCCTTACTTCCGCTTTTGTGTAAAGGCACCACATGAGCCTCTCTCCAGTCCTTTGGCACCACTCCCGACTCCAACGAGGCATTGAAAAGGTCAGTCAGTGGAGTTGCTAGAACGTCCCCAAGTTCCCTCAGTATTCTAGGGTGTATCCCATCCGGTCCCATCGCTTTGTCTACTTTAAGTTGAGCTAGTTTCTCACGAACACAGTCTTCTGAAAATTGTTCAAGATGTCCCTCGCTTCTGTTCTTATTTGTGGGTGTTTTCTGAGGTCCTGCTCCTGGTTCTTCATCTGTGAACACAGAACAAAAATATTTGTTAAGCAATTCCGCTTTATCCTTATCAGCTTCTACATATTCCCCCCCTGCACCCTTGAGTCTGACAATACCACTTTTGCCCTTCCTCTTCTCACTAATATATCTGAAAAATGTCTTATCCCCCCATTTTATTGCATTGGCTATTTCCTCCTCCTTTTGAATCTTTGCCTTCTTGACTACTTTGCTAGCTTCTCTAAGTTTTTCCAAATACAGATGCCTGTCTTCCTCTCTCTGTGATCTCTTGTATTTCATGAAGGCCTCCCTCTTTTTCTTCACTTTTTCAGCTACTTCCTTCGAAAACCATAGCGGTCTCCTGTTCCTTTTGCCTTTATTTACCATTTTAACAAAAAGGTTGGTTGCATTTAAAATACCCCCTTTCAGTTTTGCCCACTGTTTTTCTACATCCCCCAGCTGTTCCCATCCCACTAACGACTCCCTGAGGTATTGGCCCATCTTTGCAAAGTTAGTCTTCCTAAAGTCTAAGATCTTCACCTTGGAATGGATTCTAACAGCCCTAGTCCTAATACTGAACCACACCATCTGGTGATCACTGGATGCAAAATGATCTCTCACTACAACATCAGAAACACTTTCACCATTGGTAAGCACCAAGTCCAGTATGGCCCCTTCACGTGTGGGGTCTGTTACCAATTGCCTGAATAGTTCTCCCTGTAGAGAATCCAGGATCTCCTTACTTCTAGATGATACTGCAGCAGGAATGTGCCAATCAACATCTGGCATATTGAAATCTCCTAGCAGTAGCACTTCCCCCTTTCCTAGCAATGCTGCGTATGTCTTCAATTAACTCTCTGTCCACCTCTTCCTTTTGTGAGGGAGGTCTGTATATCACACCAATGCAAATAGATTTCTCTTTCCCTCTTTCTAGTTTAACCCACAATGCCTCCTCTCTCCCTTTTAAGCTCTGTAATTCCAAAGCTTTAATAGTAGTTTTTACATATAGTGCCACTCCTCCTCCCCTTCTTCCTACCCTGTCCTTTCTGAATAAAGTATAGCCAGGTATAGTTACATCCCAGTCATGGTTTTCTGTGAACCATGTTTCTGTAACTGCCACTAAATCCAAGTCAGCCACTCCCACCAAAGCTTCAACTTCAGGGATCTTATTTCCCATGCTACGGGCATTAATACACACTGCTTTCCATATGTTACCCCTGTTACCCATTTCCATAAAGGTATTTAATGTATCACCTACCTGGGGGCTTTCACTTACCTGGGGGCTTTCTTCACCCATCCCCAACGAATCTAGTTTAAAGCCCTCTTCAGTAGATTAGCCAGTCTACTACCAAAGATGCGTTGACCTTTCTTGGACAGATGGATGCCATCTCTGCTCTGCAACCCTTGGAACAGCATCCCATGGTCTAGGAAACCAAAACGCTCTCGAAGACACCATCCACGCAGCCATGCATTCATCTCCAGGATGCGAGCCTCTCTGCCTTGGCCTTTACCCTCAACAGGGAGGATTGAAGAGAACACCACCTGTGCACCTACCTGCTTCACCCTCTGTCCCAGAGCCATGAAGTCACGTTTGATACGTTCCGAGGTATACCTGGCAGTATCATTTGTTCCAACATGGATTAGCAACATTGGGTAATAGTCAGTGGGCTTGATGAGTCTCGGCAAACTCTCCGTAACATCTTGGATCTTGGCACCAGGCAGACAGCATACCTCTCTGGACATCAAGCCTGGTCGGCAGATGGACGCCTCAGTACCCCTCAGAAGAGAGTCTCCAACCACCACTACCCTTCGTTTCCTTCTGGTCACTGATTCCGCAACTATGGGGTACTTGAACTCTGGTTCTTCCATTTCCAGGGATGCTTTCACCTCCTCCACCTCCAGGGCTGCATAATGGTTCTTCAATTCAAGGGCTGGAGAAGTTGGATTGGTGATTTTGCAGGCTCTGGTGACTTTTGTCCAACCATCGACATTCTGTTGGCACCCATCTTCTCCTGTGCTGGAGAGCCTGGTTGCTGCAAGAAGCATCTCATCAATGTACTTCTCACTGTCTTGAATGCTCCTCAGCCTCGCCACCTCCTCTCTGAGTTCCTCCACTTGTTTCCTCAGAGCTTCAGCATGCAGGCACCCTGCACATGGAACCGGTTCTTCAACTGGCATTAGGACCTCTGTCTGGACCGAGGCAGAAGCTGTAACGGGGGCAACAGCTTTAGCAATATGATTTTTCCCAGCCATTGTTCTGTTTGTGGAGCTTAGGTATCTGTTAAAGCAAAAGAGAGAGATCTACCAAGTACCAGCTGGTTTTGCAGCTGTCCTTTCAGAGAAAAAGCAGTTAAATCTCTTTAATTATATTCAAAATGTGCTGGTCCAATTCACTGTGATTTGTTAAAAGGGGAGGTGCCCTATAAAGCAAGACTGCTCACTAGGGGTGGGTGGGAGTCGGGGTGGGTAGGGAGGGAACTAACACCTGATTAGGTGTTAGCAGTTTCTGAACCTGAGGAGGTTACAGAGTTCAGCAACCTACTGTGCTCACGTAAAGTTCCCCTAAAACAGCAAAAATGAAATTAACCTTGCTTTAAAAAATATACACAAAACCCTTTTAAGAGCTCCCAGTCAGAGAGCTAGCAATGTAATAAAAAACCAAACAAAGAAACCCTCAAATCCTTACTTACTGTTTGATGTGTGGAGCCCTGGTTAGGAAAGCCTCAAAAGGGCAGGGCACAGGAGCCTTTTATGCAGGCTTCAATTGCACTCAGGAAACAGGTCCACTAACTCCTGATTAGGTGTTAGCAGTTTCTGAACCTGAGGAGGTTACAGAGTTCAGCAACCTACTGTGCTCACGTAAAGTTCCCCTAAAACAGCAAAAATGAAAGTAACCTTGCTTTAAAAAATATACACAAAACCCTTTTAAGAGCTCCCAGTCAGAGAGCTAGCAATGTAATAAAAAAAACCAAACAAAGAAACCCTCAAATCCTTACTTACTGTTTGATGTGTGGAGCCCTGGTTAGGAAAGCCTCAAAAGGGCATGGCACAGAAGCCTTTTATGCAGGCTTCAACTACACTCAGGAAACAGGCCCACTAACTCCTGATTAGGTGTTAGCAGTTTCTGAACCTGACAGGGTTCAGACAGACAGGGGAGACATGATACAGACGTTTAAATACTTAAAGAGTATTAATGAACAAACAAACCTTTTTCAAAGAAGGGGAAGCTGTAAAACTAGGGGCATAAAATGAAGCTGCAAGGTAGTAAACTTAAAAACATCAGAAAATACTTTTTCACTGAAAAGGTGGATACTTAGAATGCCCTCCTAATGTAGGTGGTGGGGGCAAGAACAGTGACTGAATTCAAAATGGCATGGGATAGACACAGTGGATTCCTATATAGCAAGAGGATGAAATCAAAATAAACTTAAATATCTTTTATACTTCAACAAATAGAGGGGGGGTGACCTGCATGGAGTAGCGGGTACAACTATTCTAGCCACCTTACTGGACAGACTACCTGTAGATGGACCATACTGGTCTTTATCTGCTGTCATCTACTATGGGCCCGATATTGTGTTAGGATGGCTATATGCTGCTTTGGTGCATAACTCTCGCCACTGACCCTTAAGCCTGGATATTCAATGCTGGGGTCATATGCGGCCTCGGCACAACCGGCCCAGCTGCAGATCGCTAGCCAGGCAGCATGCAATATCTCAGCTGCCCAGTTAGTGACTATCGCTGCTACACACCCCGATGCTAAGTCTGTAAACCATGTAAATGCCTTTGAAAATACCGCCCTATGTTATTATGACCATTTGCATTCTTATCCAGTAGTGAAATATTGATAAGATATGGGTAAAGCTAGCAGTGGATAAGCTAGAAATATTATGCATCGTCACATGCCACAAAGAAAGAACTATGGACGAGAAACCAGTGATTTTCTGAGCAAACTAAGTAATGAAGCCCTATGACTGTTTTGTTAACAAATAGCAAAATTCATAGAAATTTGTGGGCACATCTTAGAAGAAAGCAATAATCACATAAGAGATATTTGTCTGTTGAGATGGAGGATGATCAAAAGTACTGCATTTATAGTCATGGAAAATGATACATTATCAAGAGACTAAAGGTTCTCCAGGAGGAAGGCTGTTATTTACTCTGATTTTACTGCTTAGGTTACAGAACCATGTCGTTATATGACGGCGGCCACCAATCTGTGTCCTGCAATCCTGAATGTGACCTTTGAAAAATGATTTAACCAGCAGTTCACCCCTTCAAAAACAGAAAATGATGGCAGAAAAAAGACTACATGGCCTATCTAGTCTGCCTTTCCATATCCACTACAATTGTTCCCTTTTACCCTTTAGAGATCTTCTGTGTTTGTCCATGCTTTCTTGAATTCAGATACTGTCCTCATCTCTACTACCTCCATTGGGAGACTATTCCACACATCTACCACTCTTTCCATAAAAAAATATTTACGCATTTACTTCTGCTCCTACTCAGGTAGAAGGTTGACTACTTGGTGTTTATTCTTAAGACTACTGAACACCAGTTTCTGAAAGGGGGGTGGAGATTTTAAAAAATAAAGGGGCTTATTTATCAGAGATTCGTGCTAGCACATCTTTTATCAATTTGCTAATCTGTGTTAAATTGGAACCGAGATCAGATGTTTTACTAAAACTGTACATGCAGACTGCAATTTATGACTGCTTGCTTTGTGCCTGCGTTATATTATATAAGGTTACCAGATGTCCCCGATTTTTGGGGATTGTCCTCGATTTTAGAGCTGTGTCCCTGACTCCCATCTGTTTGGCAGCCTCCTGTCCTCGATTCCAGCAGTAAGGAGAGAAGTGGTAGGAAACATTTTTATTTTCAATGTGGTGATTGGAATATGTCAGTTCTTTTACTTTACATCCATTAGCTTGATATTTTGCACAGTACCAGGGAAATGCATCACTTACTGTTTCTATTTCTCTGTTGATTTGACTGCTTGGAAGTGGTATTGTTGCTATCATGGGATAGATGGAGAGGCAGGGTAATGTGTAATTAGATCTTACCTGCTAATTGCCTTTCCTTGAACTTTCTCCGGGCCAGTCCAGGGTACGTTAGGGTTGTCAATCCCCTTCAGCAGCTGAGGACTGAAAGAAACTTCAAACTTTGCTGACAGCTTAAGCCACTCCCCTCGATGACAGCAGCCCAGTCTTCTCCTGACAAAGCAGCTACAGCAGAATCTAAAAGACATAACTCAGAGAACTGATAAGACTGTACATACCCCAGCAACGCATCAGATAGCTCAATGCAATAAACAAGTACAAAAAAAAACAGACGGCTGAGAAAATTATAAAGAATGCGGTATATAGGTTTAGGGCTATGGTTTTTTTATTTGGTTTTTTTTTATTTTTACCTTGTTCATTTTCCAAACAATAAGGCTATACTAAGAAAACAGAGGAATATGCTCCCCTGCAGAAGGCCAAGGAGCCCCAAGTCACGACTAACCAAGAAAACCATGCGCCTCAACTCCTAGGCGCAAGCAGACGGAACAACGGAGACTGAAGACGAAATGGGTGGGCCCTGGACTGGCCCGGAGAAAGTTCAAGGAAAGGCAATTAGCAGGTAAGATCTAATTACACATTCCTTATCACTTCTCCGGGCCAGTCCAGGGTACGTTAGGGCAGTACCAAAACAGCACCTAAATCTGGGAGGGACCTGCAAGACCGGCCACCAAAGCCGAAGCCCCTACATTCGCATCTTCTCTAGCGTGAACATCCAAACGGTAATGTCTAGCAAACGTATGCAGAGAAGACCAAGTCGCTGCCCTGCAGATATCTACCGGAGGAACGAACGCAAATTCCACTCTTCGGCTTGAGAACGAGTGGAATGGGCCTTGAACCCTTGCGGCGGAAGCTTTCCGGATGCCTCATATGCTGCTACTATAGCATTCTTAACCCAAGGAGCAATGGAGGACTTAGAGGCAGCCTGACCTTTTTTGGCGCCCGCAAACAGTACAAACAATCTATCCGATTTACGAAAGGATTTGGTGACCTTCAGGTAACTGCGTAAGACACGTCCCAAATCAAGCTTTCGGAGCACACGATCTATGGGAGAATCCGAAAGTTCCGAAAAAACAGGCAACGCCACCGACTGATTAACATGAAATGCGGACACTACCTTAGGCAGAAAAGAAGGAACGGTACGCAACAGAACTTTCCCTGGCAAGAAAAGAAGATACGGCTCACGACAAGAAAGAGCTTGTAAATCTGAAATTCGCCTAGCCGAACATAAGGCGACGAGAAACGCCGTCTTCCATGTAAATTCGCACAAGGTCTCCAAAGACGCAGAAGCAAAGGGAGAAAGCGCCAATGCTTCCAACATCAGATTCAAATCCCAAGGAGGCACTACACGGCGGAAGGGAGGTCGAATAAGCCGAGCTGCCCGAAAAAAGCGTTGTACATCTCTATGTGTGGAAAGTGGGCGAGACTGCACTGGCCCTCGAAAACAAGCCAGAGCCGCCAAATGCACCTTTAGTGTACCTAGAGCTAAACCCTTATCCAGTCCACTTTGAAGAAACAACAGAAGTTGCGGCAAAGCCGTGGACATGGGCTGAAAACCTCTTTTAGCACACCATTCCTCAAACACGCGCCAGACTCAAACATACGCCAAGGAGGTAGAAGATCTCTTAGACTGCAGCAAGGTGGCAACCACCGAATCAGAATAACCCTTGCGCCTCAGCCGAGACCTTTCAAGAGCCAAGCCGTAAGCAAGAAGCGATCCACCTGCGGCATAAGCACCGGCCCCTGATTTAACAAATTGAGCCGGACTGGAAGACGCCAAGGAGAAGCTATCAACAGTCTCAGCATATCCGCATACCACGGCCGACGAGGCCAATCCGGAGCTATCATGATTACCGAACCTCGGTGAACCGCTATCCGTTGAATGACTCGAGATAACATCGGCCACGGAGGAAAAACGTACAGAAGGGTCTCTGTAGACCATGGCTGAACCAAGGCATCGAGGCCTTCCGACATGTGTTCCCTGCGCCTGCTGAAAAAACGAGGTGCCTTCGCATTGTCTAGGATCGCCATGAGATCCATCACTGGCTGTCCCCAACGGAGGGTGAGATCGTGAAATACTGCCACGTTCAATTCCCATTCCCCGGGATCGAGAACATTGCGACTGAGATAATCTGCTTGGACATTGAGCTTGCCCGGCACGTGCGCCGCCGACAGGGCTACGAGATGATCTTCTGCCCAAGACATCAATTCTCGCGCATGTGTGGTCCCCTTCCCGCCCAAGCGTGCCATCTTGCTCAGTCAGATGACATAGCTAAAAAGACGGCAAAAATGACAAAAAATTAATCAAGGACTGCAACTTCAGGGGAGGAGGAAGGGTCGTGAGGACTGATTCCTGCTGTTCCTGGAGAACACCTGTTACAGGTGAGTAACTACGCTTTCTCCAGAAACAAGCAGGAAGTCAGTCCTCACATATGGGACTCCCTAGCTATAGGCTACCGAGAACCCATAGCTGAAAATGGCTCCCTCTAGAACAGCCGCAGCAGCAGTGATAGGATTTTTCTCAAAGAACGCAACCCCCACGGTAGCCTGATACCAAAGGGTCGGAGGGTAGGAGTTGCCTAAACCTCAAATAGGTTATGGAGTACCACCTGACCGAAAACACTGTCCCGCCGGGACTCTCTCTCCAGGCAGTAGTGAGCTGCAAAAGTCTGGCTTGAAGACCAAGTTGCGGCCCAGCAGATGTCTGCCAACGGAACAGAGCGGTGGTTAGCCACTGATGCGGCCTTAGCCCTGACAGAGTGGGCCGTGATTCGGCCCTGCAGCTGGAGGTCAGCTGCCCTGTACGCCCAGGCGATGCAGTCTGCCACCCAGGTGGATAACGTGCGCTTGGAGACAGGTAGACCCAGTTTACTAGGGTCATGAGAGACGAAGAGCTGGGAAGCTCTCCAATGACACCATGTACGTTCCAGGTAGAAGACGAGCGTCCTCTTACAGTCCAGGGTATGCAGAACCGCTTCTGCCCTGCTGGTATGTGTATCCGATACTAAAGCTTGCAGCACGCTCACACGTCAAGCAGACATTGAGTGCCACCAGAAAGAGTGCTTTCCAGGAAAGGAAGCGGAGATGACAGGTGGCCATTGGTTCAAAAGATGGGCAAGTAAGTCGCTGCAATACCACATTTAAGTCCCACTCTGTAGTCAGTGGGCGAATTGGAGGCTTCAAGAGTAGGAGGCCTCTGAGGAATCGGGATACCAAAGGGTGAGCTGAAAGAGGTTGCCCGTCCACTGGAGAGTGGTGAGCTGATAGCGCACTCAGGTGGACCCTGACAGAGTTAGACTTGAGGCCTAACTCCGAGAGGTGGAGCAAGTACTGCAATACCTGAGGTACTTGACAAGTGAACGGGTCCTCCTTATTCTGAGCACACCACCCTTCAAACCTACGCCACTTGAAGGCGTAGGATTTTCTAGTGGATTGTCTCCTAGAGGCCAGCAACACCTCCTCAACCTCTTTGGGAAGGAGTAGAGGAGCAAGTACTACCCTCTCAGCAGCCAGGCCATTAAGTTGAGGGATCTGAGATTGGGGTGTAGCAAGGAACCCTGTTCCTGGGTCGAGGTGGGGCTGCACCCCCAGTGGGAGTGGAGTTTCGACCCCCAGTTGAAGGAGAAGAGGGAACCAAGGTTGTCTGGGCCACCTGGGAGCTACCAGGATGACCGAGGCCTTGTCCCGAACAATCTTTAACAGAGTGCGTGCCATCAGAGGTGTGGGTAGGAACGCATAGAGAAGGCTCTGTGCCCACGAGATCAGGAAAGCATCCGCCGCCACGCTCAGCGGATGTGGCAGTCTCGAGCAGAACCAGGGCAATGGATGGTTTTGCGGGCTGGCAAAGAGATCCATAAATGGGAGACCTCAACGGTTGAAGATCCGCTGGGCTACATCCCGGTTCAGTTGCCACTCGTGAGGCTGAAGAATCCTGCTCAACTTGTCAGCCAGGAGGTTCTCTTGACCGGGCAGATAAACTGCCCTGAGGGACATGTGATGTGCCACTGCAAAAGAGCAGAGATCCAGGGTTTCCTGGCATAGGATGCGAGATCCTGTGCCCCCCTGTTTGTTGATGTAGAGCATCGCTACCTGATTGTCTGTCTGTATCAGCACCGACTGATTTGCAAGAAGATGACAGAAGGCTTGAAGAGCTAGGCGGATGGCTCGAAGCTCTAGAAGATTGATCTGAAGTGCGGCCTCTCGCGAGGACCACAGACCCTGAGTGCATGAACCCTGGCAATGGGCACCCCAGCCCAGCAAGGAGGCATCTGTTGTCAGCACTCTGGTGTGAGAGGGAGGTTGGAATGGTACTCCCTGAAGCAAGTTGGGAGGGTGAAGCCACCATTGCAAAGCTGTCATCGGTAGCTTGGAATTCGCTACTCTGTCTCTAAGGTGGCCAGTGGCTTGTGTCCACTTGGTCTCTGAGGCTCCAATGAGCTGTGCGCATGTGGAATCGAGCATATGGAGTCACATGCACCGTGGAGGCCATGTGGCCCAGGAGGCATAGGAAGACCCTTGCGGAGACTTGAGGTTTGTGCTGGACGTGTTGTACCAAGTCTAGCAACTGCCTCACCCTGTCCAGCAGTAAGTACACCCGTGCCTGAAGTGCGTCCAGTCTTGCCCCTATGAACTCCAAGTTCTGAGTGGGAAGTAAAGTGAACTTTTCTTGATTTATAACAAACCCTAGGTGCTGGAGCAGGGTGACTGTGCGAGCAGTGGCCTGCTGTGCCTCCTGTGCCAATTGGCCACTGATGAGCCAGTCGTCCAGGTATGGAAAGACGAAGATTCCCTGGCTTCTGAGGAAGGCCGCCACCACTGCTAGGCATTTGGTAAATACTCTGGGAGCGGAAGCTAGGCCAAAGGGAAGCACCTTGTACTGGAAGTGGTTTCCTCCGACCACAAACCTGAGGTATTGTCTGTGGTCTGGGTGTATGAGGATGTGAGCATAAGCATCCTTTAAATCTAAGGAGCATAGCCAGTCTCCCTGGTGGAGGTAAGGGCAGTAGGATCCCAAGGGAAAGCATCTTGAACTTTTCCCTCACCAGGAACTTGTTTAGATTTCGCAAGTCCAGGATGGGGCGTAGGCCTCCTTTTCTTTTTGGTATGAGGAAATACCTGGAGTAAAAGCCTTGCCCCTGCAGGTGGTGGGGCACAGGTTCCACCGCCTGATCCTTTAGCAGACCTGCCAACTCCTGCATGAGGAGGTTCCTGTGAAGATGGGGCCTGAGAGGCTCTCCTGGGAAAAAGGAGGTGGGCACCTGGTGGACGTGAAGTAAGTAGCCCTGCTGGACTACTTGCAGAACCCAGGCGTCGGTAGTAATAGCTGGCCACCTGTGAGCGTACAGGGCCAGCCTTCCTCCTGTGCAGGGCCAAACCACTGGTGGGAGAGGAGCTATGCACTGGGAGTCAAAAAAACCCTCCCAGCTGGGTAGGAGCCGGAGCTGGAGGCTTGGGGGTCTTCAGCTTACGTGGGCCATGCCCCTGTCCCCTGGCCTGCTGCCCCTGTTGGGGAGCTGGGGCAGCCTGGTAAGTGGGGTAGTTTCTGTAAGTTGTACCCTTCCTCGGGAAAAAGGGCTTTTTCCCCGAGGCCTTCTTCTTGTGAGAAGGTGCAGATGTCTTCTTCGACAACCTTGTCCGGGTCAAGTACTCGGACTCGATTTCTGCAGCTTTCTCAGTCATGGGTTTGCCGAAGAGGTTGTCTCCTCCGCACGGGACATCGAACAACTTGTCCTGAACCCATGGCTCTAGGTCCAACGACATGAGCCAGGCCTGACAGCATGCACCGATGCCGGCCGCAGCTACTCGGGCCGAAGCCTCGAAGCCGTCGTAAGCTGCTCGAGACATGAACTTTGAGCACTCTCTGATCCACGTAGACAAGGCCTTGAAGCGCTGCAAGGGTTCCTCGGATAGGCCAACCGAGAACCCGGCAATCTCCTTTGCCAGGTCCCGCAAGTACATGCCCATGTACAGCTGGTAAGTTTGGACATGGCATGACAGCATCGAGCCCTGGTAGCACTTTCTGCTGAGGGCATCCAGGTTCTGGGTCTCCCGGCCGGGAGGTACCGAGGAGTGCGTTATTTGGCTTTTCAGCCGTTGCATGGCCGATTCCACAACCATGGAGTGTGCGGCAGCTGCGCTTTCTGGAACCCAGGACTCTTGCGGACTTGATAGATGGAATCGACCTGCTTGCTGAACCCCGGCATTGAGGCCGGGGACTCCCACATGCGGAGCATCAGCCGTTCCAACATCGGAGGCACTGGTACAGTAAGGGCCTCCTTCAGGGGAGAGTCATACTGGAGGGCATCGAGCTCCTCGGCTCGAGGCTCCTCCTTGGCATCCGCAGGGAATGCCAAAGCCTTGGCCATGTCCCTGATGAAGTCCGAGAACCAATTGTCCTCTGGAGGGGACCTATTCCGAGGCTCCGAACCCGGAGAGTCCGATAGGATACACCGGGTCCGGAAGGTGTCTAGGGAGTCTTCCTACTCCCATGCCAAGTCCTCCGAGGAGGACTCGATGGGCTCCGGCCTTGAGGGCTTCGAGCCCGACTGCTCCGATGCCGAGGGCACCGGTGTCAACGACCTCGGTCCCGAACGGGAGGTCGAGGGGGACCTTGGCCAAGGATCGACTCGAGACTTGATTGACGCGAGGATCGGCTTGGTCTCCGGCATCGACTTTGACGTCCCGGTGGTTGGGGTGGATGGACCGGCGAGACCGGCCATCAGCGCCCACTGCTGCTCCAAGAAGGCAGCCATGCTGCTCTCCAGGGCCGCCAACCTGAGACCGAGCTCAGAAGGCTCCGCAGCTCCCGACTCGGGCCCGACGCTGGCTCTCCCGGAGAAGTGTCCACAAGGACAACAGAAGTTACCTTGTCTGACGTCTCCGGCTCCCTGCGAGGTTGTTTAGCCGGCCGCTCTGACTCCAAGGACCTGGGGCAGCGGTCCGGGCTCCGCAGCCTGGAACCCGAGGGCCCAAGCCGATCAGAGGCATCCAGCGACGCCTCCCTCACGAGTTTCTTCTTCCTCCGGTGTTCCCTGGAGGGAGACCCCCGCTCAGAAGACCCACGACGGTGTTCGGCCTCCGAATCTTGAGATTTCGAGGCTTCTGACGAGGTCCGGGCCCGGCCGGAGGTGGACTCAGAAAAAAATCCTGTCACGCTGCTGCTGCCTGCTCCTCAAAGACTTAGAAGACATCTTACCACACGGCCCACAGACCACCGGGTCATGGTCGGGGCCGAGGCATTGGAGGCAGCAGTCGTGTGTGTCGGTGAGAGACATCAACTTCTTACACCGATTACATTTTTTAAACCCGCTGGCAGCCATTGGGGGAAAAAGGGCCCCTGCGAGGTCAAACAACCGGGCTGCCAGTGAAAACTAAAAAGAGCGCGAACGCTAGTCACGAAGGACAAAAACGAAAAATAGGGCCGGACTCGATACCGGTGTACCTAGCTGAGGGCGGGGAGGGGAACCGGTGTCGAACCGGGAAGCTGAAAAAATTAATCAACTTTTCTACTTTTTCCACGGTGAAAACAGGACCACGTCTGTTGGGCTCCGCGGAAAAAAGAAGACTGAGCCTTGTACGGGAAGGGGACCCCGCATGCGCGATGCATTCCCAAAGGTTTTCTTTGAAGGCTGGGGAACCCATATGTGAGGACTGACTTCCTGCTTGTTCCTGGAGAACAAGTGACACGATCAAATAGAAACTACATGAACAGAATACCTCAGCTTGGTTAAAATGCAGAACATAGACCATCACCAAAGAACAAGGGATCACAATTTAGAAATAGGAAGACAGTAATTAAACTGGGAACACCAAAAGCCAAACTTGGGATGTACAACAACACTGGAGAAATAAAACTATAAATTAACTTCCTCTTGTACTAAACAAAACACAAAAGACGTTAACGATGCACATTTCCCAGAGCTGATATATTCCAGTTTATAAATTCAAAATAAAAAAGTATTTTTCTACCTTTTGTTACTTGTGCATTTTCTTTTTCAGTTGCAATTGCTCCAGTCACTTTCTTCTGGTTTCTTCGTGTCTTCTTCTCTTTTAGATTTTTTTCCAAAATTTTTCTCTATATCTTCTTTAACATATTGATCTTTCCCCTTTTCCTCTTTCCTCCATTTCTTTACTTATTCCTTTATCATCCACTCAAATTTCACCCTTCCATTTTCAATCTCCACTTACTCTTCCAATACCCGGCCCATCGTAGACTTTTCTTCCCTCCCACACAAAATATCTTTTCCCCTCTCCATTCTCATTCCCCATCCCTTTCTAGTCCTCCCCCCAAATCAGCTCCTTTATAGTTTTAGACCCACCCAGCATCTGCCCCCTTCTAGTCCCAGTCTCCCAAGCTTCCACATCAGCCCATTTCCAGTCCTAGCCCCCATATGCTGTTTTCCAGTTCCATTCCAGCCCCCCATCAGCCCATTTCCACTCCAAGCTCCCCCATCAGCCCATTTCCAGCCCTATTCCAACTCCCATCAGCCCACTTCCAGTCCTATTCCAGCCACCATCAGTCCATTTCCAGTCCTATTCCAGCCCCCATCAGCCCATTTCCAGTCCTATTCCAGCCCCATCAGCCATTCCACCACCACCGCCTCAGCGAAGAACCCACGGATTTCGCCAGTACCTTGGTCTGACCACCACCTCATCACAATATCCCACACATACCAACATAAAACCAATAAGGATGATAGACACCACATAAGACGATTTAAACCATTCAACAAAGAGAACTTCTTAGAACAAATTCTACCCAAACTACAACCGAACTCCAACGACATCAATGACCTTATAGACAACTGGAATACTACGATCTCCACAGCGTCTGAAGCGTCAACAAACATAACCATCACCAGACCTCCTTCCACAAGAGCTAGATGGTATACTCCCAGTCTCCGAAAGCTAAAAACAAAACTCAGGAGAACTGAAAGAAAATGGAGAAAAACCAACAACGAAAATGACAAAATAAAATACCTTTACGAACTCAACGCGTATCACTACGAGACTGACAAAGCAAAGAAAATCTACCACATGAAAATCATCAATACCTCCATAAACAAACCTCGGGAGCTCTTTCAAATAATCAAAAAGCTGACAAAAACTCCACACAGCTCTGACCAATTACCGCAGATCCCACCAGAACTACTGGCCCGTCAATACAAACAGCTACAACAACCACAAAACCCGCAGCTAACCGCACACTCAACTACAGAGAAATACCACCCCAACTTGCACAGTGACTGGGCCACCTTCAAAGAAACATCAACAGAAGAAATTTCAACCACTATCTCCTGCCTCCACACCACCACCTCACCGCTGGACCCATGCCCCACTGACTGGATAAAGAAATCGAAAAACAAACTGAGCACACCATTAACCCGTATCATCAACGAATCTTTCTCCAGAGGACACATGCCAGACGCACTCAAAACCACGATCATCCGACCTTCCTTGAAAAAGCAAAACCTGGATCCTCTTGACCCTACATCCTACAGACCCATAGCTAGTCTACCTTTCACAGCCAAAATAATTGAGAAGATCGTCCAGCAGCAGCTTCAGGAACACCTGGATGTTAACAACATACTGGACCCTCAACAACATGGCTTCCGCCCGCTACATGGAGTCGAGACCCTCATGACCATGCTGATGAACACCCTCCTCACAGGAACTCAAGGAAAACACTCCGGATACGCCATGATCTTCCTCGATATATCTGCAGCCTTTGACACCATCTCCCACAACATCCTCATACACCGACTACAGACTATTGGGATCAAGGACACCGTGCTGAAGTGGTTCCAATCCTACCTAACAAACAGACAACAACTCATCCGCACCAGCACCTCAACTTCCCCCCCATTCCAACAACACCAGGGAGTACCCCAAGGATCCACACTATCAGCCATGCTCTTCAATATTTACCTCCAACCACTCTGCACAGTCATACGCACCCACAACATCTATGCTGACGATATCATGCTCTATGCCCCCATTACAACCACAAACCCTACAAACACCCACCTATCAGCATGCTTCACCGCAGTCTCTAACTGGTTACAAACAAACTGGTTACAAACAAACAACCTATCCATCAACATAAAGAAAACTGAAGCCCTCATAGTGACAAAGGACCCAGACTTCATACCACCCACACACCTCATCATTGGAACTACAAGCATTCAAATACAACCACATATAAGATACCTGGGCATTATTATTGACCAAGCCCTCACCTTAAAGCAACAGATCACTAAAACCTCCGGAACTATATTTCACAGAGCAAGAACAGTGCAACGTCTCAGACCCCTCCTTGAACATCAAGACTTCTGAACAGTGATGCAAGCCATGACACTCCCACATCTGGACTACTGCAAAATAATCTACCATGGCCTTCCAGCCACACACACCAACCCCCTCAGAACTACATTAAACACCACTGCAAGAATCATTCAGAGGGCGAAGAAAACCGACCATATCACCCCAATTCTGAAAGAACTTCACATTCTCCCCCTCGAAGCACGGACAAAATACAAAGCCATCCTACTCACCCACAAAGCTATCCATCAAACACAGGACACCCAACTTCGCACCCTACTGGCTCGTCCAGCCCACAGCAGATCTACTAGACAAACCTCCAGCATTTTCCTCACCGTCCCTCACAAAAGAACCAAATGCTCGCAATGGACCTGCAATCGAGCCTTTGAACTTTATGCTCCATCCTTATGGAACTCTCTACCGAGCTATCTCAGAAACAATGCCGACCTACTATCTTTCAGAAAACAGCTAAAAACCATCCTTTTCCAGGAATACTTCAACTCGAACCCCACCGAAAAACCCACAAACCTCTGATCTCACCCACAATGAACCTCTAACTTAAAGCTACACTAACCTGTCTATGTCCAACGTCTGTCCTATGTCCAAAGTCTTTCCTATGTCAAAATCATCAATGTTGCCTCCCCGGTGATGGCCCTCCCCTTGTACTTAATTCCCCCATCCCTATGTAACACCGCTTTGACCCGGTGAAAAGCGGTATATAAATACAGCTAAATCAATAAATAAATAAATTTGCAGTCCACATTCCCCCCATCAGCCCATTTCTAGTCCTATTCCAGCTCCTCATCAGCCCATTTCCAGTCCTTGACCCCCATATGCTCTTTTCCAGTTCCATTCCAGTCCCCCATCAGCCCATTTCCACTCCAAGCTCATCCATCAGCCAATTTCCAATCCTAGCCCCTTCGTCAGCCCACTTCGTCCTATTCCAGCCCCCATCATCCCATTTCCAGTCCTAATCCAGCTCTTCATCAGCCCATTTCCATTCCAGGTTTCCCCCCCACCATCACAGCCCATTTCGTCCGTTCCCTCCCCCCACCATCACAGCCCATTTGCAGTCCTACCCCCTCCAACATCACAGCCCATTTTCAGTCTGTTCCCCATCACAACCCAATTGCAGTCCATTCCCCCCATCACAGCCCAATTGCAGTCCGTTTTCCCCCCCACCATCACAGCTCAATTGCAGTCCTCCCCCCATCACAGCCCAATTGCAGTCCGTTTTCCCTCCCATCACAGCCCATTTCTAGTCTGTTTTCCTCCCCCCACCATCACAGCCCATTCAGTCCTAGATGCCCCCCTCCTCTGAAGAGCCCCGTGTCGTTTAAGGGGCTGCAGAGGGAGCCGGGGAAGCCCGCGCGAGGTCCCGGCTCCCTCTAAACAGCCGCCAGCATGAAGAGCCTTTACCTTCACGCTGGCGGCTATTTAGAGGGAGCCGGGGCCTCGCGCGGGCTTCCCCATCTCCCTCTGTAGCTGTCCATTGAGCAAGAATGTGGTTCACGCGGGGCCCTGTGCGAACAACATTCTCGCTCAATGGATGGGCCGCCCTGCCGACTACAAGACAGTAATCTTTCAGTTGCCCCTCAGCACCCCCATAAACAAGCTACACCCCTAAACTGCACAAGAATCACTTGAGACAATTCAATAAAAATTCCTTCCTCGCTCACATCTCTCCAATTCTCAGCACAGAAATACAAGACCTAGACTTTGCTATCAACACCTGGAATCAACTTATCAGCGAATCAGCCTAACTTCGACCCATCTTCACAGCTTTGCTCACAAATGGACCGCATGGCACACCCCTGACCTACAAAAGCTCAAATCCCAACTAAGGAAACAAGAACACAGATGGAGAAAATCACAGCTATCCATAGATAAACCCAACTACATGACCCTTCTAAGAGAATACAACCAAGTTACAAACCGCTCAAAGCAAAGCTACCACACAAAGCTAATTCAAAGATCACTCAATCGCTTAAGAGAACTGTTCACTCTAGCAAAAGAACATACAAAATCACCCTCAACACAATCAACAGTTACAGCACCCCTCAACAACTAGCAGACTACTTCTCAACCCACCATCCCCAACCTGCAGCTCAATCTAGCTCACCCCCACAACTTAACAGACCAATGCACTCATGGACCACCTTCAAATATATCTCTGCTGAAAACATTGAAAACATCTCAACACCACCACCCTCCCCTCCCTTGACCCCTGTCCAGTCAGCTGGATCAAAGTCACCAAATCTGATCTCACTCCATTCCTAGCAAAACTCACTCAATGCTCCCTTCTACATGGCTACTTACCAACCTGCCTAAAATCCTCCTCAAGTTGCCCTCTCTTAAAAAAACCCCACCTCAACCCATCCGACCCCTCTTCTTACAGACCCATCACAAGCCTACCATTCTTATCCAAAATAATTGAAAAAACTATCCAAATCCTCATTGAAAGTACGTGATGCCGAACTCCTCACGAAGACAACGATCCGTTACCTTGGAGTGATGATCAACCAACATCTCAACTTAAACGCCCAGATAGGCAACATCTCTAAAGCAATTTACCACAAAATCCGGATGCTACGTCACATCAGACCGTTACTTGAGCCAGAGGACTTTCGAACTGTCTTTCAGTCCCTGGTGATGCCCCACTTCGACTATGCGAACTCTATCCTCCACGGCCTGCCGAAGTGCACTCTACAACCTCTGCAGCTAGCAATGAATACTGCAGCCCGAACCCTCCACCAAGCATCTAGGAGGCAGCACATCACCCCCATCCTGAAAACACTACATTGGCTCCCAATACGCTACAGAATCACCTTCAAAATTCTAACAATAACATTCAAAGCCATTCATAAATGCACGGCCAGCGCCCTCTCTGAACTTATTCAACTCACCCCCCCCCCCCCCCAACAGACTCAGAAGATCTATCGCCACCAACTCCTTAATGCTCCCGAAAACCATCACCAAATGCAACAAAGCCTCTAGAAACCGCACCTTTGCCTTATCTGCACCGTCATGCTGGAACAACCTACCAACCAACATCCGAGCCATAAACAACCTTCACCAATTCAGAAAAGCTTTGAAACACTACCTTTTCCTTCAATGCTTTCCCAATTCTGAGGACATCACGTAGCCCACCCATACCCTCCTGACCAACCCCAACTTCACTCCCACAGCGACCTTTAAATAGCATGCATAGATATATTGAAGAGTTATGTACATAGTTTTCACCTATTCTCCAAGTTTAAATTCCTTGTTTTACTGTAAGTCCAATGTAAACCCCACACTGGACATTTATGTTACTTGTAAACCGTGCTGATGTTAAATAGTGTGGTATATAAACAATGTTAAATAAATAAAATAAATAAATAACTACAAGAATACCTGGACAATCATGCTCCACTAGACTCTCAGCAACATGGTTTCCTAACCTCACTTTTAAACAACCTCATAAAGGGAATTCAGAACATTCACCAAGGATCCATCCTCATATTCCTCGATATTTCAGCCGTCTTTGACACCATTAACCACAACATCCTCCTACAGCACCTCCAGTCAAATGGAATACAGGACACCGTATTAAGATGGTTTGAACGAGGATGTAGTAAAAGCTGTTGGATGTATTAAAAGCTGTTAGTGTAGCCAGGTTTAAAAAAGGTTTGGACAAGTTCCTGGAGGAAAGGTCCATAAACCATTATTAAAGGGGACCCAGAATATCCACTGCTTGACCCAATACAAGCACTGTGGAACCTGTGTCTTTTGGGGAAACTGCTAGGTACTTGTGACCTAGATTTGCCACTGTTGAAAACAGGATACTGGGCTTGATGGACTTTGGTCTGACCCAGTATGGCATATCTTATGTTCTTATTTTAAGTTCTTATGAAGCTTACCTTCACAACAGATCCCAGCAAATAAGAATTCGACCACTATCATCAACCCCATACATTCAAACTCAAGGTGTCCCCAAGGATCTATTCTCTCAGCTCTGCAATATCTACCTACAATCCCTCTGCATCATCATCCAGTCACACAGCATCAATTATCACATCTATGCAGATGACATTATGCTCTACACACCACTCAACCTCAACAAACCATCCTACCATGAACTCCAGAATGCTTCTCAGACGTCCCACAATGGCTATCTGCAAATCATTTATCTATAAACCTCAAGAAAACTGAAAGCCTTACCGGTCACCAAAAAGGAATCATTCACCCCTCCCCTCTTCTATCACTCTCAACAACAGAGAAATCCAAATCAAACCAGAAGTAAAGTACTTGGGAATCACCCTCGAAGGCCACCTCACCCTGAAGACAGAAATCATGAATGCAGTAAGATCAATCTACTACAAAACCTGAATCCTACAGCACCTCCGCCCTCTCCTAGCCCCATCAGACTTTTGCTCAGCCCTACAGGTTCTCATTATACCACGGACTCCCAACAAAATCAATGCTCCATCCTTTACAAACAGCACTCCACATGACAGCCTGGACCATCACAGGAGCATCCAGGCATGAACATATTACCTCCATACTCAAACATCTCCACTGGCTCTCACTGCAAAGCAGAATTCTCTGCAAAATCCTTCTGATACACAAAGCTCTTAATCACCAATCATCCGCCCACCTTCTTTTCCTCTTCACACCATTGCAGACGAACAGACCGTGGAGATCCTCCACTATGAACACCCTGACCACCCCCAAGCAATAACAAAAAGCACCCAACAGGCTTGCACCAGATCCTTTGAGCGACATGCCCCCTCAACCTGGAACTCCCTCCCTGACCACATAAGAAACACCACTGACCTCCTAACCTTCCGCAAGCTCCTTAAAATCCAGCTCCTCAGCCTCCACTGTGCCCCCCCCCCCAAACTCCCCTGCCCACAACATCAACAGCATTCTGTATATTGTCAACAACCAAATATCATGAAGAGCATTATATATTGTGGTAAGGAAGCTCATCTTGAGCTAGAAGAAAGTGAAAAAACCAAAGAATTCACCCTAATAAAAGGACCTATTTTGCAAGGTCAGAGAAATAAAACCACAACCACACCTAGAAACCAGAAAATCCCCAGCTGGAATAGGTTTCAGAGTTCCCCTAGTGGAGTAAGGGAGAGTGCATACAGACCCAAGGTAAAAGACCCTTATGTCAGTAAGCTCCCTGATTACCCAGGTGCCAGAGGGCAAGCTGATCTCTGTCACCTGGGAAGAGAAGAGGTGGAGCTGGAACCTTGGAGATTTAAGACTAGGTTAGATTATACAGAGATTAGCAAGGAGAGCTGGAGGAACAACGGGAACAGGAGCAGGAACAGCAGGAGAGGAGAGTGCTGGAAAGAGCCGGAGAGAGGTACAGAGCATGAGAGAGAAGCTGCTACAAGCCAAGGCACAGGTACAAGCCTTAGAAGCCTGTCCCATACTGAGCAGTGCAGAGTTGCAGGAGACACTCTCAGCTCTAATGAGAGGCTGTCAGCTAAGTCCAGTGAGCTAGAACGAGAGATAGAACCAAATCAACTAGGAGAGCCTGATGCAGTTTTGAATGAGGAAGATATATTCATGGATTGCTCTTTGTGCCAAACCTTAGCTACAGAGGGGTTGAAGGAAAGCCAACCTTAAGAGAAAACTCTCCAGAGCAAGGTAACCTTGCAAAGCAAGGAAGATGTTTTGTGAATTCCCTGTGTCAAAGAGGGGAAACTTTTGCTGAGAAGTGAGAACAAGCTGAAGCTGAATAATTGTGCTTGTTAAACACCTGCTATCCTGTGCAGTGAGACGGCAAGAAGCCAAGCTAGCGGTGAGAGGAAAAAAGCTTTTGTTTTGCTTTTGAATGTTCCTAAGAAAACCTGAGTAGAGCTTTGGTTGCTTATTGGAAGTTTGTTCCTGTTGGAGGTTTGCTTTGCTTATAAAGAGGAATACAGCCTGGAAATGTTTGGAACTGAAAAGAAAGAAAACTGCTATTGAAGAAAGCTGTTTGTGTTTATGCTTTAACCAGCAAGGCTAGAGAAAGCTGGTAGCCTTGCTGTTAAAGTGGTTTTTGCTTTTGAGCTGAAGAATACTGTAAGCTGATATTTTGTTTTAACCTTTTGCTTATGTCCTGTTGTGTTTTTGAAAGAAACCTGGAGAAATAATCTTGAAAGAGGTAATTTATGGACCTTGCATTTGAGTTTAATAAATTTCTGTCATTGCCTTACAAAAGAGCCAAACTACAAGTTTTTTTCTACCAGAAGCCATATGTGTAGCAGTTAAACTACATTTCCCAAGAAGCATTGTGGGGGAACCAGTCAGAGAAGGCTGAAAAGGGAAAGTTTCTATTAGAACCACGACCCTCCATGCTGAATGCAAGGAGCAAGGGCGTGACAATATATAAAGTTAAAGTTAACCAAACATACTCTGTTCCATTATTAATTGTATAAAGTTGCCTGTTCAATGTAAACATTTGAATTGAATTGTCTGAAGTTCCAGGTAAACCGCTTTGACCTCTGTGAACAGTAGTATATAAATCAAGCCAAATAAATAAATAAAACGTAGTTGCTGCTGGGTAACCAGGGTCAGTATTGACTCAAAGTTACTCATCCTAGAGATGAGGACAGTATCTGATTTCAAAAAAGCATGGGACAAACACAGAGGATCTCTAAGGGAAAAGAGGGGACTATAGTAGTAGTAGATATTGTGATAATGACAGCAATGCTGAGCAGATGGATTGGGAAAATAATGAGCATTGTACCTTTAAGAGTAAGGGCAAGTCAGGTTCCCATAGAAACTGAAAGCTTCTAACTAGAACTGAGCCCAGCTATAGCAGTGACGTAGGAGCTGAGTGGAGCTCTAATGAGTTGCACATGAGTAGCCAGAGGGGTGTGGCTGCTGAAGGAAGCCATTTTAAACCTGCTTCAGAGCTAGAGTTCAAGAGAGGTGGTGAGAGAGAGAGCACTCAGAAGCCACGAGGGAAGCAACGACAGCAGACAGAGCAACGCAGGCAAGGAAGGCAAAGAGGAGAGCAGCAAAGAGGGAAACTTTGGAACCCAGAACTAGCAAAGGAGGATTCTGGAAGGTCCATTTCCTTTACCTCAGGAGCACTAGAAGCAAAGACAAAACCTCTGTGGAAACTACCCGAAGAAAAGGTAGAAGAGTTTACCTATACGAAGGAGGAAAGCTCTGATTACAGAAAGGGCATTGCAAGTGAGAAAGGTACGTCTGCCATAATTCCTAGCCAGAGACTTGCTGATGAGATTGTACAGCAGTTAAAGAACAGTGCTAATAAGAGCAGAGATAGCACTGCTGCGAAAACAGTTCCAGTCAGAAACATTCTTAGTAAGTGTTTTGAAACAGACGTAAAGGCTGTTGCTAAGAGCTTACGTAAGAATCAGTTTCCTGCACTAGAGAAAGTTACTGCCAATCAGAGGGACAACTTTATTGAACAGCTGCAAGCAGTTCTCAGCGACCTGCAGTCTAGAAGTTCCCCTAAGCAGAATTATAATGATTGCAGCGAGGAGATGATTGTTGACGTAGAAAGTACTCCTGATACAACTGATATCTGTGAGATGGATTGTTCTTTATGTGAGATTGATCACTTGGACCTACGTTAGACAACCTTTGCATGAAGGTAATGCAAAGTTGTTTTCTCCTGAATGTTTGCTGTGAAGAAACAGTTTGCCATTTGCTTTATTTTCTAACTTTGAATTGCTCCTGTTTCCTATTGTTTTGGAAAGTAATCCGTGTCATGCATTGAGCCAAGAATCTATGTGTGAAAGGGAAAACCCTCAAATAAAAATTTATCTGTTCAAATGACCCTCGTGCCACAACACCTTTGTTTGATAGTAAACCTAGACTACAACTCCCAGCGTCCCTTGCTGCTACCCGTCAAAAAGGACACTTGAAGACAAAGTAGAGGTCACCCTTGCTCTAGAGTCACCGGCCCTAGGCGGGGGCAGGACAGATTGGCATAGTTGGCAGGATCAAGGCACAAGCACGCATGCGCAAAGGATTTAAAGGTGCAAGAAAAAATTTTGAAAATCAAGCTACAGGAAAATGTCTAGCAAAGCTACTTCCGGACGGAGAAGGCGAGTCTGCTACTGAGGAAACCAACATTGCTCACAAGCCTGACGCACCACTAGTATCAGGTAATTGGTGTCTAACAGGGTTACCTGAGGATACTTGTGCTGTGGGTATCAGTGTAGTTGGTGGGAAAAGTTAAAATACCTTCTATACTGTGGTACCGCACTTGGGTGGTTGCGCTTGTCTGCTTTGTCTTTTCAGAATGGCTATGGAGACGAAGGAAGTACTCACCTGGATGGCATCACAGTTTGAGTGACAATGTGAGCTAGCGACAGATGCTCTAGAGCGAGCTGCAGCCCGGATGGAAGCGCAGCAACGCCCGCTCTTTCAGATGATGGAAGCGTGGATCCAGAGTACTAGGAAGGAGCCAGATCCTGATTCTCCTTCACCAGGTTCATCAGGCTTAAACCAAGCTCATGCTTTAGGACCCTGGTCCAAGGAAGCATAGAACTTTGGACAGTTATCTGATAGAGACAATCTGGATGATTATCCTGAAACATTTGAACGAGTTGCTCACTTGATAAATTGGCCTAAAGACCAATGGGCGATCAGGTTGGTAATGTCTCTCACCGGTGAGGCATTGACTGCTTACCAGACCATACCACCAAATTTAGCCAATGATTATGACGAGGTTAAAAGAGCTATCAAAGATAGGATAGGTCTAACTCCCTCGGTGTACCACCATTTATTTAGGGATACTAAATTAATGCCCGGTGAAACACCCAGAGCGTTATACCATTGTCTTAAGGGACTGGTAAACAAATGGCTAGAACCGGATGGTAAGAGCCTTGAATCAGTGTTAGACAGTATAATACTGGAACAATACATGAATGCTGTCCCTGAAAATGTCCGCACTTTCCTGACTTTGCAAGGTTGCAAAAGCTCCCAGGAAGCGACCATGCTCACTGAGCGATTCCTTGAAGCAGAAGGGAACGCGCAGGAGAAAAGCATAGCTTCTCGGAAGGCAGTCAATGCATTTTCAGAAAGGAAGGAAAAAGCAATGAATGTTAATGCATTATGTTTACCTGAATGTAGAGGAAAATATGTAAGGAAAACATGCTTTAAATGTGGCAGTGATGATCATTTACAGCGTAACTGTAAGGTAAAAATAGCGCTAGTAACCACTAACCCAGGACAGGTTAGAGAGGGTTTCCTCTTGGCAGTAACAGTCCAGGGAGTGAATGCGAATGCCTTACTAGATTTTGGTTCCGATCAGAGTATGGTTTCCCAAAGCCTTTGGCAAAAGATAGAAGCCCAAAGTAAAACCATACCTTGTCTACCCAGTGGCATTGTAAAAATCCGCTGTGTGCATGGCGCGGCATCCTCATACCCTATTTACAAAGTCCTAATAAAAGGATTTGGAATAGAAAGAGAGATTCCACTGGCCATAGTTCCACACTTGCCACACGAATTAGTACTGGGCCGAGACTGGCCACAGTTTCAAAAAGGTATTCAACAACAGGTACAGATAAGAGAGGGGATGGTTTCCACGAGAAACCAGTCTAAAGCCTTAGAAGATGAAGGAGAATCTTCAACAGCAAGGCAGATAGATTTACCTTCTCATGAAGACCTGATCAATACTCCAGGGAATAAAAACAAAGAGTAAGGGAGAAAAACGCAGGGAACGCCAGACTCGCTCTCAGAATAGAGCAGAGATATGGGCAGGGTTAGAATTACCATGGGTCCCCGCTGAGTTGATGGACAAGTTCCCCTCATTTCCAAAAGAGCAACAGGCCGATCCAGCACTTAGTCAAGCTTTTAAATACGCCCAAGAAGGAAGGGATACATTGCCAAGGTTTTTCCTGGATGAGGGTATTCTATTCAGGGAGACTTTAGAGCCAGCTACTGGTAATACACGCAAGCGACTGGTAATACCCACTACATTTAGAGCCCTGGTATTAAGACTTGCCCACGATCATCCCATAGGAGCGCATAAAGGCATTCAAGGAACCTTAGATCAGGTATTATTTATTTATTTAACATCTCTTATATACCGCACTATTGTCATCAGCGCGGTTCACATGGAACAAAAACATATACATACAGGATAACTGTAGTACATTTTACATTTAACAGGGTTTTGAAAACTTGGAAGAAACAGGGGAGTCGGTATAAATCATATACATATACAGTAAACTATATACATTAAGCGCAGTCAAAATTCACTGGAACTGAACATGAAGTGACTATTTCTCTTGGAGCATTTATACTGGAAAATAACTTAGGAATAGGTAGTGCTTAAGACTTTTCCTGAATTGTGTTAGACTGGTTATGGCTCTCAATTCTGGTGGGAGGGTATTCCATGCTACTGGGGCATGAATGCTGAAGGCTCTTTTAGATGTTTCCTTGGTGAATTTGACTGTTATTTTCGGGATGATTAGGGTATTTATTGCTGATGTTCTTCTGGCTCTGTTGAGGGCTTGGGTGTGTAGTAGGTTAGTGATGGTTGAGGGTGCTTGGTTGTTTAAGGCTTTAAAGGTGGTGATTATGATTTTGTATTGGATTCTTGCATTGATTGGTAGCCAGTGAAGTTTTATCAGGATTGGAGTTATGTGGTCTGACTTAGATATTCCTTCAAGCACTCTGGCGGCGGTATTCATCGCTAATTGGAGAGGATTGAAAGTAGATTAAGGGAGCCCATAAAGTATTGCATTTGCAAAATCTAGATGTGGCATCACTAAGGCTTGGAAGATGGTTCTGAAATCCGTAGGTTCTAGTAGAGGTCGTATGTGTCGTAGTGTGCGTATCTTGTGGTATATTAGTTTCGTTATATTTTTTATGTGAGTTTTCATATTGAGACGCTGGTCAAGGGTGATGCCTAGGTATTGTATGGTAGGTTTTACTGCCAATTCCTTGTCCTTTATCTTTAATGTAGAAGGGGGTGTGAAGTTTTGGTTCTTCGTGATAAACATAACATTGGTCTTACTGTGGTTGATTCTTAGGTTCTGTGTGAGGAGCCAGTCTTCTACTGCTTGGAAACATTGAGTCAGTGGAGTGAAATCAGGATGGTTGATGGAGAATGGCATGAATAGGAGAATATCATCTGCATAAGCTAAGCAGTTAACTTTAAAAGAACGGATGAGGTCACAGATAGGTTGCATATAAATGTTAAACATTAATGCTTAAAGTGAGGAGCCTTGTGGTACTCCTTGATCTTGCAAGAATGGGTCTGATGTTTTCTCGTTAATCTTTACCTGTTGCCATCGGTTAGATAAATAGGAGTTACACCATTTCAATGCAGAGCCATGTATTCCTTTTTCATTAAGACGATCAAGAAGTATTTGGTGACTGACTGAGTCGAACGCAGCCGAAATGTCCATGAATATAAGGATGAATCCTTGCCGGATATTGTCTATTCCAGTGATTAATGTATTGAAGAGGGAGATGAGGAGGGTTTCCACTCCATGGGCTTCCCTAAAGCCATGTTGAGCCGGATCAAGTGGAGCTTCGGTGTCTATATGTTGTTGTATTTGACGTTGGACTACTATTAGCCCGATTCTATTGGCCAGGCGTATTTAAAGAGACTACTAAGTTTTGTGAGGCCTGTCCGTCTTGCCAGAGGGTTACCCCAATTAAGCCAACGGAAGTACCACTGATTCCGGTACCAGTAACTGCGGCACCCGTACACAGAATAGCAGTAGACATAGTGGGTCCCATGATCAGAACGCTGCGCGGCTACCAATACATATTAGTTATGGTGGATCATGCGACGAGATTCCCCTGGGTGGTTCCCTTACGAAGCATTTCAGCCCATACGCTGGCAGCAGAACTAATAAAATTGTTCTGTGAGGTGGGGTTCCCGAAAGAAGTATTGACCGATCGTGGCAGTAATTTCATGTCGCGTTACCTAGCTAGGGTGTGGGATGCCTTCGGCATCCAACATGTAAAGACTGCAGCCTACAACCCGCAATCCAACGGGTTAGTTGAAAGATTTAACCAGACATTGAAGAGTATGCTAAGACGGGGGTTGGAGGGACAAATGAAAGAGTGGGACACTCTGCTTCCCTTTGTGCTGTACGCATGCAGGGAAAGGAAGCAAGCATCCCTAGGAACCTCCCCATACGAACTGATGTATGGACGCTCACCCAGAGGTATCCTCGATATCCTCCGGGAACAGTGGGTAGAACCTGGAGCCGAGGAAATTGCTGTGCCCCAGTTTTTGAGGGACTTAAGAGGTCGTTTAGCACGAACCTCCCAAATAGCAGAAAGTAACCTAAAGGCTAGTCAACAGAAACAAAAGAATTACTATGACCGCAATACCAAGCCTCGCCAGTTGGCTATAGGCAAAAAGGTTATTGTCAGGGTGCCCGGAGCTGTACCCAAGTTTGAAAGGCAGTGGAAAGGGCCTTTCCGAGTAGTAGAACAGGTAGGTCCCGTGACCTATGCAATACAAAATAGGAGAGGCCGCAGGCAGATTTACCACGTTAATCTGCTAAGCCCATGGCATGAAAGGGTGGCACTCTCCCAGCTGGCTACACATTCCCATAGATACCCGGAGAACAGGAAGGACATCAATAGCTTATGTAGGATTACATGCTGCGATGATGTCATCAACCCAGCCTGTAATATCTTAAGGGGGGGAATATGTGATAATGACAGCAATGCTGAGCAGATGGATTGGGAAAATAATGAGCATTGTACCTTTAAGAGTAAGGGCAAGTCAGGTTCCCATAGAAACCGAAAGCTTCTAACTAGAACTGAGCCCAGCTATAGCAGTGACGTAGGAGCTGAGTGGAGCTCTGAGTTGCACATGAGTAGCCAGAGGGGTGTGGCTGCTGAAGGAAGCCGTTTTAAACCTGCTTCAGAGCTAGAGTTCAAGAGAGGTGGTGAGAGAGAGAGCACTCAGAAGCCACGAGGGAAGCAACGACAGCAGACAGAGCAACGCAGGCAAGGAAGGCAAAGAGGAGAGCAGCAAAGAGGGAAACTTTGGAACCCAGAACTAGCAAAGGAGGATTCTGGAAGGTCCATTTCCTTTACCTCAGGAGCACTAGAAGCAAAGCCAAAACCTCTGTGGAAACTACCCGAAGAAAAGGTAGAAGAGTTTACCTATACGAAGGAGGAAAGCTCTGATTACAGAAAGGGCATTGCAATTGAGAAAGGTACGTCTGCCATAATTCCTAGCCAGAGACTTGCTGATGAGATTGTACAGCAGTTAAAGAACAGTGCTAATAAGAGCAGAGATAGCACTGCTGCGAAAACAGTTCCAGTCAGAAACATTCTTAGTGTTTTGAAACAGACGTAAAGGCTGTTGCTAAGAGCTTACGTAAGAATCAGTTTCCTGCACTAGAGAAAGTTACTGCCAATCAGAGGGATAACTTTATTGAACAGCTGCAAGCAGTTCTCAGTGACCTGCAGTCTAGAAGTTCCCCTAAGCAGAATTATAATGATTGCAGCGAGGAGATGATTGTTGACGTGGAAAGCACTCCTGATACAACTGATATCTGTGAGATGGATTGTTCTTTATGTGAGATTGATCACTTGGACCTACGTTAGACAATCTTTGCATGAAGGTAATGCAAAGTTGTTTTCTCCTGAATGTTTGCTGTGAAGAAACAGTTTGCCATTTGCTTTATTTTCTAACTTTGAATTGCTCCTGTTTCCTATTGTTTTGGAAAGTAATCCATGTCATGCATTGAGCCAAGAATCTATGTGTGAAAGGGAAAACCCCCAAATAAAAATTTATCTGTTCAAATGACCCTCGTGCCACAACACCTTTGTTTGATAGTAAACCTAGACTACAACTCCCAGCGTCCCTTGCTGCTACCTTAGTCAAAAAGGACACTTGAAGACAAAGTAGAGGTCACCCTTGCTCTAGAGTCACCGGCCCTAGGCGGGGGCAGGACAATATGGAAGGGCAGACTATATAGGCCATGAAGTTTTAAACTAAGATGCAGTCAGAGGTCCAGCAACGAGATGGGGGTTCTCCAGTCTTTTGCATCGAGTGTCACATGTATGATTATCTCCCAGTTGGTGAGAGGTCCTACATATGCACTAAGTGCAGGGAGCTCTTTGCTCTCAGGGAACGAGTCCGTTCTCTAGAGGCTAGAGTAGCAGACCTGGAAGACATAAGAAAGACAGAGAAGTACATGGACGAGACCTACAGGGATATAGTCCTGAAGTCCCACCTCCAGTCTGGCAGCATCCCTGTTGCCATGGAGGAGAGAGGTCACGTGACAGGAGAGCATCACCCTGGTGTGGCAGGAAGTGATCCTGTAACTAGGACCTGTCCTCCAGGTGATGTAAAACCCTCTCGCACCGAGGACGTTTCTCCAGGGCCATGTCCCCATGAGGGGAGGGTCAGGACAGCTGTTATAGTTGGTGATTCAATCATTAGGAATGTAGATAGCTGGGTGGCTGGTGGACGTGAGGATCGCCTGGTAACATGCCTGCCTGGTGCGAAGGTAGCAGATCTCACGCACCGCCTAGATAGGATCATAGATAGTGCTGGGGGGGAGTCTGCTGTCTTGGTACATGTTGGTACCAATGACATAGGAAAATGTGGTAGGGAAGTTCTGGAGGCTAAATTTAAGCTTTTAGGTAGGAAGTTGAAATCCAGAACTTCCAGGATAGCGTTCTCCGAAATGCTTCCTGTTCCACGTGCAGGACCCAAAAGACAGGCAGAGCTCCGGAGTCTCAATGCGTGGATGAGACAATGGTGCAAGGATGAGGGTTTTGGATTTGTTAGGAACTGGGGAACATTCTGGGGAAAGGGGGGGCTCTTCCGAAGGGATGGGCTTCACCTTAATCAGGATGGGACCAGACTGCTGGCATTAACCTTTAAAAAAGAGATAGAGAAGCTTTTAAACTAGAAAATAGGGGAAAGCCGACAGTCACCCAGGAGCGCACGGTTCGGACAAAGGTATCCTTGAAGGATACTACCAAAAGCAGTGAGGTTCCAAAAGGGAGTATAGTAGCCCAAATGCCCTTGAGTAAGGAGCAGACAGAGCATAAAGATTCCCAATTACCCATGCCTACCAATAGCCAGATTAATATTAATAAAATACAGTCTCTAAAATGCTTGTATGCCAATGCTAGAAGTCTAAACAATAAGATGGGAGAATTAGAATATATAGCATTAAATGAGAGGTTAGATATGATTGCACTCTCAGAGACATGGTGGAAGGAGGATAACCAGTGGGACACTGTGATACCTGGATACAAACTATATCGTAATGATAGAGCTGAACAAATTGGTGGAGGGGTTGCGCTCTATGTTAGAGAGGGCATTGAGTCAGAAAGGATTAAAGTTTTGCAGGGAACAAAATATGCTGTAGAATCTCTATAGATTGAAATTCCATTTATGAAGGGGAAGGTGATGGCAGTGGGAGTATACTATCGACCACCTGGCCAGAATGAACAAATGGATGATGAAATGCTCAAAGAAATCAAGGAAGCTAACAAAAGCCACAACAGAGTAGTAATAATGGGTGATTTCAATTACCCCGGTATCGACTGGGACAGTGTCACAGCAGGACAAGCTAAAGAGATAAAGTTTCTAGATGAAATAAATGACTGCTTCTTGGAGCAGCTGGTTCATGAACCGACCAGAGGGGAAGCCATACTGGACCTAGTCCTTAGTGGAACGCCAGATCTGGTGCAAGAAATAAGGGTGTTGGGACCACTTGGCAATAGTGATCATAGTATGATCATGTTTGATTTAATCAGTGGAGGACAGATAGTAAAGGAATCCACAGTACTACCTTTTAACTTTCAAAAGGGTGACTATGATAGAATGAGGAATATAGTTCGGAAAAAACTAAAAGGAGCGGTTCCAAAGGTTAAAGACTTACAGCAAGCTTGGGTGTTATTTAAAAATACTATCCTCGAAGCCCAGACCAGCTGTATTCCACGCATTAAGAAAAGTGGAAGAAAGTCCAAAAAACTGCCAGCATGGTTTAAAGGTGAGGTCAGAGAGGCTGTTGCTGCCAAAAGAGCAACCTTCAGAAAATGGAAAAAAGAGCCAAATGATGAAAACTGGAAACAGCACAAGCACTGGCAAGTTAAATGCAAAGCATTGATAAGGCAGGCAAAGCGGGAATTTGAGAAGAAACTTGCTACGGAAGCAAAAACACGAAATAAAGACTTTTTCAAGTACATTCGTAGCAAAAGGCCTGTGAGAGAGTCAATTGGACCATTAGATGATAGAGGGGTAAAAGGGGCAGTAAGAGGAGACAAGGCTATAGCAGAGAGACTGAATGAATTCTTTGCTTCGGTCTTTACTGAGGAAGATGTAGGGGTGTTACCCAAGACTGAAGTGGTATTTAAAGGTGATACTGCAGAGGAATTGAGAGAAATATCGCTACACTGGGAAGATATATTACAACTGTTTGATAAACTGAATAGTAGCAAATCACCTGGACCGGATGGTATACATCCCAGAGTGTTGAAAGAACTGAAATATGAGATTGCAGACCTGTTATTGGTAATCTGTGAACTTTCATTAAAATCATCTGTAATACCTGAAGATTGGAGGGTCGCCAACGTAACACCAATTTTTAAAAAGGGTTCCAGGGGTGACCCGGGAAATTACAGACCGGGGAGCCTGACGTCAGTACCAGGGAAAATGGTAGAAGCCATCATAAAGAACAAAATTACACAGCATGTAGATAGTCATGGCCTAATGGGAGACAGCCAACATGGCTTTAGACAAGGAAGATCTTGTCTTACTAATCTGATCTGTTTTTTTGAAGGTGTGCATAAACAGGTAGACAAAGGTGAGTCGGTTGATATAGTGTATCTGGACTTTCAGAAAGCTTTTGACAAGGTCCCCCATCAGAGACTTTTGGCGAAGCTAAAAAGTCATGGGATAGGAGGCAGTGTACTATTGTGGATCGGGAACTGGTTAAAAGATAGAAAGCAGAGGGTAGGGCTAAATGGCCAATATTCCCAATGGAAAAAGGTGAATAGTGGAGTACCTCAGGGATCTGTACTGGGTCCG
This sequence comes from Ichthyophis bannanicus, assembly GCA_033557465.1. Taxonomy (NCBI): domain Eukaryota; kingdom Metazoa; phylum Chordata; class Amphibia; order Gymnophiona; family Ichthyophiidae; genus Ichthyophis; species Ichthyophis bannanicus. The sequence goes on along the minus strand of CM066038.1, from coordinate 18,742,676 downwards.
CTACTTTTTGACATATTCATAAATGACCTGGAAAAGGGAATAACTAGTGAGGTAATCAAATTTGCAGATGACACAAAACTGTTTAAAGTTGTTAAAACCCAAGAGGATTGTGGAAAACTGCAGGAGGATCTGGATAAATTGGAAGACTGGGCATCCAAATGGCAGATGAAATTTAATGTGGACAAGTGCAAAGTTATGCACCTAGGAAAGAACAACCCACACTATAGTTACAAGATGCAAGGCTCCACATTAGAAACCACCACCCAGGAAAAAGATTTAGGAGTCATCGTGGATAACATGTTAAAACCCTCCGCCCAGTGTGCAGCGGCGGCCAAGAAAGCAAATAGAATGCTAGGTATCATAAGGAAAGGGATGGAGAATAAAACAAAGGATATTATAATGCCTCTGTATCGCTCCATGGTACGACCGCACCTTGAATATTGTGTGCAATTCTGGTCACCGTATCTTAAAAAGGACATAGAGTTATTAGAAAAAGTACAGAGAAGAGCCACCAAATTGGTGAAGGGGATGGAAGGCTACTCCTATGAAGAGAGGCTAAAAAGGTTAGGGCTCTTTAACCTAGAAAAGAGGCGGCTGAGGGGAGATATGATAGAGGTGTACAAATTAATGAATGGAGTGGAACGGATAAACGTGGATAAATTGTTTACGCTATCAGAATATAGAAGGACTAGGGGGCATGTAATGAAGCTACAGGGTAAACTATTTAAGACAAATAGGAGAAAATATTTCTTCTCTCAACGTGTAATCAAACTCTGGAATCTGTTACCGGAGGATGTAGTAAGGGCTGTTAGTATAGCTGGGTTTAAAAAAGGTTTGGACAAGTTCCTGGAGGAAAGGTCCATAAACCACTATTAAAAAGGGACCCAGGATATCAATGCTTGGCCTAGTACAAGCACTGCAGAACCTGTGTCTTTTGGGGAAACTGCTAGGTACGTATGACCTAGATTGGCCACTGTTGGAAACAGGATACTGGGCTTGATGGACCTCGGTCTGACCCAGTATGGCATTTCTTATGTTCTTAAGTCTTTTTCTGCCATCATGTTTCTATGTTTCCAGTGCATTTTTTACAGTGCTTTTCTTTTAAGTTCAAAAAGTCAGATGAAATATCAAAGAAGTCCACATAAATTCTGATGTACTCAAAGATTCTAAATGCTGTCTTGCCATTGTAGCATAATATATATGTGTGTGGAAGAGGAAAGCACAAAGTCACACATTGCATGATGAAATCTCTGTCTTGCCAGTCAGAAGTAATGCATGTGCTGGGGGGGGGGGGGGGAGGTTTGAGGGAGCTCATAATTTCCACAGGTGTCAACTGAAGATAAATGGTTTTGTTGAACTAGTTAAAACAACTCTTATAAGCTGAAGAGTTCCTCCTGAGCCCCCTGCAGGTATTTATCTAGAGAAGGGTGATTGGGCTGCTTCAGTCACTAAGAGGAAAACCTGAAGTCTGAGACAGATCTTCCAAAGCTCAGGAAGAGTTCTGTTTGTGAGAGCTAAGTAATGGAATATAAATTAGGTGAACATAAATAATAATGTTAGTCCTTTTGGCTCAGTTCTGGATAGTCTCCGACTCCCATGAATGTATGGCCTGTCTTCTGATTCCCCAGTCCCTGGCAATCTGGCACCAGAGTAAGAGTGTCTGGGACAAATGGATCAATGTCAGTCCAAGGTGATTTACAGACTACTGCTCCCTTGTCAAGAAACACATTCATATCTGCAATTCCTGGAAAGTAATTCTTGCTTTATTGCTGCTTTTAATTTGACAGAGCACACATCTGACAGACCATACAGGCACCTCACAGGGTACAGGGCCTTTTTTCAGGGGGTACTTGGTGGGTGTCTTCAGCCAATCCCCAGTCCCCACAGGTCTGTTAGAGAACGTAGAGGTGCATGCTGCAACCAGCACAGAATAGTTCAGCCCCTGCAAAATGAAAGACACAGGCTACAGATCAGTTTTAGTTTAGTGATTTGAGTATGTGTGCTTTGGGAATCTGAATGTGTAGTATCTCCAAGGCCATCCACAGTATTGTCACAAGGTATTGGGTGCCCCTTAGACACCCTCCCCATTCCCCCTCCCCTCAAATTTGATAATTAAAACTCAACAATCAGGATCGTCTGAACACCACCTTTCCAAGAACAATCCAGTAAAAATGCATAAATATCTTTCTGAAGGTAAAAGAACATGCTGACGGGTCTTGTATGGCTGTCAGAATCCTGCTGCTGCCCAAGGCGACTGCCTGGTCCTGCCTAATGCTTGGGCTGGACCTGAGTATCTCTCATATCTTTGCAGGAGAAAAGGAATTTCTGATTCTATTTCTACAGTGTTGTACTGCAGTCAGAGTCCAGCTTCTTGAGGTTTCCAGTTCAAATTTTGTCTGCACATTTCTATTATAATATGTGGTCATTTATTCTGTATCTAAAAAGGTTATATCCGAGGAATCATACGACTGTGACATGAACAGACTCAACCCGGTCATGCTCTCTCCTCCACCTCTCTAAACAGTGTCTAAAAGTGATTTTTTGGGCCTCATAGATGGGGCCCAGCTGGTTAATGCAATAAGAAATAGAGCAAGGATAGGAAGCCCTTGGGGAATTTGGTGCAGCAATGGCAGGGAAGGCCCATAAATAGGCCAGAGATAAGACTACACCAGCAGAGGCCAAGATGGTACCAAAATTGGGGCAACCAGTTCATATAATGTTGGAGGAGGTGGCTAGACACCTTACCCAATATGTTATCGCAGTGTTGGAAGACAAAATGCCCCAGCTGCAATCTCCTTTGAGTGAATCAAGAGAGACTCTCGCTTCCCAAGCCACCTGAATAGTGGAAAACAAACAGCAACTTATGAGGATCTGCACTCTTAGAAGGAGGGCCTTAAGCATGGCATCTCATATCAAACTCACTGCCAGAACAATACTCTATAAACTAAAAACTATTCAACACCTGAGACCAATCCTAGACCCACACGACTTTCGCACAATAGTTCAAGCGCTAGTGAACCCCCATCTGGACTATTGCAATAGTATTTTACAAGGTCTATCAAAGAAGTCCATTCACACCCTCCAGCTTGTCCAAAATGTATCTGCCAGGATAATAACCAAGACCAACCTATCTGAACACATCACCCCCATATTATATAACCTTCACTGGCTCCCAATAACTTCCAGAATACAATACAAGCAAATCCTCACTGCTTTTAAATTGTATAACGATATCTCCCTCTCTTTCCTCTCCACTATAATAAAATCTCAAACTGACACCAGACACAAGCGAAAGCATGCTAAAAGCCTTCTGCAAGTTCCAACCTTTATAAGCAAAACTAAACAGCACACAAGTAATAGGGCATTCAGATACTGTGATAAGGAAGCTTATCATAGCTCAGGTAGGAGCTATAGAAAAGATGATGTGACTCTGAACAAGCAACCTGTCAGTTCTGGTAGAAGCAAGAAAACAGAGTTTTCACATAAAAGACTACCAGTCCCAGAATGCACCAGGTTTCCAGCAGCCATGAGAGGGGCTGAAGTGAGAAAACATGTGTGCAATCAAGAGAGCTATGAGGTAATCCCTAAGCACTCATCTCAAAGGGCAGGGCCTGATTCAACACAGCTGCGCTGTGTTAGGGAGGAGCACACATTAGGACAGAATAAGAATAGAGCTTATTCTTGAGATAACAGCTACAGAAAGAGCTTCAGCAATAGCTACAGAGGGAGATACAGCAACAGCTTCAAGCTCAAGCACCAGCATCACCTGGAGAAGCAGAAGCCAAGCCAAGCGGATAGAGAGAGAAGGAAACTCTCTGGAAGGAAGAGAAGAAAGGCCATTGGAAGGTCTGGGAGATTCCAAGGCAGTACCTATACTGGGAGGTATTCCAAGTGCCAGCAGAGTCCATTGGACTGGAGTCAGCCAGAGGAATGGAATGGCAGAGATAGGAATCCCCAGTGGCTACCTGGAAGAGAGAAGACTGCACGTGGAAGGGACTTTCAGACCAAGGCCAGAAGGTATGTGAGAGGAGATCCAGTGTCCAGGGATCAAGATTGGAAGGCTGGACATCAGAACTGGATTACATACTGGCCAGGCCATACAGAGAGGAATTATGATAGCAGGAGAGGCTCAGGTATGAACACTGATCCAGACCCTATCTATAATAGTGAATGGCAGCAAGGGAATAAGCATTCTCATGATAGTGCCTTATTGAAAGACTCGTCTGTGCCAATGTATGATAGTGACCCTATGCTGATTGATGAAGGGGGAGATACAGCAGATGAAACTATTCATTACATGGACTGTTCTTTATCCAAGTGCTATTGCTAGTTTTCTGTGAGCAAACACATCAGCCATCACAAAGAAACCTAACTTTGTTCTTTATTTCCACTGCAAACAGCTCTTAAAGCAGGATTTGGGTTCACACAGTAGCAGCCAGCCAGCTAAAGGCTTTCAGCTGGTCAATTGATAGTAATTAAAGCTGCACCTGATTGTGTGTGTGAGCAAGGGAGAATCACTGCTGGGATCTGCGTGGAAAATAAGCAGAAGTTAACCTAACAAGCAAAGTTTATTCATTTCTTTGTGCCTTTTTATTTGGTAATTATTTGCTAAGAAAACATTAGCTCATTGCCTGACAAGCTGAAGGTTGTTTTCTGATTTGCTTTGTGACTTTATGTTATCCATTTAAACACTGCAAGCAAGTAACCTCATTTATATTGCTAACAAGCATACTTGTGCTGGGTGAATTAAACCCCATCAATAAAAGAAGTATTTTATTGGCTTTAACCACTGGTTTCACAACTCAACCCAATTTAACTGTAAATTTCCAGAGGTAATATATCTTTCTGTATATAGCTTGTATATAGTTTACCATGTTGTCTCCAAGTTACTGACCCTGTTATAATGTAAGCAAAAGACCTTGTTATAATGTAAGCAAAGGACTGTTATAATGCGAAATTTGTTATCTGTAAACCGCGCTGATACCAAAGAGCGCGGTATATAAAAACTGTAAAATAAATAAATAAATAAATAAAACTCAATTATTGTCTTCAGCTGTGTTTGGAGTGAAAGAACTACATTACCCACAATACCTTGCAAGAATCATATGAATATATGCATCGTCAAGATTGTGTAAGTTCTCGCCCTAGGCAGCCGTCTGACAATACACAGCCCCTATACTTTGGAATGCCCTCCCTGACCAAATCAGAGCTACCAAAGATCTCCTAACTTTCCGCAAGGAATTGAAAACACACCTTTTCTCACAATATTATAATGCTCACCTAATAAACAATACCTCCAATAACTCCACCCCCCCTCCTTCTACCCCAATAGTCTAACACCTCCCATTTCCCTCCCTTATTTCAATGTATATAGCTAAGAAAATCCAGCCATCACTATGCCTCTGTAATTAGTGGACACTGGTATGTATATAGTTATTGTTCTAAGTTCCTTGCTTAAATTGTATTGGTTAAATATGTTCCTTGTATCACTGTGTTGTAGTTCCATGTAAACTGCCTCTGATCGCTGGAAGGAGCGGTATAAAAAAAACATTTAGATAAAAAAAATAAAAATAAAAATGCAACAGGCACAACTCACAGAGTGCCTTGATGACCATGAGAACAGGGGTCAACACAATAACACTTGCATAGTCGGCATCCCAGAAACAGTTAAGTTTGAAGAACTGCAGTGCATCTGTGAGCGGGAGCTGCCAGTTTCTGGGCCTGGACCCCAGCATGCTACCCGTCAAGTGTGAGAACGTCTATCACCTGAGTCCCCCAGAAGAACACGGGAGTAGGCCGAGAATAGTGTTGGTGTGAATCCTTCATTTCATAAAAAGATGGTTATCATGCGTGTTTAAGGCAAACAAGCAGATGGATAGGTACAGAAAAAAGCTGCTGTTCTGAGGATTTTTTGGACCAAGTGGTGGCTTGGGGAATTTGAGCCCCACTGGTGCAACGATGGCAGGGAAGACCCATAAACCAGCCAGAGATAAGAACAAACCAGCAAAGGAAAGCCAGGCCAAATGCAACATGATACTCTAGGCCAAAGGATAACAGGTGAGAGTCTGCAAAGACTACAGTAGACTTGAGTAAGTCTGATATCTAGGCAAGACAAACACACTAAAAGGTACTCTACTTGGGAGAGTGAAGAAATGAACAAATGAATAAATAAAGAGACATTTATGCCCAAGTCTGGAGAGTACTGTAAGACTTAGGTCTCTGGGATAAAGAGACCTTCACGATTAAGTTATTGGAATTTTATTGCATGGGGGCTGCGGCATACTATTTGCTGTTTGTCTATGCCAGGGGTTCTCAACCCAGTCTTCTGGGACCCCCAGGCCAGGCAGGTTTTCAGGATATCCACAATGAATAATCATGAGAGAGATCTGCATGCACTTTCCATTGTATGCAAATCTATCTCATGCGTATTTATTGTGGATATCCTGAAAACTTAACTGGCCTGGGGGTCCCAGAGGACTGGGTTGAGAACCACTGGTCTATGGTAAGGGGGGAATGGGCACTTCAGATCTGAGATGGAAGGAAGTTTATCAAGGGGGGTTCATACTCGAGTGGTGAAGTGAAGGTTGATGGTTTGACACTTGGAAATTCTGTGGGGTCAACTTGTCTGGAGAGCCAGGGCAGTGTGGCATTTGGAGTACCAGTCACTTGGACAATAAGGATATATAAACTATGACCTGCACAGATCCCTGTGACTTCCAAGGTTGTTGGAATCTGAGGATGAGTGCGACACCTCTGATGCAGGCCATAATGGCAATGTCCCAAGGAATGGGATTATATAGCCTTACTGAGATGCATACCATTCTATTAAAACTTTGTGGACAGTGAACCTAGCCACTAAAGACAATCGAAGAGTACCTCAAGTACTTTCCAGTAAAACACCAGCAGGTGTTATTGTGCCCTAAGCAAGGCTTTGTCCTGATTTTTTCTGAATATAGCTGCTGCATTTGACACAATTTGCCATGAAATCCTCTTACAGCATCATCTACAGAGCATTGAAGTTCGACACACAGCATTAAACTGGTTTTGCTCATACCTATCTGGTTGTCTGCAGTTCGTTCAATCCAGTGCCAATACTTCTGAATCTTACTTGCAATAACAAGGGGTCCCCCAAGGATCCGCCTTATCTGCATTTTTATTCAATATCTATATCCAACCGGTTTGCAACATCATCCGAGCTCATAATGTCTTCTATCACTTCCAGACTCTGAGAGTGAAACTCAAGTCCATTGCTAACACTATAGCATTCTCAGAAGTTCTACCTGTTTATGGTAAGGGGGCAGAAAGGCTACATTGCATAAACAACTTCAATACATGGCTCCAAATCTGGTGCAAACAAGAAGGATTTAGATATATAGGCGACTGGGGAAACATATGGATCAACAAGAGACTATACTGTACTGATGTACTACATCTCTCCACCGCAGGGAAAAGGATCCTAAGTGAGATATTCCGGCAGCAGTGGACAGGCATTTAAACTAGGGAAAGGGGGTGATGGATGGAAAAGGACAAGTTCAGTATGTCACTCCAGCAAAAACAAAACACTGGAAACAGCCACTCTTTTGAACAACACATCAACAGCAAGCGGGAAAGGACATGTAGACCAAAATCCATGCAAAAGGCAGGCAAGCCATTCAACTGCTGGAAAGCAGAGCACAAATGCTCGAAGCCTAGCCAACAAAGTTCCTGATCTGGAAGCCCTAATGGTGGAAATGGACTTGGACATTGTGGCCATTACAGAAACATGGTTTAATGAGTCACATGAATGGGGTATAGCCATAGCTAGCTATAATCTATTTAGAAGAGATAGAGAGTGTAGAAAAGGAGGAGGAATAGCCCTGTATGTTAAAAGCAATATTAAGGCTGCTGAAATGCAGGGGACATGGGGAAAAGAAGAAGCGCTCTGGACTTGTTGGAAAGAGGAGATGGCACTGCCATCCATACTGGTGTGGTCTACAGGCCTCCACTTGAAACCAAAGAAATGGATTGCGACTTGATTGTTGATATTGCAAAGATGGCCATGAAGAGGGAAGTGATCATATCGGATGACTTTAATCTACCCAATGTGGATTGGAGTGTTCCTTCTGCAAATCTGGAAAGAAGTAAAAGAATTTTGGATGCCTTCCAAGATGTGTTACTTAAACCAATGGTGTTGGAACGGACCAGGGAGAGCTCCGTGCTGGATTTAGGGCTCACCAATGGAGACAGCGTGTCAAATATCCAGGTGGGTGCACATGTGAGCAGCAGCGATCATCACACAGTGTGGTTTGAGATAAAAACCAAGGAAGAATCCAATCACAGCAAGCTCAAAGTCCTAGACTTCAAAAACGCTGACTTCAGTAAAATGGCCATGTACCTGAAGGAGGAGTTGGTAGGGTAGGAGGGGATAACGGAAGTGGAATTGCAATGGGCTAAACTAAAGGAGGCAATAAAAGGTGCAACAGATACATATGTAAGGAAATAAAAACAAGAGGAAAAGGAAACCTATTTGGTTCTCCAAAGAAGTGGCTGCACAAATAAAGGTAAAAAACACAGCTTTCACAAAATTAAGAAGCTCGTAAACAGAGGAACACAGAAAAGAATACAAGATCAAACTAAAAGAGACAAAAAGAGAAATAAGGATAGCAAAATCAAAGGCAGAAGAAAAGATAGCTAAAGATGTGAAGTATGGCGACAAAACCTTTTTCAGGTATATTCGGGAGAGGAGGAAAATCAGAGGTGGAACTGCAGGACTCAAAAGTGCTGGGAACAGATTCGTGGAAAGTGACATTGAAAAAGCAAAAATGCTAAACAAATACTTCTGCTCTGTTTTCACTAAAGAAAATCCCAGAGAAGGACCACCTGTGACTGACAAATATACAAATGGGAATGGAATAGATATCACACCATTCACAAAAGAGGATGTGTTAGAACTGTTTGCAAAACTGAAAGTGGACAAGTCTATGGGACCAGATGGAATACATTCCAGGATACTGAAAGAGCTCAGAGGTTCTTGCAGGGCCTTTAAAAGATCTTTTTCATACATCCTTGGAGACAGGAGAAGTTCCACAAGACTGGAGAAGGACTGATGTGGTACCTCTCCACAAAAGTGGTAATAGGGAAGAAGTGTCAAACTACAGGCTAGCAAGCCTTACCTCGGTGGCGGGAAAAGTAATGGAGGCACTCCTGAAAGAGCGAATAGTGGACTTCCTCGAAACCAACAGGTTGCATGATCCGAGTCAACATGATTTTACCAAAGGACGATCTTGCCAAACAAATCTGATTGAGTTCTTTGACTGGGTGACCAGAGAACTGGATCAAGGGCATGTGATGGATGTGATCTACTTAGATTTCAGCAAAGCCTTTGATAGTGTTCCTCATAGGAGGCTTATCAATAAACTCAACAGTTTGGGGATGGGTCCCAAGATGGTGACCTGGATCAGAAATTGATTGACTAACAGACGACAGAAGGTGACGGTAAACGGAACTCACTCGGATGAAAGGAAGGTGATTAGCGGTGTGCCCCAGGGTTCGATCCTGGGACTGGTACTGTTCAATATATTCATGAGTGATATTGCCGAAGGGCTGAATGGAAAAGTCTGTCTTTTTGCAGATGACAGGAAAATTTGATACAGAGTGGACTCCCCTGAGGGAGTGGAGAACAAGAGGAAAGATCTACAAAAGCTGGAAGAATGGTCTATTGCTTGGCAGGTAAGATTTAATGTGAAGAAGTGCAGTGTCATGCACTTGGGAAGAAGAAATCCAAGGGAATTGTATGCAGCAGGGGGCGAGAGATTTGTGTGCATGGACCAGGAGAAGGACCTCGGAGTGATTGTTTCTGATGATCTCAAGGTGGCGAAACAGTGTGACAAAAGCCACACTGGGTTGAATACAGAGAGGAATTACCAGCAGAAAGGAAGAGGTATTAATGCCACTGTACAAGTTGCTGGTGAGGTCTCATTTGGAATATTGTGTTCAGTTTTGGAGACCATACCTCGCAAAGGATATAAAAAGGCTGGAAGTGGTTCAGAGGAAGGCGACCAAAATGATTTGGAGCCTGCGTCGGAAGACTTATGAGAAGAGGCTTGAAGACAGGAGAGGAGGGACAGGGAGATATGATTCAGACCTTTAAATACTTAAAAGAGTATTAATGGACAAACAAACCTCTTCCAAAGACGGGGAAGCTGTAAAACTAGAGGGCATAACATGAAGCTGCAAGGGGTAAACTGAAAGGCAATGTCAGGAAATACTTTTTCACTGTAAGGGTGGTGGATGCTTGGAATGTCCTCCCAATGGAAGTGGTGGGGGCAAACACAGTGACAGAATTCAAAATGGTATGGGACAGACACAGTGGATCCCTCTATAGCAACAGGATAAAATCAAAATAAACTTAACTATCTAATTTCTCAGCAAACAGGGGTGACATACATGGAGTGGTGGGTTCACCCCTAAACAAAGACATGGGGAGGGGTGACCAGCATGGAGCGGCAGGTGCACCTACTCTTGCCACCTTGCTGGGCAGACTAGATGGACCATACTGGTCTTTATCTGCCGTCACATTTACTATGTTACTATGAGAACAAGTGGGTCTACTACACAGAAACTAAATGAACAGAATAGCACAGTGCTGTCATACACTCTCACTCATCTCCTTGCCAGCTTCCCATGACCTCTCTCTTACAATTCCATCATGCTCACTATTTCCCTCCTCTCTCTCTCACCACCCCAATTCAGCATTTCTCAATCCCCTCACCCTTCTGCTTTACCCCCAAAGTCCAGCATCTCATGCTTTCTCTTCCACCTCCCCATCCCTTTCCCCCCACCTAGACCACTCCCCTATAGACCATCAACTTTCTATCCCCTACCCCTTTTCCATTCTCTGCCCCTGCAGTGGTCCGGCATCTCTCCTATCTCTCTTCCCAGCCCAGCATCTTCTCACTTTCTCCTGTTTCTCTCCATTCCAGACCTCTCCGCTTAAACACACACACACCCCCAAAGAATGACTCCGGCCTCACCAGCATGATCCGATGGCGATTTCTGCCCTCCTCCACTGGCAGCGAACTTTGCAGGACAGCACACCGCAGTGTGGAGGTAAGCCCCTCCTCCACTGCTAGCATCATCTGAGTGAGACGCAACCGCTGATTTAAAACCTCACTTGATAGAGGCGCACCCGCACCTAATGGCCATGCCAAAGGGCCCTTTGGTGAGGCCCTTAGGCGAGGACCATTGACAACACCTCAACAAGGCCCTCCACCAGCATGCCACAAATGTCCAGGAACACAGACTCCCATCAAGCCAGGACAGCCACCAAGCTTCAACCAACCAGCAAGCTGTGGTACCAACAAAATTCACAGCTGCCCTTATACACAGCTATGCAAGTCGGCTCAAATCAGACAACAGACCCGTGGCTCTTCACTAAAGAATATCCTATCAACCTCAACCCAGTGCAATGCTTAACACTATGGGCCCTATCTTTAGGCAAAGGAATACAACATGCCAACCACCCAATATCTTTACACCTACCTGCTTATCCTTATCCTTCTCTCCTACTTTACAAGGGCCACCCCTACTACTACAACAACCCTACAACTTCCATCGCTCTGCACCCTATATTACCACCCACCATGGCAGAGCACACACTGACATACAAACAGAAGAACCACAAACCTAAAACAAATTTGATCAACAATGCACGCACATAGACATCATAACCAGCTCTCCCAACGCATCCCCATCAGTATAGAGCTCATCAATGCTAGATCCATTTGAAACAAGACAAACACCATTATAGACAACCTCTAATCCCACCAAACCAACATATTGTGCATCACTGAGACCTGGCTAAAAGACACTGACCAGGTCATCCTAAATCAAATCACACCCCATACAGACACTTCATTCAACTGTCCATGATTACACAAAAGAGGAAGAGGGATGCTAATACTAGCTAGAACCCACCTTAAGTTCAAAACATATAAAATAGTAAGCACAGAGCACTATAACATAATCACTATAGAAAAAAGACATACAACCTTCTGCCTCACCTACAAGGCCCCCAACGCCTGTACAGATGCCCTATCCAACTTACTCGAAATGGTGTGTGCAGTAAACTCCCCCCATAAGTCATTGATACTACTAGGGGACTTCAACCTCAACTCAGCATCCAACAAAGAGGTCACTACCTTCCTCAGAGCAATGGAATCACTACAATTTGTACAACTCCTTACAGTACCTCCCCACCACTTTGGTTCCACCTCAGACCTCATATTCGCCCCAAGGCCTTTCCAAGAACGCAACTATATAACTTCTCTTCTAGCCACCCCAATACCTTGGTCCAACCACCATGCCATAAACTTCCAGATTTACATCCTACACCAGAGTACACAGGAGAAGACGTCTCACCCTGGAAGAAGATTCAAAGGATTCAACAAGGATCAATTTTCTATAAGATACCCTCCCCAACCTACCTCAAGAAATCTCAGATATAGATATGGCAACTGAAACCTGGAATGCAATGATTGTTGCAGCAGCAAGAACACCAGACCGAGTAAATCCCAGAAGCGGGGAAATGAGAGCAAGATCAGCACCCTGGTACTCTAGTGAAATAAGGGAAGCCAAGAGAACACAATGAAAGCTTGAACAGCACTGGAGACAGATCAAGACCCAATCCACTTTAAAGCAATACCAGATGAACAAATGGGACTGCAATAGCCTAATCAACCACCACAAGCAGGAATACCATACCAACCTTATACTAAAATCCTGCAACAAGCCCAGAGAACTCTTTGAAATCACCCAAACCCAAACAAAGGAACCAACCCGCACAGCAGAGGAAATGATCCATCCTCAATTCTTTGCAAACTTCCTTCTCACCAAGCAAAAGCTCCTACACAGCATACTTCTCGCCAAGCAAAAGCTCCTACACAGAGATACTCCACTTAATAGAGCAACTGACTCCCAACCCCCTCCACTAGACACACATGGAGAGAATTTTCAATACCCAACATAAAGTAAGTTGCCCAAACAATCACCGCACTAAACACTAGCACAGCACCTTCTGACCCATGCCCAGTAGCATGGATAAAATCAACCAAGGACAAACTCAGCCAATTTATCCACAAGATAATACACACCTCCCTAACCCAAGGATACATGCCTCCCTACCTCAAACAAGAAATCATCTGCCCTATCGCTAAGAACACCTCACTAGATAATGCAGACCCAGTGTCATACTGCCCCATCTCAACACTCCCCTTTCTAACCAAGATAATTGAAAAGATAGTACAGCAACAACTGCAGGACCATGTAGACTCATGTGCCCCCCTTGACTCCCATCAACACGGTTTTCGACCTAATCACAGTGTCGAAACCATAAAGAGTAGTTACTCACCTGTAACAGGTGTTCTCCAGGAGCAGCAGGAAGCAGTCCTCACATATGGGTGTCATAGATGCCGATGAAGCCCTAACGGAGCATTTCCCCAGCTTTCCATGAAAGCCTTTGGAAATGCAGGCAAGCATGTGCGGTTCCCTTCCCGCCTAAAGGTGCCATCTTACCTCAGTCAAATGACATAGCTAAGAACAGCACACAAAAATGAAAAATAAACTAGGTACAACTGCAACTCCCAGGGGAGGAGGGAGGGCTGTGAGGACTGATTCCTGCTGCTCCTGGAGAACACCTGTCACAGGTGAGTAACTACTCTTTCTCCAGGACCAAGCAGGAAGTCAGTCCTCACATATGGGAGACTCCCTAGCTCTGGGCTACCGAGGAACCCAGGCTGAACAAGAGAACTCCCTCTAGTCCCAGCATCAAAGAAAGGCTTTTCAATGACACAACCTCCACTGGTAGCCCAACAGAGGGCAGGAGTTGCCTAAACCTCAAACAGATTCCGGAGTACTGCTTGGCCAAAAGCCCTGTCCCTACGGGACTCCCTCTCCAGACAGTAATGGGCCGCAAATGTCTGACTTGAAGACCAAGTTGCAGCCCTGCAGATGTCTACCAACGGTACAGAGTGGAGATGAACCACTGAGGCAGCCATTGCCCTGACACGGTGGGCCGTGACCCGACCCTGCAAAGGAAGGTCAGCCACCCTGTAGGCCCAGGTGATACAGTCAGCCACCCAGATGGACAAGGTACGCTTGGACACAGCTAACCCTAAATTATTAGGGTCAAAAGATATGAAGAGCTGAGTAGCCCTTCTGTGCCCCTGCGTACGGTCAAGGTAGAAGGATAAGGCCCTCCTAAAGTCCAGGGTATGCAAAACTGCTTCAGCCTGGCTTGCATAAGGCCTAGGGAAGAATGATGGAAGAACCACCTCCTGGTTGAGGTGGAAAGAGGAGACAACCTTTGGGAGGAACTTTGGATGAGTCTTGAGGACTACCCTGTTCCTATAAATTCTGGTGTAAGGCCTATCACAGACCAGGGCCTGAAGCTTACTCACTCGCCTAGCCGAAGTAAGGGCTATCAGGAAGAGTGTCTTCCAGGACAGGAAGCGTAGTGGACAAGTAGCCATCGGCTCAAAAGGTGGGCGAGTCAGTTGTTGCAAGTCCACATTCAACTCCCAATCAGGGGGCAGGAGGACGGATTGGAGGCTTGAGCAAAAGCAAGCCTCTGAGAAACCGGGATACCAAGGGGTGAACCGACAGAGAATGTCCTTCCACCAGTGAGTGGTGAGCTGCTAGAGCTGAGAGGTGGACCCGAACAGAATTGGACTTAAGACCTTGATAGGATAAGTGCAGTAAGTATTGAAGCACTACTGGCACAGTACAGGAGAAAGGGTCCTCTCTACGTAACTGACACCACACTGAAAACCTTTTCCATTTAAGAGCATAGGTTTTCCTAGTGGACTGCTTCCTAGAGGTCAGGAGAACTTCTTCCACCTCATGAGGTAGGCCCCAGGGAGCCAAAACTACCCTTGCAGCCTCCAGGCCATCAAATTTAGAGCTTTGAGATTGGGGTGCAGAAGGGTACCCTGATCCTGAGAGAGAAGGTCGGGTTGCAACCCCAGAGGCAGAGGGGGATCCACTGCCAATTGAAGGAGAAGTGGAAACCAGGGCTGTCTGGGCCACCTGGGAGCCACCAGCAGGACTGAGGCCTTGTCCTGAAGAATCTTGAACAGAGTTCGGGCCACCAAGGGCATGGGAGGAAACGCATACAGGAGGCCCTGAGACCAGGGAATCAGAAAAGCATCTGCTGCTACCCGCAGAGGATGCGGTTGCCTGGAGCAGAAGTTTGGCAGCTGTATGTTTAGAGGACTGGCAAACAGGTCTATGGATGGAAGTCCCCATTTCATGAAAATCTTTTGAACTACCAAAGGATGAAGCTGCCACTCGTGGGGTTGCAGAATCCTGCTCAACCTGTCCTCCAGGTGGTTCTCCTGGCCGGGTAGATATACTGCCCTGAGGAGCATGTTGTGTCTGAGAGCAAACAAGCAAAGGTCCTGTGCTTCCTGACAGAGGAGCCTGGACCCAGTTCCGCCCTGCTTGTTCACATAGAACATGGCTACCTGGTTGTCTGTTTGAACTAGGACAGACTGATGAGCCAGGGTCTGAGAAAAAGCCTTGAGGGCTAATCGAATAGCTCTGAGTTCCAGGAGATTGATCTGTTGTGCAGATTCCCAGGGAGACCACAGGCCCTGGGTGCACTTGCCTAGACAATGAGCCCCCCAGCCTTGCAGGGAGGCATCCGTGGTCAAGACCACTGTGAACGCAGGACTCTGAAAAGGTACTCCCCTCAACAGATTGGGTACTCACCTCAACAACCACCATCTGAGGGAGTGCAGCAAGTGTCTGGACACCTTTATCCTGTCTTTGAGGTTGCCTGTGGCCTGTGACCACTGAGTCCGCAGGCACCACTGTGCAGGCCTCATATGGAGCCTGGCATTGGGGGTCACATGTACTGTCGAAGCCATGTGGCCAAGAAGCCTTAGGCAGAGTCTGGCGGAGACCAGCGACCTGAGGAGAAACTGATTGGCTAAGTTTATCAGTCTCTGGGTTCGGTCTTTTGGCAAGAACGCCTTTGCCAGCAGCGAGTCCAACCTTGCTCCTATGAACTCTAAGTTTTGGTAGGGGAGCAAAGTGGATTTTGCGAAGTTTATTACAAACCCTAGGCTCTGCAGAAGAGCAATAGTTCTGAGGGTGGCCTGTCTGGTCTCCTGGCATTTCTGATCCCTGATGAGCCAGTCGTCCAGATAGGGGAAGACAAAGATTCCCTGATTTCTCAGGTAGGCCGCCACCACTGCCAGGCATTTGGTAAAGACTCTGGGAGCGGAGGTGAGGCCAAAAGGCAGTACTCTGTACTGTTAATGGTTTCCTCCCACAATGAACCTGAGGTACTTTCTGTGGTCTGGATGAATGAGGATGTGGGTATACGCATCCTTTAGATCTAAGGAGCATAGCCAATCTCCCTGCTGGAGGTAGGGCAGAAGAGTTCCAAGAGTAAGCATCTTGAACTTTTCCTTCTCCAGGAACTTGTTGAGGTTTCTGAGATCCAGAATAGGTCGAAGACCACCGGTTCTTTTGGGTACCAGGAAATACCTGGAGTAGAACCCTTGACCTTGCAAGTGGGGAGGCACAGGCTCCACTGCCCTGTCTACCAACAGACCTTGGAGCTCCTGAAGGAGAAGATCTGTGTGCAGGGGAGGCCTTGGAGGCTCCCCTGGAAAGTAGGGAGGAGGCAGTTGCTGGAAGTGTAGAGCATAGCCCTTCTGGACTATGCTTAACACCCAACTGTCTCCAGTGATGAGTGGCCACTGGTGGGCAAACAGAGCAAGGGTTGGGAGAGCAGGGACGGAGAGGCTATGCTGAAGGAGTCAAAATCTCCCACCCTGCTGAGTGGGAGCAGGGGCCGGAGGCTTGGGGGTCCTCTGCCTATGGGGTCCATTACCCTTCCCCTTGGCCTGCTGACTCTGAGGGGCAGCTTGGGCAGCCTGATAATGTGGGTATTGTTTGTAGGCAGTGCCCTTCCTCGGGTAAAAGCGCTTTTTACCCGAGCCCTTCTTTTTGTGAGAAGGGGCAGAGGTCTTTCTAGACAGCCTTGTCCTGGTAAGGTGTTCGGTCTCGAGCTGTGCGGCCTTCTTGGCCATGGGCTTGCCAAAAAGGTTTTCACCTCGGCAAGGGATATCGACCAACTTGTCCTGAACCCATGGCTCGAGGTCCGATGACTGCAGCCACGCCTGGCGTCGAGCCGTGATGCCGGCTGCCGCAACTCGGGCCGAAGCCTCGAAGCCATCGTAGGCGGCGCGGGACATAAACTTAGAGCAGTCCCGAATCCCCGAGGACAAGGACTTGAATCTCTGCAAGGGCTCCCCGGAGAGACCAGCAGAGAACCCGGCCAACTCCTTGGCCAGGTCTCGCAAATACATGCCCATGTAGGGCTGGTAAGACTGGACACGGCAAGCAAGCATCGAGCCCTGGAAGCACTTTCTACCAACCCCATCGAGGTTCCGGGCCTCCCTACCGGGGGGCACTGCAGAGTGCATCTTCTGACTCTTCAGGCGATGCATGGCCGATTCCACAACCATGGAATGGTGTGGTAGCTGTGCCTTCTGAAAGCCAGGGCTCTTCCGGAGTCGATAGATCGAATCGACTCACTTGCTTAAAACCGGCACCGAGGCCGGTGCCTCCCACATCTGGAAGAGGAGCCGTTCCAGCATTGGAGGAACCGGGACAGTAAAGGCCTCCTTCGGAGGAGAGTCGTACTGCAGGGCCTCGAACTCCTCGGCTCGAGGCCCTTCCTCGGAGTCCGTCGGGATAGCCAACGCGGTGGCCATATCCCGAACAAACTCCGAGAACCGGGTATCCTCCGGAGGGGATCTACTCCGGGGTTCAGACTGCGGTGAGTCTGACGGGACGCACCGAGTCTTGAATGTGTCGGGGGACTCCTCATCCTCCATTTCCCAGGTGGACTCATCCGACGAGGAATCAGGATCTGACCCGCGGGGCCCAGGAGCACCCGCCCCAATGCCGGAGGCACCGGCGTCAACGCCCTCAGTCCCGAACGGGAGGTCGAGGGAGACCGCGACCGAGGTCGACCTCGAGACATCATGGTCTCGAGTGTCGGCTCGGTCTCCGGGGTCGACTTCGATGTCGATGTCCCGGTGGTCGGAGCAGATGCGCCAGACAGGCTGGCCATCAGTGCCCGCTGCTGCTCCATGAAGGCAGACAGTCTGCACTCCAAGGCTGTCATCCTGAGACTCAGCTCGGGAGACGCAGCAGTCACCGACTCTGGCCCCGGCGGTGCCGGGCCCGACGTCGGCTCTCTGGGAGGAGAGTCCTCGAGGACTACAGGGCTTACGTGTCCAGCAGACTCCGGCTCCATGCGAGGAACTTTGGCAGGCTTCTCTTGTTCCACGGGCCCCGGGCGACGGTCGGGGGTCTTAGACCTGGCCCTCGAGGAGCCAGGGACCTCTTCCGATGACACCCTCACGAGACGCTTCTTCCTCTTGCGTTCCCGATTGGGGGACCCCCTGTCCGAGGAGCCATGACGGCGCTCGGGATCCGAATCCCAAGATGTCGAGGCCTCAGACGAGGTCCGGGCCCGGCCGGAGGCTAAGTCAGAGAAAAGCCTTTCTTTCTGCTGCTGGCGACTTCGCAGTGCCTTGGAAGACATCTTCCCACATGGTCCACACGTCTTAGGGTCGTGATCAGGACCGAGGCACCAAAGGCAGCAGTCGTGTGTGTCGGTGAGAGACATCAACTTCTTTCACCGATCACACTTCTTAAAACCGCTGGAAGCCATCGGGGAAAAAAGAGTCCCCGCGAGGTCAAAGGACCGGCCTTCCAGGGAAAAAGCAAAAAAGGGTGCGAACGCCAGCCACGAAGGGCAAAAACTGAAAAAGAAGAAACGGGCTCGATACCGGCGTACCGAACCCGGCGGGAGGGGAACCGGCGTCGAACCGAAGAAGAAAAAATAGCGAGAATCGCTGAAAAAAATCAAACTTTTATCCGGGATGACAGGACACACGTCCGGTGGGCTTCTCGGAAAAAGAGAGACTGAGGTAAGATGGCACCTTTAGGTGGGAAGGGAACCGCGCATGCGTGCCTGCATTCCCAAAGGCTTTCATGGAAAGCTGGGGAAATGCTCCGCTAAGGCTTCATCGGCGTCGATGACACCCATATGTGAGGACTGACTTCCTGCTTGGTCCTGGAGAATCACACTGCTATTCAACATCTTGATCAGAGGGATGGACAATATAAAAAAGGGCTTTCTACTCATCTTCATCGACATCTCATCTGTATTTGATACAGTGTCCCATAGTATTTATTTATTTAACAAGGTTTTATATCCTCCTCAACAGATTGCAAGAAATTGTTCTCAGTAACAACATGCTCAAGTGGTTCCAATCCTACCTCAGTGACCGGTGACAAGTTAAAGTAGGCAACAGCACCTCCACCATGTTTGATTCAGTCCAAGGCGTACCACAAGGGTCCTCACTGTCTGCACTTCTTTTCAACTTCTATATTCAACCAATATGCAACATCTTTAAACAGCATAACATTAAATATACAATAAATACATACAACATCATGGTCTACACCTCGCTCAACCTGGACAATCCGGACTATGCCACTATGACAGAATGTCTATAGGAGATGACTGAATGGCTTAGCAATAACAATCTAAACATCAACTACAAAAAGACTGAAGCCCTCATAATCACATGAGACACATCATTTACCCCTCCACTCTCGCTCCAATTACACAAAACATCCATTCAAGTAAAAAATGAAGTGAGATACCTGGAGTCACCTTAGACGGCAACCCGAAACTATATGCACATACCAACAAAACTACCATAAATGCATGCCATAAAATGGCGATAATCAGGAAGCTCAAACCCCTCCTCAGCCAAGAACACTTCCGCACAGTCATCCAAGCTGTTGTTACCCCCATACTGGACTACTGCAACTCGCTGTACTATGGCCTGCCAAAACAAGTAATTCATCCCCTGCAGTTGGCCCAAAACACTGCTGCTTGCATCCTCACCGGATCAGCAAAGCAAGCCATATAATGCCTCTCTTGTACCAGCTTCACTGGCTCCCAATCCACTCTCGCATCAAATTCAAAACAGCCCTCAACATATTTAAAATCAAACACAACATGTCTGCCAATGTACTACAAGGCCTGATCTACACGAACCCGAGCACCAAACTGAGGCGGCGCAGCACAATGGACACCACCCCAACCCCCAGCATCTTCACAAAGGCTAACCAATCTACCACTGGGACAGCTTTATCCCTTGCTGCACCAGCACTCTGGAACTCCCTACCGGCTGCCCTAAGAGCCACCATTGACGCAAAAGACTTTCAAAAGGAGCTGAAAAACTTCCTCTACCAGAATACTTCGGGGACGTCACATAGCAGCACATTTACTGAACTAACCTCTTTGGATACAGTGACACTAAGCACCCTCTGCCCCCTCTCATGCCTCTTCCAGTGGATTGTGGATTCTGTAGATAGATTGTTGTAAATAAGTTACATTCAAAGCAATTCATGCATGCCCACCTCACCTATATTGCACTGTAATATGTTTGCGTTAACCTGTAAACCACTTTGATTGAAGGAGAAGGCAATATAGAAAATCTGTTAAATAAAATAAATAAAGTTTAGTTACTTACCTGTACTCGTAACAGGTGATCTCTGGGAACAGCAGGAAAGCATAGTTACTCACCTGTAACAGGTGATCTCCGGGAACAGCAGGAATTTAGTCTTCACATATGGGTATCGTCGGTACCGACGGAGCCTGCGCGGGAATGCTCCCCAGCGTCCAATTAGAAAGCCTTTGGGAGGTTGCATGCACGAAATGAGTTCTCAAGGGCCTCCACCCGGGAGTATAGAACCAAGGAATTTTTAACTGCAACAGTATTAATTTTCCCCATACTTCCCTTTTAGCTCCTGGAATACTTTTAGATAAGTATTTCAAAGAGGTTCTTAATATTCAAGAGCCGATTGTTGTTTCACAGGCTCATTATATCCTAGCTACTAGTAAAAATGTTAATCCTCAGGAAGGGGGGATGGATGAAATTGTGCCAGTTATTTCAAATCTAACTGCATTTTTAGAAGATTCTACTGACAATATTTCTACCCGTTCTACCTTATTAGTTACCTTTGCCTCCATCGAGGTTAAGCAGCGGATACTTCGTGCCTTCTTTAAAAAGAAATCTGTCCCTTTTTGTGGACAGTCTCTTAACATTTTCCCTGACGTATCCCGCGCGACTCAGCTTCGTAGGAGGCAATTTTGGCCCTTTGGGAGCATCCCACAGTGCCTGCGTGCTGCCTTCCCTCCTTTCCCAACTGCCTCTCTCCAGTTGAGTTTTAAAGCTGAGACAAAGAGAGAGAGAGGGGGGGAAAGAAAAGAAAAGAGAGATACAACTCCTAGGGGAGGTGGGTGGGTTGTGAAGACTAAATTCCTGCTGTTCCCGGAGATCACCTGTTACAGGTGAGTATCTATGCTATCTCCATGAACAAGCAGGAATGTAGTCTTCACATATGGGGACTCCCTAGCTACAGATGCCAGGGAGAAACCCCAGAAGTTGTGTGCCCTTTCGAAAGGGCTCCACTTCCCCCCATGGATCTCTGGCATATTACCAGGGATGGTGGGTAGGAGTTGATTAAGTATGGAACAGGTGTTGAAGAACAGCCTGACCAAACAAGGCATCCCGGCGGGAGTCCTTGTCCAAGCAGTAATGGGCTCTGAAGGTATGAACCGAGGCCTAGGTAGCTGCTCGACAGATGTCGTCGATAGACACAGAGTGAAGATGAGCCATAGAGGCTGCCATGGCTCTCACATTGTGCGCTGTGACATGGCCTTCAAGAGGAAGGTTCTTACTCCGATAGGCAAAAGATATACACTGTGCAATCCAGTTGGACAGTGTCCTTTTGGAGACTGGAAGCCCTAAATGACTAGGATCAAAAGCAACAAAGAGTTGAGAGGACTTTCTATGTTGCTGCGTCCTTTGCAAGTAAAAGGCCAAAGCTCTTTTACAGTCCAAAGTATGAAGATTCCTTTCTGCATTTGAAGCATGAGGCCTTGGAAAAAATACAGGCAGGTAAACTGCTTGGTTTAAATGAAAAGGTGAGACCACCTTTGGCATAAAGTGTGGATGAGTCCTAAGGACTACCTTATCATGATGGAACCTCGTATAAGGAGGATCAGACACTAATGCTTGCAGTTCACTGATGCGACGTGCTGATGTGATTGCAATGAGAGAGACAACCTTCCAGGAAAGGAATTTAAAGGAGGTAGTAGCTAGAGGTTCAAAAGGCGGCTTCATGAGCTGTCCAAGAACCAGATTTAGGTCCCATGCTACCAGTGGTGGCCTAATGGGAGGTTTAGTTAGAAGGAGGCCCCTCATAAATCTTGATATGAGAGGATGAGAGGAAATAGGTTGTCAATTTAAAGGCTTGAAAGAAGCTGAAATAGCACTTAAATGGACTCGTACTGAGTTAGTCTTAAGCCTTGCATTAGATAAATGAAGGAGATACTCCAATAATGATTCCAGAGGTATCGCCAGGGGGTCAAGACCCTTCTGCGAACACCATATGGAAAACCTTTTCCACTTGAAAGCATAAGAGCATCTTGTGGAAGGCTTTCTAGAAGCATAAAAGATATCCTTCACTTGTTGAGACAGGTTAAGACCATGAAGGTCTAGGCCCTCAGCAACCAGGCCCTGAGATGCAGAGAGTGGCGATCGGGATGCCACAACATCCCGTCCTCCTGAGACAGGAGATCTGGAGCAGATCCTAACTCCAGAGATGGAGCTTGAGAGAGATGTAGAAGCAGAGGGTACCACACCTGCCGTGGCCAATGTGGAGCTATGAGAATCATATGGCCTCTGTCTCTCTGAAGCTTGAATAGGGTTTTGGAAATTAGGGGAATGGGTGGAAAGGCATATAGGAAGTCCTGACCCCAATGGAGGAGGAAAGCATCCCTGGCCTGAGAACCCTGAGCTGGAATTCTGGAACAGAATCGGGGAAGTTTGGCATTTAACGGAGTTGCAAAAGGTCTATGTCCGGAGTTCCCCAAATTTGAAAACTTTTTGCTACCTGGTCTGCATGAAGAGACCACTCGTGCGGAAGGAGAACGCGATTGAGTCTGTCTGCCCAGGAGTTTTGAATGCCTGGCAGATACACCGCAAGGAGATGAATCTGATGCTCTCTGGCGAGGGCCCATAGTCGCAAAACTTCGTTGCAAAGCGACAGAGAGCCTGTTCCTCCCTGCTTGTTCAGATAGAACATAGCTACTTCATTGTCTGTCTGAATTAGGACTGTCTTGTAGCTCAGCTGGGTGTGGAACACTCGAAGAGCAAGGAAGATTGCTCTGAGCTCCAATAGATTGATGTGTAGATGGGTCTCCTGTGGAGTCCAGGTGCCTTGGGTAGAGAGATCTTGCAGATGAGCTCCCCAACCCACCTGTGAGGCGTCTGTTGTTAGAGTGACCTAGGGTGGGGGCTGTTGGAAAGGAGACCCCACCAACAGGTTTTGGGTTGACTGCCACCATTATAGGGACAAAATAAGGCGACTTGAGTTTGCTATTCTGTCTGATAGGCAGCCTGATGCTTGAGGCCACTGAGTGGATAGAGTCCATTGGGCCGCTCTCATATGGAGGCGAGCATAGGGAACCACATGCATGGTAGATGCCATGTGGCCTAGCAATTGTAACATTTCCCGAGCAGTGAGATGAGTTTTTAACACTGCTTGGCACGCTAACTGCACAATGTGAAGGCAGCGGGGCTGTGGAAGATAGGCCCTTGCTTTCCTGGTATCCAGCATAGCTCCTATAAACTCTAGAGACTGAGTGGGAGTTAGGTTGGATTTTGGGATGTTTATGACCAGGCCCAAATACTGAAGTATACGCACTGTGTAAGATAGGGAAATTCTGGCCTCTGACTCTGATGGGGCTCGAATGAGCCAGTCGTCTAAGTAGAGGAAGACGAATATTCCTAGAGTGCGAAGAAATGCTGCCACTACAGCCATGCATTTCGTAAACACCCTTGGAGCTGAGGCCAGACCAAAAGGAAGAACCCTGTACTGGTAGTGCTTCCCCTGAAATAGAAACCAAAGGAATCTTCGGTGAGTTGGATGGATGAGAACATGGGTGTACGCATCCTTGAAATCTAGAGAACAAAGCCAATCCTGACTCTGAAGGTATGGCAGAAGAATTCCTAGAGAAATCATCTTGAACTTCTCCTTGAACAGGAATTTGTTCAATTCTCTGAGATCTAAAATGTGTCTGTGTCCCCCTGTTTTCTTTGGAATAAGGAAATAGGGGGAGTAAAACCCTGTACCCTGTTGGGAAATGGGTACGTCTTCTATTGCCCCATGGGCAAGAAGTAAATTGACCTCTTGACCCAACTGATTTTCGAGTGAAGTCTGAGAATTGAACCTTTTACAACTGTAGGAGGAGGCATGTTGCGGAAATGAAGCTTGTACCCTTCCTTTACAATGGAGAGAGTCCATTCTTCTGCTGTTATCTGCTCCCATCTGGGGGCAAAATGACACAACCTTCCTGGAATGGAGGAGGGCTCTGGCCCATTGAGGGCCAGGAAGGCCAAGTTCTCTAGATGGGAGTCAAAGCCCCTGTGGAGACCGAGTCTGCTGGGCCGGTTGAGGCTTAGCAGACTTTGTTTTTCTTTGTTTTGGTGACTGCTGTCCCTTTCGGGCAGACTGGCCTGTAGAATGCCCCTGCTGGGTATAGGAGGGGTAAAACCTCTTCTTTTTAGAGAAGAATGGTTTCTTGTAGGATTTTCTCCTTGCAGGATCAGCTGTAGCCTTGGATAGTCTATCCAAAGTGGTGTTATCAGCATCCAGCTCATTAGCTTTCTCTTGCCAATTTTTGCCAAAGAGATTTTCGCCTGTGCAAGGGATATTCCCCAGTTTGTCCTGTACCCAGAGTTCTAAGTCAGATGCCTGGAGCCAGGCAATCCTACGAGCACCTATGGCTATGGCAGAGGTTCTGCTTATGCACTCAAAGCAGTCAAAAGCTGCACGATTAACAAACTTGGAAACATCTTGGGCATGTTCGACAAGTGTAAGATAATCTTGCCTCTTATCATCAGGAAGGAGAGGGCTCATAAGCTCTACATCTCCTGTAACCTCCTTAAGGAACATTCCCATATATAAAATGTAGGAACTAATCCTGGCAGAAAGCATAGAGGCCTGGAAGGTTCGACACCCAAAGGCATCAAGAGTCCTACATTCACGTCCTGGCGGATTAGATGCATGTCTTTTTGAACTCTTGATCCTTCTCATAGCTGATTCCACTACCATGGAGTGGTGTGGTAACTGGGTTTTTGAAATCCAGGACAAGGAGGTACTCGATACATGGTATCAAGCCTACGAGAATGAGGAGAGGTGGTAAGAGGTGTTTCCCACATTCTTAGCATGAGATCATGCAAGATCTCATGAATAGGCAAAGTAGCTGCCTCCTTGGGAGCTTTAGAATATTGTAAAATCTCCAGTTCCTTTGCTCTGGGCTGTTTCAGGAGCCACTGTGATGGAAAGACCTCTAGCCACCTCCCGAATGAAATCCTGAAAGGATATATCCTCTGGAGGAGACATCCTACATTTAGGAGAGGAAGGCTCCTCAGAGAGAAGTACTCCGGTACCGACAGAGCTATCAGAATCCTCATACTCATTGGAGGATTCAAAATATCTCCTGTCCGGGTGCTCTTGCAAAGCACGATACCGGTACCGATCAAAGTCGGTACGGGAGGGGTCCGGTACCAGCCTGTCGATACCAGAGGAAACAGCATGACTCGGTGTCGGTAACACAGTCACCGATGTCGATGCTGTCGGTACCGGTACCGATATCTGTGCCGGAACCGGTGTCGATACCGGTTGAACCGTCTGAAGCGATCCCGATGGCACCGAAGCCGCAAGGAGAGCCACCAGACTGCGTTCAATAGCAAAGAACCTCTGGTCTATTGACGCTGCCGATGCCTGGGTATCGGTACCGGACGAAGTGGTTGGTACCCCAGAGCATGGCACCAGTAGTTCTGCCGAGGTTGAGGCCTCGAGAACATCCTAGAGCCCCGATAGTGCTTTGGAAGCCGAAGCCTCCCGCCGGGGCAATTTTGCCGGTACAAGTCCCTCAAGGGCAACGCCAGAAGCATCTCGATGCTTGGAAGGAGATCTACCCTTTGAGGACTGGCCAGATTTATGTTTGGTTACCTGAGATCCATTGGAGGAAGACAAAGCCCTGGAAGACGTTGATGCCACAGATGCTGCATCGGAGGGAAAAAGGGTGCTAAGCTTAGCAGCTTGGTTTTGCCGACCCCTCTTTGACATCATCCCACAGGCAACACACTCCGAGATGGAGTGGTCAGGATCTAAGGTCAGGCACAAAGAGAGCAGGAAGCTCTTGCTGATCCAACAGGAAACAAAGAGGCAAGAGAAGGGATGACTACGAGTGCCTTTATTGTTGGTCCCCTACGCGTTACGGCCGAAGCCTTCCTCAGGGGGGTACACTTAAAAGTTAAAGTATAGAGAAAAAAAAAAGTTAAACTTAAAACTTATTTTTATTTTTATTTTTCTCTATACTTTAACTTTTACCCCCCTGAGGAAGGCTTCGGCCGTAACGCGTAGGGGACCAACAATAAAGGCACTCGTAGTCATCCCTTCTCTTGCCTCTTTGTTTCCTCGTGGTCAGGATCTAAACCTTTAAGGCACCACTCAGTGTCAGTGACGGAGATGGTACCGCCACACTTGGAACACTTTTTAAAACCCGAGGCTGGTTTTTCCATTCTGAAGGAAAGGTTGGGCCTAGTGCCCAAAATGGCGCGTGGCACCCGACAGAAAAAAGACTGGAAAGTCCAGAAAAAAAATTACAATTTTTTTTTTTAAGAAAGAAAGAAAGAACCAGCGGTACCGGTATAGCGTCGAGGAAGGCAGACGCTACCACAAAAAAGAATGAAAAAGATGGGATAATTTCTGCGGTGACAGGAAAAACGACCTGCTGGCTCCGCGGAAAACGAAGAACTGGAGAGAGGCAGTTGGGAAAGGCGAGAAGGCAGCACGCAGGTGCTGTGGGATGCTCCCAAAGGCTTTCTAATTGGATGCTGGGGAGCGTTCCCACGCAGGCTCCGTCGGTACCGACGATACCCATATGTGAAGACTACATTCCTGCTTGTTCCTGGAGATCTGAGTCTTCACATATGGGTGACGTCAGCACCGACGGAGCCTGTGCGGGAACGCTCCCCAGCATCCTAAAGGAAAGCTTTTGGGAGCATCCCACTGCATCTGCGCTGCTGCCTTCCTGTCTTTCCAACTCTCCCTCCTCAGTTGTGTTTGTAGCTGAGATAAAAGGAGAGAGAGAGAGATACAACTCCTAGGGGAGGAGGGTGGGTTGTGAAGACTCAATTCCTGCTGTTCCCGGAGATCACCTGTTACAGGTGAGTAACTACGCTATCTCCAGGAATAAGCAGGAATGTAATCTTCACATATGGGACTCCCTAGCTTGGAGATGCCAGGGAGATGACCCCAGGGAGAGCAGTGAAACACAGGCTGAAGTGGGTCATGCTTCCTCCCAAGGATCTCTTGTATCGAAACCCGGGACGGAGGGTAGGAGTTTTCTAAGTCTGAAAGAGATGCTGGAGAACAGCCTGGCCAAATGAGGCATCCTGACGAGAGTCCTTGTCCAAGCAATAGTGGGCCGCAAAGGTGTGGACAGAGGACCAGGTTGCTGTTTTGCAGATTTCATCAATCGCCACCGAGCGTAGGTTTGCCATAGAGGTTGCTCACACATTGTGTGCTGTGACATGACCTTCAAGAGAAAGTCCTTTACTCTCATAGGTAAGAGATATACCGTCTGCAATCCACTTGGAGAGTGTTCGCTTGGAAACTGGTAGACCCAGGTGACTGGAATCAAATGTAACAAAAAGCTGTGAAGCCTTTCTGTGCTGCCTAGTTCTTTTATGATAAAAGGCCAAAGCACGCTTTCAATCTAGAGTATGCAGATTCCTTTCTGCACTAGAGGTATGAGGCCTAGGGAAGAAGACAGGAAGGTAAACCGACTAGTTCAAATGAAAAGGCGAAACTACCTTTGGCATAAAGTGAGGATGAGTCTTAAGACTACTACGGTGACAGAATTCAAAATGGCATGGGAAAGACACAATGGATCCATTTATAGCAACAGAATAAAATCAAAATAAACTGAACCATCTAACTTCTCAACAAATAGGGGTGTCCTGCATGGAGCGGTGGGTCCACCCCTAAACAAAGATATGGGGAGGGGTGGCCTGAGGGGTGGCCTGCACAGAGTGGCACCTACTCCTGCCATCTTACTCCGGCCATCTTACTGGGCAGACTAGATGGACCATACTGGTCTTTATCTGCAGTCATTTACTATGTTACCTTATCATGGTAAAACCATGTATAAGGGGGGGGGGGGGGGGTCAGCCACTAAAGCTTGGAGCTCACTGATGTGTCTTGCAGAAGTGAGGGCAATTAGGAAGATGACTTTCCAAGAAAGCAACTTCAGGGATGTAGTGGGTAGGGGTTCGAAGGGCGGCTTCATCAGCTGTCCAAGGACAAGATTGAGATCCCATGCCACAGGTGGTGGCTTAATGGGAGGCTTAGTTAAGAGTAGACCTCTCATAAAGCGCGCTAAAAGTGGCTGAGAGGAGACAGATTGTCCATCAAAGGGCATGTGAAAAGCTGAAATGGCACTGAGGTGAACTCTTACTGAATTAGTTTTAAGTCCAGAGGATGAAAGGTGGAGGAGATACTCAAGTAACGCCTCTACTGGAACAGAAAAAGGATTAAGATCCTTTTTTGAACATCAGATTGAGAACCTCCTCCATTTAAAAGCGTAAGCCCGCCTTGTGGAAGGTGTCCTGGAGGCCAGTAGGATATCTTTAACCTGTTGAGAGAGGCTGATATCCTGGAGTTCTAAGCTCTCAGCAGCCACGCCATCAGGTGCAAGACTAAGGATTCGGGTGCAGAAGTGTCCTGTTCTCCTGTGATAGAAGATCTGGAGTGCATCCCAACTCCAGAGGTTTGGCCTGAGAGAGCCATAGAAGCAGTGTCTGTCGTGGCCAATGTGAGGCTATGAGGATCATATTGCCCTTGTTTCTCTGAAGCTTGAACAGAGTCTTGGGAATGAGGGGAATGGGTGGGAAGACAAAGAGGAAGTCTTGACCCCAGTGGAGGTGAAAAGCATACATCGCCTGACTGTTCTGAGCAGGAATTCTGGAACAGAAGCGGGGAGGTTTGGCATTCTGAGGACTTGCAAACAGATCTATATCTGGGGTGTCCCAGATTTGAAAGATTTGAGCAATTTGCTTTGAATGGAGAGACCATTTGTGTGGCAGTAGTACTCACTGAGTTTGTCTGCCAGGAGATTCTGCTTGCCAGGGAGATACACCGCTAGTAGGTGTATCTGAAGGCGCATGACAAAGGAACCTAGGGAGGCTTTCTTAACCAGGGCTCCACACATCAAACAGTAGGTAAGGATTTGAGGGTTTCTTTGTTTGGTTTTTTTTGATACATTGCTAGCTCTCTGACTGGGAGCTCTTAAAAGGGTTTTGTGTATATTTTTTAAAGCAAGGTTAATTTCATTTTTGCTGTTTTAGGGGAACTGTACTTGAGCACAGTAGGTTGCTGAACTCTGTAACCTCCTCAGGTTCAGGAACTACTAACACCTAATCAGGAGTTAGTGGGCCTGTTTCCTGAGTGCAATTGAAGCCTGCATAAAAAGGCTGCTTTGCCCTGCCCTTTTGAGGCTTTCTTAACCAGGGCTCCACACATCAAACAGTAGGTAAGGATTTGAGGGTTTCTTTGTTTGGTTTTTTTTGATACATTGCTAGCTCTCTGACTGGGAGCTCTTAAAAGGGTTTTGTGCATATTTTTTTACAGCAAGGTTAATTTCATTTTTGCTGTTTTAGGGGAACTGTACTTGAGCACAGTAGGTTGCTGAACTCTGTAACCTCCTCAGGTTCAGGAACTGCTAACACCTAATCAGGTGTTAGTTCCCTCCCTACCCACCCCGACTCCCACCCACCCCTAGTGAGCAGTCTTGCTTTATAGGGCACCTCCCCCTTTAACAAATCACAGTGAATTGGACCAGCACATTTTGAATATAATTAAAGAGATTTAACTGCTTTTTCTCTGAAAGGACAGCTGCGAAACCAGCTGGTACTTGGTAGATCTCTCTCTTTTGCTTTAACAGATACCTAAGTTCCACAAACAGAACAATGGCTGGGAAAAATCGTATTGCTAAAGCTGTTGCCCCCGTTACAGCTTCTGCCTCGGTCCAGACAGAGGTCCTATTGCCAGTTGAAGAACCGGTTCCATGTGCAGGGTGCCTGCATGCTGAAGCTCTGAGGAAACAAGTGGAGGAACTCAGAGAGGAGGTGGCGAGGCTGAGGAGCATTCAAGACAGTGAGAAGTACATTGATGAGATGCTTCTTGCAGCAACCAGGCTCTCCAGCACAGGAGAAGATGGGTGCCAACAGAATGTCGATGGTTGGATAAAAGTCACCAGAGCCTGCAAAATCACCAATCCAACTTCTCCAGCCCTTGAATTGAAGAACCATTATGCAGCCCTGGAAGTGGAGGAGGTGAAAGCATCCCTGGAAAGGGAAGAACCAGAGTTCAAGTACCCCATAGTTGCGGAATCAGTGACCAGAAGGAAACGAAGGGTAGTGGTGGTTGGAGACTCTCTTCTGAGGGGTACTGAGGCGTCCATCTGCCAACCAGACTTTATGTCCAGAGAGGTATGCTGTCTGCCTGGTGCCAAGATCCAAAATGTTACGGAGAGTTTGCCGAGACTCATCAAGCCCACTGACTATTACCCAATGTTGCTAATCCATGTTGGAACAAATGATACTGCCAGGTATACCTCGGAACGTATCAAAAGTGACTTCATGGCTCTGGGACAGAGGGTGAAGCAGGTAGGTGCACAGTTGGTGTTCTCTTCAATCCTTCCTGTTGAGGGTAAAGGCCAAGGCAGAGAGGCTCGCATCCTGGAGATTAATGCATGGCTGCGTGGATGGTGTCTTCGAGAGCGTTTTGGTTTCCTAGACCATGGGATGCTGTTCCAAGGGTTGCAGAGCAGAGATGGCATCCATCTGTCCAAGAAAGGTCAACACATCTTTGGTAGTAGACTGGCTAATCTACTGAAGAGGGCTTTAAACTAGATTCGTTAGGGATGGGTGAAGAAAGCCCCCAGGTAAGTGAAAGCCCCTAGGTAAGTGATACATTAAATACCTTTATGGAAATGGGTAACAGGGGTAACATATGGAAAGCAGTGTGTATTAATGCCCGTAGCATGGGAAATAAGATCTCTGAAGTTGAAGCTTTGGTGGGAGTGGCTGACTTAGATTTAGTGGCAGTTACAGAAACATGGTTCACAGAAAACCATGACTGGGATGTAACTATACCTGGCTATACTTTATTCAGAAAGGACAGGGTAGGAAGAAGGGGAGGAGGAGTAGCACTATATGTAAAAACTACTATTAAAGCTTTGGAATTACAGAGCTTAAAAGGGAGAGAGGAGGCATTGTGGGTTAAACTAGAAAGAGGGAAAGAGAAATCTATTTGCATTGGTGTGCTATACAGACCTCCCTCACAAGAGGAAGAGGTGGACAGAGAGTTAATTGAAGACATACGCAGCATTGCTAGGAAAGGGGAAGTGCTACTGCTAGGAGATTTCAATATGCCAGATGTTGATTGGCACATTCCTGCTGCAGTATCATCTAGGAGTAAGGAGATCCTGGATTCTCTACAGGGAGAACTATTCAGGCAATTGGTAACAGACCCCACACGTGAAGGGGCCATACTGGACTTGGTGCTTACCAATGGTGAAAGTGTTTCTGATGTTGTAGTGGGAGATCATTTTGCATCCAGTGATCACCAGATGGTGTGCTTCAGTATTAGGACTAGGGCTGTTAGAATCCATTCCAAGGTGAAGATCTTAGACTTTAGGAAGACTAACTTTACGAAGATGGGCCAATACCTCAGGGAGTCATTAGTGGGATGGGAACAGCTGGGGGATGTAGAACAACAGTGGGCAAAACTGAAAGGGGGTATTTTAAAGGCAACCAACCTTTTTGTTAAAATGGTAAACAAAGGCAAAAGGAACAGGAGACCGCTATGGTTTTCGAAGGAAGTAGCTGAAAAAGTGAAGAAAAAGAGGGAGGCCTTCATGAAATACAAGAGATCACAGAGAGAGGAAGACAGGCATCTGTATTTGGAAAAACTTCGAGAAGCTAGCAAAGTAGTCAAGAAGGCAAAGATTCAAAAGGAGGAGGAAATAGCCAATGCAATAAAATGGGGGGATAAGACATTTTTCAGATATATTAGTGAGAAGAGGAAGGGCAAAAGTGGTATTGTCAGACTCAAGGGTGCAGGGGGGGAATATGTAGAAGCTGATAAGGATAAAGCGGAATTGCTTAACAAATATTTTTGTTCTGTGTTCACAGATGAAGAACCAGGAGCAGGACCTCAGAAAACACCCACAAATAAGAACAGAAGCGAGGGACATCTTGAACGATTTTCAGAAGACTGTGTTCGTGAGAAACTAGCTCAACTTAAAGTAGACAAAGCGATGGGACCGGATGGGATACACCCTAGAATACTGAGGGAACTTGGGGACGTTCTAGCAACTCCACTGACTGACCTTTTCAATGCCTCGTTGGAGTCGGGGTGGTGCCAAAGGACTGGAGAGAGGCTCATGTGGTGCCTTTACACAAAAGCGGAAGTAAGGATGTGGTTGAAAACTACAGGCCGGTTAGTTTAACTTCAGTGGTGAGTAAATTAATGGAAACGCTGTTGAAAGAGAAAATAGTGAGGTTTCTGGAGTCCGGCGGATTACAGGATCCGAGGCAGCATGGATTCACCAGAGGCAGGTCTTGTCAGACAAATCTGATTGATTTCTTTGACTGGGTGACCAGGGAGTTGGACCGAGGGAGAGCTCTAGATGTGGTGTATTTAGATTTCAGTAAAGCCTTTGACACTGTTCCTCACAGGCAACTTATAAACAAACTGAGCGCCCTAGGGATGGACCCTAACGTTACTGCTTGGGTTAGAAATTGGTTGGGTGGGAGGCGACAAAGAGTACAAGTAAATGGAGCTCACTCTGAGGAGAAGGATGTTACCAGTGGTGTGCCCCAGGGATCTGTCCTTGGTCCGATTCTTTTTAACATCTTTGTTAGTGATATAGCGGAAGGGCTGTCGGGTAAGGTTTGCATCTTTGCGGACGATACCAAAATCTGCAATAAAGTAGACACCCAGGAAGGTGTAGATAACATGAGGAGGGATCTAGCTAAGCTTGAAGAATGGTCTAGAATTTGGCAACTGGGATTTAATGTTAAAAAATGTAATGTCATGCATTTGGGCTGCAGCAATCCAAGGGAGCAATACAGTATAGGAGGTGAAGTACTTTTGTCCACTAAAGAAGAGCGGGACCTAGGCGTAGTTGTGTCCGATGATCTTAAAGTAGCTAAACAGGTAGAAAAGGCGACGGCAAAAGCTAGAAGGATGCTTGGGTGCATACGGAGAGGAATGGCTAGGAGAAAAAAGGAGGTGATAATGCCTCTGTATAAGTCTTTGGTGCGACCTCATTTGGAGTATGGTGTGCAATTCTGGAGACCGCACCTTCAAAAAGATGTGAACAGGATGGAGTCGGTGCAGAGGGTTGCTACTAAGATGATTAGTGGTCTTCATTATAAAGCATATGAGGACAGACTTAAGGATCTTAATATGTACACCTTAGAGGAAAGGCGGGATAGAGGTGATATGATTGAGATGTTTAAATACCTCCGTGGCATAAATGTTCAGGGAGAGAGCCTCTTTCAATTGAAAGCAAGTTCTGCGACGAGGGGACATGGGATGAGGGTGAAGGGAGATAGATTCAGGAGTGATATGCGGAAATATTTCTTTACGGAAAGAGTAGTGGATCCGTGGAATAGTCTCCCAGTGGAGGTCGTAGAGATGAGGACAGTAACTGAATTCAAAAAAGCATGGGACCAACACAGAGGATCTCTAAAGGTAAAAAGTGGACTGTTGTAGTTGTTGTTATGGAAGGACAGACTAGATGGGCCTTGTGGTCTTTTTCTGTCATCATGTTTCTATGTTTCTATGTGTAGGGCTTCATTGCACAACACCTGAGAACCTGTTCCACCCTGTTTGTTCACATAGAACATGGCAACCTGATTGTCCATCTGGATTAGAATTGTTTTGGAGTGAAGATGGTCTTGGAACACCCTGAGGGCATTGTGGATAGCTCTGACTTCTAGCAGGTTTATGTGAAGCCAAGCCTCCTGCTGAGTCCAAAGACCCCGAGTGGAGAGATTGTCCAGATGAGCCCCCCAACCCAATTTGGACACATCCATCATCAGGATGGAGTGATGTGGTGGCTTCTGAAAAGGTGACCCTACAAGTAGGATTTTTGGTGATTGCCACCATTAGAGGGACGAAATGAGGCATTCAGAGTTCCTGATTTTGTCCCCCAGACGACCTGATGCCTGAGTCCACTGCGAAGCTAGGGTCCAGTGAGCTGCACGCATGTGTAGACGAGCATAGGGAACCACATAGGGAGCATAGGGAACTGAGGGAACCGCTCAGTTGTATATAGTTACCCCTGGTGCGAAGGTAGCGGACCTCACGCGCCACCTAGATAAGGTCTTAGATAGTGCTGGGGAGGAGTCTGCTGTCTTGGTACATGTCGGTACCAATGACATAGGAAAATGTGGTAGGGAGGTTCTGGAGGCAAAATTTAGGCTTTTAGGTAGGAAGTTGAAATCCAGAACTTCCATGGTAGCATTCTCCTAAATGCTTCCTGTTCCACGCGCAGGACCCAAAAGGCAGGCAGAGCTCCGGAGTCTCAATGCGTGGATGAGACAATGGTGCAGAGATGAGGGTTTTGGATTTGTTAGGAACTGGGGAACATTCTGGGGAAAGGAGGGGCTCTTCCGAAGGGATGGGCTTCCCTTAACCGGGATGGAACCAGGCTGCTGGCATTAACCTTTAAAAAGGAGATAGAGCAGCTTTTAAACTAGATATTAGGGGAAAGCCGACAGTCGCCCATGAGCGGATGGTTCGGAAGAATGTATCCTTGAAGGATACTACCAAAAGCAGAGAGGTTCCACAAAAGAGTAAAGTAGCCCAAATGCCCTCAAGTATGGAGAAGACAGAGCTTAAAGATCCCAATTTACCCATGTCTAACAATAGCCAAATTAACATGAATAAAATACATTCTCTAAAATGCTTGTATGCAAATGCTAGAAGTCTAAAGAATAAGATGGGAGAGTTAGAATATATAGCACTAAATGAAAGGTTAAATATGATTGGAATATCAGAGACATGGTGGAAGGAGGACAACCAGTGGGACACTGTGATACCTGGGTACAAACTATATCGTAATGATAGAGCTGATCAAATTGGTGGAGGGGTTGCGCTCTATGTTAGAGAGGGCATTGACTCAGAAAGGATTAAAGTTTTGCAGGAAACAAAATCTGCTGTAGAATCTATATGGATTGAAATTCAATATAAAAGGGGGAAGGCAATGGCAGTGGTGGTGTACTATCGAGCACCTGGCCAGAATGACCAAATGGATGATGAAATGCTCAAAGAAATCAAGGAAGCTAACAAAAGTTACAGCGCAGTAATAATAATGGGTGATTTCAATTACCCCAGTATCGACTGGGTCAGTGTCACGTCAGGACATGCTAGGGAGATAAAGTTCCTAGATGAAATAAATGACTGCTTCTTGGAGCAGCTGGTTCATGAACCAACCAGAGAGGAAGCCATATTAGACCTAGTCCTTAGTGGAACACCAGATCTAGTGCAAGAGATAAGGGTGTTGGGGCCACTTGGCAATAGTGATCATAGCATGATCGCCTTTGATTAAATTAGTGGAGTAGGGATAGTAAGGAAATCCACAGTACTACCTTTTAACTTTCGAAAGGGAGACTATGATAAAATGAGGAAAACAGTTAATAAAAAACTAAAAGGAGCAGTTGCAAAGGTTAAAGACGTACATCAAGCTTGGGTGTTGTTGAAAAATACTATCTTGGAAGCCCAGACCAGCTGTATTCCACGCTTTAAGAAAAGTGGAAGGAAGTCCAAAAAACTGCCAGCATGGTTTAAAGGTGAGGTCAGAGAGGCTGTTGTTGCCAAAAAAGCATCTTTCAGGAAATGGAAAAAAGAGCCAAACGACGAAACCTGGAAACAGCACAAGCACTGGCAAGTCAAATGCAAGGCATTGATAAGGCAGGCAAAGAGAGAATTTGAGAAGAAGCTTGCTGCGGAAGCAAAAATGCGAAATAAAGACCTTTTCAAGTACATTCGTAGCAAAAAACCTGTGAGAGAGTCAGTTGGTCCATTAGATGATAAAGCGGTTAAAGGAGCACTAAGAGGCGACAAGGCGATAGCGGAGAGACTGAATGAATTCTTTGCTTCGGTCTTTACTGAGGAAGATGTAGGGATGTTACCCATGACTGAAGTGGTATTTAAAGGTGCGGAAGAATTGAAGGAAATATCGATACATCGGGAAGATGTCTTACAACTATTAGATAAACTGAAGAGTAGCAAATCACCTGGGCCGGATGGTATACATCCAAGGGTGTTGAAAGAACTGAAATATGAGATTGCAGACCTGCTATCAGTAATCTGTGAACTATCATTAAAATCATCTCTAATACCTGAAGATTGGAGGATCGCCAATGTAACACCAATTTTTAAAAAGGGTTCCAGGGGTGATCCGGGAAACTACAGACCGGTGAGCCTGACGTCAGTACCGGGAAAAATGGTAGAAACCATCATAAAGAATAAAATTACTCAGCATTTCGATAGTCACAACCTAATGGGAGACAGCCAACATGGCTTTAGACAAGGAAGATCTTGTCTTACTAATCTGTTATGTTTTTTTGAAGGAGTGAATAAACAGGTGGACAAAGTTGAGTCGGTTGATATTGTGTATCTGGACTTTCAGAAAGCCTTTGACAAGGTCCCTCATCAGAGACTTTTGGCAAAACTAAACAGTCGTGGGATAGGAGGCAGTGTACTATTGTGGATCAGGAACTGGTTAAAAGATAGAAAGCAGAGGGTAGGGCTAAATGGCCAATTTTCCCAATGGAGAAAGGTGAATAGTGGTGTACCCCAGGGATATGTGCTGGGTCCGCTGCTTTTTGACATATTCATAAATGACCTGGAAAGTGGAATAACGAGTGAGGTTATAAAATTTGCAGACAAATTTAATGTGGACAAGTGCAAGGTTATGCACCTAGGGAAGGACAACCCAAACTATGGTTACACGATGCAAGGTTCCACATTAGGAACCACCACCCAGGAAAAAGATTTAGGCGTCATTGTGGATACCATGTTAAAACCCTCGGCCCAGTGTGCAGCGGCGGCCAAGAGAGCAAATAGAATGCTAGGTATGATAAGGAAAGGAATGGAAAATAAAACAAAAGATATTATAATGGGTTGTTCTTCCCTAGGTACATAACCTTGCACTTGTCCACATTAAATTTCATCTGCCATTTTGATGCCCAGTCTTCCAATTTATCAAGATCCTCTTGCAATTTTTCACAATCCTCTTGGGTTTTAACAACTTTAAATAGTTTTGTGTCATCTGCAAATTTGATAACCTCACTCGTTATTCCACTTTCCAGGTCATTTATGAATATGTAAAAAAGCAGCGAACCCAGCACAGATCCCTGGGGTACACCACTATTCACCTTTATCCATTGGGAAAATTGGCCATTTAGCCCTACCCTCTGCTTTCTATCTTTTAACCAGTTCCTGATCCACAATAGTACATTGCCTCCTATCCCATGACTCTTTAGTTTTGCCAAAAGTCTCTGATGAGGGACCTTGTCAAAGGCTTTCTGAAAGTCCAGATACACAATATCAACCGACTCACCTTTGTCCACCTGTTTATTCACTCCTTCAAAAAAACATAACAGATTAGTAAGACAAGATCTTCCTTGTCTAAAGCCATGTTGGCTGTCTCCCATTAGGTCGTGACTATCTACATGCTGAGTAATTTTATTCTTTATGATGGTTTCTACCATTTTTCCCGGTACTGACGTCAGGCTCACCGGTCTGTAGTTTCCCGGATCACCCCTGGAACCCTTTTTAAAAATTGGTGTTACATTGGCGATCCTCCAATCTTCAGGTATTAGAGATGATTTTAATGCTAGCTCACAGATTACTAATAGCAGGTCTGCAATCTCATATTTCAGTTCTTTCAACACCCTTGGATGTATACCATCCGGCCCAGGTGATTTGCTACTCTTCATTTTATCTAATAGTTGTAAGACATCTTCCCGATGTATCGATATTTCCTTCAATTCTTCCGCACCTTTAAATACCACTTCAGTCATGGGTAACATCCCTACATCTTCCTCAGTAAAGACTGAAGCAAAGAATTCATTCAGTCTCTCCGCTATCGCCTTGTCGCCTCTTAGTGCTCCTTTAACCCCTTTATCATCTAATGGACCAACTGACTCTCTCACAGGTTTTTTGCTATGAATGTACTTGGAAAGGTCTTTATTTCGTGTTTTTGCTTCCGCAGCAAGCTTCTTCTCAAATTCTCTCTTTGCCTGCCTTATCAATGCCTTGCATTTGACTTGCCAGTGCTTGTGCTGTTTCCAGGTTTCGTCATTTGGCTCTTTTTTCCATTTCCTGAAAGATGCTTTTTTGGCAACAACAGCCTCTCTGACCTCACCTTTAAACCATGCTGGCAGTTTTTTGGACTTCCTTCGCCGTATCTTAAAAAGGATATAGCGATTTTAGAAAAGGTTCAGAGAAGAGCCACTAAAATGGTAAAGGGGATGGAAGGATACTCCTATGAAGAAAGGCTAAAAAGGTTAGGGCTCTTTAACCTGGAAAAGAGACGGCTGAGCGGAGATATGATAGAAGTCTATAAATTAATGAACGGAGTGGAACGGGTAAACGTAGATCGATTGTTTACGTTATCAGAATATAGAAAGACTAGGGGACATGCAATGAAGCTACAGGGTAAACTATTTAAGTCTAATAAAAGAAAATATTTTTTCACTCAACGTGTCATCAGACTCTGGAATTTGTTACCGGAGGATGTAGTAAAGGCTGTTAGTGTAGCTGGGTTTAAAAAAGGTTTGGACAAGTTCCTGGAGGAAAGGTCCATAAACCATTATTAAGAAGTGTCCGAAGATATCAATGCTTGACCCAGTACAAGCATTGTGGAACTTGTGTCTCTTGGGGAAACTGCTAGGTACATATGACCTAGATTGGCCACTGTTGGAAACAGAATGCTGGGCTTGATGGACCTTGGTCTGACCCAGTATGGCATATCTTATGTTCTTATGTTTGAACCCAAGTTGTAACACCTGTTCTCTGTAAAAATCAATGTATGTTTTGCAGCCTGCATTGTACAAACTATGTTATTTGTAAATTGCACTTATTCTAAAGAGTGCGGTATAAAAAAAAGATCTAAATAAAAAATAAATATGACAGAGCAACTGAAGCATTTCTCAAGCAGTTAGGGAGGTTTTCATAGCTGCTTGAGAAGCCAGTTGAACTATTTGAGTGCAGCATACCTATGGCAGAAAAGTCCTTGACTGCTGCGTGTCTAGAAGAGCCCCTATGAACGCTAAGATTTGAGAAGGGGTAAGTTGGGATTTTGGAAGATTTATTACAAATCCCAAATGTTGAAGAACCTGCATTGTGCAGTAGAGAGCAGAGCTGGCTCTGGAGCAGACCATGCTCGGATGAGCCAGTCGTCTAAGTAGGGGAAGACAAATATCCCTAGAGCTCTTAGAAATGGCTACTGCCATGCATTTTGTGAAGATTCTTGGGCAGAAGCCAGGCCGAAGGGTAGAACTCTGTACTGATAATGTCTTCCCTGGAAGAGGAACAGAAGAAACCTCCTGTGTTCTTTGTGGATAAGGATGTGTGTATATGCATCCTTCAGGTCTAGAGAACATAGCCAATCCAGACTCTGGATGTAAGGAAGAAGTGTTCCGAGAGAGATCATCTTGAATTTCTCTCGGAGCAGATACTTGTTTAATTCTTGGAGGTCCAGAATGGGCTTGTATCCTCCTGTTTTCTTTGATATAAGGAAGTAGGGGGAGTAGAAGCCCAGGCCTTGTTGGGAAAGTGGCACTTCCTCTATCGCACCCTGAGCAAGAAGGGTGGTGATCTCCTGGCACAAGAGAGTGGTAAGAGGGGGCCAAGAGCTGAACTCTCTTGGAGTGAAGGCAGGGGGCATACTTTGGAAGTGAAGTTTGTACCCCTCTGTCATTATGGAGAGAGTCCAATGTTCTGATGTTATCTAGTGCCATCTTTTGGCAAAGTAACACAGTCTGCCTGGGATATGGACTGGCTCTGGAATTTCCAGGGGTAGGATAGCTAAGTTCTCTAGCAGGAAGCCAAAGACCTTGTGGAGGCTGGGTCTGCTGAGCTGGTTGAGCTCTGGAGGCTTGAGCCTTCCTTTGTTGCTTCAGTTGTTGTTGTCCCTTCTGGGAAGCATGAACTGAACAGTGGACTGCATGGGTGTAAGAAGGATAAAACGTCTTCTTTTTGTAGAAAAAGGTCTTCTTTACCGTCTTTTTCTTAGCTGGGTTGGCAGTGGTCCTAGAGAGCCTGTTTAGGGTGCTATTCTCAGATTCAAGCTGAGAAACTTTGTCTTGCCAATCCTTGCCAAAGAGGTTTTCTCCCGCACAAGGAATATTCCTCTGCTTATCTTGCACCCACTGTTCTAAATCAGATGCTTATAACCAAGCAATCTGACGTGCACCGATGGAAATAGTAGAAGTCTTGCTAATACACTCGAAACAATCAAATGTTGCCCTGTTCATGAACTTGGAAACATTCTGGGCATGTTTAACAAGTGTCAGGAAATCAGCCCTCTTGTCTGGGAGAAGAAGAGCCATGAGTTCCAAATCTTTAGTCACCTCCCGAAGAAACATACCCATGTAGAGTGTGTATGAACTTATTCTGGCTGACAACATGGAGGCCTGAAAACATTGATGGCTGAAGGCATCGTGAGTTCTCGCCTCACGGCCCAGAGGATTAGATGAATGTGTCTTAGCACTTTTAATTTGATGCACCCAATTCCACAACCATGGAATGGTGCAGTAACTGCGTCTTCTGGAAACTGGGACAGTGCGGTACCCGGTACATGGTATTGAGTCTTCGAGAATGCGGAGACGCAGTTAAAGGTGTTTCCCACATCCTAAGCATGAGGTCATGCAATATCCAATGAATAGGTAAGTTCGCAGCCTCCTTAGGGGCTGCCGGATACTGAAGAATTTCAAGTTCTTCAGCTCTCGGTTCTTTCTCAGAGGTCACCGTAATCGAGAGGTCCCAAGCCACATCCTGTATAAAGTCTTGAAAAGACATGTCTTCCGGCGGAGACATCTGGCGTTGTGGGGAAGGAGAAGGATCTTCCGGAAGAGCATCTCTGGTACCGATTGATTCATTGGACGAATCGGAGTAGGACAACTCAAAGTATCGATGGGCCATGTGCTTCCGCCCAGCCCGATGACGGTACCGATCGAAATCGGCATCGGAATGTTTCGGTACCGGACCCTTGATGCTGGACACTGACTCCAGGGCCGCCATGGGTGGTAGCGTGGAGAGCGGCGCAATGGTCGATGCCAATGACTGTGGACCCGATTGCAGAGGCTTTAGTGGTACCAAAGCCGCAAGACTCCGCTCAATGGCTAGGATACATTGATCCATGGAGCCAGCCGATGCCTGGGTATCGGTACCCGAAGAGCGGGCCACGACCCCAGAACACGATACCAAGACTCTCCAGAGGTGGACGCCTTGGGAACATCTTGGAACCCCGATAATGCTTTGGAGGCAAGGACCTCCCACCGAGGCTGTTTGGCTGGTGTATTCTCCTCTAGGGCAACGCTTAAAGCATCTTGATGCTTAGAAGGAGATCTACCCTTTGAGGACTGACCAGTCTTCGAAGACCTGGGTTTCGTTATCTGAGATCCATGGGAGGAAGATGAAGCCCTGGACGACATCGATGCCACAGACATTGCATCTGAGGCAAAGAGGGTGCAGAGTTTCGCAGCTCTATTCTGCAGGCCCCTCTCTGTCATCTTTCTGCAAAGGAGACATTCCGATGGTGAATGGTCTGGTCCCAAACATTTAAGACACCAGTCATGGGTGTCGGTAGCAGAAATGGTACTGCTACTTTGGAACACTTTTTGAAACCACTAGTTGGTTTCTCCATTTTGGGGAACAAAGGGGCCTAAAGCCCAAAATGACGCCTAAGCATCTAGAGGGCAAAGACCTTCTAAGAAAGCTTTTTTTTTAAAAAAAAGAAAATAGAAGAAAGAAAGAGACACCGACGATACTGGTGCAAGTGTCGACGGGAAGGCAGACGCAACCACAAAAGAAGACTATTTTCAATGGTGACAGGAATTTCTCCCTGTCGGCTCCGCGGAAAATGAAAAACTGAGGAGGGACAGTTGGAAAGGCGGCAAGGCAGCAGCACAGGTGCAGTGAGATGCTTCCAAAGGCTTTCCTTTAGGATGCTGGGGAGCATTCCCACACGGGCTCCGTCGGTGCCGACATCACCCATATGTGA
Source organism: Ichthyophis bannanicus (assembly GCA_033557465.1). Lineage (NCBI taxonomy): Eukaryota > Metazoa > Chordata > Amphibia > Gymnophiona > Ichthyophiidae > Ichthyophis > Ichthyophis bannanicus. The sequence goes on along the minus strand of CM066038.1, from coordinate 18,700,147 downwards.
AGACTACATTCCTGCTTGTTCCTAGAGATATAAATATATCCCTTCTCTCTTTTTCTGCCTCTCTCTGTCCTTTCCCCTGGGAAATAATATTGAGCAACACCATCTCTGATATCTTCTTTTTTTCTTTGTCAGCAGCAGAAAGATCTCATAGCACCCTCCCCAGCTTTATCTTTCTTTCTCTGAGTCAGCACAAAGCAGCCAGTGTTGCATTCATTTCCATTGAATGGCCCTGCACATTGGTAGTGAATGCTACAGGCAGCATTGACTGCTGTTGCTGACTCAGAGAAAGAAAGATGAAGCTGCACGATGCCAGAGCTGCATGCACAGTGAGTTGTGCCAGCTCCTTGGCCCACCATCTGAGTCTCCACTTACTCTCCCAATACCCAGCCAATCTTAGATTCTGTCTTCTTCTTTTCTCCCACCCAATTTTAGTCTCCACCTAAGCCTCAGTCCCTGCTCTCCCCCATCTCCTTATCCCCAGTACTGCCTCCTACATCCTTTCTGCACACCCGCCCAGTTACTTCTTTCTCAGATATTCATTAACTCTCCCTTTCCTCCTTCTTAGCCCAGCATTCATTCTTATGCCCCTCTTTCAACTCTTCCATCTATGACCTTTTTTCTTCCCTCCCACAAAAAATATCTGTTTCTGTCTCCATCCTCACTCCCCCAGCTTCTTTTTTTCTCCCCCCAGCCCCACCCCTTCTAGTCCTCCTCCAGCATCAGCTCCCTTCTAGTTCCAGCCCCTCCCAGCATATGTTCCCTTTCAGTTCCATTCTCCTCATCCCCCAGCATCAGCCTATTTCCAGTCCTAGTCCCCCAGTATCAGTCTTCCTCCAGTTCCAGTCCCTCCCAGCATCATCTCCCTTCCAATCCCAGGCTTCTCCCATCCCCTTCCAATCCCAGGCTTCCTCCATCCCCAAGCATCAGCCCATTTCCAGTCCTATCCCCCCAGGATCATTATTTCTCCAGTTCCTCCTTTACCCGGCATCAGCCCTTTTCCAGTCCTGGCCCCCCAGTATCAGCCCCCCTCCAGTCCTAGTACCTCCCAGTATTGTCTTCCTTTCAATCACAGTCTCCTCATCCCCCAACATTACCCCATTTCCCATTCTAGTCCCAAGTAGCAGTCCTCTTCCAGTGCCAGCGGTTCCTCCCCCCTCACACACACATGGCCCCATACCTCGATGGGCCCTGCAAGCACCTGCTTGGCTTATTAGGGAGTCAGTGGGGCCCAAAGCCCAGCTCCCTGAGTCATCTCTGCACAGCTTCAGGAGTAAACAAGTGCAGAAGCATTTTCCTTTTTCTGCTGTGGTTGTGCTAAGTTGCAGCTGCCAGCACCACTCAGATCATAGAGGTTAAACAGGAGCACTTCCTGTCTCTTGGAAGCCCACATGGAAAAGCATGCGGAGATCGGGGAGATCAGTGCTGGCTGGGAGGTGCTATGGAGAGAGCAGGCCCTGATTCAGGATGAGCTGGAAGACAGATCACACTGGAACAACCTACGAGGAAAGATTTCAGAACTGTCATGGGACCCTGTAAAGCGTAGTTACTCACCTGTAACAGGTGATCTCAGGGAACAGCAGGAATTTAGTCTTCACATATGGATATCGTCAGTACCGACGGAGCCTGCGTGGAAACACTCCCCAGCGTCCAATAGGAAAGCTTTTGGGAGCATCCCACTGCGCCTGTGTCGCTGCCTTCCCAGCTTTCCAACTCTTCCTCTTCAGTTGAGTTTATAGCTGAAACAAAGGAGAGAAGGAGAGACAACTCCTAGGGGAGGTGGGTGGGTTGTGAAGACTAAATTCCTGCTGTTCCCGGAGATCACCTGTTACAGGTGAGTAACTATGCAATCTCCAGGAACAAGCAGGAATGTAGTCTTCACATATGGGGGCTCCCCAGCTGAAAGATGCCAGGGAGATGACCCCTGAAAGCTGCAAAACCCAGGTTGAGATAGGTCATGCTTCCTCCCATGGATCTCGGGCATCAAAATCTGGGATGGCGGGTAGGAGTTGTTTTAAGTGTGAAAGAGATGCTGGAGAACAGCTTGACCAATTGAGGCATCCTGACGGGAGTCCTTGTCTAAGCAGTAGTGGGCTGCAAATGTGTGTACTGAAGCCCAAGTGGCTGCTCTACAAATGTCGTCAATGGACACTGAGCGAAAGTTAGCCATAGAGGCTGCCATTGCTCTCACATTGTGAGCTGTGACATGACCTTCAAGAGAAAGTCCTTTGCTCTCGTAAGCAAAGGATATGCAATTTGCAATCCATTTGGACAAAGTTCATTTAGAAACTAGTAGTCCAAGATGACTAGAGTCAAAGGCAACAAAGATCTGGGAAGACTTTCGATGTTGCTTAGTTCTCTGAAGGTAAAAGGCCAAAGCTCTTTTACAGTCCAGAGTGTGTAGATTCCTTTCTGCATTGGAAGCGTGAGGCTTAGGGAAAATACAGGAAGGTAAACTGACTGGTTTAAATGAAATGGTGAAACCACCTTTGGCATAAAATGTGGGTGAGTTCTAAGAACTACCTTATCATGGTGAAACCTTGTATAAGGAGGATCAGCCACTAAAGCTTGAAGCTCACTGATGCGTCTCGCAGAAGTGAGGGCAATTAAGAAGATTACCTTCCAAGAAAGAAGCTTCAGGGATGTAGTGGCTAAGGGCTCGAAGGGCGGCTTCATGAGCTGTCTGAGGACAAGATTTAAGTCCCATGCCACGGGCGGTGGCTTAATGGGAGGTTTAGTTAAAAGTGGTCTCTCATAAACCTTGCTACAACAGGATGAGAGGAAACAGGTTGTCCATCTAAGGGCTTGTGAAAAGCAGCAATGGCACTAAGGTGGACTCTTATTGAATTGGTCTTAGGACCAGAGGATGACAATTGGAGCAGATACTCAAGTACTGCCTCCACTGGAAGTAAAAAGGGGTTAAACACCTTTTTAGAACACCAGATAGAAAACCTTTTCCACTTGAAGGCATAGGCTTGCCTTGTGGAAGGTTTACTTGAAGCCAGAAGGATATCTTTTACCTGTTGAGAAAGGTTGATATCCTGGAATTCTAGGCTCTCAGGAGCCATGCCCTGAGGTATAGAGACTGAGGATTCGGGTGCAGTAGCATCCCGTTCTCCTGGGAAAGCAGGTCTGGAGCATATCCCAACTCCAGAGGTCTGGCTTGAGAGAGGCATAGAAGAAGAGGATACCACGTTTGTCGTGGCCAACGTGGGGCTATGAGGATCATATGGCCCCTGTCTCTCTGAAGCTTGAACAGAGTTTTGGGAATGAGGGGAATGGGTGGGAAGACATAGAGGAAGTCTTGACCCCAGTGGAGGTGGAAAGCATCCCTTGCCTGACAGTTCTGAGCCGGAATTCTGGAGCAGAATCGGGGAAGTTTGGCCTTCTGAGGACTTGCAAAGAGGTCTATCTTTGAGGTTCCCCAGATCTGAAAAATTCAAGCAACTTGCTCTTGATGAAGAGACCACTTGTGTGGCAGAAGTACTCTACTGAGTGTGTCTGCTAAAAGATTTTGTGTGCATGGAAGATATACCGCTAGAAGGTGGATCTGAAGATTCCTGGCAAAGGCCCAGAGGTGTAAAGCTTCGTTGCACAATGCTTGAGAACCTGTTCCACCCTGCTTGTTCACGTAGAACTTGGCTACTTGATTGTCGGTTTGGACCAGAACCATCTTGTAGCTGAGGTGGGCTTGAAAAATCTGAAGAGCATAGAAGATGGCTCTGAGTTCCAGGATGTTTATATGAAGGCAAGCCTCCTGCTGTGTCCAAAGACCCTGTGTGGAGAGATTCTCCAAGTGAACCCCCCAGCCTAACTTGGACTCATCTGTCATCAAGGTGGCTTGGCACACAGTCAGAGAACGTGGTCAGGAAAACCAAGGAACAGAATGTGAAAGTGAAAGTGCCTATCGGTCTATGCTAGTCTGTTGGTACCATGCTTTCTAAAATGGTTTGAGTTTTACTCCTTTCAGTTCGGTACAAGGACTTGCAAAGTGTTTTGAGCCTGCAGTTTTCAAGCACAGGAATTTCATTCCATCGGTGAGTTTGCCTTTTACTCCTGAGGAAGTTTTTAAACGAAACACGGCCTGTGTCGGGTTTTATTGGCAAATCAAATAAAGTTTTTTTGACATATTTTGTTCCTTGGTTTTCCTGACCACGTTCTCTGACTGTGTGCCTCATCTGACGTGGCTTTTTGCTCTTTGTTGGACATGTCAAGGTGGCTTAGGGCAGTGGCTGCTGGAAAGGAAAGCCTACGAGAAGGTTTTCCAGTGACTGCCACCATTGTAGGGACAATATTAAACGTGTCGAATTTCTGATTATGTCTGTCAGGCGACCCGATACCTGTGTCCACTGAGAAGTTAGGATCCACTGGGCTGTTCGAATGTGGAGTTGAGCACAGGGAACCACATGTACAGTGGATGCCATATGCCCCAACAACTGAAGCATTTCTCGAGCAGTTAACATGTTTTTTAGTGCTGCTTGACATGCCAGCTGAAGTATTCGAAGACAAAGTGGCTGTGGCAGGAAAGCCTTTGACTGCCTTGTGTCTAGGCAAGCCCCTATGAACTCTAGAGATTGAGAAGGGGTGAGGTGAGATTTTGGAAGGTTTATGACTAATCCCAAGTACTGCAGAATCTGCATTGTGCGCGAGAGAGCAAAGCTGGCTTTTGGAGCTGTTGGTGCTCGGATGAGCCAGTCTCCCAAGTAGGAGAAGACAAATATCCCCAAAGTTCTTAGGAATGCTGCTACTACTGCCATGCATTTTGTAAAGACGCTTGGGGCAGAAGCCAGTCCGAAAGGAAGAACCCTGTACTGGTAATGCCCTTCTTGAAAAAGGAATCAAAGAAACCTCCTGTGATCTATGTGGATGAGGATATGCGTGTATGCATCCTTTAGATCTAGAGAACATAGCCAATCCTGGCTCTCAATGTAAGGGAGAAGCGTTCCGTGGGAGATCATTCTGAATTTTTCTCGGAACAGATACTTCTTTAATTCTCTGAGGTCCAACATGGATCTGTATCCCCCTGTCTTCTTTGGGATGAGGAAGTAGGGGGAGTAGAAACCCATGCCCTGTAGGGATATGGGTACTTCTTCTATTGCTCCCTGAGCCAACATTGAGGTGACCTCTTGAGACAAGAGAGTGGTGGAGGGGCCCTGAGAATTGAACTGTCTTGTTATGGTGGGAGGGGGCATACTGTGAAAATGAAGTTTGTACCCCTCTCGTACAATGGAAAGGGTCCAGTTCTCTGATGTTATTTGTTGCCATCTTCTGGCAAAATGACAGTCTGCCGGGGATGGTGAGAGGTTCTGGACCTTTCAGGGGCAGGTTGACCAAGTTCTCTAGGAAGGAGTCAAAGCCCCTGAGGAGGCCGAGTCTGCTGAGCTGGTTGAGCTCTGGGGACGTGGGCTTTTCTTTGCTGTCTGGGTTGCTGTTACCCTTCTGGGGAGCATGAACTGGACAGTGGACAGCCTGGGTGTAAGATGGGTAGAATTTCTTTTTCTTGTTGAAAAAGGGCTTCTTAAATGTCTTCTTTTTTGCTGTAGCCCTTAAATGTCTTTTTTGGCTGTAGCCCTTGACAATCTGTTCAAGGTGGTATTTTCAGATTCAATCTGATTAGCCTTGTCTTGCCAATCCTTACCAAATAGATTTTCTCCTGTACAAGGAAAGAGTAGTTACTCACCTGTAACAGGTGTTCTCCAGGAGCAGCAGGAATCAGTCCTCACTTATGGGTGACGTCGACACCGACGGAGCCCCCATGTGGAGCATTTCCCCAGCTTTCAAAGAAAGCCTTTGGGAATGCAGTACGCATGCGCAGTCCCCTTCCCACCCAAGGGTGCCATCTTGCTCAGTCTGATGACATAGCTAAAATACAGCAAAAAAACAAAATAAAGCATATGACTGCAACTCCAAGGGGAGGAGGGAGGGTTGTGAGGACTGATTCCTGCTGCTCCTGGAGGACACCTGTTACAGGTGAGTAACTACTCTTTCTCCAGGACCAAGCAGGAAGTAGGTCCTCACATATGGGTGACTCCCCAGCTTAAGGCTGCTGGGGACTCAAGCTGAAAAATGAGCTCCCTCTAGAGCCTCAGCATGTGCAAAAAGAATCTTCTCTGATATCGCCCCCGTACGGTAGCCCAATACCAGGGCCGGAGGGTAGGAGTTGCCTATACCTCAAAGAGATTACGGAGTACCGCCTGCCCGAAAGCATTGTCCCTGCAGGACTCCCTCTCGAGGCAGTAGTGGGCCGCAAAAGTCTGGCTTGAAGACCAAGTAGCGGCCCTGCAGATGTCTGCCAACGGAACAGAGCGGAGATGAGCCACTGACGCAGACTTCGCCCTGACATGGTGGGCCGTGACTCGACCCTGCAAGGGGAGGTCGGCTGCCCTGTACGCCCAGGCGATACAGTCTGCTACCCAAAGGGACAAAGTACGCTTGGAGACAGGTAACCCCAACTTATTAGGGTCAAAAGAGACGAAGAAATGAACAGCCCTTCGGTGTCCCTGCGTACGGTCAAGGTAGAAGGACAACGCCCTCCCACAGTCCAGGGTATGGAAGACCATCTCAGCCCGGCTGGCATGCGGCCTGGGAAAGAAAGTTGGAAGAACCACCTCCTGATTGAGGTGGAAGGAGGAGACAACCTTTGGAAGGAACTTAGGGTGGGTCCGTAAGACTACTCTGTTCCTATAGAACCTAGGGTATGGTGCATCTGACACCAGGGCTTGAAGCTCACTCACTCGCCTTGCTGAGGAGAGTGATACAAAAACAACGCCTTCCAGGAGAGAAAGCGCAAAGGACAAGTAGCCATAGTCTCAAATGGTGGGCAAGTAAGCCACTGCAAGACCACATTCAAGTCCCACTCAGGGGCAGACGGATGAACTGGAGGCTTAAGCAAAAGTAAGCCACCAAAGGGTGGCTGGAGAGAGAGTGACCCTCCACCGGTGAGTGGTGCGCTGAGAGAGCACTGAGATGAACTCTAACAGAGTTGGATTTAAGGCCTAGGTTGGGCAGGTGAAGCAAATATTGCAGTACCACTAGTACCAGGCATGAGAAAGGATCCTTCTTGTGTTGAGCACACCAGGTGGAGAATCTACGCCACTTAAGGGCATAAGACGTCCGGGTGGACTGCCTCCTAGAGGCCAAGACCACGTCCTCCACTTCCCTAGGCAGCAGTAAGGGTGCTAGAACTACCCTTTCAGCAGCCAGGCCATCAGATTGAGGGACTGGAGGTTGGGGTGTAAGAGAGATCCCTGCTCCTAAGACAGGAGATCGGGTTGCATCCCCAGAGGAAGAGGAGTGTCCACCGCCAGTTGCAAAAGGAGAGGAAACCACGGTTGCCTTGGCCATCTGGGGGCCACCAGGATCATCGAGGCCTTGCCCCGGAGCACTTTGAACAGTGTCTGGGCACTAGAGGCGTGGGAGGAAACGCATATAGGAGGCCTGTAGACCACAGAATGAGAAACGCATCCGTTGCTACTCTGAGAGGATTCGGTTGTCTGGAGCAGAACCTGGGCAGTTGACGGTTCAGTGGACTGGCAAAAAGATCTATGGTTGGAAGACCCCATCTTAGGAAGATCTGCTGAACCACCAGAGGATTCAACTGCCATTCGTGTGGCTGTAGAATCCTGCTCAATCTGTCTGCCAGGTAATTCTCCTATCCAGGGAGATAGACCGCCTTGAGAAGTATGCCATGATTGACCCTGTGCTCCCCTGTTTGTTAACATAGAACATTACAACTTGACTGTCCGTTTAAACCAAGACGGGTTGGTGAGAGAGGAGATGAGAGAAAGTCTGCAGTGCTAAGAGGATCGCTCTGAGCTCTAAGAGATTGATCTGCTGTGCGGCCTCCCAAGGAGACCACAGGCCCTGAGTGCATGCTCGCTGGCAATGTGCACCCCAACCTTCTAGAGAACCATCGGTTGTCAGCACTTGAGAGTGTGGAGGTGCCTGAAAAGGCACCCCTTGTACCAGATTCGGAAGATGAAGCCACCACTGTAGAGAAGACTCTAGTAGCGTGGACACCCTCACTTTGTCCTTCAGGTTTCCTGTGGCTTGGTGCCACTGAGTTCTAAGGCCCCACTGAGCTGGCCTCATGTGCAGACGTAGCACTGTAGGAAGCAGAACTACCACGTAGATAAGAAGAAACAAGTCCAAACGTGGAGTAGGGAAAGACCAATCTTATTACGTGTGTGACTGGGACTACCCAACACAGGCCATGTTTCGTTGCCTTCGTCAGGGGTAATACATCTGGCACACTAAAATCATAAATACATAAATATCAATAAAATCATATTTAAAATCATCATCGAAAAACAAGAATACAATTAAATAACTATATAGGGTAAAAAAATAATATTAAATGAATGATTAAAAGAAATCAATAAACAATTATTGATCACCCACATAGATAAAATGATATAACAATGATCTCAAAACATTAAGTTATGTAACAACCATCATACATATTAGCTAAGTAAGAGCAACATATGCATCTATGTAAATAATTAAAAGGACTATACAAATTAAAATTTGAAAGAGATAAATAAAGGGGAATGACATAAATATGAATAAATAACTAATAAATAGTAATAAAAGAATATAATCAAAGACATTTAAAACGGTACCTTATTGTGAATATCGACTGTAGCGTAACTCGATAGTACCAAATTGCAATGGACCGCCCAAAGGAGGTAAATATAAAACTAGGTGGAACACTAGAAACATGGTATGTAACCTAAGAGAGACCATAGCTAAATATACTGTGATCTCTAATTCAACAGTAAATAAAAGCACAACAGAGCAGGAGCGAACAAAGCTAAGGGACAAAAAAACGTGTTGAAGGGAAATCAAACCCAAGTAAAAAAGGAAGTCAATAATACCATATAATAAATAAATAAATATGTAGGGCAAGACATAAAATATGAACCTTAAAAACATGGCAATGATGGGCATAAGGCACCCTTAAATAGGAATATAATAAAATCACATTGTTCAAAAGAAACTAAATGTGCTAGTTGGTAACAAAAAACGGCTAAACCTGAAGGAATCAAGGCTTTGTAAAATGTGAAACGCTAGGAATCAGATACATACTATAACTTTGGTGCGGGTGAAGAAATGTAATCTACATTGTATTAAAAACATCATCTGAACAAAAAATAAATAAGGTAAAAAGACGGTGTGTATAATGTAAAAATGATAGAGTGGCACAAGAAAGATTGATGACAAATTGTTGACTTGCTTAAAAAATAGAAAAACTAATGCATTCAAAAACAGTGTCTACTAATTGAATAGTGAAAGAAACCGGAGACCATTCTATTCAAACATGATTACCTCAACCAAATACTCCAAATAAAATAAAACATTGAAAAAAAGGAAAAAGAAAAAAGAAGAAATATGACTCACGTATCTGCTTAAACCAGGGAACTCAGCCCGCTGTGTGTCACCTGTAGAATAAACCTTGAGGAACGCCAGCACATGCGCTTAAATGTGAAGGACAAAAAATCGCGGGAAAAACCCGCCGACTAGAGAGGCACCTTAATGTATAATTTCTGAAAAAACTATGTTGTGTATGTTGATCAAACCAGCGCGATCGAGAGTCTGGTTGAAAAAGTGGTATATGAACCATCACATATCATTTTAGATGAAAGTGCCCAATCAATAGCATATCGTGGGTCAGTTGTAACTTGAAATTGCATTACACATGCGCCTAAAAAACAGAAAGGAGGGGGGGGAGGGGAAAGGGACGGGGGGAAAAGGGAGGGGAAGGGGGGAAAAGGGGGGAAGGGGAAAGGGGAAGAGAGGGGGGGAGGAAGAAGGGGGGAAGAGAGAGGGGGAAGGGGAAGGGAAGGGGAGGGGGAGGAGAGGGAAGGAGGAGGGAGGGGGAAGGAGGAAGGGAAAGGGGGAAGGGAGGAGGGGAGGGGAAGAGAAGGAGGGGGAAAGGGGAAGGGGAGAATGAGAAAAGGGGGGAGGGGAAGGGAAAGAGAGGGGGAAGGAAAAGAAGAAAAAGGAAGGGGAAGGGGGATAGGGCTTAACAGGATTAAAACAAAAACATAATAAACATTGTACTTAAAATGAAAAAGATAATGTGATCATTACAAAAGTCAAAAATCAACAGAAGGTTGAGTCTCAAAGAGATATTTTGGACAGCACACTATGAGCCACAGGGGGCATATATGGTAATAAAAAAGGAAAAAATAAAGTGTAAAACCATGATCAAACCATATGGGGCTGAAAGGGGATAAATATGGACCAAAAAAAATAAAAATGAGTTTGAATAAAATAATGAACCAGAAAATGAAATACCAGGAAGTAAAATTAAAGGAAAACCGAAAGGTCACTATCACAGTTGAGACCATAAGGGACGAGAGAGTTAAGTAAAAAAATGTATTTCTGCTCGATCCTTAAAATAGTTTTATTAATGTCCCCACGACGCCAATTAATTTTGATCTTCTTGATAACAAAAAACTTTAGATCACTAATTTTATAGTTCTCAGCAACCCAATATGATACTAAAGGTTTATCAGCCAAATTTCTCTTGATGCAGCTCATGTGCTCCACAATGCGTGTATGGATACTGCGTAGGGTTTTCCCTACGTATAATTTATTGCATGGATACATTATAACATAGATGACGTGTGACGTTTTCTAAATTGGAGAAATCATCTATGTAGAATTTTTGTTTAGTCTCAGGATGCACAAAAACGTCCCGCACAGGTAACGCATTGAGGCAGACAGAGCATCTACCGCATTGAAACTGGCCTTTATAGCGCGATAAAGGTTTCCTTTCGGTTAAAGCTGAAGGAGCTAACAGATTGTGTAAATTAACATCATGCTTGTGTGCGATCGTCAGCTTCATAGTTTGGAAGGCTGGTAGGGCCTGTATTAACCGCTATTCATTTTTTAATATTGTCGTAATCTTCCGTGAATAGGAGGAATATGTAAGTGGGCACACCATCCCATCCCCTTCACTCTTAGGCCGTGGCTCCAAAAGGACTTCTCTGTCTGGAATTCCAGGGGAATTCCTAGATGGATCAGTGGGGTCTGAGAGAACTGTAGGAGGAGGGGTATCATGGCTGGCGGGCCCAGTGAGGGGCTATGAGGATCATGTGGCCTTTTTCTTCCTTCAGTTTCAAGAGGGTTTTCAGGCTTAGGGGTGTAGAGGGAAATGCATGAAGGCGTCGGCCGCTAGGCTGATTGTTGATGGAATCTTTGAGCAGAAGCGGGGAAGTTTGGCATTCACTTAAGTAGCAAAGAGGTCGATCCATGGAGTACCCCAGGTGTCGAACAGGTGGTTGGCCACTGTATGGTCTAAAGACCACGCGTGAGGTTGGAACAAACGGCTGAGTTTGTCCACCTGCAGATCTGACAGGTAATGTAGACTGCTCTCAACTGCATATGGTGTTGAGTTGCAAATTTCTATAGCTGGCAAGCTTCCTGGCATAGGGGAAGGGAGCCCATTCCTCCTTGTTTGTTTATGTAAAACACTGCTACTTGGTTGTCCATGTGTATGAGGACAGAACTGTTGGATGGTCCTGGAAGACTTGGAGAGTTCTCGACACTGCTCGAAGTTCCAGGAGATTTATTTGGACTTTTGAGTAGTCCAAAGGCCCTGCATGGAGAGAACCTCTAGGTGAGCTCCCCAACCTTGCTTTGAAGCATCCATGGTTAGGGTATGCTGCGGGTTGGGGGGTCGGAATGGTAACCCTTTGAGGTGATTTACCCTTTGAGGAGATTTTCTGGAATGGACTACCATTGGAGAGAGTGTGCCATGGGAGGCATTATTTGAATGGAAGCATACAGATCTCCCATGGCCTGGGATCACTGAGTCGATAGTCCATTGTGTTTGCCGCATGTGTAGCCTGGCATGTGGGACTACATGAACAGTGGAGGCCATGTGTCCCAGTAATTTTCAGAAGGAACATGCTGGAGCACAATGGCACTGACACATGCTGTTCGCTAGGAGTATGAGTCTTTACATTTGGTCTCGTGGGAGAAAGGCCTTGCACTGGGTTGTGTCTAGGACGGCTCCGATAAATTCCAGCCTTTGGGGATGAGGTGGGATTTTGGAAAGTTTATTACAAAACCTAGAAACTGCAGAATTCCTATAGTTTTGGACTGGGCAGAGCAGAGTTCTTGAGGGGAGTCTGCCTTTATGAGCCAGTCGTCTAACAAAGGAAAAACAAAAATTTTGTTGATGTGCAGATGAGCTGCTACTACGGCCATGCATTTTGTGAAAACTCTTGGCGCTGAAGCTAGGCCAAAGGGAAGAACTCTGTATTGATAATGCACCTCTTGGCATATGAAGCTGAGATATTGCCTGTGCGATGGGTGGATGAGTATGTGAGTGTAGGCCTCTTTGAGGACCAGGAAACAAAGCCAGTCATTTTGTTGGAGATGAGGAAGGAGGGTTCCCAGTGAGATCATCTTGAATTTTTCTTTTATTAGAAACTGTAGAAGTCTCAGAGATTCAGAATGGGCCTGAGGTTTTCTGACGTTTTTGGAATGATGAAGTAGGGGTAGTAGAAACCTCTGTGGTGTTCCTGAGGTGGTACCGGTTTGATGGCTCCCTGGGTTAGGAAGGAGGTTACCTCATGTTGTAGAAAGGCACTGAGGGAGGTGTTTGAAGGAGCTTGGTCTCTGAAGTGGTGAGGGGGGAGCTCATGAAAGTTGAGATGGTATCTATTCTGGATGATGGTAAGAGCCCATCTCTCTGAGGTGATGTTTCTCCATTGCGTGAGGAATTTTGAGTCATCCTGGAATGGGCAGTGCATCTAAAGGGGATGGACTGGCTATGCTCCCGAAGTGGGAGTCAAAAAGACGATGTGGAGGCTGTGGCTGTAGTTGTTGTTTTGACAGCCTGGGCTTTTTGGCCTGCTTGAGTCCCTGCTGTGCAGGATAGGTAGGCTGGGAATACTGATAAAACCTCCTCTTCTTGGGATAGAATGCTTTTTGGATTGGGCCTTCTTCTTAGAAGGATCAGAAGTTTTCCTCAACAGCCTTTTGAGGGTAGTATCGTCAGTTTCCAGTACACCGGCCTTCTCACACCATTTCTTTCCAAACAGGTTCTTACCTGTACAGGGGATGTTAGCTAGCTTGTCTTGTACCCAACTGCCCTAAGTCAGAGGATTGAAGCCATGCTAGTCACTTTGCTCCAATGGCTATGGAAGACACTCTACTAGAGGATTCAAACGCATCAAAAGCAGCCCTGTTCATAAATTTTGACACGTTCTGGCTGTGGGACAAGATTGCTTGAAAGACTGGACGTTTTTCTTCTGGAAGGAAAGGTAGAAAGCCTTCCTAGACATTATTCAGCTCCTTGAGGAACATCCTCATATACAGGATGTAGGAGTTGATTCTGCTAGCTAACATGGAAGCCTGGAAGGTACGGTGAGTGAAGGAATCGAGGGTTCTCGATTTCTGGCCTGGAGGAAAGGATGCGTGGGTTTTCCCACTTTTAATGCGGTGCATCGCTGATTCCACCACCATGGAATGGTGGGGAAGCTGCAGCTTCTGAAAGCCCAGACATTCATGGACTTGTATCAAGTCGGTGACCTATGGGGGAGATAGTTAAAGGTGTTTCCCACATCCTCAGCATTACGTTATGGAGGATGTGATGCACTGGAAGGATGGTGGCTTCCTTCAGTGCGGTCGGGTACTGCAATATCTCCAACTCCTCTGCTCTGGGCTCCGGCTCCGAAGCTGCTGGTATGGAAAGTCCTGCTGCCATGCCATGAATGAATTCTTGAAATGACATGCCCTCCAGGGGGAATTTCCTCCGGGTGCTGAACTGTGGAGGTGAGGTTTCCGGCACAAAATCCCTGAGATCCTCGGAGTCTAGTGATCGATGATCAGAGTCTGAGGAAATGGTATCGGACTCCAGAGAGTAGCGGAGTTGCTGGTGTCGAGTATCATGGCGATGTCCTCTGGTTTCAACTGATCCCTGGACCACAAAGGATCCGTGCTCAGTGGCATCGGAGATGGTATCAGCATTGAGGGTGCCATCAGTATCAGAACCGGTTTTGAGGGCATCGAGGACATCGGAACCGTCGGTGCCTGCTGGGACAAAACCGGTGGAGGCACCGAGGTCGAAATCAATGGCAGGGTCTCCAGGGCCAAGGGTGTTAGTTGCACCAAAACCGCCAGCAGAGCTGCTAAGGTCCGTTCTAGAGCCAGCATGCGCTGGTTTAGGGAGGTCACCTGCACCTGGTAACTGGATGGAGCGAGACTGGCTGCCATCATACCAGTGCATGGCATCGAGGGTTCGGCGGAGGCCAAAGCCTCGGGAACCTCTTGAATCCCCACTGAGGCTTTGGAGGACAAGTCCTCCCACTGGGGATGCCTGGACTGGAGTTGGATGAAGTCCGCGATGACTCCCAGTGTGAGCGAGAACATTCACGGGATTGCTCCTTCAATGTCCTAGGCTTACCTGGAGAGTCTTTGGACTTCCGACTTGGATTCTTCACAATCTCCGAGGACTCTCGGGGAAGAGACCTGTCCTTTTTGGGCGTGAAGGAGAGGGGTTTTTAGATCTCTTCTCTCAATGCTTGGATTCTTTTGAGTGCTTAGAGGTTGGAGAACTCGACGCCCTTGAAGAGGTCGTGGTCAAGGAAAGGGTGTCTGAGGGGAAGAGGTCCCCGAACCTTTTGGCCTGGTTCCCCAGGCCCCTTTTAGTCATTTGTTTACAGAGGGCACACTCGGTAGGGATGTGATCCGGGCCGAGGCATTTGAGGCATCAATCATGCTTGTCGGTGATTGAAATGGTGCCAGCACACTTTGTGCACTTCTTAAAGCCACTGGTGGGTTTCTTCATGTTGTGGGAGAGTGTAGGCCCCAAGGAACAGCGAAGGTCCTGAGGGAAAAGGGCTGTTTTTGTAAACATTTTTTTTTAATATTCTCTTGAAGAGAGGCAGGAAAAGAAAATAAAGGGTAGAAAGAAGAACTAGGAGTATCAAGCGAAAAGCAGTGAAGGCAAGGGTTTCTTCAGTGGTGGCAGGAGTTAAACTTGTCGGCTCCGTGGAAAAATAACTGAGGACAGTCAGAAGAGCGGGAAGGCACCAGCACATGCACAGTGGACTGCTCCCAAACATAAGATATGCCATACTAGGTCAGACCAAGGTCCATCAAGCTCAGTATCCTGTCTCCAATAGTGGCCAATCTAGCAATTTCCCCAGAAGACGCAGGTTCCACAATGCTTGTATTGGGACAAGCAGTGGATTTCCCGGGTCCCCTTTAATAATGGTTTATGGATCTTTCCTCTTGGAACTTGTCCAAACCTTTTTTAAAAGCAGCTACACTAACAGCTTTTACTACATCCTCCGGTAATGAATTCCAGAGTTTGATTACACATTGAATGAAAAAATATTTTCTCTTATTAGACTTATATGGGTTACACTGTAGCTTTATTACCTATCCCCTAGTCTTTCTACATTTTCATGGCATAAACAATCGATCTATGTTTACCTGTTGAACTCCATTCATTAATTTATAGATCTCTATCACATCTCCCCTCAGCCGTCTCTTTTCCATGTTAAAGAGCCTATTCTTTTTAGCCTCTCCTCATAGGGGTATCCTATGAGGATAGTGGTTGGGGCAAGGTACCTCAGGCCGGAAGGTCGGGGGTTCAAATCCCACTAGAGGACAGCAACCTTGGGCCGGAAGGACTGGGGTTTCTAGTCCAACAGGTGCTCCTTGTGGTCTTGGGCAAGCCACTTAACCCTCCATTGCCCATGTTCCCTGTAAAATAGTTATCTCCAAGTTATAATGTCCTGTTCAATGTAATTTCAGTTTGTTCAATGTAAACCGCCTTGATATCATGAAAAGCGGTATATAAGAAATGTTAAATAATAATAATCCTTCCATCCCCTTTACCATTTTGGTGGCTCTTCTCTGTACCTTTTCTAATTCCGCTATATCATTTTTAAGATACGGCGACCAGAATTGCACACAATATTTGAGGTGCGGTCGCACCATGGAATGATACAGAGGCATTATAATATCCTTTGTTTTATTTTCCATTCCTTTCCTTATGATTCCTTATGTGCGGCTTATGATTTTCTTGTCTGTCTGTGCGCCATCAGGCACACAGCCACACAGCCAAGGGACTCCAGCCCTCGATCAGCATCGGGGAAGGAAACGGAAACACTAATCCCTCCTGCCCTCCCCCTCTGCCAAGGCCAATCGGTCCAGGGCCAGCACCGGAAGCCACCAACTACAAAAGGAAGCGCCATCAGATGAACAGCCAAAGGACTACAGCACTCAATCGGCATCAGGGGAGGAAACGGGAACACCAAACCCTCCTGCTCCCCCTGCCAAGGCCAATCAGGCCAGGACCAGCATTAGACGCCACCAGCTACAAAAAGAAGCACCGTCAGCCGCACAGCTAAGGGACTCCAGCACCCAATCGGCATCGGGAGAGGAAGCAGGAACACTAATTCCTTCCACACCCTCAGCCAAGGCCAATTGGGCCAGGGCCAGCACTGGAAGCCACCAGCTACAAAAAAAATGCCATCGGGCACACAGCCACGGGACTCCAGCACCTGATCAACATCGGGGGAGGAAGCGGGAAAGAGTAGTTACCTGTAACAGGTGTTCTCCAGGGGCAGCAGGAATCAGTCCTCACATATGGGTGACGTCGACGCCGACGGAACCCTCGTGCGGAGCATTTCCCCAGCTTTCAAAGAAAGCCTTTAGGAATTGCAGCGCGCATGCGCGGTCCCCTTCCCGCCCAAGGGTGCCATCTTGCTCAGTCTGATGACATAGCTAAAAGACAGCAAAAAATTAGCAAAAACAAATCATATGACTGCAACTCCAAGGGGAGGAGGGAGGGTTGTGAGGACTGATTCCTGCTGCTCCTGGAGAACACCTGTTACAGGTGAGTAACTACTCTTTCGCCAGGACCAAGCAGGAAGTCAGTCCTCACATATGGGACTCCCCAGTTTAAGGCTACCGGAGACCTCAAGCGGAAAAATGAGCTCCCTCTAGTTCGTCAGCACGCAAGGAAGGAATCTTCTCTGAGAACGCCCCCGACCAGTAGCCCAACCCCAGGGCCGGAGGGTAGAAGTTGCCTAAACCCCAAAGAGATTATGGAGTACTGCCTGTCCGAAAGCACTGTCCCTGCGGGTCTCCCTCTCAAGGCAGTAATGGGACGCAAAGGTCTGGCTTGAAGACCAAGTAGCGGCCCGGCAGATGTCTGCCAACGGAACAGAGCGGAGATGAACCACTGACGCAGCCTTCGCCCTGACACGATGAGCCGTAACTCGACCCTCCAACGAGAGGCCGGCTGCCCCATAAGCCCAGGCGATACAGTCAGCGACCCACATGGACAAAGTACGCTTGGAGACAAGTAGCCCCAACTTATTGGGGTCAAAAGAAACGAAGAGCTGAACAGCCCTCCAATGCTCCCGCGTATGGTGAAGGTAGAAGGACAACACCCTCCTACAGTCGGGGGTATGCAAAACCATCTCAGCCCGGTTGGCATGCAGCCTGGGAAAGAAGGTCGGAAGAACCACCTCCTGATTGAGGTGAAAAGGGGAGACAACCTTAGGAAGAAACTTAGGGTGAGTCCGTAAGACTACCCTATTCCTGTAGAACCTAGTGTAAGGAGGATCAGACACTAGAGCCTGAAGTTCACTCACTCGCCTAGCAGAGGTAAGAGCTACCAGAAACAAGGTTTTCCAGGAGAGAAAACGGAGAGGGCAGGTAGCCATAGGTTCAAAAGGCGGACAAGTAATCGGCTGTAAGATCACATTCAGATCCCACTCAGGGGCCGGTGGACGCAAAGGAGGCTTAAGCAGAAGGAGGCCTCTGAGAAAACGAGCCACCAAAGGGTGGTTGGAAAGAGGCCTACCGTCCACCGGCGAGTGGTGCGCTGAGAGAGCACTAAGGTGAACTCTGACAGAGTTAGACTTAAGGCCCAGATTAGAGAGGTAAAGCAAATATTGCAATACTACCGCTACCAAGCACGAGAAGGGATTCTCGCTGTGCTGAGCACACCATGCGGAGAATCTACGCCACTTAAAGAGCGTAGGATTTCCTGGTGGATTGTCGCCTAGAGGCCAAGACCACATCTTCCACCTCTCGAGGCAGTAGTAGGGGAGCAAGGACTACCCTTTCAGCAGCCAGGCCATCAGATGAAGGGACTGGAGGTTGGGGTGCAAGAGAGTCCCCTGATCCTGAGACAGGAGATCGTGTTGAAACCCCAGAGGAAGAGGGGTGTCCACCGCTAGCTGCAGCAGAAGCGGGAAACACGGTTGCCTCGGCCACCTGGGGGCTATCAGGATCAATGAAGCCCTGTCCTTGAGGATATTGAACAGCGTTCTGGACACTAGTGGCGTGGGAGGAAACGCATACAGTAGGCCTGTGGACCACGAGATCAGAAACGCATCCGCTGCTACTCTGAGAGGATGCGGTTGTCTGGAGCAGAATCTCGGGAGTTGCCGGTTCAGAGGACTGGCGAAAAGATCCATGGTGGGGAGGCCCCACCTGAGAAAGACCTGCTGAACCACCAATGGGTTCAACCTCCATTCGTGTGGTTGCAGGATCCTGCTCAGTCTGTCCGCCAGGTAATTTTCTTGACCTGGGAGGTAGACAGCCTTTAGGAGGATTCCGTGAGTGACAGCCCAAGAGCACAGCCGTTGTGCCTCCTGACATAGAAGGAAGGAGCCTGTGCCTCCTTGCTTGTTCACGTAGAACATGGCAACTTGATGGTCCGTCTGGACCAGTACAGACTGGTGAGAGGCGAGGTGGGAGAAGGCTCTCAGAGCTAGGCGTATCGCCTGTAGCTCCAGGAAGTTTATCTGTTGAGCAGCCTCCCAAGGGGTCCAGAGACCCTGAGTACATGCCCCCTGGCAATGTGCTCCCCAACCGAGAAGAGAAGCATCTGTTGTCAGCACTTGAGAATGCGGAGGGGATTGAAAAACCACTCAGAGTACCAGATTCGGAAGATGAAGCCACCATTGCAGAGAGGAGACTAGCAGGTCCGATATCTTTACTGAGTCCGCTAGGCTCCCCGTGGCCTGATGCCACTGAGTGTGAAGGCTCCACTGAGCAGGCCGCATGTGCAGGCGGGCATTGGGGGTGACATGAACCGTGGAAGCCATATGGCCGAGTAGTCTCAGGAATTGCCTGGCAGACACCAGGGAATTGCTGCGAAACTGCCTGGCCAGATCCATCAGCCTGTGGGCTCTGTCCATAGGCAGAAAAGCCTTCGCTTGAAGAGTGTCTAGTCTGGCCCCTATGAATTCTAAGGTCTGGGACGGGAGCAAAGTGGACTTTGCGAAGTTTATGATAGGGGTTTCCCCCCACAACAAATCTGAGATATTGTCTGTGGTCTGGATGAATAAGGATGTGAGTATACGCATCCTTTAGATCTAAGGAGCATAGCCAGTCTCCCTGCTGGAGGTAGGGCAGCAGGATTCCAAGGGTAAGCATCTTGAACTTTTCCCTCTCCAGGAACTTGTTGAGGTTGCGCAAGTCTAGGATGGGTCTGAGGCCCCCTGTTCTTTTTGGTACCAGAAAGTACCTGGAATAAAAGCCGTGACCTCTCAGGTGGTGGGGCACCAGTTCCACAGCCTGATCCTTTAGCAGACTTGCTAACTCCTGAAGGACTAGGTCCCTGTGCAGAGGGAGTCTTGGAGGCTCCCCTGGAAAATAGGAGGGAGGTACCTGGTGAAAATGGAGAAGATAGCCCTTTTGGACTATATGAAGAACCCAGGTATCTGATGTGACGGCTGACCACCTGTGGGCAAAGTGGGCCAGCCGGCCTCCTGTGCTGAGAGAAGCCAGCTGAGGAGAAGAGGCTATGCTTTCTGAGTCAAAACCCCCCACCCTGCTGAGCAGGGGCCGGTGTTGGTGGCTTGGGGGCTTTCTGCCTACGGGGCCCTTGACCCTTCCCCTTGGCCTGCTGACCCTGTTGGGGAGCTGCAGAGGCCTGATAATGAGGGTATTGTTTATAGGCAGATGACTTCCTCGGGTAAAAGGTCTTTTTTCCCGAGCCCTTCTTTTTCTGAGAAGGGGCAGAGGTTTTTCTGGACAGCCTAGTCCTGGTGAGAGTCTCTGTCTTGAGCTCAGCAGCCTTTTCAGCCATGGGTTTGCCGAAAAGGTTTTCATCCCGGCAGGGGACATCGACCAACTTGTCCTGTACCCATGGCTCGAGGTCGGATGACTGTAGCCAAGCCTGTCGGCGGGCACCGATGCCGGCCCCGGCTACTCGGGCCGAAGCCTCGAAGCCATCGTAGGCAGCTCGAGAGATAAACTTTGAGCACTCCCGAATACCAGTGGACAAGGCCTGGAACCTCTGCAAAGGTTCCTCGGAGAGACCAGCAGAGAACCCAGCAATCTCCTTTGCCAGGTCTTGGAGGTACATGCCCATGTAGAGCTGGTATGTCTGGACACGGCAAGCAAGCATAGAGCCCTGGAAGCACTTCTTACCGAGGGCATCCAGGTTCCGGGCCTCCCGGCCGGGAGGCACCAAGGAGTGCATCTTCTGACTTTTCAGTCGATGCATGGCCGATTCCACAACCATGGAGTGGTGCGGTAATTGCGCCTTTTGGAACCCGGGGCTCTTGCGTACTCGATAGATTGAATCGACCCGCTTGCTTAACACCGGTGTCGAGGCCGGGGTCTCCCACATGCGGAAGAGCAGGCGCTCCAGCATCGGAGGAACCAGAACAGTAAAGGCCTCCTTCGGGGGAGAGTCATACTGGAGGGGCTCGAGGCTCCTCCTCGGGATCCGCGGGGAAGGCCAAGGCCTTGGCCATATCCCGCACGAAGTCTGAGAACCAGGTATCCTCCGGTGGGGATCGTCTCCGAGGTTCGGACTCGGGCGAGTCCGATGGGACACACCGAGTCCGATGAGTGTCGGGTGACTCTTCGTCCTCCGTCTCCCAGCCTGACTCCTTGGAGGAGGAATCGAGCGGCTCCGGTCGGGCGGGCACCGATGCCCTCCGCCCCAACGCCGAGGGTACTAGCGTCGACGACCTCGGCCCCGAACGGGAGGTTGAGGGAGACCGTGGCCGAGGATCGACTCGAGCCCGCATGGACTCAAGGATCGGCTCGGCCTCCGGGGTCGACTTGGACGTCGAGGTCCCGGTGGTCGGGGCAGATGCACCGGTGAGACCGGCGATCAATGCCCGCTGCTGTTCCATGAAGGCAGCGAAGCTGCTCTCCAAGGCCGTCAACCTGAGTCCGAGCTCAGGAGACCCAGCAGCCCCTGACTCGGGCCCTGACGGCGTCGGGCGCGACGTCGGCTCCCTCGGAGGAGAGTCCACAAGGAAAACAGCACTTACGTGTCCAGGAGACTCCATCTCGACACAACGATGTTTGGCAGGCCTCTCCTACTCCGAAGACCCGGGACGGCTATCGTGGCTATGCGACCTGGCCCTTGAGGAACCAGGAGCGTCCACCGACGCCGCCCTCGCGGGTTTCTTCTTTCTGCGATGTTCCCGCAAAGGAGACCCCCGCTCAGAGGAACCCCGACGCTGCTCGGGGCCGGAGTCCCGAGACGTCGAGGCCTCTGACGAGGTCCGGGCACGGCCGGACGCGGAGTCAGAAAAGATCCTATCCTTTTGGTGCTGCCGACTCCTCAACGCCTTCGAGGACATTTTGCCACACGGACCACAGATCATCGGGTCATGATCGGGTCCGAGGCAGCAGTCATGAGTGTCGGTAAGAGACATAAGTTTCTTACACCGATCACATTTCTTAAACCCGCTGGTAGCCATCGGGGGAAAAAGGGCCCCTGCTAGGTCAAAAGACCGAGCTGCCAGGGAAAAAAGAAAAAAGGCGCGAGCGCCAGTCACAAAGGACAAAAAACGAAAAAGAGAAAAAGGACTCGATACCGGCGTATCGGTCCGAGCGGGAAAAGGATCCGGCGTCAAACCGGAGAAAAAAGAGAAAAAACAGGGAAAATCAATTTTTTCCTCGGGGAAAAACGAACTACGTCCGTCAGGCTCCGCGGAAAAAAGAAGACTGAGCAAGATAGCACCCTTGAGCGGGAAGGGGACCGCGCCTGCGCGCTGCAATTCCCAAAGGCTTTCTTTGAAAGCTGGGGAAATGCTCCGCACGAGGGCTCCGTCGGCGCCGATGTCACCCATATGTGAGGACTGACTTCCTGCTTGGTCCTGGAGAATGCTAATCCCTCCCACTCCCCCAGCCAAGGCCAATCGGGTCAGGACAAGCACTGAAAGCCACCAACTACAAAAAGAAGCGCCATCAGCTGCACAACCAAGGGACTCCAGCACCCATTCGGCATCAGGGGAGGAAGTGAGAACGCTAATCCCTTCTGCTCCCCTCACCAAGACCAATTGGGCCAGGATCAGCACCGGAAGCCACCAGCTACAAAAAGAAGTGCCATCAGGCGAGCCCATGCCTGAGGGCCTCACCAGAGGGCCCTTTGGCATGGCCCTTAGGCGGGGACCTAAAGAGAAGAAAACCACAGTGAGCAAGGTGACTATCACTTGATGGAACTACACAACCTCGAAGACCCCAACTGCAATACCAACTGTCTCCCCATGGACACAGACTTAACAAGAACAAGAAGGTAACCCCACCAATACAAGCAATAAAGACTCACGACCCAAGCCATGAATCGCCACTCCCTGAACCCACAATGCCTACCAATGCACCATGCTCTCAATTTACCCACTGATCTACATCTTGCTGGTACTTCAAAACCTTCAAAATCCTGCACAGCATCGGGCACGCCCGCGCCTAGCGGGCCTGTGCCTGAGGGCCTCGCCAGAGGGCCCTTTGGCGTGGCCCTTAGGCGGGGTTCAAACAAGACCTCCTGCATAATCTGACCAACACTCCTAATTCTCCACTTAGAACTGGGCGACCTACCACCTCGAACCAACCTATCAATCTGTAAGTTGCATACAAATTGTAATCGCAGCCCTCCACTCTTTCTATACTGCTGTAACTTTCACTTTAGATTTATGTACCATATGCAAAATGTCTTTAGATTATCTCTCCCTCCATTACATGTCTACAATCTAGTTTAATATATATATATATATATACACATTGCTTGACATTACCGTTTTTAACTCATTGCACAATATATTAGACTAAATAGATATCCCATTAGCTCTTATTTCAGAGCTGCTGCCCTGCTACTTGATCTCTAATACACAGTGTAAGGTAATTCTCCTAACCCTGCACTTTAACATACCCACTCTGTTTAAACTCATTAAACAAGACATTCCTCCCCCTCTCTCGTTACCACGCACTGCCTGACTCAGAATCACACATTTACCCCAGTGCTCCCAGTGCCCCCTGCACAACATAACAATGCCTGACTTAATTCCATTCTTGCTTTTCCTATATTTTTTGGCACATTCCATCATACCTAACACTGCTTACTACCACCAAGGTATAATTTTCACAATACATGGAAATGGCCGTAATAGACATAATGACAGATTTGCCTCACTAAGAACACCTCACACCCTTAGATATCAACATCTCATTCACATTACATGCCAACCCCCAACAAAATCTTCCTCATAGAAGTCTCTCGAAAATAAACATCTGGCTTGCATGCTCATAAACGCAAGATCCATACGGAATAAATGGCCAAATTGGAGACTATGCTGAGAATCATAATCTGGACATTCTCTTTATTACGGAATCATGGCTCACTGACACTGTCCTTATATAAATCAACTCAAGCTACCTAACTACGATATCTTCAATTGTCCAAGAGTAGGTAGAAGAGGGGGCGGTACTCTCATCCTGGCCAGATCTGATCTACAGTTCCAATGCCAATCTTCACAGAACCACAACAACCTTGATACTATCATCATCTCAAACAAACATTTAGCAATAGCGCTCTTCTACCGTGCCCCTTCTGCTGATGACCTCTCCATAGCCCTTGATCTAGCTTGCAACCACTCTTCAAGGACTAAACCTCTCTGGATTTTGGGCGACTTTAATCTTCCAGCTGTTTCTAAGAAAAATTCCACAGCATTTATGGATACGATGTCTACCCTAAACTACAATCAACTCATTCACACAGCAACACACACCAAAGGAAACACCTTAGACTTGATCTTTGCTCCTTCTTATACACGTGAAACAAACAACCTTCCCCCTCCACAAGTTCTTCCAGTTCCTTGGTCAGACCACATGGCTATATTATTCCAGATCCCTTCCACCCTCCCAAACCTTAAATCCTCATCCACTATGACAACACCACCAGCTCGC
Organism: Ichthyophis bannanicus; assembly: GCA_033557465.1. Taxonomy (NCBI): domain Eukaryota; kingdom Metazoa; phylum Chordata; class Amphibia; order Gymnophiona; family Ichthyophiidae; genus Ichthyophis; species Ichthyophis bannanicus. The sequence continues at coordinate 18,675,952 of CM066038.1, read as the reverse complement.
TGCTTCAGACCATTCAATAAAGAAGCATTCTTTGATGAAACTCTACCTAACCTTAACCATACAACCCCTGAACTGACCGACATTATACACAATTGGAACTCCACACTAAGCAAGGCGGCGCTCCTATCTCAGCCCAGCCTGTCTTCTGGCCACTTCCCATCTGTATGGAAATCTGCTGTGGTTCACCCCATTTTGAAGCAGCCCTCCCTTGATCCCTCTGTTCCTTTGCATGGTGCCCCGTGTCCAACCTCCCTTTTCTGGCCAAGTTACTAGAACGTTTTGTTTTTATGCAACTCAACTCACACATTGAAGCCACTAATGCCCTCCACCCTCGGCAGGCGGGTTTTCGGCAAGGGCATAGTACAGAAACTGTTCTTCTGGCCCTCTTGAATGAGGTCCATGTCGTCCATGACCGAGGGGATATTACTCTTGTGGTCTCACTTGATCTGACTGCAGCATTTGATCTCATCGATCACCAGACTCTCCTTTCTTGCCTTCACGACGCAGGGTTACGCAGCACTGTTTGGCAGTGGTTTCGTTCTTTCCTTTCCGCCCGCTCCTTTACTGTCCACTCTAACAATCAGTCTTCCCCCTCCTGCCCTCTTCTCTGTGGTGTGCCCCAGGGTTCTGTTCTTTCTTCTCCCCTGCTGTTTAACATTTTCCTCGCTCCTTTACCCCTACTACTCCAACAGTACCCCGTCTCCACTTATATTTATGCCGATGATATTATCCTTCTTTTTCATACTTCGCCATTACAATTGGACATCTCCCAGCTTAATCAATGCCTTTCTCATATTGCAAGCTGGCTCTCCGCTAATTTCCTCCACCTGAACCCCGCAAAATCCACAGCAATGTGGATTGCCCTGAGCGGCTCATGTCCGACTGTTGCCCCGCAGATTAATTCCACTCCAATTCCCCTCGTCACCTCTTTCCGGTATCTGGGGGTAATTCTAGACTCATCTCTCTCTTTTCACAATCATTTAGCCACTCTCACTCGCCGGTCTTTCGCAGCCCTACGACAAATCAGGGCTGTCCGGTCTATCCTCCCTACAAGTTCTTTGACCACATTAGTCTTGGCCCTAGTTATTAGCAGGCTTGATTACTGTAATGTCTTTTTAGCCAACTGCCAGCTTACCAGCTCCAACGCCTTCAATTAATACAAAACACAGCCGCTCGTCTCATCACCTTTGCCCGTCGTTTTGACCATGTTACTCCCATTCTCTATCAACTCCACTGGTTACCTCTCCATTTTCGGTACCAATATAAGTTTCTTATACTGACTCATAAAGCCATTCATACTACCACCCCTCTTTATCTATCTGACCTCATTGCACTTCACACGCCATATCGCCAGCTTAGTTCCCTGCATACCAATCGTCTGTTCCTACCCTCCCCATCACAGACACATTTGGAACAAACCCGTCATTCAGCCTTCTTTTTCCTCAGTCCCGCACTTTGGAATGCCTTGCCACCCTCCCTCCATTTAGAATCCTCTTATCCTAAGTTTAAAGAGCTACTGAAAACACATCTATTCCAACGAGCTTTTGACCTCCCTCCCAACATTCCCCCCTAAGTATTGTTTGTGTATGTATAGTATGGTTTGTTTTCTATCTGCTTATCCTGTTTTCTCTTTCTTTCTTATTTTGATTATGGCGTTCCGTTTCCTGAGTTTAACTGCGTAGACTTTTTTATTTTATTGTAAACCGCTTGTATGCTTTGGCCAAAGCGGTATATAAAATGGAGAAATAAAGATAAAGATAAAGATAATAAAAGATCACATACTGCCATCTGGTTCACTGCAGATAGCGTAGTTACTCACCTGTAACAGGTGTTCTCCAGGAGCAGCAGGAATCAGTCCTCACATATGGGTGACGTCGGCGCCGACGGAGCCCTCGCGGAGCAATTTTCCCCAGCTTTCAAAGAAAGCCTTTGGGAATTGCAGCGCGCATGCGCGGTCCTCTTCCTGCCCAAGGGTGCCATCTTGCTCAGTCAGATGACATATCTAAAAGACAGCAAAAATTAGCAAAAACGAAAGCATATAACTGCAACTCCAAGGGGAGGAGGGAGGATTGTGAGGACTGATTCCTGCTGCTCCTGGAGAACACCTGTTACAGGTGAGTAACTACGCTTTCTCCAGGACCAAGCAGGAAGTCAGTCCTCACATATGGGACTCCCAAGCTTAAGGCTACCGGAGACCCTAAGCACAAAAATGAGCTCCCTCAAGGTCAGTAGCACAGAAGGAAGGAATCTTCTCTGAATATGTCTCCAACCGGTAGCCCAACAACCGGGACGGAGGGTAGGAGTTGCCTATACCTCGAAGAGGTTACAGAGGACTGCCTGTCCGAAAGCACTGTCCCTGCGGGACTCCTTCTCCAGGCAGTAATGGGCTGCAAAAGTCTGGCTTGAAGACCAAGTAGCGGCCCGGCAGATGTCTGCCAATGGAACAGAGCGGAGGTAAGCTACCGACGTAGCCTTCGCCCGAACACGATGAGCTGTGACTCTACCTTCCAGCACGAGGCCGGCTGCCTCGTAAGCCCAAGCGATACAGTCCGCAATCCAGATGGACAGAGTACGCTTGGAGACAGGGAGCCCCAACCTGTTGGGGTCATAAGACACGAAGAGCTGAACAGCCTTTCAGTGCTCCCGCGTATGGTCAAGGTAGAAGGTCAACGCCCTTCTACAGTCCAGGGTATGCAGGACCATTTCAGCTCGGCTGGAGTGTGGCCTGGGAAAGTAGGTCGGAAGTACCACCTCCTGGTTGATGTGAAAAGGGGAAACCACTTTGGGAAGAAATTTAGGGTGAGTCCGTAGGACTACCCGGTTCTTGTAAAACCTAGTGTAAGGAGGATCAGAAACCAGGGCCTGCAGCTCACTAACGCGTCTAGCAGAAGTGAGGGCTACCAAGAACAAGGTTTTCCAGGAAAGAAAACGTAGCAGACAGGTAGCCATAGGCTCAAAAGGCGGACAGGTAATCCGCTGCAACACCACATTAAGATCCCAGTCCGGGGCTGGCGGGCGCAAAGGTGGCTTAAGGAGAAGGAGGCCTCTGAGAAACCGAGCCACCAGAGGGTGGCTGGAAAGAGGTCTACCATCCACCGGCATGTGATGCGCAGAAAGAGCACTGAGGTGGACCTTTACCGAGTTGGACTTTAGTCCAAGGTTGGAGAGAGAGAGCAAGTACTGCAAGACCACTGATGCTAAACAGGAGAAAGGATCTTGAGACTGCTGAGTACACCAGACGGAGAACCGATACCACTTGAGAGCGTAGGTCTTGCGGGTGGAGGGCCTCCTGGAGGCCAAGACGACCTCCTCCACATCTGGAGGTAGCTGCAGAGGAGCAAGGACTACCCTTTCAGCAGCCAGGCCATCAGATGAAGGGACCGGAGATTGGGGTGTAGGAGAGTCCCCTGATCCTGCGACAGGAGGTCGGGCTGAAATCCCAGTGGAAGAGGAGTGTCTACCGCTAGCTGCATCAGAAGCGGGAACCAAGGTTGTCTCGGCCACCGGGGAGCCACTAGGATCATCGATGCTTTGTCTCTGAGAACCTTGAAGAGCGTCCGAGACACCAGTGGCATGGGAGGAAAGGCATACAAGAGGCCGGTGGACCATGGAATTAGAAAAGCATCCGCCGCTACCCGGAGAGGATGCGGCTGTCGCGAGCAGAATCTGGGAAGTTGTCGGTTCAGAGGACTGGCAAACAGATCCATGGTGGGGAGGCCCCACTTGAGAAAGATCCGCTGAACCACCAGCGGATCCAACCTCCACTCGTGTGGCTGGAGGATCCTGCTGAGCTTGTCGGCCAGGTAATTTTCTTGACCTGGGAGATAGACAGCCTTGAGGATGATGCCGTGGTGGACTGCCCAAGAGCATAGTTTTTGGGCCTCCTGACAGAGAAGGAAGGAGCCTGTTCCGCCTTGTTTGTTCACGTAGAACATTGCCACCTGATTGTCTGTCTGTATCAGCACGGACTGGTGAGAAACCAGGTGAGAGAATGCTTTGAGCACTAGGCGGTGTCAGACGGCTGCCTAGGGTGAGAACTTACACAATCTTGACGATGCATATATTCATATGATTCTTGCAAGGTATTGTGGGTAATGTAGTTCATTCACTCTCAAACACAGCTGAAGACAATATTTGAGTTGTGTAACCAGTGGTAAAGCCAATAAAATACTTCTTTTATTGATGGGGTTTAATTCACCCAGCACAAATATGCTTGGTAGCAATATAAATGAGGTTACTTGCTTGCAGTGTTTAAATGGATAACATAAAGTCACAAAGCAAATCAGAAAACAACCTTCAGCTTGTCAGGCAATTAGCTAATGTTTTCTTAGCAAATAATTACCAAATGAAAAGGCACAAAGAAATGAATAAACTTTGCTTGTTAGGTTAACTTCTGCTTATTTTCCACGCAGATCCAGCAGTGATTATCCCTGGCTCACACACACAATCAGGTGCAGCTTTAATTACTATCAATTGTCCAGCTGAAACCCCTCTAGCTGGCTGGCTGCTACTGTGTGAACCCAAATCCTGCTTTAAGAGCTGTTTGCAGTGGAAATAAAGAACAAAGTTAGGTTTCTTTGTGATGGCTGATGTGTTTGCTCACAGAAAGCTAGCAATAGCACTTGGATAAAGAACAGTCCATGTAATCAATAGTTTCATCTGCTGTATCTCCCCCTTCATCAATCAGCATAGGGTCACTATCATACATTGGCACAGACGAGTCTTTCCATAAGGCACTATCATGAGAATGCTTATTCCCTTGCTGCCATTCACTATTATAGATAGGGTCTGGATCAGTGTTCATACCTGAGCCTCTCCTGCTATCATAATTCCTCTCTGTATAGCCTGGCCAGTATGTAATCCAGTTCTGATGTCCAGCCTTCCAATCTTGATCCCTGGACACTGGATCCACTCTCACATACCTTCTGGCATAGGTCTGAAAGTCCTTTCCACGTGCAGTCTTCTCTCTTCCAGGTAGCCACTGGTGATTCCTATCTCTGCCATTCCATTCCTCTGGCTGACTCCAGTCCAATGGACTCTGCTGGCACTTTGAATACCTCCCAGTATGGGTACTGCCTTGGACTCTCCCAGACCTTCCAATAGCCTTCCTTCTTTTCCTTCCAGAGAGTTTCCTTCTCTCTCTATCCGCTTGGCTTGGCTTCTGTTTCTCCAAGTGATACTGGTGCTTGAGCTTGAAGCTGTTGCTGTCTCCTTTCCTGAAGCTGTTATCTGTAGAAAAAGCTCTATTCTTATTCTGTCCTAATGTGTGCTCCTCCCTAACACAGCGCAGCTGTGTTGAATCAGGCTCTGCCCTTTTAGATGAGTGCTTAGGGATTACCTCATAGCTCTCTTGATTGCACACACGTTTTCTCACTTCAGTCCCTCTCATGGCTGCTGGAAACCTGGTGCATTCTGGGACTGGTAGTCTTTTATGTGAAAACTCTGTTTTCTTACTTCTACCAGAACTGACAGGTTGCTTGTTCAGAGTCACATCATCTTTTCTATAGCTCCTACCTGAGCTATGATAAGCTTCCTTATCACATACCCCCCCTGCTTAAGTTATTACGGACTGGTTTTACTGGTGAAACTTCTTCTCTACAGTCCGTAATATGGGAAAGTGCATCCGCATTCTTGTGTAACTTCCCGGCACGATGTTCAACCTGAAAATCAAACGCCTGTAAGGCCATGTACCAGCGTGTCAACCTGGCATTGTGGTTCTTCATTTGCTGCAACCACTTAAGTGGGGCATGGTCCGTGACCAACTGGAACTTTCTCCCTGTAAGGTAAAACCTTAACGCCTCCACCGACCACTTGATAGCCAAACACTCTTTTTCTATCGTGGAATACTTTTGTTCAGCCGGTGACAACTTCCTGCTTAGGTACATCACAGGATGCTCCTCCCCATCATGGCACTGGGATAGGACCGCTCCTAGCCCTACATCCGATGCATCGGTTTGAACCAGAAAGGGTTTCTTGAAGTCTACTCCTTTCAGTACCGGTCCTGTACACAATTTTCTTTTAAGACTGAAAACGCTTTTTCAGCTTCTGGTGTCCACTTTATCTGGTTTGGACAATTCTTTCGCAGCATATCCGTGAAAATGGCACTTGTCTCTGCGAATTGCGGTATAAACCGGCGGTAGTATCCAATAAGTCCTAAGAAACTTCTTAGTTGTTTCTTTGTTGTTGGAGGAGGAAAATTCCTGATGCTATCTATTTTGCTTAATAGAGGTTTAATTTTTCCTCTTCCCACTAGGTGGCCTAGGTATTTTACCTCCCTATTTGCAAAGGCACACTTCTTCGGGTTTTAAAGTGATTCCCGCTTGCTTCATAGAGCACAAGACTGCCCTGATCCTCTTCAAATGCTCCGCCCAGGTGTTACTATGGATTATGACATCATCCATGTATGCAAAAGCATAATTTTGGTGGGGTCGAAGTACCTGATCCACTAACCTTTGGCAGGTAGCCGCTGCTCCATGCAGTCCGAAAGGCATCCTCTTGAACTGGAAAAGGCCAACGGGGGTGCTGAACGCAGTCTTCGGCTTCGACTCCCTGGTGAGAGGGATTTGCCAATATCCTTTTGTCATATCAAGGGTGGTTAAGTATTGAGCCTGTCCCAGCTGGTCTAACAGCTCCTCAATTCTTGGCATTGGATATGCATCAAAAACTGATATGGCGTTTACCTGCCGGAAGTCAATACAAAATCTTAAGGATCAATCAGGCTTCGGCACCAGGACTATGGGGCTATTCCAGGGACTTTTTGACTCCTCTATTACCCCCATGTCCAACATCTCCTGGACTTGTGCCACTACCTCCTGTCTTTTGGCTTCAGGCAAGCGGTATGGCCTTTGACGAACCAATTTCCCAGATGGAGTTATTATTTTATGGGCCACCAAATGGGTCTCCCCAGGTATGGGTGTCAACACATCTGGGAATTCCTTAAGCAACTTCCTAATTTTTTCCTGTTGTACCATTAAGGCCTTCATAGCAGTGTCCTGGGCCTGCTGTGATAGCTCCTGCTGCTTGCTAAATTGGGCTGCCATCCACTGAGCCATCTCCCTCGGATCCATCTTGACCCCTGCAAGAAATAAAGAAAAAAAAAAAACCAAAGTGCAGCACCTTCCAACCAGGTGTGTTTTTTTCAACTTTTTTTTTTTTTTTCAATTACCCCCTGTGCTTACACACATCCACCACTAGACATGCCCAGGAACATATTACCTTGTCTCAGTGATGAATCCCACTTTGCACAGGGTCTTTTCCTCTGGGACAGCTTCCTGGAACAACCACTTCTCCTCCAAAGGGCAGATGAGGGAAAAAAATCTTCTTTTCAGCTTCAAACTTGAATTTTATTTGTAATCCACAGCAAATAAATCCTCTTGGTGCAAAAGCAATCCGAAAAACTACGCCATTTGTCAGACGGCTGCCTAGGGTGAGAACTTACACAATCTTGACGATGCATATATTCATATGATTCTTGCAAGGTATTGTGGGTAATGTAGTTCATTCACTCTCAAACACAGCTGAAGACAATAATTGAGTTGTGTAACCAGTGGTAAAGCCAATAAAATACTTCTTTTATTGATGGGGTTTAATTCACCCAGCACAAATATGCTTGGTAGCAATATAAATGAGGTTACTTGCTTGCAGTGTTTAAATGGATAACATAAAGTCACAAAGCAAATCAGAAAACAACCTTCAGCTTGTCAGGCAATTAGCTAATGTTTTCTTAGCAAATAATTACCAAATGAAAAGGCACAAAGAAATGAATAAACTTTGCTTGTTAGGTTAACTTCTGCTTATTTTCCACGCAGATCCAGCAGTGATTATCCCTGGCTCACACACACAATCAGGTGCAGCTTTAATTACTATCAATTGTCCAGCTGAAACCCCTCTAGCTGGCTGGCTGCTACTGTGTGAACCCAAATCCTGCTTTAAGAGCTGTTTGCAGTGGAAATAAAGAACAAAGTTAGGTTTCTTTGTGATGGCTGATGTGTTTGCTCACAGAAAGCTAGCAATAGCACTTGGATAAAGAACAGTCCATGTAATCAATAGTTTCATCTGCTGTATCTCCCCCTTCATCAATCAGCATAGGGTCACTATCATACATTGGCACAGACGAGTCTTTCCATAAGGCACTATCATGAGAATGCTTATTCCCTTGCTGCCATTCACTATTATAGATAGGGTCTGGATCAGTGTTCATACCTGAGCCTCTCCTGCTATCATAATTCCTCTCTGTATAGCCTGGCCAGTATGTAATCCAGTTCTGATGTCCAGCCTTCCAATCTTGATCCCTGGACACTGGATCCACTCTCACATACCTTCTGGCATAGGTCTGAAAGTCCTTTCCACGTGCAGTCTTCTCTCTTCCAGGTAGCCACTGGTGATTCCTATCTCTGCCATTCCATTCCTCTGGCTGACTCCAGTCCAATGGACTCTGCTGGCACTTTGAATACCTCCCAGTATGGGTACTGCCTTGGACTCTCCCAGACCTTCCAATAGCCTTCCTTCTTTTCCTTCCAGAGAGTTTCCTTCTCTCTCTATCCGCTTGGCTTGGCTTCTGTTTCTCCAAGTGATACTGGTGCTTGAGCTTGAAGCTGTTGCTGTCTCCTTTCCTGAAGCTGTTATCTGTAGAAAAAGCTCTATTCTTATTCTGTCCTAATGTGTGCTCCTCCCTAACACAGCGCAGCTGTGTTGAATCAGGCTCTGCCCTTTTAGATGAGTGCTTAGGGATTACCTCATAGCTCTCTTGATTGCACACACGTTTTCTCACTTCAGTCCCTCTCATGGCTGCTGGAAACCTGGTGCATTCTGGGACTGGTAGTCTTTTATGTGAAAACTCTGTTTTCTTACTTCTACCAGAACTGACAGGTTGCTTGTTCAGAGTCACATCATCTTTTCTATAGCTCCTACCTGAGCTATGATAAGCTTCCTTATCACATACCCCCCCTGCTTAAGTTATTACGGACTGGTTTTACTGGTGAAACTTCTTCTCTACAGTCCGTAATATGGGAAAGTGCATCCGCATTCTTGTGTAACTTCCCGGCACGATGTTCAACCTGAAAATCAAACGCCTGTAAGGCCATGTACCAGCGTGTCAACCTGGCATTGTGGTTCTTCATTTGCTGCAACCACTTAAGTGGGGCATGGTCCGTGACCAACTGGAACTTTCTCCCTGTAAGGTAAAACCTTAACGCCTCCACCGACCACTTGATAGCCAAACACTCTTTTTCTATCGTGGAATACTTTTGTTCAGCCGGTGACAACTTCCTGCTTAGGTACATCACAGGATGCTCCTCCCCATCATGGCACTGGGATAGGACCGCTCCTAGCCCTACATCCGATGCATCGGTTTGAACCAGAAAGGGTTTCTTGAAGTCTACTCCTTTCAGTACCGGTCCTGTACACAATTTTTCTTTTAAGACTGAAAACGCTTTTTCAGCTTCTGGTGTCCACTTTATCTGGTTTGGACAATTCTTTCGCAGCATATCCGTGAAAATGGCACTTTTCTCTGCGAATTGCGGTATAAACCGGCGGTAGTATCCAATAAGTCCTAAGAAACTTCTTAGTTGTTTCTTTGTTGTTGGAGGAGGAAAATTCCTGATGCTATCTATTTTGCTTAATAGAGGTTTAATTTTTCCTCTTCCCACTAGGTGGCCTAGGTATTTTACCTCCCTATTTGCAAAGGCACACTTCTTCGGGTTTAAAGTGATTCCCGCTTGCTTCATAGAGCACAAGACTGCCCTGATCCTCTTCAAATGCTCCGCCCAGGTGTTACTATGGATTATGACATCATCCATGTATGCAAAAGCATAATTTTGGTGGGGTCGAAGTACCTGATCCACTAACCTTTGGCAGGTAGCCGCTGCTCCATGCAGTCCGAAAGGCATCCTCTTGAACTGGAAAAGGCCAACGGGGGTGCTGAACGCAGTCTTCGGCTTCGACTCCCTGGTGAGAGGGATTTGCCAATATCCTTTTGTCATATCAAGGGTGGTTAAGTATTGAGCCTGTCCCAGCTGGTCTAACAGCTCCTCAATTCTTGGCATTGGATATGCATCAAAAACTGATATGGCGTTTACCTGCCGGAAGTCAATACAAAATCTTAAGGATCAATCAGGCTTCGGCACCAGGACTATGGGGCTATTCCAGGGACTTTTTGACTCCTCTATTACCCCCATGTCCAACATCTCCTGGACTTGTGCCACTACTACCTCCTGTCTTTTGGCTTCAGGCAAGCGGTATGGCCTTTGACGAACCAATTTCCCAGATGGAGTTATTATTTTATGGGCCACCAAATGGGTCTCCCCAGGTATGGGTGTCAACACATCTGGGAATTCCTTAAGCAACTTCCTAATTTTTTCCTGTTGTACCATTAAGGCCTTCATAGCAGTGTCCTGGGCCTGCTGTGATAGCTCCTGCTGCTTGCTAAATTGGGCTGCCATCCACTGAGCCATCTCCCTCGGATCCATCTTGACCCCTGCAAGAAATAAAGAAAAAAAAAAAACCAAAGTGCAGCACCTTCCAACCAGGTGTGTTTTTTTCAACTTTTTTTTTTTTTTTTCAATTACCCCCTGTGCTTACACACATCCACCACTAGACATGCCCAGGAACATATTACCTTGTCTCAGTGATGAATCCCACTTTGCACAGGGTCTTTTCCTCTGGGACAGCTTCCTGGAACAACCACTTCTCCTCCAAAGGGCAGATGAGGGAAAAAAATCTTCTTTCAGCTTCAAACTTGAATTTTATTTGTAATCCACAGCAAATAAATCCTCTTGGTGCAAAAGCAATCCGAAAAACTACGCCATTTGTCAGACGGCTGCCTAGGGTGAGAACTTACACAATCTTGACGATGCATATATTCATATGATTCTTGCAAGGTATTGTGGGTAATGTAGTTCATTCACTCTCAAACACAGCTGAAGACAATAATTGAGTTGTGTAACCAGTGGTAAAGCCAATAAAATACTTCTTTTATTGATGGGGTTTAATTCACCCAGCACAAATATGCTTGGTAGCAATATAAATGAGGTTACTTGCTTGCAGTGTTTAAATGGATAACATAAAGTCACAAAGCAAATCAGAAAACAACCTTCAGCTTGTCAGGCAATTAGCTAATGTTTTCTTAGCAAATAATTACCAAATGAAAAGGCACAAAGAAATGAATAAACTTTGCTTGTTAGGTTAACTTCTGCTTATTTTCCACGCAGATCCAGCAGTGATTATCCCTGGCTCACACACACAATCAGGTGCAGCTTTAATTACTATCAATTGTCCAGCTGAAACCCCTCTAGCTGGCTGGCTACTACTGTGTGAACCCAAATCCTGCTTTAAGAGCTGTTTGCAGTGGAAATAAAGAACAAAGTTAGGTTTCTTTGTGATGGCTGATGTGTTTGCTCACAGAAAGCTAGCAATAGCACTTGGATAAAGAACAGTCCATGTAATCAATAGTTTCATCTGCTGTATCTCCCCCTTCATCAATCAGCATAGGGTCACTATCATACATTGGCACAGACGAGTCTTTCCATAAGGCACTATCATGAGAATGCTTATTCCCTTGCTGCCATTCACTATTATAGATAGGGTCTGGATCAGTGTTCATACCTGAGCCTCTCCTGCTATCATAATTCCTCTCTGTATAGCCTGGCCAGTATGTAATCCAGTTCTGATGTCCAGCCTTCCAATCTTGATCCCTGGACACTGGATCCACTCTCACATACCTTCTGGCATAGGTCTGAAAGTCCTTTCCACGTGCAGTCTTCTCTCTTCCAGGTAGCCACTGGTGATTCCTATCTCTGCCATTCCATTCCTCTGGCTGACTCCAGTCCAATGGACTCTGCTGGCACTTTGAATACCTCCCAGTATGGGTACTGCCTTGGACTCTCCCAGACCTTCCAATAGCCTTCCTTCTTTTCCTTCCAGAGAGTTTCCTTCTCTCTCTATCCGCTTGGCTTGGCTTCTGTTTCTCCAAGTGATACTGGTGCTTGAGCTTGAAGCTGTTGCTGTCTCCTTTCCTGAAGCTGTTATCTGTAGAAAAAGCTCTATTCTTATTCTGTCCTAATGTGTGCTCCTCCCTAACACAGCGCAGCTGTGTTGAATCAGGCTCTGCCCTTTTAGATGAGTGCTTAGGGATTACCTCATAGCTCTCTTGATTGCACACACGTTTTCTCACTTCAGCCCCTCTCATGGCTGCTGGAAACCTGGTGCATTCTGGGACTGGTAGTCTTTTATGTGAAAACTCTGTTTTCTTACTTCTACCAGAACTGACAGGTTGCTTGTTCAGAGTCACATCATCTTTTCTATAGCTCCTACCTGAGCTATGATAAGCTTCCTTATCACAGCGGATGGCTCTGAGCTCCAGGAAGTTTATCTGCTGAGCAGACTCCCAAGGAGTCCAGAGGCCTTGAGTACATGTCCCTTGGCAATGTGCTCCCCAACCCAGGAGAGAAGCATCGGTCGTCAGGACCTGAGAATGCATAGGGGGCTGAAATGTTACTCCTAGTACCAGGTTTTGCAGATGGAGCCACCATTGTAGAGAAGAGACCAGCTGGTCGGAGATCCGTACGGAGTCCGCTAGGCTCCCGGTGGCCTGATGCCATTGATTGCGAAGGCACCACTGAGCAGGACGCATGTTCAGTCGGGCATTGGGGGTCACATGGACCGTGGAAGCCATATGGCCTAGCAGTCGCAGAAAATGCCTGGCTGAGACCAGCGCATTGCTGTGAAAGTGGCCGGCGAGATCCAGGAGCCGCCTGGCCCTGTCCAGAGGGAGGAAGGCCCGCGCCTGAAGTGTGTCCAACCGGGCGCCGATGAACTCGAGATTTTGAGAGGGGAGCAAAGTGGACTTTGCGAAGTTTATGACAAAACCCAAGTGCTGGAGCAGAGCCACAGTGCGATGAGTGGCTTGAGTGGCCTCCTGGGAAGACTGGGCTCTGATGAGCCAGTCATCCAGGTATGGGAACACAAACAGACCTTGAAGTCTCAGATAAGCCGCCACCACTGCGAGGCATTTGGTGAACACCCTGGGTGCGGAGGATAGGCCAAAGGGCAGCACTCTGTACTGGTAATGATTTCCTCCCATAACAAATCTGAGATATTGTCTGTGGTCTGGATGAATGAGGATATGAGTATATGCATCTTTCAGATCCAAGGAGCATAGCCAGTCTCCCTGATGGAGGTAGGGCAGCAGGATTCCAAGGGTAAGCATCTTGAACTTTTCCTTTGCAAGGAACTTGTTGAGGTTTCGCAAGTCCAGGATGGGTCTGAGGCCTCCTGTTCTTTTTGGAATCAGGAAGTACCTGGAGTAAAACCCTTGACCCTTCAGGTGGTGGGGCACCGGTTCCACGGCTTGTTCCTGAACGAGACTTGCTAACTCCTGAAGGAGTAAGTCCCTGTGCAAAGGGAGTCCGGGAGGCTCCCCTGGAAAGTAGGAGGGAGGTACCTGGTGAAAGTGAAGAAGATAGCCCTTTTGAACTATGTGAAGTACCCAGGTATCTGTGGTGATGTTGGACCACCTTTGGGCAAAGTGGACCAGCCGGCCTCCTGTGCTGAGAGAAACCAGCTGAGGGGGAGAGGCTATGCTGAGGAAGTCAAAAACCCCCACCCTGCTGAGCAGGGGCCGGTGGTGCAGGCTTGGGGGCTTGCTGCCTACGGGACCCATTACCCCGTCCCTTGGCCTGCTTTCCCTGTGGGGGAGCTGCTGAGGCCTGATACTGAGGGTAGTATTTATAGGCAGCACCTTTCCTCGGGTAAAAGGGCTTTTTCCCCGAGGCCTTCTTCTTTTGAGAAGGGGCAGAGGTCTTCCTCGAGAGACGAGTCCTGGTGAGAGTCTCCGTCTCGATTTGTGCAGCCTTCTCATCCATGGGCTTGCCAAAGAGGTTATCACCTCAGCAAGGGACATCGACCAACTTGTCCTGTACCCAGGGCTCGAGGTCGGACGTCTGAAGCCAAGCCTGGCGGCGTCCACCGATGCCGGCCGCAGCTACTCGAGCCGAAGCCTCAAAACCATCATAGGCTGCTCGAGATATAAACTTGGAGCACTCCCGAATACCAGTGGACAAGGTTTGGAACCTCTGCAAAGGTTCGTCGGAGAGACCAGCAGAGAACCCGGCTATTTCCTTAGCCAGGTCTCGGAGATACATGCCCATGTAAAGCTGGTATGTCTGGACTCGACAAGCAAGCATAGAGCCCTGGAAGCACTTTCTACCGAGGGCATCCAGGCTTCGGGCTTCCCTACCAGGGGGCACCGAGGAGTGCATTTTTTGACTCTTAAGTCTATGCATGGCCGATTCCACCACCATGGAATGGTGCGGTAGTTGTGCCTTCTGGAAGCCGGGGCTCTTGCGGACTCGATAAATGGAATCGACCCGCTTGCTTAATACCGGCGACGACGCCGGGCTCTCCCACATGCGGAAGAGAAGTCGTTCCAGCATCGGAGGAACCGGTACAATAAAGGCCTCCTTCGGGGGAGAGTCATATTGGAGGGCATCGAGTTCTTCGACTCGAGGCTCCTCCTCGGGATCCGCGGGGAAGGCCAAGGCTTTGGCCATATCCCTCACGAAGTCCGAGAACCGAGTATCCTCCGGGGGGGACCGTCTCCGAGGTTCGGACTCGGGGGAGTCCGAAGGGACACACCGAGTCCGAAAGGAACCAGGTGACTCTTCGTCCTCCGATTCCCAGGCCGACTCCTCGGAGGAGGAGTCGAGCGGCTCCGTTCGGGTGGGCACCGATGCTATCCGCTCCGACGCCGAGGGAGTCGGCGTCGACGACCTCGGTCCCGAATGGGAGGCCGAAGGAGACCTCGACCGAGGATCGACTCGAGCCCTCATGGACTCGAGGATCGGCTCGGTCTCCGGGGTCGATTTGGAGGTCGACGTCCCGGTGGTCAGGGCAGAAGCACCGTCGAGGCCAGTGATCAATACCCGCTGCTGGTCCAAGAAGGCAGTCAGACTGCTCTCCAAGGCCGTCAACCTGAGTCCGAGCTCAGGAGACCCAGCAGCCCCCGACTCGGGCCCCGACGGCGTCGGGCCCGACGTCGGGTCCTTCGGAGGCGAGTCAACGAGGACAACAGTACTCACGTGAGCGGGTAAGTCCACCTCGAGTCGAGGATGTTTTGACGGCCTCTCCATCTCCGAGGACCTGGGACGGGAGTCGGGGCTATGCGACCTGGCCCTCGAGGAACCAGAAGCGTCTACCGATCCCGCCCTCGCGGGTTTCTTCTTCCAATGATGTTCCCGGGTAGGAGACCCCCTCTCAGAGGAACTTCGACGATGCTCAGGACCAGAGTCCCGAGACGTTGAAGCCTCTGACGAGGTCCGAGCCCGGCCGGAGTCAGAGAAGATACGCTCCCGCTGATGCTGCCGACTCCTCAAAGCTTTTGAGGACATTTTGCCGCAGGGCACACAGATCAGGGAATCATGATCTGGGCCGAGGCAGCGGAGGCAGAAGTCATGAGTGTCTGTAAGAGACATAAGTTTCTTACAGAGATCACACTTTTTAAAGCCGCTGGCAGCCATCGGGGGAAAAAGGGCCCCTGCGAGGTCGAATGACCGGGCTGCCAGGGAAAAAGGCGCGAAATCTGTCACGAAGGACAAAAAACCGAAAAATAAGGGACGGACTCGCAACCGGCGTCGCGAGTCCGGGCGGGAAAAGAACCGGCGTCGAACCGAAGAAAAAAGAAAAAAATAGAGAAAAAATCAACTTTTCTGCGGGGAATCACAGGCAACGTCTGTAGGGCTCCGCGGAAAAAAGAAGACTGAGCAAGATGGCACCCTTGGGCGGGAAGAGGACCGCGCATGCGCGCTGCAATTCCCAAAGGCTTTCTTTGAAAGCTGGGGAAAATTGCTCCGCGAGGGCTCCGTCGGCGCCGACGTCACCCATATGTGAGGACTGACTTCCTGCTTGGTCCTGGAGAACTATGCAACTCTCTACGAAGACTTAGGAAACTAGAGAGGAAATGGCACCACTCCAGACTCTCCCACGATCGTGATACTTACATGAAGACTCTACAAGAGCACCGCATTAGTATCACCCAGAGAAGGAAAGAGTACCACACCAACATTCTGATGCGCTCCCTCAACAGGCCTTGTGATCTCTTTCGACTAATTCAATCTCTCACAAAAGACACCTCATTTCAACAATCTGAGAATTTTCTTCATCCACAAGACCTGGCTATTCATTTTTATAATAAAACCAATGTGCTCTCCAACAATACTAGAAATACATGCACTGGCAATCCTGATAGTGATAACTCCAATATCCCTGCATTAGTCTCCTACCCATACTCAGTTGAACAGTTTGAAAACATAATCAAAGGACTCAACTCAACCACATCGCCGGCTGATCCATGCCCTTCTCACCGGATTAAATCTACATGTTCCGAATTAAGTCCACATTTATCAAGAATAGTGTACCTCTCCTTCTCTAAAGGCCTGGTTCCACTACCACTAAAGACTGCTACCATCAGACCCCTACTAAAGAATCAGAAACTGGACCCACAAGACCCAAATTCCTATCGTCCCATAGCTAGCCTTCCCTTCTTGGCTAAGATACTGGAGAAGACAGTCCAACAACAGATCCAAGATCACATCGACTCCTATTCTCCTTTGGATCAACAGCAGCATGGTTTCCGCCAACAACACAGTGTGGAAACATTGCTTACTTCACTTACGAACAACCTGATAAAAGGCAAGACCAAAAAACAAGGCTTCATTCTGATCTTCCTAGATATTGCTTCAGCTTTCGACACAGTCTGTCACAACCTCTTACTCGATCAACTTCAGCGAAAGGGCATCAAAAACCTAGCACTTGAGTGGTGTCGCTCCTATCTAACGGACCGCCAACAACAGGTTTGATTAGGTACTCAAACATCTGCTAAATACCTTCAAACCCAAGGAGTACCACAGGGCTCATCCTTATCTGCGTTATTCTTCAATTTATATATTCAACCTATCTGCACGATCATTCAAGCCTTTGGCATACTCTACCATATCTATGCCGATGATGTGCTACTCTATTCCCCATTCTCTACAAGCACCCCCGATTACACAAAAATCATTGAGTGCTTCAATGCAGTGACAGACTGGTTAAATTCACATAACCTGAAAGTGAACTGCAAAAAGACTGAAGTATTATTCCTTTTTAAGGACTCAACCTTCACACCACCAGCTTCAATTCAGGTTAAAGATGCTGAGCTGAAAACTAAGCATGAGATTCATTATTTAGGGATTACTTTGGACCAGCACCAGAACTTGGAATCGCACATAAGCAATATCACCAAGGCTGTCTATCTTAAAATTCGCTCCCTCCGTCAGCTTAGACCTCTACTTGAACCTACTGACTTCCGATCTGTCTTCCAAGCTATCATTATGCCTCATTTTGACTATGCTAACATCATTCTACATGGCCTTCCTGCACACACTCCATCCATTACTAATGGCCATGAATATCGCTGCATGAACCATCTACGGGGTCTCCAAATACGAGAATGTGATTCCCTTACTAATGCAGCTTCACTGGCTTCCTGTAGCCGGACGCCTCAAGTATAAAATTCTCCTGATTGCATTCAAAATCCTCCACCAGCTCTCTGCAACTGCCTTAGAAGATTTTCTACACTGGACACCGGACAGCAGAATCAGGAGAATGAATATGGCAAATACCCTCGCCATTCCCACTTTGGCCAGTAAAACCTCCCAATATGTCAGGCTTAGAGCATTCATTTTATTTGCTCCTCAACTCTGGAATTCCCTCCCTGCGCCAATTCGCCTTATCACTGACCTATCCATCTTTAGAAAGGCAATAAAAACACATCTTTTTCAACAATACTTTGACCATATCACATAACCACTATTGCCTCGCCTCTATCTTCCTCCCTCTACTGACTGTAAATAACTTTTATCTTCCTCCCTCTACTGACTGTAAATAACTTCTGCTTGTAGGCGATAAAACTATATTCATTATGTCATGATGATATACTCTGTTTCAGTTTTAAATTGTAAGTTCTGTTTTCTGTTGTAAGCTCTGTTACCTGTTCAATGCAAACATGTTCTATGTATTAAGTTGTTTTTCTGTAAACCACAATGATTTTAAATAGCACGGTATATAAAACCAAATAAATAAAAATAAATAAATACTTCTACTACTTACTGCAGCCCATAAACCCCACGCAAACTCAACACCTCTACTTTGGCCCACCAACTTCCCACACAACCAAACGATCACACCACCAACATGCAACACATACAGAACCCCCCGACGCCTAATACGCATAATGAATGCCACCCCTCACACTACCTTGACCTTACCTAAATCTGCACATATACAGACACTATAGTGTGCTTTAATTAATTCCCGATCAATCCGGAACAAAATACAGACACATCAGAGATCTCATATTATCCCACAACATAGACATACTTTGCATAACAGAAACATGGCTCACGGATACAGACAACGTGCTATTGAATCAACTCACGACAAGCGGATGCACCCTATACCACTGTCCGAGAACTCAACGCAGAGGCGGTGGAGTGATGATCCTAGCCAAGAAACATCTCAACTTCTGGTATCATTCAGCATCAACGAATCTGACTTCATCACTGTCACAAACAAGTCAACCACTATCTGCCTCATATACAGGACTCCTACCTCCAATACAAATGACCTATCATCAATCCTGGACATAATAATAGCAGCATCAAACACCGGAAAAAACATCCTAGTGTTAGGAGACTTCAACCTCCCATTGCTAAAACAAAACCACAAGCACTCCTTCACCCAAGCAATGGCAACAATGGACCTTGAGCAACTCATCAACTTTCCCACATATATGAGAGGCAACTCCCTCTATCTAATCTTCTTTAACGGCTGCAATGCACAATCAAACCACCCTCATGCCATCCAAGCCCAATCAGAGATATCCACTTCCAAGAAACTTCAACCAGAAGATTCAAATCCTTCAACAAGGGGATTTCATTCAGGACACTCTCACAAACTTACCTGATGACACCACTGACCCAGACACCCTCATTGACTACTGGAACAGCAGCACCAGAATTGCCGTCGCTGCCACCAACACAGCCAATAATACACACAGGAAGCAACCTAAGACCAACAAGTATGCACCAACCCTCCACAACCTCAAATGGCAACTACACAAACAAGAAAGAAAATGGCGCAAAACAAAGAACACTGAAGACAAATTGGTGTGCCTACAACTGCTGAAAGACTGCCACACCTCAACAGATAAAGTCAAACATGAACACTACTCAAAACTACTAAAATCTGCAATCGACCGACCAAGAGAGTTGTTCAACAAAGTGATACAGCTGACCAAAACACCTTCAACCGAAAACCAGTAAGTCTCAATCACCCCCAACAGCTAACACTACACTATAAGCAATTTCTTCCCCAGTCAGATATCTACTTCCCACTCTCCAATGGAAACACCCACCCTGACCCCTGGATATCCTTCATCAAAATTACTGAAAGACATAGAAGACGCCATATCAGCCCTGAACACAATCACCTCCCCCCTGAATCCCTGCCTGACAACATTATGCCCTCATGCCTGAAAACCCCCTCCATTCATCCAACCTACCCTCGATCCATCATCACACAGACCCATCGCAAGCCTTCCCTTCGTAGCAAAAATCATTAAGAAAACAGAACAGCATCAACTGCAAGACCATATCGAAAAGCATAACCTTCTCGACCCCCAGCAACATGGGTTCTGCCCAAATCATGGAGTGGAAACTCTATTGACCACACTGATAAATAACATGACACAAGGTATGCAACGAGCCCATCAAGGCTAATCTTCCTGGACATTTCCTCAGCCTTCGATACTGTAAACCACCACCTACTACTACAACGTCTCTGTGCCTATGGAATCCAAGGCACTGTGCTCAAGTGGTTCACATCCTACCTCACAGATAAAGATAGGAAACAATACCTCCATCTCATACAAGCAAACACAAGGAGTCCCCCCAAGAATCCACTCTCTCCGCCATACTCTTCAACCTCTACCTGCGACCACTCTGCATAAGATCTGACTTAACATCCACATTTTACGCAGACGATATTATGATATATGGACCAATCAACACAAACCAACCATCCCCTCTGCTCACCAAGAATGTTTCACAGAAGTATCCGACTGGCTAAGAGACAACAACCTGCAAATTAATTACCACACGACTGAAGCCCTCTACTTAACAAGAGATACCACATTCCCCCCCCTCAAGATAACACTGAACACCACCACAATCAAACAAAGGCAGAAGTCAGATACCTTGGAGCACCTGGATCAACACCTAACATTAAAAACCCATATAAACAAAACCACCAAAACAATTTATCACAAAACAAAGACACTCCAATGATTCCAACTACTCCTTGAACCAGAAGACTTCCGGACTGTACTTCAAGTATCAGTAATACCCCACCTAGATTACTGCAAAGCCATATACCAAGGACTATCTCAGTCCATACTTCTATCACTCCAAACAGCTTTCCAGTTAGCAGCAAGAGCCTTACAAGAAGCAGCAAGGCAGGAACATATTACCACAAAAGCTCCACTGGCTCCCACTGCTGAGCCGTATAAGATATAAAACCATAATGATAACCTACTCGGACCCCACTCCCATGCACTGTTCCCTCTAAGCTGTGCGCGTGTGCGCGCGCACACACCTCACCGAGCGAGCGCACATACTTTATAACAGAGCACACAAAAATTACAGTTCTGATTCTGATAGAAAACAACACAGACATCTTAAAATTTAAAAGTTGTTGTGTACGGTTTTCACAAGTTCTACAATATTTTCTAGTGCAATCAATGTGGTGTACATACTGTATTCTGACGTGTAGTCAAATTTTAAAGTATATAACTCTGAGTGTCGTTATGTGGCGCACAAAAATTTAACCTTCCTTCAAAAGCTGCACAGCTGATATTTTATGCGCATACAGCCTACAGAAAATTAGAGGGAACATTGCTCCCATGCACCTCAGCTCATTTCTGCAACCCTTCTAACCAAAAAGAACGATGAACCTCCATAATAAACACCCTACTCATTCCTCACACTAGGACTAAATCAAATAAACAAGCATGTAAAAGAGCATTCCAGTTATATGCACCCTACATATGGAACAAACTACTGGACAAGCTCAGACTCATCACTGACCTCAAGACTTTCCAAAAACACTTGAAAACACATCTATTCATTTAACATTTCAACACAACCGCATAACCCCTTCCCTCATAAAGAACAAAACATTATAGATATCATTACTGATGTATAGTCTGAAACGTATATACTGTAGTTATGAACCCTCAGGGACATAGTCTGAAATGTATATAGTTAAAACCCCTCTGGGTCTTGATCGCATGTTGTATATAGTTTCATGCCACTGTTACAATGTACTTGTGTTTGTTCTATGTAAACCGCCTTGACCCGGTGAAAGGAGGCATATAAATAAAGCTAAATAAATAAATACATGATTCCTAGCATTCAATTTGTTTTCTTGACTGCCACTGCACACTGGGTAGAGGGTTTCAACATGTTATCCATGATGATGCCTAAATCTTTTTCCTGGGTGGTGGTTCCTAATGTGAACCTTGCATCATGTAATCATAGTTTGGGTTGTTCTTTCCTACATGCATACCTTTGCATTTCTCCACATTAAATTTCATCTGCCATTTGAACGTCCAGTCTTCTAATCTATTAAGGTCCTCTTGCAATTTTTCACAATCCTCTTGGGTTTTAACAATTTTGAATAATTTTGTGTCATGTGCATATTTGATTACCTCACTCGTTGTTCCCATTTCCAGGTCATTTACGAATATGTTAAAAAGCAGCGGACCCAGCACAGATCCCTGGGGTACTCCACTATTCACCTTTCTCCATTGGGAAAATTGGCCATTTAGCTCTACCCTCTGCTTTCTATCTTTTAACCAAATCCTGATCCACAATAGTACATTGCCTCCTATCCCATGACTTTTTAATTTCGCCAAAAGTCTCTGAGGGACCTTGTCAAAGACTTTCTGAAAATCCAGATACACTACATCGACTGACCCACCTGCTTATTTACACCTTCAAAAAATTATAACAGATTAGTAAGATAAGACCTTTCCTGGCTAAAGCCATGTTTGCTGTCTCCCATTAACCCATGAATGTCTACATGTTCAGAAATTTTGTTTTTAATAATGGTTTCTACCATTTTTCCTGGTACTGACGTCAGGCTCACTGGTCTATAGTTTCCCAGATCACCCCTGGAACCCTTTTTAAAAATTGTTATTACATTCGCTATCCTCCAGTCTTCAGGTATTACTGATGATTTTAACGATAGTTCATAGATTAGTAATAGTAGGTCTGCAATCTCATATTTCAGTTCTTTCAACACCCTTGGATGTATACCATCCGGTCCAGATGATTTGCTACTCTTCAGTTTATCAAATAGTCTCAAATGGTTTATTAATATTTCTTTCAATTCTTCCAATACATCACCTTTAAATACCATTTCAGGCATGGGTAGCTTCCCTATATCTTCTTCAGTAAAGACCAAAGTAAAGAATTCATTCATTCCCTCCGCCATGGCCTTGTCCCCTCTTCGTGCCCCTTTTACCCCCTCTATCATCCAATGGTCCAACTGACTCTCTCAAAGGTTGCTATGAATGTACTTGAAACAGTTTTTATTATGTGTTTTTGCTTCCACAGCAAGCTTTTTTTCAAATTCTCTCTTTGCCTGCCTTAGGAATGCCTTACATTTATTTTATTATTTATTTAACAGTTTTTTGGGTTTTTTTAAAATATTGCCTTCTCCTATAATCAAAGCGGTTTACATGTCAACTCGGGAGCATTTACATGGAATTTCAACTCATTACATGGTGGGACGGGGAGGGTAACATGCAGGAGGGAGTTTGGTAGTAACTTATTTACATAGAGGGATATTTACATCTAACTTGCCAGTGCTTATGTTTCAAGTTTTCGTCATTTGGCTCCTTTTTCCATTTCCTGAAAGATGCTTTCTGACTACAACAGCCTCTCTGACTTCACTTTTAAACCATGCTGACAGTTTTTTGGACTTTTTTCCAATTTTCTTAAAGTGTGGAATACAGCTGATCTGGGCTTCCAAGATAGTATTTTTAAACACCCATGCTTGATGTAAACCCTTAACCTTTGCAGCTGCTGCTTTCAGGTTTTTATTAACTGTTTTCCTCATTTTATCATAGTCTCCCTTTTGAAAGTTAAAAGGTAGTACTGTGGATTTCCTTGCCATCCTTCCTCCATTTGTTAAATCAAACATGATCATTGCTATGATCACTATTGCCGAGTAGTTCCAATATCATTATTTATTTATTTAACAGCTTTTATATACCGCACTTTTGTTATCAGCGCGGTTCACATTTTAACAATTTTGTACTTAAACATAGAACAGATGTTAAGCTTACAAGGAACAGGAAATAAAACTTGGATAACAGGGTTTAACAATTAACAGAATTCTAAACTACTTACAATAGATTCTTAAATGCTCAAGCTCTAACGGTAGGGATTGTGAGGTTTGGTCTATAACAATTGATAAGGTTCCGGGAGCTTATTTGACTAGCCGTGATCGATGGTTTGTGTAGGAGGGGGAGGGGGGTCAGTACATTGTGAGAAATGTTGTAGGAAGAGATGAGTTTTTAGGGATTTTCTGAATTGGGACAAGTCTTTTTGTGATCTAATACTAGGTGGTAGCATGTTCCAGCATCTAGGGGCGAAGGCTGAGAATGCTCTTAGAGTGGTTGTTTGAGTGAGTTTTGTAATGTCCTTTGGGACTGTTAGCATGTTCTCTGTTACAGATCGTCTAGATCTGGCGTTCTGTGTGTGTTGGAGGAGGTCAGATAACGAGGATGATGAGATATGGTGGAATGCTTTGAAGGTCAGAATGAGGGCTTTGTATAAAATCCTGCAAGATAGTGGGAGCCAGTGAAGGTCAAATAGGATGGGAGTAATATGTTGACTCCTTGAGGATCCGTGAAGAACCCTGGCGGCTGTATTCATGGCTAATTGAAGTGGGTTCAGCGTGCTCTTGGGTAGTCCATGGAGTACGATATTTGCATAGTCAAAATGAGGAGTGACTAATGCTTGGAATGTTGAGCGGAAGTCGCATGGTTCGAGCATAGGTCTGAGGTGTCGAAGGGTCCTGATTTTATAGTAGATAGCTTTCACAGTATTTTTTATATGATCTTTGAATTCAAGCCGCTGGTCGAGTATAACACCCAGGTAACGTATTGAGGTTTTGAGCGGTAGATCAGCATCTCTTGTTCTAAGGGTTGGTGGAGGAGAGAAATCTCTTGCACCAGATCTTGTGTTCTACTAATGACTAGGTCCAAGATGGCTTCCCCTCTGGTCGGTTCATGAACCAGCTTCTCCAAGAAGCAGTCATGTATTTCATCTTGAAGCTTTATCTCCCTAGCATGTCCTGCTGTGACACTGACCCAGTCGATACCGTAATAATTGAAATCACCATTATTATATACTGTGCTGTAAATATTGTTAGCTTCCCTGATTTCTTTGATTATTTCATCATCCATTTGTTCATTCTGGCCAGGCATTTGATAGTACAGCCCCACTGCCATCACCTTCCCCTTTTTACATGGAATTTCAATCCATAGAGATTCTACAGTGTATTTTCTTTCCTGCAAAACTTCAATTCTGTGTGACTCAATGCCCTTTATAACAAAGAGTGCAACCCTTCCACCAATTTGATCTACTCTATCATTGCAATATAATTTGTACCCAGGCATCAGTGTCCATTGGTTGTCCTTTTTCCACCATGTCACTGAGAACCAATCATATCTAACTTCTCATTTAGTGCTATATATTATAACTATCCCATCTTATTTTTTAGACTTCTAGCATTTGCATACAAACATTTTAGAGGCTGTATTTTATTAATTTGGTTACTGGTAGGCAGAGGTCATTTAGAATCTTTAAGTTCTGTCTGCTCTGTACTTAAGGGCATTTGGGTTATTTCTGTCTTTATTGGAACCTCTCTGTCATTATGAATCTTTTGCTAGTATTCTTCAAGGATACATCCTTCCGAACCATGCGCTCTTGAGTGACTGTCGGCTTTCCCCTATTATCTAGTTTAAAAGCTGCTCTATCTCCTTTTTAAAGGTTAATGCCAGCAGCCTGGTTCCATCCAGGTTAAGGTGTAGCCCATCCTTTCGGAAAAGCCCCTCCATTCCCCAGAATGTTGCCCAATTCCTAACAAATCCAAAACCTTCATCCTTGCACCACTGTCTCATCCACACATTGAGGCTCCGAAGCTTTGTCTGCCTTTTGGGTCCTGTGCATGGAACGGGAAGCATTTCAGAGAATGCTACTCTGGAAGTTCTGGATTTTAACTTCCTACCTAAAAGACTAAATTTGTCCTCCAGAACCTCCCTATCACACTTTCCTAAGTCATTGGTGCCAATATGTACCAAGATAGTAGACTCCTCCCCAGCACTTTGTCTTGGGGGTGCGTGAGGTCCACTACCTTCGCACGAGGCAGGCATTTTACCAGGCGATCCTCATGTCCACCAGCCACCCAGCTATCTACATAGCTAATGACCGAATTACCAGCTATAATGACTGTTCTAACTCTACCTTTGTGGGCACATGGCCTTGGAGAAACCTCCTCTGTATGAGAGGGTTTTACATTACCTATAGGACAGTTCCTAGCTACAGGATCACTTCCTGCCACACCAGAGTGATGCTCTCCTATCATGTGACGTCTCTCCTCCATAGCAAAAGGGATGCTGCCAGACTAGAGGTGGAACTTCAGTACTACATCCCTGTAGGTCTTGTCTATGTACCTCTCTGTCTTCCTTATGTCCTCCAATTCTGTTACTCTAGCCTCCAGAGATCAGATCCGTTCCCTGAGAACAAAGAGCTCCTTGCACCCAGTGCACATATAAGACCCCAAACCAACTGAGAGAAAATCATACATGTGACACTCAATGCAAAAGACTGGAAAGCACCCATCTCGCTGTTGGACTGCTGTCTGCATCTTAGTTTTAAGGTTGTGTTTATCTATTTGAGTCGTTTATTTACGTAGATTTCCTGGAGATATTTATAGTAATAAAACTATATCTAATACATTTAATGGACTTGTTCACCTCAAGATTAATTAATCTCATGTCCTTAATGTATGATTGATGAGGATAAACAGCTGCACCTGAGAATGAATATGGGCACCTCCTTCACTTTACAGGTTTAAGAGCCTATAAAGCTACAATTATCCCAGGGGTGGGTGGGAGCAGGGAGGGAATGAAGACCTATTAAAAGTTGGCTTGTTTCTAAGGTAAAGGCTAACCAATTTCCTGGGTGACTTGCGTAGCCTTTGGTTTGATAGAAGGGGCCTTTTAAATTGCCCCTTTGATCTGTCACTTGTCTTTAACACCTATTCAAGGCAACTTCACTGATCTTTTGCCTCCTAACTGGAAGATCTCTTTGTAAAGGTCACTAGAAACAAATTTATTTCTTCCTACTCGGGACTATTCTACCTGTATGCTAAACTATGCTCTGATTTGATTTAGATAAGAAGCTCTTTAGAAACAACTTTATTTCAGTAACTGTTTACTCTATTTTACTTCCTATGTTTAAGATATACTCTGATTTGACTGAAATGAAAAGCTCCCTAGAAACAAATTTTAGAGTCTATTTACTCTTAATTTACTTCTCTGCTAAGCTATACTCTGCTTTGACTTAAATACAAAGCTCTTTAGAGGTACTAAGACCTGATTGACTCAGCAAAAACACCAAATTCTAAAATACACAGATCTATCAGTTTTAACCCAAGAATTCCCTTTCCCCCCAAGATTTAGAGTTTATTTCAGAAGATTAATTCTCACAGTAGATCTATTTCCATGTAGCAGTCCCTTTTGGTAGTCCATCATCATTGTTACTGTAGAGTCCAAGGTAAGCAATACTCACAGATGTGGATTTCAGCTGAATATGAAGGATTTTTAGCTGGTATAAGAGGGATCACATCTTATCACTTCTCCACTATCATGTAACCCCCTCCCTCACGATGTTTTTCAACAACTGCCTGTTTTCTCATATAAGAGGGGACATAATTTACATAATGCTTTGGTACATTTATGGCCCAAAATCATCCTCAGTTGGAAAAAATGGGCTTCCGTGTTCATGTTGTTCATTATGCCTAGAAAATAATATCAATCAGCCTGGATGTGATCCCATTAAAATCTTTTTTGCATATAATTGTTCTACTGTGTTTTTGTGTATGCAGTCATTTGTCCATGTGCTTTAATTTATGTTGGGAGGACCTAACATAACATAGTAATGTGGAGCGTGATTCAGGTAGGGGGATGATCACTGGATTTGTGCTGCTTATTCCACCTTTTGAGGTGGAATAAGCAGCATAAAGGTGGAATAAGCAGCATGTC
This sequence comes from Ichthyophis bannanicus, assembly GCA_033557465.1. Taxonomy (NCBI): domain Eukaryota; kingdom Metazoa; phylum Chordata; class Amphibia; order Gymnophiona; family Ichthyophiidae; genus Ichthyophis; species Ichthyophis bannanicus. The sequence goes on along the minus strand of CM066038.1, from coordinate 18,648,522 downwards.
CTCTTTGATCCAGCAGGATGTACAGGGCCGTGACCTGAATCGGATCTGTACATCCTGCTGGGCTGGCCTGCCCCCACTCTGCTCAAATTTGGAGTACAATATCACCTCTATGCGGATGACATCATGATGTACATACCTTTTACGATCCCTAACTTACCGATGCAACTCCTATCAGACTGCTACAATGAAATTACAATTTGGCTAAAAACTCAAAACCTACATATAAACCATGCCAAAACCGAAGTCCTAATCGTAACAAAAAAACAATCATTTATTCCTCCAACCCACATAACACTACAAAACCAAGAAATTAAAATAAAAAACGAAATAAGATACCTAGGTGTCATTCTAGATACCCACCTTACAATGGAAACCCACATCAGAAATACCATAAAGAAAATCTACTTCAAACTGAAAATCCTCAAACAACTACGCCCCCTTGTATATATACAAGACTTTATTAATATAACACAGGCTACCATAACTCCCCACTTCGATTTCGCCAACCTAATACTTATGGGCATTTCAAAACAAAACATCAAAAGAATTCAACTAGCGCAAAATGCAACAGCTAGAATTATATTAAAAATAAACTCACTCCAACACATAACACCGATACTAGCATACCTTCATTGGTTACTGATACAAAGCAGGATAATATACAAAACAATAATAACTGCATTCAAAGCCTTAAACGACATGGCTCCGAAGACATTATGTAATCTAATATGCAAAGAATCACCTAAGCCTACTCATAGAAAAGGACAATTAAATAAACTAAAGATTCCAAAAGAATTCATAAAAACTCACAAATTAACAAACAATAGAGCCTTTTCCCACATAGCTCCAACCATCTGGAATTCCCTACCAGAGGACCTACGATCACTAACAGAGATCACGGAATTCCGAAAAAAATTGAAAACGTATCTATTCACTAAACACTATAATATTTATTTATTTATTTATTTTATTTAACATCTCTTATATACTGCACTATTTATAATCAGCGCGGTTTACAAAGAACAATAAAACATCAGATAAGATACATATTATCTGTTTTTTTACATGGAACAGGAACAAAAACTTGGGTAACCGGGGTAATTATTTACAATGAGTACTAGTCATACCATAGAAAACCCTCCACTCGACTTAGATAAAGGCTAAACAGGAACCTGCCCACATCAAGTTTATACTTCCTACTATAACGGACAACATACATAGCTTAAACGAAATGACACTCCATTCTAATATGCCCTAATACCTCCACATGTATATAGTTGCAACTGTTATGTACTGCCTTTAGTTGTACAGACATTACATTCTGTATAGATAAATTATTACTCACACTGTTCTAGTTGAAATACTCTGCTTAGTTCTTAAGATGTTAAGATGTTTAGATGTTCTATGTAAAAAGTTAAAATGTTCTATGTTCTATGTAAAACAAACTTCGCTTTGTTAATTGTTGTTAATTGTACACCGCAACTGATCGCTGGAAGATGCGGTATATAAATGAGTGTTAAATAAATAAATAAATAAAATTCCACCCGTCCCAGCTCTCCACATCCTGATGCTCAGGACATATAGGGAGAGCCAGAGGGGGAATCGGGCCCGGACGGCTTGTGGGCTGCATGTCTCACTGGAATGTGCAACCCCGCAACCCGCATCCCAGAATCAGGGCCATAGTATATGATGGCAGATAAAGACCAGTATGGTCCATCTAGCCTGCCCAACAAGGTGGCAAGAGTAGGTGCACCTTCCACTCCATGCAGATCATCCCTCCCCATGCCTTTGTTTAGGAGTGTACCCATCACTCTGTGCAGGTCACTCCTATTTGTTGATATAAGAGATTGTTACGTTTATTTTGATTTTATCTGGTGCTATAAAGAGATCCACTGTGTCTGTTCCATGCCATTTTGAATTCTGTCACTGTGTTTGCCCCCACTATGTCCATTGGAAGGGCATTCTAAGCATCCATCACCCTTTCAGTGAAAGAGTAGTTACTCACCTGTAACAGGTGTTCTCCAGGAGCAGCAGGAATCAGTCCTCACATATGGGTGTCATTGGCGCCGATGAAGCCCCAGCGGAGCATTTCCCCAGCTTTCTATGAAAGCCTTTGGGAATGCAGGCACGCATGTGCGGTTCCCTTCCCGCCTAGAGGTGCCATCTTACCTCAGTCAAATGACATAGCTAAGAACAGCACACAAAAATGAAAAATAAACTATTTACAACTGCAAGTCCAAGGGGAGGAGGGAGGGTTGTGAGGACTGATTCCTGCTGCTCCTGGAAAACACCTGTTACAGGTGAGTAACTACTCTTTCTCCAGGACCAAGCAGGAAGTCAGTCCTCACATATGGGTGACTCCCTAGCTCTGGGCTACCAAGGAACCCAGGCTGAACAAGAGAACTCCCTCTAGTCTCAGCAGCAAAGAAAGGCTTTTCAAGGACACAACCTCCACCGGTAGCCCAACAGAGGGCAGGAGTTGCCTAAACCTCAAAGAGATTCCGTAGTACTGCCTGGCCAAAAGCACTGTCCCTACGGGACTCCCTCTCCAGACAGTAATGGGCCGCAAATGTCTGGCTTGAAGACCAAGTTGCAGCCCTGCAGATGTCTACCAAGGGCACAGAGCGGAAATGAGCCACTGAGGCAGCCATTGCCCTGATACGATGGGCCGTGACCCGACCCTGCAGAGGAAGGTCAGCCACCTTGTAAGCCCAGGTGATACAGTCAGCCACCCAGATGGACAAGGTACGCTTGGACACAGCCAACCCCAACTTATTAGGGTCAAAGGATACAAAGAGCTGAGTAGCTCTCCTATGCCCCTGCGTACGGTCAAGGTAGAAGGATAAGGCCCTCCTAAAGTCCAGGGTATGCAGGACTGCTTCAGCCTGGCTTGCATGAGGCCTAGGGAAGAATGTTGGAAGAACCACCTCCTGATTGAGGTGGAAAGAGGAGACAACCTTTGGAAGGAACTTTGGATGAGTCCTGAGGACAACCCTGTTCCTATAAATCCTGGTGTAAGGCCTATCACAGACCAAGGCCTGAAGCTCACTCACTCGCCTAGTTGAGGTAAGGGCTATCAGGAAGAGTGTCTTCCAGGATAGGAAGCGCAGTGGACAAGTAGCCATCGGCTCAAAAGGTGGGCGAGTCAGTTGCTGCAAGACCACATTCAACTCCCACTCAGGGACAGGGGGACGGATTGGAGGCTTGAGCAAAAGCAAGCCCCTGAGAAAGCGGGACACCAAGGGGTGACCCAACAGAGAATGTCCCTCCACCAGTGAGTGGTGAGCTGCTAGAGCTGAGAGGTGGACCCAAACAGAATTGGACTTAAGTCCCTGATTTGATAAATGCAGTAAGTACTGAAGCACTACTGGCACAGTACAGGAGAAAGGATCCTCTGTACGTAGCTGACACCACACAGAAAACCTTTTCCATTTGAGAGCATAGGTTTTCCTAGTGGACTGTTTCTTAGAGGCTAGGACAACCTCCTCAACTTCCTGAGGTAGGCACCAGGGAGCCAAAACTACCCTTGCAGCCTCCAGGCCATCAAGTTGAGAGCTTTGAGATTGGGGTGCAGAAGGGAACCCTGCTCCTGTGAGAGAGGGTCGGGATGCAACCCCAGAGGCAGTGGGGGATCCACCGCCAGTTGAAGTAGAAGTGGAAACCAAGGCTGTCTCGGCCACCTGGGAGCCACCAGCAGGACCGAGGCCTTGTCCTGAAGAATTTTGAAGAGAGTTCGGGCCACCAAGGGCGTGGGAGGAAACGCATACAGGAGGCCCTGAGACCATGGAATCAGAAAAGCATCTGCTGCTATTCTCAGAGGATGCGGTTGCCTGGAGCAGAACTTTGGCAGTTGCTTGTTCATTGGGCTGGCAAAGAGATCCACCAAAGGGAGACCCCATTTCAGGAAGATCTTCTGAACTACTGAAGGATGCAGCTTCCACTCGTGGGGCTGCAGAATTCTGCTTAACCTGTCGGCCAGGTAGTTGTCCTGGCCTGGAAGGTACACAGCCTTGAGGAGCATGTTGTGCTTGAGGGCAAATGAACAAAGGTCCTGAGCCTCCTGACAAAGGATTCTGGACCCAGTTCCGCCCTGTTTGTTCACATAAAACATGGCTACTTGGTTGTCTGTCTGAACCAGGACAGATTGATGAGCCAGGGCAGGAGAGAAAGCTTTGAGTGCTAATCGAATAGCTCTGAGCTCGAGGAGATTGATCTGCTGTGCAGCTTCCCAAGGAGACCACAGATCCTGGGTGCACTTGCCTAGACAATGAGCTCCCCAGCCCTGCAGGGAGGCGTCTGTGGTCAGTACCACCGTGTACCCAGGAATCTGAAAAGGCACCCCCTTTAGTAGATTGGGTGGGTGCAGCCACCAGTTGAGGGAGTTCAGAAATCGTCTGGACACCCTTATCCTGTCTCTGAGGCTGCCTGTGGCCTGTGACCACTGAGTCCGAAGGCACCACTATGCAGGCCATGTGGCTAAGCAGCCTTAGGCAGAGTCTGGCGGAGACCAGTGACTCTGAGAAACTGATTTGCCAAGGCCACCAACCTTTGGGCCCTGTCTTCTGGCAAGAAAGCCTTTGCCAGCAGAGAGTCCAGCCTTGCCCCTATGAACTCCAAGTTTTGGGAGGGGAGCAAAGTGGACTTTGCGAAGTTTATGACAAACCCCAGGCCTTGAAGAAGAGCAATAGTCCTGAGGGTGGCCTGTCGAGCCTCCTGGCACGTCTGACCTCTGATGAGCCAGTCATCCAGATAGGGGAAGACAAAGATTCCCTGATTTCTCAGGTAGGCCGCCACCACTGCCAGGCATTTGGTAAAGACCCTGGGAGCGGAGGTGAGGCCAAAAGGCAGCACTCTGTACTGATAATGGTTTCCTCCCACAAGGAACCTGAGGTACTTTCTGTGGTCTGGATGAATGAGGATGTGAGTGTACGCATCCTTTAGATCTAAGGAGCATAGCCAATCTCCCTGCTGGAGGTAGGGCAGAAGTGTTCCAAGAGTAAGCATCTTGAACTTTTCTTTCTCTAGGAACTTGTTGAGGTTCCTGAGGTCCAGAATGGGTCGAAGGCCACCAGTTCGTTTGGGTACCAGGAAATACCTGGAGTAGAAACCGTGACCTTGCGAGTGGGGAGGCACAGGCTCCACCGCCCTGTCCACCAACAGACCTTGAAGCTCTTGAAGGAGAAGGTCTGTGTGCAGGGGAGGCATGGAGGCTCCCCTGGAAAGTAAGGAGGAGGCAGTTGGTGAAAATGCAGTGCATAGCCCTTGTGGACTATGTCCAACACCCAACTGTCCCCGGTGATAAGGGGCCACTGGTGGGCAAAGAGGGCTAGGCGAACTCTTGTGCAGGGTTGGGAGAGCAGGGATGGAGAGGCTACGCTCAAGGAGTCAAAAACCCCACCCTGCTGAGTGGGAGCAGGGGCCAGAGGCTTGGGGGTCCTCTGCCTACGGGGCCCATTACCCTGCCCCTTGGCTTGCTGACCCTGGGGTGCAGCTTGGGCAGCCTGATATTGAGGGTACTGTTTGTAGGCAGTGCCCTTCCTCGGGTAAAAGGGCTTTTTACCCGAGCCCTTCCTTTTATGTGAAGGGGCAGAGTTCTTCCGAGACAGCCTTGTCCGTGTAAGGTGCTCTGTTTCGAGTTGAGCGGCCTTCTCGGTCATGGGATTGCCAAAAAGGTTTTCACCTCGGCAAGGGACATCGACCAACTTGTCCTGAACCCATGGCTCGAGGTCCGATGACTGCAGCCATGCCTGGCGTTGAGCCGCGATGCCGGCTGCCGCAACTCGGGCCAAAGCCTCAAAGTCATCGTAGGCGGCGCGGGACATGAACTTCGAGCAGTCCCAAATCCCCGAGGACAAGGACTTAAATATCTGCAAGGGTTTCCCGGAGAGACCAGCAGAGAACCCGGCCAACTCCTTGGCCAGGTCCCGCAAGTACATGCCGATGTACAGCTGGTACGACTGGACACGGCAAGCATCGAGCCCTGGAAGGACTTTCTACCGACGCCATCAAGGTTACGGGCCTCCCTGCCAGGGGGCACCGCGGAGTGCATCTTCTGGCTCTTCAGACGATGCATGGCCGATTCCACTTGGTGTGGCAGCTGTGCCTTCTGAAAACCAGGGCTCTTTCTAAGTCGATAGATTGAGTCGACTCACTTGCTCAGAACCGGCACCGAGGCCGGTGACTCCCACATACGTAAGAAGAGCCGTTCCAGCATCGGAGGAACCGGGACAGTAAAGGCCTCCTTCGGAGGAGAGTCATACTGCAGCGCCTCGAGCTCTTCAGCTCGAGGCTCTTCCTCGGGGTCCACCGGAATAGCCAAGGCAGTGGCCATATCCCGGATGAACTCCGAGAACCGAGTATCCTCCGGAGGGGATCTACTCCGGGGCTCAGACTGCGGTGAGTCCGACGGGACGCACCGAGTCTTGAACGTATCGGGAGACTCCTCGTCCTCCGTCTCCCAGGCAGACTTGTCCAAGGAGGAATCAGGGTTTGACCCCGCTGGGCCCTGGAGCACCCGCCCCGACACCAGGGGCACCGGCGTCGACGCCCACGGTCCCGAACGGGAGGTCGAGGGAGATCGCAACCGAGGTCGACTTCGAGCCATAATGGACTCGAGTATCGGCTTGGTTTACGGGGTCGACTTCAAAGTCGATGTCCCGGTGGTCGGGGCAGATGCGCCAGACAGGCTGGCCATCAGTGCCCGCTGCTGCTCCATGAAGGCAGACAGTCTGCTCTCCAAGGCTATCATCCTGAGACTCAGCTCGGGAGACGCAGCAGTCACCGACTCGGGCCCCGGCGGTGCCGGGCCCGACGTCGGCTCTCTTGGAGGAGAGTCCTCGAGGACTACAGGGCTTACGTGTCCAGCAGACTCCGGCTCCATGCGAGGAACTTTGCCGGGGCGACGGTGTCTTTCCAGGAAAGGAAGAGAAGAGGACAAGTAGCCATCGGCTCAAAAGGTGGGCGAGTCAGTTGTTGCAAGACCACATTCAACTCCCACTCAGGGGCTGGAGGACGGACAGGGGGCTTGAGCAAGAGCAAACCTCTGAGGAACCAGGACACCAAGGGGTGAACCGACAAAGAGTGTCCTTCCACCAGTGAGTGGTGAGCTGCTAGAGCTGAGAGGTGGACCCGAACAGAATTGGACTTGAGTCCCTGATTGGATAAGTGCAGCAGGTACTGAAGCACCACTGGTACAGAACAGGAGAAAGGATCTTCTGTACGCAGCAGACACCACACAGAAAACCTTTTCCATTTCAGGGCATAGATTTTCCTGGTGGACTGCTTCCTAGAGGCCAAGACGACCTCTTCAACTTCCTGAGGTAAGCCCCAGGGAGCCAAAACTACCCTTGCAGCCTCTAGGCCATCAAATTGAGCGATTTGAGATTGGGGTGCAGAAGAGAACCTTGATCCTGAGAGAGAAGGTCGGGCTGCAATCCCAGAGGCAGTGGGGTGTCCACTGACAATTGAAGCAGAAGTGGGAACCAAGGCTGCCTCGGCCACCTGGGAGCTAGCAGAAGAACCGAGGCCTTGTCCCGTAGAATCTTGAACAGTGTTCGGGCCACCAGAGGCGTGGGAGGAAACGCATATAGGAGGCCCTGAGACCAGGAGATCAGAAAAGCATCTGCTGCTAGCCGCAGAGGATGTGGTTGCCTGGAGCAGAACCTGGGCAGCTGTCTGTTTAGGGGGCTGGCAAATAGATCTATGGATGGAAGGCACCATTTCAGGAAAATCTTCTGAACCACTAATGGGTGGAGCTGCCATTCGTGGGGCTGCAGAATCCTGCTCAACCTGTCTGCCAGGTAGTTTTTCTGGCCGGGGAGATAAACAGCCTTGAGAAACATGTTGCGCCTGAGCGCAAACAAGCAAAGGTCCTGTGCCTCCCGACAAAGGAGCCTGGACCTAGTGCCGCCCTGCTTGTTCACATAAAACATGGCTACTTGGTTGTCTATTTGTACTAAGACAGACTGGTGAGCCAGGGTTTGAGAGAAAGTCTTGAGGGCTAAGCGAATAGCCCGTAGTTCCAGTAGGTTGATCTGTTGCGTGGCCTCCCAGGGAGACCACAGGCCCTGGGTGCACTTGCCCAGACAATGTGCCCCCCAGCCCTGCAGGGAGGCATCGGTGGTTAATACCACTGTGAACCCAGGTATCTGAAAAGACACCCCTTGCAGTAAGTTGGGGGGGGTGCAGCCACCAGCATAGGGAGTTCAGGAATGGTCTGGACACCCTTACTCTGTCTCTGAGGCTCCCTGTGGCCTGTGTCCACTGAGTTCTGAGGCACCACTGTGTAGGTCTCATATGGAGCTGGGCATTGGGAGTCACATGTACTGTCAAAGCCATGTGGCCCAGAAGCCTCAGCCAGAGTCTGGCGGAAACCAGTGGCCTGCTGAGAAAATGGTTTGCCAAGTCTATCAGCCTTTGGGCTCTGTCCTCTGGCAAGAAAGCCTTTGCCTGCAGAGAGTTTAGCCTTGCCCCTATGAACTCCAATTTTTGGGAGGGGAGCAAAGTGGACTTTGCGAAGTTTATGACAAACCCCCGGTGTTGAAGGAGAGAAATAGTTCGGAGGGTGGCTTGCCTGGCCTCCTGGCACGTCTGACCCCTGATGAGCCAGTCGTCCAGATAGTGGAAGACAAAGATACTCTGATTCCTCAAGTAGGCCGCCACCACTGCCAGGCATTTGGTAAAGACCCTGGGGGTGGAGGTGAGGCCGAAAGGCAGCACTCTGTACTGATAATGGTTTCCTCCCACAATGAACCTGAGGTACTTTCTGTGGTCTGGATGAATGAGGATGTGAGTGTATGCATCCTTTAGATCTAAGGAGCATAGCCAATCTCCCTGCTGGAGGTAGGGCAGAAGTGTTCCAAGAGTAAGCATCTTGAACTTTTCTTTCTCTAGGAACCTGCAGAGATTTCTGAGGTCGAGAATAGGCCTGAGGCCTCCGGTTCTCTTTGGTACGAGGAAGTACCTGGAGTAGAAACCGTGACCTTGTAGGTGGGGAGGCACAGGCTCCATCACCTTGTCTCGCAACAGACCCTGAAGCTCTAGCAGGAGGAGGTCTGTGTGAAGAGGAGGCCTTGGAGGCTCTCCTGGAAAGTAAGGAGGAGGCAACTGATGGAAATGAAGCATGTAGCCCTTGTGGACTGTGCTTAAGACCCAGCTGTCTCCTGTAATGGGTGGACACCTGTGGGCAAACAGGGCTAGTCGACCTCCTGTGCAGGAATGGGACAGCAGAGACGGAAAGGCTATGCCTTGGGAGTCAAATACCCCCACCCTGCTGAGTGGGAGCAGGAGCCGGAGGCTTGGGGTCCTTCTGCCTACGGGGCCCATGTCCCTGCCCCTTGGCCTGCTGACCCTGTGGGAACTGTTTGTAGGCAGTCACCTTCCTTGGGTAAAAGGACTTCTTACCCGAGCCCTTCTTTTTATGAGAAGGGGCAGAAGTCTTTCTGGATAGCCTTGTCCTCGTGAGGTGCTCGGTCTCGAGTTGTGCAGTCTTCTCGGCCATGGGCTTGCCAAAAAGGTTCTCACCTCAGCAAGGGACATCGACCAACTTGTCTTATACCCATGGCTCGAGATCCGATGACTGCAGCCATGCCTGGCGTCGAGCCGCAATGCTGGCTGCCGCAACACGGGCTGAGGCCTTGAAGCCATCGTAGGCTGCTCGGGACATGAACTTAGAGCATTCCCGGATCCCCGAAGATATCCGGAGCCGCAAGGCAGGAGCACATCACACCTACATTAAAGGACTTACACTGGCTCCCAATCAGTGCTCACATCAGATACAAGACTATCATAAACCTATTTAAGATAAAACAGCACACATCAGCCAACAGCCTCCACACACTCATACAACCGGAAACCAGCGCACGTCCTAGAAGAAGTCAAACACGCAACCGAGTCAGTACCCCAAATGAATACAAGCACACACGCAAGGACACAACAGACAGAGCTCTCTCCATGGCTGCTCCAACAATATGGAACAATCTACCGGACGATCTAAGGGCAACTCCAGACCTCAAAGACTTCAGAAAACAGCTGAAAACCATGCTGTTCATAGAGCACTATGGTCACATCACATAACCTAAGAGAATGTATAACAGCACTCCAATCCTCTTAAACACTGTATGTATATAAAATGTGTTTTTAGCACCACTGTAAATAGCCCACCTTGTACATAGCTCAAACAAATCAAGCACCCAACACAGCCCTCACACAACTAAGTTTCATCCTCACTGCATGTATAACGCACACACTTTACCTGATTGCTTGCTGTGATACCACCTTGATTATTAAGATAAGGCGGTTTAGAAATACTGTTAAATAAATAAATAAATAAGGACTTGAACCTCTGCAAAGGTTCCCCAGAGAGACCAGCAGAGAACCCGGCAAGTTCCTTTGCCATGTCCCGCAAGTACATGCCCATGTACAGCTGGTAGGACTGGACACGGCAAGCAAGCATCTAGCCCTGGAAGCACTTTCTACCGAACGCATCCAGGTTCTGGGTCTCCCTGCCGGGGGGGGCACCGCAGAGTGCATCTTCTGGCTTTTCAGACGATGCATGGCCGATTCCACCACTATGGAATGGTGTGGTAACTGCGCCTTTTGAAAGACAGGGCTCTTACGGAGTCGATAAATGGAATCGACCCGCTTGCTCAGAACCGGCGCCGAGGCCGGTGCCTCCCACATCCGGAAGAGGAGCCGTTCCAGCATCGGAGGAATCGGCACAGTAAAGGCCTCCTTCGGAGGAGAGTCATACTGGAGGGCCTCGAGCTCTTCGGCTCGAGGCTCCTCCTCGGGGTCCGCAGGGATCGCCAACGCTGTGGCCATATCCCGAACAAACTCCGAGAACCGGGTATCCTCTGGGGGGGATCTACTCCGGGGCTCGGACTGCGGTGAGTCCGACGGGACGCACCGAGTCCTGAAGGTATTGGGGGACTCCTCGTCCTCCGTCTCCCAGTCGGACTCGTCCGAAGAGGAGTCTGGCTCCGACCGTGTGGGTCCCGGCAGCACTCACCCTGACGCCAAAGGCACCGGCGTCGACACCTTCAGTCCCGACCGGGAAGTCGAGGGTGACCGCGACCGAGGACGACCTCGAGCCTTCATGGTCTCGAATATCGGCTCAATCTCCGGGGTTGACTTCGACGTCCCGGTGGTCGGGGCAGTTGCGCCAGCAAGGCTGGCCATCAGCACCCGCTGCTGATCCATGAAGGCAGACAGTCTGCATTCCAAGGCTGTCAGCCTGAGTCCAAGCTCAGGAGACTCAGCAGCCACCGACTCGGGCCCCGGCGGTGCCGGGCCCAACGTTGGCTCCCTGGAAGGAGAGTCCTCGAGGACAACAAGACTTACGTGTCCAGCAGACTCCGGCTCCACACGAGGCATTTTGGACGGCTTCTCCTGTTCCAAGGGCCCAGGACGGTGGTCGGGGGTCCGAGACCTAGCCCTCGAGGAGCCAGGGACCTCCTCCGATGCCGCCCTCGCGAGCCGCTTCTTCCTCTTTCGCTCCCGATCGGGGGACCCCCTGTCCGAGGAACCCCGACGATGCTCGGGGTCAGACTCCCGAGACGTCGAGGCCTCAGACGAGGTCCGGGCCCGGCTGGAGGCCGAATCAGAAAAAAGCCTTTCCTTTTGATGCTGTCGACTTCGCAGTGCCTTAGTGGACATTTTACCACACGGCCCACAGATCTTAGGATCACGATCGGGACCAAGGCACAGAAGGCAGCAGTCGTGTGTGTCAGAGAGAGACATCAGTTTCTTGCACCGATCACACTTTTTTAAACCACTGGAAGCCATCGGGGAAAAAAAAGCCCCCGCGAGGTCAAAGGACCGGCCTTCCAGGGAAAAGAAAAAAGGGCGCGAACGCCAGCCACTAAGGGCAAAAACCAAAAAAAGTGAGGACGGGCTCGATACCGGTGTACCGAACCTGGCGGGAAGGGGAACCAGCGTCAAACCGGACAAGAACCGCAATGAAATCCCAAGAAAAACGCAAGAAAAATCTAACTTTTCTCCGGGTGACTAGGACGGACGTCCGTCGGGCTCCTTGGAAAAAGAAAGACTGAGCAAAATGGCACCTTTAGGCGGGAAGGGGACCGCGCATGCGTGCAGTATTCCCAAAGGCTTTCATAGAAAGCTGGGGAAATGCTCCGCAAGGGCTCCATCGACGTCGATGTCACCCATATGTGAGGACTGACTTCCTGCTTGGTCCTGGAGAACAGGCATGTAGCTGAAACACAGATGTTGGGTCACGAGAAGCAGAACTTCTCCCACTGTTGAAAATAAAACGTTCACCCAATCACTTATGTACCTCACTTTTTTTTTTTTACTAAGCATTAGAGGCATTCACTAAGCACTAATCTGAAAAGTCAAAACACAATAGCTATGTTGAATACTGATGCCTCTTTTATATAAAAGATTTTTCCAAAGACTTGTTTTCTGGTGATTTTGATTTTTGTGTTTTGAACACTGTCACGTTATTTTTTTGTTTATTTTCTAAAGATAGCTATATGCCTTATTTACAATTGGAACTGCCGAGGTTAGAGAAGAATGAGTCTGAGCAGATTTCCAAACCCATTCAAGAAAAAGAAGTATTAGAGGTGATTAGGACGCTGCCACCCAATAAAGCCTCGGGGTTGGATGGTTTTACAAATAAATTTTATAAAATATTTGGGGCGGAGGTGAGTAGGTCTTTGACTAGACTGTTTAATTCTTTTAAGGAAGGAGAGGCAATCCCAGAGTCAATGAGGACAGCGGGAATAACAATCTTGCCCAAGGAGGGGAAGGATGTAAACTTATATGGTTCCTATAGGCCCATTTCCCTACTTGGAACAGACTTTAAGATATTTGCCAAAGTTTTGGCAAATAGGATACTTCCCTACATGACCAAACTAGTACATGAAAACCAGTCTGAATTTGTTCCGGGGCGACATACAATGGACAATATGCGGAAAGTGCTAAATGCAATGTGGAAAGAGAGAGCAGGGGGAGAACAAATGATCTTATTGGCAATTGATGCTGAAAAAGCATTTGATTGGGTCTCCTGGCCCTTCTTATTCAAAGTTCTTGAACGAATGGGGATTGATGGGAATTATTTGAGGTGGATTAAGGCCATCTATGCAAGCCCTATGGCAAAGATCAGGGTAAATGGGGAGTATACTAGGTTGTTTGAGTTGTATAGAGGGACGAGACAGGGGTGTCCCTTGTCCCCGCTCCTATTTGTGCTTTCCATGGAGCCTTTGGCCCAGAAAGTGAGGGACAGTGGTGAAATCCATGGGGTAAAATGGTAAAAGTTGGAAAGTAGGATAGTGTAATTTGCAGATGATTTGTTGTTCCTGCTGACAAAACCTAGGGAGTTGTTAACAGCGTTACATAGACTTTTATTGGAGTTTGGAAGATATTCAGGCTTCAAAATTAATGTGACAAAATCAGAAATATTGAACATTTCAGCGAGTGGTGATACCCAGGCAGTGATAAAAGCTGAATTTCCTTTCAAGTGGGCAAAACGCAGTATCAGGTATCTGGGAATCTACCTCACCTCAAGGGAAGGGGACATGTTTAGAGAAAACTATGTAAGGCTGGAAAAAATAATACAAAGGGAGTTGGAGGAATGGAGGGGTAAAGCCTTTTCATGGATGGGTAAGATTTCTGCCGTAAAAATGGTAGCGTTACCTAAATGGTTATACTTATTTACGAATCTTCCTATGTGGGTATCAAAGAACTATATTGGGAAATTACAGCGGATGATTCTGAAATTCATAGGAGGGGGGAAGAGAAATAGGGTGGCTAGGAGAGTGTTGATGAGGCAGAGAAAGCAAGGGGGAATGTCTGTACCGAACCTGTTAAACTTCTGGGAGGCAGCACAAATGGTGGCCGTTGTGGAATAGGGAGCGGAGGAACCGAAGGAGTGGGTGCAGATGGAATTGGAGGATTTGGCAGTGAGAGGAGATTTTGTGTGGCTCCCTAGGAGTGAAAAAATAGGGTACCAAGGTTCTAACCCATATGTGCAAGGTACGCTGCGAGTGTGGAATAAGTGGAAGCAGATCTGGTTGGGGGGGCGTGGAGTGTCTAGGTTAGTACCCATCCGGGGAAACCCAGAGTTCATGCCCGCGATAGGGAAGAATGTCTTTGAAAAATGGGGACAACTTGGATTAAGAAGGGTAGGTCAGCTATTAGATGGTATGAGGATACAAGATTATGCTGAACTTAAAACAAGGTACAAGTTAGAGGGGAAAGATATTTATGGCTATTTACAGCTCCGCCATTATATCCAGTGGAGGATTCTACCAGATCTCAAGGGGGAGCCCACGGGGAATGAGAAGTTTTTTTTGGTGGGACAACAAGAAACCCCTGACAAGCTTGTATAAGTTGATGAGTAGGGGGGTGCCACGGGAAAAGTATCAAATAGCGTGGGAGGTGGATTTGGGGGTACAATGGGGGGATACCACATGGGAACGAATACATTTGAACCGATATAAAGGAATATTAGCCATAAATTTAATTGAGAATAATTACAAAATACTGTATAGATGGCACGACACCAGTGAGACTACACAAAATATATGAAAATGTAGAAGAGAAGTGCTAGAGAGAGTGTGGAGAAAGAGGAACGTATTTTCATATCTGGTGGCAATGTACGGGAATACACAACCTGTGGGTGGAAGTGTTTGCACTGTTGGGGAAGATACTGGGGAAAGATATTGAACCGCAACCTGCCCCGGCGATGTTAGGGATAAAGCCCCCTATGCTGACTAAAGCGGAGGGTCAATTTGTGGATTTGGGGTGCGTGGCCCTGAGAGTCTTAATTGCATGGAAGTGGAAACAAGTAAGGGCACCGCAACTGTCAGAATATGAAAGTTCACTGTCACAGATCTACTTAATGAGTAAACTAACAGCGCTTAAATGGGGCAGACCGCAAAAATTTATGCAAGTGTGGGGGAAATACCTGCAGTGCATGGCAACTAGGTAATACACTTAATCTTTGGAAATGTCTAAATTTCTCCAATGTTTCAGTAATGTATGGTAATTAGAAGTGAAGTGTGACTGTAATCAAGTGTAGGGGGATCCCGGTTGGGGGGAGGGGTGGGGGAAGGGGAAATTAAAAGCAGGAACATAAGTAAATAATGGGGGTTGTTTTTCTTGATCTTGTGGAAGGCTGTATAATGTATTGAGGTAAGGAGCAATCTACTTCCGGTGACACTGCCAAGAAAACCCAGGAGCTTCTGGGTCGTCAGGAGTCAGGACTGACTCGAAGGCACACATTGCATTTGCAAGGAGAACATGTTGTAAAGGTTGACTTATGATGGTTATGTTTCCAAAAAATATAAATTTAAAAAAAAAAAAGATAGCTATGTGCCTTTAGAAAATAAACTTCCAACATCAGCCCCGATAGCATGAAAATGCTTATGCACAATCTAAAACTTCCTCCAAAAAAGGTATTAATGTGTGCATCTACTCTCCCCATCTATCCATGTATTTTATAAACTGCAAGCATAAATCACAACTCTTCTTCCGCTCCATCGAAACTGCACCGTCTGGAAATGCCTATGCATAAAGGTAGGCATACACTTTATTTATTTCAGTACACCTGCATTTTATGCATGTATACGATCACACAATTTTATAAAATGCCTGTTTTGCATGCACAAGAGGGGTAAGGTGCCATAAAAACTCTATAAAATTACTGTTACAATGTCTTTTTTGATGAAATGTTCTAAAATGTGCAATAGTGCATCCAACATGCCAAATACAAGTGTTTGTTGTAAACCCCAAGTTTCTTCAAACAGGATGAAAAGGTCTGATTAGCATGGTCCAGCACAAGCTGTGTTTCACCAGACTTGGGGTGTTATCACAGGGAACAAATCTGGTCATCAAATCAAGTGTTGAAGGAATACGTCAAAGCTGACCACGAAACACCAGTAATACTCAAACTGTTTGAACGAATGGTCATTGCTACTTAACTGGACAGCTGCTTTTATGACCAAGTAAAGGAAGGAGAACAAACATTGATAGGGTATTTCAAACTTGACAAATCACACAAGATGAAGACTAAACAAAACAGCAGAAAAGGAAATACACTAATAGTTCACTTAAACACATCCGATCACAAAATAATGTCAGCTGCACTCATAAAAAAACTTCATTCAGTCGTATGATTAACAGCAGGTGGGTGTGTGGTGTTCAATGCAAAGATCACTGTGGTTCTGTCCTTCCATAATCTGCACTTTGGATTCACTTTAGCTTATCTGGAGGGCAACTTTAAAACCCGACAAGATGCTTCCCTCTGAAAATCCTGGTGGCCATGGACAGAAGGCTCAAAGAGAAATTAGACTTACCTGCTAATTGTTGTTCCTTGAGGAACTCCAGTCCAGTCCCTCACCTCTGGGTAGTGCACCTCCTCTCACAGCTTGGAGACTGGGCATGTCAGAATTCTGAAGCCACTTGCACATATACTGCTGGCACCTCCCACCAGCTCCCAGTGACCTCATAACAAAGCAGACTCAAAGGAGCAACACATACTAACAAGTAAATACAACCACTAAACCTTTGTAAATTTAACTGACCCTCCGAAAGGTTAACTTCTCCAACCCCCCACAAAGGAAGTTGGATAGGACAAGAGAAAGCGTAAAGAATGCACAAAAGGGTAGACAAGAAGATGAGTATTCATCACGTGAGAAGAGGAAATACTTATGGTAATATGTCGCCTTGGCCGGCTGGCCCGCAACTCACTCCGCGATAGCCGATAAAACCCCCGGGTGGGAATCGGGACTGGACTGGAGTTCCTCAAGGAACAACAATTAGCAGGTAAGTCTAATTTCTCTTTCCTTATCGTCCCTCCAGTCCAGTCTCTCACCTCTGGGATGTAACAGAGCAGTAAACTAATGGAAGGGACCTGCCCAACTGGACCGCAAAAACGCCGACCCGAAAACAGGCATCCCCTGCCGCCTGGACATCTAGCCGATAATGTCTACTGAAGGACCACGTGGCTGCCTTGCAAATTTCAATCGGCGGAACCAAACTATGTTCCGTCCATGAAGCCGCCTGAGCTCTCGTAGAATGAGCCTGCAACTCTAAGGGAACTTGACGACCTTGCAAGATACAAGCTGATGCTATCGTCTCCCGGATCCACCTAGAAATGGAAGCCTTGGCTGCAACTTCGTCCCTACGCAGTCCTCCAAAGAGAACAAACGCATGCTCAGACTTGCAAAAAGACTCTGAAGCTTTCAGGTAATGACGAAGAACTCTCTTTACGTCCAACAAATGCAAATTACGGTCAGCGACGCTGTCCCCTAAAGTCCCCAACACACTGACTGATTTACATGAAATGGCGAAACCACCTTCAGCAGAAAGGAAGGAATGGGATGCAAAACCACTTTCTCATGAAAAATGGCTCCCTACAGGACAAAGCCTGTAATTCCAAAACTTGACGTGCAGAGCAGATCAAGGGTTCAAAGGGCTGTCTCGTCAATGTCCCCAAGACCAAACTGAGATCCCACGGAGGAATCACCACCCTGCATGGAGGACGTAAATGAGATACAGCCCTCAGGAAACGCAAGACATCTGGATAAGAACCCAAGGAGACCCCATGAATCTTTCTGCGATAACAATAGCCACCAACTGCACTCTCAATGAGCTGGCCGCTAGACCCTTATCAAAACCATCCTGTAAGAAACTCAAAACCACCGGAATTGACACTGTAGAAGGACGCACCTGTCTGACCGCACACCAATCTTCAAAAATACGCCAGACACGAACGTAAGCTAAGGAGGTTGACCTCTTCCTGGCCAAGAGTAAAGTAGATATTACTGAACTAGAGTACCCTTTCTTCCTTAGCCTCACCCTTTCAATGGCCAAGCCATAAGTGAGAACCAATCCACCTGAGGCATGTGAAGAGGACCCTGCAGGAGGAGATCCTCCCGAGTCGGCAACTGCCACGGCTGCCAGTCGAGAAGGTGCACTAAGTCTGCATACCACGGACGACGCGGCCAATATGAAGCAATTAAAATTACGTGCCCCTGATGAACTTCGATGCGTTGAACCACTTGGCCTATGAGAGCCCACGGGGGAAAGACATATAGGAGACCCTGCGAGGGCCAATGTTGTAGTAATGCATCCAGACCCTCGGACATCCTTTCTCGTCTCCTGCTGAAGAAGCAGTTGACCTTGACCGATTGGAAGGTCGCCATGAGATCCATAATGGGGGTTCCCCACTTGCTGACTACATGCGCAAAGACTTCCGGGTGAAGCTCCCACTCTCCGGGATCCACTCAAACTCGGCTGAGGTAGTCCGCCATCCCATTGACTGAGCCCGCAATGTGTGCCGCTGACAGCCTGAAGTAGAGGTTCTACCCATTTGAACAGGACTTCCGCCTCCTCTTTCAGAGCTGGGCTGCCTGTGCTCCCTTGTCGATTGAGGTACGCCACCGCGGAGGCATTGCCAGAGAAAACTCAAACTATGCGACCCCGCAAATTGGACTCGAAGGTGCGAAGTACCAGAGCAACCGCTCACAACTCCAGCTGGTTGATTGACCACTGGACCTCTCGAACGCTCCATTTCCCTTGTGCGAAGAGCCCCCCGCAATGAGCTCCCCAATCTGCCAGACTGGCATCTGTCAACACGGGAACCCACTGTGGCTGCTCAAGAGGCATGCCTGCCGCCAAATTCTCTGGATGAAGCCAGCAATGAAGAGACACCTGGACCCTGTAAACGGGGGCGCTGGGTGAGAATGTCCACAGTCTTGGCAAAGGCAAATATTAATATGACTTGCAAAGGATTGTGGGAAATGTAGTCCATTCATACCAGACTCAGCCGTTCACAATAAATTAGTTGTGCTTGCTCGAATGTAAAGCAAAGAAGATATTTTATTTATGGGGTTATTTCTCCCAACACAGATATACTTGGTAGCACATAAAAAGGAATACTTGCTTTCAGTATTATACTTAGAAAACCAAATAAGGAAAAACAACAGCTGAACTTGTTAAGCAATCAAATCAAAGCATAAAGACCTTGATGGGAACAGAAAGGTCTTTTCTGTAGGCTCCTGTTAATATCTTCTTAACAGTGCTTCAATGAACAAACAAAACCCACAAAGTAGAAAAAAAAACTGTTCTTTTTCAGGGATAACTTCTTGTATCTTCACACACACTCAGAAGTGTCCCTTTAGAGCTCACAGGCAATTAGGCAAGGCTCAATTGCTAACAATTACCAGCTGAAACCCTCTTGGCTGGTTTACTTTCTATTACATGGCTCAAATCCTACTCAGAAGCTTTTCTGAGTAGATTAAAGAACAAGTTTATATTTCTTTGTGATGGTTGTTGTATTTTTTAACAGCATATTACCACAGAGGTTTAGACAGAGAGCAATCCATGTATTCAAAGTCCCCATTTATAACATCTTCCCCTTCTTCAATTATCATAGGTTCACTATCATGGATTGGCACAGAGGAATTTCTCAATGGAACACTCTCAGGACAATACTTGTTTCCCTGCTGTCTTCCCAGTGAAGAGCTAGGGCATAGATCAGTGTTCATACCTGAGCTTCCATTGCTGTTAGAGCTCCTCTCTAAATATCCTGGCCAGTATGTAGTCCAGTTCTTATGTCCAGCCTTCCAATCAAGATCCCTGGACACTGGATCTCTCTTCACATACCTTCTTGCACTGGTCTTAGGGTCCCTTCCAAGTGCAGCCGTCTCCCTCACAGGTGCCGTCTGGGGATTCCTGGCTCTGCAACTCCACTCCTCCTGCTTTCCCCAGTCCAATGGTGTATGCTTGCCTCTGGAATGCCTCCCAGTCACTGTTCCCTCTAAGCTGTGCGCGTGTGCGCGCGCACACACCTCGCCGAGTGAGTGCACATACTTTTCAACAGAGCGCACAAAAATTACGGTTCTGATTCTGATAGAAAACAACACAGACATCTTAAAATTTAACAGTTGCTGTGTATTTACGGTTTTCACAAGTTCTACAATATTTTCTAGTGCAATCAATGTGATGTACATACTGTATTCTGAGGTGTAGTCAAATTTTAAAGGATATAACTCTGAGTGTCGTTATGTGGCGCACAAAAATTTAACCTTCCTTCAAAAGCTGCACAGCTTTTTTTTTTTTGCGCACACAGCCTACAGAAAATTAGAGGGAACATTGCTCCCAGTATACGTACTGCTATGGACTCCTTTAGACCTCCCAAATGCTTTTCTCTTCTTTCTTCCAAAGTGTTTCTTGCTCTCTCTGTCCGTCAGCTCTGGCTTCTGCTGATGATGATGGTCAGGATGATCAAGGTGCTTCTGATCAAGAAGATGATCAAGCTTCTGATCCAGATGACTCTGCTCAAGATGATGATTCTCTGTAGAATAAGCTTTTCTTTTATCCTGCTTAGATGAATGCTCCACCCTAGCACAGCGCAGCTGTGCTGAATCAAGCCCTGCCCTTGGAGATGAGTGCTTGGGGATTACCTCATAGCCCTCCTGATTAAACACACGTTTCCCCACTTCAGCTCTTCTAATGGCTGCTGGAAACCTGGTGCATTCTGGGACTGGTAGTCTTTTATGGAAACATTCTGTTTTATTATTTCTACCAGAACAGACAGGTTGCTTGTTCAGAGTCACTTCACCTCTATTATAGCTCCTTCCTGAACTATGATAAGCTTCCTTATCACATACCCCCCTGCTTAAGTTATTACGGACTGGTGTAACTGGTGAAACGTTTTTCCTACAGTCCGTAATACCTACGAGTGTATTATCTTTGTGAAGCTCACCTACTTCCTGACTGGCTTCAGGGTCATTATTATTTACAGGCCTCTCCTTCCAAGACTTAAGTACATTAATATGGTAGATCTGTCTACGCCCTCTTGCATTTTCTACCATATAAGATACTGGGCTCACTTGTCTAACAACCTTCCATGGCCCTTTCCACTGTACTTCAAATTTTGGGGCTGTACCTGCTACTTGAACCAAAACCTTTTCACCAATGCTTAATTGGCGGCTTTTGGCCTTCCTATCATACCACCCTTTCTGGCGCACTTGGCTGTCCTGCAGGTTCCTCTCAGCAACCTGCGAGGTCCTTTTCAAACGTGCTCTCAAGTCACGTAGAAACTGTGGCACCTCCTGACTTCCTGGTTCAGGATCAATCCATTGTTCCCTCAAAATATCTAACAAACCCTGTGGAGCCCTACCATACATCAATTCATATGGAGTTACACCTAGGGACACCTGAATTCTTTCCCTGCAGGCATATAAGGCAAAGGGCAATAACATATCCCATTCTTTTACCTCTCCTGCTAACCCCCTTCTCAACATTTGTTTGAGAGTTTGGTTGAATCTCTCCATCAAACCGTTTGATTGTGGATGGTAGGCTGAGGTTTTCACGTGATGAATGCCAAAGGCATCCCAGACCTGGGCCAAATATTTGAATACAAAATTGGACCCTCGGTCAGTCAACACCTCTCTTGGGAATCCCACTTCGCAAAACAATTTTACTAGCTCTAAAGCTATTGTTTTGCAGAAACATTCCTCAATGGTATGGCCCAGGGAAACCTTGTTGCCTGATCTACCATAACTAGGATGTATTGGAAACCTCGGGGCGTTTTGACTAATGGGCCTACAATATCCATAGCAATGCGACCAATTGGGTCTGTGATAATTGGCATGGGAATCAAAGGCACCACCGGTGGGTGAGCCGCTGTAACTCGCTGACACGCTGGACATGCAGCACAAAACTGGGCAGTTTCTTTGAAAATACCTGGCCAGTAAAAACGCATAAGTATTTGATCCAGCGCTCCTTGCATCCCTTTATGACCTCCAACTGGATGATCATGTGCTAATCTAAGTACTAGCCCTTTGAAAGTTGTGGGCACCACCAATTGTTTACGTATGGTCCCATTTCTGTGGTCATGACTCTATAGATATAATATTTCATTATCTAGTCTGAATCTGGGCAACTCCTCCCTGACCTCATGAGCATACTTAAAAGCTCGGGTGAGAGCTTGATCAGCTCGCTGTTCTTGTGGAAAGTTAGGAAACTTTGCCACTAACTCAGCTGGCACCCAGGGTAAACTTTGACCAGCCAACATGTCAGCCCTTCCCTGTGCTCTGCAAAGCCTCTCACGCCGCTTTTGTGCTTTCAACTTTCTTACTTTCCCAGACGGTGGAGTTATTAAATCATCATGAGAGGGTAAGTCTCCTAATAACTCTGCCTGCTCCCCCTCCTCCTTTTGGCTCTCTACCTTAGCCTGCGAGCGGGTGGATACAAGGCCCCTCTTATTACCTATAGTTTGGCCTTCTGGAAGCTTAACCATCTTTTTAGCTAGGGACTGAGGACTTCCAAACAAAGGCCCGGGAGCTATTTCCATTAATCCATCTCCCTCCTTCTTTCCTAGCCCTTTCACTAGTCCCTGCTTAAATCTTGGCCAGTCTTTTCCTAGAACCAAATCAAATGGTAGCCTAGGCACCACTGCTAACAGAAAGCACAGTTACTTACCTGTAACAGGTGATCTCTGGGAACAGCAGGAATTAGTCCTCACATATGGGTACGTCGGTACCGACGGAGCCTGCGCGGGAAAGCTCCCCAGCTTCCTAGAATGGAAGCTTTTGGGACCTCCCACTGCACATGCGCACTGCCTTCCCGCCTTCCTGAACAGCTCTCCTCAGTTTCGAGTTTATAGCTGAGTCAATAGAGAGAGGACAGGAAGATAGATAGATAAAAGATACAACTCCTAGGGGAGGTGGGTGGGTTGTGAGGACTAATTCCTGCTGTTCCCAGAGATCACCTGTTACAGGTAAGTAACTGTGCTATCTCCAGGAACAAGCAGGAATAAGTCCTCACATATGGGGACTCCCTAGCTTAGATGCGTGGGATCCCCTGTCAAGGTTCGCCATCTTCGTATGGATCTCAGGCATCCATCCTGGGAAGGTGGGCAGGAGTTGTCTAAGAATGGAACAGGTGTTTGAGGACAGCCTGGCCAAACAAGGCATCCCGGCGGGAGTCTTTGTCCAAACAGTAATGGGCTGTGAAGGTCTGAAACCGAGGCCCAGGTAGCGGCTCGACAGATCTGATCAATGGAAACAGAATGCAGATGAGCCATAGAAGTTGCCATGGCTCTCACATTGTGAGCTGTGACATGGCCTTCCAGAGAAATGTTTTTACTCTGGTAAGCAAAGGAAATACACTGAGCAATCTAATTGGAAAGTGTACGCTTGGAGACTGGAAGTCCCAAATGTGAAGGATCAAAAGCCACGAAAAGTTGAGAAGACTTTCGATGTGGCTGAGTCCTATTAAGGTAAAAGGCTAGAGCTCTTTTACAATCCAGAGTATGAAGGTTCCTCTCTGCACTGGAGGCATGAGGAGCCGGAAAAAATACAGGTAGATATACCTCTTGATTAAGATGAAAAGGCGAGACCACTTTAGGCATAAAGTGGGGATTCGTCCTAAGGACCACCTTGTCATGATGAAATCTTGTATAAGGTGGATTAGCCACTAGAGCCTGCAGTTCGCTGATGCGACGAGCGGAAGTGACTGCAATTAGGAATAATACCTTCCAGGAAAGAAATTTCAAGGAGGTAGAAAATAACGGCTCAAAAGGTGGCTTCATAAGCTGACCAAGCACTAGATTCAAATCCCATGCGACCGGGGGGGGTCTGATGGGAGGTTTAGTGAGGGTCAGGCCTCTCATGAATCTTGCAACAAGAGGATGAGAGGAGATAGGTTGTCCATTTACAGGTTTCAGGGATGCTGAAATAGCACTTAAATGGACTCTTACAGAATTCGTCTTAAGGCCTGCATTGGAAAGATGCAGGAGATAGTCTAAGAGGGAATTCAAAGGAAGTGCCAGAGGGTCAAGGCCCTGCTGAGCACACCAAATGGAAAACGTTTCCATTTGAAAGCATAAGACCGCCTCGTGGAAGGTTTCCTAGAGGCATGAAGGATATCTTTCACAGGTTGAGAAAGATTAAAGTCTTGAAGACTTAAGCCTTCAGTAACCAAGCTCGGAGATGTAGGGATTTGGGGTTTGGGTGCCACAAAGTCCCGTCCTCCTGAGACAGAAGGTCTGGTGCAGCTCCTAAGTCCAGGGAGGATCCCTGGGAGAGCTGTAGAAGCAGAGGGAACCACACTTGGCGTGGCCAGCGTGGAGCTATGAGGATCATAGAGCCGTGATCTCTCTGGAGTTTGAACAGAGTCTTGGGAATCAACGGAATGGGTGGAAAGGCATATAGGAACGCCTGACCCCAATGGAGGAGAAAGGCGTCCGTGGCCTGAGCTTCCTGACACGGAGTCCTGGAACAGAACCGGGGAAGTTTGGCATTCCACGGACTTGCAAAGAGGTCTATGTCCGGGGTCCCCCATTCCTGAAAGATTCTGGTTATCTGGTCCACGTGTAGGGACCACTCGTGTGGCAGCAGAACTCGACTGAGCCTGTCTGCTCGAGAGTTTTGAACTCCTGGAAGGTACACTGCTAGCAGATGAATTTGGTGCTCTCTGGCGAAGGCCCATAATCTGAGAGCTTCGTTGCAAAGCGACAGAGAGCCCGTTCCTCCTTGTTTGTTTATGTAAAACATGGCCACCTGATTGTCTGTCTGAACCAGGACAGTCAGGTTGGCAAGGAGGGTATGGAAGACCTTGAGGGCAAGGTAAATTGCTCGCAGTTCCAGGAGGTTGATATGAAGGGTGGCCTCCTGTGGAGACCAAGTGCCCTGAGTGGAGAGAGTTAGCAGATGGGCTCCCCACCCCAATTGGGAGGCATCTGTTGTGAGGGTTGCTTGGGGTAGCAAGGGCTGAAAGGGAGCCCCCAACAACAGATTCTTGGTGGATATCCACCAATGGAGGGACCAAGACAGACGGTTTGAGGTTTGTATTTGGTCTGAGAGTGCTCCCGACGCCTGAGTCCACTGGGTGGCCAGGGTCCATTGAGCTGCTCTCATATGAAGACGAGCATAGGGCACCACATGTACTGTGGAGGCCATATGGCCCAGGAGGCGTAGCATTTCCCTGGCTGTCAAGTGAGTACTGGACTGGGCTTGGGAGGCCAAGCTCAGCAGACGCTGACCCCGAACCAGTGGAAGGTAGGCTCTTGCAGTGGTGGTGTCCAACCGGGCCCCTATGAATTCTAGAGACTGAGTAGGGCTGAGTTGAGACTTGGGAAGGTTTACCACCAGTCCCAGATACTGCAGAAGGTTCCTTGTGCGGTCTAGGGAAATCTGGGCCTGCGACTGAGTTGGAGCTCGAATGAGCCAGTCGTCCAGATATGGGAATACGAAAAACCCCATGCTTCTGAGAAATGCGGCTACGACTGCCATGCATTTGGTAAAGACTCTTGGGGCAGAGGCGAGACCGAAGGGAAGTACTCTGTATTGGTAATGACTTCCCCTGAACAGAAAGCGAAGATATTTTCTGTGGGAGGGATGGATGAGTAGATGTGTATACGCATCCTGCAGGTCTAGAGAACAAAGCCAGTCCTGACTCTGAAGGTATGGAAGGAGAATGCCCAAAGAGAGCATTTTGAATTTCTCCTTGTACAGAAATTTGTTCAATTCTCTCAGATCTAGGATTGGTCTGAATCCCCTGTCTTCTTTGGAATGAGAAAATAGGGGGAGTAGAAACCTGACCCCTGTTGAAGAAGAGGAACCTCTTCTATGGCCCCTTGGGCAAGCAGAGAAGAGATCTCCTGATCCAACAGGGCTAGGAGAGGAGATGGAGAATTGAAGGGTCTCACCATGTGATGAGGAGGAAGGCTGGAGAAATGAAGTTTGTAACCCTCCCGGATGATAGAGAGGGTCCATTGCTCTGTTGTGATCTGTTCCCATCTGGGAGCAAAGTGAGCTAACCTTCCAGGTATGGTGAGAGGTTCTGGTTGGTCCAGAACCAGGAATGGCAAGTTCTCTAGGGGCAAGTCAAAACCCCTGAGGGGGTGGAGCCTGTTGAGCTGCAGTAGCTGCTGCAGGCTTTACTCTTGCTTGTTTCGTTTGCTGACGTTTAGCCGCAAAACGAGGTTGAGAAGATTGCTGGCCAGTATTGGAAGCATATCTGGCCTTCTTATAATAAGGCCTCTTGAAAGACTTCTTCTTAGTGGGAGTAGAAGTGGACTTAGAAAGTCTCTCTAAGGTGGCATTTTCAGCGTCCATTTGAGTGGCCTTAACCTGCCACTCTGCACCGAATAAGTTCTCACCTGTACAGGGCAGATTCCGTAAGCCATCTAGAACCCAGGGTTCCAGATCAGAAGCCTGGAGCCAGGCCAGACGTCTGGCTGCGATAGCAATGCCAGAAGCTCTGCTGGCTCCTTCGAAGGAATCAAAGGCAGCTCTGTTGGAGAACTTAGAAACATCTAAAAGTTGTTTCACAACAGAAAGGAAGTCCTCCTGTTTATCCTCAGGGATAAGGGAGGCAAAATGCCGTACTTTCTTGGCAAGTTCCCCTAGGAACATGCCCATATAGAGGCTGTAGGAATTAATCCTGGCTATAAGCATACTAGCCTGGAAGATTTTCCTACCAAAGAGTCCAGTGTCTTACATTCCCTTCCTGGAGGTGTAGAAGAGTGCCTTTTAGTACTCTTGATCTTTTTCATTGCAGACTTTACCACAATGGAGTGGTGAGGCAATTGAGTTTTCTGAAAACCAGGAGAAGGAGGGACCCGATACATGGTGTCCAACCTACGGGAATAAGGAGACAGAGTTAAAGGGTTCTCCCAGAAATCCATCAATTGTTCCTGAAGGATTTCATGGATAGGCAGAGTAACTGCTTCTTTAGGAGACTTAGAGTATCCTAAAATATCCAATCTTTTTGACCTTGGTTCCCTTTCAGAGGAGGTAGTGATAGAAAGGCCTTTAGCCATTTCTAAAATAAAGTCCTGAAAGGACAAATCCTCTGGAGGAGACATTCTCCTTTTTGGAGAAGAAGGTTCCTCAGGAAGGTCAAGGGAGAGCTCTGCAGACTCATCAGAGGAGACAAAATCCTCAGAGAAATCGGTGTATTCTCTAGTTTCCTCCAACGCACGATACGCATACCGATCGGTATCGACATCGGGCGTACCGGGTATGGAAGCGGTATGGAGCGAAAGCCCATACGGTACCGATTTGCGTTTAGAAGAGGAAGGCCTGGGTTCCGGCATGGCGGACGATACCGGAACCGGGCCCGGAACCGCTGGAAGCGGTACCGATGGCGTTGCAGCTTTAATGAAAGCCATGACGGCCTGCTGCATGGATTGGACAGTATTGCCCATAGACGCCACGGCTGCCTGGATGTCGGTACCGGTATGGGCCGGTACCCCAGAGCAGTCCAACAGGTGATCTGTCGAGGCCGTGCCATCGATGTCAACCTGTAGCCCCTGTATTGGCGTTTTGGAAGGTAGGGCTTCCCGCCGGGGCTGTTTGGCTGGGGCAGGGTCCTCAAAACTAAGAGCCTCTCGATGCTTTGAAGGAGATTTGCTCTTTGAGGACTTGCCCACAGAAGGTTTGGTTACCTGAGATCCATCCGGGGATGATGACCTGGATGACTATGATGTTGGATTCTCTGAAGCAAACAGCACATGGAATTTGTTGGCCCGGTTCTGCAGCCCACGCTTAGACATTTGGGAGCAGGAAGGGCAGTCCGGAATGGAGTGGTCAGGCCCCAAACATTTAAGACACCATTCATGGGTGTCTGTGACTGATATTACAGCAGTACACTTGGTACACTTCTTAAATCCAGGGGCTGGCTTCTCCATGTGGAGAATTAAAGTAGGCCTGAAGGCCTAACTGAAGTGACCAAGTGCTGAAAAAATAATAAAAGAAAATAATTTTTTAAGAAAGAAAAAGGAAGACCGGCGATACCGGTATCGGTATGGGAAGGCAGGTACGCGGTCTAAAGAAACAAAACAAAAAACTACAATTTCTTCAGCGGTGACAGGATACACGACCTGCTGGCTCCGCGGAAAGCACAGTTACTTACCTGTAACAGGTGATCTCTGGGAACAGCAGGAATTAGTCCTCACATATGGGTACGTCGGTACCGACGGAGCCTGCGCGGGAAAGCTCCCCAGCTTCCTAGAATGGAAGCTTTTGGGACCTCCCACTGCACATGCGCACTGCCTTCCCGCCTTCCTGAACAGCTCTCCTCAGTTTCGAGTTTATAGCTGAGTCAATAGAGAGAGGACAGGAAGATAGATAGATAAAAGATACAACTCCTAGGGGAGGTGGGTGGGTTGTGAGGACTAATTCCTGCTGTTCCCAGAGATCACCTGTTACAGGTAAGTAACTGTGCTATCTCCAGGAACAAGCAGGAATAAGTCCTCACATATGGGGACTCCCTAGCTTAGATGCGTGGGATCCCCTGTCAAGGTTCGCCATCTTCGTATGGATCTCAGGCATCCATCCTGGGAAGGTGGGCAGGAGTTGTCTAAGAATGGAACAGGTGTTTGAGGACAGCCTGGCCAAACAAGGCATCCCGGCGGGAGTCTTTGTCCAAACAGTAATGGGCTGTGAAGGTATGAACCGAGGCCCAGGTAGCGGCTCGACAGATCTGATCAATGGAAACAGAGTGCAGATGAGCCATAGAAGTTGCCATGGCTCTCACATTGTGAGCTGTGACATGGCCTTCCAGAGAAATGTTTTTACTCTGGTAAGCAAAGGAAATACACTGAGCAATCCAATTGGAAAGTGTACGCTTGGAGACTGGAAGTCCCAAATGTGAAGGATCAAAAGCCACGAAAAGTTGAGAAGACTTTCGATGTGGCTGAGTCCTATTAAGGTAAAAGGCTAGAGCTCTTTTACAATCCAGAGTATGAAGGTTCCTCTCTGCACTGGAGGCATGAGGAGCCGGAAAAAATACAGGTAGATATACCTCTTGATTAAGATGAAAAGGCGAGACCACTTTAGGCATAAAGTGGGGATTCGTCCTAAGGACCACCTTGTCATGATGAAATCTTGTATAAGGTGGATTAGCCACTAGAGCCTGCAGTTCGCTGATGCGACGAGCGGAAGTGACTGCAATTAGGAATAATACCTTCCAGGAAAGAAATTTCAAGGAGGTAGAAAATAACGGCTCAAAAGGTGGCTTCATAAGCTGACCAAGCACTAGATTCAAATCCCATGCGACCGGGGGGGGTCTGATGGGAGGTTTAGTGAGGGTCAGGCCTCTCATGAATCTTGCAACAAGAGGATGAGAGGAGATAGGTTGTCCATTTACAGGTTTCAGGGATGCTGAAATAGCACTTAAATGGACTCTTACAGAATTCGTCTTAAGGCCTGCATTGGAAAGATGCAGGAGATAGTCTAAGAGGGAATTCAAAGGAAGTGCCAGAGGGTCAAGGCCCTGCTGAGCACACCAAATGGAAAAACGTTTCCATTTGAAAGCATAAGACCGCCTCGTGGAAGGTTTCCTAGAGGCATGAAGGATATCTTTCACAGGTTGAGAAAGATTAAAGTCTTGAAGACTTAAGCCTTCAGTAACCAAGCTCGGAGATGTAGGGATTTGGGGTTTGGGTGCCACAAAGTCCCGTCCTCCTGAGATAGAAGGTCTGGTGCAGCTCCTAAGTCCAGGGAGGATCCCTGGGAGAGCTGTAGAAGCAGAGGGAACCACACTTGGCGTGGCCAGCGTGGAGCTATGAGGATCATAGAGCCGTGATCTCTCTGGAGTTTGAACAGAGTCCTGGGAATCAGCGGAATGCGTGGAAAGGCATATAGGAACGCCTGACCCCAATGGAGGAGAAAGGCGTCCGTGGCCTGAGCTTCCTGACACGGAGTCCTGGAACAGAACCGGGGAAGTTTGGCATTCCACGGACTTGCAAAGAGGTCTATGTCCGGGGTCCCCCATTCCTGAAAGATTCTGGTTATCTGGTCCACGTGTAGGGACCACTCGTGTGGCAGCAGAACTCGACTGAGCCTGTCTGCTCGAGAGTTTTGAACTCCTGGAAGGTACACTGCTAGCAGATGAATTTGGTGCTCTCTGGCGAAGGCCCATAATCTGAGAGCTTCGTTGCAAAGCGACAGAGAGCCCGTTCCTCCTTGTTTGTTTATGTAAAACATGGCCACCTGATTGTCTGTCTGAACCAGGACAGTCAGGTTGGCAAGGAGGGTATGGAAGACCTTGAGGGCAAGGTAAATTGCTCGCAGTTCCAGGAGGTTGATATGAAGGGTGGCCTCCTGTGGAGACCAAGTGCCCTGAGTGGAGAGAGTTAGCAGATGGGCTCCCCACCCCAATTGGGAGGCATCTGTTGTGAGGGTTGCTTGGGGTAGCAAGGGCTGAAAGGGAGCCCCCAACAACAGATTCTTGGTGGATATCCACCAATGGAGGGACCAAGACAGACGGTTTGAGGTTTGTATTTGGTCTGAGAGTGCTCCCGACGCCTGAGTCCACTGGGTGGCCAGGGTCCATTGAGCTGCTCTCATATGAAGACGAGCATAGGGCACCACATGTACTGTGGAGGCCATATGGCCCAGGAGGCGTAGCATTTCCCTGGCTGTCAAGTGAGTACTGGACTGGGCTTGGGAGGCCAAGCTCAGCAGACGCTGACCCCGAACCAGTGGAAGGTAGGCTCTTGCAGTGGTGGTGTCCAACCGGGCCCCTATGAATTCTAGAGACTGAGTAGGGCTGAGTTGAGACTTGGGAAGGTTTACCACCAGTCCCAGATACTGCAGAAGGTTCCTTGTGCGGTCTAGGGAAATCTGGGCCTGCGACTGAGTTGGAGCTCGAATGAGCCAGTCGTCCAGATATGGGAATACGAAAATCCCCATGCTTCTGAGAAATGCGGCTACGACTGCCATGCATTTGGTAAAGACTCTTGGGGCAGAGGCGAGACCGAAGGGAAGTACTCTGTATTGGTAATGACTTCCCCTGAACAGAAAGCGAAGATATTTTCTGTGGGAGGGATGGATGAGTAGATGTGTATACGCATCCTGCAGGTCTAGAGAACAAAGCCAGTCCTGACTCTGAAGGTATGGAAGGAGAATGCCCAAAGAGAGCATTTTGAATTTCTCCTTGTACAGAAATTTGTTCAATTCTCTCAGATCTAGGATTGGTCTGAATCCCCCTGTCTTCTTTGGAATGAGAAAATAGGGGGAGTAGAAACCTGACCCCTGTTGATGAAGAGGAACCTCTTCTATGGCCCCTTGGGCAAGCAGAGAAGAGATCTCCTGATCCAACAGGGCTAGGAGAGGAGATGGAGAATTGAAGGGTCTCACCATGTGATGAGGAGGAAGGTTGGAGAAATGAAGTTTGTAACCCTCTCGGATGATAGAGAGGGTCCATTGCTCTGTTGTGATCTGTTCCCATCTGGGAGCAAAGTGAGCTAACCTTCCAGGTATGGTGAGAGGTTCTGGTTGGTCCAGAACCAGGAATGGCAAGTTCTCTAGAGGCAAGTCAAAACCCCTGAGGGGGTGGAGCCTGTTGAGCTGCAGTAGCTGCTGCAGGCTTTGCTCTTGCTTGTTTCGTTTGCTGACGTTTAGCCGCAAAACGAGGTTGAGAAGATTGCTGGCCAGTATTGGAAGCATATCTGGCCTTCTTATAATAAGGCCTCTTGAAAGACTTCTTCTTAGTGGGAGTAGAAGTGGACTTAGAAAGTCTCTCTAAGGTGGCATTTTCAGCGTCCATTTGAGTGGCCTTAACCTGCCACTCTGCACCGAATAAGTTCTCACCTGTACAGGGCAGATTCCGTAAGCCATCTAGAACCCAGGGTTCCAGATCAGAAGCCTGGAGCCAGGCCAGACGTCTGGCTGCGATAGCAATGCCAGAAGCTCTGCTGGCTCCTTCGAAGGAATCAAAGGCAGCTCTGTTGGAGAACTTAGAAACATCTAAAAGTTGTTTCACAACAGAAAGGAAGTCCTCCTGTTTATCCTCAGGGATAAGGGAGGCAAAATGCCGTACTTTCTTGGCAAGTTCCCGTAGGAACATGCCCATATAGAGGCTGTAGGAATTAATCCTGGCTATAAGCATACTAGCCTGGAAGATTTTCCTACCAAAAGAGTCCAGTGTCTTACATTCCCTTCCTGGAGGTGTAGAAGAGTGCCTTTTAGTACTCTTGATCTTTTTCATTGCAGACTTTACCACAATGGAGTGGTGAGGCAATTGAGTTTTCTGAAAACCAGGAGAAGGAGGGACCCGATACATGGTGTCCAACCTACGGGAATAAGGAGACAGAGTTAAAGGGTTCTCCCAGAAATCCATCAATTGTTCCTGAAGGATTTCATGGATAGGCAGAGTAACTGCTTCTTTAGGAGACTTAGAGTATCCTAAAATATCCAATCTTTTTGACCTTGGTTCCCTTTCAGAGGAGGTAGTGATAGAAAGGCCTTTAGCCATTTCTAAAATAAAGTCCTGAAAGGACAAATCCTCTGGAGGAGACATTCTCCTTTTTGGAGAAGAAGGTTCCTCAGGAAGGTCAAGGGAGAGCTCTGCAGACTCATCAGAGGAGACAAAATCCTCAGAGGAATCGGTGTATTCTCTAGTTTCCTCCAACGCACGATACGCATACCGATCGGTATCGACATCGGGCGTACCGGGTATGGAAGCGGTATGGAGCGAAAGCCCATACGGTACCGATTTGCGTTTAGAAGAGGAAGGCCTGGGTTCCGGCATGGCGGACGATACCGGAACCGGGCCCGGAACCGCTGGAAGCGGTACCGATGGCGTTGCAGCTTTAATGAAAGCCATGACGGCCTGCTGCATGGATTGGACAGTATTGCCCATAGACGCCACGGCTGCCTGGATGTCGGTACCGGTATGGGCCGGTACCCCAGAGCAGTCCAACAGGTGATCTGTCGAGGCCGTGCCATCGATGTCAACCTGTAGCCCCTGTATTGGCGTTTTGGAAGGTAGGGCTTCCCGCCGGGGCTGTTTGGCTGGGGCAGGGTCCTCAAAACTAAGAGCCTCTCGATGCTTTGAAGGAGATTTGCTCTTTGAGGACTTGCCCACAGAAGGTTTGGTTACCTGAGATCCATCCGGGGATGATGACCTGGATGACTGTGATGTTGGATTCTCTGAAGCAAACAGCACATGGAATTTGTTGGCCCGGTTCTGCAGCCCACGCTTAGACATTTGGGAGCAGGAAGGGCAGTCCGGAATGGAGTGGTCAGGCCCCAAACATTTAAGACACCATTCATGGGTGTCTGTGACTGATATTACAGCAGTACACTTGGTACACTTCTTAAATCCAGGGGCTGGCTTCTCCATGTGGAGAATTAAAGTAGGCCTGAAGGCCTAACTGAAGTGACCAAGTGCTGAAAAAATAATAAAAGAAAATAATTTTTTTAAGAAAGAAAAAGGAAGACCGGCGATACCGGTATCGGTATGGGAAGGCAGGTACGCGGTCTAAAGAAACAAAACAAAAAACTACAATTTCTTCAGCGGTGACAGGATACACGACCTGCTGGCTCCGCGGAAAAAGAGAAACTGAGGAGAGCTGTTCAGGAAGGCGGGAAGGCAGTGCGCATGTGCAGTGGGAGGTCCCAAAAGCTTCCATTCTAGGAAGCTGGGGAGCTTTCCCGCGCAGGCTCCGTCGGTACCGACGTACCCATATGTGAGGACTTATTCCTGCTTGTTCCTGGAGATAAAGAGAAACTGAGGAGAGCTGTTCAGGAAGGCGGGAAGGCAGTGCGCATGTGCAGTGGGAGGTCCCAAAAGCTTCCATTCTAGGAAGCTGGGGAGCTTTCCCGCGCAGGCTCCGTCGGTACCGACGTACCCATATGTGAGGACTTATTCCTGCTTGTTCCTGGAGATCTTCCTCTTGTTCCCCCAGGCACTTAACCATTAGCCTATAGGTGGGATATGATGTTGCAGCACCATGAATGCATCTGATGTGAACTTGGCTTTCAGGGGTTCTAGGCACAAATCCTTCTTGGGCCTCTATCCTCTTCCAAAGCCTCTTTGACAACATACTCTGGTCTGCCCCAGAGTCTAACAGAGCATTTGTGGTAATTCCCTGCACATCAACCATCAAAAGAAATCCTTCTTTGGGCTGTTTTAAATCAACACCCATCAAGCTAGTGTGTGTCTGGCATCCCCTTTCTAAATGTCCCCATTTTCCACATTTGAAACATTTCTTTTTACTCCACTGTATCATCTGGTTTGGCACAGTACATTTACTTTCAGAAACATTTTTAACCATTTTCTTTTCTGATACAGCACAGCTTGCCTCAGCACCAATCTTCAGAGGGCCACCCATTCTATGGCAAGCCTGCGTGGCTTCCAAGAATCTCTCTGCTAGCATGGTTGCCTCTCCAAGATTTTGGCAATTTTGCTGTATAAGGAAAGTGTGCAAATCTTTAGGCACAGCAGACATAAATTGTTCAAGCATAATAATGTCTAATAACATTTCTACCGTCTTTCCTTCAGGCTCCAACCATTTTACAGCTAATCCTCTGATTCTCTGACTCAGAGCCCTGGGTGTTTCACCCACTCTTAATGCAGTAGCTCTAAACATTCGCCTATACTCTGAAATAGACAACCCTAGGCGATCTCTAATAGCAGCCTTTACATCTTTATAATTCAAAGCCTGGGCTGCTGGCATTGCTCTATAAGCTGCAAGCGCCTCTCCAGTTAATGAGGCTGCCAGCCTTACTGCCCACTGGGTCTCTGGCCATGCTAATGCTTGTGCCACTCTCTCAAAAGATTCTAGGAAATCATCAACATTATCATCTGGAGTTAGCTTCCCAAAACTAAATGCCCCAATTCCCTGATTGAGTCCCACACTGTCCCCATGTGGTATACCAGTATTTACTGCTGGTCTTGCATCCGGTCCACTTTGGTTCTGCAGATTAACTAGGGCTTCCACCAGCTCAAGCACTGGCCTCTGCTGGTCCATTAAGGCTTTCATAGCAGTGTCCTGAGCCTGCTGCACTAGCTCCTGTTGCCTGCTAAACTGGGCTGCCATCCACTCAGCTAGTTCCCTTGGATCCATCTTGACCCCTGCAAGAAAACAAAGAGCAAAAAAAACCACAGTGCACCACCTTCCAAACAGGTGTTTTTCTCTAATTTTTTTTTTCAATTACCCCTGTGCCTTACTCCCATCCACCACTAGACATGCCCAGGTACGTATTACCTTATGCCAGTGATGAATCCAGCTCTACACAGGGTCTTTTCCTCCTGGGACAGCTACCTGGATCAGCCACCTCTTCCTCCAACGTGTAGTTAAGGGAAATCTTTTTTTCCAGCTTTTAAACTTGAACTTTCTTTTTTTCTTCAGACTTTAGTTGTAATCCTTAGCATGTAAATCCTTTGCGCAAAAGCAATCCGAAAAACTACGCCATCTGTAAACGGGGGCGCTGGGTGAGAATGTCCACAGTCTTGGCAAAGGCAAATATTAATATGACTTGCAAAGGATTGTGGGAAATGTAGTCCATTCATACCAGACTCAGCCGTTCACAATAAATTAGTTGTGCTTGCTCGAATGTAAAGCAAAGAAGATATTTTATTTATGGGGTTATTTCTCCCAACACAGATATACTTGGTAGCACATAAAAAGGAATACTTGCTTTCAGTATTATACTTAGAAAACCAAATAAGGAAAAACAACAGCTGAACTTGTTAAGCAATCAAATCAAAGCATAAAGACCTTGATGGGAACAGAAAGGTCTTTTCTGTAGGCTCCTGTTAATATCTTCTTAACAGTGCTTCAATGAACAAACAAAACCCACAAAGTAGAAAAAAAACTGTTCTTTTTCAGGGATAACTTCTTGTATCTTCACACACACTCAGAAGTGTCCCTTTAGAGCTCACAGGCAATTAGGCAAGGCTCAATTGCTAACAATTACCAGCTGAAACCCTCTTGGCTGGTTTACTTTCTATTACGTGGCTCAAATCCTCCTCGAAGCTTTTCTGAGTAGATTAAAGAACAAGTTTATATTTCTTTGTGATGGTTGTTGTATTTTGTAACAGCATATTACCACAGAGGTTTAGACAGAGAGCAATCCATGTATTCAAAGTCCCCATTTATAACATCTTCCCCTTCTTCAATTATCATAGGTTCACTATCATGGATTGGCACAGAGGAATTTCTCAATGGAACACTCTCAGGACAATACTTGTTTCCCTGCTGTCTTCCCAGTGAAGAGCTAGGGCATAGATCAGTGTTCATACCTGAGCTTCCATTGCTGTTAGAGTTCCTCTCTAAATATCCTGGCCAGTATGTAGTCCAGTTCTTATGTCCAGCCTTCCAATCAAGATCCCTGGACACTGGATCTCTCTTCACATACATTCTTGCACTGGTCTTAGGGTCCCTTCCAAGTGCAGCCGTCTCCCTCACAGGTGCCGTCTGGGGATTCCTGGCTCTGCAACTCCACTCCTCTGGCTTTCCCCAGTCCAATGGTGTATGCTTGCCTCTGGAATGCCTCCCAGTATACGTACTGCTATGGACTCCTTTAGACCTCCCAAATGCTTTTCTCTTCTTTCATCCAAAGTGTTTCTTGCTCTCTCTGTCCGTCAGCTCTGGCTTCTGCTGATGATGATGGTCAGGATGATCAAGGTGCTTCTGATCAAGAAGATGATCAAGCTTCTGATCCAGATGACTCTGCTCAAGATGATGATTCTCTGTAGAATAAGCTTTTCTTTTATCCTGCTTAGATGAATGCTCCACCCTAGCACAGCGCAGCTGTGCTGAATCAAGCCCTGCCCTTGGAGATGAGTGCTTGGGGATTACCTCATAGCCCTCCTGATTGAACACACGTTTCCCCACTTCAGCTCTTCTAATGGCTGTTGGAAACCTGGTGCATTCTGGGACTGGTAGTCTTTTATGGAAACATTCTGTTTTATTATTTCTACCAGAACAGACAGGTTGCTTGTTCAGAGTCACTTCACCTCTATTATAGCTCCTTCCTGAACTATGATAAGCTTCCTTATCACAACCCCCAACGGACAGGGCAGACATTTGGTCAGAGAATCTTTCTGGTGAGACCAGCGACGGAGCAGAGACCTCTGCAAGGGGCGCATGTGCGCCCTGGCCCATGGTACTACTTCCAATGTAGCCACCATCATTCCTAGAACACAAAGATATTGCCACGCCAACGGCGCTGGACGCCTCAAAAAACTGCGCACCAAGAACTGCAGTCCTTGGACCCAAAGCTCCAGTAAAAACACCGCTCCGACTCGCGTGTCGAACCGAACCCCGAAATATTCCAGACTCTGAGAGGGAATCAACCGGCTCTTGGCGACATTGACCACCCAGCCGAGACTTTGTAGAAGCTGTACCACCCTGGCTGTAACCTGCACACTCTCGGCTCTGGATTTCGCTCGGATCAACCAGTTATTGAGATAAGGGTGAACCAACACCCCCTCTCTGCGAAGAGCTGCCGCCACCACCACCATTACTTTGGTGAAGGTCTGAGGAACCGTCGCCAGGCCGAATGGTAATGCCTGGAATTGAAAATGACCCCACAGCACTGCAAATCTTAGGAACCGTTGATGATCCGGTCTGATTTGAATGTGCAGATAAGCTTTGGTGAGATCGAGAGACATCAAAAATTCTCCCTGTCGCACCACCACTATTACGGAATGCAACGTCTCCATGCAGAAATGCGGTACTCGAAGACAGCGGTTCACACCCTTGAGGTCTTGAATTGGGCAAAAGGCACCGTCTTTCTTCGGCACCACAAAATAAATGGAGTATCGACCGCAACCGTACTGCTCTTGTGGGACTGGAACGACCGCTCCCAGCTGCAGAAGGCATGACAGAGTCGCCTGTACCACCAATTCCTTGCTCTGCCCCCTGAAAGGGGAGAGAACAAAGGAGTCAAGGACCAGTCGGGCGAACTCTAGGGAATACCTTTTGTGAATGACCTCCAACATCCATTGATCGGATGTTATCCGGACCCAGGCTGGGAAAAAATCCTGAAGCCGACCCCCTACGGGCTGAATCCCTACCTGGGTCCCCCTCGCTTCACTGGGTTTTCTTAAATCCGGCGGAAGAGGGACCGGCAAACCCTCTGCCCGCTCCTCTGAAACCCCTAAAACCTTGACCTCAAAAGGGATACCTTCCTCTCTGGAAACTCCCCAAGCGTGAGGTCTGAAAACGCCTAAAATCCTGAGGCTGACCCCGCGAAACTGCTCCGGTTTGCCCCGGCTTTGGCTTATCTTCCGGCAAGCGACCCCCTTTTGACTCCCCCAAATCCTTGACCAGCTTGTCAAGATCCTCTCCAAGCAACAGCTTTCCCTTAAAAGGAAGCTTGCTAAGTCGTGACTTGGAGGAACTATCTGCTGCCCAATTCCTTAGCCAAAAATAACGGCGTGCTGCCACTAGCGAAGCCATGCTATCGGCCAATCCTCTGATCAGGTCATAATGGACATCGGCTAAGTAAGCTGCTCCGGACTCCAATCTAGTTATGTCCGCCAACTGATCCTGCGACTGCTCTCCTGACTGTTGCAAGCATTGCAACCAGCAAAGACAAGCTCTCGCCACCCACGCTCCACAAATAGAAGCTTGTAACGAAAGCGCATTGACCTCAAAGGCCTGCTTCAGTAAAGAATCCACCTTCCGGTCTTGACCGTCCTTTAAAGCAGCACTACCTTCCACCGGAATGGTTGTCTTCTTTGTGACCGCTGAAACTGCTGCATCTACACGAGGAGAACGAAACATCTCTCACTCCTGGTCAGGTAAGGGATAGAGACAAGACACAGACCTTACACCCCTTAGCCCTGCCTCCGGAAAATCCCACTCATCCTGGATCATCTGTTTGACCACCCTGTGGACTGGAAAAACCGCCTGGGATTTCTGTACCACCTGAATGAGAGGATCCCTCAAACCCTCATCCTCTTTCGGAGCGACTACCGAAAGGTTAAGAGCCTGAAGAGATTCCGTAATAAGAGCTGTCAGCTATCCTAAAGACTCTGATAATCCTCGCCTGGTCCTCAGGCTCCTGAATCTCACCTTCCTCGAGCTCTTCCACACCGGTTTCCGGTACCATGTCGAATTCCTCACTTTCTAGCCAATCCGACCCAAGAGGTTGCTCATCCAGCGACCGAGCTCTCTTAACTGGTCTCGCCTCTGCGCACCCAGGCTTCTCCGTAACTGCTCGGACTACCCCGGCTCCCAGAACCGAGAGGTCTGGAGCAGCCCCCTGCTGACATAAACAGTAAGCCTGATGTAATAACAGCACAAAGTCCGGGGAAACCCCCCCAGAGCTGTTCCACTCACCAGTGGAGGGCCCGAGGGACCCGGTTGCGACAGGCCCACAGCCAGCGGAGAGACAGGAGGCTCTATAAGAGATCCTACATCCATAGCCACCGCGGAACCTTGCACAGCCGAAGGAGCCACGTCTTTAGTTTTGTCCTGGAGCTCCTGCTCCATATTGAGTGCTTCTGTTGTGCAACCACGACACACGCCTGCGTCCGAGACTGTCCCCCGATGGGTACCACAGATTAGACATTGCGGACGCGTAGGCATTAGACTGTGCTACCTATCAAAGGTAAAGAGACCCCTTAAGAAGTAACAAAAACAAATATTGAAAAAAAAACCCAAAATGAATACCAGCAGCTTTTTTTTTTAAACTCCTTTTCACTGCTTAATTAAAAGACCAAAAAGGTCTGTGGACCCTTAAAACAAAACTACCCAGTATTCCTGGTCAAACAAATGTGAAAAGGGACCCACTGCAATAGAAAGGCACTGCTAAAGAAAAACCACGGGAAAAAAACGCGCTGAGGAAAGCCTACCAGGGCTTCACACAAGGCAGCAGGCCGCAATCTGACAGAGACAGAAAACTACTGCGATCGGAGACTCATCTCCTCAAAACGGGCTCATCGTTTAAAAAGTCTCTCCAATGAAAGCGGACACCATCGCTGCCAGAGAACTCAGTACAAGTGAAACTGGCAGGCAGGCAGTGAGAACAGGCAAACCGTTGACAGCTCTTCCCCCGGTAACGAGATTGGGAGCCGTCCGGAAGACAGAGCAAGCAATGAAAGGCACAGCTCCCCTCCGTACAGACAAGGAGGGGAGTGTAGCAGGGCAAAACAGAAATCGGGTGAAAGAGGGAGCAGCAATCCTCTGCAAAATGTCCCTTTCAACTGCCCTCAGCTCTCTCCTCCTTTGTCCTTTTTTTTTTTTTTTTAAGAAGCTTTAAGCACTGAACCCAAAGAAAAATAAGTTACAGGGATGAAACAAAGCCTAAAAACCACTAGTTATCCTATCTAATGCTCCTTATATGTTCCTCTAGTAAGCCCAGCATCTAGGCTCACTACACTCTTCAGCTGCTTGGAGACTGAGCACACTGGGAGCTGGTGGGAGGTGAAAGCAGTATATGTGCAAGTGGCTTCAGAATTTTGACATGCCCAGTCTCCAAGCTGCGAGAGGAGGTGCACTGCCCAGAGATGAGGGACTGGACTGGAGGGACAATAAGGAATATATTTTTGTTAAGCACAGACAAGATTTTCCAAAATTTCCTTGTAGCCCCTTCTGATCCTTTTTCCTGGGAGAGTGTGGGAGAGACTGATGTGGGTACTTTTTCCCACAGAGGGGGATGAGCAATTTTCAATAAAGGCTGTTTTATTTTTTACAGGGGTAAACAATTATTTATCCCTGCAAAAAGCTTTGACTATTACCCTCTCTATGATTGTATCATTAAGCTTGCAGGCTTATTTGTTTGACTACAAGGCAAATATGAGTGCCTATAAAAATGTTCATTGATGTAGATATAAATACACACATATGTGCACATGCACATATCTGGTTAGAAATTATGAAATGTGGTACTAGGAACTGTATAACTTCCATTTCTTCCTTGTCAGTTGCAAATAGGTTAAACTGCTTTTTATATATAGTGGGATGGACTGATTGAATGGCCCTTTTGTTATAAGTTCATTTATTTGCAAAGATGTTTCACATAATTAAATACACCTGATCTTGTAACCAAGTCACATACAGTATGCCATAGCTCTGGAATGTTGACAGTCAGCTCAACCTGACTCACCCCCATCATGTACCAAGCCAACCTACTTATGGACCACCTTTGAAATTGCCTCACCTGAAAACATCCATAACATCATCTCATCACTTAACACCACCACCTTCCCCCTCGACCCCTGTCCAGTTAGCTGGATCAAAGCCACCTTACCTGAACTCACACATTTCCTAACTAAACTCACCCAATGCTCACTGCTACATGGCTACCTACCAGCCTGCCTAAAAACCTCCTCAATTTGCCCTCTCCTAAAAAAGCCCCACCTTGATCCCTCAGATCTATCCTCCCACAGACTTATTGCAAGCCTACCGTTCTTATCCAAAATAATAGAGAAAGCAATCTGAATCCAGCTACAGGATCATTTCAACATACATGACCCACTTGACCCCCAACAGCATGACTTCCGACCTCAGCACAGAGTGGAAACCCTTCTAATCTCGCCTCTCAACAACCTCATAAAGGGAACTCAGAACATCCACCAAAGATTCATCATGATATTCCTTAACATTTCTGCTGCCTTCGACACCATCAACCACAATACCCTCCTAAAGCGTCTCCAGTCAATCAGAATGCAGGGTACTGTATTAAGATGGTTCCAAAACTACCTCCACAACAGAACTCAGCTTATAAGAATCAGGTCACTATCATCAACCCTATACACTCAAACCCAAGGCAGTCCTCAAGGTTCCACTCTTTCTGCTCTCCTCTTCAACATCTACCTGCAAACCCTTTGTAACATCATCCAAACACACAACATCAACTACCATATTTACACAGATGACATTATGCTCTACAAACCACTCAACCTCAATAATCCATCGTACCACAAACTCCAACAATGCTTCTCAGATGTCTCATAATGGATATCTGAAAATCACCTATTCATAAACCTGAAGAAAAAGGAAGCCTTACTCATCACCAGGAACGTCTCCTTCACCCCCCCCCCCCCCACCTCCATCATCCTTAATAGCACCGAAATTCAAATCAAAACCAGAAGTACAAGCAGCTGGGAATCACTCATGACAGTCACTTCACGTTGAAGTCATAAATAGCAAATACAGCAAGAGCAATTTATTACAAAACCTGCAAACTACAACACCTCTGTCCTCTCCTCACCCCATCAGATTTCTGCTCAGCCCTAAAAGCCCTCACAATACCCCATGCAGACTACTGCAATTCAATATATCACGGACTCCCAAAATCAACACTTCAACCCCTTCAAACAGCTATTCATACAGCTGCAAGGACAATTATACACACATCCAAGTATGAACACATAACCCCCATCCTCAAACACCTCCACTGGTTCCCTCTGCAAAGCAGAATTCTCTACAAGATCCTGCTAATGACCCACAAAACCCTATACCATCAGTCATCCACCCACCTCTGCTTTCTTATTACCCCACAACAAACAAACAGATCACGGAGAACCTCCATCATGAATATACTGATCACCCCTCAAGCTATAACAAAGAGTACCCAACAGGCTTGTGACAGAGTCTTCAAATTTTATGCCCCAACTACTTGGAACTCCCTCCCGGCCAACATAAACACCACAGACCTCCCAACTTTCCGCAAACTCCTCAAGACTCACCTCTTTACCCTCCACTTTGACTCCTTCCCCCCCAACACCTGAACACCACAGCAACTGAACACCACTCTTAATCGGCTCCTAAAACCCCAAACCACAAGTATATGCAGACAGCTCTCAAACATGTACATAGCAACATATCAAGCACTACAAGAATACATAGATAGATCATTAACCTGTACATAGTTAATCCTCCCAACCACCCCACCCCTTGTTCACTGTACATAGTTACCTGTTATAATGTAAACGTTGCTTATATAAGGAAAAGGTGGTATACAAAACTGTCTAAATAAATAAAAAAATAAAATATAATTTCCAGTTCATTGTAAACCGCTTTGACCATTTCGAAAAGTGGTATATAAACTTAGACTTAGGAGTGGAGGAGTG
Source organism: Ichthyophis bannanicus (assembly GCA_033557465.1). Classification (NCBI taxonomy): domain Eukaryota; kingdom Metazoa; phylum Chordata; class Amphibia; order Gymnophiona; family Ichthyophiidae; genus Ichthyophis; species Ichthyophis bannanicus. Next base: position 18,605,721 of record CM066038.1, on the reverse strand, counting down.
GCCTAGTGGTTGGGGCAAGGTACTTCAGGCTGGAAGGTCGGGGGTTCAAATCCCACTAGAGGACAGCAACCTTGGGCCAGAAGGACTGGGGTTTCTACTCCCACAGGTGCTCCTTGTGATCTTGGGCAAGCCACTTAATCCTCCATAGCCCATGTTCCCTGTAAAATAGTTATCTCCAAGTTATAATGCCCTGTTCAATGTAATTTCAGTTTGTTCAATGTAAACCGCACTGATGCAGAATAGCGCGGTATATAAGAGAATGTAAATAAATAAACAAAAATAGACAAATGAATAAATAAATAAATAAATAAAATAAAGATAGCTAAAGGTGTCACAGTTCGTTCACCAGTGAGACACCCATCAGCAGAATCCTACCCTTTGCTTTTACAAAGGTACTAAACACACAACAAACCCAAACAGTATATTGTAATGATTTTGCAACAATATCATTTTAATTCAAACACAGGTGCATTCTTAAAGCTTCTATCAGTAATCATATTTCAGAAACAGTGCAGCGTTCTACTCAGTATATCCTAGTTCTCTCTGTTTTACCTCTTGCATTCTCTGTCTCAGTGCCTCATGATGACTGAACTCCTTTCCTGCTTTACTCATATTTTATTGCTTTGCTCACTCTGGACTGCAGGTAAACATCAGCTTGTCCCTGTTTTTAATCTGATGGATGCCACGAGGAGACAACTTTATTGTACACAGGAATTCTTGCTGCTGTTCCACCAGAGCTGAATAAATCAGCCTCTGCTGGCACTTTACATACAGTCTTTAGAATGCATATTTTGTGCAAACCTCAAATTATCACGGGTACATTTTTTATTTAAATATTTAACTTCTGAAATCTCTGATCATTTTACAAATGTACCTTGAAGCCTATTTCTATTAGCACAATAAAAATATATGTAGAGGAAAATTTGTATTGCTATAAATTAGTGGCGGACTGTGGTTGTGAGGAAGATGGGAAAAATGTTTTAGAGATGGGGTTAACCACTGGATATTGGACTTTTGTTTTCATGTGGCTATGAAGACCTTCGGGAGTGGGTGCTACTGAGACTTTAAGAGTGCTAGGACATTATAGGAGTTCTGATAGAATGACTCTTAAAATCAGAGCAGAAGAACTCAAAGCAGCTGCGGATAAAGCACAGTTACTTACCTGTAAACAGGTGATCTCTGGGAACAGCAGGAATAAGTCTTCACATATGGGTATCGTCGGTACCGACGGAGCCTGCGCGGGAACGCTCCCCAGCGTCCAGTAAGAAAGCTTTTGGGAGCATCCCACAGCGCCTGCGTGCTGCTTTCCCGCCTTTCCCAACTGCCTCTCTCCAGTTCGAGTTTTAAAGCTGAGACAAAGAGAGAGAGAGGAAAGGAAAGATAGAGAGATACAACTCCTAGGGGAGGTGGGTGGGTTGTGAAGACTTATTCCTGCTGTTCCCAGAGATCACCTGTTACAGGTAAGTAACTGTGCTATCTCCAGGAACAAGCAGGAATGAGTCTTCACATATGGGGACTCCCTAGCTGCAGATGCCAGGGAGAGACCCCATGGTTGTGTGCCCTTGCAGAGGGCTCCACTTCCTCCCCATGGATCTCTGGCATCCAACCAGGGTAGGTGGGTAGGAGTTGATTAGGAATGGAAAAGGTGTTTGAGGACAGCCTGACCAAACGAGGCATCCCGGCGGGAGTCCTTGTCCAAACAGTAATGGGCTGTGAAGGTGTGAACCGAAGCCCAGGTGGCCGCTCGACAGATCTGGTCAATGGACACCGAGTTTAGATGAGCCATTGAGGCTGCCATGGCTCTCACATTGTGAGCTGTGACATGGCCCTCCAGAGAAATGTTCTTACTCTGGTAGGCGAAAGAAATACACTGAGCTGGATAGTGTTCTCTTAGAGACTGGAAGTCCTAAATGAGAAGGATCAAAAGCAACAAAGAGTTGAGAAGACTTTCTATGTTGCTGTGTTCTTTGTAAGTAGAAAGCGAGAGCTCTCTCACAATCCAAGGTATGAAGATTCCTCTCTGCATTTGATGCATGAGGTCCTGGAAAAAAGACAGGTAAATATACCTCCTGGTTCAGATGAAAAGGCGAGACCACTTTAGGCATAAAGTGTGGATTGGTCCTGAGGACTACCTTATCATGATGGAACCTTGTATAAGGTGGATTAGCCACCAAAGCTTGCAGCTCACTGATGCGGCGTGCTGAGGTGACTGCAATGAGAAAAACAACTTTCCAAGAAAGAAATTTCAAGGAGGTGGTGGCTAAAGGTTCAAAGGGTGGCTTCATAAGCTGGCCAAGAACCAGGTTTAAGTCCCATGCCACTGGAGGTGGTCTAATGGGAGGTTTAGTTAAAAGAAGGCCTCTCATGAATCTTGCTATAAGAGGGTGAGAGGAGATAGGTTGTCCATTGAGAGGCTTGAGGGACGCTGCAATAGCACTCAAATGGACTCTTACTGAATTCGTTTTTAGGCCTGCATGGGATAGATGCAGGAGATATACTCTAGTAGAGAATTCAGAGGTATTGCAAGAGGGTTTAGGCCCTTCTCTGAACACCAAATGGTGAATCTTTTCCATTTGAAAGCATAGGAACGTCGAGTAGAAGGCTTCCTAGAGGCATGAATAACATCTCTGACTTGTTGAGAGAGATGAAAATCTTGAAGGTCTAGGCCCTCAGCAACCAAGCCCTGAGATGGAGCGACTGGGGGTTTGGGTGCCACAATGTTCCGTCTTCCTGGGACAGAAGGTCTGGTGCAGAGCCTAAGTCCAGGGAAGGAGCTTGAGAGAGATGCAGAAGTAGAGGGTACCACACTTGGCGTGGCCAATGTGGTGCTATGAGGATCATGGTCCCTCGATCTCTCTGAAGCTTGAATAGTGTTTTGGGAATTAGGGGAATTGGTGGAAAGGCATAAAGGAAGTCTTGACCCCAGTGAAGGAGGAAGGCATCCTTGGCCTAAACTCCCTGACACGGAATTATGGAACAGAATCAGGGAAGTTTGGCATTCCACGGACTTGCAAAGAGGTCTATGTCCGGGGTTCCCCAAATTCGAAAAATCCTGGCTACCTGGTCCATGTGGAGGGACCACTCGTGTGGGAGCAGAACTCGACTGAGTCTGTCCGCCCAAGAGTTTTGAATAACTGGAAGATATACTGCCAGAAGATGGATGTGATGCTCTCTGGTGAAGGCCCACAGTCACAAAGCTTCGTTGCAAAGCGACAGAGAGCCAGTCCCTCCCTGCTTGTTTACATAGAACATGGCTACTTGATTGTCCGTATGGATAAGGACTGTCCTGTAGCTGAGCAGGGAATGGAACACTCTGAGAGCTAAGAATATTGCTCTGAGTTCCAAGAGATTGATATGCAGGGAAGTCTCCTGTGGAGACCAGATGCCCTGGGTGGAGAGATCTTGTAGATGAGCTCCCCAACCCTTTGGGGAAGCATCTGTTGTGAGAGTTGCTTGGGGTAACAGTTGCCGAAAAGGGGACCCCAGCAACAGGTTCTGAGCGGACTTCCACCACTGGAGAGACCAAAATATACGACTGGAGTTTGCTATTTTGTCTGACAGGCAACCTGATGCCTGAGTCCATTGGGTGGACAAAGTCCATTGAGCTGCCCTCATGTGAAGGCGAGCATATGGAACCACATGCACGGTGGATGCCATGTGGCCTAATAGTTGTAACATCTCTCGAGCAGTTAATTGGGACTTTGAATCTGGGAGGCTAACTGCACCAAACGTAGGCCACGGGCCTGGGGAAGATAGGCCCTTGCAGTTGTGGTATCCAGCCAGGCCCCTATGAACTCCAGAGACTGAGTAGGGGTGAGATTGGATTTTAGGATGTTTATTACTAGTCCCAAATACTGAAGGATACGCATTGTGCAGGTTAGACAAGTCTGGGCCGCTGACTGGGATGAGGCTCGAATGAGCCAGTCGTCCAGATATAGGAATACGAATATTCCTAGAGTGCGAAGAAATGCAGCTACTACTGCCATGCATTTCGTGAACACCCTTGGTGCAGAGGCCAGACCGAAAGGAAGCACCCTGTATTGGTAGTGCTTTCCTTGAAAAAGGAACCGAAGGAACCTTCTGTGTGTGGGATGGATGAGGACATGGGTGTACGCATCCTTGAGATCTAGAGAACAAAGCCAATCCTGACTCTGAAAGTATGGAAGCAGAGCCCCTAGAGAAATCATTTTGAATTTCTCCTTGAATAGAAACTTGTTCAATTCTCTGAGATCTAATATGGGTCTGTAGCCCCCTGTTTTCTTTGGGATAAGAAAATAGGGGGAGTAGAAACCTGAGCCCTGTTGAAGAAGAGGTACTTCTTCTATTGCCCCTTGGGCAAGAGGGGTAGCAATCTCCTGACCTAGAAGGTTGAGGAGAGATGTTGGAGAATTGAACTGTTTCACCATGGTGTGAGGAGGAAGGTTTAAAAAGTGAAGCTTGTACCCCTCCTTTATGATGGAGAGGGTCCATTGCTCTGCTGTGATTTGCTCCCATCTGGGAGCAAAGTAAGTCAACCTTCCTGGAATGGTGAGGGGCTCTGGGTTTCCCAGAGCTAGAAAGGCTAAGTTCTCTAGTTGCAAGTCAAAGGCCTTGAGGAGGCTGAGGCTGCTGGACTGTGGTAGGCTTGGCAGCCTTTGACTTGGCCTGTTTAGGTGGTTGCTGACGTTTTGCAGCAAAACGACCTGCAGAAGATGCCTGCCCATGAGCAGGATATCATCTTCCCTTTTTAGAAAAAGATGTCTTTTTGAACAATCTTTTCTTAACAGGGGCAGAGGTAGACTTTGAAAGTCGATCCAAAGCAGAGTTCTCAGCATCCATCTGAGTGGCCTTTGCTTGCCAATCCCTGCCAAACAGGTTTTCACCTGTACAAGGAAGGTTTCCCAACTCATCCTGTACCCAGAGTTCCAAATCAGAGGCTTGTAACCAAGCAATTCTGCGTGCACCTATGGCAATAGCCGTGGCTCTGCTTACACACTCAAAAGAGTCAAAGGCTGCACGGTTGGAGAATTTGGAAACATCTTGGGCATGTTTGAGCCAAGTGAGAAATTCCTGCCTTTTATCTTCTGAAATAAAAGGAGCTAAAGTCTGCAGATGATCTGTGACTTCTTTTAGAAACATCCCCATATAGAGACTATAGGAGTTGATTCTGGCATCAAGCATATTGGCCTGGAAAATCCTTCGGCCAAAAGCATCTAGAGTCCTACATTCACGTCCTGGAGAGTTAGATGAGTGTCTCTTTGCACTCTTTATTTTCTTCATAGCAGACTCAGCCACAATAGAGTGGTGAAGAAGCTGAGTTTTATGAAAACCAGGGCAGGGAGGGACACGGTACATGGTGTCTAACCTGCGAGAATGAGGAGAGGTGGTGAGAGGAGTCTCCCACATGACCAACATGAGATCATAGAGAATCTCATGAATAGGTAGGGTAGCTGCTTCCTTAGGAGCCTTAGGATATTGCAAAATATCTAATTTCTTGGCTCTAGGCTCTGACTCAGAGGCCACTGTAATGGAGAGGCCTCTAGCCACTTCCCTAATGAAGTCTTGAAAAGACAAATCCTCTGGAGGAGACATTCTTTGTTTTGGAGAATCAGACTCCTGAGGAAGAAGCACCGGTGCATCGACAGAAACCTCTGACTCATCAGAGACTTCGGAGGAATCGAAGTATCGCCTGTCCGGATGCTCCTGTAAAGCCCGATACGCATACCGAGTGTGATTGACATCGGGAGTAAGCGGTACCGGTTCGGTACCGATGAGCATCGTAGGACAGGGTACCGTTGCAGCCGACACCGAAGCCGATGTCGATGCAATCGGTACCGGCACAGGGAACGGTGCCGATGCTGGAGTCGGTACCGACAACGGAGATTGTTGCGGTACCGAAGGCATCGAAGCTGCATAAATGCCGTAAGGGTGCGCTGTATGGATAGAATTTTCTGATCCATCAACGTCACCAGAGTCTGGATGTCGGTACCAGTGGAGGCCACCGGTACCCCAGAACACGGCAACAGGTGATCGATCAAGGTCGCGCCATCGATGTCAACCTGTGACCCCATAGGTAATGCTTTGGAAGCCGGAACTTCCCGCCGGGGTAATTTTGCCGGAGCGGAATCCTCGAGGGCAAGCCCGGAGGCATCTCGATGCTTGGAAGAAGATTTGCCCTTCGAGGACCGGCTAGATTTATGTTTGGTTACCTGAGATCCATGGGAGAAAGAAGCAGCCCTGGAAGACGTCAATGCCACCGAGGCTGCATCAGAGGGAAACAGGGTACTGAGCTTGGCTGCTCGGTTCTGCCGACCTCTTTTAGACATCATGGTGCAGGACACACAATCTGTGATGGAATGGTCAGGACCCAAACATTTAAGACACCAATCATGGGTGTCAGTGACAGAAATAGTACCGCCACATTTTGTGCACTTTTTAAACCCGGAAGCGGGCTTCTCCATGAGGAGAAAATATTTAGGCCTAAGGCCCAAACTGAAAATGCACAGTTGAAGAAAATAAAAGGGGTTTTTTTTGTTTTTTTTTGAAGAAAGAAAGAAAAGAAAAGACCGGCGGTACCAGTCTGACGTTGAAGGCAGACGCGACACAGAAAAATAAAGAAAAAAATAAAGAACTTCTTCTGCGGTGACAGGAACACGACCTGCTGGCTCCGCAGAAAAGAAGAACTGGAGAGAGGCGGTTGGGAAAGGCGGGAAGGCAGCGCGCAGGCGCTGTGGGATGCTCCCAAAAGCTTTCTTACTGGACGCTGGGGAGCGTTCCCGCACAGGCTCCGTCGGTACCGACGATACCCATATGTGAAGACTCATTCCTGCTTGTTCCTGGAGATTGCAGTGTCTCTCCAGAATTGAAGTAGGAGAAAACCCAGATTGCACGTTTGACAGAGAGACTGACATAACATCAGCTGTGAATGTGCTGGAGATGCTTCAGGAGGAGCTCCCTATAGATGAGGTGCAGCTGAATACTAACAAGCAGATGCTGAAGGAGGAATCCATAATTGTTTATATTTTAAATAAGCAGTTTGAAAGGGCCACAAGAATTATGAAGAAATACTTGTCAAAGGACCCAAACTCCAAGAAGCTGAGAACTCTGTTGATGGATATTATCTGTGAGAACACTGCTCATTTGATAATATAAAACTTCTGCTATGAGATCATTAAGCAGAAGATGTTCCAGTTTTTTGATGACCTGACCAACACCTCTGCGCTCTTCCTGCTCACCACAGCCAAAAAGGATTTTCTTCAAGAATGTTTAACTGAGAACTTGGAAATATGCAGCAAAAGGAAAGTGTGTAACCCAAAATCAAGATAACAACCAGAAACAGTTCTACGGAAGGACACTGCTAAAGAAGCCAGGAGGGAAGAAAGCTCCCTCGGTACTTTCTATAGCTTCACTGCTTTGCAAGCGGCTTTCTGTTCACTTTCCAGTGCTCAGGATGCAGAAGCTAAGTTTTATGAATTGACAGAGACAGATTTTGTTTTCCCTGAGACAGACTGTCCGCCTGAGGCAGCTTCTGGGATAAAGTAGTAGCTTGGTTTAAAAAAAGGTTTGGACAAAATTCCTGGAGGAAAGGTCCATAAAACATTATTAAGGAGGACCTGGGAAATCCACTGCTTACCCCAGGATGAGCACTGTGGAACCTGTGCGCCTTATTGGGAACCTGCCAGGTACTCTTGACCTGGATTGGCCACAGTTAGAAACACGATACTGGGTTTGATGGACCTTGGTCTAACCCAGTATGGCATTTCTTATGTTCTTAGTGATATTTAAGAAAGCCTGATATGGTCACTTTGCATTACAATCTCATCCATCCTAGGTTTCTTGTAGCCTTCCTCGGATTGGTTAATTAATTTCATGTTACAGCTGTACATAAGCTTGGTTATTTAGCCAAATTCAAATAGAATGAAAATATAAATCAGCATTCAGATCAGTGTTCCATATCTAACCGAGAAAGATTCAGCTCCGTGTCTTTATTAGGATAGTAGCAGTATAAATGTTTTACAGGTTAATTTTTTCTCCTTGCACAAGACGGCCCTTAAGCATCCAAGGATCCTGAAAGAAAGCAAAAAATAAGAGGGATTATTCAAAAGGTACAATTTTGTCATCTAAGATGCCCAAGAATCAGGTGGTGATCTGCAAGTAGAGTCTTGAATATTTGCTGTGATACAGCATAGTTACTCACCTGTAACAGGTGATCTCCGGGAACAGCAGGAATTTAGTCTTCACATATGGGTATCGTCGAGCCTGAGCGGGAACGCTCCCCAGCATCCAATAGGAAAGCTTTTGAGAGCATCCCACTGCGCCTGCGTCGCTGCCTTCCCGCCTTTCCAACTCTCCCTCTTCAGTTGAGTTTATAGCTGAGACAAAGAAGAGGAGAGAGAGAGAGAGAGAGAGAAAGACAACTCCTAGGGGAGGTGGGTGGGTTGTCAAGACTAAATTCCTGCTGTTCCCGGAGATCACCTATTACAGGTGAGTAACTACGCTATCTCCAGGAACAAGCTGGACTGTAGTCTTCACATATGGGGACTCCCCAGCTGAAAGATGCCAGGGAGATGACCCCTGAAAGCTGCAAAACCCAGGTTGAGATGGGTCATGCTTCCTCCCATGGATCTCTGGCATCAAAACCCGGGATGGCGGGTAGGAGTTGTTCTAAGTCTGAAAGAGATGCTGGAGAACAGCTTGATCAAACGAGGCATCCCACGGGAGTCCTTGTCTAAGCAGTAGTGGGCTGCAAAAGTGTGTACTGAAGCCCAAGTGGCTGCTCTACAGATGTCGTCAATGGACACTGAGCGAAGGTTAGCCATAGAGGCTGCCATTGCTCTCATATTGTAAGCTGTGACATGACCTTCAAGAGAAAGTCCTTTGCTCTCGTAAGCAAAGGATATGCAATTTGCAGTCCATTTGGACAAAGTCCGTTTGGAAACTGGTAGTCCAAGATGACTAGAGTCAAAGGCAACAAAGAGCTGAGAAGACTTTCGATGTTGCTTAGTTCTCTGAAGGTAAAAGGCCAAAGCTCTTTTACAATCCAGAGTGTGTAGATTCCTTTCTGCATTGGAAGCGTGAGGCTTAGGGAAAAATACAGGAAGGTAAACCGACTGGTTTAAATGAAAAGGCGAAACCACCTTTGGCATAAAATGTGGGTGAGTTCTAAGAACTACCTTATCATGGTGGAAACTTGTATAAGGAGGATCAGCCACTAAAGTTTGGAGCTCACTGATGCGTCTTGCAGAAGTGAGGGCAATTAAGAAGATTACCTTCCAATAAAGCAGCTTCAGGGATGTAGTGGCTAAGGGCTCACAGGGCGGCTTCATGAGCTGTCCCAGGACAAGATTTAAGTCCCATGCCACGGGCGGTGGCTTAATGGGAGGTTTAGTTAAAAGTAGTCCTCTCATAAACCTTGCTACAAGAGGATGAGTGGAAACAGGTTGTCCATCTAAGGGCTTGTGAAAAGCAGCAATGGCACTATGGTGGACTCTTATTGAATTGGTCTTAAGACCAGAGGATGATAAATGGAACAGATACTCAAGTAACGCCTCCACTGGCAATGAAAAGGGGTTAAACTCCTTTTTAGAACACCAGATAGAAAACCTTTTCCACTTGAAGGCGTAGGTTCGCCTTGTGGAAGGTTTTCTTGAAGCCAGAAGGATATTCTTTACCCTGTTGAGAAAGGTTAATATCCTGGAATTCTAGGCTCTCAGGAGCCATGCCCTGAGGTGTAGAGACTGAGGATTCGGGTGCAGTAGCGTCCTGTTCTCCTGGAGCATATCCCAACTCCAGAAGTCTGGCTTGAGAGAGACATAGAAGCAGAGGATACCGTGTTTGTCATGGCCAACGTGGGGCTATGAGGATCATATGGCCCCTGTCTCTCTGAAGCTTGAACAGAATTTTGGGAATGAGGGGAATGGGTGGGAAGGCATAGAGGAAGTCTTGACCCCAGTGGAGATGGAAAGCATCTCTTGCGTGACAGTTCTGAGCCGGAATTCTGGAGCAGAATCGGGGCAGTTTGGCCTTCTGAGGACTTGCAAAGAGGTCTATCTTTGGGGTTCCTCAGATCTGAAAAATTCTAGCAACTTGCTCTTGATGAAGAGACCACTCGTGTGGCAGAAGTACTCTACTGAGTTTGTCTGCTAAAAAAGATTTTGTGTGCCTGGAAGATACACTGCTAGAAGGTGGATCTGAAGATTCCTGGCAAAAGCCCAGAGGCGTAAAGCTTTGTTGCACAACGCTTGAAAACCTGTTATTTATTTATTTATTTATTTTATTTAACAGTTTCTTCTATACCGCCCCTTCCAGAGATCAGGGGCGGTTTACATTAAACAAAAATTAGTATATTTCCGTATACTTTACATGGAACAATATTTTAAATATATACATGTTTATTTATTTATTTATTTATTTATTTAAAGTCTCTTCTATACTGCGCGGTTTACATGGAACAAAAATGCTCAGTACAATTAACACGTATGAGTTCACAGATAACAGGGCAAATAACTGGGATAACAGGGGTAACTATTTACATATTGTTACATATAACATATTTTACATACATGTATTTTACATACATGTATTTTACATATAACATATTTTTGAATGAACCATATTTTTGAACCTGTACCACCCTGCTTGTTCATGGAGAACATGGCTACTTGATTGTCGGTCTGGACCAGAATAGTCTTGTAGCTGAGGTGGGCTTGAAAAACCTGAAGAGCACAGAAAATGGCTCTGAGTTCCAGGATGTTTATATGAAGTCAAGCCTCCTGCTGGGTCCCAAGAACCTATGTGGAGAGATTCTCCAAGTGAGCCCTCCAGCCTAACTTGGACGCATCTGTCGTCAAGGTGACTTGGGGCAGTGGCTGCTGGAAAGGAAAGCCTACGAGAAGGTTTTCCAGTGACTGCCACCACTGTGGGGACAAATTGAGATTGTCAAATTTCTGATTTTGTCCATCAGGCGACCGGAAGCCTGTGTCCACTGGGAAGTTAGGGTCCACTGGGCTGCTCGCATGTGGAGTTGAGCATAGGGAACCACATGTACAGTGGATGCCATATGCCCCAGCAACTGAAGTATTTCTCAAGCAGTTAACACGGTTTTTAGTGCTTCTTGAGATGCCAGCTGAAGAATTTGAAGACAACGTGGCTGTGGCAGGAAAGCACTTGACTGCCTTGTGTCTAGACAAGCCCCTATGAACTCTAGAGATTGAGAAGGGGTGAGGTGAAATTTTGGAAGGTTTATGACTAATCCCAAGTACTGCAGAATCTGCATTGTGCCGGAGAGAGCGAAGCTGGCTTCTGGAGCTGTTGGTGCTCAGATGAGCCAGTCGTCCAATTAGGGGAAGATGAATATTCCCAAAGTTCTTAGGAATGCTGCTACTACTGCCATGCATTTTGTAAAGACTCTTGGGGCAGAAGTCAGTCCAAAAGGAAGAACCCTGTACTGGTAATGCCTTTCATGAAAAAGGAATCGAAGAAACCTCCTGTGATCTATATGGATGAGGATGTGTGCGTATGTATCCTTTAGATCTAGAGAACATAGCCAATCCGGGCTCTGAATGTAAGGGAGAAGTGTTCGGAGGGATATCATTTTGAATTTTTCTCGGAAGAGATATTTGTTTAACTCTCTGAGGTCCAGTATGGGTCTGTATCCCCCTGTCTTCTTTGTAATGAGGAAGTAGGGGGAGTAGAAACCCATGCCCTGCTGGGATATGGGTACCTCTTCTATTGTTCCCTGAGCCAATAGTGAGGTGACCTCTTGAGACAAGAGAGTGGTGGAGGGGCCCTGAGAATTGAACTGTCTTGTTATGGTGGGAGGGGGCATACTGTGAAAATGAAGTTTGTACCCCTCTCGAACAATGGAAAGGGTCCAGCTTTCTGATGTTATTTGTTGCCATCTTCTGGCAAAATGACAAAGTCTGCTGGGGATGGTGAGAGGTTCTGGACCTTTCAGGGGCAGGTTGACCAAGTTCTTTAGGAAGGAGTCAAAGCCCCTGAGGAGGCTGAGTCTGTTGAGCTGGTTGAGCTCTGGGGACTTGGGCTTTTCTTTGCTGTCTGGGTTGCTGTTGCTCCTTCAGGGGAGCATGAACTGGACAGTGGCTAGCCTGGGTGTAAGATGGGTAGAATTTATTTTTCTTGTTGAAAAAGGGTTTCTTAAATGTCTTCTTTTTTGCTGGGTTGGCTGTAGCCCTTGACAATCTGTTCAAGGTGGTATTTTCAGACTCAATCTGATTAGCCTTGTCTTGCCAATCCTTGCCAAATAGGTAATATTCCTTGTACAGGAGAAAACCTAACTTATCTTGCATCCATTGTTCTAAATCTGATGCCTGAAGCCAGGCAATGTGACGTGCACCGATGGAAATAGCAGAAGTTCTGCTAATGCATTCAAAGCAATCAAAGGTTGCATGATTCATGAACTTAGACACATTCTGAGCATGTTTGACCAGAGTGAGGAAGTCTGTTCTTTTGTCATCGGGGAGAAGTGGAGCCATGAGCTCTAAATCTCTTGTAACCTCTTTAAGAAACATTCTTATGTAGAGAATGTAAGAGCTGATCCTGGCTGATAGCATCGAGGATTGAAAGCATCGACGCCCAAAGGCATCGAGTGTCCTTGATTCTCGGCCTGGAAGGTTGGAAGAATGTGTTTTAGCACTCTTGATCTCACGCATCGCCGATTCCACTACCATTGAATGGTGTGGTAGTTGAGTCTTTCGAAACCCAGGGCACTGTGGAACTCGGTACATGGTATTGAGTCTCCAAGAGTGTGGAGACACTGTTAAAGGAGTTTCCCACATTCTTAGCATGAGATCATGCAGAATCCGGTGAATGGGAAGAGTTGCAGCTTCTTTAGGGGCTGTCGGGTATTGAAGAATTTCTAATTCTTCTGCTCTCTGTTCTTTCTCAGGAGTCACCGTGATTGAAAGTCCTTTGGCTAAATCATGTATGAAATCCTGAAACGACATGTCCTCCGGAGGAGACATCCTCCTCTGAGGAGAAGGAGAGGGATCCTCCGGTAGAATCACTCTGGTATTGGCGGAGTCATCGGAATTGGAGGACTCGAAGTATCTCCGTGCCAGGTGCTCTCGCATTGCTTGATGCCGGTATCGATCGAAGTCGGCATCAGACTGTCTCGATACCGGTCTCTCAATACCGGATATTGATTCAAGAGCCAGCATGGGGGGGGAAGCACATCGGTTAAGGCAGGCGCGGTCGGTACCGGATGACTGTGGAACCATCTGAAGTGGTCTTAGCGGTACCGAGGCTGCTAAGAGAGCCACTAGACTGCGTTCAATGGCCAGGATGCGCTGATCCATAGCCCCTGCCGATGCCTGGATGTCAGTACCGGTGGAACAGGCCACGACACCAGAACATGGCACCAGGAGTTCCCACGATGTGGAAGCTTCGTGAACATCCTGGAGCCCCGTTAATGCTTTGGAGGCCGGAGCCTCCCGCCGGGGCTGTTTTGCCGGTATGTTTTCCTCAAGGGCAATGCTAGTAGCATCTTGATGCTTCAAAGGAGATCTACCCTTTGAGGACCGTCCGGTAAGACTTGGGTTTAGTTACCTGAGATCCATGGGAGGAAGATGAAGCCCTGGAAGATGTCGATGCAACGGACATCGCATCTGCAGCAAAGAGGGTGCCGAGTTTTGCAGCTCTGTTCTGCAGGCCTCTCTTGGTCATCTTTCTACAGAGGAGACACTCCGATGGTAAATGGTCAGGACCTAAACATTTAAGACACCATTCATGGGTGTCGGTAGCAGAAATGGTACCGCTACACTTTGAACATTTTTTGAAACCACTGGATGGTTTCTCCATTTTAGAAGAAAAGAGGGCCTAGTGCCCAAAATGGCGCATGGCACCTAGAGGGGACAGACCCTCCAAAAAGAAGAATTATTTTTTTCTTTTTTTTTTAAGGAAAGAAGTAAGAAAATGAAGAAAAGACTGGTGGAACCGGTATAGGTGTCGACGGTGAAGGCAGATGCGACCACAAAAAGAAAGATTTTCTGCGGTGACAGGGTTTGCTGCCTGTCGGCTCCGCGGAAAACGAAAAACTGAAGAGGGAGAGTTGGAAAGGTGGGAAGGCAGTGACGCAGGCACAGTGGGATGCTCCCAAAAGCTTTTCTATTGGAGGCTGGGGAGCGTTCCCGCGCAGGCTCCGTCGGTACCGACAATACCATATGTGAAGACTACATTTCTGCTTGTTCCTGGATATCTCAAATATCTGAAAGTATAAGAAAGCATGTGGCCAGTTTATTAAGCCTCATGTTAGTAACAGGGGTTTGGGCTGCATTATTAGCATGAGGCACTGTGCCAGATGCAGGAGGCAGTGAATTTAGTGCAGCTCACCATAGTAGAATCACCACCTTTTATGCCGGCAGTAGTTGCTCCCCACCAAGCGCCAGCAGCACAAGCCTTCAAGGCCTGCGCTAGTAATGGCACAGCGGGAATGCTCATGCCCACACCCCACCCAGGCACCTCCCAGTCTGAGATTTTTTTAGTGCACGGTCCTGTAATACTTTTCAGCATGGTGCCAAAAACGCACAGTACCCCCGTGACAGCACCTTGAGTGTTGTGTGCAACTCTAATCACCCTATTTCAAAAAAGATAGAGCGAGCAGGGGGGATACAAAGTATAAAGGTGAGTTAAAAATACTATCGCTAAATGTAAAAGGTCTTAATTCACCATTTAAACGACAAAAATTGTATAAAGAAATCACACGCCAAAGGACGGAGCTAGTGCTTATACAGGAAACGCATTTGACCAGAGCGACAGAATATTTAGTTAAACCCAGAGGATATGGAGTATGTATACACGCATCCAACACAGTGGAAAAGAAAAAAGGGGGTGGGGTGGCCATATTGATTGATGCTAAATTAAAGATGCAATTGCAAAATTTGGTGAGGGATAAAGAGGGGAGATATGTGTTATTGCGGATAAAAGTGGGAAATGAGTGGTATTGCATAGTAAATGTATATGCACCAACAGGGGTGCAAAGTGAATTCTGGACAAAGCTGAATGAAGAGGTGGGGAAATTGGGGGAGGGTCACCTCATTTGTGGAGGAGATTTCAACTTAACGTGGAATCCAGTGAGAGACGCCTCAGGGAAAAGGGAGAGTAAGAGGGTGGATAGGAAGCGCTACCACAATTTTGTAGCGCACCATTGTTTGATTGATGCCTGGAGATTCCACCACCCGGGAAAGAGACAATTTTCTTATTTTTCACTGGTACATGGATCATATTCCAGAATAGATGCTATCTGCGTATCGAAAGAGATGGGGGGTAGGATATGGATTTGACTACTTGGTCAGATCATACGCTAGTGGAAGTCAGATTGACAATAGAGGGAGAGGGGAAGGGCTTACAGTTTTGGAGACTTAATGAATCTCTATTAGAAGATGGAAGGGTAAGAGCGGACATCGAGAGGGAAATGAGGGAATACTTCCATTGGAATGATAATGGGAAGGTAACCTGGGGAGGGGTGTGGGATGGATATAAGGCAGTAGTGCGAGGAATTTTAATTAAATGGGGGGCGCGAAAATGGAAGAAAAGGGAGGGAACTGAGAGCAAGATTGCTGGAATTGGAAGAACTAGATGTGCAAGGGAAGCAAGGAGAATACAGAGGCCAGGTGCTGGCAGTTAAGAGCATAGTTAAATGACTTACAGGCAGCAAAGATAAGATATCATATGCAGTGGTTGCGACAGGAATTCTTTGAGGGAGGTAATAAGGCGGGGTGATATATGGC
Source organism: Ichthyophis bannanicus (assembly GCA_033557465.1). Lineage (NCBI taxonomy): Eukaryota > Metazoa > Chordata > Amphibia > Gymnophiona > Ichthyophiidae > Ichthyophis > Ichthyophis bannanicus. Next base: position 18,589,996 of record CM066038.1, on the reverse strand, counting down.
TCAGAACCTGAAGCAGAGGAAATTGCGTTCTTATATAATGAAAATTCGAAATCCGGACGGGGAGAGGGTATATAAGGATGGGGAGATTTGGGAGGTCTTTAGAGGATACTATCAGGGGTTATATAAAGCACGGGACCCTCCACAGAGGGAGAGAGTACAGAGTTATCTTGATTCAATTCAGTTACTGAAATTAGAAGACGGGGAACAGAAAGAATTAAACAAGGCTATAAACAGCAGAGAAGGTACAACGGGCTATAAAACAGTCGAAAATAGATAAGGCTCCGGGGTTAGATGGGCTCACAGCGAGGTTTTATAGATGTTTTGGAGAGATATTAACTAAACCCTTGGTGAGATTATTTAATCTCCCTTGGGAGGGAGGTAGATTAGCGGATACTATGGGAAGGGCGGGAATAACCATAATACATAAAGAGGGAAAAGATCCACAAGAGTACTCGTTTAAACAAGAAGATAGGGAAGTTGATACATTTGGATCAAGCAGGATTTATTCCCGGTAGACAGGTAGCGGATAATATTAGAAAGATCTTAAATATGATTTGGTCCACTGAACAAAGTAGGGAGGAGGCCTTGCTGTTGTCGCTGGATGCGGAGAAGGCCTCTGACAAGGTGTCATGGCCATTTCTTTTCCAGGTAATGGAAAGAATGGGAGTGGGGGAAGAATTTTAAGTTGGGTAAAGAGTAGTTACTCACCTGTAACAGGTGTTCTCCAGGAGCAGCAGGAATCAGTCCTCACATATGGGTGTCATCGGCGCCGATGAAGCCCCAGGCGAGCATTTCCCCAGCTTTCCATGAAAGCCTTTGGGAATGCTGGCACGCATGCGCGGTTAACTTCCCGCCTAAAGGTGCCATCTTACCTCAGTCAAATGACATAGCTAAGAACAGCACACAAAAATGTAAAACAAACTATGTACAACTGCAACTCCAAGGGGAGGAGGGAGGGTTGTGAGGACTGATTCCTGCTGCTCCTGGAGAACACCTGTTACAGGTGAGTAACTACTCTTTCTCCAGGACCAAGCAGGAAGTCAGTCCTCACATATGGGTGACTCCCTAGCTCTGGGCTACCAGGAACCCAGGCTGAACAAGAGAACTCCCTCTAGTCACAGCATCAAAGAAAGGCTTTTCAAGGACACAACCTCCACCGGTAGCCCAACAGAGGACAGGAGTTGCCTAAACCTCAAAGAGATTACGGAGTACTGCTTGGCCAAAAGCACTGTCCCTACGGGACTCCCTCTCCAGACAGTAATGGGCCGCAAAAGTCTGGCTTGAAGACCAAGTTGCAGCCCTGCAGATGTCTACCAAGGGCACAGAGCGGAGATGAGCCACTGAGGCAGCCATTGCCCGGACACGATGGGCCGTGACCCTACCCTGCAAAGGAAGGTCAGCCGCCTTGTAAGCCCAGGTGATACAGTCAGCCATCCAGATGGACAAGGTACGCTTGGACACAGCCAACCCCAACTTATTGGGGTCAAAGGAGATGAAGAGCTGAGTAGCCCTTCTATGTCCCTGCGTACGGTCAAGGTAGAAGGATAAGGCCCTCCTACAGTCCAGGGTAGCACTGAATCAGCATGGCTAGCATGAGGCCTAGGGAAGAATGTTGGAAGAACCACCTCCTGGTTGAGGTGGAAAGAGGAGGCAACCTTGGGGAGGAACTTTGGATGAGTCCTAAGGACTACCCTGTTCCTATAAATCCTGGTGTAAGGTCTATCACAGACCAGGGCCTGAAGCTCACTCACTCGCCTAGCCGAGGTGAGGGCTATCAGGAAGAGTCTCTTCCAGGAAAAGAAGCGTAGAGGGCAAGTAGCCATCGGCTCAAAGGGTGGGCGAGTCAGTTGCTGCAAGACCACATTCAGCTCCCACTCAGGAGCAGGAGGACGGATGGGGGGCTTGAGCAAAAGCAAGCCCCTGAGAAAGCGGGACACCAAGGGGTGACCAGACAGAGAATGTCCCTCCACCAGTGAGTGGTGAGCTGCTAGAGCTGAGAGGTGGACCCGAACAGAACTGGACTTAAGTCCCTGATTTGATAAGTGCAGTAAGTACTGAAGCACTACTGGCACAGTACAGGAGAAAGGATCCTCTGTACGTAGCTGACACCACACAGAAAACCTCTTCCATTTGAGGGCAAAGGTTTTCCTAGTGGACTGTTTCCTAGAGGCTAGGACAACCTCCTCAACTTCCTGAGGTAGGCCCCAGGGAGCCAAAACTACCCTTGCAGCCTCCAGGCCATCAAATTGAGAGCCTTGAGATTGGGGTGCAGAAGGGAATCCTGCTCCTGTGAGAGAAGGTCGGGTTATAACCCCAGAGGTAGTGGGGAATCCACTGCCAGCTGAAGCAGAAGTGCAAACCAAGGCTGCCTCGGCCACCTGGGAGCTACCAGCAGGACCGAGGCCTTGTCCTGAAGAGTCTTGAAAAGAGTTCGGGCCACCAAGGGCGTGGAAGGAAACGCATACAGGAGGCCCTGAGACCAGGACATCAGAAAAGCATCTGGTGCTATCCTCAAAGGATGCGGCTGCCTGGAGCAGAACTTGGGCAGTTGCTTGTTCAGCGGACTGGCCAAGAGATCTATCCAAGGGAGACCCCACTTCAGGAAGATCTTCTGAACGACCAAGGGATGCAGCTGCCACTCGTGGGGCTGCAGAATTCTGCTCAACCGGTCGGCCAGGCAGTTCTCCTGGCCTGGAAGGTACACCGCCTTGAGAAGCATGTTGTGCTTTAGGGCAAAGGAACAAAGGTCTTGAGTCTCCCGACAAAGGAGCTTTGACCCAGTCCCGCCCTGTTTGTTCACATAAAACATGGCTACCTGGTTGTCTGTTTGAATCAAGACTGAGCGGTGAGCTAGGGCCGGAGAAAAAGCCTTGAGAGCTAAGTGGATAGCTCGAAGTTCTAGGAGATTGATCTGTTGGGCTGCCTCCCAGGGAGACCAGAGGCCTTGAGTGCACTTGTCCAGACAATGAGCACCCCAGCCCCGCAGAGAGGCGTCGGTGGTGAGGACCACCGAGTATTCTGGCATTTGGAAGGGCATCCCCTTCAGTAGATTGGGTGGATGTAGCCACCAGCTGAGGGAGGCCAAAAAGGGTCTCGACACCCTTATCCTGTCTTGTAGGCGGCCTGAGGCCTGAGACCACTGAGTCAAAAGGCACCACTGTGCAGGCCTCATATGGAGCCTGGCATTGGGAGTCACATGCACTGTCGAAGCCATGTGGCCCAGAAGTCTGAGACAGAGTCTGGCGGAGACCAGGGACCTGTTTAGAAACTGTTTGGCCACGTCCATCAGTCTTTGAGACCTGTCTTCAGCCAAGAATGCCTTTGCCAGGTGAGAATTCAACCTTGCCCCTATGAATTCCAAGTTCTGGGAGGGGAGCAAAGTGGACTTTGCGAAGTTTATGACAAAGCCCACGTTTTGAAGCAGAGCAATGGTTCTGAGGGTGGCTTGTCTGGATTCCAGGGACGTCTGACCCCTGATGAGCCAGTCGTCCAGATAGGGAAAGACAAAGATGCCTTGATTTCTCAGGTAGGCCTCAACCACTGCCAGGCACTTGGTAAAGACCCTGGGAGCGGAGGTTAGGCCAAAAGGTAGCACTCTGTACTGATAATGGTTTCCTCCCACAATGAACCTGAGGTACTTTCTGTGGTCTGGATGAATGAGGATGTGAGTGTACGCATCCTTTAGATCTAAGGAGCATAGCCAATCTCCCTGCTGGAGGTAGGACAGAAGTGTTCCAAGAGTAAGCATCTTGAACTTTTCTTTCTCTAGGAACTTGTTGAGGTTCCTGAGGTCCAGAATGGGTCGAAGGCCACCGGTCCTTTTGGGTACCAGGAAATACCTGGAGTAGAATCCGTGACCTTGCAAGTGGGGAGGCACAGGCTCCACCGCCCTGTCCACCAACAGACCTTGGAGCTCTCGAAGGAGAAGGTCTGTGTGCAGGGGAGGCCTCAAGGGCTCCCCTGGGAAGTAAGGAGGAGGCAGTTGAAAATGCAGGGCATAGCCCTTTTGGACTATGTCCAGCACCCAACTGTCGGTGGTAATGAGAGGCCACTGGTGGGCAAAAGGTACAAGGCGACCGCCTGTGCAGGGCTGGGAAAGCAGGAACGGAGTGGCTACGCTCAAGGAGTCAAAAACCCCCACCCTGCTGAGTGGAAGCAGGGGCAGGAGGCTTGGGGGTCCTCTGCCTACGGGGCCCATTACCCTGGCCCTTAGCTTGCTGACCCTGGGGGGCAGCTTGGGCAGCCGGATACTGAGGGTACTGTTTGTAGGCAGTGCCCTTCCTCGGGTAAAAGGACTTTTTACCCGAGCCCTTCTTTTTATGTGAAGGGGGCAGAGGTCTTCCTCGACAGCCTTGTCCGGGTAAGGTGCTCAGTCTCGAGCTGAGCGGCCTTCTCGGTCACGGGTTTGCCAAAAAGGTTCTCACCTCGGCAGGGGACATCGACCTGAACCCATGGCTCGAGGTCCGATGACTGCAGCCACGCCTGGCGTCGAGCCGCGATGCAGGCAGCAGCAACTCGGGCCGAAGCCTCGAATCCATCGTAGGCGGCGTGGGAAATGAACTTTGAGCATTCCCGAATCCCCGAGGACAAGGTCTTAAATCTCTGCAAGGGTTCCCTGGAGAGACCAGCAGAGAATCCGGCCAGTTCCTTGGCCAGGTCCTGCAAGTACATGCCCATGTACAGCTGGTAAGACTGGACAAGGCAAGCAAGCATAGACCCCTGGAAGCACTTTCTACCGACGCCATCGAGGTTGCGGGCCTCCCTGCCGGGGGGCACCGCAGAGTGCATCTTCTGGCTCTTCAGACGATGCATGGCTGATTCCACAACCATGGAATGGTGTGGTAGCTGTGCTTTCTGGAAACCAGGGCTTTTGCGGAGTCGATAGATGGAATCGACTCGCTTGCTCAGAACCGGCGCCGAGGCCGGTGCCTCCCACATCCGGAAGAGGAGCCGTTCCAGCATCGGAGGAACCGGGACAGTAAAGGCCTCCTTCGGAGGAGAGTCGTACTGTAGAGCATCGAGCTCCTCGGCTCGAGGCTCTTCCTCGGGATCGGCAGGGATAGCCAAGGCAGCGGCCATATCCCGGACGAACTCCGAGAACCTAGTGTCCTCCGGAGGGGATCTACTCCGGGGCTCAGACTGCGGTGAGTCCGACGGGACGCACCGAGTCTTAAAAGTATCTGGAGACTCCTCGTCCTCCGTCTCCCAGGCGGACTCATCCGAGGAGGAGTCAGGGTCTGACCCCGCGGGGCCCCGAGCCACCAGCCCTGACGCCGGGGGTACCGGCGTCGACACCCTCGGTCCCGAACGGGAGGTCGAGGGAGACCTCGACCGAGGATGACTTTGAGCAACAAGGGTCTCGAGTATCGGCTCGGTCTCTGGGGTTGACTTCGAAGTCGACGTCCCGGTGGTCGGGGCAGATGCACCAGACAGGCTGGCCATCAGTGCCCGCTGCTGCTCCATGAAGGCAGACATTCTGCACTCCAAGACTGTCATCCTGAGACTCAGCTCGGGAGACGCAGCAGCCACCGACTCGGGCCCCGGTGGCGCCAGGCCCGACGTCGGCTCTCTGGCAGGAGAGTCCACGAGGACTACGGGGCTTACGTGTCCAGCAGACTCCTGCTCCACGCGAGGAACTTTGGCAGGCTTCTCTTGGTCCATGGGCCCGGGACGGCGGCCGAGGGTCTTAGACCTGGCCCTCGAGGGACCAGGGACCTCCTCCGACGCCGCCCTCGCGAGCCGCTTCTTCCTCTTGCATTCCCGGTCGGGGGACCCCCTGTCCGAGGAGCTGCGACGGCGCTCGGGATCGGAATCGCGAGATGTCGAGGCCTCAGACGAGGTCTGGCCCCGGCCGGAGGCAGAGTCCGAGAAAAACCTTTCCTTCTGATGCTGTCGACTCTTGAGTGCCTTGGAAGACATCTTCCCACATGGCACACACGACTTGGGGTCGTGGTTAGGGCCGAGGCACCGAAGGCAGCAGTCGTGTGTGTCGGTGAGAGACATAAGTTTCTTACACCGATCACACTTTTTGAAACCACTGGAAGCCATCGGGGAAAAAAGAGCCCCTGCGAGGTCAAAAGTCCGGCCTTCGAGGGAAAAAATGAAAAAAGGGCGCGAACGCCAGCCACGAAGGGCAAAAACCGAAAAAGAAATAAGCAGGCTCGATACCGGTGTACCGAACCTGGCGGGAGGGGAACTGGCGTAGAACCAGAGAAAAATAGCGAAACATCGCCAAAGAAAAAATCACTTTTATCCGGGAGAACAGGACACACGTCCGATGAACTTCTCGGAAAAAAAGAGACTGAGGTAAGATGGCACCTTTAGGTGGGAAGGGAACCGCGCATGTGTGCCAGCATTCCCAAAGGCTTTCATGGAAAGCTGGGGAAATGCTCCGCTGGGGCTTCATCGGCGCCGATGACACCCATATGTGAGGACTGACTTCCTGCTTGGTCCTGGAGAAAGGCTTTTCACTGACACAACCTCCACTGGTAGCCCAACAGAAGGCAGGAGGGCAGGAGTTTCCTAAACCTCAAAGAGATTCCGGAGTACTGCTTGGCCAAAAGCACTGTCCCTACGGGACTCCCTCTCCAGATAGTAATGGGCCGCAAAGGTCTGGCTTGAAGACCAAATTGCAGCCCTGCAGATGTCTACCAAGGGCACAGAGTGGAGATGAGCCACTGAGGCAGCCATTGCCCTGACACGGTGGGCCGTGACCCGACCCTGCAAAGGAAGGTCAGCCGCCCTATAAGCCCAGTTGATACAGTCAGCAACCCAGATGGACAAGGTATGCTTGGACACAGCCAACCCCAACTTATTAGGGTCAAAAGATACGAAGAGCTGAGTAGCCCTTCTATGCCCCTGCGTACGGTCAAGGTAGAAGGATAAGGCCCTCCTACAGTCCAGGGTATGCAGAACTGCTTCAGGCTGGCTTGCATGAGGCCTAGGGAAGAATGTTGGAAGAACCACCTCTTGGTTAAGGTGGAAGGAGGAGACAACTTTGGGGAGGAACTTTGGATGAGTCCTAAGGACTACCCTGTTCCTATAGAAGCGAGTGTAAGGCCTATCACAGACCAGGGCCTGAAGCTCACTCACTCGCCTAGCCAAGGTAAGGGCTACCAAGAAGAGTGTCTTCCAGGATAGGAAGCGTAGAGTGCAAGTAGCCATCGGCTCAAAGGGTGGGCGAGTCAGCTGCTGCAAGACCACATTCAACTCCCACTCAGGAGCAGGAGGACGGATTGGAGGCTTGAGCAAAAGCAAGCCCCTGAGAAAGCGGGACACCAAGGGGTGAACCGACAGAGAATGTCCTTCCACCAGTGAGTGGTGAGCTGCTAGAGCTGAGAGGTGGACCCGAACAGAATTGGACTTAAGTCCCTGATTTGATAAGTGCAGTAAGTACTGAAGCACTACTGGCACAGTACAGGAGAAAGGATCCTCTGTACGTAGCTGACACCACACAGAAAACCTTTTCCATTTGAGGGCATAGGTTTTCCTAGTGGACTGTTTCCTAGAAGCTAGGACAACCTCATCAACTTCCTGAGGTAGGCCCCAGGGAGCCAAAACTACTCTTGCAGCTTCCAGCCCATCAAATTGAGAGCTTGGAGATTGGGGTGCAGAAGGGAACCCTGCTCCTGTGAGAGAAGGTCGGGTTGCAACCCCAGAGGCAGTGGGGGATCCACCGCCAGTTTTTTATGCAGAAGTAGAAACCAAGGCTGTCTCGGCCACCTGGGAGCCACCAGCAGGACCGAGGCCTTGTCCTGAAGGATCTTGAAGAGAGTTCGGGCCACCAAGGGCGTGGGAGGAAATGCATACAGGAGGCCCCGAGACCAGGGAATCAGAAAAGCATCCGCTGCTATCTACAGAGGATGCGGTTGCCTGGGAGCAGAACTTCGGCAGTTGCTTGTTCAGTGGGCTGGCAAAGAGATCTATCAAAGGGAGGCCCCATTTTAGGAAGATCTTCTGAACTACCAAAGGATGCAGCTGCCACTCATGGGGCTGTAGAATCCTGCTCAACTTGTTGGCCAGGTAGTTGTCCTGGCTGGGAAGGTACATAGCCTTGAGGAGCATGTTGTGCTTGAGGGCAAAAGAACAAAGGTCCTGAGCCTCCCGACAGAGGAGTCTGGACCCAGTCCCGCCCTGTTTGTTCACATAAAACATGGCTACTTCATTGTTTGTCTGAACCAGGACAGATTGATGAGCCAGGGTAGGAGAGAAAGCTTTGAGTGCTAATCGAATAGCTCTGAGTTCTAGGAGATTGATCTGCTGTGTAGCCTCCCAGGGAGACCACAGGCCCTGGGTGCACTTGTTCAGACAATGAGCTCCCCAGCCCTGCATGGAGGCGTCTGTGGTCAGTACCACCGTGTACCCAGGACTCTGAAAGGGCACCCCTTTTAGTAGATTGGGTGGGTGCAGCCACCAGCTGAGGGAGTTCAGAAATTGTTTGGACACCCTTATCCTGTCCCTGAGGCTGCCTGTGGCCTGTGACCACTGAGTCCGAAGGCACCACTGTGCAGACCTCATATGGAGCCTGGCATTGGGGGTCACATGTACTGTCGAAGCCATGTGGCCTAGAAGCCTCAGGCAGAGTCTGGCGGAGACTAGTGACCTGCTGAGAAACTGGTTTGCCAAGGTTATTAATCTTTGTGCTCTGTCTTCTGGCAAGAAAGCTTTTGCCAGTAGAGAGTCCAGCCTGGCTCCTATGAACTCCAAGTTCTGGGAGGGGAGCAAAGTGGACTTTGCGAAGTTTATTACAAACCCTAGACTTTGAAGAAGAGCAATAGTTCTGAGGGTAGCTTGTCTGGCCTCCTGGCACGTCTGACCCCTGATGAGCCAGTCGTCCAGATAGGGGAAGACAAAGATTCCCTGATTTCTCAGGTAGGCTGCCACCACTGCCAGGCATTTGGTAAATACCCTGGGAGCGGAGGTGAGGCCAAAAGGCAGTACTCTGTACTGATAATGGTTTCCTCCCACAAGGAACCTGAGGTACTTTCTGTGGTCTGGATGAATGAGGATGTGAGTGTACGCATCCTTTAGATCTAAGGAGCATAGCCAATCTCCCTGCTGGAGGTAGGGCAGAAGTGTTCCAAGAGTAAGCATCTTGAACTTTTCTTTCTCTAGGAACTTGTTGAGGTTCCTGAGGTCCAGAATGGGTCGAAGGCCACCGGTTCTTTTGGACACCAGGAAATACCTGGAGTAGAATCTGTGACCTTGCAAGTGGGGAGGCACAGGCTCCACCGCCCTGTCCACCAACAGACCGTGAAGCTCTTGAAGGAGAAGGTCTGTGTGCAGGGGAGGCCTTGGAGGTTCCCCTGGAAAGTATGGCGGAGGCAGTTGGTGAAAGTGTAGGGCATAGCCCTTGTGGACTATGTTTAACACCCAACTGTCTCCAGTGATGTGGGGCCACTGGTGGGCAAAGAGGGTGAGGCGACCTCCTGTGCAGGGTTGGGAGAGCAGGGACTGAGAGGCTACGCTCAAGGAGTCAAAAACCCCCACCCTGCTGAGTGGGAGCAGGGGCCGGAGGCTTGGGGGTCCTCTGCCTACGGGGCCCATTACCCTGCCCCTTGGCTTGCTGACCCTGGGGTGCAGCTTGGGCAGCCTGATACTGAGGGTACTGTTTGTAGGCAGTGCTCTTCCTCGTGTAAAAGGGCTTCTTACCCGAGGCCTTCTTCTTGTGAGAAGGGGCAGAGGTCTTCCTAGACAGCCTTGTCCTTGTAAGGTGCTCGGTCTCGAGCTGTGCGGCCTTCTCGGCCATGGGTTTGCCAAAAAGGTTTTCACCTCGGCAAGGGACATCGACCAACTTGTCCTGAACCCATGGCTCGAGGTCCGATGACTGCAGCCATGCCTGGCGTCGAGCCGTGATGCCGGCTGCCACAACTCAGGCCGAAGCCTCGAAGCCATCGTAGGCGGCGCGGGACATAAACTTCGAGCAGTCCCGAATCCCCGAGGACAAGGACTTGAATCTCTGCAAGGGCTCCCCGGAGAGACCAGCAGAGAACCTGGCCAACACCTTGGCCAGGTCTCGCAAGTACATGCCCATGTACAGCTGGTAAGACTGGACACGGCAAGCAAGCATCGAGCCCTGGAAGCACTTTCTACCCACACCATTGAGGTTCCGGGCCTCCCTGCTGGGGGGCACCGCAGAGTGCATCTTCTGGCTTTTCAGACGATGCATGGCCGATTCCACCACCATGGAATGGTGTGGGAGCTGTGCCTTCTGAAAGCCAGGGCTCTTCCGGAGTCGATAATCGAATCGACTCGCTTGCTTAGAACTGGCGCCGAGGCCGGTGCCTCCCACATCCGGAAGAGGAGCCGTTCCAGCATCGGAGGAACCGGGACAGTAAAGGCCTCCTTCGGAGGAGAGTCATACTGCAGGGCCTCGTGCTCTTCAGCTCGAGGCTCTTCCTCGCGGTCCGCCGGAATAGCCAATGCGGTGGCCATATCCCGGACAAACTCCGAGAACCGGGTGTCCTCCGGAGGGGATCTACTCCGGGGCTCAGACTGCGGTGAGTCCGAGGGGACGCACCGAGTCTTGTATCTGTCGGGGGACTCCTCATCCTCTGTCTCCCAGGCGGACTCGTCCGACGAGGAGTCAGGATCCGACCCCGCGGGGACCTGGAGCACCCGCCCCGATGCTGGAGGCACTGGCATCGACGCCCTCGGTCCCGAACGGGAGGTCGAGGGAGACCGCGACCGAGGTTGACTTCGAGCCATGATGGACTTGAGTATCGGCTCGGTCTCCGGGGTCGACTTCGATGTCGATGTCCCGGTGGTCGGGGCAGATGCGCCAGACAGGCTGGCCATCAGTGCCCGCTGCTGCTCCATGAAGGCAGAAAGTCTGCTCTCCAAGGCTGTCATCCTGAGACTCAGCTCGGGAGACGCAGCAGCCACCGACTCGGGCCCCGGCGGTGCCGGGCCTGACGTCGGCTCTCTGGGAGGAGAGTCCTCGAGGATCACAGGGCTTACGTGTCCAGCAGACTCCGGCTCCACACGAGGAACTTTGGCAGGCTTCTCTTGTTCCACGGGCCCGGGGCGACGGTCGGGGGTCTTAGACCTGGCCCTCGAGAAGCCAGGGACCTCCTCGACGACGCCCTCACGAGCCGCTTCTTCCTCTTGCGTTCCTGGTCGGGGGACCCCCTGTCCGAGGAGCTCTGACGGCGCTCGGGATCCGAATCCCGAGATGTCGAGGCCTCAGACGAGGTCCGGGCCCGGCCGGAGGCTGATTCCGAGAAAAGCCTTTCTTTCTGCTGCTGGCGACTTCGGAGTGCCTTGGAAGACATCTTCCCACATCGTCCACACGTCTTAGGGTCGTGATCAGGACCGAGACACCGAAGGCAGCAGTCGTGTGTGTCAGTGAGAGACACCAACTTCTTACACCGATCACACTTCTTGAAACCGCTGGAAGCCATCGGGGAAAAAAAAGAGTCCCCGCGAGGTCAAAGGACCGGCCTTCCAGGGAAAAATCAAAAAAGGGTCCGAACGCCAGCCACGAAGGGCAAAAACCAAAAAAGAAGAATCGGGTTCGATACCGGTGTACCGAACCCGGCGGGAGGGGAACCGGCGTCGAACCGGGAGGAAAAATAGCGAGAATCGCCGAAAAAATCTAACTTTTATCCGGGATGACAGGACGCACGTCCGTTGGGCTTCTCAGAAAAAGAGAGACTGAGGTAAGATGGCACCTTTAGGCGGGAAGGGAACCGCGCATGTGTGCCTGCATTCCCAAAGGCTTTCATAGAAAACTGGGGAAATGCTCCGCTGGGGCTTCATCGGCGTCAATGACACCCATATGTGAGGACTGACTTCCTGCTTGGTCCTGGAGAAAAGCGCTATACCACAATCCAAAGGCATGTGTTAAGGGTTAATGGGGCGTACTCTCAATTATTTGGGCAAGGGAGAGGAACGAGACAGGGCTGCCCCCTATCACCCCTACTTTTTGCTATATCTTTGGAACCGTTTGCAGAGAGGGTGAGAGAGAGGACCGACGTTAAGGGAATAAAAGTAGGGCGGAGAGGATATAAAATATCTCTGTCTGTGGATGACATAATATTGAGTGTAGCTAGACCTCGGTTCTCTATACCAATATTAATGTGGGAATTGGAAGAATATGGAAGGCTTTCGGGTTTCACTATAGAGTAGTTACTCACCTGTAACAGGTGTTCTCCAGGAGCAGCAGGAATCAGTCCTCACTTATGGGTGATGTCGGCGCCGACGGAGCCCTCGCGGAGCAATTTCCCCAGCTTTCGAAGAAAGCCTTTGGGAATTGCAGCGCGCATGCGCGGTCCCCTTCCCGCCCAAGGGTGCCATCTTGCTCAGTCTGATGACATAGCGAAAAGACAGCAAAAAAGTTAGCAAAAACAAAGGATAAGAATGACTGCAACTCCGAGGGGAGGAGGGAGGGTTGTGAGGACTAATTCCTGCTGCACCTGGAGAACACCTGTTACAGGTGAGTAACTACTCTTTCTCCAGGACCAAGCAGGAAGTCAGTCCTCACTTATGGGACTCCCAAGCTTAAGGCTACCGGAGACCTCAAGCCGAAAAAATGAGCTCCCTCTAGCTCAGCAGTACAGAAGGAAGGAATCTTCTCTGAATACGCTCCCGGCCGGTAGCCCAATACCAGGGCCGGAGGGTAGGAGTTGCCTAAACCTCAAAGAGATTGTGGAGGACTGCCTGTCCGAAAGCACTGTCCCTGCGGGACTCCCTCTCCAGGCAGTAATGAGCCGCAAACGTCTGGCTTGAAGACCAAGTAGCGGCCCGGCAGATGTCTGCCAACGGAACAGAGCGGAGATGAGCCACTGACGCAGCCTTTGCCCTGACACGGTGAGCCGTGACTCGACTCTCTAAGGAGAGGCCGGCTGCCCCATAAGCCCAGGCGATACAGTCAGCTACCCAGATGGACAAAGTACGCTTGGAGACAGGCACCCCCAACCTATTGGGGTCAAAAGAAACGAAAAGCTGAACAGCCTTTCTATGCTCCCGCGTATGGTCAAGGTAGAAGGATAAGGCCCTCCTACAGTCCAGGGTATGCAGAACCGTCTCAGCCTGGCTGGTTTGCGGCCTGGGAAAGAAGGTTGGAAGAACCACCTCTTGGTTGAGATGAAAAGGGGAAACCACTTTTGGAAGAAACTTAGGGTGAGTCCTTAAGACCACCCTATTCGGGTAGAACCTAGTGTAAGGAGGCTCAGACACTATTTTTATTTATTTATTTATTTACATTTCTTATATACCGCACTATTTGACATCAGCGCGGTTTACATTGAACAAAAAATTCAGCACCAAAAACAAGCGTCTGAGTTACAATAAACAGGGACATAAAACTTGGATAACAGGTAAAATCAATAACTGGGATCATAAAACCTGGATAGCAATGAGATTACGAATAACGGAATATAACAGTAAACTATTGACATCTTAAATGATAGCGCAGATGAGATGTAAGACAGGCCTGTAGAACCTTATACTAAAGGTCTGTGGAGCCTTTCTAAGTGGGAAATTCTGGTTCAATAGGTGATTCGGTGTGCCTATAATTCACAGAGAGGGGCGTGCCTCTTCACTCACCGGGAAGTATTTAAGGAATAAGTAATGTTTGAGGGCTTTTCTAAATTGCAGTAGGCTGGTGATTGCTCTAATATCTGGCGGTAGTGCATTCCAGAGTTTAGGGGCCCGAAGGCTGAAAGCCCGGTTTGCTGTTGCTGAGGTGCTTCTAGTAAGTTCGCGGGGAACCATTAGCGTATTTAATGCAATTGATCTCCTTGATCTATTCGGGGCTATGGGTTTGATGAGTTCGGTTAATGATGTGGGGGAGAGACTATTTACTGCTTTGAATGTAAGTAGTAATGTTTTGAATATGATCCTGGCATGTATAGGAAGCCAGTGTAACTGCATCAGCAGGGGCGACACATGCTCACACCTAGATGCCCCATAGAGAACCCTCGCAGCGCTAGGGCTTGAAGTTCACTAACGCGCCTAGCGGAGGTAAGGGCTACCAAGAAGAGAGTTTTCCAGGAAAGGAAACGAAGAGGGCAGGTAGCCATAGGTTCAAAAGGCGGACAGGTAATCCGCTGCAAGACCACATTGAGATCCCAGTCAGGGGCTGGTGGGCGCAAGGGAGGCTTAAGCAGAAGGAGGCCTCTGAGAAAACGCGCCACCAAGGGGTGTGCGGAAAGAGGTCTGCCGTCCACCGGCGAGTGATGTGCAGAGAGAGCACTGAGGTGGACCCTTACAGAGTTGGACTTGAGGCCGAAATTGGAAAGGTGAAGCAAGTATTGCAGTACCACCGATACCAAGCAGAAGGGGGTTCTCAGACTGCTGAGAACACCACACGGAGAAGCGACGCCATTTAAGGGCGTAAGACTTCCGGGTGGATGGTCGCCTAGATGCTAGGACGACATCTTCCACCACCGGAGGTAGGAGTAGCGGAGCTAGGACTACCCTTTCAGCAGCCAGGCCATCAGGTGAAGGGCTCGGAGGTTGGGGTGCAGGAGAGTGCCTTGATCCTGAGTCAGGAGATCAGGCTGAAACCCCAGAGGAAGAGGAGTGTCCACTGCCAGTTGTAGCAGGAGCGGGAACCAGGGCTGTCTCGGCCACCTGGGCGCTACCAGGATTACCGAGGCCCTGTCCCGGAGAACTTTGAAAAGAGTCCGGGACACGAGTGGCGTGGGAGGGAAGGCATACAGTAGGCCCGTGGACCACGGGATGAGGAAAGCATCCGCCGCTACTCTGAGCGGGTGCGGGTGCCTGGAGCAGAACCTGGGAAGTTGCCGGTTCAGAGGACTGGCAAAAAGATCCATGGTGGGGAGGCCCCATCGGAGGAAGATCCACTGAACCACCAACGGGTCTAACCTCCACTCGTGTGGCTGCAGAATCCTGCTCAGTTTGTCGGCCAGGTAATTTTCCTGTCCTGGCAGGTAAACCGCTTTGAGGAGGATGCCATGGTCGACTGCCCAAGAGCACAGTCTCCGAGCCTCCTGACATAGAAGGAGGGAGCCGGTGCCCCCCTGTTTGTTGACATAGAACATGGCAACCTGATTGTCCGTCTGGACTAGTACAGACTGATGAGAGGTGAGCTGAGAGAAGGTCCGTAGAGCTAGGCGGATCGCCCTGAGCTCCAGGAAGTTTATCTGTTGAGCAGCCTCACAAGGGGTCCAAAGGCCTTGAGTACACGTCCCCTGGCAATGTGCTCCCCATCCCAGGAGAGAGACATCTGACGTCAGCACTTGGGAAGGCGGAGGAGACTGAAAAGTCATGCCGAGTACCAGATTGGGTAGATGAAGCCACCATTGCAGAGAGGAGACCAGGCGGTCGGAGATCTGTACTAAGTCCGCAAGGCTCCCTGTGGCTTGATGCCATTGAGTGCGAAGGCTCCACTGAGCAGGCCTCATATGTAGACGGGCATTCGGAGTGACATGGACCGTGGAAGCCATATGGCCGAGCAGCTGCAGGAATTGCCTGGTCGAGACCAGGGAAGTGCTGTGAAACATGCTGGCCAGAGCTCTGAGCCGGTTGGCCCGTTCCAGAGGCAAGAAGGCACGAGCTTGCAGAGTGTCCAACCGTGCTCCTATGAATTCGAGATCCTGAGAGGGGAGCAAAGTGGACTTTGCGAAGTTTATGACAAACCCCAAGTGCTGAAGCAGAGCCACAGTGCGATGAGTGGCCTGAGTGACCTCCAGGGAAGACTGTGCCCGGATGAGCCAGTCGTCCAGTTAGGGAAAGACAAAGAGGCCTTGAAGCCTCAGGAAGGCTGCCACCACTGCCAGGCATTTGGTGAATACCCTGGGAGCGGAGGACAGGCCAAAGGGCAGTACCCTGTACTGATAATGATTTCCTGCCACAACAAATCGTAGATATTGTCTGTGGTCCGGATGGATAAGGATGTGAGTATAAGCATCCTTTAGATCCAAGGAGCATAGCCAATCTCCCTGCTGGAGGTAGGGCAGCAGGATTCCAAGGGTAAGCATCTTGAACTTTTCCCTTTGCAGGAACTTGTTGAGGTTGCACAAGTCTAGGATGGGTCTGAGGCCTCCTGTTCTTTTTGGTTTCAGAAAGTACCTGGAATAAAAGCCGTGACCTCTCAGGTGGTGGGGCACCGGTTCCACAGCCTGTTCCTGAAGAAGACTTGCCAACTCCTGAAGGAGTAAGTCCCTGTGCAGAGGGGGTCTTGGAGGCTCCCCTGGAAAGTAGGAGGGAGGTACTTGGTGAAAATGCAAAAGGTAGCCCTCTTGAACTACCTGAAGCACCCAGGTATCTGATGTTATGGCTGACCACCTGTGGGCAAAGTGGGCCAGCCGGCCTCCCGTGCTGAGAGAAGCCAGCGGGGGGGGAAGAGGCTATGCTTACGGAGTCAAAAACCCCCACCCTGCTGAGCAGGGGCCGGTGTAGTGGGCTTGGGGGCCTTCTGCCTACGGGACCCATTACCCTGTCCCTTAGCCTGCTGACCCTGATGGGGAGCTGCTGAGGCTTGATATTGTGGGTGTTGTTGTTTATAGGCAGACACCTTTCTCGGGTAAAAGGGCTTTTTCCCCGAGACCTTCCTCTTCTGTGAAGGGGCAGAGTTCTTTCTGGACAGGCGAGTCCTGGTTAGAGTCTCGGTCTCGAGTTGTGCAGCCTTTTCAGCCATGGGCTTGCCAAAGAGGTTTTCACCTCTGCAGGGGACATCGACCAACTTGTCCTGCACCCATGGCTCGAGGTCGGATGACTGAAGCCAAGCCTGTCGGCGGGCATCAATGCCGGCCCCGGCTACTCGAGCCGATGCTTCGAAGCCATCGTAGGCTGCTCGAGAAATAAACTTCGAGCACTCTCGAATACCAGTGGACAAGGCCTGGAACCTCTGCAAAGGTTCCTCGGAGAGACCAGCAGAGAACCCGGCAATTTCCTTTGCCAGGTCTCGGAGATACATGCCCATGTAGAGCTGGTATGTCTGGACTCGACAAGCAAGCATAGAGCCCTGGAAGCACTTCCTACCGAGGGCATCCAGCTTCCGGGCCTCCTTGCCGGGAGGCACCGAGGAGTGCATCTTTTGACTCTTGAGTCGATGCATGGCCGATTCCACCACCATGGAATGGTGCGGTAGTTGTGCCTTCTGGAACCCAGGGCTCTTGCGGACTCGATACATGGAATTGACCCGCTTGCTTAACACCGGCGTCGATGCCGGGCTCTCCCACATGCGGAAGAGAAGTCTTTCCAGCATCGGAGGAACCGGTACAGTAAAGGCCTCCTTCAGGGGAGAGTCATACTGGAGGGCCTCGAGCTCTTTGGCTCGAGGCTCCTCCTCAGGATCCGCGGGGAAGGCCAAAGCCTTGGCCATATCCCTCACGAAGTCCAAGAACCGGGTATCCTCCGGGGGGGACCATCTCCGAGGCTCAGACTCGGGCGAGTCGGAGGGGACGCACCGAGTCTGAAAAGAACCGGGTGACTCGTCCTCCTCCGTGTCCCAGCCCGACTGCTCCGTGGAGGAATCGAGCGGCTCCGTGTGGGCGGCCGCCGAGGACCTCCGCCCCGACGCTGAGGCCGGCGTCGACGACCTCGGTCCCGAACGGGAGGCCGAGGGAGACTGTGGCCGAGGATCGACTCGAGCCCGCATGGACTCGAGGATCGGCTCGGCCTCCGGGGTCGACTTGGACGTTGACGTCCCGGTGGTCGGGGCAGATGCACCGGCGAGGCCAGCGATCAATGCCCGCTGCTGGTCCATGAAGGCAGCGAAACTGCTCTCCAAGGCCGTCAACCTGAGTCCAAGCTCAGGAGACCCAGCAGCCCCCGACTCGGGCCCTGACGGCGTCGGGCCCGACGTCGGCTCCTTTGGAGGCGAGTCCACGAGGACTACAGTACTCATGTGTCCAGGAGACTCCACTTCGAGACGAGGATGTTTCGAAGGCCTCTCCGACTCCGAGGACCCGGGGAGGCTATCGGGGCTATGCGACCTGGCCCTCGAGGGACCAGGAGCGTCCTCCGACGCCGCCCTCGCGGGTTTCTTCTTCCGACGATGTTCCCGGGCGGGAGACCCCCGCTCAGAGGAGCTCCGACGACGCTCGGGGCCGGAGTCACGAGATGTCGATGCCTCTGACGAGGTCCGGGCCCGGCTGGACGCGGAGTCAGAGAAGATTCGCTCCTTTTGAGACTGCCGACTCCTCAACGCCTTCGAGGACATTTTGGTACACGGACCACAAATCATCGGGTCATGATTGAGTCCGAGGCAGCGGAGGCAGCAGTCGTGTGTGTCGGTAAGAGACATAAGCCTCGTACACCGATCACACTTTTTAAACCCGCTGGCAGCCATCGGGGGAAAAAGGGCCCCTGCGAGGTCAAAAGACCGTGCTGCCAGAAAAAAAGAAAAAAGTGGCGGGAACGCCAGTCACGAAGGACAAAAACTGAAAAATAGTGAACGGACTCGACACTGGAGTATCGAGGCCGGGCGGGAAAAGGACACGGCGTCGAACCGAGAAAAACAGAACGAAAAAATCAACTTTTTCAGCGGTGATCACAAACTACGTTTGTAGGGCTCCGCGGAAAAAAGAAGACTGAGCAAGATGGCACCCTTGGGCGGGAAGGGGACCGCGCATGCGCGCTGCAATTCCCAAAGGCTTTCTTCGAAAGCTAGGGAAATTGCTCCGCGAGGGCTCCGTCGGCGCTGACGTCACCCATAAGTGAGGACTGACTTCCTGCTTGGTCCTGGAGAATAATTGGACAAAATCGGAAATATTAAACTTATCATTAAATGGAGAAGCGCAGGGCATACTGCAGAAGAAATACCCATTCAGATGGGCTAGAGAAAGCGTAGTTACTCACCTGTAACAGGTGTTCTCCAGGAGCAGCAGGAATCAGTCCTCACATATGGGTGACGTCGGCGCCGACGGAGCCCTCGCGGAGCAATTTTCCCCAGCTTTCAAAGAAAGCCTTTGGGAATTGCAGCGCACATGCGCGGTCCTCTTCCCGCCCAAGGGTGCCATCTTGCTCAGTCAAATGACATAGCTAAAAGACAGCAAAAATTAGCAAAAACGAAAGCATAAAACTGCAACTCCAAGGGGAGGAGGGAGGGTTGTGAGGACTGATTCCTGCTGCTCCTGGAGAACACCTGTTACAGGTGAGTAACTACGCTTTCTCCAGGACCAAGCAGGAAGTCAGTCCTCACATATGGGACTCCCAAGCTTAAGGCTACCGGAGACCCTAAGCACAAAAATGAGCTCCCTCTAGCTCAGCAGCACAGAAGGAAGGAATCTTCTCTGAATACGTCTCCAACCGGTAGCCCAACATCCGGGATGGAGGGTAGGAGTTGCCTATACCTCGAAGAGGTTACGGAGGACTGCCTGTCCGAAAGCACTGTCCCTGCGGGACTCCCTCTCCAGGCACTAATGGGCTGCAAAAGTCTGGCTTGAAGACCAAGTAGCGGCCCGGCAGATGTCTGCCAATGGAACAGAGCGGAGGTAAGCCACTGACGTAGCCTTCGCCCGAACACGATGAGCGGTGACTCTACCTTCCAGCACGAGGCCCGCAGCCTCGTAAGCCCAAGCGATGCAGTCCGCAATCCAGATGGACAGAGTACGCTTGGAGACAGGGAGCGCCAACTTGTTGGGGTCATAAGACACGAAGAGCTGAACAGCCTTTCGGTGCTCCCGCGTACGGTCAAGGTAGAAGTTCAGCGCCCTCCTACAGTCCAGGGTATGCAGGACCATTTCAGCTCGGCTGGAGTGTGGCCTGGGAAAGTAGGTTGGAAGTACCACCTCCTGGTTGATGTGAAAAGGGGAAACCACTTTGGGAAGAAATTTAGGGTGAGTCCGTAGGACTACCCGGTTCTTGTAGAACCTAGTGTAAGGAGGATCAGATACTAGGGCCTGCAGCTCACTAACGCGTCTAGCAGAAGTGAGGGCCACCAAGAACAAGGTTTTGCAGGAAAGAAAACGAAGAGGACAGGTAGCCATAGGCTCAAAAGGCGGACAGGTAAGCCGCTGTAAAACCACATTGAGATCCCAGTTCGGGGCTGGCGGGCGCAAAGGTGGTTTAAGGAGAAGGAGGCCTCTGAGAAAACGAGCCACCAGAGGGTGGCTGGAAAGAGGTCCACCATCCACCGGCACGTGATGCGCAGAAATAGCACTGAGGTGGACCTTGACCGAGTTGGACTTGAGGCCAAGATTAGAAAGAGAAAGCAAGTACTGCAAGACCACTGATGCCGAACAGGAGAAGGGGTCTTGAGACTGCTGAGTACACCAGACGGAGAACCGACGCCACTTAAGAGCGTAGGACTTCCGGGTGGAAGGCCTCCTGGAGGCCAAGACGACCTCTTCCACATCTGGAGGCAGCTGGAGAGGAGCAAGGACTACCCTTTCAGCAGCCAGGCCATCAGATGAAGGGACCGGAGGTTGGGGTGCAGGAGCGTCCCCCGATCCTGCGAGAGGAGATCGGGCTGAAACCCCAGAGGAAGAGGGGTGTCCACCGCTAGCTGCATCAGAAGCGGGAACCAAGGTTGCCTCGGCCACCGAGGAGCCACGAGGATCATCGATGCCTTGTCTCTGAGAACTTTGAAGAGCGTCCGAGACACCAGAGGCATGGGTGGAAAGGCATACAAGAGGCCTGTGGACCATGGAATCAGAAAAGCATCCGCTGCTACCCGGAGAGGATGCGGCTGTCGAGAGCAGAATCTGGGAAGCTGCCGGTTCAGAGGACTGGCGAACAGATCCATGGTGGGGAGGCCCCACCGTAGAAAGATCCGCTGAACCACAAGCGGATCCAACCTCCACTCGTGCGGTTGGAGGACCCTGCTCAGTTTGTCTGCCAGGTAGTTTTCTTGACCCGGGAGATAGACAGCTTTGAGGACGATGTTGCGGTGGACGGCCCAAGAGCAGAGCTTCTGTGCTTCCTGACAGAGAAGGAAGGAGCCGGTTCCGCCTTGCTTGTTCACGTAGAACATGGCAACCTGATTGTCTGTCTGGACAAGTACTAACTGGTGAGAAATCAGGTGAGAGAAGGCTTTGAGCGCTAGGCGGATGGCTCTGAGCTCCAGGAAGTTGATCTGCTGAGCGGACTCCCAAGGAGTCCAGAGACCCTGAGTACAAGTCCCTTGGCAATGTGCTCCCCAGCCCTGGAGAGAAGCATCGGTCGTCAGGACCTGAGAATGCGCAGGAGGCTGAAAGGTTACCCCGAGCACTAGGTTTGGCAGGTGAAGCCACCATCGCAGAGAGGAGACCAGCTGGTCGGAGATCTGTACGGAGTCCGCTAGGCTCCCAGTGGCCTGATGCCATTGTTTGCGAAGGCACCATTGAGCAGGTCGCATGTTCAGGCGGGCATAGGGGGTTACATGGACCGTGGAAGCCATATGGCCGAGCAGTCTCAGAAATTGCCTGGCCGAGACCAGGGAATTGCTGTGAAAGCGGCTGGCGAGATCCATGAGCCTTTGGGTCCTGTCTAGGGGCAGGAAGGCCCGCGCTTGAAGAGTGTCCAACCTGGCGCCGATGAATTCTAGATCTTGAGAGGGGAGCAAAGTGGACTTTGCGAAGTTTATGAGAAATCCCAAGTGCTGGAGCAGAGCTACCGTGCGAAGAGTAGCCTGAGTGGCTTCTTGGGCAGACTGGGCCCTGATGAGCCAGTCGTCCAGGTATGGGAACACAAAGAGACCCTGAAGCCTCAGATAGGCCGCCACCACTGCTAGGCATTTGGTGAACACTCTGGGGGCGGAGGATAGGCCGAAAGGCAGTACTCTGTACTGGTAATGGCGTCCGTCCACCACAAACCTTAGGTATTGTCTGTGGTCTGGATGAATAAGGATATGAGTATACGCATCCTTCAGATCTAAGGAGCATAGCCAGTCTCCCTGCTGGAGGTAGGACAGCAGGATTCCAAGGGTAAGCATTTTGAACTTTTCCTTTGCAAGGAACTTGTTGAGGTTTCGCAAGTCCAGGATGGGTCTGAGGCCTCCTGTTCTTTTTGGAACCAGGAAGTACCTGGAGTAAAACCCTTGACCCTTCAGGTGGAGGGGCACCGGTTCCAAGGCTCGGTCCTGAACAAGACTTGCTAACTCCTGAAGGAGTAAGTCCCTGTGCAGAGGGAGTCTGGAAGGCTCCCCTGGAAAGTAGGAGGGAGGCACCTGGTGAAAATGAAGAAGATAGCCCTTTTGAACTATCTGAAGCACCCAGGTATCTGTGGTGATGTTGGACCACCTGTGGGCAAAGTGGACCAGCCGGCCTCCTGTGCTGAGAGAAACCAGCTGAGGGGGAGAGGCTATGCTGAGAAAGTCAAAAACCCCCACCCTGCTGAGCAGGGGCCGGTGGTGCAGGCTTGGGGGCTTGCTGCCTACGGGACCCATTACCCCGTCCCTTGGCCTGCTTTCCCTGTGGGGGAGCTGGGGAGGCCTGATCCGAGGGTAGTATTTATAGGCAGCCGCCTTCCTCGGGTAAAAGGGCTTTTTCCCCAAGGCCTTCTTCTTTTGAGAAGGGGCAGAGGTTTTCCTCGAGAGACGAGTTCTGGTGAGAGTCTCTGTCTCGATTTGTGCAGCCTTCTCATCCATGGGCTTGCCAAAGAGGTTGTCACCTCGGCAGGGGACATCGACCAACTTTTCCTGCACCCAGGGCTCGAGGTCGGACGACTGGAGCCAAGCCTGGCGGCGTCCACCGATGCCGGCAGCGGCTACTCGAGCCGAAGCCTCAAAACCATCATAGGCTGCTCGAGAAATAAACTTGGAGCACTCCCGAATACCAGTAGACAAGGATTGGAACCTCTGCAAAGGTTCATCGGAGAGACCAGCAGAGAACCCGGCTATTTCTTTAGCCAGGTCTCGGAGATACATGCCCATGTAGAGCTGGTACGTCTGGACTCGACAAGCAAGCATAGAGCCCTGGAAACACTACCTACCGAGGGCATCCAGGCTTCGGGCTTCCCTACCAGGGGGCACCGAGGAGTGCATCTTCTGACTCTTCAGTCTATGCATGGCCGATTCCACCACCATGGAATGGTGCGGTAGTTGTGCCTTTTGGAACCCGGGGCTCTTGCGGACTCGATAAATGGAATCGACCCGCTTGCTCAATACCGGCGACAACGCCGGGCTCTCCCACATGCGGAAGAGAAGCCGTTCCAGCATGGGAGGAACCGGTACAATAAAGGCCTCCTTCGGGGGAGAGTCATATTGGAGGGCATCGAGTTCTTCGACTCGAGGCTCCTCCTCGGGATCCGCAGGGAAGGCCAAGGCTTTGGCCATATCCCTCACGAAGTCCGAGAACCGGGTATCCTCCGGGGGGGACCGTCTCCGAGGTTCGGACTCGGGGGAGTCCGATGGGACACACCGAGTCCGAAAGGAACCAGGTGACTCTTCGTCCTCAGATTCCCAGGCCGACTCCTCGGAGGAGGAGTCGACCGGCTCCGGTCAGGCGGGCACTGAAGCCATCCGCCCCGACGCCGAGGGAGTCGGCGTCGACGACCTCGGTCCCGAACGGGAGGCCGAAGGAGACCGCGACCAAGGATCGCCTCGAGCCCTCATGGACTCGAGGATCGGCTCGGTCTCCGGGGTCGACTTGGAGGTCGACGTCCCGGCGGTCAGGGCAGAAGCGCCAGCGAGGCCAGCGATCAATGCCCACTGCTGGTCCATGAAGGCAGCCAAGCTGACCTCCAAGGCCGTCAACCTGAGTCCGAGCTCAGGAGACCCAGCAGCCCCCGACTCGGGTCCTTCGGAGGTGAGTCTACGAGGACAACAGTACTCACGTGAGCGGGCAAGTCCTCCTCGAGTCGAGGATGTTTCGAAGGCCTCTCCGACTCCAAGGACCCGGGACGGGAATCGGGGCTATGCGACCTGGCCCTCGAGGGACCAGGAGCGTCCACCGAACCTGCCCTCGCGGGTTTCTTCTTCCAATGATGATCCCGGGTAGGAGACCCCCTTTCAGAGGAACTTCGACGATGCTCAGGACCAGAGTCCCGAGACGTCGAAGCCTCTGACGAGGTCCGAGCCCGGCCGGAGTCAGAGAAGATACGCTCCTGCTGGTGCTGCCGACTCCTCAATGCTTTTGAGGACATCTTGCCGCATGGCCCGCAGATCATGGAGTTATGATCCGGGCCTAGGCAGCAGAGGCAGAAGTCGTGAGTGTCTGTAAGAGACATAAGTTTCTTACAGAGGTCACACTTTTTGAAGCCACTGGCCGCCATAGGGGGAAAAAGGGCCCCTGCGAGGTCGAATGACCAGGCAGCCAGGGAAAAGAAAAAAGCTCGAAGTCTGTCACGAAGGACAAAAAAAACCCGAAAAATAACGGACGGACTCGTAACCGGCGTCGCGAGTCCGGGCGGGAAAAGAACCGGCGTCGAACCGAAGAAAAATAAAGAAAATAGAGAAAAATCAACTTTTCTGCGGGGGATTCACAGGCAACGTCTGTAGGGCTCCGCGGAAAAAAGAAGACTGAGCAAGATGGCACCCTTGGGCGGGAAGAGGACCGCGCATGCGCGCTGCAATTCCCAAAGGCTTTCTTTGAAAGCTGGGGAAAATTGCTCCGCGAGGGCTCCGTCGGCGCCGACGTCACCCATATGTGAGGACTGACTTCCTGCTTGGTCCTGGAGAAAAAATTTGATATTTAGGGATTCAAATTAGTAATAGGATAGATGCCCTATACAAGCTAAATTATCCAAAACTATTTGGGCAGGTAGAGAGCTTGTTGGATGGGTGGGGGAGGGGATACCTCTCATGGTTTGGACGCATAGCGACAATAAAGGTGATGTTACTGCCAAGATTCTTGTTCCTGTTCCAGACGCTACCAATACCGGTACTGCCTAAAAAGTTAAAACAACTACAAAGACTTGTTAATCGATTCATATGGTTGAATAGACGGCCAAGAGTAGCTATGGCAGTAACACAAAGAGCCAAGGGAGAGGGAGGGTTAGGGGTACCTAATTTTAGAAAATATTATGAGGCTGCTCGACTGAAAACGATATACGAGTGGCACAGCGGGACACAGAAACAGTGGGTTCAAATGGAAGAAGACTCGGTAATTGGGGGGAGATTGGACAGAATGGTTTGGAGGGGTGGTAATAGTGCTGAAAATAAACACCAACACCCCATAATAGCCCACAGTTTGAGGGTGTGGAGACAGAATAGAAAACAATTAGTACAAGATAAAGAACACATACAGGGAATGACACTGGAGGCATGTTTTGATAGGGGTCAGGGACCAGGGGTAACTGTTTTGCGCAGATGGGCAAAGGTGGGGCTTTCACAGATTTCTCAAATAGCAAGGAGGGCATGCTGGATTTTGAGGGCATCAGGGACCTGTACCGGTTGGGAGATAGCGATTATTATGCATATTTACAATTGAGCCATTTTTTGAGGCAACGGAAGGTGTGGAAGGATTTATGGGAACATAGAGGGTGGTTTGAGGCACTTTGCTCAGGCCATATTGGCCAAAAAGGAGCTTTGTCCAGAATTTACAAAGGATTGATGGAGGGAGGGGGAAGTAAACTGGGGTTTATGATAAAATGGGAGGAGGATCTGGGGGTAAGCTGGAATGAAGAGGTGTGGGATAAGATACTACAGACAGTGGCCAATATATCCATAGCCACACAAGTGAAAGAAAATGCTTATAAAGTGCTATATCGTTGGTACTGGACACAATGGAGTGGGACACAATGATCAATGTTGGAGGGGGTGCCAAGAGCGAGGAGATTGGTTACATATGTGGTGGAAATGTAAGAAGATTCAAGCATATTGGGCAACGATTATAGAAATGATTTTTGAAATGACTGGATATAGATTGCAAAGGAAGCCAGAGGCCTGCTTACTGCATCAATTGGAGGAGGATATCCCAAAGAGGGAAGGTGGGGTCTTGCATCACTGTATAGTCGCAGCAAGATGCGAGATAGCTCAGCATTGGGTGGGTTTGGACCTACCTAAGCTGGCAGGCTTTGTCAGAAGAGTGGATGAGGCCAGCTTGATGCATAGATTGACGGAGATGAGAAGGGGAGAAGGGGGAAAAGAGTGGATAAATGGAAGAGAGTGTGGAAATGGTTGGAATCGTGGAAGGCTGGAGAGAGGGGGAGAAAAAGGACGGCGGAATGGATGAAACTTAGTTCAGATCCTTGGAGATATAGATTGGCAGGATGAGTTAATGGTGAAAGGGTGAAAAGAGAGGAGATGAGTACGAGAGCCAGATGAGAGGAGGAGGAAGGTATGATTGTAGAGCGCAGGTGGGGAGGGGAGGGGAGGGGAGGGAGGGAGGAGGGGGGAAGGTATAAGGAGGGATACAAAGAAAGGGGGAAATAACAAGCTGGGGCATAAACAGGATACATGATGTAAAGACTATGTGAATTGTATAATGTTGAGAACGAACTGGTTTGTAAATGTGCATGGAAATGGTTAATAAAAATTAAAATGGAAAAAAAAAAGATAGAGCGGAATTACAAAAGGTACAGTGAAAAGTGATCAAAATGATAAAGGGATTGGAATAATAACCTCGGTGAGTAAAGACTTCAAAGCTTAGGACTTGGTTTCGAGAAGAGATGGCTGAGGGGAGATATGATAGAGGTCTATAAAATAATGAGCGGAGTGGAACGAATAAATGCAAATCAGTTATTTACTCTTTCAAAAAGAACAAAGACTAGGAGACATGCAAAAAAAGCTACAAAGTAGTACATTTAAGACAAATCATAGAAAATATATTTTTTTAAATTTAATGTTTATTAATTTTCTAAAGAACAAACTAACACCATTAACATTTTACATTCTTACCACTGTCCCCTCTTCCCTGAAATTCCTCCTCATCATGTAGACCAAAGCTACCTCTTTATACCTTTATACATTAATTAATTTAAATTTTGATACAAATACACCGCAAGCTTTTTCAAACTGGGGGAGTTTCTCTAAGCTGCATTCCCCTATGAACCATCCATGGGAGATACTGTAACAGAATCTCCTTAACTCTCTATTTGAACCAACTTTTCTCCTCCCTCTCCGACCACTCTACTATATTCTTAAGCTGCTAAATGGTACAAATGGAGAAATTTCACTTACCGTTAATTTCCTTTCCTGGAATCCTGCTAGACCAGTCCAGACAAATGGTTAAGTCCCCCTGCCAGCAGATGCTGGAGACAGAGAAAAACTACCAGAAGCTTGATTGGTTGAGCCCTGGAAGACATATAGCTGTACCCCTAGAGGTCACCCTCAGTATACTCTGACAAAGCCATGAAACAGTCAATGAATAAGGCATGATACACGAACAACTGAGCGCTGCTCTCATGCAACGGCTAGAACTATAGATTATAGTTCATTTTACTTGATATATGGCCTATAGCAGGCAGCAGCTAGGTTGTCAAGGAAGTGACATGAAGCAACAACCCTTCATGAGGTGCAGCAATGAATGAAATGCAACATAAGAATGTGAGCATAGGCTGTCAAAAATTACCCAGAACGGGTGGGTCCTGGACTGATCTAGCAGGATTCCAGAAAAGGAAATTAACAGTAAGTGAAATTTCTCCTTCCAAGTCATCCTGCTAGACCAGTCCAGACAAATGGGAAGTACCCAAGCTAACCCACTTCAGGGCGGGAAGAGACAGCAGTTGCCACCACACTGGCACCAAATTGCATCACATCACACGCTTGGAGATTAAGGCGACGGTGCCCAGGTTGTGAGCCCTTTGCTCATGGTGCTGCTTGACACCGGGTAGAGTGGGCCGTGAGCCCCACGGGCACCAGCCTACCCTGGAGGATGTAATCCGACTCAGTGGTTGTGCAGAGCCATTTGTAATGGAGGCTGTGGAGGCCGCCCCGCAAACAGTACAAATGGAGATTGGATTTGCGATAGGAATTGGTGATCCCGCAGAGCGCCGTAGCACCTTATTGAGATCTATGGTGTGAAGTCCTATATTGATGCCCACATTGTTTTCTTGAAAGGCAGGAAACAAAATCATCCAGTTTGAGTAAAAAGGTGCAACCACCTTAGGCAGGAAGGAAGGCAGCACCCAGAGGGACACACAACGCAGAGACTTTCCTGGCCAAGATTAATGTCTACTAGAAATGCCGTCTTGAGGGACTAGTCCCAGAATGAGGTATGTTTGAGCGTCTCGAAGGATGCCCGGATAAGGCCCTGGGGACCAAGCACCCACATACCCCTGAGAAAGCTAGCAACTTCTGCAGGAGACACCATTGAGCGTCCTTCAAAAAGGTTAATGCAGAGACGTGAACCCAGAGAGAACTAGGACCAGACCAGAGTTGAGAGCGTTCTGAAGGAATTACAGAATGTCCAGGATCTGAAAGGTGCTGCCAAAAGCAACAAGACTCAAGGATGCCATATTCTCGTGTAGACTAAATATGTAACGGGCTGTCCTGCCTTGGACAGAAGAGCCACTACCTGTGTTGAGTGACCTCTGTAACTCACCCAGCGTCTTTCAAGTGCCAGATCATAAGCGAGTAGGGAGCAGTATCAGCAATGGTGATTGGACCTTGCCGCAAGAGACCTTTCTGAGGAAGGGAGATGACTGGGTTAGTCAAACAGGATTAGCATACTACGGCCGTTGAGGCCAGAGGCATGACAAGAAGATCACCATGCCAGAATGAGCTTCGATCCGATGGAGAACCCTCCCAAGCAGGACACAAGGAGGAAACATGCACAACAGGGGAGCGGAAGGCCAGGACTGAACTAACGCATCCAGGCCCCAAGGTCCATGCTCCTTCCGCCAACCGACAAAGGCCTGTGTCTTGGTGTTCTGTGCCAATGGCCTGAGATCACTGTGGGCAACCCTCAGGTGCGAACTATTTGTGGAAATGCCCAGGAGGCTAGTTCTTAATTGTGTGATACTGCAGGCCCTCTGACACAAAGAAAAAAAGTTTTAAATCTTGAAAAAAACAAGATTTACCCGCAATTACATGAAGGTACACATAGAGGGAGCAGGAGAGCAAGCCTGGAAGCAGAGGAACCACGCCTCTACGGGCAGGACCCAGAAGCAGCTGGTCTCGATTTAAGCAGGGACAGAGCATTACAAGAGAAGAGGCACGGAGCTTGGCAGAGAGCTTCACAGAGAGCATTACAGGAAGCAGTGCCAAGAGCAGCTCCAGAAGCCGGAGTCAGAGACCGGGGTGAAGTCACTGACAGACCCAGAATAACTCAAGGAGTGAAAGCTACTGGGAGAGCAGGCCGAGGTGAAGGCCCAAGAGCAGGCCTAGAGGAAGGCCATACACAACTGCAAGGGGCAGTATTACAGAGTGCAGCCAAGGAAGGAGGTGCTTACCCTTCCAGCTGGAGAGGAAGCCTTGTCCAAGGAGAAGGACGGGGATACAAGCAGAGGAAGATATATCCACTGGAAAGGAACCTTCAAGGAGGAAAAGGTACTTTTAAAAGTTTTTATAAAGGTGACCTGAAAGATGAAAGAAAGATTCAGAGGCATGGGGAAGAGGACATAGCTGAGAGGGCGCGGCCAGTAGCCAACTGCCACAGGGGTGGAGGTGGAAGACAGGCGCCTCAGCAGCAGCCCTGCCTCAAAAGAGTTATACCCTATTCTAAAGCAGGAAAGATATCCTGGGATCACTGGAAACTGCCTGAAGCGGAGGACATTCAGACTAGGCCTCAAGCCTTACACAAAAGGGATTGCAGGAAGTTAAAAGAGGAAACAGTGGTTGCCTGCAATTGTCTACCAAGGCATAGACCAAGAGAGAAACAAAGGACTAACTTTTATCTGGATGATAAGGACAGTTTTAAACCAGGAATACCAGATAATCTTTATAGGAAAAAGGTTAGTGCTGCCAAAGACTGGAATAAGCAAACTTTTAATCTGGTAACAGCAGAAAATCCAGGGTGTTACAACATACCTAAAAGCCGACACCCCAAACTGTCAAGCCAACACTGGGATACAGTATGGCATGCTTTTAGAAAGTCAGATTTTAACAACCCTGAGACATCAGATTCGGACCCCTCAGAAATGGAATGGCTGCCAGGGGAATCTGAGGTTATGGAAGCCATCGAACCGATGGACTGTAATTATTGCACAATGAGACGTGTTTAAGTTAAGGGAAGCAAACCCAATGTATGAAAAGAATACAGGAGACCTTACCTTTTGAGTTTGTTAACAATGTTACTTTGAATGTTTTGCTGATTTACATTTTGATACAAGGAAAGTTATCGCTCTGTTACTCATAACCGCCTATTTTGAACTTCTTTTGCGCAAAGGTGGAATAAATGCCTTTTCTTTACCCTACACTTGGCTTAGAGTTGCTTTTTGGGAAGTTGACCATGAGGCTGACACAGAGGGCCGCTACCTCATTGACCCTCACAACAGGTCAACCCTAAAACCCTTATTTCTTATGCGCTCCCCAGCCCCGGTGGTACCACTACGCCGCCACCGTAGGGGGCTGAGGGGGACAATTGTCGGAATCTACAATGTGACAGCTGACATAAGCTGCTTGTACACTGTCCATTCCCACAATGTGCTGTGCCGACTTGTCGATGACACTCCATCCAGGGGAGAGGAGCCACCTCCCTGGCCATTCCCGGAGCATTTGTTCTGCGCTGTCGGTTTAAATAGGACACCGTCATGGCATTCTCGGAAAGAAAGTAGACAGCCTGGGATCGAAGGAGAGGGAGAAAGTGCAGCAAGACCAGGCGGACCGCCTGGGCTTTTAAGCAGTTGATCGTCCAGCATGCCTCCTGAGGTGACCAGGTCCTCTGAGCCATCTGGGACTGGCAAAGTGCTCCGCCGCCCAAGAGACTGGCATGAGTGTTTACTAGAATCCAGCAAACAGCCTGCAAGAGAATGCCCCAAAGCAGATGGGCTGCTGAATGCCACCATAGAAGACTGCATCACGTGGCGTAAGGGGGGAGAGGCGACAGTCATAGACCATGGAAACCAGGAATAGCGGGACGGACAGGAGTGTTGAAGGCTCCGCATGTGGGCTCTGGTCCATGGGATAAACGATGATGGCCACCATGGACCTTAGGGTCTGAAGACAGTCACACACACGCGTGCGCAGCTCTGTAGGAGAAAGAGTTGAAGGTGTACAGAGTGCTTGAGAAAATGTTCTTGCGTCAGGGATACCTTGTCCAGCCAGTTAACGACGAGCGCTCCGAGAAACTCCACAGTTTGGGGTGGCAGGAGGCAACCCTTGGAATAATTGACCACTCAACCGAGGCTCTCCGAGAAGGTGACCAGCCAGGAGACCGTCTGACTGGCTTCCGACATGGAACTTGCGTGAATGAGCCAGTCATCCAAGTATGGGAGGATATGAATACGCTGTCTGTGCAAGGCTGCCGCGGCCACCACAATGGCTTTGCAGTTATCAGGCCAAATGGCAGAATGCAAAACTGAAAATGCTGCCTGAGCGTGGCAAAGCGCAGAAAACGCCGGTGATCCTCCCAGAGACGAATATGTAAATATGCTTCCGCTAGGCTAGACGAGGCAAGGAATTATCCCATAAGGGCTGCTTGAATTACTGGACATATCAATTTCATGTGAAAAACCGGTACATGAAGGGCCCAATGGACCTCCTTGAGACCCAGACTCTGCTGAAAGGACCCCTCCTTATTGGATACCACAAAGTAAATGGAATAACGAGCAGAGTCCCTCTTTGCGAGTTGGACCGGTCGAATGGCTCAAAGAAACTGCAGACGTTGGAGAGTGGATTGTATGGCTGCCCTCCTTCAGGACACTCAGCTGGGCAAAACTAGGAAGGCTTCTTGGATGGGAGAGCATAGCCTTGGCTGACGATGTTGAGGACCCATTGATCAAAGGCCATGTGGGCTCACTGCTGGGAAAAAGCATCCGCCCTCCTCGTATTGGCAGCAACGTAGGCATCCCGTCCTTTCCTGACTCCCCGAAGGACTGTGACCTTACCGGCATGACACGGCGTGTAAAGGACCACGGCTTGACTTCCCCCAGGTCCTTGACAAGCTTGTCAAGGTCTTCACCAAGGAGCCACTTGCCTTGGAAGGGGAGCTTAGAGAGACGCGCCCTAAAAGCTAGATCAGCTGACCATTGACAAAGCTAGAGCAATGTAGGAGGTCATAGGCTGCCAGACCTCTACAAACTAATGCCTGAGTGGAGTTTCCTATCCTAATGATCCGAAAGCGCCGCACCCCCTTCAACCAGAATAGCGATGTGCTTAGTGACGGCAGTCACCAGAGCAGCCATCTTTGGATATGCAAAGCACCTGCCCAGATCTGCTGGAGACCAAAGATAGCGCTGTCCCTAAGGTAGTGCTGTCCCAGATGGCGAGCCGTATGCATCAGGAAAATTGCACTTCTGAGATACCATCTGCTATGGCTCCGGTGGGAAAGGGAAGACCTTGGCGGGCTTTTGATTGCCCCGCATGAGAGCCCTGGCAGGATAAAGAAGGCCCTGGCGGGCTTTGAAATGCTCCACAGGAGAGCTCCGGTGGGAAAAAGCCTGAGAGAGCTCCTGAGGCTGACTGTGCTCTAGAGGATCGGTGAGGTGTAAGCTGTCCACTACTTGAACCATCAGAGCAGGGAGTTCAACCTTGCGGAACAAGCAGATATCCTGTGTGCTGTCTTGCTCGTCAGCTCACCATCCTCCCAGTCAGAGGCACCCAGGCTATCCTCGGCTGACAAGGCTTCTTCATCTGGGAAATCAGGTGCACAGGTGGCCACAGCCCAAGAAAAGTTCCTTGAGAGGATGCCCCGTGTTCCTAAGAACTCACTCCTTCCGAGAACGCTTCCAGGACCCCAACGTAGAGTCTAGCGAGGTTCTGTGGACTGAACAGGCCTCCAAGCCAGAGATGACAGTGTCCACGTGCCAAGGGTCCAAGCCTAAGGAGCACTAGAAATTGTTGTGAATCTTGGTTCTGAGAAAACTGAGATGGGTTTTGAGGCAGCAGTGTCTGAGCCGGAGGATCGGCAGGCTGAGGAAGGAGGAGGCAGGGAGGAGCGACCCTGGAGACGACAGAGCAGCGGGACCCCCCCCCCCCCCCATCGCTGACTACTGACTGTGCGGGAAGACTCATCTGGGTAAGCAGAACAGGCCAAGCACCCCCTGTGATGTAAGTATTTCCGCTTGTAGCTGTAGACAGTACACTTCTGAAGGAGGAGGGCACTGTAAATAAAACATTCCCCCAAAATAATGTTACATAAAGGAGAAAGAAAACGCTGCGGCCCCCGTGGCTGAGGAAATGGATGCCACATACGCCGGATCAGTCGAACAAAAAGGCGGGAAGCAGAGAAATGGAAACACAGTAGTGTGGAAAGCAG
This sequence comes from Ichthyophis bannanicus, assembly GCA_033557465.1. Lineage (NCBI taxonomy): Eukaryota > Metazoa > Chordata > Amphibia > Gymnophiona > Ichthyophiidae > Ichthyophis > Ichthyophis bannanicus. The sequence goes on along the minus strand of CM066038.1, from coordinate 18,556,865 downwards.
GGCAGTGCAGTGCAGCAGTCTCGAAGTAAAGAAAAAAAACACGGTGTCTCTGCAATAGTGGCAGCGCGACCCAGCGCTCAAAACAGAGGGGGGGGAGCCTAATTACTCACCTGTAAAGCGTAGTTACTCACCTGTAACAGGTGATCTCTGGGAACAGCAGGAATTTAGTCTTCACATATGGGTATCGTCGGTACCAACGGAGCCTGCATGGGAATGCTCCCCAGCATCCAATAGGAACGCTTTTGGGAGCATCCCACGGCGCCTGCGTGCTGCCTTCCCACTGTCCCTCTTCAGTTGAGTTTATAGCTGAGACAAAGGCGAGAGGGAGAGAGAGAAAGAGAGAGAGATAGAGAGACAACTCCTAGGGGAGGTGGGTGGGTTGTGAAGACTAAATTCCTGCTGTTCCCGGAGATCACCTGTTACAGGCGAGTAACTACACTATCTCCAGGAACAAGCAGGAATGTAATCTTCACATACGGGGTCTCCCTAGCTGAAGATGCCAGGGAGATGGCCCCAGGAAGCTGCAAACCATTGTGAGATGGGCCATGCTTCCTCCCATGGATCTCTGGCATCCCACCAGGGATGGTGGGTAGGAGTTGAATTAAGTCTGAAAGAGATGTTGAGGAACAGCCAGGCCAAACAAGGCATCATGGCGGGAGTCCTTGTCTAAGCAGTAGTGGGCTGTAAAGGTATGTACCGAAGCCCAAGTGGCTGCTCGACAGATGTCGTCGATAGATACAGAGTGAAGGTTAGCCACAGAGGCTGCCATGGCTCTCACATTGTGAGCTGTGACATGGCCTTCAAGAGGAAGACACTTAGGCAAAGGATATGCATTGTGTAATCCAGTTAGACAGAGTTCTTTTGGAAACTGAAAGTCCTAAATGACTAGAATCAAAGAGTTGAGAAGACTTTCAATGTTGCTGTGTTCTTTGTAGGTAAAAAGCTAAAGCTCTTTTACAGTCCAAGGTATGAAGGTTCCTTTCTGCATTGGAGGCATGAGGCCTTGGAAAGAATACAGGAAGGTAAACCGCTTGGTTTAAATGGAAAGGGGAAACACCTTTGGCATAAAGTGTGGATGAGTCCTAAGAACGACCTTATCATGGTGAAATCTCATATAAGGAGGATCAGCCACTAGAGCTTGCAACTCAATAATGCGGCGTACGGAGGTGATTGCAATTAGGAAGATGACTTTCCAGGAAAGGAATTTCAGAGATGTAGTGGCTAAAGGCTCAAAGGGTGGTTTCATGAGCTGCCCGAGAACAAGATTCAAATCCCATGCCACTGGTGGTGGTCTAATGGGAGCTATAAACTCAATAGAAGACCTCTCATAAATCTTGTTATAAGTGGATGAGAGGAAATAGGTTGTCCATTTAGAGGCTTGTAGGAAGCTGAAAGAGCACTAAGATGGACTCTTACTGAATTGGTCTTAAGACCAGCATTTGATAAATGAAGGAGGTACTCTAGTACCGATTCCAGAGGTATTGCAAGGGGGTTAAGTCCCTTTTGAGAACACCATACGGTAAACCATTTCCACTTAAAGGCATATGATCATCTTGTGGAAGGTTTTCTAGAAGCCTGTAGGATATCCTTTACCTGTTGAGAAAGGTTGAGATCCTGAAGGTCTAGGCTTTCAGCAACCAGGCCCTGAGATGCAGGGACTGGGGATTCGGGTGCCATAGTGTCCCGTTCTCTTGGGAGAGAAGATCTGGAGCACACCCCAACTCCCGAGGTGCAGCTTGAGAGAGATGTAGAAGCAGAGGATACCACATTTGCCGTGGCCAACGTGGAGCTATGAGAATCATATGACTTCTGTCTCTCTGAAGCTTGAATAGTGTTTTGGGGATGAGGGGAATGGATGGGAAGGCATAGAGGAAGTCTTGACCCCAGTGAAGGAGGAAGGCGTCCCTTGCCTGACAATCACGAGCCGGAATTCTGGAACAGAACCGGGGAGGTTTGGCATGCAGTGGACTTGCAAAGAGGTCTATATCTGGGGTTCCCCAGATTTGAAATATTTGGGCAACCTGGTCGGAGTGGAGACCATTCGTGTGGCAGCAGTACTCGGATGAGTTTGTCTGCCCAAAGGTTTTGAATGCCTGGAAGATATACCACAAGGAGGTGAATTTGATGCTCTCTGGCGAGGGCCCATAGTCGTAAAGCTTCGTTGCATAACGACAGAGAGCCGGTTCCGCCTGCTTGTTCACGTAGAACATGGCTACTTGATTGTCCGTCTGTACTAGGACTGTCTTGTAGCTGAGCTGGGCTTGGAATACTCGAAGAGCAAGGAAGATTGCTCTGAGTTCCAGGAGGTTTATGTGAAGACAAGCCTCCTGTGGAGTCCAGGTAACCTGGGTAGAGAGATTGTGCAGGTGGGCCCCCCATCCCACCTGTGATGCATCTGTTGTTAGAGTGGTCTGGAATAGGGGTTGCTGGAAAGGAGACCCCACCAGAAGGTTCTCCAGTGATTGCCACCATTGGAGGGACGAAACAAGACGTTGTGAGTTTGTTATTTTGTCCAACAGGCGACCTGTGGCCTGTGACCACTGAATGGATAGGGTCCACTGGGCTGCTCGCATGTAGAGGCAAGCATAGGGAACCACATGTACAGTGGATGCCATATGTTCCAATATTTGGAGCATTTCTCGAGCAGTCAGATAAGTCTTCACTGCTGCTTGGGAAGCTAGCTGCACTATGTGCAGACAGCAGGGCTGTGGAAGGAAAGCCCTTGACTGGGATCTAGGCGAGCTCCTATGAATTCTAGGGACTGAGTGGGAGCAAGATGGGATTTTGGTAGGTTTATGACCAATCCCAAATATTGAAGGATTTCGCATTGTGCGAGACAGAGCAGAGCTGGCTTCTGGAGCTGTGGGGGCTCGAATGAGCCAGTCGTCTAAGTAACGGAAGATGAATATCCCTAGAGTTCGCAGGAATGCAGCTACTACTGCAATGCATTTTGTGAATACTGTTGGTGCTGAAGCCAGACCAAAGGGAAGAACTTTGTATTGGAAATGTTTTCCCTGGAAAAGGAACCGTAGGAATTTCCTGTGATCTGGATGGATGAGAATATGAGTATATGCATTCCTTAGATCTACAGAACAAAGTCAATCCTGACTTTGAAGGTATGGCAGAAGAGTTCCTAGAGAGATCATTTTGAATTTCTCTCGGAACAGATATTTGTTCAATTCTCTGAGGTCTAAAATGGGTCTGTGTCCTCCTGTTTTCTTTTTTCTGTCAGGCTTTTGATCTTCCTCCCCCTGCCGATGGCGCCCCATCCCCCAGTCGTGCCCTCCATCCTCCATGATTCTTTCCTCTTTCCCTCTCCTCCCTTCTCCTCTCTCCCTCTTCCCCTCCTTCTGTCCCTCTCTGGGGCTTTCCTGTCCTCTATCTTATTTCACTGTCTCTCTCTGTCCTATCGTTTGCTGGCGTACCTCTCTATCTTTTGTTTCCAGCAGCTGACATTTTTTTTCTGTTATTGTACACCGCCCTGATGCTCCGGCCTGGGCGGTCTATCAAGTGCTTGAATAAAGATAAAGATAAAGGGGGAGTATAACCCTGTATCCTGTTGTAGAATGGGTACTTCTTCTATTGCTCCTTGAGCAAGGAGTGTTGTGACCTCCTGACCTAAGAGATTGTTGACAGGGGTCTGAGAATTGAACTGTCTTAAGATTGTAGGAGGGGGCATGCTGTGAAAATGAAGATTGTACCCCTCTCGTACAATGGACAGAGTCCAATTTTCTGTTGTTATTTGGTGCCATCTGTTGGCAAAATGACACAACCTGCCAGGGATGGCTAGGGGTTCTGGACCGTTCAGGGGCAGGAAGGCTAAGTTCTCTAGGTAGGAGTCTAAGCCCCTGAGGAGGCTGAGCCTGAGGAGATGGCTGAGCTCTTGGCCCTTTTGGCTTCTTTTGTTGTCTAGTTTGTTGCTGTTGTCCCTTTTGGGCAGCCTGAACTGGACCATGCCCCTGCTGGGCATAGGAAGGATAAAACTTCCTTTTTTTTTTGCTGAAAAAGGTGTTTTTGTAAGATTTCTTTTTGGCTGGGTTGGCTGTAGATTTTGACAATCTATCCAGGGTGATATTGTCAGTATCTATTTTCATTAGCCTTTTCCTGCTAATTCCTGCCAAAGAGATTTTCTCCTGTGCAAGGGATATTTCCCAATTTATCTTGTACCCAAAGTTCCAAGTCGGATGCCTGAAGCCAGGCAATCCGACGTGCACCAATGGCAATAGCAGAGGTTCTGCTTATGCACTCAAAGCAGTCAAAAGCTGCACGGTTTACAAACTTGGAAACATCCTGAGCATGTCTAACAAGATTAAGAAAGTCTTGTCATTTATCATTAGGAAGAAGGGGGCTCATAAATAGTAATTACACTTACCTGGTAATTGTAGTTCCTTGAGAGACGACAGCTTAGTCCTCGACGTATGGGTAGTGCACCTCCTCCTGCAGCATGAAGACTGGACCAATCAGATTTCAGCTCCACTGGAACCAGCATACCCTGCAACTCAGGAACTCCAGTGAACTACTGACAAAGCAAACTCAAACACGTAGCTAACCTTTAAGAAGATCGCTCTCACAGGAAATATATTCCTTAATATGAACAGAGCTTTGTTTTTTTTTTGTTTTGTTTTTTTATTTTTTTATATGTTATGGTGGTGTAGCCCACAAACAAAAAACTATGACTAACAGGAACGGAAAGTCCCGCCCCTGCCACAGCAGAAACGTATAGACAAAAAGAAAAACATTGGATCGAAAGAAAAGAAAGCAAAATGGAACGCACTCACCTGGAAATACGGACTTCTTCACCCAAGGCGTGCCGTGCTAAAAGAAATCAGGGAGAGGCAGGAGGACTAAGCTGTCGTCTCTCAAGGAACTACAATTACCAGGTAAGTGTAATTACTATTTCCTTATCGTTCCTCCAGCTTAGTCCTCGATGTATGGGATGTATCAAAGCAGCCTAACGGGTGGGATTTTGCCAGCCGGCACGCAGAACCGCGGAACCAAAACCGGCATCGCTCGCCGCCAAGACATCAAGACGATAATGTTTACTGAAAGTGTGCAAAGACGACCACGTGGCCGCTTTAGAAATATCTACCGGCGAAACCAAACTGAATTCCACCCAGGACGTCGCATGTGCTCTCGTAGAATGAGCACGCAACCCAGCCGGCGGAGCCCGACCATGTAAAATATAAGCCGAACCAATCGCCTCTTTAATCCACCTGGCAATAGAAGACTTCGCTGCCGCTTCCCCTTTGCGAGGACCACCAAACAGCACAAACAAGTGGTCTGATTTACGAAAATCATTGGTAACTCTTAAATAGCGACGCAAAATCCTTTTGAGGTCCAACCGACTCAGTCCGCGATCAGAAGCATGCCCTCCGGACTGCGAAAAAACCGGAAGGGAAACAACCTGATCCAAGTGAAAAGGAGAAGTCACCTTCGGCAAGAAGGAGGGAACAGGCCGCAGAACCACTTTGTTAGCCGAGAAAGACAGAAAAGGCTCCCTGCAAGACAGAGCCTGGAGTTCGGAAATACGGCGTGCGGAACAAATCGCCACTAGAAACACCGTCTTAATAGTCAAATCCTTTACCGAACTACCAGAAAGCGGCTCAAAAGGAGCTGCACTTAGGGCACGCAGCACCAAATTAAGATCCCAGGAGGGTACCGATACTCTACGGGCTGGCCGCAACCTAGACACAGCTCGCAAAAAACGAACCACATCAGGATGCGCACCTAAAGCCACGCCCTGAACTTTACCGCGATAACAAGACAGGGCCGCCAATTGGACCCGCAAAGAACTGGCGGCGAGACCCTTAGTAAAACCGTCTTGCAAAAAATCCAGTATTACCGGAAGAGAGGCCGTAGCCGCTCGGATCTGTTTCCTGGAACACCAGTCCTCAAAGATACGCCAAACCCGAACATAGGCCAGCGAAGTGGATCGTTTGCGCGCTTGGAACAGGGTCGCTACAACCAATCGGGAGTAACCGCGTTTTCTTAGCCTAGCCCTTTCAATAGCCATGCCGTAAGAGAGAATCTCTCCACTTGCGGCATGCGGAGTGGACCCTGACACAACAGGTCCGGCACCGAGGGAAGTTTCCAGGGAGGACCGTCTACTAACCGCATCAGATCGGCATACCAAGGACGACGCGGCCAATCCGGCGCTATCAACAGCACCCGACCCCGGTGGGCTTCAATACGCTGAATAACGCGCCCCAGCAGAGGCCACGGAGGGAACACGTATAGAAGGCCCGTGGAGGGCCAAATCTGCAACATAGCATCCAGGCCTTCGGACATCGGCTCTCTTCGCCGACTGTAGAACCGAGCCGCCTTTGCTGAGCGGCACGTGGCCATCAGGTCCATGAGCGGTTCGCCCCAACGCTGAACCAGCTGCGCGAAAACCCGGGGATGGAGTTCCCACTCTCCGGGATCCACCTGAACTCTGCTGAGGAAGTCCGCCGTCACATTGTCTTTTCCGGCGATATGTGCTGCGGAGATGGCTGACAGGCGAGGCTCTACCCACTCGAACAGCGTCCGAGCCTCCGCCTCCAGGCCGACGCTTCCGGTTCCTCCTTGCCGGTTGATGTAGGCCACGGCCGCTGCATTGTCGGATAGGACCCGAATCGCTCGAGCCGATATCCGGGTCTCGAAGCGTTGCAATGCCAAGCGAATGGCTCGAAGTTCCAATCGGTTGATCGACCAGGCACTCTCCTCCGGAGACCATAGCCCCTGGACGAACTGGCCCTCGCAGTGAGCGCCCCAGCCCGTCAGGCAGGCATCCGTTAAGAGTGGAAACCAGTCCGGCTGCTCCAATGGCATCCCCACTCGCAGAGTGAGCGGATTCAACCACCAGGTTAGATCCCTGCGAACCGCCATCGGGCAAGGTAGACGTTTGCTCAGTGGGTCGGACTGGTTGGACCAGCGGCGGAGTAAGGCCCGCTGGAGGGAACGCATGTGAAAACGCGCCCAAGGCACCACCTCCAGGGAGGACGCCATCGTCCCCAACAACTGCAGGTATCGCCAGGCCGACGGGGCTGGAGATCTGCGGAACCTTCGCACCAGAGACTGAAGAGTCAAGACCCTGCGTTCGGGCAGAGACACCAACCCCCGGCACGTCTCGAATTGCACCCCCAAATATTCAAGAAGCTGTGTCGGGACCACATGGCTCTTGAGTGGGTTGACCACCCATCCGAGAGACTGCAAGAGCGTGACGACTTTTTCCGTCGCTGCCAAACATTCTGCGCGAGATTTCCCGCGAATCAACCAGTCGTCCAGATAGGGATGAACCAGCACCCCGTCTTTGCGGAGAGCCGCGGCAACCACCACCATGATCTTGGTGAATACGCGAGGTGCGGTCGCCAGACCGAAAGGCATTGCCTGAAACTGGAAATGACCCCACGGAAGCGCGAAGCGCAGATACCTCTGCTGGTCTTCCCGAATAGGGATATGGAGATAAGCCTCCGTGAGGTCGAGAGACGTGAGAAATTCGCCTCGGCGAACGGCAACTATGACAGATCGTAGAGTTTCCATCCGAAAGTGGGGAACCCTCAGACAACGATTCACTCCTTTGAGATCCAATATGGGACGCAAATCGCCTCCCTTCTTTGGCACCACGAAATAAATGGAATACCTTCCCAGACCATATTCCGCTTGCGGAACTGGAATGACCGCCCCCAGCTGAAGAAGACGATCGAGCGTCTGGCGCACCTGAAGGGTCTTTCGAACCCCTCGACAGGGAGACGCTACAAAGGAGTCGAGCACGGGACGGGCCAAATCGAGAACATACCTGTCCCGTATAATGTCGAGAACCCACTGATCGGAAGTAATTTGGATCCAAGCGGAGAGAAAACGTCGAAGACGCCCTCCGATCATCGGCAGCTCCACCTGGACCCGCTGTCTTTCATTGGGGCTTGCGCGGGCCCGGGGAACCACCCGCTGAGAACCCTCGACTGGCTCCTCGAAATCCGTGAAAACTCGACGCCCGGGAACTATATCTACCTCGCTGGAAGCTCGCATAACGGGGCGACCGGAACCTACGAAAGTCCCGAAATTGTCCCCTAGCGACCGGAAGTGACCTACCCCGCTTGGGTCTATCTTCCGGTAAGCGACCGCCTTTGGAGTCACCCAGATCTTTGACCAACTTATCCAAATCCTCACCAAAGAGCAATTTACCCTTAAAAGGCAATTTGCCCAACCGTGACTTGGAAGAACCATCGGCCGCCCAATTTTTTAACCAAAGAGCTCTACGTGATGCCACTACCGATGCCATGCTATTGGAGAGAGCTCTGATGAGATCATACTGGACATCCGCCAAATACGCCGTACCGGATTCCAAGCGGTGAATCTCCGTCAGCGTATCGGAGTCCAAGGAAGGAGCATGCTGAAATCGCTGAACCCAGCGTAAACAGGCACGGGCTACCCAAGCTCCACAAATGGAAGCCTGTAAAGCAATCGCGTCCGCCTCAAAGGCCTGCTTCAACAGACCGTCCATCTTCCGGTCCTGCGGCTCCCTCAAAGCCGCACTCCCTTCCACCGGAATGGTGGTCTTCTTTGTCACTGCGGACACGGCTGCGTCGACCTTGGGAGACCGAAAACGCTCCATATCCGTTTCCGACAAAGGATAAAGACGACGCATGATCTTAACTCCCTTGAGACCAGACTCAGGAGTGTCCCACTCGGCCTGAATCATCTGGTCAATAACTTTGTGAATGGGAAAAACCACATTAGTTTGTCTTACCGCCTGAATGATGGGATCTACTCCGTCCGCCTCCTCCGCCTTAGGCGTAGAGGCCAAACCTAGCGTCTGAAGCGCTTCCGACACAAGAGCTGGAAGCTCCTCACGTCTGAACACCCGAATAATCTTTGCTTGATCTTCCGGCTCCGGAAGTTCACCTTCCTCCAAGCCGTCTGCATCCACCTCCGGATCGAACTCGGGATCATCCCCTTCAGGCCAGTCCGCCTCCGCAGAACAAGGGTCGTGCAACCGCGGACGCTTAGGAGCTCTGCTCTCGGACAATGAAGGCTCTCCCGGAGAGGGCTGGACCGATACCCCCTGCGGTGGGAGTGGCGCCACTCCCATAACCTGGCGCCTTCGACAGAACGCCTGGTGCAGGAGCAAAACAAAATCGGGAGAAAAATCCTCCAAGGGCAACGACTCCCCCAGACCTAGCTGCGCCACAGGCGCCGAACCGCTGTTAGAAGCAAGCCCCAAGGGTCCTTCTAGCGGCGATTCTAAATCTCCTGATGTGGCACCAGACTGTGCCGTTGCAGGCAAGGAATGTTCCAGGCGCTGTTCCATGCTGCGAGACAGTGATGCGCAGCGAGGGCACACGCCGGTCTCTGCGTCGGCACCCCGCCGAGATCCACAAATGAGGCAAAGAGATCCTGTGGACATGGGGAGCCTAGCGCTTCGAGAAGCTAGCCGACAGCAGACAAAATGGCAGGGGAAAAGTCAGCTCACTGACCCAGAAGTACCAGGCGGGAACTGGGCAGTGGCGAATAATGGAAAGCCTGTGCAGGCAATGTGGAAAAGTCTCACCTGCACTTGGTGAGAAGGAGCTTATGCCTGCTTTCCCCTCATATACTTTTTTTTTTTTTTAAACGCACCCGAGGCTGTCCAACCGAGCAAACAAAAGAAAAGAACCACTAAACCAAAGAAACAAGGTCAAAAGAAATAAAAAAAAAATCAAAGAAATAAATTGAGTATAATTAAAGAGGTTACTGCCTCAGACAGCTCTAACCATTAAAATCACTGGGGGATTGAACTCACAACGCCTGCCCCATAAGACACTGTATTAAGCATTGTGCTAAAGCACTGCTGAAAAGGAAATTAAACCAAATAAAAAATAAATGAAACTAAAAGGAACAAAAAATCTACCGCGGGACACCCCAAAGAAAAAACCGCGAGTCGGGAAAAGATGGCCGCGGCAGACAAGCAATTTTTGGCGCGCTTTTGTGTACCTTCACGTCGAGGAGCCCGAGGAAAAAGAAATCCGTTGCGGTCGCGATCGCGCCCCCGTGAAACGGAACCCCCTGGGATCCCCCCCCCGAACTAAGAGGAATCGCTGTGAGAACCCCCGGAACAGCCGGGGAAATAACCGAACTCGGCTCAGCAGCCGTTCAGATTCCCCTCAGCTGTTAGCACTCACCGGCACACATGCAGCAGTCTTCTCAAGCTTTCGGAGATGAGCTGCAGCACAGCCGCCGCTGGAGCTCTGCCCCGAAGAGTCCTGGGCCAGAGATCCACTTCCCCCAAAAAGAAAAATAGAATATACAGATGCGGCAAAGGCTGAGCAGGAGAGGGAGCTTCCTCAGGCTTCCCCCCCCCCCCCCCACTGAGTGCCGGGATATCGCAGACAAATTTAAAGGGACAGCGTACTAATTGGAAACAAAGCAAAATAAGCCCTAATAGAACCCAAATAAATTTCAAAAGGTTAGCTAAAGACAAATTCCACTATCTGAATAACTAGTGAGCCCAGCTATGCTCACTAACGTCCTCCTGCTGCATGAAGACTGGACACACTGGAGTTCCTGAGTTGCAGGGTATGCTGGTTCCAGTGGAGCTGAAATCTGATTGGTCCAGTCTTCATGCTGCAGGAGGAGGTGCACTACCCATACGTCGAGGACTAAGCTGGAGGAACGATAAGGAAAGAGTAGTTACTCACCTGTAACAGGTGTTCTCCAGGAGCAGCAGGAATCAGTCCTCACTTATGGGTGTCATCGACGCCGATGAAGCCCCAGCGGAGCATGTCCCCAGCTTTCCATGAAAGCCTTTGGGAATGCTGGCACGCATGCGCGGTTCCCTTCCCGCCTAAAGGTGCCATCTTACCTCAGTCAAATGACATAGCTAAGAACAGCACACAAAAATTGAAAAAATGAACTATGTACAACTGCAACTCCAAGGGGAGGAGGGAGGGTAGTGAGGAATGATTCTTGCTGCTCCTGGAGAACACCTGTTACAGGTGAGTAACTACTCTTTCTCCAGGACCAAGCAGGAAGTCAGTCCTCACTTATGGGTGACTCCCCAGCTCTGGGCTACCAGGAACCCAGGCTGAACAAGAGAACTCCCTCTAGTCTCAGCAACACAGAAAAAGCTTTTCAAGAACACAACCTCCACAGGTAGCCCAACTAGAGGGCAGGAGGGCAGGAGTTGCCTAGACCTCAAAGAGATTCCTGAGTACTGCTTGGCCAAAAGCACTGTCCCTACGGGACTCCCTCTCAAGACAGTAGTGGGCTGCAAAAGTCTGGCTTGAAGACCAAGTAGCAGCCCTGCAGATGTCTTGCAATGGAACAGAGCGGCGATGAGCCACTGATGTAGCCATTGCCCTCACACGGTGGGCCGTGACCCTACCCTGCAAAGGAAGGTCAGCCGCCTTGTAAGCCCAGGTGATACAGTCAGCCACCCAGATGGACAAGGTACGCTTGGACACAGGCCTCCCCAAGTTATTGGGGTCAAAAGAAAGGAAGAGCTGAGAAGCCTTCCTGTGACCCTGCGTACGTTCAAGGTAGAAGGATAAGGCCCTCCTACAGTCCAAGGTATGGAGAACTGTCTCAGCCTGACTTGCATGAGGCCTAGGGAAGAAAGTAGGAAGAACCACCTCCTGGTTGAGGTAGAAAGAGGAGACAACCTTAGAAAGGAACTTAGGGTGAGTCCTGAGGACTACCCTGTTTTTATAGAACCTGGTGTAAGGTCTATCACAGACCAAGGCCTGAAGCTCACTCACTCTCCTAGCCGAAGTAAGGGCGATCAGAAAGAGAGTCTTCCAGGAGAGGAAGCGTAGAGGGCAAGTAGCCATAGGCTCAAAAGGTGGTCGAGTCAGCTGCTGCAAGACCACATTCAGCTCCCACTCAGGAGCAGGAGGACGTATGGGAGGTTTGAGCAGCAACAAACCTCTGAGAAACCTGGACACCAAAGGGTGCACAGACAAGGAATGGCCCTCTACTAAGGAGTGGTGAGCTGCCAAAGCAGAGAGGTGGACCCGAACAGAGTTGGACTTGAGACCTTGATTGGACAAGTGCAGCAGGTACTGAAGTACTACAGACACAGCACAGGAGAAAGGATCCTCAGCACGTAACTGACACCACACAGAAAACCTCTTCCACTTGAGAGCATAGGTTTTCCTTGTGGACTGTTTCCTAGAAGCTAGGAGAACCTCAACTTCTTTAGGCAGGCCCCAGGGAGCCAATACTACCCTTGCAGCCTCCATGCCATCAGATGGAGGGATTTGAGATTGGGATGCAGTAGAGAGCCCTGATTCTGAGAGAGAAGGTCGGGCTGCAATCCCAGAGGCAGAGGGGGATCCACCGCCAGTTGAAGCAGGAGGGGGAACCAAGGCTGCCTGGGCCACCTGGGAGCCACCAGGAGGACTGAGGCCCTGTCTTGGAGAATTTTGAACAGTGTCCGGGCCACCAGGGGGGTGGGAGGAAACGCATAGAGTAGGCCCTGAGTCCAGGGAATCAGAAAAGCATCTGCTGCTACTCTCAGAGGATGAGGTTGCCTGGAGCAGAACCTTGGCAGCTGATTGTTCAGTGGACTGGCAAACAGGTCTATGGAGGGAAGCCCCCATTTCAAGAAAATCTTTTGAACCACTAAAGGATGCAGCTGCCACTCGTGTGGTTGCAGAATCCTGCTTAATCTGTCGGCCAGGCAATTCTCCTGGCCTGGAAGATAGACTGCTTTGAGGAGCATGTTGTGCTTCAGGGCAAAGGAACAGAGGTCCTGGGCCTCCTGGCAAAGGGGCTGGGAACCAGTCCCGCCCTGTTTGTTTACATAGAACATGGCTACCTGATTGTCTGTCTGGATCAAGGCAAACTGTTGAGCCAGGGAAGCAGTAAAGGCCTTGAGGGCCAAGCGGATAGCTCTGAGCTCTAGGAGATTGATCTGCCGGGACGCCTCCCAAGGAGACCACAGACCCTGGGTGCACTCGTCTAGGCAGTGTGTTCCCCAACCCAACAGAGAGGCATCGGTGGTCAGCACCACTGTATGAGGAGGTATCTGAAAGGGCACCCCCACCAGCAGATTGGGGGGGTGTAACAACCAGTTGAGGGAGGTCAGAAAACGTTGGGACACTCTGATCCTGTCTCTGAGGCTGCCTGAGGCCTGTGACCACTGAGTCCGAAGGCACCACTGGGCAGGCCTCATATGGAGCCTGGCATTGGGGGTCACCTGAACTGTGGACGCCATGTGGCCCAGAAGCTTGAGACAGAGTCTGGCGGAGACCAGGGACCTGTGCAGAAACTTGCTTGCAAGGTCCATGAGCCTTTGTGCTCGGTCCACTGGTAAGAATGCTCTTGCCAGCTGAGAATCCAACCTCGCCCCTATGAATTCCAAGTTCTGGGAGGGGAGCAAAGTGGACTTTGCGAAGTTGATGACAAAGCCCACCTTTTGGAGCAGGTCTATGGTTCTGTTGGTGGCCTGCTGGACCTCGAGAGACGTCTGGCCTCTGATGAGCCAGTCGTCCAGGTAGGGAAAGACAAAGATGCCCTGATTTCTCAGGTAGGCTGCAACCACTGCCAGGCACTTGGTGAAGACTCTGGGAGCGGAAGTCAGCCCAAAAGGCAGTACCCTGTACTGATAGTGGTTTCCTCCCACAATGAACCTGAGGTACTTTCTGTGGTCTGGATGAATGAGGATGTGAGTGTAAGCATCTTTTAGATCTAAAGAGCATAGCCAATCTCCCTGCTGGAGGTAGGGCAGAAGAGTTCCAAGAGTAACCATCTTGAACTTTTCCTTCACAAGAAACTTGTTTAGGTTTCTGAGATCCAAAATGGGTCAAAGACCACCGGTTCTCTTTGGCACCAGGAAATACCTGGAGTAAAAACCGTGACCTTGGAAGTGGGGAGGCACAGGCTCCACCGCCTTGTCCAGCAACAGACCCCTGAGCTCCTGGAGGAGAAGGGCTGTATGCAGGGGAGGCCTGGAAGGCTCCCCTGGAAAGTGTGGCGGAGGTAGCTGGTGAAAAAGCAGGGCATAGCCTCGATGGACTATGTCCAGCACCCAACTGTACTGAGTTATCAGGGGCCACTGATGGGCGAACAAGGCTAGGCGGCCTCCTGTGCAGGGCTGGGTCTGCAAGGGAGGTTTGGCTGTAGGAGTCAAAAACCCCCACCCTGCTGAGTGGGAGCAGGGGCCGGAGGCTTGGGGGCAGTCTGCCTACGGGGCCCATTACCCCGGCCCTTGGCTTGCTGACCCTGTGGGGCAGGTTGGTCAGCCTGATAATGTGGGTACTGTTTGTAGGCAGTGCCCTTCCTCGGGTAAAAGGGCTTTTTACCCGGGCCCTTCTTTTTATGTGAAGGGGCAGAGGTCTTCCTGGACAGCCTTGTCCTGGTGAGGTGCTCAGTCTCGAGCTGTGCGGCCTTCTCGGCCACAGGCTTGCCAAAAAGGTTTTCACCTTGGCAAGGGACATCGACCAACTTGTCCTGAACCCATGGCTCGAGGTCCGATGACTGCAGCCACGCCTCGGGCCGAAGCCTCGAAGCCATCGTAGGCGGCGCGGGACATGAACTTAGAGCATTTCCGTATCCTCGAAGACAAGGACTTAAAACTCTGCAAGGATTCCCCGGAGAGACCAGCAGAGAACCCGGCCAACTCCTTGGCCAGGTCTCATAAATACATGCCCATGTACAGCTGGTAAGTCTGGACACGGCAAGCAAGCATGGAACCCTGAAAACACTTTCTGCCGACTCCATCAAGGCTGCGGGCCTCCCTACCGGGAGGCACCGCAGAGTGCATCTTCTGACTTTTCAGACGATGCATGGCCGATTCCACAACCATAGAATGGTGCGGCAGCTGTGCTTTCTGGAAGCCAGGACTCTTGCGGAGTCGATAAATGGAATCGACTCGCTTGCTCAAAACCGGCACCGAGGCCGGTGCCTCCCACATCCGGAAGAGGAGCCGCTCCAGCATCGGAGGAACCGGGACAGTAAAGACCTCCTTCGGAGGAGAGTCGTACTGCAGAGCATCGAGCTCCTCGGCTCGAGGCTCTTCCTCGGGGTCAGCCGGGATAGCCAGGGCAGCGGCCATATCCCGGATAAACTCCGAGAACCTAGTATCCTCCGGAGGGGATCTACTCCGGGGTTCAGACTCAGGTGAGTCCGAAGTGACACACCGAGTCTTAAAGGTGTCAGGAGACTCCTCATCTTCAGTTTCCCATGCAGACTCGTCCGAAGTCGAGTCGGGGTCCGACGCCATGGGGCCTCTGGGCACCCGCCCCGACGCCGGAGGCACCAGCGTCGAGACCTTCGGTCCCGAACGGGAGGTTGAGGGAGACCTCGACCGAGGACGACCTCAAGCCGCAAGGGACTCGAGTATCGCCTCGGTCTCCGGGGTCGACTTGGAAGTCGATGTCCCGGTGGTCGGGGCAGATGCGCCAGACAGGCCGGCCATCAATGCCCGCTGCTGATCCATGAAGGCAGACATTCTGCTCTCCAAGGCTGTCAACCTGAGACTCAGCTTGGGTGACGCAGCAGCCCCCGACTCGGGCCCCGGCAGCGCCGGGCCCGACGTCGGTACTCGGGGAGGCGAGTCCTCGAGGACAACAGGACTTACGTGTCCAGCAGACTGGTTCTATACGAGAAAGTTTGGTCGGCTTCTCCTGGTCCACGGGCCCTGGACGACGATCGGGGGTCTTAGACCTGGACCTCGAGGGTCCAGGGACCTCCACCGACGCCGCCCTCGCGAGCCGCTTCTTCCTCTTACGTTCCCTCTCGGAGGACCCCCTGTCCGAGGAGCTCCGACGCCTCTCGGGATCGGAATCCCGAGGTGTCGAAGCCTCAGACGAGGTCCGGGCACGAGCAGAGGCCGAGTCGGAGAAAAGCCTTTCACTTTGTTGCTGATGACTTCGAAGGGCCTTGGAAGACATTTTTCCACATGGCCCGCACGTTTTAGAATCGTGGTCCGGGCCCAGGCACCGAAGGCAGCAGTCGTGTGTGTCAGTGAGAGACAATCTTTTTACACCGATCACAGTTTTTAAAACCACTGGAAGACATGGGGGAAAAAAGGGTCCCTGCGAGGTCAAAAGACCGGCCTTCCAGGGAAAAAGAAAAAAGGTTTAGGCGCGAACGCCTAGCCACTAAGGGCAAAAACCGAAAAATAAAAGGGGGGTTCGATACCGGTGTACCGATCCCGGCGGGAGGGGACCCGACGTCGAATCCGAATAAAAGAAGCGAAACAACGCTAGAAAAAAAAAATCTACTTTTAACCGGGAAAACAGGACACACGTCCGATGGGCTTCACAGAAAAAAAGAGACTGAGGTAAGATGGCACCTTTAGGCGGGAAGGGAACCGTGCATGCGTGCCAGCATTCCCAAAGGCTTTCATGGAAAGCTGGGGAAATGCTCCGCTGGGGCTTCATCGGCATCGATGACACCCATAAGTGAGGACTGACTTCCTGCTTGGTCCTGGAGAAGCTCCAAGTCTCCTGTGACCTCTTTGAGGAACATTCCCATATATAGGATATAGGAGCTGATCTTGGCTGAGAGCATGGAAGCATCAATGCCCAAAGGCATCGAGAGTCCTGCACTCATGGCCTGGAGGATTGGAAGCAAGCCTCTTTGCACTCTTCATCCTATGCATAGCCGATTCCACTACCATTGAATGGTGTGGTAACTGAGTTTTTTGGAAGCCAGGACAAGGTGGAACTTGATACATTGTATCGAACCTCCGAGAGTGAGGAGATGTGGTTAAAGGTGTTTCCCACATCCTCAGCATAAGATCATGTAGGATCTGATGAATAGGCAGAGTAGCTGCTTCCTTGGGAGCCTTAGGGTATTGCAGGATTTCTAATTCCTGTGCCCTAGGTTCCTTTTCAGGAGTTACCGTGATTGCAAGGCCTCGAGCCACATCACAAATAAAATCCTGAAAAGACATGTCCTCTGGAGGAGACATTCTGCGTTGGGGAGAAGAAGATGGTTCCTCTGGAAGAAGTACTCTGGTATCGGCAGAGTCATTAGAATCATCGGAATCGGAAGATTCGAAATATCTCTGATCCCGGTGTTCATGCAGAGCAAGGTACCGGTATCGATCGAAGTCGGTATCGAGGTGCCTCGGTACCGCTCTGTCGATGCCGGAGATAGACTCAAGACTCGGCATGGGAGTATACCCACTGAGGCCGGTGCCGTCGGTACCAGTGCCTGTTGAACCATCTGTAGCAGTCTCAACGGTACCGAAGCCGTGAGAAGAGCTGCCAGACTGCGTTCGATAGCAAGAAACCTCTGATCTATCAACGCTGTCGATGCTTGGGTGTCAGTACCGGTAGAAGCGGCCAGAACCCCAGAGCATGGCACCAGTAGTTCTGCTGAGGTGGAAGCCTCGAGAACATCCTGGAGCCCCGTTAGTGCTTTGGAAGCCGAAGCCTCCCGCTGGGGCTGTTTCGCCAGTGAAGTTTCCTGAAGGGCAACGCCAATGGCCTCTCGATGCCTAGAAGGAGATCTACCCTTTGAGGACCGGCTAGATTTATGTTTAGTTACCTGAGATCCATGGGAGGAAGATGAGGCTCTGAAAGACGTCGATGCAATGGACATCGCATCTGAAGCAAAAAGGGTACCGAGTTTTGCAACTCTATTCTGCAGGCCCCTTTTAGTCATCTTCGTACAGGAGACAGATAGCAAGGTCTCTTTTGCTGATGGTCCCAGATTGTGGCTTTTTTGTGGTAGTCCATTGCTGCTTGAGGTGGCCTGCAGTTGGTTTGATGTCTCATATGGGGCGTGGTGATCCTGTGCTCGATTCCCGACAAAGGGCCCTGTGGCGAGGCCCTCAGGCATGGGCCCACCAGTTGCAGATGTATCCTCTGTGTGGAATGTTTAAGAGTCCTTTTTAGCCCGACTGGCCTCTGCGTGTGGGAGCGGGGAGGAGCAGGCTCAACCTGCTCTCTAGCGCTGCTGCTGATTAAGGGACTTTTGCTGCTGTTCCTGCCCTCAGTGCGGGATGTTTAAAAGAGTCCTCTTTGACACGATTAGTCTCTGTGTGTGGGGGCAGGGAGAAGCGTGCTCAACCCACACTCTAGTGCCGATTACGGAACACAGCATTTCCATCCGAAAGTGAGGCACTCTGAGAGCCCCTGTTCATGTGCTTGAGATCCAGAATGGCCCGAAAAGAGACGTCTTTCTTTGGGGCCACGAATAGATGGAGTATCGACTTTCTCCTAACTGATTGTGTGGAACCACCTCCTCCAGGAGAAGCAGTCTCTGTAATGTGTCCTGCACCGCCCGGGTCACAACATAAAGACTTCTGAGAGTGGCCGAGCGAACTCAGAAAGTAGCCTTCGCAGACCACCTCGAGGACCCACTTTTGTCCACTAAA
This sequence comes from Ichthyophis bannanicus, assembly GCA_033557465.1. Lineage (NCBI taxonomy): Eukaryota > Metazoa > Chordata > Amphibia > Gymnophiona > Ichthyophiidae > Ichthyophis > Ichthyophis bannanicus. The sequence goes on along the minus strand of CM066038.1, from coordinate 18,538,576 downwards.
GAAGAGTGGGACCTAGGCGTGGTTGTGTCTGATGATCTTAAAGTAGCTAAACAGGTAGAAAAGGCGACGGCAAAAGCTAGAAGGATGCTTGGGTACATACGGAGAGGAATGGCTAGTAGAAAAAAGGAGGTGATAATGCCTCTGTATAAGTCTTTGGTGCGACCTCATTTGGAGTATGGTGTGCAATTCTGGAGACCGCACCTTCAAAAGGATGTGAACAGGATAGAGTCGGTGCAGAGGGTGGCTACTAAAATGATTAGTGGGCTTCATTATAAAGCATATGAGGACAGACTTAAGGATCTTAATATGTACACCTTAGAGGAAAGGCGGGATAGAGGTGATATGATTGAGATGTTTAAATACCTCCGTGGCATAAATGTTCAGGGAGAGAGCCTCTTTCAATTGAAAGCAAGTTCTGCTACGAGGGGACAGGGGATGAGGGTGAAGGGAGATAGATTCAGGAGTGATATGAGGAAATATTTCTTTACAGAAAGAGTAGTGGATCCATGGAATAGTCTCCCAGTGGAGGTGGTAGAGATGAGGACAGTAACTGAATTCAAAAAAGCATGGGACCAACACAGAGGATCTCTAAAGGTAAAAAGTAGACTGTTGTAGTTGTTGTTATGGAAGGACAGACTAGATAGGCCATGTGGTCTTTTTCTGTCATCATGTTTCTATGTTTCTATTGGTCGGATGTTATGTTGATCTAGGAAGAGTAAAATCGCATCAGCCGACCTCCTATAGCAGGCAACTCTGCCTGGGCTGGCCTTGCCTCATTGTTGCTTCCTGGGAGATGCAGAGGTCCCGGAATAACCACCTCTGCTTGCTCTCCCATAGCCATGAAAGGACTGACCTCTAGCCATGTACCTACCCCGCTGGTAAAGGGCAAAACAGACTGCTTAGAATTTGTGGAAGACGGCTGTTTTGCTATCTTGGGCCGGTCTTCTGGAAACCTGGCTCCCTTAGAGTCACCTAGCTCTTTGACCAATTTGTTCAACGTCTCCCCATATAAAAACTCCCCTTGAATGGAAGCTTACTGAGGTGCATTTTAGATGAAAAACCAGCCATCTAACTAAGCAGCCAGAGAAAACACCTAGCTGTAATAACCAAAGCCATATGCCCACATCAAGTCATAGAATACATCAGCCAAGTAAGCCAAAGCAGATTCCAGCTTGGCTGCCTCCTTCCCCGATTGATATATCTCTGAAACCGCACCCCGGGATTGTCCGGGACCAATGTATGCACACTATGGTCACATAGGCCACACAATTAGAAGCCTGAAGAGCCAAGGCACTGTTCTCGACAACATGTTTCAAGAGAGTCTAACATTCGGTCCTGAACACCCTTTCAATGCTGCTCTGCTTTCCATGGCGGTCGTAGTCTTCTTTGTAACTGCTGAGACGACAGCGTCCACTTAGGGCAGCTTGAGGAAGTCCTTCTCTTGAGGAATGGGGTAGAGACAAGCAGTGGTGGGATCCGAACTGACTAGGAACCGGTTTGGTCCCAGCCCTCCCACGTGTGTGACGGCTGGGTTGCTGCACCTCGCATGGAGGTGCAGCAACCCAGCCATTGCCCTGCGGCCTGATCCCTGCCTGACAATGTTTTGATGGCATCTGGGCTTCTCTAGATGCAGTGGTCCCCTGATACCATCAAACATTGTCAGGCAGGAGGATTCCTGCTACTGCAGTGCTGGCATTTCAGTGCTGTGTTCAGCCCAGTTTGACGAACATGGGCTGCTGCAGGAACCGGTTCATGCGAACTGGGCTGAACTGGCCCAATCCTGCCACTGGAGACAAGCCATAGCTTTATCCCCTTTCAGGCCAGTTTCCAGTACCTCCTACTTGGCCTCTATCAACTGCTTTATGACCCTGTGGACTGGGAAGAAGGTCTGCAACAACTTAATGTCCTGTAGGAGGAGATCCTACAAAGGCTCCTCTGATGCCTGGGGAAGATGAGCTATATTCATTGCTGCTAGAGAATAGTCAATTAGAGCTGCTAATTCCTGTCACCTGAAAACTCGTACCACATTGAGGTCTTCCCCTGGAGGAATCATGCCCTCCTCCAAATCCTGAACCATCAAATTGCCCAGGAGGTCTGACAGCCTCTCTAAGGGGTCATCCAAGTCTTCAGTGCGAGGAGAGACCTGCCCCTCCCAGGAGTCCTCCTCCAAACATCTCTTTTTTGAGAAGAGTCCCTCTCCCGGGTTCTATCTTCTCGTAAAGACCCATCATGGTCTCTGAAGATCTTTTTGAAGGTTCTTTCTGCCCTACAGCACTGCCCAGCACCTGCTTCTTTAAACAGTAAGCCTGGTGCAGCAATAGGACAAAATCCATTGAAAATGGAAAGCCAGGAGAGCCCAAAATATCCAAATCAGGTATCCCTGAGGGGACAAATGGAGTAGATTGCATTCTTTGTGAACCTCCCATGTCTAGCTGTAAAATGGAGGGAGGAGAGAACACGGCTGCAGTTCCTGCCAAAACTGTGGGTGCCGATAGCTGAGGTGGTCTGCTCTGTTGAAGTATTAAAACTTGCCATGTCTCCCAACCCGGTAACCACTGTAGAAAAAACTGCCTCTGCCAAGTTCCCCTCGCAAGCACAGGCTCTTTACACCCCCGCTGCCGAAATGGAGCCCTAATGGCCATCGCATGCAGAGGACCTGGCCGCCTGTAAAAACCCTTTGATTTGATGCCCTGAAGAGGGGAAAAGGCAGGAAAGGCAAAGACAACACTTACCAACCCAATTGCTGAGCCACGGCTGATTGCGACTGACTGCATGCTGCTCTGATGCTGGAAAGATTCACTCTGCTTTTATTCTGTCTTAAAGAGAAAGCGTTGCAATACTGTAGTTATAGAGGAGTCTAGAAAAGTCCTGTTGGAAGATACTGCTATTCCTCTCGGCTGGGGGAGAAAGGGACCTGGACCACCAAATACGTAGACCCTTGACTGGTAAAATCTGACCAATTTAATGGCCCCAGTCTCCCGAGATCAGCCTCAGCCCTCTGCTCTCCAGTCTGTACACAGAATTTAAGCTGCGAAATCACCCAGCTACATTAAGAATGCTCTCCAAGGATCAGAACGCTCTCGATTTAATTAATATTCTTTTTTTTTCTTTCAGTGGAGTCTAGACTACATGGAAGCTCCTCACTAGCGGCTGGAGACTGAGATTCTGGTTTATGGCGTTAGTGCAAGGGGCTTTTTTACTGTGACATCATAAACCTGACATGCTCAGTCTCCAACTGTTTGTTGAAGGAGATAATCCACATGTCTGGACTGAACTGGAAGGATGATAAGGAATAAAGGCACATCCATCACATGCCCTTAATCTAGCTCTCCGGTCACTCAATAAAAACTCAATCAGATTTGTTTGGCACAATCTACCCTTGGTAAATCCATGCTGCCTGGGATCTATTAAGATCATACTTTTTTCCTGAATTTACTTATTTCTTGTCTAGCATTTGGAAGTTAACACAGAACGATCAAGTAAAAAGCAAAATAAAAGGTATCACCTATTATTTTTTTGGTTGGCATTTATTTCCACTGGCCATGAAGACTGACACACAGGGGGTTATTCCGAGGCACGAATAGCGGGGTGGACGTCCCGCTGGGACGCCCATCCCCGGAAATCATTCCTTTTCCCGGTCCCGTCTACCTTCCCTGTGTCTTGTACGGGGAAGGTAGATGGGGGCGGATCAGGCACAGCGTTAGGGCGGGCAGTGGGCGATCATCGGCCTCAGACATACAGGGCCGATTCTTATGTTGGCCCTGTACGTCCAGGGCCGGCGACTTGCATGGGGAACTTATTCCACCTCTGAGGTGGAATAAGTTCTCCTAGTTGCCAGAGATCGGTGGGCCCGGGGTGTGGATGGGGCAGGGAGGACCTGAGGATATTCCCCACAGCCCAACCTGGCCTTAGGCGGCCAGATCAGGGTTCGGGCTGTGGGGAAATCACTGCTGGAGTTGGCGGCCGGGGATTGCAACTCTTCAATGAAGCCACGGTGCCATGGCAACCGGACGCCATGGCGCTGTGGCTCCATTGAAGAGCCCTGACTGAATTAGCCAGGGAAGGCCTGTACGTGCAGGCCAGACGGAATTGGGGTCCCGGCCTGCAGGTATACGCCTGTTCGCATTTCTGATCCCGTGGGGCTAGATGTGCCCCGTGAGATCAGAATCGCAACTCCCTTTGTGCATCCGGTTCTGGCCGGACGCACAGAGGGCTCGGATGTGTGGGATGGAATCGGGCCCACACTGAACACACACTGAAAATGCAAAGGAAATGAGAAAGAGTAGTTACTCACCTGTAACAGGTGTTCTCCAGGAATCAGTCCTCACATATGGGTGACGTCGGCGCCGACGGAGCCCTCATGAGGAGCATTTCCCCAGCTTTCAAAGAAAGCCTTTGGGAATTGCAGCGTGCATGCGCGGTCCCCTTCCCACCCAAGGGTGCCATCTTGCTCAGTCTGATGACTAGCTAAAGACAGCAAAAAATTAGCAAAAACAAATCATATGACTGCAACTCCAAGGGGAGGAGGGAGGGTTGTGAGGACTGATTCCTGCTGCTCCTGGAGAACACCTGTTACAGGTGAGTAACTACTCTTTCTCCAGGACCAAGCAGGAAGTCAGTCCTCACATATGGGACTCCCCAGCTTAAGGCTACCGGAGACCCCAAGCGGAAAAATAAGCACCCTCTAGCTCGTCAGCACAGAAGGAAGGAATCTTCTCTGAGAACGCCCCCGACCGGTAGCCCAACATCAGGGCCGGAGGGTAGGAGTTGCCTAACCCCAAAGAGATTATGGAGTACTGCCTGTCCGAAAGCACTGTCCCTGCGGGACTCCCTCTCAAGGCAGTAATGGGCCGCAAAAGTCTGGCTTGAAGACCAAGTAGCGGCCCGGCAGATGTCTGCCAACAGAACAGAGCGGAGATGAGCCACTGACACAGCCTTCGCCCTGACACGATGAGCCGTGACTCGACTCTCCAACGAGAGGCCGGCTGCCCCATAAGCCCAGGCGATACAGTCAGCGACCCATATAGACAACGTACGCTTGGAGACAGGGAGCCCCAACTTATTGGGGTCAAAAGAAACGAAAAGCTGAACAGCCTTCCGATGCTCCAGCGTACGGTCAAGGTAGAAGGATAACGCCCTCCTACAGTCCAGGGTATGCAAGACCACCTCAGCCCGATTGGCATGCAGCCTGGGAAAGAAGGTCGGAAGAACCACCTCCTGATTGAGGTGAAAAGGTGAGACAACCTTAGGAAGAAACTTAGGGTGAGTCCGTAGGACTACCCTATTCCGGTAGAACCTAGTTTAAGGAGGATCAGACACTAGTGCCTGCAGTTCACTAACTCGCCTAGCAGAGGTGAGAGCTACCAGAAATAAAGTTTTTCAGGAGAGAAAACGGAGAGGGCAGGTAGCCATAGGTTCAAAAGGCGGACAAGTAAGCCGCTGTAAGATCACATTTAGATCCCACTCAGGGGCCGGTGGACGCAAAGGAGGCTTAAGCAGAAGAAGGCTTCTGAGGAAATGAGCCACTAAAGGGTGGTTGGAAAGAGGCCTGCCGTCCACCGGCGAGTGGTGTGCAGAGAGAGCACTAAGGTGAACTCGGACAGAGCTAGACTTAAGGCCCAGATTGGAGAGGTAGAGCAAATATTGCAACACTACCGCTACCAAGCACAAGAAGGGATTCTCACTGTGCTGAGCACACCATGCGGAGAATCTACGCCACTTAAGAGCGTAGGATTTCCTGGTGGATTGACGCTGAGAGGCCAAGACTACATCTTCCACCTCCCGAGGCAGTAGTAAGGGAGCTAGGACTACCCTTTCAGCAGCCAGGCCATCAAATGAAGGGACTGGAGGTTGGGGTGCAAGAGAGTCCCCTGATCCTGAGACAGGAGATCGTGTTGAAACCCCAGAGGAAGAGGTGTGTCCACCGCCAGCTGTAGCAGAAGCGGGAACCACGGTTGCCTCGGCCACCTGGGGGCTATGAGAATCAAGGAAGCCCCGTCCCTAAGGACTTTGAACAGCATCCTGGACACTAGTGGTGTGGGAGGAAATGCATACAGGAGGCCTGTGGACCACGAGATCAGAAACGCATCCGCTGCTACTCTGAGAGGATGCGATTGTCTGGAGCAAAATCTCGGGAGTTGCCGCTTCAGAGGACTGGCGAAAAGATCCATGGTGGGAAGCCCCCACTTGAGAAAGACCTGCTGAACCACCAATGGGTTCAATCTCCATTCGTGTGGTTGCAGGATCCGACTCAGTCTGTCTGCCAGGCAATTCTCCTGACCTGGGAGGTAGACAGCCGTGAGAAGGATTCCGTGATTGACAGTCCAAGAGCACAGCCGTTGTGCCTCCTGACAAAGAAGGAAGGAGCCTGTGCCACCTTGTTTGTTCACATAGAACATGGCAACTTGATTGTCCGTCTGGACCAGTACAGACCGGTGAGAGGCGAGGTGGGAGAAGGCTCTCAGAGCTAGGCGTATCGCCCGTAGCTCCAGGAAGTTTATCTTTTGAGTAGCCTCCCAACGGGTCCAGAGACCCTGAGTACATGTCCCTTGGCAATGTTCTCCCCAACCGAGAAGGGAGGCATTGGTTGTGAGCACCTGAGTATGCGGAGGGGATTGAAAAACCACTGCGAGCACCAGATTCGGAAGATGAAGCCACCATTGCAGAGAGGAGACCTGTAGGTCGGATATCTTCACTGAGTCCGCTAGGCTCCCTGTGGCTTGATGCCATTGAGTGCGAAGGCTCCACTGAACAGGCCGCATGTGTAGGCGGGCATTGGGGGTGACATGAACCGTGGAAGCCATATGGCCGAGTAGTCTCAGGATTTGCCTGGCAGAGACCAGGGAATTTCTGCGAAACTGGCTGGCCAGATCCATTAGCCTGTGGGCCCTGTACAGAGGCAGAAAAGCCTTTGCTTGAAGAATGTCGAGCTTGGCCCCTATGAACTCCAAGTTCTGGGACGGGAGCAAAGTGGACTGTGCGAAGTTTATGACAAACCCCAAGTGCTGCAGCAGAGCCACAGTGCGAAGGGTGGCTTGACTGGCCTCCTGGGAAGAGTGGCCCTTTATGAGCCAGTCATCCAGGTATGGAAACACAAAAAGACCCTGAAGCCTCAGGTAGGCCGCCACCACTGCCAGGCACTTGGTGAACACCCTGGGAGCGGAGGACAGGCCAAAGGGCAGTACTCTGTACTGATAGTGGTTTCCTCCCACAACAAACCTGAGATATTGTCTGTGGTCTGGATGAATAAGGATGTGAGTATACGCATCCTTTAGATCTAAGGAGCATAGCCAGTCTCCCTGCTGGAGGTAGGGCAGCAGGATTCCAAGGGTAAGCATCTTGAACTTTTCCCTCTCCAGGAACTTGTTGAAGTTTCGCAAGTCTAGGATGGGTCTGAGGCCTCCTGTTCTTTTTGGTACCAGAAAGTACCTGGAATAAAAGCCGTGACCTCTCAGGTGGTGGGGCACCGGTTTCACAGCCTGATCCTGTAGCAGACCTGCTAACTCCTGAAGGAGTAGGTCCCTGTGCAGAGGGGGTCTTGGAGGCTCCCCTGGAAAGTAGGAGGGAGATACCTGGTGAAAATGGAGAAGATAGCCCTTTTGGACTATGTGAAGAACCCAGGCATCTGTTGTGACGGCTGACCACCTGTGGGGAAAGTGGGCCAGCCGGCCTCCTGTGCTGAGAGAAGCCAGCTGAGGAGAAGAGGCTATGCTGTTTGAGTCAAAAACCCCCACCCTGCTGAGCAGGGGCCGGTGTTGGTGGCTTGGGGGCCTTCTGCCTACGGGGCCCCTGACCCTGCCCCTTGGCCTGCTGACCCTGCTGGGGAGCTGTAGAGGCATGATAATGAGGGTATTGTTTATAGGCAGATGACTTCCTCGGGTAAAAGGTCTTTTTTCACGAGCCCTTCTTCTTCTGAGAAGGGGCAGAGGTTTTCCTGGAAAGCCTAGTCCTGGTCAGAGTCTCGGTCTCGAGTTCTGCACCTTTTCAGCCATGGGCTTGCCAAAGAGGTTTTCACCTCGGCAGGGGACATCGACCAACTTGTCCTGGACCCATGGCTCGAGGTCGGATGACTGTAGCCAAGCCTGTCGGCGGGCACCGATGCCGGCCCCGGCTACTCGGGCCGAAGCCTCGAAGCCATCGTAGGCTGCTCGATAGATAAACTTCGAGCACTCTCGAATACCGGTGGACAAGGCCTGGAACCTCTGCAAAGGTTCCTCGGAGAGACCAGCAGAGAACCCGGCAATCTCCTTTGCCAGGTCTCGAAGGTACATGCCCATGTAGAGCTGGTATGTCTGGATACAGCAAGCAAGCATAGAGCCCTGGAAGCACTTCTTACCGAGGGTATCCAGGTTCTGGGCCTCCCGGCCGGGAGGCACCAAGGAGTGCATCTTCTGACTTTTCAGTCGATGCATGGCCGATTCCACAACCATGGAGTGGTGCGGTAATTGTGCCTTTTGGAACCCGGGGCTCTTGCAGACTCGATAGATGGAATCGACCCGCTTGCTTAACACCGGCGTCGAGGCCGGGGTCTCCCACATGCGGAAGAGCAGCCGCTCCAGCATCGGAGGAACCGGAACAGTAAAGGCCTCCTTCGGGGGAGAGTCATACTGGAGGGCCTCGAGCTCTTCAGCTCGAGGCTCCTCCTCGGGATCCGCGGGGAAGGCCAAGGCCTTGGCCATATCCCGCACGAAGTCCGAGAACCGGGTATCCTCCGGTGGGGATCGTCTCCGAGGTTCAGACTCGGGCGAGTCCGACGGGACATACCGAGTCCGATGGGTGTCGGGTGACTCTTCGTCCTCCGTCTCCCAGCCCGACTCCTCGGAGGAGGAATCAAGCGGCTCCGGTCGGGCAGGCACCGATGCCCTCCGCCCCGACGCCGAGGGTATCGGCGTCGACAACCTCGGCCCCGAACGGGAGGTCGAGGGAGACCGTGGCCGAGGATCGACTCGAGCCCACATGGACTCGAGGATCGGCTCGGCCTCCGGGGTCGACTTGGACGTTGAGGTCCCGGTGGTCGGGGCAGATGCACCGGTGAGACCGGCGATCAATGCCTGCTGCTGTTCCATGAAGGCAGCGAAGCTGCTCTCCAAGGCCATCAACCTGAGTCCGAGCTCAGGAGACCCAGCAGCCCTCGACTCGGGCCCCGACGGCATCGGGCCCGACGTCGGCTCCCTCGGAGGAGAGTCAACGAGGACAACAGCACTTACGTGTCCAGGAGACTCCATCTCGACACGAGGATGCTTGGCAGGCCTCTCCGACTCTGAAGACCCGGGACGGCTATCGGGGCTATGCAACCTGGCCCTCGAGGAACCAGGAGCGTCCACCGACGCCACCCTCGCGGGTTTCTTCTTCCTGCGATGTTCCCGTGAAGGAGACCCCCACTCAGAGGAACCCCGACGCTGCTCGGGGCCGGAGTCCCGAGACGTCGAGGCCTCTGACGAGGTCTGGGCCTGGCCGGACGCGGAGTCAGAAAAAATTCTATCCTTCTGGTGCTGCCGACTCCTCAACGCCTTCGAGGACATTTTGCCACACGGACCACAGATCATCGGGTCATGATCGGGTCCGAGGCAACAGAGGCAGCAGTCATGTGTGTCGGTAAGAAACATAAGTTTCTTACACCGATCACATTTCTTAAACCCACTGGTAGCCATCGGGGGAAAAAGGGCCCCTGCTAGGTCAAAAGACCGGGCTGCCAGGGAAAAAGAAAAAAGGCGCGAACGCCAGTCACAAAGGACAAAAACCGAAAAAGAAAGAAAAGGACTCGATACCGGCGTATCGGTCCAAGCGGGAAAAGGATCCGGCGTCGAACTGGAGAAAAAAGAGAAAAATAGAGAAAATCAACTTTTTCCTCGAGGAAAAACGAACTACGTCCGTCGGGCTCCGCGGAAAAAAGAAGACTGAGCAAGATGGCACCCTTGGGCGGGAAGGGGACCGCGCATGCGCGCTGCAATTCCCCAAGGCTTTCTTTGAAAGCTGGGGAAATGCTCCGCACGAGGGCTCCGTCGGCGCCGACGTCACCCATATGTGAAGACTGACTTCCTGCTTGGTCCTGGAGAATGTAGCGCAGGAATGTGCCCTTGGTTGGTGCTGCTCACACAGAGTTGCAAAGAGGCATGAAACACTTTTCTTTTTTGTAATTTAATGTTTTTTAACATTTGTAAAAGGCAGATAACACATATCCCAGGCACTCTGGGACACAAACAACCCTATAAACCCAAACTGGTTAACACAAAATGTTTTTCAAGTATGAGAAAAAGTTTCAAGCACATTCCATCCAGAAATGTTATCCAGAGATGTCTTTTATGTCTGAACGTACTGTTGTAGCCCAACATCGGTCAGTTTTCACATTTAACCCCACCCCACACATGCAGACCACAGAATTACAGTTAATCTTTGTATTTAAGTTCCCTTTCTTAACTCCGTAACAAACGTTTTTCACTACCCTAAGCAAAGGGTAAATGTCTCCTAGCAGAAAGGCCATATGAAGTTTAGCTTAATTTAATACCATCATTTGCAATTGCATTTACAGTCATGTACGTCTTCTATATCTTTCTAAACCTACCTTGAGGGAGAGAGTTACATCTCCATAGCGCTTTATTGCAATTAGCTTAATTTCTTCCTCAAGATTTTCTTGGCTTGTGCCTTGAACGTCAATGTAATGGCAGTCTGAACTTGCAAAATGACAGGAAATGGCCTGTGTAAAGCAAAATGAGACATCAGTTACCAAATAGCTCCCTATCAAAGTGTGTGCATGCTTCAAAATAAAATCCTCACCTTTGGTTTACCAAGTATTTTATAGTCTGCCTCTCCAATTCAAAGGTGGTTTGCAACTTTTCTTCAGGTCCAATACGTCCAGGGCTGGCCCATCCACTGGGCAAATCAAGTTGTCACCAAGGGTGGCATCGACCCCCTTTCTTCCAGCAAAGCGGCAGTTTATCGCCACCTGCCCTGCCGTGCCACCACTCCCAGCATCCATCTTCTCACCTGAAGGAGGGAGGATGGCATGGCGATGCCTCTGCTGCATCAAGTTTTAAAGTGCCCACGTTAGCATGCTCACGGCCTGCTGCTCCTGCCCCCCTTTGATGCAACTTCCTGATGCTCCTTGAGTCAGAGAGGACAGGAGCAGCAGGCCGTGAGCACGCTGGTGTGGGCACTTTAAAGCCAGGTTCAGCAGAGTCATTGATGTGCCACTACCCCTCCCTCCCACAGGTGAGAAGATGGATGCCGGGCGAGGGGAGGGGGGGCGTCGTTGCAGTCTTTGGACAGTAGCATAGAGGGTCTGCCTAGGGTGGCAGAAACCCTTAGGTTGGCCCTGAATATGTCCCTTTCTATGTTCAAACTGTTTATTAAAACCAAACATTACAAAATTCAGGCCAAAGCACAACATACAACCAATGACAGGTCATCCAGGCCAATATAACAGGAATGTACATATCCCCCCCTTTTTATCCCCCTCCCTTCCTCCTACCTCCTTCCCCTCCTTTGGCCGATCACAGGCCTACAGCTGATGGCAAGAGTACTCAGACTGGGGTGTGGGTGCTCTTACACACTCCCGGTGGCAGACTCCTGGCTCTCCTCTACCCTCCCGTTTTCCCTTCCTGCGGGTGTCCATTCCATTAACCCTCTACTGTCTGACCCCTAGAGGTCATTAAAGACATAACTGCGGCTATGTCGGGGGGGGGGGGGGAGGTGCTGGATATGGTCGTCCAAGACTGCGTGAAATCGGGGTATACATCTTTTCTTCGCTTGGGCCCACAGCTTGTCAATTTGCATGTGCTGGTGCAGAGCATTCCGCCAGTGCCAATAACTTGGGGGTTCAACCGACTTCCAACCCAAGAGAATTATGCATATTGCTAATGCCCAAGCCAGTTTCAATCATCGTCATCTACCTTGTCCAGTAAAGCATAGTTACTCACCTGTGACAGGTGATCTCCGGGAACAGCAGGAATTTAGTCTTCACATATGGGTATCGTCGGTAACGACGGAGCCTGCGCGGGAACGCTCCCCAGCGTCCAATTAGAATGCTTTTGGGAGCATCCCACAGCGCCTGCATGCTGCCTTCCCGCCTTTCCCAACTGCCTCTCTCCAGTTGAGTTTTAAAGCTGAGACAAAGAGAGAGAGAGGGAAAGGAAAGAAAGCGTAGTTACTCACCTGTAACAGGTGTTCTCCAGGAGCAGCAGGAATCAGTCCTCACTTATGGGTGACGTCGGCGCCGACGGAGCCCTCGCGGAGCAATTTTCCCCAGCTTTCAAAGAAAGCCTTTGGGAATTGCAGCGCGCATGCGCGGTCGTCTTCCCGCCCGAGGGTGCCATCTTAGCCAGTCAGATGACATAGCTAAAAAAGACAGCATAAAAATTTGCAAAAAAGAACATAAGCAGACGATTGCAACTCCAAGGGGAGGAGGGAGGGTAGTGAGGACTGATTCCTGCTGCTCCTGGAGAACACCTGTTACAGGTGAGTAACTACGCTTTCTCCAGGACCAAGCAGGAAGTCAGTCCTCACTTATGGGACTCCCAAGCTCAAGGCTACCGGAGACCCTAAGCACAAAATGAGCTCCCTCTAGCTCAGCAGCACAGAAGGATAGAATCTTCGCTGAATTATCACCCACCGGTAGCCCACATCCGGGATGGAGGGTAGGAGTTGCTCAGACCTCAAAGAGATTACGGAGGACTGCCTGTCCGAAAGCACTGTCCCTACGGGACTCCCTCTCGAGACAGTAATGGACCGCAAAAGTCTGGCTTGAAGACCAAGTAGCGGCCCGGCAGATGTCTGCCAGCGGAACAGAGCGGAGGTAAGCCACTGACGTGGCCTTTGCCCGAACGCAATGAGCCGTGACTCGACTTTCTAAGGAGAGTCCGGCTGCCCCATAAGCCCAAGAGATACAGTCCGCAACCCAGATGGACAGAGTACGCTTGGAGACCGGGAGCCCCAATCTATTGGGGTCAAAAGACACAAAAAGCTGAGCAGCTTTACGGTGCTCCCGCGTACGGTCAAGGTAGAAGTTCAATGCCCTTCTACAGTCCAGGGTATGGAGGACCGTTTCAGCTCGGCTGGAGTGTGGTCTGGGAAAGAAGGTTGGAAGTACCACCTCCTGATTGATGTGAAAAGGGGAGACCACTTTAGGCAGAAATTTTGGGTGAGTCCGTAGGACTACCCTATTCTTGTAGAACCTAGTGTAAGGGGGATCAGACACGAGGGCCTGCAATTCACTTACGAGTCTAGCGGAAGTGAGGGCTATCAAGAACAGTGTTTTCCAAGACAGAAAACGGAGAGAACAGGTAGCCATAGGTTCAAAAGGCGGACAGGTGATCCGCTGCAAAACCACATTCAGGTCCCAGTCAGGCGCTGGCGGGCGCAGAGGTGGTTTAAGTAGAAGGAGACCTCGGAGAAACCTCGCTACGAGAGGGTCATTGGAGAGAGGTCTGCCGTCCACTGGCACATGATGTGCTGAAAGAGCACTGAGGTGAACTTTGACGGAGTTGGACTTAAGTCCCAGATTAGAGAGGTGCAGCAAGTACTGCAAGATCACCGACACCGGGCAGGAGAAGGGATCCTGAGACTGTTGGGTACACCAGACTGCAAAGCGACGCCATTTAAGGGCGTAGCATTTGCGGGTAGAAGGCCGTCGCGAAGCCAAGACGACCTCCTCCACCTCCGCCGGCAGGAGAAGGGGAGCAAGGACTACCCTCTCAGCAGCCAGGCCATGAGGTTGAGAGACCTGAGGTTGGGGTGCAGAAGGGACCCCTGATCCTGAGTGAGGAGATCCGGTTGTACCCCCAGAGGGATTGGATCCTCCACCGCCAGTTGCAGCAGGAGCGGAAACCACGGCTGCCTGGGCCAGCGAGGGGCCACCAGGATCATGAAGGCTTTGTCTCGGAGAACCTTGAAAAGAGTCCGAGAGACCAGCGGGATGGGAGGGAAAGCGTACAGAAGGCTCCCCGACCACGAGATCAGAAAGGCGTCCGCCGCAACCCGAAGGGGGTGTGGCTGACGAGAGCAGAAGCGAGGAAGCTGCCGGTTGTGAGGACTGGCAAAGAGATCCACCGTGGGGAGACCCCACTTGAGGAAGAGCTTCTGAACTACCAAGGGATCCAGACGCCACTCGTGCGGCTGGAGGACCCTGCTGAGTTTGTCTGCAAGGCAATTTTCTTGGCCCGGGAGATAAACTGCCTTGAGGAGAATGCCGTGACTGACGGCCCAAGAGCAGAGCTTCTGTGCCTCCCGGCAGAGGAGGAAGGAGCCCGTGCCCCCCTGCTTGTTCACGTAGAACATGGCAACTTGATTGTCCGTCTGGACAAGGACGGACTGTTGGGAAGTCAGGTGGGAGAAGGCCTTGAGAGCTAGGCGGATCGCCCTGAGCTCCAGGAAGTTGATCTGCTGAGCAGACTCCCACGTGGTCCAGAGGCCCTGAGTACGTGCCTCTTGGCAATGTGCTCCCCAGCCCAGGAGGGATGCATCGGTGGTCAGCACCCGGGTCGGCTGAGGTGACTGGAAAGGCATTCCGAATATCAGGTTCGGCTGCCGGAGCCACCACCGGAGAGACGAGAGCAGCGGCTCGGAGACGCGCACTAGGTCTGCCAGGCCGCCTGTGGCTTGTCGCCACTGCTGGCGGAGACACCATTGAGCAGACCGCATATTCAGGCGGGCATTGGGGGTCACATGGACGGTGGAAGCCATATGGCCGAGCAGTCTCAGGAAGCGCCTGGCGGAGACCAGGGGCTGGCTGCGAAAGCGGTCGGCTAGGTCCATGAGCCGTTGAGCCCTGTCGAGCGGTAGGTACGCTCGTGCCCGAGGAGTGTGCAGCCTTGCGCCGATGAACTCGAGATCCTGTGAGGGGAGCAAAGTGGACTTTGCGAAGTTTATAACAAAGCCCAAGTGCTGCAGCAGAGTCACCGTGCGGCACGTGGCGTTGGTGACCTCCTGAGCGGACGCTGCTCTGATGAGCCAGTCGTCGAGGTACGGAAAGACATAGAGGCCGTGAAGCCGGAGATGGGCCGCCACGACCGCGAGACAGTTTGTGAAGACTCGCGGTGCGGAGGATAGGCCAAAGGGCAGTACTCTGTACTGGTAATGATTTCCTGCCACCACAAACCTTAGGTATTGGCGGTGGCTTGGGTGGATGAGGATGTGCGTGTAGGCATCCTTTAGATCCAAGGAGCATAGCCAATCTCCCTGCTGGAGGTAGGGCAGAAGGATTCCAAGGGTAAGCATTTTGAACTTCTCCCGCACAAGGAACTTGTTGAGGTTGCGCAAGTCCAGGATGGGTCTGAGGCCCCCTGTTCTCTTTGGTATCAGAAAATACCTTGAATAAAAGCCTTGACCTCTCAGGTGGTGGGGCACCGGTTCCACCGCCTGTTCCTGCAGAAGACCTGCTAACTCCTGAAGGAGCAACTCCCTGTGCAGAGGGGGGCGCGAAGGTTCTCCCGGAAAATAGGAGGGAGGGACCTGATGGAAGTGGAGAAGGTAGCCTTCTCGCACGACCTGAAGTACCCAGGCATCTGCGGTGATGCTGGACCACCTGTGGGCGAAGTGAACCAGCCGGCCTCCGGTGCTGGGAGGAACCAGCGGGGGGGGAGAGGCTATGCTGAGCGAGTCAAAAACCCCCACCCTGCTGAGCAGGGGCTGGTGGTGCAGGCTTGGGGGCTTGCTGCCTACGGGACCCGTTACCCCGTCCCTTGGCCTGCTGGCCCTGTTGGGGAGCTGCAGGGGCCTGATAATGGGGGTACTGTTTGTAGGCAGCCGCCTTCCTCGGGTAAAAGGACTTTTTTCCCGAGCCCTTCTTTTTCTGGGAAGGGGCGGAGGTCTTCCTAGAAAGCCTGGTCCTGGTGAGAGTCTCAGTCTCAATTTGTGCAGCCTTTTCCACCATGGGCTTGCCAAAGAGGTTTTCGCCTCGGCAGGGGACATCGACCAACTTGTCCTGTACCCAGGGCTCAAGGTCCGACGACTGAAGCCAAGCCTGTCGGCGGGCACCGATGCCGGCTGCGGCCACTCTAGCCGAGGCCTCAAAGCCATCATAGGCTGCTCGGGACATGAACTTTGAGCATTCCCGAATGCCCGTGGACAAGGCTAGGAACCTCCGCAAGGGCTCCTCGGAGAGACCAGCGGAGAATCCGGCTAGCTCTTTAGCCAGATCCCGGAGATACATGCCCATGTAGAGCTGGTAAGTCTGGACACGACATGCGAGCATAGAGCCCTGGAAGCACTTCTTGCCAAGGCCATCCAGGTTACGGGCCTCCCTTCCAGGAGGCACCGAGGAGTGCATCTTCTGGCTCTTAAGACGATGCATGGCCGATTCCACTACCATGGAATGGTGTGGCAGCTGTGCCTTCTGAAAGCCAGGGCTCTTGCGGACCCGATAGATAGAATCGACCCGCTTGCTCAGGACCGGCGAGGAGGCCGGACTCTCCCACATGCGGAAGAGTAGTCGTTCCAGCATAGGAGGAACCGGCACAGTAAAGTGCTCCCTCGCGGGAGAGTCATACTGGAGGGCGTCGAGCTCTTCGGCTCGGCTCCTCCTCGGGATCCGCAGGGAAGGCCAAAGCCTTGGCCATATCCCTAACGAAGTCCGAGAACCGGGCATCCTCCGGGGGGGACTGCTTCCGAGGCTCGGACCCCGGTGAGTCCGATGGGACACACCGAGTCCGGAAAGAATCAGGTGACTCTTCCTCCTCAGACTCCCAGACCGACTCCGACGAGGACTCGGTGGGGTCGGCCCGGGCAGGGTGCGGCGCCAGCCGTCCCGACGTCGAGGGAGTCGGCGTCGGCGACCTCGGTCCCGAACGGGAGGCCGAGGGTGACCTCGACCGAGGATCGACTCGAGTTCTCATTGACTCGAGGATCGGCTCGGTCTCCGGGGTCGACTTGGACGTCGACGTCCCGGCGGTCGGGGCAGCGGCGCCAGCGAGGCCAGCGAGCAGTGCCCGCTGCTGGTCCATGAAGGCAGACAGTCTGCTCTCCAAGGCCGTCAACCTGAGTCCGAGCTCAGGTGACCCAGCAGCCCCCGACTCGGGCCCCGACGGCGTCGGGCCCGACGTCGGCTGTCGCGGAGGCGAGTCCAGAAGGACCACAGGACTTACCCGGGCAGGTATCTCCGACTCCAGGCGAGGTCGCTTCGGGATGTGTTCCTTCTCCAAGGACCCGGGGCGGCTGTCGGGGCTATGCGACCTGGCCCTCGCGGAACCAGGAGCGTCCACCGACGCCGCCCTCGCGGGTTTTTCCTTCCGACGATGGTCCCCGGAGGGAGAACCCCGGTCGGAGGAGCTCCGGCGACGGTCCGAGCTGGAGCCTTTCGACGCGGAGGCCTCCGACGAGGTCCGGGTACGGCTGGGGTCAGCGAAGATTCTCTCACGCTGATGCCGCCGACTCCTCAACGCCTTTGAGGACAGTTTGCTGCAGGGCCCACAGATCAGTTCCTCATGATCCGGGCCCAGGCAGCGGAGGCAAAAGTCGTGTGTCGGTTAGTGACATATTTCGGTCACACCGACCACACCGCTTAAACCCACTGGCAGCCATCGGGGGAAAAAGGGCCCCTGCGAGGTCAAAGGACCGGGCTGCCAGGGAAACCGAAAACGAAAGCTGACTAAGTCAGAAAAACCGAAAAAAAGTAAGCGGACTCGAGACCGGCGTCGCGAGTCCGGGCGGGAAAACGATCGGCGTCGAACCGAAAGAAAAAAGGATAAAACAAAGAAGAAAATCAACTTTTTCGCGGGGACAAGACGGGGACGTCTGTAGGGCTCCGCGGAAAAAAGAAGACTGGCTAAGATGGCACCCTCGGGCGGGAAGACGACCGCGCATGCGCGCTGCAATTCCCAAAGGCTTTCTTTGAAAGCTGGGGAAAATTGCTCCGCGAGGGCTCCGTCGGCGCCGACGTCACCCATAAGTGAGGACTGACTTCCTGCTTGGTCCTGGAGAAAAGAGAGATACAACTCCTAGGGGAGGTGGGTGGGTTGTGAAGACTAAATTCCTGCTGTTCCCGGAGATCACCTGTTACAGGTGAGTAACTATGCTATCTCCAGGAACAAGCAGGAATGTAGTCTTCACATATGGGGACTCCCTAGCTACAGATGCCAGGGAGAAACCCGAGAAGTTGTGTGCCCATGCAAAAGGGCTCCACTTCCCCCCATGGATCTCTGGCATCCTACCGGGAAAGGTGGGTGGGAGTTGATTAAGTATGGAACAGGTGTCGTAGAACAGCCTGAACAAACATGGCATCCCGGCGGGAGTCCTTGTCTAAGCAGTAATGGGCTGTGAAGATATGAACCGAGGCCCAAGTAGCTGCTCGACAGATGTCGTCAATAGACACAGAGTGTAAATGAGCCATTGAGGCTGCCATGGCTCTCACATTGTGAGCTGTGACATGGCCTTCCAGAGAAAGGTTCTTACTCTGATAGGCAAAAGAAATACACTGTGCAATCCAGAGAGGCTTAAAAGAAGCTGAAATAGCACTTAAATGGACTCTTACTGAGTTAGTCTTAAGTTCTGCATTAGATAAATGAAGGAGATATTCCAGTAATGATTCCAGAGGTATTGCAGAGAGGTGAAGACCCTTTTGCGAACACCATATGGAAAACCTTTTCCACTTGACAGCATAAGAACGTCTTGTGGAAGGTTTCCTGGAAGCACAAAGGACTTCCCTTACTTGCTGAGAAAGGTTAAGACCATGAAGGTCTAGGCTCTCAGCAACCAGGCCCTGAAATGCAGGGAGTGGGGATTGGGTTGCCACAACATCCTGTCCTCTTGAGCAGGGCCGGATTTACCTTGAGTGAGGCCCTATGCCAACAAAAATTGTGGGCCCCCAGCAGGGGCGGCCCAAGGGGGGTGTGGGCCTCATTTGCATAAGGGGCCTCATTTGCATAAATATTTGCATAATGTTACCATATACTAACTTTTAGTAAACGTGCCTCTTAATGAGTGTATGGATAAAGAAAGACTAAAAGATTTCTACATTACTATAATCCAGTGCCAACTGCCAGACACATTAGGAACTACTACAAACACTGCCCATTTAGAACCCATAGCAAACCCGCCGTATCCTAACAGCACTACCAGGACTCACAAAGCACCATACTCTACCAATCAAAAGGCAACACTGCAAATATTAAACCAATACATTTCAGAGAACAACAATACATGACCTACTGGGGAAAGAGAACAAGTGGCAATGTCAAATAGGAATTATATAAACAGAACACCTCAGCTCAGTTACACATGCAGAACATAGACCATCACCAAACAAGTAATCACATTTTAGAAACAGGAAGACAATAATTAAACTGGGAATCCCAAAAGCCAAACTTGGAATGTACAACACTGTAGAAATAAAACTATACATTAATTTGCTCTTGTACTAAACAAAGCGCAGACGTTAATGATGCACATTTACCAGAGCTGACATATTCCAATTAATAAATTCAAAATAAAGAGATATTTTTCTACCTTTTGTGCATTTTTTTCAGCTGCAATTGCTCCAGCCACTTTCTTCTGGTTTCTTCATGTCTTCTGCTAACTCTCCATCGTCTGCTGTCCATTTGTCCTTTCTTCTCTCTTCTAGTTTTTTTCCATTCTCTCTCTACATCTGCTTTAACATACTAATCTTTCTCCTTTTGCTCTTTCCTCATTCCTATTTCATCCACTCAAATTTTACCCCTCCATCCTCAATCCCCACTTACTCTCCCAATACCCGGCCAATTGTAGATTTTTTTATCCCTCCCACACAAAATATTTTTCCCTTCTCCATTTTACTCTTCCAGCCCCATCCCATTCTAATCCTCCCCCAACATCAGCTCCCTTCTAGTTCCAGCCTCACCCAGCATCCATTCCCTTCTAGTCCCTGCATCAGCCCATTTCCAGTCCTAGCCACCCATCAGCCCATTTCCAGTCCTAGCAACCCCCCAACCCAATACCAGTCCTAACCCCCCATCACCCCATTTTCAGTTTAAGCCCCCCCTATAACCCATTACCAGTCCTAACCCCCCATCAGCCCACTTCCAGTCCTAACCCCATCAACCCATTTCCAGTCAGCCCCCCATAGCCCATTGCCAGTCCTAACCCCCCCCCATCAGCCCATCAGCCCACAGCCCATTACCAGTCCTAACCCCATCAGCCCACCTCCAGTCTTAACCCCCCCAGCCCATTTCCAGTCCTAACCCCCCCATAGCCCATTACCAGACAGCCCCCATCAGCCCACAGCCCATTACCAGTCTTAACCCCCCCAAAGCCCATTACCAGTTCTAAACCCCCCCAACAGCCCATTATCAGTCCTAACCCCATCAGCCCACCTCCAGTCTTAACCCCCCAGCCCCTTTCCAGTCCTAGCCCCCCCCTTGCCCTTTACCAGACAGCCCCCATCAGCCCACAGCCCATTACCAGTCTAAACCCCCCAAAACCCATTACCAGTTCTAAACCCCCCCCAACAGCCCATTACCAGTCCTAACCCCATCAGCCCACCTCCAGTCTTAACCCCCCCAGCCCATTTCCAGTCCTAGCCCCCCCCATAGCCCATTACCAGACAGCCCCCATCAGCCCACAGCCCATTACCAGTCTTAACCCCCCCAAAGCCCATTACCAGTTCTAACCCCCCCCAACAGCCCACAGCCCATTACCAGTCCTAACCTCATCAGCCCACCTCCAGCCTTAATCCCCCCAACCCCGTTCCAGTCCCAGTCCCAGCCCATTTCCAGTCCCAACCCATTGCCAGCCCCCGTCCCAGCCCCCTCAATTACCAGTCCTACCCCCTCCCCCTCCCCCGGCCTAAAGTAAAATTTAATTTAAAAAAAAAAAACCTGCTGGCTGCCGCCGCGGGGCCCCCTCTGCTGCCGCGGCAGCATGGACTGACCCGCGGGGGCCCCCTCTGTAAGCTCGGTCCCTCCCTCCGTGCCTCCGTGTCTCCCTCCGTGCAGGCTGTGAGAGACGCGAAGGCAGACTGTCTCCTTCGCGTCTCTGTTAAGCCCGCAGGGGCTGATGGGAAATTTCCCATCAGCCCCTGCGGGCTTAACAGAGACGGGAAGGCAGAAGGAGACAGTCTGCCTTCGCGTCTCTAACAGCCTGCACGGAGGGAGACACGGAGGCACGGAGGGAGGGACCGAGCTTACAGAGGGGGCCCCCGCGGGTCAGTCCATGCTGCCGCGGCAGCAGAGGGGGCCCCGCGGCGGCAGCCAGCAGGTTTTTTTTTATTTTATTAAAAAAAAAAGCCTAACTAGTTCAATTTTTGTGGGCCCTTTGCAGCTGTGGGCCCTACGCCATGGCGTACATGGCGTATAGCTAAATCCGGCCCTGCTCTTGAGACAGGAGATCTGGAGCAGATCCTAACTCCAGAGATGGGGCTTTAGAGAGATGTAGAAGCAGAGGGTACCACACCTGTCGTGGCCAATGTGGAGCTATGAGAATCACGTGGCCCTTGTCTCTCTGAAGCTTGAATAGGGTCTTGGGAATTATGGGAATGGGTGGAAAGGCATATAGGAAGTCCCGACCCCAATGGAGGAGGAAAGCATCCCTGGCTTGAGATCCCTGAGCCGGAATTCTGGAACAGAACCAGGGAAGTTTGGCATTCAACGGACTTGCAAAGAGGTCTATGTCCGGAGTTCCCCAAATTTGAAAAATTGTTGTTACCTGGTCTGCATGGAGAGACCATTCGTGTGGAAGCAGAACTCAACTGAGTCTGTCTGCCCAAGAGTTTTGAAGACGAATATTCCTAAAGTGCGGAGAAATGCTGCCACTACAGCCATGCATTTCGTGAACACCCTTGGTGCTGAGGCCAGGACTAGTGAAGGACTAGAAAGGGGGACTGTTACTTCTGGAGAGAAATCTGCAACTGTGAGTATATACTTCTGGTAATTTTCTAAAAAGAATTCTTTGTATTAAAGCTACTTAATCTGTGAACCCACTGTTTTTTGTTGGATCAGTTAGGGCCTAGTAGCAGCAATTAAAGTTTGAATTTAAAACACAGAGGAGAACTTTCTGGTTACATTTCATACCCAGCAGAGAGCTTGTAGTTTAAATTTAACAGTCACTCAGGGCCAAGTAACAGCAAAGTACTTTTAGTTTAAATTTAACACATAGAAGAGAGCTTTCTGGTTACACTTGGAACCCAGCAGAGAGCTTGTAGTGTACATTTAATAGTCACTCAGGGCCTAGCATTAGAAAAGTACTTTTAGTTTTATAACACAGAAGAGAGCTTTCTGGTTAAATTTAGAACCCAGCAGAGAGCTTGTAGTTTAAATTTCATAAGAAGTTAGAGCCTAGCAGCAGCTAAGAGCTATAATTTAAATCAAATCAGAATTTAGCTTACCTCAGCAGCACAAGACAGGGTACTGTGTAGCAGCCCTCTTTTAATAAGTGTTATTTCCCTCCCTCCCTCCCCACACCCACCCACCCTGGGATAATCATAGCTTTATAGGTACTTACACATCTTAAAAGATAGGAGGTGCTTTCAGGTGAAGCTCATTACCCAAATCAGTCATACACTAAGGACCTGAGATTAATTAAGCTTCAGGTGAACAAGGTATATTAAACGTATTAGGTACAGTTTTAGTGGTATAAATACCCATAGCAACCCCTAGTAAGTAAGAACTTAAAGATCTAGACACAAACTTAAAACTAAGATGCAGACAGCAGTCCAGCAGCAGGATGGGGGCTTTCCAGTCTTTTGCATTGAGTGTCACATGTATGATTTTCTCCCAGTTGGTGAGAGGTCTTACATGTGCACTAGGTGCAAGGAGCTCTTTGCTCTCAGGGAACAAGTCCGTTCTCTAGAGGCTAAAGTAGCAGACTTGGAAAACATAAGACAGAGAGGTACATAGACGAGACCTACAGGGATATAGTCCTGAAGTTCCACCTCCAGTCTGGCAGCACCTCTGTTGCCATGGAGGAGAGAGGTCACGTGACAGGAGAGCATCACCCTGGTGTGGCAGGAAGTGATCCTGTAACTAGGACCTGTCCTCCAGGTGATGTAAAACCCTCTCGCACCGAGGAAGTTTCTCCAGGGCCATGTGTCCATGAGGGAAGGGTTAGGACAGCCATTATAGTTGGTGATTCGATCATTAGGCATGTAGATAGCTGGGTGGCTGGTGGACGTGAGGATCGCCTGGTAACATGCCTGCCTGGTGCAAAGGTAGCGGACCTCACGCGCCACCTAGATAAGGTCTTAGATAGTGCTGGGGAGGAGTCTGCTGTCTTGGTACATGTCGGTACCAATGACATAGGAAAATGTGGTAGGGAGGTTCTGGAGGCAAAATTTAGGCTTTTAGGTAGGAAGTTGAAATCCAGAACTTCCATGGTAGCGTTCTCCGAAATGCTTCCTGTTCCACACGCAGGACCCAAAAGGCAGGCAGAGCTCCGGAGTCTCAATGCGTGGATGAGACAATGGTGCAGAGATGAGGGTTTTGGACTTGTTAGGAACTGGGGAACATTCTGGGGAAAGGAGGGGCTCTTCCGAAGGGATGGGCTTCACCTTAAGCGGGATGGAACCAGGCTGCTGGCATTAACCTTTAAAAAGGAGATAGAGCAGCTTTTAAACTAGATATTAGGGGAAAGCCGACAGTCGCCCAAGAGCGGATGGTTCAGAAGAATGTATCTTTGAAGGATACTACCAAAAGCAGAGAGGTTCCACAAAAGAGTAAAGTAGCCCAAATGCCCTCAAGTATGGAGCAGACAGAGCTTAAAGATCCCAATTTACCCATGTCTAACAATAGCCAAATTAACATGAATAAAATACATTCTCTAAAATGCTTGTATGCAAATGCTAGAAGTCTAAAGAATAAGATGGGAGAGTTAGAATATATAGCACTAAATGAAAGGTTAGATATGATTGGAATATCAGAGACATGGTGGAAGGAGGACAACCAGTGGGACACTGTGATACCTGGGTACAAACTATATCGTAATGATAGAGCTGATCAAATTGGTGGAGGGGTTGCACTCTATGTTAGAGAGGGCATTGACTCAGAAAGGATTAAAGTTTTGCAGGAAACAAAATCTGCTGTAGAATCTATATGGATTGAAATTCCATATAAAAGGGGGAAGGCGATGGCAGTGGGGGTGTACTATCGAGCACCTGGCCAGAATGACCAAATGGATGATAAAATGCTCAAAGAAATCAAGGAAGCTAACAAATGTTACAGCGCAGTAATAATAATGGGTGATTTCAATTACACCGGTATCGACTGGGTCAGTGTCACGTCAGGAGATGCTAGGGAGATAAAGTTCCTAGATGAAATAAATGACTGCTTCTTGGAGCAGCTGATTCATGAACCGACCAGAGGGGAAGCCATATTAGACCTAGTCCTTAGTGGAACACCAGATCTAGTGCAAGAGATAAGGGTGTTGGGGCCACTTGGCAATAGTGATCATAGCATAATCGCCTTTGATTTAATTAGTGGAGGAGGGATAGTAAGGAAATCCACAGTACTACCTTTTAACTTCCGAAAGGGAGACTATGATAAAATGAGGAAAACAGTTAAGAAAAAACTAAAAGGAGCAGTTGCAAAGGTTAAAGACATACATCAAGCTTGGGTGTTGTTGAAAAATACTATCTTGGAAGCCCAGACCAGCTGTATTCCACGCTTTAAGAAAAGTGAAAGGAAGTCCAAAAAACTGCCAGCATGGTTTAAAGGTGAGGTCAGAGAGGCTGTTGTTGCCAAAAAAGCATCTTTCAGGAAATGGAAAAAAGAGCCAAACGACGAAACCTGGAAACAGCACAAGCACTGGCAAGTCAAATGCAAGGCATTGATAAGGCAGGCAAAGAGAGAATTTGAGAAGAAGCTTGCTGCGGAAGCAAAAACGCGAAATAAAGACCTTTTCAAGTACATTCGTAGCAAAAAACCTGTGAGAGAGTCAGTTGGTCCATTAGATGATAAAGGAGTTAAAGGAGCACTAAGAGGTGACAAGGCGATAGCGGAGAGACTGAATGAATTCTTTGCTTCAGTCTTTACTGAGGAAGATGTAGGAATGTTACCCATGACTGAAGTGGTATTTAAAGGTGCGGAAGAATTGAAGGAAATATTGATACATCGGGAAGATGTCTTACAACTATTAGATAAACTGAAGAGTAGCAAATCACCTGGGCCAGATGGTATACATCCAAGGGTGTTCAAAGAACTGAAATATGAGATTGCAGACCTGCTATCAGTAATCTGTGAACTATCATTAAAATCATCTCTAATACCTGAAGATTGGAAGATCGCCAATGTAACACCAATTTTTAAAAAGGGTTCCAGGGGTGATCCGGGAAACTACAGACCGGTGAGCCTGACGTCAGTACCAGGAAAAATGGTAGAAACCATCATAAAGAATAAAATTACTCAGCATGTAGATAGTCACAACCTAATGGGAGACAGCCAACATGGCTTTAGACAAGGAAAATCTTGTCTTACTAATCTGTTATGTTTTTTTGAAGGAGTGAATAAACAGGTGGACAAAGGTGAGTCGGTTGATATTGTGTATCTGGACTTTCAGAAAGCCTTTGACAAGGTCCCTCATCAGAGACTTTTGGCAAAGCTAAAGAGTCATGGGATAGGAGGCAGTGTACTATTGTGGATCAGGAACTGGTTAAAAGATAGAAAGCAGAGGGTAGGGCTAAATGGCCAATTTTCCCAATGGAGAAAGGTGGTGGTGTACCCCAGGGATCTGTGCTGGGTCCGCTGCTTTTTGACATATTCATAAATGACCTGGAAAGTGGAATAACGAGTGAGGTGATCAAATTTGCAGATGACACAAAACTATTTAAAGTTGTTAAAACCCAAGAGGATTGTGAAAAATTGCAAGAGGATCTTGATAAATTGGAAGCCTGGGCATCAAAATGGCAGATGAAATTTAATGTGGACAAGTGCAAGGTTATGCACCTAGGGAAGAACAACCCAAACTATGGTTACACGATGCAAGGTTCCACATTAGGAACCACCACCCAGGAAAAAGATTTAGGCGTCATTGTGGATACCATGTTAAAACCCTCGGTCCAGTGTGCAGCGGCAGCCAAGAGAGCAAATAGAATGCTAGGTATGATAAGGAAAGGAATGGAAAATAAAACAAAAGATATTATAATGCCTCTATATCGTTCCATGGTGAGACCGCACCTTGAATATTGTGTGCAATTCTTGTCGCCGTATCTTAAAAAGGATATAGCGATTTTAGAAAAGGTTCAGAGAAGAGCCACCAAAATGGTAAAGGGGATGGAAGGATACTCCTATGAAGAAAGGCTAAAAAGGTTAGGGCTCTTTAACCTGGAAAAGAGACGGCTGAGGGGAGATATGATAGAAGTCTATAAATTAATGAACGGAGTGGAACAGGTAAACATAGATCGATTGTTTACGTTATCAGAATATAGAAAGACTAGGGGACATGCAATGAAGCTACAGGGTAAACTATTTAAGACTAATAAAAGAAAATATTTTTTCACTCAACATGTAATCAAACTCTGGAATTTGTTACCGGAGGATGTAGTAAAGGCTGTTAGTGTAGCTGGGTTTAAAAAAGGTTTGGACAAGTTCCTGGAGGAAAGGTCCATAAACCGTTATTAAGAAGTGACCGAAGATATCAATGCTTGACCCAGTACAAGCATTGTGGAACTTGTGTCTCTTGGGGAAACTGCTAGGTACATATGACCTGGCCACTGTTGGAAACAGAATACTGGGCTTGATGGACCTTGGTCTGACCCAGTATGGCATATCTTATGTTCTTATGTTTCCTTGAAAAAGAAAACGAAGGAATCTTCGGTGAGTTGGATGGATGAGAACATGAGTGTACACATCCTTGAGATCTAGAGAACAAAGCCAATCCTGACTCTGAAGGTATGGCAGCACAGTTCCTAGAGAAATCATCTTGAATTTCTCTTTGAACAGGGATTTGTTCAGTTCTCTGGGGTCTAAAATGGGTCTGTGTCCCCCTGTTTTCTTTGGAATAAGGAAATAAGGGGAGTAAAACCCTGTACCCTGTTGGGAAATGGGTACGTGTTCTATTTCCCCCTGGGCAAGAAGTAAATTGACCTCTTGAATCAACTGAGTGTTGAGAGACGCCTGAGAATTGAACTGTCTTACCACTGTAGGAGGGGGCATGTTGAAGAAATGAAGCTTGTACCCCTCCCTTACAATGGAAAGAGTCCATTCTTCTGCTATTATCTGCCCCCATGTGGGGGCAAAATGACACAACCATCTGGGGGCAAAATGACACAACCTTCCTGGGATGGTGGAAGGCCAAGTTCTCTAGATGGGAGTCAAAGCCCCTGTGGAGGCTGAGTCTGCTGGGCCGGTTGAGGCTTAACAGTCTTTGATTTCCTTTGCTTTAGGGGCTGCTGTCCCTTTCGGGTGGATTGACCTGCAGAATGCACCTGCTGGGTATAGGAGGGATAAAACCTCTTCTTTTTAGAGAAGAATGGTTTCTTGTAGGATTTTCTCCTTGCAGGATCAGCTGTAGCTTTGGATAGTCTATCCAAAGTGGTGTTATCAGCATCCAGCTTATTAGCTTTCTCTTGCCAATTTTTGCCAAAGAGATTTTCGCCTGTACAAGGGATATTCCCCAGCTTGTCCTGTACCCAGAGTTCTAAGTCAGATGCCTGGAGCCAGGCAATCCTGCGAGCCCCTATGGCAATGGCAGAGGTTCTGCTTATGCACTCAAAGCAGTCAAAAGCTGCACGATTAACAAACTTGGAAACATCCTGGGCATGTTTGAAAAGTGTAAGGTAATCCTGTCTTTTATCATCAGGAAGGAGAGGGCTCATAAGCTCTAGATCTTCTGTGACCTCCTTAAGGAACATTCCCATATATAAGATGTAGGAACTAATCCTGGCAGAAAGCATAGAGGCTTGGAATGTTCGACGCCCAAAGGCATCAAGAGTCCTACGTTCACGTCCTGGAGGATTAGATGCATGTCTTTTTGCACTCTTGATCCTTCTCATAGCTGCCTCCACCACTATTGAGTGGTGTGGCAACTGAGTCTTTTGAAATCCAGGACAAGGAGGCACTCGATACATAGTATCCAGCCTACGGGAATGAGGAGAGGTGGTAAGAGGTCTTTCCCACATTCTTAACATGAGATCATGCAAGATTTCATGAATAGGCAAAGTAGCTGCTTCCTTGGGAGCTTTAGGATATTGTAAAATCTCCAACTCTTTTGCCCTGGGCTCTGTCTCACTGTGATGGAAAGACCTCTAGCCACCTCCCTGATGAAATCCTGAAAGGATATATCCTCTGGAGGAGACATCCTACGTTTAGGAGAAGAAGGCTCCTCAGAGAGAAGTACTCTGGCATCGACAGAGCTGTCAGAATCCTCAGAGTCATCGGAGGATTCAAAATATCTTCTGTCCAGGTGCTCTTGTAAAGCACGATACTGGTATCGATCAAAGTCGGTACGGAGGGATCCGGTACCGGCCTGTCGATACCTGAGGAAATAGCATGACTCGGTGTTGGAAGCACACTCGCCGATGTCGATGCTGTCGGCACCGGTACCGATATCGGTGCCGGAACCGGTGTCGATACCGGTTGAACTGTCTGAAGCAGTCCCGAAGGCACCGATGCCGCAAGGAGAGCCGCCAGACTGCGCTCAATAGCCAGGAACCTCTGGTCAATTGACGCTGCCGATGCCTGGGTTCGGTACCGGACGAAGTGGCCGGTACCCCAGAGCATGGCACCAGTAGTTCTGCCGAGGTTGAGGCCTCGAGAACATCCTGGAGCCCCGATAAGTGCTTTGGAAGCCAAAACCTCCCGCCGGAGAATTTTGCCGGTACAAGTTCCTCAAGGGCAACGCCAGAGGCATCTCGATACTTGGAAGGAGATCTACCCTTTGAGGACCGGCCAGATTTATGTTTGGTTACCTGAGATCCATGGGAGGAAGACGAAGCCCTAGAAGACGTTGATGCCACAGATGCTGCATCGGAGGGAAAAAGGGTGCTAAGCTTAGCAGCTCGGTTCTGCCAACCCCTCTTCGACATCATCCCACAGGCAACACACTCCGAGATGGAGTGGTCAGGACCTAAACATTTAAAGCACCACTTGTGAGTGTCGGTGACGGAGATGGTACCACCACACTTTGAACACTTTTTGAAACCCGAAGCGGGTTTTTCCATGTTGATGAAAAATTTGGGCCTAGTGCCCAAAATGGCGCGTGGCGCCCGAAAGGAAAAAGGCTGGAAAATCCAGAGAAAAATTTGAAATTTTTTTTTTTTTTAGATAGAAAGAAAGAACCGGCGGTACCGGTATAGCGTGAAGAAGGCAGACGCTACCACAAAAAAGAATGAAAAATACGGGATAATTTCTGCGGTGACAGGAAAACAACCTGCTGGATCCGCGGAAAACGAAGAACTGGAGAGAGGCAGTTGGGAAAGGCGGGAAGGCAGCACGCAGGCGCTGTGGGTTGCTCCCAAAAGCTTTCTAATTGGACACTGGGGAGCGTTCCCACGCAGGCTCCGTCGGTACCGACGATACCCATATGTGAATACTACATTCCTGCTTGTTCAAGGAGATCCTTCACCTCTTGCAGCACATGGAGCAGGGTAACTTGTGGGGTCAATGTCCACTGTTGCCAAAGGACCCGTTCAACAAACAAATGAATTTCCCTCCAGTAGTCTTGTACTTTTGGACAGGACCACAATAAGTGAGCAAGTGGGGCACCATCCACATCACATCTGCATCCGCAGTTTGGCCATCCATCATATCCTATCACACGTAGGCGACTGGGCAAAAGCACATCTAATCATGCGATATTGCATATCTCGTAGTGAAACCATGGTCATGAACCGCGGTATCTTGCCAATAAGTTTCCATAGATCTTCTCCCATTAAAGATGTGCTAAGGTCGGCATTCCACATTTCTACCAAATGATGACAAGCGATTTTAGATGCCATAGTCACAAAGAAGGATTGACTCTTAATTGAGAAAGAAGTCCTTCAAGTCAGTACAAAAGTCATTGGAGAGGTTACCTCTCTCCAAGCCGCGAATACAGCTACGAAGTTGATAATACGATAATAGGTCATTTCCTCCCACATCAAACTGAGTGCAGAGTTCTTGAAAAGATAAGAGTTCACCTTCTTCCGTCAGAACTTGGTCCAGATGTTGTATCCCCAGGCGTCTCCAGTGTCGGAAATGTGTGGATGACATTCCCAGTGTAAAATCTGCATTCCCACAAATAGGTAACTAGAGCGACTGGGAACAGGAGTGTTCCAGTCTGGTGCAAATCCATCACCATGTCTGGTGGGTAACTCAGATAAGGAGGCAAGTCTGCAGGGGGGGCAGGTAGGTTGTGCAAAGGTGCATGTAACACATATCTTAAGGCTAGGGGCGCAGCCAGGGCCTTCTCACAACCTAACAGAGTATAGTCCTCGGTGTCAAAGAGCCAGTCTTTGAGATGATGCAGCATGTAAGCTAAATTGTACGCATGGAGGTCAGGGACCCCCATTCCTCCCTGTGGCTAGGAGCCCTTAAGCATGCCTAGTGCTATGCGAGCACAGCGGCCTTGCCAAAGAAAGTGGGACCAGTAGAAATAGAAAAATTGCCCAAAATAAATGCAATATACTGAACCAACTTTCTTACATATAAAAGATACAATCCAAATTTTATAGTTATGAAAAAAATATATATTTTTGTTTTTTTGTGGATATGGGTCTCAGAATGAATGGGGAAGGGTAACTACAGGCCACAGCAATTGAAAAGCCTGAGAAATCCCTAACCCCTTCCTTACATCAAGGACCCAGACAATCCTATTTTCTAATAGTTTTTTATGAAAAAGTAATTGAAAAAATAAGATAAGTTGTTTGGACTTTCTATTTTACAGTCAGCAGTCTCTTCTTTAAACGTTTGAAGTTATTGATGACTGGAAACATTCACAAGTAGTCGTCATTCTTCAGATAAGAGTTAGCAGAGCTCTTGATAGCTGAAATCTGCGTTTTTTCAATTACTTTTTCATAAAAAACTATTAGAAAATAGGATTGTCTGGGTCCTTGATGTAAGGAAGAGGTTAGGGATTTCTCAGGCTTTTCAATTGCTGTGGCCTGTAGTTACCCTTCCCCATTCATTCTGAGACCCATATCCACAAAAAAACAAAAATATATATATTTTTTTCATAACTATAAAATTTGGATTGTATCTTTTATATGTAAGAAAGTTTGTTCAGTATCTTGCATTTATTTTGGGCAATTTTTCTATTTCTACTGGTTATATTGCCCTATAAACCCTTTGATGGTTGATTTGTTTGGTACAAAGAAAGTGGGACAGCATACAGTCTAATGTGGAAAGATCCTTCTGCAAAAGCCACACAGGCAGCAGCTGAAGCATGTATAGCCAGAGTGGGAAGAGTATTTTGAAAAAGGCAGTACGACCGCCCAGCAAAAGCGGTAGATCCTGCCACATTGCAAATAATTGCCCAGTTTGAGTCAAGAGGGGTGCCACATTGCACTTGTATAACTCAACAAGTAACATAAGATGCCAAGCACTAGATTTCACCGCAAATGGCCCACTGACATCCCACACCCAAATGAAAACTAAATGCAGATAGCCTGTATGTATGTATGTCCTACTCCCCTTTCCTGTTAAATGTATACCTACAATTGTGTTGTTGACCACTTTGATTGAAGGATAAGGTGGTATACAAAACTGGCTAAATAAATAACTCCCCTGGGGCATTGGGTAAAGTCACACCAAGATAGAGAAAGGAATTACTTGCCCAGCAGAGCAGAAACTCTCTGCCAAGAAGTGCGAATCAAGTCCCGCATGGTCAATGCCTCTGACTTTTCTAAGTTTCATTTATATCCTGAAAAATTCCCGAATGTTGTGAAATCTTCTAGTAGGGCCTCAAGAGACCGTTGCGGACTCGTAAACTGTACCAGCAGGATGTTGGCATATGCAGACAATTTAAATTCATCTGATCCCAAATGGACCCCCTTCATCTCTGAGTTCACTCAAATTGTAGATAATAATGTCTTCAAAGTAAGAAGGAACAGCAGGGGAGATAAGGGACAGCCCTAGTGTGTCCCTCTCCACAATGGGAATCATTCTGTGCAAAGTCGTTTGATCAAGACCCGGGCCCAAGGGTCAGCATAAAACGCCTGTTAAGCTTGAAGGAAAAAAACCCCAAAACCAAAGTGCTCGAGCACCAAAAACATATTTCCACCCCACTCTGTCAAAGGCCTTCTCGGCATCAAAGCTAATTAGAAGCGATGGGAGCTTCACTACGGTACAATGGTGCAAGGTCGCTAGAATTTGTTGAATGTTTCCTACCATTTGCCATTCTTTGATGAAATCCACTTGAGAAGAATGGATCAAGTTGGGCATCAGTGGGGATAAACGCTCAGCCAGGACTTTGGACATAATCTTTATGTCCACATTCAGAGAAATAAGATGATAGGAGGCTGGTAATAGCAGGTCACTTCCTGAGTTCAGAATAAGCATGATCAAGGCCTCATTGTTGTGGTAGGGGAAGGACGCTGCGCCGCAAGTTGTTGGTGCATTTCAGTTAAGGGGAGGCATACCTAATTCCGAAGCAGCTGGTAAAATTCCATGTTGAACCCGTCTAGCCCCAGGGTTCGTGGTCTCCGCAAGTCCTTGATTACCTGTTGTACCTCGTGTGGGGTTAATGGAGCATTCAGCTGAGTGCAGGGGCTCCGAGTCAACCGAGGGAGGCCACACTGTTGTAGATAGGTGGTGGCACCATAGCATTACGATCCTCAGCAGTATAAAATACACAATAAGCTAGAAATGCTCTTTCTACTGCTGTCTGTGAAACCTGTACCTTTCCATCTAATCTCTAAATTGCGGCTAATGACCGAGGGGCTTGCTTGCTTCTGATGAGTGAGGATAGCAGCCTACAGGAACAGTTGTCAAAACGATATAGTGCATAGCGATAATGAAGCATAGAAAGCATAGTTACTCACCTGTAACAGGTGATCTCCGGTAACAGCAGAAATTTAGTCTTCACATATGGGTATCATCGGTACCGACGGAGCCTGCGCGGGAACGCTCCCCAGCGTCCAATTAGAAAGCTTTTGGGAGCATCCCACAGCGCCTGTGTGCTGCCTTCCCGCCTTTCCCAACTGCCTCTCTCCAGTTGAGTTTTAAAGCTGAGACAAAGAGAGAGAGAGGGAAAGAAAAGAAAGAGAATTTAGTCTTCACAACTCACCCAGCTCCCCTAGGAAAGGTGGGTGAGTTGTGAAGACTAAATTCCTGCTGTTCCCGGAGATCACCTGTTACAGGTGAGTAACTATGCTATCTCCAGGAACAAGCAGGAATGTAGACTTCACATATGGGGACTCCCTAGCTACAGATGCCAGGGAGAGACCCCAGAAGTTGTGTGCCCTTGTGAAAGGACTCCACTTCCCCCCATGGATCTCTGGCATCCTACCGGGAATGGTGGGTAGGAGTTGATTAAGTATGGAACAGGTGTCGTAGAACAGCCTGACCAAACAAGGCATCCCGGCGGGAGTCCTTGTCTAAGCAGTAATGGGCTGTGAAGGTATGAACCGAGGCCCAAGTAGCTGCTCGACAGATGTCGTCAATAGACACAGAATGTAGATGAGCCATTGAGGCTGCCATGGCTCTCACATTGTGAGCTGTGACATGGCCTTCCAGAGAGAGGTTTTTACTCTGATAGGTAAAAGAAATACACTGTGCAATCCAATTGGACAATGTTCTCTTGGAGACTGGAAGTCCCAAATGAGAAGGATCAAAAGCAACAGAGTTGAGAGGACTTTCTATGTTGCTGTGTCCTTTGTAAGTAAAAAGCATGTACTCTATTACAGTCCAAAGTATGAAGATTCCTTTCTGCATTTGAAGCATGAGGCCTTGGAAAAAATACAGGCAGGTAAACTGCTTGGTTTAAATGAAAAGGTGAGACCACCTTTGGCATAAAGTGTGGATGAGTCCTAAGGACTACCTTATCATGATGGAACCTCGTATAAGGAGGATCAGACACTAATGCTTGCAACTCACTAATACAACGTGCTGATGTGATTGCAATGAGAAAGACAACCTTCCAGGAAAGGAATTTCAAGGAGGTAGTAGCTAGAGGTTCAAAAGGCGGCCTCATGAGCTGTCCAAGAATCAGATTTAGGTCCCATGCTACCGGTGGTGGCCTAATGGGAGGCTTAGTTAGAAGGAGGCCCCTCATAAATCTCGCTATGAGAGGATGAGAGGAAATAGGTTGTCCATTTAAAGGCTTGAAAGAAGCTGAAATAGCACTTAAATGGACTCGTACTGAGTTAGTCTTAAGCCCTGCATTAGATAAATGAAGGAGATACTCCAATAATGATTCCAGAGGTATCGCCGGGGGGTCAAGACCTTTCTGCAAACACCATATGGAAAACCTTTTCCACTTGAAAGCATAAGAGCGTCTTGTGGAAGGCTTTCTAGAAGCACAAAGGATATCCTTTACTTGTTGAGACAGGTTAAGACCATGAAGGTCTAGGCCCTCAGCAACCAGGCCCTGAGATGCAGAGAGTGGGGATCGGGATGCCACAACATCCCGTCCTCCTGAGACAGGAGATCTGGAGCAGATCCTAACTCCAGAGATGGAGCTTGAGAGAGATGTAGGAGCAGAGGGTACCACACCTGCTGTGGCCAATGAGGAGTTATGAGAATCATATGGCCTCTGTCTCTCTGAAGCTTGAATAGGGTTTTGGGGATTAGGGGAATGGGTGGAAAGGCATATAGGAAGTCCTGACCCCAATGGAGGAGGAAAGCATCCCTGGCCTGAGAACCCTGAGCCGGAATTCTGGAACAGAATCGGGGAAGTTTGGCATTCAACGGATTTGCAAAGAGGTCTATGTCCGGAGTTCCCCAACCTGCAACCACACCTTAACCGCCTCCATAATTAACTTACTCTGAGAAGCTCGTGCTGTGCACGTAACCATGTATATAGTTATTGTTCTCCCTGTTCTCCCTGTTAAGAAACTTGTTCATTGTACATCCGAGTTATTTTTACCTGTTTATTGTAAGCACAAATCACTAAACTGAGATGTGTAGATTCAATGTTTTATTGTAAACCGCACTGATCTTAAATAGCGCGGTATAAAAGAAAATGTAATAAATAAATAAATAAATAAATCTGAAAAATATTTGCTACCTGGTCTGCACGAAGAGACCACTCGTGTGGAAGCAGAACTCGACTGAGTCTGTCTGCCCAGGAGTTTTGAATGCCTGGCAGCTACACCGCAAGGAGATGAATCTGATGCTCTCTGGCAAGGGCCCATAGTCGTAAAGCTTCGTTGCAAAGCGACAGAGAGCCTGTTCCTCCCTGCTTGTTCAGATAGAACATAGCTACTTGATTGTCCGCCTGAATTAGGACTGCGTTGTAGCTCAGCTGGGTGTGGAACACGCGAAGAGCAAGGAAGATTGCTCTGAGCGCCAAGAGATTGATGTGTAGATGGGTCTCCTGTGGAGTCCAGGTGCCTTGGGTAGAGAGATCTTGCAGGTGAGCTCCCCAACCCACCTGTGAGGCATCTGTTGTTAGAGTGACCTGGGTTGGGGGCTGTTGGAAAGGGGACCCCACCAACAGGTTTTGGGTTGACTGCCACCATTGTAGGGACAAAATAAGGCGACTTGAGTTTGCTATTTTGTCTGATAGGCAGCCTGATGCTTGAGTCCACTGAGTGGATAGGGTCCATTGGGCTGCTCTCATATGGAGGCGAGCATAGGGAACCACATGCACGGTAGATGCCATGTGGCCTAACAATTGTAATATTTCCCGAGCAGTGAGATGAGTTTTTAACATTGCTTGGGAAGCTAACTGCACAATGCGAAGGAAGCGGGGCTGTGGAAGATAGGCCCTTGCTTTCCTGGTATCCAGCATAGCTCCTATAAACTCTAGAGATTGAGTGGGAGTTAGGTTGGATTTTGGGATGTTTATGACCAGGCCCAAATACTGCAGTATACGCATTGTGCAAGCTAGGGAAATTCTGGCCTCTGACTCTGATGGGGCTCGAATGAGCCAGTCGTCTAAGTAGGGGAAGACGAATATTCCTAGAGTGCAAAGAAATGCTGCTACTACAGCCATGCATTTCGTAAACACCCTTGGTGCTGAGGCCAGGCCAAAAGGAAGAACCCTGTACTGGTAGTGCTTCCCCTGAAATAGAAACCGAAGGAATTTTCGGTGAGTTGGATGGATGAGAACATGGGTGTACTGTCGCGCCCTTGCCCCGCCTAGGCGGCTGCCTGACGAGGTGAAGGGGGAGCGAATGTCACTTTCAAGCAACTCCAGAGCAAAGGCTTCTGGGAGTTGTAGTATTTAGAGCAAATGTAGTTGTAATCATAGGCTGAGCCGAGAGTTGAAAGCAAACGCAGGAATATTTTTATTAGCCTCCCTTAACAGTGGGAACTTCAAAAATGAAGCTTGGTAAATCACGTGTACAAAATATTCACAAGAACTCAGGTAAGAAAAAACGCTCTTGCTTACTTCAGCATACAAAGGTTACTCATTTCAAAATAATACTTCACTTCTCAGTGCTTTTAAACAAACACAAAATGTTCATTGAAAACTT
This sequence comes from Ichthyophis bannanicus, assembly GCA_033557465.1. NCBI lineage: Eukaryota > Metazoa > Chordata > Amphibia > Gymnophiona > Ichthyophiidae > Ichthyophis > Ichthyophis bannanicus. Next base: position 18,502,128 of record CM066038.1, on the reverse strand, counting down.
CAATGCAAACAACTTCCTGCAAATAAACTTTTCTTCTTTGGTTTCAGAGCTTTAAGTGTTTTAATCAGTAGTCCAGAGACTTCCAGCAGCACTCCGGTGCACGTCTCATTAAGGGCAGCAAGCACACTAATTAATACCACCATGCATATCAGAGTAATGGAATTTTCTTCCCACATATATTTCCACACACTCTTATTTCACTATCAGGGATAACTCACATTCCATAGCCTCCTCTGGCTCACTTAAAAGAATATTTTCCCCGATGTCCATTGACTCACATTCTGAACAGGACTGTTCTGTGACGTCGTCAGCAAACAGCTGTTCTTTCCCTCGGTGCAGAGAACTACTCTCTCCACTAATTACTTCCTGGTCTTTCAGCATACGTTGAACCAGTTTTAAAATATTTAAACCTTCTTTACTGAGAGGCTTCCGGTAACTCTGCTTCTGGTTAAACTCCTGGAGCTGGCTGTCTGGGAACTCTTCCTGAGACCTTTGAAAGATAACTTTAGCAGCAGTACCTTTTGGAAGTTTCTTTAGCAGTGCTTCCCTGCTCCTTCCCTGGCCATGCTGTTTCCTGGTTAAAGCAGCCTTCTCGTCTCCCTTCCTCCTGCAAGCATGAAACTCTTGCACTGAATGAGGCTCCCTTTCAGACTCCTCCTCTGAAACCGAGTCAGCTCTCTTCCTCTCGTGTCCTGGCAATCTTTCCAGCCCTGGCAATCTCCTTGCCTCTCCTTGGATTCTCCCTCCCTGGCGTGGGGATCCCTGGAATCTCCTTCCCTGGCTTGGGGATCTTGAGAAACTCCTTTCCTCTCCCGGGAGTCCTGAGAATCTATCTCTCTCTGTTCTCTGGGGCTTATAAACATGTGACTGGCCGGTATCTTTCCACCCTGCCCCCAGCTGTGCTGCATTACCACCCTCAGTTGCTATGGAGCTGGGGCGTGGCTTTTGAACAACAACTTTTGACAGGTTCTTTTTTTCAGCCTTAGCTGCACTTTTAAACTGAGCATTTTTTTCCCTTTTCCTCTGACTAGGGGAAATTGCCTGTACTTTTCCTATCTTTCTAGGGACCTCGCCGTCTTCGCCATCACAGTACGAATCCTTGAGATCTAGAGAACAAAGCCAATCCTGACTCTGAATGTATGGCAGAAGAGTTCCTAGAGAAATCATCTTCAACTTCTCCTTGAACAGGAAAAGAGTAGTTACTCACCTGTAAAAGGTGTTCTCCAGGAGCAGCAGGAATCAGTCCTCACATATGGGTACGTCGGCGCCGACGGAGCCCTCATGTGGAGCCTTTCCACAGCTTTCAAAGAAAGCCTTTGGGAAAGCAGCACGCATGCGCGGTCCCCTTCCCGCCCAAGGGTGCCATCTTGCTCAGTCTGATGACATAGCTAAAAGACAGCAAAAAAGAAAAATGAAATATATGACTGCAACATCATGGGGAGGAGGGAGGGTTGTGAGGACTGATTCCTGCTGCTCCTGGAGAACACCTGTTACAGGTGAGTAACTACTCTTTTTCCAGGACCAAGCAGGAAGTCAGTCCTCACATATGGGACTCCCCAGCTTAAGGCTACCGGGGACCCAAAGCTGAAAAAATGAGCTCCCTCTAGAGTCTCAGCATGTGCAAAAAGAATCTTCTCTGATATCGCCCCCGTACGGTAGCCCAACACCAGGGCCGGAGAGTAGGAGTTGCCTATAACTCAAAGAGAAGAGTAGTTACTCACCTGTAACAGGTGTCTCCAGGAGCAGCAGGAATCAGTCCTCACATATGGGTGACGTCGGCGCTGACGGAGCCCCCTTGCGGAGCATTTCCCCAGCTTTCATAGAAAGCCTTTGAGAATGCAGCACGCATGCGCGGTCCCCTTCCCACCCAAGGGTGCCATCTTGCTCAGTCTGATGAGATAGCTAAAAGACAGCAAAAATAAATGATATGACTGCAACTCCAAGGGGAGGAGGGAGGGTTGTGAGGACTGATTCCTGCTGCTCCTGGAGAACACCTGTTACAGGTGAGTAACTACTTTTTCTCCAGGACCAAGCAGGAAGTCAGTTCTCACATATGGGACTCCCTAGCTCAGGGCTACCAGAGGCCCTAAACTGAAAAATTGAGCTCCCTCTAGAGCCTCAGCATGCAAGAACAGAATCTTTTCTGATAACGCCCCCGAAAGGTAGCCCAACACCAGGGCCGGAGGGTAGGAGTTGCCTAGACCCCAAAGAGATTATGGAGTACCGCTTGCCCGAAAGCACTGTCCCTGCGGGACTCCCTCTCAAGGCAGTAGTGGGCCGCAAAAGTCTGTCTTGAAGAGCAAGTAGCGGCCCGGCAGATGTCTGCCAACGGAACAGAACGGAGATGAGCCACTGACGCAGCCTTCGCCCTGACACGGTGAGCCGTAACTCAACCCTGCAACGAGAGGCCGGCTGCCCTTTAAGCCCAGGCGATGCACTCAGCTACCCATATGGACAAAGTATGCTTGGAGACAGCCAACCCCAACTTATTGGGGTCATAAGAGACGAAGAGCTGAACCGCCCTCCGGTGCTCCCGCGTACGGTCAAGGTAGAAGGACAACGCCCTCCTACAGTCCAGGGTATGCAAGGCCATTTCCGCCCGGCTATCATGAGGCCTGGGAAAAAAATTCGGAAGAACCACCTCCTGATTGAGGTGGAAGGAGGAGACAACCTTTGGAAGGAACTTAGGGTGAGTCCGTAAGACTACCCTGTTCCTATAGAACCTAGTATAAAGTGCTTCTGATACTAGGACCTGAAGCTCACTCACTCGCCTTTCTGAGGTAAGGGCTACCAGAAATACCGTTCTCCAGGATAGAAAGCGCAGAGGGCAAGTAGCCATAGGTTCAAATGGTGGGCAAGTGAGCCGTTGCAAGACCACATTTAAATCCCATTCAGTGGCAGGTGGACGCACTGGAGGCTTAAGCAAAAGCAGGCCTCTGAGGAAGCGAGCCACCAAAGGATGACAGGAGAGAGACTGACCCTCCACCTGTGAGTGCTGTGCTGAAAGAACACTAAGATGAACTCTAACAGAATTGGACTTAAGGCCTAGGTTGGACAGGTGAAGCAAATACTGCAGCACCACTGGTACCAGGCATGAGAAGGGATTCTCGTTGTGTTGAGTACACCAGGTAGAAAATCTACGCCACTTAAGGGCATAAGACTTTCTGGTGGACTGCCTCCTAGAGGCCAAGACTACATCCTCCACTTCCCTAGGCAGTAGTAAAGGCGCTAGGACTACCCTTTCAGCAGCCAGGCCATCAAATTGAGGGACTGGAGATGGGGGTGCAAGAGGGACCCCTGCTCCTGAGACAGGAGATCGGGTTGCATCCCCAGAGGAAGAGGAGTGTCCACCGCCAGTTGCAACAGTAGTGGAAACCAGGGTTGCCTTGGCCGCCTGGGGGCCACCAGAATCACTGGGGCCTTGTCCCGGATCACCTTGAATAGTGTCTTGGACACTAGAGGCGTGGGAGGAAACGCATATAGTAGGCCTGTAGACTATGGAATGAGAAACGCATCCGCTGCTACTCTGAGAGGAATGCATTATCTGGAACAGAACCTGGGTAGTTGACGGTTCAGAGGACTGGCAAAGAGATCTATGTTTGGAAGACCCCATCTCAGGAAGACCTGTTGAACCACTAAAGGGTTCAATTGCCATTCGTGCGGCTGCAGGATCCTGCTCAATCTGTCCGCCAGGTAATTCTCCTGACCTGGGAGGTAGACTGCTTTGAGAAGAATGCCATGTTTGACTGCCCAGGAGCACAGTTTCTGCGCTTCCTGACAGAGAAGGCGGGACCCTGTGCACCCTTGTTTGTTTACATAGCCACTTGATTGTCCGTCTGAACCAAGACAGACTGGTGAGAGATGAGAGGAGAGAAAGCTCTCAGGGCTAAGTGGATAGCTCTCAGTTCTAAGAGATTGATCTGCTGTGCGGCCTCCCAAGAAGTCCACAGGCCTTGAGTACATGCCCCTTGGCAATGTGCACCCCAACCATGAAGAGAAGCATCGGCTGTCAGCATCTGAGAGTGTGGAGGTGCCTGAAAAGGCACCCCTTGCACTAGATTCAGAAGATGAATCCACCATTGTAGAGAAGACTGTAGTAGGCCAGACACCCTCACTTTGTCCGTGAGGCTTCCTGTGGCCTGGTGCCACGGAGTCCGGAGGCCCCATTGAGCTGGTCTCAGGTGTAGATCACATGGACCGTGGATGCCATGTGGCCTAAAAGCCTCAGGAATTGTCTGGCGGAGACCAGAGAATTGCTGTGGAATAGCCTGGCTAGAGCCATCAATCTGTGGGCCCTGTCCACTGGTAGAAAGGCCTTTGCCTGAAAGGTGTCCAGTCAAGCTCCTATGAACTCCATGTTCTGGGAAGGTTGCAAACTGGACTTTGCGAAGTTTATGACAAACCCCAGGTGCTGAAGCAGAGCGACAGTGCGAAGGGTGGCTTGATTGGCCTCTTGCGGGGATTGACCCCTAATGAGCCAATCGTCCAGATATGGAAAGACAAAGAGGCCTTGAACCCTGAGGTAGGCCGCTACCACCGCCAGGCACTTGGTGAATACCCTGGGGCAGATGTAAGGCCAAAAGGCAGTACTCTGTACTGATAATGGTTTCCTCCCACTACAAATCTGAGATATTGTCTGTGGTCTGGATGAATAAGGATGTGAGTATAAGCATTCTTTAGATCTAAGGAGCATAGCCAATCTCCCTGCTGGAGGTAGGGCAGCAGGATTCCAAGGGTAAGCATCTTGAACTTTTCCCTCTCCAGGAACTTGTTCAGGTTTCGCAAGTCTAGGATGGGTCTGAGGTCTCCTGTTCTCTTTGGTACCAGGAAGTACCTGGAATAGAAACCGTGACCTCTCAGGTGGTGGGGCACCGGTTCCACTGCCTGTTCCTTCAGAAGACCTGCCAACTCCTGCAGGAGTAAGTCCCTGTGCAGAGGGAGTCTGGGAGGCTCCCCTGGAAAATAGGAGGGGGGTACCTGGTGGAAGTGGAGGAGATAGCCCTTCTGGACTATACTTAGAACCCAGGTATCCCTTGTGACGGCTGACCACCTGTGGGCGAACAGGGCCAGCCTGCCTCCAGTGCTGATGGGGGCCAGCTGAGGAGGAGAGGCTATGCCAATGCAGTCAAAATCCCCCTCCCTGCTGAGCAGGAGCCAGAGTAGGAGGCTTGGGGGCCTTCTGCCTACGGGGCCCATGACCCTGCCCCTTGGCCTGCTGACCCTGTTGGGGAGCTACAGAGGCCTGATAATGAAGGTACTATTTATAGGCAGATGACTTCCTTGGGTAAAAGGTCTTTTTTCCCGAGCCCTTCTTCTTCTGAGAAGGGGCAGAGATTTTTCTGGACAGCCTTGTCCGGGTAAGAGTCTCGGTCTCGAGTTCGGCAGCCTTGTCAGCCATGGGCTTGCCAAAAAGGTTTTCACCTCGGCAGGGGACATCAACCAACTTGTCCTGCACGCACGGCTCGAGGTCCGATGACTGTAGCCAAGCCTGACAATGTGCACCGATGCCGGCCGCGGCTACTCAGGCAGAAGCCTCGAAGCCTTCATAGGCAGCTCGAGATATAAACTTCGAGCACTCACGAATACCCGAGGACAAAGCATTGAACCTCTGCAAAGGTTCCTCGGAGAGACCAGCAGAGAACCTGGCAATCTCCTTTGCCAGGTCTCGAAGGTACATGCCCATGTACAGCTGGTAGGTATGGACATGGCAAGCAAGCATAGAGCCCTGGAAGCACTTCTTTCCGAGGGCATCCAGGTTCCGGCCTCCCGGCCGGGAGGCACCAAGGAGTGCATCTTCTGACTCTTCAGACGATGCATGGCTGATTCCACAACCACGGAGTGGTGCGGTAATTGTGCCTTTTGGAACCCGGGGCTCTTGCGGACTCGATAGATGGAATCGACCCGCTTGCTTAAAACCTGCGTCGACGTCGGCGCCTCCCACATGCGGAAGAGCAACCGTTCCAGCATCGGAGGAACCGGAACAGTAAAGGCCTCCTTCGGAAGAGAGTCATACTGTAGGGCCTCGAACTCCTTGGCTCGAGGCTCCTCCTTGGGATCCGCGGGGAATGCCAAAGCCTTGGCCATGCCCCGCACGAAGTCCGAGAACTGGGTATCTTCCGGGGCGGACCTTCTCCGAGGCTCGGACTCAGGCAAGTCCGAAGGAACGCACCGAGTCCGAAAGGTGTCGGGCGACTCCTCATCCTCCGTCTCCCAGCCGGACTCCTTGGAGGAGGAATCGAGCGGCTCCGGTCAGGAAGGCATCGATGCCATCTGCCCCGACGCCGAGGGTCCCGAATGATGACCTCGGTCCCGAACGGGAGGCCGAGGGGGACCTTGGCCGAAGATCGACTCGAGCTCGCATGGACTCGAGGATCGGCTCGGCCTCCGGGGTCGACTTGGACATCGATGTCCCAGTGGTCGGGGCAGATGCACTGGTGAGACCGGCGATCAGTGCCCGCTGCTGTTCCATGAAGGCAGCCAAGCTGCTCTCCAAGGCCGTCAACCTGAGTCCGAGCTCAGGAGACTCAGCAGCCCCCGACTTGGGCCCCAGCGGCGCCGAGCCTGATGTCGGCTCCCCTGGAGGTGAGTCCACGAGGACTACAGTACTCACGTGACCCGGGGACTCCATCTCCACACGAGGTTGTTTTGCAGGCCTCTCCGACTCCGAAGACCTGGGACGTCGCTCGGGGCTATGCGACTTGGCCCTCGAGGAGCATGTGCGTCCACCGATGCCGACCAAGTGGGTTTTTTCGTCTTATGATGCTCCCGTGAGGGAGACCCCCTTTCAGAGGAGCCTCGACGCTGCTCGAGGCCAGAGTCCCGAGATGTCGAGGCTTCTGACGAGGTCCGGGCCCTACCGGACGCGGAGTCAGAGAAGATTCTTTCCTTTTGGTGCTGCCGACTCCTTAACGCCTTAGAGGACATATTCCCACACGGACCACAGATCATCGGGTCATCATCGGGTCCGAGGCACCGGAGGCAGCAGTCATGTGTGTCGGTGAGAGACATAAGTTTCTTACACCGATCACACTTTTTAAACCCGCTGGCAGCCATCGGGGGAAAAAGGGCCCCTGCAAGGTCAAAAGACAGGGCTGCCAGTGAAAAACGAAAAAATGGCGCGAATGCTAGTCACTAAAGACAAAAACCGAAAAAGAGATCCGGGCTCGATATCGACGTATCGGGCCCAGGCGGGAAAGGGAAACCGGCGTCGAACTGAAGAAAAACAGGTTAATGCAGAGAAAATCAACTTCTTCCTCGGGTGAAACTAATATACATCCGTCGAGCTCCACGGAAAAAAGAAGACTGAGCAAGATGGCACCATTGGGCGGGAAGGGGACCGCGCATGCGCGCTGCATTCCCAAAGGCTTTCTATGAAAGCTGGGGAAATGCTCTGCACGGGGCCTCCGTCGGCGCCGACGTCACCCATATGTGAGGACTGACTTCCTGCTTGGTCCTGGAGAATTACGGAGTACCGCCTACCCGAAATCACTGTCCCTGCGGGACTCCCTCTTGAGGCAGTAGTGGGCCGCAAAGGTCTGGCTTGAAGACCAAGTAGTGGCCCGGCAGATGTCTGCCAACGGAACAGAGCGGAGATGAGCCACTGACGCACCCTTCGCCCTGACATGGTGGGCCGTAACTCGACCCTGCAAGGAGAGGCCGGCTGCCCTGTACGCCCAGGCGATACAGTCTGCCACCCAGATGGACAAGTTATGCTTGGAGACAGGCAACCCCAGTTTATTAGGGTCAAAAGATACGAAGAGCTGCACAGCCCTTCGTTGTCCCTGCGTACGGTCAAGGTAGAAGGACAATGCCCTCCTACAGTCCAGGGTATGCAATACCATCTCAGCCCGGCTGGCATGCGGCCTGGGAAAGAAAGTCGGAAGAACCACCTCCTGGTTGAGGTGGAAGGAGGAGACAACCTTTGGAAGGAACTTAGGGTGAGTCTGCAAGACTACCCTGTTCCTATAGAACCTAGTGTATGGTGCATTTGACACCAGGGCTTGAAGCTCGCTTACTTGCCGTGCTGAGGTAAGAGCTACCAAAAATAACGCTTTCCAGGAGAGAAAGCGCAAAGGGCAAGTAGCCATAGGCTCAAAAGGTGGGCAAGTAAGCTGTTGCAAGACCACATTCAAATCCCACTCAGGGGCAGGTGGACGAACCGGAGGCTTAAGCAAAAGTAGGCCTCTGAGGAAGCGAGTCACCAAAGGGTGGCTTGAGAGAGACTGGCCCTCTACCGGTGAGTGGTGCGCTGAGAGAGCACTGAGATGGACCCTAACAGAGTTGGATTTAAGGCCTAGGTTGGACAGGTGAAGCAAGTATTGCAGCACCACCGGTACCAGGCATGAGAAAGGATCCTCCTTGTGTTGAGTGCACCAGGTGGAGAACCTACGCCACTTGAAGGCATAAGACCTCCGGGTGGACTGCCTCCTAGAGGCCAAGACCATGTCCTCCACTTCCCTAGGCAGCAGTAAGGGTGCTAGAACTACCCTTTCAGCAGCCAGGCCATCAGATTGAGGGACTGGAGATTGGGATGTAAAAGAGAACCCTGCTCCTGAGTCAGGAGATCTGGTTGCATCCCCAGAGGAAGAGGAGTGTCCACCACTAGTTGCAAAAGAAGTGGGACCCACGGTTGCCATGGCCATCTGGGGGCCACTAGGATCACCGAGGCCTTGTCCCGGATCACTTTGAACAGTGTCTTGAGCACTAGAGTCGTGGGAGGAAACGCATATAGGAGGCCTGTAGACCACGGAATGAGAAACGCATCCGCTGCTACTCTGAGAGGATGCGGTTGTCTGGAGCAGAACCTGGACAGTTGACGGTTCAATGGACTGGCGAAGAGATCTATGGTTGGAAGACCCCATCTTAGGAAGATCTGTTGAACCACCAGAGGATTCAACTGCCATTCGTGTGGCTGTAGGATCCTGCTCACCTTGTCTGTCAGGTAATTCTCCTGTCCAGGGAGATAGACCGCCTTGAGAACTATGCCATGATTGACTGCCCAGGAGCACAGGTCCTGTGCCTCCTGACAGAGAGGACGGGACCCTGTGCCCCCCTGTTTGTTCACATAGAACATAGCAACTTGATTGTCCGTCTGAACTAAGACGGACTGGTGAGAGAGGACATGAGAGAAAGTCTGCAGGGCTAAGCGGATAGCTCTCAGCTCTAAGAGATTTATCTGCTGTGCAGCCTCCCAAGGAGACCACAGGCCCTGAGTGCATGCTCCTTGGCAATATGCACCCCAGCCTTGTAAAGAAGCATCGGTTGTCAGTACTTGTGAGTGTGGAGCTGCTTGAAAAAACACTCCTTGCACCAGATACGGAAGATGAAGCTACCACTGCAGAGAAGCCGCTAGCAGCTTGGACACCCTGACTTTGTCCTGCAGGTTTCCTGTGGCCTGCAGCCACTGAGTTCTGAGGCCCCACTGAGCTGGCCTCATGTGTAGACGGGCATTTGGAGTTACATGGACCGTGGATGCCATGTGGCCTAAGAGCCTCAGGAATTGTCTGGCGGAGACCAGAGAATTGCTGTGGAATTGTCTGGCCAAATCCATCAGTCTGTGAGCCCTGTCCACAGGTAAGAAAGTCTTTGCCTGAAGGGTGTCCAGTCTTGCTCCTATGAACTCCATGTTCTGTGAGGGGCGCAAAGTGGACTTTGCGAAGTTTGACAAACCCCAGATGCTGGAGAAGAGAAATAGTGCGGAGGGTGGCCTGATTGGTCTCCTGTGGAGACTGACCCCTGAAGAGCCAGTTGTCCAGGTATGGAAAGACAAAGAGCCCTTGAACTCTGAGGTAGGCCGCCACCACCGCCAGGCACTTGGTGAAAACCCAGGGGGCGGAGGTTAGGCCAAAAGGGAGTACCCTGTACTAAAAATGGTTTCCTCCCACCACAAATCTGAGATATTGCCTGTGGTCTGGATGAATAAGGATGTGAGTTTAAGCATCCTTTAGGTCTAAGGAGCATAGCCAATCTCCCTGCTGGAGGTAGGGCAGCAGTATCCCAAGGGTAAGCATCTTGAACTTTTCCCTCTCCAGGAATCTGTTTAGATTTCACAAGTCTAGGATGGGCCTGCGGCCTCCTGCTCTCTTTGGTACCAGGAAGTACCTGGAGTAGAAGCCCTGGCCTCTCAGGTGGTGAGGCACCAGTTCCACCGCCTGTTCCTTTAGAAGACTTGCTAACTCCTGCAGGAGTAGGTCCCTGTGCAGAGGGAGTCGTGGAGGCTCCCCTGGAAAGTAGGAGGGAGGTACCTGGTGGAAATGGAGCAGATAGCCCCTCTGGACCATGCTGAGAACCCAGGTATCCGTTGTTACGGCTGACCACCTGTGGGCATACAGGGTCAGCCGGCCTCCTGTGCTGATAGGGGCCAGCTGAGGAGGAGAGGCTATGCCACTGGAGTCAAAACCCCGCTCCCTGCTGTGCAGGAGCTGGAGCTGGTGGCTTGGGGGTTTTCTGCCTACGGGGCCCATGTCCTTGCCCCTTGGCCTGCTGACCCTGTTGGGGAGCTATGGAGGCCTGGTACTGAGGGTAGGTTTTGTAGGCAGGTGACTTCCTCGGGTAAAAGGACTTTTTTCCCGAGCCCTTCTTCTTTTGAGAAGGGGCAGAGGTCTTCCTGGACAGTCTTGTCCTGGTGAGAGTCTCGGACTCGAGTTCTGCAGCCTTTTCAGCCATGGGCTTGCCAAATAGGTTTTCACCTCGGCAGGGGACATCGACCAACTTGTCCTGCATCCATGGCTCGAGGTCCGATGACTGTAGTCAGGCCTGACGGCGTGCACTGATGCCCGCAGTGGCTACTCGGGCCGAAGCCTCAAAGCCATCACAAGCTTTTCGAGACAAACTTCGAGCATTCTCGGATCCCAGTTGACAAGGCTCTGAACCTCTGCAAAGGTTCCTCGGAGAGACACGGCCGGGAAGCACCGAGGAGTGCATCTTCTGACTCTTCAGACGTTGCATGGCCGATTCCATAACCATGGAGTGGTGAGGTAGCTGTGCCTTCTGGAACCCGGGGCTCTTGCGGACTCGATAGTTGGAATCAACCCGCTTGCTCAGTACCGGAGTTGACGCCGGCATCTCCCACATGCGGAAGAGCAACCGTTCCAGCATCGGAGGAACCGGTACAGTAAAGGCCTCCTTGGGGGGAGAGTCATACTGCAGGGCCTCGAGCTCCTCGGCTCGAGGCTCCTCCTCGGGGTCCACGGGGAAGGCCAAAGCCTTGGCCATGTCAGTCACGAAATCCAAGAACCGGGTATCCTCCGGAGGGGACCTTCTCCGAGGTTCAGACTCCGGTGAGTCCGAAGGGACACACCGGGTCCGAAATGTGTCCGGGGACTCCTCGTCCTCCGTTTCCCAGCCCGAGCCCTCGGAGGAGGAATTGAGCAGCTCCGGACGGGCAGGCACCGATGCCCTCGGCCCGACGCCGAAGGTACCGGCGTCGACGACCTCGGTCCCCAACGGGAGGCCGAGGGAGACCTTGGCCGAGGATCGACTTGAGACCGCATGGACTCGAGCATCGGCTCGGCCTCCGGGGTCGGCTTGGACGTCGAGGTCCTGGTGATCAGGGCAGATGCACCGGTGAGACCGGCTATCAGTGCCCGCTGCTGTCCAATGAAGGCAGCCTAGCTGCTCTCCAAGGCCGTCAACCTGAGTCCGAGCTCAGGAGACCCAGCAGCCTCCGACTCGGGCCCTGACAGCGTCGGGCTCGACCAGCTCCCCTGGAGGAGAATCCACGAGGACTACAGTACTCACTTGACTCAGCGCCTCCGTCTCTACACGAGGTTGTTTAGCAGGCCTCCCCGACTCCAAAGACCTGGGACAGCAGTCGGGGCTATGCGACCTGGCCCTCGAGGAGCCAAGTGCGTCCACCGATGCCACCCTCGCGGGTTTCTTCTTGCTGCGGTGCTCCCACGAGGGAGACCCCCTTTCAGAGGAACCCCGGCAATGCTCGGGATCGGAGTTCTGAGACGTCGAGGCCTCTGACGAAGTCCGGGCCTGACCGGACGCGGAGTCAGAGAAGATTCTTTCCTTCTGATGCTGATGGCTCCTCAACGCCTTCGAGGACATTTTCCCACACGGGCCACAGATCATCGGGTCATGATCGGGCCCAAGGCAGCAGTCATGTGTGTCGGTAAGAGACATAAGTTTCTTACACCGATCACACTTTTTAAACCCACTGGCAGCCATCGGGGGAAAAAGAGCCCCTGCAAGGTCAAAAGACAGGGCTGCCAGTGAAAAATAGAAAAAATGGCACGAACGCTAGTCTCAAAGGACAAAAAACGAAAAAAGAGGTTCAGGCTCGATACCGGTGTACCGGGCCCAGGCAGGAAAGGGAAACTGGCGTTGAACCGAGAAAACCACGGATTCACACCGAAAAAAATCAACTTTTTCACGGGTGACCACGACACACTTGCATTGGGCTCCGCGGAAAAAAGAAGACTGAGCAAGATGGCACCCTTGGGCGGGAAGGGGACTGCGCATGCGTGCTGCATTCCCAAAGGCTTTCTTTGAAAGCTGGGGAAATGCTCCGCATGGTGGCTCCATCGGCGCCAACGTCACCCATATGTGAGGACTGACTTCCTGCTTGGTCCTGGAGAATTTGTTCAATTCTCTGAGGTCTAAAATGGGTCTGTGTCCCCCTGTTTTTTTTGGAATAAGGAAATAGGGGGAGTAAAACCCTGTACCCTGTTAGGAAATGGGTACGTCTTCTATTGCCCCATGGGCAAGAAGTAAATTGACCTCTTGACCCAACTGATTTTCGAGTGAAGTCTGAGAATTGAACCGTCTTACAACTGTAGGAGGGGGCATGTTGAGGAAATGAAGCTTGTACCCCTCCTTTACAATGGAGAGAGTCCATTCTTCTGCTGTTATCTGCTCCCATCTGGGGGCAAAATGACACAACCTTCCTGGAATGGAGGAGGGCTCTGGCCCGTTGAGGGCCAGGAAGGCCAAGTTCTCTAGATGGGAGTCAAAGCCCCTGTGGAGGCTGAGTCTGCTCGGCCGGTTGAGGCTTAGCAGACTTTGCTTTTCTTTGTTTTGGTGGCTGCTGTCCCTTTCGGGCAGACTGACCTGCAGAATGCCCCTGCTGGGTATAGGAGGGGGAAAACCTCTTCTTTTTAGAGAAGAATGGTTTCTTGTAGGATTTTCTCCTTGCAGGATCAGCTGTAGCCTTGGACAGCCTATCCAAAGTGGTGTTATCAGCATCCAGCTCATTAGCTTTCTCTTGCCTATTTTTGCCAAAGCGATTTTCGCCTGTGCAAGGGATATTCCCCAGTTTGTCCTGTACCCAGAGTTCTAAGTCAGACGCCTGGAGCCAGGCAATCCTACGAGCACCTATGGCAATGGCAGAGGTTCTGCTTATGCACTCAAAGCAGACAAAAGCTGCACGATTAACAAACTTGGAAACATCTTGGGCATGTTTGACAAGTGTAAGATAATCTTGCCTCTTATCATCAGGAAGGAGAGGGCTCATAAGCTCTAGATCTCCTGTAACCTCCTTAAGGAACATTCCCATATATAAAATGTAGGAACTAATCCTGGCAGAAAGCATAGAGGCCTGGAAGGTTCGACGCCCAAAGGCATCAAGAGTCCTACATTCACGTCCTGGTGGATTAGATGCATGTCTTTTTGCACTCTTGATCCTTCTCATAGCTGATTCCACTACCATGGAGTGGTGTGGTAACTGGGATTTTTGAAATCCAGGACAAGGAGGTACTCGATACATGGTATCAAGCCTACGAGAATGAGGAGAGGTGGTAAGAGGTGTTTCCCACATTCTTAGCATGAGATCATGCAAGATCTCATGAATAGGCAAAGTAGCTGCCTCCTTGGGAGCTTTAGGATATTGTAAAATCTCCAATTCCTTTGCTCTGGGCTCTGTTTCAGGAGCCACTGTGATGGAAAGACCTCTAGCCACCTCCCAGATGAGATCCTGAAAGGATATATCCTCTGGAGGAGACATCCTACGTTTAGGAGAGGAAGGCTCCTCAGAGAGAAGTACTCCGGTACCGACAGAGCTGTCAGAATCCTCAGAGTCATCGGAGGATTCAAAATATCTCCTGTCCGGTTGCTCTTGCAAAGCACGATACCGGTACCGATTGAAGTCGGTACCGGAGGGGTCCGGTACCGGCCTGTCGATACCGGAGGAAACAGCATGACTCGGTGTCAGTAACACAGTCGCCGATGTCGATGTTGTCGGTACTGCTACCGATATCGGTGCCGGAACCGGTGTCAATACCGGTTGAACCGTCTGAAGCAGTCCCAAAGGCACCAAAGCCACAAGGAGAGCCGCCAGACTGCGTTCAATAGCCAAGAACCTCTGGTCTATTGATGCTGCCGATGCCTGGGTATCGGTACCGGATGAAGCGTCCGGTACCCCAGAGCATGGCACCAGTAGTTCTGCCGAGGTTGAGGCCTTGAGAACATCCTGGAGCCCCGATAGTGCTTTGGAAGCCGAAGCCTCCCGCCGGGGCAATTTTGCCGGTATAAGTCCCTCAAGGGCAACGCCAGAGGCATCTCGATGCTTGGAAGGAGATCTACCCTTTGAGGACCGGCCAGATTTATGTTTGGTTCCCTGAGATCCATGGGAGGAAGACGAAGCCCTGGAAGACGTCGATGCCACGGATGCTGCATCGGAGGGAAAAAGGGTGCTAAGCTTAGCAGCTCGGTTTTGACGACCCCTCTTCGACATCATCCCACAGGCAACACACTCCAAGATGGAGTGGTCAGGACCTAAACATTTAAGGCACCACTCGTGAGTGTCGGTGACGGAGATGGTACTGCCACACTTGGAACACTTTTTAAAACCCAAGGCGGGTTTTTCCATTCTGAAGGAAAAGTTGGGCCTAGTGCCAAAAATGGCGCGTGGCACCCAACAGAAAAAAGACTGGAAAATCCAGAAAAAAGATTACAATTTTTTTTTTGTTTTTTTGAAGAAAGAAAGAAAGAACCGGCGGTACCGGTATAGCGTCGAGGAAGGCAGACGCTACCACAAAAAAGAATGAAAAAGATGGGATAATTTCTGCGGTGACAAGAAAAACGACCTGCTGGCTCCGCGGAAAACGAAGAACTGGAGAGAGGCAGTTGGGAAAGGCGGGAAGGCAGCACGCAGGCGCTGTGGGATGCTCCCAAAAGCTTTCTAATTGGACGCTGGGGAGAGTCCCCGCGCAGGCTCCGTCGGTACCCATATGTGAAGACTACATTCCTGCTTGTTCCTGGAGATCGCTTTGCTTCAGCATGAATAAGTGTGTTCAGCTGGCTTTGGAGTATCAGATATGCTGTCCGATTCTCTTCATTGTCGTCATATTAGTTTCCTATGTAACAAACAGAGTCCCCTTCTATTAGTTTGCAGTTTGCTTCCTTCTTTTGCCGGCTCACATAGCCAATCAATATCCCATGTAAGGGGAGGGGTTGTCTTTATGAGTTGCATTAGTTTCCTCAAAGAGATCCCACTGTGCTTGAAGGAACTGTGTAAAGTCTGCATCGCCTTTAAAGCAAAAGGGGAATCGCCAGTTTCCCCCACGATGTTGCAAAGGGGAGAACTGAACATCTACCCATACAACTGCTTGGTCTGAAATCTGGATATTGCCAATCTGAGTGCTTTTGACCCAGTTCAGTAGACTATGGGACATCAAAAAATAATCTATTCTGGACCATGTGCTGAAGTGTATGCCATACATCAAAGCAAGCTGCTGCTATCACAGAGCCTCAAAACCCGACGTCTCTGCCGTGTGTCACCCTCCTCCCCACTTTGAGAGTGGTCTACCAAGGGGTCAAGGATGCAATTGCAGTCGCAGCACATCAAAGAAACCACATTCATAGTGATTTGGTCTGTAGACACTCCCTAGAAGAACTGGGGAATCTTGCAGGCTACCCAAGAACATAACATACCTACCTACCTCTGTGGTCCCCTCTGATTCGCTCGAATTGAAAGTCAATACCTTTTTCTTAAAATTAATACTCCTGCATGTCTATGTTCTGCTGCAGCCCCATAGACCTCCCCCACTCACCATCTCTTCATAAGAACATAAGATATGCCATACTGGGTCAGACCAAGGTCCATCAAGCCCAGTATCCTGTTTCCAACAGTGGTCAATCTAGGTCACAAGTACCTAGCAGTTTCCCAAAAGACACAGTTCCACAATGCTTGAATTGGGTCAAGCAGTGATATTCCGGGTCCTTTTTAATAATTGTTTATTGACCTTTCCTCCAGGAACTTGTCCAAACCTTTTTTAAACACAGCTACACTAATAGCTTTTACTACATACTCCGGTAACAAATTCCAGAGTTTGATTACACGTTGAATGAAAAAATATTTTCTCTTATTAGTCTTAAAATAGGTTACCGTGTAGCATCATTGCATGTCCCCTAGTCTTTATGTATTTGATGGCGTAAATCTATCTACGTTTACCAGTTCTACTCCATTAGTTAATTTATAGACCTCTATCATATCTCCCCTCAGCAGTCTCTTTTCCCGGTTGAAGAGCCCTAACCTTTTTAGCCTCTCTTCATAGGGGTATCCTTCCATCCCCTTTACCATTTTGGTGACTCTTCTCTGTACCTTTTCTAATAACGCTATATTCTTTTTAAGATACGGTGACTAGAAAGAGTAGTTACTCACCTGTAACAGGTGTTCTCCAGGAGCAGCAGGAATCAGTCCTCACATATGGGTGTCATCGGCGCCGATGAAGCCCCAGCGGAGCATTTCCCCAGCTTTCTATGAAAGTCTTTGGGAATGCAGGCACGCATGCGCGGTTCCCTTCCCGCCTAAAGGTGCCATCTTACCTCAGTCAAATGACACAGCTAAGAACAGCACACAAAAATGAAAAATAAACTATGTACAACTGCAACTCCAAGGAGAGGAGGGAGGGTTGTGAGGACTGATTCCTGCTGCTCCTGGAAAACACCTGTTACAGGTGAGTAACTACTCTTTCTCCAGGACCAAGCAGGAAGTTAGTCCTCACATATGGGTGACTCCCCAGCTCTGGGCTACTGAGGAACCCAGGCTGAACAAGAGAACTCCCTCTAGTCTCAGCAGCAAAGAAAGGCTTTTCAAGGACACAACCTCCACCGGTAGCCCAACAGAGGGCAGGAGTTGCCTAAACCTCAAAGAGGTTCTGGAGTACTGCTTGGCCAAAAGCACTGTCCCTACGGGACTCCCTCTCCAGGCAGTAATGGGCCGCAAACGTCTGGCTTGAAGACCAAGTTGCAGCCCTGCAGATGTCTACCAAGGGCACAGAGCGGAGATGAGCCACTGAGGCAGCCATTGCCCTGACTCGTTGGGCCGTAACCCGACCCTGCAAAGGAAGGTCAGCCGCCTTATAAGCCCAGGTGATACAGTCAGCTACCCAGATGGACAAGGTACGCTTGGACAAAGGCAACCCCAACTTATTGGGGTCAAAGGAGACGAAGAGCTGGGTAGCCCTTCTATGCCCCTGCGTACGGTCAAGGTAGAAGGATAAGGCCCTCCTACAGTCCAGGGTATGCAGGACTGCTTCAGCCTGGCTTGCATGAGGCCTAGGGAAGAATGTTGGACGAACCACCTCCTGGTTGAGGTGGAAAGAGGAGACAACCTTAGGGAGGAACTTTGGATGAGTCCTAAGGACTACCCTGTTCCTATAAATCCTGGTGTAAGGCCTATCACAGACCAGGGCCTGAAGCTCACTTACTCGCCTAGCCGAAGTAAGGGCTATCAGGAAGAATGTCTTCCAGGAGAGGAAGCATAGTGGACAAGTAGCCATCGGTTCAAAAGGTGGGCGAGTCAGTTGCTGCAAGACCACATTCAGCTCCCACTCAGGGGCAGTAGGACGGATAGGAGGCTTGAGCAAAAGCAAGCTCCTAAGAAAGCGAGACACCAAGGGGTGACCAGACAGAGAATGTCCCTCCACCAGAGAGTGGTGAGCTGCTAGAGCTGAGAGGTGGACTCGAACAGAATTGGATTTAAGACCTTGATTTGACAAGTGCAGTAAGTACTGAAGGACTACTGGCACAGTACAGGAGAAAGGATCTTCTGTACGTAGCTGATACCACACAGAAAACCTCTTCCATTTGAGAGCATAGGTTTTCCTAGTGGAATGTTTCCTAGAGGCTAGGACAACCTCCTCAACCTCCTGAGGCAGGCCCCAGGGAGCCAAGACTACCCTTGCAGCCTCCAGGCCATCAGATAAAGAGCTTTGAGATTGGTATGCAGAAGGGAACCCTGCTCCTGTGAGAGAAGATCGGGTTGCAACCCCAGAGGTAGTGGAGGATCAACCGCCAGTTGAAGCAGAAGAGGAAACCAAGGCTGTCTCGGCCACCTGGGAGCCACCAACAGGACCGAGGCCTTGTCCTGAAGAATCTTGAAGAGAGTTCGGGCCACCAAGGGCATGGGAGGAAACGCATAGAGGAGGCCCTGAGACCAAGATATCAGAAAAGCATCCGTTGCTATCCGCAGAGGATGCAGTTGCCTGGAGCAGAACTTTCTCTAACCAAAGACTAACTTATTAGTATGCTTCAGCGATCAGGTCTCAGAGTCACATTTGGCTGTATACCGGACCTACTTGTATGGTACGGTTTAGTGCCTTTAACACATCAATGACCTGCTTAGATCGCTATATTTTGAAACATGCCCCGACGCCCTCGGTCCCGAACAGAAGGTCGAGGGAGACCGCGTCCGAGGTCGACTCCGAGCCATGATGGACTCGAGTATCGGCTCGGTCTCCGGGGTCGACTTCGAAGTCGATGTCCCGGTGGTCGGGGCAGATGCGCCAGACAGGCTGGCCATCAGTGCCCGCTGCTGCTCCATGAAGGCAGACAATCTGCTCTCCAAGGCTGTCATCCTGAGACTCAGCTCGGGAGACGCAGCAGCCACCGACTCGGGCCTCGGCGGCGCCAGGCTCGACGTCGGCTCCCTGGGAGGAGAGTCTTCGAGGACTACGGGGCTTACGTGTCCAGCAGACTCCGGCTCCATGCGAGGAACTTTTGCAGGCTTCTCGAGTTCCATGGGCCCGGGGTGACTGTCGGGGGTCTTAGACCTGGCCCTCGAGGAGCCAGGGACCTCCTCCGACGACGCCCTCGCGAGCCGCTTCTTCCTCTTGCATTCCCAGTCGGGGGACCCCCTGTCCGAGGAGCTTCGACAGCGCTCGGGATCGGAATCCCGAGATGTCAAGGCCTCAGACGAGGTCTGGGCCCAGCCAGAGGCTGAGTCCGAGAAAAGCCTTTCTTTTTGCTGCTGGCGACTTCGGAGAGCCTTGGAAGACATCTTTCCACATGGCCCGCACGACTTAGGGTCGTGGTCGGGGCCGAGGCACCAAAGGCAGCAGTCGTGTGTGTCGGTGAGAGACATCAGTTTCTTACACCGATCACACTTTTTAAAACCGCTGGAAGCCATCGGGGAAAAAAGAGTCCCCGCGAGGTCAAAGGACCGGCCTTCCAGGGAAAAATGGAAAAAACTGCGCGAATGCCAGCCACGAAGGGAAAAACCGAAAAAGAAGAATTGGGCTCGATACCGGTGTACCAAACCCGGCGGGAGGGGAACCGGCGTCGAACCGGGAGAAAAAATAGCAAAAATCGCCGAAAAAAATCTAATTTTAACTGGGAGAACAGGACACACGTCTGGTTCACGGGAAAAAAGAGATTGAGGTAAGATGGCACCTTTAGGCGGGAAGGGAACTGCGCATGCGTGCCTGCATTCCCAAAGGCTTTCATATAAAGCTGGGGAAATGCTCCGCTGGAGCTTCATCGGCGCCGATGACACCCATATGTGAGGACTGACTTCCTGCTTGGTCCTTGCGAACTGCACACAATATTCAAGGTGCGGTGCACCATGGAACGATACAGAGGCATCATAATATCCTTTGTTCTATTTTCCATTCCTTTCCTTATGATACCTAGCATTCTATTTGTTCTCTTGGATGCCGCTGCACACTGGGCGGAGCGTTTTAACATGTTATCCACAATGACGTCTAAATCATTTCCTGGGTGGTGGTTCCTAATGTGGAACCTTGCATCGTGCAAGCATAGTTTGGGTTGTTCTTTCCTAGGTGCATAACTTTGCACATGTCAACATTAAATTTCATCTGCCATTTGGATGCCCAGTCATCCAATTTATCAAGATCCTCTTGCAATTTTCCACAATCCTCATGGGTTTTAACAACTTTAAATAGTTTTGTGTCATCTGCAGATCTGATAACCTCACTCGTTATTCCCATTTCCAGATCATTTATGAATATGTTAAAAAGCAGCAGACCCTCCACAGATCCCTGGGGTACTCCACTATTCATCTTTCTCCATTGGGAAAATTGGTCATTTAGCCCTACCCTCTACATTCTATCTTTTAACCAATTCTTGACCCACAAAAGTACACTGCCTCCTATCCCATGACTTTTTAGTTTTGCCAAAGGTCTCTGTTCAGCGTCGCCATATGGATTTCTTGTAGAAACACAATATCAGCCTGTTTGTCGCAGAGGGCCCTCAGCACATTATGTCTTTTTGTTGGGCAACTTATACTGCAGACATTCCAGGAAAGTATTTGAAGGGCACTGCTAGTCATGTCATCCCTGTATGCTTATAGTCTCTAAAATGTAGATAGTATCGTCTATGAAGTAGGGGCCCAGCCTAAGCCCTCCCTCTATACTTTTAAGACCCGGAATGACCCCACAGGAAGATCCCCCCCCCATCGCTATCTCCATGAAGAACCCCACTCTTATCATTAACCCTATGATTCCAATACCCCTCCCATCATCCACATCCATTCCTTCCGCACTCAATGTACATCCACCGTGGAGATCTGGATATGTAAGGCCTCCCCCATTTCTACTTCACAGACACTCTCCCCAAGCAGACAAACTCATGCTGTTATCTTACCCCTTATCCTTGATGTTGAGAAACTATGTACCTCATCCCTCCTCTTGCATGCATACGGATCCCAATGTTGTTGTTAAGTGCTGTCAAGTCAGTGTCGACTCATGGCAACCCTCTGGATAGTTGTCCTAAATTGGGTTCGGTCTTCAGTCATGTGGCTCATTATTGACAGACTGCTGTTATTGTATCGATCCATCTCATTGCTGACTTTCCTCTTTTGCTTTGACCTTCTATCTTGCCAAGCATGATATGTTTCTCTAATGATCTCTTTTTTCTGATGATGTGTCCAAAGTATGAAAGTCGAAGTCTTGTCATCTGAACTTCTAAAGAAAGCTTAGGTTTGATCTCCAATAGTACTGACTGGTTTGTTCTACGGGCAGTCCATGGTATATGCAGTATTCACCACCAGAACCATAATTTAAAGGCATCAATTTTTTTCCTGTTTATCTTTTTCACTGTCCAGCTTTCACATCCATATGATGTTATTAAAAATACCATGGCTTGAATCTTTGTATGGAGAGAGACATCTCTGCTCTTGAGAATCTTGTCTAGGTCTTTCATAGCCATTCTGCCAAGAGCAATGCGTCGTCGGATTTCTTGACTGCTTGTTGCTTCTTTATTGATAGTTGATCCAAGTAGGCTAAAGTTGTCCACGATTTCAATATCTTCTTCAACGATGAACTTGTTGATTTTGCCAGTTGTCATGATCTTTGTCTTCTTTATATTAAGATGCAGGCCCATTTTGAGACTATGCTTTTTGTAACATAAGAACATAGGATATGCCATACTGGGTCAGACCAAGGTCCATAAAGCCCAGTATCCTGTTTCCAACAGTGGCCAGTCTAGGTCATACGTACCTAGCAGTTTCCCCAAAAGACACAGGTTCCACAATGCTTGTATTGCTTTTGATCGTGAGAAGCAAATGTTTCAGATCATCTTCACTTTCAGACAGTAAAGCATAGTTACTCACCTGTAACAGGTGATCTCCGGGAACAGCAGGAATTTAGTCTTCACATATGGGTATCGTCGGTACCGACGAAGCCTGCGCGGGAACGCTCCCCAGCATCCAATAGGAACGCTTTTGTGAGCATCCCTCAGCACATGCGCGCTGCCTTCCCGCCTTTCCAACTGTCCCTCTTCAATTAAGTTTGTAGCTGAGTGAAAGGTTAGAGGGAGAGAGGAAAGAGACAAAGAGAGAGAGACAACTCCTAGGGGAGGTGGGTGGGTAGTGAAGACTAAATTCCTGCTGTTCCCGGAGATCACCTGTTACAGGTGAGTAACTACGCTATCTCCAGGAACAAGCAGGAATGTAGTCTTCACATATGGGGACTCCCTAGCTGAAGATGCCAGGGAGATAGCCCCAGGAAGGTGCCACCCTCAAAAGGTAGGCATCCTTCCTCCCATGGATCTCTGGCATTCCACCAGGGTTGGTGGGTAGGCGTTGAATTAGGTCTGAAAGAGATTTTAAAGAACAGGTTGGCCAAAGAAGGTATCCCGACAGGAGGCTTTATCCAGGCAGTAGTGGGCTGTGAAGGTGTGTACCGATGCCCAGGTGGCTGCTCGACAAATGTCATTGATAGACACAGAGTGGAGATTAGCCATAGAAGCTGCCATGGCTCTCACATTATGAGCTGTGACATGGTCCTGAAGAGGAAGACCCTTACTCTCATAAGCAAAGGATATGCATTGGGCAATCCATTTAGATAAAGTTCTTTTGGAGACTGGAAGTCTCAAATGACTAGGGTCAAAAGCTATAAAAAGTTGTGAGGACTTTCTATGTTGCTGTGTTCTTTGCATGTAAAAGGCTAAGGCCCTTTTACAATCCAAAGTATGAAGGTTTCTTTCTGCATTAGAGGTGTAATACAAGAAGATAAATTGACTGGTTTAAATGAAAAGGCGAAACCACCTTTGGCATAAAGTGTGGGTGAGTTCGAAGAACAACCTTATCATGATGAAACCTAGTATAAGGAGAATCAGCCACTAAAGCTTGCAATTCACTAATGCGACGGGCAGAGGTGTCTCGAAGCCTGTCCATGGCTTGTGTCCACTGGGAGCAGAGGCACCACTGAGCAACCCTCATATGTAGGTGAGCGTATGAGACCATGTGGCCCAGCAGGCGGAGGAGAAGGTGGGCGAGCATCGACCGGCTGTGCTGCACCTCTACGGCTAGCACCCTGAGGCATTCTGACCTCTCCAGAGGGAGGAAGGCCTTGGCCTGGAGGGTGGTCTAGCTGAGCCCTTATGAACTCCAGGCACTGAGTCAGGGAGAGGTGGGACATGGGGTAGTTGATGACGAATACCAGATTCTGCAGGGCATGGATAGTGCACTTGGTGACGTGGTGCACCTCTGGAACTGTGCCTCCCCTTATGAGCCAGTCGTCCAGATGGGGAAAGATGAAGGTCCGTTGGAGATAAAGGTGGGCTGCGACCACTGCTAGGCATTTGGTGAAGACCCTTGGCGATGAAGCCAGCCCGAAGGGTAGCACCCTGTATTGGTAGTGACCGCCTCCCATCTTGAACTGTAGGTATTTGCGGTGGCTGGGATAGATCAGGATGCGAGTATAAGCATCCTTCAGGTCAAAGGAGCATAGCCAGTCTCCCTGCTGGAGGTATGGCAGCAGTGTTCCAAGGAAGAGCATCTTGAATTTCTACCTCACCAGGAATCTGTTCAGGTCCCGCAGGTCTAGGGGATGGGCCTGAGGCTCCCTGTCCGCTTGGGAATGAGGAAATATCTGGAGTAGAAGCCTTTGCCCCAAAGGTGTTTCAGCACTGGCTCTACAGCCTTGTCCTTGAGGAGGCCTGCGAGTTCTGTGAGGAGCAGAACCTGGTGGCGAAGAGGCTCTCCTGGAAAGTAAGAGGGTGGCGTCTGTGGCAAGTGGAGGAGGTAATCCTCCCTGACAACTTCCAGTACCCAAGCATCGATGGTGATGGAGGACCACCTATGGGCAAACAGAGCCAAATGCCCCCCTGTGGGCTGTAGGGGATCTCATGGGGGGAAGGAGGTCATGCCCAAGGAGTCAAAAACTCCCTCCAGGTTGGGCCGGGGCCCAAGTCTTGGGGGTCTTCTACTTGCGGGGGCTGTGCCCTTGCCCCTTGTGCTGCTGGCCTTGCTGCGGAGCAGAGAAGGCTTGAAACTGTGGGGCATTACCAAAACCCCTCTTTCTCCTCGGGAAGAGGGGCTTCTTCCCCGGGGCCTTTTTAAGGGGATGCATGGAGTCTTTTTAAAGAGTCAGGTCCTTGTCAGGAACTCAGTAACTCAGTCTCTATTTCAGCTGCTTTGGCTGCCATGGGTTTCCCAAAGATATTCTCTCCAGTACAGGGGACATCGATAAGTTATCCTGAACCCATTGTTCGAGGTCAGACGACTGCAGCCAGGCCTGGTGTTGGGCCCTGATGCTGCGGCAGCTACTCTGGCTGAAGAGTCAAAGCTGTTGTATGCTGCTTGAGATAAAACCTTCAAGCACTTCTTGACCACCAAGGCCAGTGATATGAATTGCTGGAGAGGTTCCTCATCGAGGCCTTGCCAGCTCCTTCAGATATATGCCCATATACAATTGGTAGGATAGGGCTCGGCATGCAAGCATTGAGTCCTGAAAGGCCTTTCGGCCAAGGGCGTTGAATATCCGGGTTTCCTTGCCGGGGGCACTGAGGAATGGGTCTTTTGTTTTTGAATCTGTACATGGCGGACTCAATGACCATCGAGTTGTGGGGAAGCTGGGTTTTCTAGAACCCAAGGCTTCGGTGGACTCGGTACATGGAGTCAAGCCTTTGCTTATTGTGGGCACCGACGGCAGTGTTTCCCACATACGAAGGAAGCGGCACTCAAGGATTGGAAGGATGGGCACCGTGAGGGCTTCCTTCAGGGGAGGGGCCTCAGATTGGAGAATCTCCAGTTCCTCCGTGAGGGCATAACCTCGTTATGCCCTTATTGTCTCTAAGTTGAGCGCCTAGCCATGTCTCGCACAGTCGAGGAAGGTGACATCCTCGGGAAAAACTCCAGGACACTGGAGGAGACGGGTCACAGAGCAAGTCTTGGCGTTGCCAAGTGTCCAGGGACTGCTTATACTTGCTCTCCCAATCTGACTCGAAGTCTGAAGAAGAGTTTGAGGCCCCGCAGTTCCCATGGTTGAGGTCCGAGCTCTGGCGTCCGCCACCCAGACATCGTGGTGCACCGAGGTACTGGAGGGGCCTTGGAGTGCAGTGTCGAACTTGTGAAAGATCTTTTCCTGCTGCAGCTGACATCTCTTGATAGTCTTTGTGGTCAGTGCCTTGCAAAGTTCGCAGTCCCAGTCATCATAGTCTGGCCCAAAGCAATGGAGGCAGCAGTCATGTGGCTCGGTGAGGGACATCTTACCACACCGATCACATTTCTTAATACTGCTGAAGGCCTTCAGGGAAAAAGGGCTCTGCCACCTGGGCATTGGTCCAAGGACTGTGGCCAAAAAAGGGTGTGAAGCACCAGTCAAGGAACACCTCAAGAAACTAAAAGAAAAAGAGGACAAACCCGTTGCGAGCAGGCTCGGGGCAGGAAAGGAACCGGTAATATACCGGATAAAACAAGACAAAAAAAAAAAAGACACTTCTTCCGGGGCAAAGTAGATAGACATCTGAAGGGCTCCGTAGAAAAAAAGGAGACTGAGGCAAGATGGCACCCTTGGGCAGGAAGAGGACCATGCATGCATGGTGCATCTCCCAAAGTTTTTCTTTGAAAGCTGGGTAAATGCTTCTGCGAGGGCTCCGTTGGTGCTGACATCACCCATATGTGAGGACTGACTTTCTGCTTGTTCCCAGAGCAATTGTATCTTCTCCACTTCATCACATCATGTGATATTCCATGTCCCTTTTTAATGAGCTTACAGTCTACATGGGTGATTTGCTTAAGATCACACAGAATGTCAATGGGAGAAGCAGGATTTAAACCCTTGTTTCCCACTCATTGTTCAAACTACTAGGCTACTCCTTCTCTCATGTGAATGTTGCCAACCTATTTAGATGTGTGGACTTCAGTAATGTAACTCTTGCTTGTCTTTATTATAATTTTTAATTGGTTCTGTTATAACATGCTTACACAATGACCTTATTTATTTATTTATTTAGACAGTTTTGTATACCGCCTTATCCTTCAATCAAAGCGGTCACAACACAATTGGGGGATACATTTAACATGCGGGGATATGAGACACATACACTAATACTTACAGGGAACATGGGCAGTGGAGGGTTAGGTGGCTTGCCCAAGACCACAAGGAGCATCTGTGGGACTAGAAACCTCAGTCCTTCCGGCCCAAGGTTGCTGTCCTCTAGTGGGATTTGAACCCCTGACCTTCCGGCCTGAAGTACCTTGCCCCAACCACTAGGCTACTCCTCCCTAAGAACTCTAAATACACAGATCAAAATGTGTCCAAGATGATCACCTAGAAACATGATGGCAGATACAGACCATACAGCTTATCCAGTCTACTCTTCCAAACCAACTACTACAATCCCTTTTTTTCCTTTAGAGATCTTCTGTGTTTGTTCCATGCTTTCTTGAATTCAGATATGGTCCTCATTACTACCTCCACTGGGAGACTATTCTATGCATCTACCACTCTTTCCATAAAGAATAATTTTCTGGGGGAGGAGTTTCTTCTAAGATGGCCGTGGTGTTTGTTTGGTGACTCAATGCCTTAACGTAAGGGAAAATTGCGGGCTGTTCCCTCTGAGCCCCAACCACCCAGTTCTGGTCCAATGGACCGTTTTGTCCATCTAACCTCGGATCAGAAGCAGGAGATTCGAGCCGGCATGAAATCGGCGAGTGGGGAGACTTTGCCGCTTTCGCTGGATGCGGAAACATCTCTCTCTCCGGAAGTAAGGACTCCGCCGCTGCGCCCAGCTGCTTCAGGGCCTGTACCGGTGGTTTCAACGCAGTTGTCTCCCGAAGTGGAGACGTTGGGCGTTACAGAGGGAGCTTCTGCCGAGGTACGGGCTCTGCTGTCCCCTGAGCAATTAAGGGAGGATCTGAGCGGGAGTTCATCTGCGGCGGATCTGGAGGCGATATCGGAGGAAGGAGGATTATCCCCCTTGTCTGTCTCAACTCCATTAGCGGGTTCCTTTTCCTTGGTTCGACCTAAGGTGTTTACCTTAGAATCAATTTGGGAGGCTATTGCCGCGCTATCTGTTTCTATCAACACGCAGACCTCTTCATTGTCCTCCCGGATCCAGGTAAATGCAGCCGCTATTCAGAAGAATCTAGATAGTCTGGATGTGGTTTCTTCTGCTTGTACAGGTGAGGTCAGAGAGGCTGTTGTTGCCAAAAAAGCATCTTTCAGGAAATGGAAAAAAGAGCCAAATGACGAAACCTGGAAACAGCACAAGCACTGGCAAGTCAAATGCAAGGCATTGATAAGGCAGGCAAAGAGAGAATTTGAGAAGAAGCTTGCTGCGGAAGCAAAAACACGAAATAAAGACCTTTTCAAGTACATTCGTAGCAAAAAACCTGAGAGAGTCAGTTGGTCCATTAGATGATAAAGGGGTTAAAGGAGCACTAAGAGGCGACAAGGCGATAGCGGAGAGACAGAATGAATTCTTTGCTTCAGTCTTTACTGAGGAAGATGTAGGGATGTTACCCATGACTGAAGTGGTATTTAAAGGTGTGGAAGAATTGAAGGAAATATCGATACATCGGGAAGATGTCTTACAACTATTAGATAAACTGAAGAGTAGCAAATCACCTGGGCCGGATGGTATACATCCAAGGGTGTTGAAAGAACTGAAATATGAGATTGCAGACCTGCTATTAGTAATCTGTGAACTATCATTAAAATCATCTCTAATACCTGAAGATTGGAGGATCGCCAATGCAACACCAATTTTTAAAAAGGGTTCCAGGGGGGGGGGGGGGGGGAAGGCACAGCGACAGCAGCTGAGCTGTTAAGAGATATGGATCTCAGGTTGGCTGCAACAAAATGTGATGTGGAAGTTATGCATTGGGTAAGGTGGTGGTGTTTTTGTTGTATAAACTTTACGTAATAACCAAAAAGAATAGAAAAGAAATATCCTTTACAAATGTAGGAGAGGTTCAATGTTGGTTTATTATAGAATGTTTGTACAGTGGATGAATCAATATTAGAAGTTAGCTGGTAAGAATGTACACCCAGTTTGTTAATGGTATAGATATATCTGTTATGCACCGTTGGTGTTTTGTATAACAAAGGTATTGAATAAAAATTTAAAGTTAAAAAAAAAAAGGGTTCCAGGGGTGATCCGGGAAACTACAGACCGGTGAGCCTGACGTCAGTACCGGGAAAAATGGTAGAAACCATCATAAAGAATAAAATTACTCAGCATGTAGATAGTCACGACCTAATGGGAGACAGCCAACATGGCTTTAGACAAGGATGATCTTGTCTTACTAATCTGTTATGTTTTTTGAAGGAGTGAATAAACAGGTGGACAAAGGTGAGTCGGTTGATATTGTGTATCTGGACTTTCAGAAAGCCTTTGACAAGGTCCCTCATCAGAGGCTTTTGGCAAAACTAAAGAGTCATGGGATAGGAGGCAGTGTACTATTGTGGATCAGGAACTGGTTAAAAGATAGAAAGCAGAGGGTAGGGCTAAATGGCAAATTTTCCCAATGGAGAAAGGTGAATAGTGGAATACCCCAGGGATCTGTGCTGGGTCCGCTGCTTTTTGACATATTCATAAATGACCTGGAAAGTGGAATAACGAGTGAGGTTATCAAATTTGCAGATGACACAAAACTATTTAAAGTTGTTAAAACCCAAGAGGATTGTGAAAAATTGCAAGAGGATCTTGATAAATTGGAAGACTGGGCATCAAAATGGCAGATGAAATTTAATGTGGACAAGTGCAAGGTTATGCACCTAGGGAAGAACAACCTAAACTATGGTTACACGATGCAAGGTTCCACATTAGGAACCACCACCCAGGAAAAAGATTTAGGCGTCATTGTGGATACCATGTTAAAACCCTCGGCCCAGTGTGCAGCGGCAGCCAAGAGAGCAAATAGAATGCTAGGTATGATAAGGAAAGGAATGGAAAATAAAACAAAAGATATTATAATGCCTCTATATCGTTCCATGGTGAGACCGCACCTTGAATATTGTGTGCAATTCTGGTCGCCGTATCTTAAAAAGGATATAGCAATTTTAGAAAAGGTTCAGAGAAGAGCCACCAAAATGGTAAAGGGGATGGAAGGATACTCCTATGAGGAAAGGCTAAAAAGGTTAGGGCTCTTTAACCTGGAAAAGAGACAGCTGAGGGGAGATATGATAGAAGTCTATAAATTAATGAACGGAGTGGAACGGGTAAACGTAGATCGATTGTTTACCTTATCAGAATATAGAAAGACTAGGGGACATGCAATGAAGCTACAGGGTAAACTATTTAAGACTCATAAAAGAAAATATTTTTTCACTCAACGTGTAATCAAACTCTGGAATTTGTTACCGGAGGATGTAGTAAAGGCTGTTAGTGTAGCTGGGTTTAAAAAAGGTTTGGACAAGTTCCTGGAGGAAAGGTCCATAAACCATTATTAAGAAGTGACCGAAGATATCAATGCTTGACCCAGTACAAGCATTGTGGAACTTGTGTCTCTTGGGGAAACTGCTAGGTACATATGACCTAGATTGGCCACTGTTGGAAACAGAATACTGGGCTTGATGGACCTTGGTCTGACCCAGTATGGCATATCTTATGTTCTTATGTTCTTAAGATTCAGGTTACTGATCTAGGCTCTCAGCTGGAGCAAGTATCCACACTTTCTGCGGCTATATCTAAGGAAAATGGGTCCATTCGATATAAATTGGTGTCATTGGAGAATGCTTCCAGGGCATCTAATCTTCGTCTCCTTAATTTTCCACGGGTCGCCGGAATAACAGCGTTGGATATGTTTAAGAAGTATCTGCATGAAGTTCTAATGTTCCCACGTGATTTGCTTCCACCTTTAAGCAAGGTGTATTATCTACCTTCTGGGAAGAAGAATGCTGAGAGATCGGAGAATATATCTGGAGTGGATTTTAATATTCTGAATGTGACTGCTTTGCTTGAGGATTCTGGGGGTGGGAGGGGATCTTGTATTCCTTCAACACTGCTAGTTCAGTGTGCATTAGTTTCCGATAAAGATTGGCTCTTGAAATTGTTTTTTAAAAAGCGTTTGAAAACCTTTCATGGCCTTACAATTTCTATGTTCCCAGATTTAACCAAAGAAACCCAAAAGAGGAGGAAACAATTTTTGCTGTATAAATCCGGTGTTTCTCAGATAGGGGGTACTTTTTTTCTTAGGTTCCCATGTCGATGTATTGTGATTATCAAAGCAGTTAGATATGTATTTTCTGACCCACAGGATTTGTCCACGTTTATTTAGACTTCTACCCGTGTCTCCTCCAGAATGAAGTTCTAACCCTCCTTAGGATTAGTTATATCCGGGGTAGCCCAACGCTGTCTGATTTCTTATGTTTATTTCTTAACTCCTTCCCCCAACATGTGGACTACATAGAGCCATATTTGATTGTGAATTTATTTTTGTGATTTCATTGTTAATGTTCTTTATGTACTCTATTTTCTAATTGCAAGATAAAAAAAAAAAAAAAAGAATAATTTTCTGCGTATTACTCCTGAGTCTATCCCCTTTCACTTTCATCGTATGCCCCCTCATTGCAGAACTTTCTTTCAAATGAAAGAGGCTCTCTTCTTGTGCACTTATGCCACAGAGGTATTTAAACTTCTCTATCATATCTCCTCTCTCCCCCTTTCCTCCAAAATATACATATTGAGGTCTTTGTCCCCATATGCCTTATAACAAAGTCTACTGACTATTTTAATAGCCACTCCCTGCACTGACCTCATCCTGTTTAGCGTAGTTACTCACCTGTAACAGGTGTTCTCCAGGAGCAGCAGGAATCAGTCCTCACATATGGGTGACGTCGGTGCCGACGGAGCCCTCATGTGGAGCATTACCCCAGCTTTCAAAGAAAGCCTTTTGGAATACAGCACGCATGCGCGGTCCCCTTCCCGCCCAAGGGTGCCATCTTGCTCAGTCTGATGACATAGCTAAAAGACAGCAAAAATCAAAATGAAGGATATGACTGCAACTCCAGTGGAGGAGGGAAGGTCATGAGGACTGATTCCTGCTGCTCCTGGAGAACACCTTTACAGGTGAGAAACTACACTTTCTCCAGGACCAAGCAGGAAGTCAGTCCTCACATATGGGACTCCCCAGCTCTAGGCTACCATGTACCCAAAGCTGAAAAAATGGCTCCCTCTTGAGAGCCACAGCATCCGTGACAAGAATTTTCTCTGAGAACGTACCCCGTACGGTAGCCCAACACAAGGGCCGGAGGGTAGGAGTTGCCTAAACCTCAAAGAGATTGCGGAGTACTGCCTGGCCGAAAACACTGTCCTGCCAGGACTCTCTCTCCAGGTAGTAATGGGCTGCAAAAGTCTGGCTTGAAGACCAAGTTGCGGTCCGGCAGATGTCTGCCAACGGAACAGAGCGGAGATGAGCTACTGACGCGGCTTTCGCCCTGACACGGTGGGCTGTGACCCGACCCTGCAAGGGGAGGTCGGCTGCCCTATATGCCCAGGCGATGCAATCTGCTACCCAAGTTGACAACGTGCGTTTGGAGACAGGTAACCTCATCCTATTAGGGTCAAACGAGACGAAGAACTGAGCAGTCCTTCGATGCTCCCGCGTAGTTCTATGTAAAAGGACAACACCCTCTTACAGTCCAGGGTATGCAAGACTGTTTCAGCCCGGCTGGCATGCGACCTGGGAAAAAAGGTCAGAAGAACCACTTCCTGGTTGAGGTGGAAAGAGGAGACCACTTTTGTGAGGAACTTGGGATGGGTCCGTAGGACCACCCTGTTCCTATAGAACCGCGTGTACGGTCTATCAGAAACCAGAGCTTGTAGCTCACTCACACGTCTGGCCGATGTAAGAGCCACCAGGAAGAGCGCTTTCCAAGAGAGGAAGCGCAAATGGCAAGTAGCCATTGGCTCAAACGGTGGGCGAGTAAGTTGCTGCAAGACCACGTTCAAATCACACTCAGTCGCCGGTGGACGAACCAGAGGCTTGAGTAGAAGCAGACCTCTGAGAAATCTGGACACCAAGGGGTGAACCGATAGAGACTGTCCTTCCACCTGTGAGTGGTGCACTGACAGAGCACTGAGGTGGACCCAAACAGAGTTAGACTTAAGGCCTAGGTCTGACAGGTGAAGTAGATACTGCAGTACTACTGGCACAAGGCAAGTGAAAGGATCTTCCTTACGCTGAGCACACCATACTGTAAACCTATGCCACTTGAGGGCATAGGACTTTCTGGTGACTGCCTCCTAGAGGCCAAAACCACCTCCTCAACCTCCTTAGGTAGCAGTAAGGGAGCTAGCACTACCCTTTCAGCAGCCAGGCCATCAGATTGAGGGACCTGAGGTTGAGGTGCAGAAAGGAACCCTGCTCTTGAGACCGTGCTGCAGCCCCAGAAGGAACGGAGCTTCCACCACCAACTGCAGAAGAAGTGGAAACCAAGGCTGCCTCAGCCATCTGGGGGCTACCAGAATCACCGAGGCCTTGTCCCGAAGGATCTTGAACAGAGTTCGGGCCACCAGAGGCGTGGGAGGAAACGCATACAGGAAGCCCAAAAACCAAGAGATCAGAAAAGCATCCGCTGCCATCCTCAGGGGATGCGGCTGTCTGGAGCAAAACCTGGGTAGCTGATGGTTTAGTGGACTGGCAAAGAGATCGATGGATGGAAGTCCCCAGCGAAGGAAGATCTACTGGACCACCCATGGATTCAACTGCCATTCGTGAGGCTGGAGAATCCTGCTTAGCTTGTCTGCTAGGAAGTTCTCTTGACCAGGCAGGTAGACTGCTTTGAGAAACATACCCTGCCTGACCGCAAAGGAGCAAAGGGCCAGTGCCTCCTGACATAGGAGCCTGGACCCTGTGCCCCCTTGTTTGTTCACGGAGAACATCGCCACCTGATTGTCCGTCTGAACTAGGACAGACTATTGACAGAGGGCATGACAGAAAGTTTGCAGAGCTAAGCGGATTGCTCACAGCTCTAAAAGGTTGATTTGCTGTGTGGCCTCCTGAGGGGACCACAGGCCTTGAGTGCATGAGCCCTGGCAATGTGCACCCTAGCCTCTTAAGGAAGCATCCGTCGTCAGCACCCTTGTGTGTGTCGGAGCCTGAAAAGGTACACCCCTGAGAAGGTTTGGTGGATGTAGCCAACACTGCAAGGAGTTCAGAAGCCATCTGGACATCTTTACTCTGCCTCGGAGGTCGCCGGTGGCTTGTGTCCACTGATCTCTGAGGCACCATTGAGCCGTCCGCATGTCGGGGTCACATGTACAGCGGATGCCATGTGGCCCAGGAGATGCAGGAAATGCCTGGCGGAAACATGAGTATTGTGTTGGATCTGTGTGACTAAATCCATAAGTCTGTGGGCCCTGTACTCGGGCAAGTAAGCTCTTGCCTGAAGGGTGTCCAACCTAGCCCCCTATAAACTCCAGGTTCTGAGAGGGGAGCAAAGTGGACTTTGCGTAGTTTATGACAAAGCCCAGATGCTGAAGAAGAGAGACAGTGCAAAGAGTGGCCTGTCGGAGCTCCTGGAATGACTTCCCCTGATTAGCCAGTCGTCCAGGTACGGGAAGACAAAAATCCCCTGATTTCTGAGAAAAGCCACCACAACCGCCAGGCATTTGGTGAAAACCCTGGGGGCAGAGGCCAGGCCAAAAGGAAGCACTCTGTACTGAAAGTGGTTTCCTCCCACCACAAATCTGAGATATTGTCTGTGGTCTGGATGGATGAGGATGTGAGTATAAGCATCCTTTAGGTCTAAGGAGCATAGCCAGTCTCCCTGCTGGAGGTAGGGCAGCAGTATCCCAAGGGTAAGCATCTTGAACTTTTCCCTCTCCAGAAACTTGTTCAGCTTTCGCAAAGTCTAGGATAGGTCTGTCGCCAGTCCGAACGGCAAAGCCCGGAACTGAAAATGACCCATGGGCACTGCAAATCGTAGAAACTGTTGATGTTCTGTTCTGATAGGAATATGCAGATACGCCTCCGTAAAATCTATTGAGGAAAGAACCTCTCCCGGTCTGACTGAGCTGATGACAGACCTCAACGTCTCCATTTGGAAATGAGACACGCACAAGCAACGATTTACGTGCTTCAAAACCAAAATTGGCTGAAAAGAACCTTCCTTCTTGGGAACCACAAAATAAATCGAGTATCGACCGAAGCCGCACTGGTCTGCAGGGACCGGGACGATCGCTTGGAGACGTAACAAACGGTTCACCATGTCGTGCACTGCCGTTCTCTTTGCCAGTGGGCCGCACGGAGAGGAGACAAAGGCTTCTGCCAGAGGAAGGTCGAACTCGAGCTCATGGCCCTCTCTGATAATTTGAAGAACCCACCGGTCGGTAGTTATGCTGGCCCAAGTGGAGAAAAACTTCTGCAACCGACCTCCTACTGGAATCTCCACTTGGACCAGCGACCCTTCATTGCGGCTTCTTAGCTGCCGACTGTTGGGTGTTAAAATAGCCCCTACTGAAACCTCTGGCGCCGCGAAAGGACTGACCTCTAGCCACAAAACGGCCTCGCTGATAAGGCGCAAAGCGAGGTCCACGGAACCTGCGAAAATCCCACCCTTGACCTCTCTGCAAGGAGCCCATCTTTGCCGCTCTTGGACGGTCTTCGGGCAGACAACCCCCTTTGGAATCTCCCAAATCCTTGACAATGTTTTCTAAAGCTTCCCCAAAGAGTAGCTTACCCTTGTATGGAAGCTTGCTGAGGCGTGCCTTAGATGACGCATCCACTGCCCAATTCCGTAACCAAAGAAACCGTCTGGCGGCAATAACTGACGCCATGGATTTCGCCGAAATGCGAACCAAATCATAAAAAGCATCCGCTAAATAAGCCGCCGCCGATTCTAGCTTCGCGCCATCCCCCGAAGGAGACCCCACGCTTTCCTGCCCTGGCTCCAGCTGAAGCCACCTGATGGAGGGCCTAGACACATACACTCCACAAACCGACACCTGGAGCGCCAGTGCACTGGAATCAAACGCCTGCTTCAAAAGCGCCTCTAACCTGCGATCTTGAAGATCCTTAAGAGCCGTACCCCCATCCAATGGAATCGTGGTCTTCTTGGTGACCGCTGAAACTAGCGCATCCACTTTAGGCATCCGCAACAACTCTCTTTCTTCCTGGGGCACGGGATACAGACACGCCATAGCGCGAGCCCCACGCAAAGACACTTCAGGACATTCAGACTCTATCATCTGTTTAATTACTCTATGCAGAGAAAAAACATCTCTGCTCAGACTTAAAACCCTGCAACAAGAGATCCTCGAAAGGTTCTTGCTGCACCGCAGGAAGAACTACATTTAGTGCTGTCAGAGAATGAGCAATCAGAGCCCCTAGCTCTTCCTTCCTAAAAACTCTAAAAATATTAGGATCATCTCCGGGTCCCAACTCGCCTTCTTCCAAGTCAGCTGGCCAGGATTCCAAGCCCGGCTCTGATACCAGTTCTCCTTCCTCTGGTACCTGAGAAAGCGCCCCATGAGAAGCAGTCTGCTCCAAGGGCGGTTCCAAAGTCTTTGAGAAAGAAGAGACCCCCCTCTCCAGGATCCACCATAGTAGAATCTCCCCCCTGGGAGACCAACAAACTGTCAGGCGAAGGACTGAGGGCTGATTGAGACCTTTTAAGTAAATAAGCCTCATGAAGCGCTAAGATAAACTCAGGGGACAATAAGGAATCCAAGACCCCGGGGAAGCTGAAAACGTTTGTTGTTCCTGTCCCTCTGCTGAAGGCCCTCGGCGGGACTTAGATTTTCGCTTCCCCAACTTTGCCTGTAGTGCGGGAGAAACGGACGACCCTTCCAAAATGGCCACCGTTCCCGCCTTTTCCGATGAAGAATGAGAACGGGAACCTTCACCGTTCTCAGAAACTACTTGCTTCTCCATCACTTCGGCCCCGTCCTACTAACAAGCGCACTTGTTATTTCTATTACCGGCCTAAGTGTCCCGAACCGCCTCAAACGAGTGCCTCTCCTGCCAGCCACACAAAACCGCGAACGGAGCTGCACCACGGCCATGGACAATTAAACAGAAGCGGCGGCTTTCCTCCTGCCTGTAAAACAGAGTAGTTACTCACCTGTAACAGGTGTTCTCCAGGAGCAGCAGGAATCAGTCCTTACATATGGGTGATGTCGGCGCCGATGGAGCCCTCGTGCGGAGCATTTCCCCAGCTTTCAAAGAAAGCCTTTGGGAATTGCAGCGCGCATGCACGGTCCTCTTCCCGCCCAAGGGTGCCATCTTGCTCAGTCTAATGACATAGCTAAAAGACAGCAAAAAATTAGCAAAAAACAAATCATATGACTGCAACTCCAAGGGGAGGAGGGAGGGTTGTGAGGACTGATTCCTGCTGCTCCTGGAGAACACCTGTTACAGGTGAGTAACTACTCTTTCTCCAGGACCAAGCAGGAAGTCAGTCCTCACATATGGGACTCCCTAGCTTAAGGCTACCGGAGACCTCAAGCGGAAAAATGAGCTCCCTCTAGCTCAACAGCACAGAAGGAAGGAATCTTCTCTGAGAACGCCCCCGACCGGTAGCCCAACACCAGGGCCGGAGGGTAGGAGTTGCCTAAACCCCAAAGAGATTATGGAGTACTGCCTGTCCGAAAGCACTGTCCCTGCGGGACTCCCTCTCAAGGCAGTAATGGGCCGCAAAAGTCTGGCTTGAAGACCAAGTAGCAGCCTGGCAGATGTCTGCCAACGGAACAGAGCGGAGATGAGCCACTGACGCAGCCTTCACCCTGACACGATGAGCCATGACTCGACCCTCCAACGAGAGGCCGGCTGCCCCATAAGCCCAGGCGATACAGTCAGCGACCCAGATGGACAATGTACGCTTGGAGACAGCAAGCCCCAACTTATTGTGGTCAAAAGAAACGAAAAGCTGAACAGCCTTTCGATGCTCCCGCGTACGGTCAAGGTAGAAGGATACCGCCCTCCTACAGTCCAGGGTATGCAAGACCATCTCAGCCCGGCTGGCATGTGGCCTGGGAAAGAAGGTTGGAAGAACCACCTCCTGATTGAGGTGAAAAGGTGAGACAACTTTAGGCAGAAACTTAGGGTGAGTCCGTAAGACTACCCTATTCCTGTAGAACCTAGTGTAAGGAGGATCAGAAACTAGTGCCTGCAGTTCACTCACTCGCCTAGCAGAGGTGAGGGCTACCAGAAATAAGGTTTTCCAGGAAAGAAAACGGAGAGGGCAGGTAGCCATAAGTTCAAAAGGCGGACAAGTAATCCGCTGCAGGACCACATTCAGATCCCACTCAGGGGCCGGTGGACGTAAAGGAGGCTTAAGCAGAAGGAGGCCTCTGAGGAAACGAGCCACCAAAGGGTGGTTGGAAAGAGGCCTCTCGTCCACCGGCGAGTGGTGTGCAGAGAGAGCACTAAGGTGAACTCTGACAGAGTTAGACTTAAGGCCCAGATTAGAGAGGTAGAGCAAATATTGCAAGACTACCGCAACCAAGCACGAGAAGGGATTCTCGCTGTGCTGAGCACACCAGGCGGAGAATCTACGCTACTTAAGAGCGTAGGACTTTCTGGTGGATTGACGCCTAGAGCCCAAGACTACATCCTCCACCTCTCGAGGCAGTAGTAGGGGAGCTAGGACTACCCTTTCAGCAGCCAGGCCATCAGATGAAGGGACTGGAGGTTGGGGTGCAAGAGAGACCCCTGATCCTGAGACAGGAGATCGTGTTCAAACCCCAGAGGAATAGGCGTGTTCACCGCTAGCTGTAGCAGAAGCGGGAACCACGGTTGCCTCGGCCACCTGGGGGCTATGAGAATCAATGAAGCCCCGTCCTTGAGGACTTTGAACAGCGTTCTGGACACTAGTGGAGTGGGAGGAAACGCATACAGAAGGCCTGTGGACCATGAGATCAGAAACGCATCCGCTGCTATTCTAAGAGGATGCGGTTGTCTGGAGCAAAATCTCGGGAGTTGCCGGTTCAGAGGACTGGCGAAGAGATCCATGGTGGGGAGTCCCCACTTGAGAAAGACCTGATGAACCACCAATGGGTTCAATCGCCGTTCGTGTGGTTGCAGGATCCTGCTCAGTCTGTCTGCCAGGCAATTTTCCTGACATGGGAGGTAGACAGCCTTGAGAAGGATTCCGTGATGGATAGCCCAAGAGCACAGCCGTTGTGCCTCCTGAGAAAGAAGGAAGGAGCCTGTGCCTCCCTGTTTGTTCACACAGAACATGGCAACTTGATTGTCCGTCTGGACCAGTACAGACTGGTGAGAGGCGAGGTGGGAGAAGGCTCTCAGAGCTAGGCGTATCGCCCGTAGCTCCAGGAAGTTTATCTGTTGAGTAGCCTCCCAAGGAGTCCAGAGACCCTGAGTACATGCCCCTTGGCAATGTGCTCCCCAACCTAGAAGAGAAGCATCGGTTGTCAGCACCTGAGAATGAGGAGGGGACTGAAAAACCACTCCGAGCACCAGATTTGGAAGATGAAGCCACCACTGCAGAGAGGAGACGAGGAGGTCGGATATCTGTACTGAGTCTGCAAGGCTCCCTGTGGCTTGATGCCACTGAGTGCGAAGGCTCCACTGAGCAGGCCGCATGTGTAGGCGGGCATTGGGGGTGACATGAACCGTGGAAGCCATATGGCCGAGCAGTCTCAGGAATTGCCTGGCAGAGACCAGGGAATTGCTGCAAAACTGACTGACAAGATCCATGAGCCTGTGGGCCCTGTCCAGAGGCAGAAAAGCCTTTGCTTGAAGAGTGTCCAGCCTGGCCCCTATGAACTCTAAGTTCTGGGACGGGAGCAAAGTGGACTTTGCGAAGTTTATGACAAACCCCAAGTGCTGAAGCAGAGCCACAGTGCGAAGGGTGGCCTGGTTGGCCTCCTGGGAAGAGTGGCCCCTTATGAGCCAGTCGTCTAGGTACGGAAACACAAAAAGACCCTGAAGCCTCAGGTAGGCCGCCACCACTGCCAGGCACTTGGTGAACACCCTGGGAGCGGAGGACAGGCCAAAGGGCAGTACTCTGTACTGATAGTGGTTTCCTCCCACAAGAAACCTGAGATATTGTCTGTGGTCTGGATGAATAAGGATGTGAGTATACGCATCCTTTAGATCTAAGGAGCATAGCCAGTCTCCCTGCTGGAGGTAGGGCAGCAGGATTCCACGGGTAAGCATCTTGAACTTTTCCCTCTCCAGGAACTTGTTGAGGTTTCGCAAGTCTAGGATGGGTCTGAGGCCTCCTGTTCTTTTTGGTACCAGAAAGTACCTGGAATAAAAGCCTTGACCTCGCAGGTGGTGGGGCACCGGTTCCACAGCCTGATCCTATAGCAGACCTGCTAACTCCTGAAGGAGTAGGTCCCTGTGCAGAGGGGGTCTTGGAGGCTCCCCTGGAAAGTAGGAAGGAGGTACCTGGTGAAAATGGAGAAGATAGCCCCTTTGGACTATGTGAAGAACCCAGGCATCTGATGTGACGGCTGACCATCTGTGGGCAAAGTGGGCCAGCCGGCCTTCTGTGCTGAGAGAAGCCAGTGAGGAGAAGAGGCTATGCTGTTTGAGTCAAAACCCCCCACCCTGCTGAGCAGGGGCCGGTGTTGGTGGCTTGGGAGCCTTCTGCCTACGGGGCCCCTGACCCTGCCCCTTGGCCTGCTGACCCTGCTGGGGAGCTGTAGAGGCCTGATGATGAGGGTAGGGTTTATAGGCAGATGACCTCCTCGGGTAAAAGGTCTTTTTTTCCCGAGCCCTTCTTCTGAGAAGGGGCAGAGGTTTTCCTGAAAAGCCTAGTCCTGGTCAGAGTCTCGGTCTTGAGTTCTGCAGCCTTTTCAGCCATGGGCTTGCCAAAGAGGTTTTCACCTCGGCAGGGGACATCGACCAACTTGTCCTGGACCCATGGCTCGAGGTCGGATGACTGTAGCCAAGCCTGTCGGCGGGCACCGATGCTGGCCCCGGCTACTCGGGCCGAAGCCTTGAAGCCATCGTAGGCTGCTCGAGAGATAAACTTTGAGCACTCTCGAATACCGGTGGACAAGGCCAGGAACCTCTGCAAAGGTTCCTCGGAGAGACCAGCAGAGAACCCAGCAATCTCCTTTGCCAGGTCTCGAAGGTACATGCCCATGTAGAGCTGGTATATCTGGACACGGCAAGCAAGCATAGAGCCCTGGAAGCACTTCTTACCGAGGGCATCCAGGTTCCGGGCCTCCCGGCCGGGAGGCACCGAGGAGTGCATCTTCTGACTTTTCAGTCAATGCATGGCCGATTCCACAACCATGGAGTGGTGCGGTAATTGTGCCTTTTGGAACCCGGGGCTCTTGCGGACTCGATAGATGGAATCGACCCGCTTGCTTAACACCGGCGTTGAGGCCGGGGTCTCCCACATGCGGAAGAGCAGCCGCTCCAGCATCGGAGGAACCGGAACAGTAAAGGCCTCCTTTGGGGGAGAGTCATACTGGAGGGCCTTGAGCTCCTCGGCTCGAGGCTCCTCCTCGGGATCCGCGGGGAAGGCCAAGGCCTTGGCCATATCCCGCACGAAGTCCGAGAACCGGGTATCCTCCGGTGGGGACCGTCTCCGAGGTTCGGACACGGGCGAGTCCGATGGGACACACCGAGTCCGATGAGTGTCGGGGGACTCTTCGTCCTCCGTCTCCCAGCCCGACTCCTCGAAGGAGGAATCGAGCGGCTCCGGTCGGGCGGGCACCGATTCCCTCTGCCCCGATGCCGAGGGTATCGGCGTCGACGACCTTGGCCCTGAATGGGAGGTTGAGGGAGACCGTGGCCGAGGATCGACTCGAGCCCGCATGAACTCGAGGATCGGCTCGGCCTCCGGGGTCGACTTGGACGTCGAGGTCCCAGTGGTCGGGGCAGATGCACCGGTGAGACCAGCGATCAATGCCCGCTGCTGTTCCATGAAGGCAGCGAAGCTGCTCTCCAAGGCCGTCAACCTGAGTCTAAGCTCAGGAGACCCAGCAGCCCCTGACTCGGGCACCGACGGCGTCAGGCCCGACGTCGGCTCCCTCGGAGGTGAGTCCACGAGGACAACAGCACTTACGTGTCCAGGAGACTCCATCTCGACACAAGGATGCTTGGCAGGCCTCTCCGACTCCGAAGACCCGGGACGGCTATCGGGGCTATGCGACCTGGCCCTCGAGGAACCAGGAGCGTCCACCGATGCCGCCCTCGTGGGTTTCTTCTTCCTGCGATGTTCCCGCGAAGGAGACCCCCGCTCAGAGGAACCCCGACGCTGCTCGGGGCCGAAGTCCCGAGACGTCGAGGCCTCTGACGGGGTCCGGGCCTGGCCGGACGCGGAGTCAGAAAAAATTTGATCCTTCTGGTGCTGCCGACTCCTCAAGGCCTTTGAGGACATTTTGCCACACGGACCACAGATCATCGGGTCATGATCGGGTCCGAGGCAACGGAGGCAGCAGTCGTGTGTGTCGGTAAGAGACATAAGTTTCTTACAGTGATCACATTTCTTAAACCCGTTGGTAGCCATCGGGGGAAAAAGGGCCCCTGCTAGGTCAAAAGACCGGGCTGCCAGGGAAAAAAGAAAAAAGGCGCGAACGCCAGTCACAAAGGACAAAAACCGAAAAATAGAGAAAAGGACTCGATACCGGTGTACCGGTCCAAGCGGGAAAAAGATCTGGTGTCGAACCGGAGAAAAAAGAGAAAAATAGAGAAAATCAACTTATTCCTCGGGGAAAAATGAACTACGTCCGTCGGGCTCCGCGGAAAAATGAAGACTGAGCAAGATGGCACCCTTCGGCGGGAAGAGGACCGCGCATGCGTGCTGCAATTCCCAAAGGCTTTCTTTGAAAGCTGGGGAAATGCTCCGCACGAGGGCTCCGTCGGCGCCGACGTCACCCATATGTGAGGACTGACTTCCTGCTTGGTCCTGGAGAATAAAGTAAATCTGTCCCTTTAAGAAATTTAAATTACCTGACAGTAAAGAACAATGTTGAGCCTTCTGTACTCCGCATCGCCGCTGCTAGCGGAATGCTGGAGCTACAGAGAAAAAAAACAGAGGCACGGAGACAGTCTCTGGGGCCCCCAGGACTGTTCACAACGCCCCGAGCTACCAGACAGAAAGTAGAGACAGGCTCTGCCTCTTACCGTCGTACTGATCTGTCGGCTGATGAAATCCAGTGCTTTTATTTGCTGCCCCGATCATTTTATAAAAACAAAAAAGGGAAAAAGTCTTGAAGGACTAGAAAAAGGAACTGTTACTTCTGGAGAGAGATCTGCAACTGTGAGTATATACTTCTGGTAATTTTCTAAAAGGAATTCTTTGTATTAAAGCTAATTAATCTGTGAACCCACTATTTTTGTTAAATCAGTCAGGGCCTAGTAGCAGCAGTTTAAGTTTAAATTTAAAACACAGAGGAGAACTTTCTGGTTACATTTCATACCCAGCAGAGAGAGCGTAGTTACTCACCTGTAACAGGTGTTCTCCAGGAGCAGCAGGAATCAGTCCTCACATATGGGTGACGTCGGCGCTGACGGAGCCCTCGCGGAGCAATTTTCCCCAGCTTTCAAAGAAAGCCTTTGGGAATTGCAGCGCGCATGCGCGGTCCCCTTCCCGCCCAAGGGTGCCATCTTAGCCAGTCAGATGACATAGCTAAAAGACAGCATAAAAATTTGCAAAAAAACTAAAGCAGATGATTGCAACTCCAAGGGGAGGAGGGAGGGTTGTGAGGACTGATTCCTGCTGCTCCTGGAGAACACCTGTTACAGGTGAGTAACTACGCTTTCTCCAGGACCAAGCAGGAAGTCAGTCCTCACATATGGGACTCCCAAGCTTAAGGCTACCGGAGACCCTAAGCACAAAAATGAGCTCCCTCTAGCTCAGCAGTACAGAAGGAAGGAATCTTCACTGAATTATTACCCACCGGTAGCCCCCATCCGGGATGGAGGGTAGGAGTTGCTCAAACCTCGAAGAGATTTCGGAGGACTGCCTGTCCGAAAGCACTGTCCCTGCGGGACTCCCTCTCGAGGCAGTAATGGACCGCAAAAGTCTGTCTCGAAGACCAAGTAGCGGCCCGGCAGATGTCTGCCAATGGAACAGAGCAGAGGTAAGCCACTGACGTAGCCTTCGCCCGAACACAATGAGCCGTGACTCGACTTTCTAACGAGAGTCCGGCTGCCCCATAAGCCCAAGCGATACAGTCAGCAACCCAGATGGACAGAGTACGCTTGGAGACAGGGAGCCCCAATTTATTGGGGTCAAAAGACACAAAAAGCTGAGCAGCTTTACGGTGCTCCCGCGTACGGTCAAGGTAGAAGTTCAATGCCCTTCTACAGTCCAGGGTATGCAGGACCATTTCAGCTCGGCTGGAGTGTGGCCTGGGAAAGAAGGTCAGAAGTACCACCTCCTGATTGATGTGAAAAGGGGAGACCACTTTTGGAAGAAATTTAGGGTGAGTCCGCAGGACTACCCTATTTTTGTAGAACCGAGTGTAAGGGGGATCAGACACGAGGGCCTGCAATTCACTTACGCGTCTAGCGGAAGTGAGGGCTATCAGGAATAAGGTTTTCCAAGAAAGAAAACGGAGAGAACAGGTAGCCATAGGTTCAAAAGGCGGACAGGTGATCCGCTGCAAAACCACATTCAGATCCCAGTCAGGTGCTGGCGGGCGCAGAGGTGGTTTAAGTAGAAGGAGACCTCGGAGAAACCTTGCCACGAGAGGGTCACTGGAAAGAGGTCTGCCGTCCACCGGCACATGATGTGCTGAAAGAGCACTGAGGTGAACTTTGACGGAGTTGGACTTAAGTCCCAGATTAGAGAGGTAGAGCAAGTACTGCAAGATCACCGACACCGAGCAGGAGAAGGGATCCTGAGACTGCTGGGCACACCAAGCGGAAAAGCGACGCCATATAAGGGCGTAGCATTTGCGGGTAGAAGGTCGCCGGGAAGCTAGGACGACCTCTTCTACCTCTGCCGGCAGTAGAAGGGGAGCAAGGACTACCCTTTCAGCAGCCAGGCCATCAGATGTAGAGATCTGAGGTTGGGGTGTAGTAGGGACCCCTGATCC
The DNA here is from genome assembly GCA_033557465.1 of Ichthyophis bannanicus. NCBI lineage: Eukaryota > Metazoa > Chordata > Amphibia > Gymnophiona > Ichthyophiidae > Ichthyophis > Ichthyophis bannanicus. The sequence goes on along the minus strand of CM066038.1, from coordinate 18,458,244 downwards.
TGTGTTAGGAGATCTGGTTGAAACCCCAAAGGGAACGGATCCTCCACTGCTAGTTGCAGCAGGAGTGGAAACCACGGCTGTCTGGGCCACCGAGGAGCTATCAGGATCATGGAAGCTTTGTCTCGGAGAACCTTGAAAAGAGTTCGAGAGACTAGCGGTATGGGAGGAAAGGCATAGAGAAGGCTTTTCGACCATGAGAGCAGAAAAGCATCCGCCGCTACCCGAAGGGGATGCGGCTGCCGAGAGCATAAGCGAGCAAGTTGCCGGTTGAGAGGACTGGCAAAGAGATCCATCGTGGGGAGGCCCCACTTCAGAAAAAGTTTCTGAACTACCAAGGGATCCAGTCGCCACTCGTGCGGCTGGAGGATTCTGCTGAGTTTGTCCGCCAGGCAATTTTCTTGGCCTGGGAGATAAACTGCCTTGAGAAGAATGCCGTGGCTGACAGCCCAAGAGCAGAGCCTCTGTGCTTCTCGACAGAGAAGGAAGGAGCCCGTGCCCCCCTGTTTGTTCACGTAGAACATGGCAACTTGATTGTCCGTCTGGACAAGGACGGACCGGTGAGAAGTCAGGTGGGAGAAAGCCTTGAGAGCCAGACGGATCGCTCTGAGCTCCAGGAAGTTGATCTGCTGTGCAGACTCCCACGTGGTCCAGAGACCTTGAGTACATGCCCCTTGGCAATGCGCTCCCCATCCTAGGAGAGAAACATCGGTCGTCAGCACTTGAGCCGGCGGAGGAGACTGAAAAGGCATTCCGAGTACCAGGTTCGGCCGATGAAGCCACCACTGTAGAGAAGAGGCCAGCGGGCCGGAGATCCGCACTAAGTCGGCTAGGCCGCCCGTGGCCTGTTGCCACTGCTTGCGAAGGCACCACTGAGCAGGCCGCATATTCAGGCGGGCATTGGGGGTCACGTGGACGGTGGAAGCCATATGGCCGAGTAGTCTCAGGAAGCGCCTGGCCGAGACCAGGGACTGGCTGCGAAAACGGCCGGCTAGGTCCATGAGCCGTTGAGCTCTGTCGAGAGGCAGGAAAGCTCGCGCCCGAAGAGTGTGCAATCTTGCGCCGATGAACTCGAGATCTTGCGAGGGGAGCAAAGTGGACTTTGCGAAGTTTATGACAAAGCCCAAGTACTGGAGAAGAGTCACAGTGCGGTGTGTGGCTTTTGTGACTTCTGGAGAGGACGATGCTCTGATGAGCCAGTCGTCTAGGTACGGAAAGACATAGAGGCCGTGAAGCCGGAGATAAGCCGCCACCACCGCGAGACATTTTGTGAAGACTCGTGGTGCGGAGGATAGGCCAAAGGGCAGTACTCTGTACTGGTAATGATTTCCTGCCACCACAAACCTTAGGTATTGGCGGTGGCTTGGGTGGATGAGGATGTGCGTGTAGGCATCCTTTAGATCCAAGGAGCATAGCCAATCTCCCTGCTGGAGGTAGGGCAGAAGGATTCCAAGGGTAAGCATCTTGAACTTCTCCCTCACGAGGAACTTGTTGAGGTTGCGCAAGTCCAGGATGGGTCTGAGGCCTCCCGTTCTTTTTGGTATTAGGAAATACCTGGAATAGAAGCCTTGACCCCTCAGGTGGTGGGGCACCGGTTCCACAGCCTGTTCCTGAAGAAGACTTGCTAACTCCTGAAGGAGTAAGTCCCTGTGCAGAGGGAGTCGTGGAGGCTCTCCCGGGAAATAGGAGGGAGGGACCTGGTGGAAGTGGAGAAGATAGCCTTCTCTCACAACATGAAGCACCCAGGCATCTGATGTGATGTTGGACCACCTGTGGGCAAAGTGGACCAGCCGGCCTCCTGTGCTGGGAGGAACCAGCTGAGGGGGAGAGGCTATGCCGATGAAGTCCCTCATACACTCCCTCATACAACCAGACACCAGCACACGTCCTAGAAGAAAGCAAACACACAACCGCGTCAGCACCCCAAGTGAATACAAACACACACGCAAGGACACAACAGACAGAGCACTATCCATGGCTGCTCCAACAATATGGAACAAACTACCGGACGACTTGAGGGCAACCACAGACCTCAAAGACTTTAGAAAACAGCTGAAACCCATGCTGTTCATAGAACACTATGGACACATCACATAACCTAATTGACTGTATAGCAGCACATGTTAACCGCCTAACACTGTATGTATATAAATGTCTTTAGCACCACTGTATATAGCCCACATTGTACATAGCTCAAACCAATCCAGCACACAATACGACACACACTAAACAAAATCCTCACCCTCACTGCATGTATAACACACTCACACTACCAGATTGTTTGCTGTGATACCACCTTGATTATTATGATAAGGCGGTTTAGAAATACTGTTAAATAAAATAAATAAATAAGTCAAAAACCCCCACCCTGCTGAGCAGGGGCCGGTGGTGCAGGCTTGGGGGCTTGCTGCCTACGGGACCCGTTACCCCGTCCCTTGGCCTGCTGACCCTGTTGGGGAGCTGCGGAGGCCTGATATTGAGGGTAGTGTTTATAGGCAGCCGCCTTTCTCGGGTTAAAAGGACTTCTTTCCCGAGCCCTTCTTCTTCTGGGAAGGGGCAGAGGTCTTCCTAGAGAGCCTAGTTCTGGTGAGAGTCTCCGTCTCGATTTGTGCAGCCTTCTCAGCCATGGGCTTGCCAAAGAGGTTCTCACCTCGGCAGGGGACATCGACCAACTTGTCCTGCACCCAGGGTTCAAGGTCAGACGACTGAAGCCAAGCCTGTCGGCGGGCACCGATGCCGGCTGCGGCCACTCGAGCCGATGCTTCAAAGCCATCATAGGCTGCTCGAGAAATGAATTTGCAGCATTCCCGAATACCAGTGGACAAGGCTAGGAACCTCCGCAAAGGTTCCTCGGACAGCCCAGCAGAGAATCCGGCTATCTCTTTAGCCAGGTCTCTAAGGTACATGCCCATGTAGAGCTGGTAGGTCTGGACCCGACAAGCAAGCATAGAGCCCTGGAAACACTTCTTACCGAGGCCATCCAGGTTGCGGGCCTCCCTGCCAGGAGGCACCGAGGAGTGCATCTTCTGGCTCTTAAGCCTATGCATGGCCGATTCCACCACCATGGAATGGTGCGGTAGCTGTGCTTTTTGGAAGCCAGGGCTCTTGCGGACTCGATAGATGGAATCGACCCGCTTGCTTAATACCGGCGACGATGCCGGACTCTCCCACATGCGGAAGAGTAGTCGTTCCAGCATGGGAGGAACCGGTACAGTAAAGTGCTCCCTGGCGGGAGAGTCGTACTGAAGGGCGTCGAGCTCTTCGGCTCGAGGCTCCTCCTCGGGATCCGCAGGGAAGGCCAAAGCCTTGGCCATATCCCTGACGAAGTCCGAGAACCGGGCATCCTCCGGGGGGGACTGTTTCCGAGGTTCGGACTCAGGGGAGTCCGAGGGGACACACCGAGTCCGAAAAGAATCAGGTGACTCTTCCACTTCAGACTCCCAGACCGACTCCGAGGAGGAATCGGTGGGGTTGGTTCGGGCGGGCGGAGGCGTCGGCTGCCCCGACGCCGAGGGAGTCGGCGTCGACGACCTCGGTCCTGAACAGGAGGCCGAGGGTGACCTCGACCGAGGATCGACTCGAGCTCGCATGGACTCGAGGATCGGCTCGGTCTCCGGGGTCGACTTAGACGTCGATGTCCCGGCGGTTGGGGCAGAGGCGCCAGCGAGGCTAGCGATCAGTGCCCGCTGCTGGTCCATGAAGGCAGATAGTCTGCTCTCCAAGGCAGTCAACCTGAGGCCGACCTCAGGTGACCCAGCAGCCCCCGACTCGGGCCCTGACGGCGTCGGGCCCGACGTCGGACCCCTCGGAGGCGAGTCCAGGAGGACTACAGGACTTACCCGAGCAGGCAACTCCGATTCCAAACGAGGTCGCTTCGGGAGACGTTCCTTCTCCAAAGACCCGGGACGGCTATCGGGGCTATGCGACCTGGCCCTCGTGGAACCAGGAGCGTCCACCGACGCCGCCCTCGCGGGTTTCGCCTTCCGATGATGATCCCCGGAGGGAGAACCTCTGTCGGAGGAACTCCGGCGATGCTCAGAGCTGGAGCCTCTGGACGCCAAGGCCTCCGACGAGGTCCGGGTACGGGTGGGATCTGCGAAGATTCTTTCCCGCTGATGCCGCCGACTCCGTAAAGCTTTGGAGGACATTTTGCTGCAGGCCCCACAGATCAGTTCCTCGTGATCTGGGCCAAGGCAGCGGAGGCAATTATCGTGTGTGTCAGTGAGTGACATATTTCTGTCACACTGAACACACCTTTTGAATCCACTGGCAGCCATCGGGGGAAAAAGGGCCCCTGCAAGGTCAAAGGACCGGGCTGCCAGCGAAAAACCGAAAAACGAAACTGACAAGAAAAATTAGAAAAACCGAAAAATAAGAGAAGGACTCGCAACGGCGTCGCGAGTCCGGGCAGGAAAGAGACCGGCGTCGAACCGAAGAAAAAAGAGAAATAAACGACGAAAAATCAACTTTTTCTGCGGTGACAAGAAGACCACGTCTGTAGGGCTCCGCGGAAAAAAGAAGACTGGCTAAGATGGCACCCTTGGGCGGGAAGGGGACCGCGCATGCGCGCTGCAATTCCCAAAGGCTTTCTCTGAAAGCTGGGGAAAATTGCTCCGCGAGGGCTCCGTTGGCGCCGACGTCACCCATATGTGAGGACTGACTTCCTGCTTGGTCCTGGAGAACTTGTAGTTTAAATTTAATAGTCACTCAGGGCCTAGTAACAGCAAAGTACTTTTAGTTTAAATTTAAAACACAGAAGAGAGCTTTCTGGTTACATTTGGAACCCAGCAGAGAGCTTGTAGTTTACATTTAATAGTCACTCAGGGCCTAGCATGAGAAAAGTACTTTTAGTTTTAAAACACAGAGGAGAACTTTCTGGTTACATTTCATACCCAGCAGAGAGCTTGTAGTTTAAATTTAATAGTCACTCAGGGCCTAGTAACAGCAAAGTACTTTTAGTTTAAATTTAAAACACAGAAGAGAGCTTTCTGGTTACATTTGGAACCCAGCAGAGAGCTTGTAGTTTACATTTAATAGTCACTCAGGGCCTAGCATGAGAAAAGTACTTTTAGTTTTAAAACACAGAGGAGAACTTTCTGGTTACATTTGGAACCCAGCAGAGAGCTTGTAGTTTAAATTTAATAGTCACTCAGGGCCTAGCATCAGCAAAGTACTTATAGCTTTAATTTAAAACACAGAAGAGAGCTTTCTGGTTAAATTTAGAACCCAGCAGAGAGCTTGTAGTTTAAATTTCATAAGAAGTTAGAGCCTAGCAGCAGCTAAGAGCTATAATTTAAATCAAATCAGAATATAGCTTACCTCAGCAGCACAAGACAGGGTACTGTGTAGTAGCCCTCTTTTAATAAGTGGACAAAATGAACAAATGGATGATGAAATGCTCAAAGAAATCAAGGAAGCTAACAAAGGTTACAGCACAGTAATAATAATGGGTGATTCCAATTACCCCGGTATCAACGGAGTGAAACGGGTAAACGTAGATCGATTGTTTACCTTATCAGAATATAGAAAGACTAGGGGACATGCAATGAAGCTACAGGGTAAACTATTTAAGACTAATAAAAGAAAATATTTTTTCACTCAACGTGTAATCAAACTCTGGAATTTGTTACCGGAGGATGTAGTAAAGGCTGTTAGTGTAGCTGGGTTTAAAAAAGGTTTGGACAAGTTCCTGGAGGAAAGGTCCATAAACCATTATTAAGAAGGGACCCAGGATATCAATGCTTGAACCAATACAAGCATTGTGGAACCTGTGTCCCTTGGGGAAACTGCTAGGTACATATGACCTAGATTGGCCACTTTTGGAAACAGAATACTGGGCTTGATGGACCTTGGTCTGACCCAGTATGGCATATCTTATGTTCTTATGAAAAGAAATACTCTTTGTGCAAATCTGCCCTGCTAGGACAAACAAGGCACAGAAACTTCTCCTTTGTTTAAATGAAGATCCGTTCTTGCCTTTCTGCAACCTTTTATTTTAATTTTCCATAATACCTATGTAAGGAACTCAATATCCTATCTCTCTGGGGAGCTGGCCTTCCACACATCCAGTTCAGCTGCTGAGGACTGAAAGACTGAATTCTGACACCAGGGGGAGATGGTTAGCCTGTTAGTAAAAGTTTCAGTTTTTCAGTCCTCAGCTGCTGGAGGAGGTTGACTACCCTCATGTCCTGGACTGGCCCGAAGAGACGAATAGGAAAGCCTTTGACACTGTTCCTCACAGGCGACTTATAAACAAACAGAGCACCCTAGGGATGGACCCTAAAGTTATTGCTTGGTTTAGGAATTGGTTGGGTGGGAGGCGACAAAGAGTACAGGTAAATGGAGCTTACTCTGTGGAGAAGGAGGTTACCAGTGGTGTGCCCCAGGGATCTGTCCTTGGTCCGATTCTTTTTAACATCTTTGTTAGTGATATAGCAGAAGGGCTGTCGGGTAAGGTTTGCCTCTTTGCAGCTGACACCAAAATCTGCAATAGAGTAGACACCCAAGAAGGGGTAGATAACATGAGGAGGGATCTAGCTAAGCTTGAAGAATGGTCTAGAATTTGGCAGCTGAGATTTAATGTTAAAAAATGTAAGGTCATGCATTTGGGCTGCAGCAATCCAAGGGAGCAATATAGTATAGGGGGTGGAGTACTTTTGTCCACTAAAGAGCGGGACTTGGGCATGGTTGTGTCTGATGATCTTAAAGTAGCTAAACAGGTAGAAAAGGCGACGGCAAAAGCTAGAGGGAAGCTTGGGTGCATACGGAGAGGAATGGCTGGCAGAAAAAAGGAGGTGATAGTGCCTCTGTATAAGTCTTTGGTGAGACCTCATTTGGAGTATAGTGTGCAATTCTGGAGACCGCACCTTCAAAAGGATATAAACAGGATGGAGTCAGTACAGAGGGTGGCTACCAAAATGGTTAGTGGTTTTCATTATAAAGCATATGAGGACAGACTTCCGGATCTTAACATGTACACCTTAGAGGAAAGGCAGGATAGAGGTGATATGATTGAGATGTTTAAATATCTCCGTGGCATAAATGCACAGGGGGAGAGCCTCTTTAAATTGAAAGCAAGTTCTGCTACGAGGGGAAATGGGATGAGGGTAAAGGGGGATAGATTCATGAGTGATATGCGGAAATATTTCTTTATAGAAAGAGTGGTGGATCCGTGGTATAGTCTCCCAGTGGAGGTGGTAGAGATGAGGACAGTATCTGAATTCAAAAAAGCATGGGACAAACACAGAGGATCTCTAAAGGAAAAAAGGGGACTGTTGTAGTTGTTGCAATGGAAGGACAGACTAGATAGGCCATGTGGTCTTTTTATGTCGTCATATTTCTATGTTTCTATATTCCCCTTCTTCACCCTCGAGTCTGACAATATCCTTTTGCATTTCCTCCTTTCACTAACATAGACGACAAATGTTTTGCCCCCCCCCCCCCCACCCCATATTTTACTGCACTGGCTATTTTTTCTTCCATTTGTATCTTTGTTTTCCTGAATACTTTGAATACTTTCCCAGCTTCTTTTTATTTTTTACAAATATTAATTTTGATCATCTTTCTGTGATCTCTTGTGTTTTATGAAGGCCATCCTCTTATTTTTCACATTTCAGCTATATCTTTAGAGAACCATAGTGGTTTCCTTTTTCGTTTACATTTATTTACTTTTCTAACAAAAGGTTCTGTTGCCCTTAAAATATCCCCTTTCACTTTTGCCCACTGTTTTTCTACATCCCCAGTTCTTCCCATCCTGCTAATGTCCTTGAGGTATTCTCCCATCTTTGCAAAGTTAGTTTTCCTAAAGTCTAGGACCCTCCCTTTTGAGTGGACTTTATCAACCCTAGTCCTAATACTGAATCACACCATCTGGTGATCACTGGATGCGAGATGATCCCCCAGTATAACATCAGAAACACTTTCCCTATTGGTAAGCACCACATCCGGTATGGTCCCTAATGTGTGGATTCTGTTACCAGTTGTCGGAATAGTTCTCCCTGTAGTGCAGTGATTCCCAAAGTGGGTGACACCACTCCCCTGGGGACGTTGGGCTAATCTAGGAGGGCATTGAAAGACAAGATGGTGGCATGGGAGCAATGTTCCCGCTAACCTGTGCTGGGTCCGCCGCCAACATTCCTGCCAGTGAGGGGAGGTGCAGAGTAATCAACGCTCTGCCCCTCCCCCCATCGGCAGGAATGCCGGCGGAGGACGCGGCGCAGATTAAAGAGAACATTGTGAGGGTGCTGCGGCGTGTGTTAGACCCTGTTTGTGGATGATGCCAAAATCTGCAACAGAGTAGACACCTAGAAAGGAGTAGATAAAATGAAGAGGGATCCAGCTAAGCTTGGAGAATTTGGAAGCTGAGATTTAATGCTAAAAAATGCAGGGTCATGCATTTGGGTGGCAAAAATTCAAGGGAGCGGTACAGTATAGGGGGTGAAGTACTTCTGTCCATGAAAAAAAGAGTGGCACCTGAGCATGATTGTTTTTGATAATCTTAAAGTGGCTAAACAGGTAGAATAACCAATGGTGAAAGCCAGAAGGATGCTTAGGTGCACAGGGAGAGGAATGGCCAGCAGAAAAAAGGAGGTGATAGTGCCTCTATATAAGTCTTTGGTGAGACCTCATTTAGAGTATTGTGTGCAGTTCTGAAGACCACACCTTGCTGCTCCATATGCCTGAAACAAACTACCCGAGTTGGTGCATTGGGCTCCTTTTCAAATTCAGGCTAAAACCCCACCTCTTTGAAGCTGCTTTTGAATCCTGATGTCCCTCACTCTCTCGTTCACTGCTTGTGTATCTTACCATACTCTAGTCTCCAGTTTTGCGATGCTTTTTCATCTTGATTAGATTGTAAGCTCTGATGAACAGGGATTGTTCTTACATCTTTTGTACAGCGCTGTATATGCCTTGTAGCACTATACAAATGATTAATAGTAGTAGTAGAACCCCACCTATTTTGATGCTAACAAAATCCCTCCACCAACTCAATATAATGTTCACTTAATAGTCTCTCACTTCTTCAAATAATACCCTTCTTTTAGTTAGTCTCTTTTGTTTACTTTGTTACTTAGATTGCATACCCAGTTTGTTCAATAACACTTTTGTTTGCCTTGGTTAAATGTAATCAACACCCAGTTATGTTACCTATATTAAATGTATATTCTTGTTCTCTGTAAACTGCTTTGATTTACTGATTAAGTGGTATAAAACACACATAAATAAATAAATAAAAGGATATAAGCAGAATGGAGTCAATGCAGAGGGTGGCTACCAAAATGGTCAGTGATCTTCAGTATAAACCATATGGGGACAGATAAAGATCTCAGGATGTATACTTTAGAGGAAAGGCAGGATAGAGGAGATATGACAAAGATGTTTAAATATCTCGGTGGCATAAATGCACAGGAGGAGAGCCTCTTTCAAATGAAGGCAAGCTCTGCAACGAGGGGACATAGAATGAGGGTGAAAGGGAATAGATTCAGGAGTAATATGCAAAAATATTTCTTTATGGAAAAAACGAAAGATGCGTGGAATAGTCTGCCCGATGAGGGCAGTATCTGAATTCAAGAAAGCATGGGACAAACACAAAAGATCTCTAAAGTAAAAAAAAGGGACTATACTAGTTGATATGGCTTTTGATTGTGTAACAGCACCACCCTTTAACACCACTTATCTCACCTACTTCTTGACGAATTATGTTAAGAATTTGTAATTAATATCAGGTCATCAAGGCCTCAGTCACCGCTCTTACCAATCATCGGTGAACAGTGTCACCCTAGGACAGAGTTGGAGAACTTCCACATCACAGGCCTTACCCTACCCACCTACTCTTTTAATTAACGATATACTAGACAAATTTTATCCTAAAAAAGTACTTTTAAAGGATTCACTCAAACAACCGTTTGTTTTACATCTATTCAATAACTAAAGTGTATCGTTTACTTGGGAACATAACATGATTAGAGGTAAAACTCCTCTTTCTTATATAGAGTTGTAGAAAGTTATACTCATGTCTCTTACAGAGACCGACACGCATCTGCAGGATTAAAGAGAAGAAAACCGCATTACAAGACTAGTTACAATCTCTTAATCCTGTAGCAATATAGTACTTATCTAAACAATATGTTCTTCATGCGATTCCTTCGTGCTTCCTGGTGCGCCGCCTCTGGCAATCAAACCACCGATCAGACAGCACCGTAAGCAAGCTGGGCAGCGAAAACATATCCAGATCCGACAAAAGCTTTTGTTTCACCCTGCCGGGCTTCCTCAGGGATCCAACGTCATGCCCAAGAGATAGTTACACCATTAATGTTTAAAAGAGAGTGACATAAGCACTTCAATGATTCCAATGGCGTCTGACCTCACTGCCCTTAAATACAGCCACTAACCAACCAAATACTCAACCACTACGTAAAAACTCTGACGTCGTCGACCTTCATGCAACTTTATTAAACACACAAAACTGTGCTTACTAAAAATACCCTATCGGGTACGATTAATCTAATCTTCTTTCCTGTTAGTTCTCTAAATCTATAAAATCACTCACAGAGAACTTACAAATACCCACCCTACAATGCTAAAAAAACCTAAATACAAAATTTAAAATGTACAAAAAAGAAATATCAGATCTGGAACTCGAAATTAAGCCAGCCCACAGCAGAAAATCTAACTTTGAACTTGTTATCTTAAAAATCTGTCGTTCAAAAAAATAATGTCCATTCAATCTTGTCATTCAGACCCGTAGGGGCAAGAGTGTGTAGAGTATATATCCAGTATTGTTCTCTTTGTAAAGGTAGACGACCTTTATCTCCTCTACGAATATCTAAATGCACCTGCTCTATGACAGTGCATTGTAGATCTTGAAAATTATGGTTTGTAGCAATACAATGTGAGACCAACGGAGTCTCTAACCGTGCTTTCGCTACACTATATTTGTGCTCTGCTAAACGTGTACATAGAGGTCATGTAGTTTTGCCAATGTAAATCAGGGAGCACGGACATTTCAAAGCATATACTACATACAGAGAATCACAATTCGTTGAATATTTAAGGCAAATTTTACGCTGGAATTCAAAGCGTGGTAAATCAACCATCATCGTGCAATATATACAATGCCCACATTGATGATGTGCGGCTTGTGCAGAGGTAACGGATCTGACTACTGCTGGACATAATCGATCCTTAAAATTCTTGCCTCTTTGATAGGTCATACGGACAGGATAAGAAGATAAGACTGAATGCCTTGAAAACATTTTCCAATGCTTATGTATGGAAGACGCTACACGCTCCTGCAAAACAAAACTGTTTCCTCTCACCTCAGTCTGCAGGCTCACTCACAAATTGGAACAACTTTTGCAGCCAAACCAGAACACTCCATTGCAGCCATACACTAGTTAGAAACGACTTGCTTGCCGGTACTGCTGTCACTGACTGACTTTTTTCTTTTTTTTTTACATCAAAAATTTAAAGAGACATGTAGCATCTTTAGAGTTCCCGGGCCTTCTTCCAAATGTTGGGGGAGGAGGAACGGAGAACCTCAAGAGACCCTCAAAGAGACTCATAGAAACATGACAGGATAAAGAGGTGAGAAATTACTGAGGGGAGGGACTTGGACCACCGAGTTTACACTCAGCTAGTGTGGCCGACCTGGGTGGGAGGCTCTGTGTCACCGCTTTGTAGCCTGTGGTAGACCATGTGCTTCAGCACACATGAGCTGCTGCTTCTGATTCCACTCCAATGCAACTTAGTGTTGGAGGAGGATCAGAAGCGGCGGCAGGCAACAAAGTGGCAGCACAAAGTGTCTGCTTTTAAAATGCTGTTGCTTCCGCCCCGCCCAACTCTCTCCAAGACAGAATTGGTGGCAGCAGGGGGGTGGTGGCATGACTCAGAGGGGCTGTCAGCACCGGGGTTTCTGCCTGGGGCAGCAGAAACCCTTCAGCCAGCCCTGTTTACACCCCATGGACCAGTTAAATGCTCAGGAAACAGCACCAGTCCAAACAGAGCTCCAATATCAATTCCTTTTAATCAAAATAAAATTTTCTTGTCTTTTCTTTTCTTTTTTTAAATCTGTCTCAGTGGAGTCCAGACTGCACAGAAGAACATCGCCATCTGCTGGAGACTGAGAAATACTGACTTGGTCAGAACCCTTATAGTTTGATATCATCAAAACCAGGGGTTCTCGGTCTCCATCTGCTGGTGATAAGGCCTAAAATCTAAACTGGACTGGAGGGATGATAAGGAGGAGGGCTTTCAGAAAACTAAAATCTAAACTGGACTAGAGGGAAAACTGTCCCATGGGGTACACATATAAAAACTATGTGCAGTGACTGAACAGAGTGTACTTTTATGCAACACACACAAGAGGCATGTTCTAGAGCACTAGGGGGGGGGAGCATGGGCTGGATTGCAAAGTATGTTCATTCATTATAAAATCTGTGCAGTTGTGCACATTGTGCACGTGAACATTTACACCAGCTCCAGACCTAAAAGTCTGCAACTTAAATCTGGAAGTATTTCTGCCGTCTATGTACTTTATAAATTAGGCACTTCCTTAGCCTCTTAACTTAGATCTGTTATAAAATTACCCCCACTGATGGTAAGTTTCTAAATGGACTCTTTTTTCATTTTCACATGTAAATGGGATCTTTTTTAAAAAAATAATATTGTTTATTATTCAAACAGCAACATCGGGTTACAGTGGGTACACTTACACCGTTTCCTGGAAATAAACCGAACATAACCGAGAATATAACATTTTCAAACAGTTTTCCCCATCCCATCCCCTCCCAACCCTTCCCCTTCCTTGACTTAACTTGATGGCTCAAATATTCAATCTTCTCCAGTCACATTCCTCACTCAATATTCTGTCTCTTCCACATCAATAATCTATTCTATTGCCCCTTGGAGAGTGGCATAGCCATCTGATCAAATATCACAAGAGCCCTGGTCCACTCCACATGTTTGACAAGAAGCATACTAATATATCTATGAATCTGGTGCCAATACCTTTGTACTGTCTCACAAAGCTACCACTTGTAGCTAAGTCCTACCATCGGCGTGGGGCACCATGGACAGCTACCATCTTGTGTCAAATCACTGCTCAACGCACGACGTGGAGAAAAGTGTGCCCGGCATGCCATTTGCAACTGCAGCTCCCTGAGCCTGCCTGACTGTACCACCCCTGGGATAGGCGGTACCAAATACTGCACCTGGAGCAACTGGGAACCCGAGTTCCTTTGCTCATTTACGTTCAATTGTAGAAAAATCCCGAGGGTCAGTCCAGCTCATCAGCTTGTCTGAATAATTGGAGACTGATGGACACTTCTGGTCCCCCAATTCAAAAAATTGAAAATCTGAGTGGCTTTCTCTGCTGCTAGTGCCTCACGTGGCAGTGATCCAACATAATGTCGTAGCTTATAATATGCAAAGAGATGTCCCTTCCCCAAATCATACACCTCCTGTAAGGTTTGAAAAGGTTTTGCGGGCCCCAGATATGTCCACCTTGTGCCCTATATTGCATATCCCTTTTGCCCCTCACTCGCAAAGTACTCAGGTATCTGTGCCTGGCAGAAACCAATACCTCTGTGTATCCCAGCCAGTCTCCCAAGTGGTGGAGCTGGCATGCCTGTGCATAGCAAAATATGTCCTGGAGACCTAGCCCTCCCCATTGCCAGGGGCCCTCGCAAACGTGCCAAGGACAGACATGGTCGTTTCCCCTGCACAAACAGCTTTGCAGGGCCTGCTTGAACCCGAGAACATCCCTGTGAAGGAGATGAAGTGGGAGCATCTGTAACATATAGAGCACTTTTGGAACCAGCACCATACGATACATTGCTACTTGATCCATTAGTGATAACGGAAGTGGAATCCAATCCTTCAGCCAGGCCTGCATATGCTATAGCACCTTACTATAATTACATCTGTAAAGCAGGCGGGGGGGTCTCGCCCAAATAAATGAATGCTGTGTCTGCTCAACGTAAGGGAAAGGAAGACCCCCAGGAGGGGCGTAGCTCTCCCAGCATGTCCAAAGCCTCAGATTTATCTCTATTACTTTAAGGCCTGCTATCTCTTCAAACTTAAAAAATTCGTCGAACACCTTAGGCAAGAATGTTCGAGGTGTGGTGAGGTGGACTAGTAGGTCATCTGCAAAAACTGAAACCTTGAATTCCGTCCGCCCAATCGGAATGCTGGGCACCTCGCGTCATGCCACCAATTTCCGTATCAGCAGATCTAGAGATAAAACAAACAGTAGGGGGGACAAGGGCAGCCTTGTCGTGTCCCACATTCCAGATCAATGTCCTCCAAGAGCACCCCATTTCCTACCACTGCTGCTACATGCTGTGTATACAGCAGCTGGATCATGCGGTGAAAATGGCCCCCAGACCATACCAAGGCAAAAGTTGAAACAGGTATTCCCATTCCACCTAATCAAATGCCTTCTCAACATCGAAACTGACAAAGAAGCTTTGGAATATGCTGCCACCTGATATTAGAGCAATCACCAGCATACTCCAATTCAGAAAGGCCCTCAAACATTACCTATTCCTTATATACTTCCCAGTGAGTGCAGAATCACGACCCATCACTGTTAGTTATAGAAACTCTGAATCACCCATTGACCCTGAATTCCCCACTTAGTAAGTTCAACGCTCAACTGACCATTACGTCTCAACGGTGCCCTAACTTATAGATGTAAATAGTTTACACTACAATCAAAGTTTATTTACCTGAGTTGTAAAATTACCCTGTTATCCAAGTTGTTAACCCTGTTTAATGTAACTCAGACATTTTTGTGTACTGAAATGTTTTGTTTGATGTAAACCGCGCTGATGTCAAATAGTGCGGTATATAAGAAATGTAAATAAATAAATAAATAAATAAAGAGGGATGGCAATTAGTGTTCATGGATCCATTCAAGGGAAGCTATAATCTTACGCAAATTACGAGATGCATACCTGCCCCGGACGAAGCCCACTTGAGACTCCTGCACTAGGCTCGGCAACAGCGGCGCCAAGCTTTCCGCTAGAACCTTGGCTAAGAGCGTCAGGTTCCCTCCGCACCAAGTTATCCTTTCAAAGATTTAAGTGCCTGCTCAAGACCCATCTGTTTCAGCAGGCCTTTGATCTCCCTGACCCTCAAGACCGGTCTTTCCATCAATACCTTCCTTAATGCCATAGCAACATAATCGATTTTTCGCCCGCTGATGTAAGCTTTCAGTAAGAGCGGTTTGCACTTCCAGGAGCTGGGCCTTTGTCACTGCTGTAGGGTTCCTAGCGTGGCATCTCTGCTCCAACCTGACCTGCCTCTGCAGTCTAAGTATCGTAGCATTTAGCAGGTGCCGTCTTCTAGCTACATAGGCAATGATATCTTTCCTAAGAACTGCCTTAGCAGTCTCCCAGAAGAGTTCTAGGGTCTCTTTATGTTGCATGTTATGTGTCAAGTACGATTGCCAGCGTTTCGGGAGATAAACTTGAAATTTATTATCGTTACAGAGATATGAAGGGAAAATGCCAGAGCCACTGTTGGGACGTTGTCCTCTGCCAGGTTAAGGCTGGGTGGCTGCTGGCCTGCTGCCTCAAAGGGGGTAGAGGTCCACGAATGATAGCTGCTTTGCAAGACAAGCAGGGTAAAATTCATAAAGATGTAGGGGAGATTGCACGCCTCTTTAGAACATTCGATCAGGCTTCATATACAAGTGAGGGGGCCTCCCCAGCGAGTGTGGTGGCATATCTGCAGGACTTATTGTTGCCAAGCCTTACCCCCCAGCAGGCGGCACTGCTGGAAGCACCAATCTCGGCGAAGGAAGTGCAACGGAATATTCAGGCCGCTCAGTACCGCAAAGCACCTGGCTCGGATTGATTTAGTGTGGAATTCTACAAGCTCTTGCATGACCTGGTGACACCTTTAGTGGATATGTACCAGGAACGGATAGGACGAAGCTGTATGGTTTGGGGAGGAAACAAAGCTCACATTACTCTAATTCCCAAACCTGGAAAAGACCCTCTAATGGCTGCATGATATAGACCAATATCCCTGATCGTCTTCGACCTTTATCTTTTATCTTTATCTTTATTTACTGCTTGATATACCGCCCAAGCATGCGCATCAGGGCGGTGTACAATATAATCAATCAACAAAAGCAGGAAATGGAAAGGAACGCCATTATTTAGACAGGACAGAAAGAAGCAGAAAAAGGCAAGAGCAGGAAAGAAATAAGTTAAGTCCACCCAAACCAGAGAGTGAAATTTCGTCAGGGCCGATAGGCGCCTCTGTCACCTGTGTGAATAAAGGTTCAGAGACCAGCAAAAAATCAATATGGGCACTTGTCCTGTGGGCTTGGGATCAGTGAGAGTAGTCCCGCTCTAAAGGGTGTAACAGATGCCATGGGTCTGCCATACTTAAGACTACTCAAAATCCACATGGTAGTCTTGTGAGCCTCCCCCCCCCCCCCCGATTCAAGATATCTACCTCCAAATCAAGAACACCATTAAAGTCGCCTCCTAAATTGAGGAGTCTTCCGAAAGATCCTCAACAGCAGAGGCCATTCTTGCATAGAAGGGAGCATCAGCATTATTGGGGCCAAATATGTTACAGAGAATGACTGGCTTACTCTCTAAGTCCCCCGCAATATGAGAAAATAGTCTACCTCATCAGACCTTTTATCACTGTGGGTGAATTAAGATGGCCACCCCACCCTTTTTCCCTTGTGCGGGGACTCCAAATACTTGGCCTACCCACTCAGGGTTCAGCTTAGCATGTTCTACTGCAGTCTGATGTGTTTCCTGAAGAAACGCTATATCATAGCACTGCCATGCTGAGGCTCGTAAGACCTTATAGCGTTTAATGGGGGTATTCAGCCCACATACATTCCAAGAAATGATTCTCAGGGGACATCCCACACCTTAGGTCTATAATTTACTAAAGTCCTCTTCCATCTTACATAGGTGTCCCCCCAGCCTAGAATCCCTGTTTACTTTTGCCACCAGAGATTTTTCCACCAACATACTTTCTCACAATGTCATTGTGAGCCACCTCCCCATCCAGTTCTCCCTTATCCCCTCCCCCCATTTCCAATCCCCAGCAGAATGTCTACCCTCATCCTCCTTCTGATCACGTCTTGGATGCATGGGGGCCCTCCCTCCCTACATTCCAAACCCCCCCCCCCCCCCCCCCATTTCTAGTCATCAAGGTGATGGCTAACAGTGATCCCATTCCCCTTTTATGCCCCTGGTGCACTAATCACAAATCCAGCTTGATACCCCCTCTACCCCCTCTCAGAGTCATTACCTCACACTCCAAATCGCTAATTAATCTCCCCTCAAATTGTGGATCCAACTATCTCTCATTCCCCCCCCCCCCAATCCTGGAGAGGGCTGAGCATGTGGCAACCTTTAACAAGTCCAACTCCCCCAGTTCTACAGGTCAACATGTGGTTAGGGTATAATTAATATATTATGCGCCTTCGAGCCTCATAACGTGCACACTCTCCCTCGCTGCCTACAAGGTATGACTCAATCATTTGAATCGGTCAATCGATTACACCGCGACAGGGGCCAACCATGGAAGGGCCTCCAGAAACATGCTGGAGTCCTGGGCCCCCCTTGAGTCGGGGTTTCTCAACCATATCACATGCCTTGGAGGCATGTAATACCTCCCCCACCCTCTTTCTACCACATGGACCTGTGCTGTGAGAGCCAGAGGGCCCTTCCTCGAATTCAGAGTAGTTACTCACCTGTAACAGGTGTTCTCCAGGAGCAGCAGGAATCAGTCCTCACATATGGGTGACGTCGGCGCCGACGGAGCCCTCGCGGAACAATTTCCCCAGCTTTCAAAGAAAGCCTTTGGGAATTGTAGCGCACATGCGCGGTCCCCTTCCCGCCCAAGGATGCCATCTTGCTCAGTCTGATGACATAGCTAAAAGACAGCAAAAAAATTAGCAAAATAAATCATATGACTGCAACTCCAAGGGGAGGAGGGAGGGTTGTGAGGACTGATTCCTGCTGCTCCTGGAGAACACCTGTTACAGGTGAGTAACTACTCTTTCTCCAGGACCAAGCAGGAAGTCAGTCCTCACATATGGGACTCCCAAGCTTAAGGCTACCGGAGACCTCAAGCACAAAAATGAGCTCCCTCTAGCTCAGCAGCACAGAAGGAAGGAATCTTCTCTGAAAACGCCCCCGACCGGTAGCCCAACACCAGGGCCGGAGGGTAGGAGTTGCCTAAACCTCATAGAGATTATGAAGGACTGCCTGTCCGAAAGCACTGTCCCTGCGGGACTCCCTCTCCAGGCAGTAATGGGCCGCAAACTTCTGGCTTGAAGACCAAGTAGCGGCCCGGCAGATGTCTGCCAACGGAACAGAGCGGAGATGAGCCACTGAGGCAGCCTTCGCCCTAACACGATAAGCCGTGACTCGACCCTCCAACGAGAGGCCGGCTGCCCCATAAGCCCAAGCGATACAGTCAGCAATCCATATGGACAAAGTACGCTTGGAGACAGGGAGCCCCAATTTATTGGGGTCAAAAGAAACGAAGAGCTAAACAGCCCTCCGATGCTCCCGCGTACGGTCAAGGTAGAAGGACAAGGCCCTCCTACAGTCCAGGGTATGCAGGACCATTTCAGCCCGGCTGGTGTGCGGCCTAGGAAAGAAGGTCGGAAGAACCACCTCCTGGTTGAGATGAAAAGGAGAAACCACTTTTGGAAGAAACTTAGGGTGAGTCCGTAAGACTACCCGATTTCTGTAGAACCTAGTGTAAGGAGGATCAGACACTAGGGCCTGCAGTTCACTAACGCGCCTAGCAGAGGTAAGGGCTAGCAAGAACAAGGTTTTCCAGGAAAGAAAACGGAGAGGGCAGGTAGCCATAGGTTCAAAGGGCGGACAAGTAATCCGCTGTAAGACCACATTCAGATCCCATTCTGGGGCTGGTGGGCGCAAAGGAGGCTTAAGGAGAAGGAGGCCTCGGAGAAAACGAGCCACCAAAGGATGGTTGGAAAGAGGCCTGCCGTCCACCGGTGCGTGATGCGCAGAGAGAGCACTGAGGTGGACCCTGACAGAGTTGGACTTAAGTCCAAGGTTGGAGAGGTAAAGCAAATATTGCAAGACCACTGCCACCAAGCAGGAGAAAGGATCCTCACACTGTTGAGCACACCACACGGAGAAGCGACGCCACTTAAGAGCGTAGGACTTCCGTGTGGATGGCCGCCTGGAGGCCAAGACGACATCTTCTACCTCCCGAGGCAGCAGGAGGGGAGCAAGAACTACTCTTTCGGCAGCCAGGCCATCAGATGAAGGGACCGGAGGTTGGGGTGTAGGAGAGTCCCCTGATCCTGTGACAGGAGATCGGGTTGAAACCCCAGAGGAAGAGGAGTGTCCACCGCCAGCTGCAGCAGAAGCGGGAACCAGGGTTGTCTCAGCCACCGGGGAGCCACCAGGATCATCGAGGCTCTGTCCCTGAGAACCTTGAAGAGAGTCCGAGACACTAGTGGCATGGGAGGAAAGGCATACAAGAGGCCCGTGGACCATGGAATCAGAAAAGCATCCGCTGCTACTCTGAGAGGATGCGGTTGTCGAGAGCAGAATCTGGGAAGTTGCCAGTTCAGAGGACTGGCAAACAGATCCATGGTGGGGAGGCCCCACTTGAGAAAGATCCATTGAACCACCAACGGATCCAATCTCCACTCGTGTGGTTGAAGGATCCTGCTCAGCTTGTCTGCCAGGTAATTTTCCTGACCTGGAAAATAGACAGCTTTGAGAAGGATGCCGTGGCCGACGGCCCAAGAGCACAGTTTTTGTGCCTCCTGACAGAGAAGGAAGGAGCCTGTGCCCCCTTGTTTGTGCACGTAGAACATTGCAACTTGATTGTCGGTTTGGACCAGCACAGACTGGTGAGAAGTGAGGTGGGAGAAGGCTCTCAGAGCTAGGCGGATGGCTCTGAGCTCCAGGAAGTTGATCTGCTGAGCAGACTCCCAAGGAGTCCAGAGGCCTTGAGTACATGTCCCTTGGCAATGTGCTCCCCAACCCAGGAGAGAAGCATCGGATGTTAGTACCTGAGAAGGCGGAGGAGATTGAAAATCCACTCCCAGCACTAGGTTTGGCAGATGAAGCCACCACTGCAGAGAAGAGACCAGCAGGTCGGATATCTGTACCGAGTCCGCCAGGCTTCCTGTGGCCTGATGCCATTGAGTGCGAAGGCACCACTGAGCAGGTCGCATGTTCAGGCGGGCATTGGGGGTTACATGGATTGTGGAAGCCATATGGCCGAGCAGTCTCAGAAATTGCCTGGCAGAGACCAGGGAATTGCTGTGAAAGTGGCTGGCGAGATCCATGAGCCTGTGGGCCCTGTCCAGAGACAGGAAGGCCCGCGCCTGAAGAGTGTCCAACCTGGCGCCTATGAATTCGAGATTTTGAGAGGGGAGCAAAGTGGACTTTGCGAAGTTTATGACAAATCCCAAGTGATGGAGTACAGTCACAGTGTGATGAGTGGCCTGAGTGGCTTCTTGGGAAGACGGGGCTCTGATGAGCCAGTCGTCCAAGTATGGAAACACAAAAAGGCCTTGAAGTCTTAGATAGGCC
Source organism: Ichthyophis bannanicus (assembly GCA_033557465.1). NCBI lineage: Eukaryota > Metazoa > Chordata > Amphibia > Gymnophiona > Ichthyophiidae > Ichthyophis > Ichthyophis bannanicus. Next base: position 18,437,674 of record CM066038.1, on the reverse strand, counting down.
GCTACCACTGCTAGGCATTTGGTGAACACCCTGGGGGCAGAGGATAGGCCAAAGGGCAGTACTCTATACTGGTAATGATTTCCTCCCACAACAAAACTGAGATATTGTCTGTGGTCTGGATGAATAAGGATGTGAGTATACGCATCCTTTAGATCTAAGGAGCATAGCCAGTCTCCCTGCTGGAGGTAGGGCAGCAGGATTCCAAGGGTAAGCATCTTGAACTTTTCCCTTTCCAGGAACTTGAGGTTTCGCAAGTCCAGGATGGGTCTGAGGTCTCCTGTTCTTTTTGGTACCAGAAAGTACCTGGAATAAAAGCCGTGACCTCTCAGGTGGTGGGGCACCGGTTCCACAGCCTGTTCCTGAAGAAGACTTGCTAACTCCTGAAGGAGTAAGTCCCTGTGCAGAGGGAGTCTTGGAGGCTCCCCTGGAAAGTAGGAGGGAGGTACCTGGTGAAAGTGTAGAAGATAGCCTTTTGAACTATATGAAGCACCCAGGTATCTGATGTGATGGCTGACCACCTGTGGGCAAAGTGGACCAGCCGGCCTCCTGTGCTGAGAGAAACCAGCGGAGGGGAAGAGGCTATGCTGACGGAGTCAAAAACCCCCACCCTGCTGAGCAGGGGCCGGTGTTGTGGGCTTGGGGGCCTGCTGCCTACGGGACCCATTACCCCATCCCTTGGCCTGCTGACCCTGTTGGGGAGCTGCTGAGGCCTGAAAATGAGGGTAAAAGGGCTTTTTCCCCGAGCCCTTCTTCTTCTGAGAAAGGGCAGAGGTTTTTCTGGACAGCCGAGTCCTGGTCAGAGTCTCGGTCTCGAGCTGTGCAGCCTTTTCAGCCATGGGCTTGCCAAAGAGGTTTTCACCTCTGCAGGGGACATCGACCAACTTGTCCTGTACCCTTGGCTCGAGGTCGGATGACTGAAGCCAAGTCTGTCGGCAGGCACCGATGCCGGCTCCGGCTACCCGAGCTGATGCTTCGAAGCCATCGTAGGCTGCTCGAGAAATAAACTTCGAGCACTCTCGAATACCAGTGGACAAGGCCTGGAACCTCTGCAAAGGTTCCTTGGAGAGACCAGCAGAGAACCCGGCAATTTCCTTTGCCAGGTCCCGGAGATACATGCCCATGTAGAGCTGGTAGGTCTGGACTCGACAAGCAAGCATAGAGCCCTGGAAGCACTTCCTACCGAGGGCATCCAGGTTCCGGGCCTCCCGGCCGGGAAGCACCGAGGAGTACATCTTCTGACTCTTGAGTCGATGCATGGCCGATTCCACCACCATGGAATGGTGCGGTAGTTGCGCCTTTTGGAATCCGGGGCTCTTGCGGACTCGATAAATGGAATCGACCCGCTTGCTTAACACCGGTGCCGACGCCAGGCTCTCCCACATGCAGAAGAGAAGTCGCTCCAGCATCGGAGGAACCGGTACAGTAAAGGCCTCCTTCGGGGGAGAGTCATACTGGAGGGCATCGAGCTCATCTGTTGAGGAATGACAAGTACACAATCGCAAACCATGTGGTATTGTCTTAATTATTCAAAAAAACGGGTGCATGCCTATAAAAAAAAGGGGCAAACCAGAAATCTTTAAAAAGCAGAAATGTTGAAGTTTGCCCTTTAAGAAACATTGACGTTATAAGGGACGTTTTGATCTTTAGCATTTGCTACCAATAGATTGTGTTTTAATTTAATACAATTTCAGTTTTGTTATACATGTCTCATGGTACGGTTTGTCTTTTATTTTTAAACACTTCCGGTTTGGCTCTTTTAAATACGCATGCGTCGGCGTTTTTTAAGCACTTGAAGGTGTCACACACGGTTTGCAGTTGTGTCCTTGGAATTCTCCAATAGGTAAAATGCTCAAGTCTTTCTTCATTTTCAATGAAACTTTGATTTTATAAGGGACGTTTTTTAGGTATTTGCAGGTTTAAAGGTTAATATAACTAGCGTTTTTGATATTCTGGTCTCAAATGGGATATGTGGCTATTCGTAGTGGTTCCCTGTTTCTTATTTAAGCATGGTCTCTCTTTTATTTTGGTTTTAGTGTACCTAGACTTTGTATGGGACAGTTTTATTTTAAATATTTGCTGTTTTTAAGGTTAACCGAATTAGCGGCATTGGCACACTTGCTCGAAGTGAAATATGTGATATAGGGTTACTAAATGCACATATTCCTTATTGGTTAGGCATAATTTTTATAGGCACGACTGGGCGATTTTTGAGTCCTCTGTACAATTTATAGAAGCAGTTTACATATAGTGTTACCATTCCCAGTGTTTTCAAGCGTGTTTTTTACCTAGAGTTCACTTGCACATTTTGCCGGTGTTTTTCTTTTAGCTTTTCTTTTAGACAGCCGTTGTTTCAGTAAACTCAGATGTTGTCCAAACATTTTATTCAATTGGTTCGTAAGAGGGGCTTTCTCTCTTGGCTTTTATATAAATCTACTATTATTTTGGACATTGTTGGCCACGTTTTATTGATAAACCTTTAGAACCTCCCGTCAGCCGTCCCCATTGTTTTAAACTCAGCACTAAGGTGCGGTCTGTAGAGCCGATATATGAGGGTCTCATTTTTAGTTCCCCCCCCCCCCCCCTTTTTTATCATAATTTAATTGTCTGAGGTATATATAATAACAAAATTTTCAGTTTGGTTACAAGTTTTTTTAGGATTTCAATTAAATTTTTCATTGGGTCTCCCTTCAGCCCTTAGTTTATAAGAGTATTTTTAATACCCCCCTTTTTTCAATATCCCTTTCTTTGTATGAGATACTTTATTTGATTGAGGTAGCATTACAATTTTGTATTGAATTACAAATTCATGTCTCTTTTCATAGAAGTTTTTTAGGCTATTAGTGACTTCCATTTACTCTGAAGAGCAGTGTGAAGTCTATGAACACCATACACCCATCAGGTAATGTCCCTCTTTATTTATCAAGTGTCCCTTATTAGTTTATGGTTACTTCACATTTTTTCCTTATCCAGATTTGATCTCCTCATCCCCTCTGTTCTCTGTTTTTCTGTATGGGATCTTTTACAAGTGTTTGTTTTTAGTATACTTATATTATTTCCTTTGATCCTTTTATCAATTTTCTCTGTATTTTAATTGTATTTTATTATATTCTTATGTATGTGGTTGACATTTGATTGATGTATTACAACAGATTATATATATATGTATTGTTTTTATAATCTTTAATTAGATTTTATTGTATCTCGGTTCCTTAAGTTTAACGAAAGTTGTTGTGTTAAGTGAAGTTTTTAGTTACCTTTGGGTTTCATTCGAGACCTAAGACGTTTGGTATAGTCTGATAATCCTTTTTATGTGTAATATAGTTTTTTATGTTTATATTTATTATTTTAGCCCTTCTTTGGATATTTATTGTTTTGATTTTAACCGTATTTATTTCTTAATGTAATTATATAATTTATATGTTTTTTAGTGTGCCCTGATAACCCCTGACGAAATGATATACGAAACACGGTCCTGTGTTGGGTTTAGGCCACTTAATTTGTTATAATAAAGGTGTTGGGTGTTGAACCTGCCACTTCCTGTTCTTGTTTTCTGCTCTATTGAGTGGCTAGCGCTGTTCTCCTTGTTGGTCCCAAATTTGAACCTGCTGCAGAGCATGACAAAGCATCGTAAAAGTGTTTGCTTTGCCGTTATACCCCCTGGAGGGTGTGGAGGAGACAGTATTCTGGTACTTCCAGTACAGCGTAGTTACTCACTTGTAACAGGTATTCTCTGAGGACAGCAAGAATCAGTTCTCACATATGTGTGACGTCAGCAACGATGGAGCCCGCGTGGTAGCTTCTCCCCAGCTTTCAAAAAAAGCCTTTGGGAAATGCACCACGCATGCGTGGTCCCCTTCCCACCCAACGGAGAGAGTGGTGAATCCATAGAATAGTCTCCCAGTGGAGGTGATAGAGATGAGGACAGAATCTGAATTCAAAAAAGCATGGGACAAACACAGAGGATCTCTAAAGGAAAAAAGGGGACTGTTGTAGTTGTTGATATGGAAGGACAGACTAGATAGGCCATGTGGTCGTTTGTTGTCATTCTTCTGTTTCTATGTTTCTAAGGATGCCATCTTGCCTCAGTAGGATGATATAGTTCAAAGGCAAAAAATAACACAAAAAGCAACTCCACAGTGAGGAGGGAGGTTTGTGAGGACTGATTCCTGCTGCCCTCGGAGAACACCTATTACAGGTGAGTAACTATGCTTTCTCCGGGAAAGAGCAGGAAGTCAGTACTCACATATGGGACTCCCTAGCTACAGGCTACCGAGAGACCTGTAAAAGGGTGAGCCATGAGCAGCAGCAATGAGTCCTAAGAAGACAGACTCCCAAGCTGCCCAAGTGTCCAGCGAGAAACCAGTACTCCGGTAGCCAGAATACTCAAGGGCTGGAGGGCAAGAGTTACCTATACCCGAAATAGATGGAGTACGGCCTGGCCAAAGGCACTGTCCCTATGGGACTTCCTCTCCAAGCAATAATGAGCTGCGAAGGTATGGACTGAGGACCAGATGGCGGCACAACAGATTTACGACAGAGGAACGAAACGCAGGTTTGCTACAGATTTTTTTTTTTAATTTCTTTTTTATACCACGCTCTTTAGAATCAGTGCGGTTTACATGTATACGAACAGGTACTTTTTATTCCCTTGTCCCCGAAGGGCTCACAATCTAAGTGTACCTGAGGCAATGGAGGGTTAAGTGGCTTGCCCAAGGCCACAAGGAGTGGCCAAGGGGACTAGAGACCCCAGTCCCTCCGGCCTGAAGTTGCTTGTCTCCATGCGGGAATTGAACCCCTGGCCCTCCAGCCTGAGGTAACCTGTCCCAATCACTGTGCCACTCCTCCCACAGATGCCGCCATGGCCCTGATGCTGTGTGCCGTGAGCCAGTGCTCCAGCAAGAGCCCAGCCCACTCATAGGAGAGGGCAATGCAGTCCGCCACCCAGATGGACAGAGTATGCTTGGTCATTGCTGCCCCCAGTCGACTGTGGTCATAGGAGATGAAAAGTTGTGAGGCTTTGCAATGGCCCTGGGTATGTTGGAGGTAGAAGGACAGGGCCTTCTTACAGTGCAGAATATGAAGGATGGTCTCTGACTTGCTAGCATGAGACCGTGGAAAGAAGGTGGAGAGCACCACCTCCTGATTTGAGGTGGAAAGTGGAGACTGCCTTGGGAAGAAACTTGGGATGCGTGCAAAGCACGACACTGTTCTTATAGAACCTCATGTAGGGTGGATCCACCCCCAATGCCTGGAGCTTGCTGACCCTGCGAGCTGACGTGAATGCCACCAAAAACACGACCATTCAGGAAAGGTACCATAGGTGGCAAGTAGTCAGGGGCTCAAACGGTGGGCCAGTGAGTTGCGACAGCACCACGTTGAGGTCCCACTCTGCCGCCGGTGGACAGACGGGAGGTTTGGACAACAGGAGACCTTGCAGGAAGCAGGTCACAAGAGGTTGGACGGAGAGGGACTTGCCCTCGATAAGGTGGTGGTGTGCCGCGAGTGCACTCGGGTGGACTCTTGACAGAGTTGGACTTCAGTCCTGCCTGAAACAGGTGAATCAAATATTGCAGTACAAGCTGCACAGAACAAGAGAACGGGTTGACCTGTCACTTTGCGCACTACACTGAGAATCTGCAGCCATTTGAAGGTGTACGCCCGTCTTGTGGAGGGTCCTATGGAAGGCCAGAAGGACCTCTTCCACCATCCCTGAAAGGTTGAAAGGGGCCAAGGCTACCCTTTCAGCAAGCAGGCAGTTAGTGTCAGAGACCCCAAGTTGGGGTGAAGGAGGGAGCCCTCCTCCTGCAACAGCAGCCCAGGGGCACCGTGGATAAGTGAAGGAGCAGTGGGAGCCATGATTGCCTGGGCCACCAAGGGACTACTAGTATCAGCGATGCCCTGTCATGTTGAACCTTGAACAAGGACTTGGCAATCAGCGGAGTGGGCATAGAGAAGGCCCTCTCTCCATGGGATGAGGAATGCATTTGCTGCTACTCGGGATGGGTGTGGCTGCCTGGAGCAGAAGCAGGGTAGCTGGGTGTTGGCCGGACTGGCGAAAAAGTCCATCTGTGGAGTCCCCCAGAGCTAGAAGAGCCGATCAGTCATTCTGGGGTCTAGCTGCCACTCATGTGGCTGGAGAATCCTCTTCAGTATGTCCGCCAGGGTGCTGTCCTGGCCTGGCAGATACACCATCCGCAGGAGCATCCTATGGTGGTTTGCATACGAGCAGAGAGCTACTGCCTCTTGGCAGAGGGTGTACAACCCCGTGCCCCCCTGCTTGTTGACGTAGAACATCGCCACTTGATTGTCCGTCTAAACCATCACTGATTGGTGTTGCAGGTGATGACGGAAAGCTCGGAGGGCTAGGGATATGGCTCAAAGCTCCAAGAGGCTGATCTGCTGCAGATTGTCTGTCTGCGACCAACTGCCCTAATTGCAGAGGCTGTTGCAGTGGGCTCCCCAGCCTAAGAGGGAGGCGTCCGTGGTGAGGGAGATGCTATGCCCAAGGAGTCAAAAACTCCCATCAGGCTGGGATGGAGCCGATGCCTGGGGTTTGGGAGCCTTAGGCTTACAAGGGCCATGCCCTTGTTCCTTGGCCTGCTACCCCTGTTGGGGAACTGAGAAGGCTTGGTACTGAGGGTAGTTTCCATAAACCTTCCTCTTCTTCGGAAAGAAGTACTTTTTACCCGAAGGCTTCCGTCAGGAAGGGTCAGTGGTCTTCTTGGAGAGCCTTGTCCTCGTCAGGAACTCAGACTCCAACTCTGCAGCCTTATCAGTCATGGGCTTGTCAAAGAGATTTTCTCCCAGCAAGGGATATCAACCAGTTTGTCCTGAACCCATTGCTCCAGGTCAGCGGACTATAGCCAAGCCTGGAAATCGGGCATCAATGCCCACTGCAGCTATTCTAACCGCAGACTCAAAGCAGTCATAGGCTGCCCGAGTCATAAACTTGGAGCACTCTCTGACATCTGAGGCCAGGGTGTGGAACCGCTGGAGGGGTTCCTTGGAGAGACCAGCTGAGAACCTGGCGAGTTCCTTCGCCAGGTCCCTCAAGTACATGTCCATATACAGCTGGTATGCCTGGATTTGGTCAATGAACATTGAGCCTTGGTAGCACTTCCTGCCCAGGGCGCCCAAGGTGCGGGCCTCCTTACACAGGGGCACAGAGTGCATCTTCTGGCTCTTGAGGTGACACATGGCCGATTCCACCACCATGGAGTTGTATGACAGCTGTGCTTTTTGGAAGCCAGGGCTCCGGCAGACCTGATAAATTGAGTCCAGCTGTCTGCTCACTATGGGCACCAACGCGGGGCAATCCCACATGCGGAGGAGCAGCCGTTCTGGGAACGGGCACTGTGAGTGCCTCCTTCGGAGGGGCTTCGCACTGGAGGATCTCGAGTTCCTTGGTCCAAGGGTCCTCCTCTGACTCTGTGTTGAAGGCTAGTGCCTTGGCCATGTCCCACAGGAAGTCAAGGAAAGCATAGTTACTCACCTGTAACAGGTGATCTCTGGGAACAGCAGGAATTTGGTCTTCACATATAGTATCGTCGGTACCGACAGAGTCTGCGTGGGAATGCTACCCAGCGTCAAATAGGAAAGCTTTTGGGAGCATCCCACAGCGCCTGCGTGCTGCCTTCCCGCCTTTCCCAACTGTCCCTCTCCAGTGGAGTTTAAAGCTGAGACAAAGAGAGAGAGATAGAGAGATACAACTCCTAGGGGAGGTGGGTGGGTTGTGAAGACTAAATTCCTGCTGTTCCCAGAAATCATTTGTTACAGGTGAGTAACTATGCTATCTCCAGGAACAAGCAGGAATGTAGTTTTCACATATGGGGACTCCCTAGCTGCAGATGCCAGGGAGAGGGCCCCAGAAGTTGTATGCCCCTGTGAAAGGGCTCCACTTCCCCCCATGGATCTCTGGCATCCTACCAGGGATGGTGGGTAGGAGTTGATTACGTATGGAACAGGAGTTGAAGAACAGTCTGACCAAACAAGGCATCCCGGCAGGAGTCCTTGTCTAAGCAGTAATGGGCTGTGAAGGTATGAACCGAAGCCCAAGTAGCTGCTCGACAGATGTTGTCGATAGGCACAGAGTGAAGATGAGCCATTGAGGCTGCCATGGCTCTCACATTGTGAGCTGTGACATCGCCTTCAAGAGGAAGGTTCTTAATCTCATAGACAAAAGATATACACTGTGCAATCCAGCTGGACAGTGTTCTCTTGGAGACTGGAAGTCCCAAATGACTAGGATCAAAAGCAACAAAGAGTTGAGAGGACTTTCTATGTTCCTGTGTCCTTTGCAAGTAAAAAGCCAAAGCCCTTTTACAGTCCAAAGTATGAAGATTCCTTTCTGCATTTGAGGCGTGATGCCTTGGGAAGAATACAGGAAGGTAAATCGCTTGGTTTAAATGAGAAGGTGACACCACCTTTGGCATAAAGTGTGGATGAGTCCTAAGGACTACCTTATCATGAGGGAACCTTGTATAAGGAGGATCAGCCACCAACGCTTGCAATTCACTGATGCGACGTGCTGATGTGATTGCAATAAGAAAGATGACCTTCCAGGAAAGGAATTTCAAAGAGGTAGTAGCTAATGGTTCAAAAGGCGGCTTCATGAGCTGCCCAAGAACAAGATTTAAGTCCCATGCCAAACCGGCAGTGGCTTAATGGGAGGCTTAGTTAAAAGAAGGCCTCTCATAAATTTTGCTATGAGAGGATGAGAGGAAATAGTTGTCCATTTAGAGGCTTGAAAGAAGCTGCAATAGCACTCAAATGAACTCTCACTGAATTGGTCTTAAGCCCTGCATTAGATAAATGAAGGAGATGCTCCAGTAATGATTCCAGAGGTATCGCAAGAGGGTTAAGACCCCTCTGTGAGCACCATATGGTAAACCTTTTCCACTTGAATGCATAAGAGCGTCTTGTGGAAGGCTTCCTGGAAGCATAAAGGATATCCTTTACCTGCTGAGAAAGGTTAAGACCATGAAGTTCTAGGCTTTCAGCAACCAGGCCCTGAGATGCAGAGACTGGGGATTGGGATGCCACAGCATCCGGTCCTCCTGAGAAAGGAGATTTGGAGCAGATCCTAACTCCAGAGGTGGAGCTTGAGAGAGATGTAGGAGCAGAGGGTACCACATTTGCTGTGGCCAATGTGGAGCTATGAGAATCATATGACCTCTGTCTCTCTAAAGCTTGAACAGGGTTTTGGGAATTAGGAGAATGGGTGGAAAGGCATACAGGAAGTCCTGGCCCCAATGGAGGAGGAAAGCATCCCTGGCCTGACAACCCTGAGCCGGAATTCTGGAACAGAACCGGGGACGTTTGGCACTCGGCGGACTTGCAAAGAGGTCCATATCAGAGGTTCCCCAAATCTGAAATATTTGGGCAACCTGGTCTGCATGGAGAGACCATTCGTGTGGAAGCAGAACTTGACTGAGTCTGTCTGCCCAAGAGTTTTGATTGCCTGGAAGATACACCGCAAGGAGATGAATCTGATGCTCTCTGGCGAGGGCCCATAGTCGCAAAGCTTCAATGCATAGTGACAGAGAGCCTGTTCTGCCCTGCTTGTTCACACAGAACATGGTGACTTGATTGTCCGTTTGAACTAGGACTGTCTTGTAGCTGAGCTGGGTGTGGAATACTCAAAGAGCAAGGAAGATTGCTCTGAGTTCCAGCAGACTGATGTGTAGATAGGCCTCCTGTGGAGTCCAGGTACCCTGGGTAGAGAGGCCTTGCAGGTGGGCTCCCCAACCCACCTGTGAGGCATCTGTTGTTAGAGTGGCTTGGGGTGGAGGTTGCTGAAAAGGAGACCCCACCAGAAGGTTTTGGGGTGACTACCACCATTGGAGGGACAAAATAAGGCGATCTGAGTTTGCTATTTTGTCTGACAGGCAACCTAACGCCTGAGTCAATTGAGTGGATAAAGTCCACTGGGCTGCCCTCATATGGAGGCGAGCATAAGGAACCACATGCACGGTGGATGCCATGTGGCCGAGCAATTGTAACATTTCCCGAGCAGTGAGGTGAGGTTTTAGCACTGCTTGGGAAGCTAACTGCACAATGCGAAGGCAGCGGGGTTGTGGAAGGAAGGCCCTTGTCTGTCTGGTATTCAGCAGAGCTCCTATAAACTCTGAGTGGGAGCAAGGATGGATTTTGGGAAGTTTATAACAAGTCCCAAATACTGAAGGATGCGCATTGTGCGAGAGAGAGCAACCGTGGCTTCTGGCTCGAACGAGCCAGTTGTCTAAGTAAGGGAAGACGAATATTCGTAGGGTACGGAGAAAAGCTGCCACCACAGCCATGCATTTTGTGAACACCCTTGGTGCAGAGGCCAGGCCAAAAGGAAGAACCCTGTATTGGTAGTGCTTCCCTTGACACAGAAAGTGAAGGAACGTTCGGTGAGTTGGATGGATGAGAACATGAGTGTACATATCCTTGAGATCTAGAGAACAAAGCCAATCCTGACTCTGAAGGTATGGCAGCAGTTCCTAGAGAAATCATTTTGAATTTCTCTTTGAACAGGAATTTGTTCAATTCTCTGAGGTCTAAGATGAGTCTGTGTCCTCCTGTTTTCTTTGGAATAAGGAAATAGGGGGAGTAAAACCCTGTACCCCGTTGGGGAATGGGTACCTCTTCTATTGCCCCTTGGGCAAGAAGTACAGTGACCTCTTGACCTAACTGGTCATTGAGAGAGGTCTGAGAATTGAACTGTCTTACCATTGTAGGAGGGGGCGTGCTAAGGAAATGAAGCTTGTACCCCTCTCTTACAATAGACAGAGTCCAATTTTCTGCTGTTATCTGACTCCATCTGGAGGCAAAATGACATAACCTTCCTGGGATGGTGGTGGGTTCTGGGCCGTTCAGGGCCAGGAAGGCAAAGTTCTCTAGATAGGAGTCAAAGCCCCTGTGGAGGCTGAATCTGCTGAGCCGGTTGAGGCTTAGCTGCTTTTGTCTTTCTTTGCCTAGGTTGTTGCTGCTGTCCCTTTTGGGCAGACTGACCTAAGTGATGCCCCTGTTGGGTATAGGAGGGATAAAACTTCTTCTTACTGAAGAATGGTTTTTTAGAGGATTTTTTCCTCGCAGGATCAGCTGTAGATTTAGACAATCTATCCAAAGTGATATTGTCAGCATCTATCTCATTAGCTTTTTCCTGCCAATTCTTGCCAAAGTGATTCTCTCCTGTGCAAGGGATATTCCCTAGTTTATCCTGTACCCAAATTTCCAAGTCAGATGCCTGGAGCCAGGCAATCCTACGTGCCCCTATGGCAATAGCAGAGGTTCTGCTTATGCACTCAAAACAGTCAAAGGCTGCACGACTCACAAATTTGGAAACATCCTGAGCATGTTTGACAAGGGCGAGGTAATCTTGTCTCTTATCATCAGGAAGGAGAGGGCTCATAAGCTCTAGATCTCCTGTGGCCTCCTTCAGGAACATTCCCATATATAAAAGATATAGGAATTGATCCTAGCAGAAAGCATGGAAGCCTGGAAGGTTCGACGCCCAAAGGCGTCAAGAGTCCTACACTCACGTCCTGGAGGATTAGATGCATGCCTTTTTGCACTCTTGATCCATCTCATAGCTGATTCCACCACCATGGAATGGTGTGGTAATTGAGTCTTTTGAAAGCCAGGACAAGGAGGAACTTGATACATGGTGTTGAGTCTTCGAGAGTGAGGAGATGTGGTTAGAGGTGTTTCCCACATCCTTAACATGAGATCATGCAAGATCTCATGAATAGGTAAGGTAGCTGTCTCCTTGGGAGCTTTAGGGTATTGCAGGATTTCTAATTCCTTTGCCCTAGGCTCTTTTTCAGGAGCCACTGTGATGGAAAGACCTCGAGCCACATCTCGGATAAAATCCTGAAAGGACATATCCTCTGGTGGAGACATCCTACGCTGAGAAGAAGAATCCTCAGGAAGAAGTACTCTGGTATCGGCAGAGCTTTCAGAGTCTTCAGACTCATCCGAGGATTCGAAGTATCTCCGATCCGGGTGATCGTGCAAGGCACGGTACCGGTGCCGATCGAAGTCAGCATCAGAGTGGTCCGGTACCGACCTGTCGATACCGGATGGATATGCATGACTCGGTCCTGGTAGAATACCTGCCGATGTCGATGCAGTCGGTACCGGTTGAATTGTCTGAAGCGGTTTCAAGGGCATCGAGGCCGTGAGAAGAGCCGCCAGACTGCGTTCAATAGCCAAAAATCTCTGCTCTATCGACGCTGCTGATGCTTGGGTATCGGTACCGGAAGAAATGGCCGGTACCCCAGAGCATGGCACCAGTACTTCTGCCGAGGTTGAAGCCTTGAGAACATCCTGGAGCCCCGTTAGTGCTTTGGAAGCCGAAGCCTCCCGCCGGGGCAATTTTGCCGGTGAAAGTCCCTCAAGGGCAACGCCAGAGGCATCTCGCTGTCTAGAAAGATATATACCCTTTGAGGACCGGCTAGATTTATGTTTAGTTACCTGAGATCCATGGGAGGAAGACGAAGCCCTGGACGACCTCGATGCCACAGAGGCTGCATCGGAGGGAAAAAGGGTGCTATGCTTAGCAGCTCGGTTCTGCCGGCCCCTTTTCAACATCATCCCACAGGCAACACACTCTGAAATAGAGTGGTCAGGACCTAAACATTTGAGGCACCACTCATGGGTGTCGGTGACAAAGATGGTACCGCCACACTTAGAACACATTTTAAAACCCGAGGTGGGTTTTTCCATTCTGAAGAAAAAGTTGGGCCTAGTGCCCAAAATGGCGCATGGCACCTGAAGAGAAAATGACTGGAAAGACTCCAGAAAAAAGTTTGTTTTTTTTTTAAGAAAAGAAAGAAGAACCACCGGTGGTACCGGTGTAGCGTCGAGGGAAGGCAGACGCGACCACAAAAAAGAAGACTAGAAGGGATTTTTTTCTGCGGTGACAGGATGTGCGACGTGTCGGCTCTGCAGAAAACAAAGAACTGGAGAGGGATAGTTGGGAAAGGCGTGAAGGCAGCACGCAGGCGCTGTGGGATGCTCCCAAAAGCGTTCCTATTGGACGCTGGGGAGCATTCCCGCACAGGCTCCGTCGGTACCAACGATACCATATGTGAAGACTACATTCCTGCTTGTTCCTGGAGATAACTGTATCCTCAGGCAAGGACTATCTCTGGGTCTTGAGGGGAGACAGGTCGAAAGGCACGTCCCAGTGACGATGGGTGTCCAGAGATTCCTTGTCCTCGGTCTCCCAGTTCAACTCGTAGTTGGTGGAGGTGTTGAGGGCGGTCCGGGCTCCAGGGTCAGGCCCTGAGCCCGATGGCCCCTGCCCCCTGGAGGTCCTGTGGTTAAAGCTGCGGGCACTTATCGGGGATGACCTCTGTCCCAAGTACCGGGACAGGTGTTGAGGAACATCTCAAGGCTGGTGGCACTTGAGGATCTGCTGGACATCTATGCAAGTCCTCGAGGTCGAGGGCCCAGTAGTTGGAAGTGATGGCCTGGTAGAGCCAGGCATCAGAGCCCGCAGCAGGGCCATGAAGGCAGACAAACTGCGCTCCAAAGACACCATCCTGGTCTCGAGGTCAGATGGCTCCTCAGCCTTTGGTGCGAACACCGAGGGACTCGAGCCTGGCACCAGCTCTGTCGAGGGGGAGTCCTCAACCAGGATGGCCTCAGGGGTCAAAGGCCAGTCACTGGATGCCAACAATTCCCGTTGGGGTATTTTGACTGGCCACTCCCACTCTTTCCCCTTAGACTCGCAATGGGGGCTGCGGGTCTGGGGCCCGTGGGACTGGCCCACTTTCCCAGACTTATCAGCCGACGTGGTCTTTAAGGGTTTCCGGGTCTTCTTGGACTCTTCCTCCGGGGTGTTCCAACTGGAGGACCCATGACCACAGGGCTCTGAGGCAGCACGGTCTCCCCGGCGTTCTGGATGGGGGCCATGGAGTGCAGTGTTGCTGGAGACTCTGGTGCAGATTCCATCTTGTGAAAGAAGGACTCCTGCTGCTGCTGATGGCTCTTGATGGCTTGGTGGTCATCTTCTTGTAGAGACCACAGTCCAAGTGGTCATGGTCCAGCCTGAGGCAGCAGTCATGTGGATCTGTGCCCGACATGGTATGGGCGCAATGGTCACACTGTTTAAAACCACTGTAAGAGGCCATGGTGGGGAAGATGGCCCCCGCAAAGTCAAAAGCCTCAGGCCCAGCCAGGGAAAAAGAGGTGCAAAGCCGGTTGAGAAAAACAAGAAAAAGAGCAAAAATGGACCCGAGATGCGATGCCAAGGCAAGTGAGAATCAGAGGCAGGAAAGGGAACCAGTACACGACCGGAGGAAAGAAAAATTTAAGAGAAAAAACGAACACTTTTTCCAGGGAAAACAGACACACGTCTGGTGGGCTCCACAGAAAAAAGGAGAGTGAGGCAAGATGGCACCCTTGGGTAGGAAGGGGGACCAAGCATGCCTGGTGTATCTCCCAAAGGCTTTCTTTGAAAGCTGGGGAGAAGCTATTGCGTGGTCTCCATTGGCACCGATGTCACCCATATGTGAGGACTGACTTCCTGCTTGTTCCCGGAGAATGTCCACATCCAGAACGACCTTTAAAAGGAACTTGGGGTATGTACCTGTGTTGCAGCTCTCTCTCTCTGCCGCTTGCAGATTGGTTCTCTGTCTGGAATACTACTCCAGGGACAATTATATTAGGGATAACCATGTTCCTGAAATCGTGAACGAACTTGGACATGACCAGCCTTTTCAGGCACATTTTCACATGGACGTCATGTCTAAAATGTGCCTTCATGTGTCTCTATAAAATACTGACAAAATAGGCATCTTCCTGCTCACTTAACCTAAGCGCCCTTAATAAAAATTACCCTCTTTATTTATTTTTATGGAATGAAATTTAATATTTAAATAAATGATGCCAAATTACAGGATTGCTCTAAGAGGGATAGTGTTAAGATGATCATAATTGTTGCGTTTAACCACCAGAAAGAGTAGTTACTCACCTGTAACAGGTGTTCTCCAGGAGCAGCAGGAATCAGTCCTCACATATGGGTGATGTCGGCGCCGACGGAGCCCCCGTGCGGAGTATTTCCCCAGCTTTCTAAGAAAGCCTTTGGGAATGCAGCGCGCATGCACGGTCCCCTTCCCGCTCAAGGGTGCCATCTTGCTCAGTCTGATAACATAGCTAAAAGACAGCAAAAAATAACAAAATAAATGATATGACTGCAACTCCAAGGGGAGGAGGGAGGGTTGTGAGGACTGATTCCTGCTGCTCCTGGAGAACACCTGTTACAGGTGAGTAACTACTCTTTCTCCAGGACCAAGTAGGAAGTCAGTCCTCACATATGGGACTCCCCAGCTTAAGGCTACCGGAGACGCCAAGCTGAAAAAATGAGCTCCCTCTAGAGCGTCAGTACGTAAGGAAGGAATCTTCTCTGAGAACGCCCCCGACCGGTAGCCCAACATTAGGGCCGGAGGGAAGGAGTGGCCTAAACCTCAAAGAGATTATGGAGTACTGCCTGTCCGAAAGCACTGTCCCTCTCAAGGCAGTAATGGGCCGCAAAAGTCTGGCTTGAAGACCAAGTAGCAGCCCGGCAGATGTCTGCCAATGGAACAGAGCGGAGATGAGCCACTGACACAGCCTTCTCCCTGACACGATGAGCCGTGATTCGACCCTCCAATGAGAGACCGGCTGCCCTGTAAGCCCAGGCGATACAGTCAGCTACCCATATGGACAAAGTACGCTTGGAGACAGCTAACCCCAACTTATTGGGGTCAAAAGAGACGAAGAGCTGAACAGCCCTTCGGTGCTCCCGCGTACGGTCAAGGTAGAAGGATAACGCCCTCCTACAGTCCAGGGTATGCAAGACCATCTCAGCCCGGCTGGCATGCGGCCTGGGAAAGAAAGTCAGAAGAACCACCTCTTGATTGAGGTGGAAAGAGGAGACAACCTTAGGAAGGAACTTAGGGTGAGTCCGTAAGACTACTCTGTTCCTATAGAACCTAGTGTAAGGGGCATCAGACACTAGTGCCTGAAGCTCACTCACACGTCTAGCAGAGGTAAGGGCTACCAGAAACAAGGTTTTCCAGGAGAGAAAATCGTAGAGGACAGGTAGCCATGGGTTCAAATGGCGGACAAGTAATCCGCTGTAAGACCACATTTAAGTCCCACTCAGGGGCAGGTGGACGTAGAGGAGGCTTAAGCAAAAGTAGGCCTCTGAGGAAACGAGCCACCAAAGGATGGCTTGAAAGAGACCGCCCTTCCACTGGAGAGTGGTGTGCTGAAAGAGCACTTAGGTGAACCCTGACAGAATTGGACAAGGCCTAGGTTGGATAGGTAAAGCAAATATTGCAATACTACCGGTACCAAGCACGAGAAAGGGTTCTCGTTGTGTTGAGTACACCATGCATAGAATCTACGCCACTTAAGAGCGTAAGATTTTCTGGTGGATTGTCTTCTAGAGGCTAAGACCACATCTTCCACCTCTGTAGGCAGTAGTAGGGGAGCTAGAGCTACCCTTTCAGCAGCCAGGCCATCAAGTGAAGGGACTGGAGGTTGGGGTGTAAGAGAGATCCCTGTTCCAGCGACAGGAGATCGTGTTGTATCCCCAGAGGAGTAGGAGTGTCCACTGCCAGTTGTAGCAGAAGTGGAAACCACGGTTGCCTCGGCCTCCTGGGGGCTATCAAAATCATTGAGGCCCTGTCCTTGAGCACTTTGAACAGTGTTCTGGATACTAGAGGTATGGGAGGAAAGGCATATAGTAGGCCCTTGGACCACGGGATTAGAAACGCATCCGCTGCTACTCTGAGAGGATGCGGTTGTCTGGAACAGAATCTTGGAAGTTGCCGGTTCAGAGGAGGACTGGCAAAAAGATCCATGGTCGGAAGGCCCCATCTCAGAAAAATCTGTTGAACCACTAATGGATTCAATCTCCATTCGTGTGGTTGCAAGATCCTGCTTAGTCTGTCCGCCAGGTAATTCTCCTGGCCTGGGAGGTAGACTGTTTTGAGAAGGATGCTGTGATCGACTGCCCAGGAGCACAGTCGTTGTGCTTCTTGACATAGAAGGAAGGAGCCTGTGCCTCCTTGCTTGTTCACATAAAACATGGCAACTTGATTGTCCGTCTGGACCAGTACAGACTGGTGAGACGTGAGATGGGAGAAGGCTCTCAGAGCTAAGCGGATAGCTCGTAGCTCCAAGAGATTGATCTGCTGTGCAGCTTCCCAAGGGGTCCAGAGACCCTGAGTACATGCCCCTTGGCAGTGTGCACACCAACCTTGAAGAGAAGCATCGGTTGTCAGCACTTGAGAGTGTGGAGGTGTCTGAAAAAACACCCCGAGCACTAGATTTGGAAGATGAAGCCACCATTACAGAGGAGGCAAGCAGTGTGGATACTCTCACTTTGTCTGCAAGACTTCCCGTGGCCTGATGCCACTGAGTTCTGAGACTCCACTGAGCAGGCCTCATATCCAGGTGGGCATTGGGGGTTACATGAACTGTGGAAGCCATATGGCCGAGAAGCTTCAGGAATTGCCTGGCAGAGACCAGGGAATTGCTGTGAAACTGCCTGGCTATATCCATCAATCTGTGGGCTCTGTTCACGGGTAGAAAAGCCTTCGCCTGAAGGATGTCCAGCCTTGCCCCTATGAACTCCATGTTCTGGGACAGGTGCAAAGTGGACTTTGCGAAGTTTATGACAAACCCCAAGTGCTGAAGTAGAGCAACAGTGTGAAGGGTGGCTTGACTGGCCTCCTGTGAAGACTGGCCCCTTATGAGCCAGTCGTCCAGGTATGAGAACA
The DNA here is from genome assembly GCA_033557465.1 of Ichthyophis bannanicus. Lineage (NCBI taxonomy): Eukaryota > Metazoa > Chordata > Amphibia > Gymnophiona > Ichthyophiidae > Ichthyophis > Ichthyophis bannanicus. Next base: position 18,419,912 of record CM066038.1, on the reverse strand, counting down.
CAAAGAGGCCTTGAAGCCTCAGGTAGGCCGCCACCACCGCCAGGCACTTTGTGAACACCTTGGGGGCGGAGGTTAGGCCAAAGGGCAGTACTCTGTACTGGTAGTGGTTTCCCCCGACGACAAACCTGAGATATTGTCTGTGGTCTGGATGAATGAGGATGTGAGTATACTCATCCTTTAGATCTAAGGAGCATAGCCAGTCTCCCTGCTGGAGGTAGGGCAGCAGAATTCCAAGGGTAAGCATCTTGAACTTTTCCCTCTCCAGGAACTTGTTGAGGTTTCGCAAGTCTAGGATGTGTCTGAGGACTCCTGTTCTTTTTGGTACTAGAAAGTACCTGGAATAAAAGCCTTGACCTCTCTGGTGGTGGGGCACCGGTTCCACAGCCTGTTCCTTTAGCAGACTTGCTATTCCTGTAGGAGTATGTCTCTGTGCAGAGGGAGTCTTGGAGGCTCCCCTGGAAAATAGGAGGGAGGTACCTAGTGAAAATGGAGAAGATAGCCCTTTTGGACTATATGAAGTACCCAGGTATCTTTTGTGACGGCTGTCCACCTGTGGGCAAATAGGGCCAGCCGGCCTGTGCTGATGTGAGCCAGCTGAGGAGGAGAGGCTATGCTTTTGGAGTCAAAAACCCCCTCCCTGCTGTGCAGGAGCCGGTGTTGGTGGCTTGGGGGCCTTCTGCCTACGGGGCCCATGACCCTGCCCCTTGGCCTGCTGACCCTCTTGTGGAGCTGCAGAGGCCTGATAAAGCACAGTTACTTACCTGTAACAGGTGATCTCTGGGAACAGCAGGAGTAAGTCTTCACATATGGGTACGTCGGTACCAACGGAGCCTGCGCGGGAACGCTCCCCAGCGTCCAATCAGAAAGCTTTTGGGAGCATCCCTCAGCGCCTGCGTGCTGCCTTCCCGCCTTTCCAACTGTCTCTCCTCAGTTGAGTTTTATAGCTGAGACAAAGAGAGAGAGAGAGGAAATCATCTCTAATACCTGAGGATTGGAGGATCGCCAATGTAACACCAATTTTTAAAAAGGGTTCGAGGGGTGATCCGGGAAACTACAGACCGGTGAGCCTGACATCAGTACCGGGAAAAATGGTAGAAACCATCATAAAGAATAAAATTACTCAGCATATAGATAGTCATGACCTAATGGGAGACAGCCAACATGGCTTTAGACAAGGAAGATCTTGTCTTACTAATCTGTTATGTTTTTTTGAAGGAGTGAATAAACAGGTGGACAAAGGTGAGTCGGTTGATATTGTGTATCTGGACTTTCAGAAAGCCTTTGACAAGGTCCCTCATGAGAGACTTTTGGCAAAACTAAAGAGTCATGGGATAGGAGGCAGTGTACTACTGTGGATCAGGAACTGGTTAAAAGATAGAAAGCAGAGGGTAGGGCTAAATGGCCAATTTTCCCAATGGAGAAAGGTGAATAGTGGTGTACCCCAGGGATCTGTGCTGGGTCCGCTGCTTTTTGACATATTCATAAATGACCTGGAAAGTGGAATAACGAGTGAGGTTATCAAATTTGCTGATGACACAAAACTATTTAAAGTTGTTAAAACCCAGGAGGATTGTGGAAAATTGCAAGAGGATCTTGATAAATTGCAAGACTGGGCATCAAAATGGCAGATGAAATTTAATGTGGAGAAGTGCAAGGTTATGCACCTAGGGAAGAACAACCCAAACTATGGTTACACGATGCAAGGTTCCACATTAGGAACCACCACCCAAGAAAAAGATTTAGGCGTCCTTGTGGATACCATGTTAAAACCCTCGGCCCAGTGTGCAGCGGCGGCCAAGAGAGCAAATAGAATGCTAGGTATGATAAGGAAAGGAATGGAAAATAAAACAAAAGATATTATAATGCCTCTATATCGTTCCATGGTGAGACCGCACCTTGAATATTGTGTGCAATTCTGGTCGCCATATCTTAAAAAGGATATAGCAATTTTAGAAAAGGTTCAGAAAAGAGCCACCAAAATGGTAAAGGGGATGGAAGGCTACTCCTATGAAGAAAGGCTATAAAGGTTGGGGCTCTTTAACCTGGAAAAGAGACGGCTGAGGGGAGATATGATAGAAGTCTATAAATTAATGAACGGAGTGGAACGGGTAAACGTAGATCGATTGTTTACCTTATCAGAATATAGAAAGACTAGGGGACATGCAATGAAGCTACAGGGTAAACTATTTAAGACTAATAAAAGAAAATATTTTTTCACTCAACGTGTAATCAAACTCTGGAATTTGTTACCGGAGGATGTAGTAAAGGCTGTTAGTGTAGCTGGGTTTAAAAAAGGTTTGGACAAGTTCCTGGAGGAAAGGTCCATAAACCATTATTAAGAAGGGACCCAGGATATCAATGCTTGAACCAATACAAGCATTGTGGAACCTGTGTCCCTTGGGGAAACTGCTAGGTACGTATGACCTAGATTGGCCACTGTTGGAAACAGAATACTGGGCTTGATGGACCTTGGTCTGACCCAGTATGGCATATCTTATGATCTTATGTTCTTATGTTATGTAGATAGAGATACAACTCCTGGGGAGGTGGGTGGGTTGTGAAGACTTATTCCTGCTGTTCCCAGAGATCACCTGTTACAGGTAAGTAACTGTGCTATCTCCAGGAACAAGCAGGAATGAGTCTTCACATATGGGGACTCCCAAGCTGAGATGCCTGGAGTCCGAGCATGGCATAGGTTGGAACATGTTATCCCCCACAACACCAGGCATCCTGAGGATGGAGGGTAGGAGTTGAAGAAGGAAGATGCTGTGGAACAGCTAACCTAGCACAGGACTGCAGGAAAGGAGTCCATGTGTGGATAATGATTGTTATCAATGATATTGCAAAGGATATTGCAATATGGACCTCTGCCAACAGGATTTTGTAGAAGTATGGAGGTTCATGGATCTACTGGGAAGCCAGTAGAGGAACCATGAAGAGGACCTCACTGAAAAAAGGAGGTAATAAACCTGTAGGAAAAACAGAGGAGGTCAGAATCCTGAAAGGTAACAGGTACCCCTGGTAGAAAAACTAGGGTAGTACAAAAACGGTGGGCCTTCAGTGAAAGCTGTATGGTAAAAACCAAACTCTTTTGGCGGCAGAGTATCTCACTCTTGGGAGCAAAAAGAGAAAGGTTAACCGATTTGGACAAACAAGCACAGTCCTTGTGGGGAGAGAGGGTATGGGAACCCCTTGTATCCCAGGGTGAAGACAAATGCCTGAGGCGTTAAGCCTGTGAGTAACTGAAGATCCACCATATCTCTCCTAACTGGGGTAAGCTAGGAGAGAAATTAGGTACGGAGAGCTTCAGAGGTACCTAAACCTGTTAGGTTATGGTATAAGAATTGTTGACTACCACAGGAGTGGTTGTGTGTGTAGAATCCCAAACCTGCTGAATAGCAGAGGTATGGGCAAAATCCCTCTGTCAGAAACAGATAGCTATATGAGCATAGATAGTGAGATAGATAAGTATGTAGAGACAGATCTATCTATAATAAAATATCTCATCAGATACATATATATATAGATATATATATAGATAGATAGATAGATATAGATATATAGATATATGAATAACATATAAGAATATATCTATAGTGAGATATGGAAGGGCATAAAATACACACAAAGATAAATATGAATATGTAGGCCTAAATATGGGTGTCTTTATTTAAACAGACAGATATATGCCTACAGCATGGAATTCACATAGGATATGTGGAGAGGAAAGATTCATCTAATAACAAGGAGGTGGAACCTACTTGAGAAGATATACAGAGAATCTATTCCCCTTGGTTATGATCCGCAAGGATGCTAGCTAGGAAAATAACCAGGATGGTCATATGAAAACAGAGGATGATATCAATCTGTAGCCAGCAAGTCCTTAGTCGTACAAGACTCTAGCATGGTAAGTAGACAGAAGACAGATAAGGATGAGGTATCATGTTGACCTGCTGAAGGGCAAAAAGTATAGAGTAGTTACTCACCTGTAATAGGTGATCTCCAGGAGCAGCAGGAATCAGTCCTCACATATGGGTGATGTCGGCGCCGACGGAGCCCTCGCGGAGCAATTTTCCCCAGCTTTCAAAGAAAGCCTTTGGGAATTGCAGCGCGCATGCGTGGTCCCCTTCCCGCCCAAGGGTGCCATCTTGCTCAGTCTGATGACATAGCTAAAAGACAGCAAAAAATTAGCAAAAACGAAATCATAGGACTGCAACTCCAAGGGGAGGAGGGAGGGTTGTGAGGACTGATTCCTGCTGCTCCTGGAGAACACCTGTTACAGGTCAGTAACTACTCTTTCTCCAGGACCAAGCAGGAAGTCAGTCCTCACATATGGGACTCCCAAGCTTAAGGCTACCGGAGACCCTAAGCACAAAAAAGGAGCTCCCTCAAGCTCAGTAGCACAGAAGGAAGGAATCTTCTCTGAGTACGCCTCCAACCGGTAGCCCAACATCCGGGACGGAGGGCAGGAGTTGCCTATACCTCAAAGAGATTACGGAGGACTGCTTGTCCGAAAGCACTGTCCCTGCGGGACTCCCTCTCCAGGCAGTAATGGGCTGCAAAAGTCTGGCTTGAAGACCAAGTAGCGACCCGGCAGATGTCTGCCAATGGAACAGAGCGGAGGTAAGCCACTGACGCAGTCTTCGCCCTAACACGATGAGCCGTGACTCGACTTTCCAACGAGAGGCCGGCTGCCCCATAAGCCCAAGCGATACAGTCAGCAATCCAGATGGACAGAGTACGCTTGGAGACAGGGAGCCCCAACTTATTGGGGTCATAAGACATGAAGAGCTGAACAGCCCTTCGGTGCTCCCGCGTACGGTCAAGGTAGAAGGTTAACGCCCTCCTACAGTCCAGGGTATGCAGGACCGTTTCAGCTCGGCTGGAGTGTGGCCTGGGAAAGAAGGTCGGAAGTACCACCTCCTGGTCGATGTGAAAAGGGGAAACCACTTTAGGAAGAAACTTAGGGTGAGTCCGTAGGACTACCCTATTCTTGTAGAACCTAGTGTAAGGAGGATCAGATACTAGGGCCTGTAGCTCACTAACGCGCCTAGCAGAAGTGAGGGCTACCAAGAATAAGGTTTTCCAAGAAAGAAAACGAAGATGACAGGTAGCCATAGGTTCAAAAGGCGGACAGGTAATCCGCTGTAAAACCACATTCAGATCCCAGTCAGGGGCTGGTGGGCGCAAAGGTGGTTTAAGGAGAAGGAGGCCTCTGAGAAAACGAGCCACTAGAGGGTGGCTGGAAAGAGGTCTGCCATCCACCGGCATGTGATTTATTTTAGTTTTACAGAGAAAGAGCACTGAGGTGGACCCTGACCGAGTTGGACTTAAGTCCAAGATTGGAGAGGCAAAGCAAGTACTGCAAGACCACTGATACCGAACAGGAGAAGGGATCTTGAGACTGCTGAGCACACCAGACAGAGAACCGACGCCACTTAAGAGCGTAGGACTTCCGGGTGGAGGGTCGCCTGGAGGCCAAGACGACTTCCTCCACATCTGGAGGCAGCAGGAGGGGAGCAAGGACTACCCTTTCAGCAGCCAGGCCATCAGATGAAGGGACCGGAGGTTGGGGTGTAGGAGAGTCCCGTGATCCTGGGTCAGGAGATCGGGCTGAAACCCCAGAGGGAGAGGAGTGTCCACCGCCAGCTGCATCAGAAGCGGGAACCAGGGCTGTTTCTGCCACCGGGGAGCCACGAGGATCATTGAGGCTTTGTCCCGGAGAACCTTGAAGAGCGTCCGAGACACCAGTGGCATGGGAGGAAAGGCATACAGAAGGCCTGTGGACCAGGAGAGAAGAAAAGCATCCGCCGCTACTCTGAGAGGATGCGGTTGTCGAGAGCAGAATCGGGGAAGTTGCCGGTTGAGAGGACTGGCAAAGAGATCCATGGTGGGTAGGCCCCATTTGAGAAAGATCCGCTGAAGCACTAACGGATCCAATCTCCACTCGTGTGGCTGAAGGATTCTGCTCAGTTTGTCTGCCAGGCAATTATCTTGACCCGGGAGATAAACAGCTTTGAGGAGGATGCCGCGGCTGACGGCCCAAGAGCACAGCTTTTGTGCTTCCCGACAGAGAAGGAAGGAGCCTGTGCCCCCTTGTTTGTTCACGTAGAACATCGCAACTTGTTTGTCCGTCTGGACCAGCACAGACTGGTGAGAAGTGAGGTGGGAGAAGGCCATCAGAGCCAGGCGGATTGCTCTGAGCTCCAGGAAGTTGATCTGCTGGGCAGACTCCCAGAGGCCTTGAGTACATGTCCCTTGGCAATGTGCTCCCCAACCCAGGAGAGAAGCATCGGTCATCAGGACCTGAGAAGGCAGAAGAGACTGAAAAGCCATTCCTAGCACTAGGTTTGGCAGATGAAGCCACCATTGCAGAGAAGAGACCAGCGGGTAGGAGATCTGTACGGAGTCCGCTAGGCTCCCAGTGGCCTGATGCCATTGTGTGCAAAGGCACCATTGAGCAGGCCGCATGTTCAGGCGGGCATTGGGGGTCACATGGACTGTGGAAGCCATATGGCCGAGCAGTCTCAGAAATTGCCTGGCAGAGACCAGGGAATTGCTGTGAAAGTGGCCGGCAAGATCCATGAGCCTGTTTGCCCTGTCGAGAGGCAGAAAGGCTCGCGCTTGAAGCGTGTTTAATCATGTGCCGATGAACTTGAGATCCTGAGATGGGAGCAAAGTGGACTTTGCGAAGTTTATGACAAAGCCCAAGTGCTGGAGCAGAGCCACAGTGCGGTGCGTGGCGTGAGTGGCCTCTTGGGAAGACTGTGCTCTGATGAGCCAGTCGTCCAGGTATGGAAATACAAAGAGGCCTTGAAGTCTTAGATAAGCTGCCACCACTGCTAGACATTTGGTGAACACCCTTGGTGCAGAGGATAGGCCAAAGGGTAGTACTCTGTACTGGTGATGATTGCCCCCCACAACAAACCTGAGATATTGTCTGTGGTTGGGGTGGATGAGGATGTGAGTGTAGGCATCCTTTAGATCCAAGGAGCATAGCCAGTCTCCCTGCTGGAGGTAGGGCAGCAGGCCTCCTGTTCTTTTTGGTATCAGAAAGTACCTGGAGTAAAAGCCTTGACCTCTCAGTTGGTGGGGCACCGGTTCCACAGCCTGTTCCTGAAGAAGACTTGCTAACTCCTGAAGGAGTAAGTCCCTGTGCAGAGGGAGTCTGAGAGGCTCCCCTGGAAAGTAGGAGGGAGGTACCTGGTGGAAGTGCAGAAGATAGCCTTCTTGGACTATGTGAAGCACCCAGGTATCTGTAGTGATGTTGGACCACCTGTGGGCAAAGTGGACCAGCCGGCCTCCTGTGCTGAGAGAAACCAGCTGAGGGGGAGAGGCTATGCTGATGAAGTAAAAAACCCCCACCCTGCTGAGCAGGGGCCGGTGGTGCAGGCTTGGGGGCTTGCTGCCTACGGGACCCATTACCCCGTCCCTTGGCCTGCTGACCCTGTTGGGGAGCTGCTGAGGCCTGATAATGAGGGTAGTGTTTATAGGCAGCCGCCTTCCTCGGGTAAAAGGGCTTTTTCCCCGAGCCCTTCTTCTTCTGAGAAGGGGCAGAGGTCTTCCTTGAGAGCCGAGTCCTGGTGAGAGTCTCGGTCTCGATCTGTGCAGCCTTCTCATCCATGGGTTTGCCAAAGAGGTTTTCACCTCTGCAGGGGACATCGACCAACTTGTCCTGTACCCATGGCTCGAGGTCGGATGACTGAAGCCAAGCCTGTCGGCGGGCACCGATGCCGGCTGCGGCTACTCGAGCCGATGCTTCAAAGCCATCATAGGCTGCTCGAGAGATAAACTTTGAGCACTCCCGAATACCAGTTGACAAGGCTTGGAACCTCTGCAAAGGTTCTTCGGAGAGACCAGTAGAGAACCCGGCTATTTCTTTAGCCAGGTCTCGGAGATACATGCCCATATAGAGCTGGTAGGTCTGGACTCGACAAGCAAGCATAGAGCCCTGGAAACACTTCCTACCGAGGGCATCCAGGCTTCGAGCCTCCCGACCGGGAGGCACCGAAGAGTGCATCTTCTGACTCTCCATATCAGACAATTTCATGGATGCTATGACCCAAATGGGTTACACTCAGATAATACATGCTCCCACCCACATAAAAGGCAACACCTTAGATCTCATCTTCCTTCCCTCCTCCCTTCTTAATAACCAACACCAACATACCCCTCCAACAATAACAGAGGTACCATGGTCTGATCACTACCTTATCACACTCCACCTCCCAGCTCAAGCAACACTAAACACAACAAACTCATCACCCCACATATCACGTTTTACACACTTTGACAAAGCTAATTTCCTTGACAAAGTATTACCCATACTCAACACAAACCTCCCAGACATCGAATCCGCTGTAAACCATTGGAATCAAACAGTCCAGAAAGCAGCTACCCCCACACATACCATGCATAAACAAGTAAAAAAGACAGAAAAATGGTTCACGAGAGAACTAGCAAATATAAAAAACAATTGAGGAAACAAGAAAGGAAATGGAGGAAAACTAAATCTGACGAAAACAAATCCCAATATATGACCACCCTCAACAATTACAAAAATGCAATTAACAAGTCAAAAAAAGATTACCACTCCAAAGTAATAAACATGGCTATCAACCGCCCCAGAGAACTATTCGCAATCGTAAAAACTTTGACAAAAGCTAAAAACCAAGAGCCAAAACAGTCGGCTATAAGCATACAGACCTTAGCAACCCACTTTGCAGAAAAACTAAAGTGCAAATCCAACACCATACCAATGACACTACCTACAAACACTGAATCTAATAACACATGGACCTCCTTCCACACGATAGATCAAAAACACCTTCTTAGGATCATAACACTTATCAACACCACAACTTCTCCACTTGACCCATGTCCTGTGTCATGGATCAAATGCACAAAGGAAGAACTCGCTGAAAACATCCAACAAATGGTGAACCAATCCCTTGTCCAGGGCATCATGCCCAACGCCCTAAAACTCACAACGCTTCGACCAATAATAAAAAACAATAAACTTGACCCAAAAGACCCAAACTCTTACCGACCGATAGCCAGCATTCCATTTATAGCTAAAATAATAGAAAAAAAACATCCAATTACAATTACAAGACCATATCGATGAACACAAACCCTTAGACTCTCACCAGTTTGGCTTCCGCCCCTATCACGGTGTAGAAACCCTTCTAACTACACTGATAGACTTCCTCATCAAAGGCACAGATGATAGCAGTCAAGGCTTCCTACTCCTCTTCATAGACATCTCTGCCGCCTTTGACAACATCAACCACCTTACTTTGATCAATAGACTAGAAAATCTAGGAATAGGTGGGACAGTACTCAATTGGTTTAAGTCTTACATCACAAACAGACTAATACGTGTTCAAATAGACCAGGAAGTGTCAGAAACCTTCCCCCAAGGACAAGGAATACCCCAGGGATCCGCCCTTTCTGCCCTCCTTTTCAACCTGTACCTCCAACCCATTACAAAAATATTCAGAAAACACAAAATTAGTCACTTTATCTATGCTGATGACATCATGCTTGCTCTCCCCATATCCACCAAAAATCCTACCTACGATGCCCTATCAAAATGCATGGTGGAGACCACCTCCTGGATGGAATCTAACTACCTTAGCATCAACCTCAAAAAAACTGAGGCAATGTTCGTAACAAGATCACCCGTGACTGAGGACATCTATCCAACATCAATCTCAATCATAAATACAACTATACCCATCAAAAAAGAGGTAAAATACCTAGGGGTAATAATAGACCATACACTCACCATGCTACCACATATAAAACAGACGGTAAAAACCATATTCTACAAACTCAAAACCATACAACATCTAAGACCCCTTCTTGACACCCATGACTTTAGATCAGTTGTTAACACACTCATCACCCCACACTTTGACTATTGTAATAGTCTCTTAATTGGCCTACCACAAAAAAGTACATACCTACTTCAAAGAGCCCAGAACATCTGTGCCAAAGTAGTCACAAAAGCCCGCCTAGTAGACCACGTAACCCCAATAATGCTGGAACTGCATTGGCTCCCTATAAACAGCAGAATCAGATATAAAATCCTCCTAATCACATTCAAGCTCCTGAACAACATCGCCCCATCATATCTATCCATGCTATTACATGCCCCATCAGAATCAAGAACGCGCAGACTAAACGCAACACACTCACTTGAAATACCAAACTCATTCAAAAAAACTAAAAAATCCACCAGCACCAGAGCCTTCTCATTCACTGCCCCCATGCTCTGGAATAATCTCCCAATAAACCTTCGGATCATAAAAGACCTCACCCAATTTAGAAAGGAACTCAAGACATACCTTTTCTCCGAACACTATGAAATCCCAGACCCCCAAGTCCAACCACACACCATCCCCAAACACTCAAACACAAAGCCCTAAAACCACACTCAACTACCCACACACATACACCCACCACATACACCCCAAAATACTCCCAAGAGATGAAAAAAGGAAATAAATTCCTCCACACACACACACATATAAAAGGTAGAAAACTCTGACTACCTATAAAAAGGTAGAAAAAACTCTGATCAACACTAGATCAACACTACGATACAGAAACTTATTAATGTATATAAAATGTAAATAGTTTTGACAATTAATGCACAGTTATTTGTATAAAGTTACAATGTTATAAATCTCTGTTAACAACTATTATCTGTATAAAGTTAAAAAAATCTCTGTTTCATGTAATGTATACATTAGTATACAAATTTGTTTACTTGTTCCATGTAAACCGCCCCTGATCTCTGGAAGGGGCGGTATAGAAGAAATAGCTAAATAAATAAAATAAAATAAATAAATAAATAAAAATTAAGTCTATGCATGGCCGATTCCACCACCATGGAATGGTGCGGTAGTTGTGCCTTTTGGAACCCGGGGCTCTTGCGGACTTGATAAATGGAATCGACCCGCTTGCTTAACACCGGCGACGACGCCGGGCTCTCCCACATGCGGAAGAGAAGTCGTTCCAGCATCTGAGGAACCGGTATAGTAAAGGCCTCCTTTGGGGGAGAGTCATACTGGAGGGCATCGAGCTCTTCGGCTCGAGGCTCCTCCTCGGGATCCGCGGGGAAGGCCAAGGCCTTGGCCATATCCCGCACGAAGTCTGAGAACCGGGTATCCTCCGGGGGGGGGGACCGTCTCCGAGGTTCGCACTCGGGGGAGTCCGATGGGACACACCGAGTCCGAAAAGAACCAGGTGACTCTTCGTCCTCGGATTCCCAGGCTGACTCCTCGGAGGAGGAGTCGAGCGGCTCCAGTCAGGCGGGCATCGATGCCGTCCGCCCCGACGCCGAGGGAGTCGGCGTCGACGACCTCGGTCCCGAACGGGAGGCCGAAGGAGACCGTGACCAAGGATCGACTCGAGCCCTCATGGACTCGAGGATCGGCTCGGTCTCCGGGGTCGACTTGGACGTCGACGTCCCGGTGGTCAGGGCAGAAGCACCGGCGAGGCCAGCGATCAATGCCCGCTGCTGGTCCATGAAGGCAGTCAGACTGCTCTCCAAGGCCGTCAACCTGAGTCCGAGCTCAGGAGACCCAGCAGCCCCCGACTCGGGCCCCGACGGCGTCGGCTCCTTCGGAGGCGAGTCCACGAGGACTACAGCACTTACGTGAGCAGGCGAGTCCATCTCGAGACGAGGATGTTTGGAAGGCCTCTCCATCTCCGAGGACCCGGGACGGCTATCGGGGCTATGCGACCTGGCCCTCGAGGAACCAGGAGCGTCCACCGACGCCGCCCTCGTGGGTTTCTTCTTCCGATGATGTTCCCGGGTAGGAGACCCCCGCTCAGAGGAACTTCGACGATGCTCAGGACCAGAGTCCCGAGACGTCGAAGCCTCTGACGAGGTCCGGGCCCGGCCGGAGTCAGAGAAGATACGTTCCCGCTGATGCTGCCGACTCCTCAACGCTTTTGAGGACATCTTGCCACACGGACCACAGATCATCGGGTCATGATCGGGTCCGAGGCAGCGGAGGCAGCAGTCGTGTGTGTCGGTAAGAGACAGGAGCTTCTTACACCGATCACACTTCTTAAACCCGCTGGCAGCCATCGGGGGAAAAAGGGCCTCTGCGAGGTCAAAAGACAGGGCTGCCAGTGAAAAAGAAAAAAGGCGCAAAATCTGTCACGAAGGACAAAAAAACGAAAAATAAAGAACGGACTCGCAACCGGCGTCGCGGGTCCGGGCGGGAAAAGAACCGGCGTCGAACCGAGAAAAATGACAAAAAAAATCAACTTTTCTAGCGGTGAATTACAAACAACATCTGTAGGGCTCCGCGGAAAAAAGAAGACTGAGCAAGATGGCACCCTTGGGCGGGAAGGGGACCGCGCATGCGCGCTGCAATTCCCAAAGGCTTTCTTTGAAAGCTGGGGAAAATTGCTCCGCGAGGGCTCCGTCGGCGCCGACGTCACCCATATGAGAGGACTGACTTCCTGCTTGGTCCTGGAGAACATACGTTCTTACCATGAGGACGAGCTGAAAGAAGAAAGAGCATATCCCCGATTGGGAATGCTATGGAACAAAGCAGGGAATTGGCAACTCCTTAAGCCCTTAGGTAAGAGAAGGCCTATGTCCTTTATGGCAAAAGGAGATAGTAAAAGAAGGGAGAACCTTCTAGTCATGGGAGACATAACTGAAAAGCCTTTTCTAACCATCTAAGATAGATGTTGGAGAAAAAAAAAACCATGCTCTCTAGCAAGGGCCCATAGTGGAAAGCTTCTCTGTAGAATTGCAGAGAGCATGATGCAGGAGAATGAGGAGATAGAACTGGCTGCTAGAGAGCCAGTATCTCTGCCAACTATGCTGCCAAACCCAGGAGAGTGGAGATGGCAGAGATAGAAGACCATCTAGAAAGCTTGTAGTGAGATAATCTCCAAGATAGATGGAAGCACTGACTTGGAGCCACTACGAAGACTAGACAGAATGTTATTGGAGGACAAATCTGGTTGTTTGTGGACAAGAACCAGTGGTCGAAACATTAAGGCTCCTGCATAGGCAGCTGCTAGCAAGATAGCAGAAAGAATCTTACTGTTGAAAAACAGAAAGAACAGACAGAAAAGGAGTAGAAACTCTGGACATGTCTGATAAGCTGCCCCAAAGGAAGATGGAAACAGAGGAGGTAACTCAGAGAGGAAAACTCCACACTGGAAAGTGAGAAAACTAGAGAGGCTGAAGAAAAAAGCCCTCTGTAATTAATTCCGCTCTTACAAAGGAAAAAGCTTGGTAAGAGGGTGAAGAGAATAGAGCTGAAGAAGACTTACCAAGTAGTAAGTCTATAGAAAGGAAAAATACATGCTGGCACAGGAACTACCATTTAATAGTGGTCAGACCTCTTTCCTTAGCAGGAAAAGAGGAGAAACCTGTGACCTATAGGCATGAACATCCTGACAGCTCATAGAAATATAGAAAAAAAATGGATGCCTTTTGGAAAGAGATCCATGTGTAGGGGTTAGAATGAAGCAGGGGATTCTAACCCCAAGAGTCACAAGCATTTGATGATGACTGATCAGAAACCCTGCAGAGGCCGGGTTTGCTGAGTCTGGTGAAAAGTTGGATTGTTCAGACCAGGACGATGGCTTCCCTGTAGGGGAACATCTGTATGATGGGCAAGTGAGGAATAAAACCTTCTTCTCCTGTGGGAAGAAAGTTTGGTAGGACATTTCCTACTTACTGGGACAGAAGAAGGTGTAGAAGAACCCTTAGGAACAGGTAAATCAGTGGACAACTGAGTAACCTGACGTAAAGACTCCTTGTTGAAAAGATTCTCTCCAGTGCAAGGAGTATATCCCAGTCGTTGTTGTTCCCACTTGGCCAAAGCTGAAGCTTGGAGCCAGGCTCTACGTCGTGCCCCTATAGCTATAGCAGAAGTCCTGCTAACAGACTCAAAAGAGTCTAGGGAAGCACGAGAAAGAAACCAAGAGATATTCTGGATATGCTTAAGCAGTGAGGAATAGTCTGTACTCCTGGAAACTGGAAGGAAAGGAGTCAAAAGATGTAATTGCTTTGTGACCTCCTCAAGAGAAAGACTCATATAAAATATATATGAGAGAATTCTTGCAGAAAGCATAGATGTCTGGAAGGTTTGACGTCCAAAGGCATCTAGTGTCTTAGACTCACGACCTGGCGGATAAGAAGAGTGCTTTTTCTTACTCTTTATCCGCCTCACTGCTGATTCCACTACTATGGAATGATGAGGAAGTTGAGTCTTTTGGAACCCTGGAGAGGGGGGCACCTGATAAGAACATAAGAACATAAGACATGCCATACTGGGTCAGACCGAAGTCCATCAAGCCCAGTATCCTGTTTCCAACAGTGGCCAATCTAGGTTATACGTACCTAGCAATATCCCCAAAAGACAGGTTCCACAATGCTTGTACTGGGTCAAGCATTGATATCCTGGGTCCCTTTTTAATAGTGGTTTATGGACCTTTCCTCCAGGAACTTGTCCAAACCTTTTTTAAACCCAGCTATACTAACAGCCCTTACTACATCCTCCGGTAACAGATTCCAGAGTTTGATTACACGTTGAGTGAAAAAATATTTTCTCTTATTTGTCTTAAATAGTTTACCCTGTAGCTTCATTACATGTCCCCTAGTCTTTCTATACTCTGATAGCGTAAACAATTGATCCACGTTTATCCGTTCCACTCCATTCATTAATTTATAGACCTCTATCATATCTCCCCTCAGCCGTCTCTTCTCCAGGCTAAAGAGCCCTAACCTTCTTAGCCTCTCTTCATAGGAGTAGCCTTCCATCCCCTTCACCAATTTGGTGGCTCTTCTCTGTACTTTTTCTAATAACGCTATGTCCTTTTTAAGATACGGTGACCAGAGATCAGATATAAGAGATCAGTTGCTCTGGGAGGTGGGGGTACCCTTAAAGGTGTTTCCCGCATTCCTAGAAGGAGATCCTGCAAGGAATGATGCAAAGGAAGCATTATGTTGTCCTTTGCTTTGGTGGAAACAGAGCCTGGTGCAGGATCATGTCCTGGAATAGGAATGGCAAGGGATCTTGCTATATCCAGGAGGAAACTCTGAAAAGAGGGATCCCCAACAGGAATCTCCCTTGGACAGATTAGATCTAAAGAACTAGCCTGAGCACCCACAGAGTTATCCAGAGATATAGAAATAGAAGATCCTGCAGGGTGCAGTGTGGAATGTTTAAGGGATGGTTGCTTGGACTGGTTGTCAGGAACAGCAACCGTCCTTACCACATTGTCCATGCCAGGTATCGACTCCAAGCTTGGTATAGAATGGAGCGATGCTGTTGTAAGAAGCATGGTAGGAGTTTGCCACGATGCTACTGTGGATACTGGTACTGGAGTCAATACCGGTACCGATGTCGGAGTCGGGCTCGACAAAGACATCGGAGTAGTCATCGGTGATACTTCAATCGGTACCGAGGGAACCGAAAACCTCCGGCTGCTATCCTCGGTACCGAGCCACCGGTATCGATCGGTGTCGGTACCAAAATCTATTGGTACCCAGTCTTCCAGACTAGAAATGGATTCCAAACTCGGCATCGAGGGTAAGGAGCCTGAGAAGCGAAGCATGGAAGGCACCGACTGTGAGGGTAATGAAGACATCGGTACCGACTTCGGAACCGTGTCCAATACCGGTGAATGAAGGTCTACCAGTGGCAACTCAAGAGGCCTCAGGGGAACCGAGAGTTGCGGATCCAAGTCATCGGAACTGAGCCTTCGGTACCGCCGCGAGACGGTACCAAGGCGAGTCGGTACCCAGTCCTCCAAACTGGAGATCGATTCCAGACTCGGCATCGAAGGAAGTGAGGCTGTCGATGCACATCTGGAGGGTACCGACGTCGGTGGCAGTATCGGTGTTGGAACCGATAAGGGAAAGACAATCTGGGACGTATCCATCGGTCCCGAAGGCACCGAGGAGGCCAGATGATGATCCCTGGTGATGAGTGTTTCATCCAACACCAGTGCCGATGCAGGAGTATCGGTACCGCTCGAAGCGGATGCCACCACCGTGCACGGCTCAGGTATGTTCTGTGGGGGGCGAACCCCAGGAACAACCTGAAACCCCTGATCCGCTTTGGAGACCGAAGACTCCCGCCGGGGTTTTGAAGCCAGGAGGCCATAGAGGGCAAAGCCGGAGCTGTCTACATGTTGTGCATGAGACGTACCACTCGAGGACTGGCTAGTCTTAGCAGACTGTTTGTGGGTTACCTGAATCAAAGTGGAAGAAGAAGGGGACGGTGCCCCGAAATTGGAGGGCAACCGTGTATCGAGGGATTCTCGATGTTGAAGATGTCTTCTCACCAAACTGTTGTCAGGACCCAAACAGATTAGACACCGACTTTGAGGGTCTAAACATAAAGTTGTACCGCCACAAACTGAACATTTCGTGGCCATGAAGGAAAAATAGGGGAGGCCTGAAAGGCCTAAGACCCCGTGACACTATGAAGAAAAAATATTCCGTTGAAAAGGAAAATCTTACAAGAAAGAAAAGAAAAACACCGGCGGTACCGGTGGCGTCGGGAAGACAGCCGCGACCACAAGAAAACTAAAACTAAAAAAATAAGAATTTTCTGCGGTGACAGGAGGACGTCCTGCCGGCTCCGCGGAAAAACGAAAACTGAGGACAGTTGGAAAGGCGGGAAGGCAGTATGCAGGCGCTGAGGGATGCTCCCAAAAGCTTTCTGATTGGACGCTGGGGAGCGTTCCTGCGCAGGCTCCGTCGGTACCGACGTACCCATATGTGAAGACTCATTCCTGCTTGTTCCTGGAGATTGAGGGTATTGTTTATAGGCAGATGTCTTCCTCGGGTAAAAGGTCTTTTTTCCCGAGCCCTTCTTCTTCTGAGAAGGGGCAGAGGTATTTCTGGACAGCCTAGTTCGGGTCAGAGTCTCGGTCTCGAGTTCTGCAGCCTTTTCAGCCATGGGCTTGCCAAAGAGGTTTTCACCTCGGCAGGGGACATCGACCAACTTGTCCTGCACCCATGGCTCGAGGACCGATGACTGTAGCCAAGCCTGGCGGCGGGCACCGATGCCGGCCACGGCTACTCGGGCCGAAGCCTCGAAGCCATCATAGGCTGCTCGAGACATAAACTTCGAGCACTCTCTAATACCCGTGGACAAGGCATTGAATCTCTGCAAAGGTTCCTCGGACAGACCACCAGAGAACCCGGCAATCTCCTTTGCCAGGTTTCGAAGGTACATGCCCATGTACAGCTGGTATGTCTGGGATACACAAAGGAGCAAGAGACAAGGTAAGTATGGATGATCAACAGACATCTATTCATAAAAGACCCCACATAAACGTCTGTTGATCATCCATACTTACCTTGTCTCTTGCTCCTTTGTGTATCCTGGATGGTGTTGCAAGAGCGCTGCTCCTAGCTGTGTTTTTCAGCTGGTATGTCTGGACACGGCAAGCCAGAATAGAGCCCTGGAAGCACTTCTTACCAAGGGCATCCAGGTTCCGGGCCTCCCGGCCGGGAGGCACCGAGGAGTGCATCTTCTGGCTTTTCAGACGATGCATGGCCGATTCCACAACCATGGAGTGGTGCGGTAATTGTGCCTTTTGGAACCCGGGGCTCTTGCGGACTCGATAGATGGAATCAACCCGCTTGCTTAAAACCGGCATCGAGGACGGGGTCTCCCACATGCGGAAGAGCAGCCGTTCCAGCATCGGAGGAACCAGTACAGTAAAGGCCTCCTTTGGGGGAGAGTCATACAGGAGGGCCTCAAGCTCGTCGGCTCCTCCTCGGGATCCGTGGGGAATGCCAAGGCCTTGGCCATATCCCGCACGAAGTCCGAGAACCGAGTATCCTCCGGTGGGGATCGTCTCTGAGGTTTGGACTCCGGTGAGTCCGATGGGACACACCGAGTCCGAAAGGTGTCGGGTGACTCCTCATCCTCCATCTCCCAGCCGGACTCCTCGGAGGAGGAATCGAGCGGTTCCAGTCGGGCAGGCACTGATGCCATCCGCCCCAACACCGAGGGTATCGGCGTCGACGACCTCGGTCCCGAACGGGAGGCCGAGGGAGACTTTGGCCGAGGATAGACTCAAGCTCGCATGTACTCGAGGATCGGCTCGGCCTCCGGGGTCAACTTGGACGTCGATGTCCCGGTGGTCGGGACAGATGCACCGGCGAGACCGGCGATCAGTGCCCGCTGCTGTTCCATGAAGGCAGCCAAGCTGCTCTCCAAGGCCGTCAACCTGAGTCCGAGCTCAGGAAACTCAGCAGCCCCCGACTCGGGCCCCAACGGTGTCGGGCCCGATGTCGGCTCCCCTGGAGGAGAGTCCACGAGGACTACAGTACTCACGTGTCCAGGAGACTCCATCTCGATACGAGGTTGTTTTGCAGGCCTCTCCAACTCCGAAGACCCAGGACAGCGGTCGAGGCTATGCGCCTTGGTCCTTGAGGAGCGAAGTGCGTCCACCGATGCCGCCCTCGCGGGTTTCTTCTTCCTGCGCTGCTCCCGTGAGGGAGACCCTCTTTCAGAGGAACCTCGACGCTGCTCGGGGCCGGAGTCCCGAGACATCGAGGCCTCTGATGAAGTCCGGGCCCGTCCGGACGCGGAGTCAGAGAAGATTCTTTCCTTTTGGTGCTGCCGACTCCTCAACGCCTTCGAGGACATTTTTCCACACAGACCACAGATCATCGGGTCATGATCGGGTCTGAGGCAGCGGAGGCAGCAGTCATGTGTGTCGGTAAGAGACATAAGTTTCTTATACCGATCACACATTTTAAACCCGCTGGCAGCCATCGGAGGGAAAAGGATCCCTGCGAGGTCAAAAGACAGGGCTGCCAGTGAAAAAATAAAATGGCGCAAATGCTAGTCACTAAGGACAAAAACCGAAAATAAGAGATTGGGCTTGCTACCAGTGTATCGGGCCCAGGCGGGAAAAGGATCCGGCGTCGAACCGAAGAAGCAGGACAAAAAACAGGGTAATCAACTTTTTCCTCGGCGAAAAACGAACTACGTCCGTCAGGCTCCGCGGAAAAAAGAAGACTGAGCAAGATGGCACCCTTGAGCGGGAAGGGGACCGCGCATGCGGTCTGCATTCCCAAAGGCTTTCTTAGAAAGCTGGGGAAATGCTCCGCACGGGGGCTCCGTCGGCGCCGACGTCACCCATATGTGAGGACTGACTTCCTGCTTGGTCCTGGAGAATCTAGAAATAGGAGCTTGAAAGTTAATTGAAAGGGTGCAAGGCTAAAGGTTTGCCTAGGAGAACTAATATCCTTGTACCAGACCTGTTACAATGACCAAACATGGAATCAGGTGTATGACACAGGAAAAGGTTCTTGACAATATCTTTAATTTCCTGTGGTATATACCAACCACTAAAGCATAGTTACTCACCTGTAACAGGTGATCTCCGGGAACAGCAGGAACTTAGTCTTCACATATGTGTATCGTCGATACCGATGGAGCCTGCGTGGGAACGCTCCCCAGAGTCCAATTAGGAAGCTTTTGGGATCATCCCACAGCGCCTGCGTGCTGCCTTCCTGCCTTTCCCAACTGCCTCTCTCCAGTTGAGTTTAAAGCTGAGACAAAGAGAGAGAGAGGGAAAGAGAAAGAGATAGACAGAGAGATACAACTCCTAGGGGAGGTGGGTGGGTTGTGAAGACTAAATTCCTACTGTTCCCGGAGATAACCTGTTACAGGTGAGTAACTATGCTATCTCCAGGAACAAGCAGGAATGTAGTCTTCACATATGGGGACTCCCTAGCTTTAGATGCCACGGAGAGACCCCAGAAGTTGTGTGCCCCTGTGAAAGGGCTCCACTTCCCCCCATGGATCTCTGGCATCCAATCAGGGATGGTGGGTAGGAGTTGATTAGGTATGGAACAGGTGTTGAAGAACAGCCTGACCAAACAAGGCATCCCGGCGGAAGTCCTTGTCCAAGCAGTAATGGGCTGTGAAGGTATGAACCGAGGCCCAAGTGGCTGCTCGACAGATGTCATCGATAGACACAGAGTGCAGATGAGCCATTGGAAGCTGCCATGGCTCTCACATTGTGAGCTGTGACATGGCTCTCCAGAGGAAGATTCTTACTCTGATAGGCAAAGGAAATACACTGAGCAATCCAGCTGGACAGTGTTCTCTTGGAGACTGGAAGTCCCAAATGAGAAGGATCAAAAGCAACAAAGAGTTGAGAGAACTTTCTATGTTGCTGTGTTCTTTGCAACTAAAAGTCTAAAGCTCTTTTACAGTCCAAAGTATGAAGATTCCTTTCTGCATTAGATGCATTAGGCCTTGGAAAAAACACAGGCAGGTAGACCGCTTGGTTTAAATGAAAAGGTGAGACCACCTTTGGCATAAAGTGTGGATGAGTCCTAAGGACTACCTTGTCATGATGGAACCTTGTATAAGGTGGATCAGCTACTAGTGCCTACAACTCACTGATGCGGCGTGCTGATGTGATTGCAATGAGAAATATAACTTTCCAAGAAAGGAATTTCAATGAGGTAGTAGCTAAGGGTTCGAAAGGTGGCTTCATGAGCTGACCAAGAACCAGGTTTAAGTCCCAAGCAACTGGTGGTGGCCTAATGGGAGGCTTAGTTAGAAGAAGGCCTCTCATAAATCTTGCTATAAGAGGATGGGAGGAAATAGATTGTCCATTTAGAGGCTTGAAAGAACCTGTAATAGCACTCAAATGGACTCTTACTGAGTTAGTTTTAAGTCCTGCATTGGATAAATGAAGGAGATACTTCAGTAATGATTCCAGAGGTATCGCAAGGGGGTTAAGACCCTTCTGTGAACACCATATGGTAAACCTTTTCCACTTGAAAGCATAAGCGCGTCGTGTTGAAGGTTTCCTGGAAGCATAAAGGATATCCTTTACTTGCTGAGGGAGGTTAAGATCATGAAGATCTAGGCCTTCAGCAACCAAGCCCTGAGATGCAGAGACTGGGGATTGGGATGCCATAACATTCCGTCCTCCTGAGACAGGAGATCTGGAGCAGACCCTAACTCCAGGGAGGGCGCTTGAGAGAGATGTAGAAGCAGAGGGTACCACACTTGCCGTGGCCAGTGAGGAGCTCTGAGAATCATACAACCTCTGTCTCTCTGAAGCATGAACATGGTTTTGGGAATTAGGGGAATGGGTGGAAAGGCATAAAGGAAGTGTTGACCCCAGTGAAGGAGGAAAGCATCCCTGGCCTGAGAGCCCTGAGCTGGAATTCTGGAACAGAACCGGGGAAGTTTGGCATTCAACGGACTTGCAAAGAGGTCTATGTCCGGGGTTCCCGAAATTTGAAAAGTCTTGGCCACCTGGTCTGCATGTAGAGACCATTCGTGTGGAAGCAGAACTCGACTGTCTGTCCAAGAGTTTTGTATGCCTGGAAGATACACTGCCAGGAGATGAATCTGATGCTCTCTGGCGAGGGCCCATAGTCGCAAAGCTTCGTTGCAAAGCGACAAGAGAGCCTGTTCCCCCCTGCTTGTTCACGTAGAACATGGCTACTTGATTGTCCGTCTGAATGAGGACTGTCTTGTAGCTGAGCAGGGTGTGGAACACTCGAAGAGCAAGGAAGATTGCTCTGAGCTCTAAGAGACTGATATGTAGATGAGTCTCCTATGGAGTCCAGGTGCCTTGGGTGGAGAGGTCTTGCAGATGAGCTCCCCAACCCATTGGTGAAGCATCTGTTGTGAGAGTTGCCTGGGGTAAAGGTTGTTGAAATGGGGACCCCAGCAACAGGTTCTGAGTGGACTGCCACCATTGGAGGGACAAAATAAGGCGATTTGTGTTTGCTATTTTGTCTGACAGGTACCCTGATGCCTGGGTCCATTGAGTGGATAAAGTCCACTGGGCTGCTCTCATAAGGCGAGGCGAGCATAAGGAACCACATGCACAGTAGATGCCATGTGGCCTAGTAGTTGTAACATTTCTCGAGCAGTGAGATGAGGCTTTAGCACTGCTTGAGAAGCTAACTGCGAAGGCAACGGGCCTGGGGAAGATAGGCCCTTGCTTTTCTGGTATCCAGCAAAGCTCCTATGAACTCTAGAGACTGAGTAGGAGTTAGACTGGATTTTGGGATGTTTATGACCAGACCCAAATACTGAAGGATACGCATTGTGCAAGATAGAGAGGTCCTGGCCTCTGACTCTGTGGGGCTCGAATGAGCCAGTCGTCCAAGTAGGGGAAGACGAATATTCCTAGAGTGCGAAGAAATGCTGCTACCACGGCCATGCATTTCGTAAACACCCTTGGTGCTGAGGCCAGGCCAAAAGGAAGCACCCTGTACTGGTAGTGCTTCCCTTGAAAAAGGAAACCGAAGGAACTTTCTGTGAGTTGGATGGATGAGAACATGGGTGTACGCATCCTTGAGATCTAGAGAACAAAGCCAATCCTGACTGAAGGTATGGCAGCAGAGATCCCAGAGAAATCATCTTGAATTTCTCTTTGAACAGGAATTTGTTCAATTCTCTGAGGTCTAAAATAGGTTTGTATCCCCCTGTTTTCTTTGGGATAAGGAAATAGGGGGAGTAAAACCCTGAACCCTGTTGATGAATGGGTACTTCTTCTACTGCCCCTTGGGCAAGAAGCATAGTGACCTCTTGATCTAACAGGTTGATGAGAAAGGTCTGAGAATTGAACTGTCTTACCATTGTGGGAGGGGGCATGCACAGAAAGTGAAGCTTGTACCCCTCTTTTATAATGGAGAGAGTCCAATGTTCTGCTGTTATCTGCCCCCATTAGGGGGCAAAGTGACACAACCTTCCTGGGATGGTGGAAGGCTCTGGTCCATTGAGGGCCAGGAGGGCTAAGTTCTCTAGATGAAAGTCAAAGGCCTTGTGGAGGCTGAGACTGCTGAGACGGCTGAGGCTTAGCAGTCTTTGCTTTCCTTTGTTTAGGTGGTTGCTGACTTTTCCGGACAGGCTGTTCTGCAGAATGTCCCTACTGGGAATAAGAAGGATAAAACCTCTTGTTTTTTGAGAAGAATGGTTTCTTGATAGATTTCTTCCTTGCAGGATCAGCTGTGGCTTTGGATAATCTATCCAAAGTGGAGTTGTCAGCATCCAACTCATTGGCTTTCTCTTGCCAATTCTTGCCGAATAGATTCTCACCTGTACAAGGGATATTGTCTTGCACCCAGAGCTCCAAATCGGACGCCTGGAGACAGGCAATTCTACGTGCACCTATGGCAATGGCAGAGGTTCTGCTTATGCACTCAAAACAGTCAAAAGCTGCACGATTGACAAACTTAGAAACATCCTGGGCATGTTTAACCAGTGTGAGAAAATCCTGCCTTTTGCCCTCAGGAAGGAGAGGGCTTAAGACCTCTAAATCTCCTGTGACTTCTTTAAGGAACATTCCCATATATAAAATATAGGAACTGATCCTGGCAGAAAGCATGGAAGCCTGGAAAGTACGACGTCCAAAGGCATCCAAAATTCTACACTCACGTCCTGGAGGATTAGAGGCATGCCTCTTTGCACTCCTGATCCTTCTCATAGCTGACTCCACTACAATAGAGTGGTGAGGAAGCTGAGTTTTCTGGAAGCCAGGACAAGGAGGGACTCGATACATGGTATCCAGTCTGCGAGAGTGGAGAGGTGGTAAGAGGTGACTCCCACATTCTCAACATGAGAACATGTAAGATCTCATGGATAGGCAAGGTAGCTGCCTCCTTAGGAGCTTTGGGATATTGTAAAATCTCCAACTCCTTTGCTCTGGGCTCTGTTTTAGGAATCATAGTAATGGACACACCTCGAGCCACCTCCCTGATAAAATCCTGAAAGCAGATATCTTCTGGAGGAGAAATCCTACGTTTAGGAGAGGAAGGCTCCTCTGGGAGAAGTATTCTGGTACCGACAGATCTGTCAGAATCCTCGGAGTCTTCCAAGGAATTGAAGTACCTTCTGTTCGGGTGCTCTTGAAGAGCCCGATACCCGTACCGACCGAAGTCGGTACCGGGGGGAATCGGTACCGGTGTATCGGTACCGGAAGGCATCGCATGACTGGGTACCGGCAAAGCAGACACCGATGTCGATACCGGTGCCGGTACCGGTTGAACTGTCTGACGCGGTTCCGAGGGTGTCAATGCTGCAAGGAGAGCCGCCAGACTGCGTTCAATAGCCAGGAACCTCTGGTCTATCGACGGTGCCGATGTCTGGGTATCGGTACCGGAGAAAGCAGCCAGTATCCCAGAGCATGGCACCAGTAGTTCTGCAGAGGTCGAGGCCTCGAGAACATCCTGGAGCCCCGATAATGCTTTGGAAGCCGAAGCCTCCCGCCGGGGCAATTTTGCTGGTACAGAACCCTCAAGGGCAACGCCAGAAGCATCTCGATGCTTGGAAGGAGATCTACCCTTTGAGGTCCGGCTAGACTTATGTTTAGTTACCTGAGATCCATGGGAGGAAGACGAAGCCCTGGAAGACGTTGATGCCACAGAAGCTGCGTCGCAGGGAAAAAGGGCGCTGAGCTTAGCAGCTCGGTTTTGTCGACCCCTCTTGGACATCATGGCACAAGCCATACATTCGCAGATGGAGTGGTCAGGAGCTAAACATTTAAGACACCACTCATGGGTGTCGTTGACGGAGATGGTACCGCCACACTTGGTGCACCTTTTGAAACCCGATGCGGGTTTTTCCATAATGGAGGAGATTTTGGGCCTAAGGCGCGTGCATCTAGAAAAGAAAGGTTTGAAAAAAAAATAGTTTTTTTTTTGTTTTTTTTTTTAAAGAAAAGAAAAGAAAAGAAGAACCGGCGGTAGCGGTATAGCGTTGAGGAAGGCAGACACGACCATAAAAAAGAATGAATAAGGAAAAGCTTTTCTGCGGTGACAGGAACAATGACCTGCTGGCTCCGCGGAAAACGAAGAACTGGAGAGAGGCAGTTGGCAAAGGCGGGAAGGCAGCACGCAAGCGCTGTTGGATGCTCCCAAAAGCTTCCTAATTGGACGCTGGGGAGCGTTCCCGCACAGGCTCCGTTGGTACCAACGATACCCATATGTGAAGACTACATTCCTGCTTGTTCCTGGAGATAAAGATAAAACGATACAAAATAATAAATAATAAATAATTACGCATAATATTATTAAAAAGAAAATCATAAAGGCATTAGCATTATGTCAGAGCCTGGAAATACTCCAATAAGACGTATTCAACGTTCTATTGAGGATCATTCAAAAAGACACTGGACTTTGCCAAGAGCAAACTCTCTTATGTGAAGAAACCGCATACCTAATGGAAGAGGGAGACAGAGGCCAACCTTATTGCTCAGCGATAGAAAATAATGAGCAATAAGGTTGGCCTCCGTCTCCCTCTTCCCTTAGGTATTGCGGTTTCTTCACATAAGAGAGTTTGCTCTTGGCAAAGTCCAGTGTCTTTCTGAATGATCCTCAATAGAACGTTGAATACGTCTTATTGGAATATTTCCAGGCTCTGACATAATAATTATGGGCAGCAACATTTAATGATAGGGTTTACTCTATTTTATGCCTTTATGATTTTATCTTTTTAATAATATTATGCTTAATTATTTATTATTTAGTATTGTTTTATCTTTTTAGTGGTTGGTATATGCCACAGGAAATTAAAGGTATTGTCAAGAACCTTTTTTTGTCTATTCTCCTCATACCTGTTTTCTGTTACATTTCTTTCATTTGCACTTTGGAATATAAGACATAATGCTTTATGGAACTTATTGATTTGTGCATTCTACATGTGTTATGAGTGTAGTCCATTTTTTCATTATTGTCGATTTGTACCTTTGAGTATAATAAGCAATGGTCTAGGCTTTATTTGCAATTTTTATTTGTTTTTATGTGTCTAAAATACTCCCTTTTTTATGAAAATTGTTTTATGTTACTACAATGTATATGGTACTTTTATGTACTATAATACATATATAGGAGCATTTTTATATTTCTTTTTATTCTTTGTTGTTATTAAAATAATTGTATTTTGCATGTTTATGATTTTATAACACACTGGCTTTTAAATGTCTTTATTTATACTTATCTAATGTTATTTCTTTTGAGGTTTGCTCCCTCTAAAGACCCCCTGAAGAAGGCTTTTGAGCCGAAACGCGTAGGGGCCAATAAAGGGTTTCACCTATACTGAACATTCGTTTGTCTCTTTTGTGCCTGCTTTTTGGTTCTCTTTGGTAGTGTGCAGGTACCTATCGCTCTTCTTGGTTACTTACCACATGGCTTCACAGCCAGTCCAGTAATGCTTTACCTCTGCATGGTTTGGGTACAGGCCTGCATATGTTCTCCTCGCTATACTATGCACTGTAACGCCACTATATGGGTTTACCGCACACCATCAGCAGTCATATGCACTGGGAAATGTCGCTTAGGCTTATGCAGTTAGTGATGTCCAATGTTGGCACACACAGCTTTCGGAAATCCACTTTACATGGGTTTGAGGATAACATGCCCCCGTTCTGCCCCTGGGCCTCGGCGCTTGGCACTGTGTGGGTAGCTGTGCCTCTCCAACTCAAGCAGCTTTATTGAATATCTGGTTTGCACGAATACAGCATTTTTACATGGGTAAGGCTGTCTTTTACACGTGTAGCATGCGCCTAGGGCTTTGAAAATCGGGCTCCTCCTGTCTGGACTACTGCAACCTCCTCCTTGCTGATCTCCCTCTGAATCATCTCTCTCCCCTTCAATCTGTTCAAAACTTGGCTGAGCGTCTAATCTTCCATCAGCCTCGATATGCTCATATAACCCTTCTTCTTTTCGCTTCATTAGCTCCCTATCCATTTCTGTATCCAGTTCAAACTTCTCCTACTGAAGAGTAGCAAATCACCTGGGCCGGATGGTATACATCCAAGGGTGTTGAAAGAACTGAAATATGAGATTGCAGAACTGCTATCAGTAATCTGTGAACTATCATTAAAATCATCTCTAATACCTGAAGATTGGAGGATCGCCAATGTAACACCAATTTTTAAAAAGGGTTCCAGGGGTGATCCGGGAAACTACAGACCGGTGAGCCTGACGTCAGTACCGGGAAAAATAGTAGAAACCATCATAAAGAATAAAATTACTCAGCATGTAGATAGTCACAACCTAATGGGAGACAGCCAACATGGCTTTACACAAGGAAGATCTTGTCTTACTAATCTGTTATGTTTTTTTGAAGGAGTGAATAAACAGGTGGACAAAGGTGAGTCGGTTGATATTGTGTATCTGGACTTTCAGAAAGCCTTTGACAAGGTCCCTCATCAGAGACTTTTGGCAAAACTAAAGAGTCATGGGATAGGAGGCAATGTACTATTGTGGATCAGGAACTGGTTAAAAGATAGAAAGCAGAGGGTAGGGCTAAATGGCCAATTTTCCCAATGGAGAAAGGTGAATAGTGGTGTACCCCAGGGATCTGTGCTGGGTCCGCTGCTTTTTGACATATTCATAAATGACCTGGAAAGTGGAATAATGAGTGAGGTTATCAAATTTGCAGATGACACAAAACTATTTAAAGTTGTTAAAACCCAAGAGGATTGTGAAAAATTGCAAGAGGATCTTGATAAATTGGAAGACTGGGCATCAAAATGGCAGATGAAATTTAATGTGGACAAGTGCAAGGTTATGCACCTAGGGAAGAACAACCCAAACTATGGTTACACGATGCAAGGTTCCACATTAGGAACCACCACCCAGGAAAAAGATTTAGGCGTCATTGTGGATACCATGTTAAAACCCTCGGCCCAGTGTGCAGCGGCGGCCAAGAGAGCAAATAGAATGCTAGGTATGATAAGGAAAGGAATGGAAAATAAAACAAAAGATATTATAATGCCTCTATATCGTTCCATGGTGAGACCGCACCTTGAATATTGTGTGCAATTCTGGTCGCCGTATCTTAAAAAGGATATAGCGATTTTAGAAAAGGTACAGAGAAGAGCCACTAAAATGGTAAAGGGGATGGAAGGATACTCCTATGAAGAAAGGCTAAAAAGGTTAGGGCTCTTTAACCTGGAATAGAGACGGCTGAGGGGAGATATGATAGAAGTCTATAAATTAATGAACGGAGTGGAACGGGTAAACGTAGATCGATTGTTTACCTTATCAGAATATAGAAAGACTAGGGGACATGCAATGAAGCTACAGGGTAAACTATTTAAGACTCATAAAAGAAAATATTTTTTCACTCAACGTGTAATCAAACTCTGGAATTTGTTACCGGAGGATGTAGTAAAGGCTGTTAGTGTAGCTGGGTTTAAAAAAGGTTTGGACAAGTTCCTGGAGGAAAGGTCCATAAACCATTATTAAGAAGTGACCGAAGATATCAATGCTTGACCCAGTACAAGCATTGTGGAACTTGTGTCTCTTGGGGAAACTGCTAGGTACATATGACCTAGATTGGCCACTGTTGGAAACAGAATACTGGGCTTGATGGACCTTGGTCTGACCCAGTATGGCATATCTTATGTTCTTATGACCTTTAAGTACACTCATTCTGCTGCTTCTCACTACCTTTCCTCTCTTATCTCTCCCCTCCTCGGGAACTCCGTTCTTCTGGTAGATCGTTTCTCTGTGCCCTTCTCTTCTACTGTCAACTCTCACCTTGCTGCTTTTTATGCCTGGAGCAAACTACCTTAGTCTGTGTATCAGGCTTCCTCTCTGGCCCTTTTCAGATCCAGGCTGAAAACTCACCTCTTCGAGGCTGCTTTTGGATCCTGATCCGCTTAGTCTCCTATGTGCTTCCTTACCATTCCCCTAGAAATATCCTTGTCCTCAGCTGTTGTGTTGCTGTCTTGACTAGATTGTAAACTCTGATGAGCAGGGACCGTCTTTTACATGTGTCTGTATAGTGCTGCGTACGCCTCGTAGCACTATACAAATGATCAGTAGTAGTAGTAGTGTTTCAAATCCCAACTGAAGACCCATTTATTTCTCCTGGCCTTTCCTTCTGCTGTCTCCCCTTGATTATCATTTTGCTCCCTGGCCCACCTCTGGTTGTGTCTCAGTTGGTTGATCTTCTCTCCCTGGTCATGGTTCGCATTGACTACTGCAATGTTATTTTCACCAGCTTACCCCAATATCAGCTTCATAGATTGCAACTGCCCCAAAATATTGTCGCTCGCATACTGACCCATACCTCTCGTTCAGATCACATTACCCCTTTGTTTATTCATTTATGCTGGCTTCCTATAAAATTCCATGTCCACTATAAGATTCTCACCTTGGTCCACCGCACCATTCATGCCAACTTCCCCAGTATCTTAGCCACCTTCATATTTCTCACTGTTCCCTCCGACTGGTCCATGCCAATCGTCTTTTCCTTCCATCTGCCTCCTGTGCCCATTTAGAATCCACTAATTCTTCTGCCTTCTTTTTTCTTGGCCCCCTTCTCTGGAATTCCTTCCCACCTGACCTCCGCTTGGAACTCTCCTTTCCCAAATTCAAGACACTATTTAAGACCCACTTGTTCGCTGCTGCCTTTGATCTTCTACCTCCCACTACCTGACCCTACCCTAACCCCCTCAGTTTGATCTCCCCACCCCTCCTCCTCCCCACCAGTCTTTCTGCCTTCCCTTCTCTTTTCTTTCCTGTCTTGTTATGGCATTCCTTTCCTTTCCTGCAGCTCATAATATTTTGTTGCAAACCGCTCAGGTGCCCTGGTATTGGGCGGTATATCAAGTTACCCAGTAAAGATAATAGCAGCACCAGCCTCTGGCATATCCTTGTCTTTATTGACCACTCCCCTTTTTTTGTATCCTTATTAGCTTATTACTTTGGATTTGTTACCATAGATCTCCACCCCCCCTTTTTCTTGACCCCTGTCCTGTTGTCTTGTATCACTGTTTCCCCTGATTTATTTTTAATTTTGTTATTGTTACTCGCCTAGCTGCCTTTGGCCATAGGCAGTATATCAAATAAACCTAACCTGTAACTGTATAAGGACAGAAAAGTAGCTTTGTGGCCCCAGCAATGGGCTGAAAACCAGGAAGTCAAGGTTCAAATCATGCTTCTTCCACCAATCCTCCTTCTGATCTTGGCAAGTCACTATCACCCATTTCCTCAAGTACTCACTTACGGGCTGATGCAGAAAGTCAATAGCGCGAGACTTCAGCGCTGGTATGCAGCAAAGGGCATGTATGCAAATAAGTTGTGTGCAAAACGTCAGCATAAAGTTGAAAGGAGGAGAGCCAACGCATGTGCCAACAACAGACATGCTACAAGTGGTTGTGTACGCATACGTGTAAATGTCAAATGCTCATATTATGCGTACAGGATGAGCAGGCTCTTTTGGCACTCACCCCATAATAATCAGCAATATTTCACCCAAAAACATCTTTTTATGAAATCACAACAAAGAGCCCTAAAATAAAAGATAAATAAATGAATTTTAAAAAAACACACAAAGATAAGAATCAAAAGACATTTTGTCTTGAATGCAGAACTTTCATTTATAGGCTGAAAGATACACGCAGAACATGTTCACGTTGAAGGTACATATCCTGAAACAGTCTTTCCTTACACACGCAAGATGTTTAAGTAATCTCAGACCAGGCATAGAGATGTTGGCACTCCTGCTGGTTATGTAATCTTCTACACATTTCTCTGCACTGGGCGCAGACCTTATTAGCATTCTATTTTATTTTTTTTTATTTTTTTCTTTATGCTTTTTACAGTTGCACTTCTAAAAGATAAGTGAATAGTAATCAAGGCATAATAAATCATAGGAAACAAGATCCCAAATATACAATACAATATCAGCTCACAATACAAGGAAAAACAGGACCCAAGAACAGGAAAATGTATTAAAACAAATAAAGTAAAAAGAAAGCCTAAGGGCACCCCCATGCTACAGATCCTCCCTAAGGGCCTCTACAGTGGTGCCTACGGAGTGGGTACTGGGACAGTTATCCCCTCCCTACATGAAATAAAATTAGCAAGCATTTTAAGCTCAAAAAAAGTAAAGGTTTTACCCTCAAACACCACAATACAAATACAAGGAAACCAAAGCCCTAGGGCCCAGAGCCAGGAATCCCATGCGCTGCTTCTGTGTGCATCTTGAGAAATCAGGAAACACGTGTATTGGCGAGCCAAAAAATAACTTCTTCATGGAACAAAAATACAATTTAAACACCAGGTTGCGGTCAATCTCCAAAGCAAACGTAAGGATAAGAGTGCACCGCTGGGTCACAACCTCCAAGGAGGACTTCAAAATCTCCGTCAGGTTATCCATGACTGAGACTCCTTGCCCCTCAAGTGAAGATCCACCACCCAGGAAAAGGTATTGGGGAGATTCCCAGGATCCATCCCAAGAGTCTCGGTCAGATATTTCTTCACCATTTCAATAGGTGATAAAAGTGGAGATTTGGGAAAGTTCAGCAAACAAATTGTTGCATCTTACTCGGTCTTCAAGATATTCCATATGCCTAAGATAAATATTGCTGTCCTTCATCAAAGCATCACCTAAC
Source organism: Ichthyophis bannanicus (assembly GCA_033557465.1). Lineage (NCBI taxonomy): Eukaryota > Metazoa > Chordata > Amphibia > Gymnophiona > Ichthyophiidae > Ichthyophis > Ichthyophis bannanicus. The sequence goes on along the minus strand of CM066038.1, from coordinate 18,388,502 downwards.
TGCACAGCGTTCATTTTTGACTCAAGAACAGTCTTTCTTTCAGCAAAAGAGTCCAATGTCTTACACTGCTTCACCACAGCCTGGGACACAAAGCATAGTTACTCACCTGTAACAGGTGTTATTTTATTTATTTAACAGGATTTTTATACCATCTTCTCATACAATCAAAGCAGTTTACATAAAACTCAATAGTGTTACAGAATGTACAATTCAGGTAGGGGTGGCATGCGGGAGGTACCTGGAGGCAGAACATATATATCTATATAGCAACATATTGAGCTGGGTTACCTGTAATTCAGGTTTGAGCAGTGAGGTGGCAGGACTAGGTGTCTTTAGAGTGGTCGGTGAAGAGAAAGGTCTTGAGAAGTTTTTGAAAGACCTTTAAGTCTTTGGTGGTTCTGATTTTTTCTGGCAAATTGTTCCACATGGCGGGAGCAGCTAAGGAGAGAGCTCTCTTCATGGTAGATTTATTTGCCTTAGTGTAGGAGCTAGGAATTGGTATTGTCTCTCTGGGGTTCAGTCTCTTCAGTCTGCAGCTCAAGTTTGTACAAAACAGATCTTGTATGGTTCCGGCTGACAAGTTGTTTCTTGTCTTGAATATGGTAAGAGCGGTTTTGTATTTAGCTCTTGAGGAGACTGGAAGCCAATGTAGTTGGTATAGTAAATGGGGTTATGTGTTCATAGTTGGGCAATAGGGCAATCCTTTTATGATGCGTGTGGTGGTGTGCTGGGCCAGATTTATTTATTTATTTAGTGTACACTTGTATCCCGCTACTTCCAGCGATCAGCAGCGGTTTTCTATACATAAGGGTGAGGCTGTACAGGCCAGAATTAGAGCATACAGTATGATTGCAGGGATGGGTAATAGTCACATCAAACGGTTACAGATTTACATTTGATTGCTTGAGAGGAGGCTTTACATATACATAAATTACATAATTACAGGACGCATTTCTTGTTGATATGATTATTTTCAATGGGCATGTTGCTCGAAAAGTATTACGTCGTTCTGACTAGGTTAGGTTGTAATGTGTCTGAAAGAGGTGAGTCTTAAGCTTTTTCCTGAAATGTCCTTCAAGTCTTTGTTTGCTCTCAGTTCATAGGGCAGTTGGTTCCAAAGTAGTGGAGCAATAAAGGAGAACGCTCTGTTGGTGGTGTTTGCATTGCAATTTCTCAGGCTACTCGGGACATGAAGGGTGTTGCTATTTACTGTTCTTCTGCTTCTGTTGATTGGTTGTGCGGTGATTAAGGTGTTGAGGTATGAGGGTGCTACATTATGAACGAGCTTGAATGTGGTTACTAAGATCTTATATTGGATGCGGGCCGTGATGGGGAGCCAATGTAGCTCAATTAGTGCTGGAGTGATGTGCTCAGTTAGACGTTTCTTCATGATGATTCTGGCTGCTACGTTTTGTGCCAGTTGAAGTATGTTAAGGGTTTTTTTAGGCAGTCCTTGTAATATGGCATTGCAGTAGTCCAGGTGGGGAATGATGAGGGCTTGTGCCACTGTCCTAAAGTCGGTGTGATCAATAATATTCCGTAGCGGTTGCAGGATTTTTAATTTGTGGAGTATGGCCCGATTGGTAATTCGGAGGTGCTTGTCCATATTTAGGTTGCTGTCCAGCATTACACCTAGGTATTTATTTCGGGCTTTGTGGTATAAACGTTATTGTTCATGGTGACCATTGGTGGTGGGTTGAAGTTAGGTTTTCTGGAAATGCACATCACTTCGGTTTTTTTATGGTTTATTGACATATTATTCCGTTGCAGCCAATTTTGTAGTTCGTTTAGGCATTTTTCAAGTTGGTTGAGGTTGGGGTTGTTTATGTCGAGATGAGTGTAAAGCATCAGGTCGTCTGCATAGATGTGGTAACTGATCTTGTGGTCCTGTAGTATGTCACAAATAGGTCGTAGGTATAGGTTGAAAAGGAGTGAGGATAGGGCAGAGCCTTGCGGTATGCCTTGGGTTTGAGGGAAGGCAGAGGCCTTATCGTTGTTGAATTGGACCTGCTGCATTCTGTTGCTTATGTAAGACGAGAACCATTTCAGTGGGGTCCCTGATATGCCTATGGAAGCAAGTCTGTCCAGGAGTGTGGCATGATGCATTGAAAGCGTAGTTACTCACCTGTAACAGGTGTTCTCCAGGAGCAGCAGGAATCAGTCCTCACATATGGGTGACGTCGGCGCCGACGGAGCCCTCGCGGAGCAATTTTCCCCAGCTTTCAAAGAAAGCCTTTGGGAATTGCAGCGCGCATGCGCGGTCCTCTTCCCGCCCAAGGGTGCCATCTTGCTCAGTCAGATGACATAGCTAAAAGACAGCAAAAATTAGCAAAAACGAAAGCATATAACTGCAACTCGAAGGGGAGGAGGGAGGGTTGTGAGGACTGATTCCTGCTGCTCCTGGAGAACACCTGTTACAGGTGAGTAACTACGCTTTCTCCAGGACCAAGTAGGAAGTCAGTCCTCACATATGGGACTCCCAAGCTTAAGGCTACTGGAGACCCTAAGCACAAAAATGAGCTCCCTCAAGGTCAGTAGCACAGAAGGAAGGAATCTTCTCTGAATATGTCTCCAACCGGTAGCCCAACAACCGGGACGGAGGGTAGGAGTTGCCTATACCTCGAAGAGGTTACGGAGGACTGCCTGTCCGAAAGCACTGTCCCTGCGGGACTCCCTCTCCAGGCAGTAATGGGCTGCAAAAGTCTGGCTTGAAGACCAAGTAGCGGCCCGGCAGATGTCTGCCAATGGAACAGAGCGGAGGTAAGGTACCGACGTAGCCTTCGCCCGAACACGATGAGCTGTGACTCTACCTTCCAGCACGAGGCCGGCTGCCTCGTAAGCCCAAGCGATACAGTCCGCAATCCAGGTGGACAAAGTACGCTTGGAGACAGGGAGCCCCAACTTGTTGGGGTCATAAGACACGAAGAGCTGAACAGCCTTTCGGTGCTCCCGCATACGGTCAAGGTAGAAGGTCAACGCCCTTCTACAGTCCAGGGTATGCAGGACCATTTCAGCTCGGCTGGAGTGTGGCCTGGGAAAGTAGGTCGGAAGTACCACCTCCTGGTTGATGTGAAAAGGGGAAACCACTTTGGGAAGAAATTTAGGGTGAGTCCGTAGGACTACCCGGTTCTTGTAGAACCTAGTGTAAGGAGGATCAGAAACCAGGGCCTGCAGCTCACTAACGCGTCTAGCAGAAGTGAGGGCTACCAAGAACAAGGTTTTCCATGAAAGAAAACGTAGCGGACAGGTAGCCATAGGCTCAAAAGGCGGACAGGTAATCCGCTGCAACACCACATCAAGATCCCAGTCCGGGGCTGGCGGGCGCAAAGGTGGCTTAAGGAGAAGGAGGCCTCTGAGAAACCGAGCCACCAGAGGGTGGCTGGAAAGAGGTCTACCATCCACCGGCATGTGATGCGCAGAAAGAGCACTGAGGTGGACCTTGACCGAGTTGGACTTAAGCCCAACGTTTGAGAGAGAGAGCAAGTACTGCAAGACCACTGATGCTGAACAGGAGAAAGGATCTTGAGACTGCTGAGTACACCAGACGGAGAACCGACGCCACTTGAGAGCGTAGGCCTTTCGGGTGGAGGGCCTCCTGGAGGCCAAGACGACCTCCTCCACATCTGGAGGTAGCTGCAGCGGAGCAAGGACTACCCTTTCAGCAGCCAGGCCATCAGTTGAAGGGACCGGAGATTGGGGTGTAGGAGAGTCCCCTGATCCTGCGACAGGAGGTCGGGCTGAAATCCCAGCGGAAGAGGAGTGTCGACCGCTAGCTGCATCAGAAGCGGAAACCAAGGTTGTCTCGGCCACCGGGGAGCCACTAGGATCAGCGATGCCTTGTCTCTGAGAACCTTGAAGAGCGTCCGAGACACCAGTGGCATGGGAGGAAAGGCATACAAGAGGCCGGTGGACCATGGAATTAGAAAAGCATCCGCCGCTACCCGGAGAGGATGCGGCTGTCGAGAGCAGAATCTGGGCAGCTGTCGGTTCAGAGGACTGGCAAACAGATCCATGGTGGGGAGGCCCCACTTGAGAAAGATCCGCTGAACCACCAGCGGATCCAGCCTCCACTCGTGTGGCTGGAGGATCCTGCTGAGCTTGTCGGCCAGGTAATTTTCTTGACCTGGGAGATAGACAGCCCTGAGGAGGATGCCCTGGCGGACTGCCCAAGAGCATAGCCGTTGCGCCTCCTGACAGAGGAGGAAGGAGCCTGTTTTGCCTTGTTTGTTGACGTAGAACATGGCAACCTGGTTGTCCGTCTGTATCAGCAGCGACTGGTGGGACACCAGGTGAGAGAAGGCTTTGAGCGCTAGGCGGATGGCTCTGAGCTCCAGGAAGTTTATCTGTTGAGCAGACTCCCAAGGAGTCCAGAGTCCTTGAGCACATGACCCTTGGCAATGTGCTCCCCAACCCAGGAGGGAAGCATCGGTCGTCAGGACCTGAGAATGCGGAGGGGACTGAAACGCCACTCCTAGCACTAGGTTGGGTAGATGAAGCCACCATCACAGAGAGGAGACCAGCTGGTCGGAGATCTGCACAGAGTCCGCTAAGCTCCCCGTGGCCTGATGCCATTGATTGCGAAGGCACCACTGAGCAGGACGCATGTTCAGTCGGGCATTGGGGGTCACATGGACTGTGGAAGCCATATGGCCCGAGCAGTCGCAGAAAGTGCCTGGCTGAGACCAGCGCATTGCTGTGAAAGGGGCCGGCGAGATTCATGAGCCGCTTTGCCCTGTCCAGAGGGAGGAAGGCCCGCGCCTGAAGTGTGTCCAACCTGGCGCCGATGAACTCGAGATTTTGAGAGGGGAGCAAAGTGGACTTTGCGAAGTTTATGAGAAAACCCAAGTGCTGGAGCAGAGCCACAGTGCGATGAGTGGCTTGAGCGGCCTCTGGTGAAGATGGGGCTCTGATGAGCCAGTCGTCCAGGTATGGGAACACAAACAGACCTTGAAGTCTCAGATAAGCCGCCACTACTGCGAGGCATTTGGTGAACACCCTGGGTGCAGAGGATAGGCCAAAGGGCAGTACTCTGTACTGGTAATGATTTCCTCCCACAACAAATCTGAGATATTGTCTGTGGTCTGGATGAATGAGGATATGAGTATACGCATCTTTCAGATCCAAGGAGCATAGCCAGTCTCCCTGCTGGAGGTAGGGCAGCAGGATTCCAAGGGTAAGCATCTTGAACTTTTCCTTTGCAAGGAACTTGTTGAGGTTTCGCAAGTCCAGGATGGGTCTGAGGCCTCCTGTTCTTTTTGGAATCAGGAAGTACCTGGAGTAAAACCCTTGACCCTTCAGGTGGTGGGGCACCGGTTCCACGGCTTGTTCCTGAACGAGACTTGCTAACTCCTGAAGGAGTAAGTCCCTGTGCAAAGGGAGTCTGGGAGGCTCCCCTGGAAAGTAGGAGGGAGGTACCTGGTGAAAGTGAAGAAGATAGCCATTTTGAACTATGTGAAGTACCCAGGTATCTGTGGTGATGTTGGACCACCTGTGGGCAAAGTGGACCAGCCGGCCTCCTGTGCTGAGAGAAACCAGCTGAGGGGGAGAGGCTATGCTGAGGAAATCAAAAACCCCCACCCTGCTGAGCAGGGGCCGGTGGTGCAGGCTTGGGGGCTTGCTGCCTACGGGACCCATTACCCCGTCCCTTGGCCTGCTTTCCCTGTGGGGGAGCTGCTGAGGCCTGTTACTGAGGGTAGTATTTATAGGCAGCACCTTTCCTCGGGTAAAAGGGCTTTTTCCCCGAGGCCTTCTTCTTTTGAGAAGGGGCAGAGGTCTTTCTTGAAAGACGGGTCCTGGTGAGAGTCTCCGTCTTGATTTGTGCAGCCTTCTCATCCATGGGCTTGCCAAAGAGTTTATCACCTCGGCAGGGGACATCGACCAACTTGTCCTGTACCCAGGGCTCGAGGTCGGACGTCTGAAGCCAAGCCTGGCGGCGTCCACCGATGCCGGCCGCAGCTACTCGAGCCGAAGCCTCAAAACCATCATAGGCTGCTCAAGATATAAACTTGGAGCACTCCCGAATACCAGTAGACAAGGTTTGGAAGCTCTGCAAAGGTTCGTCGGAGAGACCAGCAGAGAACCCGGCTATTTCCTTAGCCAAGTCTCGGAGATACATGCCCATGTAGAGCTGGTAAGTCTGGACTCGACAATCAAGCATAGAGCCCTGGAAGCACTTCCTACCGAGGGCATCCAGGCTTCGGGCTTCCCTACCAGGGGGCACCGAGGAGTGCATTTTTTGACTCTTAAGTCTATGCATGGCCGATTCCACCACCATGGAATGGTGCGGTAGTTGTGCCTTTTGGAAGCCGGGGCTCTTGCGGACTCGATAAATGGAATCGACCCGCTTGCTTAACACCGGCGACGACGCCGGGCTCTCCCACATGCGGAAGAGAAGTCGTTCCAGCATCGGAGGAACCGGTACAATAAAGGCCTCCTTCGGGGGAGAGTCATATTGGAGGGCATCGAGTTCTTCGACTCGAGGTTCCTCCTCGGGATCCGCGGGGAAGGCCAAGGCCTTGGCCATATCCCTCACGAAGTCCGAGAACCGGGTATCCTCCGGGGGGGGGACCGTCTCCGAGGTTCGGACTCGGGGGAGTCCGAAGGGACACACCGAGTCCGAAAGGAACCAGGTGACTCTTCGTCCTCAGATTCCCAGGTCGACTCCGCGGAGGAGGAGTCGAGCAGCTCCGGTCGGGCGGGCACCGATGCTATCCGCTCCGACGCCGAGGGAGTCGGCGTCGACGACCTCGGTCCCGAACGGGAGGCCGAAGGAGACCTCGACCGAGGATCGACTCGAGCCCTCATGGACTCGAGGATCGGCTCGGTCTCCGGGGTCGATTTGGAGGTCGACGTCCCGGCGGTCAGGGCAGAAACACCGGCGAGGCCAGCGATCAATACCCGCTGCTGGTCCAAGAAGGCAGTCAGACTGCTCTCCAAGGCCGTCAACCTGAGTCCGAGCTCAGGAGACCCAGCAGCCCCCGACTCGGGCCCCGACAGCGTCAGGCCCGACGTCGGGTCCTTCGGAGGCGAGTCAACGAGGACAACAGTACTCACATGAGCTGGCAAGTCCACCTCGAGTCGAGGATGTTTTGACGGCCTCTCCATCTCCGAGGACCCGGGACGGGAATCGGGGCTATGCGACCTGGCCCTCGAGGAACCAGGAGCGTCCACCGATCCCGCCCTCGCGGGTTTCTTCTTCCGATGATGTTCCCGGGTAGGAGATCCCCGTTCAGAGGAACTGCGACGATGCTCAGGACCAGAGTCCCGAGACGTCGAAGCCTCTGACGAGGTCCGAGCCCGGCCGGAGTCAGAGAAGATACGCTCCCGCTGATGCTGCCGACTCCTCAACGCTTTTGAGGACATTTTGCCGCATGGCCCACAGATCATGGAGTCATGATCGGGTCCGAGGCAGCGGAGGCAGAAGTCATGAGTGTCTGTAAGAGACATGAGTTTCTTACAGAGATCACACTTTTTAAAGCCGCTGGCAGCCATCGGGGGAAAAAGGGCCCCTGCGAGGTCGAATGACCGGGCTGCCAGGGAAAAAGGAAAAAGGCGCGAAATCTGTCACGAAGGACAAAAAAACCGAAAAATAAGGAACGGACTCGCAACCGGCGTCGCAAGTCCGGGCGGGAAAAGAACCGGCATCGAACCGAAGAAAAAAGAGAAAAATAGAGAAAAAATCAACTTTTCGGCGGGGATTCACAGACAACGTCTGTAGGGCTCCGCAGAAAAAAGAAGACTGAGCAAGATGGCACCCTTGGGCGGGAAGAGGACCGCGCATGCGTGCTGCAATTCCCAAAGGCTTTCTTTGAAAGCTGGGGAAAATTGCTCCGCGAGGGCACCGTCGGCGCCGACGTCACCCATATGTGAGGACTGACTTCCTGCTTGGTCCTGGAGAATCAAAGGCGGCTGATATGTGTTTGGATTGGGAGACCATGGAAGAGGGAGTTGCAGTAATCCAAAATAGGGGTTATGAGTGTTTGACATACTGTGCAAAAGTGACCCTGACTGATGATGAGCTTTAGCCTTCTGATAATTGCAAGCTTATGGAATACATTTTTGGAGGTTCTGTTAATGTGTGCTTGTAAGTTTAGGAAGCGGTCGATGGTGATACCTAAGCATTGTACTTCCTCCTTTATTGCTATTATAGTGTCTACTATGGTTATAGATGCGGGGGGGGGGGAGGGGGGAGAATGAAGGGTCCCGTGTTATGAATAGTGCCTCTGATTTCTTAAGGTTGATTTGAAGGTTATTGGATGCCAGCCAGTTGCTCATTTCCATGAGGCTGTTGGTAATATTCAAGTAGTAAGGCGATTCAAGGCAGATAGGGGAGTAGACCATGATGTCATTTGCGTAGATTGCGCAGTGGATCTTGTGCTGTTTGAAGATGTTACATATTGGCTGTAAGTAGATGTTGAAAAGGAGGGTGGACAGGGAGGATCCTTGTGGAACTCCTTGAGTTGAGAGAAATGGGGCTGATGTGTTAGGACCGACTTTGACCTTTTGTTGTCTGTGACAATTGAGGGTTGTGCCATGGAGTCCAATGTTGACGTTGTAGTAGGGTGCTGTGAATACAGTGTCGAAGGCTGAGGAGATGTCCACAAAAACGAGAAGGAAACCAGTCTTTAGATTGTCAATCCCTCTGAGTAGTGTGTCAAAGAGGTGAATGAGGAAGGTTTTCACACTGTGATTAGGACAAAATCCATGCTGGTGAGGATCCAGTGGAGCATGCAGGTCGATGTGGTCTTGGAGTTGTTTTTGCGCTCTTTTTTCTTTTATTTTAGACAGAAATGGGAGGCTGGAGATGGAGGCGGTAATTTGAGGGGACCTGATTATTAGTTGAGGTGTTCTTTGGTATTGGCCGGATCGTGGCTTGTTTAACTGCGGAGGGCATGTATCCTTGATTAGTGAAGAGCTTATTTATTTATTTATTTATTTATTTAACGGTATTTCTATACCGCCTTATCATAAAATCAAAGCGGTGTAGAAATACCGCTTTGATTTTATGGATGCAGTTCACAAATTATTCCTTGACTGATTTGATCCATACAACCGGGCATGGATCAAAGGGTGCTGTACTGGTGTTTAAGGCAGTGATGGTGTTAATAATTTGCTCTGTTGTTTGAATATGAAATTCTTCCCATTTATGTATGCTGTAAACGTCTGCATCTAGGGTAGAGTGGTCTTTCAGTTGTGAAGTCCTCAGGGGTGGTTTGTGTTTGTTTATGAGGAAATCTGCAAAGATTTGGGAGTGAAGAGTGACCACTTTGTAGGATGGGTCTTTAGTTAAGGTACAAACAATTTTGAATAGCTCTCTAGGTTTGTTGCTGGATTTCAGGATGCGATTAGTGTGTTATTCTCTTTTGTGTCTGTTAAATTAAGTTGTTGTATTCCTTTGCATGGTCGTGTATTGAATGAGAGCGGCTTGAGACCGGCTGCATCTCCATTTATGCTCTAATTGGCGATGTTTGCATTTCTGTTCTCTAATTGTTGGCGAGTACCATGGGGCCAAAATGGGTCTTTCTTCTTTGCTTCCAGAAGTGTGACGGTGTGGGGGTTTTGCTGCTGCATTAATGGTTGTGTTCCAAGAGTTGACTGCCTCATCTAGGTCAGTGAAGTCTTATGGGAGGCTGGGTAGAGTTTCTTTGAGGAAATGATCCTTGTGGAAGCCCTTGAATCGCCTTTCAGGATAGGGTTTTCTCTGTGGTTTTTCTTGTTGGGGTAGAAGAATCTTGAAATGTATGGGGTGGTGATCAGACCAGGGTACTGGAAAGGCGTGAGATAACAGCTTGTAAAAGTTCTTTGGTACAAAGATGAGGTCAAGCGCAGATCCAGAGAGATGAGAGGGGCCTTTAATAATTTGGGAGAATTGTAGGGATTCCATTGCCTTGAGAAGGCCTCTTCTTCTTTGTTTGAGGTGAAGTTGAGGTTTAGGTCTCCTAATAGTATGAGTGGCTTATGTTGAGAGTTAGCAGAGCAGACAGCTTCGATTATATTGGAGGTTTCATCTGAGGCTGCATGGGGTGCTCCGTACGTGAGGCAGATGGTTATGTGTCTGTTTTCTATGGTGAGTAGGTCACAATGTTTGTGGCTTATAAGCTCTTGAAATTTTGAAATTAAGATCAGTACGTGCGAGGATTAGGACCCAACCACTTCTCTTGTGGGTGAGGGGGCAGCTGAATGCGGTGTGAGATCGTGGTGTGATTTGTGTTAGGATGACTTGGTCAGTGGATTTGAGCCAGGATTCTGTGATGCATAGGATGTTGGCTTGGTGATAGTGCAAGTGTTGGTGATGGTGATTGTCTTATTTTTGATGGACCTCGCATTGATTAGACCTAGATTGATTGTAGAGCTTGTAGAGTGTGGAGTGTGGTTTCCATCGATGAAAGCATTGGGTTGTATCCTTAATAGTCTGAGGGGTCATCTGTGAGTGTGCTTGTGTGCGTTCAGCCATATCTGAGGGTTACATGGGATGTATAGTGAAGGATGTTGTATGTCTGTTGTAGGACTATATGTGGAGTAGGTGGCTATTGTGAGTCAGCAGAATAGGATCCATATAAGGAGGAGGGTGTATATTATTTGGTAGGCTGGTGGCTTTGGTCCCAGTGCCCTTGCTAATGTTATTTTATTCTTAGAGGAGTTTTGGTATGGTGGGAGAGAGGTTCTTGTTATGCAGAATTCTATTATGGAGGAGGGGTACTTAACAGTTTGAAGCGGGGGTGCTACCTGGACTGTCACTCTAAGGAGTGAGATGAGCAGCTCGGTCTGTTGTTTGGAGGACGCAATGGGTGAGAAGGTGGTAACCAGTTCCTCTGACTTGCTGAAGTGCTTTCAGTCATCGGGTCTTGGATCTTTGTGTCTCTCCTTAGGTAGCTGCTATTCTGTTTTTCTCCGCCTGCGTTCCCCGCATAAGGGCCCTCTGATGAGGCCCTCAGGCGCAGGCCCATCAGGTGTGGGCGCGCCCAGAGGCGCTTCTTTTAAATATGTGGTTGTTGGGCCCTGATTGACCGTGCTTTGGAGAGCGGGAGGGGTTTCAGCCTCTCGCTTTCTTCTGTGCCACCGATCGGGGCTCTGGAGCAGTGGAGGTGCAGTCTTTTTGTGCCGGGAGGCGCTTCTTTTAAATCTGTGGTTGTTGGGTCCTGATAGGCCATGCGTTGGAGAGCAGGAGGGGTTTCAGCCTCCCGCTCTATTCTGTGTCACCGACTGGGGCTCTGGAGAAGTGGAGGTGCAGTGTTTTTGTGCCAGGAGGCGCTTATTTTAAATCTGTGGTTGATGGGCCCTGATTGGCCATGCATTGGAGAGCAGGAGGGGGTTTCAGCCTCCCACTCTCGGCTCTGGAGCGGTGGAGGTGCAGTCTTTTTGTGCCATGAAGCGCTTCTTTTAAATCTGTGGTTGTTGGACCCTGACTGGCTGTGTGTTGGAGAGCGGGAGGGGTTTCAGCCTCCCGCTCTTTTCCGTGTCTCTGATAGGGGCTCCAGGGACAGCAGAAATCAGTCCTCACATATGGGTGTTATCGGCGCCGATGGAGCCTGTGTGGAGCATTTCCCCAGATTTCAAATAAAGCCATTGAGAATGCTACCACACATGTGTGGTCCCCTTCCTGCCCAAGGGTGCCATCTTTCTCAGTCAGATGACATAGCTAGGTTGGCAGTAAAAATGAACAAGGTAGGGAGGTAATTCCCAGGGGAGGAGAGAGGGTTGCGTGGACTGATTCCTGCTGTCCCTGGAGAAAGCGTAGTTACTCACCTGTAACAGGTGTTCTCCAGGAGCAGCAGGAATCAGTCCTCACTTATGGGTGACGTCGGCGCCGACGGAGCCCTCGCGGAGCAATTTTCCCCAGCTTTCAAAGAAAGCCTTTGGGAATTGCAGCGCGCATGCGCGGTCCTCTTCCCGCCCAAGGGTGCCATCTTAGCCAGTCAGATGACATAGCTAAAAAAGACAGCATAAAAATGTGCAAAAAACTAAAGCAGACGATTGCAACTCCAAGGGGAGGAGGGAGGGTTGTGAGGACTGATTCCTGCTGCTCCTGGAGAACACCTGTTACAGGTGAGTAACTACGCTTTCTCCAGGACCAAGCAGGAAGTCAGTCCTCACTTATGGGACTCCCAAGCTTAAGGCTACCGGAGACCCTAAGCACAAAAATGAGCTCCCTCTAGCTCAGCAGCACAGAAGGAAGGATCTTCGCTGAATTATTACCCACCGGTAGCCCACATCCGGGATGGAGGGTAGGAGTTGCTCAGACCTCAAAGAGATTACGGAGGACCGCCTGTCCGAAAGCACTGTCCCTGCGGGACTCCCTCTCGAGACAGTAATGGACCGCAAAAGTCTGGCTCGAAGACCAAGTAGCGGCCCGGCAGATGTCTGCCAGCGGAACAGAGCGGAGGTAAGCCACTGACGTAGCCTTTGCCCGAACGCAATGAGCCGTGACTCGACCTTCCAAGGAGAGTCCGGCTGCCCCATAAGCCCAAGTGATACAGTCCGCAACCCAGATGGACAGAGTACGCTTGGAGACCGGGAGCCCCAATTTATTGGGGTCAAAAGACACAAAAAGCTGAGCAGCTTTACGGTGCTCCCGCGTACGGTCAAGGTAGAAGTTCAATGCCCTTCTACAGTCCAGGGTATGGAGGACCGTTTCAGCTCGGCTGGAGTGCGGTCTGGGAAAGAAGGTTGGAAGTACCACCTCCTGATTGATGTGAAAAGGGGAGACCACTTTTGGAAGAAATTTCGGGTGAGTCCGTAGGACTACCCTATTTTTGTAGAACCGAGAGTAAGGGGGATCAGACACGAGGGCCTGCAATTCACTTACGCGTCTAGCGGAAGTAAGGGCTATCAAGAACAGTGTTTTCCAAGAAAGAAAACGGAGAGAACAGGTAGCCATAGGTTCAAAAGGCGGACAGGTGATCCGCTGTAAAACCACATTCAGGTCCCAGTCAGGCGCTGGCGGGCACAGAGGTGGTTTAAGTAGAAGGAGACCTCGGAGAAACCTCGCTACGAGAGGGTCGTTGGAGAGAGGTCTGCCGTCCACCGGCACATGATGTGCTGAAAGAGCACTGAGGTGAACTTTGACGGAGTTGGGCTTAAGTCCCAGATTAGAGAGGTATAGCAAGTACTGCAAGATCACCGACACCGGGCAGGAGAAGGGATCCTGAGACTGTTGGGCACACCAAACGGAGAAACTACGCCATTTAATGGCGTAGCATTTTCGGGTAGAAGGTCGTCGCGAAGCTAGGACGACCTCCTCCACCTCTGTCGGCAGGAGAAGGGGAGCAAGGACTACCCTCTCAGCAGCCAGGCCATAAGGTTGAGAGACCTGAGGTTGGGGTGTAGCAGAGACCCCTGATCCTGAGTGAGGAGATCCGGTTGAAACCCCAGAGGGAATGGATCCTCCACCGCTAATTGCAGCAGGAGTGGAAACCACGGCTGTCTGGGCCAGCGAGGGGCCACCAGGATCATGAAGGCTTTGTCTCGGAGAACCTTGAAAAGAGTCCGGGAGACTAGCGGGATGGGAGGGAAAGCGTACAGAAGGCTCCCCGACCATGAGAGCAGGAAAGCGTCCGCCGCAACCCGAAGGGGGTGTGGCTGACGAGAGCAGAAGCGAGGAAGTTGCCGGTTGTGAGGACTGGCAAAGAGATCCATCGTGGGGAGGCCCCACTTTAGAAAGAGCTTCTGTACTACCAAGGGATCCAGGCGCCACTCGTGCGGCTGGAGGATCCTGCTGAGTTTGTCCGCCAGGTAATTCTCTTGGCCTGGTAGATAAACTGCCTTGAGGAGAATGCCGTGATTGACGGCCCAAGAGCAGAGCTTCTGTGCCTCCCGGCAGAGGAGGAAGGAGCCCGTGCCCCCCTGCTTGTTCACGTAGAACATGGCAACTTGATTGTCCGTCTGGACAAGGACGGACTGGTGAGAAGTCAGGTGGGAGAAGGCCTTGAGAGCCAGGCGGATCGCCCTGAGCTCCAGGAAGTTGATCTGCTGAGCAGACTCCCACGTGGTCCAGAGGCCCTGAGTACGCACCCCTTGGCAATGCGCTCCCCAGCCCAGGAGGGATGCATCTGTTGTCAGCACCCGGGCCGGCTGAGGTGACTGGAAAGGCATTCCGAATATCAGATTCGGCTGCTTAAGCCACCACCGGAGAGACGAGATCAGCGGCTCGGAGACGCGCACTAGGTCTGCTAGGCCGCCTGTGGCTTGTCGCCACTGCTGGCGGAGACACCATTGAGCAGGCCGCATATTCAGGCGGGCATTGGGGGTCACATGGACGGTGGAAGCCATATGGCCGAGTAGTCTCAGGAAGCGCCTGGCGGAGACCAGGGGCTGGCTGCGAAAACGGTCGGCTAGGTCCATGAGCCGTTGAGCCCTGTCGAGCGGTAGGTACGCTCGCGCCTGAGGAGTGTGCAGCCTTGCGCCAATGAACTCGAGATCCTGTGAGGGGAGCAAAGTGGACTTTGCGAAGTTTATAACAAAGCCCAAGTACTGCAGGAGAGTCACCGTGCGGCGCGTGGCGTTGGTGACCTCCAGCGCGGACGCTGCTCTGATGAGCCAGTCGTCGAGGTACGGAAAGACATAGAGGCCGTGAAGCCTGAGATGGGCCGCCACCACCGCGAGACATTTTGTGAAGACCCGCGGTGCGGAGGACAGGCCAAAGGGCAGTACCCTGTACTGGTAATGATTCCCTGCCACCACAAATCTTAGGTATTGGCGGTGGCTTGGGTGGATGAGGATGTGCGTGTAGGCATCCTTTAGATCCAAGGAGCATAGCCAATCTCCCTGCTGGAGGTAGGGCAGAAGGATTCCAAGGGTAAGCATCTTGAACTTCTCCCGCACGAGGAACTTGTTGAGGTTGCGCAAGTCCAGGATGGGTCTGAGGCACTGTTCCCTCTAAGCTGTGCGCGTGTGCGCGCGCACACACCTCGCCGAGAGAGCGCACATACTTTACAACAGAGCGCACAAAATTACGGCTCTGATTCTGATAGAAAACAACACAGACGTCTTAAAATTTCAAAATTATGATTGTAATTACTAGGAATTTCCCGCTTCATTTAGTAATTGTCTATTTTCATTTAATTTGATTAAAATCAGTGTGGTGTACATACTGTATTCTGACGTGTAGTCAAATTTTAAAGTATATAACTCCGAGTGTCGTTATGTGGCGCACAAAAATTTTACCTTCCTTCAAAAGCTGCACACAGCTGATATTTTATGCGCACACAGCCTAAAGAAAATTAGAGGGAACATAGGTCTGAGGCCTCCTGTTCTCTTTGGTATTAGAAAATACCTGGAATAAAAGCCTTGACCTTTCAGGTGGTGGGGCACCGGTTCCACCGCCTGTTCCTGTAGAAGACCTGCTAACTCCTGAAGGAGTAAGTCCCTGTGCAGAGGGGGTCGTGGAGGTTCTCCCGGAAAATAGGAGGGAGGGACCTGGTGGAAGTGGAGAAGATAGCCTTCTCGCACGACTTGAAGCACCCAGGCATCTGCGGTGATGCTGGACCACCTGTGGGCGAAGTGAACCAGCCGGCCTCCGGTGCTGGGAGGAACCAGCGGGGGGGGAGAGGCTATGCTTAAGGAGTCAAAAACCCCCACCCTGCTGAGCAGGGGCTGGTGGTGCAGGCTTGGGGGCTTGCTGCCTACGGGACCCGTTACCCCGTCCCTTGGCCTGCTGGCCCTGTTGGGGAGCTGCAGGGGCCTGATAATGGGGGTATTGTTTGTAGGCAGCCGCCTTCCTCGGGTAAAAGGACTTTTTCCCGAGCCCTTCTTTTTCTGGGAAGGGGCGGAGGTCTTCCTAGAAAGCCTGGTCCTGGTGAGAGTCTCCGTCTCAATTTGTGCAGCCTTTTCAGCCATGGGCTTGCCAAAGAGGTTTTCGCCTCGGCAGGGGACATCGACCAACTTGTCCTGCACCCAGGGCTCAAGGTCAGACGACTGAAGCCAAGCCTGTCGGAGGGCACCGATGCCGGCTGCGGCCACTCGAGCCGACGCTTCAAAGCCATCATAGGCTGCTCGGGACATGAACTTGGAGCATTCCCGAATGCCAGTGGACAAGGCCAGGAACCTCCGCAAGGGTTCCTCGGACAAACCAGCGGAGAATCCGGCTAGCTCCTTAGCCAGGTCTCGGAGATACATGCCCATGTATAGCTGGTAGGTCTGGACACGACACGCAAGCATAGAGCCCTGGAAACACTTCTTACCAAGGCCATCCAGGTTACGGGCCTCCCTGCCAGGAGGCACCGAGGAGTGCATCTTCTGGCTCTTAAGACGATGCATGGCCGATTCCACTACCATGGAATGGTGTGGTAGCTGTGCTTTTTGGAAGCCAGGGCTCTTGCGGACTCGATAGATAGAATCGACCCGCTTGCTCAGGACCGGCGAGGTGGCCGGACTCTCCCACATGCGGAAGAGTAGTCGTTCCAGCATAGGAGGAACCGGTACAGTAAAGTGTTCCCTTGCGGGAGAGTCATACTGGAGGGCGTCGAGCTCTTCGGCTCGAGGCTCCTCCTCGGGGTCCGCAGGGAAGGCCAAAGCCTTGGCCATATCCCTGACGAAGTCCGAGAACCGGGCATCCTCCGGGGGGGACTGCTTCCGAGGTTCGGACTCCGGTGAGTCCGAGGGGACACACCGAGTCCGGAAAGAATCAGGCGACTCTTCCTCTTCAGACTCCCAGACCGACTCCGATGAGGACTCGGTGGGGTCGGCTCGGGCAGGGCGCGGCGCCTGCCGCCCCGACGCCGAGGGAGTCGGCGTCCTCGGTCCCGAACGGGAGGCCGAGGGTGACCTCGACCGAGGATCGACTCGAGTTCGCATCGACTCGAGGATCGGCTCGGTCTCCGGGGTCGACTTGGACGTCGACGTCCCGGCGGTCGGGGCAGCGGCGCCAGCGAAGCCAGCGAGCAGTGCCCGCTGCTGGTCCATGAAGGCAGACAGTCTGCTCTCCAAGGCCGTCAACCTGAGTCCGAGCTCAGGTGACCCAGCAGCCCCCGACTCGGGCCCCGACGGCGTCGGGCCCGACGTCGGCTGTCGCAGAGGCGAGTCCAGGAGGACCACAGGACTTACCCGAGCAGGCAGCTCCGACTCCAGGCGAGGTCGCTTCGTGAGGTGCTCCTTCTCCAAGGACCCGGGGCGGCTATCGGGGCTATGCGACCTGGCCCTCGCGGAGCCAGGAGCGTCCACCGACGCCGCCCTCGCGGGTTTCACCTTACGTCGATGGTCCCCGGAGGGAGAACCCCTGTCGGAGGAACTCCGGCGACGGTCCGAGCTGGAACCTTTGGACGCGGAGGCCTCCGACGAGGTCCGGGTACGGCTGGGGTCAGCGAAGATCCTATCCCGCTGATGCCGCCGACTTCTCAACGCTTTGGAGGACATTTTGCCGCAGGGCCCACAGATCATTTCTTCATGATCCGGGCCCAGGCAGCGGAGGCAAAAGTCGTGTGTGTCAGTTAGTGACATATTTCGGTCACACTGACCACACCGCTTGAAACCACTGGCAGCCATCGGGGGAAAAAGGGCCCCGGCGAGGTCAAAGGACCGGGCTGCCAGGGAAAAATCGAAAGCTGACTAAGTCAGAAAAACCGAAAAAGAAGAAGAGGACTCGTGACCGGCGTCGCGAGTCCGGGCGGGAAAAAGACCGGCGTCGAACCGAAGGAAAAAGAATAAAATTATGAAGAAAATATCAACTTTTTTGCGGGGACACGACGGGGACGTCTGTAGGGCTCCGCGGAAAAAAGAAGACTGGCTAAGATGGCACCCTTGGGCGGGAAGAGGACCGCGCATGCGCGCTGCAATTCCCAAAGGCTTTCTTTGAAAGCTGGGGAAAATTGCTCCGCGAGGGCTCCGTCGGCGCCGACGTCACCCATAAGTGAGGACTGACTTCCTGCTTGGTCCTGGAGAACATCTGTTACAGGTGAGTAACTATGCTTTCTCCAGGAACATGCAAGAAGTCAGTCCTCACATATGGGACTCCCTAGCTCCAGGCTGCTGAGGACTGAGCCACGACAGCATCAATGATAATCAATCGGTTAGCCATGAGTTGCAGGAGGTGAGTCCCTATTGAGAGACTCCGCAGACTCTAGCATCCAGCGACACCATCACTCTGCTGCCTGAACACAGAAGGGTTGGAGGGCAGGAGTTGCCTACACCCCGAGAATATTATGGAGTACTGCCTTGCCCAAGGCACTGTCCCTGCGGGACTCGCTCTCCAGGCAGTAATGAGCCGTGAACGTATGAACTGAAGACCATGTTTATTTATTTATTTTATTTATTTAATTTCTCTTTTATACCATGCTATTCAATATCAGTGCGGTGTACATTTAACTGTGGCTTAAACAATGCAGTCAAGACTGTATTGTATTTACAATATAACAGGAAATATAACTTGGGTGGAAACTGGGGTAACTGTCAAAAACTTATTTACATTATATACATTGATATACATTAACAGCTGTGCTGTGCGCAGTGATGTTTACTTGGGGTTGCAGCCTTGGGACTTGCATGTGGCGGCCTTACAGATCTCAGTCACCAGCACTGAATGGACGTTGGCCACCAACGTGGCCATAGCCCTCAAGCGATGCACTGTGATACGGTGCTCCAGGGAAAGGCCAGCTCATTCATAGGTGAGAGCAATACAGTCCGCCACCCAAGTGGACAGAGTTCGCTTAGTCACGGGGAACCCAGCCTACGGGGATCATGATACGAAAAGCTGAGGAGCTTTGCGGTGGGCCTGAGTCTGCCTTAAATAGAAGAACAGGCCCCGTTTGCAATCTAGTGTGTGAAGCACTAGTTCCTCCTTGCCGGTTTGAGGCTGCAGGAAGAAGGTGGGAAGGGCCACCTTCTGCTTGAGGTGAAAGGGAGATATCACCTTTGTGAGGAACTTAGGGTGCGTGCAGACCACTACCCTGTTCTTGTAGACTCATGTGTACGGTGGATCTGCTACCAGAGCCTGGAGTTCGCTCACTCTACGAGCGGATGTGAGCGCTATTATAAAAGCCACTTTCCATGACAGCTACCGAAGGTGGCATGTGGCCAGGTGGTTTGGTGAGCTGAGAGAACACCATGTTAAGAACCCACTCTGCTGCTGGCAGGCAGAAGGAGGGCTTTGATAACAGAAGGCTCTGGAGGAACTTGGAGACCAGAGAGGTTTTCTTTCTATAGGGTGGTGGTGCACGGCTATGGCACTCAGGTGTACCCTCACAGAGTTTGATTTTAGCCCAGTGTGCGAGAGGTGTAGGAGGTACTGAAGGACGAATTGTACATGGCAGGAGAAAGGATTCTCCTGCTTCTCCGCACACCAAATGGAAAACCTTCTCCAATTAAAGGCATTTGCCCTTCTGGTGGAGTGTTTTTGGGAGGCCAATAGGACCTTCTTGACTTCCTCAGGAAGACTGAAAGGGGCCAATGCTTCCCTTTCAGTAGCCACGCAGTTAGTGTTAGCGATTCCAGGTTGGGGTGCAGGAGGGAGTCCTTATCCAGGGACAGGAGGTCCGGGGCCTGGCCATGGAACTGGGCGTGCCACCGACAGAGAAAGTAGCAGAGGGAACCATGGTTGTCTGGGCCACCTGGGACGATCAGTATCACTGACGCCTTCTCGCTCTGGACCTTGAAGAGGGTCTTGGCAACCAGGGGGGGTGGAGGTTGGTGGAAACGCATAGAGTAGATCTTTTGACCATGGGATCAGGAAGGCGTCAATTGCCACTCTCCCTGGGTGCGGTTGACAGAAGCTGAAGCTGCATTTGCCCAGTAGCACTATAAAAATGGTAACTAGAAACATTATGATTGGCAATAAGAAACTGGACAAGCTGGTGCTGTTAAACACTTCTCATTCATACAATATTTAGCTATTTTATGTCCCAACCATTTAGTATCCATATGACAATATAACATAAAATAGTAATCACGGAGCATTAAGAGTCTCACACAAAAAAATCAACTTTGAGAAGAAAAAGTACAAACCATATCAATATTATATTCATACAGTAAATTAAATCAACCAGTACTTATAAGAGGCAGGATGGTATCATGCTGTATCAAGTGAAAGTACATGTTTCTAACAGATTTCAACTAGGAAACTTTAAAATACCAGGTAAAATTGAAACAAGCACGAATGTGTCACTATGACTTTTTTCATACATAAAACTGACATAACCTGACAAGGTACCTTTCGAAATCCCTGCGTTCTGTTCATGCCAGAGCCATGGATAAGCAATGGATGGAAGAATACCGTGTCACCCTTCTCCATAACCAGGTGCAACCTGGGAAGCCTTGAGTCGTAGTCCCGGATACCATGGTACATCTTATTAACACCACCCTTTAAAGAGACACAAGGAATGTTTATTCCATTTCAGATGAGGCATCAAAATTACAACCTCTGCACGAGGCTCCCACAGCCCCAGTAATACAAAAATAAAGCAAATGAACTTAAAATTACAGTTGATACACAGCAATTTTGAAAACATCATTAATTATTTCATAAATCACAATCCACACACATAACAAGAAGAGTGAAGGAGTAGCCTAATGATTAGAGCACGGGCTTGGGAACCATGAGACCAGGGTTCGATTCCCACTAGCACTCCTTATGGCCTTGGGCAAATCACTTATCCCTCCATTGCCTCACAAGAATCCAAGTTATCAATGTTCCTGTTTAATGTGCATTACCAAGTTCAATTTACAATGTAAACTGCTTTGATTAAAATGATACAATAAACAAACTGTAAAATAAACAAATAAATAAGTGTGGGCATACAGCTAAAGATAGTTGCTCACCTGTAGCAGGTGTTCTCCGTGGATTGAAGGAATTAGTCCTCATGTATGGGTGATGCACCCAACAGAGACCCATCTGCAAATGCTTCCCAGATTCTATTGGAAGCTTTTGGGAGGCTCCACCGTGCCTGCACGCCTCCTTCCTGCCTGTTACTGCAGCACCATCTTGAATCAGTCTGATAACTTAGCTGTAGCAAAAGACAACTCCTTGTGGAAGTGGGAGGGTTGTGAGAACTAATTCCTGCTGTCCACAGAGGACACCTGCTACAGGTGAGTAACTCCCTTTTTTCCGTAGACAAGCAGAAATGAGTTCTCACATATGGAGCTCCGAAGCTACAAGCTATTGAAAACTGAGGAGGCCACCGAGAAGCCCAACAGGGGCAAAACTCAACTTGCGGCATGGCCACAAGAATTAATGGTCAAGAAACCAACTATGTACAATAGCAGTGATGCTCTCTTCCCTTTTTTCTTTGGTAGCCTGGACAGAATAGAATGGGCCTAGGGGATATGGAGTTGGATTCTAATCCCAAACAGATTCCAGGATACAGATTGGCCGAAGTTGGTGTCATGGTGGGAATCCCCATCTAGGCAGTAGTGAGATGAGAATGTGCGGACTGAAGACCACGTTGCAGTCCTGCAGATCCTTTCCATGGAGAACGAGCGTAGGCTGGCTACCAACGAAGCCATAACTCTGATATTGTAAGCTGTGACATGACCATTAAGACTCATGCTTGCCTGGGCATAAGTGAAAGAGATGCAGTCTGTCAGCCAAATTGAAACAGAATGCTTGAAAACAGTAGCCCCTAGCTTTTTGGGGTCAAAGGAAACAAAAAGCTGGGTGGACTTTGTACGGACTTTTGTCCGCTCCAAGTAGAAGGCTAAGGCTTGCCTGAACATAAGAACATAAGATATGCCATACTGGGTCAGACCAAGGTCTATCAAGCCCAGTATCCTGTTTCCAACAGTGGCCAATCTAGGTCATACGTACCTAGCAGATTCCCCAAAAGACATAGATTCCACAATGCTTGTATTGGGTCAAGCATTGATATCCTGGGTCCCTTTTTAATAATGGTTTATGGACCTTTCCTCCAGGAACTTGTCCAAACCTTTTTTAAACCCAGCTACACTAACAGCCTTTACTACATCTTCCGGTAACAAATTCCAGCGTTTGATTACATGTTGAGTAAAAAAATATTTTCTCTTATTTGTCTTAAATAGTTTATCCTGTAGCTTCATTGCATGTCCCCTAGTCTTTCCATATTCTGATAACGTAAACAATGGATCTACGTTTACCCATTCCACTCCATTCATTAATTAATAGACCTCTATCATATCTCCCCTCAGCCATCTCTTTTCCAGGTTGAAGAGCCCTCTTCATAGGAGTAGCCTTCCATCCCCTTTACCATTTTGGTGGCTCTTCTCTGTATCTTTTCTAATAATGCTATATAGGGAGGAGTGGCCTAGTGGTTGGGGCAAGGTACCTCAGGATGGAAGGTCGGGGGTTCAAATCTCACTAGAGGACAGCAACCTTGGGCTGGAAGGACTGGGGTTTCTAGCCCCACAGGTGCTCCTTGTGGTCTTGGGCAAGCCACTTAACCCTCCATTGCCCATGCTCCCTGTAAAATAGTTATCTCCAAGTTATAATGCCGTGTTCAATGTAATTTCAGTTTGTTCAATGTAAACCGCCTTGATATCATGAAAGGCTGTATATAAGAAATGTTAAATAAATAAATCCTTTTTAAGATACAGTGACCAGAATTGCACACAATATTCAAGGTGCAGTCGCACCATGGAACGATACAGAGGCATTATAATATCCTTTGTTTTATTTTCCATTCCTTTCCTTATGATACCTAGCATTCTATTTGCTCTCTTGGCTGCTGCTGCACACTGGGGGGAGAGTTTTAACATGTTGTCAACAATGACGCCTAAATCTTTTTCCTGGGTGGTGGTTCCTAATGTGGAACCTTGCATCATGTAACCATAGTTAGGGTTGTTTTTCCCTAGGTGCATAACTTTGCACTTGTCCACATTAAGTTTCATCTGCCATTTTGATGCCCAGTCTTCCAATTTATCAAGATCCTCTAGCAATTTTCCACAATCCTCATGGGTTTTAACAACTTTAAATAGTTTTGTATCATTTGCAAATTTGATAACCTCACTCGTTATTCCCTTTTCCAGGTCATTTATGAATATGTCAAAAAGTAGCATACCCAGCACAGATCCCTGGGGTACACCACTATTCACCTTTCTCCATTGGGAAAATTGGCCATTTAGCCCTACCCTCTGCTTTCCATCTTTTAACCAGTTCTTGATCCACAATAGTACACTGCCTCCTATCCCATGACTCTTTAGATTTGCCAAAGGTCTCTGAAGAGGGATGTTGTCAAAAGCTTTCTGAAAGTCCAGATACACTATATCAACTGACTCGCCTTTGTCTACCTGTTTATTCACACCTTCAAAAAAACATAATAGATTAGTAAGACAAGATCTTCCTTGTCTAAATCCATGTTGGCTGTCTCCCATTAAGTCATGACTATCTACATGTTCAGCAATTTTGTTCTTTATGCTAGTTTCTACCATTTTTCCCAGTATTGACATCAGGCTCACCAGTCTGTACTTTCCCGGATCACTCCTGGAACCCTTTTTAAAAATTGGCATTACATTCGCTATCCTCCAGTCTTCAGGTATTACAGATGATTTTAATGATAGTTCACAGATTACTAATAGCAGGTCTGCAATCTCACATTTCAGTTCTTTCAACACCCTTGGATGTATATCATCCGGTCCTGAAGAAGAAGGTAGCCACCGATCCCTTTAAACTGGCAGCTGCCTTTACTGCCACAACAACCGTTCCTCACCCAGCCCAGGGGGGTTCTGGAGCGGCAGAAGACCTAGACTCACCGGCCGGCAATTCCTGCCTTTTTTTTTTTTTAAACTTTCCCAGCTGCAGAACGGAGGGAGAAAGGAGCTTGATCTTTTTTTTAAAACTTTACAGCAGCCAAGAGAGGAAGGAAGGAGCACTACCAAACCCAGGGCAATTTAAAGGAAAATCAAAAACTAAACTCTTCTCAGTTGTCCCTTCAGTGAGTCCTACCCAGGAACCACCTGCTCCAGCTGCTTGGAGATTGAGAGTACTGGAAGGCTGGGGGTGATGCCAGCTGCCTAAGTATCCTGATGTCATCAAAGTTGTGACATGCTCAGTCTCCATGCTGCTGGAATAGGTGCCCAATCTTGAAGTGCAGGACTGGACTGGAGGGACGAGAAGGAAGCACCTTTTGGTACAGAGAAGTCCGATCCATCGTCTTCGGCATTGACAACATAGACATCTAAGGATTCCAAATCCATATCGGATGCTGGCGGTGCATCGACATCAAGGAGCTCACAGACTCAGTCGGAGTCGAGCACCAGTAGAGCCCCAGAGCATTGACCAATTGACCCATCTCCCTCCTCCCCTTTGTTTCTAAACTTGCGGCCATGCTATGCCAAGAACCCTCCTTTCCCAAATTTAAGGGTCTCCTGAAAACCTACCTTTTTCATTCTGCCTTCGACCTGCCTCCAACCCCCACCTAAATCCCCCATTGCTCTTGTCATTTCTTTTCTTGACTCTTAATACATAGTAACATAGTATGTTATTTTATTTCTGTTTCTTCTCTTTCTCTTTATTGCAGCTGTCTGTTACTGTCCTATCATGCAATAAGAACATAAGAAATGCCATACTGGGTCAGACCGAGGTCCATCAAGCCCAGTATCCTGTTTCCAACAGTGGCCAATCTAGGTCATACGTACCTAGCAGTTTCCCCAACAATGGAGTTCCTTTTTCTTTCCCGGCCTACGGCCTTTTTCTTGTTATTTAATTCTCTGTAAACCGCCCTGGTGTCATGAAGAGTTAACAAACATAAACATACTTGAACGTGCGGTTCACTGCCATTGCCTCGACTTTGTCTCCTCTCAAGCCTTTCTAGATCCTCGTCCTTTAAATTCTATTGAAAAGACTCTTGCCAAAGTCTCCAGTGACCTGTTCCTGGCAAAATCCAAGGGCCATTACTTGATCCTCATCCTTCTTGATCTTTCTGCTGCTTTTGACACTGTTGATCACAACCTTCTCCTTGATACCTTGCCTTTGCTTGGTTTTAAGGGCTATGTGCTATCCTGGTTCTCTTCTTATCTCTCCCATCGCTCTTCAGTGTTTGTTCTGGTGGTTCCTCCTCTACTGCTATCCCGCTCTCAGTTGGTGTATCCCGAGGATCTTTCTTGGGTCCACTCCTTTTCTCTCTCTATATCCAGTCCCTTGGTGCACTCATCTCTTCTCATAGCTTTCAGTACCATCTTTATGCTGATGATTCCCAGATCTACCTCTCGACACTTGAAATCTCTCTGGCAATCCAGGCCCAGATCTTTGCCTGCCTTTCTGACATTGCTGTTTGAATGTCTCATTGCCGCTTGAAATTGAACATGGCCAAAATTGAGCTTATTTTCCCCCTAAACCCTCCTCTCGCCTTTCTCCTTTCTCAGTCTCTGTGAATAACTCTCTACTCCTCCCTGTCTCCTCAGCTTGCAATCTTGGGGTTGTCTTTGATCTCTCTCTCTCCTTCTCCACACACATCCAACCGATAGCTAAAAGTTGCAGTTTCTTTCTCTGCATCAACAAAATTCACTCATTCCTTTCTGAAAATACTACTAAGTCTCTTATCCACTCCTTAATCACCTCCTGTTTAGACTATTGTAACCTACTCCTTGTTGGTCTCCCTCTGGATCATATCTCTCTCCTTCAATCTGTTCAACACTCTGCTGCATGGCTAACACTGGTCAACAAATTTTTACAAAAGTCATGTTATTGAAATAAAAATAGTCATTTCTTATCAATTTTTATATGCTGAACACGAATATGACAGTGAAATTGCAAAGTTGGCTCTAGTTTTTTTGTAATCTACAAGAATTAATGTTTACTTCACGAAATGCATGTCAATAGTCAATATAACAGGCCTTCGGTTAATACCTGTAAAAAAACAAGTCATAGACTACTTCTTAGATTTTTTCGCCTGTCTCTTGTACAGCTGTTCGGGAACTTCTCTGGGGAGTGTCCAGCAGTAGTCTGCCAGCATTGTAGTGGACCATTTTCCCTGGTATCTTTGCTCCATCATTGCAATATCCTGGTGAAAACGTTCGCCCTGTTCATTACTAACCATACCACAGTTGTCAGGAAAGAAATCGAGATGGGAATCAAGGAAATGGATCTTTAGAGACATATTGCAGCCAAGTTTCTGATACTGCATCAGCATGTTTTCTACTAGTTCCTTGTAGTTTTCTGCCCTAACATTCCCGTGAAAGTTTGACGACACTAGGCGAAAAGCATTCCATGCTTGTTTCGCATCACCTTGCAGCAAGTTGTTGAACCGGTCATCTTTGAAAAGCTCTCGAATCTGAGGACCCACAAAAACTCTCTCTTTAATCTTTGCTTCGCAGAGTCGAGGGAATTTTTCATGCAGGTATTGGAAAGCTGGCGAAGTGCAGTCCATGGCTTTCACAAAGTTTTTCATCAAACCTAGTTTGATGTGAAGGGGTGATAGCAGGATTTTGTGAGCCTCAACCAGAGCTGGGTGCTGGATATTCTTCTCTCCAACTGTTACATTTTGTCTGCGATTCCATTCCTTCCGCAAGTAGTGCCAATCCCTTGCTCGGCTATCACACTCACATAAGAAACACATGTATCTTATATATCCCTGCTGCAGTCCCATTAAAAGGGCAACTACCTTCAAGTCACCACAGAGGTGCCATCTGTACTTGTCATAGTTAATGGAAGTCAGTAGATGCTTTAAGTTATCGTATGTCTCTTTCATGTGGACGGCATGCGCTACTGGAATAGATGGAAGACGGTTTCCATTGCTCAAAAGCACAGCCTTCAGACTCAGTTTCGAAGAGTCTATAAATATTCTCCAGTCTTGTGGGTCATGAGTGATTTTTAAGGCATTCATGAGGCTTTCAATATCGGAACAGAAAACCAGATTACTTTCCTTTCTGAAGAAAGGCTTCAACTGCTGGTGGCGCTTTCGATATGAAGTAATGTTGACATCTTCTTCTAGAAGATTCCATTATTGGAGTCTTGATCCTAGCAATTCTGCCTTGTTCTTGGATAAGTCCAAATCACGAACCAGGTCATTTAGTTCTTCTTGTGTTATTCTGTGTGGAGTTGATAATGCATCCCAATGAAAATCTGGGTCACTGCATGCTGACGGACCAGGAGAAGAACAGGTTGGCTCACCCTTGTCCTCATCAGATGAATCAAGAGAATATTTTGATGGAGGTTCTGTAATAGGAAGTCCCTCACCATGTGGAACTGGTCTCAATGCAGACGGAATGTTTGGGTAGACTATGCTCGACTTCTTTTGCTTCGTTATTCCCCTGGAAAGAGGAGGAACCAAGCAGAAGTAACAGTCATTTATGTGGTTGCTTGGCTCTCTCCACACCATGGAGACTGCAAACGGCATTGATGGTCTTTTGCAATTCAACCACTGTGAAAGCTGTGTTGTACATGTAGCGCAGCATATATGCGGTGCCCTAGGCTTGTCTTGGTCACCAATCTTGCATCCGAAGTAAAGATGATATGCCTTCTTTAATTGAGAAGTGATACTTTTCTTCTGGTTGGCAAATGTCACTTCCCCACAAATGTAGCAGAAATTGTCAACGGTATTAACGCACTTTCGCGGCATTACTGTTCTGTATTGTACCTAAATGGCTAAAATTATATGATTAATAAAAGTTACATGTAATAGTAGCTTAAACTGTCTCGCAAACAGTCTGAAATATTTTAAATGCTCAACCTTTCCGACTGCGTATAGTACACTGCTGACGTCAGATGGCTTCAGCAGCCGTAAGGCAGTAGTATTGCACTGCATCAGAAAATGATGCAATCAACTCTGGATGATGTGTGCATGCTGGTATTATGCAATGTGATGTAATATTACATCATTCAAGGCTTATTTGGGATGTTGTTGATGTCCTACTGGATAAATTTACACAGTGAAATGTCAAAAATGAACTACATGCAATATCTTCAAAACGAGAGCCAATAAAATTTTTTTAATGTTATATTCATGTTGAGCTCACCAAGATACTACAGATTAGGGCCTTTTAAAGTCAGTAATGATTTCAATGTTGACCTGTGTAATCTTCCGCCAGCCTCAACATGCTCATACTACCCCTCCTCTCAAGTCACTTCATTGGCTCCCTATCTGTTTCTGCATCCAGTTCAAACTTCTACGGACCTATAAGTGCATTCACTCTGCAGCTCCTCACTACCTTTACTCTCTTATCTCGCCCTACACCCCTCCTAAGGAACTCCACTCTTCTGGCAAATCGCTTCTATCTGTGCCCTTCTCTTCTACTGCTAACTCCAGACTTTGCTCCTTTCACCTTGCTGCTTCTTATGCCTGTAACAAGCTATCTGAGTCTGTATGTCAGGCACCTTCCCTGACCCTTTTCAAATCCAGGCTGAAAATTCACTTCTTTGCTGCCGCTTTCAGATCTTGACTCACCTGATCTGCTTTGTGTTTCCTTATCATTCCCCCTAGCTGTATCCCACGTCTACAGCTACTGTGTTGTCTATCTTGATTAGTGTGGTACCGCAGAGCCTATTCATGGAGAAAAAAGGGTTTTAAATCCTGAAAAAAGATTTTATCATCAGCTGCAATGTTATGAGGAGCCCAATAGAGGGAGCAGGAGTGACCTTCCAAGGCCCAGAGAACTGCACCTCAGAGCTGATGAGGTAATGCAACCTAACAGCCAATGGAGAAAAGGGGGAGTTCCCCTGAAGAAAGGCTGGGAACTTGAAAAGGAGGAACTAGGACAAGTTAGAGAGAGACCAAGGAGAGAGAGACCAAGGAGAGGCATACCAAGGAAGGCCTACCAAAAGGAGGCATACCAAGAAGAGGCTTATCAAGGAAAAGCAGACCACAGAGAGACACACCACAGAGAGCTTCTGGAAAGGAACCAAGAAGGAGAGCACCATAAGGAGTGTCCAGAGCACCAGAGAGGAAGGAGTTCCTGGCAGGAGGGCATAGTGAATCCGAGGCCACAGAGTTCCAGGAGTCCTTGGTTGAGAGGTACTGGAAAGAAAGGCACAAGGGGAGAAATAAACCCCAGAGTTTGGTGTGAAGAACCGGCAGCAGTAAATGCAAGACACAGTAAGCATTATCTGAGCAAGGATGAAGTCTTTGCTGCAAATGGTAATATTCCTTATTCAAATGGTAAAAGGTGTGAATGTGAGAGAGTGGTGACTCTGCATGAAGGCCAGCTGGAGTGTGAAAAGCCTACTGCTCAAGACAGGCTGAACTACAGCAGGACCAGGCCGTGGGACTCAACTAAACAAGGTAAAATACCTTTTTATTCTGATAAGCAATATAAGTTAAGAAGACAGGAAACACAAGATACTGGAGTATATCCTCCCTATCAAACTGTTGGTGAAACAGGGCCCAAGCCCTTGGTAAAAAGACTGTATAACATAAGGCAGCCTGCAAGGGGAAGTAACTGCCATAACAAACACTCACATGGGCGCGGCCCTGACTTGAATGCTGAACATTGGAAGCTAGTAAATGTGTTATATGAGAAACCTCAGTACGCTCCTCAAGAGTTTACTGATACTGATTCACAGCTGTCTGATACTCAGCCCATGCAGGTGGAATTCAACGAAGACCCACCTGAAACCCCGATGGACTGTAGCTACTGTCAGGCAGGTAGCCTAAGGTCTGTGCATGAAACATAAAACAGTGAACAGTAGCGAATGCCTGTAAAGTTTGTTTATGCCAAGTACTGTGAAGCAACAGTTAAACAAAGCAAGTGTGAATATATTTTCTTTTTGTTGCCTGAAGCAAGGTTTCTTTCAGTTTGTTGAAGTAGTCTCCCATAACTTGAACCATTGTGCTTAAAGGGAAATAAAGCCTTATTTTCCCTACATTCTGGCTATTGTATTCTCTTGAACTTTGGCCCCCGGTAGGTCCTGGGAACATTACCAAGACCTCTTACAGAAGGACCAAATTCAAAATATATAAAAAACTCTCATGTCCATCTGACCTGCCCATACCAACCTTGGCCTCTGGGGCGGCAGCATGACATTAGATTGTAAGCTCTGATGAGCAGGGATTGTCTTTTACATGTGTCTGTGCAGCTCTGCAGTTGTCTTGTAGCACTATACAAATGTTCAGTAGAAGTAGATCAATCTCCATTCGAATTAGAGGAAGGATTTGGCCTTGTCTTCTTTTCTGCTAAGGGGTGATTGCACAGAGCACTGAGTGAAGGCTCTGGTGCATTGTTGTCGGAGTCCATCGAGGCATAGCATCAAGAGCAATGGGGGTCCATGTGAACACCCCTTGAAGGTGCCCCAAAGAGAGAAGAGCTCATCCTCTTGGATACTGGAGGGGCACTGACAGCCGAGACCCAGCTGCTGATATTCCTGTTCAGAAGCCATGTACATCGGTCAAAGCTGCAAAGGGCCTGCAACCTTCAGAACCGGCAGCCATGAAAAAGCGCCTTCTACAAGTGCTTGAGGAATGCATCGTGGCAATGTTGGCAGTGCAGCATGCTGGGACCTAGACAACGGCTGCATTGACAGTGGCCACCGTACAGCCGATCCTCGAAACGCATGCCCTGCCTGTAAGAGAGGCATCAACATCAGGGCATTGAAAGAGTCCGAAACCAGCGCCTGCCCAGCTGAAATTCCTCTCTAGCATTTTGGGGCTGATGCACCCTCCAAATCTAGATGTGTATCGGTGCATTGTCGCTCCTGGTGGAGCTCACAATCCCCTCGGGGTAGGAGAGAGATCCAGACAGACTTAGAAGACTGGTTTACCGAGAACTTGTCAGAAGGCAGGTCCCCTGAGCTGCCGTCTGATCCTTCTTCACCTTAAGAGCGGTGTTAAGTCCCCTCCTGAGGACCTGACCTTCCAGGAGTTTTTGTAAGACACATGGCCAAGAACATACTGAGGCAGCCGGAAAAGGCAGCTGTGAGAGAAAGCCCCCCCCCCTCCCCCTCAGGCTGCAGCGAAGCAGCACTTACACATACCCTTTCACCCAGAAAACCAGTAGACCAGAGCATACCAGTCTAAACAGGTCACTCGGGAATGCTTGATGAGAGCCCACTGTCCCCCCCTTCAGGGGCTACCGATTGGCGAAGAGGAGATACCTGGGGCGAATGGGAAGGTAGCAAGGGGGTTTAAGAATGTACTGTATATAAGACAGTGTGGGACGTCATTTGCTCTCAGATCTTTTGTCCAGGGTGCCGGCCCTGGCTATCTGAGTCTTGTGTACACAATAAACGTTTCTGTTTGCATTCTAGTCTGTCTGTGTCTTCCTTCTGAGGGTGTGGGAGACAGGGTTCCTGCTTCATTTTGGTGCATTGGCCGGGAAATCCTTTCTCCTCGCACTCGCGGAGGGACCCTCCCTGCGGTTCTGCAGGACCGGGCCTCGGCTGGCTGGTGACCGGCCCCCAGGCCGTCAACGCTCCTTGGCGCCACCGGGTCCCTTGTGTCCCGGCAGGACTCCTTGACATGTCTGGCTGGTCGGTCCCAGCGGGCTGATTACTCCGTTTGTATTCCGGCAGGATAGACAGGCATCCAAACTTTCTCTGGCCGGAGGTCTGGTGAGTACTACTGCCTTTCTGTTTTGGGTAGTTCTGTGAGTCTGGTATTCTGTAATCCTGTAGCGGTTTGATCACCCGCACGAGCGGTCCGAGTAAGAACCACAGGGGTTCTGAAACCATTGCTCGTCCTATCTGTGCTGGGGGGGGGGGGAGAAAGGAAGGGTAGCTGTGTATAGTGTACCTGTTGTTACTGTGTTTCTGTCCTTTCTCCCTTCGTTTTCTTCGTTGTCCTGTGTGAGGTCCGAGCTCCTGGGCTCTCCAACTGCTCCCTCCTCCCCTTGGGGAGGCGGAGTCCAGGTTCCAGCAAGCATTCTCGTCTCCTCTCAAATGTTCAGTGTTCAGTATCTGTCTGTTTGTCGGTTTAACCCTGTGTGAGCTGGAAATGCTGCCAGTGTTACTGCATTGAGAATTGTGCATTGTAATTGTGATTAGAGCATATTGTGATTAGAGCTTATTGTGATTAGAGCATGGGGGTGGGAGAATCTAAATGGCAGACACCTCTGCAGTGTATGCTCCGTAATTTCAAGTCTGGGTTTGGGGAGGATTACGGGGTTTCACTCTCTGCCTCTCGATTGTCTGTTTTATGTGAACGGGAGTGGCCAGCCTTAGTGAAGCTGTGGCCTCCCCAGGGGTCCACTGATTTGCCTACTGTGTTTTTAGTTCATCAGATTGTAGTGCAGAAACACCCGGATCAGTTTCCCTATATTGATTCATAGCTGGCCATATGCCAGAAACGGCCAAAATGGCTCCAGCGCTGCCACGAGGATCAGTGTAGAATAATGGTGGCCGCTGCCAGTCGCAGGAAGGAGCGAACACCTGCCCCTGTCTACCAGGGGTGGGATTCCCCGGAGGTCCCTGCACGCCCCCTCAATCTGCTTTACCCTACTGTCCCGTCCGCGCCCTTACAGGAGCCACCCCTAAGAGATGCAGAGTCAGGAGAACCTTCCCCCGGGGTGGGTGAAGCAGGACCTGGGGAGGATTCTACAGATTCCAGCTCCTCATCAGATTCTCTTTCTCATAGTGATACGCCCCTACAGACCCCTCCATCCTCCTCCTCTCCTCCTACTTCCAGTACTGCCTCCAGTGTTATAGCCTCACCCCCTGAGAGCACTCCGGCTGAGCTTCAGGCATCTACCCCACTGGCCCAGCGCCTGCGGTCAGCTGCTACAGACAAGCAGACAAAACAGGATTTCCAACTGCCTTTACGACAAGTGCAGGGACTCCCATACCTTAATGCTGCCAGACGGGTGGCAGTAGGACCTTCTAGTCTGATATATGTTCCTTTCTCTACCACTGACCTGCTGAATTGGAAAACCCATTATGCCTCCTATACTGAAAAGCCTCAGGAGCTGACAGACCTTATGACCAGTATTATGCAAACGCACCAGCCTACTTGGTCAGACTGTAGACAATTGCTTTCCACCCTATTCAGCACGGAAGAACGAGCACGTACTGTGCGGGCCACCCTCACGTGGCTGGAGGCACATCCTGCAGATGCTGGGGTTATAAACCCCCGGCAGCAAGCAACTGTGGATTTCCCGAATGAAGACCCTGAATGGAACCCGAATGATCCCGTGGGAGCACGGGCTCTCACTCGCTTCCGGACCGCGCTCCTTGAAGGCCTCAAGAAGGGAGGGCAGCAGGCTATGAATATCAGCAAGATTGCAGAAATTCTCCAACTTCCTGACGAGAGCCCAGCAGCGTTTTATGAGCGTCTGTCTGAAGCGTATCGACTGTACACCCCTTATGATTCAGCAGCTCCCGAGAACCTTCATATGGTGAATAATGCTTTCGTAGCACAGGCCCAGGGTGATATACGGCAGAAGCTGCAGAAATTGGAAGGATTTGCGGGTATGAACGCTGCACAATTGATGGAAGTGGCACAGAAGATCTTTGTAAATCGTGATCAGGAGCAGAGGCGAGAATCTGAGTGTCGGATGAAGAAGAAGGCAGATTTCCTAGCGGCTGCACTAACCGAACAGCCACCAGTATCGACCTGGACCAAGGACGGGAGCAGGGGACGTGGACGAGGATGAGGACAAAGGGGGCCGAGATTTCTCCTGGGCCCCAATCAGTGTGCATACTGTAAAGAGGAGGGACATTGGAAGAATGAGTGTCCAAATCGGAGGGGGCAATATCCGTCCATGAGGGGCGCAAGGGTACCCGTACACACCACACGAGGGCGGGGCCAGCCCATAGTATATCCACATGATACCTTCCCGCCCCCTCCACCAGGTCTTGAAGGCCTCGCAGCAGTGGAACATTATTACTCAGATGAAGACTAGGCCAGACCGGGCTCCAAGCTTCTGTTGGGTCCCCAGGAGCCTATGGTCAAGATGAACTTAGGGGACCAAGAAATGCAGTTCATGGTTGATACCAGAGCAACACACTCAGTGGTTACTCAGCAGGTGGCCCCGATTTCCTCCCGGACGGTAACTGTAGTGGGAGCCACAGGAGAAAGAGTGCAATGATCCTTTCTGCAAAACCGCATGTGTCAGTTGGGGGGACGGAGTATCACCCACCAGTTCCTGTATATGCCTGAATGTCCTATACCCCTGTTGGGGAGGGATGTCCTGGCGAAACTACAGGCCCAGATATCATTCGGGCCCGGGGGCCAGGCTGAGTTTGACATACCCAGCCTGGGCCCAGCAGTTTTGGTATTGTCCGTCCCCTGAGAAGAAGAATGGCGGTTGTTCGAGGACAAACTCAAGCCTGATGTGATTGCCCTGGATAAGTGGAATGCGGTACCCCCAGGAGTATGGGGAGAGGGCAACCCCCCCGGAATGGCCATCAACATCCCCCCTGTCTGTATCAAGTTGAAGCCAGGAGTCTCCCCAGTACACGTGCGGCAGTATCCGCTGCCACGGGCGGCTGTGGAAGGAATTCATCATCATCTGGAGCGACTCCTGCAGTACGGTATCCTGCGGCCCTATCAATCAGCATGGAACACTCCTTTACTACCAGTCCGAAAGTCAGGTACTACCGACTACCGACCTGTCCAGGATCTCCGCCGCGTCAATGACGCCGCTGTGACTCTGCATCCAGTGGTACCCAACCCCTATACCTTGATGGGTCTCATCCCAGCTGCGGCCTCTCATTTCTCCGTGCTAGATCTGAAGGATGCCTTCTTTTGCATACGATTGTCTGCAGAAAGCCAACACCTCTTCGCCTTTGAGAGGGAGGACCCTGCCACTGGCAGTAAGACCCAAGTAACCTGAACTCGCTTACCACAGGGGTTCAAGAACTCCCCCACTATCTTCAGTACTGCTCTGGCCCAGGATCTTGCTGGTTACCCCCCGGGAGTGCCTGGGAGAAGAGCCCTCCTACAATACGTTGACGATCTGTTGGTTGCTGCTGACTCTGAGACTGAATGTATTCTGGCAACCACAGAGCTGCTACAGTTGTTGTATAACGCGGGCTACCGCGCTTCAAAGAAGAAAGCTCAATTATGCCAGTTGGAAGTGAAGTACCTGGGATTCCACCTGTCTAAAGTAAGTCGGCGGTTGGGGAAAGAACGGAAGGAGGTGGTATGCTGGATCCCTGAGCCAACATCTCGCAAGCAGGTACGCGCTTTCCTCGGGGCTGCAGGATACTGTCGCATCTGGATTCCCAACTTCGCCAGGATTGCAAAGCCCCTCTATGAATCTACGAAAGGCCCAGAGACGAGTCCCCTTGAATGGGGACCAGACCAACAGGGGGCCTTCGAACAGTTGAAGAGAGCGTTGCTATCGTCACCAGCCTTGGGCCTTCCGGATGTCACTAAGCCCTTCACTCTTTATGTGCATGAAGCAGCGGGCACAGCTCTAGGGGTCTTGACTCAACAGCTGGGATCCTGGCCACGCCCGGTCGCTTACCTGTCTAAACAGCTGGATCCAGTGGCAAAGGGATGGCCACCCTGTTTAAGAGCGATAGCAGCAACAGCCCTATTGGTGGAAGAGTCGGATAAACTATCCATGGGCCAAGACCTCTTAGTCACCGTCCCACATTCTGTCCAAACTTTACTGGAACATAAAGGAAGCCACTGGTTTACCAGTTCCCGAATGTTAAAATACCAGAGTATGTTATGGGGAAACCCCAGAGTGCGGATAACCACCAGTCAAGCCTTAAATCCTGCCACGTTCCTGCCTGTTGGCCCAGGACCACCTGATCACGACTGCCTGGAAGTAATGGACACGATCTTTTCCAGTCGCCCTGATCTGACAGACGTACCACTAAACAACCCGGATGAGATCTACTTTGTGGATGGAAGCAGTCTGGTAGTGGAAGGCCGCAGGTGTGCGGGGTATGCGGTGGTAATGCTGGAAGTAATAGTCGAAGCTCAGCCACTGCACTTCTGCACAGAAGGCGGAACTCATTGCCCTCACCCGTGCCCTAAACCTTGGGACAAACCTTCATGTAAACATATTGTGATGAAGTAGCCCCATTCTCTACCTTAAAAGCACCAGATTCACGGCATTTTAGTCCTGAAGCTGACAGGCAAACAGACCATGTGAGCAGCTGTTGTCAGGGACAACAGAAACAAATGCAGCCACGAGGTCTGAAAAAACACTCAGCTGAGAGAAACTCCCTAGTTCCTGATAGCGTGCACCTGAGAAGGGGAAGAGCTTACAGCCCTTATAAGGACAGTGCAGGGAACACAGGGTTAGAACGAGAAGAGGAAGGAGAACTGGCAGAACAGCGTAAGCAGCGTAAGCAGAGAGAACAGGCTGTCTTACCTGAAGCAGCTGGCCAAGAGGAAGCAGGAGGAGTTTCTTACTTTGACCTAGGAAGTGAGTCAGAGACAGGAAGGATTCACCCAAGTAACTACCCAGAGTCCTACAGGAGGAAGCAGCTAGCAAGAGCAGAGAACAGGTGTGACTGGTCTGCTGATTGCAAACACTTTGGAACACGGAGGCTACGTTCCAGCCGGAGTGAGTGGAAACCAAAGACAAAACTGTACGTATCAGGAAGCTGTGACCTGAGGAATGATTATAGTGGGAAGTTAAAAGTGGTGAATGATAGAAATTCCTACAGTGTGAATGCAGAGCAGCCTCATGCAGGAAGTCTAAGGTGGGGGCAGGGCTGTAACTCCCCACCGAGAGATTTAAGCAGAGAGCTGAGC
Source organism: Ichthyophis bannanicus (assembly GCA_033557465.1). Classification (NCBI taxonomy): domain Eukaryota; kingdom Metazoa; phylum Chordata; class Amphibia; order Gymnophiona; family Ichthyophiidae; genus Ichthyophis; species Ichthyophis bannanicus. Next base: position 18,352,026 of record CM066038.1, on the reverse strand, counting down.
AAGGAGCCAGTGAAACCTCCAGAGAGGGTAAAAGGATATCTATCCCAAGCTGAGGATAGAAATAAAGAGAGACACTGTGACGGCACGGCACAGGGGAATTTCCAAGCCTACTTTAATAAGGAGGGTTTTGAATGCGTGCAAGAACCAATGATAATTGACACACTCAGTGAGTGTTCGTCCGGCTGTGACCCAATGGACTGTACATTGATTTCGTCGCATAAGATAATGTCCTTATGCTAGTCAGAGCTGAGCATAGTATTAAGGGAAAACACTACAACTGATAAAGGCTGGTTTCCACACAGTGAGACTGTGTGCTGCAGTTGAATGCATAACGTTATTACTTACTTTGAAGCAAGAAGAAATTGTTCTAATATTCTTTATGTTTTTGCCAGAGAATATGGCTTATTTCTTTTGAGTACTTGTGTTTTGTTTGTTATTTGAATAATCCGACCCCGGGAGGGGAATAAATCCTAATTTGCCTTTACCACTCAAGGCGTGCAACTATATTCATTGCCATCAGGCGCAGCCCTGCTAGCCAGGAGGCAGTCTGCCCACCTGGTGGTGACAATATACACAGATTCCCGATATGCCTTTGCCACTCTCCATGCCCATGGTGCTCTATACAAAGAAAGGGGGTTGCTCACTGCAGCTGGGTCCGAAATTATGAATGGTCCCCAAGTAGTGGCCCTGTTAGAAGCAGTCTGGTATCCCAAAGCTGTAGCAGTCATGCACTGTAAAGGCCATCAAAAGGGGAACGACGGGATAGCCAAGGGCAATAGACGGGCTGATGCAGAAGCCCGGCGGGTTGCGATTGCCTCTTTGTCCCAGCCCTACTCTGAGAGCTCCGAGGGTTTGCAAGCCCCCCTGTTCCCAGTCCCGTTAAGCCAATGGGCTAAAAGATACACTACACGGGAAATGGATTTCTTCTGTCAGGAGGAGGGTGGGGTATTACACTCCGATGGTTGGATAAGATTACCTAGAAAGGGAACAGCCCCAGTAATAGTCATCCCAGACAGCCTTGCCCCAGCTTTCCTGTCATCTTTCCATCACACTACTCACTTTGGCAAGACAGCCATGGAAACTACTCTCCGCCCATATTTCTTTATTTTCTGCTTATCTTCCCTGGCAGCCGCAACTGTTAGGCAATGTACCACGTGTGCTAAGAACAATGCTCGTCAGGGTCCTTGCCAACCCCCAGGAGTGCAGTCCTATGGGGTCACCCCCATGGGAAATATCCAAGTTGATATTACAGAAATGCCCCGAGCAAATGGATACCGATATCTGTTAGTTCTGGTTTGTACATTCACGGGGTGGGTGGAGGCCTTCCCAGTCCGTACAGAAAGAGCCAGAGAAGTGACAAAGGTGCTACTGCATGAAATCATTCCCCGTTTTGGGCTTCCAGTAGTAATGGGATCAGATAACGGACCTGCATTTGTGGCCCAGATAGTACAACAGGTAGCCAAAGCCTTGCAGATTGATTGGAAGCTACATACAGCTTACCATCCACAGAGTTCAGGGAAGGTGGAACGTATGAACCGTACCATTAAAATGCACCTAGCAAAACTGTGTCAGGAAACCGCCTTGAAGTGGCCCCAATTGCTCCCCACTAGTGCGAAAACCTACACCATCTAAAAGCATACATCTGCTGTGTGGAAATTTTACACAAGGCAAGGAGGACATCTTCCTCCACCCTGGGGAGGCAATCATGCGCTATAGCTAGCCTCTCAGCATCCAGGCCATTAGGGCATGGGACTGAAGGTTGGGGTATAATAGCATCCTGTCCTCCTGAGACAGCAGGTCTGGGGCTCTTCTCAGTTGCAATGGGTCCCACTGGGACAACTGCAGAAGCATAAGAACATAAGATATGCATACCGGGTCAGACCATGTCTTTTAGAGAGTAGGTGCACCCCTAGCAATGTCTTTGCTTAGTGGTGCACCCACTAGGAGAAGGTGCACCCCTCCCCATATCTTTGTTTCTATGTTTGTTTAGGGGTGAACCCACCACTCCTCCCCCCATTGCTCCATGTAGGACACCCCTATTTGTTGAGAAATTAGATGGTTCAGTTTATTTTGATTTAATCTTGTTGCTGTAAAGTGATCCACTGTGTCTGTCCCAGGCCACTTTCAATTCCGTCACCGTGTTTGCCCCCACCACCTCCATCGGGAGGGCATTCCAAGCATCCACCACCCTTTCAGAAAAAAGTATTTCCTGGCATTGCCTTTCAATTTACCACCTTGCAGCTTCATGTCATGACCTCTAGTTTTACAGCTTCCCCGTCTCTGGAAGAGGTTTGTTTGTTCATTATTTCTCTTTAAGTATTTAAAGGTCTGAATCATATCTCCCCTATCCCTCCTCTCCTCCAAAGTGTACATATTTAGGTCTTCAAGTCTCTCCTTATAAGGCTTCTGATGCAGGCTCCAAATCATTTTAGTCGCCTTCCTCTGAACAGCTTCCATTCTTTTTACATCCTTTGCAAGATATGGTCTCCAAAACTGAACACATACAGTCTTTCTATATTCTGATAACGTAAACAATTGATCTACGTTTACCTGTTCCACTCCGTTCATTAATTTATAGACTTTTATCATATCTCCCCTCAGCCGTCTCTTTTCCAGGTTAAAGAGCCCTAACATTTTTAGCCTTTCTTCATAGGGGTATCCTTCCATCCCCTTTACCATTTTGGTGGCTCTTCTCTGAACCTTTTCTAATAACGCTATATCCTTTTTAAGATATGGCAACCACAATTGCACACAATATTCAAGGTGCGGTCTCACCATGGAACGATATAGAGGCATTATAATATCCTTTGTTTTATTTTCCATTCCTTTCCTTATGATACCTAGCATTCCATTTGCTCTCTTGGCCGCCGCTGCACACTGGGCCGAGGATTTTCACATGTTATCCATAATGATGCCTAAATCTTTTTCCTGGGTGGTGGTTCCTAATGTGGAACCTTGCATCGTGTAACAATAGTTTGGGTTGTTCTTCCCTAGGTGCACAACTTCGCACTTGTCCACATTAAATTTCATCTGCCATTTTGATGCCCAGTCTTCCAATTTATCAAAATCCTCTTGCAATTTTCCACAATCCTCTTGGGTTTTAACAACTTTAAATAGTTTTGTGTCATCTGCAAATTTGATAACCTCACTCTTTATTCCCTTTTCCAAGTCATTTATGAATATGTCAAAAAGCAAACAGAATGCTAGGTATGATAAGGAAAGGAATGGAAAATAAAACAAAAGATATTATAATGCCTCTATATCGTTCCATGGTGAGACCGCACCTTGAATATTGTGTGCAATTCTGGTCGCCGTATCTTAAAAAGGATATAGCTATTTTAGAAAAGGTTCAGAGAAGAGCCACCAAAATGGTAAAGGGGATGGAAGGATACTCCTATGAAGAAAGGCTAAAAAGGTTAGGGCTCTTTAACCTGGAAAAGAGACGGCTGAGGGGAGATATGATAGAAGTCTATAAATTAATGAACGGAGTGGAACGGGTAAACGTAGATCGATTGTTTACCTTATCAGAATATAGAAAGACTAGGGGACATGCAATGAAGCTACAGGGTAAACTATTTAAGACTAATAAAAGAAAATATTTTTTCACTCAACTTGTAATCAAACTCTGGAATTTGTTACCGGAGGATGTAGTAAAGGCTGTTAGTGTAGCTGGGTTTAAAAAAGGTTTGGACAAGTTCCTGGAGGAAAGGTCCATAAACCATTATTAAGAAGGGACCCAGGATATCAATGCTTCAACCAATACAAGCATTGTGGAACCTGTGTCCCTTGGGGAAACTGCTAGGTACATATGACCTAGATTGGCCACTGTTGGAAACAGAATACTGGGCTTGATGGACCTTGGTCTGACCCAGTATGGCATATCTTATGTTCTTATCTTTTAACCAGTTCCTGAACCACAATAGTACACTGCCTCCTATCCCATAACTCTTTAGTTTTGCCAAAAGTCTCTGATGAGGGACCTTGTCAAAGGCTTTCTGAAAGTCCAAATACACTATATCAACCGACTCACTTTTGTCTACCTGTTTATTCACACCTTCAAAAAAACATAACAGATTAGTAAGACAAGATCTTCCTTGTCTAAAGCCATGTTAGCTGTCTCCCATTAAGCCATGACTATCTACATGTTCAGAAATTTAGCATAGTTACTCACCTGTAACAGGTGATCTCTGGGAACAGCAGGAATTTAGTCTTCACATATGGGTATCGTCGGAACCGACGGAGCCTGCACGGGAACGCTCCCCAGTGTCCAATTAGAAAGCTTTTGGGAGCATCCCACAGCGCCTGCGTGCTGCCTTCCCACCTTTCCCAACTGCCTCTCTCCAGTTGAGTTTTAAAGCTGAGACAAAAAGAGAGAGACAGAGGGAAAGGAAAGAAATAGAGAGATACAACTCCTAGGGGAGGTGGGTGGGTTGTGAAGACTAAATTCCTGCTGTTCCCGGAGATCACCTGTTACAGGTGAGTAACTATGCTATCTCCAGGAACAAGCAGGAATGTAGTCTTCACATATGGGGACTCCCTAGCTTTAGATGCCAGGGAGAGAACCCAGACGTTGTGTGCCCCTGTGAAAGGGCTCCGCTTCCTCCCATGGATCTCTAGCATCCAACCAGGGATGGTGGGTAGGAGTTGATTAGGTATGGAACAGGTGTTGAAGAACAGCCTGACCAAACAAGGCATCCCGGCGGGAGTCCTTGCTCAAGCAGTAATGGGCTGTGAAGGTATGAACCAAGGCCCAAGTGGCTGCTCGACAGATGTCATCGATAGACATGCTCGGGGTCAAACTCCAGAGATGTCAAGGCCTCAGACGAGGTCCGGGCCCGGCCAGAGGCAGAGTCAGAAAAAATCCGTTCTTTCTGATGTTGGCGGCTTCGAAGTGCCTTGGTGGACATTTTGCCACATGGGACACAGACCTTAGGATCGTGATCCGGTCCCAGGCATCGAAGGCAGCAGTCGTGTGTGTCAGTGAGAGACATCAGTTTCTTACATCGAGCAAACTTTTTGAAACCATTGGAAGCCATCAGGGAAAAAAGAACCCCTGCGAGGTCAAAGGACTGGCCCTCCAGGGAAAAGAAAAAAAAAAGGGCGCGAACGCCAGCCACGAAGGGCAAAAACCGAAAAATAGAAGACAGGCTCGATACCAGTGTACCGAACCCAGCGGAAAGGGGAACCGGCGTCGAACCGGAGAAGAACAACGAAGAAATGGCAAGAAAAAAGTCAACTTTTCCGGGTGACACGGACAGACGTCCGCTGGGCTCCACGGAAAATGAGACTGAGCAAGATGGCACCCTTAGGCAGGAAGGGGCCCACGCATGCGTACAGTATTCCCAAAGGATTTCTTAGAAAGCTGGGGAAATGCTCCGCAAGGGGGCTCCATCGACGTCGATGTCACCCATATGTGAGGACTGACTTCCTGCTTGGTCCTCGAGAATGCAGCTTGCACCCCTCTTTTATAATGGAGAGTGCCCAACGTTCTGCTGTTATCTGCCCCCATCTGGGGGCAAAGTGACATAACCTTCCTGGTATGGTGGAAGACTCTGGTCCATTGAGGGCCAGGAAGGCTAAGTTCTCTGGATGAAAGTCAAAGGCCTTGTGGAGGCTGAGACTGCTGAGACGGTTGAGGCTTAGTAGTCTTTGCTTTCTTTTGTTTAGGTGGTTGCTGACTCTTTCGGGCAGGCTGACCTGCAGAACGTCCCTGCTGAGAATAAGAGGGATAAAACCTCTTCTTTCTTGAGAAGAATGGTTTCTTGAAAGATTTCTTTCTTGCAGGATCAGCTGTGGCTTTGGATAACCTATCCAAAGTGGAGTTGTCAGCATCAAACTCATTGGCTTTGTCTTGCCAATTCTTGCCGAATAGATTCTCACCTGTACAAGGGATATTGCCCAGTTTGTCTGGCACCCAGAGCTCCAAATCGGATGCCTGGAGCCAGGCAATTCTACGTGCACCTATGGCAATGGCAGAGGTTCTGCTTATGCACTCAAAACAGTCAAAAGCTGCACGATTGACAAACTTAGAATCATCCTGAGCATGTTTAACCAGTGTGAGAAAATCCTGCCTTTTGTCCTCAGGAAGGAGAGGGCTGAAAACCTCTAAATCTCCTGTGACTTCTTTAAGGAACATTCCCATATATAAAATATAGGAACTGATCCTGGCAGAAAGCATGGAAGCCTGGAAAGTACGACGTCCAAAGGCATCCAAAGTTCTACACTCACATCCTGGAGGATTAGAGGCATGCCTCTTTGCACTCCTGATCCTTCTCATAGCTGACTCCACTAGAATAGAGTGGTGAGGAAGCTGAGTTTTCTGGAAGCCAGGACAAGGAGGGACTCGATACATGGTATCCAGTCTGCGAGAGTGAGGAGAGGTGGTAAGAGGTGTCTCCCACATTCTCAACATGAGATCATGTAAGATCTCATGGATAGGGAAGGTAGCTGCCTCCTTAGGAGCTTTGGGATATTGTAAAATCTCCAACTCCTTTGCCCTGGGCTCTGTTTCAGGAGTCACAGTAATGGACAGACCTCGAGCCACTTCCCTGATAAAATCCTGAAAGGAGATATCTTCTGGAGGAGACATCCTACGTTTAGGAGAGGAAGGCTCCTCCGGGAGAAGTATTCCGGTACTGACAGAGCTGTCAAAATCCTCGGACTCCTCCGAGGATTCGAAGTACCTTCTGTCCGGATGCTCTTGAAGAGCTTGATACCCGTACAAAGCGAAGTCAGTACCGGGGGGGAATCGGTACTGGTGTATTGGTACCGGACAGCATCGCATGACTGGGCGCTGGTAAAGCAGATACCGATTTCAATGCCGATGCGGTCGGTACCGATACCGGCATCGGTGCCGGCATTGGTTGAACTGTCTGACGTGGTTCCGAGGGTATTGATGCCGCAAGGATAGCCACCAGACTGTGTTCAATAGCCAGGAACCTCTGGTCTATCGACGCTGCCGATGCCTGGATATCGGTACCGGAAGCAGTCGGTACCCCACAGCATGGCACCAGTAGTTCTGCCGAGGTCGAGGCCTCGAGAACATCCTGGAGCCCCGATAATGCTTTGGAAGCCGAAGCCTCCCGCCAGGGCAATTTTGCCGGTACAGAACCCTCAAGGGCAATGCCAGAGGCATCTCGATGCTTGGAAGGAGATCTACCCTTTGAGGACCGGCCAGACTTATGTTTAGTTACCTGAGATCCATGGGAGGAAGACGAAGCCCTGGAAGACATCGATGCCACAGAAGCTGCATCGGAGGGAAAAAGGGCGCTGAGCTTAGCAGCTCGGTTTTGTCGACTCCTCTTGGACATCACGGCACAAGCCATACACTCGGAGATGGAGTGGTCAGGACCTAAACATTTAAGACACCACTCATGGGTGTCGGTGACGGAGATGGTACCGCCACACCTGGTGCACTTTTTAAAACTCGAAGCGGGTTTTTCCATAGTGGAGGAAATTTTGGGCCTAAGGCCCAAAATGGCACGTAAACCTGGAAAAGAAAAGTTGGAAAAACGAAGTGGTTTTTTTTTTTTTTTTTTTAAAGAAAGAAAGCAGAACCGGCGGTACCGGTACAGCGTCGAGGAAGGCAGACGCGACCACAAAAAATGAAGTATAAGGGAAAACCTTTCTGCGGTGACAAGAATAATGACCTGCTGGCTCTGTGGAAAACGAAGAACTGGAGAGAGGCAGTTGGGAAAGGCGGGAAGGCAGCACGCAGGCGCTGTGGGATGCTCCCAAAAGCTTTCTAATGGGACGCTGGGGAGCGTTCCCACGCAGGCTCCGTCGGTACCGATGATACCCATATGTGAAGACTACATTCCTGCTTGTTCCTGGAGATTGTAGTCTTCACATATGGGGACTCCCTAGCTTTATTTGCCAGGGAGAAGCCACAGAAGTTGTGTGTCCCTGTGAAAGGGCTCCACGTCCCCCCATGGATCTATGGCATCCAACCAGGGATGGCGGGTAGGAGTTGATTAGGTATGGAACAGGTGTTGGAGAACAGCCTGACCAAAGAAGGCATCCCGGCGGGAGTCCTTGTCTAAGCAGTAATGGTCTGTGAAGGTATGAACCGAGGCTCAAGTGGGTGCTCGACAGATGTCGTCGATAGACACAGAGTGCAGATGAGCCATTGAAGCTGCCATGGCTTTCACATTGTGAGCTGTGACATGGCCCTCCAGAGGAAGATTCTTACTCTGATAGGCAAAGGAAATACACTGTGCAATCCAGCTGGACAGTGTTCTCTTGGAGAATGGAAGTCCCAAATGAGAAGGATCAAAAGCAACAAAGAGTTGAGGGGACTTTCTATGTTGCTGTGTTCTTTGCAAGTAAAAGGCTAAAGCTCTTTTACAGTCCAAAGTTTGAAGATTCCATTCTGCATTTGATGCATGAGGCCTTGGAAAAAACACAGGCAGGTAGACTGCTTGGTTAAGATGAAAAGGCAAGACCACCTTTGGCATAAAGTGTGGATGAGTCCTAAGGACTACCTTGTCATGATGGAACCTTGTATAAGGTGGATCAGCCACTAGTGCCTGCAACTCACTGATGCGACGTGCTGATGTGATTGCAATGAGAAAAATAACCTTCCAGGAAAGGAATTTCAATGAAGTAGTAGCTAAGGGTTCGAAAGGTGGCTTCATGAGCTGGCCAAGATCCAGGTTTAAGTCCCATGCCACAGGTGGTGGCTTAATGGGAGGCTTAGTTAGAAGAAGGCCTCTCATAAATCTTGCTATAAGAGGATGGGAGGAAATAGGTTGTCCATTTAAAGGCTTGAAAGGAGCTGCAATAGCACTCAAATGGACTCTTACTGAGTTAGTTTTAAGTCCTGCATTGGATAAATGAAGGAGATACTCCAGTAATGATTCCAGAGGTATAGCAAGGGGGTTAAGACCCTTCTGCGAGCACCATATGGTAAACCTTTTCCACTTGAAAGCATAAGAGCGTCTAGTGGAAGGTTTTCTGGAAGCATAAGGGATATCCTTTACTTGCTGAGAAAGGTTAAGATCATGAAGATCTAGGCCTTCAGCAACCAAGCCCTGAGATGCAGAGACTGGGGATTGGGATGCCATAACATTCCGTCCTCCTGAGACAGGAGATCTGGAGCAGGCCCTAACTCCAGAGAGGGAGCTTGAGAGAGACAGAGGGTACCACACTTGCCGTGGCCAATGTGGAGCTATGAGAATCATACGGCCTCTGTCTCTCTGAAGCTTGAACAGGGTTTTGGGAATTAGGGGCAAGGGTGGAAAGGCATAAAGGAAGTCTTGACCCCTATGAAGGAGGAAAGCATCCCTGGCCTGAGAGCCCTGAGCCAGAATTCTGGAACAGAACCGGGGAAGTTTGGCATTCAACGGACTTGCAAAGAGGTCTATGTCCGGGGTTCCCCAAATTTGAAAAATCTTGGCCACCTGGTCTGCATGTAGAGACCATTCGTGTGGAAGCAGAACTCGACTGAGTCTGTCTGCCGAAGAGTTTTGGCTGGCTGCCTGGAAGATACACTGCCAGGAGATGAATCTGAAGCTCTCTGGCGAGGGCCCATAGTCGCAAAGCTTCGTTGCAAAGTGACAGAGAGCCTGTTCCCCCCCCTGCTTGTTCACGTAGAACATGGCTACTTCATTGTCCGTATGAATGAGGACTGTCTTGTAACTGAGCAGGGTGTGGAACACTCGAAGAGCAAGGAAGATTGCTCTGAGTTCTAAGAGACTTATGTGTAGATGAGTCTCCTGTGGAGTACAGGTGCCTTGGGTGAAGAGGTCTTGCAGATGAGCTCCCCAACCCATTGGTGAAGCATCTGTTGTGAGAGTTGCCTGGGGTAAAGGTTGTTGAAATGGAGACCCCATCAACAGGTTTTGAGTGGACTGCCACCATTGGAGGGACAAAATAAGGCGATTTGTGTTTCCTATTTTGTCTGCCAGGCACCCTGATGCCTGGGTTCATTGAGTGGATTAAGTCCACTGGGCTGCTCTCATATGGAGGCGAGCATAAGGAACCACATGCACGGTAGATGCCATGTGGCCTAGTAGTTGTAACATTTCTTGAGCAGTGTGATGCGGCTTTAGCACTGCTTGAGAAGCTAACTGCACCATGCGAAGGCAACGCATCTGGGGAAGATAGGCCCTTGCTTTTCTGGTATCCAGCAAAGCTCCTATGAACTCTAGAGACTGAGTGGGAGTTAGACTGGATTGTGGGATGTTTATGACGAGACCCAAGTACTGAAGGATACGCATTGTGCAAGATAGAGAAGTCCTGGCCTCTGACTCTGATGTGGCTCGAATGAGCCAGTCGTCTAAGTAAGGGAAGACGAATATTCCGAGAGTGCGAAGAAATGCTGCTACTACAGCCATGCACTTCGTAAACACTCTTGGTGCTGAGGCCAGGCCAAAAGGAAGCACCCTGTATTGGTAGTGCTTTCCTTGAAAAAGGAACCGAAGGAACTTTCTGTGAGTTGGATGGATGAGAACATGAGTGTACGCATCCTTGAGATATAGAGAACAAAGCCAATCCTGACTCTGAAGGTATGGCAGCAGAGTTCCCAGAGAAATCATCTTTAATTTCTCTTTGAACAGGAATTTGTTCAATTCTCTGAGGTCTAAAATAGGTCTGTGTCCCCCTGATTTCTTTGGGATAAGGAAATAGGGGGAGTAAAACCCTGTACCCTGTTGAGGAATGGGTACCTCTTCTACTGCCCCTTGGGCAAGAAGCATAGTGACCTCTTGATCTAACAGGTTGATGAGAGAGTTCTGAGAACTGAACTGTCTTACCATTGTGGGAGGGGGCATGCAGAGAAAATGAAGCTTGTACCCCTCTTTTATAATGGAGAGAGTCTAATATTCTGCTCTTATCTGCCCCCACCTGGGGGCAAAGTGAGACAACCTTCCTGGAATTGTGGAAGGCTCTGGTCCATTGAGGGCTAGGAAGGCTAGGTTCTCTAGACGGAAGTCAAAGGCCTTGTGGAGGCTGAGACTGCTGAGACGGTTGAGGCTTAGCAGTCTTTGCTTTCCTTTGTTTAGGTGGTTGCTGACTCTTTCGGGCAGGCTGACCTGCAGAACGCCCCTGCTGAGAATAAGAGGGATAAAACCTCTTCTTTTTGGAGAAGAATGGTTTCTTGAAAGATTTCTTCCTTGCAGGATCAGCTGTAGCTTTGGATAATCTATCCAAAGTGGAGCTGTCAGCATCTAACTCATTGGCTTTCTCTTGCCAATTCTTGCCGAATAGATTCTCACCTGTACAAGGCATATTGCCCAGTTTGTCCTGCACCCAGAGCTCCAAATCGGATGCCCAGAGCCAGGCAATTCTACGTGCACCTATGGTAATGGCAGAGGTTCTGCTTATGCAGTCAAAACAGTCAAAAGCTGCACGATTGACAAACTTAGAAACATCCTGGGCATGTTTAACCAGTGTGAGAAAATCCTGCCTCTTATCATCAGGAAGAAGAGGGCTCAAAATCTCTAAATCTCCTGTGACTTCCTTAAAGAACATTCCCATATATAAAATATAGGAACTGATCCTGGCAGAAAGCATGGAAGCCTGGAAAGTACGACGTCCAAAGGCATCCAAAGTTCGACACTCACGTCCTGGAGGAATAGATGCATGCCTCTTTGCACTTCTGATCCTTCTCATACCTGATTCCACCACAATTGAGTGGTGAGGCAGCTGAGTCTTCTGGAAACCAGGACAAGGAGGGACTCGATACATGGTATCCATTCTACGAGAGTGAGGAGAGGTGGTAAGAGGTGTTTCCCACATTCTTAGCATGAGATCATGTAAGATCTTATGGATAGGCAAAGTGGCTGCCTCCTTAGGAGCCTTGGGATATTGTAGAATCTCCAACTCCTTTGCCCTGGGCTCTGTTTCGGGAGCCACAGTAATGGAAAGACCTCGAGCCACCTCCCTGATAAAATCCTGAAAGGAGATATCTTCTGGAGGAGACATCCTACGTTTAGGTGAAGAAGGCTCCTCCGGGAGAAGTATTCCGGTACCGACAGAGCTGTCAGAATCCTCAGATTCCTCCGAGGATTCAAAATACCTTCTGTCCGGATGCTCTTGTAGAGCACGATACCCGTACCGACCGTAATCGGTGCTGGGGGAATCGGTACCGGTGTATCGGTACCGGAAGGCATAGCATAAGTGGGTGCCAGCAAAGCAGACACCGATGTCGATGCTGTCGGTACTGGTACCGATACTGGTGCCGGAGTCGGAGTCGGAGCCGGTTGAACTGTCTGACGCGGTTCCAAGGGTGTCGATGCCGCAAGGAGAGCCGCCAGACTGCGTTCAATAGCCAGGAACCTCTGGTCTATCGACGCTGCTGATGCCTGGGTATTGGTACTGGAGAAAGCAGCTGGTACCCCAGAGCATGGCATCAGTAGTTCTACCGAGGTTGAGGCCTCGAGAACATCCTGGAGCCCTGATAATGCTTTGGAAGCCGAAGCCTCCCACCGGGGCAATTTTGCCAGTACAGAACCCTCAAGGGCAACGCCAGAGGCATCTCGATGCTTGGAAGGAGATCTACCCTTTGAGGACCGGCTAGACTTATGTTTAGTTACCTGAGATCCATGAGAGGAAGACGAAGCCCTGGAAGACATCGATGCCACAGAGGCTGCATCGGAGGGAAAAAGGGTGCTTAGCTTAGCAGCTCGGTTTTGTCGATCACTCTTGGACATCATGGCACAGGCCATACACTCCGAGATGGAGTGGTCAGGACCTAAACATTTTAGACACCACTCATGGGTGTCGGTGACGGAGATGGTACCGCCACCCTTGGTGCACTTCTTAAAACCCAAGGCGGGTTTTTCCATAGCAGAGGAAATTTTGGGCCTAAGGCCCAAAATGGCACGTGCACCTGAGGAAGAAAAGTTTGGAAAAAAAATACTAAATATTGTGATGAAGCAGAGGCCAGTGAACCTATGGAGATAGGAAAAATCACTGACCCCTTTAAAGAAAGTGACAGACCTAAAGTGCATTTACTGCAAAGTGCAGCCAGAGGGAGCAAGCACGAAGAATCAGAGGGTAGGCTGACACACCCAAGCTTGGATGATGCAATAATTAACTCAAGGGATAATCAGACACACCTGGTCAGGGTGAGAGAAACCCTAACTGAGAAGCAGCTTTATAAGCATGGCTTAGACAGGACAGAAGGAGCAGCAGACGCAGAAGAGAGAGGAAGGAGACGGCTCAGAGGAGAGAAGGAGAGGCAGTTGGATTTGCGGTCCTTACAGAGAAGGAACAAGTCCCAAGAGAAACAGTTTCCCGGTGAAAAACTCCAGGGAGAAGTCTTCAAGGAAGACAGAGAAAGGAGAGGAACCTGGAAAGTGCCTGGTAAAGAAAGTACCAGAGAAACACAGCTCAGAGAGCAGAGGTACCGGCATACTTCCTTTCCTGACCGTGAGCTACAAGGAGTTCAGAGGTGGGTGCACAAGACTCAGCCCAGGAGTCTGAGAAACACAACACTGAACCGGGAACTGTGGCCAAGCCCTAGAAAGGCATGGAAGCCAGAGAGCCATAGGTGCAGTAAACACAGCTGGAGAGAGGTTTGGGAAGATGGACAAAAAGTGCTAACTAAAAGTCCTGTTACCTGTTTTCCAGACCAGGTAGAGCCAGGCTGGAGAGTTTTAGAGAGAAACTCTGAAGTGAAGCCAGAATTACATGAGGAAAGTTCAGGGCCAGCAGATATATCGTCAGAACAGGAGGAGATGCAAACAGACCCTGCTGAACCCGATTCATTGCTACCTGACTGTCTCATGGATTCTACACTTTGTCTAGCTGGGAGTTTGGAATCCTTGGCAGAAGTATAGCTCGCAGAAGTATAGCTCACAGGTATATGTTAAAATACAGTTTTGATAAGCTAAAAGAAGAAGCTTGTTTTTGTTTGCATGAACTGGTTTGTTCTAACACCTGCATAGCTAATAAGATGGTGAAGCACGTCTAACTTTGGAATTCTGTAAATACCTTTTTGAAAATCCTGAATGAGGTGAGAATCCTGTTTCCTTCGTTGAACCTTTGTTTGTGCATTACGTGAATAAACCTAATCCTTTACCTTACACATGGCTTTCACAACTAATTATTTCAAGAAAGGGACTACTAGTACCAGCATGCATCTGGGCTAAGAAAAGCTTCACCTTTTGATGAAAACAATAATGTCCACCCTGACCCTTTAAGCACGTGGCTCAGGGGCTGGGGTTGTGACAATATATATATTTTTTTTTTTTTTAAAGAAAGAAAGAAAGAAGAACCGGTGGTACCTGTATAGCGCCGAGGAAGGCAGACGCGACCACAAAAAAGGAGAATAAGAAAAAGTTTCTGCGGTGACAGGAATGACGACCTTCTGGCTCCACGGAAAATGAAGAACTGGAGAGAGGCAGTTGGGAAAGGCGGGAAGGCAGCACGCAGGCGCTGTGGGATGCTCCCAAAAGCTTTCTAATTGGACGCTGGGGAGCGTTCCCGCGCAGGCTCCGTCAGTACCTACGATACCCATATGTGAAGACTACATTCCTGCTTGTTCCTGGAGATTGTTCTTTATGATGGTTTCTACCATTTTTCCCGGTACTGATATCAGGCTCACCGGTCTGTAGTTTCCCGGATCATCCCTGGAACCCTTTTTAAAAATTGGTGTTACGTTCGCCATCCTCCAATCTTCAGGTATTACAGATTATTTTAATGATAGTTCACAGATTACTAATAGCAGGTCTGCAATCTCATATTTCAGTTCTTTCAACACCCTTGGATGTATATCATCCGGCCCAGGTGATTTGCTACTCTTCAGTTTATCTAATAGTTTTAATACATCTTCCCGATGTATCGATATTTCCTTCAATTCTTCCGCACCTTTAAATACCACTTCAGTCATGGGTAACATCCCTACATCTTCCTCAGTAAAGACCGATGCAAAGAATTCATTCAGTCTCTCCGCTATCGCCTTGTCGCCTCTTAGTGCCCCTTTAACCCCTCTGTTATCTAATGGACCAACTGACTCTCTCACAGGTTTTTTGCTACGAATGTACTTGAAAAGGTCTTTATTATGCGTTTTTGCTTCAACAGCAAGCTTCTTCTCAAATTTATTTATTTATTTATTTAGCTGTATTTATATCCCGCTTTTCACCGGGTCAAAGCGGTCAATTGGGAGATACATTTAACACGAGGGGATATGACACACATACGCTAATACTTAAGGGAACATGGGCAATGGAGGGTTAAGTGGCTTGCCCAAGACCACAAGGAGTACCTACAGGACTAGAAATCCCAGTCCCTCCGGCCTGAGATTGCTGTCCCCAGGTGGGACTTGAACCCCCGGCCCTCCGGCCTGAAGTACCTTGTCCTAACCACTAGGCCACTCCTCCCAAATTCTCCCTTTGCCTGCCTTATCAATGCCTTGCATTTAACTTGCCAGTGCTTGTGCGGTTTCCAGGTTTCGTCGTTTGGCTCTTTTTTCCATTTCCTGAAAGATGCTTTTTTTGGCAACAACAGCTTCTCTGACCTCACCTTTAAACCATGCTGGCAGTTTTTTGGACTTCCTTCCACTTTTCTTAAAGCGTGGAATACAGATGGTCTGGGCTTCCAAGATAGTATTTTTCAACAACACCCAAGCTTGATGTAAGTCTTTAACCTTTGCAACTGCTCCTTTTAGTTTTTTCTTAACTATTTTCCTCATTTTATCAGTCTCCCTTTCGAAAGTTAAAAGGTAGTACTATGGATTTCCTTACTATCCATCCTCCACTAATTAAATCAAACGCGATCATGCTATGATCACTATTGCCAAGTGGCCCCAACACCCTTATCTCTTGCACCAGATCGGGTGTTCCATTAAGGACTAGGTCCAATATGGCTACCCCTCTGGTCGGCTCATGAACCAGCTGCTTATTTCATCTAGGAACTTTATCTCTCTAGCATGTACTGCTGTGACACTGACCCAGTCGATACCGGGGTAATTGAAATCACACATTATTACTACTGTGCTGTAACTTTTTTTTAGCTTCCTTGATTTCTTTGAGCATTTCATCATCCATTTGTTTATTCTGACCAGGTGGTCGATGGTACACCCCCACTGCCATCACCTTCCATTTTTACATGGAATTTCAATCCATAGAGATTCTACAGCTAATTTTGTTTTCTGCAAAATTTAAGTCCTTTCTGACTCAATGCCCTCTCTAACACACAACCCCTCCATCAATTTGATCAGCTCTAGCATTACGAAATAGTTTGCACCCAGGTATCACAGTGTCCCACAGGTTGTCCTCCTTCCACCATGTCTCATATTCCAATCATATCTAACCTCTCATGAGTGCTATATATTCTAACACTCCCATCTTATTTTTTAGATTTCTAGCATTTGCATACAAGTATTTTCGAGACTGTATTTTATTCATATTAATTTGGCTATTGGTAGGCATGGGTTGGGATCTTTAAGCTCTGTCTGCTCCATACTTGAGGGCATTTGGGCTACTTAACTCTTTTTTGGAACCTCTATGTTTTTGGTAGTATCCTTCATGGATACATTCTTCCCTGGGTGCAATAAAGATGACTGAGGATGCTTCTGCCTGGATCTTGAGGAGGGCCCATGGCACCAGGGTCGTAGGCGGAAAAACATACAGGAGGGCTCCTGGACCAGGGAGGAGAAAGGTGTCCACCACCTCTTATCCCTGGGCCAGCCTTCCAGAGCAGAAGCACAGCAGCTGCATATTCTCTGGACTGGCAAAGAGGTCGATCTCTGGGGTCCCCCAGCAGGGCTGGGTTAAGTCTCCACTCATGGAGCTGTAGGACTTGGCTCAGGTGGTCGGCCAGTAGATTGTCCTGGCCCAGCAAAGACACCGCTCTTATGGAGATGTTCTTCCCTGTTGCAAAGTTCCAGAGGCATATTGCCTCCCAGGAGAGACGGTGCAAACCTGTGCCTCCTTGTTTGTTGAAGTAGTACATCGTCATCTGATTGTTCATCTGAATCTGAACCACCTGCCCTTCCAGATGATCCTGGAAGACCCGCAGGGCATGATAGACTGCTCTGAGTTCCAGCAGGTTGATCTGGGAGACACTCTCCTCTGGTGACCATGGACCCTGCAACTGCAGGTGATCGCAGTGGGCCCCCCAACCCAACTTGGATGTCTCCTGTAGTGAGGAATGCCCTCAAGAAGAGATGGAAATAGGGGAAAATCCTGTTGGAGTAAATAACACTGCACTGACACACAGGATTTTCAAGTCAGAGATGAAAACCCCCCAGCTCTCTGCTGAGCTCAGGCCACACCTCAGCTCAGAGGAGGAGACAGGCTTGTTCACTGATTGGGCACGCCCAGGGGAAGGTCAGGGAGTGCAGGGAAGTGAACCCTTTTTAAATCCTCAAGCAATGCAGAGAGAGAGGAGAGAGACGAGAGAGACGAAAGAGATGGGAAGCAGTTCAGGAAGGAGTTCAGGAAGAACTGCCAGAAGGATAAGCAAGCTAGAACCTTGGAGCGGAGCAGAGCAGAACCTGGGAGCAGTGAACATTGGAGCAAGGAACAACCTTGGAAGAAACGTTACTGCAAGGTAGAGCCTGGGAACAAGAAAGCTAGCAGAGCAAATACATGGAGTAACGGTAGTTGGACTTACAGCAGTCAAGGCTATAACGGCAGCAGAGAAAGCCAAGGGAAAAGCTATCAGCCTAACAATTACAGAAGGGCAGTGGAAATAGCAATAAGAAAGCCGAGTTCCAGAGCCTGGGAGATAGCAGGAGAAAAGGTACCAGCACTTATCTAACAGTCCCTGTCAAAGGTAAAGCTGATATTTCTTATTTCAACTCCTTGCTTGAGAAGCCTTTTACTTATGCTAACGTCCAAAAGACAAACCGAGCACAGTCAGCTTGCTGAGAGCTATCCCTCTGATAAAAGTAGGACAGCTGAACCCCCTGGGGTGGGAGCCATAAGCAAGCTTTTATCAGAAAAGGAGGATGGTTATCCTAATGAAAATGTGCACAGACAAGCTGAATTGCTTTTAAGCCAACTTCAGGAGTTTCTGGAAAGAAAGTCAGGGAAAGATAATAAACCTGACAAAGATACCACTAACTCTAGCTCTGAAGAAAGTATGCAGGTGGATGTTTGTTTGCCTACAATAGAATATGATCCTTCTGCCATGGACTGTTCAACATGTCTAATAGAAGACAGCAGGGTTAAAGAGCATTGAAAACTGTATGAAGGAATACAGAGTAAGTTTGCCATACCTGCTGCCACATTGGGAAAACTTTACAAGTTGTTTAACAAGCTTAATCACCTATTGAAAGTAAGAAGCCGTGCTGTAAAGAAAAGCAGCTGTTTCAGTTTGTATGTTTTTCCTTGAGTGACCACATGAGGCAGTGCCTAGTGGAAAGTCAGAGGAACTGTGAAACAGCCAAATAGTGCTGAGTTAATTTCTGTTGCATTTCCTGTGTTTCTGTTTCAACCTTTATGTTGGAGTTGCATCCTTTTTGCGTTTGTTGTACTGAACTTTGATGCGCTGGAGGAAAATCCCCACAAATAAATATTCTTGCAGCCTTTACTACTCGAGTCATAACTACAGCTCAGTTCTTAAGGGAGACAAGCAAACTACAGGTCCCAGAATTCCTGGTGACAACTGACACAGCTTTATTCCAAAAAGGACATTCCAAAGGCCACTCCTGCCTGTAAGCCCTTGGGCCCAGGTAGGAGCGTTGCACTCCGTTATGAGGATATGGTGTGCTGGGGGAGTCTGAAAGGGCAGGCCGGCTCTGAGGTTGAGGGGGATCCTGCCACTAGACAAGGGATGTCACCAGGGCTGGTGTGACTTGGATGTGGTCATCTAGGCGGCCAGAAGCCTGTGTCCACTAGGCGTTGAGCATCCACTGAGCCTGCCTCATGCAGAGGCAAGCAAACTGGGTGACATGGATGATGGATGCTATGTGCCCCAAGAGGCAGAGCATCTGTCTGGCCATCACTGTTAAGCTGCCTTGTACGACTTGGGCTAGGGCGGATAGACACTGCACCCGATCGTGGCAGGAAGGCCCTTGCCTGAGTGGAATCCAGTAGGGCGCCAATGAATTCCAAGCACCAGGTGGGCCATAGGTGAGACTTTGGGAAGTTCACCACAAATCCCAGGTGCTGGAGCAGCACTATGGTGCGCTGCACTGCATTACGCACTTCCTCTGGCTTGCTGGCTTGTATGAGCAAGTTGTCTAGGTAGAAGAAGATGATCTCAAGGTGGCAAAACAGTGTGACAAGGCGGTGGCAAAAGCCAGGAGGATGTCGGGTTGCATACAAAAAGGAATTACCAGCAGAAAGGAAGAGGTACTAATGCCACTGTATAAGTCACTGGTGAGGCCTCACTTGGAATACTTGCTTCAGTTTTAGAGACCATATCTTGCAAAGGATATAAAAAGACTGGAAACTGTTCAGAGGAAGGTGACCAAAATGATTTGGAGCCTTCGTTGGAAGCCTTATGAGAAGAGACTTGAAGACCTAAATATGTACACTCTGGAAGAGAGGAGGGACAGGGGAGATATGATTTAGACCTTTAAATACTTAAAGAGAAATAATGAACAAACAAACCTCTTGCAAAGACGGGGAAGCTGTAAAACATGAATAACGTGAAGCTGCAAGGGGGTAAATTGAAAGGCAATGTCAGGAAATACTTTTTCACTGAAAGGATGGTGGATGCTTGGAATGCCCTCCCGATGGAAGTGGTGGGGACAAATACAATGACAGAATTCAAAATGGCATGGGACAGACACAGTGGATCCCTTTACAACAGGATAAAATCAAAATAAACTTAACTAATTTCTCAACATGCAGGGGTGTCCTACACGGAGCCGTGGGTTCACCCCTAAAACAAAGACATGGGGAGGGGTGGCCTGCATGGAGCGGCAGGTGCACCTACTCTTGCCATCTTACTGGGCAGACTAGATGGACCATATTGGTCTTTATCTGCCGTCATTTACTACGTTACTATGTTACATCTCCAGGAGCCTGAGGTGAGCGACCACAACTGCTAGGCATTTGGTGAATACCCTGGGAGTCGAGGCAAGGCAGAAGGGGAGTATCTTTTACGGATAATGCCGTCCACTGCCGCTGAATTGGAGGTAATGACGGTGCCTTGGATGGATCAGTACATGGGTATAGGCATCTTTGAGAGTCAAGGAGCATAGCCAATCTCCCTGCAGGAGGTAAGACAGCAAGGTTCCAAGGGATACCATCTTGAACTTTTCCTTGACCAGGAAGCAGTTGAAGTGCCACAGATCCAGGATGGGCCGGAAGCACCCTGTCTTCTTGGGGACAAGGAAGTAGCAAAAGTAGAATCCCTTGTCTTTAAGAGGTTGGGAGATGTGCTCCACCGCTTGACCCTCGAGAAAGAACTCAAGCTCCCTTTGCAGAAGCTGCCTGTGCAAGGGCTCCATGGGTAATTCCCCTGGGAAGAAAGGAGGCGGCAGCTGGGTGGAGGAGATAACCTTTTCTGACCACCTGCAACACCCAGGCGTCCGTAGTGCTGCTTGGCCACTGGTGTGCAAAGTGGACCAGTCGACCTACAGTGAACCTTGGGTCTTGTATCTCCTGGGGAAGAGAGGCTATGCCCAAGGAGTCAAAAGCTCCCCCCAGTCTGTAGCTGTTTGGGGTTTTGGGACCTTTGGCTTACGGGGGCCATGCTCCTGACCCTTGGCCTGCTGCCGCTGCGGGGCTGCATGACAGGCCTGAAGCTTGGGGTAGTTTCCATAGGCTTTCTTGGTCTTTGGGTAGAAGGACTTTTTTCTCCAGTCTTCCTATGGGAAAGTTCAAACACTTTCTTGGAAAGCCTGGTTCTGGTCATGAATTCCTTCTCCAGCTCGTCTGCCTTCTCGGTCATGGGCTTGCCAAAGAGGTTTTCCCCCTGGCAAGGGGCATCGGCTAACTTGTCCTGAACCCACTGCTCCAAGAGATGTCCCCTCCTGAAGAGCTCTTGAACATCATCTCACATATAAACGCCAGCACATCTCTACTAGACCCCATCCAATATCCTGGATCAAGCTAACGAAGACACAGATGTTACCAATCATATCTACCATCCTTCATACCTCACTCATGCAAGCCAACCTCCTACCTGCTCTCAAACAAGCCTCCGTGAGACCCCTCCTGAAGAAATCCAACCTCGATCCCAACTCACCTGCCTCATACAGACCTATAGCCAGCGTACCTTTCCTTGTCAAAATCATTGAAAAACAGTCCAAATTCAGCTCCAGGAGCACGCTGACAGATATGCTCCACTTGATCACAATCAACATGGTTTCTGCCCCTACCACAGTGCTGAGACATTACTCCTCTCTCTCTTAACTGCATTCACTACTTGAACTGAAAAACCCTCCTCTAGTTATGTGCTGTTCTTTCTTGACATCTCTACAGCAATCAACACTGTGTCCCACCAGACCCTGCTTAACCGGCTCAATGACAATGGTGTTCAAGACAAACTGATAAGAATTGAACACCAATCCTCAACATCTTACAACCTTCCCCGAGTCCCACAGGGTTCTTCGCTCTCCTCCCTCCTTTTCAACATTTACATTATGCCCCCTTGCTACATCATACAGAGGTTTAATGTTGGCTACTAACTCTATGCTGACGACATAATGATATTCACTCCATTTCAGACCACCACTCCCGACTGCTCCAACTGCCTGTTTCAAAGAGATTGTCTCCTGGCTACAGCTTCATAATCTTGTGGTCAACTTTAACAAGACTGAGATTCTTCATGTAACCAGAAACCCCAACTTCATACCACCTCCTATCATCAAATTCGAGGACAATGAAATACAAGTTAAGTCTCAAATCAAGTACCTTGGAGTCACCCTGGATCCCCAACTAAATTTCCAACCTCACATAATGAACACCACCAAAAGCGTTTACTTTAATTCTCCCCTCCTCTCTCCTGACAGCTTCCACACAGTATGCCAAGCCTCCATCACACCACTGCTTGACTACTGCAACTCCTTCCTCCAAGAGCTCCCCAAGGCTACCATTGCCCCTCTACAGCTTGCTCAAAACACTGCAGCACGCACCATAGCCAGAGTCTCCAGACACTCCCACATCACCCCCATACTGAAATCTCTCCACTGGCTCCCTATCACATCCAGGATCAAGTTCAAGGTACTCACCATCACCCATACAGCACTCCTCAATACCTCCTCAGAGCATCTCCAATCACTTATTAGATGTCCCGACACCAACAGATTTTGTAGACAGAATGCGCTGAATCTTCTTCACAACGCACATGCACAAGAGCCTTTGAATTCTATGCTCCCACCATTTGGAACCAGCTACCTCCCACAATATGGAGCATTCAATCTCACAACTTTTTCATAAAAACACATTAAGACATACCTCTTCGAAGAATACTATGGTGCATCCTTTGCATCAAACCCCGAGCAAGACCATCCCACGAACCTTCATACCATCCCCATTGCCCCCCCCCCACCCCTTCTTAAATACCTAAGGCTGTCCAGCCCTCACTATTATTCCCACTCCTCCCATCCCATCATAAGACCACCTCTATAAACACCAGTCAACTCAAACTTACCATACCTCATGCCCCACAATGTATCCTAAGATCACTAGTTTCTAAAGATTTACTTTTTCTGTATTTATCCCCTCCCTTTTGTTATTTACTGTTCTAATTTAAAGTTGCTTGTATAACTACACATTTTAATTGTTCCATGTAAACAGTTTTGCCTGGTAGAAAAATGGTATATTAAAACCAGTTAAATAAATAAATAAGCTTGAGGACTGTAGCCAGGCAAGGTGGAGGGCACTAATGCCCACCACAACTATCTGAGCCAAGAACCCATCGAGGTCCTTCACTAGGTCCCACAGGTACATGCCCATGTACAGCTGGTATACCTAGTTTCGGGCTGTGAGCATGGAGCCCTGAAAACACTTCCTGCCAAAAGCATCCATGGTGTGTGCCTCCCTGCCAGGGGGCACTGAGTAGTGCGTCTTCTGGCTTTTAATATAAAGCATAGCTGACTCCACAAACATGAAGTTATGTGGCAGTTGGGTTTTCTGGAAGCCAGGGCTCCGGCCAACTCGATACTGTTAATCGAGTCGACGGTTCACAAGTGGCACAGTCACCAGGGTCTCCCACAGCCTGAACAGCAGCGGTTCGAGGATGGAGGGCATGGGCACCGTCAGTGCCTCCTGCGGAGGGGCCTTGCACTGGAGGATCCTCAGTACACGGTTCGTCCTCAGGCAACACCACAAAGGTGAGTGCCTGGGACATCTTTCGCACAAACTCCAGGAATTCCATGTCCTCTGGAGGTGACTGCCACCGGTGATGTGGAAGAGATGCGTTGGAGGGGATGTCCCGGTGGAAGATGGTGTCAGAAGACTCCTCATCTGTCTCCCATGCCAACTATGAGCCAGAGGAGTCGGCGAGCGCCCTGCGGTCATTGGACTGACACAGCATTGACGACACCCAGCGTTGGGGCTCTGATGCGCCCGTGCCGGACCTCGATTTGGTCACCAACAGAGATGACACCGATTGAGCCAGCGTCTTGAGGATGGGAGGGGCATCCTCCGGGAAGGTCCTGGTTGAAGATGGTCCTGTAACAGGCCCCAATGACCAGGTGTTGTGGCCCGCTGAGCCTCAATAAATGATGCAAAGCTGCATTCCAGGGCTGCTATCCTGGTCGCGATGCCGGCTCAGCAGAGGCGGGCACCAGCTTCGAGGACATCAAGGCTGGCATCGGATCTCTGGCATCGGAATCCCAGATGGTGATGGTGTCGGGGAGCCTGACTTGATCTCCCGACTCCTCCCTCCTGGTTTCTTGGAAGGGCGCTCCCAGCCCTCACCACCGGCATCGAGTTGAGGACTCTGCGCCGGGGTCCCGGAGGTCTGACGGACCGGGGTCAGACCTCAACTTCAGCTTTGATGCCCAGGGAAGGTCCTAAGAGCATGATTCCGATGCACGACGATCCTGCGGCTCCACCCGAGCCTGGGAGCGCGATGCCGAGT
Organism: Ichthyophis bannanicus; assembly: GCA_033557465.1. Taxonomy (NCBI): domain Eukaryota; kingdom Metazoa; phylum Chordata; class Amphibia; order Gymnophiona; family Ichthyophiidae; genus Ichthyophis; species Ichthyophis bannanicus. The sequence goes on along the minus strand of CM066038.1, from coordinate 18,328,092 downwards.
CGCCAGATGCCGGCATCGAAGGCAGGGATTACACCCCTGATGCCGATCCCGAGGCAGACTTGCCAAACAGCTCCCCCTGCCACCTTTTGCGTTCCTTCCAGATCTTAGCCGACATCAAAAGATAAAGCGGGCAGGAAGACATGTCGTGGTCTGCCCCAAGGCATTTAATGCAGCAACTGTGGCAGTCCGTGCAGGAGATATTGCAGTTGCCACATGCTGGGCAAAGATATAGCGGGGAAAAACAAGTCCCGTGAGGTTAAACTCTAATGTCTTGTGCCACCCTGGGATCCAGATGGCACTCATGTAGATGAAGGACCCTGCTGAGCCTGTCTGCCAGGAGGTTGTCCTGGCCCGGCACGTACACCGCTTTGAGGAGCATGCTGTTGTGCACTGCAAAGGAGTGGAGGGCTACCGCCTCCTGACAGAGGGAGGAGGAGTCTGTGCCTCCCTACTTGTTCACATAGAACATGGCAACCTGATTGTCCGTCTGTATGAGGACCGAGAAGTTGGCCCTGAGCTCGAGGAGGTTGATTTGTAACCGAGACTCGTCTGAGGACCAGTTACCCTGAGTGCAATAGCTCTCGCAATGTGCGCCCCAGCCCACCAGGGAGGCATCTGTTGTCAGGATTTTTTGTGGTGCTGGCCCATGGAAAGGCATCTCTGCCCTGGGGTGTTGTGGGGACTGCCACCAGATGAGGGAGGCCGCCAACTGGTGGATGACCCTTATCCTGTCTCTCAGCTTGCTTGTGGCCTGTGTCCATTGGGATCTGAGGCACCACAGAGCTGCTCGCATGTGCAGACAAGCCCAGGGTGTGATATGAATCATTGAGGCCATGTGGCCTAACAAATGGAGGAGCAGGCGGGCTGGCACTGACCTGCAGCTTTGGACCTTCTCCACTAACTGCAACAGGCGACGGGGTCCTCTCTATCGGGAGGAAGGCCTTGACCTGCAGAGTGTCCAGCTGGGCTCCTATGAACTTCAGGTCGAACTGGGGAAAGGCTGGACTTGGGGTAGTTGATGACGAAGCCTAACTTCTGCAGGATGTGAAATGTAAGATTTACAGCTTGGCTGGCCTCGAGGCCCATGCTGCCTCTGATGAGCCAGTCATCTAGGTAGGAGAAGAGGTGGGCCCCTTGGAGGTACACATGGGCGACCACGACCACCAGGCACTTTGTGAAGACCTTGGAGAGGAGGCGAGGCCGAATGGCAGTACCCTGTACTGGTAGTGCTGCCCCCCCATCACGAATCTCAGGTACTGTCTGTGGGAGGGATGGACCAGGATGTGAGTGTGTGCATCCTTGAGGTCCAAAGAGCAGGGCCAGTCTCAATGGCGGAAGTAGGGCAGCAGTGTCCTAAGGGAGAGCATCTTGAACTTCTCCCTTACCAGGAACTTGTTCAAGTTGTGCAGGTCCAGGATGGGCCGGAGGCCCCCTGTTCTTTTTGGGACAAGGAAATACTTTGAGTAGAACCCCTTTCCCCAGAGGTGTTGGGATACAGGCTCCACTGCCTTGTCCCTGAGTAAGCCTGCGAGTTCTGTGATGAGCAAGGCCAGGTGGAGGAGAGACCTTGATGGTTCTCCTGGGAAGACGTCTGGAGGGTTCCGCTGTAGATGGTAACCCTTCTTCACCACCTGCAGGACCAACTTGTCCATGGTGATGCTGGACCAGTTGTGGGCAAATGAGGCCAGCCGACCCCCAGTGGGCTGAGGTGGGACTCTTGGGGGAGGTGAGGCCCTGCCCAGAGAGTCAAAAGCTTCCCCCTGGTTGGGTGAGGGCTGGTGTCTGGGGCTTGGGGGCCTTGGGCTTCCGGGACCCATGCTTCTGGCTTTTAGGCTGTGAGGCTTGGTGCTGTTGCCCCGAGTAAGGCTAGTAGGGCCCGACCTGGTGATAGTCCTTTTTCCCCAAGAATTTTTTTATTGGGGAGGGTCGAGGTCTTCTTGGACAGCCTTTGCCGGGTCACTACCTCGGCCTCGATTTCAGCCGCTTTGTCGGACATCGGCTTCCAAACAAGTTCTTGCCATTGCAGGGGACATCCAGCAGTTCGGGCGCCGATGCCGGTGGCTGCCACCCTGGCCACAAACTCAAATCCATTGTAGGCGGCCCTAGAGAGGAATTTGGAACAGTCCCAGATGCCCGCCACCAGGGACCGGAACCTCTGCAGGGGTTCCCCAGCAAGGCCCGCCGAGAACCTCAAGAGCTCCTGGATCAGGCCTCTTAGGTACATACCCATGTACAGTTCGTATGCCTGAAAACGGCAACCGAGCATGGCGCCCTGATAACACAAGCGGCCCAGAACATCAAGGGCCCAGGCCTCCCTGCTGGGGGGAACTGAAGAGTAGGTTTTTTTGGCTTTTCAGTTTCTGCCTGGAGGATTCCACCACCATGGAGTTAGAAACATAGAAACATAGAAATATGACGACAGAAAAAGACCACATGGCCTATCTAGTCTGTCCTTCCATAACAACTACAACAGTCCACTTTTTGCCTTTAGAGATCCTCTGTGTTGGTCCCATGCTTTCTTGAATTCAGTTACTGTCCTCATCTCTACCACCTCCACTGGGAGACTATTCCACGGATCCACTACTCTTTCCGTAAAGAAATATTTCCGCATATCACTCCTGAATCTATCTCCCTTCACCCTCATCCCATGTCCCCTCGTAGCAGAACTTGCTTTCAATTGAAAGAGGCTCTCTCCCTGAACATTTATGCCACGGAGGTATTTAAACATCTCAATCATATCACCTCTATCCCGCCTTTCCTCTAAGGTGTACATATTAAGATCCTTAAGTCTGTCCTCATATGCTTTATAATGAAGCCCATTAATCATTTTGGTAGCAACCCTCTGCACCGACTCCATCCTGTTCACATCCTTTTGAAGGTGCGGTCTCCAGAATTGCACACCATACTCCAAATGAGGTCGCACCAAAGACTTATACAGAGCCATTATCACCTCCTTTTTTCTGCTAGCCATTCCTCTCCGTATGCACCCAAGCATCCTTCTAGCTTTTGCTGTCGCCTTTTCCACCTGTTTAGCTACTTTAAGATCATCAGACACAACCACGCCTAGGTCCCGCTCTTCTTTAGTGGACAAAAGTACTTCACCTCCTATACTGTATTGCTCCCTTGGATTGCTGCAGCCCAAATGCATGACCTTACATTTTTTAACATTAAATCCCAGCTGCCAAATTCTAGACCATTCTTCAAGCTTAGCTAGATCCCTCCTCATGTTATCTACCCCTTCCTGGGTGTCTACTCTATTGCAGATTTTGGTATCATCCGCAAAGAGTTGTGGGGGAGTTGTTGTTTATGGAACCCGGGGCCCTTCTGAATGTGGTAGATAGCATCCAGGCACCAACTCACCACCAGCACAGAGGCTGGGGTCTCACAAATCCTGAGGAGAAGCCTCTCGAGGATGGGTGGAACTGGCACTGAGAGAGTCTCCTTGGGAGGACGACTCATATTGCAGGATCTCAAGTTCCTCGGTGCGCAGCTCTGCTTCAGACTCCATCTGGGCTGAAAGAACCTGGGCCATGTCGCGGACGAAGTCATGAAAGGCTATGTCCTCAGGCAGGGGGTAGCACCGAGGCTCCTGGGGAGAGGGCGCGGAGGGGACATCCCTGTGCCGGGAGGCCTTGTCCTTGGCTTCCCATTCGGATCCTGAGGGCGTCAAGGAATCGACCTCAGGGATAGCCCCAAGGAACCAGGGCCCCGCAGAGGATATGGGGTCAGACTCCCGAAACTCGCCGGGGAGGACGAGATCCCCGAGGAGCGTGATCAAGACTTCGATCGATGCCGAGGACTATGCCGAGGCCGATGGCATTCAGTGCCCAGCTCGACACCCGGGGACTCCCCTGAGGTCGGAGGACCAGGTGTTGGGGTGGATGATGCTTGAAGACCAGACATCAATGTCTTCTGCAAGGCCAGGATGTAGGAGATGCTCTGCTCCATGAACGCCATTCGGGACTCGAGGCCTGATGGCTGTGCAGCCCTCGGCATTGACATCGAGAGCCTCGGGTCCGATGCCGGCACTCCAGAGAGTGTGTCCTTGAGAAGGACTGCGGGTTCATGGGTCCTGGCACGGTCTCCACCGGCCAAGGACTCCCATCTTGAGACTTTCCGAGGGCACTGCTCGGAGCTGCCCGAGTCCCGCTGTGGGACTTTGCCAGGTTTCAGCAGAGGCTTCAGTGCCTTTTTCTTGGGAGGGTCTGGAGCCGCGCCAGAGGAGCTGCCGGCCCGGGACTGCGAGGATACCCGTACCTTACGGGAAGTGCCAGCTTTGGGGCTTGGCAATAGGGAGGCTGCGCAGAGTCAGATCTCGGAGACAGCTTCCCCTGCAACTTCGACCACTTTTTGTTTGTTTTGTGGGTCATGGCTTGGTATCGGTCACAGGTGGAGCTGTCGTGGTCCGGGTCCAGGCAGCAGAGACAGCAGTCATGGGTATTGGTAACCAAAACAGTCTGACTGCATCGGTCGCATTTCTTGAACCTACCGGGAGTCATGGTGGGAGAATACCCTGTCGGGGTCAACGACCTCCAGGCGAAAAATGGCATGAAAATCGGTCGAGGGGGAACCTTGAGGAAAAAAGGGATAGGAGAGCAGAGGATGGCACCAAAGGTGCCGGCCTGAGCGGGAAGGGAACCGGTATGCAAACCAGAGATTATGAAGGATTTTAAGAACTTTTTCCTGAGAAGTAGAGGACTACATCCATTGGGCTCCAAGGAAAAAAGGAGACTGACTAAGATGGCACCCTTGGGCAGGAAGGGGACCACGCATGTGTGGTAGTATTCCCAAAGGCTTTCCTACAGGAGCTCTCCAGATCAACCAACAGTAAGGATTTAAGGGTTTATTTCATTATATTAAATTGTTAGCTCTCTGACTGGGAGCTCTTAAAAGGGTTTTTTTGTACATTTTTAAAGCAAGGTTACTTTCTTTTGGTGCTTTAGTGGGACTTTCCTTGAGCACAGTAGGTGGTTGAACTCCAGTAACCTCCTCAGCTTTGGGAAACTGCTAACACCTAATCAGGTGTTAGTTCCCTCCCTACCCACCCCGACTCCCACCCACCCCTAGCGAGTAGTCTTGCTTTATAGGGCACCTCCCCATTTGACAAAGCACAGAGAATTGGACCAGCACATTTTGAATATAATTAAAGAGATTTAACTGCTTTTTCTCTGAAAGGACAGCTAGGAAGCCGGCTGGTACTTGGTAGATCTCTCTCTTTTTTGCTTTAACAGATACCCAAGCTCCACGAACAGAACAATGGCTGGGAAAAATCGTATCGCTAAAGCTGTTGCCCCCGTTACAGCTTCTGCCTCGGTCCAGACAGAGGTCCTAATGCCAGTTGAAGGACCGGTTCCATGTGCAGGGTGCCTGCATGCTGAAGCTCTGAGGAAACAAGTGGAGGAGCTCAGAGAGGAGGTGGCGAGGCTGAGGAGCATTCAAGACAGTGAGAAGTACATTGATGAGATGCTTCTTGCAGCAACCAAGCTCTCCAGCAGAGGAGAAGATGGGTGCCAACAGAATGTCGATGGTTGGACACAAGTCACCAGGGCCTGCAAAATCACCAATCCAACTTCTCCAGCCCTTGAATTGAAGAACCATTATGCAGCACTGGAAGTGGAGGAGCAGAAAGCACCCCTGGAAAGGGAAGAACCAGAGCTCAAGTACCCCAAAGTTGCAGAATCAGTGACCACAAGGAAACGAAGGGTAGTGGTGGTTAGAGACTCTCTTCTGAGGGGTACTGAGGCGTCCATCTGCCGACCAGACTTGATGTCCAGAGAGGTATGCTGTCTGCCTGGTGCCAAAATCCAAGATGTTATGGAGAGTTTGCCAAGACTCATTAAGCCCACTGAATATTACCCAATGTTGCTAATCCATGTTGGAACAAATGATACTGCCAGGTATACCTCGGAACGTATCAAAAGTGACTTCATGGCTCTGGGACAGAGGGTGAAGCAGTTAGGTGCACAGGTGGTGTTCTCTTCAATCCTCCCTGTTGAGGGTAAAGGCCAAGGCAGAGAGACTCGCATCCTGGAGATGAATGCATGGCTGCGTGAATGGTGTCATCGAGAGCGTTTTGGTTTCCTAGACCATGGGATGCTGTTCCAAGGGTTGCAGAGCAGAGATGGCATCCATCTGTCCAAGAAAGGTCAACGCGTCTTCAGTAGTAGACTGGCTAATCTACTGAAGAGGGCTTTAAACTAGATTCGTTGGGGATGGGTGAAGAAAGCCCCCAGGTAAGTGAAAGCCCCCAGGTAGGTGATATATTAAATAACGTTATGGAAATGGGTAACAGGGATAACATATGGAAAGCAGTGTGTATAAATGCCCGTAGCATGGGAAATAAGATCCCGGATGTTGAAGCTTTGGTGGGAGTGGCTGACTTGAATTTAGTGGCAGTTACAGAAACATAGTTCACAGAAAACCATGATTGGGATGTAACTATACCTGGCTATACTTTATTCAGAAAGGACAGGGTGGGAAGTAGGGGAGGAGGAGTGGCACTATATGTAAAAACTACTATTAAAGCTTTGGAATTACAGAGCTTAAAAGGGAGAGGGGAGGCATTGTGGGTTAAACTAGAAAGAGGGAAAGAGAAATCTATTTGCATTGGTGTGATATACAGACCTCCCTCATAAGAGGAAGAGGTGGACAGAGAGTTAATTGAAGACATGCGCAGCATTGCTAGGATAGGGGAAGTGCTACTGATAGGAGATTTCAATATGCCAGATGTTGATTGGCACATTCCTGCTGCAGTATCATCTAGAAGTAAGGAGATCCTGGATTCTCTACAGGGAGAACTATTCAGGCAATTGGTAACAGACCCCACACGTGAAGGGGCCATACTGGACTTGGTGCTTACCAATGGTGAAAGTGTTTCTGATGTTGTAGTGGGAGATCATTTTGCATCCAGTGATCACCAGATGGTGTGGTTCAGTATTAGGACTAGGGCTGTTAGAATCCATTCAAAGGCGAGGATCTTAGACTTTAGGAAGACTAACTTTGCGAAGATGGGCCAATACCTCAGGGAGTCGTTAGTGGAATGGGAACAGCTGGGGGATGTAGAAAAACAGTGGGCAAAACTGAAGGGATATTTTAAGGGCAACCAACCTTTTTGTTAAAATGGTAAATAAAAGTAAAAGGAAAAGGAGACCGCTATGGTTTTCGAAAGAAGTAGCTGAAAAAGTGAAGAAAAAGAGAGGCCTTCATGAAATACAAGAGATCACAGAGAGAGGAAGACAGGCATCTGTATTTGGAAAAACTTAGAAAAGCTAGCAAAGTAGTCAAGAAGGCAAAGTTTCAAAAGGAGGAGGAAATAGCCAATGCAATAAAATGGGGGGATAAGACATTTTTCAGATATATTAGTGAGAAGAGGAAGGGCAAGAGTGGTATTGTCAGACTCAAGGGTGCAGGGGAGGAATATGTAGAAGCTGACAAGGATAAAGCGGAATTGCTTAACAAATATTTTTGTTCTGTGTTCACAGATGAAGAACCAGGAGCAGGACCTCAGAAAACACCCACAAATAGGAACAGAAGCAAAGGACATCTTGAACAATTTTCAAAAGACAGTTTCTCACTAACACAATCTCAACTTAAAGTAGACAAAGCGATGGGACCGGATGGGATACACCTGAGAATACTGAGGGAACTTGGGGACGTTCTAGCACAGGGGTCTCAAACTCAAATTGCTTTGAGGGCCAAATGAGGACTTGTAAAGTAACCCGCGGGCTGCATAAGACGCGGGGCCTCATTTGCATAAATATTTGCATAATGTTACCATACAAAGCGCAGATGTTAATGATGCACATTTCCCAGAGCTGACATATTTCAGTTAATAAATTCAAAATAGATATTTTTCTACCTTTTGTGCATTTTTTTTCAGTTGCAATTGTTCCAGCCACTTTCTTCTGGTTTCTTCATGTCTTCTGCTAACTCTCCATCGTCTGCTGTCCATTTGTCCTTTCTTCTCTCTTCTAGTTTTTTTTCCATTCTCTCTCTACATCTGCTTTAACATACTAATCTTTCTCTTTTTGCTCCTTCCTCATTCTTATTTCATCCACTCAAATTTTACCCCTCCATCCTCAATCACCACTTACTCTCCCAATACCCGGCCAATTGTAGATTTTTCTTCCCTCCCAGACAAAATATTTTTCCCCTTTCCATTTCACTCTCCCAGCCCCATCCCATTCTAATCCTCCCCCAACATCAGCTCCCTTCTAGTTCCAGCCCCACCCAGCATCCGCTCCCTTCTAGTCCCCGCATCAGCCCATTTCCAGTCCTATCCTAGCCCCACCATCAGCCCATTTCCTGTCCTAGCTCCCCCCACTAAGCCCATTTCCAGTCCTAGCAACCCCCCCGTCCATTACCATTTCTAGCCACCCCCCATAGTCCATTATCAGTCCTAAGACCCCCAACAGCCCACTTCCAGTCCTAACCCTCCCATCACCCCATTTTCATTCTTAGCACCACAATAGCCCATTACCAGTCCTAACCCACCAGTCAGCCCACATCCAGCCCTAACCCCCATATGCCCATTACCAGTCCTAACTCCCCCCCCCCCGCTGCCATTAGCCCACTTCCAGTCCTAACCCCCCATTACCCCATTTCAGTCTTAGCCCCTCCGTAGCTCATTACCAGTCCTAACTCCCCCCCATCAGCCCACCGCCAGTCCTTCCTAACCCCCATCAGCCCATTTCCAGTCCTAAACCCCCCCCCCCATCAGCCCAAGTAAACAAAATTAAAAAAACAACCCTGGCTTCTGCTGCTGCCACTGCCACCGTGGCAGCGGCAGAATCAACTGTCAATTAAAAAAAAAACTGGCTTCTGCTGCTGCTGCAGCCGTGGAGCAGCAGAATCAGCTGTCCCGCGGCCCCTTCCCCTCTGTCCGGAAGAGCCCTGAATCTGCTCCATCAGCAGCGGGCTTTTCAAGCCGCGAAGAGAGTATTTCCCTCTCACGCTTGGCCGCGTGTTTGAGACCCCGGTTCTAGCAGCTCCACTGACTGACCTTTTCAATGCCTCGTTGGAGTCAGGAGTGGTGCCAAAGGACTGGAGAGAGGCTCATGTGGTGCCTTTACACAAAAGCGGAAGTAAGGATGTGGTTGAAAACTACAGGCCGGTTAGTTTAACTTCGGTGGTGAGTAAATTATTGGAAACGCTGCTGAAAGAGAAAATAGTGAGGTTTCTGGAGTCCAGCGGATTACAGGATCCGAGTCAGCATGGATTCACCAAAGGCAGGTCTTGTCAGACAAATCTGATTGATTTCTTTGACTGGGTGACCAGGGAGTTGGACCGAGGGAGAGCCCTAGATGTGGTGCATTTAGATTTCAGTAAAGCCTTTGACACTGTTCCTCACAGGCGACTTATAAACAAACTGAGCACTCTAGGGATGGACCCTAAAGTTACTGCTTGGGTTAGAAATTGGTTGGGTGGGAGGCGACAAAGAATACAAGTAAATAGAGCTCACTCTGAGGTGAAGGATGTTATCAGTGGTGTGCCCCAGGGATCTGTCCTCAGTCCGATTCTTTTTAACATCTTTGTTAGTGATATAGCGGAAAGGCTTTCAGGTAAGGTTTGCCTCATTGCGGATGAAACCAAAATCTGCAATAGAGTAGACACCCAGGAAGGTGTAGATAACATGAGGAGGGATCTAGCTAAGCTTGAAGAATGGTCTAGAATTTGGCAGCTGGGGTTTAATGTTAAAAAATGTAAGGTCAGGCATTTGGGCTGCAGCAATCCAAGGGAGCAATATAGTATAGGGGGTGAAGTAATTTTGTCCACTAAAGAAGAGCGGGACCTAGGCGTGGTTGTGTCTGATGATCTTAAAGTAGCTAAACAGATAGAAAAGGCGACGGCAAAAGCTAGAAGGATGCTTGGGTGCATACGGAGAGGAATGGCTAGCAGAAAAAAGGAGGTGATAATGCCTCTGTATAAGTCTTTGGTGCGACCTCATTTGGAGTATAGTGTGCAATTCTGGAGACCGCACCTTCAAAAGGATGTGAGCAGGATGGAGTCGGTGCAGAGGGTGGCTACTAAAATGATTAGTGGTCTTCATTATAAAGCATATGAGGACAGACTGAAGGATCTTAATATGTACACCTTAGAGGAAAGGCGGGATAGAGGTGATATGATTGAGATGTTTAAATACCTCCGTGGCATGAATGTTCAGGGAGAGAGCCTCTTTCAATTGAAAGCAAGTTCTGCTACGAGGGGACATGGGATGAGGGTGAAGGGAGATAATATTTCTTTACGGAAAGAGTAGTGGATCCGTGGAATAGTCTCCCAGTGGAGGTGGTAGAAATGAGGACAGTAACTGAATTCAAAAAGCATGGGACAAACACAGAGGATCTCTAAAGGTAAAAAGGGGACTATTGTAGTTGTTATGGAATGACAGACTAGATAGGCCATGTGGTCTTTTTCTGTCATCATATTTCTATGTTTCTATGTTTCTTTGAAAACTGGGAAAATGCTTTGCGTGGGGCTCCGTCAGCGTCGATTTCACCCATATGCGAGGACTGACTTCCTGCTTGTTCCTGGAGAAATGTAATTACTTCCCTTCTAGTAGGTGTTCTCCGTGGACAGCAGGAAAAGCCCTCACATATGGGTGATGTCATCTGACAGAACCCTGCATGGAAGTATTCTCAACTCCTTTTGGAAGCTCATCTGCGCATGCTTTCGTCTTCCCGCCCGCTGCCATTTTACCTCAGTCTGTCAAATACTTCAGCTGAAAAGAATACAACCCCTAGGGGAGGTGGGTGGGTTCTTAGGACTTTACCAGCTGTCCACAGAGAACACCTGCTTTAGGTGAGTAACTACATTCTCTCCATGGACAAGTAGGAAAAAAGAGTCCTCATGTATTAGACTCCCTAGCTATAGGTTATCTGAATAAAAAAGAGAAAAAATGAGGAGCCCAACCAGGGCAACCAAACATTGCATTTGGTGGCAACAGGTCTTTTGTATTATGTATACACATATATCACTAGAGGAGAGCAACCTTGGGCCGGAAGGACTGGGGTTTCTAGTCCCACAGGTGCTCCTTGTGGTCTTGGGCAAGCCACTTAACCCTCCATTGCCCATGTTCTCTGTAAGTATTAGTGTATGTGTCTCATATCCCCTCGTGTTAAATGTATCCCCCAATTATGTTGTGACCACTTCGATTGAAGGATAAGGTGGTATACAAAACTGTCTAAATATATATAGCTTTATTTTTATTTTTAATAATTAATTAATTAAGATAACTTAAACAGAAAGAAATAGGCCTAGATAGGATGGAGTTAGATTATACACGCCAAACAGATTCCTTAATACTGATTTCCCAAAGTTGATGTTGCGTTGGGAATCTCCCTCTAGACAGTAGTGAAATGTGAATGTGTTTAATGAAGTCCATGTTGCAGCTCTGCAAATCTCTTCCATGGAGACCATGCGCAAGTGGGCCACCAACGTTGCCATGGCGCAACATGACCCTCGAGACTGAGGTCTGCCTGGGCAGAAGTGAAAGAGATGCAGTCTGCTAGCCAAATTGATGATGACCATTTGGAGATGGCAACCCCTAGCTTGTTGGGGTTAACAGAAACAAAAAGTTGGATGGACTTTCTAAGGGCTTTCATCCACTCCAAGTATAAAGTTAAGGCTCATCTGCAGTCCAACATGCCCAGGGAAGCGTCCTGTTTCTAAGCATGAGCTTTGGGGAAAAATTTGGGAAGAGTACGGAGGACCACTCTATCGTGATGGAATTTAGTGTCAGGTGGATGAACCCACTAGGGCCTGAAGCTCGCTCACCCCGCGAGATGAAGTGACCACCACCAGAAACAAAACTTTCCAAGTCAAGAACATCAGGACAGGAATTGAGCGGTTCAAAAGGTGGTTTCATCAGTTGCGCAAGAGTCACACTGTGGTCCTAAGACACTGCGGGTGGCTTCAAGAGCAAAAAACCGCATATAAAGTGAACAACTAAAGGCTGTAAAGAGATGGGTTTACCTTCCACACCTCAATAATAAGCTCCAGTTGCACTGAGGTGAACTCTTATTGAGTTGGACTTCAGCTCAGACTAGGAGAGTTGCAGAAGATACTTAAGCAGTGTTTATGCGGGACAAGCAAAAGGATCTAGAGAGCATCCCTCACACCAGACAGCAAACCATTTCCATTTACATTAATAGGATTTTCTTGTTGAGGCACTCCAGGAGGCCAAAAAACATTGGTGACACCAGTCAACAGATTAAGTGTGGACAACTTCAGCCTCCCCCCTGCTGAGGTATTGTTTCAGACCCCATTTCCTGTCCTCCACGTGTGCTTGCTTGGATTGCTTTTCTGTCCTTTGAGAAGAGCAGTGCTCTCGTAGACCTCTCCCGAAAGGTGATTTTTGCTGCATTTGCTGCTTCGCTGTGAGTTCTGTCTGTTTGTCGCCACATATTTATTTATTTGTCATTATTTGTGTGTTCCCTTACCTTACTGCTCCCTTAATTTGCACTTTGTTTAGCTCTTCTCAGCTGAATAACTTATACCCCTCTACCCACCCACCCCGTGACTGGCTGTCTTTTATAGCTGTTATCTGCTCATTATCTAATTTATGCTCAGGTGCACCTAATCCCTTGATTCTCCTACCTTCTATATTCTCTGGCCTTTGTTCTCCTCTCTATTCCTCTTCTATGGCTCTTCATCACATTGTCTTCCTCTTCTTCATACTCCCTGTTTCCCCTCTTACCAGCACCTTCACTCCTCCCCTCCTTATCTCCCCTTTACTGTCCTCACTTCCCCCTCCATTCTGTCTTCTACCCTATCATCAGCTCTTGAGCTTCATCGCTTTCTCCCTCTCATTCAACCATCTCCTCTCTCTCTAAGGCAACCTCACCCTCGTTTCCACCACACTGTCTCCTCTCTACCCCATACTCTGCTACTCCTTCTCCTTCTCTCTTCTGGAGATATCAACCCCAATCCTGACCCCCCTAGACTTCTGTCTCACTCTGAGAAGAGATCTTCATGCAACATCTCTAATCTTATCCATATCCCTCTCCTTTCCCCTTCCACTCTCCCTTTCTCATGTGCCTTGTGGAACGCACACTCTGTCTCTAATAAACTTGCTTTTATGCATGATCTCTTTATCTCTAATGCTCTACATCTTCTTGCTCTAACTGAGATTTGCATCCTCCCTGATGATATTGCATCTACTGCTGCTCTCTGTCATGGGGGCTATCAGTCGTCCCACTGGCCGTGGTGGTGGTGTTGGGCTTCTACTTTCTCCCTCTTGCCAATTCCAACCTCTCCTGCTGCCTCAGTCTCAATCCTTTCTCTCATTTGAAGTCCACTCCGTCCGCTGATGACATCTTGCTTCTCTATCACACTGACTCGGCTACCCCCGATATCACTCCTCTTAATGACTGTCTCTCTTCTGTGGCGTCCTGGCTTTTCTCTAATTTCTTACACATCAACCTTTCCAAAACCTCAGCCATTTGGTTTATTGCCGGTAATCCTGCCCCTCCCCTCACTCCTCTACTCTCTTCCTCCCCGATCCCTATCGTAATCTCTCTGCGCTATCTTGGCGTGATTCTTGATTCCTCACTGTCCTTCAAAGCCCATTCATTTCTGTCGTCCAACGCTGTTTCCTCACTCTAAGACAACTTCGTTCTCTTCGCCCCTTTCTTTCTCTCTCCTTTATGACCACCCTTCTCCTCTCCCTTGTCGTCTCCCGTCTAGATTACTGTAACGTTGCCCTGGCCGGCCTCCCCCTACCTCAGCTTCAAAGTCTACAGCGAGTCCATAACACTGCTGCCCGTATCCTTACCTCCCTCCTTATTCGTCTGCACTGGCTTCCAATCCCTTTTCGTATACAATACAAATTCCTCATCTTTGTTCATAAGTCTATTCACACCGGCACCCCCCTCTATCTCACTGATTTGGTATACCTCCACAATCCCCACCGTTCCCTCCGCACCATCCACATGAACCGCATGACCCTCCCCTCCCCATCCCAAGCTCACCTAGAATCTACCCGTTCCTCTGCTTTTTATTTTCTTGGCTCCTGTCTCTGGAACTCACTCCCCCCCCACACCTCCGCCTAGAGCCATCCTTCAAAATTTTTAAAGCAAACCTAAACACACACCTCTTTTGCCTAGATTTTGACCTTCCCCCACCCCCCTTTCTCCACTTCCCCGGTGATACTCATCAACCTGCCTAACTCCTGCTCTCTCTCTATAACTTCTAAACTCCTCTCTCCTATCCTATAATATAATTGGCGTTCTTTTCTTTTTCTAAGCAGCCTTTTTTATGTATTTTGTAAACCACTCAGACGCTGTAGTGATGGGCGGTCTATTAAGCAGCCCAATAAACAAACTAACTCCACTTCCTCTCCGGGTAGCTGTTATTTATCGACCTCCTGACAAATCTGCTTCTACCTTTCTCTTTGAATCGTGGATTTCCTTCTTTCTGGATTCCTCTTCCCCCACTCTTATTCTTGGGGATTTTAACATTCATGTCGATAACCCCTCTGATCCTTATGCTTTAAAGCTCCTCTCCCTTACCTCCTCGTTTGACCTCCAACTTTGTTCCACTGCCCCCACTCACCAACATGGCCACTGCCTTGACCTGATATTTTTCTCTAGTTGCTCGAACTTCTGTAGCTCAGTTCTTCCCTTATCTGACCATCACCTTTTAAGCTTTAATCTTCATCATCCGCTGCCTCAGCATCGTCCTGTCTCCTCCAACCTATTTAGAAATAGGAACATCGAAACATGACGACAGAAAAAGACCACATGGCCTATCTAGTCTGTCCTTCCATATCAACAACTACAACAGTCCCCTTTTTGCCTTAGAGATCCCCTGTGTTTGTCCCATGCTTTTTTGAATACAGTTACTGTCCTCATCTCTACCACTGCCACTGGGAGACTATTCCATGGATCTACCACTCTTTCTGTAAAGAAATATTTCCGCATATAACTCCTGAATCTATCCCCCTTCACCCTCATCCCATGTCCCCTCGTAGCAGAACTTGCTTTCAAATGAAAGAGGCTCTCTCCCTGAACATTTATGCCACGGAGGTATTTAAACATCTCAATCATATCACCTCTATCCCGCCTTTCCTCTAAGGTGTACATATTAAGATCCCTAAGTCTGTCCTCATATGCTTTATAATGAAGACCACTAATCATCTTAGTAGCCACCCTCTGCACCGACTCCATCCTGTTCACATCCTTTTGAAGGTGCGGTCTCCAGAATTGCATGCCATACTCCAAATGAGGTCGCACCAAAGACTTATACAGAGGCACTATCACCTCCTTTTTTCTGCTAGCCATTCCTCTCCGTATGCACCCAAGCATCCTTCTAGCTTTTGCCGTTGCCTTTTCTACCTGTTTAGCTACTTTAAAATCATCAGACACAACCACGCCTAGGTCCCACTCTTCTTTAGTGGACAAAAGTACTTCACCCCCTATACTATATTGCTCCCTTGGATTGCTGCAACCCAAATGCATGACCTTACATTTTTTAACATTAAATCCCAGCTGCCAAATTCTAGACCATTCTTCAAGCGTAGCTAGATCCCTCCTCATGTTATCTACACCTTCCTGGGTGTCTACTCTATTGCAGATTTTGGTATCATCCGCAAAGAGGCAAATCTTACCCAACAGCCCTTCCGCCATATCACTAACAAAGATGTTAAAAAGAATCGGACCAAGGACAGATCCCTGGGGCACACCATTGGTAACATCCCTCTCCTCAGAGTGAGCTCCATTTACCTGAACCCTTTGTCGCCTCCCACCCAAGCAATTACTAACTCAAGCAGTAACTTTAGGGTCCATCCCTAGGGTGCTCAGCTTGTTTATAAGTCGCCTGTGAGGAATAGTGTTAAAGGAGAGAGCCAAGGGATCAATAGAAAATCTTCATGCTATTGATCCCTTGGCTCTCTCTTCTACTATTTCTTCATCTCTTTCTTCCACTATGTCATCTAAGTCTGACGAGGCAGTTACTTCTTATAATGCTGCACTCTCCTCGGCTCTGGATGCTCTTGCTCCGCCCATGCCACGTCCTGTGAGACGTTCTGCACCCCAGCCCTGGCTTTCATCCACTACCTGTGCCCGTTCTGCTGAGCGTGCTTGGCTCAAATCCCACTCCCCTGCAGACTTTCTACACTTCAAATTCATGCTTGTCTCTTTCTAGTCAGCCATAGCTCTTGCCAAACAAGACTACTATGTCCATCTGACTAACTTTCTTATCTCTGATCCTCGCTGTCTCTTTACTACTCTCAGCTCTCTTCTCAAAGTGCCTCCGCCTCTGTTCCCTCCCTCCCTTTCTGCCCAAACCCTGGCTGACTATTTCCATGACAAAATCCACAAAATCACCCTCCAATTCCCCACAAAGTCAGCTACTTCCCCTCCTCTTCCACTTCACTCCTCTTCGCTCCCAACTATCCCCCCCCACCCCACCACCACCACTGCTACCCTCTCTTCCTTTCCTGTGATCTCTGAAGAGGAAACTGCACACCTTTTTATCTTCCTCCAAACTCACCACCTGCTCCTCTGATCCTATCCCCACCCATCTCCTAAGCCTCATCTCCTCTACGGTTGTCCCTTCCATCTCTCATATTCTCAACCTATCGCTCTCCACTGCAACAGTCCCTGCAGACTTCAAGCATGCTGTGGTCACACCTCTCCTAAAGAAACCCTCACTTGACCCCACCTGTCCTTCTAATTATCGACCCATCTTTCTCCTTCCCTTCATTTCTAAACTACTTGAATGTGCGGTTCACCGCCGCTGCCTCGACTTCTTCTCCTCTCATGCTCTCCTGAATCCCTTACAGTCTGGCTTTCGTCCTTTACACTCTACTGAAACGGCTCTTGCCAAAGTCTCCAGTGACTTGTTCCTGGCAAAATCCAAGGGCCTTTTACTCTGTCCTCATCCTTCTTGACCTCTCTGCTGCTTTTGACACTGTTGACCAGTGACCACCACCTTCTCCTCGAGACCCTATCCTCGCTTGGTTTTAGGGGCTCTATACTATCCTAGTTCTCCTCCTATCTCTCCCATCGCTCTTTCAGTGTGTGTTCTAGTGGCTCCTCCTCTGCTACCCCGTTCCCAGTTGGTGTACCCCAAGGATATGTCTTGGGTACACTCCTTTTATCTCTCTACACCCAGTCCCTTGGTGCGCTTATTTCATAAGAACATAAGGTATGCCATACTGGGTCAGACCAAGGTCTATCAAGCCCAGTATCCTGTTTCCAACAGTGGCCAATCTAGGTCATATGTACTGTCGCCAACCTCCCCTGGTGGCCGGTGGATGAACGGGGAGGTTGGGCATATAGTTAATTTTAGGAGAGGGTTCCTTTCAGGCCAGGTACAGCCTGGTCTATGTAGTCCTGCTCCTGGTGCAAATAAGTTATGTAAGCCAAAGTGGAGGGAGAATAAGGCTTTTATTTCCCTTTTCACAAAAAGATTCGTTGGGCTACAAAAATTAAAGAAAGTCCTTCTTTTCAGGCATAAACCAAACTCAAGGTACAAAGTAAACTGTTATAATTTTCACAGTTGTGGAAAGGAATTTAACCAAGGATTCTTTCAACATTGGAGTAAATTACATGTCTGAACATTCTTCTTTCAATCAGCACAAATATGAAAACTTCTTAAGGTAATATCTGTAAGGCTCACAGTTCCGGCAGTGATTCCAAACTACCCACAACGCACATGGAACAATCCATCAATTCCTCCTGAGATGAGGGAATAGGGTCTATAAGCTCCACTTGCATAGGTTCTAAATCACTATTATCTTCTTCTGAGCTGGGGCTTTCTCTGGCTGTTATCACTGGCCAGTCCCAATTTCTGTTCCCTTTTTTTCCATACAGTTGTTCTAAGGTTCTTAAATGAGCATGGCCTGTTTTATAGCCTCTATATCTTGGCTGGTGAAACTCTGGCCTGCTTTCTCATCCTTTAAACTGGGCATCTGTTTTATAAGGGCTTCTAGCAGCTGAGCCTATCTTCATGAATAAAGAATCATCATACCTTGGTTTCCTGTAATAGGCATAGCTGGAAGTGTCCTCCTGAGGTATTTCCCTTAGGACCCAGTCTCTCTGGCAAGCTCTCTCTTGAAAGCTTCTGGTACCTTTCAATCTGGTCTCCGGGCTTTCTGGCAAGCGTAGGCCTCTCTCCAAGCCTGGCTTCCTGCTTCTTAGCTCTTTACCTCTGGAGTTTCTGGCTACCACGACTTCCACAGGACTGACTCTCCTCCATCTGTCTTTCTCCCTGGGACCTTCTGGTTCTCTTCCAGTTCCTGCAGCCATGCCACTAGTCCTGGTTCTACTGCTCCGTTTCTCAGCAGTGCTCTGCTCTCCGGTGCTGCTCTGCTTTCTGTCTCCAGACGCTTGCTTATAAAGGTCTTCTGCCTTTGAGCTTCCCGGGCTAGTTCTCAGGTGCTGCTGATTAGCTAGGTGTGTCCACTCAGCCTCTGTAAGTGCACGCCTGCTCCCTCTAGCTGTTTTGCTAGACAATTGCATTCTCTGCACCTCATTTGTTCTGGGACAGACAGCTTCTTTTCCTATATCTTCACTTTTATTAGTTCCTGCTCTATGACAGTACCTAGCAGTTTCCCCAAACTTCCAAAAGCTTGGGTCAAGCATGGATATCCTGGGTCCCCTCTTAATAATGGTTTATGGATCTTTCCTCCAGGAACTTATCCAAACCTTTTTTAAACCCAGCTACACTAACAGCCTTTACTACATCCTCCGGTAACAAATTGCAGAGTTTGATTTGATGTTGAGTGAAAAAATATTTTTTTCATTAGTCTTAAATAGTTCGACTTCGACTTTCATACTTTGGACACATCATGCGAAGAGAGAGATCATTAGAGAAAGACATTATGCTTGGCAAGATAGATGGTCAACGCAAAAGAGGAAGGCCAGCAATGAGATGGATCGATACAATAACAGCAGCTACAGGTACCAGTCTGTCAACAATGAGCCGCCTGACTGGAGACTGAACACAATTTAGGATAGCTATCCAGAGGGTCGCCATGAGTCGACTCCGACTCGACGGCACTTAACAACAACAACATAAATAGTTTACCCTGTAGCTTCATTGCATGTCCCCTAGTCTTTCTATATTCTGATAACGTAAACAATCGATCTATGTTTACCCATTCCACTCCGTTCATTAATTTATAGACTTCTATCATATCTCCCCTCAGCAGTCTCTTTTCCAGGTTAAAGAGTCCTAACCTTTTTAGCCTTTCTTTATAGGGATATCCTTCCATCCCCTTTACCATTTTGGTGGCTCTTCTCTGAGCCTTTTTTAATAACGCTATATCCTTTTTAAGATACGTCTGCACACTGGGCCGAGGGTTTTAACATGTTATCCACAATGACACCTACATTTTTTTCCTGGGTGGTGATTCTTAATGTGGAACCTTGCATCGTTTAACCATAGTTTGGGTTGTTCTTCCCTAGGTGCATAACTTTGCACTTGCCCACATTAAATTTCATCTGCCATTTTGATGCCCAGTCTTCCAGTTTATCAAAATCCTCTTCCAATTTTCCACAATCCTCTTGGGTTTTAACAACTTTAAATAGTTTTGTGTCATCTGCAAATTTGACCTCACTCGTTATTCCCTTTTCCAGGTCATTTATGAATATGTCAAAAAGCAGAGGACCCAGCACAGATCCCTGGGGTACACCACTATTCACCTTTCTCCATTGGGAAAATTAGCCATTTAGCCCTACCCTCTGCTTTCTATCTTTTAACCAGTTCCTGATCCACAATAGTACACTGCCTCCTATCCCATGACTCTTCAGTTTTGCCAAAAGTCTCTGATGAGGGACCTTGTCAAAGGCTTTCTGAAAGTCCAAATACACTATATCAACCAACTCACTTTTGTCTACCTGTTTATTCACACCTTCAAAAAAACATAACAGATTAGTAAGACAAGATCTTACTTGTCTAAAGTCATGTTGGCTGTCTCCCATTAAGCCATGACTATCTACATGGTCAGCAATTTCGTTCTTTATGATGGTTTCCACCATTTTTCCCAGTACTGACATCAGGCTCACGGGTCTGTAGTTTCCCGAATCATCCCTGGGACCCTTTTTAAAAATTGGTGTTACGTTCGCCATCCTCCAATCTTCAGGTATTACAGATGATTTTAATGATAGTTCACAGATTACTAATAGCAGGTATGCAATCTCATATTTTAGTTCTTTCAACACCTTGGATGTATATCATCTGGCCCAGGTGATTTGCTACTCTTCAGTTTATCTAATAGTTGTAATACTTCTTCCCGATGTATCGATATTTCCTTCAATTCTTCCCCACCTTCAGTCATGAGTAACATCCCTACATCTTCCTCAGTAAAGACCGAAGTAAAGAATTCATTCAGTCTCTCTGCTATCCCCTTGTCGCCTCTAAGTGCCCCTTTAACCCCTCTATCATCTAATGGACCAATTGACTGCCTCACAGGTTTTTTGCTACGAATGTACTTGAAAAAGTCTTTATTACACGTTTTTGCTTCCGCAGCAAACTTCTGCTTAAATTCTCCCTTTGCCTGCCTTATCAATGCCTTACATTTAACTTGCCAGTGTTTGTGCCGTTTCCAGGTTTCGTCGTTTCGCTCTTTTTTTCCATTTCCTGAAAGATGTTTTTTTGTAAACAATAGCCTCTCTGACCTCACCTTTAAACCATGCTGGCAGTTTTTTGGACTTCCTTCCACTTTTCTTAAAGCGTGGAATACAGCTGGTCTGGAATTTGTTACCGGAGGATGTAGTAAAAGGCTGTTAGTGTAGCTGGGTTTAAAAAGGTTTTGGACAAGTTCCTGGAGGAAAGGTCCATAAACAATTATTGAGAAGGGAACCAGAATATCAATGCTTGACCCAGTACAAGCATTGTGGAACCTATGTCTTTTGGGGAAACTGCTAGGTACTGTGATGATGCAGAGGGCTTAAACACCAAAAATAAGGGTTTAAAACAGCTTCTTTTCCCAAAAGCAGACAACTATACAGGCAGGGAAAGGGTTAAAGCTTCAGCCCAGAGAAACTCTCTGCATAGAAAGTCAGTGAGAGAGCCACACCCCAGCTCCATGACAACCCCGGAAGCTGACGTAAGAGGAAAGGGGGCGGAGTCAAAGCGGATAGGGCAGCCCCCATGCTCTTAACCAGGAAGGAGATTCAGATAGGGGGAATGACAATGAGAGAGGAACGAGGAAGAAGGAGAATAGAGACAAAGTTTTGGACTCTGGCTCAGGTTCTGGTTCTGATTCAGATCCAGAGGGAGATCTGAGGAACCGAGGAAGCAAAGGAAGGAGCAACCATTTCCAAGGTAGCACACGGTGCTTGGGGAGTTGCCAGCAAGACTGCTTAGAGAAAGAAAGGTCCCTGAGAAGTATCAGGTGGACTTTGTTACATCTTTGACTTTATTTGGTTTGGAAAAGTATCCACATTTTGTTTCTCTTATTTAGGGGTAGTAGATACAAAATTCCTGTGCTAACAATAAAGTTATTGTTACCCCAATTAACCTTGGCTGTCCGCGTCTTGGCCCACAACTACACGGAACCCAGACATCAGCACTTACAAGGATCTATAAATTTGTGGTCACGTCCCCCCTCTTCCAGGCCACCGCCTATACGGGGGAGGAGGGCGTGACAGCTGGCGTAGTTTTTAGGATAAAGCTACTACCTCACAGAGATGAGAGTCTGATACTTATAAGCCAGTGAAGTTTTGAAAGAAGAAAAGCTTTTGGAAGTTTTGGAAAAAAAAAAAAATTCCAACACACACAGAGGTACCTCCTGAAGAGCTTACCAAGTCTGCAAAAACGAAACTCGGAGTGGAGTGTCGGCAGAGGCAGACCGGAGCAGGTGTTCCTGGATACTGCAGTGCTGATGAGCGAGACTCACCACTTGTAGCAGGTAACCCGTAGATGAGAGGGGGTTATCTTGGATACTGCTACAAGGGGGTGGGGGTATTGCAGAACCGGTTTGGAAGCGGAGTGAGGGTGTGATTGTGTGTGAGCCACACTTGGTTTTTGCTTTCTGTTTTTGCAGCCTAGACAGCGATGGAACCAGCACAGCTGTTAAGCTGGATGACCGAGAGATTCCAACAGCAGCAGGAAATGTCAGCACGGGCCCAAGAGAGAACGGCGGAGATGCTGCGGGCCCAACAAAAGCCGCTGATGGATCTGCTGGGTACATGGATGGGCGAACAGAAGCAGACCACGGAAGCACTGAGGACTGTCTCAGGTTTATTTATTTATTTATTTAACTGCATTTATATCCCGCTTTTCACCGGGTCAAAGGTTCGCTAGGAACCCTATCAGGACGGGGAACCTTAAGCAAGGGCATATTTTCTTTGGGGCAATTGTCAAAAGATGATGATGTGGATGACTACTTGGAGGTATTTGAACGCATTGCGCTCATGAGTGGTTGGCCGAAAGACCAATGGGTCATAAGGTTAGCAACATCCCTAACGGGAGAGGCTCTTGCAGCCTACCGAGCTATGCCCAATGATCTTGCCAACAACTATGAAGTAGTGGTCAAAACCATTAGAGACCGAATGGGCTTAACTCCAGTGGTTTATCGACGCCTTTTGCGAGGGTGCAAGTTGACCCCAGGCGAAACACCACAGGCCTTATGCCACCGGATTAGAACACTAGTATACAAATGGCTAACTCCAGAGGGGAGGAGCATTGATACCATTTTAGATGATGTTGTTTTAGAACAATTCCTAGATGCTGTACCAGGGGAATTACAATCCTTCCTGACTTTGCAAGCCTGTAGAAACACGAGAGATGCCATCTCGCTCACTGACCGCTTCTTAGAGGCTAAGGCCATCGGTCAGGGGAAGATGGGCGTTTTTGATCCAACAGTCTTGAGAAGGCCAGGAATGAAGGGAAAGGTAATGGCAGGGGAATCTGTACCCAGAAGACCCTTACCGAGAACTGGTTGGGAGCAACGAAAATGCTTTGCATGTGGTCAGAAAGGTCACCTAAAAAGGGATTGTAGAGCCAAGCTTGTGTTAGTAACCACCCAGTCCAAGGAGGTTGGGGAGGGATTTTTACTAACGGTTGAGGTTAACAATATCCAGGTCGAAGCGCTCCTATCTTCAGGCGCGGATCAATCAATGATTTCCGAAAGCCTGTGGAGGGATATAAAAGCTCAGAGTGAGGATTCTTTAGGACACCCTGAGAGAAAAATAAGAATTAGATGTGTGCACGGCGCTGCTTCGTCGTATCCTCTGCACACGGTTACTGCTGAAGGGCTAGGATTAAGGAAAAATATCCCAGTGGCAGTAGTAGCAAGACTACCACATTCCTTAGTCTTAGGTAGGGACTGGCCTCAATTTAGGAAAGGCCTAGTTAAAGGACTAGCTGCCAACACTGAAGCCAAAGCCCCTAATTCAGCAAAGTTAGAAAAGGAACCCGTAAGGAGGGAAGTAAAGGGAAGACAGGTGACGTCCTCTCAGAAGGAGAAATCTAGGTTAAGGATAGTACCAGCCCCTTTATTTGAAAAACCACGGGAGAAGCCAGGTAGGGAGAAAGCTCCTATCCTGAACCCTCCTAGTAAGACAAAGTTTCTCTTAAAATGTTGTCGTCTTACCCCGAATGCTAAAATTCCCAAGAGAGCCTCAGAGCAAGCAGCGGGCTTTGACATCTATAGTGCTGAGGACACCATTATCCCACGTCAAGGGCGAGCCTTGGTAGAGATGGGCATCCAGCTCAAGATACCGCCGGGATGCTATGGCCGGATCGCTCCGCGTTCTGGTTTAGTGGTGAAAGACTATATTGACGTAGGTGCGGGGGTAATAGACCCTGATTTTAGGGGAGCTATAAAAGTCTTGTTGTTAAACTTTTCAAAAAAAGACTTTAAAGTAGCCATGGGTGATAGAATAGCGCAACTCATTATGGAGAGAGTTGGCTTCCCACCCATAGAGGAGGCTACAGAACTGAGCACCACCATAAGGGGGTCAAGTGTGTTTGGGTCTACAGGACAGGCTGTTATGATAGGCTTGACAGCCATAGTGAGGTGGAAAAGGCAGAGGAAGACCTTGCTCCTCAGTTGGCTGAGTGGAAGGCCAAGCCACTTTCTGGGGTGGATGAGGAGATCTCTTGGCATCAGCGGCAAGCTCTGCTGAAAATAATAGAGAATTATCCGAACGTTTCTATGCCCACGCCCAGTGAGACTAAGTATATGAATATAAAAAGTGATACCTTTGTTAGCTACAGTCACCAAAATAGGATTCCGTGCTGTTCTGGAAGTAACCAGCCAGCCCGGAATATCTTAAATGGGGGGTTATGTGATGATGCAGAGGGCTTAAACACCAGAAATAAGGGTTTAAAACAGCTTCTTTCCCCAAAAGCAGACAGCAATACAGGCAGGGAAAGGGTTAAAGCTTCAGCCCAGAGAAACTCTCTGCATAAAAAGTCAGTGAGAGAGCCACACCTCAGCTCCATGACAACCCCGGGAGCTGACGTAAGAGGAAAGGGGGCGGAGTCAAAGCGGATAGGGCAGCCCCATGCTCTTAACCAGGAAGGAGATTCAGATAGGGGGAATGAGAATGAGAGAGGAACGAGGAAGAAGGAGAATAGAGACAGAGATTTGGACTCTGGCTCAGATTCTGGTTCAGATTCAGATCCAGAGGGAGACCTGAGGAACCGAGGAAGCAAAGGAAGGAGCAACTATTTTCAAGGTAGCACACGGTGCTTGGGGAGTTGCCAGCAAGACTGCTTAGAGAAAGAAAGGTCTCTGGAAAAGCGTCTGAGAAAGCTTCCTGTAAAGGAGAGAAATTACCACGGGCCAAGCAGCGGAGAGAAGCAGGTCAGAAGTAACTTTAAACCTCGAGGGGAGAGGCTGGAAACCTTACCCAGGAGAGACAGGAGTTCTTCCCCGGAGTCTTCTCTGGAAGCTGTGGTTACAGGTGGGAGATTAGGCTGGACTAAAGTTCCAGGTGAAAAGCTGCAGAAACGTTCCCAGGGCAGGCAGCGTGTTTCTAGCTCAAGCTCTGAGAATAGCCCAGCTGCTCGTAAGCAAACAGCTGATTGTGTGCTACGGAGACGGAGGTTAGAGCCAGACCCTGCTGAGCAGTTTGCCACACGGGAGATAGTGAAGCAGTATCAGGACAAATACTTACCTTTTAACCAAACTGGGAAAGCCAGACATACCAGAAGAAAGGTGAGCCCTTTTTCCATTGATTCAGTTTTAAAGGAAGCTGGTAATTTTAATTCCTCACATATACCAAGAAGTAAAAAGGATTCTAAATGGAAACAGCTTAAAAGCTTACTAGAGCAGTGGAAGCCAGTTGCTCTGCAGAACCCTGACTATAACCAGGACATATCAGACTCAGAAGTAGAACCAATGCAGACTGAGTCAGCTGTAATAGATAGCAGTTATTCTGATATGGAGACAGAGTGTGCTTACTGTCATAAGGAGTGAAAGCTGTATAAACTTTGTGCAAGTGATAAGTGCTGGAGAAGTCCAACTTCATGCAATTGAGCTTTTACACGGGGAGAGGCAGCGCAGTGCCTAAGTGTAAAACTCAACCTCATTAAGCAGCTGTGAAAAGCAAATGCAATTCCCATTGAGTTATCTGCAAAGTAAAGTTGTTACATGAAAGTAAACTTCTAGTGTGAAGAACAGACCTTGTTCAGAGCTGGAAAGAAGTTTGGATAACTTGTTTGGAACTGACAACCCTGAGAAGTATCAGGTGGACTTTGTTACATCTTTGACTTTATTTGGTTTGGAAAAGTATCCACATTTTGTTTCTCTTATTTAGGGGTAGTAGATACAAAATTCCTGTGCTAACAATAAAGTTATTGTTACCCCAATTAACCTTGGCTGTCCGCGTCTTGGCCCACAACTACACGGAACCCAGACATCAGCACTTACAAGGATCTATAAATTTGTGGTCACGTCCCCCCTCTTCCAGGCCACCGCCTATACGGGGGAGGAGGGCGTGACAGTACGTATGACCTAGATTGGCCACTGTTGGAAACAGGATACTGGGTTTGATGGACCTTGGTCTGACCCAGTATGGCATATCTTATGTTCTTATAAGATAGTATTTTTCAACAACACCCAAGCTTGATGTAAGTCTTTAACCTTTGCAACTGATGCTGTTAGTTTTTTCTTAACTATTTTCCGCATTTTATCATAGTCTCCCTTTCTAAAGTTAAAAGGTAGTACTGTGGATTTCCTTACCATCCCTCCTCCACTAATTAAATCAAACGCGATCATGCTATGATCACTATTGCCAAGTGGCCCCAACACCCTTATTTCTTGCACCAGATCTGGTGTTCCACTAAGGACTAGGTCCAATATGGCTTCCCCTCTGGTCGGTTCATGAACCAGCTGCTCCAAGAAGCAGTCATTTATGTCATCTAGGAACTTTATCTCCCTAGCATGTCCTGCCGTGACGCTGACCCATTCGATACCGGGGTAATTGAAATCACCCATTATTATTACTGTACTTTAACTTTTGTTAGCTTCCTTGATTTCTTTGAGCATTTCATCATCCATTTGTTCATTCTGGCCAGGCGGTCGATAGTACACCCTCCACTGCCATCGCCTTTTACATGGAATTTCAATCCATAGAGATTCTACAGCCAATTTTGTTTCCTGCAAAGCTTTAATCCTTTTTGACTCAATGCCCTCTCTAACACAGAGCACTACCTCTCCACCAATTGATCAGCTCTATCATTACGATATAGTTTGTACCCAGGTATCACAGTGTCCCATTGGTTGTCCTCCCTCCACCATGTCTCTGAGATTCCAATCATATCTAACCTCTCATTTAGTGCTATATATTCTAACTCTCCCATCTTATTTTTTTAGACTTCTAGCATTTGCATACAAGCATTTTAGAGACTGTATTTTATTCATATTAATTTGGCTATTGGTAGGCATGGGCAATTTGGGATCTTTAAGCTCTGTCTGCTCTATACTCGAGGGCTACTTTACTCTTTTTTGGAACCTCTCTGCTTTGGTAGTATCCCTTCAAGGATACATTCTTCTGAACCATGAGCTCTTGTGCGACTGTCAGCTTTCCCCTATTATCTAGTTTAAAAGCTGCTCTATCTCCTTTTTAAAGGTTAATGCCAGCAGCCTGGTTCCATCCTGGTTAAGGTGAAGTCCATCCTTTTGGAAAAGCCCTTCCTTTCCCCAGAATGTTCCCCAGTTTCTAACAAATCCAAAACCCTCATCCTTGCACCATCGTCTCATCCACACATTGAGACTCCGGAGCTCTGCCTGCCTTTTGGGTCCCGCGCGTGGAATGGGAAGCATTTCGGAGAACACTACCCTGGAAGTTCTGGATTTCAACTTCCTACCTAAAAGCCTAAATTAAGTCTCCAGAACCTCCCTATCACATTTTCCTATGTCATTGGTACTGACATGTACCAAGACTCCTCCCCAGCACTATCTCTTCCCATGGCTTTCAGTACCATCTGTATGCTGATGACTCCCAGATCTACCTCTCTACGCCCGAAATCTCTCCGGCAATCCAGACCCGGATCTCTGCCTGCCTTTCTGACACTGCTGCCTGGATGTCTCACCGCTGCTTGAAAATGAACATGGCCAAGACTGAACTTCTTATCTTTCCCCCTAAAACCTCCCCTCCTCTTCCTCCTTTCTCAGTCTCTGTGGATGACTCTGTACTCCTTCCTGTTTCCTCAGCCCGCAATCTGGGGGTTGTCTTTGACTCCTCTCTCTCTTTCTTCACACATATCCATCTGATAGTTAAGACCTGCTGTTCCTTTCTCTATAACATCAGAAAAATCTGCCCTTTCCTTTCTGAACACACTACTATAACGCTTATCCACTCCTTAATCACCTCCCGTCTTGACTAAAGTAACCTACTCCTTACTGATCTCCCTCTGAATCATCGCTCTCCCTCTCAATCTGTTCAACACTCTGCTGCCTGGCTAATCTTCTGCCAGCCTCGACATGCCCATATTACTCTTCTTCTCAAGTCACTTCATTGGCTCCATATTTGTTTCCGCATCCAGTTCAAACTTCTCCTGCTGACCTATAAATGCATTTATTCTGCGACGCCTCTCTACCATTCTTCTCTTATCTCTCCTTACAACCCCCCTCGGGAACTCCGCTCTTCTAGCAAACTGCTTCTATCTTTGCCCTTCTCTTCTACTGCTAACTTCAGACTTCGCTCCTTTCACCCTGCTGCGCCTTACGCCTGAAACAAACTACCTGTGTCTGTACGCCAAGCACCTTCTCTAACCCTCTTCAAATCCAGGCTGAAAACTCACCTCTTCGCTGCTGCTTTTGGATCTTGACCAACCTGATCTCCTTTTTCTTTCCCCTTGCTTTATCCCTGCCTACACCTTCTGTGTTTGTCTTGACTAGATTGTAAGCTCTGATGAGCAGGGACTGTCTCTTACATCTCTGTGCAGCGCTGCATACGACTTGTAGCACTATATAAATGCTCAGTAGTAGTAGTAGTAGCCTCTCGACATTCAAGCTTTGAGGACCTTTATGTTGGGATGTAACATTGCTCTGTTCTACAATATCAGATCTGGTGGATGCCTCAACCAAATTGGTTCCTGACTGCAGAGCTCCAGAAGGAGAGGGAACCATGTTGCCTGGGACAAAAAACAGAGTTGGGAATCATCATGCCTCTGTCTGTTTTGAGCTTCAGGAAGGTCTAGCCAATGAGAGGTACTGTATTCAAAGATATGCATATAGTAGATCCTCTTCCCATTCGAGGAGGAAAGCATCTGAGGCTAGTTTGTTGTGTGACCCCATTCTGGAGCAGAAAGCGTAGTTACTCACCTGTAACAGGTGATCTCTGGGAACAGCAGGAATTAAGTCTTTACATATGGGTGACGTCGGTACCAATGAAGCCCGCGCAGGAACGCTCCCCAGCGTCCTAAAGGAAAGCCTTTGGGAGCATCCCACTGCACCTGCATAGCTGCCGCCCCGCCTTTCCAACTCTCCCTCCTCAGTTGGGTTTGTAGCTGAGATAAAAGGAGAGAAGAAGAGAGAAAGAGAGAAATACAACTCCTAGGGGAGGAGGGTGGGTTGTGAAGACTCAATTCCTGCTGTTCCCTGTTACAGGTGAGCAACTATGCTATCTCCAGGAACAAGCAGGAATGCAGTCTTCACATATGAGACTCCCTAGCTTGGAGATGCCAGGGAGATGACCCCAGAGAGAGCAGTGAAACACAGGCTGAAGTGGGCCATGTTTCCTCCCAAGGATCTCTGGTATCGAAACCCAGGATGGGGGGTAGGAGTTGTTCTAAGTCTGAAAGAGATGCTGGAGAACAACCTGGCCTAACGAGGCATCCCGAC
This sequence comes from Ichthyophis bannanicus, assembly GCA_033557465.1. Taxonomy (NCBI): domain Eukaryota; kingdom Metazoa; phylum Chordata; class Amphibia; order Gymnophiona; family Ichthyophiidae; genus Ichthyophis; species Ichthyophis bannanicus. Next base: position 18,298,847 of record CM066038.1, on the reverse strand, counting down.
GGGAGTCCTTGTCCAAGCAATAGTAGGCCGCAAAGGTGTGGACAGAGGACCAGGTTGCTGCTTTGCAGATTTCATCAATCGCCAACGAGCGTAGGTTTGCCATAGAGGCGGCCATTGCACGCAAATTGTGTGCTGTGACATAACCTTCAAGAGAAAGTCCTTTACTCTCATAGGTAAAAGGTATACAGTCTGCAATCCACTTGGAGAGTGTTCTCATGGAAACTGGTAGACCCAGGTGACTGGAATCAAATGCAACAAAAAGCTGTGAAGCCTGTGCTGCCTAGTTCTTTATTTATTTTATTTTATTTATTTACATTCTCTTATATACCGCGCTATTCTGCATCAGTGCGGTTTACATTGAACAAACTGAAATTACATTGAACAGGGCATTATAACTTGGAGATAAAATGCCAAAGCACGCTTGCAATCCAGAGTATGGAGATTCCTTTCTGCACTAGAGGCATGAGGCCTAGGAAGAAGACAGGAAGGTAAACCGACTGGTTCAAATGAAAAGGCAAAACTACCTTTGGCATAAAATGAGGATGAGTCCTAAGGACTACTTTATCATGGTGGAACTGTGTATAAGGGGGGGGGGGGGTCAGTCACTAAAGCCTGGAGCTCACTGATGTGTCTTGCAGAAGTGAAGGCAATTAGGAAGATGACTTTCCAAGAAAGAAACTTCAGGGATGTAGTGGCTAGGGGTTCGAAGGGCGGCTTTATCAGCTGTCCAAGGATAACATTGAGATCCCATGCCACAGGTGGTGGCTTAATGGGAGGCTTAGTTAAGAGTAGACCTCTTATAAAGCATGCTACAAGCAGCTGAGAGGAGACAAGTTGTCCATCAAAGGGCATGTGAAAAGCAGAAATGACACTGAGGTGAACTCTTACTGAATTAGTTTTAAGTCCAGAGGATGAAAGGTGGAGGAGATACTCAAGTAACACCTCTATTGGAACGGAAAAAGGATTAAGATCCTGTTTTTAACACCAGATTGAGAACCTTCTCCATTTAAAAGTGTAAGCCTGCCTTGTGGAAGGTTTCCTGGAGGCCAGAAGGATATCTTTATCCTGTTGAGAGAGGTTGATATCCTGGAGTTCTAAGCTCTCAGCAGCCATGCCATCAGGTGCAAAGACTGAGGATTTGGGTGGAGAAGCATCCCGTTCTCCTGGGATAGAAGATCTGGATCACATCCTAACTCCAGAGATTTGGCCTGAGAGAGACGTAGAAGCAGTGGATACCATGTCTATTGTGGCCAACGTGGGGCTATGAGGATCATATGTCCCCTTTCTCTCTGAAGCTTGAACAGTCTTGGGAATGAGGGGAATGGGTGGGTAGTGTGGCAAGGTCAGCTATCCTGAGAGTGGGGGAGGTGAGAAGCATAACGAATTCACCCTAGTTAAGGATCCCCTTCTAGGAGTGCAGGGAGAGAAAGCCACAGCCAGGTTTCAAAGACAGAAAAACCCCAGCTGGAACAGGTTTCAGCCAATGACTGATAAAGTAAGAAAGAGGGATTGCAAGCACGAGGACCAAAGCCCTTACTTTAACAAGTGCACTGATTATTCTAATATCAGAAGGCAGGGGGATTACCAACACCTGGGAAAGAAAGAGGTGGGGTTAAGACCCTGGAGGTATAAGCCTGGGTTAGATTATGCAGAGAGGGAGAGACGAGAAGGAGAGAAGCCGGGAGAGCAGCTGAGACAGAAGCAGAGAGGAGGAGTTGATTCTTGGAGAAGAGCAGAGCTACCCAGAGCTGAGAGAGCTGAATTCCCTGCAACAGGTTGGCAACAGAGGTGGGGACAAGGAAGTGGAGAAGCTTTCAGACCACCAGAGAGGTTGGCAGCTGAGCAGTCTGACCAGGTCGGTGAGTCAGAACCCATGCAGTTGGGAGAACCAGTGTCAGAGTTGGGGGAAGAAGATTGCTTTATGGATTGCTCTCTATGCCAAGCTCTAGACGGGAGGTCTTGAGGAAAAGCTAGCCCTGAAAGAGTAGTTACTCACCTGTAACAGGTGTTCTCCAGGAGCAGCAGGAATCAGTCCTCACATATGGGTGACGTCGGCGCTGACGGAGCCCTCGCGGAGCAATTTCCCCAGCTTTCAAAGAAAGCCTTTGGGAATTGCAGCGCGCATGCGCGGTCCCCTTCCCGCCCAGGGGTGCCATCTTGCTCAGTCTGATGACATAGCTAAAAGACAGCAAAAAAAAATTAGCAAAAACGAAATGATAGGACTGCAACTCCAAGGGGAGGAGGGAGGGTTGTGAGGACTGATTCCTGCTGCTCCTGGAGAACACCTGTTACAGGTGAGTAACTACTCTTTCTCCAGGACCAAGCAGGAAGTCAGTCCTCACATATGGGACTCCCTAGCTTAAGGCTACCGGAGACCTCAAGCGGAAAAATGAGCTCCCTCTAGCTCAGTAGCACAGAAGGAAGGAATCTTCTCTGAAAACTCCCCCGACCGGTAGCCCAACACCAGGGCCGGAGGGTAGGAGTTGCCTAAACCTCAAAGAGATTATGGAGGACTGCCTGACCGAAAGCACTGTCCCTGCGGGACTCCCTCTCCAGGCAGTAATGGGCCGCAAATGTCTGGCTTGAAGACCAAGTAGCGGCCCGGCAGATGTCTGCCAACGGAACAGAGAGGAGATGAGCCACTGACGCAGTCTTCGCCCTGACACGATGAGCCGTGACTCGCCCCTCCAACGAGAGGCCAGCTGCCCCATAAGCCCAGGCGATACAGTCAGCTACCCATATGGACAAAGTACGCTTGGAGACAGGTAGCCCCAATTTATTGGGGTCAAAAGAAACGAAGAGCTGAACAGCCCTCCTATGCTCCCGCGTATGGTCAAGGTAGAAGGACAAGGCCGTCCTATAGTCCAGGGTGTGCAGGACCATTTCAGCCCGGCTGGAGTGCGGCCTGGGAAAGAAGGTCAGAAGAACCACCTCCTGGTTGAGATGAAAAGGAGAAACCACTTTTGGAAGAAACTTAGGGTGAGTCTGTAAGACTACCCTATTCCTGTAGAACCTAGTGTAAGGAGGAGCAGACACTAGGGCCTGCAGTTCACTAACGCGCCTAGCAGAGGTAAGGGCTACCAAAAACAACATTTTCCAGGAAAGAAAACGAAGAGGGCAGGTAGCCATAGGTTCAAAGGGCGGACAGGTAATCCGCTGTAAGACCACAATCAGATTCCATTCAGGGGCTGGAGGGCGCAAAGGAGGCTTAAGGAGAAGGAGGCCTCGGAGAAAACGAGCCACCAAAGGGTGGTTGGAAAGAGGCCTGCCATCCACCGGTGCATGATGTGCAGAAAGAGCACTGAGGTGTACTCTGACAGAGTTGGACTTAAGGCCCAGATTGGAGAGGTAAAGCAAATATTGCAAGACCACTGCCACCAAGCAGTGGTCTTGCAATATTTGAGCACACCACACGGAGAACCGACGCCACTTAAGAGCATAGGATTTCAGGGTGGAGGGCCGCCTGGAGGCCAAGACGACCTCTTCCACCTCCCGAGGCAGCAGGAGGGGAGCAAGGACTACCCTTTCATCAGCCAGGCCATCAGATGAAGGGACTGGAGGTTGGGGTGTAGGAGAGTCCCCTGATCCTGTGACAGGAGATCGGGTTGAAACCCCAGAGGAAGAGGAGTGTCCACCGCCAGCTGCATCAGAAGCGGGAACCAGGGCTGTCTCGGTTACCGGGGAGCCACTAGGATCATCGAGGCTCTGTCTCTGAGAACCTTGAAGAGCGTCCGAGACACCAGTGGCATGGGAGGAAAGGCATACAAGAGGCCTGTGGACCATGAGATCAGAAAAGCATCCGCCGCTACTCGGAGAGGATGCGGTTGTCGAGAGCAGAATTTGGGAAGCTGCCGGTTCAGAGGACTGGCAAATAGATACATGGTGGGGAGGCCCCACTTGAGAAAGATCCGCTGAACCACCAATGGATCCAATCTCCACTCGTGGGGTTGGAGGATCCTGCTCAGCTTGTCTGCCAGGTAATTTTCTTGACCTGGGAGATAGACAGCTTTGAGGAGGATGCCGTGAAGGACGGCCCAAGAGCACAGTTTTTGTGCCTCCTGACAGAGAAGGAAGGAGCCTGTGCCCCCTTGTTTGTTGACATAGAACATCGCAACCTGATTGTCCGTCTGGACTAGCACAGACTGGTGAGAAGTGAGGTGGGAGAAGGCTCTCAGAGCTAGGCGGATGGCTCTGAGCTCCAGGAAGTTTATCTGCTGAGCAGACTCCCAAGGAGTCCAGAGACCTTGAGTAAATGTCCCTTGGCAATGTGCTCCCCAACCCAGGAGAGAAGCATCGGTTGTCAGCACCTGAGTAGGTGGAGGAGATTGAAAATCCACTCCCAGCACCAGGTTTGGCAGATGAAGCCACCACCGCAGAGAAGAGACCAGCAGGTCGGACACCTGTACTGAGTCCGCCAGGCTCCCCGTGGCCTGATGCCAATGAGTGCGAAGGCACCACTGAGCAGGTTGCATGTTCAGGCGGGCATTGGGGGTCACATGGACCGTGGAAGCCATATGACCTAGCAGTCTCAGAAATTGCCTGGCAGAGACCAGGGAATTGCTGTGATAGTGGCTGGTGAGATCCATGAGCCTGTGGGCCCTGTCTAGAGGAAGGAAGGCTCGCACCTGAAGTGTGCTCAACCTGGCGCCTATGAATTCGAGATATTGAGAGGGGAGCAAAGTGGACTTTGCGAAGTTTATGACAAATCCCAAGTGCTGGAGCAGAGTCACGGTGCGATGAGTGGCCTGAGTGGCCTCTTGGGAAGACTGGGCTCTGATGAGCCAGTCGTCCAGGTATGGAAACACAAAAAGGCCTTGAAGTCTTAGATAGGCTGCCACCACTGCCAGGCATTTGGTGAACACCCTGGGGGCGGAGGATAGGCCAAAGGGCAGGACTCTGTACTGGTAATGATTTCCTCCCACAACAAACCTGAGATATTGTCTGTGGTCTGGATGAATAAGGATGTGAGTATAGGCATCCTTTAGATCTAAGGAGCATAGCCAGTCTCCCCGCTGGAGGTAGGGCAGCAGGATTCCAAGGGTAAGCATCTTGAACTTTTCCCTTGCCAGGAACTTGTTGAGGTTTCGCAAGTCCAGGATGGGTCTGAGGCCTCCTGTTCTTTTTGGTATCAGAAAATACCTGGAATAAAAGCCGTGACCTCTCAGGTGGTGGAGCACAGGTTCCACAGCCTGTTCCTGAAGAAGACTTGTTAACTCCTGAAGGAGTAAGTCCCTGTGCAGAGGGAGTCTTGGAGGCTCCCCTGGAAAGTAGGAGGGAGGTACCTGGTGAAAGTGTAGAAGATAGCCTTTCTGAACTATATGAAGCACCCAGGTATCTGAGGTGATGGCCGACCACCTGTGGGGAAAGTGGACCAGCCGGCCTCCTGTGCTGAGAGAAACCAGCGGAGGGGAAGAGGCTATGCTGATGGAGTCAAAAACCCCCACCCTGCTGAGCAGGGGCCGGTGTTGTGGGCTTGGGGGCCTGCTGCCTACGGGATCCATTACACTGTCCCTTGGCCTGCTGACCCTGTTGGGGAGCTGCTGAGGCTTGATAATGAGGGTAGTGTTTATAGGCAGCCGCCTTCCTCGGGTAAGAGGGCTTTTTCCCCGAGCCCTTCTTCTTCTGAGAAGGGGCAGAGGTCTTTCTGGACAGCCGAGTCCTGGTCAGAGTCTCGGTCTCGATCTGTGCAGCCTTTTCAGCCATGGGCTTGCCAAAGAGGTTTTCACCTCTACAGGGGACATCGACCAACTTGTCCTGTACCCATGGCTCGAGGTCGGATGACTGAAGCCAAGCCTGTCGGCGGGCACCGATGCTGGCTCCAGCTACCCGAGCTGATGCTTCGAAGCCATCGTAGGCTGCTCGAGAGATAAACTTCGAGCACTCCCGAATACCAGTGGACAAGGCTTGGAACCTCTGCAAAGGTTCCTTGGAGAGACCAGCAGAGAACGCGGCAATTTCCTTTGCCAGGTCTCGGAGATACATGCCCATGTAGAGCTGGTAGGTCTGGACTCGACAAGCAAGCATAGAGCCCTGGAAGCACTTCCTACCGAGGGCATCCAGGTTCTGGGCCTCCCGGCCGGGAGGCACCGAGGAGTGCATCTTCTGACTCTTGAGTCGATGCATGGCCGATTCCACCACCATGGAATGGTGCGGTAGTTGTGCCTTTTGGAACCCGGGGCTCTTGCGGACTCGATAAATGGAATCAACCCGCTTGCTTAACACCGGCGCCGACGCCAGGCTCTCCCACATGCGGAAGAGAAGTCGCTCCAGCATCGGAGGAACCGGTATAGTAAAGGCCTCCTTCGGGGGAGAGTCATACTGGAGGGCATTGAGCTCTTCGGCTCGAGGCTCCTCCTCGGGATCCGTGGGGAATGCCAAGGCCTTGGCCATATCCCGCACGAAGTCCGAGAACCATGTGTCCTCCGGGGGGGACCGTCTCCGAGGTTCGGACTCGGGCGAGTCCGATGGGACGCACCGAGTCCGAAAAGTACCTGGGGACTCTTCGTCCTCCGTCTCCCAGCCCGACTCCTCGGTGGAGGAATCGAGCGGCTCCGGTCGGGCAGGCACCGATGCCCTCCGCCCTGACGCCGAGGCCGGCGTCGACGACCTCGGTCCCGAAGGGAGGCCGAGGGAGACCGCGACCGAGGATCGACTCGAGCTCGCATGGACTCGAGGATAGGCTCGGTCTCCGTGGTCGACTTAGACGTCGACGTCCCAGTGGTCGGGGCAGATGCACCGGCGAGGCCAGCGATCAATGCCCGCTGCTGGTCCATGAAGGCAGCGAAACTGCTCTCCAAGGCCGTCAACCTGAGTCCGAGCTCAGGAGACCCAGCAGCCCCCGACTTTGGAGGCGAGTCCACGAGGACTACAGTACTCACGTGTCCAGGAGACTCCATCTCGAGACGAGGATGTTTCGAAGGCCTCTCCGACTCCGAGGACCTGGGACGGCTATCGGGGCTATGCGACCTGGCCCTCGAGGAACCAGGAGAGTCCACCGACGCCGCCCTCGTGGGTTTCTTCTTCCTATGATGTTCCCGGGCAGGAGACTCCCGCTCAGAGGAACTCCGACGATGCTCAGGACCGGAGTCCCGGGACGTCGAAGCCTCTGACGAGGTCCGGGCCCGGCCGGACGTGGAGTCAGAGAAGATTCGTTCTCTTTGATGCTGCCGACTCCTCAACGCTTTTGAGGACATTTTGCCACACGGACCACAGATCATCGGGTCATGATCGGGTCCGAGGCAGCGGAGGCAGCAGTCGTGTGTGTCGGTAAGAGACATAAGTTTCTTACACCGATTACACTTCTTAAACCCGCTGGCAGCCATCGGGGGAAAAAGGGCCCCTGTGAGGTCAAAAGACAGGGCTGCCAGTGAAAAAAGAAAAAATGGCGGGAACGCCAGTCACGAAGGACAAAAACCAAAAAAATAAAGAACGGACTCGATACGGCGTATCGGGTCCGGGCGGGAAAAGGATCCGGCGTCGAACCGAGAAAAGAATAGTAAATAAAATCAACTTTTTCAGCGGCAATCACAAACAGCGTCTGTAGGGCTCCGCGGAAAAAAGAAGACTGAGCAAGATGGCACCCTTGGGCGGGAAGGGGACATGCGCATGCGCGCTGCAATTCCCAAAGGCTTTCTTTGAAAGCTGGGGAAATTGCTCCGCGAGGGCTCCATCGGTGCCGACGTCACCCATATGTGAGGACTGACTTCCTGCTTGGTCCTGGAGAAAGAAGTAATTCTCCTTGGAAGTTAACCATATGGCACAAGCAGTGTGGAGGTAAATTCCTGTCTGTTTTAAAAGGGAAATTTACTGCAACATAAGCCTGATCAGGAAGCTCTGATTCATGCTTGTTTGTCACCTGTGTTTGCACAGTTCAACGGCAAGAAAAGCCAAGTTAGCTGCTATAAGTTTTTGCTTGCTCCTCTCCTATATGAAAAGCCTGCTAAGAGTTGTGATAACAGCTTGGAATGTTTGTTTTGTTCTAAGTTTGGTTTCACGTAGAAATGCAGCCTAGAGAGGTTTTTTTGAGGCTGGCAGAAACCAAACTGCTGTAGAAGAATAAAGCTTGAATTTTTCTTTATGCTCTGATTAACAAGGACTAAAAGGAAAGTGGCAGCCTAGTTTTTTAGGCAATTGCTTCTGCAAGTAAGAGGACTTTAAAAATCCATTTCTGAGTTCTTTTGGTTTGTTTGCCAGTATTTGCCGTACCTTAAGCAAATCCTACAGTTATAATCCTGTAAATGATACCTTGAACCTGCTGTATTTTGTGTTATGGAAATAAACTTTCTGTTACAAGCCTTACCCTCGGTTACCTCAACTACAAACCTTCCACTTAAAGCACCAACATATTTTAGCAGTACTACACTTCCCAGAAGCCAACACAAAGAAATAGGCTGCTAAGAGCTGATAGAAGAAGGAATCCTTAACCAACACACCCCTCGACCACTAAAGGCAAGTGGCTTTGGGCGTTGTGCTTGTGACAGTAGGCATATAGGAAGTCCTGACTCCAGTGGAGGTGGAAAGCATCCATCGCCTGACTGTTCTGAGCAGGAATTCTGGAACAGAAGCGGGGAAGTTTGGCATTCTGAGGACTTGCAAACAGATCTATATCTGGGGTTCCCCAGATTTGAAAGATTTGAGCAATTTGCTCTAAATGGAGAGACCATTAGTGTGGCAATAGTACTCGACTGAGTGTGTCTGCCAGGAGATTCTGCTTGCCAGGGAGATAAACCGCTAGTAGGTGTAGTTGAAGGCATATGGCAAAGGACCATAGGTGTAGGGCTTTGTTGCAGAATGCCTGAGAACCGGTTCCACCCTGTTTTTTCAAATAGAACATGGCAACCTGATTGTCCGTTTGGACTCGAACTGTTTTGAAGCGGAGGTAGTCCTGGAACACTCTGAGAGCATTGAAGATGGCTCTGAGTTATAGCAGGTTTATGTGAAGCCGAGCCTCCTGCTGATTCCAAAGACCCTCAGTGGAGATTGTCCAGATGAGCTCCCCAACCCAATTTGGACGCATCCATCGTCAGGGTAGACTGGTGTGGTGGCTTCTGAAAAGGTGACCCTACGAGTAGGTTTTTTGGTGATTGCCACCATTGGAGGGACGAAATGAGGCGTAAGAGTTCCTGATTTTGTCTCCCAGACGACCTGATGCCTGAGTCCACTGCAAAGCTAGGGTCCACTGAGCTGCACGCATGTGTAGATGAGCATAGGGAACCACATGTACAGTGCATTTCTGGAGCAGTTAGCGAGGTTTTCATAGCTGCTTGAGAAGCCAGTTGAACTATTCGAGCGCAGTGTACCTGTGGCAGAAAAGCCCTTGACTGCTGCGTGTCTAGAAGAGCCCCTATGAACTCTAAGATTTGAGAATTGGTGAGTTGGGATTTTGGAAGATCTATTACAAACCCCAAATGTTGAAGAATCTGCATTGTGCAGGAGAGGGCAGAGCTGGCCTCTGGAGCTGACGATGCTCAGATGAGCCAGTCGTCTACGTAGGGGAAGACAAATATCCCTAGAGTTCTTAGAAATGCTGCTACTACTGCCATGCATTTTGTGAAGATCTTGGGGCAGAAGCAAGGCCGAAGGGTAGAATTCTGTACTAGTAATGTCTTCCCTGGAAGAGGAACCGAAGAAACCTCCTGTGTTCTTTATGGATAAGGATAAGTGTATATGCATCCTTTAGGTCTAGAGAACATAGCCAATCCTGACTCTGGATGCAAGGGTGAAGTGTTCCGAGAGAGATCATCTTGAATTTCTCTTGGAGCAGATACTTGTCTAATTCTCGGACGTCCAGAATGGGCCTGTATCCTCCTGTTTTCTTTGGTATAAGGAAGTAGGGGGAGTAGAAGCCCAGGCCTTGTTGGGAAAGTGGCACTTCTTCTATAGCACCCTGAGCAAGAAGGGTGGTGATCTCCTGGCACAAGAGAGTGGTAAGAGGGGGCCGAGAGCTGAACTCTCTTGGAGTGGAGGCAGGGGGCATACTTTGGAAGTGAAGTTTGTACCCCTCTGTCACTATGGAGAGAGTCCAATGTTCTGATGTTATCTGGTGCCATCTTTTGGCAAAGTAACAGAGTCTGCCTGGGATGTGGACTGGCTCTGGAATTTCCAAGTGTAGGATAGCTAAGTTCTCTAGCAGGAAGTCAAAGACCTTGTGGAGGCTGGGTCTGCTGAGCTGGTTGAGCTCTGGGGGCCTGAGCCTTCCTTTGTTCCTTCGGTTGTTGTTGTCCCTTCTGGGAAGCATGAACTGGACAGTGAATGGCATGGGTGTAAGAAGGATAAAACCTCTTCTTTTTGTAGAAAAAGGGCTTCTTTACTGTCTTTTTCTTAGCTGGGTTGGGAGTGGTCCTAGAAAGCCTGTTTAGGGTGGTATTCTCAGACTCAAGTTAAGAAGCTTTGTCTTGCCAATCCTTGCCAAAGAGGTTTTCTCCCGTGGAAGGAATATTCCCCAGCTTATCTTGCACCCACTGTTCTAAAACAGATGCTTGTAACCAAGAAATCCGACGTGCACTGATGGAAATAACAGAACTCCTACTAATACACTCGAAATAATCAAAGGTTGCCCTGTTCATGAACTTGGAAACATTCTGGGCATGTTTAACAGGTGTCAGGAAATCAGCCCTCTTGTCGTCTGGGAGAAGAAGAGCCATGAGTTCCAAATCTTTAGTCACCTCCCGAAGAAACATACACATGTAGAGTATGTATGAACTTATTCTGGCCAACAACATGGAGGCCTGAAAACATCGATGGCCGAAGGCATGAAGAGTTCTCACCTCACAGCCCAGAGGATTAGATGAATGTGTCTTAGCATTTTTAATTTGACGCATTGCCGATTCCACAACCATGGAATGGTGCGGTAACTGCATCTTCTGGAAACCAGGACAGTGCGGTACCCGGTACATGGTATCGAGTCTTCAAGAACGCAGAGACACCGTTAAAGGTGTTTCCCACAAACTAAGCATATCCGAAGAATAGGTAAGGTCGCGGCCACCTTAGGGGCTGCTGGATACTGATGATTTTCAAGTTCTTCAGCTCTTGTTTCCTTCTTGGAGGTCACTGTAATTGAGAGGCCCCGAGCCACATCCCGTATAAAGTCCTGAAAAGACATGTCTTCTGGCGGAGACATCCAGCATTGTGGGGAAGGAGAAGGATCTTCTGGAAGAGCCTCTCCGGTACAGATTGATTCATCAGACGAATCGGAGTCGAATGACTCAAAGTATCGACGGGCCGGGTGCTCCTGCCCGGCCCGACGACAGTACCAAAAGAAATCGGCATCGGAATGCTTCGGTACCGGACTCTCAATGCCAGACACTGACTCCAGGGCCGGCATGGGTGGTAGCGTGGAGAGCGGTGCAATGGTTGATGCCGATACCTTTGGTACCGGTGCCGATGGCTGTGGAACTGATTGCAGAGGCTTTAGCGGTACCGAAGCCGCCAGCAATGCTGCAAGACTCCACTCAATGGCTTGATCCATGGAGCCAGCCAATTCCTGGGTATCGGTACCTGAAGAGTGGGCCACGTCCCCAGAACAAGGCACCAAGAGCTCTCCAGAGGTGGACGCCTCGAACATTTTGGGACCCCGATAATGCTTTGGAGGCAAAGACCTCCTGCTGTGGCTGTTTGGCCAGTGTATTCTCCTCTAGGGCAATGCTTAAAGCATCTCGATGCTTAGAAGGAGATCTACCCTTTGAGAACTGACCAGTCTTCGAAGAAGACCTGGGTTTCGTTACCTGAGATCCATGGGAGGAAGATGAAGCCCTGGACGACGTCGATGCCACAGACATTGCATCCGAGGCAAAAAGGGTGCCGAGTTTCACAGCTCTATTCTGCAGGCCCCTCTTTGTCATCTTTCTGCAAAAGAGACATTCCGATGGTGAATGGTCTGGTCCCAAACATTTAAGACACCAGTCATGGGTGTCGGTAGCAGAAATGGTACTGCTACATTTGGAACAGTTTTTGAAACCACTAGTTGGTTTCTCCATTTTGGGGAACAAAGGGCCTAAGGCCCAAAATGGCGCCTGTGATAAGGAAGCTTATCATAGTTCAGGAAGAAATAATACAAGAGGTGAATGGGCTCTGAATAAGCAACCTGTGCTGGCTGGTAAAAGCACTAAAACAGAGTGTTTACCTAAAAGACTACCAGACCCAGAATGCACTGGTTTACAGAAAGCCTCTAGGAGAACTGGAACAGGGAAACGTGTGCCTAATCACCCATCTCCTAGGGCAGGGCTTGATTCAGAACACCTGGACTGTGCTAGGGTGGAGTGTCCATCTAGGCACTTTAAAGGAAGAAGAAATTCTTCAGACAAACATTGAGGAGAGAAAGAGCAACAGAAAGAGCAACGGCAAGAGAAGGAGAGACGGAGCCGGAACAGAAGGAAGAACAGCAAGGCGTCCAGGAGGTCTAAGAAAGGAGCCCGAGGCAGTATGTATGCTGGCAGAGATTCCTGGGACAAGCATTCTTCATTGGACTGGAAGAAACCAGAGGCTTGGAGATATACAGCCAGGAACCCTCGGACAGCACCTGTAAAGGAGACGGCTGCATCTACAGAAAGAAGGAGCTCTAATATCTATTTAAGGAGGTATGGGAAAAGAGACCTGAAGTCCAGTGATTCTGACTGGAGAGCTGGGCACAGAAGCTTTGCTACCTACTGCCAAAATACCCAGAGAGGAAACCTAATGGCAATGTGATCTCAGCTTCCCAGAAACATTTCTTTGAGAGAAAGCTTTGGGGAAAGTTGGAGCCACGTGGAGAGTGGACCAGCAATGGTTTGCAGCTGGTTAAGCACCTGTGATTAAAGCAAGGCACAAGTGCACGTGGGACTTTGGAAAGAAAACTTCTTCACTGTGTGAAAGGAAGAAAGTGGTTTTTTGATAAAGAGAATTTTCCTTTTGGGTTTATTTTTCATTCCAGCACTGCTAAGAAAGTTTATTAGCAGGGGCTAGAAGAAAGACCTTTTCTGTTCCATCAAGGTCTTTACTAAGTTGTTGCATAAGTAATTCAGTTGCCTTATTTATTTGTTTCCTGAATACAATTCCTGAAGAAATTATCCTGTTGGTGTTAACAAGCATATCTGTGCGAGGGAATAACACCCCATAAATAAAATCTGTTTTCTGCTTTACACTCGAGCAACTACAATTCTTTATTCTTGTTGAACGGCTGGTTTTGTGTGAATGAACTACAACACCCACAATCCTTTGCAAGTCAAGTAAATTCCTGTCTTTGCCAAGATTGTGGAACTTTCACATGCCTAAGCACCTAGAGGGCAAAGACCCTCTAAGAAAACTCTTTTTTTTTCAAAAAAGAAAATAGAAGAAAGAAAGACACCAACAATACCAGTGCAAGCGTCGACGGTAAGGCAGATGCAACCACAAAAGAAGAATATTTTCTGCAGTGACAGGAATTGCTCCCTGTAGGCTCCGTGGGAAACAAAAAACTGAGGAGGGAGAGTTGGAAAGGTGGGAAGGCAGCAGCGCAGGCGCAGTGGGATGCTCCCAAAGGCTTTCCTTTAGGATGCTGGGAAGCGTTCCCGCGTGGGCTCCATCGGTGCCGACATCATCCATATGTGAAGACTACATTCCTGCTTGTTCCTGGAGATATTTATTTATTTACAGATTCTTATATACCGCGCTATTCAACATCAGTGCGGTTTACATGAAACACAAAACTTACACATTTCATTGGCTGATCTGTGTTTACAAGGAACAGGTACTATTTATTTATTACAGTTTCTTATATACCGCGCTATTTAGTATCAGTGCGGTTTACATCATGACCATAACGACAAGCTGTCAGGTTTTACATCGAACAGGAGTACAAACTTGGATAACAGGGTTAACTATATACATAAGCTATTTACACTGCAATGATAGGTAAAAATCAGATAATGCATGTAAGGGCCTTTCTAGAGTGGGTCATTTCTTGAGAGGGATATCTAGGTTCAATTGCTGGCTGGGAAGTATTGGAGGAAAAGGTGGGTTTTGAGAGCCTTCCTGAACTGATATAGATTGGCAATGGTCCTAATGTCAGGGGGTAGAGCATTCCAACATTTGGGGACATAAAAACTGAATGCCCTGTTTGTGGTTGTCGTGTTGGACTTTGTCGATGCCTTTGGTGTTGTTAGCAAGTTTACAGCTGTTGCTCTTCTAACTTGGATAGAAACTTGGGTAACTATTTACATCTTGACGGTCCTGTATAGTAGGATTCCGTTGTGCTGCACTAGTTAGGTAGCTGAAGGGCCTGTTGTGGTACTGTCCACCGGGTAGTACAAGAGGAAGAGGTAGTGTTTTAATGCCTTCCTAAACTGGGCTAGATATGATCCATCTGGGCATTCTGAGGAGCCACAAAGCCACTCCCGAAAGATATATCTTGTGTTTTCCCTGTCCAGGGTCCATTCGTGTCTTTTGGGGAAACTGCTAGGTGCTTGTGACCTAGATTGGCCACTGTTGGAAACAGGATACTGGGCTTGATGGACCTTAGTCTGACCCAATATGGCATATCTTATGTTCTTATGTATGACTGAAGGACTCAGTTCAGTCTGTCCGCCAGAATGTTTTGTTTACCTGATAGGTATGTGGCTCTTAGGTCCATCCCTTAGATAATGGCAACTTTCTACAGTCTGACCGTTTCCCAACACAGGTGGTACGAGCCCGTTCCTCCCTGTTTGTTGATGTAGAACATTGCCACTTAGTTGTCTGTTTGAATGAGGACAATTTAATTGGACAACTGATCTTTCAAAGCATTTAGAGCATTTGCTATGGCTCCGAGTTCCAAGAAATTTATCTGATGTAGACTTTCCTGGAAGGACTAAGTGCCATCAAGATGTGCTCCCCAACTGAGCTTGGATGCATCAGTCATCAACAGGTTTTGTGGTGGAGCAATTTGGAAGGAAAGACCATTGACTAGATTGAATGAGACAGTTTAAGTCCAAAGACCGAATGAGATGGTTGGTGATGTACAGATGATCTCCGAGATGTTCTATGGCATGTACCCATGGGGTTCTCAGCATCCATTGAGCCTGTCTCATGTGGAGATGTGCAGAGGGTTTCACAAGCTCAGTGGAAGCCATGTGGCATGGAGGAGTATCTTAATGTTTAGAGCACTGGTTTGGGAACCAAGAGACCAGGGTTCAATTCCCACTAGCACTCCTTGTGGCTTTGGGCAAATCACTTAACCCTCCATTGCCTCTGAAGAATCTAAGTTATCAATGTCCCTGTTTAATGTACATTACCAAGTTTAAGTTACAATGTAAACCGTTTTGACTAAAATGATAAAGCTGTATAAAAAAAACATTGACATTTTATGAGTTCTTTACTGACTCGATTGAGTCTCCTGCACTATCACCATTAGCCTGGATAGTCTGTTGTATGGGAAGAAGGCTCTTGCTTGAGCTGTGTTGAGCAGGGATTCTATGAATTCAAATTGTTGGGTGGGCTGCAGGGGTGTGGGGTAACTTATGATGAACACTAGCAGTTCCATCACCTGAATGGTCAGTCATGTTCATTTGCACATTCCTTCCTGAGTGGCATTCTTGATCAGCCAATCATCCAGGTAAGGAAAGACAAAACACTTTCAGTCTGCATAGAAACGTTGCTACCACAGCAAGGCATATTGTGAAAACCGTAACTAAGAGAAAAAACTACAGGTATACCACGATGGAAAGGCCAAAATCCCCCAAAATATTGATAATATCAATACACGATAAAGAGCAGTGCTATGATGGGTCCGTGGGGCTCCATGAAAAAAAGAAGACTGAGGCAAAATGGTGCTACAGCGGTGATCAGGAAGACGTATGCAGGCACAGAGGAGCTTCCAAATGCTTCCAGAAGGAGCTGAGAATATTCCCGTCAGATGACATTACCATACGTGAGGACATTTTTTCTGCTTGTCCATGGAGAATCAATCATATCTGAGTGAAAGTTTATAACAAGTATATACAATAAAATGGACTATTTATAATCTTGTGAAGTTGAATTTTAGAAGGGACATCTAGGAAGAATCTGGGATGTCCACAGCACAAAGTCTAAAAATCCAGGGAAATGGAAGAAGTGAACATAAGAACATAAGATATGCCATACTGGGTCAGACCAAGGTAAATCAAGCCAGTATCCTGTTTCCAAGAGTGGCTAATATAGGTTGCAAGTACCTAGCAGTTTCCCCAAAAGACACAGGTTCCACAATGCTTGTACTTGATCAAGCAGTGGATATTCTGGGTCCACTTTAATAATGGTTTATGGACCTTTCCTCCAGGAACTTGTCCAAACCTTTTTTAAACCCGGCTACACTAACAGCTTTTACTACATCTTCCGGTAACATAGAAACATAGAAATACGATGACAGAAAAAGACCACATGGCCTGTCTAGTCTGTCCTTCCATATCAACAACTACAACAGTCCCCTTTTTACCTTTAGAGATCCTCTGTGTTTGTCCCATGCTTTTTTGAATTCAGTTACTGTCCTCATCTCTACCACCTCCACTGGGAGACTATTCCACGGATCCACTACTCTTTCCGTAAAGAAATATTTCCGCATATCACTCCTGAATCTATCTCCCTTCACCCTCATCCCATGTCCCCTCATAGCAGAACTTGCTTTCAATTGAAAGAGGCTCTCTCCCTGAACATTTATGCCACGGAGGTATTTAAACATCTCAATCATATCACCTCTATCCCATCTTTCCTCTAAGGTGTACATATTAAGATCCTTTAGTCTGTCCTCATATGCTTTATAATGAAGACCACTAATCATTTTAGTAGCCACCCTCTGCACCAACTCCATCCTGTTCACATCCTTTTGAAGGTGCGGTCTCCAGAATTGCACACTATACTCCAAATGAGGTTGCACCAAAGACTTATAGAGTAGTTACTCACCTATAACAGGTGTTCTCCAGGAGCAGCAGGAATCAGTCCTCACATATGGGTGACATCGACATCGATGGAGCCCTTGCGGAGCATTTCCCCAGCTTTCCATGAAAGCCTTTGGGAATGCAGGCACGCATGCGTGGTTCCCTTCCCGCCTAAAGGTGCCATCTTGCTCAGTCAAATGACATAGCTAAAAACAGCACACAAAGATGTAAAAATAAACTATATACAACTGCAACTCCCAGGGGAGGAGGGAGGGTTGTGAGCACTGTTCCCTCTAAGCTGTGCGCGTGTGCGCGTGCACACACCTCGCCGAGTGAGCGCACATACTTTACGACAGAGCGCACAAAAATTACGGTTCTGATTCTGATAGAAAACAACACAGACGTTCTTAAAATTGAAAAGTTGTTGTGTATTTATGGTTTTCACAAGTTCTACAATATTTTCTAGTGCAATCAATGTGGTGTACATACTGTATTCTGACGTGTAGTCAAATTTTAAAGTATATAACTCCGAGTGTCGTTATGTGGCGCACAAAAATTTAAGCTTCCTTCAAAAGCTGCACGGCTGATATTTTATGCGCACACAGCCTACAGAAAATTAGAGGGAACATTGGTTATGAGGACTGATTCCTGCTGCACCTGGAGAACACCTGTTACAGGTGAGTAACTACTCTTTCTCCAGGACCAAGCAGGAAGTCAGTCCTCACATATGGGTGACTCCCTAGCTCTGGGCTACCAAGGAACCCAGGCTGAACAAGAGAACTCCCTCTAGTCCCAGCATCAAAGAAAGGCTTTTCACTGACAGAACCTCCACCGGTAGCCCAACGGAGGGCTGGAGGGCAGGAGTTGCCTAAACCTCAAAAAGATTCCAGAGTACTGCCTGGCCAAAAGCACTGTCCCTAAGGGACTCTCTCTCCAGACAGTAATGAGCCGCAAAAGTCTGGCTTGAGGACCAAGTTGCAGCCCTGCAGATGTCCACAACGGTACAGAGCGGAGGTGAGCCACTGAGGTAGCCATTGCCCTGACATGATCGGCCGTGGCCCGACCCTGCAAAGGAAGGTCAGCCGCCCTGTAAGCCCAGGTGATACAGTCAGCCACCCATATGGACAAGGTACGTTTGGACACAGCTAACCCCAAATTATTAGGGTCAAAAGATATGAAGAGCTGAGTAGCCCTTCTATGCCCCTGCGTACGGTCAAGGTAGAAGTATAAGGCCCTCCTACAGTCCAGGGTATGCAGAACTGCTTCATTCTGGCTCGCATGAGGCCTAGGGAAGAATGTTGGAAGAACCACCTCTTGGTTAAGGTGGAAGGAGGAGACAACTTTAGGGAGGAACTTTGGATGAGTCCTAAGGACTACTCTGTTCCTAAATGGCCAATTTTCCCAATGGAGAAAAAGGAATGGAGAAAATGGAGAAAGGTGAATAGTGGTGTACCCCAGGGATCTGTGCTAGGTCCGCTGCTTTTTGACATATTCATAAATGACCTGGAAAGTGGAATAATGAGTGAGGTTATCAAATTTGCAGATGACACAAAACTATTTAAAGTTATTAAAACCCAAGAGGATTGTGGAAAATTGCAAGAGGATCTTGATAAATTGGAAGACTGGGCATCAAAATGGCAGATGAAATTTAATGTGGACAAGTGCAAGGTTATGCACCTAGGGAAGAACAACCCAAACTATGGTTACACGATGCAAGGTTCCAAATTAGGAACCACCACCCAGGAAAAAGATTTAGGGGTCATTGTGGATACCATGTTAAAACCCTCGGCCCAGTGTGCAGCGGCGGCCAAGAGAGCAAATAGAATGCTAGGTATGATAAGGAAAGGAATGGAACATATAAACAAAAGATATTATAATGCCTCTATATCGTTCCATGGTGAGACCGCACCTTGAATATTGTATGCAATTCTGGTCGCCGTATCTTAAAAAGGATATAGCGATTTTAGAAAAGGTTCAGAGAAGAGCCACCAAAATGGTAAAGGGGATGGAAGGATACTCCTATGAAGAAAGGCTAAAAAGGTTAGGGCTCTTTAACCTGGAAAAGAGACGGCTGAGGGGAGATATGATAGAAGTCTATAAATTAATGAACGGAGTGGAACGGGTAAACGTAGATCGATTGTTTACCTTATCAGAATATAGAAAGACTAGGGGACATGCATTGAAGCTACAGGGTAAACTATCTAAGACTAATAAAAGAAAATATTTTTTCACTCAACGTGTAATCAAACTCTGGAATTTGTTACCGGAGGATGTAGTAAAGGCTGTTAGTGTAGCTGGGTTTAAAAAAGGTTTGGACAAGTTCCTGGAGGAAAGGTCCATAAACCATTATTAAGAAGGGACCCAGGATATCAATGCTTGACCCAGTACAAGCATTGTGGAACCTGTGTCTTTTGGGGAAACTGCTAGGTACTTGTGACCTGGATTGGCCACTGTTGGAAACAGGATACTGGGCTTGATGGACCTTGGTCTGACCCAGTATGGCATATCTTATGTTCTTATGTTCCTATAGAAGCGGGTGTAAGGCCTGTCACAGACCAGGGCCTGAAGCTCACTCACTCGCCTGGCCGAGGTTAGGGCTATCAAGAAGAGTGTCTTCCAGGACAGGAAGCGTAGGGGGCAAGTAGCCATCAGCTCAAAAGGTGGGCGACTCAGTTGCTGCAAGACCACATTCAACTCCCACTCAGGAGCAGGAGGACAGATTGGAGGCTTGAGCAAAATCAAGCCTCTGAGAAAGCGGGACACTAAGGGGTGAACGAAAGAGAATGTCCTTCCACCAGTGAGTGGTGAGCTGCCAGAGCTGAGAGGTGGACCTGAACAGAATTGGACTTAAGTCCCTGATTGGATAAGTGCAGTAAGTACTGAAGCACTACTGGTACAGTACAGGAGAAGGGATCCTCTGTACGTAGCTGACACCACACAGAAAACCTTTTCCATTTGAGAGCATAGGATTTCCTAGTGGACTGTTTCCTAGAGGCTAGGACAACTTCCTCAACTTCCTGAAGTATGCCCAAGGGAGCTAAAACTACCCTTGCAGCCTCCAGGCCATCAAATTGAGAGCTTTGAGATTGGGGTGCAGAAGGGAACCCTGATCCTGAGAGAGAAGGTCGGGTTGCAACCCCAGAGGCAGTGGGGGATCCACTGCCAGCTGAAGCAGAAGTGGAAACCAAGGCTGTCTCGGCCACCTGGGAGCTACCAGCAGGATCGAGGCCTTGTCTTGAAGAATTTTGAACAGGGTTCAGGCCACCAAGGGCGTGGGAGGAAACGCATACAGGAGGCCCTGAGACCATGGGATCAGAAAAGCATCTGCCGCCATCCATAGAGGATGCGGTTGTCTGGAGCAGTACTTTGGCAGCTGTTTGTTCAGTGGACTGGCAAACAGATCTATGGATGGAAGTCCCCATTTCAGGAAAACCCTCTGAACCACCGAAGGATGGAGCTGCCACTCGTGGGGCTGCAGAATCCTGCTCAACCTGTCGGCCAGGTAGTTTTCCTGGCCAGGGAGGTACACAGCCTTGAGGAGCATGTTGTGCTTGAGGGCAAACAAGCAAAGGTCCTGTGCTTCCTGACAAAGGAGCCTGGACCCAGTTCCGCCCTGCTTGTTCACATAAAACATGGCTACCTGGTTGTCTGTTTGAACTAGGACAGACTGATGAGCCAAGGCTGGAGAGAAAGTCTTGAGGGCTAACCGAATAGCCCTGAGTTCCAGTAGATTGATTTGCTGTGTGGCTTCCCAGGGGGACCACAGGCCCTGGGTGCACTTGCCTAGACAATGAGCTCCCCAGCCCTGCAGGGAGGCATCTGTGGTCAACGCCACTGTGAACCCAGGCATCTGAAAAGGTACCCCTTGCAGCAGATTGGTTGGGTGCAGCCAACAGCTGAGGCAGTTCAGAAATTGTCTGGACACCCTTATCCTGTCTCTGAGGCTGCCTGTGGCTTGCGACCACTGAGTCCGAAGGCACCATTGTGCAGGCCTCATATGGAGCCTGGCATTGGGAGTCACATGTACTGTTGAAGCCATGTGGCCTAGAAGCCTCAGGCAGAGTCTGGCGGAGACCAGTGACCTGATGAGAAACTGGTTTGCAAAGTTTATCAGTCTTTGGGCTCTGTCTTCTGGCAAGAATGCCTTTGCCAGCAGAGAGTCCAACCTCGCCCCTATGAAACTCCAAGTTCTGGGAGGGGAGCAAAGTGGACTTAGCGAAGTTTATTACAAATCCCAATCTTTGAAGAAGAGCAATAGTTCTGAGGGTGGCCTGTCGGGCCTCCTGGCACGTCTGACCTCTTATAAGCCAGTCGTCCCGATAGGGGAAGACAAAGACTCCCTGATTTCTTAGGTAGGCCGCCACCACTGCCAGGCATTTGGTAAAGACCCTGGGAGCGGAGGTGAGGCCAAAAGGCAGTACTCTGTACTGATAATGGTGTCCTCCCACAATGAACCTGAGGTACTTTCTGTGGTCTGGATGAATGAGGATGTGAGTGTACGCATCCTTTAGATCTAATGAGCACAGCCAATCTCCCTGCTGGAGGTAGGGCAGAAGTGTTCCAAGAGTAAGCATCTTGAACTTTTCCTTCTCTAGGAACTTGTTGAGGTTTCTGAGGTCTAGAATAGGTCGAAGGCCACCAGTTCCTTTGGGTACCAGGAAATACCTGGAGTAGAACCCTTGACCATTGTGGTGGCGCGCTGCCCTGTTAGGCGGCTGCCTAGTGGGGCGCGCCGGTCATCACTCTTCTTTTAATGTAGTTGTGGCTTGCTTTGCAAGCAGTACGAGTGGATGAGGCTCACAGGACAATTTGTGAAATAAATTGATTTTTATTTTTCTTTGCGGAGTCAATTTTGACAAATGACCTTGATAAGGCGAACAAAATAACAAACTGAAAACAGGATAACTTCTCCAGTAAACTTTCTCAGCAAAAACACTTTCCAAGTAGTTTTCTCCACTCTTGGGTTAACTTTGACTTCTTCAGTTTAACAAACCAGCATAACACTGTTAACTGCACAGTTCAACCAAACTAAAGCTTTAAACATTGCTTACACAAAGCCCACATTCCATTGACTCTTCTGAGGACATTGGATTATCTGGATAAAGCTCCACTTCCATCTCCTCCTGTGTGCTGTAAGGCTCAGGGCTTGGGGCACGTTCTGGAACGCTCAGCTGCACTTCTTTTAAAAGTTTAAAAAGCTTTCCCCATTTAAGATTCCTGCTCCCC
Source organism: Ichthyophis bannanicus (assembly GCA_033557465.1). NCBI lineage: Eukaryota > Metazoa > Chordata > Amphibia > Gymnophiona > Ichthyophiidae > Ichthyophis > Ichthyophis bannanicus. The sequence goes on along the minus strand of CM066038.1, from coordinate 18,276,783 downwards.
TTTTTAACTGGGTCAGAACCTCTTGCCCTTCTTTCCCTTAACAACTCAACTTCAGGAAATATAGGAGTTGCTTGGCTTGCAGAAACCCTCCTTTTATAAGGCTTTCTGTACTGTCTGTTTAAGGGCCCAGGACTTGAGCTGCTGCCTTCAGAATCAGACGTATAGTTCTGAATCCTTCCCCAGCTCCTTTCTTGCCCACAGCCTTGACACTTGCCTTGGGAGTTGTGGCTGGTCCCTTTTGAACCACCAGGTCTCACAGCCCTGTAATGCTGTCTCTTCCCCTGGTCTCTCTGGACTCTCTGCCTCTCCTCGTGGCTTCTGTCCTGCAGTCTTTCCTGCCCTCTGGCCGTCTCTCTCTGCAGTCTTTCCTGTTCTCTGGGCGTCCCTCTCTGCCCTCCTTCCTGTTCTCTGGGCGTCCCTCTCTGCCCTCCTTCCTGTTCTGCCTCACTTGCTGAGTGATGCAGCTTAAATGTTCTGTAGCTTGTTTCCTTCTCTGGCCCCACCCTCTCTCTCCCTGCAGCTGCTCTGGAGGCTGGGTGTGGCTTCAGGCTAGCTCTGCTAGTGTGTGCTTTAGTTTCTCTTTCTGTCTGGGAGCTATGCTTTGGTGAGCCCATCCCCCGTTTATGAAAAAAAACTCTTTTTTTTCAGTTTTAAAGGGCTGTGCTGCCTGTGCATCACCACACCTTGCAAGTGGGGAGGCACAGGCTCCACCGCCCTGTCCACCAACAGACCTTGGAGCTCCTGAAGGAGAAGATCTGTGTGCAGGGGAGGCCTTGGAGGCTCCCCTGGAAAGTATGGAGGAAGCAGTTGTTGGAAGTGTAGTAGATAGCTCTTGTGGACTATGCTTAACACCCAACTGTCTCCAGTGATGAGTGGCCACTGGTGGGCAAACAGGGCGAAGCGAACTCCTGTGCAGGGTTGGGAGAGCAGAGACGGAGAGGCTATGCCTAAGGAGTCAAAAAACCCCACCCTGCTGAGTGGGAGCAGGGTCCGGAGGCTTGGGGGTCCTCTGCCTACGGGGCCCATTACCCTGCCCCTTGGCTTGCTGACCCTGAGGGGCAGCTTGGGCAGCCTGGTACTGTGGGTACTGTTTGTAGGCAGTGCCCTTCCTTGGGTAAAAGGGCTTTTTACCCGAGCCCTTCTTTTTGTGATAAGGGGCAGAAGTCTTTCTAGACAGCCTTGTCCTCGTGAGGTGCTAGGTTTCGAGCTGTGCGGCCTTCTCGGTCATGGGCTTGCCAAAAAAGTTCTCACCTCGGCAAGGGACATCGACCAACTTGTCCTGAACCCATGGCTCGAAGTCCGATGACTGCAGCCATGCCTGGCATCGAGCCGCAATGCCAGCTGCCGCAACACGGGCCGAAGCCTCGAAGCCATCGTAGGCAGCGCGGGACATAAACTTGGAGCATTCCCGGATCCCCGAGGACAAGGACTTGAACCTCTGCAAGGGTTCCCCGGAGAGACCAGCAGAGAACCCGGCCAGCTCCTTGGCCAGGTCTCGCAAGTACATGCCCATGTACAGCTGGTAAGACTGGACACGGCAAGCAAGTATTGAGTCCTGGAAGCACTTTCTACCAAAACCATCAAGGTTCTGGGCCTCGCTGCCAGGGGGCACTGTGGAGTGCATCTTCTGACTTTTCAGGCGATGCATGGTCGATTCCACCACCATGGAATGGTGTGGTAGCTGTGCCTTTTGAAAGCCAGGACTCTTCCGGAGTCGATAGATCGAATCGACCCGCTTGCTTAGAACCGGCACCGAGGCCGGTGCCTCCCACATCCGGAAGAGGAGCCGTTCCAGCATCGGAGGAACCGGAACAGTAAAGGCCTCCTTCGGAGGAGAGTCATACTGTAGGGCCTCGAGCTCCTTGGCTCCTCCTCGGGGTCCGCAGAGATAGCCAACGCGGTGGCCATATCCTGGACGAACTCCAAGAACCGGGTATCCTCCGGGGGGAATCTACTCCGGGGCTCAGACTGCAGTGAGTCCGACGGGATGCACCGAGTCCGGAAGGTGTCGGGGACTCCTTGTCCTCCGTCTCCCAGGCGGACTCGTCTGATGAGGAATCGGGGTCCGACCGCGCAGGGCCTGTGAGCACCCGCGCCGAAGGCACTGGCGTCGACGCCCTCGGTCCCGAACGGGAGGTCGAGGGAGACCGCGACCGAGGTCGACCTCGAGCCTTTATGGTCTCGAGTATCGGCTCGGTCTCTGGGGTCGACTTCGTTGTCGATGTCCCGGTGGTCGGGGCAGATGCGCCAGACAGGCTGGCCATCAGTGCCCGCTGCTGTTCCATGAAGGCAGACAGTCTGCTCTCCAAGGCTGTCAGCCTGAGACCCAGCTCAGGAGACTAAGCAGCCCCCGACTTGGGCCCCGGCGGCACCAGGCCCAACATCAGCTCTCTGGGAGCAGAGTCCATGAGGACTACAGGACTTACGTGTCCAGCAGACTCCGGCTCCACTCGAGGTACTTTGGGAGGCTTCTCCTGTTCCACGGACCCGGGGCGACGGTTGGGGGTCTGAGACCTAGCTCTCGAGGAGCCAGGGACCTCTTCCGACGACGCCCTTGCGAGCCGCTTCTTCCTCTTTCGTTCACGGTCGAGGGACCCCCTGTCCGAGGAGCCCCGACGGTGCTCGGGATCCGATTCCAGAGATGTTGAGGCCTCAGATGAGGTCCGGGCCTTGCCGGAGGCCGAGTCAGAAAAAAGCCTTTCCTTTTGGTGCTGACGACTTCGAAGTGCCTTGGAAGACATTTTTCCACATGGTCCATACGCCTTAGGACCGTGGTCAGAACCGAGGCACCGAAGGCAGCAGTCGTGTGTGTCGGTGAGAGACATTAGCTTCTTGCACCGATCACACTTTTTAAACCCACTGGAAGCCATCGGGGAAAAAAGAGTCCCCGCGAGGTCAAAGGACCGGCCTTCCAGGGAAAAAGAAAAAAAGGGCGCAAACGCCAGCCACGAAGGGCAAAAACCCAAAAAAGAAGATCAGGCTCGATACCGGTGTACCGAACCCGGCGGGAGGGGAACCAGCGTCGAACTGGAGAAAAATATAGTAAAGGATCGCCAAAAACTCTAACTATTTTCCGGGAGGACTAGGAGACACGTCCGGTGGGCTTCACGGAAAAAGAGAGACTGAGCAAGATAGCACCTTTAGGCGGGAAGGGAACCGCGCTTGCGTGCCTGCATTCCCAAAGGCTTTCATGGAAAGCTGGGGAAATGCTCCGCAAGGGCTCCATCGACGTCGATGTCACCCATATTTATTTATTTATTTATTTATTTATTTATTTATTTATTTTACATTTCTTATATACCGCACTATTTGCGATCAGCGCGGTTTACATAAAACAAACAGTATCCGACAATAAACAAGAGTCAGGTCATTACAATGAACAGGAGCAATCAACTTGGATAACGGGGGAAACTATATACATATTTGAAACATTGAAATAGGTAACTGTATATATGTGAGATGGAGTTATTGTGTGTTGTTCATACCTGGTGAGGACTGACTTCCTGCTTGGTCCTGGAAAAACAGAGGCATTATCACCTCCTTTTTTCTGCTAGCCATTCCTCTCCGTATGTACCCAAGCATCCGTCTAGCTTTTGCCGTCGCCTTTTTTACCTGTTTAGCTACTTTAAGATCATCAGACACAACCACGCCTAGGTCCCTCTCTTCTTTAGTGGACAAAAGTACTTCACCCCCTATACTATATTGCTCCCTTGGATTGCTGCAGCCCAAATGCATGACCTTACATTTTTTAACATTAAATCCCAGCTGCCAAATTCTAGACCATTCTTCAAGCTTAGCTAGATCCCTCCTCATGTTATCCACACCTTCCTGGGTGTCTACTCTATTGCAGATTTTGGTATCATCGGCAAAGAGGCGAACCTTACCCAACAGCCCTTCGGCTATATCACTAACAAAGATGTTAAAAAGAATCGGACCCTGGGGCACACCACTGGTAACATCCCTTTCCTCAGAGTGAGCTCAATTTACCTGTACTCTTTGTCACCTCCCACCCAACCAATTTCTAACCCAAGCAGTAACTTTAGGGTCCATCCCTAGGGTGCTCAGTTTGTTTATAAGTCGCCTGTGAGGAACAGTGTCAAAGGCTTTACTAAAATCTAAATACACCACATCTAGGGCTCTACCTCGGTCCAACTCCCTGGTCACCCAGTCAAAGAAATCAATCAGATTTGTCTGACAAGACCTGCCTTTGGTGAATCCATGCTGCCTCGGATCCTGTAATCTGCTGGACTCCAGAAACCTCACTATTTTCTCTTTTAGTAGCGTTTCCAATAATTTATTCACCACCGAAGTTAAACTAACCGGCCCGTAGTTTTCAACCACATCCTTACTTCCGCTTTTGTGTAAAGGCACCACAAGAGCCTCTCTGCAGTCCTTTGGTACCACTCCCGACTCCAACGAGGCATTGAAACGGTCAGTCAGTGGAGCTGCTAGAACGTCCCCAAGTTCCCTCAGTGTTCTAGGGTGTATCCCATCTGGTCCCATCGCTTTGTCTACTTTAAGTTGAGCTAGTTTCTCACGAACACAGTCTTCTGAAAATTGTTCAAGATCTCCCTCGCTTCTATTCCTATTTGTGGGTGTTTTCTGAGGTCCTGCTCCTGGTTCTTCATCTGTGAACACAGAAGAAAAATATTTGTTAAGCAATTCCGCTTTATCTTTATCAGCTTCTACATATTCCTCCCCTGCACCCTTGAGTCTGACAATACTACTTTTGCCCTTCCTCTTCTCACTAATATATCTGAAAAATGTCTTATTCCCCCATTTTATTGCATTGGCTATTTTTTCCTCCTTTTGAATCTTTGCCTTCTTGACTACTTTGCTAGCTTCTCTAAGTTTTTCCAAATACAGATGGCCTGTCTTCCTCTCTCTGTGATCTCTTGTATTTCATGAAGGCCTCCCTCTTTTTCTTCACTTTTTCAGCTACTTCTTTCGAAAACCATAGCGGTCTCCTTTTCCTTTTACCTTTTATTTACCATTTTAACAAAAAGGTTGGTTGCCCTTAAAATATCCCCTTTCAGTTTTGCCCACTGTTTTTCTACATCCCCCAGCTGTTCCCATCCCACTAACGACTCCCTGAGGTATTGGCCCATCTTCGCAGTTAGTCTTCCTAAAGTCTAAGATCCTCACCTTTGAATGGATTCTAACAGCCCTAGTCCTAATACTGAACCACACCATCTGGTGATCACTGGATGCAAAATGATCTCCCACTACAACATCAGAAACACTTTCACCATTGGTAAGCACCAAGTCCAGTATGGCCCCTTCACGTGTGGGGTCTGTTACCAATTGCCTGAATAGTTCTCCTTGTAGAGAATCCAGGATCTCCTTACTTCTAGATGATACTGCAGCAGGAATGTGCCAATCAACATCTGGCATATTGAAATCTCCTATCAGTAGCACTTCCCCTTTCCTAGCAATGCTGCATATGTCTTCAATTAACTCTCTGTCCACCTCTTCCTCTTGTGAGGGAGGTCTGTATATCACACCAATGCAAACAGATTTCTCTTTCCCTCTTTCTAGTTTAACCCACAATGCCTCCTCTCTCCCTTTTAAGCTCTGTAATTCCAAAGCTTAATTCCAGAGTTTAATTATACAGTGAGTGAAAAAAATATTTTCTCTTATTACTCTTAAATAGATTACTCTGTAGCTTCATTGCATGCCCACTAGTCTTTCTATATTTTGATAGCGTAAACAATCGATCTACAGTGACCCGTTCCACTCCATTCATTAATTTATAGACCTCTATCATATCTCCCCTCAGCCGTCTCTTTTCCAGGTTGAAGAGCCCTAACCTTTTTAGTCTCTCTTCACGGGGGTATCCTTCCATCCCCTTTACCACTTTGGTGGCTCTTCTCTGTACCATTTCTAATAATGCTATATCCTTTTTAAGATACGGCGACCAGAACTGCACACAATATTCAAGGTGTGGTCACACCATGGAATGATACAGAGGCATTATAATATCCTTTGTTTTATTCTCCATTCCTTTCCTTATGATACTTAGCATTCTATTTGCTCTCTTGGCCGTCGCTGCACACTGGGCGTAGGGTTTTAACATGGTATCCACAATGACGCCTAAATCTTTTTCCTGGGTGGTGGTTCCTAATGTGGAACCTTGCATCATGTAACCATAGTTTGGATTTTTCTTTCCTAGGTGCATAACTTTGATCAATATGCCTGTCCGTCCCCTTCTTTCTCCTTTTGATCAAAACATTTGTTCACCATTACATTTGGTTTGGTTACATATGCATAAGGAATCGGTCCTGATTTAATTGGTGGTGATCCGTGCCTTCATTTTAAGGTTTTAAATGCTCTTCACATCAATTTGTGAATACTCCCGTATAATTGTTTATAATCCTCCTGATTATTCCTTCATCATGTTCCCCTTAGATGTGTACAGCGGTCTCGCACAACTGTTTTAAAGAGATTCTCTAATATATTTTGCCATGGTGAGTGTTTGTGTTATGTTTGTTCATTTTGTGTATTTATGTTTTGGTTACTGGCTCTTATTGACCTTGATTCATTATTTATATTTTTTAACATAATTTTTATCTGTTTATATATTCAGAAGTTTATTTTATTCATAATTTGAGCATGTTTTTGTATTCCTTTTAATGTATTGACACTTTTTAATGCTATAAAAAAATTTTCATATTGCTTTTTAGCTAGTGTATAGCAGCTTGACACAATTGTCTTAAAGAGACACTTTTTCTGGTGCAGTTCTGGTAGGTGTCTGTAATTTATATATATTAGTTTCATTACACTATTTCTTTCAGTCATTGTGGTCTGTTTTTATCATACATTCTCTGCATATTTATTTATTTACTTGCTCTCTCACTGTTTTTAACATTTTCAGTATATGTTTTTTAATATACATGGCTATTGTATTAGCTTATTTCTGGATTGTTTTTGTTGTTACATTAACACTATTAATTCTGTATTCATGTTTTTATATAGTTGGTATCATTTGTCTCCAGTGTATTCACCTTTTCTTCTGTCTCGGCCCTACTACTTTTATTAGTCAATTTGAAGGTTGTTTTCAATATGTTTGTACAATATTCTTATTTGTATTTTCATTTTTACCATACTATTGTTTTACACATTACATTTTATGTTTTTAACTATTTATGATGGATGCTTTAACATGTTTTATGTATTTTATGTTAGCTGTATGTCCCCTGAGGAAGGCGTTTGCCGAAACGCGTAGGGGCGTTCTCTAATAAAGCAGTCTACACCAACCTACAGCTCTTGCTGGCTGTCTCCCATTAGGCCATGACTATCCATATGCTGAGTAATTTTATTCTTTATGATGGTTTCTACCATTTTTCCCGGTATTGACGTCAGGCTCACCGGTCTGTAGTTTCCCAGATCACCCCTGGAACCCTTTTTAAAAATTGGCGTTACACTGGCGATCCTCCAATCTTCAGGTATTAGAGATGATTTTAATGATAGTTCACAGATTACTAATAGCAGGTCTGCAATCTCATATTTCAGTTCTTTCAACACCCTTGGATGTATACCATCCGGCCCAGGTGATTTGCTACTCTTCAGTTTATCTAATAGTTGTAATACATCTTCCCGATGTATTGATATTTCCTTAAATTCTTCCGCACCTTTAAATACCACTTCAGTCATGGGTAACATCCCTACATCTTCCTCAGTAAAGACCGAAGCAAAGAATTCATTCAGTCTCTCTGCTATTGCCTTGTCGCCTCTTAGTGCCCCTTTTAACCCCTCTATCATCTAATGGACCAACTGACTCTCTCACAGGTTTTTTGAATGTACTTGAAAAAGTCTTTATTTCGCGTTTTTGCTTCCTCAGCAAGCTTCTTCTCAAATTCTCCCTTTGCCTGCCTTATCAATGCCTTGCATTGGACTTGCCAGTGCTTGTGCTGTTTCCAGGTTTCGTCGTATGCTCTTTTTTCCATTTCCTGAAAGATGCTTTTTTGGCAACAACAGCCTCTCTGACCTCACCTTTAAACCATGCTGGCAGTTTTTTGGACTTCCTTCCACTTTTCTTAAAGCATGGAATACAGCTGGTCTGGGCTTCCAAGATAGTATTTTTCAACAACACCCAAGCTTGATATAAGTCTTTAACCTTTGCAACTGCTCCTTTTAGTTTTTTCTTAACTATTTTCCTCATTTTATCATAGTCTCCCTTTCGAAAGTTAAAAGGTAGTACTGTGGATTTCCTTACTATCCCTCCACAACTAATTAAATCAAAGGCAATCATGCTATGATCACTATTGCCAAGTGGCCCCCAACAACCTTATCTCTTGCACTAGATCTGGTGTTCCACTAAGGACTAGGTCTAATATGGCTTCCCCTCTGGTCGGTTCATGAACCAGCTGCTCCAAAAAGCAGTCATTTATTTCATCTAGGAACTTTATCTCCCTAGCATGTCCTGCCGTGACACTGACCCAGTCGATACCGGGGTAATTGAAATCACCCATTATTATTACTGCGCTGTAACGTTTGTTAGCTTCCTTGATTTCTTTCAGCATTTCATCATCCATTTGTTCATTCTGGCCAGGCGGTCGATAGTACACCCCCACTGCCATCGCCTTCCCCTTTTTACATGGAATTTCAATCCATAGAGATTCTACAGCAAATTTTGTTTCCTGCAAAACTTTAATCCTTTCTGAGTCAATGCCCTCTCTAACAGAGCGCAACCCATCCACAAATTTGATCAGCTCTATCAGTACGATATAGTTTGTACCCAGGTATCACAGTGTCCCATTGGTTGTCCTCCTTCCACCATGTCTCTGATATTCCAATCATATCTAACCTTTCATTTAGTGCTATATATTCTAACTCTCCCATCTTATTTTTTAGACTTCTAGCATTTGCATACAAACATTTTAGAGACTGTATTTTATTCATATTAATTTGGTTATTGGTAGACATGGGTAATTTGGGATCTTTAAGCTCTGTCTGCTCCATACTCGAGGGCATTTGGGCTACTTTACTCTTTTTTGGAACCTCTCTGCTTTTGGTAGTATCCTTCAAGGATACATTCTTCTGAACCATCCGCTCTTGGGCGATTGTCGGCTTTCCCCTATTATCTAGTTTAAAAGCTGCTCTATCTCCTTTTTAAAGGTTAATGCCAGCAGCCTGGTTCCATCCCTGTTAAGGTGAAGCTCATCCCTTCGGAAGAGCCCCTCCTTTCCCCAGTAATAGGGCGGGTCCAGGCTCTTGGACTCTTTGCAGTGAAGCCCTACAGCTATAGTCCTTTGCCATACAACATCAGATTCACCTACTTGCTGTTTATCTTCCAGGCAAACAGAATCTCTTGGTGGACAAGCTCAGTCGGGTACTACTACCCCTCGAGTGGTCGTTCCATGCAGACAAGATTACTCACATTTTTCAGATCTGGGGAACCCCAGACATAGACCTGTTTGCAAGTCCTCAGAATGCCAAACTTCCCCGCTTCTGTTCCAGAACCCCTGTTCAGAACAACATAGCGGTAGATCCCTTTCATTTTTACTGGGTTCAAGGCTTCCTATACGCCTTCCCTCCCATCCCCCTCATCCCCAAAACTCTTTTCAAACTCCAGAGAGACAAGGGCTACATGATTCTTATAGCCCCGTGTTGGCCACGACAACTGTGGTATCCTCTGCTTCTACGTCTCTCTCAAGTTCAACCAGTACATCTGGGGACTGCTCCAGATCTCCTCTATCTATCTATTGAACATTTATATAGTGCTACTAGTCATACGCAGCGCTGTACAGACATGTAAGAGACAGCCCCTGCTCATCAGAGCTTACAATCTAGTCAAGACAAAACAGAGCTAACAGTCTAGTCAGGGCAAAACACTAAAACACGGCACTTACAATCAAGTCAAGACAAAACACAGAAGTCAGGATCTAAATGCAACAGTGAAGAGGAGGGTTTTCAACTTGGATTTGAAGAGGGCCAGGGAGGGTGCCTGGCGTACAGACAAAGGTAGCCTGTTCCAGGCGAAAGGTGCAGCAAGGTGAAAGAGGCGAAGTCTGGAGTTAGCATTATGAGTGGAGGGCGTAGATAGAAGTAGTTTGCCAGAAGAGTGAAGTTCCCGAGAGGGGTTGTAAGAAGAGATAAGCGATGAAAGGTATTGAGGAGCCGCAGAGTGAATGCATTTATAGGTCAGGAGGAGTAGTTTGAACTGGATGCGGAAACGGATAGGGAGCCAGTGAAGTGACTTAAGAAGAGGAGTGATGTGGGTATAGCGAGGTTGGTGGAAAATTAGTCGCACAGCAGAATGTTGAATAGATTGAAGGGGAAAGAGATGATTCAGAGGGAGACCAGCAAGGAGTAGGTTGCAGTAGTCAAGACGAGAGGTGATTAAAGAGTGGATAAGCATTTTAGTAGTGTGTTCAGAAAGGAAGGGGCAGATTTTGCCAATGTTGTAAAGAAAGAAATGGCAGGTCTTGGCAACGAGTTGGATATGAGTGGAGAAGGAGAGAGAGGAGTCAAAGATAACCCCCAGACTGCGGGCCGAGGAAACAGGGAGGATAAAGCACAGTTACTTACCTGTAAAGCACAGTTACTTACCTGTAACAGGTGATCTCTGGGAACAGCAGGAATTAGTCATCACATATGGGTACGTCGGCACCGACGGAGCCCGCGCGGGAAAGCTCCCCAGCTTTTCAGATTAAAAGCTTTTGGGGCCTCCCACTGCACATGCGCGCTGCCTTCCCGCCTTCCTGACCAGCTCTCGTCAGTTCGAGTTTAAAGCTGAGACAATAGAGAGAGAGGACAGGAAGATAGATAGATAGAGATACAACTCCTAGGGGAGGTGGGTGGGTTGTGATGACTAATTCCTGCTGTTCCCAGAGATCACCTGTTACAGGTAAGTAACTGTGCTATCTCCAGGAACAAGCAGGAATACGTCATCACATATGGGGACTCCCTAGCTAAGATGCCTGGGAGATCCCCCTCCAAGGGTAAACCATCTTCGCATGGATCTCAGGCATCCATCCAGGGAAGGTGGGCAGGAGTTGTTTAAGTATGGAACAGGTGTTTGAGGACAGCCTGACCAAACAAGGCATCCCGGCGGGAGTCCTTGTCCAAGCAGTAATGGGCTGTGAAGGTATGAACCGAGGCCCAAGTGGCTGCTCGACAGATCTGATCTATGGACACAGAGTGAAGATGAGCCATAGAAGTGGCCATGGCTCTCACATTGTGAGCTGTGACATGGCCCTCCAGAGAAATGTTCTTACTCTGGTAAGCGAAAGAAATACACTGAGCGATCCAATTGGAAAGTGTACGGTTGGTGACTGTAAGTCCATAATGAGAAGGATCAAAAGCCACGAAAAGTTGGGAAGACTTTCGATGTGGTTGAGTCCTGTTGAGGTAAAAGGCAAGAGCTCTTTTACAATCCAGAGTATGAAGGTTCCTCTCTGCACTGGATGCATGAGGAGCCGTGAAAAAGACAGGTAGATATACCTCTTGATTAAGATGAAAAGGCGAGACCACTTTGGGCATAAAGTGGGGATTCGTCCTAAGGACCACCTTATCATGATGAAACCTAGTATAAGGTGGATGAGCCACTAAAGCCTGCAGTTCACTGATGCGGCGAGCCGAAGTGACTGCAATAAGGAAAACAACCTTCCAGGAAAGAAATTTGAAGGAGGTAGAGTCCAAAGGCTCAAAAGGTGGCTTCATAAGCTGACCTAGAACTAGGTTCAAATCCCATGCTACCGGAGGAGGTCGGATGGGAGGTTTAGTTAGAGTCAGGCCTCTCATGAAACGTGCAACAAGAGGATGAGAGGAGACAGGTTGTCCATTTATAGGTTTTAAGGATGCTGCAATAGCACTCAAATGGACCCTTACTGAATTCGTCTTAAGGCCTGCATTTGAAAGATGCAGGAGATAGTCCAAGAGGGAATTCAAAGGAAGTGCTAGAGGGTCAAGACCCTGCTGAGCACACCAAATGGAAAAACGTTTCCATTTGAAAGCATAAGAATGCCTCGTGGAAGGTTTCCTAGAGGCATGAAGGATATCTGTCACAGGTTGAGAAAGATTAAAGTCTTGAAGACTTAGGCCTTCAGTAACCAAGCTCTGAGATGTAGGGATTTGGGGTTTGGGTGCCACAAAGTCCCCTCCTCCTGAGACAGAAGGTCTGGCGCAGCTCCCAGGTCCAGGGAGGATCCCTGGGAGAGATGCAGAAGTAGAGGGAACCACACCTGGCGTGGCCAGCGGGGAGCTATGAGGATCATAGTCCCGTGATCCCTCTGGAGCTTGAACAGAGTCTTGGATATTAGAGGAATGGGTGGAAAGGCATAGAGGAATTCCTGACCCCAATGCAGGAGGAAGGCATCGTGGGCCTGAGCTCCCTGACACTGAGTTCTGGAACAGAACCGGGGAAGTTTGGCATTCCACGGACTTGCAAAGAGGTCTATGTCCGGGGTCCCCCATTCCTGAAAGATTCTGCGTATCTGGTCCATATGTAGGGACCATTCGTGTGGAAGCAGAACTCGACTGAGTCTGTCTGCACGAGAGTTTTGAACTCCTGGAAGATACACTGCAAGAAGGTGAATTTGATGCTCTCTGGCGAAGGCCCATATTCTGAGAGCTTCGTTGCAAAGCGACAGAGAGCCTGTCCCTCCTTGTTTGTTCATATAGAACATGGCTACCTGATTGTCTGTCTGAACTAGGACAGTCAGGTTGACAAGGAGGGTATAGAAGACCTTGAGGGCAAGGTAAATCGCTCGCAGTTCCAGGAGGTTGATATGAAGGGTGGCCTCCTGTGGAGACCAAGTGCCCTGAGTGGAGAGGTTCTGAAGATGAGCTCCCCACCCTGTTTGGGAGGCATCTGTTGTGAGGGTTGCTTGGGGCAACAAAGGTTGGAAGGGGGCCCCCAACAACAGATTCTTGGTGGATGTCCACCATTGGAGGGACCAAAATAGACGGCTTGAGGTGAGTATTTGGTCGGAGAGCGCTCCAGATGCTTGAGTCCACTGGGTGGCCAAGGTCCATTGAGCTGCTCTCATATGCAGACGAGCGTAGGGCACCACATGTACCGTGGAGGCCATGTGGCCCAGAAGTCGCAGCATTTCCCGGGCTGTCAAATGACTGCTGGACTGAGCTTGGGAGGCCAAACTCAGCAGGCGTTGGGCCCTGACCTGAGGCAGGTAGGCCCTTGCAGTGATGGTGTCTAACTGGGCCCCTATGAACTCGAGAGACTGAGTAGGGATTAGTTGAGACTTGGGAAGGTTTACTACCAGTCCTAGATACTGCAGAAGACGCCTTGTGCGGTCCAGGGAAATTTGGGCCTGGGACTGAGAGGGAGCTCGGATGAGCCAGTCGTCCAGGTATGGGAATATGAAAATTCCCAGGCCTCTTAGAAAGGCAGCTACGACTGCCATGCATTTGGTGAACACTCTTGGAGCAGAGGCTAGACCGAAGGGGAGTACTCTGTACTGGAAATGTTTTCCCTGAAACAGAAATCGAAGGTATTTTCTGTGGGATGGGTGGATGAGTATGTGTGTATACGCATCCTTTAGGTCTAGAGAACAAAGCCAATCCTGACTCTGAAGGTATGGAAGGAGAATGCCCAGAGAAAGCATTTTGAATTTCTCCTTGAAAAGAAATTTGTTCAATTCTCTCAGATCCAGAATTGGTCTGAAGCCCTCTGTCTTCTTTGGTATTAGAAAATAAGGGGAGTAGAATCCCGTCCCCTGTTGAAGAAGAGGGACCTCCTCTATTGCCCCCTGGGCAAGGAGGGAGGAGACTTCCTGACCCAAGAGGGCCAGGAGAGATGGGGGAGAATTGAACTGCCTCACCATAGTATAAGGAGGAAGGTCGGAAACAATGGAGTTTGTAACCCTCTCTGATGATAGAGAGGGTCCATTGCTCTGATGTAATTTGCTCCCATCTGGGAGCAAAGTGAGCTAACCTTCCGGGTATGGTGAGGGGCTCTGGTTGTTCTAGAGCCAGAAAAGTTAAGTTCTCTAGTGGCAAGTCAAAACCCCTGAGGGGGTGGAGCCTGCTGAGGCGTAGCAGACGCCGCAGGCTTTGACCTTGCCTGTTTAGGTTGCTGACGTTTAGCAGCAAAACGAGGCTGAGAGGATTGTTGGCCAGTATTTGTAGAAAATCTGGACTTCTTGTAATAAGGCCTCTTAAAAGACTTCTTCTTGGCAGGAGTGGAGGTAGACTTAGAAAGTCTATCTAAGGTGGCATTTTCTGCATCCATTTGAGTGGCCTTAATTTGCCACTCCTCACCAAATAAGTTCTCACCTGTACAGGGCAGATTTCGTAAGCCATCTAGGACCCAAGGTTCTAGATCAGAAGCCTGGAGCCAAGCAAGACGTCGGGCTGCTATAGCAATGCCCGAAGCCCTACCAGCACCCTCAAAGGAATCAAAAGCTGCCCTGTTGGAGAACTTTGAAATATCCAAAAGGTGTTTCACTAAGGAAATGAACTGCTCCCTCTTATCCTCAGGGATAAAGGGGGCAAAATGCCGAACTTTTAGAGCGATTTCACTGAGAAACATGCCCATGTAAAGACTATAGGAATTAATCCTGGCTATAAGCATAGTAGCCTGGAAAATTTTCCTGCCAAAAGAGTCTAGAGTCTTACATTCTCGCCCTGGAGGAGTAGAAGAGTGCCTTTTGGTACTCTTTATCTTCTTCATTGCAGACTTCACCACAATAGAATGGTGAGGCAACTGGGTTTTTTGGAAACCAGGAGAAGGGGGGACACGGTACATGGTGTCCAACCTGCGAGAAGAAGGAGACAATGTTAGAGGAGCCTCCCATAAGTCCATCAAGTGTTCTTGAAGGATTTCATGGATAGGCAGGGTGACTGCCTCTTTAGGAGACTTAGAGTATCCTAAAATATCCAGTTTCTTTGATCTGGGTTCCTTTTCAGAGGATGAAGCAATAGAAAGACCTTTAGCCATTTCTATGATGAAGTCCTGAAAGGACAAATCCTCTGGTGGAGACATTCTCCTGTTAGGAGAAGAAGGCTCCTCAGGAAGATCAAGGGAGAACTCATCAGAATCATCAGAGGAGTTAAAATCCTCTGAAGAAGCAGAGTATCCTCTATGTGCTTCCAACGCACGATACGCATACCGTTCGGTATCGACATCGGGCGTACCGGGTATGGGATTGGTACCGGGCAAAAGCCCGGATCCGGCATGCGGAACCGATCTGCGTTTGGAAGACGATGGCCTCGGTTCCGGTATGGAAGCCATTACCGGAACCGGACCCGGTACCGCTGGCTGCGGTACCGAGGGCGTAGCAGCATTAATAAAAGCCAGAATGGCCTGCTGCATGACTTGGACAGTATTGCCCATAGACGCCACTGCTGCCTGGATGTCGGTACCGGTATGGGCCGGTACCCCAGAGCAGTACAACAGGTGATCTGTCGAGGCCGCGCCATCGATGTCAACCTGTGACCCCATGATTGCTTTGGAGGCCGGAGCCTCCCGCCGGGGTTTTTTGGCCTGGGCAGAATCCTCGAACTCAGAATTGAGAGCCTCTCGATCTTTAGAAAGAGATTTGCTTTTAGAGGATTTGCCCACTGGAGTTTTGGTTACCTGAGATCCATCCGGAGAGGAAGACCTGGATGACTGTGATGCTTCTGAAGGAAACAGCACATGGAACTTGTTGGCCCGGTTCTGCAATCCACGTTTCGACATCTGGGAGCAGGATGGGCAGTCCGGTATGGAATGGTCAGGTCCTAAACATTTAAGACACCATTCATGGGTGTCTGTAAGAGGAATGACAGCACTGCACTTGGTACACTTTTTAAAACCAGGAACTGGCTTCTCCATGAGGAGAATTTGTGTAGGCCTGAAGGCCTAACAAAGTACCAAGCTGTGCTGAAGAAAAGAAAAATATATATATTTTTTTTTTTAAAAGAAAGAAAGAGAGACCGGCAGTACCGGTTTCAGAATGGGGAAGGCAGGTACGCGGTCTAAAGAAAACAATAAAATCAACAATTTCTTCAGCGGTGACAGGAACACGACCTGCTGGCTCCGCGGAAAAAAAGAAACTGACGAGAGCTGGTCAGGAAGGCGGGAAGGCAGCGCGCATGTGCAGTGGGAGGCCCCAAAAGCTTTTAATCTGAAAAGCTGGGGAGCTTTCCCGCGCGGGCTCCATCGGTGCCGACGTACCCATATGTGATGACGTATTCCTGCTTGTTCCTGGAGATCAAGTGATCTCTGGGAACAGCAGGAATAAGTCTTCACATATGGGTACGTCGGTACCGACGGAGTCTGCGCAGGAACGCTTCCCAGCGTCCAATCAGAAAGCTTTTGGAAGCATCCCAACACGCCTGCGTGCTGCCTTCCCGCCTTCCCAACTGTCTCTCCTCAATTAAGTTTGAAAGCTGAGACAAAGAGAGAGAGAGAGCAAGGAAGGGAAAGATAGAGATAGAGAAAAAGCAACTCCTAGGGGAGGTGGGTGGATTGTGAAGACTTATTCCTGCTGTTCCTAGAGACAGAGTAGTTACTCACCTGTAACAGGTGTTCTCCAGGAGCAGCAGGAATCATACCTCACATATGGGTGTCATCGACGCCGAAGAAGCCCCAGCGGAGCATTTCCCCAGCTTTCTAAGAAAGCCTTTGGGAATGCAGGCACGCATGCGCGGTTCCCTTACCGCCTAAAGGTGCCATCTTACCTCAGTCAAATGACATAGCTAAGAACAGCACACAAAAATGAAAAAAATAAACTATGTACAACTGCAACTCCCAGGGGAGGAGAGAGGGTTGTGAGGATTGATTCCTACTGCTCCTGGAGAACACCTGTTACAGGTGAGTAACTACTCTTTCTCCAGGACCAAGCAGGAAGTCAGTCCTCACATATGGGTGACTCCCTAGCACTGGGCTACCGAGGAACCCAGGCTGAACAAGAGAACTCCCTCTAGTCTCAGCAGCAAAG
Organism: Ichthyophis bannanicus; assembly: GCA_033557465.1. Classification (NCBI taxonomy): domain Eukaryota; kingdom Metazoa; phylum Chordata; class Amphibia; order Gymnophiona; family Ichthyophiidae; genus Ichthyophis; species Ichthyophis bannanicus. The sequence continues at coordinate 18,259,897 of CM066038.1, read as the reverse complement.
AAAGGCTTTTCAAGGACACAACCTCCACCGGTAACCCAACAGAGGGCAGGAGTTGCCTAAACCTCAAAGAGATTCCGGAGTACTGCCTGGCCAAAAGCACTGTCCCTACGGGACTCCCTCTCCAGACAGTAATGGGCCGCAAAGGTCTGGCTTGAAGAACAAGTTGCAGCCCTGCAGATGTCTACCAACAGTACAGAGCGGAGATGAGCCACTGAGGCAGCCATTGCCCTGACACGGTGGGCCGGGACCCTACCCTGCAAAGGAAGGTCAGCCGCCTTGTAAGCCCAGGTGATACAGTCAGCAACCCAGATGGACAAGGTACACTTGGACACAGCCAACCCCAACGTATTAGGGTCAAAGGATACGAAGAGCTGAGTAGCCCTTCTATGTCCTTGCGTACGGTCAACGTAGAAGGATAAGGTCCTCCTACAGTCCAGGGTATGCAGAATCGCTTCAGCCTGGCTTGCATGAGGCCTAGGGAAGAATGTTGAAAGAACCACCTCTTGGTTAAGGTGGAAGGAGGAAACAACTTTTGGGAGGAACTTTGGATGAGTCCTAAGGACTACCCTGTTCCCATAGAAGCGAGTGTAAGGCCTGTCACAGACCAGGGCCTGAAGCTCACTCACTCGCCTAGCTGAGGTAAGGGCTATCAAGAAGAGCGTCTTCCAGGACAGGAAGCGTAGAGGGCAAGTAGCCATCGGCTCAAAGGGTGGGCGAGTCAGCTGCTGCAAGACCACATTCAACTCCCACTCAGGAGCAGGAGGACGGATTGGAGGCTTGAGCAAAAGCAAGCCCCTGAGAAAGCGGGACACCAAGGGGTGAACCGATAGAGAATGTCCTTCCACTAGTGAGTGGTGAGCTGCTAGAGCTGAGAGGTGGACCCGAACAGAATTGGACTTAAGTCCCTGATTGGACAAGTGCAGTAAGTACTGAAGCACCACTGGTACAGTACAGGAGAAAGGATCCTCTGTACGTAGCTGACACCACACAGAAAACCTTTTCCACTTGAGAGCATAGGTTTTCCTAGTGGACTGTTTCCTAGAGGCTAGGACAACCTCCTCAACTTCCTGAGGAAGGCCCCAGGGAGCCAAAACTACCCTTGCAGCCTCCATGCCATCAAATTGAGAGCTTTGAGATTGGGGTGCAGAAGGGAACCCTGCTCCTGAGAGAGAAGGTCAGGTTGCAACCCCAGAGGCAGTGGGGGATCCACCGCCAGCTGAAGCAGAAGTGGAAACCAAGGCTGTCTTGGCCACCTGGGAGCCACCAGCAGGACCGAGGCCTTGTCCTGAAGAATCTTGAACACAGTTCGGGCCACCAAGGGCGTGGGAGGAAACGCATACAGGAGGCCCTGAGACCAGGGAATCAGAAAAGCATCTGCTGCTATCCGCAGAGGATGCGGTTGCCTGGAGCAGAACTTTGGCAGTTGCTTGTTCAGTGGATTGGCAAACAGATCTATCAAAGGAAGACCCAATTTCAGGAAGATCTTCTGAACCACCAAAGGATGCAGCTGCCACTCGTGGGGCTGCAAAATTCTGCTCAACCTGTCGGCCAGGTAGTTGTCCTGGCTGGGAAGGTACACAGCCTTGAGGAGCATGTTGTGCTTGAGGGCAAATGAGCAAAGGTCCTGTGCCTCCCGAGAAAGGAGTCTGGATCCAGTCCCGCCTTGTTTGTTCACATAAAACATGGCTACCTGGTTGTTTGTCTGAACCAGGACAGATTGATGAGCTAGGGCAGGAGAGAAAGCTTTGAGTGCTAATCGAATAGCCCTCAGTTCTAGGAGATTGATCTGCTGTGCAGCCTCCCAAGGAGACCACAGGCCCTGGGTGCACTTGTTCAGACAATGAGCCCCCCAGCCCTGCAGGGAGGCATCTGTGGTCAGTACCACTGTGTGCCTGGGAATTTGAAAGGGCACCCCTTTTAGTAGATTGGGTGGGTGCAGCCACCAGCTGAGGGAGTCCAGAAATGGTCTCGACACCCTTATTCTGTTTCTGAGGCTGCCTGTGGCCTGTGACCACTGACTCCGAAGCCACCACTGTGCAGGCCGCATGTGGAGCCTGGCATTGAGGGTTACATGAACTGTCGAAGCCATGTGGCCAAGCAGCCTCAAGCAGAGTCTGGTGGAGACCACTGACCCGCTGAGAAACTGATTTGCTAAGTCCATCAGTTTTTGGGCCCTGTTCGCTGGCAAGAAGACCTTTGCCAGGACAGAGTCTAGCCTTGCCCCTATGAACTCTAAATTCTGGGAGGGGAGCAAAGTGGACTTTGCGAAGTTTATGACAAATCCCAAGCTTTGAAGAAGAGCAATAGTACTAAGGGTGGACTGTCGGGCCTCCTGGCACGTCTGACCTCTGATGAGCCAGTCGTCCAGATAGGGGAAGATCTAAGGAGCATAGCCAATCTCCCTGCTGGAGGTAGGGCAGAAGTGTTCCAAGAGTAAGCATCTTGAACTTTTCTTTCTCTAAGAACTTGTTTAGGTTCCTGAGATACAGAATAGGTCGAAGGCCACCGGTTCTTTTGGGTACCAGGAAATACCTGGAGTAGAACCCTTGACCTTGCAAGTGGGGAACCAGAGATATACTTGAAATATTTTTGTTGGAATGGCCAGCCAAGTAGAAAGGGAAATCACCTTCTACCACTGTGGCCCGTCCTTTTTAATCGCTTTTTAAACATTTAAAAACAGCACTTCAAAAAATGGCTGATACTTAGCTTTGACTGCAAAGGCTATAAACAGCAGGTCCAATACTTCGACGTGCCACGTTTCGGGGGTATATCCTTAGACCCCCTGCTTCAGGTCAAACCGCTGTTAGCAAAGACATAAGCCTTAAACCTATAGCTAAAACAACTGTTTTTTATAACCCAGGCGCCATAATTTAACCGAGCGCGTTTGTCAGGTGTGGTATGTGTGAGAGAACCTATCAGAACAGAGAAAAGAAACCACCAATCAGGTAACTGCTCTCCATCTGAGAGGTCAAAAAATAGTGTGCCAGTCCAATTGCTGATTTAATCCTTCTGGTTGTACAGAATGTAGCCGGAAAATCCATTTTTGCTCTAAGGTCTGCAGGTTCTGAACCCTGTCACCTCCCCTAGGATTAGGGGGTACATAGTCCAGGATCCGCCAACGAAGATCTTCAAACATATGCGAGCAGTCTAAGCAATGTTGAACCAATGGTGCAGTAAGCTGCTGTGTTCGCAGGCGGGAGGCATGTTCACCCAATCTCAACCTGCAGGGTCTTGAAGTCCTTCCTACATATGGCAATTGACAAGGGCATATGATTAAATAGACTACATGATCAGTAGTGCAGTCCGTACGCCATCGAGTATAATAGCTTTTACTAGTACGGCTGTCTGTCCACATCAAACCAGAAATGGTATTAGAACAGAAAGAGCAGGTTCCGCAAGGAAAGTGCCCTGCATTCTCATGTCCCGACAGTGGTCTATCTTGAGGTGCAGTGGTCTTCATCAACAAATCACGTAAATTCATCTTGCGAGAGTAAGCAATTTGAAGCGGCTTGCGGAAACAAGGATGAATGGCTAAAACAGGCCAAAACTTATGAATTAAGTTAACAACAGAGGAAGTACATCGCATGTAAGGGAAAATGCCTGTGATTTTATCCGTTGGAGGGGAAGGAGTGTTAGATTCCAAAAGCCAATCTCGATGAGTGAATCGGGCCCTTTTATAAGCCCTATGAATAACCTTGAAAGGGTATCCCCTAGATAACAAGCGAGAGCACAATTCTTTAGCATGGATCTTAAACTGTACCAATGAAGTACAATTTCTCCGAAGACGCAGAAATTGTCCATAGGGTAAACCCCTTTTCAGGGCAGGAGGATGATAACTGTCAAAATGCAGTAACGTGTTAAGGCTTATGTCTTTGCTAACAGCGGTTTGACCTGAAGCAGGGGGTCTAAGGATATACCCCCGAAACGTGGCACGTCGAAGTATTGGACCTGCTGTTTATAGCCTTTGCAGTCAAAGCTAAGTATCAGCCATTTTTTGAAGTGCTGTTTTTAAATGTTTAAAAAGCGATTAAAAAGGACGGGCCACAGTGGTAGAAGGTGATTTCCCTTTCTACTTGGCTGGCCATTCCAACAAAAATATTTCAAGTATATCTCTGGTTTCTTTCACTGAGTTTTGGGATTTTTATGATTAATTTGTACTCAGGGTGAAGGTTTTTTTGGTTACTCTTGCAAGTGGGGAGGCACAGGCTCCACCGCCCTGTCCACCAACAGACCTTGGAGCTCTTGGAGGAGAAGATCTGTGTGCAGGGGAGGCCTTGGAGGCTCCCCTGGAAAGTATGGCGGAGGCAGTTGGTGAAAATGTAGTGCATAGCCCCTGTGGACTATGTTCAACACCCAACTGTCCCCAGTTATGTGGGGCCACTGGTGGGCAAAGAGGGCGAGGCGACCTCCTGTGCAGGGTTGGGAGAGCAGGGACTGAGAGGCTATGCTCAAGGAGTCAAAAGCCCCCAACCTGCTGAGTGGGAGCAGGGGCCGGAGGCTTGGGGGTCCTCTGCCTACGGGGCCCATTATCCTGCCCCTTGGCTTGCTGACCCTGGGGTGCAGCTTGGGCAGCCTGATACTGAGGGTACTGTTTGTAGGCAGTGCCCTTCCTCGGGTAAAAGGGCTTCTTACCCGAGGCCTTCTTCTTGTGAGAAGGGGCAGAGGTCTTTCTAGACAGCCTTGTCCTTGTTAGGTGCTCAGTCTCGAGCTGTGCGGCCTTCTCGGCCATGGGCTTGCCAAAAAGGTTCTCATCTCGGCAAGGGACATCGACCAACTTGTCCTGAACCCATGGCTCAAGGTCCGATGACTGCAGCCATGCCTGGCGTCGAGCCGCGATGCCGGCTGCCGCAACTCGGGCCGAAGCCTCGAAGCCATCGTAGGCGGCGCGGGACATAAACTTCGAGCAGTCCCGAATCCCCGAGGACAAGGACTTGAATCTCTGCAAGGGCTCCCCGGAGAGACCAGCGGAGAACCCGGCCAGCTCCTTGGACAGGTCTTGCAAGTACATGCCCATGTACAGCTGGTAAGACTGGACACGGCAAGCAAGCATCGAGCCCTGGAAGCACTTTCTACCTACACCATCGAGGTTCTGAGCCTCCCTGCCGGGGGGCACCGCGGAGTGCATCTTCTGACTTTTCAGACGATGCATGGCCGATTCCACCACCATGGAATGGTGTGGTAGCTGCGCCTTTTGAAAGCCAGGGCTCTTCCGGAGTCGATAAATCGAATCGACCCGCTTGCTTAGAACCGGCGCTGAGGCCGGTGCCTCCCACATCCGGAAGAGCATCGGAGGAACCGGGACAGTAAAGGCCTCCTTCGGAGGAGAGTCGTACTGCAGGGCCTCGAGCTCTTTAGCTCGAGGCTCTTCCTCGGAGTCCGCCGGGATAGCCAACGCGGTGGCCATATCCCGGACAAACTCCGAGAACCAGGTATCCTCCGGAGGGGATCTACTCCGGGGCTTAGACTGCGGTGCGTCCGACGGGACGCACCGAGTCTTGAATGTGTCGGGGGACTCCTCATCCTCCGTCTCCCAGGCAGACTTGTCCGAGAGGAGTCAGGATCCGACCCCGCGGGGCCCTGGAGCACCCGCCCTGACTCCAGCTCCACGCGAGGAACTTTGGCAGGCTTCTCTTGTTCCACGGACCCGGGGCGATGGTCGGGGGTCTTAGACCTGGCCCTCGAGGAGCCAGGGACCTCCTCCGACGACGCCCTCACGAGCCGCTTCTTCCTCTTGCGTTCTCGGTCGGGGGACCCCCTGTCTGAGGAGCCCCGACGGCGCTCGGGATCTGAATCCTGAGATGTCGAGGCCTCAGAAGAGGTACGGGCCCGGCCGGAGGCTGAGTCCGAGAAAAGCCTTTCTTTTTGTTGCTGGCGACTTCAGAGTGCCTTGGAAGACATCTTCCCACATGGTCCACACATCTTAGGGTCGTGATCAGGACCGAGGCACCGAAGGCAGCAGTCGTGTGTGTCGGTGAGAGACATTAACTTCTTACATCGATCACACTTTTTAAAACCACTGGAAGCCATCGGGGAAAAAAAGAGTCCCCGCGAGGTCAAAGGACCGGCCTTCCAGGGAAAATGGAAAAAAGGGCGCGAACGCCAGCCACTAAGGGCAAAAACCAAAAAAGAAGAATCCGGCTCGATACCGGTGTACCGAACCCGGCGGGAGGGAAACCGGCGTCGAACCGGGAGAGAAAAAAGCGATAATCGCAGAAAAAAAATCTACTTTTAAACGGGAGAACAGGACACACGTCCGGTGGGCTTCTCGGAAAAAAAGAGACTGAGGTAAGATGGCACCTTTAGGCGGGAAGGGAACCGCGCATGTGTGCCTGCATTCCCAAAGGCTTTCATAGAAAGCTGGGGAAATGCTCTGCTGGGGCTTCATCGGCACCGATGACACCCATATGTGAGGACTGACTTCCTGCTTGGTCCTGGAGAAAATTTCTTTTCCCTCTCCCTCTTTTAGATTGGGAAAAAGAAACAACAGACCTGGTAGGATTTCCTATTGTCTGATGGGCTGCCCTAAGGTAACAAGGGGGGAGACAATTCCAGAAGGGAGAATCCCCCGGTAGAACAGATAGAGGACCATAGGGGCTTACCAGTGTAAAAGGTTCCCTCTTACAAACCAAATGTTATAGTAAGAGGGAGGTAAGACAGAATTGAAAGAGACTGACTATGGAGGAAGTCTTTGACAGGTGAGATGATACATGCCAGTACAGGGAAAACAACTGTCTATTAATAGTTGTTAGTTCTCTTTCCTCCAAGAGGAAGAGGAAAACCCTGTTAAGTATGGGCATGATCATCATAAAGACTCTTAAAGTTAAAGAAAAGATGTCTCATGAAGAGATATCTAGGAAGGTTAGAATAAATTTAGTGCAGATACTGCAAATGAAAAGAAGCAGACTGCTACTTTAACCACCAACCAAGAGGGGCAATGATGATCTATTTGAAACCCTGCGACTGCTGGGTTTGTTGACCCTTGTCAAGGTACTGCTACCACCGTCCCTATTAGGCGATCGCCTAGGGGCGTGAGGTGCAGGTTGCCTTTATAAAGAATAGTCTGTAGCCGTGTGTTAAAGGCAAATATAATGATGAGGTTTTATTCCCCTTCCCTTGTGGATTTCTGTTTTTCTCATACAGCAACAAAGAACTTAAACAAACTGTTTCTTCAGAGCAAAATAAAATGCACCTTTTTCCAAACAGGTATAACAAGGCTCTTGCTTCCTTAATTAACAAAGAGACGTAATCTCATCCGAGATACATAGCGTGCAATCCATAGCACTGGAATCAATGTCCTGGTCAGTGTTTTTCCATTGCATTTGCTCACCGTCAGAAATTGTAAATGGGTAACATTCACCACAGCTATTATTTACACAACTCTCTCGAGAGGCAGCAGTTCTTAGGGCAGGAAACTGTTCTGCATAAGGAGGGTCCTGGAGACCTGTACTGAAGCCTGTTTCTCTGAGGCTTCCCCTTCCTCTCCACCAAGGATTATCCTCCCAAGAATTAGCTTTTACTTTCCTAGCCGAGCCCACCTGTTGCCCTCTAGAGAAATTGGTGTACTTAGCTCTACTTCTGGGGTGGCTGGCTTCCACTCCTTCCTCTGTAAACCAGGCTCCTTTATTTGGGCTGTAGCCTGCTTTTCCCCGAGAGTTCCACTCAGCAGTTGTCTGGTCTGGGCTGTAATTACTTCCAGGAAAGGTTTCCCTTCTACTGCTACTTGCTGTCGGGACCCAGCCTGTGCTTCCTGGACCCAGCAAGCTCTCCTGCTTGTGACCTCTGCCCTCCAGCTGCTTACTCACTCTCCACGGGACGATGCCCCCTCTGGCTTGGGAGACTTGTACACGAGCACTTCCAGCTCTCTCTGTGTCAGCTGCTCTTCCCTTTGCTGCACCTCCCTTTGCGGCTCCTCCACCTGCGGCACCTTCCTTGGCTGCACCTCCCCCTACTGGGATTTCCCAGCCACTTTTATCCTCCTGGCTCCTGCACGTTATACGTGCCTCCTTGCCCAGGTGGACATGATTAGCTTTCTGGCTTTCTACTGCGTCACACCCAGTGTAGGGAAAGTTTGTTCCACTATTCTCTGGCTCCTTATAACCTGAATATGCTTTCTGCCCAGGTGATTGTAAGGTAAGCTCTTCCTTTTCTCCTGTATCCATGGGTTCTGTGCTGGCCACTGTATCACACCCTGCTGAGGTTGTGGATTCTTCAGACCAGGGTGATGTTTCCCCTGTTTGGGAACATCTGTATGATGGGCAGAAGATGGATAAAATCTTCTTCCCCTAAGGGAAGAAATTTTGGCAGGACATTTCCTACCAACTGGGAAAGAAGAAGGTGTAGAACAGCTTCTGGAAACAGGACAGTCAGTTGTTAACTGAGTAACCTGGAGTAAATACTCCTTGTTAAAGAGATTTTCTCCAGTGCAAGGAGTATTTCCCAGTCTAACTTGTGCCCATTTGTCCAAGTCTGAAGCTTGGAGCCAGGTTTTACGTCGTGCTCCTATAGCTATAGCAGATGTCCAGCTAACAGACTCAAAGGAGTCTAGGGAAACACGAGTAAGAAATCTACAGATATTTTGAGCATGACTAACCAGTGAGGAATAGTCTGCACTCTTGGGCTCTTGAAGAAAAGGAGTCAAAAGATGCAATTTCTTTGTGACCTCCTCAAGAGATAAACCCATATAAAAAATATATGAGAGAATTCTTGCTGAAAGCATGGATGCCTGGAAAGTTTGGCGTCCAAAGGCATCTAAGGTCTTAGACTCACGACCTGGCGGATAAGAAGAGTGCTTTTTAGTATTCTTCACCCGCCTCATTGCTGATTCTACAACAATGGAATGATGAGGAAGTTGAGTCCTTTGAAATCCTGGAGAGGGGGGCACCTGATATAGAAGATCAGTTGCTCTGGAAAGTGGGGGTACCTTTAAAGGAGCTTCCCACATTCGTAGAAGGAGATCCTGCAAGGAATGATGCAAAGGAAGCATGATGTTTTCCTTTGCTCTCTCAGGAATATAGAGGGATCCTGTACTGCCTTGTGTAGGACCTTGTCCAGGAACAGAAATGGTGAGGGATTTTGCCATATCTTGGAGGAAAACCTGAAAAGAAGGATCCCCAGAGGGAACTTCCTTTGGATAGGCTAGATCTGATGAAGAACTAGCGTTGGCACCGAGGGATCTATTCAAGTTTATAGGAATAGAAGATCCTGGATGGTGCAGTATGGAATCCTTATAGGATGGTCGCTGGTACTGCGGGAGGTCGGGACCAGCGCCAGTAGGTAGCACATCGTCCATGCTAGGGATCGATTCCAAACTCGGTATCGAGGGAAGCGAGCCTGAGGAGAGAAGCATGAAGGCACCGACAGCAATGGTAATGTGGATAACGGTACTGACTTCGGTACCGTATCCGATACCAGTGGATGAAGGCCAGCCGGTGGCAACTCTAATGGTATCGAAGAAACCGAGAGTTGCGGATCTGAATTATCGGAACCAAGCCTTCGGTACCATCTGGTGTCGGTACCAAGGCGAGTCGGTACCCAGTCCTCCAGACTAGAGATTGATTCCAGACTCGGCATCGAAGGAAACGAGTCTATCGATGCAGGTCTGGAGGGTACCGACGTCGGTACTAGTATCAGTACCGGTACCGATACTGGAAGGTCGGTCTGGAGCGTATCCAACGGCCCCGTAGGTACCGAGGACGCCAGACGACGATCCTTGGTGAGGAACGTTTCATCCAACACCATTGCCGATGACGGGGTATCGGTACCGCTTGAAGCGGATGCCACCACCGGGCATGGCTCAGGTATATTCTGTGAGGGGTGAACCTCAGGAACAACCTGAAACCCCACACAGGCTTTGGAGGCCGAAGACTCCCACCGGGGTTTTGAAGCCAGTGGTTTCTCGATGGCAAGGCCGTAGGCATCTCTAAGCTGTGCATGAGAACTGTCGCTCAAGGACTGGCTAGTCTTAACAGACTGTTTTTGGGTTACCTGATCCTGTGTAGAAGAAGATATGGTCGGTGCCCTGAAGTTGGATGGGGACCGCATGTCAAGGGGAACTCGATGTTGAAAACTTCTTCCCACAGTACTATTGCCAGAGGGCTCCGGAGTAAAATGGTCAGGACCCAAGCAGGTTAGACACCAATTGTGAGTGTCTAAAAATAAGTTTGTACCGCCACAGTTTGTACATTTCTTGGGGATAGTGGCTGGCGGTTCCATGAAGGAAAAAGGAGAGGCCTAACAGGCCTGAGAAACCGTGAGACACTAAGGAGGAAAAATATTCCTTAAAAAGGAAAAATTTTACAAGAAAAGAAAAAAGAAACACCGGCGGTACCGGTGGCATCGGGGAAGGCAGTCGCGACCACAAGAAAACTAAAAAATAAAAGAAAAATTTTCTGCAGTGACAGGAGGACGTCCTGCCGGCTCCGCGGAAAAACAAAAACTGAGGAGAGACAGTTGGGAAGGCGGGAAGGCAGCACGCAGGTGTGTTGGGATGCTTCCAAAAGCTTTCTGATTGGACGTTGGGAAGCGTTCCCGCGCAGAGTCCGTCGGTACCGACGTACCCATATGTGAAGACTCATTCCTGCTTGTTCTTGGAGATCAGCATTATCCACAGAGACAGAGGGGGGAGGAAGAGGTGAGGTTTTGGGGGAGATTGTGGGTGGAAAGATAAGGAGTTCGGTCTTGAACATGTTCAGTTTCAGGCAGCGGTGAGAAATTGGAGGTGAGGCCAAATGGAAGTACTCTGTATTGAAAATGACTTCCCCCCACTACAAATCTGAGATATTGTCTGTGGTCTGGATGAATGAGGATTTGAGTATACGCATCCTTCAGGTCTAAGGAGCATAGCCAATCTCCCTGCTGGAGGTAGGGTAGCAGTATTTCAAGGGTAAGCATCTTGAACTTTTCCCTCTCCAAGAACTTGCTGAGGTTTTGCAAGTCTAGGATGGGCCTGAGGCCTCCAGTCACTGTTCCCTCTAAGCTGTGAGTGTGTGCGCGCGCACACACCTTGCCGAGCGAGCGCACATACTTTACAACAGAGCGCACAAAAATTACAGCTCTGATTCTGATAGAAAACAACACAGACGTCTTAAAATGTAAAAGTTGTGATTGTAATTACTAGAAATTTTCCGCTTCATTTAGTAATCGTCTATTTTCATTTAATTTGATTTAAAATCAATGTGGTGTACATACTGTATTCTGACGTGTAGTCAAATTTTAAAGTATATAACTCCGAGTGTCATTATGTGGCGCACAAAAATTTAACCTTCCTTCAAAAGCTGCACAGCTGATATTTTATGCGCACACAGCCTACAGGGAACATTGCCTCCAGTCCTTTTTGGTACCAGAAAGTACCTGGAATAGAAACCTCGCCCCATCAGGTGGTGAGGCACCGGTTCCACCGCCTGCTCCTGCAGAAGACTTGCCAACTCCTGAAGGAGGAGGTTCCTGTGCAGAGGGAGTCTTCGAGGCTCCCCTGGAAAATAGGAGTGGGGTAACTGGTTGAAGTGGAGCAAATAGCCCTTTTGGACTATGCTCAGTACCCAGGTATCCCCTGTTATGGCTGACCACCTATGGGAGTACAGTGTCAGCCGGCCTCCTGTGCTGACAGGAGCCAGCTGAGGAGGAGAGGCTATGCAGTGGGAGTCAAAACCCCGCTCCCTGCTGTGCAGGAGCCGGAGCTGATGGCTTGGGGGTTTTCTGCCTACGGGGCCCATGTCCCTGCCCCTTGGCCTGCTGACCCTGATGGGGAGCTGTAGAGGCCTGAAATTGAGGGTAGGATTTGTAGGCAGTAGCCTTCCTCGGGTAAAAGGGCTTTTTCTCCGAGCCCTTTTTCTCCGAGCCCTTCTTCTTCTGAGAAGGGGCAGTTTTCCTGGACAGCCTTGTCCTGGTGAGAGTCTAGTGAGAGTCTCAGACTCGAGTTCTGCAGCCTTTTCAGCCATGGGTTTGCCAAAAAGGTTCTCACCTCGGCAAGGGACATCGACCACTTGTCCTGTACCCATGGTTCGAGGTCTGATGACTGTAGCCAGGCCTGACGGCGTGCACCGATGCCGGCCGCGGCTATTCGGGCCGAAGCCTCGAAGCCATCATAGGCTGCTCGAGAGATAATCTTTGAGCACTCTCGAATCCCGGATGACAAAGCCTGAAACCTCTGCAAAGGTTCCTCAGAGAGGCCAGCGGAGAACCCGGCAATCTCCTTTGCCAGGTCTCAGAGGTACATGCCCATGTACAGCTGGTAAGTCTGGACACGGCAAGCCAGCATAGAGCCCTGGAAGCACTTTCTACCGAGGGCATCCAGGTTCTGGGCCTCCCGGCCAGGGGGCACCCAGGAGTGCATCTTCTGACTCTTCAGACGATGCATGGCCGATTCCACAATCATGGAGTGGTGCGGTAGCTGTGCCTTCTGGAACCCAGGGCTCTTACGGACTTGATAAATGGAATCGACCCGTTTGCTGAGAACCGGCACCGAGGCCAGTGCATCCCACATGTGGAAGAGCAGCCATTCCAGCATCGGAGGAACCGGTACAGTAAAGGCCTCCTTAGGCGGAGAGTCATATTGGAGGGCCTCGAGCTCTTCGGCTCGAGGCTCCTCCTCGGAATCCGCAGGGAAGGCCAAGGCTTTGGCCATGTCCCGCACGAAGTCCGAGAACCGGGTATCCTCCGGTGGGGACCGTCTCCGAGGCTCGGACTCCGGTGAGTCCGATGGGACGCACCGGGTCCAGAAAATGTCCAGGGACTCCTCGTCCTCCGTCTCCCACTCTGACCCCTCCGAGGAGGAATTGAGCGGCTCCGGCCGGGTGGGCACCGATGCCATCCACCCTGACGCCGAGGGCACTGGTGTCGAAGACCTCGGCCCTGAGCCGGAGGCCGAGGGGGACCTTGGCCAAGGATCGACTCGAGACTGCATCGACTCGAGGATCGGCTCGGCCTCCGGGGTCGACTTGGACGTCGAGGTCCCGGTTGTCAGGGCAGATGCACCAGTCAAACCGGCGATCAGTACCCGCTGCTGCTCCATGAAGGCAGCCAAGCTGCTCTCCAAGGCCGTCAACCTGAGACTCAGCTCAGGGGACTCAGCAGCCCCCGACTCGGGCCCCGACGGCATCGGGCCCGACGTCGGCTCCCCCGGAGGAGAGTCTACGAGGACAACAGCACTCACGTGACTCGGGGATTCCGGTTCCATTCGAGGCAACTTGGCAGGCCTCTCCGACTCCGAGGATCTGGGACGGCAGTCGGGGCTATGCGACCTGGCCCTCGAGGGGACAAGAGCATCCACCGACGCCACCCTCATTGGTTTCTTCTTCCTTCTGTGTTCCCGAGAAGGAGACCCCCTTTCAGAGGAGCCTTGACGGTGCTCGGGGTCGGACTCCCGAGATGTCGAAGCCTCTGACGAAGTCTGGGCCCGTCCGGACGCAGAGTCAGAAAAAAGTCTTTCACGCTGATGCTGACGGCTCCTCAGCACCTTAGAGGACATTTTGCCGCACGGGACACAGACCATCGGGTCATGGTCGGGCCCGAGGCACTGGAGGCAGCAGTCATGTGTGTCGGTGAGAGGCATCAGCTTCTTACATCGATCACACTTCTTGAACCCGCTGGCAGCCATCGGGGAAAAAGGGCCCCTGCAAGATCAAAAGACCGGGCTGCCAGTGAAAAAGAGAAAGCGCGAGCGCTAGTCACGAAGGACAAAAACCGAAAAACTAGCTCCAGGCTCGATACCGGTGTACCGGACCCAGGCGGGAAGGGGAACCGGCATCTAACCGGGCAAAAAAACACAAATCCAACCCAGGAAAAATCAACTTTTTACCGGGTGACAACGACACACGTCCGTCGGGCTCTGCGGAAAAAAGAAGACTGAGCAAGATGGCACCCTTGGGCGGGAAGGGGACCGCGCATGCGCGCTGCATTCCCAAAGGCTTTCTTTGAAAGCTGGGGAAATGCTCTGCACGAGGGCTCCGTCGGCGCCGACGTCACCCATATGTGAGGACTGACTTCCTGCTTGGTCCTGGAGAAAGGAGACTATAATAAAATGAGGAAAATGGTTAAAAAAAACTAAAAGGAACAGCTGCAAAGGTTAAGAGTTTACATCAGGCCTGGACGATATTTAAAAATACCATCTTAGAATCCCAGACCAAATGTATTCCATGCTTAATAAAAGGTGGAAGGAAGGCCAAACGACAGCCAGCATGGCTTAAAGGTGAGATCAGAGAGGCTGTTATAGCTAAGACAGAATCTTTTAAAAAATTGAAGAGAGTCAAATGACAACAGGAAACAACATAAATACTGGCAAATTAAATGCAAGGCATTGATAAAGCAGGCAAAGGAGTATATTTGTAGCAAAAAACCTGTGATGGCATCAGTTGGACCATTAAAAAATGAATTGATAGAGGATAAGTGCATAGCAGAGACACTCAATGAATGTTTTGCTTCAGTCTTTACTGAAGATGATGCAGGAAACTTACCCATGCCAGAAATGATATTTAAAGGTGATGTATCAGAGGAAGCAAAACAAATCTCTACCTGTCTTTCTGATATTGCCATCTGAATGTCTCACTGCCATTTAAAACAATATGAATAAAACTGAATAGCTTATTTTTCCTCCCAAACCCTCTTCTCCCTTTCCTTCGTTCTCCATCTCTGTTGATAACACCCTTCTCCTTCCGGTTACCTCAACCTGTAATCTTGGTGTTATCTTTGATTATTCTCTTTCCTCTCTGTTAACACTACATGAACGTTTGCCCTATCTTTAATTACTTCTCACCTTGACTATTGTAACCTTCTTCTTACTGGCCTCCTTCTAAGTCATCTCTCTCCACTTCAATCAGTTCAAAACTGCTGTGTGTCTCATCTTTTGCCAGCCTCGTTTTGCTCCTATCACTCCTCTTCTCAAATCAATTCACTGGCTTCCCCTCCGTTACCATATTTAATTCAAACTCCCCCTTTTGACTTTTAAATGCATTCATTCTGCTGCTCTGCTCTTTCTCCCTTCTCTACTTCCCTCCTCGTGAGCTTCATTCTTCTTCAAGCCTGCTCCTATCTTTGCCCTTTTCTTCTTCTGCAAAACTCCAGACTTTTGTCCTTTCACTTTGCAGCTCCTTATGCTTGGAACTCTCTTCCTGAAGCTGTTAGTCAGGCTTCATCACTCCCCCTCTTCAAATCTCTGCTAAAGGCTCACCTCTTTAAGGCTGCCTTTGGTTCCTAATCCTCTGTTCCTTGTGTCTCCTTTGTTGTTTGTCTCCCTACTCTACTCTTTCTTTATCTTGGTTTGTCTTGATTAGATCATGAGCTCTAATGAGCAAGGCCTGTCTTCATCAATGTTTGTACAGCGCTGCATGTGGCATAAATGTATAATAATAATAACTCTCAATAAATCGGGAAGCTGCAATACAGCTAATTGATAAACTAAAGAGCAGCAAATCACTTGGACCGAATGGCATACATAACAGGATGCTGAAAGAACTGAAACATGAGATTGTAGAACTACTATTAGTAATCTGTGATCTATCATTAAAATCATCTGTAGTACCCGAAGATTGCAGAGTGGCCAACATATAAGGTATAGTTGTATTAGTATAAGTATCCCTTGCAAACCTTAGTAAGTAAACAACTTCAATATCTGAACAAAACCTTAAAACTAAGATACAGACAGCAGTCCAGCAGCGAGATGGGGGTTTTCCAGTCTTTTGCATTGAGTGTCACATGCAGGGCCGGATTTACGTATACGCCATGTACGCCATGGCGTAGGGCCCACAGCCGGCAGGGGCCCACAAAAAAAGAACCAGTTTTTTTTTTTAAACTCATTTAAAAAAAAAAACCTGGTGGCTGCCGCCGCGGGGCCCCCTCTGCTGCCGCGGGGGCCCCGTCTACAAGCTGGTCGGGTCGGGTCCGGTCGGGTCTCTCTCCCTCCCTCCCTCGCTGCAGGCTGCGAGAGACGCGAAGATAGAGCGTCTCCTCGCGTCTGTGTTAAGCCCGCAGGGGCTGATGGGATTTCCCATCAGCCCCTGCGGGCTTAACACAGACGCGAGGAGACGCTCTCCCTTCGCGTCTCTCGCAGCCTGCAGCCTGCAGCGAGGGAGGGAGAGAGACCCGACCGGACCGGACCCGACCAGCTTGTAGACGGGGCCCCCGCGGCAGCAGAGGGGGCCCCGCGGCGGCAGCCACCAGGTTTTTTTTTTAAATTAAATTTTACTTTAGGCCGGGGGGGGTAGGACTGGTAAGGGGCTATGGGGGGGGATAGGACTGGTAAGGGGCTATGGGGGGGGTAGGACTGGTAATGGGCTATGGGGGGGGGTAGGACTGGTAATGGGCTATTGGGGGGGCTGGGGCTGGAAATGGACTGGGGGGGGTAGGGCTGGTAATGGGCTATTGGGGGGCTGGGGCTGGAAATGGGCTGGGCTGGGCTGGGCTGGGGGGGTTAAGGCTAGAGGTGGGCTGATGGGGTTAGGACTGGTAATGGACTGTGGGCTGTTGGGGGGGCTTAGAACTGGCAATGGGCTTTGGGGGGGGTTAAGACTGGTAATGGGCTGTGGGCTGATGGGGGCTGTCTGGTAATGGGCTATGGGGGGGGCTAGGACTGGAAATGGGCTGGGGGTTAAGACTGGAGGTGGGCTGATGGGGTTAGGACTGGTAATGGGCTGTTGGGGGGGGGTTAGAACTGGTAATGGGCTTTGGGGGGGTTAAGACTGGTAATGGGCTGTGGGCTGATGGGGGTTGTCTGGTAATGGGCTATGGGGGGCTAGGACTGGAAATGGGCTGGGGGGTTAAAACTGGAGGTGGGATGATGGGGTTAGGACTGGAAATGGGCTGTGGGCTGATGGGGGGGGTAGGACTGGCAATGGGCTATGGGGGGCTGACTGGAAATGGGTTGATGGGGTTAGGACTGGAAGTGGGCTGATGGGGGGTTAGGACTGGTAATGGGTTATAGGGGGGGCTTAAACTGACAATGGGGTGATGGGGGTTAAGGACTGAAAATGGGGTGATGGGGGGTTAAGGACTGTAAGTGGGGTGATGGGGGGGCTAGGACTGGTATTGGGTTGGGGGGTTGCTAGGACTGGAAATGGGCTGATGGATGGCTAGGACTGGAAATGGGCTGATGCAGGGACTAGAAGGGAATGGATGCTGGGTGAGGCTGGAACTAGAAGGGAGCTGATGTTGGGGGAGGATTAGAATGGGATGGGGCTGGAAGAGTAAAATGGAGAAGGGAAAAATATTTTGTGTGGGAGGGATAAAAAATCTACAATTGGCCGGGTATTGGGAGAGTAAGTGGGGATTGAGGATGGAGGGGTAAAATTTGAGTGGATGAAATAGGAATGAGGAAAGAGCAAAAGGAGAAAGATTAGTATGTTAAAGCAGATGTAGAGAGAGAATGGAAAAAAATCTAGAAGAGAGAAGAAAGGACAAATGGACAGCAGACGATGGAGAGTTAGCAGAAGACACGAAGAAACCAGAAGAAAGTGGCTGGAGCAATTGCAGCTGAAAAAAATGCACAAAAGGTAGAAAAATATCTCTTTATTTTGAATTTATTAATTGGAATATGTCAGCTCTGGTAAATGTGCATCATTAACATCTGCGCTTTGTTTAGTACAAGAGCAAATTAATGTATAGTTTTATTTCTACAGTGTTGTACATTCCAAGTTTGGCTTTTGGGATTCCCAGTTTAATTATTGTCTTCCTATTTCTAAATTGTGATTACTTGTTTGGTGATGGTCTATGTTCTGCATGTGTAACTGAGCTGAGGTGTTCTGTTTATATAATTCCTATTTGACATTGCCACTTGTTCTCTTTCCCCAGTAGGTCATGTATTGTTGTTCTCTGAAATGTATTGGTTTAATATTTGCAGTGTTGCCTTTTGATTGGTAGAGTATGGTGCTTTGTGAGTCCTGGTAGTGCTGTTAGGATACGGCGGGTTTACTATGGGCAGTGTTTGTAGTAGTTCCTAATGTGTCTGGCAGTTGGCACTGGATTATAGTAATGTAGAAATCTTTTAGTCTTTCTTTATCCATACACTCATTAAGAGGCACGTTTACTAAAAGTTAGTATATGGTAACATTATGCAAATATTTATGCAAATGAGGCCCCTTATGCAAATGAGGTCCGCACCCCCCTTGGGCCGCCCCTGCTGGGGGCCCACAATTTTTGTTGGCGTAGGGCCTCACTCAAGGTAAATCCGGCCCTGGTCACATGTATGATTTTCTCCCAGTTAGTGAGGGGTCTTACGTGTGCAATAGGTGCAAGGAGTTCTTTGCTCACAGGGAACGAGTCTGATCTCTGGAGGGTAGAGTAGCAGACTTGGAGGATATAAGGAAGACAAAGAAGTATATAGTCGAGACCTACAAGGACGTAGTACTGAAGTCCCACCTCCAATCTGGCAACCTCCATGTTGCCATGGAGGAGAGAGGTGATATGACAGAGGACAAAACTCTGGTGTGGCAGGAAGTGATCCTGAAGCTAAGACCTGTCCTCCAGGTGATGTAAAACCCTCTTGCACCAAGGACGTTTCTCCAGGGCCATATGCCCATGAGGGGAGGATTAGGATGGCCATTATAGTTGGTGATTCAATCATTAGGCATGAAGATAGCTGGGTGGCTGGTGGATATGAGGATTGCCTGGTAACATGCTTGCCTGGTGCAAAGGTAGCAGACCTCACATGCCACATAGACAAGGTGTTAGATAGCGTTGGGGAGGAGTCTGCTGTCTTGGTACATGTTGGTACCAATGACATAGGAAAGTGTGGTCAGGAGGTTCTGGAGGTCAAATTTAGGCTTTTAGGTAGGAAGTTGAAATCCAGAACTTCCAGGGTAGCATTCTCAGAAATGCTTCCTGTTCCATGCGCAGGACTCAAAATGCAGGCAGAGCTCTAGAATCTCAATACGTGGATGAGATGATGGTGTAAAGAAGAGATTTTTGGATTTGTTAAGACCTGGGGAACATTCTGAGGAAAGGAGGGGCTTTTCCAAAGGGATGGGCTCCACCTTAATCGGGAAGGAACCAGAGCAGCTTTTAAACTAGATAATAGGGGAAAGCCGACAGTCGCACAAGACGCCTTGGCTTGGGCAGTCAATCAAGCA
Organism: Ichthyophis bannanicus; assembly: GCA_033557465.1. Taxonomy (NCBI): domain Eukaryota; kingdom Metazoa; phylum Chordata; class Amphibia; order Gymnophiona; family Ichthyophiidae; genus Ichthyophis; species Ichthyophis bannanicus. The sequence goes on along the minus strand of CM066038.1, from coordinate 18,240,842 downwards.
ATATAATAAAGATAAAAGTGGGGGTGTACTACCGACCTCCTGGCCAGAATGAACAAATGGATGATGAAATGCTCAAAGAAATCAGGGAAGGTAACAAAAGTTACAATACAGTAATAATTTTGGGTGATTTCAATTACCCCGGTATCTACTGGATCGGTGTCACAGCAGGACATACTAGGGAGATAAAGTTTCTAGATGAAATAAATGACTGCTCTTTGGAGCAGCTGGTTCATGAACTGACAAGAAGGAAAGTCATTTTGGACTTAGTCCTTAGTGATACACAAGATCTAGTGTAAGAGATAAGGGTGTTGGGCTACTTGGCAATAGCGATCATAGCATGATTCCATTTGAATTCATAAATGGAGGAAGGACAGCAAGGAAATCCACAATACTGCCTTTTAACTTTCAAAAGTGAAACTATGATAAAATGAGGAAATAGTCAAGAAAAAACAAAACGGAACAGCTGCAAAGGTAAAAGATTTACATTAAGCATGGGCGCTGTTTAAAAATACTATCTTGGAAGCCCAGACCATCTTTATTTCACCCTTTAAGAAAGGTGGAAGAAGTCCAAAAAACTGCCAGTATGGTTTAAAGGTGAGGTCAGAAAGGCTGTTGTAGCCAATAAAGTATCTTTCAGGAAATGGAAAAAGGAGCCCAATGACGAAAACTGGAAACATAAGCACTGGCAAGTTAGATGCAAGACATTGATAAGGCAGGCAAAGACAGAATTTGAGAAGAAGCCTGCTGTGGAAGCAAAATTGCATAATAAAAGTCTTTTTCCAAATACATTCATAGCAAAAAACGTATGAGAGAGTCACTTGGACTATTAGATGATAGAGGGGTAAGAGGGGCACTAAGAGGGGACAAGGCCATAGTGGAGAGACTGAATGAATTCTTTGCTTCGGTCTTTACTGAAAAAAGATGTAGGGAAGTTGCCTATGACTGAAATGGTATTTAAAAGTGATGCATCAGAAGAATTGAAAGAAATATCGATACACCGGGAAGATGGATTACAACTACTTGATAAACTAAACAGTAGCAAATCACCTGGACCGTATGGTATACACCCAAGGGTATTAAAAGAACTGAAACATGAGACTGCACATCAACAATTAATAACCTTTGAACTATCATTAAAATAATCTGTAGTACCTGAAGATTGGTGAATGGCCAATGTAATGCTAATTTTTATAAAGTGTTCCAGGGGTGATTTGGGAAACTACAGGCCTGTGAGCATGACATCAGTACCAGGCAAAATGGTAGAAACAATTATAAAGAACAAAATTACTGAACATGTTGCTTGAGGCGTTCTGCCCTTTCTCTTGGAAGTACAACCTCAACCTGTAACGTATCCAGCTCAGCACCTATGAACTCCAGACATTGGGCTGGAGAGAGATGGGATTTGGGTACCTGATGACAAACCACAGGTGCTACAGGAGAAGGGTTGCCCACTCTGCAGCCTGACTGACCTCTGAGGCTGTACCACCTCTGATTAGCCAGTCCTCTAGGTAGGGGAAGATGAAGGCCCCTTATAGGCGCAGGTGGGAGTATATCATCGCCAAGCATTTTGTAAAGACCCTTGGTGAGGAGGCCAGGCTGAAGGGTAGCACCTCATATTGGTAGTGCCCTCCCCTACCACGAACTTTAGGTACTGCCTGTGGGAAGGGTGGATTAGGATGTGTGTGTTTGCATCCTTTAGATCCAAGGAGCACAGCCAATCTCCCTGGTGGAGGTAAGGCAGCAGTATTCCAAGGCCATCCTGAACTTCTCTCTCACCAGAAACTTGTTCAGGTTTCTCAGGTCTAGTATGGGCCTGAGGCCCCCAGTTCTTTTTGGGACAAGGAAGTATCTGGAGTAGAAGTCTCTTCCCCATAGGTGCTTGGGTACAGGCTCTACAGTGTTGTCCCTGAGCAGACCTGTGAGCTCTGAAAGCAGAAGGGTCTGGTGAAGGCGAGGTCGCACCGGCTCTCCTGGGAAAAACCTGGGTGATATCTACTGTAGGTGGAGGAGGTATCCCTCCCTTACCACTTGCAGTACCCACTCATCCTAGGTGACCTTGGCCCACCTGTGGGCAAAGAGTGCCAGGTGGCCCCTGTGGGCTAGTGAAGGTCTCCTGGGGGAGGGGAGGTCCTGCCCAGGGAGTCAAAAGCTCCCCCCAGGTTGGGTGGGAGCTGGGGCATGGGGCTTCGGAGCCTTTGCTTTCTGAGTTCCACGGCCTTATCTTTTAGGGTGAGAACCCTGTTGCTGGCCTGAGAAGGGCTGGTAGTGGTGACTCTGTTGGAATTGCCACCTTTTCCTCGGGAAAAGGCACCTTTTCCTCGGGAAAAGGCGTCTTTTCCCCGAAGGTTTCTTACGGGGAAAGGATGAGGTCTTTTTTGAGAGCCTCTGTCAGGTCACCATGTTGGCCTTGATCTCGGCTGCCTTTGTCAGCCATAGGTTTGCCGTACAGGTTCTCTCCCGTGCAGGGGATGTTGAGCAACTTGTCTTGGGCCCATTGCTCAAGATCCAAAGACTGTAGCTAGGCTTGGCGCTAGGCACTGATGACGGCCGTTACTACTTGAGCTGTTGACTTGAAGCCATCATAGGCCGCCCAGGAGAGGAACTTAGAGCAGTCCTTGATCTCGGAGGTCAGATACTGGAACCGTTGGAGGGGTTCCCCGGCAAGCCCCGCTAAAAACCTGGACAACCCCTGTGTTAGGGCCTTCAGATACATGTCTATATATAACTCATAGGCCTGGATCTGACACCCTAGGATCGAGTCCTGGTAACACTTGTGCCCAAGGGTGTCGAGGGCTCTTGCATCCTTTCCAGGGAGGACAGAAGAGTGGGTCTTCTAGCTCTTAAGTTTTTGCATGGTTGACTCGACAACCATGGAGTTATGTGGGAGCTGGGGTTTGCGGAACCCCAGGCTTTTCCGGAAGCGGCACATGGGCGTTGAGGCGCTGGCTGACCACCAGCATCAACGCTGGAGTCTCCCACATTCTAAGCAGTAGCCACTCGAGGATCGGCTGCACCGGCACTATGAGAGTTTCCTTGGGTGGAAACTTGTACTGGAGAATCTACAGCTTTTCAGTGTGTGGATCTTCCTCTGCCTCGGTTTTCACTGAGAGAACTCTGGCCATAACCTTGACAAAGTTGTAGAAGGCCACGTCTTCCGGAGGAGAATGGCGCTGGGGGAGACAGGTCCGAGGGGATGTCTCGGTGCCCTCTGGTTTACGGGGATGCCTCTTTGTTGGTCTCCTACTTGGAGTCGAGGGGTGACAACGATTGAGGCCCTGTGACTCCTTGCCTCAAAGTCAGCACGGAGGGTCCGGGAGCCAGCATGGAGGGTCCAGGGGCTTCCGGAGGACCTGAGGCCCGAGTTGCGGAAACTAGCCGGGGAGGATCGAATGCTTGAGGAATGGGAGCGAGACATCAACGGCGCCGAGGGCTTACCCAAGACCTGTGGCGCTCGGAGCTCGGCTCAACAACCGGGGACTCCCCTGCAGTTGAGGGCCCGGTTGTCAGGGCAGATGATGGGGATGAACCAGCCATCATTTTCTGCTGCAGGGCCAGGATAGCAGTGATATTCTGCTCCAGGGCCACATTCTGGTTTCCAGGCTAGAAGGCTCCGCAACTTTCGGCATGGGCACCGAGAATCTCGGGCCCAGCACCAGCACTCTCGTAAGTGCATCCTTGATGAGGACTATGGTCTCGAGGAACCTCGCACAGTCTCTGCCAGTCGAGGAATCCTTTTTGAGGACCTTGGTAGGGTGCTTCTCAGAGCCGCCCAAGTCCCTCTGAGCAGTTTTACTTGGTTTCTCCAGTGGAACCTCGACGGGCTTTGAGGATTTCTTTCTTTCTTCTTTCTCTTGGGGTCCGGGGGTCTTCTCAGAGGAGCTGCCATCATGGGACTCTGAGGATGCTCGGGCCTCACAGGAAGAGCTGTGAGAAGTGGAGCTCGGCGTCGGGGAGGCCAGTGCCAAGTCAGATCTTGGGAACAGTTTCTCCTGCAAATCTGACCTCTTTTTATTGGTCTTAGGCGTCATAGCCTGGCACAGGTCACAGGAAGTGCGGTCATGGTCCAGTCCCAGGCAGCAGTCATGTGTGTCGGTGACAGACATGGTTTGATTGCAGCGGTCACATTTTTTTAACCCACTGGGAGACATGGTAGGAAGCACCTGGTCAGGGTCAATGACCCCCTGACTAAAAGGCGCAAGTGCCGGTCGAGACAAGCCTTCATTAAAAAAAGGGAAAGGAGCCGAGTACAGAGCCGGGTCTGGCGGTGGCTCAAGGCGGGAAGAGGAACCGGTATGTAAATCGGGAAAAGCTAACTTTTAAGGATACCAGCAAGGATTTTTTCCAGGGATGCTGGACAGATGTCCATTGGGCTCCATGGAAAAAAGGAGACTGAGCAAGATTTATTTATTTCCAGTCTCTTTTATACCGCGCTATTCAACATCAGTGCGGTTTACAATAAACAAAGAACTACACATTTCCTAGGGTACTCTGTGTTTACAATGAACAGGTGTTAAAACTTGGATAACATAGGGTAACTATATACAATCGTGCAACAGGGTTGGCACCCTTGGGCGGAAAGGGGACCACACATGGGTGGTAGCAAGTCCCAGAGACTTTCTTTGAAAGCTGGGAAAATGCTCTGCACAGGCTCAGTCAGCGGCAATGTCACCCATATGTGAAGACTGACTTCCTGCTTGTTCCTGGAGAAAGCAGTTACTCACCTGTAACAGGTGATCTTTGGGAACAGCAGGAATTTAGTCTTCATATATGGGTATCGTCGGTACCGACGGAGCCTGCGTGGGAACGATCCCCAGCGTCCAATTAGGAAGCTTTTGGGAGCATCCCACAGCGCCTGCGTGCTGCCTTCCTGCCTTTCCCAACTGCCTCTCTCCAGTTGAGTTTAAACCTGAGACAAAGAGAGAGAGAGGGAAAGAGAAAGAGATAGATAGAGAGATACAACTCCTAGGGGAGGTGGGTGGGTTGTGAAGACTAAATTCCTGCTGTTCCCGGAGATCACCTGTTACAGGTGAGTAACTATGCTATCTCCAGGAACAAGCAGGAATGTAGTCTTCATATATGGGGACTCCCTAGCTTTAGATGCCAGGGAGAGACCCCAGAAGTTGTGTGCCCCTGTGAAAGGACTCCACTTCCCCCCATGGATCTCTGGCATCCAATCAGGGATGGTGGGTAGGAGTTGATTAGGTATGGAACAGGTGTTGAAGAACAGCCTGACCAAACAAGGCATCCTGGCGGGAGTCCTTGTCCAAGCAGTAATGGGCTGTGAAGGTATGAACCAAGGCCCAAGTGGCTGCTCGACAGATGTCATCGATAGACACAGAGTGCAGATGAACCATTGAAGCTGCCATGGTTCTCACATTGTGAGCTGTGACATGGCCCTCCAGAGGAAGATTCTTACTCTGATAGGCAAAGGAAATACACTGCGCAATCCAGCTGGACAGTGTTCTCTTGGAGACTGGAAGTCCCAAATGAGAAGGATCAAAAGCAACAAAGAGTTGAGAGGACTTTCTATGTTGCTGTGTTCTTTGCAACTAAAAGGCTGAAGCTCTTTTACAGTCCAAAGTATGAAGATTCCTTTCTGCATTAGATGCATGAGGCCTTGGAAAAAACACAGGCAGGTAGACTGCTGGGTTTAAATGAAAAGGCGAGACCACCTTTGGCATAAAGTGTGGATGAGTCCTAAGGACTACCTTGTCATGATGGAACCTTGTATAAGGTGGATCAGCTACTAGTGCCTGCAACTCACTGATGCGGCGTGCTGATGTGATTGTAATGAGAAATAACTTTCCAAGAAAGGAATTTTAATCAGGGTTCGAAAGGTGGCTTCATGAGCTGACCAAGAGCCAGGTTTAAGTCCCATGCCACCGGCGGTGGCCTAATGGGAGGCTTAGTTAGAAGAAGGCCTCTCATAAATCTTGCTATAAGAGGATGGGAGGAATGAGGTTGTCCATTTAGAGGCTTGAAAGAAGCTGCAATAGCGCTCAAATGGACTCTTACTGAGTTAGTTTTAAGTCCTGCATTGGATAAATGAAGGAGATACTCCAGTAATGATTCCAGAGGTATCGTAAGGGGTTTAAGACCCTTCTGCGAACACCATATGGTAAACCTTTTCCACTTGAACGCATAAGAGCATCTTGTGGAAGGCTTCCTAGAAGCATAAAGGATATCCTTTACTTGCTGAGGGAGGTTAAGATCATGAAGATCTAGGCCTTCAGCAACCAAGCCCTGAGATGCAGAGACTGGGGATTGGGATGCCATAACATTCCGTCCTCCTGAGACAGGAGATCTGGAGCAGACCCTAACTCCAGGGAGGGAGCTTGAGAGAGATGTAGAAGCAGAGGGTACCACACTTGCTGGTTGGGGCTCCCTGTCTCCAAGCGTACTCTGTCCATCTGGATTGCAGACTGTATCGCTTGGGTTTACGAGGCAGCCGGCCTCGTGCTGGAAGGTAGAGTCACAGCTCATCGTGTTCGGGCGAAGGCTACGTCGGTAGCTTACCTCCGCTCTGTTCCATTGGCAGACATCTGCCGGGCCGCTACTTGGTCTTCAAGCCAGACTTTTGCAGCCCATTACTGCCTGGAGAGGGAGTCCCGCAGGGACAGTGCTTTCGGACAGGCAGTCCTCCATAACCTCTTCGAGGTATAGGCAACTCCTACCCTCCGTCCCGGTTGTTGGGCTACCGGTTGGAGACATACTCAGAGAAGATTCCTTCCTTCTGTGCTACTGACCTTGAGGGAGCTCATTTTTGTGCTTAGGGTCTCCGGTAGCCTTAAGCTTGGGAGTCCCATATGTGAGGACTGACTTCCTGCTTGGTCCTGGAGAAAGCGTAGTTACTCACCTGTAACAGGTGTTCTCCAGGAGCAGCAGGAATCAGTCCTCACAACCCTCCCTCCTCCCCTTGGAGTTGCAGTTATATGATTTCGTTTTTGCTAATTTTTGCTATCTTTTAGCTATGTCATCTGACTGAGCAAGATGGCACCCTTGGGCGGGAAGAGGACCGCGCATGCACGCTGCAATTCCCAAAGGCTTTCTTTGAAAGCTGGGGAAAATTGCTCCGCGAGGGCTCCGTCGGCGCCGACGTCACCCATATGTGAGGACTGATTCCTGCTGCTCCTGGAGAACACCTGTTACAGGTGAGTAACTACGCTGACACTTGTTCCAGCATTTTAGAGAATAAACCCCTCCCTGGCTTATGAAAATGAATATGAATATTGAGGCCAGGTTAAGTTGGTAATAGAAGAGGAGATGTTTGCTTACATGGAGATGTTTGAACATCCAGTCACCCTGTGCTTTAGCTGCGGATGTCCATCATTTGAAAATAGAATTTCCTGTGGAGTTACAGGGCAATAACCCTGTGTTGAGGCTGGATAAGAATCTCTACTTATGGTTTAATTTCTGATTCTCTATAATAGAGTTAGTTCAGGGTTTACCAAACTAAAAGAAGCCTAGAACTGAGTAGTTGACTTGCAAAGATTGTCATAGTCAGTAACATTGAACAAATCTAATGATCCTAAATCATGGGGGTCAACTCACTTCTAACAAATTAATTGACTGAGCCCTAAAATAAGCTTATTTATTTACTTACTCTTATTTAATTTTTTGTCAAACTATTCATTTTCCTCAAGTAATATAATATACACTATGGGGTAATTTTAGAAGCTGTATTTGTGATTTGGATGCCTGAAAATGGACATTCAAAAGTGCAAATCACAGAGACATTCTAGGTCCCCCATTTTAGAATGCTGGATATATAAATAAGAACATATGCCATACTGGATCAGACCAAGGGTTCATCGAGCCTAGTATCTCGTTTCCAACAGTGACCAAACCAGATCCCAAGTACCTGACAGGTTCCCAAAAGGTACATATATTCCATGCTGCTTGTCCAGTGGGTAAACAGTGGATTTTCCCGATCCTCTTTAATAATGGTTTATGGACATTTCCTCTAGAAATTTGTCCAAACCTTTTTTAAGTTCAGCTGCACTAACAGCTTTACTACATCCTCTATTAACGAATTCCAGAATTTGATTATGCTTTGAATAAAAATATAATATCTCCAGGAACAAGCAGGAATTTAGTCTTCACATATGGGTATCGTCGGTACCGACGGAGCCTGCGCGGGAAAGCTCCCCAGCGTCCAATTAGGAAGCATTTGGGAGCATCCCACAGCGCCTGCGTGCCGCCTTCCCGCCTTTCCAAACTGCCTCTGTCCAGTTCTTCGTTTTCCGCGGAGCCAGCAGTTCGTTGTTCCTGTCACCGCAGAAAATGTTTTCCTTATTCATTCTTTTTTGTGGTCACATCTGCCTTCCTCGACGCTATACCGGTACCGCCAGTTCTTCTTTTCTTTTCTTTCTTTAAAAAAAAATACAATTTTTTTCCAAACTTTTCTTTTCCAGGTGCACGCGCCATTTTAGGCCCAAAATCTCCTCCATTATGGAAAAACCCGCTTCGGGTTTCAAAAAGTGCACCAAGTGTGGCGGTACCATCTCCGTCACTGACACCCATGAGTGGTGTCTTAAATGTTTTTAGGTCCTGACCACTCCATCTCCGAATGTATGGCTTGTGCCATGATGTCCAAGAGGGGTCGACAAAACCGAGCTGCTAAGCTCAGCGCCCTTTTTCCCTCCGATGCAGCTTCTGTGGCATCAACATCTTCCAGGGCTTCGTCTTCCTCCCATGGATCTCAGGTAACTAAACATAAGTCTGGCCGGTCCTCAAAGGGTAGATCTCCTTCCAAGCATCGAGATGCCTCTGGCATTGCCCTTGAGGGTTCTGTACCCGGCAAAATTGCCCCGGCGGGAGGCTTCGGCTTCCAAAGCATTATCGGGGCTCCAGCATGTTCTCGAGGCCTCGACCTCGGCAGAACTACTAGTGCCATGCTCTGGGGTACCAGCTGCTTTCTCCGGTACCAATACCCAGGCATCGGCAGCGTCGATAGACCAGAGGTTCCTGGCTATTGAATGCAGTCTGGCGGCTCTACTTGCGGCATCGACACCCTCAGAACCGCGTCAGACAGTTCAACCAGTACCGGCATCAGTACCGGTACCGACAGCATCGACATCGGTGTCCGCTTTGCCGGTACCCAGTCATGCGATGCCTTCCGGTACCGATACACCGGTACCGATTCCCCCCGGTACCGACTTCGGTCGGTACGGGTATCGGGCTCTTCAAGAGCACCCGGACAGAAGGTACTTTGAATGCTCGGAAGACTCCGAGGATTCTGACAGCTCTTTCGGTACCGGAATACTTCTCCTGGTGGAGCCTTCCTCTCCTAAACGTAGGATGTCTCCTCCAGAAGATATCTCCTTTCAGGATTTTATCAGGAAGGTGGCTCGAGGTCTGTCCATTACTGTGACTCCTGAAACAGAGCCCAGGGCAAAGGAGTTGGAGATTTTACAATATCCCAAAGCTCCTAAGGAGGCAGCTACCTTGCCTATCCATGAGATCTTACATGATCTCATGTTGAGAATGTGGGAGACACCTCTTACCACCTCTCCTCACTCTCGCAGACTGGATATCATGTATCGAGTCCCTCCTTGTCCTGGCTTCCAGAAAACTCAGCTTCCTCACCACTCTATTGTAGTGGAGTCAGCTATGAGAAGGATCAGGAGTGCAAAGAGGCATGCCTCTAATCCTCCAGGACATGAGTGTAGAACTTTGGATGCCTTTGGACGTCCTACTTTCCAGGCTTCCATGCTTTCTGCCAGGATCAGTTCCTATATTTTATATATGGGAATGTTCCTTAAAGAAGTCACAGGACATTTAGAGGTTTTAAGCCCTCTCCTTCCTGAGGACAAAAGGCAGGATTTTCTCACACTGGTTCAACATGCCCAGGATGTTTCTAAGTTTGTCAATCGTGCAGCTTTTGACTGTTTTGACTTCATAAGCAGAACCTCTGCCATTGCCATAGGTGCACGTAGAATTGCCTGCCTCCAGGCATCCGATTTGGAGCTCTGGGTGCCAGACAAACTGGGCAATATCCCTTGTACAGGTGAGAATCTATTCGGCAAGAATTGTCAAGACAAAGCCAATGAGTTGGATGCTGACAACTCCACTTTGGATAGGTTATCCAAAGCCACAGCTGATCCTGCAAGGAAGAAATCTTTCAAGAAACCATTCTTCTCAAAAAAGAGGTTTTATCCTTCTTATTCCCAGCAGGGACGTTCTGCAGGACAGCCTGCCCGGAAGAGTCAGCAACCACCTAAACAAAGGAAAGCAAAGACTGCTAAGCCTCAACCGTCTCAGCAGTCTCAGCCTCCACAAGGCCTTTGACTTTCATCTAGAGAACTTAGTCTTCCTGGCCCTCAGTGGACCAGAGCCTTCCACCATCCCAGGAAGGTTGTGTCAATTTGCCCCCAGATGGGGGCAGATAGCAGCAGAACATTGGACTCTCTCCATTATAAAAGAGGGGTACAAATTTCACTTTCTGTGCATGCCCCCTCCCACAATGGTAAGACAGTTCAATTCTCAGACATCTCTCATCAACCTGTTAGATCAAAAGGTCACTCTGCTTCTTGCCCAAGGGGCAATAGAAGAAGTACTTATTCCTCAACAGGGTACAGGGTTTTACTCCCCCTATTTCCTTATCCCAAAGAAAACAGGGGGATACAGACCTATTTTAGACCTCAGAGAATTGAACAAATTCCTGTTCAAAGAGAAATTCAAGATGATTTCTCTGGGATCTCTGCTGCCATACCTTCAGAGTCAGGATTGTCTTTGTTCTCTAGATCTCAAGGATGCGTACACACATGTTCTCATCCATCCAACTCACAGAAAGTTCCTTTGGTTCCTTTTTCAAGGGAAGCACTACCAGTATAGGGTGCTTCCTTTTGGCCTAGCCTCAGCACCAAGGGTGTTTACGAAATGCATGGCCGTGGTAGCAGCATTTCTTCGCACTCTAGGAATATTCGTCTTCCCCTACTTAGACGAGAGGCTCATTCGAGCCCAGTCAGAGGCCAGGACTTCTCCATCTTGCACAATGCGTATCCTTCAGTATCTGGGTCTGGTCATAAACATCCCAAAATCCAGTCTAACTCCTACTCAGTCTCTAGAGTTCATAGGAGCTTTGCTGGATACCAGAAAGGCAAGGGCCTATCTTCCACAGGCCCGTTGCCTTTGCATGGTGCAGTTAGCTTCTCAAGCAGTGCTAAAGCCTCATCTCACTGCTCAAGAAATGTTACAACTACTAGGCCACATGGCATCTACCGTGCACTTGGTTCCTTATGCCCGCCTCCATATGAGAGCAGCCCAGTGGACTTTATCCACTCAATGGACCCAGGCATCAGGGTGCCTGGCAGACAAAATAGCAAACACAAATCGCCTTATTTTGTCCCTCTAATGGTGGCAGTCCACTCAGAACCTGTTGCTGGGGTCCCCATTTCAACAACCTTTACCCCAGGCAACTCTCACAACAGATGCTTCACCAATGGGTTGGGGAGCTCATCTGCAAGACCTCTCCACCCAAGGCACCTGGACTCCACAGGAGACTCATCTACATATCAATCTCTTAGAGCTCAGAGCAATCTTCCTTGCTCTTCGAGTGTTCCACACCCTGCTCAGCTACAAGACAGTCCTCATTGAGACGGACAATCAAGTAGCCATGTTCTACGTGAACAAGCAGGGGGGAACAGGCTCTCTGTTGCTTTGCAACGAAGCTTTGCGACTATGGGCCCTCGCCAGAGAGCATCAGATTCATCTCCTGGCAGTGTATCTTCCAGGCATACAAAACTTTTGGGCAGACAGACTCAATTGAGTTCTGCTTCCACACGAATGGTCTCTACATGCAGACCAGGTGACCAAGATTTTTCAAATTTGGGGAACCCCGGACATAGACCTCTTTGCAAGTCCGTTGAATGCCAAACTTCCCCGGTTCTGTTCCAGAATTCCGGCTCAGGGCTCTCAGGCCAGGGATGCTTTCCTCCTTCACTGGGGTCAAGACTTCCTTTATGCCTTTCCATCCATTCCCCTAATTCCCAAAACCATGTTCAAGCTTCAGAGAGACAGAGGCCGTATGATTCTCATAGCTCCTCACTGATCTACCATCTACCATGCATGTGATGCGAAGAAAGAGCACTGAGGTGGATCTTGACCGAGTTGGACTTAAGTCCAAGGTTAGAGAGAGAGAGCAAGTATTGCAAGACCACTGATGCTGAACAGGAGAAAGGATCCTGAGACTGCTGAGTACACCAGACGGAGAACCGACGCCACTTGAGAGCGTAGGACCTTCGGGTGGAGGGCCTCCTGGAGGCCAAGACGACCTCCTCCACATCTGGAGGTAGCTGCAGAGGAGCAAGGACTACCCTTTCAGCAGCCAGGCCATCAGATGAAGGGACCGGAGATTGGGGTGTAGGAGAGTCCCCTGATCCTGCGACAGGAGGTCGGGCTGAAATCCCAGTGGAAGAGGAGTGTCTACCACTAACTGCATCAGAAGCAGGAACCAAGGTTGTCTCGGCCACTGGGGAGCCACTAGGATCATCGATGCTTTGTCTCTGAGAACCTTGAAGAGCGTCCGAGACACCAGTGGCATGGGAGGAAAGGCATACAAGAGGCCGGTGGACCATGGAATTAGAAAAGCATCCGCCGCTACCCGGAGAGGATGCGGCTGTCGAGAGCAGAATCTGGGCAGCTGCCGGTTCAGAGGACTGGCAAACAGATCCATGGTGGGGAGGCCCCACTTGAGAAAGATCCGCTGAACCACCAGCGGATCCAACCTCCACTCGTGTGGCTGGAGGATCCTGCTGAGCTTGTCGGCCAGGTAATTTTCTTGACCTGGGAGATAGACAGCCCTGAGGAGGATGCCCTGGCGGACTGCCCAAGAGCATAGCCGTTGCGCCTCCTGACAGAGGAGGAAGGTGCCTGTTCCGCCTTGTTTGTTTACGTAGAACATGGCAACCTGGTTGTCCGTCTGTATCAGCAGCGACTGGTGGGACACCAGGTGAGAGAAGGCTTTGAGCGCTAGGCGGATGGCTCTGAGCTCCAGGAAGTTTATCTGTTGAGCAGACTCCCAAGGAGTCCAGAGTCCTTCAGTACATGACCCTTGGCAATGTGTTCCCCAACCCAGGAGGGAAGCATCGGTCGTTAGGACCTGAGAATGCGGAGGGGACTGAAAAGCCACTCCTAGCACTAGGTTGGGTAGATGAAGCCACCATCGCAGAGAGGAGACCAGCTGGTCGGAGATCTGCACAGAGTCCGCTAGGCTCCCCGTGGCCTGATGCCATTGATTGCGAAGGCACCACTGAGCAGGACGCATGTTCAGTCGGGCATTGGGGGTCACATGGACCATGGAAGCCATATGGCCGAGCAGTCGCAGAAAGTGCCTGGCTGAGACCAGTGCATTGCTGTGAAAGTGGCCGGCGAGATCCATGAGCCGCTTGGCCCTGTCCAGAGGGAGGAAGGCCCGCGCCTGAAGTGTGTCCAACCTGGCGCCGATGAACTCGAGATTTTGAGAGGGGAGCAAAGTGGACTTTGCGAAGTTTATGACAAAACCCAAGTGCTGGAGCAGAGCCACAATGCGATGAGTGGCTTGAGCGGCCTTTGGTGAAGATGGGGCCCTGATGAGCCAGTCGTCCAGGTATGGGAACACAAACAGACCTTGAAGTCTCAGATAAGCCGCCACCACTGCGAGGCATTTGGTGAACACCCTGGGTGCGGAGGATAGGCCAAAGGGCAGCACTCTGTACTGGCAATGATTTCCTCCCACAACAAATCTGAGATATTGTCTGTGGTCCGGATGAATGAGGATATGAGTATACGCATCTTTCAGATCCAAGGAGCATAGCCAGTCTCCCTGCTGGAGGTAGGGCAGCATGATTCCAAGGGTAAGCATCTTGAACTTTTCCTTTGCAAGGAACTTGTTGAGGTTTCGCAAGTCCAGGATGGGTCTGAGGCCTCCTGTTCTTTTTGGAATCAGGAAGTACCTGGATTAAACCCTTGGCCCCTCAGGTGGTGGGGCACCGGTTCCACGGCTCGTTCTTGAACAAGACTTGCCAACTCCTGAAGGAGTAAGTCCCTGTGCAAAGGTAGTCTGGGAGGCTCCCCTGGAAAGTAGGAGGGAGGTACCTGGTGAAAGTGAAGAAGATAGCCCTTTTGAACTATGTGAAGTACCCAGGTATCTGTGGTGATGTTGGACCACCTTTGGGCAAAGTGGACCAGCCGGCCTGCTGTGCTGAGAGAAACCAGCTGAGGGGGAGAGGCTATGCTGAGGAAGTCAAAAACCCCCACCCTGCTGAGCAGGGGCCGGTGGTGCAGGCTTGGGGGCTTGCTGCCTACGGGACCCATTACCCCGTCCCTTGGCCTGCTTTCCCTGTGGGGGAGCTGCTGAGGCCTGATATTGAGGGTAGTATTTATAGGCAGCACCTTTCCTCGGGTAAAAGGGCTTTTTCCCCGAGGCCTTCTTCTTTTGAGAAGGGGCAGAGGTCTTCCTTGAGAGACGAGTTCTGGTGAGAGTCTCCGTCTCGATTTGTGCAGCCTTCTCATCCATGGGCTTGCCAAAGAGGTTATCACCTCGGCAGGGGACATCGACCAACTTGTCCTGTACCCAGGGCTCGAGGTCGGACGTCTGAAGCCAAGCCTGGCGGCGTCCACCGATGCCGGCCGCAGCTACTCGAGCCGAAGCCTCAAAACCATCATAGGCTGCTCGAGAAATAAACTTGGAGCACTCCCGAATACCAGTAGACAAGGTTTGGAACCTCTGCAAAGGTTTGTTGGAGAGACCAGCAGAGAACCCGGCTAGTTCCTCAGCCAGGTCTCGGAGATACATGCCCATGTAGAGCTGGTAAGTCTGGACTCGACAAGCAAGCATAGAGCCCTGGAAGCAATTCCTACCGAGGGCATCCAGGCTTCGGGCTTCCCTACCAGGGGGCACCGAGGAGTGCATTTTTTGACTCTTAAGTCTATGCATGGCCGATTCCACCACCATGGAATGGTGCGGTAGTTGTGCCTTTTGGAAGCCGGGGCTCTTGCGGACTCGATAAATGGAATCGACCCGCTTGCTTAATACCGGCGACGACGCCGGGCTCTCCCACATGCGGAAGAGAAGTCGTTCCAGCATCGGAGGAACCGGTACAATAAAGGCCTCCTTCGGGGGAGAGTCATATTGGAGGGCATCGAGTTCTTTGACTCGAGGCTCCTCCTCGGGATCCGCGGGGAAGGCCAAGGCCTTGGCCATATCCCTCACGAAGTCCGAGAACCGGGTATCCTCCGGGGGGGACCGTCTCCGAGGTTCGGACTCGGGGGAGACCGAAGGGACACACCAAGTCCGAAAGGAACCAGGTGACTCTTACTCCTCAGATTCCCAGGCCGACTCCTCGGAGGAGGAGTCGAGCGGCTCCGGTCGGGCGGGCACCGATGCTATCCGCTCCGACGCCGAGGGAGTCGGCGTCGACGACCTCGGTCCCGAACGGGAGGCCGAAGGAGACCTCGACCGAGGATCGACTCGAGCCCTCATGGACTCGAGGATCGGCTCGGTCTCCGGGGTCGATTTGGAGGTCGACATCCCGGCGGTCAAGGCAGAAACACCGGCGAGGCCAGCGATCAATATCCGCTGCTGGTCCATGAAGGCAGTCAGACTGCTCTCCAAGGCCGTCAACCTGAGTCCGAGCTCAGGAGACCCAGCAGCCCCCGACTCGGGCCCCGACGGCGTTGGGCCCGACATCGGGTCCTTCGGAGGCGAGTCAACGAGGACAACAGTACTCACGTGAGCGGGCAAGTCCACCTCGAGTCGAGGATGTTTTGACGGCCTCTCCATCTCCGAGGACCCGGGATGGGAATCGGGGCTATGCGACCTGGCCCTCGAGGAACCAGGAGCGTCCACCGATCCCGCCCTCGCGGGTTTCTTCTTCCGATGATGTTCCCGGGTAGGAGACCCCCTTTCAGAGGAACTTCGACGATGCTCCGGACCAGAGTCCCGAGACGTCGAAGCCTCTGACGAGGTCCGAGCCCGGCCGGAGTCAGAGAAGATATGCTCCCGCTGATGCTGCCGACTCCTCAATGCTTTTGAGGACATTTTGCCGCATGGCACACAGATCATGGAGTCATGATCTGGGCCGAGGCAGCGGAGGCAGAAGTCATGAGTGTCTGTAAGAGACATGAGTTTCTTACAGAGATCACACTTTTTAAAGCCGCTGGCAGCCATCGGGGGAAAAAGGGCCCCTGCGAGGTCGAATGACCGGGCTGCCAGGGAAAAGGGAAAAAGGAAAAAGGCGCGAAATCTGTCACGAAGGACAAAAAACCGAAAAATACGGGACGGACTCGCAACCGGCGTCGCGAGTCCGGGCGGGAAAAGAACCGGCGTCGAACCGAAGAAAAATAGAGAAAAAAAATCAACTTTTCTGCGGGGATTCACAGACGACGTCTGTAGGGCTCCGCAGAAAAAAGAAGACTGAGCAAGATGGCACCCTTGGGCGGGAAGAGGACCGCGCATGCGCGCTGCAATTCCCAAAGGCTTTCTTTGAAAGCTGGGGAAAATTGCTCCGCGAGGGCTCCGTCGGCGCCGACGTCACCCATATGGGAGGACTGACTTCCTGCTTGGTCCTGGAGAAACATAAGGACTAAAGTTCTTTCCAGATGCTGTGCTTGGCAGTGATGCAATTTATTCGGAATTAAAGGGGATATTTAGCTGCAGAAACTGAAATAAGCATACACTTTGACTACTTTCCAGTCTAGGAGAGATTTATTTAGTTTATCTTTATGCTCAGAAACTATTTCTTTTTATTCTTAAAATATCTGAATTCAATACTTCTTGAATTTACATCTTTAACTTCCTACTGTTTCTGCATGAATAAATACAAAGAATAAATCAAAACTGAAGGCAAGATTTTACCTCCCAATCAGGGTAGTCGTGCTGCTTCAGGGAACCTTTGTGTGTTCCTGGGAGCACAACAAGGCAGCCATTGTTCTGATCCACATGCTCCATGGCTGTCCAGGCACACACGATGTGACCGGCAGGCCTGAATGGGAAGTAGTGCAAGTCCTGGTGCATTGGGTGGCGGGAAGTCATTTTACCTGAAACAAATGCACCACTTTTAACTACAGAAGGAAGAATTTTACATGCCAATTCTGAGTGTTAGAAGGATATCTTGCCCGAGCAGCTGGCATCCACAATGAATGTTCATAATCACTCTTGGAAATGTATAACTTACACTGCTTAAATGCAAACAGAATTTACCTATTTATATATTTCCATTTCTTTTGCTTTTCCAAGATGAATACTCATTTATTTATTTAACATCTTTTATATACCGCGCTATTTGTTTTCAGTGCGGTTTACAAGTAACAGAACTGCACAATCAGAAAACACTGGTGTGCTTACATTATAACAGGTAACTTAAACTTGGAAAAGGGGTAATAAAACTCATGACAGATTATACAATATTAAACAAATATGCAATATATAGTATAGTTACTCACTTGTAACAGGTAATTTCTGGGAACAGCAGGAATCAGTCTTCACATATGGGTGAACATCACCAAAGGAGCCTTTGCGGGAACGTTCCACAGCGTCCAATAGGAAAGTCTTTGGGAGCACTCCACTGCGAAATGTGCCTACCTTCCCAACTCCTTAGTTGAGTTTGTAGATGAGAAGAAAGAAAATAAAAAAACCCTACAACTCCTAGAGGATGAGGGCGGGTTGTAAATGATGAGAGGGACTTGAAATGGGGTACCAGAGCCCTCTGAAAGGGTAAGAGCATAAGAACATAAGATATGCCATACTGGCTCAGACCAAGGTCCATCAAGCCCAGGATCCTGTTTCCAACAGTGGCCAATCTAGGTCATACGTACCTAGCAGTATCCCCAAGAGACACAGGTTCCACAATGCTTGTACTGGGTCAAGCATTGATATCCTGGGTCCCTTTATAATAATGGTTTATGGACCTTTCCTCCAGGAACTTGTCCAAACCTTTTTTAAACCCAGCTACACTAACAGCCTTTACTACAACCTCTGGTAACAAATTCCAGAGTTTGATTACATGTTGAGTGAAAAAATATTTTCTCTTATTTGTCTTAAATAGTTTACCCTGTAGCTTCATTGCATGTCCCCTAGTTTTTCTATATTCTGATAGCGTAAACAATCGATCTACGTTTACTCGTTCCATTCATTAATTTATAGACCTCTATCATATCTCCCCTCAGCCGTCTCTTTTCCAGGTTGAAGAGCCCTAATCTTTGTAGCCTCTCTTCATAGGAGTAGCCTTCCATCCCCTTTAACATTTTGGTGGCTCTTCTCTGTACCTTTTCTAATAACGCTATATCCTTTTTAAGATACGGCGACCAGAACTGCACACAATATTCAAGGTGCGGTCATACCATGGAACGATACAGAGGCATTATAATATCCTTTGTTTTATTTTCCATTCCTTTCCTTATCATACCTAGCATTCTAATTGCTTTCTTGGCCGCCGCTGCACACTGGACAGAGGGTTTTAACATGTTATCCACAATGACTCCTAAATCTTTTTCCTGGGTGGTGGTTCCCAATGTGGAACCTTGCATTGTGTAACCATAGTGTGGGTTGTTCTTTCCTAGGTGCATAACTTTGCACTTGCCCACATTAAATTTCATCAGACATTTGGATGTCCAGTCTTCCAATTTATCCAGATCCTCCTGCAGTTTTCCACAATCCTCTTGGGTTTTAACAACTTTAAACTGTTTTGTGTCGTCTGCAAATTTGATAACCTCACTAGTTATTCCCTTTTCCAGGTCATTTATGAATATGTCAAAAAGTAGCAGACCCAGTACAGATCCCTGGGATACTCCACTATTCACCTTTTTCCATTGGGAAAATTGGCCATTTAGCCCTACCCTCTGCTTTTTATCTTTTAACCAGTTCCTGATCCACAATAGTACACTGACTCCTATCCCATGACTTTTTAGTTTTGCCAAAAGTCTCTGATGAGGGACCTTGTCAAAGGCTTTCTGAAAGTCCAGATACACTATATCAACTGACTTACCTTTGTCTACCTGTTTATTCACACCTTCAAAAAAACATATCAGATTAGTAAGACAAGATCTTCCTTGTCTAAAGCCATGTTGGCTGTCTCCCATTATTTAAATTCTTGTGAAGCTTGCATTCAATTTGACATGAATATCCAGGCATCTGAGGTTCATTTTCTAGACGTCAAGGTGAGGAATTCTTTATTACACTTTGCCAGCTTTCATCCCATGCCTTTGAAGCGGAGTTTACCCTACTCTCAACTTTTGCGCTGTCGGCGCATTTGTTCATCGGTTGCGGATTTTAAAACGCAGGCGCGTTTTATGATTAAGAAATTTTCTGATCGTGGGTATCCTTTAGATGTATTGTGGAATGCATATCGGAGGGTGAAATGTAATCATCGGGAATGGCTGTTGCAGCCTAACGGTCAGGAGCCTGAAAATTCATCCTCTATTATCCCATGTGTATTACCATATTCTAATCTTTCCTCACGGATAGCGGCAGTCATGCGAAAACATTGGACTGTGATCACTAAACATTCAAAATTGGCTGATTTGTCATTACGAATGTCCTTCAGTCGTGGTCAGAATTTGGGGGACCGCCTTTGTTCGGCTGTGATACGCCACACCACTATCATGTCAGGGATGGGTCATGTGGCCTGTCTGCATTGTTCTTACTGTGCAGTTATGAGTGTCTCTATTTGTCCAGAATATCAACATTTAATGTGCTTTATATCTTTTTCTACTACTTGCAATTCAGCCTTCGTGGTTTATGTTTTGTGGTGTGCTTGCCCTAAATTATATGTAGGTAAAAAAAAACACGCGGCCTTTGAGGACTCGGTTGGCCGAACATAAGTACAGTTTGCATAAATTGCGCACAGATACTCCTTTGATACAGCATTGTGTGGATCTTTCACACCAGTTTATGGATCTTCGCTGCACAGTATTGGAGCATGTTCCTTTACATATCCAACGTGGTGATCGGAAGAAGCTCTTATTACAGAAAGAACAGAAGTGGATTTTTCGTCTGAATACTTTATATCCTTGAGGCTTGAATGACAAGATCGATTGGTCTTTATTTTTTTTATGACTGTGCGGTTTTATATATATAGTACAGTGTAGTGTGCTGTGTTTCTCCAACCTGTTCACTATTGTGGTTAGTTTGTGTGGGAAGTGCTGTGAGAATGGTTGTAGTGTGGTGATTGGTGTGTGTATGAAGGATGTAGGGTGATGTCATAGTCTTTCAATTGATTGGCTGTTGGTCCCTTATATTTAGTGCGTCAGACGCCGTTCCTCTTGTTAGTGGGAAAGTGTTTGAGTAGACTGTAGTAATTTTGCTTCCCCTGACAAAGCCTAATTGGCGAAACGGAAGCTTCTGTAGGGAGTTATTGTTATCCGTGAAGTCTATGAGTTTTTTGTTTCCTGCTATACCTTGTGGAGGTCCTTGTGATCTTATGTGCATTGATGTTCTGGTGGAGGTCTTCGTGATCCTGTGGGATCTGATGCTGTTGTGGGGTTGCTGCGGTCCCGAAGCTATGTTACCATCTTTCAGTTAAGTGATTAGAATTACTTGTACGTCGTAGCGTGACACTGCTGTTATAGTTAATTTCTATCTCTTTTCAGGTTCTGCATTTTGGCCTCGGGTAGCCCCGGCTCTTCCCTACATATTGAGGCTCCTTTGAGCCTTGTATTGAAGACGTTGTTGTGAGCGTGATTCGTTGCCGCTGTATGTATGTTTATGTGTGTATGTCTGGATATGTATGCTTGTTAGATGGTTATTGTTGTCTAGAAATGGTTGAGAGCTTTCCCATAGTTATTGGGTGTTTTTGAATGTTGTGAGTGATTTTTAAGGGTGGTTGTGTGGTGGCATTAAGACCGGTGATGTGAACGTCTTTACTCCCTATAGCGCTTTTGGGCGCTACTTGTGGGGTGTGAAA
Organism: Ichthyophis bannanicus; assembly: GCA_033557465.1. Classification (NCBI taxonomy): domain Eukaryota; kingdom Metazoa; phylum Chordata; class Amphibia; order Gymnophiona; family Ichthyophiidae; genus Ichthyophis; species Ichthyophis bannanicus. The sequence continues at coordinate 18,219,960 of CM066038.1, read as the reverse complement.
ACTTCTGAGGTCTTTGCCATTGAATTGTGTAAAATTTGCATTGTGTATGTTATAAGATATTTTTTGGTTTAAGAGCAACTTTTTTGGTTTTTTGTCTCCCATTAGGCCATGACTATCTACATGCTGTGTAATTTTGTTCTTTATGATGGTTTCTACCATTTTCCCCGGTACTGACGTCAGGCTCACCGGTCTGTAGTTTCCCGGATCACCCCTGGAACCCTTTTTAAAAATTGGCGTTACATTGGCGATCCTCCAATCTTCAGTTATTACAGATGATTTTAATGAAAGTTCACAGATTACTAATAGCAGGTCTGCAATCTCATATTTCAGTTCTTTCAACACTCTTGGATGTATACCATCCGGTCCAGGTGTAGTTTGATATAGTTTGTAATATGGAGAATGGCTTAGAATTTACTGAACAGCCTGAAGCCTGGAGAGTTACAAAAGCCAAGGTTATATTTTTGAGACACAATGGTTTTGCTTCTCCTAATTCAGCTGAGCAATATGTCTGTGCTCGTAATACATAAACAAAAATGGTGTTGATAAAGCATAGTTACTCACCTATAACAGGCGTTTTCCAGGGACAGCAGGAATCAGTCCTCACATATGGCTGACATCAGCTCACGGAGCCCCTGCGGAAGCATCTCCCCAGCATGCAAAGAAAGTCTTTGGGAAATGAATCACACATGCAAGGTCCACTTCACACCCAAGGATGCCATCTTGCCTCAGTATAATGACATAGCTAAGACAGCAAAAATAAAATACAGTAAAGAGGCAACTCTAAGTGGGAAGAGGGATGTTTGTGAGGACTGATTCCTGCTGTCCCCGGAGAATACATAGTAACATAGTAAATGATGGCAGATAAAGACCAGTATGGTCCATCCAGTCTGCCCAGCAATACGGGAAGAGTAGGTGCACCTGACGCTCTGTGCAGGTCACCCCTCCCCATGTCTTTGTTTAGGGGTGGACCCACCACTCCATGTAGGACACCCCTATTTGTTGAGAAGTTAGATGGTTCAGTTTATTTTGTTTTTATCCTGTTGCTGTAAAGGGATCCGCTGTGCTTGTCCCATGCTGTTTTGAATTCTGTCACCGTATTTGCCCCCACCACTTCCATCAGGAAATACCTGTTGCAGGTGCGCAACTACACTTTCTCCAGGAACAAGCAGGAAGTCAGTTCTTACATATGGGACTCCCCAACCTCGGAGATGCGGTGGGACTAGTTCCACCACGCCATCCTCGAGGAAGCCTGCGAGCTCCTGACTCAGGAGGGCCTGGTGCTGGGGAAGCAGACATGGCTCCCTGGGAAAGTACAGAGGAGGGGCCTGGTCCAGGTGGAGACGACAGCCCTCCTGAACGACCTGGAGAACCCAGGCATCAGTGGAGATGAATTACCACCTGTGGGAGAAATGGACCAGATACCCTCCGACGGACAGCCACCCTACTGGAGGGAGAGAGGCTATGCCGATGGTTTCAAAACCCCGAGGCTGGCTGAGACAGATCCGAGGGTTATTTATTTATTTATTTAACATTTCTTCTATACCGCGCTACTAAAATCAGCGCGGTGTACATCGAACAAAAGTACTGCAATGCATACAAGCAACATTGAGTTTACAAAGAACAGGGAATTGAACATGGGATTGAAACCGGGGAAATTAAATACATATCAACTTGAAACTATGTACAAAAATCTAATATGTGTGGGTGTTGCATTGAATTTGTGGAGAAGAAGATTAGTGGTTGGTTGGGCTTGAGTGGGGACTACCTATTGTCAGTGGTGTTGACGTGCAGGGTCGACTGGGGTATGAGGGAAGCTTGCTGGTTGCGCTTCTATCACCAGAAGTGTCTGGATAGCATTTTGTGAACAGGTGGAATTTCAAGGCTTTTCTGAATAGGATGAGGCTTTTAATTCCACGGATTTCATGGGGGAGTGCATTCCAGTTTGAAGGGGCGAATATGGAGAAGGCTCTGTTAGAGGTAGCCTTTGTGCATGTAGTCATTAGCTTGGGGACTACTAATGTGTTCAATGCAGTAGACCTTCTGTTTCTATTTTCCAGGGTACTTTGGACTAGCTTGCTGATTGGCGTAGGGGGGTAGTTATTTAGGGCTTTGAAGGTGAGGATCAATGACTTATATTGGAGCCTGGCATGTAAGGGCAGCCAATGTAAATCCTTCATGATGGGTGTTATGTGATCGGATTTGGGTTTTGAAGCCCTTCGGCTTGCGAGGGCCGTGGCCCGTGGACTTGCCCTGGCTGCCCTGAATGGGGGTCGACGCCGGCGGATAGGCCAGATAGCCAGTGTATGGGAGCCCCTTCCGCTGGAAGAAGGGCTTCTTGCTCTGCTGCTTCTTTCTGGAGAGAGAGGAAGTTTTACGGAAGAGGCGAGTGCAAGTCATGTACTCCATCTCAATCTCTGCGGCCTTGTCCTCCATGGGCTTGCCAAATAGCTGCTCCCCAAGGTACGGGACGTCCAGCAGCTTCTCCTGGACCTACTGTTTCAGGTCTAAGGACTGGAGCCAAGCCAGCCGGTGGGCTCAGATGCCAGTCGCCGCCACCCAGGCAGAAGACTTGAAGCCGTCGTACGTTGCTCGCAGGAGATACTTTGAGCATTCCCCGACTGACTTAGAGAGGGTCTGAAAATGCTGGAGATGGTCTCCGTCAAGGCCTGCCACCAAGCTTCCAAGCTCCCTAGCATGTTCACGGAGGAAGATCCCAAAGTATAATTGGTAAACTTGGATGCGGCATGACAATATGGAACCCTGATAAGCCTTGCACCTGAGGGTGTCGAGAGTATGAGACTCTCTTCCCGGGGGGGGGGGGGGACTGAAGAATGAGTCTTTGGGCTCTTTAGCTTCCACATGGTCGATTCAACCACCATCAAGGTGTGGGGAAGCTGGGCTTTCCGAAACCCCAGACCGCCCTGGACCTTATACATAGTGTCCAGCTACTTGCTCACAATCGGGACAGAGGCCGGGGTCTCCCATATGTGGAGCAGAAGGCGGTTCAGAATGGGAGGGACCGGCACTGAGAGAACCTCCCTCAGAGGAGCTTCGTATTGCAGGATATCGAGCTCCTCGGCGCGGGGCTCCTCCTCCGACTCAGTGGCGAGCACGAGGGCCCGCACCATGTCTCGGACAAACTCCAGGAAGAAGGTGTCCTCAGGAGGTGACCGCTGCTTCTGAGTTGGCAGGGAGGGGTCGAAGGGGAGGTCTTGGTGGGACCAAGTCTTCAGGGAGGTCTCTCCGTCAGACTCCTAGTCCGAGTAGTCCATGGAGGATTCAAGGTCGGGCGGCTCAAGATGGGTCGGTGACCTGCACCAGCTCTCTGAGGCCAAGGACCTGCCTGGAGCCTGAGGTGCTCGCCCACAACAATCTCGCACCCAAGGAACAGGATGGAGACCGAGACCCTCACCGAGGATCCTCACAAGGCTTCTGGCTTTCAGGGGTCACGACGATGGCCCAGAGAGTCCTCAAGGTTGAGGTCCCGGCGGTCTTGAGGCACGTGCCGGCAGGGTCAAACATCAGCACCTGCTGAGCAGCGAGGAATACAGAAACACTTTGTTCCAAGGCCAGCATCCGTGCCTTCCACTCGGGAATGGAGCCCTGTGACAAAGATGTCAGGGTGACCGGGTCGGGTGTCGAGGATGAGAGGGGGTCCTCACCGGGACGACCCTCGGGAGACCGGGCGCCTTCATCAGAGGCCTCTGTATTGGTTAGAGGTACCTTACTGGCCAACTCCCTCTCCAACTCCAGAAACTGCCGAGTGAGGCTTAGAGACCAGGCGCCTGACCTCTCACGCCTGTCAGGCGCCCCGACAAAGTACTCAAGGCCTTTTTTTTCTTCTTCTGCTCGCATTCAGGTAACCCCTGGTCAGTCCCGCTGGGCCCGGGGATGAGCCTTGGGAGACTCCGGAACTGGCGGGGCCGAAGAGCAGGAGGCTACTGGGATACCGGGGCTGCCTTATGGAAGAGATCATCCAGCTTCTGCTTACGACTCTGGATGGCCTTGGAGGACATCTTCCTACAGAGGTCATGGTCAGCTCCTAGACACCTAAGACAACATAAGCAACATGTTTTATTTTATTTTATTTATTTATTTATTTAGCTGTATTTATATCCCGCTTTTCACCGGTCAAAGCGGTCAATTGGGGGATACATTTAACACGAGGGGATATGAGACACATACGCTAATACTTACAGGAAACATGGGCAATGGAGGGTTAAGTGGCTTGCTCAAGACCACAAGGAGTGCCTATAGGACTAGAAATCCCAGTCCCTCCGGCCTGAGATTCCTGTCCCCAGGTGGGACTTGAACCCCCGGCCCTCCGGCCTGAAGCACCTTGTCCTAACCACTAGACCACTCCTCCCTCCCTCATGTTTTTGGAGCATCTATCGTATTTTTTAAAACCGGAGGCTATTGGGGCAAAAAGGACCCCTGTGAGGTCGAAGATCCTTGACGTGGCCAGCGGTTAAAAAGAGCGTGAAGCGCGGTAAAAACAACAAAAAAATGAAAAACCCCGAGACCAGGGCCAAAGCAAAAGTACCTTGGAGGCGGGAAGAGGACTAGCGAAGGCCGGTAGAGCAAAAAACAGTTGGAAACAGAGAAAGCATAGTTACTCACCTGTAACAGGTGATCTTCGGGAAGAGCAGGAATTTAGTCCTCACATATGGGTATCGTCGGTACCGACGGAGCCTGCGCGGGAACGCTCCCCAGCGTCCAATAGAAAGCTTTTGGGAGCATCCCACAGTGCCTGCATGCTGCCTTCCCGCCTTTCCCAACTGCCTCTCTCCAGTTGAGTTTAAAGCTGAGACAAAAAGAGAGAGAGAGGGAAAAAGAAACAGATAGAGAGATACAACTCCTAGGGGAGGTGGGTGGGTTGTGAGGACTAAATTCCTGCTGTAGCTTTAGATGCCAGGTAGAGACCCCAGAAGTTGTGTGCCCCTGTGAAAGGGCTCCACTTCCCCCCATGGATCTCTGGCATCCAACCAGGGATGGTGGGTAGGAGTTGATAAGGTATGGAACAGGTGTTGAAGAACAGCCTGACCAAACAAGGCATCCCGGCGGGAGTCCTTGTCCAAGCAGTAATGGGTTGTAAAGGTATGAACCGAGGCCCAGGTGGCTGCTCGACAGATGTCATCGATAGACACAGAGTGCAGATGAGCCATTGAAGCTGTCATGGCTCTCACATTGTGAGATGTGACATGGCCTCCAGAGGAAGGTTCTTACTCTGATAGGCAAAGGAAATACACTGCGCAATCCAGCTGGACAGTGTTCTCTTGGAGACTGGAAGTCCCAAATGAGAAGGATCAAAAGCAACAAAAAGTTGAGAGGACTTTCTATGTTGCTGTGTTCTTTGTAAGTAAAAAGCTAAGGCTCTTTTACAGTCCAAAGTATGAAGATTCCTTTCTGCATTAGATGCATGAGGCCTTGGAAAAAACACAGGCAGGTAGACCGCCTGGTTTAGATGAAAAGGCGAGACCACCTTTGGCATAAAGTGTGGATGAGTCCTAAGGACTACCTTGTCATGATGGAACCTTGTATAAGGTGGATCAGCTACTAGTGCCTGCAACTCACTGATGCGGCGTGCTGATGTGATTGCAATGAGAAAGATAACCTTCCAAGAAAGGAATTTCAATGAGGTAGCAGCTAAGGGTTCGAAAGGTGGCTTCATGAGCTGACCAAGAACCAGATTTACGTCTCATGCCACCGGTGGTGGCCTAATGGGAGCCTTAGTTAGAAGAAGGCCTCTCATAAATCTTGCTAAAAGAGGATGGGAGGAAATAGGTTGTCCATTTAGAGGCTTGAAAGAAGCTGCAATAGCACTCAAATGGACTCTTACTGAGTTAGTTTTAAGTCCTGCATTGGATAAATGAAGGAGATACTCCAGTAATGATTCCAGAGGTATCGCAAGGGGGTTAAGACCCTTCTGCGAACACTATATGGTAAAGCTTTTCCACTTGAAAGCATAAGAGCGTCTTGTGGAAGGCTTCCTGGAAGCATAAAGGATATCCTTTACTTGCTGAGGGAGGTTAAGATCATGAAGATCTAGGCCTTCAGCAACCAAGCCCTGAGATGCAGAGACTGGGGATTGGGATGCCATAACATTCCGTCCTCCTGAGACAGGAGATCTGGAGCAGACCCTAACTCCAGGGAGGGAGCTTGAGAGAGATGTAGAAGCAGAGAGTACCATATTTGCCGTGGCCAATGTGGAGCTATGAGAATCATACGGCCTCTGTCTCTCTGAAGCTTGAACAGGGTTTTGGGAATTAGGGGAATGGGTGGAAAGGCATACAGGAAGTCTTGACCCCAGTAAAGGAGGAAAGCATCCCTGGCCTGAGAGCCCTAAGCCAGAATTCTGAAACAGAACCGGGGAAGTTTGGCATTCAACGGACTTGCAAATCGGTCTATGTCCGGGGTTCCACAAATTTGAAAAATCTTGGCCACCTGGTCTGCATGTAGAGACCATTCGTGTGGAAGCAGAACTCGACTGAGTCTGTCTGCCCAAGAGTTTTGTATGCCTCGAAGATACACTGCCAGGAAATGAATCTGATGCTCTCTGGCGAGGGCCCATAGTCGCAAAGCTTCGTTGCAAAGCGACAGAGAGCCTGTTCCTCCCTGCTTGTTCACGTAGAACATGGCTACTTGATTGTCTGTCTGAATGAGGACTGTCTTGTAGCTGAGCAGGGTGTGGAACACTCGAAGAGCAAGGAAGATTGCTCTGAACTCTAAGAGACTGATATGTAGATGAGTCTCCTGTGGAGTCCAGGTGCCTTGGGTGGAGAGATCTTGCAGATGAGCTCCCCAACCCACTGGTGAAGCATCTGTTGTGAGAGTTGTCTGGGGTAAGGGTTGTTGAAATGGGGACCCCAGCAACAGGTTCTGAGTGGACTGCCACCATTGGAGGGACAAAATAAGGCGATTTGTGTTTGATATTTTGCCTGACAGGCACCCTGATGCCTGGGTTCATTGAGTGGATAAAGTCCACTGGGCTGCTCTCATATGGAGGCGAGCATAAGGAACCACATGCACGGTAGATGCCATGTGGCCTAGTAGTTGTAGCATTTCTCGGGCAGTGAGGTGAGGCTTTAGCACTGCTTGAGAAGCTAACTGCACCATGCTAATGCAACGGGCCTGTGGAAGATAGGCCCTTGCCTTTCTGGTATTCAGCAAAGCTCCTATGAACTCTAGAGACTGAGTGGGAGTTAAACTGGATTTTGGGATGTTTATGACCAGATCTAAATACTGAAGGATACGCATTGTGCAAGATAGAGAAGTCCTGACCTCTGACTCTGATGGAGCTCGAATGAGCCAGTCGTCTAAGTAGGGGAAGATGAATATCCCTAGAGTACGGAGAAATGCTGCTATCACAGCCATGCATTTCATGAACACTCTTGGTGCTGAGGCCAGGCCAAAAGGAAGCACCCTGCATTGGTAGTGCTTTCCTTGAAAAAGAAACTGAAGGAACCTTCTGTGAGTTGGATGGATGAGAACATGGGTGTACGCATCCTTGAGATCTAGAGAACAAAGCCAATCCTGACTCTGAAGGTATGGCAGCAGAGTTCCTAGAGAAATCATCTTGAATTTCTCTTTGAACAGGAATTTGTTCAATTCTCTGAGGTCCAAAATAGATCTGTATCCCCCTGTTTTCTTTGGAATAAGGAAATATGGGGAGTAAAACCTTTACCTTGTTGATGAATGGGTACTTCTTCTATTGCCCCTTGGGCAAGAAGCATAGTGACCTCTTGACCTAACAGGTTGATGAGAGAGGTCTGAGAATTGAACTGTCTCACCATTGTGGGAGGGGGCATGCACAGAAAGTGAAGCTTGTACCCCTCTTTTATAATGGAGAGTGTCCAACGCTCTGCTGTTATCTGCTCCCATCTGGGGGCAAAGTGACATAACCTTCCTGGAATGGTGGAAGGCTCTGGTCCATTGAGGGCCAGGAAGGCTAAGTTATCTAGATGAAAGTCAAAGGCCTTGTGGAGGCTGAGACTGCTGAGACGGTTGAGGCTTAGCAGTCTTTGATTTCCTTTGTTTAGGTGGTTGCTGACCTTTTCAGGCAGGCTGACCTGCAGAACGTCCCTGCTGGGAATAAGAGGGATAAAACCTCTTCTTTTTTGAGAAGAAAGGCTTCTTAAAAGACTTCTCTTTCTCGCAAGATCAGCTGTGGCTTTGGATAGCCTATCCAAAGTGGAGTTGTCATCATCTAATTCATTGGCTTTTTCTTGCCAATTCTTGCCAAACAGATTCTCACCTGTACAAGGGATATTACCCAGTTTGTCCTGCACCCAGAGATCCAAATCAGATGCCTGGAGCCAGGCAATTCTACGTGCACCTATGGCAATGGCAGAGGTTTTGCTTATGCACTCAAAACAGTCAAAAGCTGCACGATTGACAAACTTAGAAACATCCTGGGCATGTTTGACCAGCGTGAGAAAATCCTGCCTTTTGTCCTCAGGAAGGAGAGGGCTGAACACCTCTAGATCTCCTGTGACTTCTTTAAGGAACATACCCATATATAAAATATAGGAACTGATCCTGGCAGAAAGCATGGAAGCCTGGAAAGTACAACGTCCAAAGGCATCCAAAGTTCTACACTCATGTCCTGGAGGATTAGAGGCATGCCTCTTTGCACTCTTGATCCTTCTCATAGCTGACTCCACTACAATAGAGTGGTGAGGAATCTGAGTTTTCTGGAAGCCAGGACAAGGAGGGACTCGATACATGGTATCCAGTCTGCGAGAGTGAGGAGAGGTAGTAAGAGGTGCCTCCCACATTCTTAACATGAGATCCTGTAAGATCTCATGGATAGGCAAGGTAACTGCCTCCTTAGGAGCTTTGGGATATTGTAAAATCTCCAACTCCTTTGCCCTGGGCTCTGTTTCAGGAGTCACAGTAATGGACAGACCTCGAGCTACCTCCCTGATAAAATCCTGAAAGGAGATATCTTCTGGAGGAGATATCCTACGTTTAGGAGAGGAAGGCTCCTCCGGGAGAAGTATTCCGGTACCGACAGAGCTGTCAGAATCCTCAGATTCCTCCGAGGATTTGAAATACCTTCTGTCCGGATGCTCCTGAAGAGCCAGATAGCCGTACCGACCGAAGTCGGTACCGGGGGGAATCAGTACTGGTGTATCAATACCGGACGGCATTGCATGACTGTGTGCCGGCAAAGCAGACACCGATGTCGATGCCGTCGGTACCGGTTGAACTGTCTGACGCAGTTCCGAGGGTATAGATACCGCAAGGAGAGCCGCCAGACTGCGTTCAATAGCCAGGAACCTCTGGTCTATCGACGCTGCCGATGCCTGGGTATCGGTACCGGAAGCAGCCGGTACCCCAGAGCATGGCACCAGTAGTTCTGCCGAGGTCGAGGCCTCGAGAACGTCCTGGAGCCCCGATAATGCTTTGGAAGCCGAAGCCTCCCGCCGGGGCAATTTTGCTGGTACAGAACCCTCCTCAAGGGCAACGCCAGAGGCATCTTGATGCTTGGAAGGAGATCTACCCTTTGAGGACCGGCTAGACTTATGTTTAGTTACCTGAGATCCATGGGATGAAGACGAAGTCCTGGAAGACGTCGATGCCAGCGAGGCTGCATCAGAAAGAAAAAGGGCGCTGAGCTTGGCAGCTCGGTTTTGTCGACCCCTCTTGGACATCATGGCACAAGCCATACATTCGGAGATAGAATGGTCAGGACCCAAACATTTAAGACACCACTCGTGGGTGTCAGTGACGGAGATGGTACCGCCACACCTGGTGCACTTTTTAAACCCCGAGGCGTTTTCTCCATGATGGAGGAAATTTTGGGCCTAAGGCCCAAAATGGTGCGTGCACCTGGAAAAGTTAGGAAAAAAGAATATTTATATATTTTATTTTAAAGAAAGAAAGAAAGAACCAGCAGTACCGGTGTAGCATCGGGGAAGGCAGACGCGACCACAAAAAGAAGAATAAAGAAAAAAGATTTTCTGCGATGACATTAACACGACCTGCTGGCTCCGCGGAAAAGGAAGAACTGGAGAGAGGTAGTTGGGAAAAGCGGGAAGGCAGCAGGCAGGCGCTGTGGGATGCTCCCAAAAGCTTTCTATTGGACGCTGGGGAGCGTTCCCGCGCAGGCTCCATCGGTACCGACGATACCCATATGTGAAGACTACATTCCTGCTTATTCCTGGAGATAACATTTTCCAGGGACAAGACGCATGTGTGAAGGGCACTGTGGAAAAAGGGAGACTGAGTAAGATGGCAACTTTGAGCGGGAAGGGGACCACGCATACGTGGTGGCATTCCCAAAGACTTTCTTTGAAAGCTGGGGAAATGCTCTGCGTGGGCTCTGTCTGTGCCGACATCACCCATATGAGAGGACTGACTTCCTGCTTGTTCCTGGAGAACTACTAGTTCTTCACATATTCAATGTTAATCGTTCACTGTGAATTGTAAATTGTTACTTGTTCCTTGTAAACTGCTTTGATTTTAGATAAAGCGTAGTTACTCACCTGTAACAGGTGATCTCCGGGAACAGCAGGAATTGAGTCTTCACATATGGGTGATGTCGGTACCGATGGAGCCCACACGGGAACACTCCCCAGTGTTCATTAGGAAAGCTTTTGGGAGCATCCCACTGCGCCTTGTAAACGGGGGCGCTGGGTGAGAATGTCCACAGTCTTGGCAAAGGCAAATATTAGTATGACTTGCAAAGGATTGTGGGAAATGTAGTCCATTCATACCAGAATCAGCCGTTCACAAATAAATGAGTTGTGCTTGCTCGAGTGTTAAGCAAAGAAAATATATTTTATTTATGGGGTTATTTCTCCCACACAGATTTACTTGGTAGCACAAAAAGGATACTTGCTTTCAGTATTATACTTAGGAAAACAAATCAGGAACAACAACTGAACATGTTAAGCAATCAAATCAAACAATAAAGACCTTGATGGGAACAGAAAGGTCTTTCAATGGGCTCCTGATAATACCTTTTAGCAGTGCTCCAAAAACAAAACAAAACCCAAAAAAAAGAATCCAAAACTGTTCTTTTTCAAGGATAACTTCTTGTATTTTCACACACACCTAGAAGTGTCCTTTTAGAGCCCACGTGCAATTATGCAAGGCTTAATTGCTAACAATTAACCAGCTGCAAACCTCTTGGCTGGTTTACTTTCTATACGTGGCTCAAATCCTACCCAAAGGCTTTCTTGTAAACCTTTCTGGGTAGATAAAAGAACAAGATATATTTCTTTTTGATGGTTGTTGCATTTGTGAAAGTATATTACCACAGCAGCCTAGACAGAGAGCAATCCATGTAGTCACACTGTTCATTTATAATATCTCCTTCCTCTTCAACTATCATAGAATCAATATCATGGACTGACTCAGGGGAATTTCTTAATGGAGCACTCTCAGGACAATACTGATTTCCCTGCTGTCTTCCAAGTGAAGAGCTAGGGCATAGATCAGTGTTCATACCTGAGCTTCCATTGCTGTTAGGGTTCCTCTCCAGAACTCCTGGCCAGTATGTAGTCAGGTTTTTATGTCCAGCCTTCCAATCAAGATCCCTGGACACTGGGTCTCTCTTCGCATACCTTCTTGCACTGGTCTTAGGGCCCCTTCCAAATGCAGCCGTCTCCCTCACAGGTGCCGTCCGGGGATTCCTGGCTCTGTAACCCCACTCCTCTGGCTTCCCCCAGTCCAATGGAGTATGCTTGCCTCTGGAATGACTCCCAGCACACGTACTGCTATGGACTTCTTTAGACCTCCAAGATGCTTTTCTCTTCTTTCTTCCACGCTGCTTCTTGCTCTCTCTGTCCTTGAGCTCTGGGTTCCTCATCAACTCCAACTCCAACTCTCTGGTCTGCAACTGCTCCTGCTGATTCTGTGTAGAATCTGTTTTACTTTTAACTTGTCTATAGGGACACTCCACCCTAGCACAGTGCAGCTGTGCTGAATCAAGCCCTGCCCTTGGAGATGAGTGATTGGGGATTACCTCATAGTTCTCCTGATTGAACACATGTTTCCCCACTTCAGCTCTTCTATAAGGTGTTTGAAACCTGGTGCATTCTGGGACTGGTAGTCTTTTATGGAAACATTCTGTTTTATTATTTCTACCAGAAAAGACAGGTTGCTTGTTCAGAGCCAATTCACCTCTATTATAGCTCCTTCCTGAACTATGATAAGCTTCCTTATCACAGCCTGCGCTGCTGCCTTCCTGCCTTTCCAGCTCTCCCTCCTCAGTTGAGTTTGTAGCTGAGATAAAAGGAGAGAAGGAAAAGAAGAGGAAAAGTACAACTCCTAGGGGAGGAGAGTGGGTTGTGAAGACTCAATTCCTGCTGTTCCCAGAGATCATCTGTTACAGATGAGTAACTATGCTATCTCCAGGAACATTTTACTGACTGTCACTGTGGTCTTCTTTTCTGAGCGATTACTTCAGTGTAATGAATCAAACAAAAATACGCTCAACATAAAACAATGGTATGGTATGGTCTTAACTTGTGTAATTACTTATATACTTTCTCATCAAGAGGTCTCAGACAACCTATTTGCACTATTCCCCGGACACATATATATGCCCTGATAGTGTGCAAGTTGACATCAATGACCTCTAATTTTTTCAAAAACATTTGACGGTGTCATAACTCTGGAACTGAGAAGGAAGTACTTAACTTCTTTCAAAATATTGCTGCTCCTTCATCGTTCCTTTTCCCTACTCCACTATTCGGGCGCCCATGCGTTTCTCTACAAATGAGGTTCTTCAGGGGATCTGTTTTCCGTCTTTATATTCTTTACAATGATGCTGCACACGTATCCTATAACTGAAACCTCATGCTGCCGAATCGGTTTCAGAAAAGCTCCTCTCAAGGCAAGAACGCATGGCAGGAACAAGCAGGAATGTAGTCTTCACATATGGGACTCCCTAGCTTGGAGATGCCAGAGAGATGACCTCAGAGCGAGTCTGGAACACAGGCCTAAGTAGTAGGTCATATATTCTCCAAGGATGTCTGGTATCGAAACCCGAGACAGGGGGGGGGTAGGAGTTGATCTAAGTCTGAAAGAGATGCCGGAGAACAGCTTGGCCAAACGAGGCATGCCGGCGAGAGTCCTTGTCTAGGCAATAGTGAGCAGCAAAAGTATGGACAGAGGACCGGGTTGCTGCTTTGCATATTTCATCAATCGCTATAGAGCGCATATTTGCCATGGGGGTGGCCATTGCCCGAACATTATGTGCAGTGACGTGACCCTCAAGAGAGAGTCCTGCACTGTTGTAAGCAAAGGAGATACTATCTGCTATCCATCTGGAGAGAGTTCGCTTGGATACTGGTAGTCCTAGGTGATTGGAGTCAAAAGCGATGAAAAGTTGGGAAGTTTTTCTGTGCTCCCGAGTTCTTTGGAGATAGAAGGCCAAAGCACGTTTGCAATCCAGAGTATGAAGGGCTACCTCCGCCCTAGAAGAATGAGGTCTAGGGAAGTAAACAGGGAGGTACACCGACTGGTTTAAGTGAAATGGCAAGACCACCTTTGGCATGAAGTGAGGATGAGTCCTAAGGACTACCTTATCATGGTGGAAATGTGTATAAGGAGGATCAGCCACTAAAGCTTGAAGCTCACTAATGCGCCTTGCTAAAGTGAGGGCAATAAGGAAGGTGACCTTCCAAGTAAGAAACTTCAGGGAAGTAGTGGCTAGGGGTTCAAAAGGCAGCTTCATAAGCTGTCCTAAAACCACATCAAGGTCAAATGCCACTGGGGGTGGTTTAATGGGAGGCTTAATTAATAGAATACCTCTCATGAAGTGTGCTACAAGCGGTTGAGAGGAGATGGGCTGACCATCCAAGGGTATGTGGGAAGCCGCTATAGCATTTAGGTGGACTCTTACTGAATTGGTTTTGAGTCCAGAGGAAGAGAGCTGGAGAAGATTCAAGTAATGTTTCCAAGGGAGCTGAAAAGGGGTTAAGATTCCTTTTCGAACACCAGAGAGAGAATCTACGCCACTTGAAGGCATAGGAGCGCCTTGTGGAAGGTTTCCTAGAAGACAAAAGGATAGGTTTCCCTTGTTGAGAGAGGCTGATGCCTTGGAATTCTATGGCTTCAGCAGCCATGCTATAAGGTGTATGGACTGCGGATTAGGATGCAACAGTGTCACATTCTCCTGTTTTGGGGGCTCTGTACTATTCTGGTTCGCCTCCTACCTCTCCCATCGCTCTTTCAGTGTGTGTTCACGTCATACATATCTAATACAACAAGTATACAACAACTATACTTTGACCAAAACCTCTCCAATGCCTTCCCTCAAACACAAGGTATCCCTCAGGGCTCCGCTCTATCTGCCATACTATTCAACCTATACCTAAGACCCATATGCACAATATTTCAAAAGCACAAAATTAACTACCATTTATATGCAGACAATATAATGCTGTATACACAATTGGATATATGCAACCCAGATTATAGCCACATAGAAGCCTGCCTTAAAGAAACCCAGTTATGGCTTCAACAAAACAATATGAATATCAACCATAAAAAAACGGAGTTAATGTTTATAGCTAAAAACCCAGAATTTAAACACCCCCCACAATCCTACTAAACAATATTCCCTACAACATCAAACAAGAATTAAAGTACCTAGGTGTGACCCTTGATAAAACTCTTAGCATGGAAACCCAACTAAGATTATTAAACCAAACAATTTTCCATAAACTAAGAATCCTACAACCCGTATGCAATATCATCGAACACTCAGACTTTAGAACAATAGTACAAACACTTATAACCCCACATATGGACTATTGTAATGGCATTTTACAAGGTCTACCTAAAAAATCAATCAATCAACATACTCCAAATGGCCCAAAATGCCACAGCTCGGATATTGATGAATGTACGGATTTCAGATCACATCACACCCATACTAATGGAACTTCACTGGCTACCTATCCCAGCACGCATAAGATACAAAATAATAATTACAACATTCAAGTTAATTCACAATATCGCTCCATCTTTCCTCACCACACTTATTAAAATACAACCCCCTAACAGAAAAAGACGTACACACAATCTAAACACTCTACAAATCCCACCCTCTATATGCAAGGTAAAAATGAATACTAGCAATAGAACATTCACTTACCTAGCCCCCACACTATGGAACAAACTCCCTGACACTCTAAGAGCCAACAAAGATCTCCAATCATTTTGAAAAAAACCTCAAAACTCACCTATTTCAAGAATATTCTATCAGAAATAACATAAATCAGATTATATTAAGCATAAATCATATCATGATAGTTTCCAACAACCTTATCAACATATGATATACCAAAGCCCAACAGTGAATATTAAAACGTAACCCATTAGGCATGTGAAATTTCCCCTTACATGTCATTGTAAATATTTTGTATATAGTTAACCAACCATACTCGTTTCTCTCTATGTGAATAGTTCCGAGTTTTTTTGATTTTCTTATTGTTATATGTAACTGCTATACACGCAGAACTTAAATGTTTAAATGTAAACCGCTGCTGATCACTGGAAGGAGCGGTATAAAAATAAGTGCAAATAAATAAATAAATAAATAAAAAGTGTAAAGAGTTTTTTGGATGAAGGGGGAAATGGATAAAAAAGGATGAAGGGGGAATAGTGTTGTAAGTTCAGTTTAATGCAGGAAGGAGTGGGGGGATGTGAACGATGAAAGCTGTTATACGCATGAGTTGTAAATGTTGAAAATATAACAATAAAATATAAATTACAAAAAAAAATAACCTTACAGAGAAGGGTTTTGTACGAAGACAGCTCTCTTAGCAATGCTTTATGAAGTATCTACACACTGGGAACATGGTTGTGATGTATTATTAATTCTGTTGGACTTGAGTTCCGCTTTTATTTATTTAACATTTTTTATACTGCTTTATCATTTCAGTCAAAGCGGTTTACATTGTAACTTAAACTTGGTAATGTACATTAAACAGGGACATTAATAACTTGGATTTTTCTGAGGCAATGGAGGGTTAAGCTTTTGATGTGGATCATACTCTGACTTCAGAGGTTGCAGGAGGTAGGAATGGCTAGGATTGCCTTTCAGTGTTTTGTATGATATTTTTCGTCTAGAGCCTTTAGAGTTGGCACTGACAATATCTATAAGTTATTCTCTTTTTTTATGGAGTCCCCCAGGGGACATTTTAACCTCTCTTCTGTTTAATATTTTCTTAGCACCATTGGCTAACCTAATAATCTTTTGGTTATAGTCCATTTATTTTTGCATATAATATTCAGATTTTAAATTACTCATTCTATCTGGGATATCCTGTTTTAGGAACTTTTCCTCAGGCTTTTCAGACATTCAACAACTGCTTAGCTCAGCACAAACTGGTACTGAATGCCTCGAAATCTGAAGCACTGTGGTTATCTAGGATGAATTCCAAACCATCTTTTTGTCCAATTGTATCTGGGACTTCTTTGCCAATTAAAACCTATATTAAGTCACTGGGGGTCTGTTTGGATTCCTCTGTCTTTTCAGTCACACGTCTCTATGGTGATTAAAAGTGCTTTCGTCTCTCTTCGACTGATTTGATCCTTGTGGAGTTGCCTTAATAGGAAGGAGGAGTTAACCCTTGTTCATGCTGTAGTATTTATGAAACTGGACTACTGTAATTCTTTGTCTATTGGCCTTCCTGCCTATAGTCTATGCAGACTTCAATTGGTTCAAAACACAGCAGCAAGAATTGTGTACAGGGCTAGTCCCCTTGAACATGTGTCTCCATTGTTGATGCACTTGGTATAGTTGCCAGTTTCTTTTACAGTGCAATATAAATTTCTTTTGCATACTTATAGGGCTTATGTTACAGGTATTCCCTATTATTTGGCAAATCTGTTGACTGTTCCATCTCCATTTCATTTTAGGTTGGCACTAACCCGCTGATCGGCATTTGGATTTATGGCACCTACCTTATGGAATCAACTACCTTCTGAATTATGGCGTAAGTGGTCCTTGAGGAAATTCTAATTGGATTTAAAACATTGGCTTTATGTAAAAGCATTTGGGGAGGGTTAGGCTGTTTCTTTAGGTTGGGGAAGAGGCTTGAGTAGATTTTGTAGTTTTTAAAAAAATATTTCTTTTTGTTTTTAATGGTTTCTATTTTCTTTCCTTGTATGTTCTGCTTGATTATGGATTGTCTTGGAATTTATTTGATGTTCTATTCATTCCCTATCCTTATGTGCACTTTGTATGTGTGAATTATTGTAATATTTGTGCTGTTGTATTTTTTATTTTTTTTGTAACTCGCTGTGATGGTTGGCTCAACCGAATGACAGTCTATCAAATAAATAAACAAACCTGGAAGATACTTATGAACTGGAATGGCCACTGGTCTGCCTCAGTATGAAATTTCTTATGTTCTTATCCACAAGTTTACTAAGCATTACAGCTTGGACACTTCCACAGTGCAAAACCTCACCTTTGGACAAGTTCTTTGCAGCATAGTCTACCTTAATCTGCCTCCCTCAAAAGGTTGGGCCACAAACACAGAGTGGCCCTCACCTCTGGATTCATCTACAAAGTATGTCTGCATCACCCGTTTGTCTCTAGAGAAAGCATAGTTGCTTACTTGTAACGGGGGCTTCTCTGTAGACAGTAGGGGTATGCTGTCACATTCATCCTCCCGCCTTCCCCACTACCAGTGACAACAGAAAAAAAAAGGAAAAAAGTGGGAAAAGGAAACAGGAAATAATGGATAGCATAGTTACTCACCTGTAACAGGTGATCTCCGGGAACAGCAGGAATTTAGTCTTCACATATGGGTATCGTCGGTACCGACGGAGCCTGCCCGGGAACGCTCCCCAGCGTCCAATTAGAAAGCTTTTGGGAGCATCCCACAGCGCTTGCGTGCTGCCTTCCCGCCTTTCCCAACGGCCTCTCTCCAGTTGAGTTTAAAGCTCAGACAAAGAGAGAGAGAGGGACAGAGAAAGAGATAGATAGAGAGATACAACTCCTAGGGGAGGTGGGTGGGTTGTGAAGACTAAATTACTGCTGTTCCCGGAGATCACCTGTTACAGGTGAGTAACTATGCTATCTCCAGGAACAAGCAGGAATGTAGTCTTCACATATGGGGACTCCCTAGCTTAGATGCCAGGGAGAGACCCCAGAAGTTGTATGTCCCTGTGAAAGGGCTCCACTTCCCCCCATGGATCTCTGGCATCCAACCAGGGATGGTGGTTAGGAGTTGATTAGGCATGGAACAGGTGTTGGAGAACAGCCTGACCAAACAAGCATCCTGGCGGGA
Source organism: Ichthyophis bannanicus (assembly GCA_033557465.1). Taxonomy (NCBI): domain Eukaryota; kingdom Metazoa; phylum Chordata; class Amphibia; order Gymnophiona; family Ichthyophiidae; genus Ichthyophis; species Ichthyophis bannanicus. The sequence continues at coordinate 18,201,697 of CM066038.1, read as the reverse complement.
GTCCTTGTACTAGCAGTAATGGGCTGTGAAGGTATGAACCGAGGCCCAAGTGGCTGCTCGACAGATGTCGTCGATAGACACAGAGTGCAGATGAGCCATTGAAGTTGCCATGGCTCTCACATAGTGAGTTCTGATATGGCCCTCCAGAGGAAGATTCTTACTCTGATAGGCAAACGAAATACATTGTGCAATCCAGTTGGACAGTGTTCTCTTGGAGACTGGAAGTCCCAAATGAGAAGGATCAAAAGCAACAAAAAGTTGAGAGGACTTTCTATGTTGCTGTGTTCTTTGTAAGTAAAAGGCTAAAGCTCTTTACAGTCCAAAGTATGAAGATTCCTTTCTGCATTTGATTCATGAGGACTTGGGAAAAACACAGGCAGGTAGACCGCTTGGTTAAGATGAAAAGGCGAGACCACCTTTGGCATAAAGTGTGGATTAGTCCTAAGGACTACCTTGTCATGATGGAACCCTGTATAAGGTGGAAATGCCATGTGGCCTAGTAGTTGTAACATTTCTCGAGCAGTGAGATGCAGCTTTAGCACTGCTTGAGAAGCTAACTGCACCATGTGAAGGCAACAGATTTGGGGAAGATAGGCCCTTGCTTTTCTGGTATCCAGCAAAGCTCCTATGAACTCTAGGGACTGAGTGGGAATTAGGCTGGATTTTGGGATGTTTATGACCGGACCCAAATACTGAAGGATACGCATTGTGCAAGATAGAGAAGTCCTGGCCTCTGACTCTGATGGGGCTCGAATGAGCCAGTCGTCTAAGTAAGGGAAGATGAATATTCCGAGAGTGCGAAGAAATGCTGCTACCACAACCATGCACTTCGTAAACACTCTTGGTGCTGAGGCCAGGCCAAAAGGAAGCACCCTGTATTGGTAGTGCTTTCCTTGAAAAAGGAACCGAAGGAACTTTCTGTGAGTTGGATGGATGAGAACATGAGTGTACGCATCCTTGAGATCTAGAGAACAAAGCCAATCCTGACTGTGAAGGTATGGCAGCAGAGTTCCCAGAGAAATCATCTTGAATTTCTCTTTGAACAGGAATTTGTTCAAGTCTCTGAGGTCTAAAATAGGTCTGTGTCCCCCTGTTTTCTTTGGGATAAGGAAATAGGGGGAGTAAAACCCTGTACCCTGTTGAGGAATGGGTACTTCTTCTATTGCCCCTTGGGCAAGAAGCATAGTGACCTCTTGATCTAACAGGTTGATGAGAGAGGTCTGAGAATTGAACTGTCTTACCATTGTGGGAGGGGGCATGCAGAGAAAATAAAGCTTGTACCCCTCTGTTATAATGGAGAGAGTCCAATGTTCTGCTGTTATCTGCCCCCACCTGGGGGCAAAGTGAGACAACCTTCCTGGAATTGTGGAAGGTTCTGGACCATTGAGGGCCAGGAAGGCTAAGTTCTCTAAAGAGAAGTCAAAGGCCTTGTGGAGGGTGAGACTGCTGAGACGGTTGAGGCTTAGCAGTCTTTGCTTTCTTTTGCTTAGGTGGTTGCTGTCCCTGCTGAGAATAAGAGGGATAAAACCTCTTCTTTTTGGAGAAGAATGGTTTCTTGAAAGATTTCTTCCTTGCAGGATCAGCTGTGGCTTTGGATAATCTATCCAAAGTGGAGTTGTCAGCATCTAACTCATTGGCTTTCTCTTGCCAATTCTTACCGAATAGATTCTCACCTGTACAAGGGATATTGTTCAGTTTGTCCTGCACCCAGAGCTCCAAATCGGATGCCTGGAGCCAGGCAATTCTATGTGCACCTATAGCAATGGCAGAGGTTCTGCTTATGCAGTCAAAACAGTCAAAAGCTGCACGATTGACAAACTTAGAAATATCCTGGGCATGTTTAACCAGTGTGAGAAAATCCTGCCTCTTATCATCAGAAAGAAGAGGGCTCAAAATCTCTAAATCTCCTGTGACTTCCTTAAGGAACATTCCCATATATAAAATATAGGAACTGATCCTGGCAGAAAGCATGGAAGCCTGGAAAGTACGACGTCCAAAGGCATCCAAAGTTTGACACTCACGTCCTGGAGGATTAGAGGCATGCCTCTTTGCACTTCTGATCCTTCTCATAGCTGATTCCACCACAATAGAGTAGTGAGGCAGCTGAGTCTTCTGGAAACTAGGACAAGGAGGGACTCGATACATAGTATCCAGTCTACGAGAGTGAGGAGAGGTGGTAAGAGTTGTTTCCCACATTCTTAGCATGAGATCATGTAAGATCTCATGGATAGGCAAAGTGGCTGCCTCCTTAGGAGCCTTGGGATATTGTAGAATCTCCAACTCCTTTGCCCTGGGCTCTGTTTCAGGAGCTACATTAATGGAAAGACCTCAAGCCACCTCCCTGATGAAATCCTGAAAGGATATATCTTCTGGAGGAGACATACTACGTTTAGGTGAAGAAGGCTCCTCCGGGAGAAGTATTCCGGTACTGACAGAGCTGTCAGAATCCTCAGATTCCTCCGAGGATTCAAAATACCTTCTGTCCGGATGCTCTTGTAGAGCACGATACCCGTACCGACCGAAGTCGGTGCCGGGGGGAATCGGTACCGGTGTATTGGTACCAGAAGGCATAGCATGACAGGGTGCCAGCAAAGCAGACACTGATGTCAATGCCATCGGTACCAGTACCGATACTGGTGTCGGAGTTGGTGCCGGTACCAGTTGAAGTGTCTGACGCGGTTCCGAGGGTGTCGATGCCGCAAGGAGAGCCGCCAGACTGCGTTCAATAGCCAGGAACCTCTGGTCTATCGACGCTGCCGATGCCTGGGTATCGGTACCGGAGAAAGCAGCCGGTACCCCAGAGCATGGCACTAGTAGTTCTGCCGAGGTTGAGGCCTCGAGAACATCCTGGAGCCCCGATAATGCTTTGGAAGCCGAAGCCTCCCGCCGGGGCAATTTTGCCGGTACAGAACCCTCAAGGGCAACGCCAGAGGCATCTCGATACTTGGAAGGAGATCTACACTTTGAGGACTGGCTAGACTTATGTTAAGTTACCTGAGATCCATGGGAGGAAGACGAAGCCCTGGAAGACGTCGATGCCACAGAGGCTGCATCGGAGGGAAAAAGGGTGCTGAGCTTGGCAGCTCGGTTTTGTCGACCCCTCTTGGACATCATGGCACAGGCCATACACTCCGAGATGGAGTGGTCAGGACCTAAACATTTTAGACACCACTCATGGGTGTCGGTGACGGAGATGGTACCACCACACTTGGTGCGCTTCTTAAAACCCGAGGCGGGTTTTTCCATAGCAGAGGAAATTTTGGGCCTAAGGCCCAAAATGGCGCGTGCACCTGAGGAAGAAAAGTTTGGAAAAAAATACTAAATATATATATTTTTTTTTCTTTTTTTAAAAGAGAGAAAGAAAGAAGAACCGGCGGTACCGGTATAGCGTCGAGGAAGGCAGACTCAACCACAAAAAAGGAGAATAAGAAAAATTTTCTGTGGTGACAGGAACAACGACCTGCTGGCTCCCGGAAAACGAAGAACTGGAGAGAGGCAGTTGGGAAAGGCGGGAAGGCAGCACGCAGGCGCTGTGGGATGCTCCCAAAAGCTTTCTAATTGGACGCTGGGGAGCGTTCCCGCGCAGGCTCCGTCGGTACCGACGATACCCATATGTGAAAGCGTAGTTACTCACCTGTAACAGGTGTTCTCCAGGAGCAGAAGGAATCAGTCCTCACATATGGGTGACGTCGGCGCCGACGGAGCCCTCGCGGAGCAATTTTCCCCAGCTTTCAAAGAAAGCCTTTGGGAATTGCAGCGCGCATGCGCGGTCGCCTTCCCGCCCAAGGGTGCCATCTTAGCCAGTCTGATGACATAGCTAAAAGACAGCATAAAACTTTGCAAAAAAACTTAAGCAGATGATTGCAACTCCACGGGGAGGAGGGAGGGTTGTGAGGACTGATTCCTGCTGCTCCTGGAGAACACCTGTTACAGGTGAGTAACTACGCTTTCTCCAGGACCAAGCAGGAAGTCAGTCCTCACATATGGGACTCCCAAGCTTAAGGCTACCGGAGACCCTAAGCACAAAAATGAGCTCCCTCTAGCTCAGTGGCACAGAAGGAAGGAATCTTCACTGAATTATCACCCACCGGTAGCCCCCATCCGGGATGGAGGGTAGGAGTTGCTCAAACCTCGAAGAGATTTCGGAGGACTGTCTGTCCGAAAGCACTGTCCCTGCGGGACTCCCTCTCGACACAGTAATGGACCGCAAAAGTCTGGCTCGAAGACCAAGTAGCGGCCCGGCAGATGTCTGCCAGCGGAACAGAGCGGAGGTAAGCCACTGACGTAGCCTTCGCCCGAACACAATGAGCCGTGACTCGACTTTCTAAGGAGAGTCCGGCTGCCCCATAAGCCCAAGCGATACAGTCAGCAACCCAGATGGACAGAGTACGCTTGGAGACCGGGAGCCCCAATTTATTGGGGTCAAAAGACACCAAAAGCTGAGCAGCTTTACGGTGCTCCCGCGTATGGTCAAGGTAGAAGTTCAATGCCCTTCTACAGTCCAGGGTATGCAGGACCCGTTCAGCTCGGCTGGAGTGAGGCCTGGGAAAGAAGGTTGGAAGTACCACCTCCTGATTGATGTGAAAAGGGGAGACAACTTTTGGAAGAAATTTTGGGTGAGTCCGTAGGACTACCCTATTTTTGTAGAACCGAGTGAAGGGGGGATCAGACACGAGGGCCTGCAATTCACTTACGCGTCTAGCGGAAGTGAGGGCTATCAGGAATAAGGTTTTCCACGAAAGAAAACGCAGAGAACAGGTAGCCATCGGTTCAAAAGGCAGACAGGTGATCCGCTGTAAAACCACATTCAGATCCCAGTCAGGTGCTGGCAGGCGCAGAGGTGGTTTAAGTAGAAGGAGACCTCGGAGAAACCGTGCTACGAGAGGGTCGCTGGAAAGAGGTCTGCCGTCCACCGGCACATGGTGTGCTGAAAGAGCACTGAGGTGGACTTTGACGGAGTTGGACTTAAGTCCCAGATTAGAGAGATAGAGCAGGTACTGCAAGATCACCGACACCGGGCAGGAGAAGGGATCCTGAGACTGCTGTACACACCAAACGGAAAAGCGACGCCATTTAAGGGCGTAGCATTTGCGGGTAGAAGGTCGCCGAGAAGCTAGGACGACCTCTTCCACCTCTGCCGGCAGGAGAAGGGGAGCGAGGACTACCCTTTCAGCCGCCAGGCCATTAGGTTGAGAGATCTGAGGTTGGGGTGTAGCAGAGACCCTTGATCCTGTGTTAGGAGATCCGGTTGAAACCCCAGAGGGAACGGATCCTCTACCGCTAATTGCAACAGGAGTGGAAACCACGGCTGTCTGGGCCAGCGAGGAGCCACCAGGATCATGGAAGCTTTGTCCCGGAGAACCTTGAATAGAGTTCGAGAGACAAGCGGGATGGGAGGAAAAGCATAGAGAAGGCTTTCCGACCATGAGAGTAGAAAAGCATCTGCCGCTACCCGAAGGGGATGTGGCTGACGAGAGCAGAAGCGAGGAAGTTGCCGGTTGAGAGGACTGGCAAAGAGATCCATCGTGGGGAGGCCCCACTTCAGAAAAAGTTTCTGAACTACCAAGGGATCCAGACGCCACTCGTGCGGCTGGAGTATCCTGCTGAGTTTGTCCGCCAGGCAATTTTCTTGGCCTGGGAGATAAACTGCCTTGAGAAGAATGCCGTGACTGACGGCCCAAGAGCAGAGCTTCTGAGCTTCTCGGCAGAGAAGGAAGGAGCCCGTACCCCCCTGCTTGTTCACGTAGAACATGGCAACTTGATTGTCCGTCTGGACAAGGACGGACTGGTGAGAAGTCAGGTGGGAGAAAGCCTTGAGCGCCAGACGGATTGCTCTGAGCTCCAGGAAGTTGATCTGTTGAGCAGACTCCCACGCGGTCCAGAGACCTTGAGTACATGCCCCTTGGCAATGTGCCCCTCAACCCAGGAGGGAAGCATTGGTCGTCAGCACTTGAGCCGGCTGAGGCGACTGAAACGGCATTCCGAGTACCAGGTTCGGCCGATGAAGCCACCACTGTAGGGAAGAGGCCAGCGGCCCGGAGATGCGTACTAAGTCGGCCAGTCCGCCGGTGGCTTGTTGCCACTGCTTGCGAAGGCACCATTGAGCAGGTCGCATATTCAGGCGAGCATTGGGGGTCACGTGGACGGTGGAAGCCATATGGCCGAGTAGTTTCAGGAAGCGCCTGGCAGAGACCAGGGACTGGCTGCGAAAACGGCTGGCTAGGTCCATGAGCCGTTGAGCCCTGTCGAGAGGCAGGAAAGCTCGTGCCTGAGGAGTGTGCAGTCTTGCGCCGATGAACTCGAGATCCTGTGAGGGGAGCAAAGTGGACTTTGCGAAGTTTATGACAAAGCCCAAGTACGGCAGAAGAGTCACCGTGCAGTGTGTGGCATTGGTGACTGCCGGAGAGGACGACGCTCTGATGAGCCAGTCGTCGAGGTACGGAAAGACATAGAGGCCGTGAAGCCGGAGATAGGCCGCCACCACCGCGAGACATTTTGTGAAGACTCGCGGTGTGGAGGATAGGCCAAAGGGCAGTACTCTGTACTGGTAGTGATTTCCTGCCACCACAAACCTTAGGTATTGGCGGTTGCTTGGGTGGATGAGGATGTGCGTGTAGGCATCCTTTAGATCTAAGGAGCACAGCCAATCTCCCTGCTGGAGGTAGGGCAGAAGGATTCCAAGGGTAAGCATCTTGAACTTTTCCCGCACGAGGAACTTGTTGAGGTTGCGCAATTCCAGGATGGGTCTGAGGCCTCCTGTCCTTTTTGGTATCAGGAAATACCTGGAATAAAAGCCTTGACCTCTCAGGTGGTGGGGCACCGGTTCCACAGCCTGTTCCTGAAGAAGACTTGCTAACTCCTGAAGGAGTAAGTCCCTGTGCAGAGGGAGTCGAGGAGGTTCTCCCGGAAAATAAGAGGGAGGGACCTGATGGAAGTGGAGAAGATATCCTTCTTGCACGACTTGAAGCACCCAGGCATCCGAAGTGATGTTGGACCACCTATGGGCGAAGTGAACCAGCCGGCCTCCGGTGCTGGGAGGAGCCAGCTGAGGGGGAGAGGCTATGCTGAGGAAGTCAAAAACCCCCACCCTGCTGAGCAGGGGCTGGTGGTGCAGGCTTGGGGGCTTGCTGCCTACGGGACCCGTTACCCCGTCCCTTGGCCTGCTGGCCCTGTTGGGGAGCTGCGGAGGCCTGATATTGAGGGTAGTGTTTATAGGCAGCCGCCTTTCTCGGGTAAAAGGACTTCTTTCCCGAGCCCTTCTTTTTCTGGGAAGGGGCGGAGGTCTTCCTAGAAAGCCTAGTCCTGGTGAGAGTCTCCGTCTCGATTTGTGCAGCCTTTTCAGCCATGGGCTTGCCAAAGAGGTTCTCACCTCTGCAGGGGACATCGACCAACTTGTCCTGCACCCAAGGTTCAAGGTCAGACGACTGAAGCCAAGCCTATCGGCGGGCACCGATGCCAGCTGCGGCTACTCGAGCCGATGCTTCAAAGCCATCATAGGCTGCTCGGGACATGAATTTGGAGCATTCCCGAATACCAGTTGTCAAGGCCAGGAACCTCCGCAAAGGTTCCTCGGACAGTCCAGCGGAGAATCCGGCTATCTCTTTAGCCAGGTCTCGGAGATACATGCCCATGTATAGCTGGTAGGTCTGGACACGACAAGCCAGCATAGAGCCCTGGAAACACTTCTTACCAAGGCCATCCAGGTTACGGGCCTCCCTGCCAGGAGGCACCGAGGAGTGCATCTTTTGGCTCTTAAGCCTATGCATGGCCGATTCCACTACCATGGAATGGTGTGGCAGCTGTGCTTTTTGGAAGCCAGGACTCTTGCGGACTCGATAGATGGAATCGACCCGCTTGCTTAATACCGGCGACGAGGCCGGACTCTCCCACATGCGGAAGAGTAGTCGTTCCAGCATGGGAGGAACCGGTACAGTAAAGTGCTCCCGGGCGGGAGAGTCGTACTGAAGGGCGTCGAGCTCTTCGGCTCGAGGCTCCTCCTCGGGATCCGCAGGGAAGGCCAAAGCCTTGGCCATATCCCTGACGAAGTCCGAGAACCGGGCATCCTCCGGAGGGGACTGTTTCCGAGGTTCGGACTGAGGTGAGTCCGAGGGGACACACCGAGTCCGAAAGGAATCAGGTGACTCCTCCTCTTCAGACTCCCAGGCCGACTCCGAGGAGGAATCGGTGGGGTCGGCTCGGGCAGGCGGAGGCGTCGGCCGCCCCGACGCCGAGGGAGTCGGCGGCGACGACCTCGGTCCCGAACGGGAGGCCGAGGGTGACCTCGACCGAGGATCGACTCGAGTTCGCATGGACTCGAGGATCGGCTCGGTCTCCGGGGTCGACTTAGACGTCGACGTCCCGGCGGTCGGGGCAGCGGCGCCAGCGGCGCCAGCGAGGCTAGCGATCAGTGCCCGCTGCTGGTCCATGAAGGCAGATAGTCTGCTCTCCAAGGCCGTCAACCTGAATCCGACCTCAGGTGACCCAGCAGCCCCCGACTCGGGCCCCGATGGCGTCGGGCCCGACGTCGGACCTCTCAGAGGCGAGTCCAGAAGGACTACAGGACTTACCCGAGCAGGCAACTCCGACTCCAGGCGAGGTCGCTTCGGGAGGTGCTCCTTCTCCAAAGACCCGGGACGGCTATCGGGGCTATGCGACCTGGCCCTCGCGGAGCCAGGAGCGTCCACCGACGCCGCCCTCGCGGGTTTTGCCTTCCGTCGATGGTCTCCGGAGGGAGAACCCCTGTCGGAGGAGCTTCGGCGATGGTCAGAGCTGGAGCCTCTGGATGCCGAGGCCTCCGACGAGGTCCGGGTACGGCTGGGGTCAGCGAAGATTCTATCCCGCTGGTGCCGCCGACTCCTCAACGCTTTGGAGGACATTTTGCCACAGGCTCCACAGATCATTTCTTCATGATCCGGGCCTAGGCAGCGGAGGCAATTATCGTGTGTGTCAGTGAGTGACATATTTCTGTCACACTGACCACACCGCTTGAAACCACTGGCAGCCATCGGGGGAAAAAGGGCCCCTGCAAGGTCAAAGGACCGGGCTGCCAGCGAAAAACCGAAAACGAAACTGACCAAAAATCAGAAAAACCGAAAAATAAGAGAAGGACTCGCAACGGCGTCGCGAGTCCGGGCAGGAAAACGACCGGCGTCGAACCGAAGTGAAAAAAGAGAAAAACTCACGAAAATCAACTTTTTTAGCGGGGACACGACGGGTACGTCTGTAGGGCTCCGCGGAAAAAAGAAGACTGGCTAAGATGGCACCCTTGGGCGGGAAGGCGACCGCGCATGCGCGCTGCAATTCCCAAAGGCTTTCTTTGAAAGCTGGAGAAAATTGCTCTGCGAGGGCTCCGTCGGCGCCGACGTCACCCATATGTGAGGACTGACTTCCTGCTTGGTCCTGGAGAAGACTACATTCCTGCTTGTTCCTGGGGATACCTTTCAAACAATGCTGTCTCAAAACTGATCAAGAGATATTTCTACCACTGCGCTACTGTGCAGCAGGTACATATACAGCAAGTCATCATTATTTTATTTTAATTTTATTTATTATTTTATTTAAGTGTTTTCTATACCACCAATCTAAAAGTCTAGGCAGTTTACAGAGAACCAACAATGCTAGTACATAGAACAGAAGTGTAAATCAAATCTAGCTCAGTTATGTTATGGACTAAAGGGATGGTAGTGTGGGCTGGCTGGATGGGAGTGAGCGCACATGCTCAAAGAAATCCAAAAGACTTCTCTGAGCTAGGAGAGAGTGGGCACCAGGTGCCATTGCAGATGTCATCTACAGAGTGTGGTTGCATACCCTGCTGTCTACGAAGTACCCACGTTACAGGTAAGCAACAAAGTTTTCATCCTGTAATAAACTATAAAAAATGCACATTTTCAAGCTGACATATTTAATTCTCTAAGAACTGACACTCTTTTGTACCTTTGTTGTCTGATCATTTTATTGTTCCAGTTCATTTGGTACCAGTCTCTCTTTTCCACTTCCTTTTGTTGGTTTTCTTCAAAGTCCTTTTCCAGAAACTAATTTCCATTTTCTGTTTTTTTTTCACATTTCCTGTCTTCATTCTTTCCTCCGCTACATCTCTCTCGGACATTGATATTTCTGTTTCACTCATTAACCTCTTATTTAACTATAGCTTCATTTCATTCCTTTTTCTCCCTCCTTAATCTTCTCACCATTCATCTACTTAATCAGCTTCCGCCAGTCTTGCTATGCTCATATAAACCCTTCTTCTTAAGTTGCTTCATTGGCTTCCTATCTGTTTCTGCATCCAAATCAAACTTCTCCTACTGACCTACAAGTGCACTCATTCTTCAGTGCCTCACTGCGTACCTTTCCTCTTATCTCTTCCTACACCCCTCCTCAGGAATTTTGCTCTTCTGGTAGATCAATTCTATCTGTGCCCTTCTCTTCTACTGCCAACTCCAGACCGATCTTTCCACCTTACTGCTCCTTATGCCTGGATTAAACTACCTGAATCGGTACATCAGGCTTCATCTTTGGACCTTTTCAAATTCAGGCTAAAAACTCACCTCTTCAAGGCTGCTTTTGAATCCTGATCTACATAGTCTCCTGCTCTCTCTATAGGTTTCCTTACCATTCCTACTACTACTATTACTACCACTACTACTACTGAGCATTTGTATAGCACTGCACAGACATGTAAGAGGTAGTCCCTGCTCATGAGAGATTACAATCTAGTCAAGACAGACGACAACACAGAAGGTGTAGATAGGGATAAAACAAGGGGGGAAGGTAAAGAAACAAGGAGATCATATCATATCATTGTCCCCAGATGTCGTGTTGTCTGTCTTGACTATACTGCAAACTCTGATGAGCAGGGACCATCTCTTACATGTCTCTGTACTGTACAGCGCTGTGTATGCCTTGTAGCGCTATGCAAATGATAAGTAGTAGTACTTTACATTTCCTAACCTTACTTCCGTAGTCCTTCCATTCCACATCTGTCTCATTCCTTTGCCAGCATGCTATCTCTCTATCTTTCATCCATTTTCTAATACCCCCATTTCCTCCATCTGTATTCATCTCCTCCCCAGCCTAATCTACCACCTTCTGCTTCTCATCCCTTTATCAGCCCCAGCCCCAGATCCCTTTATCAGACCCAGCCCCAGCCCCAGCTTCTCATCCCTTAAGGGATGCTGTTCCAAGGGATGCAGAGCAGAGATGGCATCCATCTGTCCAAGAAAGGTCAACGCATCTTTGGTAGTAGACTGGCTAATCTACTGAAGAGGGCTTTAAACTAGATTCGTTGGGGATGGGTGAAGAAAGCCCCCAGGTAAGTGAAAGCCCCCAGGTAGGTGATACATTAAATACCTTTATGGAAATGGGTAACAGGGGTAACACATGGAAAGCAGTGTGTATTAATGCCCATAGCATGGGAAATAAGATCCCTGAAGTTGAAGCTTTGGTGGGAGTGGCTGACTTGGATTTAGTGGCAGTTACAGAAACATGGTTCACAGAAAACCATGACTGGGATGTAACTATACCTGGCTATACTTTATTCAGAAAGGACAGGGTAGGAAGAAGGGGAGGAGGAGTGGCACTATATGTAAAAACTACTATTAAAGCTTTGGAATTACAGAGCTTAAAAGGGAGAGAGGAGGCATTGTGGGTTAAACTAGAAAGAGGGAAAGAGAAATCTATTTGCATTGGTGTGATATACAGACCTCCCTCACAAGAGGAAGAGGTGGACAGAGAGTTAATTGAAGACATACGCAGCATTGCTAGGAAAGGGGAAGTGCTACTGCTAGGAGATTTCAATATGCCAGATGTTGATTGGCACATTCCTGCTGCAGTATCATCTAGAAGTAAGGAGATCCTGGATTCTCTACAGGGAGAACTATTCAGGCAATTGGTAACAGACCCCACACGTGAAGGGGCCATACTGGACTTGGTGCTTACCAATGGTGAGAGTGTTTCTGATGTTGTAGTGGGAGATCATTTTGCATCCAGTGACCACCAGATGGTGTGGTTCAGTATTAGGACTAGGGCTGTTAGAATCCATTCCAAGGTGAAGATCTTAGACTTTAGGAAGACTAACTTTGCGAAGATGGGCCAATACCTCAGGGAGTCGTTAGTGGGGTGGGAACAGCTGGGGGATGTAGAAAAACAGTGGGCAAAACTGAAAGGGGGTATTTTAAAGGCAACCAACCTTTTTGTTAAAATGGTAAATAAAGGCAAAAGGAAAAGGAGACCGCTATGGTTTTCGAAGGAAGTAGCTGAAAAAGTGAAGAAAAAGAGGGAGGCCTTCATGAAATACAAGAGATCACAGAGAGAGGAAGACAGGCATCTGTATTTGGAAAAACTTAGAGAAGCTAGCAAAGTAGTCAAGAAGGCAAAGATTCAAAAGGAGGAGGAAATAGCCAATGCAATAAAATGGGGGGATAAGATATTTTTCAGATATATTAGTGAGAAGAGGAAGGGCAAAAGTGGTATTGTCAGACTCAAGGGTGCAGGGGGGGAATATGTAGAAGCTGATAAGGATAAAGCGGAATTGCTTAACAAATATTTTTGTTCTGTGTTCACAGATGAAGAACCAGGAGCAGGACCTCAGAAAACACCCACAAATAAGAAAAGAAGCTAGGGACATCTTGAACAATTTTCAGAAGACTGTGTTCGTGAGAAACTAGCTCAACTTAAAGTAGACAAAGCGATGGGACCGGATGGGATACACCCTAGAATACTGAGGGAACTTGGGGACGTTCTAGCAACTCCACTGACTGACCTTTTCAATGCCTCGTTGGAGTCGGGAGTGGTGCCAAAGGACTGGAGAGAGGCTCATGTGGTGCCTTTACACAAAAGCGGAAGTAAGGATGTGGTTGAAAACTACAGGCCGGTTAGTTTAACTTCGGTGGTGAGTAAATTATTGGAAACGCTGCTGAAAGAGAAAATAGTGAGGTTTCTGGAGTCTGGCGGATTACAGGATCCGAGGCAGCATGGATTCACCAGAGGCAGGTCTTGTCAGACAAATCTGATCGATTTCTTTGACTGGGTGACCAGGGAGTTGGACCGAGGGAGAGCTCTAGATGTGGTGTATTTAGATTTCAGTAAAGCCTTTGACACTGTTCCTCACAGGCGACTTATAAACAAACTGAGCACCCTAGGGATGGACCCTAAAGTTACTGCTTGGGTTAGAAATTGGTTGGGTGGGAGGCGACAAAGAGTACAAGTAAATGGAGCTCACTCTGAGGAGAAGGATGTTACCAGTGGTGTGCCCCAGGGATCTGTCCTTGGTCCGATTCTTTTTAACATCTTTGTTAGTGATATAGCGGAAGGGCTGTCGGGTAAGGTTTGCCTCTTTGCGGATGATACCAAAATCTGTAATAGAGTAGACACCCAGGAAGGTGTAGATAACATGAGGAGGGATCTAGCTAAGCTTGAAGAATGGTCTAGAATTTGGCAGCTGGGATTTAATGTTAAAAAATGTAAGGTCATGCATTTGGGCTGCAGCAATCCAAGGGAGCAATACAGTATAGGAGGTGAAGTACTTTTGTCCACTAAAGAAGAGCGGGACCTAGGCGTGGTTGTGTCTGATGATCTTAAAGTAGCTAAACAGGTAGAAAAGGCGACGGCAAAAGCTAGAAGGATGCTTGGGTGCATACGGAGAGGAATGGCTAGCAGAAAAAAGGAGGTGATAATGCCTCTGTATAAGTCTTTGGTGCGACCTCATTTGGAGTATGGTGTGCAATTCTGGAGACCGCACCTTCAAAAGGATGTGAACAGGATGGAGTCGGTGCAGAGGGTTGCTACTAAAATGATTAATGGGCTTCATTATAAAGCATATGAGGACAGACTTAAAGATCTTAATATGTACACCTTAGAGGAAAGGCGGGATAGAGGTGATATGATTGAGATGTTTAAATACCTCCGTGGCATAAATGTTCAGGGAGAGAGCCTCTTTCAATTGAAAACAAGTTCTGCGATGAGGGGACATGGGATGAGGGTGAAGGGAGATAGATTCAGGAGTGATATGCGGAAATATTTCTTTACAGAAAGAGTAGTGGATCCGTGGAATAGTCTCCCAGTGGAGGTGGTAGAGATGAGGACAGTAACTGAATTCAAAAAAGCATGGGACCAACACAGAGGATCTCTAAAGGTAGAAAGTGGACTGTTGTAGTTGTTGTTATGGAAGGACAGACTAGATGGGCCTTGTGGTCTTTTTCTGTCATCATGTTTCTATGTTTCTATGTTAATCAGCTCCCATCCAGGCCTCCATTTCACCTTTCATTTCACCCATTTCTACCCTATTTCACCTTCTTCAAGGAATGTGGGATGTGTTATAGTTACAATAGATGTAGAGTTCTGCTTGAGCCAACAGGTGCATACAGCTTACCCACTAGAAAATGAGGGAGGCCTGTCCCCCACCCAGTTCAGCAGGATCACCCATTTGACTCCCCAAAGTCTTATCTGTACAAATTTACACTCTGCTTTTTATATCCTCTGCTCCCATAGCGGATCTTCATAGCCCATTAGCAACAGCCTGTAGGACTATTCAATGTGCTTTCAAATTACACTCCCTGGACCCTCTAATGCCTTTCCCCAAAGATCCGTCAATGTGGGACATTCCAAAAAAGGTGTAACATTTCTCACATTGGTCAGAGCCCCAGAGGACCCTTTCCGCCCCCTTAGCCTTAGTATATAGCTGCTCTAAACAAAAGAGTGGTCTTTCTTTATGAATGATTAATATCAAACTTCAAAATAATACCTCATTCAATTATTCACCAAAAGCTATCAGATTCAGTGATACTTGGAAAACACAACATTAGCCTCAGAAACAACCGTGGGCACTGGTGAACTCTGGGCTGATTCTATTCTATTCCCAGACATGTGCCGGTTTAACATCAATGGCTTTGCGTTGTGAGAAGATTTTAAAGTGAAACATGAGCAATATAAATATCAATAAAAAATACTTAGCTCATGTGAAAACGTGATGTTTATACAAAGTGCTCCATGATTTTTTTTGGAATTTTCATAAAGGTTTTTTAGTGGAGTATGATTCCTTCCACTTGCTGCCAGTAACTGAAGACTCGTCCCAACGCCAAATTTTATAAGGCGCCCATGCGTTTCGCCGTGTGGGGTTTATCAAGGGACTGCAATCATGAAGTCATATATCCTAGAACGATATTGAAATATAAAAATGACTGAACTGTGCTGTCATTATATTTAACACATATACCACAACTGTTGTTTTCCAAAAAATAGAACTAAAACATAACTGAAAAATAGCAGGAAAATAGCATGGTAAAAACCTGGCAACGCAGCAGCTGAACAAAATTATGAAACGTGCTCCTTCAGATGCATCGGAGGATCCAAAAAACACCGCGCATGCGAACTGAAGTCAATGTCATCTTGGATTAAATACCTCCTGGGACTGAACCCCATTGGTCTAAACATCATGCGCATGCTGCCCAATCAATGCCCTGGTTTAAACCTCCAGGCTGCACCGTGGCAAGCAGATAGATCCACCTCTGTTCTCTATAGAGTAACCACTGATCGCGAGTTTTTCCCAAAACTGGTCCTGATACTGTTTCGATACACCAGCAACGAAGCTGGGGAAATGTGTGGTTGTGAGATATGCAGTGTTGAACCATGGGAGCCTCCCTGCGAGCACACCGGAGCCGGCTGGCATGTTCCTGCCTTCGAACCCGAAATTGACGAATCGTCTTGCCAATGTATAGCAAAGCACAAGGGCATCGTATAGCATAAACTACGTGCGTGGAATCACAGGTTGTAACATTTCTTAATTTGTAGGTGATACCACCATGAACAAAACTCTTTCCTTCAAATGTGATTTCACAGATCGCACAACTTCCGCATTTGCGATGACCTAATTCCAAAGTATCCAGCGGCTGTGATGATAGAACTCTCAACCGTGTGGGACTCAGGTATTCCTTTAGATTTCGACTTCGTTTCCACACACAGCGGATTGACTTGTCTTGTATCCCCGGTACGGTTGCGAGAATATGCCCATATTTCCGAATCGTGCGTTGTATTCCCAGACTTACTGGAGAATAAGCAGTAATAAAGTTCATATGATGGTCAGCGGTGCAACGTGCTTCCTGAGGTTTCGGGGACAATAATAAATCCCGATTAATATTTAACGCTCGTTGGTAAGCCTGGCGTATGACAGAAGAGGGATATCCCCTGTTGACAAAATTGGTCTTCAAATGTTTAGACTGTGATTTGTACGTTTGTAAAGTGGAGCAATTACGGCGATATCGCAAAAATTGCGACAAAGGGAGGCTGTCCTTTAAAGTTGGAGGGTGAGCACTATCGTGGTGTAAAAAAGTGTTTCGGTCTATTGGTTTACGGTAAACTGAAGTGCCCCAACCCTCCGTTTGTCGCATAACTTGCACATCTAAAAAAGTGATATTATTTTTATGAGAATCACAAGTGAATTTAATGTGGACATCCCGAGAATTTAACCATTGGAGGAAAGAGCCCAGTAAAGGTTCAGTGCCTCGCCAAAGCATAAAGATGTCATCGATGTAACGGTGCCAAGCCTTGACATTAGCCAAATAAGGTGAAGTGGGGAACTTATTTGGCTAATGTCAAGGCTTGGCACCGTTACATCGATGACATCTTTATGCTTTGGCGAGGCACTGAACCTTTACTGGGCTCTTTCCTCCAATGGTTAAATTCTCGGGATGTCCACATTAAATTCACTTGTGATTCTCATAAAAATAATATCACTTTTTTAGATGTGCAAGTTATGCGACAAACGGAGGGTTGGGGCACTTCAGTTTACCGTAAACCAATAGACCGAAACACTTTTTTACACCACGATAGTGCTCACCCTCCAACTTTAAAGGACAGCCTCCCTTTGTCGCAATTTTTGCGATACCGCCGTAATTGCTCCACTTTACAAACGTACAAATCACAGTCTAAACATTTGAAGACCAATTTTGTCAACAGGGGATATCCCTCTTCTGTCATACGCCAGGCTTACCAACGAGCGTTAAATATTAATCGGGATTTATTATTGTCCCCGAAACCTCAGGAAGCACGTTGCACCACTGACCATCATATCAACTTTATTACTGCTTATTCTCCAGTAAGTCTGGGAATACAACGCACGATTCGGAAATATGGGCATATTCTCGCAACCGTACCGGGGATACAAGACAAGTCAATCCGCTGTGTGTGGAAACGAAGTCGAAATCTAAAGGAATACCTGAGTCCCACACGGTTGAGAGTTCCATCATCACAGCCGCTGGATACTTTGGAATTAGGTCATCGCAAATGCGGAAGTTGTGCGATCTGTGAAATCACATTTGAAGGAAAGAGTTTTGTTCATGGTGGTATCACCTACAAATTAAGAAATGTTACAACCTGTGATTCCACGCACGTAGTTTATGCTATACGATGCCCTTGTGCTTTGTTATACATTGGCAAGAAGATTCGTCAATTTCGGGTTCGCATGCAGGAACATGCCAGCCGGCTCCGGTGTGCTCGCAGGGAGGCTCCCATGGTTCAACACTGCATATCTCACAACCACACATTTTCCCAGCTTCGTTGCTGGTGTATCGAAACAGTATCGGGACCAGTTTTGGGAAAAACTCGCGATCAGTGGTTACTCTATAGAGAACAGAGGTGGATCTATCTGCTTGCCACGGTGCAGCCTGGAGGTTTAAACCAGGACATTGATTGGGCAGCATGCGCATGATATTTAGACCAATGGGGTTCAGTCCCAGGAGGTATTTAATCCAAGATGACATTGACTTCAGTTCGCATGCGTGGCGTTTTTTGGATCCTCCGATGCATCTGAAGGAGCACGTTTCATAATTTTGTTCAGCTGCTGCGTTGCCAGGTTTTTACCATGCTATTTTCCTGCTATTTTTCAGTTATGTTTTAGTTCTATTTTTTGGAAAACAACAGTTGTGGTATATGTGTTAAATATAATGACAGCACAGTTCAGTCATTTTTATATTTCAATATCGTTCTAGGATATATGACTTCATGATTGCAGTCCCTTGATAAACCCCACACGGCGAAATGCATGGGCGCCTTATAAAATTTGGTGTTGGGACGAGTCTTCAGTTACTGGCAGCAAGTGGAAGGAATCATACTCCACTAAAAAACCTTTATGAAAATTCCAAAAAAAAATCATGGAGCACTTTGTATAAACATCACGTTTTCACATGAGCTAAGTATTTTTTATTGATATTTATATTGCTCATGTTTCACTTTAAAATCTTCTCACAACGCAAAGCCATTGATGTTAAACCGGCACATGTCTGGGAATAGAATAGAATCAGCCCAGAGTTCACCAGTGCCCACGGTTGTTTCTGAGGCTAATGTTGTGTTTTCCAAGTATCACTGAATCTGATAGCTTTTGGTGAATAATTGAATGAGGTATTATTTTGAAGTTTAGTATATAGCTGCGCTACAGCACTTGATATTGCATTTCCTGGTATCTAGCACTGCAAATCACCCGTGTGATGGCTTGAAAGTGGTCCTCCAGGTGCTTGGAACACACCGTGTCTACTACATCTGCAGCCCAGGCCTACGTCAGAGCGTCCAAGTAGTGTGTATTCAGAATATCTTGCAATAGCTTCTGCCATATGGATTCCAGATTAAACAAATTCTCATCTGCAATAGTGTCAACCAGGCTCCCCGGAAAGGCCCTCTCCAGTAATGTCAGACTTGAAAATTGCGCAGTGGGTGCAGAGCCGGTGGGCCAATCATCTCCCCCAGTTTTGCACAGGTCAGAAACAACCCTTCGTCTCACTTTAGCAGGTGTGATACAGTGGCCAGCACAGAGCCCATGGATACAGGAGAAAAGGAAGAGCTTACCTTACAGTCACCTAGGCAGAAAGCATTTGCAGGTTGTAAGGTTCCAGAAAATAGTAGAACAAACTTTCCCTACACTGGCTGTGATGCAGTAGAAAGCCAGGAAGCTAATCACGTCCACCTGGGCCAGGAAGCACGTACAACGTGCAGGAGCCAGGAGGATAAAAGTGGCTGGGAAGATCAATGGCCGTTTTTTGGTCTGGGGGCGTTTCAAGATGGCGGCAGCACTCTTTGCTGTGTGAACACGTTTTTCTTCTATGGGGAAAAAACGGAAAGGCAAATCAGGGCCGGTGCCCTCCCAGCCCTCTGCTGCCTCGACGCCGGTTTCCGCAATAGTTGGTCCTTTGGACCCTTACCTTTTACGTGCTGCACAGGGTTCAGACGCGTCTGGTGGAGTGAGCCGGCTTGCGGTTTCATTGGAGCTGGATAGCTCAGCAGCCGCTTCGGCAGAGTCGTCCTCCCCAGTATTGAGCCCGGCGCCGAAGGTTCCTCGGAGTCACACGTTGCCGGAGGGCTTCCTGAGAGTCTCCTCCTCTGCAGGGTCGGAGAAAGGTGATATCTTGTATGGGCCAGGAAAAGGTGGACCCGAGAAACCGTTTAGTGGAGCTGTGGCTGAGCTCCCTTGTGTTTCATCTTCGGTGTCTGAAGGAGGAGTGCCTAAGGTGCAGATTCCCTTTTCTGCACGGCGAGGTGAGTCGCTGGTACCGATGGAGGAAACCCCCGTGCTGGAATTCTCTCTGCAGCGTCCGGAGAACTTTACTTTAGAGTCCATTTGGAACGCTATCGCCTTGTTAGGTGAAGCTTTGTTTCCTCAAATATCTTCTTTGTCTACCAAAGTGAACACAGCGATGAGAAATTTAACTGAGCTGGAGCAGAAAGTCTCGGGATTGGCGGCTAAGGAGGAGGATACTGGGAATAGATTATTCAATGTGGAAGAACAATTTGAGACTTTTAAAAAGTTCTCTTTATCTGTTCCTATGAGGCTGGAATTATTGGAAAACGCTTCTCGCTTAAATAACTTGAGAATTGTCAATTTTCCAAGGTCATTTTCTATAAGTGCTAAGGATATGTTTAAAGAGTATTTACTGGATGTATTGGGAATTTCCCCTGAGTTAATGCCACCTATGGTAAAAATTTATTATCTACCTACAGGGAAGCGAGCCTCTTCTAGTAGAGTCGTGGAGGGGGGATTAGAGCGAGCTGATGTCTTAGATGTTACTGGCATGTTGGAAACCTCTGGTCCTGACTCTTTAGTGTCTTCCACTTCACTTGTAACTTTTGCCCTCCTTTCGGATAGAGAGTGGTTACTAAAACTCTTTTTCCGTAAAAGGAAGATTCTTTTTCGAGGCTTTGCTGTTCGTATATATCCGGATCTATCAAGGGAAACACAGAAACGCCGTAGGGAGTTTCTTTTGTTACGGCCAGGAGTTATACAGCTGGGGGCACTCTTTTTTCTTAAGCACCCTTGTAAATGTCTGGTGAAATACCAGGCACTTTCTTATGTTTTTTTTGAGCCCTCCCAGCTATTAGCCTTTATTAGTGCCAAGCGATC
Organism: Ichthyophis bannanicus; assembly: GCA_033557465.1. NCBI lineage: Eukaryota > Metazoa > Chordata > Amphibia > Gymnophiona > Ichthyophiidae > Ichthyophis > Ichthyophis bannanicus. The sequence goes on along the minus strand of CM066038.1, from coordinate 18,181,320 downwards.
AGAACTACCTATTGTTCCCTCCTAATAAGCTTATATTTGAAATGTCTGAACTTGATTGCTGCTTTGTTTCTTGCATATTTGTTAGTAAAATTTAAGTGGAAGGTCCCCTTGTGTAGTGGACTTGGGTGGATAGATACATTGTTTGTTTTTGCTTTATGAGATAATTATTTTCTTTGTTTTGTCTCTTTTCATATGTATCTCCCAGTTTCTTCAAGAGAGTGTATTGTTAACTTTCTTGATTTATTTGTTAAAAATTTCATAAAAAAAAAAAAAAAAAAAAAAGTGGCTGGGAAATCCCAGTAGGGGGAGGAGCAGTGAAGGGAGGTGCATTGGAAGGAGCAGGCAAGGGAGGTGCTCGTGCACAGGTCTCCCAAGCCAGAGGGGGCATCGTCCCAAGGAGAGTGAGTAAGCAGCTGGAGGGCAGAGGTCACAAGCAGGAGAGCTTGCTGGGACCAGGAAGCATTGGGTGTGTCCCTGCAGTAAGGAACAGCAGAAGGGAAGCCTAACCTGGAGGTTACCACAGCCCAGACCAGACAATTGCTGAGGGGAACTCTCATGGCAAAGCAGGCTACAGCCCAAGAAAAGGTACCTGGTTAAGAGAGGAAGGAGTGGAAGCTGGTTATCCAAGAAACAAAGCTAAGTACACCAATTTCTCCAGAGAGCAAGAGGTGGGCTCGGCTAGAAAAGCAAAGGCTAATTGGTGGAAGGAAAAACCTTGGTGGAAGGAAAGGGGAAGCCTCAGAGAAATAGGCTCCAGTGCAGGTCCCCAGGACTTCCCTTATACAGGACGGTTCCTTGCCCCAAGAGCTGCTGCCTCTCAAGAGAGTTCTGTAAATGATAACTGTGGAAAGTGTTACCCACTGACAAGTTTAGACGCTGAGCAGATGCAGTGGGAGAGCACTAATCAGAACATTGATTATAGCCTGATGGAATGCACGCTCTGTGTCTCGGATGAGATTACCTCTTTATGTTAATCAAGAAGCAAGAGCATTGTTATATCTGTTTTTGAAAGAAGGTGCATTTTTGGTTATTTTGCTGTGAAGAAACAGTTTCTTTAATCCTTTGTTGCTGTATGAGAAAAACAGAAATCCACACGGGAAAGGGAATAAATCCTCATTATAATTTTGCCTTAAACACGGCTACAGAGTATTCTTTACAAAGGCAGCTTGCACCACATGCCCTGGGTGACCGCCTAATAAGGACAAGGGCAGCAAGCGTCCGACACAGGTTGCCTATGTCCAAAGGGCCCTTCTGCCCTTCCTAGGCACCACAAAATCCCTCTTCCATCCCTTGCTCAAACCTTGGGGAAACTGCATAATTTGCCAGCTAGCCCCGCTCTTTGCTGCCCCATGTCTTTCTCATCAGCTTGATGAGGGTACGAAACTCTTTAGTCCTCAAGGGTAGTCTCGCATTATGCAAGATGTTTACTAGCCAATATGGCTGGCACCAGTGATCCAGCAGGCCCAGTGGGGCGTAGCGATCCGTGCTGCTGATAGCTTCCTTGATCCATTGCATCAATGCGACTACATTGTATAACTGGAGATCTGGCAGTTCCACCCCACCCCGGGCCTTTGGCAGGATCAATTTGGCATAGCCAACACGGGCTCGTTGTCCTCACCAGATAAAGGAGCGAATGATACTCAAACTGTTTCGCATCTTGGCGTTTGACCCAAAGTGGCAACATTTGAAGTTGGTATAAGATTTTGGGAAAAATGGCCATTTTCACTAGCGTTACCCGACCAAAAAATGTTAGCGGAAGGTCCTGCCAACTGTTACATAAATGCTTTATCTGCTGTATCTTGTCCTGTATATTTCTTTTGTACAATTTGCGGTGCTCCCTATGTAAAGCATAGTTACTCACCTGTAACAGGTGATCTCCAGGAACAGCAGGAATTTAGTCTTCACATATGGGTATCGTCTGTACCGACGGAGCCTGCGCGGAAACGCTCCCCAGCGTCCAATTAGGAAGCATTTGGGAGCATCCCACAGCGCCTGCGTGCTGCCTTCCCGCCTTTCCCAGCTGCCTCTCTCCAGTTGAGTTTAAAGCTGAGACAAAGAGAGAGAGAGGGAAAGAGAAAGAGATAGATAGAGAGAGAGATACAACTCCTAGGGGAGGTGGGTGGGTTGTGAAGACTAAATTCCTGCTGTTCCCGGAGATCACCTGTTACAGGTGAGTAACTATGCTATCTCCAGAAACAAGCAGGAATGAAGTCTTCATATATGGGGACTCCCTAGCTTTAGATGCCAGGGAGAGACCCCAGAAGTTGTGTGCCCCTGTGAAAGGGCTCCACTTCCCCCCATTGATCTCTGGCATCCAAACAGGGATGGTGGGTAGGAGCTGATTAGGTATGGAACAGGTGTTGAAGAACAGCCTGAGCAAACAAGGCATCCCGGTGGGAGTCCTTGTCCAAGCAGTAATGGGCTGTGAAGGTATGAACCGAGGCCCAAGTGGCTGCTCGACAGATGTCGTCGATAGACACAGAGTACAGATGAGCCATTGAAGCTGCCATGGCTCTCACATTGTGAGCTGTCACATGGCCCTTCAGAGGAAGATTCTTACTCTGATAGGCAAAGGAAATACACTGAGCAATCCAGTTAGACAGTGTTCTCTTGGAGACTGGAAGTCCCAAATGAGAAGGATCAAAAGAAACAAAGAGTTGAGAGGACTTTCTATGTTGCCGTGTTCTTTGCAAGTAAAAGGCTAAAGCTCTTTTACAGTCCACAGTATGAAGATTCCTTTCTGCATTAGATGCATGAGGCCTTGGAAAAAACACAGGCAGGTAGACCGCTTGGTTTAAATGAAAAGGCAAGACCACCTTTGGCATAAAGTGTGGATGAGTCCTAAGGAATACCTTGTCATGATGGAACCTTGTATAAGGTGGATCAGGTACTAGTGCCTGCAACTCACTGATGCAGCGTGCTGATGTGATTGCAATGAGAAAGATAACTTTCCAAGAAAGGAATTTCAATGAGGTAGTAGATAAGGGTTCGAAAGGTGGCTTCATGAGCTGACCAAGAACCAGGTTTAAGTCCCATGCCACAGGTGGTGGCCTAATGGCAGGCTTAGTTAGAAGAAGGCCTCTCATAAAACTTACTATAAGAGGATGGGAGGAAATAGGTTGTCCATTTAGAGACTTGAAAGAAGCTGCAATAGCACTCAAATGGACTCTTACTGAGTTAGTTTTAAGTCCTGCATTGGATAAATGAAGGAGATACTCCAGTAATGATTCCAGAGGTATCGCAAGGGGGTTAAAACCCTTCTGCGAACACTATATGGTAAACCTTTTCCACTTGAAAGCATAAGAGCGTCTTGTGGAAGGCTTCCTGGAAGCATAAAGGATATCCTTTACTTGCTGAGAGAGGTTAAGATCATGAAGATCTAGGCCTTCAGCAACCTGGAAAGTGGAATAACGAGTGAGGTTATCAAATTTGCTGATGACACAAAACTATTTAAAGTTGTTAAAACCCAGGAGGATTGTGGAAAATTGCAAGAGGATCTTGATAAATTGGAAGACTGGGCATCAAAATGGCAGATGAAATTTAATGTGGAGAAGTGCAAGGTTATGCACCTAGGGAAGAACAACCCAAACTATGGTTACACGATGCAAGGTTCCACATTAGGAACCACCACCCAAGAAAAAGATTTAGGCGTCCTTGTGGATACCATGTTAAAACCCTCGGCCCAGTGTGCAGCGGCGGCCAAGAGAGCAAATAGAATGCTAGGTATGATAAGGAAAGGAATGGAAAATAAAACAAAAGATATTATAATGCCTCTATATCGTTCCATGGTGAGACCGCACCTTGAATATTGTGTGCAATTCTGGTCGCCATATCTTAAAAAGGATATAGCAATTTTAGAAAAGGTTCAGAGAAGAGCCACCAAAATGGTAAAGGGGATGGAAGGCTACTCCTATGAAGAAAGGCTAAAAAGGTTGGGGCTCTTTAACCTGGAAAAGAGACGGCTGAGGGGAGATATGATAGAAGTCTATAAATTAATGAACGGAGTGGAACGGGTAAACGTAGATCGATTGTTTACCTTATCAGAATATAGAAAGACTAGGGGACATGCAATGAAGCTACAGGGTAAACTATTTAAGACTAATAAAAGAAAATATTTTTTCACTCAACGTGTAATCAAACTCTGGAATTTGTTACCGGAGGATGTAGTAAAGGCTGTTAGTGTAGCTGGGTTTAAAAAAGGTTTGGACAAGTTCCTGGAGGAAAGGTCCATAAACCATTATTAAGAAGGGACCCAGGATATCAATGCTTGAACCAATACAAGCATTGTGGAACCTGTGTCCCTTGGGGAAACTGCTAGGTACGTATGACCTAGATTGGCCACTGTTGGAAACAGAATACTGGGCTTGATGGACCTTGGTCTGACCCAGTATGGCATATCTTATGTTCTTATGTTCTTAAGCCCTGAGATACAGAGACTGGGGATTGGGATGCCATAACATTCCGTCCTCCTGAGACAGGACATCTGGAGCAGACCCTAACTCCAGGGAGGGAGCTTGAGAGAGATGTTGAAGCAGAGGGTACCACACCTGCCGTGGCCAATGAGGAGCTATGAGAATCATATGGCCTCTGTCTCTCTGAAGCTTGAACAGGGATTTGGGAATTAGGGGAATGGGTGGAAAGGCATTAAAGAAGTCTTGACCCCAGTGAAGGAGGAAAGCATCCCTGGCCTGAGAGCCCTGAGACGGAATTCTGGAACAGAACCGGGAAGGTTTGGCATTCAACGGACTTGCAAAGAGGTCTATGTCCGGGGTTCCCCAAATTTGAAAAATCTTGGCCACCTGGCCTGCATGTAGAGACCATTCGTGTGGAAGCAGAACTCGACTGAGTCTGTCTGCCCAAGAGTTTTGTATGCCTGGAAGATACACTGCCAGGAGAAGAATCTGATGCTCTGGCGAGGGCCCATAGTCGCAAAGCTTCGTTGCAAAGCGACAGAGAGCCTGTTCCCCCCTGCTTGTTCACGTAGAACATGGCTACTTGACTGTCCATATGAATGAGGACTGTCTTGTAGCTGAGCAGGGTGTGGAACTCTCGAAGAGCAAGGAAGACTGCTCTGAGCTCTAAGAGATTGATATGTAGATGAGTCTCCTGTGGAGTCCAGGTGCCTTGGGTGGAGAGGTCTTGCAGATGAGCTCCCCAACCCATTGGTGAAGCATCTGTTGTGAGAGTTGCCTGGGGTAAAGGTTGTTGACATGGGGACCCCAGCAACAGGTTCTGAGTGGACTGCCACCATTGGAGGGACAAAATAAGGCAATTTGTGTTTGCTATTTTGTCTGACAGGCACCCTGATGCCTGGGTCCATTGAGTGGATAAAGTCCACTGGGCTGCTCTCAAATGGAGGCGAGCATAAGGAACCACATGCACTGTAGATGCCATGTGGCCTAGTAGTTGTAACATTTCTCAGGCAGTGAGATGAGGCTTTAGCACTGCTTGAGAAGCTAACTGCACCATGCGAAGGCAACAGGTCTGAGGAAGATAGGGCCTTGCTTTTCTGGTATCCAGCAAAGCTCCTATGAACTCTAGAGACTGAGTAGGAGTTAGACTGGATTTTGGGATGTTGATATCCAGACCCAAATACTGAAGAATACGCATTGTGCAAGATAGAGAAGTCCTGGCCTCTGACTCTGATGGGGCTCGAATGAGCCAGTCGTCTAAGTAGGCGAAGACGAATATTCCTAGAGTGCAAAGAAATGCTGCTACCACAGCCATGCATTTCAAAAACACCCTTGGTGCTGAGGCCAGGCCAAAAGGAAGCACCCTGTACTGGTAGTGCTTTCCTTGAAAAAGGAACCAAAGGACCTTTCTGTGAGTTGGATGGATGAGAACATGGGTGTATGCATCCTTGAGATCTAGAGAACAAAGCCAATCCTGACTCTGAAGGTATAGCAGCAGAGATCCCAGAGAAATCATCTTGAATTTCTCTTTGAACAGGAATTTGTTCAATTCTCTGAGGTCTAAAATAGGTCTGTATCCCCCTGTTTTCTTTGGGATAAAAAAAAGGAGGAGTAAAACCCTGTACCCTATTGATGAATGGGTACTTCTTCTATTGCCCCTTGGGCAAGAAGCATAGTGACCTCTTGATCTAACAGGTTGATGAGAGAGGTCTGAGAATTGAACTGTCTTACCATTGCAGGAGGGGGCATACACAGAAAGTGAAGCTTGTACCCCTCTTTTATAATGGAGAGTATCCAATGTTCTGCTGTTATCTGCCCCCATCTGGGGGCAAAGTGACACAACCTTCCTGGAATGGTGGAAGGCTCTGGTCCATTGAGGGCCAGGAAGGCTAAGTTCTCTAGATGAAAGTTAAAGGCCTTGTGGAGGCTGAGACTGCTGAGACGGTTGAGGCTTAGCAGTCTTTGCTTTCCTTTGTTTAGGTGGTTGCTGACTCTTTTGGGCAGGCTGTCCTGCAGAACGTCCCTACTGGGAATAAGAAGGATAAAACCTCTTCTTTTTTTAGAAGAATGGTTTCTTGAAAGATTTCTTCCTTGCAGGATCAGCTGTGGCTTTGGATAACCTATCCAAAGTGGACTTGTCAGCATCCAACTCATTGGCTTTCTCTTGCCAATTTTTGCCAAGTAGATTCTCACCTGTACAAGGGATATTGCCCAGTTTGTCCTGCACCCAGAGCTCCAAATCGGATGCCTGGAGCCAGGCAATTCTATGTGCACCTATGGCAATGGCAGAGGCTCTGCTTATGCACTCAAAACAGTCAAAAGCTGCATGATTGACAAACTTAGAAACATCCTGGGCATGTTTAACCAGTGTGAGAAAATCCTGCCTCTTGTCCTCAGGAATGAGAGGGCTTAAAATCTCCATATCTCCTGTGACTTCTTTAAGGAACATTCCCATATATAAAATATAGGAACTGATCCTGGCAGAAAGCATGGAAGCCTGGAAAGTACGACGTCCAAAGGCATCCAAAGTTCTACACTCACGTCCTGGAGGATTAGAGGCATGCCTCTTTGCACTCCTGATCCTTCTCATAGCTGACTCCACTACAATAGAGTGGTGAGGAAGCTGAGTTTTCTGGAAGACAGGACAAGGAGGGACTCGATACATGGTATCCAGTCTGCGAGAGTGAGGAGAGGTGGTAAGAGGTGTCTCCCACATTCTCAACATGAGATCATGTAAGATCTCATGGATAGGCAAGGTAGCTGCCTCCTTAGGAGCTTTGGGATATTGTAAAATCTCCAACTCCTTTGCCCTGGGCTCTGTTTCAGGAGTCACAGTAATGGACAGACCTCGAGCCACCTCCCTGATAAAATCCTGAAAGGAGATATCTTCTGGAGGAGATATCCTACGTTTAGGAGAGGAAGGCTCCTCCGGGAGAAGTATTCCGGTACCGACAGAGCTGTCAGAATCCTCGGAGTCTTCCGAGAATTCGAAGTACCTTCTGTCCGGATGCTCTTGAAGAGCACAATACCTGTACCGACCGAAGTCGATACCTGGGGGAATTGGTACCGGTGTATCGGTATCGGAAGGCATTGCATGACTGGGTGCCGGCAAAGCAGACACCGATGTCGATGCCGATGCTGTCGGTACTGGTACCAATGTCGGTGCCGGTTGAACTGTCTGATGCGGTTCCGAGGGTGTCGATGCCGCGAGGAGAGCCGCCAGACTGCGTTCAATAGCCAGGAACCTCTGGTCTATCAACGCTGCCGATGCCTGGGTATTGGTACCGAAGAAAGCAGCTGGTACCCCTGAGCATGACACCAGTAGTTCTGCCGAGGTCGAGGCCTCGAACATCCTGGAGCCCCGATAATGCTTTGAAAGCCGAAGCCTCCCGCCGGGGCAATTTTTCCGGTACAGAACCCTCAAGGGCAACGCCAGAGGCATCTCGATGCTTGGAAGGAGATCTACCCTTTGAGGACCGGTCAGACGTAGGTTTAGTTACCTGAGATCCATGGGAGGAAGACGAAGCCCTGGAAGACGTCGATGCCACAGAAGCTGCATCGGAGGGAAAAAGGGCGCTGAGCTTAGCAGCTCGGTTTTGTCAACCCCTCATGGACATCATGGCACAAGCCATACATTCGGAGATGGAGTGGTCAGGACCTAAACATTTAAGACACCACTCATGGGTGTCGGTGAAGGAGATGGTACCGCCACACTTGGTACACTTTTTGAAACCAGAAGCGGGTTTTTCCATAATGGAGGAGATTTTGGGCCTAAGGCCTAAGGCCCAAAATGGTGCGTGCACCTGGAAACAAAAAGTTTGGAAAAAAAATTGTATATCTTTTTTTTTTTAAAGAAAGAAAGAAAGAACTGGTGGTACCGGTATAGCGTCGAGGAAGGCAGATTTGACCACAAAAAAGAAGGAATAAGGAAAAGATTTTCTGGGGTGACAGGAACAATGACCTGCTGGCTCCACGGAAAACGAAGAACTGGAGAGAGGCAGTTGGGAAAGGCGGGAAGGCAGCATGCAGGCGCTGTGGGATGCTCCCAAAAGCTTCCTAATTGGACACTGGGGAGCATTCCCGCGCAGGCTCCATCGGTAGCGACGATACCCATATGTGAAGACTACATTCCTGCTTGTTCCTGGAGATGTAAATGTCCAGGTATCGAAAGGGTTCGTTTGACCACTGAAAAGGGATGATGCACCATTACCACTCTTCCTCCTGCTGCCCCCAGCCCCCTGGCTTCTGACTTTCCGGCATTGATCTTGATGTCTGAGAAGGCTCCATATTGGCCCAAAAGATCCAAAAGTCTCTCTAGGCCCCCGCTGGCACTTGGGGTGCTAACAATCATGTCATCTGCAAAAAGACCCAGTTTGCATTCCTGGGACCCCACTCTGACCCCAGGGATTCCCTGTGTCTCCCGCATCTTGATTGTGACCGGTTCCAACAAGAGTATGAATAGCAAAGGGAACATCAGGCACCCTTGCCAGGTGCCTCTACAAAGCTCAAATTCTTTTGCCAGGCCTCCATTGACCATCACCTGGGCTCTTGGGCTATGATATAATGTCTTTACCCATTGGATGAAATGATCGCCCAGACCATATTGCAGCAATAGACAGAATAGATAGTCAAGGTTCACCACCGCAACGTCCTCCCCATGGATTGAGGCTTCCTGAACATCATGAGCATTCGTATTATGTGGTTCACCGCACTTCTCCCCTGCACAAAGCCTATCTGATCCAAGTGGATCATGGTGGGAGCCACCTCCCTCAATCATTGGGTCAACGCTCCCGCCAGGATTTTAAGATGCTGGTTCAATAGCAAGATAGAGCGATACGCCTTGACTCTATCAGGGTCTTTGCCCAGCTTTGGGAGAAGGACCACCGAGGCCCGGTTTGTGTCCGAGTCAAAGGTTCCCCGTATTCAACCCACTTCACCCATTTCACTCAGGGCAGAGACTATGGTTTCTCCTAGTAAGTGGTAAAATTTAGGTCTTAGCCTATCGGGTCCTGGTGCCTTTGATGGCTGAAGCCATTTTATGCTGGCCAGAATCTCCCCAGCTGTCAATGGCCGTTCCAGCCTTGCCAGGTCTGCCTTGCTGAGTTGCAGTAGCTTTAACGATTGGAAAAACTGCTCCTGCGCTCTCATGTCTGGGGGGGGGGGGGGGATCAGCTTGGTATAAGGATCGGAAGAATTCCTGAAATTTCTTGGCTATGGCCTGAGTGCCCAGAGTCATGGTACCATCCGGACCCTTAAGACGCATGAATGTTTTCTGGACCCTGAAGGGTCGGATCAGGTTAGCTAATAATTTGCCCGACTTATCTCCCCATTGATGCAGGTGGTATTTATATAAACGGATACTCTACAAGGCACACCTCTGCTGAAGAGCATTCACCTTGTTACAGCTTTCCTGGAGCTGCAGCAGCAGCAGGAACCATGGTTGTTGAGGCCAGTGGGGCAAACCAGAAGATTCAGACCAACATCACCCTCTTGAGTGTCCACTCGTGTGGCTGAAGCACCCTGCTGAGGTGGTCCACCAGACCGTTGAGTTCGCTGGGGAGATATGTTGCTCTGAGTTCCACGAACAGCCTCCCAGCAAGGGAGGTATGAGCCTGTGCCCCCCTGCTTGTTCACACAGAACATGGCCACCTGGTTGTCTCTCTGGATCAAGACTTTCTGATTCACTAAGTGCGCCCAGACAGCATTGTTTATGGCCTGGAGCTCGAGGAAATTGATCTGATGGAGACTCTCGTTTTCGGACCACAGACCCTAAGTGCAGAGACCATCAAGGTGTGCGCCCCAGCCGAGCTCGGAGGCATGTGTCATGAGCAGCCTTTAGGGAGCTGCTGGTTGGAATGGGAGGCCCTGACACAGGTTGTCTAGCACAAGCCTCCACTCCAGGGACTGCACGAGTGGCACAGTTACTACCCTGTCCCACAGATGACCTGATGCCTGCTGTCATTGAGCCTGCCACATGTAGAGGCAGACCTGAGAGGTGACAAGCACCGCTGCCGCCATGTGACTGAGGGCTCTCAGCAGCCCTCGTGTTGTGTGGGGCACTGGCGCCTGTGATAAGGAAGCTTATCATAGCTCAGGTAGGAGCTATAGAAAAGATGATGTGACTCTGAACAAGCAACCTGTCAGTTCTGGTAGAAGTGAGAAAACAGAATTTTCACATAAAAGACTACCAGTCCCAGAATGCACCAGGTTTCCAGCAGCCATGAGAGGGGCTGAAGTGAGAAAATGTGTGTGCAATCAAGAGAGCTATGAGGTAATCCCTAAGCACTCATCTCAAAGGGCAGGGCCTGATTCAAGACAGCTGCGCTGTGTTAGGGAGCAGCACACATTAGGAAAGAATAAGAATAGAGATTATTCTTCAGATAACAGCTTCAGGGAGAGCTACAAGAACAGCTTCAGAAAGAGATACAGAGACAGCAACGGCTACAAGCTCAAGCACCAGTATCACCTGGAGAAACAGAAGCCAAGCCAAGCGGATAGAGAAAGAAGGAAACTCTCTGGAAGGAAGAGAAGAAAGCCCATTGGGAGGTCTGGGAGATTCCAAGGCAGTACCCCTACTGGGAGGTATTCCAAATGCCAGCAGAGTCCATTGGACTGGATTCAGCCAGAGGAATGGATTGGCAGAGATAGGAATCACCAGTGGCTACCTGGAAGAGAGAAGACTGCATGTGGAAGGGACTTTCAGACCAAGGCCAGAAGGTATGTGAGAGGAGATCCAGTGTCCAGGGATCAAGATTGGAAGGCTGGACATCAGAATTGGGTTACATATTGGCCAGGCTATACAGAGAGGAATAATGATAGCAGGAGAGGCTCAGGTATGAACACTGATCCAGACCCTATCTATAATAGAGAATGGCAGCAAGGGAATAAGCATTCTCATGATAGTGCCTTAATGAAAGACTCGTCTGTGCCAATGTATGATAGTGACCCTATGATAATTGATACAGCAGATGAAAGTACAGTTTATATGGACTGTTCTCTATCTAAATGCTATTGCTAGTTTTCCGTGAGCAAACACATCAGCCATCACAAAGAAACCTAACTTTGTTCTTTATTTCCACTGCAAACAGCTCTTAAAGCAGGATTTGGGCTCACACAGTAGCAGCCAGCCAGCTAAAGGCTTTCAGCTGGTCCATTGATAGTAATTAGGGCTGCACCTGATTGTGTGTGTGAGCAAGGGAGAATCACTGCTGAGATCGGCGTGGAAAATAAGCAGAAGTTAACCTAACCAGCAAAGTTTATTCTTTACTTTGTGCCTTTGTATTTGGTAATTACTTGCTAAGAAAACATTAGCTAATTGCCTGACAAGCTGAAGGTTGTTTTCTGGTTTACTTTGTGACTTTTTGTTATCCCTTTAAACACTGCAAGCAAGTAACCTCATTTATAGTGCTATCAAGCATACATGTGCTGGGTGAATTAAACCCCATCAATAAAAGAAGTATTTTATTGATCTTACCACTTGGTTTCACAACTCAAATTATTGTCATCAGCTGTGTTTGGGAGTGAATGAACTACAATACCCACAATACCTTGCAAGAATCATATGAATATATGCATCGTCAAGATTGTGTAAGTTCTCACCCTAGGCAGCCGTCTGACATGCCGTAACATGCCCAGCAACTCGATGAGACGCTGCAGACAGTTCGCCAGCAGAAATGCTCTTGCCCGAGTGGTACTGAGGAGGACCCCGATGAGCTCCAGCTGCTGCACCGGCTGGAGGTGAGACTTCAGATAGTTGATCAAGAAGCTGAGCCCCTTGAGCACCTGAATGGGCTGTCATACATTGGCTGGCATAGGGCCCTTTACGAGCCAGTTGTCCAGGCAGGGGAAGACAAAGATGCCCTGGCTCCGGAGGAAGGCCAGACACTTTGTGAAGGCCCTGGGGGCTGCGGCTAACCCAAAAAGTAGCACCCTGTATTGGTAGTTCAGGCCGCTCAGCACGAATCAAAGATACTATCTGTGATGTGAGTGAATCGGAATGTGTGCACACACATTCTTCAGATCCAAGGAGCATAGCCAGTCACCTTGTAGGAAGAACGGGAGCAGCGCACCCAACAAGACCATCTTGAACTTTTTGCATACCAGGACCTGGTTGAAGTTTCGCAGATCTAGAATGGGGTAGAACCCGCTAGTCTTTTGGGGGACCAGGAAGTACCTGGAGTAGAAGCCCTGCCTGATCTGAGTCAGGGGAACCAGTTTAATGGCGAAGTTGGCCAGAAGGGCCACAACCTCGATCTGCAGCGGGCTTCGGTGTGCGGGGTCCATGGGGTATTCCTTTGGATTGTAAGGGAGCAACAGCTGGGTGACGTGCAACTGATAGCTGCTCTGGACGATCTGTACCACCCAGGCGTCCGAGGTGATAGCACAGTTACTTACCTGTAACAGGTGATCTCTGGGAACAGCAGGAATTAGTCCTCACATATGGGTACGTCGGTACCGACGGAGCCCGTGCGGGAAAGCTCCCCAGCTTCTTAGAATAGAAGCTTTTGGGACCTCCCACTGCACATGCGCACTGCCTTCCCGCCTTCCTGAACAGCTCTCCTCAGTTTCGAGTTTATAGCTGAGTCAACAGAGAGAGGACAGGAAGATAGATAGATAAAAGATACAACTCCTAGGGGAGGTGGGTGGGTTGTGAGGACTAATTCCTGCTGTTCCCAGAGATCACCTGTTACAGGTAAGTAACTGTGCTATCTCCAGGAACAAGCAGGAATAAGTCCTCACATATGGGGACTCCCTAGCTTAGATGCATGGGATCCCCTGTAAAGGTTCGCCATCTTCGTATGGATCTCAGGCATCCATTCTGGGAAGGTGGGCAGGAGTTGTTTAGGAATGGAACAGGTGCTTGAGGACAGCCTGGCCAAACAAGGCATCCCGGCGGGAGTCCTTGTCCAAACAGTAATGGGCTGTGAAGGTATGAACCGAGGCCCAGGTAGCGGCTCGACAGATCTGATCTATGGAAACAGAGTGCAGATGAGCCATAGAAGTTGCCATGGCCCTCACATTGTGAGCAGTGACATGGCCTTCCAGAGAAATGTTTTTGCTCTGGTAAGCAAAAGAAATACACTGAGCAATCCAATTGGAAAGTGTACGCTTGGAGACTGGAAGTCCCAAATGGGAAGGATCAAAGGCCACAAAAAGTTGAGAAGACTTTCGATGTGGCTGAGTCCTATTAAGGTAAAAAGCGAGAGCTCTTTTACAATCCAGAGTATGAAGGTTCCTCTCTGCATTGGATGCATGAGGAGCTGGAAAAAAGACAGGTAGATATACCTCTTGATTAAGATGAAAAGGCGAGACCACTTTAGGCATAAAGTGGGGATTCGTCCTAAGGACCACCTTATCATGATGAAATCTTGTGTAAGGTGGATTAGCCACTAAAGCCTGCAGCTCACTGATGCGGCGAGCCGAAGTGACTGCAATGAGGAAGATGACCTTCCAGGAAAGAAATTTCAAGGAGGTGGAAAACATTGGCTCAAAAGGTGGCTTCATAAGTTGACCGAGCACTAGATTCAAATCCCATGCGACCGGGGGTGGTCTGATGGGAGGTTTAGTGAGAGTCAGGCCTCTCATGAATCTTGCAACAAGAGGATGAGAGGAGATAGGTTGTCCATTTATATGTTTCAAGGATGCTGCAATAGCACTTAAATGGACTCTTACCGAATTCGTCTTGAGGCCTGCATTGGATAGATGCAGGAGATAATCAAGAAGAGAATTCAAAGGAAGTGCCAGAGGGTCAAGACCCTGCTGAGCACACCAAATGGAAAAACGTTTCCATTTGAAAGCATAGGAACGCCTGGTAGAGGGTTTCCTAGAGGCAGAAAGGATATCTTTCACTGGTTGGGAAAGATGAAAGTCTTGAAGGCTTAAGCCTTCAGTAACCAAGCACTGAGGTGAAGGGATTTGGGGTTTGGGTGCCACAAAGTCCCCTCCTCCTGAGACAGGAGGTCTGGCGCAGCTCCCAGATCCAAGTAGGATCCCTGGGAGAGCTGTAGAAGTAGAGGGAACCACACTTGGCGTGGCCAGCGTGGAGCTATGAGGATCATAGTTCCATGATCCCTCTGGAGTTTGAACAGAGTCTTGGGAATCAAAGGAATGGGTGGAAAGGCATATAGGAATGCCTGATTCCAATTCAGGAGAAAGGCGTCCGTAGCCTGAGCTCCCTGACACGGAGTTCTGGAACAGAACCGGGGAAGTTTGGCATTCCACGGACTTGCAAAGAGGTCTATGTCCGGGGTCCCCCATTCCTGAAAGATTCGGTTTATTTGGTCCAAATGTAGGGACCATTCGTGTGGCAGCAGAACTCGACTGAGCCTGTCTGCCCGAGAGTTTTGAACTCCTGGGAGATACACTGCTAGCAGGTGAATCTGATGCTCTCTGGCGAAGGCCCATAGTCTTAGAGCTTCGTTGCAAAGCGACAGAGAGCCCGTCCCTCCTTGTTTGTTTATGTAAAACATGGCCACCTGATTGTCCGTCTGAACTAGGACAGTGAGGTTGGCTAGGAGGGAGTGGAAGACCTTGAGGGCAAGGTAAATTGCTCGCAGTTCCAGAAGATTGATATGAAGGGTGGTCTCCTGTAGAGACCAAGTGCCCTGAGTGGAGAGAGTTTGCAGATGGGCTCCCCACCCTGTTTGGGAGGCATCTGTTGTGAGGGTTGCTTGGGGTAGCAGTGGTTGAAATGGAGCCCCCAACAACAGATTCTTGGTGGAAGTCCACCAGTGGAGGGACCAAAACAGACGATCGGAGGTTTGTATTTGGTCTGAGAGCGCTCCTGACGCCTGAGTCCACTGAGTGGCCAGGGTCCATTGAGCTGCTCTCATATGAAGACGAGCATAGGGCACCACATGCACTGTGGAGGCCATATGACCCAGTAGGCGTAGCATTTCCCTGGCTGTCAAGTGAGTGCTGGACTGAGCTTGGGAGGCCAAACTCAGGAGGCGCTGGCCTCGAACATGTGGAAGGTAGGCCCTTGCAGTGATGGTGTCCAACTGGGCCCCTATGAATTCTAGAGATTGAGTAGGGATGAGTTGGGACTTGGGAAGGTTTACTACCAGTCCCAGATACTGCAAAAGGCTCCTTGTGTGGTCCAGGGAAATCTGGGCCTGTGACTGAGTTGGAGCTCGGATGAGCCAGTCGTCCAGATATGGGAAGACAAAGATTCCCATGCCTCTTAGAAATGCGGCTACGACTGCCATGCATTTTGTGAATACTCTTGGAGCAGAGGCTAGACCGAAGGGGAGTACTCTGTATTGGAAATGTTTTCCCTGAAACAGAAAGCGAAGATACTTTCTGTGGGATGGATGGATGAGTATATGTGTATACGCATCCTGTAGGTCTAGAGAACAAAGCCAGTCCTGACCCTGGAGGTAAGGAAGGAGAATGCCGAGAGACAGCATTTTGAATTTCTCCTTGAAGAGAAATTTGTTCAATTCTCTCAGATCTAGGATTGGTCTGAATCCCCCTGTCTTCTTTGGAATGAGAAAATAAGGGGAGTAGAAACCGGACCCTTGTTGAGGAAGAGGAACCTCTTCTATGGCCCCTTGGGCAAGAAGAGAGGAAACCTCTTGACCCAACAGGGTTAGGAGAGATGGGGGAGAATTGAATGGTCTCACCATATGATGGGGAGGAAGGCTGGAGAAATGAAGTTTGTAACCCTCTCGAATGATAGAGAGGGTCCATTGTTCTGTTGTGATTTGTTCCCATCTGGGAGCAAAGTGAACCAACCTTCCGGGTATGGTGAGAGGTTCTGGTTGTGTTAGAACCAGAAGTGGCAAGTTCCCTAGGAGCAAGTCAAAACCCCTGAGGGGTTGGAGCCTGCTGAGCTACAGTAGCTGCTGCAGGCTTAGCTCGTGCTTGTTTGGATTGCTGACGCTTAGCAGTATAGCGAGGTTGAGAAGACTGCTGGCCAGTATTTGAAGCAACTCTGGCCTTCTTATAGTAAGGCCTTTTAAAAGACTTTTTCTTAGTAGGAATTGAAGTGGACTTTGAAAGTCTTTCCAAGGTGGCATTTTCAGCATCCATCTGGGTGGCTTTGATTTGCCACTCTTCCCCAAATAAGTTCTCACCTGTACAGGGCAGATTCCGTAAGCCATCTAGAACCCAAGGTTCCAGATCAGAGGCCTGGAGCCAAGCAAGACGTCGGGCTGCAATAGCAATGCCCGAAGCCCTACTGGCTCCCTCAAAGGAATCATATGCTGCCCTATTAGAGAACTTAGAAACCTCTAAGAGTTGTTTCACTAGGGAAAGGAATCCCTGCTTTTTATCCTCAGGGATGAAGGGGGCAAAATGCCGCACCTTTTTGGCAAGTTCCTCCAGGAACATGCCCATATAGAGACTGTAGGAATTAATCCTGGCTATAAGCATACTAGCCTGGAAAATTTTCCTACCAAAAGAGTCCAAAGTCTTACATTCCCGTCCTGGAGGGGTGGAAGAGTGCCTTTTGGTACTCCTAATCTTCTTCATTGCAGACTTCACCACAATAGAGTGGTGGGGCAATTGAGTCTTTTGGAAACCAGGAGAAGGAGGGACCCTATACATGGTGTCCAACCTACGGGAATAAGGAGACAAAGTCAAAGGATTTTCCCAGAAATCCATCAGTTGTTCTTGAAGGATTTCATGGATAGGCAGGGTAACTGCCTCCTTAGGGGCCTTTGAGTATCCCAAAATATCCAGTTTTTTGGATCTGGGTTCCTTTTCAGAGGATGTGGTAATAGAAAGGGCTGTAGCCATATCTAAAACAAAGTCCTGGAAGGACAAATCCTCTGGAGGGGACATTCTCCTTTTAGGAGAAGAGGGCTCCTCAGGTAAGTTGAGTGAAAACTCAGCAGAATCATCAGAGGAGTGAAAATCCTCAGAGGAATCGGTGCTTTCCTCTAACGCACGATACGCGTACCGATCGGTATCGATATCGGGCGTATCGGGTATGGAACCGGTATGGAGCGAAAGCCCATACGGTACCGACTTGCGTTTAGAGGTGGACGGCCTCGATACCGGCATGGCGGACGATACCGGTATCGGGCCCGGAACCGCTGAAAGCGGAACCGATGGCGTTGCAGCTTTAATGAAAGCCATGACGGCCTGCTGCATGGACTGTACAGTATCGCCCATGGACGCCATAGCTGCCTGGATGTCGGTACCGGAGTGACCCGGTACCCCAGAGCAGGCTAACAGGTGATCTGTCGAGGCCGTAGCATCGATATCAACCTGAGACCCCTGAATTGGCGTTTTTGGAAGTTGGACTTCCCGCCGGGGTTGTTTGGCTGGGGCAGGGTCCTCAAGTTCTAAGCTAAGAGCCTCTCGATGCTTTGAAGGAGATTTGCTCTTTGAGGACTTGCCCACAGAAGGTTTGGTTACCTGAGATCCATCCGGAGAAGAAGACCTGGATGACTGTGATGCTGTATTCTCTGAAGCAAACAGCACATGGAATTTGTTGGCCCGGTTCTGCAGCCCACGTTTAGACATGTGGGAGCAAGATGGGCAGTCCGGTATGGAATGGTCAGGCCCCAAACATTTCAGACACCAGTCATGGGTGTCTGTGACTGAAATAACAGCATTACATTTGGTACACTTCTTAAATCCAGGGGCTGGCTTCTCCATGAGGAAATTGAGTAGGCCGAGAGGCCTCTCTGAAGTGACCAAAAAGCTAAAAAATAAGAAAAAAGAATTATAATTTTTTAAAGAAAGAAAGAAAAGACCGGCGATACCGGTATCGGTATGGGGAAGGCAGGTACGCGGTCTAAAGAAACAAATAAAATAACAATTTCTTCAGCGGTGACAGGAACACGACCTGCTGGCTCCGCGGAAAAAGAGAAACTGAGGAGAGCTGTTCAGGAAGGCGGGAAGGCAGTGCGCATGTGCAGTGGGAGGTCCCAAAAGCTTCTATTCTAAGAAGCTGGGGAGCTTTCCCGCACGGGCTCCGTCGGTACCGACGTACCCATATGTGAGGACTTATTCCTGCTTGTTCCTGGAGATAAGAGGCTACCGGTGGATAAAGTGGACAAGCCACCTCCTCACCTGCAGGCACTGTTCCCTCTAAGCTGTGCGCTTGTGCACGCGCACACACCTCGCCGAGCGAGTGCACATACTTTACAACAGAGCGCACAAAAATTACGGTTCTGATTCTGATAGAAAGCAACACAGACGTCTTCAAATTTAAAAGTTGTGATTGTAATTACTAGAAATTTTCCGCTTCATAGTAATCATCTATTTTCATTTAATTTGATTAAAATCAATGTGGTGTACATACTGTATTCTGACGTGTAGTCAAATTTTAACGTATATAACTCCAAGGGGCTTGTTTACAAAGCCGCGGTAGCGGTTTGCGATCGTAATCGGAGCCGCGGCCCCATTGATTTCAATGGGGCCGCGGCTGCGATCGCGAACCACTACCGCGGCTTTGTAAACAAGCCCCCAAGTGTCATTATGTTGGGCACAAAAATGTAACTTTCCTTCAAAAGATGCACAGCTGATATTTTATGCGCACACAGCCTACAGAAAATTAGAGGGAACATTGCCTGCAGGGTGACCTCTGTGAACAATGGCAAACTCGCTAAGTTCCTGAAGACCCTGTCAAAACGTCACACCCAGCTTGGGTTGAGGGGCGGGCTGTGCCTTTGGGGTTTTCTCCCTCTGCTGTGAGCAAGCAGCCTGGGCCTTAGGCTGCGCCTGCAATTGGAACGGAAAGTATTATTTATTTGTGAGTTTTTTATACCACCTTATCAAATAATCAAAGTACCACCATTGGCATGGAGAGAAAGCCTTCTTGGCCTGTTTCTTCTGTGCGGGATCCAAAGTCTTCCTGGAGAGCCTGGTGAAGGCCACCTGGTCCTTCTCCAGCTCCACAGCCTTTTCCTCCATGGGTTTGCCAAAGAGGTTCTCATGCCAACAAGGGATGTTCGCAATCTTGTCCTGGACCCACTGCTCCAGGTCAAAGAACTGCAACCAGGCCATCCGCCATACGGCAATACCCATGACTGCCACCCTACAGGCAGATTTTTAAAAGTCATAGGCGCCCCGGACAATAAATTTCAAGCAATCCTTGCCATGAATGACAAGACCTTGAAAGGACTCGTGGTGGTCCTCGGGAACAAGGGTAGCCTTAAGGAACATGGCCATGAAAGTCTGATAGGCCAGGATCCAGATTATCAGCATGGAGCCCTGGAAGCACTTCTTCCCAAAGGGGTCCAGGGTCCTTGCCTCCCACGTGGGCAGCATGGAGGAGTGGTTTTTAGCACTTTTTTCACGCTTCAGCGCAGACTGGACCACAATGGAATTGTGAGCAATTGAGGCGTCTCAAACCTTGAGGGCCTTCTGGACCAGGTACAGGGAGAAACTGGCATCTAATTACCAGAAGCATCAGCCTCGCCTCCCACAGTCACAGCAGCAGCCGCAGCAGGACAAAGAAATATGATGGCAGAAAAAGACCACTTGACCTATCTAGTCTGCCTTTCCATATAAACTACAATAGTCCCCTTTTTACCTTTAGTGATTCTCTGTATTTGTCCCGTGCTTATTTTTTTTTAAAATTCAGATACTGTCGTGTCCACCACCTCCACCGAGAGACTATTCCACACATCTACCACTCTTTCCGTAAAGAAATATTTCCGCATATTATTCTTGAGTCTATCCCCTTTCACTCTCATCCTATGTCCTCTTGTAGCAGAGTTTGCCTTAAATTGAAAGAGACCCTCCTGTGCATTTATGCCATGGAAATATTTAAATGTCTCTATCATATTGCCCCTATCCCACCTTTCCTCTAAAGTATACATATTAAGATCTTTACATCTGTCCTCATATGCTTCATAATGAAGACAACTAACCATTTTAGTAGCCACCCAAGGCACTGATTCCAACCTGCTTATATCCATTTGAAGGTGTGGTCTCCTTAACTGCACACAATACTTCAAATGAGGTTGCACCAGAGACTTATATAGAGGCATTATCATCTCCTTTTTCTGCTAGCCATTCCTCTCCTTATACACACAAGCATCCTTCTAGCTTTCAGTCTCCTTTTCTAACTGTTCAGCTACTTTAAGATCGTCAGACACAATTACACCCAGGTCCAGCTCTTCTTTCGTGGACAGAAGTACCTCACCCCCTAACACTGTACCGCTTCTTTGGATTTTTGCAGCCCAAATGCGTGATCCTGCATTTTTTAGTATTAAATTTCAGCTGTCAAATTTTAGAACATTCTTCAAGCTCAGCTAGATCCCTCTTCATGTTATCTACTCCTTCTTGGGTGTCTACACTATTGCAGATTTTGTTATCATCCGCAAACAAGCAAACCTTACCTGACAGCCCTTCCGCAATATCACCAACAAAGGACATGGTGAATGGGAACCATCACCGCCTTACAGGCAGCAGAGGGGGTAAAGGAGGAGTTCCAGTTCCTCTGCCCTCAGTTTCTCCTCCGAGTCCAGAGAAAAGGGGATGGCCTCGGCCAGGTCCCGAACAAAATCCTGGAAGGATATATCTTCTGGGGGTGACTTCCACCGGTCTGGAGATTCAGAGAAGGTTCGACACCATTGATTTCACCTCTGTTTCCCATTCTGATTCAGATTCTGAGAGGACATCAAAGTAATGCAGAATCTTCTCCGAATGCCAACTGTGCTGCCGAGGGGAGGATGGGCACTGATGGTCTCCCTTGTGGTCGGCATGCCAATGGCAATGCCAGATGACTTCAGACTCCAACATACTGGAGAGGGAGACGGCTCCAGCAGGAGTTGATATTGGTCTCCTTCCCGATGCCCCAGCCATGATGGGCAAGGCAAGGGTCTCCACATACCACAAAGCCTGCGTTCTGCAGGGCTTCCACTGCCGCCAAGTGAGCTTCCAAAGCTCACAGGCATTCCTCCAGGACCTGTGAGAGCCAGAAGGGAAGGGGTTAACAGTCAAAATTGTTGGCATTTGCACTGCATGTGCTTCGTGGGGTGCTAGAGGTATTAGGTGACATCAGGTGGAAAGCACAGTTACTTACCTGTAACAGGTGATCTCTGGGAACAGCAGGAATTAGTCCTCACATATGGGTACGTCGGTACCGACGGAGCCTGCGCGGGAAAGCTCCCCAGCCTTTCAGATGAAAGGCTTTTGGGGCCTCCCACTGCACATGCGCGCTGCCTTCCCGCCTTCCTGACCAGCTCTCTTCAGTTCGAGTTTAAAGCTGAGACAATAGAGAGAGGAAACGAAGATAGATAGATAGAGATACAACTCCTAGGGGAGGTGGGTGGGTTGTGAGGACTAATTCCTGCTGTTCCCAGAGATCACCTGTTACAGGTAAGTAACTGTGCTATCTCCAGGAACAAGCAGGAATAAGTCCTCACATATGGGGACTCCCTAGCTAAGATGCCTGGGAGATCCCCCTCCAAGGGTAAACCATCTTCGTATGGATCTCAGGCATCCATCCAGGGAAGGTGGGCAGGAGTTGTTTAAGTATGGAACAGGTGTTTGAGGACAGCCTGACCAAACAAGGCATCCCGGCGGGAGTCCTTGTCCAAGCAGTAATGGGCTGTGAAGGTATGAACCGAGGCCCAAGTGGCTGCTCGACAGATCTGATCTATGGACACAGAGTGAAGATGAGCCATAGAAGTAGCCATGGCTCTCACATTGTGAGCTGTGACATGGCCTTCCAGAGAAATGTTCTTACTCTGGTAAACAAAAGAAATACACTGAGCAATCCAATTGGAAAGTGTACGTTTGGTGACTGGAAGTCCCAAATGAGAAGGATCAAAAGCCACGAAAAGTTGGGAAGACTTTCGATGTGGCTGAGTCCTGTTGAGGTAAAAGGTGAGAGCTCTTTTACAGTCAAGAGTATGAAGGTTCCTCTCTGCACTGGATGCATGAGGAGCCGGGAAAAAAAACAGGTAGATATACCTCTTGATTAAGATGAAAAGGCGAGACCACTTTAGGCATAAAGTGGGGATTCGTCCTAAGGACCACCTTATCATGATGAAATCTGGTATAAGGTGGATTAGCCACCAAAGCCTGAAGTTCACTGATGCGGCGAGCCGAAGTGACTGCAATAAGGAAAAGAACCTTCCAGGAAAGAAATTTCAGGGAGGTAGATACCAACGGTTCAAAAGGTGGCTTCATAAGTTGACCCAGAACTAGATTCAAGTCCCATGCTACCGGAGGAGGTCGGATGGGAGGCTTAGTGAGGGTCAGGCCTCTCATGAACCTTGCAATAAGAGGATGAGAGGAGACAGGTTGTCCATTTATAGGTTTTAAGGATGCTGCAATAGCACTTAAATGGACTCGTACTGAATTCGTCTTGAGGCCTGCATTGGAAAGATGCAGGAGATAGTCCAGTAGAGAATTCAAAGGAAGTGCTAGAGGGTCAAGACCCTGTTGCGCACACCAAATGGAAAAACGTTTCCATTTGAAAGCATAGGAACGCCTAGTAGAGGGTTTCCTAGAGGCATGAAGGATATCTTTCACTGGTTGGGAAAGATTAAACTCATGAAGGCTTAAGCCTTCAGTAACCAAGCTCGGAGATGTAGGGACTTGGGGTTTGGATGCCACAAAGTCCCCTGCTCCTGAGACAGAAGGTCTGGTGCAGCTCCCAGGTCCAGGGAGGAGCCCTGGGAGAGCTGTAGAAGGAGAGGGAACCACACTTGGTGTGGCCAGCGTGGAGCAATGAGGATCATGGATCCGTGATCCCTCTGAAGTTTGAACAGAGTCTTGGGAATCAAAGGAATGGGTGGAAAAGCATACAGGAATTCCTGACCCCAATGTAGGAGAAAGGCATCGTTGGCCTGAGCTCCCTGACACGGAGTCCTGGAACAGAACCGGGGAAGTGTGGCATTCCACGGACTTGCAAAGAGGTCTATGTCCGGGGTCCCCCATTCCTGAAAGATTCTGCGTATCTGGTCCATATGTGTGGACCATTCGTGTGGGAGCAGAACTCGACTGAGTCTGTCTGCCCGAGAGTTTTGAACTCCTGGAAGATATACTGCCAGAAGATGAATTTGGTGCTCTCTGGCGAAGGCCCATAATCTGAGAGCTTCGTTGCAAAGCGACAGAGAGCCCGTCCCTCCTTGTTTGTTGACATAGAACATGGCTACCTGATTGTCTGTTTGGACTAGGACAGTCAGGTTGACAAGGAGGGTGTGGAAGACTGTGAGGGCAAGGAAGATTGCTCGCAGTTCCAGAAGGTTGATGTGAAGGGTGGTCTCCTGAGGAGACCAGGTGCCCTGAGTGGAGAGGTGTTGGAGATGAGCTCCCCACCCTGTTTGGGAGGCATCTGTTGTGAGGGTTGCTTGGGGCAACGAAGGTTGGAAGGGGATCCCCAACAACAGATTTTTGGAGGATGTCCACCACTGGAGAGACCAAAACAGTCGTTTTGAGGTGAGTATTTGGTCTGAGAGCAGTCCTGATGCTTGAGACCACTGGGTGGCCAAGGTCCATTGAGCTGCTCTCATATGAAGACGAGCGTAGGGCACCACGTGTACCGTGGAGGCCATGTGGCCCAGAAGTTGCAGCATTTCTCTGGCTGACAAGTGACTTCTGGACTGAGCCTGGGAGGCCAAGCTTATTAGTCTTTGGCCTCGGACCAGAGGGAGGTAGGCCCTTGCAGTGGTGGAGTCCAATTGGGCCCCTATGAATTCCAGAGACTGAGTAGGGATGAGTTGGGATTTGGGAATGTTTACCACAAGTCCCAGATATTGAAGAATACGCCTTGTGCGGTCCAGAGAAATCTGGGCTTCTGACTGACGTCCAGATATGGGAAGACAAAGATTCCCATGCCTCTGAGAAATGCGGCTACGACTGCCATGCATTTTGTGAAGACTCTTGGAGCAGAGGCCAGACCGAAGGGTAGTACTCTGTACTGGAAATGTTTTCCCTGAAACAGAAATCTTAGATATTTTCTGTGGGATGGATGGATGAGTATATGAGTGTACGCATCCTTGAGATCTAGGGAACAAAGCCAATCCTGACTCTGAAGGTATGGAAGGAGAAGGCCCAGAGAGAGCATTTTGAATTTCTCCTTGAATAGAATCCTGTTCAATTCTCTCAGATCTAGGATAGGTCTGAAGCCCCCTGTCTTCTTTGTTATGAGAAAGTAAGGGGAGTAGAAACCTAACCCCTGTTGTGGAGGAGGAACCTCCTCTATTGCCCCTTGGGCAAGAAGAGAAGAGACTTCCTGACCCAACAGGGTCAGAAGAGATGAGGGAGAACTGAATTGCCTCACCATGGTATGGGGAGGAAGGCTGGAGAAATGAAGTTTGTAGCCCTCCCGGATAATAGAGAGGGTCCATTGCTCTGATGTGATTTGTTCCCATCTGGGAGCAAAATGAGCTAGCCTTCCAGGAATGGTGAGGGGCTCTGGTTGTTCTAGAGCCAGAAACGGCAAGTTCTCTAGAGGCAAGTCAAAACCCCTGAGGGGGTTGAGCCTGCTGGGGTGTAGCAGACACTGCAGGCTTTGACTTTACCTGCTTAGATTGTTGACGCTTAGCCGCAAAGCGAGGCTGAGCAGATTGCTGGCCAGTATTTGTGGGAAATCTGGTCTTTTTATAGTAAGGCCTTTTAAAAGACTTCTTTTTTGGCAGGGGTAGAAGTAGACTTGGAAAGTCTATCTAGAGTGGCATTTTCTGCATCCATTTGAGCAGCTTTAATCTGCCAGTCTTCCCCAAATAAGTTCTCACCGGTACAGGGCAGATTCCTGAGGCCATCTACAACCCAGGGTTCTAGGTCAGAAGCCTGGAGCCAAGCGAGACGTCGGGCTGCAATAGCAATTCCCGAAGCTCTGCCTGCAACTTCAAAGGAATCAAAGGCTGCCCTGTTGGAGAACTTGGAGACCTCTGAAAGTTGTGTCACCATAGAAAAGAAGTCCGCCCTTTGATCATCAGGGATAAAGGGGGCAAAATTCTGTATTTTTAGGGCAAGTTGCCCAAGAAACATGCCCATATAAAGGCTATAAGAATTGATCCTGGCTATAAGCATACTAGCCTGGAACATCTTTCTTCCAAAAGAGTCTAGGGTCTTACATTCTCGCCCTGGAGGGGTAGAAGAATGCCTTTTAGGACTCTTTATTTTCTTCATGGCAGACTTCACCACAATAGAGTGGTGAGGCAGCTGAGTTTTCTGGAACCCAGGCGAAGGAGGGACCCGATACATGGTGTCCAACCTACGGGAATGGGGAGACAGTGTTAAAGGAGTCTCCCACAAATCCATCAAGTGTTCTTGAAGGATTTCATGGACAGGCAGAGTGACTGCCTCTTTAGGAGCTTTTGAGTATCCTAAAATGTCCAATTTTTTTGATCTGGGTTCTTTTTCAGAAGATGTAGCAATAGAAAGTGCTTTAGCTACATCAACAATGAAATCCTGAAAGGATAAATCCTCTGGAGGAGACATCCTCCTCTTTGGAGAAGAGGGCTCCTCAGGAAGAGTAAGCTCAGCAGAGTCATCAGAGGAATTGAATTCATCAGAATAATCTGAGTCTTCCCTCTGTACTGCCAATGTACGATACGCATACCGATCGGTATCGACATCGGGCGTATCGGGCATGGGATCGGTACCAGGCGAAAGCCGGAATCCGGCATGCGGAAACCGATCGACGTTTGGAAGTCGATGGTCTCGGTTCCGGTGTGGATACCGGAACCGGGGTCGGTACCGATGAAATCGGTACAGAGGGCGTCGCAGCCTTTATGAATGCCAGAACGGCCTGCTGCATGGTCTGGACAGTACTGCCCATAGACGCCACTACTGCCTAGATGTCAGTACCGGTATGGGCCGGTACTCCAGAGCAGTCCAACAGGTGATCGGTCGAGGCCGTGCCATCGATGTCAACCTGTGACCCCATGATTGCTTTGGAGGCCGGAACCTCCCGCCGGGGTTTTTTGGCCTGGGCAGAATCCTCGAACTCAAAATTGAGAGCTTCTCGATCTTTAGAAAGAGATTTGCTTTTAGAGGATTTGCCCACAGAAGTTTTGGTTACCTGAGATCCATCCGGAGAGGAAGACCTGGATGACTGTGATGCTTCTGAAGGAAACAGCACATGGAGCTTGTTGGCCCGGTTCTGCAAACCACGTTTAGACATCTGGGTGCAGGATGGGCAGTCCGGTATGGAGTGTTCAGGTCCCAAACATTTGAGACACCATTCATGGGTGTCTGTGACAGAAATGACAGCACTGCATTTGGTACATTTTTTAAAACCAGGGACTGGCTTCTCCATGAGGAGAATTTGTGTAGGCCTTAAGGCCTAACAACAGGTACCAAGCTGTGCTGAAGAAAATAAAAAAGTCTTTTTTTTTTTTTTTTTTTTTATAAAGAAAGAAAGAGAGACCGGCGGTACCGGTTTCGGTATGGGGAAGGCAGGTACGCGGTCTAAAGAAAAATAACAAATTTAACAATTTCTTCAGCGGTGACAGGAACACGACCTGCTGGCTCCGCGGAAAAAGAGAAACTGAAGAGAGCTGGTCAGGAAGGCGGGAAGGCAGCGCGCATGTGCAGTGGGAGGCCCCAAAAGCCTTTCATCTGAAAGGCTGGGGAGCTTTCCCGCGCAGGCTCCGTCGGTACCGACGTACCCATATGTGAGGACTTATTCCTGCTTGTTCCTGGAGATGAAATGTGAGAAAAAACACACAGGAGAGAGAAGGCATCATTAGCATGGTTATGCCAGTTTGGCATGGGGCCTACTGAGGCCTAGTGTGGAAACTGTCAGAAAATCAGAGAACTAATAAGATATATTTTCTATATTTCTTGAAAATAAGGGATGGAAAGACAATCCAGGTGGAAAGTTGAATAAGTGGGAAAAGGGTCAGATAACGGAATAAATCTGATAAAGGACTGAGCACATGGTTATACACAAGGCAATAAGGGTCAACAGGTCAGCAGGAATGGGAGTGCAGATATGACAGGACAAAGGAAGGAATGAAAGAGAATCCAGATGCCTGGAATCAAACGCAAAGGAACTAATTAAAGGCACTAATTGGAAAATAAAAACTATATAACAGGACAGAACTTTTAAAGATTGGGAATTTAAACCCCATTTTCTGAAGAAGGTGGTTTGTAAATTTCCACTGCATGTCTGCTAATGAGTGAGTGGGTAAGATTCTCATTCTTTGTGCTGTGTGAAAGGTTTTCCTTAGTTTATCTTTCAGTGTAGCTAGGAACCATATATAGCGTAGTTACTCACCTGTAACAGGTGTTCTCTGGGGACAGCAGGAATCAGTCCTCACATATGGGTGACGTCGATGCCAACAGAGCCCTCGTGCGGAGCAAATCCCCAGCTTTCAGAGAAAGCCTTTGGGAGTTTCCATCACGCATGCGTGGTCCCCTTCCCGCCCAAGGGTGCCATCTTGCTCAGTCAAATGACATAGCTAAAAAGACGGCAGAAAGCACAAAATATAATAATAATAATAGGACTGCAACTCCAAGGGGAGGAGGGAGGGTCGTGAGGACTGATTCCTGCTGTCCCCGGAGAACACCTGTTACAGGTGAGTAATTACGCTTTCTCTGGGAACAAGCAGGAAGTCAGTCGTCACATATTGGACTCCCCAGCTATAGGCTACCGAGAATCCATAGCTAAAAAAGGCACCCTCTAAAAGAGCCGCAAGCAGCCGCAATAGAAATCCAAACTAAGGGAATAGCACTCTGGTAGCCTGAAAACAGAAGGGTCGAAGGGCAGGCCTAGACCCCGAAAAGGTTACGGAGTACAGCCTGGCCGAAGGCACTGTACCGTTGGGACTCCCTGTCCAGGCAATAGTGGGTTGCGAAAGTCTGACTCGAAGACCAGGTGGCGGCCCAGAAGATGTCTGCCAAAGGAACAGAGTGCAAATGAGCCACTGATGCCACCATGGCCTTGACCCTATGGGCCATAACCCGACCCTCCATTGGAAGCTCGGCTGCCCTGTATGCCCAGGCAATGCAATCTGCCACCCAGGTAGACAGCGTACGCTTAGATACCGCCACCCCCAGCTTACTGGGGTCATAAGAAACGAAAAGCTGAGAAGCCTTCCGATGCGGTTGCGTACGCTGGATATAGAAGGCCAACGCCCTCTTACAGTCCAGGGTATGCAGGGCCATCTCTGCCCGACTGGCAAGTGGCCTGGGAAAAAAGACAGGCAGAACCACCTCCTGGATGAGGTGGAACGAGGAGACCACTTTCGGAAGGAACTTGGGGTGCGTACGAAGCACCACCCGGTTCCTAAAGAACCTGGTGTAGGATCTTTCCGACACTAGGGCATGGAGCTCACTCACCCGCCGAGCGGATGTGAGTGCCACCAGGAAAACCACCTTCCAAGAAAGATAGCATAGATGGCAGGTAGCCATTGGTTCAAAGGGCGACCTAGTAAGCTGCCCTAACACCACATTGAGATCCCACTCGGTTGCCGGCGGGCGCACCAGGGGTTTCAAGAGAAGTAAGCCTCTCAGGAACCGAGAGACTAAAGGGTGGGTGGAGAGAAGCTTCTCATCCACTGAAAAGTGGTGCGCCAAAAGGGCACTGAGATGCACCCTGATAGAGTTGGTCTTGAGGCCCAAATCAGAGAGGTGGAGGTATTGTAGAACCACCCCTACCGGGCAAGAGAAAGGATCTACCTCCCGCTCCTTGCACCATGCCGCAAACCTGCGCCACTTCAAGGTGTACGCCCGTCTGGTCAACGGCCTCCGCGAGGCCAGCAAGACCTCTTCAACATTCTTTGGAAGAAGGAGCGGAGCGAGGATTACCCTTTCAGCAGCCAAGCCATCAAGTTGAGGGAGCTGAGACTGGGGTGCAGAAGAGAGCCCCCTCCTGAGACAAGAGACATGGGGAGGACCCCAAGAGGATTGGGGCCTCCACTGCTAGCTGCAGAAGAAGCGGGAACCAGGGTTGCCTGGGCCACCGTGGGGCAATAAGGATGACCGAGGCTCTGTCCTGGAGAATCTTGAACAGTGTCTTGGCTACCAGAAGCGTCGGGGGAAACACATAAGAAGGTCTCCGGACCATGATATCAGAAACGCATCGGCTGCCACCCTGTGCGGGTGGGGTCGCCTGGAGCAGAAAAGGGGCAACTGGTGATTGTCTGGACTCGCAAACAGGTCCATCACCGGCCGCCCCCAGGTCTGGAAGAGCCAATTGGCTACCCCGTGGTCCAGCTGCCATTCATGGGGTTGGAGAATCCTGCTTAGCCTGTCTGCTAGCCAGTTGTCCAGGCCCAGCAGGTAGACTACTCCGAGACGAATGCCATGCCAAGCTGGAAAAGAGCATAGGTCCAGGGTTTCCTGACAGGGGACGGGACCCTGTACCACACTGTTTGTTCACATAGAACATGGCCAGCTGGTTGTCTGTCTGCACCAAGACAGATTCGTGGGCCAGGAACTGTCTGAAAACTTCTAGTGCTAGGCGGATGGCACGTAGTTCCAAGAAATTGATTTGTTGGGTCCTCTCGCTCGGGGACCATAGTCCCTGAGTACAGAAATCCTGACAATGGGCCCCCAGGCCAGCAGGGATACCTCTGTGGTCAGGATCCTCGTGTGCAGAGGGGCCTGGAAAGGCATTCCTGCCTCCAAGTGATGCGGTTGGAGCCACCAGGCCAGGGACCATACTAGAAGTCTGGATACTTTGACCCTGTCCCAAAGGCGTCCTGAGGCCTGAGACCACTGGTCCCTGAGGCACCACTGAGCAGTCCGCATGTGGAGGCAGGCTTCCAGGGTCACATGTACTGTGGAAGCCATGTGCCCAAGAAGGCGCAGGAAAGGTCTTGCTGATACTGCAGACTTGTGACTCACTTGCCCTGCCAGAGCCATAAGTTTGCTTGCCCTGTCTGCAGGCAGATAGGCCTTCACTTGAAGGGTGTTGAGGCTGGCCCCAATGAACTCTAGATGCTGAGTCGGAGTGAGGCTGGACTTGGGGTAGTTGATCACGAACCCTAGGTGTTGCAGCACCTGGATGGTGCGAGTTGTGGCCTGGTGGGCCTCGGTAGCCGAGGAACCTCTGATGAGCTAGTCGTCGAGGTAGGGGAATGCAAAGACCCCTTGGAGCCTGAGAAAGGCGGCAACCACAGCTAGGCATTTTGTGAACACCCTGGGGGCCGAGGCAAGGCCGAAGGGGAGTACCCTGTACTAGTAGTGATTGCCCCCCACCACAAAGTGTAGATTTTGCCTGTGGCTTGGGTGTATTAGGATGTGTGTATATGCATTTCTCAGGTCTAAGGAGCATAGCCAGTCTCCCTGGTGAAGGTAAGGCAGCAATATTCCAAGGTAGAGCATCTTGAACCTCTCCCTCACCAGGAATATGTTGAGGTTGCGCAGGTCGAGGATGGGTCTGAGGCCTCCCGTCCTTTTTGGCACCAGAAAGTACCTGGAGTAGAAGCCCCTTCCATGCAAGTGGTGGGGCACCGGTTCTACTGCCTGATCCTCGAGAAGACCTGCTAACTCCTTCAGAAGGTGGTTCCGGTGAAGAGGAGACCTGATGGGCTCTCCTCGAAAATAGTGAGGAGGCACCTGGGTTAGGTGAAGAAGATAGCCCTCTTGGACTACCTGCAAGACCCAGGCATCGGTGGTAATGGCTGTCCACCTGTGGGCATACAGAGCAAGCCGGCCCCCTGTGATCTGCCTTTCTCCTGTGGGAAGAGTGGCCATGCTGTAGGAGTCAAAAGCCACTGCCAGGCTGGCCTGGAGTTGGTGCCTGGGGTTTGGGGGCTTTCTGCTTAAACGCGGGCCATGCCCCTGTCCCTTGGCCTGCTGCCCCTGTTGGGGAGCCGGGGAGGCCTGAAAATGGGGGTAGCTTCGGTAATCAGCAGCCTTCCTCAGGTAAAAGGGCTTTTTACCCGAGCTCTTCTTGCGAGAAGGGGCAGAAGTCTTCTTGGAGAGCCATGTCCTCGTCATGTACTCGGTCTCCAACTCTGCGGCCTTGTCGGTCATGGGTTTGCCAAAGAGCTCCCCCTGGCATGGGACATCGACCAACTTGTCCTGAACCTATTGTGCGAGGTCCGATGACTGCAGCCATGCCTGGCAGCGTGCACCGATGCCAGCCGCGGCTACCTGGGACGCCGACTCGAACCTGTCATAGGCCGCCCAAGAGATAAACTTCAAACACTCATGGATGGCTTTAGACAGGACCTTGAAGCGCTGCAAAGGTTCCTCAGAGAGACCAGCCAAGAACCCGGTGAGTTCCTTCGCCAGGTCCCTCGGGTACATGCCCATGTACAGCTGGTATGCCTGGATCCGACAAGTCAGCATTGAACCCTAGACGCACTTCCTGCCGAGGGCATCCAAGTTGTGGGCCTCCCTGCTAGGAGGCCCGAGGAGTGCGTCTTCTGGCTCTTCAGCTGGTGCATGGACGATTCCACAACCATGGAATTGTGCGGCAGCTGCGACTTCTGAAACCCAGGGCTCCGGCGGACTCGATATATCGAGTCGAGCCATTTGCTGATCACTAGCACCGCCGGAGTCTCCCACATGCGGAGCATCAGTCGTTGCAGGATCGGAGGCACAGGTACAGTAAGGGCCTCCCGAGGGGGACCTCATACTGGAGGATCTCAAGCTTGTCGGCTCGAGGATCCTCCTCGGACTCTGTGGGGAATGCCAAAGCCTTGGACATATCCCGCACGAAAGAGTAGTTACTCACCTGTAACAGGTGTTCTCCAGGAGCAGCAGGAATCAGTCCTCACATATGAGTGACATCGGCGCCGACGGAGCCCCCGTGCGGAGTATTTCCCCAGCTTTCAAAGAAAGCCTTTGGGAATGCAGCGCGCATGCGCTGTCCCCTTCCCGCCCAAGGGTGCCATCTTGCTCACTCTGATGACATAGCTAAAAGACAGCAAAAAACAAAATAAATGATATGACTGCAACTCCAAGGGGAGGAGGGAGGGTTGTGAGGACTGATTCCTGCTGCTCCTGGAGAACACCTGTTACAGGTGAGTAACTACTCTTTCTCCAGGACCAAGCAGGAAGTCAGTCCTCACATATGGCACTCCCCAGCTTAACGCTACCGGAGACCCAAGCTGAAAAAAATGAGCTGCCTCTAGAGCCTCAGTATGTGAGAAAGAATCTTCTCTGAGAATGCCCCCGAACGGTAGCCCAACACCAGGGCCGGAGGGTAGGAGTTGCCTAAACCCCAAAGAGATTATGGAGTACCGCCTGTCCGAAAGCACTGTCCCTGCGGGACTCCCTCTCAAGGCAGTAGTGGGCCGCAAAAGTCTGGCTTGAAGACCAAGTAGCGGCCCGGCAGATGTCTGCCAACGGAACAGAGCGGAGATGAGCCACTGACGCAGCCTTCACCCTGACACGATGAGCCGTAACTCGACCCTGCAACGAGAGGCCGGCTGCCCTGTAAGCGCAGGCGATACAGTCAGCTACCCATATGAACAAAGTACGCTTTGAGACAGGTAACCCCAACTTATTGGGGTCAAAAGAGACGAAGAGTTGAACAGCCCTCCGGTGCTCCCGCGTACGGTCCAGGTAGAAGGACAACGCCCTCCTACAGTCCAGGGTATGCAAGACCATCTCAGCCTGGCTGGCATGCGGCCTGGGAAAGAAAGTTGGAAGAACCACCTCCTGATTGAGGTGGAAGGAGGAGACAACCTTTGGAAGGAACTTAGGGTGAGTCTGTAAGACTACTCTGTTCCTATAGAACCTAGTATATGAAGCATCCAATACTAGGGCCTGAAGCTATCTCACTCGCCTTGCTGAGGTAAGAGCCACAAGAAACAACGCTTTCCAGGAGAGAAAGCACAAAGGGCAAGTAGCCATAGGCTCAAATGGTGGGCAAGTAAGCCTTTGCAAGACCACATTCAAATCCCATTCAAGGGCAGGTGGACGAACTGGAGGCTTAAGCAAAAGCAGGCCTCTGAGGAAGCGAGCCACCAAAGGATGGCTGGAGAGAGACTGACCCTCCACCGGTGAGTGGTGCGCTGAAAGAGTACTAAGATGAACTCTAACAGAATTGGACTTAAGGCCTAGGTTGGACAGGTGAAGCAAATATTGCAATACCACTGGTACCAGGCATGAGAAAGTATTCTCGTTGTGTTGAGCACACCAGGTAGAAAATCTACGCCACATAAGGGCATAAGACGTTCGGGTGGACTGCCTCCTAGAGGCCAAGACCACGTCCTCCACTTCCCTAGGTAGCAGTAAGGGTGCTAGAACTACCCTTTCAGCAGCCAGGCCATCAGATTGAGGGACTGGAGATTGGGGTGTAAAAGAGATCCCTGCTCCTGAGACAGGAGATCTGGTTGTATCCCCAGAGGAAGAGGAGTGTCCACCGCCAGTTGTAAAAGAAGTGGGAACCACAGCTGTCTGGGCCATCTGGGGGCCACCAAAATTACAGAGGCCCTGTCCCGGAGCACTTTGAACAGTGTCTGGGGCACTAGAGGCGTGGGAGGAAAGGCATATAGGAGGCCTGTAGACCACGGAATGAGAAACGCATCTGCTGCCAATCTGAGAGGATGCAGTTGTCTTGAGCAGAACCTGGGCTGTTGACGGTTCAGAGGACTGGCAAAGAGATCTATGATTGGAAGACCCCATCTCAGGAATATCTGTTGAACCACCAGAGGATTCAACTGCCATTCGTGTGGCTGCAGGATCCTGCTCAATCTGTCTGCCAGGTAATTTGAGAAGAATGCCATGATTGACTGCCCAGGAGCACAGGCTCTGCGCTTCATGACATAGAAGGCGGGACCCCGTGCCCCCTTGCTTGTTCACATAGCACATAGCAACTTAATTGTCCGTCTGAACTAAGACGGACTGGTGAGAGATGAGATGAGAGAAAGTTCTCAGGGCTAAGCGGATAGCTCTCAGTTTCAAGAGATTGATCTGCTGTGCGGCCTCCCAAGGGGACCACAGGCCTTGAATGCATGCGTCTTGGCAATGCGCACCCCAACCTTGAAGAGAAGCATCAGTTGTCAGCACCTGAGAGTGTGGAGGTGCCCGAAAAGGCACTCCTTGCACCAGATTCGGAAGATGAAGCCACCACTGCAAAGAAGACTCTAGTAGCTTGGACACCCTCACTCTGTCCGTGAGGTTTCCTGAGGCTTGGTGCCACTGAGTTCTGAGGTCCCACTGAGCCAGCCTCATGTGTAGACGGGCATTTGGAATTACATGGACCGTGGAAGCCATGTGGCCTAAGAGCCTCAGAAATTGTCTGGCGGAGACCAGAGAATTGCTGTGAAACTGACTGGCCAGATCCATCAACCTGTTGGCCCTGTCCACGGGTAAAAAGGCCTTTGCCTGAAGGGTGTCCAGTCTTGCTCCTATGAACTCCATGTTCTGCGAGGGGTGCAAAGTGGACTTTGCGAAGTTTATAACAAACCCCAGATGCTGGAGCAGAGCGACAGTGCGAAGGGTAGCTTGATTGGCCTCCTGTGGGGATTGGCCCCTGATGAGCCAGTTGTCCAGGTATGGAAAGACAAAGAGTCCTTGAACCCTGAGATAGGCCGCCACCACCGCCAGGCACTTGGTGAAAACCATGGGGGCGGAGGTTAGGGCAAAAGGCAGTACCCTGTACTGATAATGGTTTCCTCCCACTACAAATCTGAGATATTGTCTGTGGTCTGGATGAATGAGGATGTGAGTATAAGCATAGCCAATCTCCCTGCTGGAGGTAGGGCAGCAGGATTCCAAGGGTAAGCATCTTTATTTTATTTATTTATTTATTTATTTGTGTGCTTTTCTATACCGCCCCTTCCAGAGATCAGGGGCGGTTTACAGAGAACAAGTTAAAACCATTGAACATTGAATTACATAGAATATTTTGGCACAAAAAATAACTATGATACATGGAACATGTTGAGCTATTTAGCAATTTAACTATTTACAGAGAACTTATTTACAACAGTTGTTTACTATTTACAGAGAGCTATTTAAAAGCAGCATTGATGAGTTGATTATCATATAGTAAGACAATGTACACTGTTATCAATGAAGATATGGAATGGGGCGTGATACTTTGAATTAGGTAGGGTAAACTTGTGTCAGTTGCGTCGTGTATTCTTGTGTTATATGATCAAGTGTGGGCTGTAAGCTGTAGTAGTGTTGGGTGAAGAGATATGTTTTAAGCTCCTTCCTGAAAGAACGAAGGTCTTTAATCTCTCTTAAGTTAAGAGGTAGCTTGTTCCATTGCTTTGGTGCATAATAAGAGAAGGCAGTATTGGTTGTTATTTGCTTCAGGCTTCTCACAGAGTTAGGAATTTGAAGCATGTTAAGGTTTGCTCTTCTTATTATTCTGTTTTCTAAGGGAGTATGAATTAATGTTGAAAGATGTGAGGGGGCTAGGTCGTTAATGAGTTTAAAAACGGTGACTAGGGTTTTATATTGAATCCTACTGGCTATCGGTAGCCAGTGGAGAGTGTATAAAATTGGGGAGATGTGGTCAGAAAGTTTGGCTCTATAAATGATCCGAGCTGTGACGTTCTGGGCTCCTTGTAGGATGTGTAAGTTCTTCTTAGATGTACCTTGCAGTAATCCGTTACAGAAATCTAAATGTGGCATTATAAGAGCCTGGACAACTGTTCTGAAATCATTAATGTCAATGAGGGGTCTACGTTGCTGGATGGTTCTGAATTTAAAGAATATTGTTTTAGCGGTCTGCTTCATATGATGTGACATGCTTAGTGTTTTGTCTAGGGTAACTCCTAGATATTTTACTTCCGATTTGACTGGAAGGGTGATGTCTATCAGGTTAATGACAGATGGAGGGGTGAAGTTAGAGTTTTGGCATACAAAAAGAGCTTCAGTCTTTTTGAAGTTTATATCCATATGAATTGAGCGGAGCCACTGTGCTGCTTCAGATAGACAAGTAGCAATTTTGTCATAATTAGGGTTATCTATGTCACAGGGGGCAAACAACATAATGTCGTCTGCGTAGATAAAATAGTTTAGGTTGTGGCATTTAAAGATTTTGCAAATCGGTTGAAGATAGAGATTGAAGAGTAAGGCAGAGAGAGAAGATCCTTGAGGGATCCCTTGCTCTTGTGGGAATGGAAGAGATTGGGAATGATCTACCTGAACATATTGGAAACGGTTTGATATGTAGGATTTAAACCAGTTAAAAGTTTTTCCTTTTAAGCCTAATTGTGATAGCCTGGATAAAAGGGTGCTGTGAGTCACACTGTCAAAGGCTGAGGAAATATCAAGGAAGATAAGTAAGAAAGCCTGCTTAACATTATCCATGCCTTGAATTAGTGAGTCAAAAAGGGATATAAGTAAAGTTTCTACCCTGTGATACGGGCGGAAACCATATTGGTGCTCATCTAGAGGGAAGTTGGTATCAATATGATCTTGTAATTGTGTTTGAACTACCTTCTCAATGATTTTAGCTAGAAAAGGTATACTGGCAATGGGGCGGTAACGAGGAGGGGTCATTACTGTTGAGAGTTTTATTCTTTAATAGAGGGCGAATTGCTGAAAACTTGAGGTCATCTGGCATGATGCCTTGAAGAAGAGATTGGTTTACTAAATTCAATATGTATGGGGCAAGTTCTGATTTGGCTGCTTTAATCCAAGATACTGGACAAGGATCTAGTAATGAGGTGGTGGTATTGAGGTCTGATATGGTCTCTAGAAGTTGTTTATTTGATATTAAGAGAAAAGAGTTCCATTCAATGATGCTATTTGCTGTGGTAGATGCCAGGGTAGCACTAGGACGGGTACTCAGTTTGAGTTTGCTGGCAAAGTGGTTTGCCAGGAGTTGCGGGTCAATTAATGTGTTGTTAGAAGTGTGTTCAGGAACTTTAGAAAGGGATTTAATAATCTCGAAAAGCTCCCTTGGTCTGTTGATGGCTTTTGATAAGGTATTTGTATGGTGTATTTATTTATTTATTTACATCCTCTTATATACCGCGCTATTCTGCATCAGTGCGGTTTACATTGAACAAACTGAAATTACATTGAACAGGGCATTATAACTTGGAGATAACTATTTTACAGGGAACATGGGCTATGGAGGGTTAAGTGGCTTGCCCAAGACCACAAGGAACACCTGTGGGACTAGAAACCCCAGTCCTTCCGGCCCAAGGTTGCTGTCCTCTAGTGGGATTTGAACCCCCGACCTTCCGGCCTGAAGTACTTTGCCCCAACCACTAGGCCACTCCTCCACTCCTCCATAGTGTAGCCTTTTTGTAGTGTTTATAGCTTCTTTATAGGTTTTGAGGTTTGCAAAATATTGTACCCTAGGTTCTGGGCTTTTTGTCTTACGCCATTTAGCTTCTAGTTTCCTGAGGTTCTTTTTTAGGACGCTAAGCTCTGAGGTGTACCATTTCTCAGATGACTTTCTTCCTGATCTTTTATTTGTGGGCAAAGGTTTAGCTTCTGCCCCTACAACAGAGTTCCAGATTGATACAAGTTCATTGAGATTGTTTGAGTCAATATCCAACCTTGTGGAGATTGATTCCAGGAAGTTTTCCTTGTTAAACTTGCGGTATCTATGGTCTATGTGTTTGGTATTGATATGTGCTGTGTTAGGGGGTTGGAAAGGGAGAGAGAAATGTATCATGAAATGATCGGACCAAGGTACCTGAGTTGTGGTAGGCAGATTAAATTGAGGTAGTTGTGTGTAGTGTAATGGAAGGAATATTAAATCAAGGGTGTTATCTTTGCAGTGAGTAGGGTGCGTAATTATCTGTTTAAATCCCATTTCATCCATTGCTTCAAGGAAGGATAGTTCCTGGCATTTTGGTAGAGAGGCAAGGTTAAGATCTCCTAAGATAACAGAAGGTTTCCTCAATGAGGATTTACACACAACCTCAAGGATAGTGTCTAAGCTCTGCATATCAGGTGTGGGGGGTCTATATATAAGGCAGATGGCCATAGTTTGACTTTCTATTTTGAGGATATCAATTCCATCATGTTTATCAAGTAAGGTGGATGAAAGGTTGAGGTCAGTTTTAGCTATTATTAGGACTCCTCCACCTCTTTTTCAGTCCCTATTACAGCTGAATATAGTATAACCATGCATTTTCAGCTGATTAAGAAGAACTGAATCAGATTCATTTAGCCAGGTTTCAGTTATACAAAGAAGGTGAGGTTTTTCGTCAGAAATTAGGTCAATCATAATTGGGATCTTATTTCTAATCGATCTAGCATTGATGAGTATACATTTTAGTTGTGTTGTCTGGGTAGTGTCCTTCTTGGGGTTATCCATTGGTATTAGGTTTAAATGGATTAATCTTTGAACATTGGTATGCAAGTAGGTGCGTGATCTATCCAAGTAGGGATGTCTATTATCATATCTTTGGATGGTATGTCTGGGTCTGTATGGGATGATGTGAATGTGTGCAGGTTTAGGAATGTTTATAGCAGGGGTTAAAGAGTGAATGGGGGGAGTGTGAGAAAGTAAAAACAATAGAGTAAACATCAGTATGTTTAGGGTGAGTGCTAAACATCTTCCAAATTCCATATTGGTTGATCAAGCGTAGATTTGTGACTAGTGAGTGGAAAGCAAAGTAGATGTTAGTATAAATATTATAGGATATAATCTATAACAGTAGTACAGTATACTATGATATATATATATATATATTAGCAAAAATCAGCAATCGTAATATCTTAAAAATAAATAAGCGACACTATCGCCAATTAGTAGGCGTTGTGTGGAAGAGAGGCATGTGATGAAAAGCTGGAGAGCTTGCCTGGAATCAGATTACATTCATTAAGGATCGGATTGTATTCGTTGTATGAGAGTCTTGAACTTTTCCCTCTCCAAGAACTTGTTCAGATTCCGCAAGTCTAGGATGGGTCTGAGGCCTCCTGTGCGTTTTGGTAACAGAAAGTACCTGGAATAGAAGCCTTGACCCTTCAGGTGGTGGGGCACCGGTTCCACTGCCTGCTCCTTCAAAAGACTTGCTAACTCAAGGAGTAAGTCCTTGTGTAGAGGAAGTCTTGGAGGCTCCCCTGGAAAATAGGAGGGGGGTACCTGGTGGAAGTGGAGGAGATAGCCCTTATCTGGACTATACTTAATACCCAGGTATCCTTTGTTACGGCTGGCCACCTGTGGGCATACAGGGCCAGCCGGCCTCCTGTGCTGATAGGGGCCAGCTGAGGAGGAGAGACTATGCCACTGGAGTCAAAAACCCCGCTCCCTGCTGTGCAGGAGCCGGAGCTGGTGGTTTGGGGGTTTTCTGCCTACGGGGCCCATGTCCTTGCCCCTTGGCCTGCTGACCCTGTTGGGGAGCTACAGAGGCCTGAAAATGAGGGTATGTTTTATAGGCAGATGACTTCTTCGGGTAAAAGGTCTTTTTTCCCCGAGCCATTCTTCTTCTGAGAAGGGGCAGAGGTTTTTCTGGACAGCCTTGTCCGGGTAAGAGTCTTGGTCTCGAGTTCTGCAGCCTTTTCAGCCATGGGCTTGCCAAAGAGGTTTTCACCTCGGCAGGGGACATTGACCAACTTGTCCTGCACCCATGGCTCGAGGTCCGATGACTGTAGCCAGGCCTGACGGCGTGCACCGATGCCGGCCGCGGCTACTCGGGCCGAAACCTCGAAGCCATCATAGGCTGCTCGAGAGATAAACTTCGAGCACTCTCGAATACCCGATGACAGGGCCTTGAACCTCTGCAAAGGTTCCTCGGAGAGACCAGCAGAGAACCCGGCAATCTCCTTTGCCAGGTCTCGAAGGTACATGCCCATGTACAGCTGGTAGGTCTGTACACGGCAAGCAAGCATAGAGCCCTGGAAGCAACTTTCCCTCTAATTTTCTATAGGCTGTGTGCGCATAAAATATCAGCTGTGCAGCTTTTGAAGGAAGGTTACATTTTTGTGCGCCACATAATGACACTCGGAGTTATATACTTTAAAATTTGACTACACGTCAGAATACAGTATGTACACCACATTGATTGCACTAGAAAATATTGTAGAACTTGTGAAAACCATAAATACACAACAACTTTTCAATTTTAAGAACATCTGTGTTGTTTTCTATCAGAATCAGAACCGTAATTTTTGTGCGCTCTGTTGTAAAGTATGTGCGCTCACTCGGCGAGGTGTGTGCGCGCGCACACGCGCACAGCTTAGAGGGAACAGTGCCTGGAAGCACTTCTTACCGAGGGCATCCAGGTTCCAGGCCTCCCGGCTGGGAGGCACCGAGGAGTGCATATTCTGACTCTTCAGACGATGCATGGCCGATTCCACAACCATGGAGTGGTGCGGTAATTGTGCTTTTTGGAACCCGGGGATCTTGCGGACTCGATAGATAGAATTGACCCGCTTGCTCAAAACCGGCGTCGAGGCCGGCGCCTCCCACATGCGGAAGAGCAACCGTTCCAGCTTTGGAGGAACCGGTACAGTAAAGGCCTCCCTGGGGGGAGAATCATACTGCAGGGCCTCGAGCTCCTCGGCTCGAGGCTCCTCCTCGGGATCCGCGGGGAATATCAAGGCCTTGGCCATATCCCGCACGAAGTCCGAGAACCAGGTATCCTCCGGGGGGGGACCTTCTCTGAGGCTCGGACTCCAGTGAGTCCAATGGGACACACTGGGTCCGAAAGGTGTCGGGTGACTCCTCATCCTCAGTTTCCCAGCCGGACCCCTCGGAGGAGGAATCAAGCGGCTCCGGTCGGGCAGGCACCGATGCCATCCGCCCCGACGCAGAGGGTACCAGTGTCGATGACCTCGGTCCCGAACAGGAGGCCGAGGGAGACCTTGGCCGAGGATCGACTCGAGCGCGCATGGACTCGAGGATCGGCTCGGCCTCCGGGGTCGACTTGGATGTCGATGTCCCGGTGGTCGAGGCAGATGCACCAGTGAAACCGGCGATCAGTGCCCGCTGCTGTTCCATGAAGGCAGCCAAGCTGCACTCCAAGGCCGTCAACCTGAGTCCGAGCTAAGGAGACTCAGCAGCCCCCAACTCGGGCCCCGACGGCGTCGGGCCCGACGTCGGCTCCCCTGGAGGAGAGTCCACGAGGACTACAGTACTCACGTGACCCGGGGACTCCATCTCCACACGAGGCTATTTGGCAGGCATCTCCGACTCCGAAGACCCGGGACGGCGCTCGGGGCTATGTGACCTGGCCCTCGAGGAGCCAAGTGCATCCACCAACGCCGCCCTCGCGGGTTTCTTCTTCCTGCGATGCTCCCACGAGGGAGACCCCCTCTCATAGGAGCCTCGGCGATGCTCGGGGCCGGAGTCCCGAGATGTCGAGGCCTCTGACGAAGTCCAGGCCCGGCCGGACGCAGAGTGAGAGAAGATTCTTTCCTTTTGGTGCTGCCGACTTCTCAACGCCTTCGAGGACATTTTCCCACACGGCCCACACATCATCGGGTCATGATCGGGTCCGAGGCACCGGAGGCAGCAGTCATGTGTGTCGGTGAGGGACAAGTTTCTTACACTGATCACACTTCTTAAACCCGCTTGCAGCCATCGGGGGAAAAAGGGCCCCTGCGAGGTCAAAAGACAGGGCTGCCAGTGAAAAATAGAAAAAATGGCACGTACGCTAGTCACTAAGGACAAAAACTGAAAAAAGCAGTCCGGGTTCGATACCGATGTATCGGGCCCAGGCGGGAAAAGGAACCAGCGTCAAACCGAAGAAAACGGGTCCACGCAGAATAAAATCAATTTTTCCTCAGGTGAAAACGAAACACGTCCGTCGGGCTCCGCGGAAAAAAGAAGACTGAGCAAGATGGCACCCTTGGGCGGGAAGGGGACCGCGCATGCGCGCTGCATTCCCAAAGGCTTTCTTTGAAAGCTGGGGAAATGCTCCACACGGGGGCTCCGTCGGCGCCGACGTCACCCATATGTGAGGACTGACTTCCTGCTTGGTCCTGGAGAAGTCCAAGAATCTCATGACCTCCGGAGGGGACATTCTCCGAGGCTTGGATACTGGGGAATCAGAAGGTATTGTACATCCCTGTGCTGGTGGGTATCCGTGGACTCCTCGTCTTCGGTTTCCCATACCGATGCCTCAGAGGAGGAATCGGGGAGCTCGTCAGGCATTGAGGGCTCCGGCGCCGACCGCCCCGACGCTGGGAGGCTTGGCGACGACGATCTCGGTCCCAAACGGGAGGCCGAGAGAGACCTTGGCCAAGGATTGACTTGAGCCCGAAGGGCTTCGAGGATCGGCTCGCCTCTGGGGTCTGCCTTAATTGTAACATAGTATGCACCCCCATACTCCTGTTGAAACATAGTAACAAACCTGCTTACTGTCTCATTGAAACATTGTATATACCAAAACCTTGGGCTATTAATCCTATGCTGTCAAATAACACTGAGGTAAACAATGTGATATAATCCTCTGCTACCTACTACTCTATATACTTACTAAGCATAGTCCTCACAAATTAATACTGCTTCCTCCACTTTGAATTCCAAGGCAAAAACATGAACGGCTCACTGCTAGCCCTCCTAGGCATCTACCTACTCCTTAACACCTTCAATGTTACTAATGCACTTATCAATGATAACAACCATATACCGTTACTACACAATAGAAATAGAAAAAACTTCCACAACCAATTCCAACCACCACAAAACCCACACTACAAAAGACAATCTCACCTAATCTCCATAGTTTTAGAACAGGCAATCGACACAAAACACAACAGATTAATTACCCAAAAAGTACTTAGATGTGCTCTTATCAACGCACGATCTACCCGCAAAAAATGGCCTGCCATCACTGACCTCATAATTAACCTCAACCTAGATATTCTATTCATCACAGAATCTTGGCTCTCCGATGCCGATACAGTCATACTAAATCAGCTCACACCTCCAACATACTCAAGCTACACATCTAATAGATCCAACAAAAGAGGAGGCGGGGTACTCATTATAGCTAAGACTGAACTCCAATACCGAACAATCCAAACCAGCAGTACACCACTTCTAGATCTAATCTCTATCTACAACAACCATAACACGATCAACCTGATCTATAGGCCCCCAAACAACTCATCTGAAGAACTCTCAACCATAATTGACTTAGCCTGCAATCCTAAGCACCCAGACAAACCTAATTGGTTACTGGGCGACTTCAATCTCGCTTCACTCCAACCCGCCTCATCCGGTTCCTTCCTCAACGCAA
Organism: Ichthyophis bannanicus; assembly: GCA_033557465.1. Taxonomy (NCBI): domain Eukaryota; kingdom Metazoa; phylum Chordata; class Amphibia; order Gymnophiona; family Ichthyophiidae; genus Ichthyophis; species Ichthyophis bannanicus. The sequence goes on along the minus strand of CM066038.1, from coordinate 18,137,969 downwards.
TGTCCAACCTCAACTATGAACAAATAGTAAGCAACCCCACCCACCATAGTGGAAATACTCTCGACCTTATATTCACACCATCCTCCTATGCAAGCAACAACTACAATTTTGATCTCTCCATCAGCCCTGTTCCCTGGTCAGATCATCACCTCCTATCTTTCAACATGCCAGCTCAACCAGAGACAACCAACCACACCAGGAAACAATCTTCAACAAACCATAGACGTTTCATACCATTTGACAAAGAAGAAATCACAAAAATTGTACTTCCAAAGCTTTCCCAACCACCTTCCAACAACATCAATGATCTAGTCGCAAACTGGAATAACACCCTTAACGAATTTTCAGTACCATCTACACCCAACATTCACCCAACACACCATAAACATTCAGATAAAAGACCATCTTTACCATGGTTCTCCCCAGAGCTAAAGAAATCCCTCATACTCCTAAGAAAACTAGAGAGAAAATGGCGTAAATCCCAGAACTCTACCGATCAAGCAACATATCTATCACAGCTAGAAACGCACCGCGAAGCAGTATGGAACAGAAGAAAAGCCTTTCACTCCGATCTCCTCAACCGTTCTCTAAACAAACCACGAGAACTCTTTAACCTAGTGAAAGTACTAACCACCGAGCCCACTCCACCACATCAAGATGCTATACACCCCCAAAAGTACGCCGATTACATCCAATCCAAAACCATCAAGACATCAACAACCTCTCCCCTATCTAATGCCCAAACTTTCTTACAGGAGAACCCACTCATCAAGCTCACATCCCCCTCAATAAAGCACGTCGAAGATATTATCACCAGAATAAATACAACCACTGCACCCAATGATCCATGTCCAGCACAATGGATAAATGCGTTACGACATGAGCTCAGCCCATTCATATCCGAAATCATAAATCAATCATTCACCACAGGCATCTTCCCATCAGCTCTTAAACAGACTTCCATAAGACCTCTTCTAAAAAACAACCAGCTAGACCCAACAAAAGAAGAATCTTACCGTCCAATCTCCAGCATCCCCCTGCTATCAAAGATAATAGAGAAGGTCACACAGATTCAGATCCAACAGCATATAGACACCACATCACCTCTGGACCCCAGTCAACATGGATTCAGAGAAGCCCATGGTGTGGAATCTTTGCTGACTTCTTTAATCAACACCCTCATCTGTGGTACTGACAATATCAAAAAGGGCTTTGCACTAATATTCCTCGACATCTCTGCAGCGTTTGATTCTGTTGACCATAACAAACTCCTAACCCGACTCCAATGCAAGGGCATCCAGGGTTTAGCATGGGACTGGTGCAAATCTTATCTTGAAGAGCGCTGGCAACATGTTCGAACAGAATCAAACACCTCAAAACCTTTCCAGTTGAAACAAGGCGTCCCTCAAGGATCCTCCCTCTCGGCGTTACTCTTTAATATCTACATGCAACCGATATGTGAGATCACTCGCTCATTTGGAGTATCCTCCCTAATCTATGCAGATGACGTGCTGATTTTCATACCAATCAACATTACTCGACCTGATTACACAGTACTAATAGAGTGTTTTGATGCAATTACAGACTGGCTCCTCACACAGAATATGAGAATAAATTTCAAAAAAACAGAAGCCCTAATCATCACGAAGAATAAAGAATTCTCACCCCCGACTGCTCTAAAAGTACGGGACGCAGAGCTTCCAATCAAATCCACAGTAAAATACCTAGGCGTAACCCTTGATCACCGACTGGACTTCAAAGAACACATAAACCGAACAGTGAAATCCATCTACTTCAAGATCAGAACCCTCCGAAACCTCAAAAACATGCTCGACCCTGACAATTTCCGAACCATCTTCCAAGCCATAGTCATTCCACACTTTGACTATGCAAACATAGTTCTACATGGCCTCCCAAAAAGCACTCTAAACACGCTACAATTAGCAATGAACGCTGCTGCCCGCATCCTCAACGGTGCATCAAGGAACGATCACATAACTCCCATCTTAAAGGAATTACACTGGCTCCCAATATCCTGTAGGACTACATATAAAGCACTACTCATCACATTCAAAGCCATTAACAACTTAGCTCCCCTAGCAATCTCCACTCTCATCACTCACACCCCCCACACCAGATCTAGAAGATCAGTCGCAGCTAATACTCTAATCATCCCGACGGACTTTACAAAATGTTCACACTCAACAACTGCAAGAGCATTCGTTTACTTCGCTCCCAAATGTTGGAATGATCTTCCACCCACCATAAGAGATATCAAAGACCTAAAACAATTTAGAAAAGCCATAAAACACCACCTGTTCCTTGCATACTTCTCTCAATACCCCACTCCAACATAGCCAACACCACATTACAATCCAATGTAACGATCTATCACTCCCTGTACAACAAGAAGAATACAATTGTATATAGTTATATAACTTATATGTACAAAGTTCTCCCCTATGTTGTATCCAATTAGATTTCCTGTTATATGTAAACTCACGACAGCCTGTTGCTATCGGTGAGTATTTTATGTTTACTGTAAACCGCGCTGATGATAAAAGTGCGGTATATAAGAACGTTAAATAAATAAATAAATAAATAAATAAGAGCCCGATGGTCAGGGCGGAGGAACCGGACCGGCCGGCTATCAGCGCCCGCAGCTGCTCCATGAAGGCAGTGCAACTGTGCTCCAAAGCTGCCATTCTGAACTCAAGTCCGGAAGGCTCCGCAGGCACCGGCTCGGGTCCCGACACGGTTGGGCCTGACACCAGTTCCCCCGGAGGGGAGTCCTCAACGAGGACAGTTGGTACTTGCCTCGGTTGATCTGTCTCCAGATGAGGTATCTTTGTCGGGCGCTCCGTCTCCAAAGATCCCGGCTGGTGCTCGGGGCTCTGCGACCGGCCCCGGGAGGAGCCGGGTCGCTCAGAGCCATCCAGAGACGCCTCCTTCAAGGATTTCTTCTTCCTATCGTGCTCACTCAAGGGAGACCTCCTTTCCAAGGAACCTCGACGCTGCCTGGGCTCGGAAAGCTCCCCCACAGGACATGGAGGCCTCAGATGAGGTCCTGGCTCTCGGAGGCAAGGACACAGAAAAAATCCTATCATGCTGCTGCTGGCAGCTCTTCAGGGCCTTGGAGGACATTTTCCTACACAGGCCACAGACTAACGGGTCATGTTGAGGCCCGAGGCACAGGAGACAGCAGTCATGCGTATCGGTGAGAGACATCAGTTTCACACACCGATCGCATTTTTTTTTTATTTATCATTATCAAATTAACATTCGAATATCATTCCATAAACGACATAGGAAAAACAATGGAGCTCTCCCAATTAAATCAACAAAACATCATAAGCCCCTTCAAATACAATCTATTTCCATCTTATTTAGACCCCAACAAAACAAAGGAAATAAAGGGGGAGTACAAGGAAACATCAATAAACTGCCAAAAACTTAGCATTAACACAATTAAGAAGGGAGACTTACACGTCAGCTGTATGAGGAGAAATAACAACCTCAAAATTACTCCGTTCCCTAGACACTAGAAAAGCTAGCAGCTGCTTGGGGTCAAAAGACAAATACATCCTTTGATTATAATTAACAAAACATTTAACAGGAAATTTAAGTTGGAAGGAGGCACCCAAGGCCACAACCCTGGACCGAAAAGCCAAAAACTCCCTCCTCCGCAACTGAGTAATTCGTGAGAAATCAGGAAATACCCTCACCCTAGACCCCAGAAAAGCTTCATTAGCATTACGAAAAAAGATTTTAAGGATAAAAACTTTATCCGTTTCTAAAGCAAAAGTAACAAGCAAGGTGGTCCTTTCCATTACAATCTCCAGGGAGCTTTCAAGGAGACCCGTAAGGTCCTCTAGCCCAGGCTGTGATGGGGAAGGGGCAGCTATTCCACCCCTAGTCTCCAAAGATAAATACACAGCCCTGGTAACAGGAGGAAACTGCTCCGGTGGGATTTTCAACACCTCTCCAAAGTATTTACGAAGCATATCAGTCGCTGACAGCACTGGAGGGGGGTAATCAAGATAGCGGATGTTTGAGACGTCGAGTGACCGGCGTTTCTGAGGGCTCCTGTGTTGTTGAGCCGTGGCCGTCGGTATGGGACGGCGTAAGCGAAAACAAGCCACTCTACCTCCGGGTGAGAATCCTTCAAGCTCGGCTGGCCAGCGAACACTTGGAGAGTGTGAATTCGGCGTCTCTTTAGGAGCGGCATCCTTGGCTGGGGCGGTGGAAGGAGTTTCGTCCCAGAGCGTTTCTGGTGTATCGCTGTCTTCGATCGAGCGGACACCCCCACCGCATCCAGGAAGTTTGTCCCCGGCTGATGTTCCCCCCTTGGAAGTGGTGGTGAGTACCCCGTTTTCAGGGGGAGTTGGAGGTACCTTGGCCGTGCTGGATCTTCCCCCTGAGGGAATGGGCCAGAGTCGCTTGGGAGGAATGGTGAGAACAACGGACTGCTCTGACCCTGGACCTTCAGTAGAGAGGGGAGACTTTCCTGGCTTCTCCATGTTGGTGAGACCCACGGTATTTACTTTACAGATGCTATGGGAAGGACTGGCGACCTTGAATGATTCCATGAACAGAGTGTGTGGGACCTTTGTGAAGGACATTAATATGGTTAGAGATTCTTGTGGACTCTTTACTAAAGCTAATGAGCAACAATGTAATAGATTAACTAGCTTGGAAAGGGAGGTGGGGGAGACTTGCATTTTTTAAACCCGCTGGCAGCCATCGGGGAAAAAAGGGCCCCTGGAAGGTCGAAGACTCGGGCTTCCAGTGAAAAAGAAAAAAGTCGCGAACGCCAGTCACGAAGGACAAAAACCGAAAATAGAGACGGACTTGATACCGACGTACCAAGCCGAAGGCGGGAAGAGGTACCGGTGTCGACCGGTCGAGAAGATAGAAAAAAAATCTACCTTTTTTATGGGGACACAAGGACTACGTCCGAAGGACTCTGCGGAAAAAAGGAGACTGAGCAAGATGGCACCCTTGGGAGGGAAGGGGACCGCGCATGTGTGATGGCAACTCCCAAAGGCTTTCTCTGAAAACTGGGGATTTGCTCCGCACGAGGGCTCCATCGGCGCCGACGTCACCCATGTGAGGACTGACTTCCTGCTTGTTCCCAGAGAACCTTCTCTTTCACTGTGCTAGGATCTGTCGATGGACAGGAAATCTCTTAATTACGTTATAGCTTGTAAGAGGGTGCTGTGCTTTCCTGTCTAATCAATGTGTTTATACCTCAAAAATTTCCTGTCATGATTTGACAATTTCCAATCTGTAATCAAAACCGCTGCTGATCGCTGGAAGTAGCGGTATACTAAATAAATAAATAAATAAAAATAAATAAATAAAAATAAAAGTGGAAGGAAATTCTCCAAGTTACTTTGTATTTAGCTAGTTTGGTTAGGCTTCTTGTATGCTTGCTTCTATGATATAAGAAAGAAATAAAGGATTTTTTTTGTAAGAAAAACCTTTGAGAATTTTATGCCAGGTACAAATATAATCTGCATGAGGTGTGGTTTATTGGGAGGAGGTGGTAGGCCCTCCCTGTATATGTGTTAGTTTGCAAGGTTTTGTTCCCCTCTTGCACGGAAGACGAGGTGGCGATATCCACTTGGCCAACGGAATCGATCCCCCCCCTGGTTCCGTACAGACTACCACCGATGAGGATGACCCATGGGTAGGAACTCCACGATGATCGGGGCATCGGGAAACATATGGCTACCCTCCTGGGCACTGAGAATGGACTCTGCCATCCAGGTTGGGTCCTCCCATTGGAGAAACTTGGCCGGTCATTTCCGGCCCTTGCCATCGATCTTGCGCTAAGGGGCCGCAGTGACGCTGCACACGGATCTTCTCCTTGTGCTCCTCTTTTGATGCCGATGGGACCTTTGCAAAGGGTCTCCCTTCACTGCTTGAACTCTTCTGTTCCGAATGAGCTCTCTGCTCCTTTCCCTTGGCCACCTCAGGTGTGGACGAGGGAGCTGAGGCTGATGATACTGAATCAGATGAGCTGAAGAGGGACTCCTGCTTTTCCCGACCCTTTGCCCCCAACACGTCATCTGCAAGCAGAGCATGCAGGACGCTGGCTAGAGATCGGGTCCAAGGCATTGCAAGCACCAATTATGGCGATCCATGGCAGAAATAGTCTTGCCACAGTTGGTGCATTTTTTAAAGCTGCTAACAGACTTAGACATGCCAAAAAATACCGCCTCAGCAAAATTAAACTGAAAAACGGCCATGGGCGGGAAAAGCCCCTAAAGGGGAAAATTACAAAAGGCGCAAAAACTACAGAAAAAGATCACCCAAAGGGTAAGAAAAAACTAACAGACGAAGGGCAGGTAAAAAAATGAGCAAAAGCTCATCCACAGGGTCAAGAAATTCAAACTTTTTTTTGACTGCAAGAATACGTCCTAGGAGCTCCGCAGAAAAAAGAGAACTGGGGAATATGGTGCCACAGCAGGTGGGAAGGCAGGCATACATGCGCAGTGTACCTCCCAAAAGCTTCCTTTAGAAGCTGGTGAGCTCCTGCAGGGTTCCATCAGTGATGTCACCCTTATGAGAGGACTTATTTCCTGCTTGTTCACGGAGAACCAGATTTATAACCCATGATTGCAGGTATGCAAGGAGCTCTGGAGAATGGATTTATTTATTTATTTTATTTATTTAACTGGTTTTAATATACCGTTTTTCTACGAGGCAAATTGGTTTACATGGAACAGAATGGTTTACAGTGAACAGGTTAATAACAAGGGGGCAACTATATACATGAACAAATGCAGGCAACTATGTACAGGCAGCTAGAGAAGACGATAGCTGAGTGCATCGTTTGGCGTGAGGGAGAGGGGGTAGCATGGGGGAAAACTGAGCTGAATACTGCGGTACAGAATAATATGAGGAGTAGGGGGAAATGGGGTGGGGGGTGGAGGGTGGAGGGGGCAGGGGGAGGAGGAGGATAGCAGAGTTATGGGGGTGGGAAGAGAGGAATAGTGTGCGAGTGTAGGATGCTCTTGCTGAGGGTTGGTTGCAGAGGATATACCATAATATTCTTCAAAGAGAAATGTTTTAAGATGTTTCTTGATGAGGCTATGAGATTGTATGCAGCGTAACGTGGGAGGGAGTTAATTCCATATAGTGGGGCATAATATTCAAAAGCTCTGGTGCAAGTTCATTGAATTCTCTTGTGGGTCTGCGTTGGTTGAAGGAGAAGGTTGAATGTGTTTAATCGGCGAGGTCTGTTGCTGTCAGAGTGCTTGATTAGTAGATGGAGCTGTTCAGCAGAAGTATTGAAGAAGATTGTATGGATGATGGCAAGTATCTTGAACTTTATTTAGGATGCAATGGGGAGCCAATAAAGAGATAAAGTGGGAGTCATGTGAGAGTATCTTGGAATACCAGCTATGATGCGGGCAGTGGTGTTTTAAGCAAGCTGAAGGGGCGCAATGGTGGATTTGGGGAGTCCATGGAGGACGGAGTTACAGTAGTCGAGTAATGATGTGATGAAGGCTTGGCAGACTGTGCGAAAGCTCTCAGGTGATAGGAGGGGTCGGAGGTGTGGGGAATTCAGAGTTTGAAGTATAGATTTTTGGTGACATTCTTGATGTGTGGCTGGAAACTCAAATGTTGATCCAGGATAATGCCGAGGTATTTAGTCTGTGTCTCTGAGCTTGATACTTGGGGGAGGAATGAAGGTGAGATCTCTGGATATGTGAAGAATCTCTGTCTTATTGAAGTTTACTGATAGATTGTGATACTAAAGCCAGAGGACAATTTCTTTGAAGCATTTGGTGAGACAGGAGTAGTTTGGGGAGGAGATGTGGAAGGGAGTAAAGATCATAATATCGTCGACATAGAGCTGGTAGCCGTCATTGAATTTTTGGATGGTATAGCATAGGGGCCTGATGTAAAAGTTAAATAAAAGGGAGGAGAGGGCAGAGCCCTGAGTGACTCCTTGGGGAAGGGTGTAGGGTGCTGATGAATGGTTGCCGAGCTTGACTGTTTGGGTTCGGTGGGACAGGTAAGAGTGGATCCATTTGAGTGGGACACCTGTACACCAATAGCGTTGAGTTGGTTGAGTAGGATTTGGTGGGATACAGTGTCAAATGCAGCGGAGACATCGAAGAATAGCAGTACGAAGCCTGAGAGGGTTTTTCAGTTCCAATGAATAGTGTATTTAGTAGGGAAGTAAGTAGAGTCTCAGCACTGTGGTAGGAGCAAAGGTCATGCTGTCTGTGGTCCAATGGGGCAGATCTGCCTTTATGTTCTTGGAGTTGTATTTGAACTGTTTTTTCAATTATTTTAGAGAGGTAAGGTGCACTGGCTATGGGTCTGTAGGATGCAGGAGAGGAGGGGTCAAAGTTGGTTTTCTTAAGTAAGGGTCTCACAGAGGCTTGTTTGAGAGTGACTGGGGGATAAGCTTGGGTGAGTGAGGTTTGAAGGATGGTGGAGCCTTTGTTGTCTTGACCCAAGACACTGGGTAGGGGTCAAGGGGGGAGGTGGCTGAGTTAATGTAGTTGATGATGTTTGAGAGTTCTTCTAGAGACACATCTCTGAAAGTCATCCATAGGGTGAAGGTGTTGAATGAGGAGGTGGGAGGACTCTGACCAAGGACCATTGCTTCACTGATGGGACATAAGATGGAAAGGGATACCAAATAGGGGAAACATAAATCTCCATGTAGTTGCACTCGTGGCATCAGACCCCAGCTTATGTCTGACTGAACTGGAAGCCCACGGAGCAGGAGGAAATTACTAGGTCACAAAAATAAGCCTGAAGGCTCACTTTATAATATTTAATACAGGGCTGCACACTACAGCTATCACTACTTGGGTTTATAGGTGTCCTCAAATGGTTGGTGGGGTAGCTGAGAGTGGTGAGGTATTTATGGAAGAGAAAGTTTTTGGGACTGGTAACAGCTGTGAGGAGGTAGTTTTGGGGGTGTGGTCATTCGTTTTTGGGAGTGGAGTAGTGGCGGAGGGGTGGTTTTTGAGGGTGAGGGAGGTGCAAGAGATTATTTAGAAATGGATCAGTTGGTGGATTGGTAGGGCAGTTGTGAAGTGTTTTTTTGTGGATGGGGTAGTTTGCAAGGTGTTGGAGCAGTTATAGGAAGTTGTTTGGGTAGAGCTGTCTGAGGTGTGGTGGGGTAGTTGCAGGGCTGTTGTTTTTGGGGTTACAACAGTTTGCAGAGTGGTGAGGCAGTTGTGGGAGCAGGGGCAGTTTGGATGCTGGGAGAGTAAAGGACAGCGAGTTTTTGGGGCTGGGACAGTTATCGGTGATAGGGCAGTTGTAGGGGTATAGTTTTTGCAGGTGGGGCAGTTCTCAGGCTACTGAGGCAGTTATGGGGTATTTTTTCATGGTTGCAGTATTTGGAGGGTTGGTAAGGCAATTACGAGGGAGTATTTTTGGGGGTGGAGCAGTGTATGGGTGGAGAGGCAATTGTGGAGGCAGGGGCAGTTTGGGTGCTGGGAGAGTAAAGGACAGCGAGAAGAAGTTTGAAAGGATCAATTCCCCAACTTCTGTGTTTCAGTGTATGCAAGTTTCTATGTTGGAACTCCTTCTCTCACAGAAACACATTAAGCTAGGTTTCTGGAGGACTTATTTCTCTGGAATAAGAATATAAGATATGCCATAGTGTGTCATACCAAGGTCCATCAAAAGCCCAGTATCCTCTACTCTTGTCCAATTTGGCCTACTTTCAAACTCAGAGTATCTTCTTATTTATTTATTTATTTATTACAATTTCTTATATACCGCACTATTCGGCATCAGCGCGGTTCACATTATAACACAACGACCATAACAACAAGCTGTTTGGTTTTACATCGAACAGGGATACAAACTTGGATAACAGGGGTAAACTATATACATGAGATATTTACACGGCTAGAATTGAATAACAATATCATACTGAAAGTAAGGGTCGTTTCCAAGTGGGTCATTTCTTCAGAGGGAATGCCTAGGTGCCATTGCTGGTTTGGTAGTATTGGAGGAAAAGGTGGTATTTGAGTGCCTTCCTGAACTGCGATAGGTCGGCAATAGCCCTAATGTAAGAGGGTAGAGCATTCCAGAATTTAGGTACATAGCAACTGAACGCCCTGTTTGTGGTTGCTATGTTGCACTTCATCAATGCCTTTGGTGTTATTAGTAGGTTTACGGCTATTGCTCTTCTGGATCTGTTGGGGGGGCACCATGTGAATAAGTTCTGTGAGGGAGGAGGATGAAATACCCTTGATTGCCTTGAATGATAGAAGTAGGGTTTTAAAGATGATCCTCCCATGGATGGGTAACCAGTGAAGCTGTTTAAGAATGGGAGTCACGTGGTCACTTCTGGAGGCTCCGTATAGGACCCTTGCTGCGGCATTCATAGCGAGCTGTAATGGGGCCAGTGTGGATTGAGGGAGACCTTGTAAGATGGCATTTGCCAGTTTTTCTCTCTTGATAAGTTTCATGCCATTCAGTTAAATTACTGGAGAGTTATTTTGCGTCCAGACGGACATTTCCAACCCATTTTATATAATTTTTTCCAACTTCTGTTGGTTTGGAAAGAATACAAAGCTGTCCAAGCATTAAGGAATCTTCCAGTGGTAAAGTGGCAACACCTAATCCTCTCTATTTTCAAAAGATTTTTATTTATTAATTTTATTTATTTATTTGGTTACATAGTAACATTGTAACATAGTAAATGACGGCAGATAAAGACCAATATGGTCCATCTAGTCTGCCCAGCAAGATGGCAAGAGTAGGTGCACCTGTCTTTCTGTGCAGGCCACCCCTCCCCATGTATTTGTTTAGGGGTGAACCCACCACTCCATGTAGGACACCCCTATTTGTTGAGACGTTAGATGGTTCAGAAGTTAGATGGTACCGTTTATTTTGTTTTTATCCTGTTGCTGTGAAGGGATCCACTGTGTTTGTCCCATGCCGTTTTGAATTCCTTAACCGTGTTTGCCCCCACCAATTCCATTGGAAAGGCATTGCAAGCATCGACCACCCTTTCAGTTAAAATATTTCCTGACATTGCCTTTCAATTTACCACCTTGCAGCTTCATGTTATGCCCTCTAGTTTTACAGCTTCCCCGTCTTTGGAAGAGGTTTGTTTGTTCATCATTTCTCTTTAAGTATTTAAATGTCTGAATCATATCTCCCCTGTCCCTCCTCTACTCCAAAGTCTACATATTTAGGTCTTCAAGTCTCTTCTCATAAGGCTTCTGACGCAGGCTCCAAATCATTTTGGTCGCCTTCCTCTGAACAGTTTTCAGTCTTTTTACATCTTTTGCAAGATATGGTCTCCAAAACTGAACACAGTATTCCAAGTGAGGCCTCACCAGTGATTTGTACAGTGGCATAAGTACCTCTTCCTTTCTGCTGGTAATCCCTCTTTGTATGCAGCCCAACATCCTCCTGGCTTTTGCCACCGCCTTGTCGCACTGTTTTGCCACCTTGAGATCTTCAGAAATAATCACACCAAGGTCTTTCTCCTGATCCGTGCACACCAACCTCTCGCCCTCTGTCGCGTACATTTCCCTTGGATTTCTGCTACCCAAGTGCATGACTCTGCATTTCTTTGCATTAAATCTTAATTGCCAAGCATTAGACCATTCTTCCAGCTTTTGTAGATCTTTTCTCATGTTAACCACTTCCTCGGGGGAGTCCACTCTGTTGCAAATGTTTATGTCATCTGCAAAAAGGCAGACTTTTCCATGCAGTCCTTCAGCAATATCACTCACAAATACATTGAACAGTGCCGGGCCCAGGACCGACCCCTGGGGCACCCCGCTAATCACCTTCCCTTCATCCGAGTGAGCTCCATTTACCATCATCCTCTGTCGTCTGTCAATCAACCAATTTCTGATGCAATTTACCATCTTAGGATCCATCCCCAAGCTACTAAGTTTATTGATAAGCCTCCTATGAGGAACAGTATCAAAGGCTTTGCTGAAATCCAGGTAGACGACATCCATCGCATGACCCTGATCTAGCTCCCTGGTCATCGGTCAAAGAACTCAATCAGATTTGTTTGGCAAGATTGTCCTTTGGTAAAACCATGTTGCCTCGGGTCTTGAAACCTGTTGGTTTTGAGAAAGTTCAGTATTCGCTCTTTCAGGAGCGCCTCTATTACTTTTCCTGCCGCCGAGGTAAGGCTCACAGGCCTGTAGTTTGACACTTCTTCCCTGTCACCACTTTGGTGTAGAGGTACGACATCAGCCGTTCTTCAGTCCTGAGGAACCTCTCCTGTTTCCAAGGATCTGCTGAAAACATCCTTTAACGGCCTTGCAAGAACCTCTCTGAGCTCTTTCAGTATCCTGGGATGTATCCCATCTGGTCCCGTGGCATTGTCCACTTTCAGTTTTGCAAATTGTTCTAACACATCATTTTCTGTGAATGGTGCGGTATCTACTTCATTCCCATTTTTATATTTGGGAGTCACAGGTGGTCCTTCTCCAGGACTTCCTTTACATTTTTATACCGCTCCTTCCAGTGATCAGGAGCGGTTTAGAGTAGTTACTCACCTGTAACAGGTGTTCTCCAGGAGCAGCAGGAATCAGTCCTCACATATGGGTGACATCGGTGCCGACGGAGCCCTCGTGCGGAGCATTTCCCCAGCTTTCAAGGAAAGCCTTTGGTAATGCAGCACGCATGCGCGGTCCCCTTCCCGCCCAAGGGTGCCATCTTGCTCAGTCTGATGACATAGCTAAAAGACAGCAAAAAAACAAAATGAATGATATGACTGCAACTCCAGGGGAGGAGGGAGGGTCGTGAGGACTGATTCCTGCTGCTCCTGGAGAACACCTGTTACAGGTGAGTAACTACTCTTTCTCCAGGACCAAGCAGGAAGTCAGTCCACACATATGGGACTCCCCAGCTCTAGGCTACCGGGAACCCAAAGCTGAAAAAAATGGCTCCCTCTCAAGAGCCGCAGCATTCGTGATAAGAATATCCTCTGAGAATGCCCCCGTACTGTAGCCCAACACAAGAGCCGGAGGGTAGGATTTGCCTAAACCTCAAAGATATTACGGAGTACCGCCTGACCGAAAGCACTGTCCCTTCGGGACTCTCTCTCCAGGCAGTAATGGGCTGCAAAAGTCTGGCTTGAAGACCAAGTTGCGGCCCTGCAGATGTCTGCCAACGGAACAGAGCGGAGATGAGCTACTGACGCGGCTTTCACCCCAACACGGTGGGCCTTGACTCGACCCTGCAAGGGGAGGTAGGCTGCCTTATACGCCCAAGCGATACAATCTGCTACCCAAGTGGACAATGTACGCTTGGAGACAGGTAACCCCATCTTATTGGGGTCAAAGGAGACGAAGAGCTGAGTAGCCCTTCGATGCCCCCGCGTACGTTCTATGTAAAAAGACAATGCCTTCTTACAGTCCAGAGTATGCAAGACTGTTTCAGCCCGGCTGGTATGCGGCCTGGTAAAAAAGGTCGAAGAACCACCTCCTGGTTGAGGTGGAAAGAGGAGACCACTTTTGGAAGGAACATGGGATGGGTCCTTAGGACCACCCTGTTCCTATAGAACCGTGTGTATGGTCTATCAGAAACCAGAGCTTGTAGCTCACTCACACGTCTGGCCGAGGTAAGAGCCACCAGGAAGAGCGCTTTCCAAGAGAGGAAGCACAAATGGCAAGTAGCCATCGGCTCAAACGGTGGGCGAGTAAGTTGCTGCAAGACCACGTTCAAGTCCCACTCAGTTGCCGGTGGACGAACAGGAGGCTTGAGAAGAAGCAGACCTCTGAGAAATCGGGACACCAAGGGGTGAACCGACAGAGACTATCCTTCCACCGGTGAGTGGTGCGCTGACAGAGCACTGAGGTGGACCCGAACAGAGTTAGACTTAAGGCCTAGGTCTGACAGATGAAGTAGATACTGCAGTACTACTGGCACAAGGCAAGAGAAAGGATCTTCATTGTGCAGAGCACACCATACCGTAAACCTACGCCCCTTGAGGGCATAGGACTTTCTGGTGGACTGCCTCCTAGAGGCCAAGACCACCTACTCAACCTCCTTAGGAAGAAGTAAGGGAGCTAGCACTATCCTTTCAGCAGCCAGGCCATCAACTTGAGGGACCTGAGATTGGGGTGCAGAAGGGAACCCTGCTCTTGAAACAGGAGATTGTGTTGCAACCCCAGAGGGAACGGAGTTTCCACCGCCAACTGCAGCAGAAGTGGAAACCACGGCTGCCTCGGCCATCTAGGGGCTACCAGAATCACCGAGGTCTTGTCCTGGAGAATCTTGAACAGAGTTCGGGCCACCAGGGGCGTGGGAGGAAACGCATACAGGAGGCCCGTAGACCAAGAGATCAGAAAAGCATCTGCTGCCATCCTCAAAGGATGCGGCTGTCTGGAGCAAAACCTGATAGTAAAGAGTAGTTACTCACCTGTAACAGGTGTTCTCCAGGAGCAGCAGGAATCAGTCCTCACATATGGGTGACGTTAGCGCCGACGGAGCCCCCGTGCAGAGCATTTCCCCAGCTTTCATAGAAAGCATTTGGGAATGCAGCGCGCATGCGCGGTCCCCTTCCCGCCCAAGGGTGCCATCTTGCTCAGTCTGATGACATAGCTAAAAGACAACATAAATAGCAAAAATAAATAATATGACTGCAACTCCAAGGGGAGGAGGGAGGGTTGTGAGGACTGATTCCTGCTGCTCCTGGAGAACACCTGTTACAGGTGAGTAACTACTCTTTCTCCAGGACCAAGCAGGAAGTCAGTCCTCACATATGGGACTCCCTAGCTCAGGGCTACCAGAGGCCCCAAACTGAAAATTGGGCTCCCTCTAGAGCCTCAGCATGCAAGAACAGAATCTTCTCTGATAACACCCCCGAAAGGTAGCCCAACACCAGGGCCGGAGGGTAGGAGTTGCCTAGACCCCAAAGAGATTATGGAGTACCGCTTCCCGAAAGCACTGTCCCTGTGGGACTCCCTCTCAAGGCAGTAGTGGGCCGCAAATGTCTGGCTTGAAGACCAAGTAGCGGCCCGGCAGATGTCTGCCAACGGAACAGAGCGGAGATGAGCCACTGACGCAGCCTTCACCCTGATACGGTGAGCCGTAACTCGACCCTGCAATGAGAGGCCGGCTGCCCTATAAGCCCAGGCGATGCAGTCAGCTACCCATATGGACAAAGTAAGCTTGGAGACAGCCAACCCCAACTTATTCGGATCATAAGAGACGAAGAGCTGAACCGCCCTCCGGTGCTCCCGCGTATGATCAAGGTAGAAGGACAACGCCCTCCTACAGTCCAGGGTATGCAAGACCATCTCAGCCCGGCTAGCATGAGGCCTGGGAAAGAAAGTAGGAAGAACCACCTCCTGATTGAGGTGGAAGGAGGAGACAACCTTTGGAAGGAACATAGGGTGAGTCCGTAAGACTACCCTGTTCCTATAGAACCTAGTATAAGGTGCTTCTGAGACTAGGGCCTGAAGCTCACTCACTCGCCTTGCTGAGGTAAGGGCTACCAGAAATAGTGTTTTCTAGGACAGAAAACGCAGAGGGCAAGTAGCCATAGGTTCAAATGGTGGGCAAGTAAGCCGTTGCAAGACCACATTTAAATCCCATTCAGTGGCAGGTGGACGCACTGGAGGCTTAAGCAAAAGCAGGCCTCTGAGGAAGCGAGCCACCAAAGGATGACTGGAGAGAGACTGACCCTCCACCTGTGAGTGGTGTGCTGAAAGAGCACTAAGATGAACTCTAACAGAATTGGATTTAAGGCCTAGGTTGGACAGGTGAAGCAAATACTGCAGCACCACTGGTACCAGGCATGAGAAGGGATTCTCGTTGTGTTGAGTAAAACAGGTAGAGAATCTACGCCACTTAAGGGCATAAGAATTTCTGGTGGACTGCCTCCTAGAGGTCAAGACTACGTCCTCCACTTCCCTAGGCAGTAGTAAAGGCGCTAGGACTACCCTTTCATCAGCCAGGCAATCAAATTGAGGGACTGGATATTGGGGTGCAAGAGGGATCCCTGTTCCTGAGACAGGAGATCGGATTGCATCCCCAGAGGAACAGGAGTGTCCACCGCCAGTTGCAACAGTAGGGGGGAACCAGGGTTGCCTTGGCCACCTGGGGTCCACCAGAATCACTGAGGCCTTGTCCCGGGTCACCTTGAACAGTGTCTTGGACACTAGATGCGTGGGAGAAAACGCATATAGTAGGCCTGTAGACCATGGAATGAGAAATGCATCCGCTACTACTCTGAGAGGATGCGGTTGTCTGGAACAGAACCTGGGTAGTTGACGGTTCAGAGGACTGGCAAAGAGATCTATGGTTGGAAGACCCCATCTCAGGAAGATCTGTTGAACCACTAAAGGGTTCAACTGCCATTCGTGCGGCTGCAGAATCCTGCTTAATCTGTCCGCCAGGTAATTCTCCTGACCTGGAAGGTAGACGGCTTTGAGAAGAATGCCATGATCGACTGCCCAGGAGCACAGTTTCTGCGCTTCCTGACAGAGAAGGTGGGACCCTGTGCCCCCTTGTTTGTTCACATAGAACATAGCCACTTGATTGTCCGTCTGAACCAAGATGGACTGGTGAGAGATGAGATGAGAGAAAGTTCTCAGGGCTAAGCAGATAGCTCTCAGTTCTAAGAGATTGATCTGCTGTGCGGCCTCCCAAGGAGTCCACAGGCCTTGAGTACATGCCCCTTGGCAATGTGCACCCCAACCTTGAAGAGAAGCATCGGTTGTCAGCACCTGAGAGTGTGGAGGTGCCTGAAAAGGCACCCCTTGCACTAGATTCGGAAGATGAAGCCACCATTGCAGAGAAGACTGTAGTAGGCTGGACACCCTCACTTTGTCCGTGAGGCTTCCTGTGGCCTGGTGCCACAGAGTCCTGAGACCCCACTGAGCTGGCCTCATGTGTAGACGGGCATTTGGAGTCACATGGACTGTGGATGCCATGTGGCCTAAGAGCCTCAGGAATTGTCTGGCGGAGACCAGAGAATTGCTGTGGAATAGCCTGTCTAAAGCCATCAATCTGTGGGCCCTGTCCACTGGTAGAAAGGCCTTTGCCTGAAAGGTGTCCAGTCGAGCTCCTATGAACTTCATGTTTTGGGAGGGTTGCAAACTGGACTTTGCAAAGTTTATGACAAACCACAGGTGCTGAAGCAGAGCGACAGTGCAAAGGGTGGCTTGATTGGCCTCTTGCGGGGATTGACCCCTGATGAGCCAATCGTCCAGATATGGAAAGACAAAGAGGCCTTGAACCCTGAGGTAGGCCGCTACCACCACCGGGCACTTGGTGAATACCCTGGGGGCAGACGTAAGGCCAAAAGGCAGTACTCTGTACTGATAATGGTTTCCTCCCACTACAAATCTGAGATATTGTCTGTGGTCTGGATGAATAAGCATGTGAGTATAAGCATCCTTTAGATTTAAGGAGCATAGTCAATCTCCCTGCTGGAGGTAGGGCAGCAGGATTCCAAGGGTAAGCATCTTGAACTTTTCCCTCTCCAGGAACTTGTTCAGGTTTCACAAGTCTAGGATGGGTCTGAGGCCTCCTGTTCTCTTTGGTACCAGGAAGTACCTGGAATAGAAGCCGTGACCTCTCAGGTGGTGGGGCACCGGTTCCACTGCCTGTTCCTTCAGAAGACCAACAAATTAACCTTTAGTTCAGTAGCTATTTAGTACTATATCTAAGCCTATCCACCATATGCAAAAGAGGTCTCAGAATTATATGAGGCGTGAAATCAGCCAGACTTGCTGGAATGACAATTCCTTCTACAACATCAACGACCTCTATTCTTAATGCATTGTGTGGATTTATTTTTATATATTTTTTTATCTTTTTTATCTTTTGAAAAAAAAATTTTTGTTGGTATTTTGTGATACTTGAACTTTTCAATAAAATCTATATCCTTAATTATTTACTAATAGCTTATCTATAGTTACTAATAAAATGTTCTATTAATGATAATGCTTTTAACTCTCTATGCCTTATATTGTAGGGCTCGATGTTTCTCTCCACAGTCCAGCAGACTAAATTCAATTATGTGCCATCTTAGGCACTTTCATTTTTAAAGTAGAAAAGACTGTGCTTATCTGTTGCAGCTTATAAGAGACTCCAAAAGGTGTCCAAATAGAAGAAACTTCAAAGATGGTTTCGTTTCCAAAAGATAGTACAATATAAGGCATAGAGAGTTAAAAGCATTATCATTAATAGAACATTTTATTAGTAACTATAGATAAGCTATTAGTAAATAATTAAGGATATAGATTTTATTGAAAAGTTCAAGTATCACAAAATACCAACAAAAAAAATGTTTTCAAAAGATAAAAAAGATAAAAAAATATATAAAAATAAATCCACACAATGCATTAAGAATAGAGGTCGTTGATGTTGTAGAAGGCATTGTCATTCCAGCAAGTCTGGCTGATTTCACGCCTCATATAATTCTGAGACCTCTTTTGCATATGGTGGATAGGCTTAGATATCGTACTAAATAGCTACTGAACTCAAGGTTAATTTGTTGAGCTGATAAACACATTTTTATTTTATTCGATAAGCTCTATAAAGTGACCATATCAGATTTTTTTTGTTTGATACAACCTTCAGAAGACCTGCCAACTCCTGCAGGAGTAAGTCCCTGTGCAGAGGGAGTCTGGGAGGCTCCCCTGGAAAATAGGAGGGGGGTACCTGGTGGAAGTGGAGGAGATACCCCTTCTGGACTATACTTAGAACCCAGGTAATCCCTTGTGATGGCTGACCACCTGTGGGCGAACAGGGCCAGCCTGCCTCCAGTGCTGATGGGGGCCAGCTGAGGAGGAGAGGCTATGCCAATGCAGTCAAAATCCCCCTCCCTGCTGAGCAGGAGCCGGAGTAGGAGGCTTGGTGGCCTTCTGCCTACGGGGCCCATGACCCTGCCCCTTGGCCTGCTGACCCTGTTGGGGAGCTACAGAGGCCTGATAATGAGGGTACTGTTTATAGCAGGGGTCACCAACCTCCAGAGGGCCGCGGGCCGCACAGCCGACTACCGGCAGACTCGCGGGCCGCACCCCCCTCCCCCCCCCGCGCGAAAAAAAAACCTGCTCATACCTGTACTTTGATTATTCCATGTCAGCTCCCTCCCTTCTTCTGCAGCCACGGCTCCCTGCCTCTTAGGGAACCGCGGTTGTGCTTGTAAAATCATCGCGGAGCCCTTCCTGTCTTGACGAGCTCCGTGCAGCATTGTCCCGCCTCTAAAGGAAGTTGTTTACCACTTCCTTTGGAGGCGGGACAATGCTGCACGGAGCCCGTCAAGACAGGAAGGGCTCCGCGATGATTTTACAAGCACAGCCGCGGTTCCCTAAGAGGCAGGGAGCCGCGGCTGCAGAAGAAGGAGTCGGTGAGTTTGCCTTGGCGGGCCGCACCGGGGTAGAGTCTCGCGGGCCGCACGGAGGGACCTCGCGGGCCGCAGGTTGGTGACCCCTGGTTTATAGGCAGATGACTTCCTCGGGTAAAAGGTCTTTTTTCCCCGAGGCCTTCTTCTTCTGAGAAGGGGCAGAGGTTTTCCTGGACAGCCTTGTCCGGGTAAGAGTCTCAGTCTCGAGTTCGGCAGCCTTGTTAGCCATGGGCTTGCCAAAGAGGTTTTCACCTCGGCAGGGGACATCGACCAACTTGTCCTGCACCCATGGCTCGAGGTCCGATGACTGTAGCCAAGCCTGATGGCGTGCACGAAGCCGGCCACGGCTACTCGGGCCGAAGCCTCAAAGCCATCATAGGCTGCTTGAGATATAAACTTCGAGCACTCACGAATACCCGAGGACAGAGCATTGAACTTCTGCAAAGGTTCCTCGGAGAGACCAGCAGAGAACCCGGCAATCTCCTTTGCCAGGTCTCGAAGGTACATGCCCTTGTACAGCTGGTAGGTCTGGACATGGCAAGCAAGCATAGAGCCCTGGAAGCACTTCTTACCGAGGGCATCCAGGTTCTGGGCCTCCCGGCCGGGAGGCACCAAGGAGTGCATCTTCTGACTCTTCAGACGATGCATGGCCGATTCCACAACCATGGAGTAGTGCGGTAATTGTGCCTTTTGGAACCCGGGGCTCTTGCGGACTCGATAGATGGAATCGACCCGCTTGCTTAAAACCGGCATCGATGCCGGCACCTCCCATATGCGGAAGAGCAACCGTTCCAGAACCGGAACAGTAAAGGCCTCCTTCGGAGGAGAGTCATACTGTAGGGCCTCAAGCTCCTCGGCTCGAAACTCCTCCTCGGGATCCGCGGGGAATGCCAAAGCCTTGGCCATGTCCAGCATGAAGTCCGAGAACCGGGTATCCTCCAGGGGGGACATTCTCCGAGGCTCGGACTCGGGCGAGTCCGAAGGAACGCACCGAGTTCGAAAGGTGTCGGGCGACTCCTCATCCTCCGTCTCCCAGCCGGACTCCTCGGAGGAGGAATCAAGCGGCTCCAGTCGGGCAGGCATCGATGCCATCCGCCCCGACGCTGAGGGTACTGGCGTCGACGACCTCGGTCCTGAACGGGAGGCAGAGAGGCACCTTGGCCGAGGATCGACTCGAGCTCGCATGGACTCGAGGATCGGCTCGGCCTCCGGGGTCGACTTGGACGTCGATGTCCCGGTGGTCGGGGCAGATACACCGGTGAGACGGGCGATCAGTGCCCGCTGCTGTTCCATGAAGGCAGCCAAGCTGCTCTCCAAGGCCGTCAACCTGAGTCCGAGCTCAGGAGACTCAGCAGCCCCCGATTCGGCCCCGGTGGCGCCGGGCCCGACGTCAGCTCCCCTGGAGGTGAGTCCACGAAGACTACAGTACTCATGTGACCCGGGGACTCCATCTCCATACGAGGTTGTTTTGCAGGCCTCTCCGACTCTGAAGACCTGGGACGGCGCTTGGGGCTATGCAACTTGGCCCTCGAGGAGCCAAGTGCGTCCACCAACGCCGTCCTAGTGGATTTTTTCTTCTTACGATGCTCCCGCGAGGGAGACCCCCTTTCAGAGGAGCCTCGACGCTGCTCGGGGATGGAGTCCCGAGATGTCGAGGCCTCTGATGAGGTCCGGGCCCTACCGGACACGGAGTCAGAGAAGATTCTTTCCTTTTGGTGCTGCCGACTCCTCAACACCTTAGAGGACATTTTCCCACACGGACCACAGATCATCGAGTCATCATCGGGTCCGAGGCACCGGAGGCAGCAGTCATGTGTGTCGGTGACAGACATAAGTTTCTTACACCGATCACACTTTTTAATCCCGCTGGCAGCCATCGGGGGAAAAAGGGCCCCTGCAAGCTCAAAAGACAAGGCTGCCCGTGAAAAAAGAAAAAATGGTGCGAACGCTAATCACTAAGGACAAAAACCGAAAAAGAGATCCAGGCTCGATACCGACGTATCGGGCCCAGGCGGGAAAGGGAAACCGGCGTTGAACCGAAGAAAAACAGGTGAATGCAGAGAAAATCAACTTCTTCGTCGGGTGAAACGAATATACATCCGTCGGGCTCTGCGGAAAAAAGAAGACTGAGCAAGATGGCACCCTTGGGCGGGAAGGGGACCGCGCATGCGTGCTGCATTCCCAAAGGCTTTCTATGAAAGCTGGGGAAATGCTCCGCATGGGGGGGTCCGTCGGCGCCGACGTCACCCGTATGTGAGGACTGACTTCCTGCTTGGTCCTGGAGAAAGGATCCTCGTTGTGTTGAGCACACCAGGTAGAGAATCTACGCCACTTAAGGGCATAAGACGTCCGGGTGGACTGCCTCCTAGAGGCCAAGACCACGTCCTCCACTTCCCTAGGCAGCACTAAGGGTGCTAGAACTACCCTTTCAGCAGCCAGGCCATCAGATTGAGGGACTGGAGGTTGGGTTGTAAGAGAGATCCCTGCTCCTGAGACAGGAGATCTGGCTGCATCCCCAGAGGAAGAGGAGAGTCTGCCGCTAGTTGCAAAAGAAGTGGGAACCACGGTTGCCTTGGCCATCTGGGGACCACCAGGATCACTGAGACCTTGTCCCGGAGCACTCTGAACAGTGTCTGCGGCACTAGAGACGTGGGAGGAAACGCATATAGGAGGCCAGTAGACCACGGAATGAGAAACGCATCCGCTGCTAATCTGAGAGGATGCAGTTGTCTGGAGCAGAACTGAGGCAGTTGACGGTTCAGAGGACTGGCAAAGAGATCTAAGGGAGACCCCATCTTAGGAAGATCTGTTGAACCACCAGAGGATTGAATTGCCATTCGTGTGGCTGTAGGATCCTGCTCAATCTGTCTGCCAGGTAATTCTCCTGCCCAGGGAGATAGACCGCCTTGAGAAGTATGCCATGATTGACTGCCCAGGAGCACAGGTTCTGCGCTTCCTGACAGAGAAGTCGGGACCCCGTGCCCCCCTGTTTGTTCACACAGAACATAGCAACTTGATTGTCCGTCTGAACTAAGACGGACTGGTGAGAGATGACATGAGAGAAAGTCCGCAGGGCTAAGCAGATAGCTCGCAGTTCCAAGAGATTGATCTGCTGTGCAGCCTCCCAAGGAGACCACAGGTCTTGAGTGCATGCTCCCTGGCAATGAGCTCCCCAACTTTGGAGAGAAGCATCGGTTGTCAGCACTTGAGAGTGGGGAAGTGCCTGAAAAGTCACCCCTTGCACCAGATTCGGAAGATGAAGCCACCACTGTAGAGAAGACTCTAGTAGCGTAGACACCCTCACCTTGTCCTTCAGGTTTCCTGTGGCTTGGTGCCACTGAGTTCTGAGGCCCCACTGAGCTGGCTTCATGTGCAGATGGGCATTTGGAGTTACATGGACCATGGAAGCCATGTGACCTAAGAGCCTCAGGAATTGTCTGGCGGAGACCAGAGAATTGCTGTGAAATTGTCTGGCCAGATCCATCAACCTATGGGCCCTGTCCACGGGTAAAAAGGCCTTCGCCTGAGTGGTGTCTAGCCTTGCTCCTATGAACTCCATGTTTTGCGAGGGGCGCAAAGTGGACTTTGCGAAGTTTATAACAAACCCCAGATGCTGGAGTAGAGTGACAGTGCGAAGGGTGGTTTGATTGGTCTCCTGTTGGGACTGATGAGCCAGTCGCCAGGTATGGGAAGACAGAGTCCTTGCACTCTGAGGTAGGCCGCCACCACCGTCAGGCACTTGGTGAAGACCCTGGGGGCGGAGGTTAGGCCAAAAGGCAGTACCTTGTACTGATAATGGTTTCCTCCCATTACAAATCGAAGATATTGTCTGTGGTCTGGATGAATAAGGATGTGAGTATAAGTATCCTTTAGGTCTAAGGAGCATAGCCAATCTCCCTGCTGGAGGTAGGGCAGCAGGATTCCAAGGGTAAGCATCTTGAACCTTTCCCTCTCCAGGAACTTGTTGAGATTTCGCAAGTCTAGGATGGGCTTGAGGCCTCCTGTCCTAGTGGTACCCGAAAGTACCTGGAATAAAAGCCTTGTCCCTTCAGGTGGTAGGGCACCGGTTCCACCGCCTGTTCCTTAACAAGACTTGCTAACTCCTGCAGGAGTAGGTCCCTGTGCAGAGGAAGTCTGGGAGGCTCCCCTGGAAAGCAGGAGGGGGGTACCTGGTGGAAGTGGAGGAGATAGCCCTTCTGGACTATGCTTAGCACCCAGGTATCCCTTGTTACGGCTGGCCACCTGTGAGGGGCCACATGAGGAGGAGAGGCTATGCCACTGGAGTCAAAACCCCGCTCCCTGCTGTGCAGGAGCCGGAGCTGGTGGCTTCGGGGTTTTCTGCCTATGGGGCCCATGTCCCTGTCCCTTGGCCTGCTGACCCTGTTGTGGAGCTACAGAGGCCTGAAAATGAGGGTATGATTTATAGGCAGATGACTTCCTCGGGTAAAAGGTCTTTTTTCCCGAGCCCTTCTTCTTCTGAGAAGGGGCAGAGGTTTTCCTGGACAGCTTTGTCCGGGTAAGAGTCTCGGACTCGAGTTCTGCTGCCTTTACAGCCATGGACTTGCCAAAGGTTTTCACCTCGGCAGGGGAGATCGACCAACTTGTCCTGTACCCATGGCTTGAGGTCTGATGACTGTAGCCAGGCCTGAAGGCATGCACCAATGCCGGCCGCGGCTACCCGGGCCGAAGCCTCGAAGCCATCATAGGCTGCTTGAGATATAAACTTCGAGTACTCACGAATACCCGAGGACAGAGCATTGAACTTCTGCAAATGTTCCTCGGAGAGACCAGCAGAGAACCTGGCAATCTCCTTTGCCAGGTCTCGAAGGTACATGCCCATGTACAGCTGGTAGGTCTGGAGTCCAACAGAAAGCACAACACCACGTGCGATAGCAGTCCAACAAGGAGACGTGGATAGCAAGGAAGGTGACGTAAATAAACCTTTATTGAACTAACATCAGCCAGCTGGTAGGTCTGGACACTGCAAGCAAGCGTAGAGCCCTGGAAGCACTTCCTACCGAGGTCATCCAAGTTGCGGGCCTCCCGGCCGGGAGGCACCAAGGAGTGCATATTCTGACTCTTCAGATGATGCATGGCCGATTCCACAACCATGGAGTGGTGCGGTAGTTGTGCCTTCTGGAACCTGGGGCTCTTGCGGACTCGATAGATGGAATCGACCTGCTTGCTTAAAACCAGTGTCGAGGCCGGCGCTCCCACATGCGGAAGAGCAACCGTTCCAGCATCGGAGGAACCGGTACAATAAAGGCCTCCTTGGGGGAAGAGTCATACTGCAGGGCCTCGAGCTCCTCAGCTCGAGGCTCTTCCTCGGGGTCCACGGGGAATGCCAAAGCCTTGGCCATATCCCGCACGAAGTCCGAGAACCGGGTATCCTCCGGGGGGGACAATCTCCGAGGTTCGGACTCCGGCGAGTTTGATGGGACACACTGGGTCCGAAATGTGTCCGGGGACTCCTTGTCCTCCGTTTCCCAGCCCGACCCCTCGGAGGAGGAATCGAGCAGCTCTGGTCGGGCAGGCACCGATGCCATCCGCCCCGACGCCGAGGGTACCGGCGTCGACGACCTCGATCCCCAATGGGAGACCGAGGGAGACCGTGGCCGAGGATCGACTCGAGAGCGCATGGACTCGAGGATCGGCTCGGCCTCCGGGGTCGACTTGGACGTCGATGTCCCGGTGGTCGGGGCAGATGCACCGGTGAGACCGGCGATCAGTGCCCGCTGCTGTTCCATGAAGGCAGTCAAGCTACTCTCCAAGGCCATCAACCTGAGTCCGAGCTCAGAAGACTCATCAGCCCAACGTCGACTCCCCTGGAGGAGAGTCCAAGAGGACTACAGTACTCACGTGACCTGGGGACTCCATCTCTACATGAGGTTGTTTGGCGGGCCTCTCCGACTCCGAAGACCCGGGACAGCGCTCGGGACTATGCGACCTGGCCCTCGAGGAGCCAAGTGCGTCCACCGACGACGCCCTTGCGGATTTCTTCTTCCTGCGATGTTCCCGTGAGGGAGACGCCTTTCAGAGGAGCCTCGGTGATGCTCGGGGCCGGAGTCCCGAGACGTCGAGGCCTCTGACGAAGTCCGGGCCCGTCCGGACGTGGAGTCAGAGAAGATCCTTTCCTTTTGGTGCTGCCGGCTCCTCAATGCCTTCGAGGACATTTTCCCACACGGGCCACAGATCATCGGGTCATGATCGGGCCCAAGGCAGCGGAGGCAGCAATTATGTGTGTCGGTGAGAGACATCAGTTTCTTACACCGATCACACTTTTAAAACCCGCTGGCAGCCATCGAGGAGAAAAGGGACCCTGCAAGGTCAAAAGACAGGGCTGCCAGTGAAAAATAGAAAAAGAGTAGTTACTCACCTGTAACAGGTGTTCTCCAGGAGCAGCAGGAATCAGTCCTCACATATGGGTGACATCGACGTCGATGGAGCCCCTGCGGAGCATTTCCCCAGAGCGGAGATGAGCTACTGAGGCAGCCATTGCCCTGATACGGTGGGCCGTGACCCGACCCTGCAAGGGAAGGTCAGCCGCCCTGAAAGCCCAGGTGATACAGTCAGCCACCCAGATGGACAAGGTACGCTTGGACACAGCTAACCCCAAATCAAAAGATATGAAGAGCTGAGTAGCTCTTCTATGCCCCTGCGTACGATCAAGGTAGAAGGATAAGGCCCTTCTACAGTCCAGAGTATGCAGGACCGCTTCAGCCTGGCTTGCATGAGGCCTGTGATGCAGCAGACCAGCAGGGCATAGAAGAAAATGTTTTAAACTTGAAAAAAGACGTGCACAAGCTGCAGTATTTGCAGGAGCCTGATAGGGGAAGCAAGAGGGACCTCTGGAAGACCGAGGATCCACGCCCTATAGGGTGTAACCTGAAACCAGCCAGCCTCCAATCCAGGAAGACAGGAACTCCTTTTAAAGGAAGTCAGGAAGACTGGAGGGAGAAGAGGAGGAGCAGGGAGAACAGGAGGAGCAGGGAGTACAGGAGGAGCAGGAGGAGAAGTAGGAGCAGTGAGAGCTCTGGAAGAAGTGCTGTGCCGAGCAGAAGTGACTGGACAGGCAGAAGTAGCCTTAAAGCCAGAAGCAGCAGAGAAGGCCGCAGAGAAGCTGCAGAACCTTCAGAAGCCGAAGGAGCGGCAGGGGCTGCAGAAGCTACAGACACTGCTGGAGTGCAGGAAAGAGGTACAAGCCAAAGGAACCTGAATGGGCAGAGACTACAGAAGGGTCCAAGTAGGGTTGCCAACTGGCTCCAGATGCGCCCGACGGGCTTGATCCAGTCCTGGGTTACCCCATTGCATGCAGTGACTTGTAGTTTTCCTTTTCTTATAGAGTGCAATGGAGAAATCAGAACTACATATCCCTGCATGCAATGAGGTAAATCCAGAACTGGATCGAACCTGTCAGGCGCATCTGGCTCCAGTTGGCAACCCTAGGTCCAAGAGATTCAGGTACGCAAAAGCTGCATTGTGATTGCTGTGGGCAGAACCCAAGCCATATTGCTGGAGTAGTTAGTGGAGTAGTTAGAGCTATTGCTATGTCCATATTTACAGACCCTCTTGAAGAAACTCTAACATGGAGTGAAACGCTATGAGGGCGCCGGTTGAAGCGTAGAGGGTGCCGGTTGAAGCGTAGAGGCAATGAAAATGAACGACAAGCAGCTGGCTATTCTTTGAGAAGATAAGATTTCAGAATTTTTTAAGCTACGCAAAGCTTCTTGTTGAAATATAGGTTTTAAGAAGTTTTCTGTGCAATAGTCTTTTGGACATTTGGTAAAAAGAAGATTGGTGTTTACATTGGGACAACAGAGAAATATGAGACCACAAATTGAGCACGAATAGTGCATTTGAAGAAGTTCAACATAAAATGTTCCTTATAACGAACATGTGGTAGTAAAATTGAGATCCTCTCAGTAGTTCCTTAATTTATTTGGTGACGGAGAACGGGTGTTTATTCTGAAAAAAGTTCTCATATCCCGTCCCCCACGGGTTTGGCGCTTCCCCTTAGCGCTTTACACGGATCCCCAATTTCGTTCCTTTTTGCGTCGCCGTTGGCGGGAATTTGAACAGGATCATATTAGTCACCAGGACGATCCGGAATTGCTCTGGGAGACGGCTAAAGTGGTATTGCGTGGCGATATTTTGGGATACCAGGCACGGCGACGGAGATTGCTGTCGGAACGCATCATCCGATTGGAACGGGAGGTAACCAGGCTACGCCGGCTTTGTGCTAGTAGCCCTACTGCCACTCTTAACCGTAAGTTATGGGAGACGCAAACGACACTGAACGAGGTTCTGCACCAGAGGGCCAAAAAATCTATACAATATTACCGGTACCAACTGTACAGACAGGGGGATAAACCGGGGAAATTGCTGGCCCGCTGCCTGCGAGGGCCCCGGGGCTCCCGGTTAATCCCAGCGTTAAGAGACGATCGGGGGGTGCTCCACCAGGATAGTCCGCAGATTGCTGCAGTTTTTCGCTCTTTTTTTCAGAAGCTGTATGCGGCGGAGCCCGACTCCCCGATACAGATGGGGGATTACCTTGCAGATTTGAACCTCCCACAGTTGACAGTAGCGCAAAGAGAGCTCCTTGACCAACCGGTTACTCTGCAAGAGGTGCAGACTGTTATTGCTAATGCGTGTTGTTATAAGTCCCCGGGCCCAGACGGGTTGGGTGCGGAGTTCTACAAGATCTTGAACGAGTTGGTCTCCCCGACACTACGTGCGGTGTATGCCCGTAGAACTGAGCAGGGCTTCTTTCGATGGGGTAGCAATCAGGCTCACATTATACTTCTTCTAAAACCGGGGAAGGACCCACTCCATGCAGCCTCCTATCGTCCCATTTCTCTTCTTAATTTTGATCTCAAACTGCTGGCCAAGGTACTGGCGGAACGCTTGGCAGGTGTTCTTGGCCACCTGGTTCATGAGTCCCAGGTTGGTTTTGTGAAGTCCCGCTACGCCGTGCGTAATCTACGGAAAATCGTTGCCTCATTGGAAGGGGTGCAACGTCGCGATCAGGCTTCTCTGCTGATAAGTTTTGATGCCGAAAAAGCCTTTGACAGGGTCAGTTGGCAATATTTGCATTATTTGCTTCCGCGCTATGGCCTCGGTGACTCTTTTTGCAGGGCGGTGTGGGGTTTATACGCAGACCCGAACGCGGCGATTTCCTGTAATGGGCTGCTCTCGGAGGTCTTCCCGCTTTGTAGAGGGACGAGGCAGGGCTGCCCCCTCTCCCCACTGCTCTTTGCCTTGTCTTTGGACCCTCTGATTCGCAAAGTGGAACGTTCTTGTGAAATACGGGGTAATGTTATCGGGCGGCAGGGCTTTAAGGTCTCCGCCTTTGCGGATGACCTTTTGGTCCATTTATTAGACCCCCAAACGTCGTTGCCGGCGCTTCTCGATGAATTTCAGGCCTTTGGGAGCTTTGCGGGGTTCTGCATCAATAGGGACAAATCGGAGGCGTTGGATGTCTCGGGCCAGTTGCGGTTGCGGTGGCAGGGTGACTTTCCCCTTCGGTGGGCTTCCGATTCCTTTACATACTTGGGCATCCTTCTAACCCCCCGACCGGCGCAACTCTACCGAGCTAATCTGAACCGGGTGCTGACCAACTACGGGCTCAATTGCAAACATGGGGGCCCCTTCCACTGTCTTTTTCTGGGCGTATAGCTGCAATTAAGATGGTCGTTCTCCCCAGGATATTGTATTGGTTGCAAACTCTTCCGGTGTGGGTCTTGCGTCGTGATATTATTCGGATTGAGGGGGTGATTAGAAAATTTTTATGGCAAGGGACGAGAGCTCGTATCGCGTATCGTAGACTGCTGGGGGGCTGGCGCCAAGGCGGTATGGGACTTCCAGATTTGGGGGCGTATGCGCTGGCTTGCCAGGCGCGCCACTTGGGGGACTGGTTGGGGGGCACTGAGGTGTTTACTCCCCGGACGCTGGAGGAGGCCTTTGTGGCCCCACATTCTTTACTGGCTGTTCTACACCAGGAGAACCGGATGCTCCCGGCATATATTACGGACAGCGTGTTACTGGATGCTGTTCGGCGCGTTTGGCGACAGCTAAATGTGTTTTGGCAACAGAGTTGGACGGCTTCAAGCTGGCTTCCTTTGCAGGGTAACGTACACTTTGTCCCGGGAACGGATACAGTAATTCTGCGGCGCTGGGCAGCAAAGGGCATCTGTAATGTTGGGCATGTTGTGGATTCTACAGGTCGGTGTAAATCTTTCTCGGTCTTAAAGGCGGAATATGCTTTGGACCCACACCACATTTTTTCTTACATGCAGCTTTCACACTATGTGTCGTCCCTGCCAGTAGCGGAACTCCAAATAACCCGGTCGGCGCAGATCTTGGAATTTTTTGATTTGGGAGAGGACACTCCTCCCTCTATCCGGGTCCTGCGGGCTCAAATAGCTAAGTACAGATCTTTGCCAGACTATCGATCGGTGGAGTTAGCGTGGGCCAGGGAATTGGACTGTGAGCTTCTCCCGGGCACCATTCTTCGGGGTCTTCGACGGGTGGCCACTCTTGCGGAGGGGGCGCGGTGGAGAGTAATCCAGTTTAAGTCTCTGACTCGGGTGCACTTCTCCCCGCAGAGGGCCTTCCGCTGTCAATTGGGGACGGATGGTAGCTGCCCGAGGTGCTCCGCCCCCATGGCAACCTTGTTCCATATGTGGTGGGGCTGCAGGCATATTCGTCCATATTGGGCCAGAATCTCCCGCTACATGCAGGGGCTGTTGGGACAAGAGGTGCGATGGGATGCCCTATTTGTTACAGTGGACTGCCTGAGCCGTACACGTCCCAAGGGACGATGGGGACGGCTGTTATTGCGTAAGGCCTGCTTGGTAGCCAAGGGGCCGGTACTTCGCCGATGGCGAGAGGGCAGTCCGCCCACCTTTTGGGAGTGGCGGAATGCGTTCCACCAATTGATGCTAGCAGAGTGTAGGGGTGCTCGGGGTAGCCCCCGTCGCTGGTCCACCTTCCAAATGCTGTGGGATCCATACATTCAAAACTTGAGTCCGCGTAGCCGTAATGAGGTGTTACAATGGGCTGCAGCTGAGACCACTGAGCCTATGTGATGCGGGCGGGGTGGTACGCTCAAATCTTGTGTTGTTAGGGTGTGGCTTTGTTGGGAAGGGACCATGTCTATTGGGAGGGGGGCGGGAGGGTTTCCTTGTTGTGTGTAAATTCCCTAAACTAAATGTAACACCGGTATCTAATTTTGGTTCTCTGACGTGGGGATAAGCGCTCCTCCTCACGCGGGGACTGATTGTTCCTTTTTATGGTTGTCACTGCTTGTTACTGGTGTTCAAAATAAAGTTTTGGAAAATAAAAAAAAAAAAGTTCTCATATTACAGGGTGGTTGCTGATGTTATCTATGCGCTGATGCTTAAAAAATCTTTTGAAAAGCATTTTAAAGCGCTATATGGAGCTGAAACCCCCTGGGTTATTAATAATACTAACTACTAATAAAAGTTTTAAACACCGATGTTAATAGTTACCTCAGTATTTACACCACTTAGATTTTGATATCAAATTTATTTTCCACTAAAGAAATTTGTTGGATTGGAGTGATTTTTATTAGTTGAAAATTGTAATTCACCCCGTAAGGACCGAAACGTTTTTGTTTTGT
The DNA here is from genome assembly GCA_033557465.1 of Ichthyophis bannanicus. Lineage (NCBI taxonomy): Eukaryota > Metazoa > Chordata > Amphibia > Gymnophiona > Ichthyophiidae > Ichthyophis > Ichthyophis bannanicus. The sequence goes on along the minus strand of CM066038.1, from coordinate 18,107,001 downwards.
TTTTTATATTGCTGGAGCAAGGCAGAATCTCCCTAGGAGTAGGCCACAAGCCTCATCCTCAGGAAAGAAGCAAGAGTTACAAGGTAAACCATATTGTATTGGAAACAGTCTATGGAAAGGGCAAGAGATAGAAGCTCCCTGTACATGTCCCACTGCTCAAAGAAAAGGTATGAAAAGTTTTTATTGAATAAGAAACTTTTAAGTAAGCCAGGTTTGCAGGAAGTGCATGTAAACCCTTGGAAGAAAGAAAGAGATTCACACTGTAAAAATGCTCATGGCCGACGCCCCACGTTAAACTCCAAACACTGGGAGGTCATACAGCATTTGGGAGAGAAACCTAACTATAGCTGGCCGGGAACTGTTGACTTTGTCTCAGATACTTTGCTGGAGGAACCGATTAGGGTTGCCAACTTTTTCACCGAGAAAAACCCGACACCTGTGGCTTGCCATGCTCCACCCATTCTCCGCCCCCTAGTCCCACCCCTGCCCCGCCCCCCAGCCCCACCCACAAAACTTACCGAGGATACGTGTAGGCTAACTTTCTTGGTCAGATAATAATTAAACTGGGAACCCCAAAATCCAAACATGAAATGTACAACACTGGAGAAATAAAACTATAAAGTAATTTCCTCTTGCACTAAACAAAAACGCAAAGATGTTAGCAATACACACTTCCCAGACCAGACATATTCCAGTTAATAAATTCAAAATAAAAAGTATTTTTCTACCTTCTGTTTGGGCGTTTTATTTTTCAGTTGCAATTGCTCCAGTCACTTTCTTCTGGTTTCTTCGTGTCTTCTGCGAGCTATCCATTTGTCCTTTCTTCTCTTTTAGATGTTTTCCATTCTCTCTCTATTTCTGCTTTAACATACTGATTGTTTCCCTTTTGCTCTTTCCCCCAATTCTTTCCTTATTCCTTTATCATCCGTTTAAATTTCACCCTTCCATTCTCAAGCCCCTCTTACTCTCCCAATACCGGCCCATCATAGACTTTTCTTCCATACAAAATATTTTTTCCCCTCTCCATTCTCATTCCCCATCCATTCTAGTCCTCCCCCAAATCAATTCCCTTATAGTTCTAGGCCCACCCAGCATCCACTCCCTTCTAGTCCCATTCTCCCATGCCCCACATCAGCCCATTTCCAGTCCTATTCCAGCTCTTCATCAGCCCATTTCCAGTGCTAGCCCTCACATCACAGGCCATTTCCAGTCCTAGCTCCCCCCCCCCCAATCACAGCCCATTTCCAGTCCAAGTCCCCCATCACAGCCTATTTCCAGTCCTAGGCCCCCCCCCCCACCATCACAGCCCATTTGCAGTCCGAGTCCCCCCGCACCATCACAGCCCATTTGCAGTCCTAGCCCCCCTAATCACAGCCTATTTCCAGTCCAAGATCCCCCTTCCTCCACCATAGCCCATTTCCAGTCCAGGTCCCCACCACCCCCCTCAAAACCCATTTCCAGTCCATTTCCCCCCCCCTAACCCTTTTACATTCCAGGGCCCCCCCCCACAACCGCCTATTTCCAGTCCAATTTTCCCCCCCCCCCCCCCCATAGCCCTTTTCTGGTCCAGGTCCCCTCCACCCCCATCAAAACCCTTTTCCAGTCCATGTCCCCCCCCATAACCCTTTTACAGTCCAGGTCCCCCCCCCATCACAGCCTATTTCCAGTCCAAGTCCCCCCCCCCTTAGCCCTTTTCCAGTCCAAGTCCCCCCCTTAGCCCTTTTCCAGTCCAAGTCCCCCCCCTTTAGCCCTTTTCCAGTCCAAGTCCCCCCCCTTAGCCCTTTTCCAGTCCAAGTCCCCCCCTTAGCCCTTTTCCAGTCCAAGTCCCCCCCCCTTAGCCCTTTTCCCGTACTAGTCCCCCCCCTTTAGCCCTTTTCCAGTCCAAGTCCCCCCCTTTAGCCCTTTTCCAGACCATGCCCCCCCCCTTTAGCCCTTTTCCAGTCCAAGTCCCACCCCCTTAGCCCTTTTCCAGTCCAAGTCCCCCCCACTTAGCCCTTTTCCTGTCCTAGTCCCCCCCTTAGCCCTTTTCCAGTCCAAGTCCTCCCCCCTTAGCCCTTTTCCAGTCAAAGTCCCCCCCTTAGCCCTTTTCCAGTCCAAGTCCCCCCCCCTTTTCCAGTCCAGGTCCCCCCCCCCTTAACCCTTATCCAGTCCAAGTCCCCCCCCCCTTAGCCCTTTTCCAGTCCAGGTCCCCCCCATCACAGCCAATGCAGTCCTTGCCCCCCCCCCCCCCGACCAGTATCGCGGCTGTCTGAGGCTTCAGAGGGAGCCGGGGAAGCCCGCGCGAGGCCCCGGCTCCCTCTGTACAGCCACCAGCGTGAAGAGCCTTTTCCTTCACGCTGGCGGCTGTTCCTGTGAAGCCGTGAATGCTGGGAAAGGTTAAAAGGCAACCTTTAACCTTTCCCAGCATTCGCGGCTTCACAGGAACAGCCGCCAGCGTGAAGGTAAAGGCTCTTCACGCTGGTGGCTGTTCAGAGGGAGCCGGGGCCTCGCGCGGGCTTCCCCGGCTCCCTCTGAAGCGGAGAAAAGCCGGTTTTGCCTCTGCGCCGGCAGCCGGCCTGGCCGTGGAAAAACCGGCCAGGCCGGCTGAAAACCGGCCAGTTGGCAACCCTAGAACCGATGCAAGTGGAAGAGGTAGAATCCCTTTCAGAGGAAGACATGGATTGCAGCTATTGCATCACGGGAAGCGTAGAATGCTTGTGTAACCAGTGAGCACTAAAGCCGGTGTAAATAGGAATGCCTGCTTTTGTAACCTTTCTGTGAAAAGAACAGTTTTTGTTTTGAATCTGAGTTGTGATTTTTATAACCTGATGTAAGGAGATTTCTGTTGGTGTTTGAAGCCGATCCTTTGAACTTTTGTGCAAACCAGGGGAAATAAAGCCTTATTTTTCCCTACACTCGAAGACCTTTTGTTCTCTGGGTATTTTTGGTAATACAGGATGCTACCGAGGCTATACAACCTTGGGCCCTAGAAAGAGAAACATACCAAACCCAACTTTACTTTTATTTATGTCCGACCTGCCTTGGCCACCTTTAACCACCAGGGCGGCGTTGTGACAGGCCTAGGGAAGAATGTTGGAAGAATCACCTCCTGGTTGAGGTGGAAAGAGGAGACAACCTTTGGGAGGAACTTAGGATGAGTCCTAAGGACTACCCTGTTCCTATAGAAGCGAGTGTAAGGCCTGTCACAGACCAGGGCCCGAAGATCACTCACTCGCCTGGCCGAGGTTAGGGCTACCAGGAAGAGTGTCTTCCAGGACAGGAAGCGGAGAGGACAAGTAGCCATCGGCTCAAAAGGTGGGCGAGTCAGTTGCTGCAAGACCACATTCAACTCCCACTCAGGGGGAGGACGGACAGGAGGTTTGAGCAAGATCAAACCTCTGAGGAACCGGGACACCAAGGGGTGAACCGACAGAGAGTGTCCTTCCACCAGTGAGTGGTGAGCTGCTAGAACAGAGAGGTGGACCCGAACAGAATTGGACTTAAGTCCCTGATTGGATAAGTGCAGCAGGTACTGAAGCACCACTGGTATAGTACAGGAGAAAGGATCTTCTGTATGCAGCTGACACCACACAGAAAACCTTTTCCATTTCAGGGCATAGGTTTTTCTAGTGGACTGCTTCCTAGAGGCCAGGACAACCTCCTCAACTTCCGGAGGTAGGCCCCAGGGAGCCAAAACTACCCTTGCAGCCTCCAGGCCATCAAATTGAGAGATTTGAGATTTGGGTGCAGAAGAGAACCTTGATCCTGAGAGAGAAGGTCGGGCTGCAACTCCAGAGGCAGTGGGGTGTCCACTGCCAGTTGAAGCAGAAGTGGGAACCAAGGCTGTCTCGACCACCTGGGAGCTATCAGAAGTACCGAGGCCTTGTCCCGCAGAATCTTGAACAGGGTTCGGGCCACCAGAGGCATGGGAGGAAACGCATATAGGAGGCCCCGAGACCAGGAAATCAGAAAAGCATCTGCTGCTAGCCGCAGAGGATGTGGTTGCCTGGAGCAGAACCTGGGCAGCTGTCTGTTCAGGGGACTGGCAAATAGATCTATGGATGGAAGTCCCCATTTCAGGAAAATCTTCTGAACCACTAAGGGATGGAGCTGCCATTCGTGGGGCTGCAGAATCCTGCTCAACCTGTCTGCCAGGTAGTTTTCCTGGCCAGGGAGATAAACAGCCTTGAGAAACATGTTGCGCCTGAGCGCAAACAAGCAAAGGTCCTGTGCCTCCTGACAAAGGAGCCTAGACCCAGTGCCACCCTGCTTGTTCACATAAAACATGGCTACTTGGTTGTCTGTTTGTACTAAGACAGACTGGTGAGCCAGGGTTTGAGAGAAAGTCTTGAGGGCTAAGCGAATAGCCTGTAGTTCCAGTAGGTTAATTTGCTGCGTGGCCTCCCAGGGAGACCACAGGCCCTGGGTGCACTTGCCCAGACAATGTGCTCCCCAGCCCTGCAGCGAGGCATCGGTGGTCAACACCACTGTGAACCCAGGTATCTGAAAGGGCACCCCTTGCAATAAGTTGGGGGGGTGCAGCCACCAGCATAGGGAGTTCAGGAAAGGTCTGGACACCCTTACTCTGTCTCTGAGGCTCCCTGTGGCCTGTGTCCACTGAGTTCTGAGGCACCACTGTGCAGGTCTCATATGGAGCCGGGCATTGGGAGTCACATGTACTGTCGAAGCCATGTGGCCGAGAAGCCTCAGGCAGAGTCTGGCGGAGACCAGTGACCTGCTGAGAAACTGGTTTGCCAAGCTTATCAGTCTTTGGGCTCTGTCCTCTGGCAAGAAAGCCTTCGCCTGCAGAGAGTCTAGCCTTGCCCTTATGAACTCCAAGTTTTGGGAGGGGAGCAAAGTGGACTTTGCGAAGTTTATGACAAACCCCAGATGTTGAAGTAGAGAAATAGTGCGGAGGGTGGCTTGCCTGGCCTCCTGGCACGCCTGACCCCTGATGAGCCAGTCATCCCGATAGGGGAAGACAAAGTTACCCTGATTCCTTAAGTAGGCCACCACCACTGCCAGGCATTTGGTAAAGACCCTGGGAGCGGAGGTGTGGCCGAAAGGCAGCACTCTGTACTGAGTTTCCTCCCACAATGAACCTGAGGTACTTTCTGTGGTCTGGATGAATGAGGATGTGAGTGTACGCATCCTTTAGATCTAAAGAGCATAGCCAATCTCCCTGCTGGAGGTAGGGCAGAAGTGTTCCAAGAGTAAGCATCTTGAACTTTTCTTTCTCAAAGAACCAGTTGAGATTTCTGAGGTCGAGAATAGGCCTGAGGCCGCCGGTTCTCTTTTGTACGAGGAAGTACCTGGAGTAGAAACCGTGACCTTGCAGGTGGGGAGGCACAGGCTCCACCGCCTTGTCTCGCAACAGACCCTGAAGCTCCTGCAGGAGGAGATCTGTGTGGAGAGGAGGCCTTGGAGGCTCTCCTGGGAAGTAAGGAGGAGGCAACTGATGGAAATGAAGCATGTAGCCCTTGTGGACTATGCTTAAGACCCAATTGTCTCCTGTAATGGGTGGCCACCTGTGGGCAAACAGGGCTAGTCGACCTCCTGTGCAGGGATGGGACTGCAGAGACGGAGAGGCTATGCCTTGGGAGTCAAAAACCCTCTCCCTGCTGAGTGGGAGCAGGAGCTGGAGGCTTGGGGGCCTTCTGCCTACGGGGCCCATGTCCCTGCCCCTTGGCCTGCTGACCCTGTGGGGGAGCTGGGGAGGCCTGGTAAGGTGGGACCTGTTTGTAGGCAGTCACCTTCCTCGGGTAAAAGGACTTCTTATCCGAGCCCTTCTTTTTATAAGAAGGGGCAGAAGTCTTTCTAGACAGCCTTGTCCTCGTGAGGTGCTCGATCTCGAGCTGTGCAGCCTTCTCGGCCATGGGCTTGCCAAAAAGGTTCTCACCTCGGCAAGGGACATCGACCAACTTGTCTTGTACCCATGGCTCGAGATCCGATGACTGCAGCCATGCCTGGCATCGAGCCGCGATGCCGACTGCCGCAACACAGGCCGAGGCCTCGAAGCCATCGTAGGCTGCTCGGGACATGAACTTAGAGCATTCCCGGATCCCCGAAGACAAGGACTTGAACCTCTGCAAAGGTTCCCCGGAGAGACCAGCAGAGAACCCGGCAAGTTCCTTTGCCAGGTCCCGCAAGTACATGCCCATGTACAGCTGGTAGGACTGGACACGGCAAGCAAGCATCGAGCCCTGGAAGCACTTTCTACCAAACGCATCCAGGTTGCGGGCCTCCCAGCCGGGGGGCACCATGGAGTGCATCTTCTGGCTTCTCAGACGATGCATGGCCGATTCCACCACCATGAAATGGTGTGGTAGCTGCGCCTTCTGAAAGCCAGGGCTCTTACGGAGTCGATAAATGGAATCGACCCGCTTGCTCAGAACCAGTGCCAAGGCCGGTGCCTTCCACATCCAGAAGAGGAGCCGTTCCAGCATCGGAGGAACTGGCACAGTAAAGGCCTCCTTCGGAGGAGAGTCATACTGGAGGGCCTCGAGCTCTTCGGCTCCTCCTCAGGGTCCGCGGGGATCGCCAACGCTGTGGCCATATCCCGAACGAACTCCGAGAACCGGGTATCCTCCGGGGGGGATCTACTCCGGGGCTCGGACTGCGGTGAGTCCGACGGGATGCACCAAGTCCTGAAGGTATCGGGGGACTCCTCATCCTCCGTCTCCCAGGCGGACTCGTCCGAAGAGGAGTCAGGCTCCGACCGCGTGGGGCCCGGCAGCACCCGCCCCGACACCGAAGGCACGGGCATCGACACCCTCGGTCCCAACTGGGAGGTCGAGGGTGACCGCAACCGAGGACGACCTCGAGCCTTCATGGTCTCGAGTATCGGCTCGGTCTCCGGGGTCGACTTCGGTGGTCGGGGCAGATGCGCCAGCAAGGCTGGCCATCAGCACCCGCTGCTGATCCATGAAGGCAGACAGTCTGCACTCCAAGGCTGTCAGCCTGAGTCCAAGCTCAGGAGACTCAGCAGCCACCAACTCGGGGCCCGGCGTCGGCTCCCTGGGAGGAGAGTCCTCGAGGACAACAGGACTTATATGTCCAGCAGACTCCGGCTCCACACGAGGCATTTTGGACGGCTTCTCCTGTTCCAAGGGCCCGGGACGGCGGTCGGGGGTCCGAGACCTAGCCCTCGAGGAGCCAGGGACCTCCTCTGATGCCGCCCTCGCGAGTCGCTTCTTCCTCTTTCGCTCACGATCGGGGGACCCCCTGTCCGAGGAACCCCGACGATGCTCAGGGTCAGACTCCCGAGACGTCGAGGCCTCAGACGAGGTCCGGGCCCGGCCGGAGGCCGAATCAGAAAAAAGCCTTTCCTTTTGATGCTGTCGACTTCGCAGTGCCTTAGTGGACATTTTGCCACAGGGCCCACAGATCTTAGGATCATGATCGGGACCAAGGCACCGAAGGCAGCAGTCGTGTGTGTCGGTGAAAGACATCAGTTTCTTGCACCGATCACACTTTTTGAAACCACTGGAAGCCACCGGGGAAAAAAGAGCCCCCGCAAGGTCAAAGGACCAGCCTTCCAGGGAAAAAGAAAAAGGGCGTGAACGCCAGCCACTAAGGGCAGAAACCGAAAAAAGGAAGACGGGCTCGATACCGGTGTACCGAACCCGGCGGGAAGGGGAACCGGCGTCGAACCGGACAAGAACCGCGATGAAATCTCAAGAAAATCGCAAGAAAAATCAAACTTTTCTCTGGGTGACTAGGACGAACGTCCGTCGGGCTCCTCGGAAAAAGAAAGACTGAGCAAGATGGCACCTTTAGGCGGGAAGGGGACCGCGCATGCGTGCAATATTCCCAAAGGCTTTCATAGAAAGCTGGGGAAATGCTCCGCAAGGGCTCCATCGACGTCGATGTCACCCATATGTGAGGACTGACTTCCTGCTTGGTCCTGGAGAATAAGGACACTTCGGCATCTATGATCACTACTTAACCCCAGCGATTTCCGAACAATCTACCAAGCCCTAGTAATCCCACACTTCGAATGCGCTAATGTAATCCTATTTGGACTCCCGCAGGCAACACTAACCCCTCTCCATCTTGCAATGAACACAGCCGCAAGAGTCCTAGTCGGGGTATCAAGGATGGACCACATCACACCAATTTTGAAGAAACTCCACTGGTTACCCATACAGGCCAGACTTCATTACAAGATCTTAGTCCTGACCTTCAAAGCCTTAAACAATCAGCCCCCCACGTCCATCAACAAGATGATCCATACCACACCCCCTAACAGAACCAGAAGATCCACAACGGAGAACACCCTGATGATCCCAAAAGAAATGACAAAGTGCACAAAGGTAACATCCAACAGGGACTTCACGATCTACGCTCCTAGAGCCTGGAATGCCCTCCCCACAGACATACGTGCCATCACTAACATGACCCAATTCAGGAAGGCACTGAAGCATCACCTGTTCGTAAGACACTACCCAGAAACCAGCGGTAGAAACCAGTCAGCGAGCACTCTCACCAGTCACTTAGAGCCCCCAATAACATACCCAGCAAGATAACGGTTAGCCAGCCCAACCTGGCCAGCCCTGAACAGACTACAGCAGGAAAGTATAGGTATTGTGATAAGGAAGCTTATCATAGCTCAGGAAGGGGCTATAGAAAAGGTGAAGTGACTCTGAACAAGCAACCTGTCATTTCTGGTAGAAATAAGAAAACAGAATTTTCCCATAAAAGACTACCAGTCTCAGAATGCACCAGGTTTCCAACAGCCATTAGAGGAGCTGAAGTGGGGAAACGTGTGTTCAATCAGGAGGGCTATGAGGTAATCCCTAAGCACTCATCTCAAAGGGCAGGGACTGATTCAGCACAGCTGCGCTGTGTTAGGGAGGAGCACTCATCTAGGCAGAATAAGAGTAGAGTTTATTCTACAGATGACCATCTTCATGATCACCTTGGATATCCAGAGAATTGTCCTCAGTATCCTGAGAATCAGCTTGAGTTTGATCATCAGTTTCATCTGAAGGATCATCAGAAGCAGAAGCCAAACCGGACGGACAGAGAGGGAAAGAGACCCTTTGGAAGAAGAAAGAGAAAAGCCTTTGAGAGGTCTAGAAGAGTCCAAAGCAGTACGTATACTGGGAGGTATTCCAAGGGCCAGCATACACCATTGGACTGGGGAAAGCCAGAGGAATGGTGCTGCAGAGCTAGGAATCACCAGAGGCTACCTGTGAGGGAGACGGCTGCACGTGGAAGGGACCCTAAGACCTGTGCCAGAAGGTATGTGAAGAGAGATCCAGTGTCCAGGGATCTGGATTGGAAGGCTGGACATAAGAACTGGACTACATACTGGCCAGGCTATATAGAGAGGAACTCTAGCAGCAATGGAAGCTCAGGTATGAACACTGATCTATGCCCTAGCTATAACCTTGAAAGACAGCAGGGAAACAAGTATTCTCCTGAAAATGCTCCATTGAGAGATTCATCTGTGCCAATCCATGATATTGAACCCATGCTTGTTGAACAAGGGGGAATAATAGCAGATGAGGATCCTGTTTATATGGACTGCTCTCTATCTAAACTCCGTTGGTAAATTTCTGTTATAAAGTACAGCAACCATCACAAAGAAATACAAATTTGTTCTTTAATCTACTCAGAAAAGCTCCTGAAGCAGGATTTGACCCACACAGTGGAAGGCAAGCCAGCTAAGGGGTTTCAGCTGGTAACTGCTAGCAATTAAGCCTTACCTAATTGCTTGTGAGCTAGGAGAGAATCACTTCTGTATCTATGTGGGAAGTAATCAGAAGTTAACCTGAAAAGAACAGTTTGTTTCTTGCTTTGTGGCTTTTCATTTGTTGTTTTCCTGATTTTAACTTTGTTTTTCCAAGTTAACACTGAAAGCAAGTAACCTAATTTATGTGCTACCAAGCATATCTGTGTTGGGAGAAATAACCCCATAAATAAATATCTTATTGGCTTTACCCAAGAGCACAACTAAATTATTGTCAGCAGCTGTGTCTGGTGTGAATGAACTACATTGTCCACAATACCTTGCAAATCATATAGAGATATGCACTTGTCAAGACTGTGAAGATTCTCACCCAGGCAGCCGTCTGACAGTATCAATGTAAATAAACTGTAGAAAGTTACCCCAGTTATATCCAAGTTTTTTTAATCCCTGTTCACTGTAAATACTATGCGGTCCGACTGCATGGTATAAGATTTTATTTGATGTCCACCGCACTGATATGAATAGCGCAGTATAGAAGAAAAGTTAAATAAATTAGACATTATAGCCGCTCAAGAAATGAGACCTTAAATAGCTGTTGGAGCAAAACCTGGGAAGCTGACGGTTTTGTGGACTTGCAAAGAGATCGATGGATGGAAGTCCCCAGCGGAGGAAGATCTGCTGGACCACCAATGGATTCAACTGCCATTCATGAGGCTGGAGAAAACTACTTAGCTTGTCCGCTAGGAAATTCTCCTGACCAGGTAGATAAACTGCTTTGAGAAACATACCTTGTTTGACTGCAAAGGAGCAAAGGGCCAGTGCCTCCTGACATAGGAGTCTGGACCCCGAACCCCCTTGTTTGTTCACATAGAACATTGCCACCTGATTGTCCGTCTAAACTAGGACAGACTGGTGAGAGAGGGCATGAGAAAATGTCTGCAGAGCCAAGAGGATTGCTCACAGCTCCAAAAGATTGATTTGCTGCGTGGCTTCTCGAGGAGACCAGAGGCCTTGAGTGCACGTGCCCTGGCAATGTGCACCTCAGCCCTTCAAGGAAGCATCGGTCGTCAGCACCCTTGTGTGTGCTGGAGCCTGAAAAGGTACCCCCCTGAGAAGGTTTGGGAGATGTAGCCACCACTGTAAGGAGTCCAAAAGTGGTTTGGACACCTTTACTCTTTCTCGGGGGTCGCCTGTAGCCTGCGTCCACTGATCTCTGAGACACCATTGAGCAGCCCGCATGTGCAGACGGCATTCGGAGTCACATGTACCATGGATGCCATGTGGCCCAGGAGCTGCAGGTAGTGCCTGGCAGAGACATGAGACTTGCTTTGGAACTGGTTGGCCAAGTCTATCAGTCTGTGGGCCCTGTCTTCGGGCAAGTAAGCTCTTGCCTTAAGGGTGTCTAAACTTGCCCCTATAAACTCTAGATTCTGAGATGGGAGCAAAGTGGACTTTGCGTAGTTTATGACAAAGTCCAGATGCTGAAGAAGAGAGACAGTGCAAAGAGTGGCCTGTCGGGCCTCCTGGAGAGACTGGCCCCTGATGAGCCAGTCGTCCAGGTATGGGAAGATAAAAATTCCCTGATTCCTGAGATAAGCTGCCACCACCGCCAGGCATTTGGTGAAAACTCTGGGGGCAGAAGTTAGGCCAAAGGGAAGTACCCTGTACTGAAAATGGTTTCCTCCCACCACAAATCTGAGATATTGTCTGTGGTCTGGATGAATAAGGATGTGAGTATAAGCATCCTTTAGGTCTAAGAAGCATAGCCAGTCTCCCTGCTGGAGGTAGGGCAGCAGTATCCCAAGGGTAAACATCTTGAACTTTTCCCTCTCCAGAAACTTGTTTAGGTTTCGCAAATTTAGGATAGGCCGGAAGCCTCCTGCCCTTTTTGGTACCAGGAAGTACCTGGAGTAGAAGCCTTGCCATTTCAGGTGGTGAGGCACCGGTTCCACTGCCTGTTCCTTTAGAAGACTTGCCAACTCCTGAAGGAGGAGGTTCCTGTGTAGAGAGAGTCTTGGAGGCTCCCCTGGATAGTAGGAGGGGTGGGGGTAGCTGGTGGAAGTGGAGCATGTAGCCCTTTTGGACTATGCTCAGTACCCAGGTATCCCCTGTGATGGCTGGCCACCTGTAGGCATACAGGGTCAGCTGAACCCCTGTGCTAAGTGGAGCCACCGGCGGAGGAGAGGCTATGCTGTGGAAATCAAAACCACGCTCCCTGCTGTGCAGGAGCCGGAGCTGGCAGCTTGGGGGTCTTCTGCCTACGGGGCCCATGCCCCTGCCCCTTGGCCTGCTGGCCCTGTTGGGGAGCTGGAGAGGCCTGATACTGAGGGGGTAGGATTTGTAGGCAGCACTCTTCCTCAGGAAAAAGGGCTTCTTTCCCATTCCCTTCTTTTTTTGAGAAGGGGCAGAAGTCTTTCTGGACAGCCTTGTCCTGGTGAGGGTCTCAGTTTCGATTTCTGCAGCCTTTTCAGTCATGGGCTTACCGAATAGGTTGTCACCTCGGCACGGGACATCAACCAACTTGTCCTGCACCCATGACTCCAGGTCCGATGACTGTAGCCAGGCCTGACGGTGTGCACCGATGCTGGCCGCGGCTATCCGGGCCGAAGCCTCGAAGCCATCATAGGCTGCTCGAGAGATAAACTTCGAGCACTCTCAGATCCCGTAAGTACATGCCCATGTACAGCTGGTAAGTCTGGACATGGCAAGATAGCATAGAGCCCTGGAAGCACTTTCTACCGAGGGCATCCAGGTTCCGGCCCTCTCGGCCGGGGGCACCAAGGAGTGCATCTTCTGACTCTTCAGGTGGTGCATGGCCGATCCACAACCATGGAATTGTGCGGTTGCTGCGCCTTTTGGAACCCAGGGCTCTTACAGACTCGATAAATGGAATCGACCCGTTTGCTAAGAACCGGCGCTGAGGCCAGTGCCTCCCACATACGGAAAAGCAGTCATTCCAGCATCAGAGGAACCGGTACAGTAAAGGCTTCCTTCGGAGGAAAATCATACCGGAGGGCATCGAGCTCCTCAGCTTGAGGCTCTTCCTCGGCGTCCGCAGAGAATGCCAAAGCCTTGGCCATGTCCCTCACGAAGTCCGAGAACCAGGTATCCTCTGGGGGGGACCTTCTCCGAGGCTCGGACTCCGGGGCATCTAAAGGGATGCACCGGGTCCGGAAGGTATCAGGAGACTCCTCGTCCTCTGTCTCCCACGCCGACTCCTCCAAGGAGGAGTCGAGCAGCTCCAGCCATGTGGGCCTCGGTGCCACCCACCCTGACGCCGAGGGCACCGGCGTCAACGACCTCGGTCCCACACGGTAGGTCGAGGGGGACCTTGACCGAGGATCGACTCGAGACTTGATGGACTCGAGGATCGGCTCGGCCTCCGGGGTCGACTTAGATGTCGAGGTCCCAGTGGTTGGGGCAGGTGCACCGGTCAGACTGGCGATCAGCACCTGCTGCTGTTCCATGAAGGCAGCCAAGCTGCTCTCCAAGGCCGTCAGCCTGAGTCCAAGCTCAGGAGACTCAGCAGCCCCCGACTCGGCATCGAACCTGACGTTGGTTCTCCTGGAGGAGAGTCCACGAGGACAACAGAACTTACGTGACTCGGGGACTCCGGCTCCATGTGAGGTAGTTTGGACGGCCTCTCCGACTCCGAGAGCCTGGGGCGACAGTTAGGGCTGCATGACCTGGCCCTCGAGGACCCAGGGGCCTTCACCGACGCCGCCCTCACGAGCTTCTTCTTCCTTTTGTGCTCCTGGGTGGGAGACCCCCTCTCAGAGGAACCACGACGGCACCCAGGGTCAGACTCCCGAGATGTCGAGGCCTCTGACGAAGTCCGGGCCCGGCCGGAAGCGGACTCTGAAAAAATTCTTTCACGTTGATGCTGACGGCTCCGAAGTGCCTTCGACGACATTTTGCCGCACGGGCCGCAGACCAGTGGTCATGGTCGAGCCCGAGGCATCGGAGGCAGCAGTCATGTGTGTCGGTGAGAGACATAGGTTTCTTGCACCGATCACATTTTTTGAAGCCGCTGGCAGCCATCGGGGGAAAAAGGGCCCCTGCAAGGTCAAAAGACCGGGCTGCCAGTGAAAATAACAAAAAAGGCGCGAACGCTAGTCACAAGGGACAAAAACCGAAAAAAGAAATTCCGGACTCGATACCAGTGTACCGAGCCCAGGTGGGAAGGGGATCCGGCATCGAACTGGATAAGAAAAAATGAAAATCGCAGAAAAAAATCTACTTTTCCCGAGTGACACGAACTCACATCCGTTGGGCTCTGCGGAAAAAGCAAGACTGAGCAAGATGGCACCCTTGGGTGGGAAGGGGACCGTGCATGCGCGCTGCATTCCCAAAGGCTTTCTTTGAAAGCTGGGGAAATGCTCCACACGAGGGCTCCGTCAGCACCAACGTCACCCATATGTGAGGACTGACTTCCTGCTTGGTTCTGGAGAATATGTAATATGTAAGATGTAATTTGAAACATGGTGATTCATTATAACACCACCATTTTGGCATGTAGAAGGCTGGGGTGGCAAGGGGAGCAGTTGGTAACAAATGATCTTGTATCTAATTTATGGAAAATTCCACCTAGCTAACACCCTACATCACTAACATCATATCAACATCCCATATCTTACACAATTCAAACACAACCAAACAAAATGGAGAAAAACACAGCTTGTTATTGGAGACAGAAATTGGTCATCTTCTAAGTAACAGAGCAGTGAAGGTGAAATTAATCTTCATATTTATTTATTTACTTACTTATAAGAGTTTTGACCACCTTTATGATGGTACGTCGATCAAAAGAATGTTCAGGATAACAAAAACAAAACATAAATCAAGAAGCACCCAACCTACAGAAAACCTGGCTCTACTTCAATTCTTCCCTCCCCTCAACCCGCAGAGAACAGCCACATTTTCAGAGCCTTCCAGAAGGACATCATTGACGACAGATGCAAAGCTCTATTGGTAGCGCATTCCACTGTTCGCTAGCAGCCACTCTAAAGGCACGTTTGTGATTGGACACCCGGCGCACCGCCTCTAGCCCTCGGACTTCCAGCAACCGGACCCGAGAAGACCGCAGAGGACAAACCAGATCATACATAGCAATAAGGTTATGCAGGTACCCCGGCCGAGAGTCATACACCACTAGGTACACTATGACCAACAACTTAAATAGGCCTCGCTGCAGTACTGACAGCTAATGCAACTGAGCTAATAACGGTCTGTCACTAATCCTACACCCCACCCCCTGGATGAGTCGAGCCACCGCATACTGTATGACCTGAAGGTGTCGAGTGGCCCCCCATGGCAGGCCCACATAGAGTGCATTGCAGAAGTCCAGCACACCATGTACCAATGTTTGTACCACAGATCGCAAAGCTGTTGTATCTAGATATGGGTGCAATTGGCACACCAAGCACAACTTCAACCATGCCTGCTGAACAATCCATGTCACCTGATACTCTCCCACTCCCATGCTCTCCAGAATGATCACCTGCAACCTAAGCTTTTCAGTCCAAAGAATCTGGAAGCCTGCAATTGCAGGCTGTAGAAGTAAATTCTCCTGCTCCACCACCCCCAGTCGAAAACACAGAGTTTTATACACATTCAGCACTAGACTACTCCCCGCTAACCAGTGACTTGGTCCAGACAGGCATTCACATGTCCCACCAACATGCCCAACTCGCCCCATAAAGGAGCCAAAATCTAGAGGTCGTCCACATAACACCTCCCATTTCCCTCCCTTATTTCAATGTATATAGCTAAGAAAATCCAGCCATCACTATGCCTCTGTAACTAGTGTGCACTGGTATGTATATACTTATTGTTCTAAGTTCCTTGTTTAAATTGTATTGGTTAAATATGTTCCATGTACCACTGTATTGTAGTTCCATGTAAACCGCCCCTGAACAATGGAAGGAGCGGTATAAAAAAAACGTTAAAATTAATAAATAGGCGTAGAACCGCAGGCCAAAGGACTGGACCATGGGTCCCCAGTGGCCGTAAGTAAATATTGAACAATAAGAACAACAAGGGGAAGCCCTGAGGCACCCCCCACTCCCAAGAGTGAAGAGATGAACAACCAGCTAGATCACAAACCCAAAAGCATCGATCTGACATAAAGGAAGCCTGCCAAAACAGTGCTTTACCCATAACTTCTAATTTTTGACAATGCTGAAGCAGCAAATCTTGTTCGACCAGGTTGAATGCTGCCGATAGGTCCAACAAGATAATCAATACAGAATTCCCCTCATCCAACCAAACAATGAACTTGGTCTAGGAGAGCCAGCAGCAGCGTCTCCAAACTGCTCCCTGTCCAGAAGCTGCTTGTCCAACATCCAAAAGTGAGTAGTTCTCTAGGTACCTACCCAGCTGAAAAACCACTTCCCTCTCCACCAGTTTTGCCAACAGTGGCAAATTCAAAATCGTGCGGAAGATCCCAAAATCCTTCAAAGCCCCATTCGCCTTTTTGGGCACTGAGGTCACCACCGCTTCCTTGAGGTGCTGTGGAACCGAACCCTGTGAGAACGAAGCATTAAGGAGATGACACAGTCAATCCTGCATTGGCAGAGAGGCCTCATTAAAGTGTTTAATCGGGATGGGGTCCAGTCCGGAAGAAGTATTCCGCACATTGATTAAAAGAACCTCCATGTGTCTCCTGGCCACTGAACAGAAAGTTTCCAGCCTTTCCGGGCCAAGGGCCAGAGACAGCACATTACCGGTACCCACTGTGAACCCAACCCACCCTTTAAGGCACCCATTTTCGTTACAAAGAAACGAGCCAGGGTTTCCCAGTCCATCATCCCATCCCTGTCCTATCAACCTCGACACCACCCGAAAAATTGCTTTCGCGCAGTCCTCCACCCATGCAATCTGGGCCAAGAAGCACTGCTTCTTGGCAGAGGTTACATCCCTCCTGTATTGATTTGCTGCCTTCCACCAGGCTGCATGAATAGCGCCGCAGTGTGATGCCAACAGCATTTCAAATGCCGCAGGGCCCTTTTTTCATCCTGGAGCTCTCTTGAGAACCAGGCATTCCTGTTTCCATTGTCCCAGCCACCGCTTGATGCCACTCCTCTACCAGCTCTGCCACCGGTGTATCCCAATCCTCCCGCCTTCTCGCCACAGCTAACGACCCTCACGCCTCCATATCCACCTCACCCCCTATCTCTCTCCAGACTCTCCCCTGGTAGGGTCCCTTCAAACCACATCTGTCCACTTGAAACAAAACCACATTATGCTATGATCTGTGCACGGAAGCGGGTATACCTCCCGCATCTCCAGACCACCCTTAGCCAGCAGCTGTGCATTACCAAACACCAGGTCCAGGGTATACCCCCCTGCAAGTGTTGCACCCTGGACTAGTTGCTGCAGGCCACTGAGTTCTAGCGAGGACAGGCTTTCCCTACCCTGCCCACATCTACATATGTACTGAAATCCCCCATCACTGTTAACTCCCTTTCCCCTAACACTTTGCCTAAGATCCCTTCCGCCAACACCTTCCAAACCTCCTAACTCTCCCCAGGGGGACAATACACCAACCGCAAATTTCCCGTCCCACCCCTGCCCACCCGGAGAAAAACTCCCTTTATCCCATATGGTAAATAAACAGCTTCCCTCTATACCCACTGCTGCACCCGAACTAGAGCCAGAACCCCATCTCAGCAACCAGTTCGCCCCACTTGATTAATCCATGAAACCCAGTTCTGCCACCCAACCATCGACTAAACTTTGCCTCTCCCTACCCACTTCTCCGTGAGAAGCAAGTAGTATACTTGCTCTTCCTGGAGGAAATCTTGCACCAGGTGCAACTTAAGTAAGAATGAATGTACGTTCAGAAAAGCACAATTGCACCAAGCTGGTGGCTGCCCCATCTCCCTGTCAGACGCCACCGATCAGAGCGCCCAATCCCACCTCCCCCCTCCACCCAAGCCCTTCCCCAATCGCTGCCATACCGTCTCTTCCCACAAACACAGAGAATAGCAGAACCCTCCCCACCAACTTGAACTTGCCCATTGTCCCCATCCAAAAATTCCCCCTGCACCCATCCACGAACACCCTCCATCCACCAACCCCAGCACAACAAAAACTATCCACACACTCACACCCACCTGTTCCATACTCCGCTCAACCACCAACACATGTATCAAACCCCAACCTCTCACTCGAGCAATCCAACCCACACCCCAAATACAGTTACCCTAAAGTCCAGACCCAGTGTGGCCCACAAAGGATCACACTAAGGGGTGCGCCCTGCACCTTAAGCAAGCCCCTTCGGCACAATGCCTCACCTTGGTGGTGAGGTCACCCAGCCCGCGACCTCTCCCGCTCTCAACGACAGGGAGGAGACTATACCCACTAAAACACAGATCAGCAACGCTGATAGGCCAAGGGTGCTGCGGTCCAGAAGAGTGCCAGTCCAGAATTAGAGCCGTTCACTCCGCACTACAATGATGTAATTGGATGCAGATAGAACCCCAGCAGTCTCAGCAACCGCAGGTAATCCGTCAGCAATCCCATGGTAGTGCAGGGAAACAGCGTAGAGTCCAGCAACTCCACAGCAGCACAGAGAGCAGGGCTCAAACTTCTAAAGCTACCTTATGAGCTGCGCCATGATGCATTAAACAAGTTGATAGAATTCAAACCCACCCCCCAGACTACACAGTTCTTACCTGCATCCGGGGGCTTGTTAATTAACATGGTGTGCATGGCCATAATGTTGGGGCCCGTAAAACACTCTACGTACTTCAGGATCTAAAGAGAAGAAAAGCCACAATAAGTGCTGTTTGACTTGACTTGAATGACAGACTCTGAGGCATCTTTCTTACTGTATGCTACCAAATACTCTGAAGAATCAGTTGCCATAGTATCTGGATAGTGGCCAATGCAAAATATCCAGATAGAGGGGTGGTGACCACAGCATTGTCTGAATAGCAGCAATAATCATCACTGCTATCCGAATAACTTAGAGCAACAAATAAGCTGTTTTATCATCGCTTTCAGGATAATCTGTCGCTCTGCTGAGGCGGTCTACAAGATATTCACCAGCACAATCTGGATGACACCACCTGCTGTCCAGATAAGTAATTCTGAATATCAGCCTTAAATGTTACAATTTGGCTTCCTTAATCCACCCGTATTAGCTACTTTTTGTGAAGTGTACAATACATATTTTCTATATTTTAGGTAGTTTTGAGGCCATGGGACAATTTTAAAGGGCAGTATCAATCATATTTAAACAGGGGCGGCTCAAGGCAATCTGCTGCCTGAGGCGAAGTATGAAAAGGCACCCCCCCCCACCTTAGAGGGGGCGGGGCTTTTTCAGAAATCCAATCAGAGACTGAACCAAACCAAAAAGCCGATTAGATTATATGGAGGAAATGCAAGATGTTTGCACACAGGGCCATATCGAGCTGCAATCGCACCCTGAGCGACTTGCAGCTCGGACACACGCACCCCCCCTCTCCCCCATACCTCCGTCCAGCGCTGCCTGCTCTTTCCCTGCTGCTGCCACCCTCTGTTTTTTTCACGGAGGTGCTGGCAGCAGGGAAAGAGCAGGCAGCGCTGGACGGAGGTATGGGGAGGAGGAGGGGGGCATGTGCCCAATCTGAAAGGCGCCGGCACTTTAAGAAGATCTGTCCCTCCCTAAACTGACATGGCATCGGAGAAGGGAGGACCAGACCTGCTTAAAGTGCTGCAAAAAGGCTTAGGGAGCGCATTTCGTCTGCCTGCAATTGTCTTGCCAGCAGCGGCAGGGCAACAGCAGACAGCAGAAATGCACCCCCCAAACCTTTCGGCCCTGTGGGGCTGCACCGCTTGCTCATAAGAACATAAGATATGCCATACTGGGTCAGATCAAGGTCCATCAAGCCCAGTATCCTGTTTCCAACAGTGGCCAATCTAGGTCATACGTACCTAGCAGTTTCCCCAAAAGACACAGGTTCCGCAATGCTTGTACTGGGTCAAGCATTGATATCCTGGGTCCCTTCTTAATAATGGTTTATGGACCTTTCCTCCAGGAACTTGTCCAAACCTTTTTTAAACCCAGCTACACTAACAGCCTTTACTACATCCTCCGGTAACAAATTCCAGAGTTTGATTACACGTTGAGTGAAGAAATATTTTCTTTTATTAGTTTTAAATAGTTTACCCTGTAGCTTCATTGCATTTCCCCTAGTCTTTCTATATTCTGAAAACGTAAACAATCGATCTACGTTTACCCGTTCCACTCCGTTCATTAATTTATAGACTTCTATCATATCTCCCCTCAGCCGTCTCTTTTCCAGGTTAAAGAGCCCTAACCTTTTTAGCCTTTCTTCATAGGAGTATCCTTCCATCCCCTTTACCAATTTGGTGGCTCTTCTCTGAACCTTTTCTAATAACGCTTGTCATGAGGCTGGAGCTAGAAAAGAAACAGTGTTGAAAAAAACTCCTGATTTTCATGGAACTCAGAAAAGGCAGAGAGCGCAGTTCCAGCGCAGCTCAGCCAGAGGGCGCATGAAGAATTACACAGTACCTGAAGCAAAGTGCTCTAGCATTGATCACATTAATAACAAGCAGTTTCACCTGTTCTCAAACTCAGAACGGGCAAACCAGAAATCCCTTTATAAAGGAAACCAGATGATTAGTAGAGAAGGAAGAAGGAGAACAGGCACAGGTGGAGGCAAGAGCCAGTGCTGGGGATGTGCCAAGAGCAAGGTCAGAAGGACCGGCAGCAGGAGCAGTGAGAGAAGCCTGGAAGAGGAAGGCTTCCATGTGCAGCCAACTCAAGGAGACAGAATCCAAAAGAGGTATTCTCAAAGGGATAAAGTCCAGAGAGGCCAAAGGTATTGGAACGGAGTCCAAAGCCAAGCAAACCAAAGAAGCAGCTTGCCTGATGAAAGCAACTCTCCTAGCCCAAGTAAGTCTCCTGTGTTAATCCAGAAAGGCACAAGGAAAAGAGATTCCTTTTACAGTGATACTTTTGCCAAGAAACAGAGAGAGTGGAAATCCACGTCAGGTTTTCCTGGTAACTCTGATTGTAGAGCAGTGCACAGAACAGCTTGTCAGCCTGAGAAGCTACGTCATAAGCTGAGTACTGGGTGTGGCAGCCTACAGAAGCCAAGGTATGAAAAGCCTTTCATTATAAGGGAAAGTTTAAGTGATGAAAACCTTATGGAAATAGATAAGCCTCAGAAAGTTAGAAGAAGTAAAGCTAACCTTTTAAAAGCACTTCCTAACAGTGTGCTAAGGAAGTTATATGAGAAACCAAAGAACTCCTGTGAGGAGTTAACAGATATTGAAGACAGTCATAGCATTGAAGAAGGGAGTGACCCAGAATCAATGGACTTTGATTGTGAAACCAGTGTTCCCATTCCTCAGAGTGAACCAATGGAATGTAACTTTTGTTCAAGAACTAGCTTGATTGCCTTGCTAGCTGTATAGAGAAAAGAGAACTCTGCATATGGTGAAGTTGATAACCATTTGTTTCCTGATGTTAATTTCCATTGAGTTGAAAGAAGCCTTAACCCAGATAAACAGTTAATTGTGAAGCCTACAACCTTTAACTGTTTATATAACGGTGGAACCTTTTTGTTAGAATTACTGTCATTTTTATTTTGTGTCTTATTGAACCTAAGCGTTGATCGGGGAAATAAAGCCTTATTACCCTACACTTTGGCGTAGACTGTTCTTTATAAGGAGTTCTGCACTACAAGGACCAGAATCCTCCTGGTCCTTCAGCTCAACCACTCCTTAAAATAAATTAAATGTCACCGGACGCCCTTATTTCCTACGCCAGTAGGGGCGCCTGGGTACACGCTATATCCTTTTTAAGATACGGCGACCAGAATTGCACACAATATTCAAGGTGCGGTCTCACCATGGAACGATATAGAGGCATTATAATATCTTTTGTTTGTTTTATTTTCCATTCCTTTCCTTATGATACCTAGCATTCTATTTGCTCTCTTGGCTGCCGCTGCACACTGGGCCGAGGGTTTTAACATGCTATCCACAATGACGCCTAAATCTTTTTCCTAGGTGGTGGTTCCTAATGTGGAACCTTGCATCGTGAAACCATAGTTTGGGTTGTTCTTCCCTAGGTGCATAACTTTGCAGTTGTCCACATTAAATTTCATCTGCCATTTTGATGCCCAGTCTTCCAATTTATCAAGATCCTCTTGCAATTTTCCACAATCCTCTTGGGTTTTAACAACTTTAAATAGTTTTGTGTCATCTGCAAATTTGATAACCTCACTCGTTCCACGTTCCAGGTCATTTATGAATATGTCAAAAAGCAGCGGACCCAGCACAGATCCCTGGGGTACACCACTATTCACTTTTCTCCATTGGGAAAATTGGCCATTTAGCCCAACCCTCTGCTTTCTACCTTTAACCAGTTCTTGATCCACAGTAGTACACTGCCTCCTATCCCATGACTCTTTACTTTTGCCAAAAGTCTCTGAGGGACCTTGTCAAAGGCTTTCTGAAAGTCCAGATACACTATATCAACCGACTCACCTTTGTCCACCTGTTTATTCACACTTTCAAAAAAACATAATAGATTAGTAAGACAAGATTTTCCTTGTCTAAAACCATGTTGGCTGTCTCCCATTAGGCCATGACTATCTACATGCTGAGTAATTTTATTCTTTATGATGGTTTCTACCATTTTTCCTGGTACTGATGTGAGGCTCACCGGTCTGTAGTTTCCCGGATCACCCCTGGAATCCTTTTTAAAAATTGGCGTTACATTGGCGATCCTCCAATCTTCAGGTATTACAGATGATTTTAATGAAAATTCACAGATTACTAATGTTGTTGTTGTTAAGTGCCGTCGAGTCGGAGTCGACTCATGGCGACCCTCTGGATAGCTATCCTAAATTGTGTTCGGTCTTCAGTCAGGCGGCTCATTGTTGACAGACTGGTACCCGTAGCTGCTGTTATTGTATCGATCCATCTCATTGCTGGCCTTCCTCTTTTGCGTTGACCTTCTATCTTGCCAAGCATGATGTCTTTCTCTAATGATCTCTCTCTTCGCATGATGTGTCCAAAGTATGAAAGTCGAAGTCTTGTCATCTGAGCTTCTAAAGAAAGCTTAGGTTTGATCTCCTCTAGTACCGACTGGTTTGTTCTTTGGGCAGTCCATGGTATACACAGTATTCGCCGCCAGCACCATAATTCAAAGGCATCAATTTTCTTCCTGTCTGTCTTTTTCACTGTCCAGCTTTCACATCCATATGATATTGAAAATACCATAGCTTGAACAAGTCGAATCTTTGTATGGAGAGAGACATCTCTGCTCTTGAGAATCTTATCTAGGTCTTTCATAGCCATTCTGCCAAGAGCAATGCGTCGTTTGATTTCTTGACTGCTTGTTGCTTCTTTATTGATAGTTGATCCAAGTAGGTTAAAGTTGTTCACGATTTCAATTTCTTCTCCTTCAACGATGAACCTGTTGATTATGCCAGTTGTCATGATCTTTGTCTTCTTGGTGTTGCATTTATAATAAAGAAGAAACTTGCAAGAACTGTACTGAAATACAATGCAGTCAGCGAACGCTTAATCTCTATTCGTCTACGAGGATTGCCTATCAACACAACTATAATTCAAGTATATGCCCCAACAACAGCTGCAGAAGAGATTACTAATAGCAGGTCTGCAATCTCATATTTCAGTTACGTAACCGGGCTAGTTATGGTCCCGTTTGCACACCAAGGAACTAAAAGACAGCAAGAACCAACAGCACAGTTTATAAAACTAAATTATAACTCATTTTTATTTTGTTATAAACTGTATTATGGTTCTTGCTTTTTCTTTAACATATTTTCTGCAGCCACAGTAGGTGCAGAGCAGAACCAGGACATTCACCCACAGAACTCAATATTTAAAAAAAAAAAAAAAAAAATCTGATTCTGATCATCTCACCAACAACAACAACCACTATTTTCCAGTATCAGGCATATTGTGAACTAATACAAAACCCTACAACAAAGAGCAAACCTACCATACCATACCATATCAGCACAAACTTCCAAAACTCACATAAGGAGCCCATCCAAAAAAAGCATCACTGTAAATACTACAGCGGGCCCTGGAACATCCATACACCCATTTGAAAAGCTGAACAAGTCAAATTACTACAGTACAGTATAGATTTTTATGTACAAACACCATGTTAACAGAACACCTGACCTCAATCAAACACTGACCTCAATCAAACACTCGCAACATCGACCCTCACCAAGTACAGAATAAGTAACCACAATCTAAAGTAAAAATAAAAATATGTAGACTAAATTTAAATTGAAACCCCAAGAAGCCAGAGTCCACATGCAGTGCAATATCAGATAAATAAGAGATGCAGTTCCCCAATACTGTGTAAAATATAAAAATAGCACAAAGTCCAATAACTAAAATTAAATAAAATTATTTTTTCTAACTTTGTTGTCTGACAATTTTATTCTCTGATCATGCTGGTCCCGATCTGAAGCTTCAGCTTTCCTGTCTTCTCTTAGCTCTCTTTCTGTGGTCTATGGTCCATCTGCCTTTTCTTATCTCTTCTTTTGTTTTCTTCAGTTCCTTCCAACAGCCCATTTCCAGTTCTAGTAACCCTCCCCAGTATCAGCCCCCTTTCCAGTCCTTCCCTCCCAGTACCTTCCAATGTCAACCGCCTTGCATTCCCATGACTGCAACTGGTGTCCATTCCCTTTCAGTCCCCCTCTTTCCTCACTGTCCAGCCCCTTCTAGTCCAAATACCATCCCAGATATCAGCTCACGTCCACTCTCAGTGCCACCCCGCCAGTCAGCTCCCTTCCAGTCGCCCTACCCTCTGTCCATCCCCCTTCCAGTGCCATTTGCATGTCAGCTCCCTTCCAGCCTCCTCCCCATTACCCAACCACCTACCACTCCTATCCCCAAATGTTACCTCCCTTCCAGTCCCCCTTCAGTACATCCCAGGTGTCAGCTCCTTTCCAGCCCCCTCCTTCCCCCGTGTCAGCTCCCTTTGTGCCCCCTCCTTCCCCTGGCACACCCTCTCATTATCCGCTCCCTTCCAGTCCTATTCTACCATCCTCCCGCATCAGCCCATTTGTACCCTAGCCCTAGTTTTCTTCTAGGGCCAGCAGCACTCTCCTCCCCCATTAGCCCATTTCCAGTCCTATCCCCTTCAGCCCACTCTAGTCCTAGCCCCCCAATCCGCCCATTACCAGTCCTAGCTCATTTCCAGTGCTAGCCTCCCATCTGCCCATTACCAGTCCTAACCCCCCCATAGCCCATTACCAGTCCTAACCCCCCATAGCCCATTACCAGTCCTAAACACCCCCCCATCAGCCCATTACCAGTCCTAACCCCCCATCATCCCATTTGCAGTCCTAGACCCCCCATAGACCATTACCAGTCCTAAACAACCACCATCCAGTCCTAACCTCTCCCCCCCATCAGCCCACTTCCAGTCCTAGACCCCCCCTTTCCAGTCCTGGCCCCCAGGAAAATAATAACGCTCAAATTTCTGCCACTGCCAAGTCCGCTTCTCGGCAGCGGCAGACTCACCTCTCCTCTATAGCAGCCGCGGCTCCTGCTTCTTGCAGCCGCGGCTGTACTAGCGCGAGGATCAGCCAGCAACTGCGGAGCTTCCCGTGCAGCAGCGTCCCGCCCCCAAAGGAAGTTCCTTTGGGGGCGGGATGCTGCTGCACGGGAAGGCTCCGCAGTGGCTGGCTGATCTCACGCTAGTACAGCTGCGGCTCCAAGAAGCAGGAGCCGTGGCTGATATAGGAAGGAAAGGTGAGTCTGCCGCTGCCGAGAAGCGGACTTGGCAGCGGCAGAAATTTGAGCGTTTGGATTTTTTTTTTTTTTTTTTTACGTTTGAAGGCAAAGTGAGGCGGCTGTTTTGGGGGCAAAATGACGCCTTTAACACTTCGCACCTGAGGCAGCCGCCTCACTTCGCCTCATGATAGAGCCGCCCCTGTATTTAAACTATGGAAGAGGTTTAATATTATGAGATCTACAATTTAAGTAGAGCTTGGGGTGGGAAGGGTAGGAAATTGGATTTAATGCACACTTTTTCTCAGATATTCAAGGTGGGTTACATTCAGATACTCAGCAGGCATTTTCCTGTCCCCAGAGGCCTTACAATTTGAGTTGGCACCTGAGGAAATGGAAGTTTAAGTGACTTGCCCAAGATCACAAGGAGCAACAGTAGGAGTTGAATTCTAGCTTAACTGGTTCTCAGCTTCCTTCTCTAACCATTAGACTACTCCCCTAGTCTATTCCACCTCCACTTTGCTGATCAGCTGTTTCTCCAGGCATACTCCGTTGGTGATATTTGCGATTGAGTCATAGTCAGATAAGACCTTTTTTTTTAAATTTAATCTTTATACAATTTTATACAACTCAACTCTCAGCAAACTTACAAAACCCAATGCTCTCTCCTTCTCCAATTCTATATACTGTGAACAGCAGCTTCCTATGAACTCTTTATAAACCTGTCCTTCATTTTCTCATACATAGGGAAGCTAATCATAATGCCTCAACCGTTCCATCAGAGCCATTCTCAGCCACCAAAAATGTACTCTCAGCTTTTGAACAGCTTTCTTAAATAGGGCAATTCCACACCGGACCCCATTAGCAAACAACTGTAACAAATGGTAATTATACTTACCTGGTAATTGTTCTTCCTTGAGGGATGACAGTTTAGTCCTCCACCTCTGGGTTGTGCACCTCTACCTGCAGCTTGGAGACTGGGCATGTCACAAAAAAGTGACATCACTGGATGTAGCCTTCTGATCTCTCCCATCATCCCCAGTGAACTATTGACAAAGCACACTTAAAGGAATAACATATAAATAAATAAATAACAATCATTTTATACAAGAAACTTATTCGCCTCGGAAGACAGGCTTTTCTTCTTGTGCCCTCACCTTCCGCCTGTATCAAAGATAGATGAGAAAGAACTAGAAACAACAGGGAATAAGAGACAAACACCATCTACCTACCTGTCATCTCCTCCTTCGGCCGGCCGCACCTCCACTACTGAGCTCTATGCTACCCCGGGTGGGAATGGAGGACTAAACTGTCGTCCCTCAAGGAAGAACAATTACCAGTTAAGTGTAATTACCGTTTCCTTATCGGTGCTCCAGTTTAGTCCTCCACCTCTGGCATGTAACAGAGCAGTATTCATTGGGAGGGACCCTTCCAGTCAGCCTGCAACACCACCGCCCCAAAAACAGCATCTTTTGGTGCCAAAACATCCAGGTGGTAGTGTTTACTGAAAGTGTGAAGAGAGGCCCAAGTAGCTGCCCTACAAATCTCCACAGGCAACACCAAACTGTGTTCCACCCATGAGGCCGCTTACGCTCTAATAGAATGAGCTCGCAACCCAGCCGGCACCTGTCGCCCCGACAACAAATACGCCAAAGCAATCGCCTCTCTAATCCAACGTGAAATGGAAGCTTTCGCCGCCACCTCCCCCTTACGGACTCCACCGAACAAAACAAACAAGTGGTCGGATTTGCGAAACGCTTCTGAGACCTTCAAATACCGATGCAACATCTGCTTTAGGTCCAAACGACGCTAACCCCAGTTATAAGATCATAAGATATGCCATACTGGGTCAGACCAAGGTCCATCAAGCCCAGTATCCTGTTTCCAACAGTGGCCAATCTAGGTCATACGTACCTAGCAGTTTCCCCAAAAGACACAGGTTCCACAATGCTTGTACTGGGTCAAGCATTGATATCCTGGGTCCCTTCTTAATAATGGTTTATGGACCTTTCCTCCAGGAATTTGTCCAAACCTTTTTTAAACCCAGCTACACTAACAGCCTTTACTACATCCTCCGGTAACAAATTCCAGAGTTTGATTACATGTTGACGACGTCGTCTAACGAATCCAGCATTGGAAGGGAAACCGTCTGGTTTATATGAAATGGGGAAACTACCTTGGGCAGAAAAGAGGGAACCGTACGAAGCACCACCTTCTCCTTAGAAAATGACAGAAACGGTTCTCTACACGACGGCACCTGTAACTCGGAAATTCGCCTTGCAGAGCAAATGGCCACCAAAACCACCGTTTTCAAAGCTAAATCCTTCACGGATGCTTGCTGTAAGGGCTCAAAAGGCTCCCTAGCCAGAGCTGCCAAAACCAAGTTGAGATCCCAAGGTGGGACCACAATCCTACGAGATGGTCGTAACCTCGTCACTCCCCTGAATAAACGCAGCACATCAGCATGGACCCCTAAGGCTATCCCCTGCACCTTGCCTCTATAACAAGCCAGCGCGGCTAACTGGACCCTCAAAGAGCTGGCCGCCAGGCCCTTTTCGAAACCGTCCTGCAGAAAACTCAAAATCACTTCAACGGACACTGTCACCACGCGCACTTGCCTCCTGGAACACCAATCCTCAAAAATGCGCCAAATGCGAACATATATCAGAGACGTAGACGACTTCCGAGCTTTAAGTAGGGTCGCAAAGACTGCTCCTGAATAACCTCTTTTCTTTAAATGTGCCCTCTCAATGGCCAGACCGTAAGCGAGAATCGATCCACTTGTGGCATCCGCAGCAGCCCTTGAAGTAGCAGATCATCTGACGTCGGCAATCTCCACGGATCCCCGTCGAAGACGCATGAGTTCGGCATACCACGGACGTCGTGGCCAGTCCGGAGCCACCAACAACACCCTTCCCAGGTGGGCCTCGATCCGCTGAACCACTCGACCTTTGAGGGCCCATGGCGGAAATACATAGCAAAGTCCAGACACCGGCCAGCGCTGCAGCAGGGCGTCAATCCCTTCCGACATCCTTTCTCGACGTCTGCTGAAGAACCGACTGGTCTTGGCCGCGTGGAAAGTTGCCATGAGATTCATGATCGGCGAACCCCACCTGCGCACCACTTGCGCAAAGACCTCCGGATGCAATTTCCATTCACCGGCATCCACCTGGACTCTGCTGAGAAAATCTGCCGTCACATTGTCCTTCCCGGCAATGTGTGCTGCCGAAATCACAATCAGCCAAAGCTCGACCCAAGCAAAGAGCTCCTCTGCCTCCTTTGCCATGGCCGTACTGCGTGTACCCCCTTGTCGATTGATGTAGGCCACTGTTGCGGAGTTCTCCAATAGAACACTTACTGCCCGACCCCGCACCGTCCCCTCGAATGCTTGAAGCGCCAAGCTCTGAGTTCCAACCTGTTGATTGACCATGTGCTTTCCCGAGCTGACCACAGACCCTGCGTGAAGAGCTCCCCGCAATGCGCCCCCATCCCGTGAGGCTCGCGTCTGTCAACAACGGTATCCACTCCGGCTGTTCCAGGGGCATCCCGGTCTTCAACGACTCTGGCAGCAGCCACCACCCCAACGCTCGTCGAACTCTGAGAGGGCAGGGCAGCCGTCTGCTCAGCAGGTCGGCTTGATGAGACCAGCGGCGCAGCAACGACTGCTGCAACGGCCTCATATGAGCTCTGGCCCAAGGCACCACCTCCAAGGATGCCACCATCAACCCTAACACCCGCAGATAATTCCAGGCCGAAGAAGCCGGAGCCTTCCTGAACTGGCGCACTACTTGCTGCAGGGCTTGGATCTGCCACTCGGGTAGAAACACCATTCCTCTGAGAGTGTCGAATAGAACCCCGAGGTACTCAAGGCGCTGGGATGGAATAAGATGACTCTTGCTCGCATTGACTACCCAACTGAGCTTCTCTAAGAATTTCACCACTTTGTCTGTAACTTGCATGCTCTTGGCTCTGGACTTTGCCCGAATCAACCAATCGTCGAGATAGGGATGAACCAAAATACCTTCCTTTCGCAATGCCGGCACCACCACCACCACCACCATGATCTTGGTGAACGTTTGCGGCGCCGTTGCAAGACCGAAGGGCAACACTTGAAACTGATAGTGGCCCCATGGCAGAGCAAAGTGGCGAAACATTTGATAACCCGCTCTAATTGGAACGTGTAAATATGCCTCCGTAAGATCGAGAGATGTCACGTACTCTCCCTGGCGAACCTCCACAATGACGGACCACAACGCTTCCATTCGGAAATGTGGTACCCGAAGACAGCGGTTCACCCCCTTTAAATCTAAAATTGGACAAAGCGACCCATCCTTTTTTGACACCATGAAATAAATTGAGTATCGTCCCCTGCCGTAATCTTCCTTGGGCACCAGGACGACCGCCCCCAAGCATAACAGCCGATCCAGAGTGCACTGGACTGCCTGCGCCTTTTGCTGCCCCCTGCAGGGCGACTGTACAAATGAATCCAGCACGAGCTGCGCGAACTCCAGTGCATAGCCCTCCCGGATGATTTCTAACACCCACTGGTCAGTCGTTATTTGGACCCAGGCAGGAAGAAAGTTCCGAAGTCGCCCGCCTATCGGCAAACTTCCCGCTGGGGTCCCCCTCACTTCATTTCAGCTTGCGATTGGTTGTGGAGGCTGCCACCGCAAAACCTCTGCCTGCTCCCCGAAACCCTTGAAACCCCTGGGTCCGCAGAGCAAATCTTCCTCTTTGGAATCCGCCCAAGCGAGAAGTCCGAAACCTCCCAAAATCTCTAAAGGCACCCTGAAAGGGCGAGCCAGACTTCCCCTGTTTGGGCTTATCCTCAGGCAACCGTCCACCTTTAGACTCCCCTAAATCCTTTACCAACTTATCGAGATCTTCTCCGAACAACAATTTTCCTTTGAAAGGGAGCTTACCGAGACGTGCCTTGGAAGAACTGTCTGCCGTCCAATTCTGCAACCACAGGGATCTGCGAGTGGCCACCAATGACGCCATACTATTAGCCAGAGCTCTAATTAAGTCATAATGAACATCTGACAGATAAGCCGACCACGACTCCAGGCGGTCTAGCTCTTTCAGCCCCTCTTGCTCCAACTGAGTAGACTGTCTTAAGCGCTGCGACCATCGAAGACAAGCCCTTGCCACCCATGCCCCACAAATGGAAGCTTGTAATGACACCACGTTGGCCTCAAAGGATTGTTTCAGCAGACTATCCAACTTTCTCTCCTGCGCATCCTTCAAAGCCGAACTGCCTTCTACCGGAATCGTTGTCTTCTTGGTCACCGCCGACACTGCTGTATCCATCCACCCATGGAGATCGAAACCTCTCCTTGTCTTTATCTGCTAACGGGTACAGTCTATTCATAATGCGAACACCCCGGAGCCCGGCCTCTGGCTGATCCCACTCTTCCTGTATCATCCGGTCAACCACTTTGTGGATGGGAAACACCACTTGCGTTTGTCTCACTGCCTGAATAATCGGGTCTTCGCCATTGTCGTCCTCC
The DNA here is from genome assembly GCA_033557465.1 of Ichthyophis bannanicus. Classification (NCBI taxonomy): domain Eukaryota; kingdom Metazoa; phylum Chordata; class Amphibia; order Gymnophiona; family Ichthyophiidae; genus Ichthyophis; species Ichthyophis bannanicus. The sequence continues at coordinate 18,076,068 of CM066038.1, read as the reverse complement.
ACCGGCTGTTCCGTGGCGAGCTTAAGCATCTGAAGGGACTCGGTGATAAGCGCTGTCAATTCTTCCCTTCGGAATACCTGAATAATTCTCGCCTGATCCTCTGGTTCAGGAATCTCTCCTTCTTCCAACTCTTCTCCACCTTCCAGGTCGGCTTCGTTCTGCTCGGACTCATGCCCCTCTAACTCAGAAATTGAGGGCTCCCGAGTCCTTGCACGTTTTGGTGGACGCAAAGAACTAGTACTCGGTTCAGCCGGAGCAGGCTGTTGTGGCGCTACCGATAGCGACAGGCCCTCCGGCACCTTTCCTTGCCGCCACATACAGAACGCCTGGTGCATAATTAACACAGTCAGGACAAAAATCTCCGGTCTGTGGCCCCACAGGCCCAGGACCCCCCGCCGAACCGGAGGTTGCCGCGACCCCAGCCGCTGGCAGGAGAGACCGCAGCTCCTCCCTATCCAAAGCAGCTGAGGCCCCTTGACTCTCCTGACCTACCTTTAACCTCCATTTGCTGCTCCACGCTGGTAGACACCTGCGTACAGTCCTGACAAATGCCGGAGTCAGCGATAGCCCCTCTACGGGTACCGCACACCACACATTTTATTTATTTATTTATAGACTCTTATATACCGCACTATTAGGCATCAGCGCGGTTCACAAAAAACAGTGAGATACACAATTCAACAGTACTTTGTGTTTACAGAAAACAGGAGAATATAACTCGGATAACAGGGTAACATTGCGGGCACGAGGCCATTGCTTAAATATTCTCTTTGTCTTTTTATTCTTTTTTTTTTTTTAAACAAAGTATGCTCTAATTATCTGCTTATCCTCTCTTTTTTTTTTTTTAAATATCCAAGGCAGTCAGCCAAGGACCGTGACCATAAGCAGAAATGAGGATTTGCCCCCTGAACCAGGCAGCAAAAATAGCAGCGTTTGTGTTACAACTGCCCCCAAAAGAACCTGCTATAAAAACACCCAAGGAAATCCGTAAGGGAATTAAAACAATAAAATAAAATTAAATAAAGTAAACCCAAAGAACTAATCTGTGTACTGAAATGACAGTGGGCACCGCGGCATGCAGCTGCCTGCCTGAAAAACAGAAACGCTGCTAAAATGGCCGCCGCTGCCTGAGCGAGGCAGGAAAAAGACGCCAAAATGTCGAGGGCTGCGCCGACCCCCTGCCACAGAAACCACCTCTGGTCCCCCCTACTCACAGGATGAGGTAAAGAGAATGCTCCTGGCACCGCAGCTCTGCAATCCACGTGGCTCCGCTCCGCTTGCAAGCGGGGAGACAATGGGCAGACTTCCGCTACAAAGACTGAAGCACGGCAGAAGAATCGTGGCAGCTCCGTACTGCCAGAATTCAATATGACTCTTCATGCTGCGAAGCTCTCCCCCGGGCTGATCAGGGGGGAGAGATCGCTGCTGGCAGAGAATAACAGACAAATAAAGACAGAGGGAAGCAGACCAGGCACAAGAGGCAGCACTCTTTTCCTAAGGCGTTTCTTTTTTTTTTTTTTTAAAGGCACAGCCCCCCCCCAAAAAAAAGAAAGGGACAAAATACGAAATACCAATTGGAGTCAAACAAACCAAAAACCTAAGCTAACTGTTCCTTATCCGCTCTCAAGTGAGCCCAGCACCTAGGCTCCTGCTGCATGGAGACTGGACACACTGGGGATGATGGGAGAGATCAGCAGGCTACATCCAGTGATGTCACTTTTTTGTGACATGCCCAGTCTCCAAGCTGCAGGAGGAGGTGCACAACCCAGAGGTGGAGGACTAAACTGGAGGACCGATAAGGAATTTATCCTTAACCCCAACCCAACTCTCCCCTCCCATCCCATCCCCAACAAAACCATCCCGAGCCCTCAGGCCACCTTCCCTGCCACATATTTCCTAACCACTCTCTCCACTGCATTCCAAAATGATTGAATCTCAGAGCATCCCCACTACATATGGTGAAAGTCCCTACGCTCCCCACAGCCTTGCCAACAGAATGAAGGAGGAGGACGACTTAATCTGGTTCAACTGGACTGGGATTGAATACCAACAGTAAAGCAGTTTATAACCATTTTCCAATAAAATGCTAGAAACAAACACCCTATTTAATCTTTTAAAAATAACTTCCCATTCTTTCTCTTCAAGCTTGATATCAAGGTCCTGTTCCCAAGCCTTCTGAAAGCTCATCTCCCCCTCCCCTTTCACCCAATAGGATTTTGTAAAGGCAAGATATAACCTTTTTTTCTCACTGCTAGATACCAACATAATATTTCAAACTTGGAAAGACCCCTTTGTCTTACCGTTGCCCAACCCTCAGAGCTTAACATGTGACGCACCTGCAAATACCCATAAAAATCCCTAACAACCCAAAATCTGCCTACACTTCTACAAAAGCCACACATTCCCCATCCACACAAAACTGATTAAACGAGCTCAAGCCCAACATCTCCCATCTATGAAAAAGGTAGATACTCAACTGTGGCATTTGTTGTCCGTGGACAGCAGGAATAAGAACATAAGAAATACCTTACTGGGTCAGACCAAGGTCGATCAAGCCCAGTATCCTGTTTTCAGCTACCAATAAGTCCTCACGTACAGTATGGGTGATGAAATCTGACTGAGCCCATGTGGGAATGCTCCCCAGCTACTAGTTGAAGTTTTTGGGAGCTTTCTCTACGCATGCACGCCATATTCCAACTTGCAGCGGTGGCACCATTTTAGTTTAGTCTGATACTATAGCTATGTTAGAATACAACTCCCAGGGTTGTATTCTAACATAGCTATAGTATCAGACTAACCTGTATGAGGGTTTTAAGAACGTATTCCTGCTGTCCATAGAGAACACTTGCTACAAGCGAGTAGCTACTTTTTCTCCGTGGATGAACAGGAATTAAGTCCTCACATATGGAACTCCCTAGCTACAGGTTACCGTAAGTCAAAAGAGATTGCAAGACTAGCCCAACAGGGGCAAGTTAATCTGTCAATTCGCTGGCAGACCCTTTGTATGATATATATAGATATATACAAAAAGGTTGTTGGGGTTTTTTTTTTTTTGTTTTATAGATACTGTAATAAGGAAGCTTATCATGACAGAGGAGAAAGGGATAAAGGAAAGAAATTCACCCTTATAAAAGGACCTATTTTGCAAGATCAGAGAAACAAAACCCCAATCACACCTAGAAAGCAGGAAATTCCCAGATGGGATAGGTTTCAGAGTTCCCCTAGTGGAGAAAAGGAGAGGGAATACAGACCCAGGGTAAAGGACCCTTACGTCACTGAGCTCCCTAATTACCCAGCTGCCAGGAGGCAAGCTGATCTCAGTCACCTGAGAGGAGAAGAGGTGGGGTTGGAGCCTTGGAGATTTAAGTCTAGGATAGAGAAAGAAGCAGAAGAGAGGAGGAGGAGAGTCCCAGAGAGAGTCTCAGGGAGAGACCCAAGCAGAAACACAAGCTGGAGGACAGGACGAGGAAGCACAGGAGCATGGTGGCCAGAGCATGAGGGAGGAGAAGCTGCTACAAGCCCAGGCACAGGTATGAGCCTTGAAAGCTTGTCTAATACAGAGCAGCGCAGAGTTGCAAAGGATACTCTCAGCTCTAACGGAAGGCAGTCAGCTGAACCCTGTGAACTGGAAGGAGAGGTAGAGCCTATGCAACTAGGTGAACTAGACCTAGCTGTGAATGACGAAGACTCATACATGGATTGCTCCTTGTGCCAATCCTTTACTGCAGAGGGACTGAAAGAAAACCACCCTTAAAAGAAAACCTTCCGAGTCAGGTAACCTTGAAAGCCAGTAGATGGTTTTGGGCATGTCCTGTGTTAAAGAAGAAATACGTTTGCTGAGAAAGCAAGAGCAAGCTGAAGCTCTCTGATTGGTCTTGATAAACACCTGCTATCCAGAGCAGTGCACCGGCAAGAAGCCGAGCTAATGGTGAAAGGAAGTAAAGTTTTTGGCTTTGTTTTTGAATATTCCTAAAGCCTTGAATAGAACATTATTTGCTTATGAGAAGTTTTTGTCCTGTTAAAAGTTTTACTTTGTTTGTAAGGAGAATAAACCAGCCTGGAAGTGTTTGGGACTATGAGAACAGAAAACTGCCATTAAGAAATGCTGTTTTTGTTTGCTTTAAACAGCAATGCTAGCCATTGCTAGCATTGACTGTTAAAAGGCTTTACCTTTGAGCTGAAGAACACTATACGCTGAAAGTTTGCTTTGAGTTTATTTATGTCCTGATGTGTATTGTGAAGAATCCTGGAGAAAGTATCCAAGGGTAGTATTTGTGAACCTTGCATTTGAGTCAATAAATTCTGTCATTGCCTTATCATTCGAGCCAACTACAAGTATTTTTTTTCTACCTGAAGCCAAGTGGATTGTGACTGAACTACCTTTCCCAAAGGGCATGGCAAAGGAACCAGTCAGTTAAAGGCTAAAATTTATTTATTTTATTTACATTTCTTATATACCGCGCTATTATAATCAGTGCGGTGTACAGTTGAACAAAACATACTACAATGCCACAGGAACATTGAGCTTACAATGAACAGGGAAGTAAAACATGGAAGTAACGGGGGGAACTAATTACAAATATAGTACACTTTTATGTAGGAACTTTATCCGAGACATGTAAGGGAATCCGAGAATGTAAGGGTCTTTACCAAGGCATATGTTCAAGAATCACCTTCGGATCATAAAAGACCTCACCCAATTTAGAAAGGAACTCAAGACATACCTTTTCTCCGAACACTATAAAATCCCATATCCCCAAGTCCAACCACACACCATCCCCAAACACTCAAACACAAAGCCCTAAAACCACACTCAACTACCCACACACATACACCCACCACATACTCCCACCACATACACCCAAAATACTCCCAAGAGATGAAAAAAGGAAATAACTTCCTCCACACACACACATATGAAAGGTAGAAAACTCTGACTACCTATAAAAAGGTAGAAAAACTCTGATCAACACTACGCTACAGAAACTTATTTATGTATAAAATGTAAATAGTTTTGACAATTAATGCACAGTTATTTGTATAAAGTTACAATGTTATAAATCTCTGTTAATAACTATTATCTGTATAAAGTTAAAAAAAATCTCTGTTCCATGTAATGTATACATTAGTATACAAATTTGTTTACTTGTTCCATGTAAACCGCCCCTGATCTCTGGAAGGGGCGGTATAGAAGAAATAGATAAATAAATAAATAAATAAAATTAACCATTCTCCTTGGGTGGCTGAGCAATGGGGGGGTTTGGGTAGGGAGGGGGAATGGCTATGTGTTTTCCAGAATTAGTTTCTGGGTAATGTTTCAGGAAGAGATGGTGTTTGAGGGCTTTTCTATATAACATTAGATTTGTGATGGCTCGGATTTCGGTAGGGAGGGCATTCCAGGTCCTGGGTGCGAATATGGAGAAAGCCCTACTGGCAGTTGTCTTCGTGCATTTTGTCAGTATCTTCGGGACTTCAAGCGTATTCATCAATGTGGATCTCCTGTTTCTGTTGATCGGCGTGCAGTGGATAAGTTTACTGATGGGCGTGGGAGGCTGGTTTTTTAGGGCTTTGAAGGTCAGGACTAGAACCTTGTATTGGGTTCTAGCCTGCAGAAGTAACCAGTGGAGGTTCATCAGGACTGGCTTTATGTGGACTGACTTCGATAATCCTACAAGTACCCTCGCAGCTGAGTTCATGGCGAGTCGTAGTGGGTTTAGTGTTGACTGAGGAAGACCATGGAGGATATTAGCAAAGTCGAGATGTGGGAGTACCAAGGCTTTGAAGATTGTTCGGTAGTCGGTGAAGTCAAGTAAGGGGCGGAGATGTCGTAGAGTCTGGATCTTGTGGTATATTGCTTTCGTGGTGTTTTTCACATGAGTTGACATGTCGAGCTGCTGGTCGAGTGTAATGCCTAGGTAGCGAATTGTGGGTTTGGTTTTCAACTCGGCATTGTTGACTTGTAAGGAGGAAGGTGGCGTGAACTTCTGATTCCTTGTAACAAATAGGACATCAGTTTTGCTGTGGTTAATCCGTAAGTACTGTGATAGGAGCCAGTCTGCAACTGCATCGAAGCATCTTAATATTGGTGAGAAGTCTGGATGATCAATCTTGAATGGAATGTACATCAGGATGTCATCTGCATAGGCAACAAGATATAGATATGATCACTTTCCGGAGCTGAAAATACTATTCAGTAACGTAAAACAGACGCTCCACTCTTCACCATATGAGGTATATGTTTACTTTTATGCAGTTACTTTTAACACCTCTATTTGTTGTACTTAATAAAGTAGTATCACATTGAGCTATCACTTGTTTAAATTTTCACTCACCCTCTCTCAAACGACACTGCAGAAGACAGCAGCCGGTTTGAGAGAGGGTGAGTGAAAATTTAAACAAGTGATAGCTCAATGTGATACTTGAGCTCCCCAGGACGGGTTTGAGCTCGCCAACTAATATCCCCACGCTCCTCGAGCTCTACAAGCTGGGTAGAGCACACCAACTCTCAACAGCAACACCAACAAAACCGACCAGGTGAGTCTCACAAACTCATTCAACAAGGACAGCGAACTGTATGAAATCTGTGCACACCTCATCGGACATCAGAAACTGCAAGCAAACATCACACAGAACACCACAGCTTACCACCATGATCGCTACATGGTTCCTACCATTCAGCCTCCTCCTCACATATCCTTTCACCAGACCCCCACCTCCACCACCTACACCATAACCCACAATGGCACCCACCTCTAACTGGCATTACACAGTTCCACAATACAATCACCCCGCCACACACAGCACATCAACATCAAGAAGAAAAGACGCACACAAATCATACCCCCTCGCACATTTTTCAACGGAGTCACACAACACTACAGAGCAAATGGCCATAGAGCTCATAAACGCGAGGTCCATATGCAACAAGATACACACACTAGCAGACCACATAGAATATCACCAACCAGACATTCTCTGCATTACAGAAACCTGGCTCAATCCCACCGACTCAGTTCTCCTCAATCAATTGGTACCAGACATCTACACAGCTTACAATTGCCCACGCACCCACAAACGCGGAGGAGGGGTTCTCATAATAGCAAAGAAAAACATGAAGTTCAAACACACAGCTCCACCGACACACCACAAAGCAACACGCTTAGCATCATGAACAAACACATGGCACTCTGCCTAACCTACAGAGCACCCCGAGCCACTCCTGATGAACTGGCAGCAACGCTCGAAACAGCATGCGCCCTCACAGCAACTAACAAACCCACCATCCTGCTAGGTGACTTCAACCTCAAGTCCACCAACACCAAAGATGCAGATGCCTTCCTCCAAGCAATGACAGCCCTTCAATACACCCAAATCATCAACGCCCCCACACACAGACACGGCTCTACACCTGACCTCATATTCGCAACCAACTCCCTCACTTCAAGAGGACTAATCTCAACACCTTCCATCACCCCAGTCCCTGGTCTGATCACCACACAATCAAGATCACACTGCAACTTCAAAAGACAATCACAACGAACAAACCAACAATTCCCACATACGAAGGCGATTCAAGAAATTCGACAGAGACACCTTCCTGCTGGACACGTTAAATCAACTGTCAACAGAAGCAGACAACCTGGAGACTCAAATAATCAACTGGAACAACACACTATCCAACGCCGCCACAGCTACTGCTACCAGACCAAAGGAACACTGCAACAACAAGAGACATCACAAACCTGGTACTCCTCGACCATAAGACAAGAGAAAAGAGAACTCAGAAAGATCGAACGGAGATGGAGAAAATCCAAGACAACAGAAAAACCAGCAGATATACCTAACAAACCAAAGACTATACACCGAACACATCAACCAATCCAAGAAAGAATACCATACAAACATGATAAACACCTCCATAAACAAACCCAGAGAGCTCTTCGACATAGTGAAAATCCTCACAAAGGAACAGAAAACAGAAGAGGAAATACAATAGACCCGCAAAAATTTGCTGATCACATCAAAGACAAATTTCACTCCACAGAACCAACTGCAACCAGCTCTGCTACCCAGCTGACTCTCACCCCAAGACATGGGACACTTTCTACCTGCCCTCAACAGAACAGCTCTCCCACATCATCTCAGCAATCAGAACAAGCACCGCCCCCACGGACCCTTGCCAGTATCATGGATAAAGGCCACCAAATCAAGCTTCATCCACATCATACACGACATTGTCCTCAACTCACTCACCCAGGGTCTCCTGAGATCTTATCTCAAACTGGCTACAGTACGCCCTATTCCTAATATTACCTACCTCGACAAGAAAGACCCTGCAGCATACAGACCAATATCCAGCATACCTTTTCTGGCAAAAATTATAGAAAAAGCAGTGCAACAACAACTACAGGAACATATCGACGACCACGCTCCTCTAGACGACAACCAGCACGGCTTCCGCCCCCAACATGGAGTTGAAACACTGCTGATCTACCTCATAGACAACATCCTCAGAGTCATAGACAACAACACTAAAGGCATCCTAATGATCTTCGTCGACATCTCCTCCGCTTTCGACACGGTTGACCACCTAACCCTCCTGGAAAGACTAAAGGAAATTGGACTTCATGGTACCACGTTAAAATGGTTCCAATCCTACCTCACCGACAGGCAGCTGCAAGTCAAGATAGGCCACAACACCTCTCAACCCATAAAAATCCGCCAAGGAGTACCTCAAGGATCCGCCCTCTCGGCACTCCTGTTCAACATATACATCCACCGATATGCGACATCATGAAAGCGAACAACATTCAATACACCATCTACGCAGACGACATCATGATATACACACCTATCTCTACCGACAACCCAGACTACAAGAGAATAACTGACTGCCTAACACAAATGACAAACTGGTGCACGAACAACAACCTCTCAATCAACTACAGCAAGACTGAGGCTCTAATAATCACTCGCAACCATGACTTCATCCACCCACCGGACATCAAAATAGCAGACACAACCATTCCAATAAAATCCGAAGTAAAATACTTGGAGTAACCCTGGACAACGAACTAAATCTCAAGTCTCACGTTAACAAAACGGTCAAGAATGCATACCATAGAATGAGAATCATCAGACGGCTTTAAACCCTCCTCGACGCAGAACACTTCCGTACGGTATGCCAAGCACTCATCACCCCATTAATGGATTTCTGCAACCCCATCTACCTTGGCCTACCAAAGCAAACTCTCAAACCGCTCCAACTAGCCCAAAATACCGCAGCACGCATCATTTCTGGCTCAACAAGACAGGACCACATTACCCCGGTTCTCAAAGACCTACACTGGCTTCCAATCAGCTCACGCATTAAATACAAAACAATAATAAACATATGACAAAAAAAACACCACATTTCAGCCAACAGCCTGCACACCCTCATTCAGCCAGACACCAGCACCCGCCCGAGAAGACAAGGAACCTCCAACAGAGTCAACACACCGAGGGACTTCAGAAAAACACGAAAAGACACCACAGAGAGAGCCCTCTCCCTGGCAGCCCCAACCATTTGGAACTCCCTCCCAGACGAGCTGAGAGCGACAACGGACCTCAAGGACTTCCGCAAACAGCTGAAGACAGCTCTGTTCATAGAACATTATGGACACGTCACTTAATCAACAAGGTCTGTTCAACAAAGACCCCCCCCCTGACGAAAGATTGTATATCGGCACAGGATTTATCCCATGACCTATCTGAATAGTACCTAGTATTATAGAACATGCTGTATCATAGCGCACCCTGTACATAGCCCCCTAATCTAGAACACACCGCCCACCCGCACACCACCCCCCCTGCACTCCCTGCATGAACCCCCCCCCCCGCACCTCACTTCCCCATCACTGCATGAACCCCCTCCACATCTTCTGATTGTTTTGTTGTGACACCGCCTTGATTTTTATGATAAGACGGTCTAGAAATACTGTTAAATAAATAAATAAATACTGATCTGCATAGGCAAGACATTGAACATTGAAAGAGCAGATTAGGACACAGATTGGCTGCATGTAGATGTTAAACATCAGTGCAGATAGGGACGAACCCTGAGGCACACCTTGTTTCAGAAGAAATGGCTCTGAGGTGGTGGAACCTGTTCTGACTTGTTGCCATCCGTTGGCCAGATAAGATTTACACCATGCTAGCGCTGAGCCTTGTATCCCTTTTTCCTTGAGACGGAGTAGTAGTATCTCATGGTTCACCGAGTCAAAAGCGGCAGCGATGTCCATAAAGATGAGAACAAATCCTTGGTGGATGTTGTCAATTCCTGTGACTAGGTTGTTAAAGAGGGTTGTGAGGATAGTGTCAACACCGTGGGCTTCCCTAAAGTCATGTTGGGATGGGTGAAGTGGTGCTTCGGTGTCAATGTGCTGTTGAATCTCTCGCTGGACTACCTTCTCAATGATTTTGGCAAGCAGGAGGATGCTTGAGATTGGTCTGAAAGATTCGACTTTAGAAGGGTCGAGTCTGCTGTTCTTCAACAGTGGACGGATTGATGTATGCTTTAGGCTTTGTGGGAAGGATCCTGTTGAGAAGGATTGGTTCAGAATTCTGCTTAAGTCGGGACTGAGCATGTGGCCCAATTCTTTAATCCAGCTGGCTGGGCAGGGGTCGTTGGGAGCAGTGGTGAGGTTGATAGAGGAGATGATGTCTTGGATCTCTTTATTGGATACCTCACAGAACTTAAGCAAAGGGGCTGGATGGGAAGTTTCGTGTGGGGTGGAGAGGGTTATAGAGGTTGTATTCATGTTAAAAGGTGAAACTTTCTATGATAACCACGCCCCTCCATACTGGAAGTAAGGGGAAAGGGCGTGACAATACCCTGAACAGAAAAGAATGGGCCTGGGGGAGATGGAATTGGATTCTAACCCCCAAATAAATTCTGTAGAACTGATTGGCTGAAGTTCCTGTCATGTTGGGAATCCCTTTACAGACAGTAGTGAGATGTGATTGTGTGAACAGCAGACCAAGCTGCAGATTTGCAAATCTCTTCCATGGAGACCAAGTGCAAGTTGGACACCAATGCTGCCATGGCTCTGACATTGTGAGCTGTGACATGAGCATCAAGGCTCAGGTCACAGCTCACAATGGCTTGGAGTGGAGGAGTAGCCTAATGGTTAGAGCACTGGCTTGGGAACCAAGAGATCAGGATTCAATTACCACTAGCACTCCTTGTGGCCTTTATTGCCTCACCCTCCATTGCCTCAAAAAAATTCCAAGTTATCAATGTCCCTGTTCAATGTAACAAGTTTAAGTTACAATGTAAACTGCTTTGACTGAAATGATAAAGCAGTATAAAAAACAGTTAAATAAATAAGCAAAAGAGATGCAATCTGCTAGCCAAATTGAAAGAGAGCATTTGGAGATGGCAGCACCTAGCTTATTGCGGTCAAAAGAAACAAAAAGCAGGATGGGTTTTTGTCCGCTCCAAGTAGAAGGCCAAGGCTTGCTTGCAGTCCAACATGTGTAATGCAGTTTCCCCTTTGTGCGCATGAGGTTTTGGGAAAACTATTGGTATGTGGCATAAGCACAACGCCAAAACCACTAGTCTATAGTTGTTGAGGGCGTGGTGGTTGATGTATCCTTCCTCTATCAGCTATATTTATGCTTCAAGTAAAAGGATTGTAGTTGAGGCAAACCGAGGGTAAGGCTTATGACAGAAAACGTTTATTTTAAACACAAGAGAAATAGTTACTCACCTGTAACAGGTGATCTCCAGGAGCAGCAGGAATCAGTCCTCACATATGGGTGACATCGACGTCGATGGAGCCCCCATGCGGAGCAATTCCCCAGCTTTCTAAGAAAGCCTTTGGGAAAACTGCGCGCATGCGTGGTCCCCTTCCCGCTTAAAGGTGCCATCTTGCTCGGTCCAATGACATAGCTAAAAGACAGCACACAAAAATAAAAAAATAAACTATGTACAACTGCAACTCCCAGGGGAGGAGGGAGGGCTGTGAGGACTGATTCCTGCTGCTCCTGGAGAACACCTGTTACAGGTGAGTAACTACTCTTTCTCCAGGACCAAGCAGGAAGTCAGTCCTCACATATGGGTGACTCCCTAGCTCTGGGCTACCGAGGAACTCAGGCTGAACAAGAGTACTCCCTCTACTCTCAGCAACAAAGAAAGGCTTTTCAAGGACACAACCTCCACCGGTAGCCCAACAGAGGGCAGGAGTTGCCTAAACCTCAAAGAGATTCCGGAGTACTGCCTGGCCAAAAGCACTGTCCCTACGGGACTCCCTCTCCAGACAGTAATGGGCCACAAAGGTCTGGCTTGAAGACCAAGTTGCAGCCTTGCAGATGTCTACCAAGGTCACAGAGCGGAGATGAGCCACTGAGGCAGCCATTGCCCTGACACGATGGGCCGTGACCCTACCCTACAAAGGAAGGTCAGCCGCCTTGTAAGCCCAGGTGATAGTCAGCCACCCAGATGGACAAGGTACGCTTGCACACAGCCAACCCCAACTTATTGGGGTCAAAGGATACGAAGAGCTGAGTAGCCCTTCTATGCCCCTGCGTACGGTCAAGGTAGAAGGATAAGGCCCTCCTACAGTCCAGGGTATGCAGGACTGCTTCAGCCTGGCTTGCATGAGGCCTAGGGAAGAATGTTGGAAGAACCACCTCCTGATTGAGGTGGAAAGAGGATACAACCTTTGGGAGGAACTTTGGATGAGTCCCGAGGACTACCCTGTTCCTATAAATCCTGGTGTAAGGCCTATCACAGACCAGGGCCTGAAGCTCACTCACTCGCCTAGCCGAGGTAAGGGCTATCAGGAAGAGTGTCTTCCAGGAGAGGAAGCGTAGTGGACAAGTAGCCATTGACTCAAAAGGTGGGCGAGTCAGTTGCTGCAAGACCACATTCAGCTCCCACTCAGGGGCAGGAGGACAGATTGGAGGCTTGAGCAAAAGCAAGCCCCTGAGAAAGCGGGACACCAAGGGGTGACCTGACAGAGAATGTCCCTCCACCAGTGAGTGGTGAGCTGCTAGAGCTGAGAGGTGGACCCGAACAGAATTGGACTTAAGTCCCTGATTTGATAAGTGCAGTAAGTACTGAAGCACTACTGGCACAGTACAGGAGAAAGGATCCTCTGTACGTAGCTGACACCACACAGAAAACCTTTTCCATTTGAGAGCATAGGTTTTCCTAGTGGACTGTTTCCTAGAGGCTAGGACAACCTCCTCAACTTCCTGAGGTAGGCCCCAGGGAGCCAAGACTACCCTTGCAGCCTCCAGGCCATCAAACTGAGAGCTTTGAGATTGGGGTGCAGAAGGGAACCCTGCTCCTGTGAGAGAAGGTTGGGTTGCAACCCCAGAGGCAGTGGGGGATCCACCGCCAGTTGAAGCAGAAGAGGAAACCAAGGCTGTCTCAGCCACCTGGGAGCCACCAGCAGGACCGAGGCCTTGTCCTGAAGAATTTTGAAGAGTTCGGGCCACCAAGGGCGTGGGAGGAAATGCATACAGGAGGCCCTGAGACCATGGAATCAGAAAAGCATCTGCTCCTATTCTCAGAGGATGCGGTTGCCTGGAGCAGAACTTTGGCAGTTGCTTGTTCATTGGGTTGGCAAAGAGATCTACCAAAGGGAGACCCCATTTTAGGAAGATCTTCTGAACTACTGAAGGATGCAGCTGCCACTCGTGGGGCTGCTGAATCCTGCTTAATCTGTTGGCCAGGTAGTTGTCCTGGCCTGGAAGGTACACAGCCTTGAGGAGCATGTGGTGCTTGAGGGCAAATGAACAAAGGTCCTGAGCCTCCCGACAAAGGATTCTGGACCCAGTCCAGCTCTGTCTGTTCACATAAAACATAGCTACCTGGTTGTCTGTCTGAACCAGGACAGATTGATGAGCCAGGGTAGGAGAGAGAGAAAGCTTTGAGTGCTAATCGAATAGCTCTGAATTCAAGGAGATTGATCTGCTGTGCAGCTTCCCAAGGAGACCACAGGCCCTGGGTGCACTTGCCTAGACAATGAGCTCCCCAGCCCTGCAGGGAGGCGTCTGTGGTCAGTACCACTGTCTACCCAGGAATCTGAAAAGGCATCCCCTTTAGAAGATTGGGTGGGTGCAGCCACCAGTTGAGGGAGTTCAGAAATTGTCTGGACACCCTTATCCTGTCTCTGAGGCTGCCTGTGGCTTGTGACCTCTGAGTCCGAAGGCACCACTGTGCAGGCCTCATATGGAGCCTGGCATTGGGGGTCACATGGACTGTCGAAGCCATGTGGCCAAGTAGCCTCAGGCAGAGCCTGGCGGAGACCACTGTCGTGCTGAGAAACTGATTTGCCAAGGCCACCAACCTTTGGGCCCTGTCTTCTGGCAAGAAAGCCTTTGCCAGCAGAGAGTCCAGCCTTGTTCCCATGAAGTCCAAGTTCTGGGAGGGGAGCAAAGTGGACTTTGCGAAGTTTATGACAAATCCCAGGCCTTGAAGAAGAGCAATAGTCCTGAGGGTGGCCTGTCTGGCCTCCTGGCATGTCTGACCTCTGATGAGCCAGTCGTCCAGATAGGGGAAGACAAAGATTCCCTGATTTCTCAGGTAAGCCACCACCACTGCCAGGCATTTGGTAAAGACCCTGGGAGCGGAGATGAGGCCGAAAGGCAGCACTCTGTACTGATAATGGTTTCCTCCCACAATGAACCTGAGGTACTTTCTGTGGTCTGGATGAATGAGGATGTGAGTGTACGCATCCTTTAGATCTAAGGAGCATAGCCAATCTCCCTGCTGGAGGTAGGGCAGAAGTGTTCCAAGAGTAAGCATCTTGAACTTTTCTTTCTCTAGGAACTTGTTGAGGTTCCTGAGGTCCAGAATGGGTCGAAGGCCACCAGTTCTTTTGGGTACCAGGAAATACCTGGAGTAGAATCTGTGACCTTGCAAGTGGGGAGGCACAGGCTCCACCGCCCTGTCCACCAACAGACCATGAAGCTCTTGAAGGAGAAGGTCTGTGTGCAGGGGAGGCCTTGGAGGCTCCACTGGACAGTAAGGAGGAGGCAGTTGGTGAAAATGCAGTGCATAGCCCCTGCGGACTATGTCCAACACCCAACTGTCCCCGGTGATAAGGGGCCACTGGTGGGCAAAGAGGGCTAGGCGACCTCCTGTGCAGGGTTGGGAGAGCAGGGATGGAGAGGCTATGCTCAAGGAGTCAAAAACCCCCACCCTGCTGAGTGGGAGCAGGGGCCGGAGGCTTGGGGGTTCTCTGCCTACGGGGCCAATTACCCTGCCCCTTGGCTTGCTGACCCTGAGGGGCAGCTTGGGCAGCCTGATATTGAGGGTACTGTTTGTAGGCAGTGCCCTTCCTCAGGTAAAAGGGCTTTTTACCCGAGCCCTTCTTATGATCTCTGGAGCAGCAGGAATAAGTCTTCACATATGGGTACGTCGGTACCGACGGAGCCTGCACAGGAACGCTCCCCAGCGTCCAATCAGAAAGCTTTTGGGAGCATCCCACAGCGCCTGCGTGCTGCCTTCCCGCCTTTCCAACTGTCTCTCCTCAGTTGAGTTTTATAGCTGAGACAAAGAGGGAGAGAGAGGGAAAGGAAGTGAGGAAGAGAGATAGAGAAAGACACAACTCCTAGGGGAGGTGGGTGGGTTGTGAAGACTTATTCCTGCTGTTCCCAGAGATCACCTGTTACAGGTAAGTAACTGTGCTATCTCCAGGAACAAGCAGGAATGAGTCTTCACATATGGGGACTCCCTAGTTTTTGATGCCAGGGAGAGAGCCCATAAGTTGTGTGTCCCTGGGACAGGGCTGCACTTCTCCACCTGGATCACTGGCATCCCATGAGGGATGGTGGGTAGGAGTTGATTAAGTATGGAACAGGTGTCTGAGAACAGCCTGACCAAACAAGGCATCCCTGCGGGAGTCCTTGTCCAAACAGTAATGGGCTGTGAAGGTATGAACCGAGGCCCAAGTGGCTGCTCGACAGATGTCGTCGATAGACACAGAGTTCAAATGAGCCATAGAGGCTGCCATGGCTCTCACATTGTGAGCTGTGACATGGCCCTCCAAAGAAATGTTCTTGCTCTGATAGGCGAAAGAAATACATTGAGCAATCCAGTTGGAAAGAGTTCTCTTGGAGACTGGCTGTCCCAAATGAGAAGGATCAAAAGCAACAAAGAGTTGAGAGGACTTTCTATGTTGCTGTGTCCTCTGTAAATAAAAAGCTAGAGCTCTTTTACAGTCCAGGGTATGAAGATTCCTCTCTGCACTTGAGGCATGAGGTCCTGGAAAAAAAATAGGTAGGTAGACCTCTTGGTTGAGGTGAAAAGGCGAGACCACCTTAGGCATAAAGTGTGGATTAGTCCTAAGGACCACCTTGTCATGATGGAACCTTGTGTAAGGCGGATGAGCTACTAGTGCTTGCAAGTCACTGATGCGGCGTGCTGATGTGATTGCGATGAGAAAGATAACCTTCCCAGAAAGGTATTTCAAGGAGGTAGTAGCTAAAGGTTCAAAAGGCGGCTGCATAAGCTGACCAAGAACCAAATTTAAGTCCCATGCCACCGGTGGTGGTCTAATGGGAGGCTTTATCAAAAGGAGGCCTCTCATGAACCTTGCTACAAGGGGATGAGAGGAAACAGGTTGTCCATTTAGAGGCTTGAGGGAAGCTGCAATAGCACTCAGATGGACTCTTACTGAATTTGTCTTAAGGCCTGCATTAGACAGATGCAGGAGATACTCCAGCAACGATTCCAGAGGTATGGCACGGGGTTAAGACCCTTTCCAGAACACCAGATGGTAAACCTTTTCCACTTGAAGGCGTAAGAACGTCTAGTGGAAGGTTTTCTGGAAGCATAAAGAACATCTTTCACCTGTTGAGAAAGAGGAAGATCCTGGAGATCTAGGCCTTCAGCAACCAAGCCCTGAAATGCAGAGACTGGGGATTGGGATGTCACAACTTTCCGTCCTCCTGAGAGAGGAGGTCTGGAGCAGACCCTAACTCTAGGGAGGGAGCTTGAGAGAGATGTAGAAGCAGAGGGTACCACTTGCCGTGGCCAATGTGGAGCTATGAGAATCATGTGTCCTCTGTCTCTCTGAAGCTTGAACAGGGTTTGGGGAATTAGGGGAATGGGTGGAAAGGCATACAGGAAGTCTTGACCCCAATGAAGGAGGAAAGCATCCCTTGTCTGAGCCCCCTGAGCCGGAGTTCTGGAACAGAACCGGGGAAGTTTGGCATTCCACGGACTTGCAAAGAGATCTATGTCCAGGGTTCCCCAAAGTTGAAAAATCTTGGATACCTGGTCCATATGTAGGGACCATTTGTGTGGAAACAGAACTCGACTGAGTCTGTCTGCCCAAGAGTTTTGAATCCCTGGAAGATAGACTGCCAGAAGATGAATGTGATGCTCTCTGGCGAGGGCCCACAGTCGCAGAGCTTCGTTGCAAAGCGACAGAGAGCCAGTTCCTCCCTGCTTGTTTATATTGAACATGGCTACCTGATTGTCCGTATGGATAAGCACTGTCTTGTGGCTGAGCAGGGTGTGGAAAACTCGCAGAGCAAGGAAGATTGCTCTGAGTTCTAAGAGATTGATATGTAGAGAAGTCTCCTGTGGGGACCAGATGCCCTGGGTGGAGAGGTCCTGAAGATGAGCTCCCCAGTCCATTGGAGAAGCATCTGTTGTAAGAGTTGCCTGGGATAGAGGCTGTTGAAAGGGAGACCCCAGCAACAGGTTTTGAGGGGACTTCCACCACTGGAGGGACATAATGAGGCAGCTTGTGTTTGCTATTTTGTCTGACAGGCAGCCTAATGCCTGGGTCCATTGGGTGGATAAAGTCCACTGAGCTGCTCTCATGTGAAGGCGAGCATATGGTACCACATGGACGGTGGATGCCATGTGGCCTAGCAACTGTAACATTTCTCGAGCAGTTAGTAGGGGTTTTGACTCTGCTTGAGAAGCTAACTGCATCAACCGAAGGCAACGGGCCTGGGGAAGATAGGCCCTTGCCTTTGTGGTATCCAGCAACGCCCCTATAAACTCCAGGGACTGAGTAGGGATCAAATTGCATTTTGGGATGTTTATTACCAGCTAAATATTGAAATATTGAAGGATATGCATTGTGCAGGTTAGAGCAGTCTTGGCCTCTGAGTGGGAGCTCGAATGAGCCAGTCGTCCAGATAAGGGAAGACAAATATTCCCAGGGTGCACAGAAAGGCAGCAACCACTGCCATGCATTTTGTGAACACCCTTGGTGCAGAGGCCAGGCCAAAGGGGAGCACTCTGTATTGATAGTGCTTCTCCTGGAAAAGGAACCGAAGGAACCTTCTGTGAGTTGGGTGGATGAGAACATGGGTGTACGCATCCTTGAGATCTAGAGAACAAAGCCAATCCTGACTCTGAAGGTATGGCAGCAGAGCTCCTAGAGAAACCATTTTGAATTTCTCTTTTACTAGAAATCTGTCCAACTCTCTGAGATCTAAAATGGGTCTGAAGCCTCCTGTTTTCTTTGGGATAAGAAAATAGGGGGAGTAGAACCCTGTGCCCTGTGCCCTTGGGCGAAAAGAGTGGCAACCTCCTGCTCCAACAGGCTGAGGAGGGAGGTTGGAGAATTGAACTGGTGCACTCTTGTGAGAGGGGCCAAGCTTGAAAAATGAAGTTTGTACCCCTCTCTTATGACGGAGAGTGTCCAATGCTCTGCAGTGATTTGCTCCCATCTGGGAGCAAAGTGACATAGCCTTCCTGGCTCTAGAAGGACCAGAGCCCTCCACCATTCCAGGAAGGTTAAGTTCTCTAGCAGAGAGTCAAAGGCCCTGAGGGGGCTGAGATTGCTGGGCTGGAGCAGGCCTCACAGCCTTTGCCTTGGTCTGTCTGGAGGATTGCTGACGTTTGGAAGGGAACTGAGCTGCAGAAGATGCTCTCTGACTATAAGCAGGATAGGATCTTCCCTTTTTAGAAAAAGATGTTTTCTTGAACAACCTTTTCTTAGCAGGAGCAGCAGTAGATTTGGATAGTCTATCCAAAGCAGAATTTTCAGCATCCATTTGATTGGCTTTTGCTTGCCAATCTTTACCAAACAGATTCTCACCTGTACAAGGGATATTTCCCAATTCATCTTGGACCCAGGTCTCCAAATCAGATGCTTGAAGCCAAGCAATCCTACGTGCACCTATAGCTATAGCTGAGGCTCTGCTTACGTATTCAAAGGAGTCGAAAGCTGCACGGTTGGAGAATTTGAAGATATCCTGGGCATGTTTGAGCCCAGTGAGAACTTCTTGCCTTTTACTGTCAGACATAAAAGAACTTAAAGTCTGCAAATGGTCAGTGACTTCTTTTAAGAACATTCCCATGTAGAGACTATAAGAATTAATTCTTGCAGCAAGCATGGAAGCTTGGAAGACTCTTCTACCAAAAGCATCCAGGGTTCTACATTCACGTCCTGGAGGATTAGAGGCATGTCTCTTGGCACTTCTAATCTTTCTCATTGCAGACTCAACCACAATAGAATGGTGAGGAAGCTGAGTTTTATGGAAACCAGGACAAAGAGGGACACGATACATGGTGTCCAACCTGCGAGAATGAGGAGAGGTGGTTAGAGGTGCTTCCCACATCCTTAACATGAGATCATACAGAATCTCATGAATAGGCAAGGTAGCTGCCTCCTTAGGAGTTTTAGGATATTGTAGAATATCTAACTCCTTAGCTCTAGGCTCTGACTCTGGGGCTACTGTAATAGAGAGGCCCCGAGCCACCTCTCTGATAAAGTCTTGAAAAGACAAGTCCTCTGGAGGAGACATCCTTCGTTTAGGAGAGGACTCCTCTTGTGGAAGAAGCATCACTGCATCGACAGACTCTTCAGAATCCTCAGAGTCAGAGGAATCGAAGTATCGTCTGTCGGGATGCCCTTGCAAAGCCCGATACCCATACCAACTGGGATCAGTATCGGGAATCACCGGTACCAGGGTATCGGTACCGGAGGGCTGCAGAGGGCAGAGTACCAGCATAGCGGACACCGATGCCACCAGTACCAGAATCAGTGCCGATGGTGATACCAGAGCCGGTACCGGCGGAGTAGTCTGTTGCGGTACCACGGGCGTTGATGCCATAAGGAAAGCCACCAGACTGCGTTCGATGGACAGAATCCGCTGATCCATCGATGCCGCCAATGCCTGGAAGTCGGTACCGGTGGAAGCCACCGGTACCCCAGAGCATGGCACCAGGAGATCTGTTGAGGCCAACCCATCTAGATCATCCTGGAACCCTGATGACGATGCTTTAGAGGCCGAAGCCTCCCGCCAGGGTAATTTTGCCGGTGCAGAATCCTCAAGGGCAAGACCAGGGGCACCTCGATGCTTAGAAGGAGATTTGCCCTTCGAGGACCGGCTGAATTTATGTTTAGTTACCTGAGATCCATGTGAGGAAGAAGAAGCTCTGGAAGACGTCGATGCCACCGAAGCTGCATCAGAGGGAAACAGGGTACTGAGCTTGGCAGCTCGGTTCTGTCGACCTCTCTTAGACATCATGGAACAGGACACACAATCTTTAATGGAATGGTCAGGGCCTAAACACTTTAGACACCAGTCATGGGTGTCGGTGATGGAGATAGTACCGCCACATTTTGTGCACTTCTTAAATCCTGAGGCAGGCTTTTCCATATTTAAGGAAAAGGGTTTTGGGCCTAAGGCCCAAAACTGAAGTACACCTGAAGAAAAATAAATGGAAAAGGTCTGTTTTGTTTTTTGTTTATTTTTAAAGAAAAGAATAAGAACTGGCGATACCGGTATAGCGTTGAGGGAAGGCAGACGCGACAGAAAAGAAATAAAGAAAAAATAAGGAAATTCTTCTGCGGTGACAGGAACACGACCTGCTGGCTCCGTGGTAAAAGAACAACTGAGGAAAGACAGTTGGAGAGACAGTTGGGAAGGCAGCACGCAGGTGCTGTGGGATGCTCCCAAAAGCTTTCTGATTGGACGCTGGGGAGCGTTCCCGCGCAGGCTCCGTCGGTACCGACGTACCCATATGTGAAGACTCATTTCTGCTTGTTCCTGGAGATTAAAGGATCCTCCCTCCCTGACCTAAAACCATCAAAATATTCTAGGGGTAGTAGCAGTGACAATTTAGCACTTAACCCCTTCCCCATCAAGGTCCTCTCCCATAAAGAGATGGTGAAATTAGACCTTACCTGCTAATTTTCTTTCCTTGAGTCCCTCCAGCCCAGTCCAGACATGTAAGTTTATGCCAGCAAATGGAGACTAAGAACTACTGGTTTGATTTTGATGTCATGGAAAGCGTAGTTATTCACCTCTAACAGATGTTCTCCAGGGCAGCAGGAATCAGTCCTCAAATATGGGTTATACTGATGCCGACGGAGCCCGCATGGAAGCATCTTCCCAGTTCTCAAAGAAAGCCTTTGGGAGATGCACCACACAACAGTCAAGCCATAAGCAAGAAGGGAGCTGGGTCATCCAGAAGGACCAGTCCCCAGGCAGGTGTAGGGGAAACTGCATCAGATGTATCTACCATTTGCTGGAGACTGAGAAATACTGAGGTGTGTCCCTAGCTGCATCAGTGATTACAGCATGATGAAGTCATAAGGAGAAATTAGACTTACTTGCTAAATGTTATTCTTTGAGGAACTCCAGTCCAGTACCGCACCTCTGGGTAGTGCACCTCTTCCAGCAGCTTGGAGACTCAGCATGCCATTTTTTGATGACACCAGTGTACTAATGCAGCTGGTACCACCCACCAGCCCCAGTAACCTATTGACAAAGCAGATCCACAGGAGCAACAAATAAATAGTTAAACCTGAACAAATAACTGTATACACAAATAACCTGGCACCCCCCCCCTCGCTGGAGAAGGATGCCCCCTCCCTCCCAGAATGAGGAGGCTTACCTGTCGAACACTTGGGCAACAACATCCAGCATTTGAGACAGAAGCTCTCCTGGCCTGCTCCCAACGCCGTCCCCACCATAATTTTCCCGGTACCCCTGGCTCCTTCCACCACCGAGGAAGCCAGGTTCAGGACCAGGGTCGTATAACAGATTATCATAAAAAAAGGCACACAGGGAGGGATCCGGGACTGGACTGGAGTTCCTCAAGGACAACAATTAGCAGGTAAGTCTAACTTTCTCCTTCCTTATCATCCCTCCAGTCCAGTCCTGCACTTCTGGGATATAACATAGCAGTTAAATTAATGGAAGGGACCTGCAAAACTGGCCCGAAGCACTGCTGATCCAAAACAGGCATATCCCGCTGCCTGGACATCCAGGCAATAATGCTTAGCAAACTTATGAAGCGAAGACCATGTTGCCACCATCCAGACTTCTACTGGTGGCACCAAACTATACTCTGCCCACGAGGCCACCTGAGCCCTCGTGGAATGTGCATGCAAACCTGCTGGCACCAATTTTCCCCTCAAGTTGTATGCCAATGCGATCGCTTCTCTGATCCACCTGGAAATGGAGGCCTTGGCCACCACCTCTCCTCTGCATGGCCCCCCAAACAGCACAAAACAGGCAATCCGATTTCCGAAAGGATGCCATTCTCTTCAAATAATGCCGCAGGACTCATCGAACATCCAAGAGGCGCAGCTATGGGTTGGCGGAATTGATCCCCGCATTCGTCAGGACCGGTAGGGAAACCGACTGATTCAAATGGAATGCCGATACCATCTTGGGCAAAAACGAGGGCACCGGTCGTAGGACCACCTTCTCCCTTGAGAAAGAGTAGTTACTCACCTGTAACAGGTGTTCTCCAGGAGCAGCAGGAATCAGTCCTCACATATGGGTGACGTCGGCGCCGACGGAGCCCCCGTGCGGAGCATTTCCCCAGCTTTCAAAGAAAGCCATTGGGAATTGCAGCGCGCATGCGCGGTCCCCTTCCCGCCCAAGGGTGCCATCTTGCTCAGTCTGATGGCATAGCTAAAAGACAGCAAAATAGCAAAAATAAATCATATGACTGCAACTCCAAGGGGAGGAGGGAGGGTTGTGAGGACTGATTCCTGCTGCTCCTGGAGAACACCTGTTACAGGTGAGTAACTACTCTTTCTCCAGGACCAAGCAGGAAGTTAGTCCTCACATATGGGACTCCCCAGCTTAAGGCTACCAGAGACCTCAAGCGGAAAAAATGAGCTCCCTCTAGCTCGTCAGTACGTAAGGAAGGAATCTTCTCTGAGAACGCCCCCGACCGGTAGCCCAACACCAGGGCCGGAGGGTAGGAGTTGCCTAAACCCCAAAGAGATTATGGAGTACTGCCTGTCCGAAAGCAATGTCCCTGCGGGACTCCCTCTCAAGGCAGTAATGGGCCGCAAAAGTCTGGCTTGAAGACCAAGTAGCAGCCCGGCAGATGTCTGCCAACGGAACAGAGCGGAGATGAGCCACTGACGCAGCCTTCACCCTGACACGATGAGCCGTGACTCGACCCTCCAACGAGAGGCCAGCTGCCCCATAAGCCCAGGCGATACAGTCAGCTACCCATATGGACAAAGTACGCTTGGAGACAGGTAACCCCAATTTATTGGGGTCAAAAGAAACGAAGAGCTGAACAGCCCTTCGATGCTCCCGCGTACGGTCAAGGTAAAAGGACAACGCCCTCCTACAGTCCAGGGTATGCAGGACCATCTCAGCCCAGTTGGCATGCGGCCTGGGAAAGAAGGTCGGAAGAACCACCTCCTGATTGAGGTGAAAAGGGGAGACAACCTTAGGGAGAAACTTCGGGTGAGTCCGTAAGACTACCCTATTCCTGTAGAACCTAGTGTAAGGGGGATCAGACACTAGTGCCTGAAGTTCACTCACTCACCTAGCAGAGGTAAGGGCTACCAGAAACAAGGTTTTCCAGGAGAGAAAACGGAGAGGGCAGGTAGCCATAGGTTCAAATGGCGGACAAGTAATCCGCTGTAAGACCACATTCAGATCCCACTCAGAGGCCGGTGGACGTAGAGGAGGCTTAAGCAGGAGGAGGCCTCTGAGGAAACGAGCCACCAAAGGGCTGAAAGAGCACTGAGGTGAACCCTGACAGAGTTGGACTTAAGGCCTAGATTGGAGAGGTAAAGCAAATATTGCAATACTACCGCTACCAAGCACGAGAAGGGATTCTCGCTTTGCTGAGCACACCAAGCAGAGAATCAACGCCACTTAAGAGCGTAGGATTTCCTGGTGGATTGCCGCCTAGAGGCTAAGACTACGTCTTCCACCTCTCTAGGCAGTAGTAGGGGAGCCAGGACTACCCTTTCAGCAGCCAGGCCATCAGATGAAGGGACTGGAGGTTGGGGTGCAAGAGAGACCCCTGGTCCTGAGACAGGAGATCGTGTTGAATCCCCAGAGGAAGAGGAGTGTCCACCGCCAGTTGCAGCAGGAGTGGGAACCACGGCTGCCTCAGCCACCTGGGGGCTATCAGAATCATTGAGGCCCCGTCCTTGAGGACCTTGAACAGCGTTCGGGACACTAGTGGCGTGGGAGGAAACGCCTTCAGTAGGCCTTGGGACCACGGAATCAGAAAGGCATCCGCTGCTACTCTGAGAGGATGCGGTTGTCTGGAACAGAATCTCGGGAGTTGCCGGTTCAGAGGACTGGCGAAAAGATCCATGGTGGGGAGGCCCCACCTGAGAAAGATCTGCTGAACCACCAACGGATTTAATCTCCATTCGTGTGGTTGCAGGATCCTGCTCAGTCTGTCCGCCAGGTAATTTTCTTGACCTGGGAGGTAGATAGCCTTGAGGAGGATGCCGTGATTGACTGCCCAAGAGCACAGTCGTTGTGCCTCCTGACAGAGAAGGAAGGAGCCCGTGCCTCCTTGTTTGTTCAAGTAGAACATGGCAACTTGATTGTCCGTCTGGACCAGTACAGACTGGTGAGATGTGAGGTGGGAGAAGGCTCTCAGAGCCAGGCGTATTGCTCGTAGCTCCAGGAGGTTTATCTGTTGAGCAGCCTCTCAAGGGGTCCAGAGACCCTGAGTACATGCCCCTTGGCAATGTGCTCCCCAACCTAGAAGAGAAGCATCTGTCGTCAGCACTTGAGAATGTGGAGGGGATTGAAAACCCACTCCGAGTACCAGATTCAGAAGATGAAGCCACCATTGTAGAGAGGAGACGAGCAGGGTGGATATTCTCACCGAGTCTGCAAGGCTCCCTGTGGCTTGATGCCACTGAGTGCGAAGGCTCCACTGAGCAGGCCGCATGTGCAGGCGGGCATTGGGTGTTACATGAACCGTGGAAGCCATATGGCCGAGAAGTCTCAAGAATTGCCTGGCGGAGACCAGGGAATTGCTGTGAAAATGCCTGGCTACATCCATCAACCTGTGGGCCCTGTCCACTGGCAGAAAAGCCTTTGCCCTCCAGAGTGTCTAGCCTTGCTCCTATGAATTCCAAGTTCTGGGACAGGAGCAAAGTGGACTTTGCGAAGTTTATGACAAACCCCAAGTGCTGAAGCAGAGCCACAGTGCGAAGGGTGGCTTGACTGGCCTCCTGGGAAGACTGGCCCCTTATGAGCCAGTCGTCCAGGTATGGAAACACAAAAAGACCTTGAAGCCTCAGGTAGGCCACCACCACCGCCAGGCACTTGGTGAACACCCTGGGAGCGGAGGTTAGGCCAAAGGGTAGTACTCTGTACTGGTAGTGGTTTCCCCCCACAACAAATCTGAGATATTGTCTGTGGTCTGGATGAATAAGGATGTGAGTATAAGCATCCTTTAGATCTAAGAAGCATAGCCAATCTCCCTGCTGGAGGTAGGGCAGCAGGATTCCAAGGATAAGCATCTTGAACTTTTCCCTCTCCAGGAACTTGTTGAGGTTGCGCAAGTCTAGGATGGGTCTGAGGCCTCCTGTTCTTTTTGGTACCAGAAAGTACCTGGAATAAAAGCCGTGACCTCTCAGGTGGTGGGGCACCGGTTCCACAGTCTGGTCCTTTAGCAGACTTGCTAACTCCTGAAGGAGTAGGTCCCTGTGCAGAGGGAGTCTTAGAGGCTCCCCTGGAAAATAGGAGGGAGGTACCTGGTGAAAATGGAGAAGATAGCCCTTGTGGACTATATAGAGCACCCAGGTATCTGAGATCACATTGTATATAAATTAATCCTGGCCAGTACAGCCAAACCTCCTATGTATAGACACCGCTGCTGATCACTGGAAGCAGCGGGCTACAAATGTACACTAAATAAATAAATAAATAAATGACGGCTGACCACCTGTGGGCAAAGTGGGCCAGCCGGCCTCCTGTGCTGATGTGAGCCAGCTGAGGAGAAGAGGCTATGCCTTCTGAGTCAAAAACCCCCACCCTGCTGATCAGGGGCCGGTGTTGGTGGCTTGGGGGCCTTCTGCCTACGGGGCCCATGACCCTGCCCCTTGGCCTGCTGACCCTGTTGGGGAGCTGCAGAGGCCTGATATTGAGGGTATTGTTTATTGGCAGATGACTTCCTCGGGTAAAAGGTCTTTTTTTCCCGAGCCCTTCTTTTTCTGAGAAGGGGCAGAGGTTTTTCTGGACTGCCTAGTCCGGGTCAGAGTCTCGGTCTCGTGTTCTGCAGCCTTCTCAGCCATGGGCTTGCCAAAGAGGTTTTCACCTCGGCAGGGGACATCGACCAACTTGTCCTGCACCCATGGCTCGAAGTCGAATGACTGTAGCCAAGCCTGTCGGCGGGCACCGATGCCGGCCCCGGCTACTCAGGCCGAAGCCTCGAAGCCATCGTAGGCTGCTCGAGAGATAAACTTCGAGCACTCTCGAATACCAGTGGACAAGGCTTGGAACTGCTGCAAAGGTTCCTCGGAGAGACCAGCAAAAAACCTGGCAATCTCCTTTGCCAGGTCTCGGAGATACATGCCCATGTAGAGCTGGTATGTCTGGACACGGCAAGCAAGCATAGAGCCCTGGAAGCACTTCTTACCGAGGGCATCCAGGTTCCGGGCCTCCCGGCCAGGAGGCACCAAAGAGTGCATCTTCTGACTTTTCAGTCAGTGCATGGCCGATTCCACAACCATGGAGTGGTGCGGTAATTGTGCCTTTTGGAACCCGGGGCTCTTGCGGACTTGATAGATGGAATCGACCCGCTTGCTTAACACCGGCGTCGAGGCCGGGGTCTCCCACATGCAGAAGAGCAGCCGCTCCAGCATCGAAAGAACCGGTACAGTAAAGGCCTCCTTCGGGGGAGAGTCATACTGGAGGGCCTCGAGCTCCTCGGCTCGAGGCTCCTCCTCGGGATCCGCGGGGAAGGCCAAGGCCTTGGCCATATCCCGCACGAAGTCCGAGAACCGGGTATCCTCCGGTGGGGATCGTCTCCGAGGTTCAGACTCCGGCGAGTCTGATGGGACACACCGAGTCCGATAAGTGTCGGGCGACTTTTCATCCTCCGTCTCCCAGCCTGACTCCTCGGAGGAGGAATCGAGCGGCTCTGGTCGGGCGGGCACCGATGCCATCCGCCCCGACGCCGAGGGTACCGGCGTCGACGACCTCGGTCCCGAACGGGAGGTTGAGGGAGACAGTGGCCGAGGATCGACTCGAGCCCGCATGGACTCGAGGATCGGCTCGGCCTCCGGGGTCGACTTGGATGTCGATGTCCCGGTGGTCGGGGCAGATGCACCGGTGAGACCGGCGATCAATGCCCGCTGCTGTTCCATGAAGGCAGCGAGGCTGCTCTCCAAGGCCGTCAACCTGAGTCCAAACTCAGGAGACCCAGCAGCCCCCGACTCGGGCCCCGACGGTGGCTCCCTTGGAGGAGAGTCCACGAGGACTACAGCACTCACGTGTCCAGGAGACTCCATCTCGATACGAGGATGCTTGGCAGGCCTCTCCGACTCCGAAGACCCGGGACGGCTATCGGGGCTATGCGACCTGGCCCTCGAGGAACCAGGAGCGTCCACCGACGCCGCCCTCGCGTGTTTCTTCTTCCTGCACTGTTCCCACGAAGGAGACCCCCGCTCAGAGGAACCCCGACATTGCTCGGGGCCGGAGTCACGAGACGTCGAGGCCTCTGACGAGGTCCAGGCCCGTCCGGATGCGGAGTCAGAGAAGATCCTATCCTTCTGGTGCTGCCGACTCCTCATTGCCTTCGAGGACATTTTGCCACACGGACCACAGATCATCGGGTCATGATCGAGTCCGAGGCAGCGGAGGCAGCAGTCATGTGTGTCGGTAAGAGACATAAGTTTCTTACACCGATCACACTTTTTAAACCCGCTGGCAGCCATCGGGGGAAAAAGGGCCCCTGCGAGGTCAAAAGACAGGGCTGCCAGTGAAAAAAGAAAAATGGAGCGAACGCTAGTCACAAAGGACAAAAACCAAAAAAGAGAGAGTGGGCTTGATACCGGCGTATCGGGCCCAGGCGGGAAAAGGATCCGTCGTCGAACCGAAGGAGAAAAAGAAAAAACAGGGAAATCAACTTTTTCCTCGGCGAAAAACGAACTACGTCCGTCGGGCTCCGCAGAAAAAAGAAGACTGAGCAAGATGGCACCCTTGGGCGGGAAGGGGACTGCGCATGCGCGCTGCAATTTCCAAAGGCTTTCTTTGAAAGCTGGGTAAATGCTCCGCACGGGGGCTCCGTAAGTGCCGACGTCACCCATATGTGAGGACTGACTTCCTGCTTGGTCCTGGAGAAAGAAAGGAATGGCTCCTGGCAAGATAATGCTTCAGCTCTGAAATCCTGCGCGCCAAGCATATCACCAGAAGAAATACCGTCTTAAGGGTCAAGTCCTTCAGCAAAGCCTGGTTCAACGACTCAAAAGGCTCTCCGGTAAATGCCGCTAACACCAAATTGAGATCCCAAGGCAGAATCACTGACCTCCACAGAGGAAGAAGGTAGGCCACCGTCCTCAGGAATCGCACTACGTCTGGGTGCATATGCAACGCTACCCCTTGAATCCTTCCTCGATAGCAGGAAATCACCGTCAATTGCATCCTCAAGGAACTAGCGGCTAAGCGCTTATCGAAAGCGGCCTGCAAGAACACTAGCATGTCCAGAATGGAAGCCGTGGATTGGTAAGATTGCCCGTCTCCACACCATGCCTCAAAAACGTGCCATACCCAGATAAATGCTAGACTGGTGGACCTCCTCCGCGTCTTCAGCAAGGTCGATATCACGTGATCCAAGTAGACTTTCTTCTTCAGCCACGCCCTTTCAAGAGCCATGCCGAAAGCGAGATTCGCTCCACTTGAGGCATGCGCACTGTCCCCTATGTCAAGAGATCCTCTCAAACTGGAAGCCATCACGGCCAGTCCACCAGAATCCAGACCAGGTAGGCATATCATGGGCATCTTGGCTAGTCCGGAGCGATCAGAATGATACCCTGATGAACCTCAATCCGCTCCACGACTTGGCTTATGAGTGCCCATGGGGGAAAAACAGAGAAGTCCTTTCACGGGCTATCTTTGCACTAGGGCATCCAAGTCCTCCGACATTCTTTCGCTTCTCCTGCTGAAAAAGCAGCTCACCTTGGCCGACTCGAACATCGCCATGAGGCCCATGATCAGTGTGCCCCACCTGCGCACCACCTGCAAGAACACCTTCTGGCTGAACACCCACTCTCCGGGTTCTACGTGCACCCGGCTTAGGTAGTCCGCCATCACATTGTTGACTCCCGCCACGTGCGCTGCCAATAATGCCTGAAGATGACTTTCTTAGAAACAGAAACATGATGGCAGGAAAAGGCCACATGGTCTATCTAGTTTTCCGGCTTCTTCCTCCAAGGCCTCACTGCCCATGCATCCCTGACAGTTGATATAGGCTACTGTAGTCGCATTGTCCGAGAGGACCCAGACCACCTTCCCCCGCAACCATGGCTCAAAGCTCCAGTGCGCCAGGGCCACCACATGCATCTCCAGCCTGCTGATTGACCAAAGGCCTCCTGTGGGCTCCATCGTCCCTGAGCAATGTGTCCTTTGCAATGGGTCCCCAACCAGACAGACTGGCATCGGTCATCAGCGGGATCCACTGTGGAGACTCAAGGGGCATGCCCCCTTCCAGATTCCCTGGGTGAAACCACCACCTGAGCTCTCTCCTGGTCCCCAATGGGCATGAAGGTTTCTGGGACAAGGGATGCTGCTGGTGTGACCACCGGCGGGGCAGAGCCCTCTGCAATGGCTGTCATGGTCCCTAGGACCTGCAGATAATGCCAGGTCGCCGGCTCAGACATACTCAGAAACTGGCACATCAATCGTCGCAGCCTCTGCACCCGCTGTTCTGGCAGGAAGACTCCCCCCCCCCCCCCGGGTGTCAAAGCGCACTCCTAGATACTCCAGCTCCTGAGATGGAACCAAATGGCTCTTGACCACGTTGACCACCTAACCGAGACTTTGCAGGAACTGCACCACCCGTGTCGTTGCTCGTTCACTTTCGGCTTTGGACTTTACCTGAATTAGCCAGTCGTCGAGGTAGGGGTGCACCAGAACTCCTTCCTTGCAAAGCGTTGCTGCTACCACCACCATGACCTTGGTGAAGGTACGAAGGGCCATTGCTAGACCAAACAGCAAAGCCTGAAACTGGAAATACCCCATCGGCACCACGAAGCGGAGGAACTGCTGGTGTTCTGGTCAGATGGGGATGTTCACATATGCCTCCGTAAGATCGAGAGATGTCAAAAACTCCCTGCTTCTTACCGTCATTATGATGGATCGCATCACCTCCATACAAAAATGCGGCACCCACAGACAACGGATCATGCGCTTGAAATCAAAAATTGGGCGAAAGGAGCCTTCCTTTTTGGGCAGCATGAAGAAAATGGAGTACCAGCTGCAGCCATACTGGTTTCAGGGAACAAGCACCATGGCCCTTAGCTATAGAAGCCACATCAAGGTCTCTTACCGCTGCTGCTTTGCCTCGCACTTTGCAGGGTGACTGAACAAAGGAATGGCCCACTGGATGAGCCAACTCGAGGGCATAGCCCTCCCGGATGACCTCCAGGATCCATTGGTCGGAAGTGATCTGGACCCAGGCAGGTTAGAACTCCTCCCGCAGCCGACCTCCCAAGAGCTGCACCGCCACCTGTGCCCCCCCTCACTTCATTGGGTTTCCTTGGGTCCCGAGGGTGAGGCAGCGCCAAATCCCCTGTCCGCTCTTGAAAGTCTCAAAACCCCTGTCCTCTGGAGGGGAATTTTTCCCTCTGGTAAGGGATAAAAGCGTGTTGTATGAAAACACTGGAAGTCCTGCGACTCTCCTCAAGTTGAAGACAGGTTGCAGCTCTGCTTCTGCTTATCCTCGGGCAGACATCCTCCTTTGAATTCTCCCAAGTCCTCGACCAACTTGTCTAACTCCTCTCCGGAAAGAAGTTTTCCTTTGAAGAGGAGAATGCTGAAGCAGGACTTGGAGGAACTGTCCCCCGCCCAGTATCGGGGCCAAAGGTAGCAGCAAGCCACTATCAACGAGGCCATGCTTTTACAGAATCCTTTAATGAGATCGTAGTGGATATCCACAAGATTGGAATAGGGAGCTGCCTATTTGGCCACTTCCCCCAATGGGTCCGCTGCCGGCTCTCCCAGCTGTTGAACCCGTTGCGACTAGTGGAGGCAGGCCCTCGCGACTGAGGCCCTGCAAATGGAAACCTGCAGCAATACGGCATTGATATCAAAAGCCTGCTTTAACAAGGTGTCCAACTTCCTATCCTGGACATCCTTAACTGCCGCACTACCTTCAACTTTAGATAACAAAATTAAAACAGTACACCATGGCCATGAAGAAAAATTAAAAGAAAAAGACAAAGATAAAGCTAAACTATGTTCCTTAGTTGCCCCTTCAGTGAGTCCGAAAAATAATCATTTTCAGAGTGAAAAGAACTAAAGTTCAAAAAAACAAAAAGCTCACTATACTAAAAATACAAATTAGGCTAGGTATGAACATCTAGTATTAAACAGCCCTAGCACTTAAATGGACTCGTACTGAGTTAGTCTTAAGCCCTGCATTAGATAAATGAAGGAGATACTCCAATAATGATTCCAGAGGTATCGCCAGGGGGGTCAAGACCCTTCTGCGAACACCATATGGAAAACCTTTTCCACTTGAAAGCATAAGAGCATCTTGTGGAAGGCTTTCTAGAAGCATAAAGGATATCCTTCACTTGTTGAGACAGGTTAAGACCATGAAGGTCTAGGCCCTCAGCAAACAGGCCCTGAGATGCAGAGAGTGGGGATCGGGATGCCACAACATCCCGTCCTCCTGAGACAGGAGATCGGGAGCAGATCCTAACTCCAGAGATGGAGCTTGAGAGAGACGTAGGAGCAGAGGGTACCACACCTGTCGTTGCCAATGAGGAGCTATGAGAATCATATGGCCTCTGTCTCTCTGAAGCTTGAATAGGGTTTTGAGAATTAGGGGAATGGGTGGAAAGGCATATAGGAAGTCCTGACCCCAATGGAGGAGGAAAGCATCCCTGGCCTGAGAACCCTGAGCCGGAATTCTGGAACAGAATCAGGGAAGTTTGGCATTCAACGGACTTGCAAAGAGGTCTATGTCTGGAGTTCCCCAAATTTGAAAAATTTTGCTACCTGGTCTGCACGAAGAGACCATTCATGTGGAAGCAGAACTCGACTGAGTCTGTCTGCCCAGGAGTTTTGAATGCCTGGCAGATACACTGCAAGGAGATGAATCTGATGCTTTCTGGCGAGGGCCCATAGTCGCAAAGCTTTGTTGCAAAGCGACAGAGAGCCTGTTCCTCCCTGCTTGTTCAGATAGAACATAGCTACTTGATTGTCCATCTGAATTAGGACTGTCTTATAGCTCAGCTGGGTGTGGAACACTCAAAGAGCAAGGAAGATTGCTCCGAGTTCCAAGAGATTGATGTGTAGATGGGTCTCCTGTGGATTCCAGGTGCCTTGGGTAGAGAGATCTTGCAGGTGAGCTCCCCAACCCACCTGTGTGAGGAGTCTGTTGTTAGAGTGACCTGGGGTGGGGGCTGTTGGAAAATGGACCCCACCAACAGGTTTTGGGTAGACTGCCACCATTGTAGAGACAAAATAAGGCGACTTGAGTTTGCTATTTTTTCTGATAGGCAGCGTGATGCTTGAGTCCACTGAGTGGATAGAGTCCATTGGGCTGCTCTAATATGGAAGCGAGCATAGGGAACCACATGCACGGTAGATGCCATGTGGCCTAGCAATTGTAACATTTCCCGAGCAGTGAGATGAGTTTTTAACACTGCTTGGGAAGCTAACTGCACAATGCGAAGGCAGCGGGGCTGTGGAAGATAGGCCCTTGCTTTCCTGGTATCCAACATAGCTCTTATAAACTCTAGAGACTGAGTGGGAGTTAGGTTGGATTTTGGGATGTTTATGACCAGGCCCAAATACTGAAGTATACGCATTGTGCAAGATAGGGAAATTCTGGCCTCTGACTCTGATGGGGCTCGAATGAGCCAGTCGTCTAAGTAGGGGAAGATGAATATTCCTAGAGTGCAAAGAAATGCTGCCACTACAGCCATGCATTTCGTAAACACCCTTGGTGCTGAGGCCAGGCGAAAAGGAAGAACCCTGTACTGGTAGTGCTTCCCCTGAAATAGAAACCGAAGGAATCTTCGGAGAGTTGGATGGATGAGAACATGTGTGTACGCATCCTTGAGATCTAGAGAACAAAGCCAATCCTGACTCTGAAGGTATGGCAGAAGAGTTCCTAGAGAAATCATCTTGAACTTCTCCTTGAACAGGAATTTGTTCAATTCTCTGAGGTCTAAAATGGGTCTGTGTCCCCCTGTTTTCTTTGGAATAAGGAAATAGGGGGAGTAAAGAGTAGTTACTCGCCTGTAACAGGTGTTCTCCAGGAGCAGCAGGAATCAGTCCTCACATATGGGTGACGTCGGCGCCGACGGAGCCCCCGTGCGGAGCATTTCCCCAGCTTTCAAAGAAAGCCATTGGGAATTGCAGCGCGCATGCGCGGTCCCCTTCCGGCCCAAGGGTGCCATCTTGCTCAGTCTGATGGCATAGCTAAAAGAAAGCAAAATAGCAAAAATAAATCATATGACTGCAACTCCAAGGGGAGGAGGGAGGGCTGTGAGCAATGTTCCCTCTAATTTTCTGTAGGCTGTGTGCGCATAAAATACCAGCTGTGCAGCTTTTGAAGGAAAGTTAAATTTTTGTGCGCCACATAACGACACTCGGAGTTATATACTTAAAAATTTGACTACATGTCAGAATACAGTATGTACACCACATTGATTGCACTAGAAAATATTGTAGAAGTTGTGAAAACCGTAAATACCCAACAAATTTTAGATTTTAAGACGTCTGTGTTTTCTATCAGAATCAGAACCGTAATTTTTGTGCGCTCTGTTATAAAGTATGTGCGCTCGCTCGGCGAGGTGTGTGCACGCGCACAGCTTAGAGGGAACAGTGGTTGTGAGGACTGATTCCTGCTGCTCCTGGAGAACACCTGTTACAGGTGAGTAACTATTCTTTCTCCAGGACCAAGCAGGAAGTCAGTCCTCACATATGGGACTCCCCAGCTCAGGGCTACCAGAGACCCCAAACTGAAACAATGAGCTCCCTCTAGAGCCTCAGCATGCAAGAACAGAATCTTCTCTGATAACGCCCACGAATGGTAGCCCAACACCAGGGCCAGAGGGTAGGAGTTGCCTAAACCCCAAAGAGATTATGGAGTACCGCCTTCCCGAAAGCACTGTCCCTGCGGGCCGCAAATGTCTGGCTTGAAGACCAAGTAGCGGCCCATCAGATCTCTGCCAAGGGAACAGAGCGGAGATGAGCCACTGACGCAGCCTTCGCCCTCACACGATGAGAACATAAGAACATAAGATATGCCATACTGGGTCAGACCAAGGTCCATCAAGCCCAGTATTCTGTTTCCAACAGTGGCCAATCTAGGTCATATGTACCTAGCAGTTTCCCCAAGGGACACAGGATCCACAGGATCCACAATGCTTATATTGGTTCAAGCATTGATATCCTGGTCCCTTCTTAATGGTTTATGGACCTTTCCTCCAGGAACTTGTCCAAACCTTTTTTAAACCCAGCTACACTAACAGCCTTTACTACATCCTCCGGTAACAAATTCCAGAGTTTGATTACACGTTGAGTAAAAAAATATTTTCTTTTATTAGTCAGTACCCCTCTCTTCTAATATTGGGTGATTTCAATATTCATGTGGACTCTCCCTCTTCGGTTAGGGATCTTTCCTTTCTTTCTTTCTTATCTGATTTGTCCCTCCGGCAATTCGTCTCTTTTCCGACCCACACCGCAGGGCACTCCCTTGATCTAATTATTACCTCCATTTTCTCCCAGATCCTTCCCTCTTCCCTCTCCTCCCTTCCTCTCCCTTGGTCCGATCATTTTTGCCTTTCTTTCTCCCCCATCGGTCTCTCTTTCTCGTCCCCCTGGTAACACCTCAGTTCAACCGTTACTTACTCGTGCAATCTCATCAGACACCTTATCCCACTTTCCCCCCTCCACTTCCCTATTCCCAATAGATTTCAGATCTCTTCCACTTGATGCCCAGGCACACCTCTGGCACTCTTCTCTTTCCTCAGCCCTGGATTCTGTTGCTCCCCTTCGCCCTCGTCCACCTCTCCGACGTCACCCGCATCACCCCTGGTATCCTCCTGGTCTCCTTTTACATTGAAAATATCTCCGACGGGCTGAACATTATTGGCGGGCTCATCCATCGCCATCCTCTTTGCAGTCCTTTCGTGACTGTCATAGACACTATCGTTTTCTCCTCCACTCCGCTAAACGCAATTACTACTCTAACCTTATTTCCACCTCTTCCAACTCCTCTCGTCAATTGCATGCTGTTCTCCGCACTCTCACTGCCACTCACTCCTCCAGTCTTTCTCCCTCCCTTTCTGTATCCCCTGACCCCACTGCACTTGCCTCCTTTTTTGTGTCCAAGGTTCACAATCTTCGTCAATCTTTCCCCACCTGTCCCCCACCTCTCTCCCCTCCCCCTCTACCTTGTCCGACCTCCACTCCCTCCTCTACCTCTCCCCCCCCTACTCTATCACATTCCTGGTCCTCCTTTGAACCAATTTCCGCCGAATCCTTACATGAGACCTTTATTTCTATCCGCAAGACCACCTGCCCTGCTGACCCCATCCCCTCACGTTGGCTCCTGGAACCATCATTGCTCCTGTCTCCGCTTATACTCACTCTCTATAACACTGGCCTGTCCTCCGGCCTTTTTCCCACACCTTGGAAGCACGCTGTCGTCCGTCCCATTCAGAAATCTCATACCTCTGATCCTGCCACCCTTTCAAACTGGCGTCCTATTTCCAACCTCTGCTTTCTTTCAAAACTTCTCGAAAAACTCGTCTTTCACCAACTTTCCTCTCACCTCGAATCTTCCCTCACTCTTCACCCCCGACAATCTGGTTTCCGTCCTGGCCACAGCACTGAATCTATCCTCCTTTCCCTCCTTAACGAACTCCACCGCGCGCACGATCACGGTCTTATTTCTCTTGTTGTTTCTCTCGATCTTTCTGCAGCCTTTGATTTGGTGGATCACCGTACCCTTCTAGATCGCCTTCACAACGCTGGTGTTTCAGGTACTGTCCTTCAGTGGTTTCATTCCTTTCTCTTTAACCGTTCCTTCACTGTCGTCTCTGGATCTTCTTCTTCCGCCCCTACTCCCCTCACCTGTGGTGTGCCCCAGGGGTCTGTTCTTGCCCCTCTTCTTTTCAACGTCTTCTTGGCCCCCCTTGCACTGGTTGTTCAGCAATTTAGTATCTCCGCGTATTATTACGCGGATGATATTCTCTTCGTGCTTCACACTGATTCCCTTAACCAGGATATCACACCTCTTAACAACTGTCTTAACGCTGTTGCTTCCTGGTTTTCTTCCAACTATCTTCATGTTAATCCTTCCAAATCGTTTGCTACTTGGTTCACTTTGGGGAGCACCCCCCCACCCACGTGCACACCAACCTTCTCCTCCCAACCTATTCCTCTGGTCTCTTCCTTCCGCTATCTCGGTGTGGTTCTCGACTCTGCTCTTTCCTTTCGGGAACACATTTCTTCAGTTGTTCAACGTTCCTTTTATTCTCTTAAACAATTACGAGCTGTTCGCCCTTTTCTCTCTTCTTCTGCACTAGCCACACTCCTACTTTCCCTAGTAATATCCCGGCTCGACTATTGCAACGTCGTCTTGGCAGGTCTTCCGAAGTCTCAAATCACTCGAATCCAACGCATCCAAAATACCGCAGTTCGCCTCCTCACTCACGCAACCCGGTATGACCACGTCACCCCTCTTCTCCAACAACAACACTAGTTACCGATCCCTTATCGCATTCACTTTAAGATTCTTGTCTTTGTTCACAGGGCTCTCTACGTAAGTACTCCCCTCTATCTTGCCGATCAGGTCCGCTTCCACACCCCTCATCGTTCACTCCGTTCTATTCATCTCAATCGCATGTTTCTTCCCCCTCCTTCACATGCCCACCTGGAATCCACTCGCTCATCTGCTTTCTATTTCTTAGGGCCACGACTTTGGAATTCGCTCCCCCTCACCCTCCGCATTGAAACTTCTCTCCAACACTTTAAAACAAAGCTCAAAACCTACCTATTTACTACAGCATTTAACCTCCCCCCATAGACCCTGCCCTTGTGTTTGCACTTCAGCGTTAGCCCCCCTCCCCATGTCCGGCCCTTATGTTTGCCTTTCTTTTACTCTTGTGTTTGCTTTCCATGTTACAGTTTTAGCCCCCCCCCCCCATATGCTTTTATACTTGTGCTTGATGTTATAGTCGATGTTACAGTCTTAGCCTTCCCCCATATGCCCTGCCCTTGTGTTTGCCTTTCTTCTCATATTTTCCCTCTCCGACCTACCCCTATTGCCATGTCCTCGTTTATCTGTTTGCTGATTCCTCCTTTCCTATCCTGTCTGACTTGATGGTGTTCTTTTCCTACTTTCTCGCAGCCTGTAAATTTTAATTGTGAACCGCCCAGATGCCTATTTTGGTGTGGGCGGTATATCAAATTTTAATAAAACATAAACATAAATAGTTTACCTTGTAGCTTCATTGCATGTCCCCTAGTCTTTCTATATTCTGATAAGGTAAACAATCGATCTACGTTTACCCGTTCCACTCCGTTCATTAATTTATAGACTTCTATCATATTTCCCCTCAGCCGTCTCTTTTCCAGGTTAAAGAGCCCTAACCTTTTTAGCCTTTCTTCATAGGAGTATCCTTCCATCCCCTTTACCATTTTGGTGGCTCTTCTCTGAACCTTTTCTAAAATCGCTATATCCTTTTTAAGATACGGCGACCAGAACTGCACACAATATTCAAGGTGCAGTCTCACCATGGAACGATATAGAGGCATTATAATATCTTGTTTTATTTTCCATTCCTTTCCTTATCATACCTAGCATTCTATTTGCTCTCTTGGCCGCTGCTGCACACTGGGCCGAGGGTTTTAACATGGTATCCACAATGACGCCTAAATCTTTTTCCTGGGTAGTGGTTCCTAATGTGGAACCTTGCATCGTGTAACCATAGTTTGGGTTATTCTTCCCTAGGTGCATAACCTTGCACTTGTCCACATTAAATTTCATCTGCCATTTTGATGCCCAGTCTTCCAATTTATCAAGATCCTCTTGCAATTTTCCACAATCCTCTTGGGTTTTAACAACTTTAAATAGTTTTGTGTCATCTGCAAATTTGATAACCTCACTCCTTATTCCACTTTCCAGGTCATTTATGAATATGTCAAAAAGCAGCGGACCCAGCACAGATCCCTGGGGTACACCACTGTTCACCTTTCTCCACTGGGAAAATTGGCCATTTAGCCCTACCCTCTGCTTTCTATCTTTTAACCATTTCCTGATCCACAATAGTACATTGCCTCCTATCCCATGACTCTTTAGTTTTGCCAAAAGTCTCTGATGAGGGACCTTGTCAAAGGCTTTCTGAAAGTCCAGATACACAATATCAACCGACTCACCTTTGTCCACCTATTTATTCACTCCTTCAAAAAAACATAACAGATTAGTAAGACAAGATCTTCCTTGTCTAAAGCCATGTTGGCTGTCTCCCATTAGGTCGTGACTATCTACATGCTGAGTAATTCTATTCTTTATGATGGTTTCTACCATTTTTCCCGGTACTGACGTCAGGCTCATCGGTCTGTAGTTTCCCGGATCACCCCTGGAACCCTTTTTAAAAATTGGTGTTACATTGGCGATCCTCCAATCTTCAGGTATTAGAGATGATTTTAATGATAGTTCACAGATTACTGATAGCAGTTCTGCAATCTCATATTTCAGTTCTTTCAACACCCTTGGATGTATACCATCCGGCCCAGGTGATTTGCTACTATTCAGTTTATCTAATAGTTGTAAGACATCTTCCCGATGTATCGATATTTCCTTCAATTCTTCCGCACCTTTAAATACCACTTCAGTCATGGGTAACATCCCTACATCTTCCTCAGTAAAGACCGAAGCAAAGAATTCATTCAGTCTCTCCGCTATCGCCTTGTCGCCTCTTAGTGCTCCTTTAACCCCTTTATCATCTAATGGACCAACTGACTCTCTCACAGGTTTTTTGCTACGAATGTACTTGAAAAGGTCTTTATTTTGCATTTTTGCTTCCGCAGCAAGCTTCTTCTCAAATTCTCTCTTTGCCTGCCTTATCAATGCCTTGCATTTGACTTGCTAGTGCTTGTGCTGTTTCCAGCTTTCGTCATTTGGCTCTTTTTTTCCATTTCCTGAAAGATGCTTTTTTGGCAACAACAGCCTCTCTGACCTCACCTTTAAACCATGCTGGCAGTTTTTTGGACTTCCTTCCACGTTTCTTAAAGCGTGGAATACAGCTGGTCTGGGCTTCCAAGATAGTATTTTTCAACAACACCCAAGCTTGATGTACGTCTTTAACCTTCGCAACTGCTCCTTTTAGTTTTTTCTTAACTGTTTTCCTCATTTTATCATAGTCTCCCTTTCGAAAGTTAAAAGGTAGTACTGTGGATTTCCTTACTATCCCTCCTCCACTAATTAAATCAAAGATGATCATGCTATGATCACTATTGCCAAGTGGCCCCAACACCCTTATCTCTTGCACTAGATCTGGTGGTTCCACTAAGGACTAGGTCTAATATGGCTTCCCCTCTGGTCGGTTCATGAACCAGCTGCTCCAAGAAGCAATCATTTATTTCATCTAGGAACTTTATCTCCCTAGCATGTCCTGACGTGACACTGACCCATTCGATACCGGGGTAATTGAAATCGCCCATTATTATTACTGCGCTGTAACCTTTGTTAGCTTCCTTGATTTCTTTGAGCATTTCATCATCCATTTGGTCATTCTGGCCAGGTGCTCGATAGTACACCCCCACTGCCATCGCCTTCCCCCTTTTATATGGAATTTTAATCCATATAGATTCTACAGCAGATTTTGTTTCCTGCAAAACTTTAATCCTTTCTGAGTCAATGCCCTCTCTAACATAGAGCACAACCCCTCCACCAATTTGATCAGCTCTATCATTACGATATAGTTTGTACCCAGGTATCAGTGTCCCACTGGTTGTCCTCCTTCCACCATGTCTCTGATATTCCAATCATATCTAACCTTTCATTTAGTGCTATATATTCTAACTCTCCCGTCTTATTCTTTAGACTTCTAGCATTTGCATACAAGCATTTTAGAGAATGTATTTTATTCATGTTAATTTGGCTATTGTTAGACATGGGTAAATTGGGATCTTTAAGCTCTGTCTGCTCCATACTTGAGGGCATTTGGGCTACTTTACTCTTTTGTGGAACCTCTCTGCTTTTGGTAGTATCCTTCAAGGATACATTCTTCCGAACCATCCGCTCTTGGGCGACTGTCGGCTTTCCCCTAATATCTAGTTTAAAAGCTGCTCTATCTCCTTTTTAAAGGTTAATGCCAGCAGCCTGGTTCCATCCCGGTTAAGGTGAAGCCCATCCCTTCGGAAGAGCCCCTCCTTTCCCCAGAATGTTCCCCAGTTCCTAACAAATCCAAAACCCTCATCTCTGCACCATTGTCTCATCCACGCATTGAGACTCCGGAGCTCTGCCTGCCTTTTGGGGCCTGCGCGTGGAACAGGAAGCATTTCGGAGAACGCTACCCTGGAAGTTCTGGATTTCAACTTCCTACCTAAAAGCCTAAATTTTGCCTCCAGAACCTCCCTACCACATTTTCCTATGTCATTGGTACCGACATGTACCAAGACAGCAGACTCCTCCCCAGCAGTAATGAGGCTTGCTGGCGTGCCGGAGGTCAAAGGACACTTCCTGTGTCCCGGTTCTCTGCGCGCCAGTGATCTACATTACATTACAGCTGCCGAAGTGAAGGAAAAAACACTCTTCACTTCGGCGGCTGTAGGGAGCTGTTGCTGAGCCTGCCGCAGCCATGAGCCGCTGTAGAGGTGAGCCAGGGCCTCTGAAGCCTGCAGCGGGGCTCTTCAGGGAAGGGCTAGGGGGCCTAAGATTCAAAATGGGCTGGGGGGGTCTAGGATTGGAAATGGGTTGGGGTGGTGGCAAGACTGGAAATGTGTTGAGTGGGGGGGGGCTAAGACTGGAAATGAGCTGATTGGCGGGGGGCAAAAAGTGCACATGAACTGATGGGGAGGGCTAGGACTGGAAATGGGCTTTTAGGGGGTAGGATTGGAAACAGGCTGAGTGGAGGGGCCTAAGATTGGAAATGAGCTGAGTGGGGGGAGGGGGCTAGAATGGAAATGGGTTGAGTGGGGGGGGGCAGGACTGGAAATGGGTTGAATGTGGGGGGGGGCTAGGACTGGAAATGGGCTGAGTTTGGGGGGTGCCTAGTACTGCAAATGAGCTGATGGGGGGGCTAGGTGCAAATGAACAGATTGTGAGGGCTAGGACTGGAAATGGTCTTTTAGGGGGGTAGGATTGGAAATGGGCTGAGTAGGGGGGGACTAGGATTGGAAATGGGTTGGGGGCAGGACTGAAAATGGGTTGAGTGTGTGTGGGGAGGGCTAGGACTGGAAATGGGCTGAGTATGAGGGGTCAAGGACTGCAAATGAGCTGATGGGGGGGCTAGGACTGCAAATGAACTGATGGGGAGGGCTAGGACTGGAAATTGGTTTGGGGGGGGTAGGATTGGAAATGGACTGAGTGTGGGGGGAGAGCTAGGACTGGAAATGAGCTGATGGGGGACTAGGACTGCAAATGAACTGATGGGGAGGGCTAGGGCTGCAAATGGGCTTTTGGGGAGTTAGGATTGGAAATGGGCTGAGTGTGGGGAGCTTGGACTGGAAATGGGCTGATGAGGGCTGGAATAGGATTGGAAATGGCTGATGGGGGGGCTATAATTTCAAATGGGCTGTTGGGGGGAGCTTGGACTGGAAATGGGCTGATGGGGACTGGAATAGGACTGGAAATGAGCTGATGGGGGAGGCTAGGACTGGAAATAGGCTGAGTGTGGGGAGCTTGGACTGGAAATGGGCTGATGAGGGCTGGAATAGGAGTGGAAATGAGCTGATGGGGGTTTAGGACTGGAAATAGGCTGAGTGGGGGGAGGTTGGACTGGAAATGGGCTGATGGGGTCTGGAATAGGACTGGAAATGAGCTGATGGGGGGCTAGGACTAGAAATAGGCTGAGTGGGGGGAAGTTGGATTGGAAATGGGCTGATGGGGGCTGGAATAGGACTGGAAATGAGCTGATTGGGGGGGCTAGGACTGGAAATGGGCTGATGCGAGGGGGTGGGAGAATGGAACTAGAAGGACGCGGATGCTGGGTGGGGCTGGAACTAGAAGGGAGCTGATGTTGGGAGAGGATTAGAAGGGGATGGGGCTGGGGGAATGAGGATGGAGGGGGAAAAGATATTTTGTATGGGAGGGAAGAAAAATCTACGATTGGCCAGGTATTGGCAGAGTAAGTGGGGATTGAGGATGGAAGGGTGAAATTTGAGTGGATAATAAAGGAATAAAGAAAGAAATGGGGGAAAGAGCAAAAGGGGAAAGATCAGTATGTTAAAGCAGATGTAGAAGTGAGAATGGAAAAAATCTAGAAGAGAGAAGAAAGGACAAATGGACAGCTAGCAGAAGACACTAAGATACCAGAAAAAAGTGACTGGAGCAACTGCAATTGAAAAATAAAATGCCCAAACAACAAAAGGTAGAAAAATACTTTTTTATTTTGAATTTATTAAGTGGAATATGTCAACTGTGGGAAATGTGCATTGCTAATGTCTTTGCGTTTTTGTTTAGTACAAGAGGAAATTAATTTATAGTTTTATTTCTCCAGTGTTGTTATATGTTCCAACTTTGGCCCTTTGGGGTTCCCAGTTTAAATTATTGTCTTTCTATTTCTAAATTGTGATCCCTTGTTCTTTGTTTGTTGAAGGTCTTGTTCTGCATGTGTAGCCGAGCTGAGGTATTGTTTATGCAGTTTCTATTTGACAATGCCACTTGTTCTCTTTCCCCAGTAGGAGATGTACTGGTATTCTCTGAGATGTATTGGTTTAATATTTGCAGTGTTGCCTTTTGATAGGTAGAGCTTGGTGCTTTGTGAGTCCTGGTAGTGCTGTTATGATAAAGTGCGTTTACTATGGGTTCTAAATGGGCAGTATTTATAATGCTTCCTAATGTGCCTGGCGGTTGGCACTGGATTATAGTAATGTAGAAATCTGGTAGTTTTTCTTTATCCAGACACTCATTAAGAGGCGTGTTATTATGCTAATATTTATGCAAATTAGGTTCATTATGCAAATGAAGCCCCACAATGAGTCTCCGCACATGGTCCCCCTTTGGGCCGCCCCTGCATACACACTGAACCCCCCCACATGCCTGAATCTGCAAATGGAGGAAATGTACTATTGTGTCACACTTTTCAACTTGTATTTGGTTTTTTAAGACCTGGATTTCATGACAAAGCTCCTGCTATCTTTTAAAAAAAGGTCAATTTCTGTACAGTTGTTTGATAATAATTAGCAATGCCTGGTCAATATAAGCCCTGGGTACACCACTACACCAGGCCCAGAATCCTG
The DNA here is from genome assembly GCA_033557465.1 of Ichthyophis bannanicus. NCBI lineage: Eukaryota > Metazoa > Chordata > Amphibia > Gymnophiona > Ichthyophiidae > Ichthyophis > Ichthyophis bannanicus. The sequence continues at coordinate 18,032,211 of CM066038.1, read as the reverse complement.
TGAAGCTTTCAGCTTCAACTATAACTGCATTTTGTACTATGAAAGTTGTACGATGGAAGTTGTCACACCTTCTGCACTACCACCTACCCCAGAGGTGCTGACCTGTTATCTGTTAATTGTAGCTGGGATCATGCATCACAGAGTATTTTACAGATACAAGTTATCAGCACTCTTACCTGAGGTAAGCGACAGTATCTGAACAACTCTTCATGTTCCATAAAATCCTGGATTTTGCTGACTGCTTTTTCCTCTGGAACATATTTCGACTTAGCAATGGTGACATCTCTCATGACTACCAGCCCGGGCACGCTCACCTCCTTTCTACAGATCCGTTCAAACTCTTTTCTGTAGACACACCACCAATTAGGATTTATAGATGTTCTGTGCAACTTCTTAAAAAGACTTTGTATTCTATGTTTTAAACACAATTCACGTTAATAAAACCACTGAAATTATGTTAAATGACTGTACCTAAAGCATTCCAGGTCTTCTTCTGAAACCAGGTTTTTAATGAGGAGATAGCCATTCTCTTCATAGAAAAGTCTCTGCTCAGGAGACAGGACTCCATTATCCAACGTATAGCTTGAAGAAAAATAGAAGGCAAGTTGTAAAGGCTTTCAGAACCACATCTGATCTCATTATGAAATGTTCACTTAACTCAAGAGCATTTTGAAATAAATTTGAGGCTGTTGTGGGACTTGACTCCAGCATTAAAGATCCTCTGTTTGTGTCTCATGCTTCTTTGAATTCAGATACTGTCATCTCTACCACCTCCAGTGGAAGACTATTCTATGGATCCACCACTCTTTCCGTAAAGAATTATTTCCGCATTTCACTCCTGAATCTATCCCCTTTCACCCTCATCCCATGTCTCCTCGTAGCAGAGCTTGCTTTCAATCGAAAGAGGCTCTCCTCCTGTGCATTTATGCCACGGAGGTATTTAAACGCCTCAATCATATCACATCTATCCCGCCCTTCCTCTAAGGTGTACATATTAAGATCCTTTAATCTGTCCTCATATGCTTTATAACATAGAAACATAGAAACATGATGACAGAAAAAGACCACAAGGCCCATCTAGTCTGTCCTTCCATAACAACAACTACAACAGTCCACTTTTTACCTTTAGAGATCCTCTGTGTTGGTCCCATGCTTTTTTGAATTCAGTTACTGTCCTCATCTCTACCACCTCCACTGGGAGACTATTCCACGGATCCACTACTCTTTCCGTAAAGAAATATTTCCGCATATCACTCCTGAATCTATCTCCCTTCACCCTCATCCCATGTCCCCTCGTCGCAGAACTTGCTTTCAATTGAAAGAGGCTCTCTCCCTGAACATTTATGCCACGGAGGTATTTAAACATCTCAATCATATCACCTCTATCCCGCCTTTCCTCTAAGGTGTACATATTAAGATCCTTAAGTCTGTCCTCATATGCTTTATAATGAAGACCACTAATCATCTTAGTAGCAACCCTCTGCACCGACTCCATCCTGTTCACATCCTTTTGAAGGTGCGGTCTCCAGAATTGCACACCATACTCCAAATGAGGTCGCACCAAAGACTTATACAGAGGCATTATCACCTCCTTTTTTCTGCTAGCCATTCCTCTCCGTATGCACCCAAGCATCCTTCTAGCTTTTGCCGTCGCCTTTTCTACCTGTTTAGCTACTTTAAGATCATCAGACACAATCACACCTAAGTCCCGCTCTTCTTTAGTGGACAAAAGTACTTCACCCCCTATACTATATTGCTCCCTTGGAATGCCACAGCCCAAATGCATGACCTTGCATTTTTTAACATTAAATCTCAGCTGCCAAATTCTAGACTGTTCTTCAAGCTTAGTTAGATCCCTCCTCATGTTATATTTACACCTTCCTGGGTGTCTACTCTATTGCTGATTTTGGTATCATCCGCAAAGAGGCAAAACTTACCCAATAGTCCTTCTGCTTTATCACTAAGATTAAATTAGACTTACCTGCTAATTGTAGTTCCTGGAGAACCTCTAGTCTAGTCCCGAAATCCTTGGGTTGTCAACCTCAACCAGCAGCTTTGGAGACTGAGAAACTTGATTGTTGTGATGTCACTGGCATATAAGTGCTGGCACCACCTCTTCTCACCAGTTAACCTATTGACAAAGCAGACTCACCGGAGCAACAAGTAAGTAAAGTAACAGAAAAACTGCAAGGCAAGGATGCCCAAAAACTTTGTACACAAAAAACGCCTCGTCTATTGACGACGCCATGAGGTCCTGCGTCCCCTTTAATACGAAGGACCGCACCCCATACTTAGAACAGAAGCGGCTGATGGCTAACCAAACTGACCGCTGCACACCCACTTGGCTTACCTGTAATGATGCTCCTGCTTCAGGCCCCGAAAAGTAACCTCTAGGGCGGGAAGCGGGACTAGACTAAAGGTTCTCCAGGAACTACAATTAGCAGGTAAGTCTAATTTAATCTTCCTGAGCGTCCCTCTAGTCTAGTCCCGGAATCCTTGGGATGTAACAGAGCAGTGAAACAATCAACGGGAGGGACCTGCCAAACCCACCTGAAGCACTGCCGAACCAAAACAGGTATCTCTTTGCGCCTGAACATCAAGCCGGTAATGCTTCACAAAGGAATGCGCGGAAGACCACGTCGCCACCCGGCAAATGTCCTCCAACGGCACCAAGCTGCACACCGCCCAGGACGTGACTTGCGCTCTAGTTGAATGAGCTCTCAACCCATCCGGAACCCGACGACCGCGTAAGAGGTACGCTGAGGAAATCGCCTCCTTCAACCAACGCGCAAGCGAACCCTTAGAGGCGGCCTCACCCCGTCTAGGTCCCGCAAAAAGCACAAACAATCTGTCCGACTTCCGGAAGCTAGCAGTCCTGGTCAAATACAACTGCAATGCTCGCTTAACATCTAAGCGACGTCTCAGTCCAACAGTCCGATCCGCCTCCATTGCCCCAAACACTGGCAAAGACACCACTTGATTCATATGAAACCCCGAAACGACCTTGGGCAAGAAGGAAGGAACCGTCCGCAAAACTACTTTGGAATCGGAGAAAGACAGAAAAGGCTCCCTACAAGACAGCGCCTGCAACTCCGACACCCGCCTAGCCGAGGTAATGGCCACTAGAAAAACCACCTTCAGGGAGAGATCTTTCAGCGTCGCCTCTGCCAAGGGCTCAAAAGGCACGTTACTCAAGGCCTCCAAGACCAAAGGCAGATCCCAGGACGGAACGACCTGCCGGCAGGGCGGACGTAGTAAGGTCACCGCTCTCAAGAACCGCTTCACATCCAGATGATAACCCAGCGAACAGCCAAGAACCTTACCCCGGTAACAGGCCAACGCTGCCAACTGGACTCTCAAAGACGAAGCCGCTAAACCCTTCTGAAAACCGTCCTGCAAGAAGGCGAGCACCTGCGTAATGGTCGCCCGAAACGGCCGAAACTGGCGTTCCGCACACCAAGCTTCAAAGATACGCCAAACCCTAACATACGCCAAGGACGTAGAGCGCCGCCTCGCGCTCAAAAGGGTCGTTATCACTGCCCCTGAATAACCCTTTGACCGCAACCGCGCCCTCTCAATAGCCAGGCCGTAAGCGAGAACCGATCCACTTGGGGCATGCAAAGGGGGCCCTGGGTTAAGAGATCCCGCCATACCAGAAGCCGGCAGGGCCCCTCCACCACGAGGCGCACCAGGTCCGCATACCACGGCCTGCGCGGCCAATCCGGAGCCACGAAGATCACCTCCCCCCTGTGTACCTCGATGCGCTGAAGAACGCGACCGATCAACACCCACGGGGGAAACACATACAGAAGCTGACCCTGCGGCCAAGCTTGCACGAGGGTGTCGAGACCCTCGGACATCCTTTCCCGTCTCCTGCTGAAGAACCGGTTGACCTGCGCCGATTGGAAGGTCGCCATGAGATCCATGACCGGAACCCCCCAATGACGCACCAACACTTGAAAGACCTCCGGATGAAGACACCACTCTCCCGGGTCCACCTTCACACGACTCAAGAAGTCCGCCTGCACATTGTCCACCCCGGCGACGTGTGCGGCAGAGATGGCCACGAGATGCAGTTCCGCCCACTCGAACAGAGCGTCCGCCTCGGCCTCGAGCGCCACACTGCTGGTCCCGCCCTGCCGATTGACGTAGGCAACCGCCGTCGCATTGTCCGAGAACACCCGAACAGCCTGCCCTTGGAGGACCGGCCGAAACTCCTGCAACGCCAGGGCTACTGCTCGCAATTCTAACCGGTTGATGGACCACGCCGCCTCCTGAGCGGTCCACACCCCCTGCGCTATGCGACCTTGACAATGGGCTCCCCAGCCCTGAAGACTGGCATCCGTGGTGAGCGGTATCCAATTCGGCGGTTCCAAGGACACGCCCTTTTCCAGATTTCCGGGCACTAACCACCATTGCAGGGCTCGTCGCGTCTGTGGAGGACAGACCAACCCCTGGGACAAGGAATCTCTTTGATGGGACCATCGTCTCAACAACGCTCTCTGTAAGGGGCGCATGTGAGCCCGCGCCCACGGCACCACATCCAGCGTCGCCGCCATGGTCCCCAACACCCTCAGGTACTCCCAGGCGGTCGGACGGAGCTTGCCGAGGAAACAAAGTATCAACTGCCTGAGCGCTACTCCCCGATGACGAGGAAGAAAGACGCAGCCACACTCCGTGTTGAACCGCGCACCCAGATATTCAAGGTTCTGCGAAGGCTGCAACCGGCTCTTCCCGGCATTGACCACCCAGCCGAGGCTCTGTAGTACTGCTACCACTTTGGCCGTGGCCGAAACACTCTCGGCTCGAGACTTCGCCCTTATCAACCAATCGTCCAGGTACGGGTGAACCAACACCCCGTCCTTCCGCATGGCCGCCGCGACCACCACCATCACCTTGGTAAAGGTCCGCGGCGCGGTGGCCAAGCCAAAGGGCAGCGCCTGAAACTGAAAATGACCCATCGGGACCGCAAACCGGAGGAACTTCTGATGCTCTGACCGAATCGGAATATGAAGGTATGCCTCCGCCAGATCCAAGGACGTCAAAAACTCTCCCTTTTGCACCGCCACAATAACCGATCGGAGGGTCTCCATACGAAAGTGGGACACGTGGAGACAGCGATTCACTCCCTTTAGATCGAGGATGGGACGCCACGTGCCCTCCTTTTTCGGCACGACAAAGTAAATGGAGTATCGACCGCTTCCTAATTGGTCCACCGGAACCGGTACCACCGCTTCGAGCGCCAAGAGCCGCTGCAGCGTTTCCTGCACCGCCGCGAGCTTTCCCCTGGACCTGCAGGGGGACTGAACGAAGGAATCGGCGACTGGGCACTGCAACTCCAAGGCATAACCGTCCCTGATCACCTCCAAGACCCACTGATCGGACGTGAGCTGGACCCAGGCCGGATAAAAGTCCCGCAACCGACCCCCCACGGGAACTAACCCCACCTGGGCCCGCGTGCCTTCATTGTGACTTTTGGAAGGAGGAGGAGGACGAGGAGGCCGCAGGCGCAGACCCCCGATTCACGCCACGAAACCCTTGTCCGTGGGCAGGGAAACGACCCCACTGCCCCTGACCAAACCTCGGGGAACGAAATCGGCGAAAATCCCGCTGCTGACTCCGAAGGCTGAAGCCGGAACGACTCTGCTTCTGTTTGTCCTCCGGCAGCCTACCCCCTTTAGACTCTCCTAAATCCTTCACCAACTTCTCTAAGTCCTCTCCAAAAAGTAACTTGCCACGAAACGGAAGCTTACTCAACCGAGCCTTAGAAGGACCGTCGGCCGCCCAATTGCGTAGCCAAAGGCATCGCCTAGCCGCCACTACCGAAGCCATACTCTTCGCTAACCCTCGGATTAGATCGTAATGAGCATCTGCGAGGTAGGCCACGCCGGACTCTAGCCTGGCCGCCTCCTCGCACTCCTCCACCGAGCCCGCACCCTGAACGTGTTGTGCCCAGCGGAGACAGGAGCGCGCGACCCAAGCACCACAAATAGACGCCTGTAACGACAACGCATTAGCGTCAAAAACCTGCTTAAGCAAGGACTCTAACTTACGGTCTTGCGCATCCTTAAGCGCCGCCGCCCCCTCTACAGGAATAGTGGTCTTCTTAGTAACAGCCGAGACCGCTGCGTCCACCTTTGGCGCTTTAAACAAGTCGCGATCCTGGTCCATCAACGGGTAAAGCCGCGACATCACCCTAGAACCCTTGAGCACGGCCTCGGGCATATCCCATTCTTCCTGAATCATTTCCTTAAACACTCGATGCACCGGGAAAGCCCTCTGCGTAGTGCGGAAGGCCTGTAGCAAAGGGTCTTCCAGGGTAGCATCCTCCGCAGGCCCTGCCGCAGGCATATTCAAAGTTTTAAGGGACTCCGCTATGAGCGCCGGCAACTCCTCTCTACGGAAAACCTGGACCACTCTCGCCTGATCCTCGTGATCCTTTATCTCACCTTCCTCGAGGTCCTCATCCAGACCCTCATCCAGGCCTATCTTCTCAGCCTGCAAATCGTCTGACAGTACTGACGGGTCCCCCCTATCCCTGTCCAGTCTGGCCTTTTTACACTCACCATTCCCAAGGACAGGGGAACCAGATCTCTTTCCCCGCAGACTCTCGCCGGACGAACCGGCCACTGGAGCCTCTGGCAAAGGCCCCAAGGCCTTTTGAATTAGGGACAAAAAGTCAGAAGAAAAGATAGCCGCCAGACTGCCAGCTACCGGCAGTGGCGGCAGTGCAGGAAGAGGAGCCGACGAAGTCGAAGGCCCCAACTCAGGAACCGGTAGAGGAGGCAGACCGGGATCCAGCACCTCCAGGAAATCCTCCTTCCCTACTGACTCCATCCCAGCAGGGATATCCGTCGACCCCAACTCCAGACTACAGGCCTTACAGATGCCCGCTGACGTCACTGAACTCCTCCTGGCACCACACAACAGGCAAAGCTGCTTTGCTGGCATAGCGTGCCCCCCTAGCAGAATGCTGTCTGAAACTCTCCCAGCACTAATGTAATAGTGAAAATAATACAATATAATCCAAGCCTTGTTTTTTTTTGTTTTTTTTTTAAACATTACGGGAGGCAGCCGTGCCGAAAACTAGAGCCCAAAACTGAAAACCGCCGTTAAACGCGGCCGCCGAAGCTCCCGAAGAAATAGAGCAGGCCCAAAAGATCACAGGGAGGCTTTCCCGCGCAAACCCACGCGGCGCGGCCTGCGCCCTGAAAAACAGAGAGGAATCGCAGAGCCGGGCTTACCTTGCAGACACTGCTGATCCCCGTCAAAACAGAGGCACCGCGGTCTGAGCGGCACCCCTGCCCCGGAGCCGCAGACCGCTGGTTGAACGGAGTGCGGTCGGCCACGCCGGATACGGAGGGGCTGGCTCAAGCGCTCGCAGGCAGCACCTCTGCATGCTGAGACCAGCCCTCTCCAACTGAGACTGCCCAAAGGCCCCGGTAACCAGGCGCGGATCTCTCACTGCACGAAGTTCTCACCCCCCCCCCCACCGCGGACACCGGAGCCCGCGGAGAACAGGAAAAGGGAAACAACAAAAGAAATAAGAAAATAAGAAAAGAAAATAAGAAAGAAAACAAGAAAAGGAGGGGGCCGAGGACCTCAGGGCAATCAACGTACAGGCAAGTCTTCTGTAATTAATACCCCTCCCCCCGGAGTTAACCCTTTACAGCTAACGGCTCTTGAAAGCTGTTACTGTGGGAAAGCCAACAGACTTTTTAAAACCAATCTCAAAATAAAAAACTTAATTGTTCCTCAAGTGAGCCCTGAACCCTTGGGCTCACCACCTCTCAAGCTGCTTTGGAGACTCATAACTGGTGAGAAGAGGTGGTGCCAGGGCTTATATGCCAGTGACATCACAACAATCAAGTTTCTCAGTCTCCAAAGCTGCTGGTTGAGGTTGACAACCCAGGGATTCCGGGACTAGACTAGCGGGACGCTCAGGAACAAAGATGTTTAAAAAAAAAATCAGACCAAGGACAGATCCCTGGAACAAACCACGGTAATCTCCTTGTCCTCAGAGTGAGCTCCATTTACCTGTACCCTTTGTTGCCTCCCACTCAACCAATTTCTAACCCAAGCAGTAACTTTAGGGTAAAACTCTAGGGTTTTCAGTTTGTTTAGAAGTCGCCTGTGAGGAATGGTGTCAAAAGCTTTACTGAAATCTAAATACACCACATCTAGGGCTCTCCCTCGGTCCAACTCTCTGGTCACCCAGTAAAAAATATCAAATCAGATTTGTCTGACAAGATCTGCCTCTGGTGAATGAATACATGCTGCCTCGGATCCTGTAATCTGCTGAACTCCAGAAAACTCACTATTTTCTCTTTCAGCAGCGCTTCCAATAATTTACTCACCACCAAAGTTAAAATAACCGGCCTGTAGTTTTCAACCACATCCTTACTTCCCCTTTTGTATAAAGGGACCACATGTGCCTCTCTCCAGTCCTTTGGCACCACTCCCGACTCCGAGGCCTTGAAAAGGTCTGTCAGTGGAGCTGCTAGAACGTCCCGAAGTTTCCTCAGTATTCCAGGGTGTATCCCATCCGGTCCCATCACTTTGTCTACTTTAAGTTTAGCTAGTTTCTCACAAACACGGTTTTTTGAAAATTGTTCAAGATGCCCCTCGCTTCTGTTTCTGTTTGTGGGTGTTTTCTGAGGTCCTGCTCCTCGTTCTTCATCCGTGGACACAGAACAGAAATATTTGTTAAGCAATTCCGCTTTATCCTTATCAGCTTCTACATATTCCTCTCTTTCACCCTTGAGTCTGACAATACCACTTTTGCCCTTCCTCTTCTCACTAACATATCTGAAAAAAATGTCTTATCCCCCCCATTTTATTGCATTGGCTTTTTCCTTCTTTTTTGAATCTTTGCTTTCCTGACTACTTTGCTAGCGTCTCTGTTTTTCCAAATATAGATGCCTGTCTTCCTCTCTCAGTGATCTCTTGTATTTCAAGGCGGCCTCCCTCTTTTTCTTCACCTTTTCAGCTACTTCTTTCAAAAGACTTAACGGTCTCCTTTTCCTTTTACCTTTATTTACCATTTTAACAAAAAGGTTGGTTGCCCTTAAAATATCCCTTTTCAGTTTTGCCATTTTTTTCCTACATCCCCCAGCTGTTCCCATCCTGCTAACGACTCCTTGAGATATTGGCCCATCTTGGCAAAGTTAGTTTTCCTAAAGTCTAAGACCCTCGCTTTAAAATGGATTTTAACAGCCCTAGTCCTAATACTGAACCACACCATCTGGTGATGACTGGATGCAAAATGATCTCCCACTATAACATTAGAAACACTTTCACCATTGGTAAGCACCAAGTCCAGTAAGGGTAGTTACTCACCTATAACAGGTGTTCTCCAGGAACAGCAGGAATCAGTCCTCACATATGGGTGACGTCGGCGCCAACAGAGCCCCCGTGCGGAGCATTTCCCCAACTTTCAAAGAAAGACTTTGGGAATGCAGCGCGCCTGCACAGTCCCCTTCCCACCCAAGGGTGCCATCTTGCTCAGTCTGATGGCATAGCTAAAAGACAGCAAAAAACAAAATAAAGTATATGACTGCAACTCCAGGGGAGGGAGGGTCGTGAGGACTGATTCCTGCTGCTCCTGGAGAACACCTGTTACAGGCGAGTAACTACCCTTTCTCCAGGACCAAGCAGGAATTCAGTCCTCACATATGGGACGCCCCAGCTCTAGGCTACCAGGAACCCTAAGCTGAAAAAATGGCTCCCTCTCAAGAGCCTCAGCATCCATGATAAGAATATCCTTTGAGAACGCCCCGTACGGTAGCCCAACACAAGGGCCGGAGGGTAGGAGCTGCCTAAACCTCAAAGAGATTACGGAGTACCGCCTGTCCAAAAGCACTGTCCCTTCGGGACTCTCTCTCGAGGCAGTAGTGGGCTGCAAAAGTCTGGCTTGAAGACCAAGAAGCGGCCCGTCAGATGTCTGCCAATAGAACAGAGCGGAGATGAGCTACTGACACGGCTTTTGCACTGACACGGTGGGCCGTGACTCGACCCTGCAAGAAGAGGCCAGCTGCCTTGTACGCCTAGGCGATACAATCTGCTACCCAAGTGGACAACGTACGCTTGGAGACAGGCAACCCCAGTTTATTAGGGTCAAAGGAGACGAAGAGCTGAGTAGACCTTCAGTGCCCCCGCGTACGTTCTATGTAAAAGGACAACGCCCTCTTACAGTCCAGGGTATGCAAGACTGTTTCAGCCTGGCTGGTATGCGGCCTGGGAAAGAATATCAGAAGAACCACCTCCTGGTTGAGGTGGAAGGAGGAGACAACGTTTGGAAGGAACTTCGGATGGGTCCGTAGGACCATCGTGTTCCTATAGAACCATGTGTACGGTCTATCAGAACCCAGAGCTTGTAGCTCACTCACATGTCTAGCCGAGGTGAGAGCTACCAGGAAGAGCGCCTTCCAAGAAAGGAAGCGTAAATGGCAAGTAGCCATTGGCTCAAACCTTGGGCAAGTAAGCTGCTGCAAGACACGTTCAAATCCCACTCAGTGGCTGGTGGACGAATCGGAGGCTTGAGCAGAAGCAGGCCTCTGAGGAAGCGGGACACCAAGGGGTGAACCGACAGACTGACCCTCCACCGGTGAGTGGTGTGCTGATAGAGCACTGAGGTGGACCCGAACAGAGTTGGACTTAAGGCCTAGGTCTGACAGGTGAAGTAGGTATTGTAGTACTACTGGCACAAGGCAGGAGAAAGGATCTTTATTGCGCTGAGCACACTATATTGAGAACCTACGCCACTTGAGGGCATAGGACTTTCTCGTGGACTGCCTCCTAGAGGCCAAGACCACCTCCTCAACTTCACTAGGTAGAAGTAAGGGAGCTAGCACTATCTTTTCAGCAGCCAGGCCATCAGATTGAGGGATCTGAGATTGGGGTGCAGAAGGGAACCCTGATCCTGAGACAGGAGATCGGGTTGCAACTCCAGAGGGAATGGAGTTTCCACCGCCAACTGCAGAAGAAGTGGAAACCACGGTTGCCTCGGCCATCTGGGGGCTATCAGAATCACCAATGCCTTGTCCCGTAGAATCTTGAACAGAGTTCGGGCCACCAGGGGCGTGGGAGGAAACGCATACAGGAGGCCCGTAGACCAAGAGATCAGAAAAGCATCTGCTGCCATTCTCAGGGGATGCGGCTGTCTGGAGCAAAACCTGGGCAGCTGCCGGTTTAGTGGACTTCCAAAGAGATCGACTGATGGAAGTCCCCATCGTAGAAAGATCTGCTGGACCACCAGTGGATTCAACTGCCATTCATGAGGCTGGAGAATCCTGCTTATTTGTCTGCCAAGATGTTCTCCTGACCAGGTAGATAAACTGCTCTGAGAAACATGCCTTGTCTGACTGACTGCAAAGGAGAAAAGGGCCTGCGCCTCCTGACATAGGAGTCTGGACCCCGTGCCCCCTTGCTTGTTCAAATAGAACATTGCTACCTGATTGTCTGTCTGAACTAAGACAGACTGGTGAGAGAGGGCATGAGAAAAAGTCTGGAGAGCCAAGTGGATTGCTCGCAGCTCCAACAGATTGATCTGCTGTGTGGCCTCCCGAGGAGACCAGAGGCCTTGAGTGCACGTGCCTTGGCAATGTGCACCTCAGCCCTTTAAGGAAGCATCGGTCGTCAGCACTCTTGTGTGTGCTGGGGCCTGAAAAGGTACTCCCCTGAGAAGGTTTGGGAGATGTAGCACCACTGCAAGGAGTCCAAAAGTGGTTTGGACACCTTTACTCTGTCTCGGAGGTCGCCTGTGGCCTGCGCCCACTGAGCGCTGAGGCACCACTGAGCAGACCACATGTGCAGACGGGCATTCGGAGTCACATGTACCGTGGATGCCATGTGGCCCAAGAGCCGCAGGAAGTGCCTGGCGGAGACCTGAGAATTGCTTTGGAACTGGTTGGCCAAGTCCATCAGTCTGTGGGCCCTGTCCTCGGGCAAGTAGGCTCTTGCCTGCAGGATGTCTAATCTTGTCCCAATAAACTCTAGGTTCTGTGAGAGGAGCAAAGTGGACTTTGCGTAGATTATGACAAAGCCCAGATGCTAAAGAAGAGTGGCTTGTCTGGCCCCTGATGAGCCAGTCATCCAAATATGGAAAGACAAAAATTCCCTGATTCCTGAGATAGGCCGCATTTGGTGAAAACCCTGGGGGCGGACGTTAGGCCAAAGGGAAGTACTATGTACTGGAAATGGTTTCCTCCCACCACAAATCTGAGATATTGTCTGTGGTCTGGATGGATGAGGATGTGAGTATAAGCATCCTTTAGATCCAAGGAGCATAGCCAATCTCCCTGCTGGAGGTAGGGCAGCAGTATCCCAAGGGTAAGCATCTTGAACTTTTCCCTCTCCAGAAACTTGTTTAAGTTTCGCAAGTCTAGGATAGGCCAGAGGCCTCCTGTCCTTTTTGGTACCAAGAAGTACTTGGAGTAGAAGCCTTGCCGTTCCAGGTGGTGGGGGCACCGGTTCCACCGCCTGTTCCTTTAGAAGACTTGCCAATTCCTGAAGGAGGAGATTTCTGTGCAGAGGGAGTCTTGGAGGCTCCCATGGAAAATAGGAGGGGGGTATCCGGTGGAAGTCGAGCAAGTAGCCCTTCTGGACTGTGCTGAGAACCCAGGTATCCCCTGTGATGGCTGGCCACCTGAAGACGTACAGGGTCAGCCCACCTCCTGTGCTGAGTGGAGCCAGCTGTGGAGAAGAGACTATGTTGTGGGAGTCAAAACCCCGCTCCCTGCTGTGTAGGTGCTGGAGCTGGCGGCTTGGGGGTCTTCTGCCTACGGGGCCCATGCCCATGCCCCTTGGCCTGCTGGCCCTGTTGGGGAGCTGGAGAGACCTGGTATTGAGGGTAGGATTTGTAGGCAGCACCCTTCCTCGGGAAAAAGGGCTTCTTTCCTGAGCCCTTCTTTTTCTGAGAAGGAGCAGAAGTCTTCCTGGACAGCCTTGTCCTGGTGAGAGTCGATTTACGCAGCCTTTTCAGTCATGGGCTTACCGAAAAGTTTTTCACCTCGGCAGGGGACATCGACCAACTTGTCCTGCACCCATGGCTCCAGGTCTGATGACTGTAGCCAGGCCTGACCGCATGCACCGATGCCGGCCACGGCTACCCGGGCCGAAGCCTCGAAGCCATCATAGGCTGCTCGAGAAATAAACTTCAAGCACTCTCGAATCCCTGTTGACAAAGCCTTGAACCTCTGCAAAGGTTCCTCGGAGAGGCCAGCTGAGGACCCAGCAATCTCCTTTGCCAGGTCTCGTAGGTACATGCCCATGTACAGCTGGTAGGTCTGGACACGGCAAGATAGCATAAAGCCCTGGAAGCACTTTCTACCGAAGGTATCCAGGTTCTGGGCCTCCCGGCCGGGAGGCACCAAAGAGTGCATCTTCTGACTCTTCAGACGGTGCATGGCCGATTCCACAACCATGGAGTGGTGCGGTAGCTGTACCTTTTTGGAACCCAGGGCTCTTACGGACTCGATAAATGGAATCGACCCGTTTGCTAAGAACCGGCATCAAGGCCGGAGCCTCCCACATATGGAAGAGCAGCCGTTCCAGCATTGGAGGAACCAGTACAGTAAAGGCTTCCTTCAGAGGAAAATCATACTGGAGGGCATCGAGCTCCTCGGCGTCCACAGGGAAGGCCAAGGCTTTGGCCATGTCCCTCAAAGTCCAAGAACTGGGTATCCTCCGGGGGGAACCGTCTCCGAGGCTCGGACTCCAGTGAGTCCGAAGGGATGCAATGGGTCCGGAAGGTGTCCGGGGACTCCTCGTCCTTCGTCTCCCACTCAGACTCCTCCGAGGAGGAATCGAGCAGCTCCAGCCGTGTGGGCCTCGGTGCCACCCGCCCCGACGCCAAGGGTATCGGCATCGATGACCTCGGCCCCGCACGGGAGGTCGAGGGGGACCTTGACCGAGGATCGACTCGAGACTTCATCGACTCAAGGATCGGCTCAGTCTCCGGGGTCGACTTAGACGTCGAGGTCCCGGTGGTCAGGGCAGAAGCACCAGTCAGACTGGCGATCAGCACCCGCTGCTGTTCCATGAAGGCAGCTAAGCTGCTTTCCAAGGCCGTCAACCTGAGTCCAAGCCCAGGAGACGCAGCAGCCCCCGACTCGGGCCCCGAGGCAGTCGGGCCCGACGTCGGCTCCCCTGGAGGAGAGTCCACGAGGACAACTGCACTTACGTGACTCGGGGACTCCGGCTCCACACGAGGTAATTTGGAAGGCCTCTCAGACACTGAGAGCCCGGGGCGGCGGTCAGGGCTACGCGACCTGGCCCTTGAGGAACCAGGAGCCTCCACCGACACCGCCCTCGCGAGCTTTTTCTTCCTTCTGTGCTCCCAGGTGGGAGACTCCCTTTCAGAGGAACCCCCGACAGCACTCGGGGTCAGACTCCCGAGATGTCGAGGCCTCTGACGAAGTCCGGGCCTGGCCGGACGCGGAGTCAGAGAAAATTCTCTCACATTGATGCTGACGGCTCTGAAGCGCCTTTGACAATATTTTGCCGCACGGGCAACAGGCCAGCGGGTCATGGTCGGGCCCGAGGCATTGGAGGCAGCAGTCATGTGTGTCAGTGAGAGACATAAGTTTCTTGCACCGATCACACTTTTTGAACCCGCTGGCAACCATCAGGGGAAAAAGGGCCGGGCTGCCAGTGAAAACACAAAAAGAGCGCGAACGCTAGTCACAAAGGACAAAAACCGAAAATCAAAACTCCGGACTCGATACCGGTGTACTGAGCCCAGACAGGAAGGGGAACCGGCGTCAAACCGGATAAGACAACATGAAAATCGCAGGAAAAAAATCAACTTTTCCCAGGTGACATGAACTCACGTCCGTCGGGCTTCGCGGAAAAAGAAAGACTGAGCAAGATGGCACCCTTGGGCGGGAAGGGGACCGCGCAGGCGTGCTGCAATCCCAAAGGCTTTCTTTGAAAGCTGTGGAAATGCTCCGCACAGGGGCTCCGTCGGCGCCGACATCACCCATATGTGAGGACTGACTTCCTGCTTGGTCCTGGAGAATGGCCCCTTCACATGTGGGGTCTGTTACCAGTTGCCCTGAATAGTTCTCCTTACTTCTAGATGATGCTGCAGCAGGAATGTGCCAATCAACATCTGGCATATTGAGATTCCCTATCATTAGCACTTCCCCTTTCCTGGCAAGGCTGTGTATGTCTTAAATTAACTTCCAATCCACCTTATAATTTATCTCAATAATTTTTCTTAGGCTTTTTTATTAAAATTAAATTTCTAACATATTTTCAATGTGATTAATCAAGTGTTATTTCTCCTTCATAAGTACAGTGACCAGTTTTCATTCCAGTCAGCCGACTTCAAAGTTGTCCCTGCAACAGAACAATTACCAAGATGACTATACTCCGGTTTTAAACCACAGATCTTAAGCCAATAATAAATTCACAATTTTTTATTTCTTAACATTTTATTTTACATTTCACTTGTATCTTATATGATTTTTTACAGGTACACGACTAGGATTTTAAGCTTTATTTTATCTTAGTTATATTTTATTTATTTATTGTTTTGTATTTGGTTTGTTTTTCAGGCTTACACCCCCTGAAGAAGGCCGGTAAGGCCGAAATGCTTTGGGGTTTTCAATAAAGTTTGTAGACCACCATCCTTTGCACTAGCTCTTTTGTTTTCTCTAGTATATTGCAGGTGCACTTTGCTCCCTGTTGGACCAAAGAGAGTCCAGCCTAATGATAGGCAAAGGAGATATAGTCTGCCACGCAAACAGAAAGGGGGTGTTTAGAGACTGCCACACTGAGCCTGTTCGGGTCATAAGAAATGAACAGCTGAGCAGGGCTGGCCCGTCCATTGAGCAAGAATGTTGTTTGCACAGGGCCCTGCGTTTCAGGGGGCCCCGCGCAAACAACATTCTGCCCATCAGCCCAGGAAAACTTTAAAAGAAAAAACTAAATTGCTGCTGCTGCTGCCGCTTGCTGCCCATCAGCCCCGGCTTAACAGAACCGCGAGAGGGAAACCCTCCCTTCGCAGCTCTGAAAGTCGTGCCGAGGAGAGTGATCGAGGGAGGGCTCTGTTGGGTGGGGGCCCCGCGGGAGACACTTGATTCTGCCGCTGTTTTGGCGGCGGCAGCGGCAAGTTTGTTTTTTCTTTTAAAGTTTCCCTGGGCTGATGGGGAGGAGGGGGTCTAGGACTGGAAATGGGCTGATGGGAGGGTTAGGACTGGTAAAGCACAGTTACTTACCTGTAACAGGTGATCTCTGCGAACAGCAGGAATAAGTCTTCACATATGGGTATCGTCTGTACCGACAGAGCCTGCGCGGGAACGCTCCCCAGCGTCCAGTAAGAAAGCTTTTGGGAGCATCCCACAGCGCCTGTGTGCTGCCTTCCCGCCTTTCCCAACCGCTTCTCTCCAGTTCGAGTTTTAAAGCTGAGACAAAGAGAGAGAGAGGAAAGATAGATAGAGAGATACAACTCCTAGGGGAGGTGGGTGGGTTGTGAAGACTTATTCCTGCTGTTCCCAGAGATCACCTGTTACAGGTAAGTAACTGTGCTATCTCCAGGAACAAGCAGGAATGAGTCTTCACATATGGGGACTCCCAAGCTAAGATGCCTGGAGCATGTAGATAGCTGGGTGGCTGGTGGACGTGAGGATCGCCTGGTAACATGCCTGCCTGGTGCGAAGGTAGCGGACCTCACGCGCCACCTAGATAAGGTCTTAGATAGTGCTGGGGAGGAGTCTGCTGTCTTGGTACATGTCGGTACCAATGACATAGGAAAATGTGGTAGGGAGGTTCTGGAGGCAAAATTTAGGCTTTTAGGTAGGAAGTTGAAATCCAGAACTTCCAGGGTAGCGTTCTCCGAAATGCTTCCTGTTCCACGCGCAGGCCCCAAAAGGCAGGCAGAGCTCCGGAGTCTCAATGCGTGGATGAGACAATGGTGCAGAGATGAGGGTTTTGGATTTGTTAGGAACTGGGGAACATTCTGGGGAAAGGAGGGGCTCTTCCGAAGGGATGGGCTTCACCTTAACCGGGATGGAACCAGGCTGCTGGCATTAACCTTTAAAAAGGAGATAGAGCAGCTTTTAAACTAGATATTAGGGGAAAGCCGACAGTCGCCCAAGAGCGGATGGTTCGGAAGAATGTATCCTTGAAGGATACTACCAAAAGCAGAGAGGTTCCACAAAAGAGTAAAGTAGCCCAAATGCCCTCAAGTATGGAGCAGACAGAGCTTAAAGATCCCAATTTACCCATGTCTAACAATAACCAAATTAACATGAATAAAATACATTCTCTATAATGCTTGTATGCAAATGCTAGAAGTCTAAAGAATAAGACGGGAGAGTTAGAATATATAGCACTAAATGAAAGGTTAGATATGATTGGAATATCAGAGACATGGTGGAAGGAGGACAACCAGTGGGACACTGTGATACCTGGGTACAAACTATATCGTAATGATAGAGCTGATCAAATTGGTGGAGGGGTTGCGCTCTATGTTAGAGAGGGCATTGACTCAGAAAGGATTAAAGTTTTGCAGGAAACAAAATCTGCTGTAGAATCTATATGGATTGAAATTCCATATAAAAGGGGGAAGGCGATGGCAGTGGGGGTGTACTATCGAGCACCTGGCCAGAATGACCAAATGGATGATGAAATGCTCAAAGAAATCAAGGAAGCTAACAAAAGTTACAGCGCAGTAATAATAATGGGTGATTTCAATTACCCCGGTATCGACTGGGTCAGTGTCACGTCAGGACATGCTAGGGAGATAAAGTTCCTAGATGAAATAAATGACTGCTTCTTGGAGCAGCTGGTTCATGAACATACCAGAGGGGAAGCCATATTAGACCTAGTCCTTAGTGGAACACCAGATCTAGTGCAAGAGATAAGGGTGTTGGGGCCACTTGGCAATAGTGATCATAGCATGATCGCCTTTGATTTAATTAGTGGAGGAGGGATAGTAAGGAAATCCACAGTACTACCTTTTAACTTTCGAAAGGGAGACTATGATAAAATGAGGAAAACAGTTAAGAAAAAACTAAAAGGAGCAGTTGCGAAGGTTAAAGACGTACATCAAGCTTGGGTGTTGTTGAAAAATACTATCTTGGAAGCCCAGACCAGCTGTATTCCACGCTTTAAGAAAAGTGGAAGGAAGTCCAAAAAACTGCCAGCATGGTTTAAAGGTGAGGTCAGAGAGGCTGTTGTTGCCAAAAAAGCATCTTTCAGGAAATGGAAAAAAGAGCCAAACGACGAAAGCTGGAAACAGCACAAGCACTGGCAAGTCAAATGCAAGGCATTGATAAGGCAGGCAAAGAGAGAATTTGAGAAGAAGCTTGCTGCGGAAGCAAAAACGCGAAATAAAAACC
The DNA here is from genome assembly GCA_033557465.1 of Ichthyophis bannanicus. Taxonomy (NCBI): domain Eukaryota; kingdom Metazoa; phylum Chordata; class Amphibia; order Gymnophiona; family Ichthyophiidae; genus Ichthyophis; species Ichthyophis bannanicus. Next base: position 18,013,864 of record CM066038.1, on the reverse strand, counting down.
TTTTCAAGTACATTCGTAGCAAAAAACCTGTGAGAGAGTCAGTTGGTCCATTAGATGATAAAGGGGTTAAAGGAGCACTAAGAGGCGACAAGGCGATAGCGGAGAGACTGAATGAATTCTTTGCTTCGGTCTTTACTGAGGAAGATGTAGGGATGTTACCCATGACTGAAGTGGTATTTAAAGGTGCGGAAGAATTGAAGGAAATATCGATACATCGGGAAGATGTCTTACAACTATTAGATAAACTGAAGAGTAGCAAATCACCTGGGCTGGATGGTATACATCCAAGGGTGTTGAAAGAACTGAAATATGAGATTGCAGAACTGCTATCAGTAATCTGTGAACTATCATTAAAATCATCTCTAATACCTGAAGAATGGAGGATCGCCAATGTAACACCAATTTTTAAAAAGGGTTCCAGGGGTGATCCGGGAAACTACAGACCGGTGAGCCTGACGTCAGTACCGGGAAAAATGGTAGAAACCATCATAAAGAATAAAATTACTCAGCATGTAGATAGTCACAACCTAATGGGAGACAGCCAACATGGCTTTAGACAAGGAAGGTCTTGTCTTACTAATCTGTTATGTTTTTTTGAAGGAGTGAATAAACAGGTGGACAAAGGTGAGTCGGTTGATATTGTGTATCTGGACTTTCAGAAAGCCTTTGACAAGGTCCCTCATCAGATACTTTTGGCAAAACTAAAGAGTCATGGGATAGGAGGCAGTGTACTATTGTGGATCAGGAACTGGTTAAAAGATAGAAAGCAGAGGGTAGGGCTAAATGGCCAATTTTCCCAATGGAGAAAGGTGAATAGTGGTGTACCCCAGGGATCTGTGCTGGGTCCGCTGCTTTTTGACATATTCATAAATGACCTGGAAAGTGGAATAACGAGTGAGGTTATCAAATTTGCAGATGAGACAAAACTATTTAAAGTTGTTAAAACCCAAGAGAATCTTGATAAATTGGAAGACTGGGCATCAAAATGGCAGATGAAATTTAATGTGGACAAGTGCAAGGTTATGCAGCTAGGGAAGAACAACCCAAACTATGGTTACACGATGCAAGGTTCCACATTAGGAACCACCACCCAGGAAAAAGATTTAGGCGTTATTGTGGATACCATGTTAAAACCCTCGGCCCAGTGTGCAGCGGCGGCCAAGAGAGCAAATAGAATGCTAGGTATGATAAGGAAAGGAATGGAAAATAAAACAAAAGATATTATAATGCCTCTATATCGTTCCATGGTGAGACCGCACCTTGAATACTGTGTGCAATTCTGGTCGCCTTATCTTAAAAAGGATATAGCGATTTTAGAAAAGGTAGAGAGAAGAGCCACCAAAATGGTAAAGGGGATGGAAGGATACTCCTATGAAGAAAGGCTAAAAAGGTTAGGGCTCTTTAACCTGGAAAAGAGACGGCTGAGGGGAGATATGATAGAAGTCTATAAATTAATGAACGGAGTGGAACGGGTAAATGTAGATAGATTGTTTACCTTATCAGAATATAGAAAGACTAGGGGACATGCAATGAAGCTACAGGGTAAACTATTTAAGACTAATAAAAGAAAATATTTTTTCACTCAACGTGTAATCAAACTCTGGAATTTGTTACCGGAGGATGTAGTAAAGGCTGTTAGTGTAGCTGGGTTTAAAAAAGGTTTGGACAAGTTCCTGGAGGAAAGGTCCATAAACCATTATTAAGAAGTGACCGAAGATATCAATGCTTGACCCAGTACAAGCATTGTGGAACTTGTGTCTCTTGGGAAAACTGCTAGGTACATATGACCTAGATTGGCCACTGTTGGAAACAGAATACTGGGCTTGATGGACCTTGGTCTGACCCAGTATGGCATATCTTATGTTCTTATGTTCTTATGTCCGAACATGTTGGAGATTGAAACATGCTACACCTCATATGGCCAGGCATCCTGAGGATGGAGGGTAGGAGTTGAAAAGAGAGGAGCTGTAGAAAAACAGCTAACCTAAGAAAGGACTACCAAGGAGTCCTTGTATGTATGATCATTATCATAAAATATATTGAAATGAACAATCACCATATGACGCTCATCTACTGGATTGCAGGAAGTAGAGAGGCTGATGGAGTCTACTGGGGATCCAGTAGAATAATGTTCAAGGTGACCTCACTGGAGTGAAGGTGGAGGTCAACAACTGGAAGTGAGAGGTGACCCCAGGATTCAATTGGGATAGCACAAAAACGGCAGGTCTTCAGTGGGAAGCGTCATGGAAAGCTGAAAACTCTTTTGGCTACAGACGTATTCAGAGGTAGGAGCAAAAGAGGAAGACTGACCGATCTGGACAAACAGACCTAGTCCTTGAGGGAGGAAAGGGTATGGGAGAACCCCATACTCCCAGAAAGGACAGATGTTTGAGGAATTGAATCTGAAATCCACTGAAGATCCACCATGTCTTTCCTAACTGGTGATAGGTAGGAAGACATTGGGGCATGCAGCTTCAGGGATATGCAAACCTAGGATACGGTAGGGCTGTCAGTACCACAGCAGTGGTTGTGTGCAGAATATCCGAAACATACTGTGGAACAGTATGAAGCTGTGCAAGCCCACTGTCAGGAACCTACAGGAAGGTAAAAACCTTAATCAGAGAGATAAGTATGGAAATACATATCTACCTATAAGACGTATCTGGACAGAAACACATATATATGTATATAGATATATATATATATATATATATATATATATATATATATTGTGATAAGGAAGCTTATCATAGCTCAGGTAGGAGCTATAGAAAAGATGATGTGACTCTGAACAAGCAACCTGTCAGTTCTGGTAGAAGTAAGAAAACAGAGTTTTCACATAAAAGACTACCAGTCCCAGAATGCACCAGGTTTCCAGCAGCCATGAGAGGGGCTGAAGTGAGAAAACGTGTGTGCAATCAAGAGAGCTATGAGGTAATCCCTAAGCACTCATCTCAAAGGGCAGGGCCTGATTCAACACAGCTGCGCTGTGTTAGGGAGGAGCACACATTAGAACAGAATAAGAATAGAGCTTATTCTACAGACAACAGCTTCAGGGGGAGCGACAGCAACGGCTACAAGCTCCAGCCCAGCTTCAGGAAAAGATACAGCAACAGCTTCAAGCTCAAGCACCAACATCATCTCGAGAAGCAGAAGCCAAGCCAAGCGGATAGAGAGAGAAGGAAACTCTCTGGAAGGAAGAGAAGAAAGGCCATTGGAAGGTCTGGGAGATTCCAAGGCAGTACCTATACTGGGAGGTATTCCAAATGCCAGCAGAGTCCATTGGACTGGAGTCAGCCAGAGGAATGGAATTGCAGAGATAGGAATCACCAGTGGCTACCTGGAAGAGAGAAGACTGCACGTGGAAAGGACTTTCAGACCTATGCCAGAAGGTATGTGAGGAAAGATCCAGTGTCCAGGGATCAAGATTGGAAGGCTGGACATCAGAACTGGATTACATACTGGCCAGGCTATACAGAGAGGAATTATGATAGCAGGAGAGGCTCAGGTATGAACACTGATCCAGACCCTATCTATAATAGAGAATGGCAGCAAGGGAATAAGCATTCTCATGATAGTGCCTTAATGAAAGACTCGTCTGTGCCAATGTATGATAGGGACCCTATGCTGATTGATGAAGGGGGAGATACAGCAGATGAAACTATTAATTACATGGACTGTTCTCTATCTAAATGCTATTGCTAGCTTTCTGTGAGCAAACACATCAGCCATCACAAAGAAACCTAACTTTGTTCTTTATTTCCACTGCAAACAGCTCTTAAAGCAGGATTTGGGTTCACACAGTAGCAGCCAGCCAGCTAAAGGCTTTCAGCTGGTCAATTGATAGTAAGTAAAGCTGCACCTGATTGTGTGTGTGAGCAAGGGAGAATCACTGCTGGGATCTGCGTGGAAAATAAGCAGAAGTTAACCTAACAAGCAAAGTTTATTCATTTCTTTGTGCCTTTTTATTTGGTAATTATTTGCTAAGAAAACATTAGCTAATTGCCTGGCAAGTTGAAGGTTGTTTTCTGATTTGCTTTGTGACTTTGTTATCCATTCAAACACTGCAAGCAAGTAACCTCATTTATATTGCTACCAAGCATATTTGTGCTGGGTGAATTAAACCCCATCAATAAAAGAAATATTTTATTGGCCTTACCACTGGTTTCACAACTCAATTATTGTCTTCAGCTGTGTTTGGGAGTGAAAGAACTACATTACCCACAATACCTTGCAAGAATCATATGAATATATGCATCGTCAAGATTGTGTAAGCTCTCACCCTAGGCAGCCGTCTGACAATATATATATACTGGTATATAGATATATATAGATCTATAATGAGATCTAAAGGGCATTATATATATGCACACTTAGCTGACAGACAGATACATCTACAGAGATGTATATAGGTATAGAGATATAGATATATATACCTGACTATATAGGTCTAAAGATAGATGCCTGCAACTAAGCAGACAGAGCTAGGCATATCAGGACATTCACATGGAGATGTGAAGGGAAAAGATTCATCTAAGAACAAGGAGGTGAAACCTACTTGAGAAGATATATAGAGAATCTATTCCCCCAGAGATGATGGTAAAGGAATGCTATCCTGTGAATAACCAGGATGGTTACGTGAAAAAACAGAGGATAATATCAGTCTGTAAACAGCATGCTATCCTGTGAATAACCAGGATGGTTACGTGAAAAAACAGAGGATAATATCAGTCTGTAAACAGCATGCTATCCTGTGAATAACCAGGATGGTTACGTGAAAAAACAGAGGATAATATCAGTCTGTAAACAGCAAGTCCGGAGTCCTGTGGAACTCCAGCATGGTAAAAGGACAGAAACGCATAGAATGAGATACCAGGTTGACCTACGTGAGGGACAAAGGAGGTATTGGGCGTTTTCCAGATTAATATGTGCTGTCCTTGAAGGATTAGGATACCATGAGGACAAGCTGCAAGAAAAAAAGAGTATATTCCCTGTAGGAATGGGATAACTCCTAGACTTTCACGTGGAGAAGGCTTATGTCCTGTTCCCTCTTCTTTTTTTTCTTTTTTTTTTAAAAAGAAGATAATAGGGTGTGAAGAACCCTCACAGTCATAGGGGATGACTGAGGAAGCCTTTTTCAACCATGACCATTAGAGAAACTGTATGCTCTCTAGCAAGGGCCCATAGTGGAAAGCTTCTCAGTAGGATTGCAGAGAGCATTATGCAGGAGAACTGGGATGTAGAACTGGCTGATGGAGAAAATTCACAGCCAAGTCCACTACGTTGCCAAACCCAGAGATTGGAGATGGCAAGGGTAGAAGATAGTGTAAGAAGCCTGTAGTGAGAAAGATTATCCAAGAAAGATGTAGAAAACTGTCTTGGAATCACTACTAAGGCCAGACAAAAGTGGTGGAAGACAAGACTGGGACTTGTGGAAAAGTACCAGTAGTCAATTACTGGAACTCCTGCATGGGCAGCTACTGAATAGGACAACCGAGAGAGTCGGTCTGTGTCAAACAGAGAGAACAGACTGAACAAGAGAGAAAGCTGTCTCTGTTTGCAGAGCTGCCCAAATAAAGAAGGGAGTTTACTCAGGAGAAGAAACTCTACAGTGAAAAGAAAGACAAGAAAAGTCTTTCAATGGTATGGAACCACTCTTACAGGGGAAACCCTGGAGAAGAGGGTAGAGATAGAAGCTGAAGAAGGACTTACCGCATGGTAAGTCCCTGGAAGGAAAAAATTCAAGCTGGTACAGAGAAACTATCATGTGATAGTTGTTAAACCTCTCTTCTAGTCAGGAAGAGGTGGAAGACTCTGTAACTTATAGACATGAAAATCCTGACAGTTCAGCAAACTGAAGAGTAAATGGATTTCCTGAGAATAGGAATCCCTGAGCAGAGTTTTGAATGGAAAAACAGTGGAAAAACTTCTGCTGAAAAGAAGTTAACTGTAGTTATAAAAAGATTAATCAGAAACCTATGGTTACTGTGTTTGTTCAGCCTGGCTAGAGTTTGGAGTCTTCAGACCAGGGCGAGACTTCCCCTGCTTGGGAACATCTGAATGATGGGCAGGAGAAGAGGAAAACCTCTTTCTTTTAGGGAAAGAAGGTTTGGTAGGGCATTTCCTACCTGCTGAGGTAGGAGAGGGCTTAGGATGGCCCTCAGAAACAGGAAAGTCAGTGGAGCAATGAGCAACCTGACGTAAGGACTCCTTATTGAAGAGATTTTCTCCAGTACAAGGAGTATTACCCAGTCTTTGTTGTGCCCACCTATTCAAGTCTGATGCTTGGAGCCAGGCTTTACGACGTGCTCCTATGGCTATAGCAGAAGTTCTGCTAACAGACTCAAAAGAGTCTAGGGAAGCACGAGAAAGAAACCAAGAGATATTTTGGCTATGACTAAGAAGTAAGGAATAGTCTGCAGCCTTGGGCTCTGATAGAAAAGGAGTCAAAAGAGATAATTTCTTTGTGATCTCCTGAAGGGATAGACTCATATAGAAAATATATGAGAGAATCCTTGTTGCCAGCATGGATGTTTGGAAGGTTTGACGTCCAAAGGCATCCAGTGTTCTAGATGCACGCCCTGGCGGGAAAGAAGAATGTTTTTTCTTGCTTTTTACCTTCCTCATTGCTGATTCCACTACAATGGAATGATGGGGAAGTTGAGGCTTTTGAAATCCTGGAGAGGGGGGCACCTGATACAGAAGATCAGTTGCTGTAGGAGGTGAAGAAACCCTTAAAGGTTTTTCCCATACTCTCAGAAGAAGATGCTGCAAAGAGTGATGTAAAGGAAGAATTATATTTTCCTTTTCTGCAGAAAAACCTTGAGAAGACGCATGGCTAGACAAGGCTGGGACCTGATGCAGGGGCTCTACTTTTTGACCCCGAAACGTGACACGTCGTTCCTGTGGCTGTCATACTAGTCTTTTTTGCCTGCTTTTCTACAAAGGATATGGTGTTGGAATTCACCGTTTAAATCAGATAAGTGTAAATTTTAAACACTTTTCATACGTTATTTTCTATATTAATTAAAATGGACTGGCTGCAGCGGATTGGGGTGGTTCCTTTCCCCTCTCTGTGGTAGCTGCTCCGACAAAAATTAGCTTGCTTCACTATAGGTTTAGTTTGTCTCGGTAAAGGTTTTTATATATATCTGAAGGTATGGAAGCAGAGCCCCTAGAGAAATCATTTTGAATTTCTCCTTGAATAGAAACTTGTTCAATTCTCTGAGATCTAATATGGGTCTGTAGCCCCCTGTTTTCTTTGGGATAAGAAAATAAGGGGAGTAGAACCCTGAGCCCTGTTGAAGAAGAGGTACTTCTTCTATTGCCCCTTGGGCAAGAAGGGTAGCAATCTCCTGACCTAGAAGGTTGAGGAGAGATGTTGGAGAATTGAACAGTTTCACCATGGTGTGAGGAGGAAGGTTTAAAAAGTGAAGCTTGTACCCCTCCTTTATGATGGAGAGGGTCCATTGCTCTGCTGTGATTTGCTCCCATCTGGGAGCAAAGTAAGTCAACCTTCCTGGAATGGTGAGGGGCTCTGGGTTTCCCAGAGCTAGAAAGGCTAAGTTCTCTAGTTGCAAGTCAAAGGCCTTGAGGAGGCTGAGGCTGCTGGGCTGTGGTAGGCTTGGCAGCCTTTGACTTGGCCTGTTTAGGTGGTTGCTGACGTTTTGCAGCAAAACGACCTGCAGAAGATGCCTGCCCATGAGCAGGATAATATCTTCCCCTTTTAGAAAAAGATGTCTTTTTGAACAATCTTTTCTTAACAGGGGCAGAGGTAGACTTTGAAAGTCGATCCAAAGCAGAGTTCTCAGCATCCATCTGAGTGGCCTTTGCTTGCCAATCCCTGCCAAACAGGTTTTCACCTGTACAAGGAAGGTTTCCCAACTCATCCTGTACCCAGAGTTCCAAATCAGAGGCTTGTAACCATACAATTCTAGCCGTGGCTCTGCTTACACACTCAAAAGAGTCAAAGGCTGCACGGTTGGAGAATTTGGAAACATCTTGGGCATGTTTGAGCCAAGTGAGAAATTCCTGCCTTTTATCTTCTGAAATAAAAGGAGCTAAAGTCTGCAGATGATCTGTGACTTCTTTTAGAAACATCCCCATATAGAGACTATAGGAGTTGATTCTAGCAGCAAGCATATTGGCCTGGAAAATCCTTCGGCCAAAAGCATCTAGAGTCCTACATTCACGTCCTGGAGGGTTAGATGAGTGTCTCTTTGCACTCTTTATTTTCTTCATAGCAGACTCAACCACAATAGAGTGGTGAGGAAGCTGAGTTTTATGAAAACCAGGACAGGGAGGGACACGGTACATGGTGTCTAACCTGCGAGAATGAGGAGAGGTGGTGAGAGGAGTCTCCCACATGCCCAACATGAGATCATAGAGAATCTCATGAATAGGTAGGGTAGCTACTTCCTTAGGAGCCTTAGGATATTGCAAAATATCTAATTGCTTGGCTCTAGGCTCTGACTCAGAGGCCACTGTAATGGAGAGGCCTCTAGCCACTTCCCTAATGAAGTCTTGAAAAGACAAATCCTCTGGAGGAGACATTCTTCGTTTTGGAGAATCAGACTCCTGAGGAAGAAGCACCGGTGCATCGACAGAAACCTCTGACTCATCAGAGTCTTCGGAGGAATCGAAGTATCGCCTGTCCGGATGCTCCTGTAAAGCCCGATACGCATACCGAGTGGGATCGACATCGGGAGTAAGTGGTACCGGTTCGGTACCGATGGGCATCGTAGGACAGGGTACCGTTGCAGCCGACACCGAAGCCGATGTCGATGCAATTGGTACCGGCACCGGGAACGGTGCCAATGCCGGAGTCGGTACCAACAACGGAGATTGTTGCGGTACTGAAGCCTGCATAAATGCCGTAAGGGTGCGCTGTATGGATAGAATTTTCTGATCCATTGACGTCACCAGAGTCTGGATGTCGGTACCAGTGGAGGCCACCGGTACCCCAGAATACGGCAACAGGTGATCGATTGAGGCCGCGCCATCGATGTCAACCTGTGACCCCATAGGTAATGTTTTGGAAGCCGGAACTTCCCACCGGGGTAATTTTGCCGGAGCGGAATCCTCGAGGGCAAGCCCGGAGGTATCTCGATGCTTGGAGGGAGATTTGCCCTTCGAGGACCGGCTAGATTTATGTTTGGTTACCTGAGATCCATGGGAGGAAGGAGAAGCCCTGGAAGACATCGATGCCACCGAGGCTGCATCAGAGGGAAACAGGGTACTGAGCTTGGCTGCTCGGTTCTGCCGACCTCTTTTAGACATCATGGTGCAGGACACACAATCCGTGATGGAATGGTCAGGACCCAAACATTTAAGACACCAATCATGGGTGTCGGTGACAGAAATAGTACCGCCACATTTTGTGCACTTTTTAAACCCGGAAGCGGGCTTCTCCATGAGGAGAAAATATATAGGCCTAAGGCCCAAATTGAAAATGCACAGTTGAAGAAAATAAGTTTTTTGTTTTGTTTTTTTGAAGAAAGAAAGAAAAGAAAAGACCAGCGGTACCGGTCTGACATCGAAGGCAGACGCGACACAGAAAAAAAAAGAAAAAAAAAAAGAACTTCTTCTGCGGTGACAGGAACACGGCCTGCTGGCTCCGCAGAAAAGAAGAACTGGAGAGAGGCGGTTGGGAAAGGCAGGAAAGCAGCGCGCAGGCGCTGTGGGATGCTCCCAAAAGCTTTCTTACTGGACGCTGGGGAGCGTTCCCACGCAGGCTCCGTCGGTACCGACGATACCCATATGTGAAGACTCATTCCTGCTTGTTCCTGGAGATTGGGCTATGCGGGGGGCAAGGACTGGAAATGGGCTGATGGGGGGATAGGACTGGTAATGGGCTATGGGGGAGGCTAAGACTGGAAATGGGCTGATGGTGGGGTTAGGACTGGAGGTGGGCTGATGGGGGGTTAGGACTGGTAATGGGCTATGGGGGGGCTAGGACTGGAAATGGGCTGATGGGGGGGTTAGGACTGGAAATGGGCTATGGGGGGGGGGGCTAGGACTGGTAATTTTTATTTATTTATTTATTTATTTATCTATTTCTTCTATACCGCCCCTTCCAGAGATCAGGGGCGGTTTACATGGAACAAGTGAACAAATTTGTATACTAATGTATACATTACATGGAACAGAGATTTTTTTAACTTTATACAGATAATAGTTATTATATTACACGGAACAGAGATTTATAACATTGTAACTTTATACAAATAACTGTGCATTAATTGTCGAAACTATTTACAATTTATATACATTAATAAGTTTCTGTATCGTAGTGTTGATCAGAATTTTTCTACTTTTTTCTACCTTTCATATGTGTGTGTGTGGAGGAATTTATTTCCTTTTTTTTCATCTCTTGAGAGTATTTTGGGGTGTATGTGGTGGGAGTATGTGGTGGGAGTATGTGTGTGGGTAGTTGAGTGTGATTTTAGGGCTTTGTGTTTGAGTGTTTGGGGATGGTGTGTGTTTGGACTTGGGGGTATGGGATTTCATAGTGTTCGGAGAAAAGGTATGTCTTGAGTTCCTTTCTAAATTGGGTGAGGTCTTTTATGATCCGAAGGTTTATTGGGAGATTATTCCAGAGCATGGGGGCAGTGAATGAGAAGGCTCTGGTGCTGGTGGATTTTTTAGTTTTTTTGAATGAATTTGGTATTTCAAGTGAGTGTGTTGCGTTTAGTCTGCGAGTTCTTGATTCTGATGGGGCATGTAATAGCATGGATAGATATGAGGGGGCGATGTTGTTCAGGAGCTTGAATGTGATTAGGAGGATTTTATATCTGATTCTGCTGTTTATAGGGAGCCAATGCAGTTCCAGCATTATTGGGGTTACATGGTCTACTAGGCGGGCTTTAGTGACTACTTTGGCACAGATGTTCTGGGCTCTTTGAAGTAGGTATGTACTTTTTTGTGGTAGGCCAATTAAGAGACTATTACAATAGTCAAAGTGTGGGGTGATGAGTGTGTTAACAACTGATCTAAAGTCATGGGTGTCAAGAAGGGGTCTTAGGTGTTGTATGGTTTTGAGTTTGTAGAATATGGTTTTTACCGTCTGTTTTATATGTGGTAGCATGGAGAGTGTATGGTCTATTATTACCCCTAGGTATTTTACCTCTTTTTTGACGGGTATAGTTGTATTTATGATTGAGATTGATGTTGGATAGGTGTCCTCAGTCACACTTCACACCTCTCTCCCTTACCAATACTGCTCCTTTATATACAATGTTTCTAAATGTTCTAAATAATTACTATTTGTTTTAATTAATTACCCCGGTTTACCCAAGTTATTGTTCCTGTTATATGTAAAATACTCAGATATTGTATTCTGTCTGATGTTTTCTTGTTCTATGTAAACCGCGCTGATTATAAATAGTGCGGTATATAAAAGATGTTAAATAAATAAATAAATAAATAAATAAATAAATCTTGTTACGAACATTGCCTCAGTTTTTTTGAGGTTGATGCTTAGGTAGTTAGATTCCATCCAGGAGGTGGTCTCCACCATGCATTTTGATAGGGCATCGTAGGTAGGATTTTTGGTGGATATGGGGAGAGCAAGCATGATGTCATCAGCATAGATAAAGTGACTAATTTTGTGTTTTCTGAATATTTTTGTAATGGGTTGGAGGTACAGGTTGAAAAGGAGGGCAGAAAGGGCGGATCCCTGGGGTATTCCTTTTCCTTGGGGGAAGGTTTCTGACACTTCCTGGTCTATTTGAACACGTATTAGTCTGTTTGTGATGTAAGACTTAAACCAATTGAGTACTGTCCCACCTATTCCTAGATTTTCTAGTCTATTGATCAAAGTAAGGTGGTTGATGTTGTCAAAGGCGGCAGAAATGTCTATGAAGAGGAGTAGGAAGCCTTGACTGCTATCATCTGTGCCTTTGATGAGGAAGTCTATCAGTGTAGTTAGAAGGGTTTCTACACCGTGATAGGGGCGGAAGCCAAACTGGTGAGAGTCTAAGGGTTTGTGTTCATCGATATGGTCTTGTAATTGTAATTGGACGTTTTTTTCTATTATTTTAGCTATAAATGGAATGCTGGCTATCGGTCGGTAAGAGTTTGGGTCTTTTGGGTCAAGTTTATTGTTTTTTATTATTGGTCGAAGCGTTGTGAGTTTTAGGGCGTTGGGCATGATGCCCTGGACAAGGGATTGGTTCACCATTTGTTGGATGTTTTCAGCGAGTTCTTCCTTTGTGCATTTGATCCATGACACAGGACATGGGTCAAGTGGAGAAGTTGTGGTGTTGATAAGTGTTATGATCCTAAGAAGGTGTTTTTGATCTATCGTGTGGAAGGAGGTCCATGTGTTATTAGATTCAGTGTTTGTAGGTAGTGTCATTGGTATGGTGTTGGATTTGCACTTTAGTTTTTCTGCAAAGTGGGTTGCTAAGGTCTGTATGCTTATAGCCGACTGTTTTGGCTCTTGGTTTTTAGCTTTTGTCAAAGTTTTTACGATTGCGAATAGTTCTCTGGGGCAGTTGATAGCCATGTTTATTACTTTGGAGTGGTAATCCTTTTTTGACTTGTTAATTGCATTTTTGTAATTGTTGAGGGTGGTCATATATTGGGATTTGTTTTCGTCAGATTTAGTTTTCCTCCATTTCTTTTCTTGTTTCCTCAATTGTTTTTTATATTTGCTAGTTCTCTCGTGAACCATTTTTCTGTCTTTTTTACTTGTTTATGCATGGTATGTGTGGGGGTAGCTGCTTTCTGGACTGTTTGATTCCAGTGGTTTACAGCGGATTCGATGTCTGGGAGGTTTGTGTTGAGTATGGGTAATACTTTGTCAAGGAAATTAGCTTTGTCAAAGTGTGTAAAACGTGATATGTGGGGTGATGAGTTTGTTGTGTTTAGTGTTGCTTGAGCTGGGAGGTGGAGTGTGATAAGGTAGTGATCAGACCATGGTACCTCTGTTATTGTTGGAGGGGTATGTTGGTGTTGGTTATTAAGAAGGGAGGAGGGAAGGAAGATGAGATCTAAGGTGTTGCCTTTTATGTGGGTGGGAGCATGTATTATCTGAGTGTAACCCATTTGGGTCATAGCATCCATGAAATTGTCTGATTGAGAGTTATTCAGGGAAGGGAGATTCAAATCACCTAGGATTATGAGAGGTTTGTTTGGTGATGCTGTGCATGCAAGTTCTAAGATGGAGGAGAGGTTTTTTTGATCAGTTGAAGGGGGTCTATATATGAGAGTAAGTGCAAGGGTTCTATTTTCTATGTTGATGATGTCTATTCCATCTATATTGTTTAAGCATGTTAAGGTGAATTATAGGTCTTTTTTAGCGACTATGAGAGTGCCACCTCCTCTTTTTGCATCCCGATGGCAGCTGAATGTATCATATTGATGTGATGTTAACTGGTTTAGTAGTACGGTGTCTGTGGGAGTGAGCCATGTTTCAGTAATGCAGATGATTTCCGGGTTTGTGTCTTTTATCATGTCGTTGATGATTGGTATTTTATTTCGTATGGATCTAACGTTTATTAAGATGAGCTTTGTTTGGGTATCTATTTTGGTTGTGTTGTCGCTTAAACCAGTGTGTGGCTGGTGTTTTATTTGGATGAGTCTGCGATGGTGTCTGTTTGAGTCATTGCTTGAGTAATTATTGTGGGTGTGTGTAAAGGTTGAACAGTGTGGTGTGTTTTGGTGAGGATTGTGGGTAGTGATAATGTTGTTATATGGGTTTCTGTAACGATTATGTATGATGGGGATATGATTGTAGGGGTTTTGATTGGTTTTGTACGAGTAGATGTGTTGAGTTAGGAGAGTTATTAGAATGAGAGTGAGTGGGAGGTTTACCTGTCTTGTGTGGAGACATTGTGTATATATTTTGGTGGGCAAAGGAACTCTGAGAACGGGGCTCTGGGAATGGGGACTAGTGGATGTGTCTGTGTATTGATGGTATATAGCTGTCTGTGACAGTTTTCGATGATCTGGGTGACTACTGGCAATAGTAGATGACTAATAGGATACACTCTATAGTGTTGTAGCTACTGGGTTACAAATAACAATACAATAGTATATGTGCTACAGATGATAATATAACAATATATCAATATCTGAGAGGAAGGTGAGAGAACTGGTTACTGTTAACAATTAGCTACTAATAATAATACAATGTGTGATTAATTGCTGTTAGTGATAGTCTGAAAACCTGGAAACAGTTTTATAAATGAGACAGCTACTGGCAACAGTATTGTTACAGTATTATACATGTAATATAAATGAGACAGCTACTGGCAACAGTATTTCTACAGTATTACAAATGTAATGGCTGATTGGTAACAGTAATATGAAACTGTTACTGACAGCTGCTACTGACAACAGTAATGTAAGAAAGTTAGGAAAGGGGAAAAGTCAGCTGCATAAAGTTTGTGAAGGGTATACTTGCTGTGATTGAAGTTCTGTGGAGGAGGTGAAGTACGCGATCTCGACCCTCTAGGGGAGCTCAGCTGTACTTGGGTGTAGATGCTGGACTCAGTGTTGATTGTTTCTTCATTGTATCATAAGTATTGGAGTCTTAGGCGTCTTAGCCTAGGGGCCGTGCCTCGATTGCACGGTGGTGATAGATGCTAGTCGTAACTACACAGGAGCTCTTTTCTGAATGGACGTGACCTCTGCGTCTGCTGCTTTAGTGGTAGATCTTGGTGTAGGGAGAGGGATTCACATTCAAAGATCTCTTTTGTGAATGCAGGTTTTCAGAGTGGCTGGAGCTTCGGTTACTTGTCTCCGGGCGGAGAGAGGGTTCTCCTCAGATGAATTTGTTAGGATGTAGCTTTTTGCTTATCGTGCCCCGCCTAAGGGCCCTCTTGCGAGGCCCTCAGGTGCGGGCCCGCAAGGCGCGGGCGCCGCTTGCCGGCGGCGCTTCTTATGTGCGCCGCTGTGACCTCCCACAGCCCTCGATTGGGCTGGAGTTCAGGAGCGGGAAATCGCTGCTCGTGCTGGGCTCTACCCCGACCGGGGAGCTTCTCAAGATGGCTGCAGCAGCTGGAAAGGCTGTCTCCTGCCGGCGGCGCTTCTTATGTGCGCCGCTGTGACCTCCCACAGCCCTCGATTGGGCTGGAGTTCAGGAGCGGGAAATCGCTGCTCGTGCTGGGCTCTACCCCGACCGGGGAGCTTCTCAAGATGGCTGCAGCAGCTGGAAAGGCTGTCTCCTGCCGGCGGCGCTTCTTATGTGCGCCGCTGTGACCTCCCACAGCCCTCGATTGGGCTGGAGTTCAGGAGCGGGAAATCGCTGCTCGTGCTGGGCTCTACCCCGACCGGGGAGCTTCTCAAGATGGCTGCAGCAGCTGGAAAGGCTGTCTCCTGCCGGCGGCGCTTCTTATGTGCGCCGCTGTGACCTCCCACAGCCCTCGATTGGGCTGGAGTTCAGGAGCGGGAAATCGCTGCTCGTGCTGGGCTCTACCCCGAACCGGGGAGCTTCTCAAGATGGCTGCAGCAGCTGGAAAGGCTGTCTCCTGCCGGCGGCGCTTCTTATGTGCGCCGCTGTGACCTCCCACAGCCCTCGATTGGGCTGGAGTTCAGGAGCGGGAAATCGCTGCTCGTGCTGGGCTCTACCCCGATCGGGGAGCTTCTCAAGATGGCTGCAGCAGCTGGACGTTTTTGGATGGGCTATGGGGGGGGGCTAGGACTGGAAATGGGCTGATGGGGGGTTAGGACTGGAGGTGGGCTGATGGGGGGTAGTACTGGTAAAGGGCTATGGGGGGGCTAGGACAGGAAATGGGCTGATGGGGGGTTAGGAATGGTAATGAGCTAGGGGGGACTGGTAATGGGCTATGGGGTCTAATACTTGAAATGGGCTAATGGGGGGTTAGGACTGGTAATGGGCTATGGGGGGGGCTAGGACTGGTAATGGGCTGAGTGGAAGGGGGCTTGAACTGCAAATAGCTGATGGGGAGGGGGGCTTGGAATGGAAATGGGCTGTGAGGGGGGAGCTAGGACTGGAAATGGGCTGAGTGGGGGGAAGCTAGGACAGGAAATGGGCTGATGCAGGTGCTAGGATAGGACTGGAAATGGGCTGTTGGGGGGTGCTGAGATTGGAAATGGGCTGTGAGGGGAGGGAGCTAGGACTGGAAATGGGCTGAGTGGGGGGGGGAGAGCTAGGACAGGAAATGGGCTGATGGAGGTGCTAGGATAGGACTGGAAAATAGAAATTACACTTACCTGGTAATTGTCGTTCCTTGAGTGACGACAGTTTAGTCCTCCACCTCTGGGTTGTGCACCTCTTCCTGCAGCTTGGAGACTGGGCATGTCAAAGTCGTGACATCACTGGATATAGCCTGCTGGTATCTCCCATCAGCCTCCAGTGTACTATTGACAAAGCAAACTCAAAGGAATAACAAATAAGTAACTATACCATAACTTTAAATAACTCCCCATTCCTCAACCTGAGGAACCTTTTTAACCGTAGTCTTATATTTTAACTGTACATTCACGTCCCCCCTATGCAAACACGTTTCCTATACCATCCCCTCGTTTAAATAAGAGAGAAGGAAGAAACAACAGAGGGATACTCACTGCGATCCAGAAACTGAAAGGATATGTCTACTTCTTGAGATTGACGCTCCACTCCGCCTGAAAATAAACTCTGAAGAAATCACACCCCTGGGCAGGAATGAGGACTAAACTGTCGTCACTTAAGGAATAACAATTACCAGGTAAGTGTAATTTCTATTTCCTTATTGTTCCTCCAGTTTAGCCCTCCACCTCTGGGATGTAACAGAGCAGTAATCATTGGGAGGGACCTATCCAGCCAACTCACCACACCGTCAACCCGGAACAGGCATCCTTTACTGCCAAAACATCTAGGCAGCAGTGGTTACTGAGGAAATGAAGAGACGACCTGGAAGCTGCTCTACCAATCCCCCCTGGTGGAATGACACAGTGATTCACCCATGAAGCTGCTTGCGCCCTGCTAGCAAGAGTCAGAAAGCCCCCCCGGAATCATACAACCTCATCACCAGAAAGCTGAGGCAACCACCCCCTTAACCCAGTGCGAAATGGCCGCCTTTGCTGCTGCTTCTCCTTTGCGGGGACCTCCAACCAACACACAAAAAAAAAAAAGAGACGAACGCCGCACCCTGCATTTTATGTTTCCTATCGGCGTAAGCTACAAAGAAAAACCTCCCCTTCCAGAAAAACCCAGAACTGGAAAAGAAACCAAGAGGCACAGGAGAAAAATCAGATACCACCTTTTGGAAGGACGACGGGACTGGTCGCAAACACCACCCTCTATCCAGAAAGGGTGAAAACGGCTCATTACATGACCACGCCTGAAACTCCGAAACTTGTCGCGCCGAACAAAGAGCTATCAAAGCCACTGTCTAAAACAGCAAATCCTTTACCGACGCCTGGAGTAAAGAATCAAAGGGCTCTTTAGTTAACGCCTCTAAGGCCCAATCGGGGTCCCCCGGTGGCACCCGAACTCTCCTTGAGGAGTGCAGTCGGGTCCCAACTTAAGGAAACGCTACACATCAATCTGAACACCTAGCGCTATTCCCTCCACAGAACCTCTACAGCCGGAAACAGTCGCCCGCTGGACCCTCTAAGGAACTGGCCGCTAGTTCCTTCAGACACTGTCCTGCAGAGAACTGAGACCAAGAATACAGACACCTTTGTCGCCTGGACTTGCCGCCGTGAACAGCAGCCTTCAAAAAGGCGCTAAGCACAGACCTATGTACCAGAAGCAGCCTGCCTCCTTGCTCTCAACAAGGTGGCGAAGACTTCCGCAGAATAACCCTTCTTCTTCAGCCCCGCCCATTCAAAGGCCAAACTGTAGGCGGGCACCGATCCACCTGAGACATTCATCGCGGACCTAGCCGCAGCAGAACATCCGCTACCGGCAACTTCTAGGAAAAGCCTGTCGAGTAGGCGAATGAGATTAGCCTAGTACGGCCGTCTCGTCCAACCGGGCGCTACCAAGAGTACCTTTCCCCGAAAGCCTCGATACGCCAACTAGTTGCCCTATGAGAGCCCACGGGGAAAGGACAAGACAAAGACTTAACTGGGAGCTTACTGAGCCTCGACTTGGACAAACCATCAGCCGCCCCATTCCTCCACCAGAGAGACCTCCGGGAGAACCCCAAGGAAGCCAATAATATTAGCTAGCGCTCGAATTAAGCCATAATGCACATTTTCCACATAAAGCAAATCAGGCTCTAGTCGATTCAACTCCCTGATCCTTTCCTGTTCCCGGTGAGTAGACTGCCGTAAACCCTGCGACCACTTGAAGCATGCACTCGCCTCCCCAGGCTCCACAAATGGAAGCTTGTAAGGACAGAGCATTGCCCCCAACAATTGCTTCAGTGAACCATCTACTTTCCTATCTTGCGTTAAAAAAGATTGCTACGGCTCTCTTCCATACAGTGAGTCCACACCCCCTGGTAGTGCAAGGTATGCATCCACCCACGTAGTACCCAGGCCTGCCCCTGCTTAGCCTCAAAATGTCAATCAAGAACAGGCGAATTCAGGACAGCTGAATACTTTTATTTTTTTAACAAAAACATCTCTTAACCAAAAATTCCATCAGCATATTTATTTTATTTACATTCTCTTATATACCGCGCTATTCTGCATCAGTGCGGTTTACATTGAACAAACTGAAATTACACTGAACAGGGCATTATAACTTGGAGATAACTATTTTACAGAGAACAAGAGATGCTCTTTCCGTGCCAACAATATGAAGTAGAAAGAACTCCAAAACACAGGCATACTAATCCACGGCCTTCCTGCTAGAGTAATGCCCCATTCTGTCTGACTGCACAAAGATGGACTTTATATTTTAAGTTCAACTAGCACCTGGTGTTAGGAAACACAGCTTTCTCATTCCACAGTGGCAATTGAGTCAGCAATGAAGAAGCCGAGAAACTGCAGACAAGTTCCCATTATACCACCTGGTAAAGACTCCACTTTTAGACCACTGAAGCAAAAAAGTATGCGAGAGTGCCTTGTGACCTGCCAATAGCTGATCGAATTGAAATGATTCAGTGTATGCAGGGCATTGTCCAGAGAACGCAAGGTCCCTCATCCAGGCTGACTCCACATTCACAGTCTAAACCAGCAGCCATCTTGGCTGATGCCGATCAGCGCAGAAGCCATCTAGTAAGCCCAGCATATGATGTATGCCTACTAGAATCTGAGCTGCTGCCATTGCTGCTAGAGAAAGAGTAGTTACTCACCTGTAACAGGTGTTCTCCAGGAGCAGCAGGAATCAGTCCTCACATATGGGTGTCATCGGCGCCGATGAAGCCCCAGCGGAGCATTTCCCCAGCTTTCCATGAAAGCCTTTGGGAATGCAGGCATGCATGCGTGGTTCCCTTCCCGCCTAAAGGTGCCATCGTACCTCAGTCAAATGACATAGCTAAGAACAGCACACAAAAATGAAAAATAAACTATGTACAATTGCAACTCCAAGGGGAGGAGGGAGGGTTGTGAGGACTGATTCCTGCTGCTCCTGGAGAACACCTGTTACAGGTGAGTAACTACTCTTTCTCCAGGACCAAGCAGGATGTCAGTCCTCACATATGGGTGATTCCCAAGCTCTGGGCTAGCGAGGAACCCAGGCTGAACAAGAGAACTCCCTCTAGTCTCAGCAGCAAAGAAAGGCTTTTCAAGGACACAACCTCCACCGGTAGCCCAACAGAGGGCAGGAGGGCAGGAGTTGCCTAAACCTCAAAGAGATTCCGGAGTATTGCTTGGCCAAAAGCACTGTCCCTACGGGACTCCCTCTCCAGACAGTAATGGGCCGCAAAAGTCTGGCTTGAATACCAAGTTGCAGCCCTGCAGATGTCTACCAAGGGCACAGAGCGGAGATGAGCCACTGAGGCAGCCATTACCCTGACACGGTGGGCCGTAACCCGACCCTGCAAAGGGAGGTCAGCCGCCTTGTAAGCCCAGGTGATACAGTCAGCCACCCAGATGGACAAGGTACGCTTGGACACAGGGAATCCCAACTTATTAGGGTCAAAGGAAATGAAGAGCTGAGTAGCCCTTCTATGCCCCTGCGTACGGTCAAGGTAGAAGGATAAGGCCCTCCTACAGTCCAGGGTATGCAGGACTGCTTCAGCCTGGCTTTCATGAGGCCTAGGGAAGAATGTTGGAAGAACCACCTCCTAATTGAGATGGAAAGAGGAAACAACCTTTGGGAGGAACTTTGGATGAGTCCTGAGGACTACCCTGTTCCTATAAATCCTGGTGTAAGGCCTATCACAGACCAGGGCCTGAAGCTCACTCACTCGCCTGGCCGAGGTTAAGGCTATGAGGAAGAGTGTCTTCCAGGATAGGAAGCGCAGTGGACAAGTAGCCATCGGCTCAAAAGGTGGGCGAGTCAGTTGCTGCAAGACCACATTCAACTCCCACTCAGGGGCAGGAGGACTGATTGGAGGCCTGAGCAAAAGCAAGCCCCTGAGAAAACGGGACACCAAGGGGTGAACCGACAGAGAATGTCCTTCCACCAGTGAGTGGTAAGCTGCTAGAGCTGAGAGGTGGACCCGAACAGAATTGGACTTCAGTCCCAGATTGGACAAGTGCAGTAAGTACTGAAGCACTACTGGCACAGTACAAGAGAAAGGATCCTCTGTATGTAGCTGACACCACAAAGAAAACCTTTTCCATTTGAGAGCATAGGTTTTCCTAGTGGACTGTCTCCTAGAGGCGAGGACAACCTTCTCAACTTCCTGAGGTAGGCCCTAGGGAGCCAAAACTACCCTTGCAGCCTCCAGGCCATCAAATTGAGAGCTTTGAGATTGGGGTGCAGAAGGGAACCCTGCTCCTGTGAGAGAAGGTCGGGTTGCAACCCCAGAGGCAGTGGGGGATCCACCGCCAGTTGAAGTAGAAGTGGAAACCAAGGCTGTCTCGGCCACCTGGGAGCCACCAGCAAGACCGAGGCCTTGTCCTGAAGAATTCTGAAGAGAGTTCAGGCCACCAAGGGCGTGGGAGGAAACGCATACAGGAGGCCCTGAGACCATGGAATCAGAAAAGCATCTGCTGCTATTCTCAGAGGATGCGGTTGCCTGGAGCAGAACTTTGGCAGTTCCTTGTTCATTGGGCTGGCAAAGAGATCTATCAAAGGGAGACCCCATTTTAGGAAGATCTTCTGAACTACTGAAGGATGCAGCTGCCACTCGTGGGGCTGCAGAATCCTGCTTAACCTGTCGGCCAGGTAGTTGTCCTGGCCTGGAAGGTACACAGCCTTGAGGAGCATGTTGTGCTTGAGGGCAAATGAACAAAGGTCCTGAGCCTCCCGAAAAAGGAGTCTGGACCCAGTCCCGCCCTGTTTGTTCACATAGAACATGGCTACTTGGTTGTCTGTCTGAACCAGGACAGATTGATGAGCCAGGGTAGGAGAGAAAGCTTTGAGTGCTAAACGAATAGCTCTGAGTTCGAGGAGATTGATCTGCTGAGCAGCCTCCCAAGGAGACCACAGGCCCTGGGTGCACTTGTCTAGACAATGAGCTCCCCAGCCCTGCAGGGAGGCGTCGGTGGTCAGTACCACCGTGTACCCAGGAATCTGAAAAGGCACCCCCTTTAGTAGATTGGGTGGGTGCAGCCACCAGCTGAGGGAGTTCAGAAATTGTCTGGACACCCTTATACTGTCCCTGAGGCTGCCTGTGGCCTGTGACCACTGAGTCCGAAGGCACCACTGTGCAGGCCTCATATGGAGCCTGGCATTGGGGGTCACATGCACTGTCGAAGCCATGTGGCCTAGAAGCCTCAGGCAGAGTCTGGCGGAGACTAGTGACCTGTTGAGAAACTGGTTTGCCAAGGCTATCAGTCTTTGTGCTCTGTCTTCTGGCAAGAAAGCCTTTGCCAGGAGAGAGTCCAGCCTTGCTCCTATGAACTCCAAATTCTGGGAGGGGAGCAAAGTGGACTTTGCGAAGTTTATCACAAACCCTAGGTTTTGAAGAAGAGCAATAGTTCTGAGGGTGGCTTGTCTGGCCTCCTGGCACGTCTGACCTCTGATGAGCCAGTCGTCCAGATAGGGGAAGACAAAGACTCCCTGATTTCTCAGGTAGGCCGCCACCACTGCCAGGCATTTGGTAAAGACCCTGGGAGCGGAGGTGAGGCCAAAAGGCAGTACTCTGTACTGATAATGGTTTCCTCCCACAAGGAACCTGAGGTACTTTCTGTGGTCTGGATGAATGAAGATGTGAGTGTACGCATCCTTTAGATCTAAGAAGCATAGCCAACCTCCCTGCTGGAGGTAGGGCAGAAGTGTTCCAAGAGTAAGCATCTTGAACTTTTCTTTCTCTAGGAACTTGTTGAGGTTCCTGAGGTCCAGAATGGGTCAAAGGCCACCGGTTCTTTTGGGCACCAGGAAATACCTTGAGTAGAATCCGTGACCTTGCAAGTGGGGAGGCACAGGCTCCATCGCCTTGTCCACCAACAGACCATGAAGTTCCTGAAGGAGAAGGTCTGTGTGCAGGGAAGGCCTTGGAGGCTCCCCTGGAAAGTATGGTGGAGGCAGTTGGTGAAAATGTAGTGCATAGCCCCTGTGGACTATGTCCAACACCCAACTGTCCCCGGTGATGAGGGGCCACTGGTGGGCAAAGAGGGCGAGGCGACCTCCTGTGCAGGGTTGGAAGAGCAGGGATGGAGAGGCTACGCTCAAGGAGTCAAAAACCCCCACCCTGCTGAGTGGGAGCAGGAGCCGGAGGCTTGGGCATCCTCTGCCTACAGGGCCCATTACCCTGCCCCTTGGCTTGCTGACACTGGGGTGCAGCTTGGGTAGCCTGATATTGAGGGTACTGTTTGTAGGCAGTGCCCTTTCTCGGGTAAAAGGGCTTTTTACCCGAGCCCTTCTTTTTATGAGAAGGGGCAGAGGTCTTCCTAGACAGCCTTGTCCGTGTAAGGTGCTCTGTTTGGAGCTGAGCGGCCTTCTCGGTCATGGGCTTGCCAAAAAGGTTTTCACCTCGGCAAGGGACATCGACCAACTTGTCCTGAACCCATGGCTCGAGGTCCGATGACTGCAGCCATGCCTGGCGTCGAGCCGCGATGCCAGCTGCCGCAACTCGGGCTGAAGCCTCGAAGCCATCGTAGGTGGCGCGGGACATGAACTTCGAGCAGTCCCGAATCCCCAAGGACAAGGACTTGAATCTCTGCAAGGTTTCCCCGGAGAGTCCAGCAGAGAACCCGGCCAACTCCTTGGCCAGGTCCCGCAGGTACATGCCCATGTACAGCTGGTAAGACTGGACACAGCAAGCAAGCATCGAGCCCTGGAAGAACTTTCTACCGACGCCATCGAGGTTACGGACCTCCCTGCCGGGGGGCACCGCGAAGTACATCTTCTGGCTCTTCAGACGATGCATGGCCGATTCTACAACCATGGAATGGTGTGGTAGCTGCGCCTTCTGAAAACCAGGACTCTTCCGGAGTCGACAGATCGACTCGACCCGCTTACTTAAAACCGGTGCCGAGGCTGGTGCCTCCCTCATCCGGAAGAGGAGCCGTTCCAGCATCGGAGGAACCGGGACAGTAAAGGCCTCCTTCGTAGGAAAGTCGTACTGCAGGGCCTCGAGCTCCTCGGCTCGAGGCTCCTCCTCAGGGTCCGCAGGGATAGCCAACGCAATGGCCATATCCCGAACAAACTCCGAGAACCGGGTATCCTCCGGAGGGGATCTACTCCGGGACTCAGACTGCGGTGAGTCTGATGGGATGCACCGAGTCTTGAAGGTGTCGGGGGACTCCTCATCCTCCGTCTCCAAGGCGGACTCATCCGATGAGGAATCGGGGTCCGACCTTGCGGGGCCTGCGAGCACCCGCCCCGACGCCGAAGGCACTGGCGTCAACGCCCTCAGTCCCGAACGGGAGGTCGAGGGACACCGCGACCGAGGTCGACCTCGAGCCTTTATGGCCTTGAGTATCGGCTCGGTCTCCGGGGTCAACATCGATGTCAATGTCCCGGTGGTCGGGGCAGATGCGCCAGACAGGCTGGCCATCAGTGCCCGCTGCTGTTCCATGAAGGCAGACAATCTGCTCTCCAAGGCTGTCAACCTGAGACCCAGCTCAGGAGACTCAACAGCTCCTGACTCGGGCCCCGGCGGTGCCGGGCCCGACGTTGGCTCCCTGGGAGAAGAGTCCACGAGGACTACAGGGCTTACGTGTCCAGCAGACTCCAGCTCCAGTCGAGGAACTTTGGAAGGCTTTTCCTGTTCCACAGGCCCGGGGCGACGGTCGAGGGTCTGAGACTGAGCTCTCGAGGAATCCGGGACCTCTTCCGACGACGCCCTCACGAGCCGCTTCTTCCTCTTGCGTTCCTGGTCGGGGGACCCCCTGTCCGAGGAGCCACGACGGTGCTCTGGATCCGACTCCCGAGATGTCGAGGCCTCAGACGAGATCCGGGCCCGGCCAGAGGCCGAGTCAGAAAAAAGCCTTTCCTTCTGGTGCTGGTGACTTCGGAGTGCCTTGGAAGACATTTTCCCATATGGTCCACACGTCTTAGGGTCGTGATCAGGACCGAGGCACCGAAGGCAGCAGTCGTGTGTGTCGGTGAGAGACATCAGTTTCTTGCACCGATCACACTTCTGAAAACCGCTGGAAGCCATCGGAGAAAAAAAAGAGTCCCCGCGAGGTCAAAGGACCGGCCTTCCAGGGAAAATGAAAAAAGGGTGCGAACCCCAGCCACTAAGGGCAAAAACCGAAAAAAGAAGATCGGGCTCGATACTGGTGTACCGAACCCGGCGGGAGGGGAACCGGCGTCGAACCGGAGAAGAAAAAATAGTGAAGAATCGCAAAAAAGCCAACAATTTTCCGGGATGACTAGGACTCACGTCCGGTGGGCTTCACGGAAAACGAGAGACTGAGCAAAAGAAGAAATTAGACCTTACCTGCTAATTGTCTTTCCTGGAGTTCTCTCTGGGCCAGTCCAGGAACAGGAGGGTTGTCAACCTTCTCCAGCAGCTGAGGACTGAATTCAGAAGTTTTGCTGATCTGATAGCTGGCTCCCCCTGCTGGCCACCTCAGTCACTTCGTAACCAAGCAGCCTAAGAAGACAGCCATAACATGAAAAACAAAAAATGCTAAGGAGGCAAACCTAAAGGAGATATAGAACGTACCAACCAGAGAACAACTCCCGCATGCCAGGCTCTCTCATTTATTAATCTAAGAATCATGAACATTGAGGTAACGTTTTGGGTTTTTTTTTATTTTTTATTTTTTTGTGCGGTTCGTTGTCCTTTGCAATGAAACCGATCGGAACCCCCGATTCCCACCGAGGGAGCCCCATAGACCACCCCGAGCAGTCGCCCCGAAGAGGCCTTCCAACCGACTAGCCTTTGAACTCTTAGACATGCACCCGAAAGCACCAATCGGTAACGCCTCGCAGAAAAAGAACTCCCATGACACGGGTGGGTCCTGGACTGGCCCGGAGAGAACTCCAGGAAAGACAATTAGCAGGTAAGGTCTAATTTCTTCTTCCTTCTCGTCTCTCCGGGCCAGTCCAGGAAAAGGAGGGAAGTACCAGAGCAGTACCTAACTCCGGGAGGGACCCGCCAGGCCCGCTATAATGGCCGAAGCCCCCACAATCGCATCTCCCCTAGCCTGAACATCCAACCTGTAATGCTTCGCAAAAGTGTGAAGAGAGGACCAAGTAGCCGCCCGACAAATGTCCACTGGCGGACTCAAAGCATACTCGGCCCAGGAAGCAGCCTGGCTACGAGTGGAATGAGCGCGAAGCCCCAAAGGCAGCTCCTGTCCACTTGCCTGATACGCCGCCGCTATGGCTTGCTTCACCCATCGAGCAAGCGAGGCCCTGGAAGCTGCCTCCCCTTTCCGAGGCCCACCAAACAACACAAACAGCTTGTCCGTTCTATGAAACGGTTTGGTCCTCCTAAGGTACCTCTTGAGCAAGCCTCCCTAAATCCAATTTCTTCAACACATTGTCAATGGGAAGATCGTCATTAGCCCGAAAGGTCGGAAGGAAATAGTCTGATTCACATGAAATTTAGACACCACCTTAGGGAGAAAAGAAGGAACCGTGTGCAAGACCACCTTTTCCTCCGAAAACTGAAAATACGGAGCTTTACATGAGAGAGCTTGGAGATCCGAAATCCTTCTCGCCGAACACAAGGCCACGAGGAAGGCCACCTTCCAGGAAAACACTCTGAGTGATACGTCCTTGGCCGGCTCAAAGGGAGGCTTCCCCAAAGCCTCCAGGACGAGATTCAAATCCCAAGGGGGAACCATAGACCGAACAGGGGGCCGAATGTTCTTTACCGCTTTCAGAAAGCGAAGAATATCTGAATGGGCAGAGAGACGAGCTCCCCGCAAACACCCACAAAAACAGGAAATCGCTGCCAGGTGCACCCTGATGGTGCTGAGGGCCAAACCATCATCCAGCCCCTCCTGAAGAAACGACAATACCTGCGGCACCCAGGCGTCGCGCGTTTGGATGTTCCGCGCCTTGCACCAGCCCTCAAACACCCGCCAAACGCAGACATAAGCTAGGGACGTCGACCGCCTTCTGGCCTTCAACAGAGTGGCCACGATAGCCGCCGAATACCCTCAACGTGTTAACCTGTCCCTTTCAAGAGCCAAGCCGTAAGCGAGAAGCGATCCACATTGGGCATGCGCAGAGGCCCCTGAACCAAGAGATCCGCTCGAGTGGGAAGCTTCCAGGGATGGTCTATGAGCAGATGAACTAAATCCGCATACCACGCTCTCCGGGGCCAGTCTGGCGCAATGAGAATCACGCGACCGCGGTGACTCGCCACTCTCCGGACGACTCTCCCTATCATGGGCCATGGTGGAAAGACGTAAAGGAGCCCTCGGGCCGGCCACGGCTGAGCTAGACCGTTGAGCCCCTCCGACATACGTTCCCTGCGTCTGCTGAAGAACCGAGGTGCCTTGGCATTGGCGAAGGACGCCATCAGATCCATCACCGGGTGACCCCACCGCCGGGTTAGAGCGCGAAACACCGCGGTGTTCAATTCCCACTTCCCGGGATCCACGATATGACGGCTGAGATAATCTGCTTGCACGTTGTCCTGACCGGCCACATGCGCTGCTGACAGGCCTTGCAGATGGGCCCTCCGCCCAGGACATCAACCGCTGACTCTCCTCCAACAACACTGCACTTCCTGTTCCCCCCTGCCGATTGATATAAGACACCGTCGTCGCGTTGTCGGAGAACACCCGTACCGCTTTGTTCTCCACTAAATGAAGAAAGTCCCGAAGAGCTAGAAACACAGCCCTGAGTTCTAAAAGATTTATGGAAGAGCCTCCCATCTCCGACGGCCAACAACCTTGAGCTATGCACCCCTGATAGTGGGCGCCCCAGCCCAACAGACTGGCATCGGTAGTGACTAGCACCCAGTCCGGCTGACGTAAGGGAATTCCCGCTCAAAGATGGCTGGGCTCCAACCACCACTGCAGACTGTCGCTGACAGTCTGTAACTGGGGCAATTTGCGGTCCAACGGATGATCCTGCGGCGACCACCGTGACGGCAACGCCTGTTGCAACGGGCACATATGGGCTCTTGCCCACGGAACCAGATCTAAGGCCACCGCCATGGAGCCGAGGAGCTGCAGATATCGCCACGCTGTTGGCGCCTTTAACCTCAAAAATGCTGTCACCTGCTTTAAGATCTTCTGTACCCGGCATTCGGGCAGAAAGACCGCACCTATCTCCGTGTCGAAAATCGCCCCCAAGTACTGGAGGCGGGACACAGGCTGCAGCTGACTCTTGGATTGATTGATCACCCAAGCTGCTCCAGAAGGCTCACCACTCGCGACGTCGCTTCCCGAGATTCTGAGACGGATGGCGCCCGAATCAGCCAGTCGTCGAGGTACGGATGCACCAGGATTCCCTGCTTTCTCAAGGCCGCCGCGACCACTACCATCACCTTTGTGAAGGTTCGGGGCGCCGTGGCCAACCCAAACGGTAAGGCTCGGAACTGAAAGTGACCCATGTGCAACGCAAAACGCAGGAACATTTGATGCTCTGGACTGACGGGAATGTGAAGTTAGGCCTCCGTGAGGTCTATGGAAGTCAACACTTCCCCCGGCTGCACCGAGCTGATGACCGATCGAAGCGTCTCCATGCGGAAATGCAGAACCCTCAAGCACCGATTGACGTGCTTGAGATCCAAAATAGGCCAAAACGAGCCCTCTTTCTTGGGAACTACAAAATAAATCGAGTATCAACCTAACCCTAACTGATCCGGAGGAACCGGAACAACAGCCTGCAGGTGAACCAGTCGCCAAAGCGTCTCTGACACCGCCATCTGCTTTTCCGCCGAACCACATGGAGACACCACGAAAGCCTCTGACAACGGACGAGCGAACTCGAGGGAATACCCCTCTCGAATAATTTCTAGGACCCATTGGTCGGACGTAATGGTGGTCCAGGACGAAAGGAAGCTGCGAAGCCGCCCCCCCCACCGGGAACTCCGCCTGGACCAGCCTCGTTTCATTGTGACTTTTTAGGGGTATTGAGCTGGGACCCGAAATAACCTCTACCAAATCCTCAAGCACCCCGAAAGGGCTCAGCTCTGGCCCCAAAACGACCTCTCTGATACGGAGTGAACCGGGACGCCCGAAACCTACGAAAATCGCGAGAGGGACCCCTGTGCAAATTGTTAGACTTCTGAATCTTCGGGCGGTCCTCAGGGAGGCGCCCCCCCTTGGAATCCCCGAGATCTTTAACAATCTTTTCCAAGGCCGCCCCAAAAGCAGGGTGCCCTTGTATGGAAGCTTACTTAGGCGAGCTTTGGAAGAGGCGTCTGCCGCCCAATTCCTCAACCAGAGAAATCGTCTGGCCGCAATCACCGTAGCCATGGACTTTGCTGAAACTCTAACCAAATCATAAAATGAATCCGCTAAATAAGCCGCTGTGGATTCCAGCTTTGCTCCCTCATCATCCTCCTTGTGGGAGTGCGCACCTCCTTGGATCCACCGAATAGACGCACGGGAGACATACGCTCCACAGATAGCCGCTCGTAGCGAGAGAGCACAGGACTCGAAGGTTTGTTTCAACAAGACCTCCAGTTTCCTATCTTGCAAATCCTACAAGGCCGCACCGCCCTCGAC
Source organism: Ichthyophis bannanicus (assembly GCA_033557465.1). Taxonomy (NCBI): domain Eukaryota; kingdom Metazoa; phylum Chordata; class Amphibia; order Gymnophiona; family Ichthyophiidae; genus Ichthyophis; species Ichthyophis bannanicus. The sequence continues at coordinate 17,984,818 of CM066038.1, read as the reverse complement.
AGGAATAGTCGTTTTCTTGGTTACCGCCGAAACCAAGGCATCTACCTTAGGCATCTTTAATAACTCCTGCTCCTCCTGAGGCAGAGGGTACAAGCGCCCGATAGCCTTTGCTCCACGCAAAGTAGCCTCCGGGCATTCCCATTCGGATTCTACCATCTGTTTCATGACCCTATGCACCAGAAAACACCGCTGCTTCACCTTAAACCCCTGAAGAAGGGGATCTTCCAAGGGCTCAGACTGAGCCGTTGGCAAAGCAATATTTAGGGCAGACAAAGTCTGAGCGATAAGCGCCCCCAACTCCTCCTTTCTAAAAACCCTGAACATATTAGGATCGTCAGAGGCAGAAAGATCGCTCTCATCTAAATCCGTGGCCCACTCCAAACTAGAATCTGACAAGATTTCTCCTTCCTTGACACGCTGGAGCCCTGAGAAGTGCTGACCGGCGCTATCGGCGCTCAACTCTGCTCCGTGGGCCAACTGAGAAGGACCCTCACCGGGATCCAACAGGGAAGACTGAATGCCAGAGCTGTGCCCAGTCATAGCAGCAGTCACCTTATCCTGAGATTGCTGCCACTTCATACAGTAAGCCTGGTGCAAGGCTAAAATAAAATCCGCAGAAAAAACAGACTCTAAACTCTTTTGAACTTCAGGCAGGGTCTGAGGAAGAGCTTCTTCCACCTGCACTGGTCTCTTAGACTTCGTTTTTTTCTTGGCGGGCTTTTCCTGCACAGACCCCAGCACCGGAGCTGAAGCTGTCATGGTCGCCGTTCCCGCCAAATCTGCGGGGTTATGAGGGCCTCCTAAAGCATTGCCCAAATCTGTCTTGCTCTCCATGCTCGCCACCACACGATCGCAAAAAAAAAACCGCACAAAAGCCCCCAAGCCAAACAAGGAGACAAAGAAAACCGCCGCAATCGCAAAACCACGGCTAAAAAAAAACAAGAACCTAGCCGGGAACCTGCTGCCACGCGACAGCCGGCACGGGGCTCAAAGCTGTTGCAAATCGCACTAAAAACTACCGCCGAGCAAACAGACGATTTCACCAACCTTGTCCTGCACAAGCTGCTCCTCTCCTGCAAGGCACTCACCCCGCTGCTAGCGGGAGAAGAAAACTTTGCTCCAGGGGAGTCAGGATGGTTGCTGGGGCTCCCAGTACCTCGCTGTGCTTTCCCCCCGGCAAACGGAGCTGCAGTCTGAGACAGGCTCTGCCTCTCTGCTCCTTAAATTTATAGAATAAACAACTAAACAGTTGAATATTTCGCGGAGGTAAAAACCCTGCTAGGGCTCAAACCGCGTTGCCACTGAAGCACTCAAAATAAAATAAAGGAACGCCTAGCCAAAAAGGAAACTTGAAATATTTCTTCGGGAGCCAGCCAGGATCCTGTCCCTTCCAGCTGCTGAGGACTGAAAGACTGAGGTGGCCAGCAGGGGGAGCCAGCTATCAGATCAGCAAAACTTCTGAATTCAGTCCTCAGCTGCTGGAGAAGGTTGACAACCCTCCTGTTCCTGGACTGGCCCGGAGAGACGACAAGGAATGGCACCTTTAGGCGGGAAGGGAACCGCGCATGCGTGCCTGCATTCCCAAAGGCTTTCATAGAAAGCTGGGGAGATGCTCCGCAAGGGCTCCATCGACGTCGATGTCACCCATATGTGAGGACTGACTTCCTGCTTGGTCCTGGAGAAATTAGTGATATTCTGAAAATCTGAATGGTTTGCAGCTCTCCATGACTGTAGTTGGAGATCCATGCCCTAAGGCCTTTATTCTGCAAATTTCTTGCACCATATAAACAAATATCTGGAAATATTTTGCTTCTGCATCTGAAAAATCATACACAGGCAACTCAAAGAACACGTGGCTCTGTCGCAGTATAAAAATTCTCGTGTGATGTGTTTGTTATTCTGGCCTTCTTTCCAGGATCCTTCCCCTCTCTTTATTTAGGGCTTTTAGTGTCAGGTGCAAATTTATAACATTGCCTTTATGTAGGTTGATGATGTTTTTCCTATGTAGTATTTCTTTTCTTTTTGCACCTTTCCATTTCCTTCAAGTATGTTAATGTTGCTTGATGTATATTGTTTAAAGTCAGAAATAAAAAATAAAAAATAAAAAAATAAAAAATTTTTCTTGTGCAGAATTTTCTACTTTGTCAAATATTGTGAAAGGTGAAATTAGACCTTACCTGCTAATTAGCTTTCCTTGAGGAACTCCAGTCCAGTCCCGCACCTCAGGTTTGAGCACCTCTTCCAGCAGCATGGAGACTGAGCATGTCACAATTTTGATGACATCAGGATACTTAGGCAGCTGGCACCACCCCCAGCCTTCCAGTCACCTATTGACAAAGCAGACTCACAGAAGCAACAAATAAGTTAATATCTTAAGAAATCTAACCATCCTAACACTAAAATTTTCCAGGAACTCCACTTCCTCCAGGCAGCCTCCTTCCTGGCCCACTCCAAAAATGGACCCCAATCACCCAAGAGAGACTACCTGGTAATATAACACCTTTCCCACCCCTCCCCGGCGATGGGAACGTAACCTACCTAGAAGAACCAACGACGAAACAAAAAATATCCTCAAAAAACCTGCACGCCGTATAAGTAAGAAATCAACGACATCCTTCATTCCCAGCCAACTCACTGCAGTTGAACTTCTTCCTGCCCGGGATCACTTAAGCACACAGAATTACAGAAGGGAGGGTTCCGGGACTGGACTGGAGTTCCTCAAGGAAAACTAATTAGCAGGTAAGATCTAATTTCACCTTCCTTATAGTCCCTCCAGTCCAGTCCCGCACCTCAGGGATGTAACAGAGCCCCCTAAACAGGGGAGGGACCCACGAGCCCGGCCTGAATAACTGCTGAACTGAACCTTGCATCGTTCCTTGCTTGCACATCCAACCGATAGTGCTTCACAAAGGTATGCAACGACGACCAGGAGGCCGCCCGACAAATGTCTACTGGCGAAACCGAACTCCACTCCACCCAAGAGGCCGCCTGCGCTCTAGTGGAGTGAGCTCGCAGACCCTGCGGGGCCTGCTTGCCCTTCAGCAGATATGCCAATACAATCGCTTCCTTAACCCATCTGGAGATTGAGGACTTAGCCGCAGCCTCCCCCTTACGTGGACCACCGAACAGAATGAACAACCAATCTGATTTCCGAAAGGAAGCTGTCCTCCTCAAATACCATCTGAGAGTACGCCGGAGATCAAGAAGACACAGCTGTGAATCCTGTAAATCCTCCGACAAACCAGTTAACACCGGCAAAACAACAGGCTGATTCAAATGAAACTGAGATACCACCTTCGGTAGTAAAGAGGGCACCGTTCGCAACACCATCTTTTCCCTAGAAAAAATAAGAAAAGGTTCTCTACACGACAACACCTGAAGTTCCGAAATTCTCCTGGCTGAAGAAACTGCCACCAAAAACACCATCTTCAAAGTTAAATCCTTCAGGGTACAAGATGCTAACGGCTCAAAAGGCTCTCTTGACAACACCGAAAGCAACAGGTTAAGGTCCCAACTCGGAACCAATGCCGTCCTTGGTGGACGGATCTGCTTAACCGCTCTCAGAAACCGAGCTACCTCCGGCTGCGTTCCCAAGGGATATCCCTTGAATCTTCCCTCGATAACACGCCAACGCTGCTACCTGCACTCTAAGGGAGCCCCAAGCCAAACCTTTATCGAGACCCGCCTGTAAAAAGTCCAACATTTCCAGAACCGAAGCTGCCAATGGTCTGCAACCGTTCTGAGCACACCAACCTTCAAAAATTCTCCAGACATGAATGTACGCCAGGGAAGTAGATCTCTTTCGTGCCCTAAGGAGAGTGGAAATTAATTGAGCGGAATAACCTTGCTTCCTTAACCTCGCCCTCTCAAACGCCATGCCGTAAGCGAGAACCGATCCACCTGTGGCATTACGATTGGACCCTGTACCAACAGGTCCGGCCTGTCGGGAAGTCTCCACAGTTCAGCCGCCCTCAGCCATACCAGATCAGCGTACCACGGCTGCCGAGACTAATCCGGGGTAAGGATCACGACCATCCCCCGATGAGCCTCCACTCGCTGTATCACGCGACCTATGAGCGCTCATGGAGGGAAGACATAGAGGAGACCCTGACTCAGACATCTCTGTACCAGAGCGTCTAGTCCCTCGGACATTCTTTCTCTTCACTGACTGTAAAACCGACTGGCCTTGGCTGACGCGAAAGTCGCCATCAGATCCATGACCAGCTCACCCCACCGGTACACGATCTGCTCGAACACCTCCTGGTTCAGCTGCCATTCCCCAGAATCTAACCATACCCGGCTGAGGTAATCGGCCACAATGTTCTCTGTGCCAGCCACGTGCGCTGCTGAAATTGCCTGCAGGTGAGCTTCCGCCCAAGACATCAGGAGCTCTGCCTCATTCTCTAATCTGGCACTGCCCGTGCTGCCTTGTCGATTGATGTAGGCTACCATGGTAGGGTTGTCTGAGAAGACCAGAATCGCCCGAGTGCGGACCCTTGGGAGAAACCCCTGTAGGGCTAAGCACACGGCTCTCATCTCCAGCCGATTGATGGACCAAGTCTTTTCCTCAGGAGTCCACCAACCCTGCGCCACTTGTCCCTCGCAATGGGCTCCCCATCCTGAAAGACTTGCATCCGGCGTCAGTGGAAGCCAGCACGGCGATTCCAATGGGACTCCCACCTTCGAATTCTCCTCGCTTAGCCACCACCTGAGGGATTTCTGCACTTCCCGCGGACATACCAACCTACAAGTTAGCGGCTGAAGCTGATGAGACCAGCACCGTAACAGAGCTCTCTGCAAAGGCCTCATGTGAGCTCACGCCAGGGAACCAGATCAATCGCCGCTGCCATGGTCCCCAAGAGCCGAAGATAATGCCATGCAGTCAGTTCCGGCATACACAGAAACCGCTGCACCAGCACCTGCAGAGCGACCACCCTTCTTTGAGGCAGGAACACCTGAGCCCTGAGAGTGTCGAAATGCGCCCCGAGGTACTCGAGATCCTGTGAAGGGGTCAGTGACTTGTCTACATTGATGATACAGCCTAATTCGCTCAAGAAACAGACCACCCACCCAGCTACCTGAGCACTTTCCTCCTCGGACTTTGCTTGAATGAGCCAATCGTCCAAGTAGGAATGCACCAATATACCTTCGTGGCACAAGGTGGCTGCTACCACGACATCACTTTGGTGAACGTCCGCGGAGCCGTTCCCAGACCAAAGGGTAACGCTTGAAACCAAAAGTGACCCATGGGCACCACAAAGCGAAGAAACTGATGATGATCCGGACAAACTGGAATATGCAAGTACGCTTCCATGAGGTCTAGAGAGGTCAAAAACTCCTCTTCTCGCACAGCCATCATCACTGACCAAAAGTGTTTCTATATGGAAACGTGGAACCCGGAGACAGTGGTTTACGTGCTTGAGGTCGAGAATGGATCGAAAGGATATTTCCTTTTTTGGCACTATGAAATAAATAGAGAATCGACCGCTACCTCACTGCTCTGTGGGAACTGGAACCACCGCCGCAGGTGTAACAGGCGCTGCAGTGTTTGCTGCACCCCGTACGCTTCTGCTCACGCACGGAAGGGGGAATGAACGAAGGCTGGAGCCAGAGGTTTGGCAAAGTCCAGTGCGTAGTCCTCCCAAATTACTCGTAGAACCCACTGGTCTGACGTACCTCGGACCCAGGCATGGTAAAAATCCCTTAACCAACCTCCCACCGGATGCTGGGTCCCCCTCACTTCATTGTTGTTTTTCTCTGGGTCGAGGTAGAGGCAGGCGCTCCGCAATAATCTCTGCCTATCCCCCAAAATCCCCAAAAGGTCGGCGTCCTGGCCGCATACCAACCTCTCTGAAAAGGACAAAACCTTACCGATCAAAAACTCCTAAACTCCAGAGCCTGACCCTAGTTTGGCCCTGAAGTCCGAAGTTGCTTTGGTTTATCCTCGGGAAGACGCCCATAAGAACATAAGATATGCCATACTGGGTCAGACCAAGGTCCATCAAGCCCAGTATCCTGTTTGCAACAGTGGCCAATCTAGGTCATACCTACCTAGCAGTATCCCCAAAAGACACAGGTTCCACAATGCTTGTATTGGGTCAAGCATTGATATCCTGGGTCCCTTTTTAATAATGGTTTATGGACCTTTCCTCCAGGAACTTGTCCAAACCTTTTTTAAACCCAGCTACACTAACAGCTCTTACTATATCCTCCGGTAACAGAGTTTGATTACACATTGAGTGAAAAAATATTTCTCTTATTTGTCTTAGTTTACCCTGTAGCTTCATTACATGTCCCCTAGTCTTTCTATATTCTGAGAGCGTAAAAACATCGATCTACGTTTACCCGTTCCACTCCATTCATTAATTTATAGACCTCTATCATATCTCCCCTCAGCCGTCTCTTTTCCAGGTTGAAGAGCCCTAACCTTTGTAGCCTCTCTTCATAGGAGTAGCCTTCCATCCCCTTTACCATTTTGGTGGCTCTTCTCTCTACCTTTTCTAAAATCGCTATATCCTTTTTAAGATATGGCGACCAGAATTGCACACAGTATTCAAGGTGCGGTCTCACCATGGAACGATATAGAGGCATTATAATATCTTTTGTTTTATTTTCCATTCCTTTCCTTATCATACCTAGCATTCTATTTGCTCTCTTGGCCGCCGCTGCACACTGGGCCGAGGGTTTTAACATGGTATCCACAATAACGCCTAAATCTTTTTCCTGGGTGGTGGTTCCTAATGTGGAACCTTGCATCGTGTAGCCATAGTGTGGGTTGTTCTTTCCTAGGTGCATAACTTTGCACTTGTCCACATTAAACTTCATCTGCCATTTGGATGCCCAGTCTTCCAATTTATCCAGATCCTCCTGCAGTTTTCTACAGTCCTCTTGGGTTTTAACAACTTTAAACAGTTTTGTGTCATCTGCAAATTTGATAACCTCACTAGTTATTCCCTTTTCCAGGTCATGTATGATTATGTCAAAAAGTAGCGGACCCAGTACAGATCCCTGGGGAACACCACTATTCACCTTTTTCCATTGGGAAAATTGGCCATTTAGCCCTAGCCTCTGCTTTCTATCTTTTAACCAGTTCCCGATCCACAATAATACATTGCCTCCTATCCCATGACTTTTTAGTTTTGCCAAAAGACTCTGATGAGGGATCTTCTCAAAGGCTTTCTGAAAGTCCAGATATACTATATCAACCGACTCACCTTTGTCTACCTGTTTATTCACACCTTCAAAAAAACATAACAGATTAGTAAGACAAGATCTTCCTTGTCTAAAGCCATGTTGGCTGTCTCCCATTAGGCCATGACTATCTACATGCTGTGTAATTTTGTTCTTTATGATGGTTTCTACCATCTTCCCCGGTACTGACGTCAGGCTCACCGGTCTGTAATTTCCCAGATCACTCCTGGAACCCTTTTTAAAAATCGGCATTACATTGGCGATCCTCCAATCTTCCGGTATTACAGATGATTTTAATGAAAGTTCACAGATTACTAATAGCAGGTCTGAAATCTCATATTTCAGTTCTTTCAACACTCTTGGATGTATACCATCCGGTCCAGGTGATTTGCTACTATTCAGTTTATCAAATAGTTGTAATACATCTTCCCGGTGTAGCGATATTTCTCTCAATTCCTCTGCAGTATCACCTTTAAATACCACTTCAGTCTTGGGTAACATCCCTACATCTTCCTCAGTAAAGACCGAAGCAAAGAATTCATTCAGTCTCTCCGCTATCGCCTTGTTTCCTCTTACTGCCCCTTTTACCCCTCTATCATCTAATGGTCCAATTGACTCTCTCACAGGCCTTTTGCTACGAATGTACTTGAAAAAGTCTTTATTTCGTATTTTTGCTTCCGTAGCAAGTTCCTTCTCAAATTCTCGCTTTGCCTGCCTTATCAATGCTTTGCATTTAACGTGCCAGTGCTTGTGCTGTTTCCAGTTTTCATCATTTGGCTCTTTCTTCCATTTCCTGAAAGATGCTTTTTTTGGCAGCAACAGCCTCTCTGACCTCACCTTAAACCATGTTGGCAGTTTTTTGGACTTTCTTGCACCTTTTTTTTTTTTTTTTTTTTTTTTTTAATTTCCAAAATTTATTTCAAAATGAAACAAAAATTACAAAGAAAACATTACATAAACTGTAATATCCAGTCCACATCAAGGAGCAGCTTCACACATTTGCAGTCAAATTTAAAAGGAAACCTGAGAAAACCAATAAGCTCAATATACTAAATCAAGTGATACACTATATTCCCCCTATAATTACACCAAGTTATACCAGTCCCCTCTCACTCAACAAGCTGACTAATTGATCAGGTTCAGAAAATATAAATCGCTTACCTTGAAAGGTAATCTGACATTTACAGGGAAATTTAAGATAAAATAAACCCCCCAAAGCAAGAACACGTGGACGGAGAGCTAAGAAAGCCTTACGGCGTTCTTGTGTGATTTTAGCCACATCTGGAAATATCTGAATAACTTGACCACAGAACTGTTCGGTTTTCTTCTGAAAGTAAACCATCAAAACCCTATCCTTATCCATCTCCCGAACAAAGGAAACTAATAAGGTATCTGTTGTAGGAATATCATCTGTGGAAGATTCAAGAAAGCCAGATAGATCCAGAGTGGAAGAAGCCAGCTTTTCACTTTGGATATTCCCTGACATGTTACCATCCAAATCTTTTTTAACTCTAGGTATATAATACAATTTCGAAATTAAAATATCCGAAGCGTCTTTAAACATCAGAATTTCCTTAAAGTATTTTTGCAACAACAACAAGGGGGATAAGTAATGTGTCCTAGGAAAATTTAGAAAACGTAAATTTTTTGACCGATATACATTTTCTCGAAATTCATCCTGTCGTTACAAAAAACTAAAACCCTGGGAAAATTTAAAATTAACTTCACTTTGAGAGGAAACAAATTGCTCAGTAGAATTAACAAGCCTTTCCACAGATGTCAGCCGAGCTTCATGATCAGTTAGTTTACCAACTGTCTCTTTCGAGAAAACAGATATCTTCTGCAATGAAGCACTTAACGCTGTTTCCATCCGTGAAACGACAAGCCAGACATCTTTCAAAGAAACATGTTCAGGAGGGGAACATCATTCAGCAAAACCCGGAAAGGAAACCACCGATGGTAACGGTAATGACAATGGTAGATTAGAAGAAGTTACTTGCAAAAACGAATCTGGAAGTAAAGCTGGAGAAACATCCAAGCCCTTCGTATCCACAGGAGAAGAAACGGCACAACTATCAAGAACAGTTATCTCTTGATCGGGCTGAACTAAACCCGTAGCGGAAGCAGAGGAGGATGAGGATGCGGTACTCACAGTTGATGAGTCCAGCGAATCCGATGGGAAGGAACCCAACAGTGCCGGAGAGTTCTCCACACGTACGTGGGCATCCATGGGGCCAATAATCTTAACCGCCTTCGATTGCGCTGGCTGAGAGTGCTGTTTCCTCCGCTTCCCCATAACCTGAATACCACCAATGCACCTCGTGCACCAAGGGGCGTGTCCTGCCCCTTTGGTCACGCCCCTTCGGTCACGGAACTGCGGGAACGCGCCCGCTTAACGCGTCCCGCGTAGGGGCCGGTCTTTAATGGCCCTCCTCCAGTCCAGTGGCCCAATGAGGAGCTAGGCAGGCAGGAACCTCAGGTAAGCAATCAGGAAAACAAAAGAAGCAGCTCACTGTTCCACCTGAGAGCTGGTCTTTAATGGCCCTCCTCCAGTCCAGCGGCCCAATGAGGAGCTAGGCAGGCAGGAACTTCAGGTAAGCAATCAGGAAATCAAAAGAAGCAGCTCACTGTTCCACCTGAGAGCTGGTCTTTAATGGCCCTCCTCCAGTCCAGCGGCCCAATGAGGAGCTAGGCAGGCAGGAACCTCAGGTAAGCACCTTTCTTAATGCGTGGAATACAGCTGGTCTGGGCTTCCAGGATAGTATTTTTAAACAACACCCAAGCTTGATGTAAGTCTTTAACCTTTGCAACCGCTCCTTTTAGTTTTTTCTTAACTATATTCCTCATTTTATCATAGTCTCCCTTTCGAAAGTTAAAAGGCAGTACTGTGGATTTCTTTACTATCCCTCCTCCACTAATTAAATCAAACACGATCATGCTATGATCACTATTGCCAAGTGTTCCCAACACCCTTATCTCTTGCACCAGATCTAGTGTTCCACTAAGGACTAGGTCCAGTGTGGCTTCCCCTCTGGTCGGTTCATGAACCAGCTGCTCCAGGAAGCAGTCATTTATTTCATCTAGAAACTTTATCTCCCTAGCATGTCCTGCCGTGACACTGACCCAGTCGATACCGGGGTAATTGAAATCACCCATTATTACTACTCTGCTGTGACTTTTGTTAGCTTCCTTGATTTCTTTGAGCATTTCATCATCCATTTGTTCATTCTGGCCAGGTGGTCGACAGTACACCCCTACTGCCATCACCTTCCCCTTCATACATGGAATTTCAATCCATAGAGATTCTACAGCAAATTTTGTTTCCTGCAAAACTTTAATCCTTTCTGACTCAATGCCCTCTCTAACATAGAGCGCAACCCCTCCACCAATTTGATCAGTTCTATCATTACGATATAGTTTGTACCCAGGTATCACAGTGTCCCACTGGTTATCCTCCTTCCACCATGTCTCTGAGATTGCAATCATATCTAACCTCTCATTTAGTGCTATATATTCTAATTCTCCTATCTTACTGTTTAGTCTTCTAGCATTTGCATATAAGCATTTTAGAGACTGTATTTTACCTTTGGACTCTCCCAAATCCTTCACCAACTTTTCCAGTTCCTCTCCGAACAACTGCCTCCCCTTGAAAGGTAGCTTACTCAAGCGAGCCTTCGAGGACATTCATCTGCCGACCAGTTGCGGAGTCAGAGGTAACAGCGAGCCGCTACCATAGAGCCCATACTGTTCAAAAGCACCCTTACCAGATCATAGAAAGAGTCCGCAAGATAGGCCGCTCCCGATTCCAGCCTCGCTGCATCCTCCAGACTCTGTGCCTCTTGAGACGCCTCCAGAGGCCTTGTGCCCACCTTAAACATGCCCGCGCCACTAGTGTCCCACAAGCCGAGGCCTGAAGCGATAGAGCACTCACATCAAAAGCTTGCTTCAACAGAGCATCCAGCTTCCTATCTTGGACATCCTTGAGGGCCACACTGCCCTCAACCGGAATAGTGGTCTTCTTAGTCACTGCCGATACCGTGGCATCGATCCTTCGAGACCTAAATACGTCCCTTTCCAGCTCTGTCAAGTGGGACATAATGCGAGACCCCCTGACCCCAATCTCAGGGAGTTCCCACTCTTCCAGGATTATCTGCTTAATGACCCTATGCAGAGGAAAAACCTTCTGGGGCCTACGAACCGCCTGAAGTATTGGATCTTCCAGCGCCTCCACTTCAACACCTCCTGCCAGAGGCATGTTGAGTGTCTTGAGCGATTTGGAAATGATCCCAGCCAGTTCCTCCTTCCGGAAGACTCTAACAATCCGGGACTCATCCTCCTGTGGGATCTCTCCCTCCTCAAGATCTACCTGCTCCACAACTAGCTCATGCTCCCCCTCTGAGGAAACAGACCAGTCTCCTCAGCTAACTCACTCTCCAGCTGCCTCTTGGCACAAGGTAGCGCTGGGTCTGGATATGTACCCAGCACATCTACCGGAGCCCCTCTCTTTTCTGCCTTATGGTCCTTAGCTTGACCTTGTTGCTTTAAGTAAAATGCCTTATGAAGCAACAACACAAACTCGGGAGAAAAATCGCCCGGCACCATTGCTCTGGGCTTTTGCATGGACGAAGGACCAAGGGGAAGCCTCCTGCTGATCCTGCTGCAGCTCCAGCGGAGTCAAACTGACATTTCCCTCTCTCCGAGGCAAGGGGCCCAAAGGTTGAGATGCAAGCTCACTGACTGCATTAGCCTCCTCCAATATATCCTGTTCAGTTGAGCGGGTCTCCGCAGCGCAACCCCTGCAGACCCCTTCCGCGGAAAGCGTGCTTCTGCGTGCTCCACACACCCCACATTGAGGCCTAGAAGGCATCGCTGACAGAATTTACTCTAAATAGAAGAGAAAAACGTGTTCCCGATATCCTTTGGCTATTACTTTATATAATTTATTTCTTTTTTCTGGGAAACTTATAGAGGGTGTTCGTTGTGGTCTATACCAAGTTTTATGATTTCTTTGATGTTATTTGCCTTTGGATGTATTGCCATATTCCCTGTATGCTTAGTTTATTCTTGGTATATATGATTAAAGTTAATAAAGATAAAATAAAAAATAAAAAAAACTTGTTCCCCCCTTTGTTTTTCTTCTTTTTTTTCACAATTGTAACATGAAAAGAACAGCAACATTAGATTGTTCCCTTTAAGAACCTAAACCGGGACCTAAAAAAACAATAAAATCCAATAAAAATGCAGAAAAAATGCCATAAAGAGTAGTTACTCACCTGTAACAGGTGTTCTCCAGGAGCAGCAGAAATCAGTCCTCACTTATGGGTGACATCGATGTCGATGGAGCCCCCGTGCGGAGCAATCCCACAGCTTTCTAAGAAAGCCTTTGGGAATACTGCACGCATGCACGGTCCCCTTCCCACCTAAAGGTGCCATCTTGCTCAGTCCAATGACATAGCTAAAAGACAGCAAACAAAAATGCAAAAATAAACTATGTACAACTGCAACTCCCAGGGGAGGAGGGAGGCTTGTGAGGACTGATTCCTGCTGCTCCTGGAGAACACTTGTTACAGGTGAGTAACTACTCTTTCTCCAGGACCAAGCAGGAAGTCAGTCCTCACTTATGGGACTCCCCAGCTTCAGGCTACCGGAGACCCAGAGCTGAAAAATGAGCTCCCTCTAGCCGCAACATCAGAGAAAGGATTTCACTGAAACATACCCCCACCGGTAACCCAACCAGAGGGCTGGAGGGTAGGAGTTGCCGAAACCTCAAAGAGATTCCGGAGCACAGCCTGACCGCAAGCACTGTCCCTACGGGACTCTCTCTCCGGGCAGTAATGGGCCGCAAAAGTCTGGCTTGAGGACCAAGTTGCAGCCCTGCAGATGTCTGCCAACGGTACAGAGCGGAGATGAGCTACTGAGGCAGCCATTGCCCTGACACGGTGGGCTGTGACCCGACCCTGCAAGGGAAGGTCAGCTGCCCTGTAAGCCCAGGTGATATAGTCAGCCACCCAGATGGACAAGGTACGCTTGGAGACAGGTAACCCCAAGTTATTAGGGTCAAAAGATACGAAGAGCTGAGTAGCCCTCCTATGCCCCTGCGTATGCTCAATGTGGAAGGATAAGGCCCTCCTACAGTCCAGGGTATGCAGGACTGTCTCAGCCCGGCTGGCATGGGGCCTAGGGAAGAACGTTGGAAGAACCACCTCCTGGTTGAGATGGAAAGAGGAGACAACCTTTGGGAGGAACTTAGGATGAGTCATAAGGACTACCCTGTTCCTATAGAAGCGCGTGTAAGGCCTGTCACAGACCAGGGCTTGAAGCTTACTTACTTGCCTGGCCGAGGTCAGGGCCACAAGGAATAGAGCCTTCCAAGAAAGGAAGCGTAGAGGACATATAGCCATCGGCTCAAAAGGTGGGCGAGTCAGTTGCTGCAAGACCACATTCAACTCCCACTCAGGGGCCGGTGGACGGAGAGGAGGCTTGAGCAAGAGCAAACCTCTGAGAAACCTGGACACCAAGGGGTGAACCGACAGAGAGTGTCCCTCCATCAGTGAGTGGTGAGCTGCTAGAGCAGAGAGGTGGACCTGAACCGAATTGGACTGAAGTCCTTGATTGGACAAGTGCAGTAGATAGTGAAGCACTACTGGTACAGTGCAGGCGAAAGGATCCTCCTTGCGCTGCTGACACCACATGGAGATCCTTCTCCACTTCAGGGCATAGGTTTTCCTGGTGGATTGCTTTCTAGAGGCCAAGACCACCTCTTCCACTTCACGGGGTAGGCCCCAGGGAGCCAACACTACCCTTGCAGCCTCCAGGCCATCAAATTGAGAGATTTGAGATTGGGGTGCAGAAGGGAACTCTGATCCTCAGAGAGAAGATCAGGCTGCAACCCCAGAGGTAGTGGTGTGTCCACGGCTAGCTGGAGCAGAAGTGGAAACCAGGGCTGCCTCGGCCACCTGGGAGCTATCAGAAGTACCGAGGCCTTGTCCCTTAGAATCTTGAACAAGGTTCGGGCCACCAGAGGCATGGAAGGAAACGCATACAGGAGGCCCTGGGACCAAGAAATCAGGAAGGCATACGCTGCTAACTTCAGGGGATGCGGTTGCCTGGAACAGAACCTGGGCAGCTGCCGGTTCAGGGGACTGGCAGAGAGATCTATGGATGGAAGTCCCCATCTCAGGAAAATTTTCTGAACCACCAAGGGGTGTAGTTGCCACTCGTGGGGTTGCAGAATCCTGCTCAACCTGTCTGCCAGGAAGTTTTCCTGCCAACAGACAATGAATGCCCTCTAAAAGTATTGAGAATGTGCCTGATGAACTCCGCACTCCAAGTAAAAAGTTTAATCCCATAAATGTGAATAATGGTCTCAGACTCACATCGGCAATGCTTAGAACATTCAAAAGCAGTATGCCTTATCGCATCAACAACCATATATATTCACAATTGTCTTAAAGATGTTGTGCCTTTATACATTCATCAGATCTTTCTCTAATCTTTAACCATGTCATGAAACAAATTTTATATGTTAGAGATTGTGCTTATCTTAGAACTGCTGGTGTAATTCCCCGACGCCACCGTGCAGGTACCGTTATTGCGTTTCGAATGCTTCTTCAGGGGGGTAAAATTTAACTCAGCACGATCTATAAAACAATTAGGAGTTTATAGCAGAAAATACACCATAATCGCAACTGCATATTGTGGTTGTAATCTTGTGAAACTATCCACCCTACCTTGTACCATGCAGCCAAATGGAGTGGAGGAGTGGCCTAGTGGTTGGGGCAAGGTACTTCAGGCCGGAAGGTCGGGGGTTCAAATCCCACTAGAGGACAGCAACCTTGGGCCGGAAGGACTGGGGTTTCTAGTCCCACAGGTGCTCCTTGTGGTCTTGGGCAAGCCACTTAACCCTCCATTGCCCATGTTCCCTGTAAAATAGTTCTCTGTGTGCTGTGCTTTCCTGTCTAATCAATGTGTTTATACCTCAAAAATTTCCTGTCATGATTTGACAATTTCCAATCTGTAATCAAACCGCTGCTGATCGCTGGAAGTAGCGGTATACAAATGTATACTAAATAAATAAAATAAAATAAATAAATAAATGATGCACTCCGATCCAGCTTATAGCAGATCACATAGTCATCCAAACTTATTCGGTGTGCAGTCGAACGCCGCGCATGCGGACCGCAACCTCAGTCAGGATTTAAATAAATGTTGCGATGTTCTGGCACCCAATTAACATTCAGTACCTTTTCCATGCGGGAAGTTTTCTTGCAGGTGAACGAAACTGCTACTGATTTAAATGCAGGCCCTCCAGTCAATAGAGCTGTTAAGGCCAGTTGGACCCACTGTTTCTAATCTAAAGATCCATTTTTGTTCTTGGATCAGTAACGTTTGTGCTCTGGACTTGCCGTTCTTGCCCGCCATTACCCACTCAATCACAAAACAGCGTAGCTCTTCAAAAGTGTGATGTTTGAAGATGCAATGTGCCACTATTGGGGCTTCTAGTGTCTTGCATTTTAATCTACTGCGGTGCTCATTGATTCTAATCTTGAGTTGTCGCTCTGTCTTTCCAACATATAACAGGCCACAGGGGCATCTAATTGCATACACAACATGATCCGAAATACAGGTGGTAAAATGTTTTAAAAAATATTTTCTACCATGGTATTCAAATCCATTAAGCTCTTCTGTCACAGAGCAGATGTTACAACAACCACATGGTTTGTGCCCTACTTCCTCTACTTGGCTTACCGCCTGATGTGACCGCAATTTCGCCGGACTAAGCTTGTCCTTAAGGGGTAGAGGGCGGGTCCACACACACCTAATGGTCTTGTCTTGTAGCCCAGGTAAAGTACTGAGCACATTCCGATGTTTCTTTATAATGCGTTTAATTTCGCCACTAAGTGGGGAAAATTTTGTAATGAAGTTTATATTATCATCATCCATATTAGGGCTGTCATGTCTTGATTACAACAGTAAAGCCCTGTTGTTACACAGTGCCCTCTTATATGCTACCTTTATAATTGATTGGGGATATCCCCTTTTACAAAAATCCTTCATCAAATTTTTTGCCTGTGTCTTATACTCTGCCACACTCGAACAGTTCCTCCGATATCTAATGAACTGGGATAGGGGCAAACTGTCACGCAATTGTTTAGGATGGTTGCTACTGTAATGCAAAATAGTATTTCTGTCTGTTGGCTTTTTATATATTGAAGTGAGCCATCCCTGATGACTTTTTTGAACCTCCACATTGAGAAAAACAATTCTCTGAGAATGACTCGTATGTGTAAATTGTATGTGGGGGTCCACTTGATTCAGCCAGTCCACAAACTGTTGAAACTCCAAAAGGGAGCCATCCCATAGCATGAACACGTCGTCGATGAATCTCTTCCATAAGACTATGTGTTGCTGGTATGTTGATCTTACAAGCCATTGATGTTCAAAAACTTGCATGTAGAGGTTGGCCACTGAGGGGGCGCAAGTGGCCCCCATGGCTACCCCAGAAGTTTTCCTGGCCAGGGAGATAAACAGCCTTGAGAAACATGTTGTGTTTGAGAGTAAAAGAGCACAGGGCCTGTGCCTCTCGACACAGGAGCCTGGACCCCGTGCCTCCCTGCTTGTTCACATAGAACATGGCCACTTGATTGTCCGTCTGAACCAGAACAGACTGGTGAGCCAAGGTGTGAGAGAAGGTTTTGAGGGCTAAGCGAATAGCCCGGAGTTCCAGGAGGTTGATTTGCTGTGTGGCCTCCCATGGAGACCACAGGCCCTGGGTGCACCTGTCCAAGCAATGTGCACCCCAGCCCTGCAAGGAGGCATCGGTGGTCAGCACCACCGTGGAAACAGGCACCTGAAAAGGAACCCCCTGTAATAAAATGGGGGGGGGGGTGTAGCCACCACTGCAGGGAGTTCAGGAATGGCTTGGTCACCCGCACTTTGTCTGCAAGGCTTCCTGTGGCTTGTTTCCGCTGAGTTCAGAGACACCATTGTGCAGGTCTCATGTGGAGGCGGGCATTAGGGGTCACATGCACTGTCGATGTCATGTGGCCCAGGAGCTTTAGACAGAGTCTGGCGGAGACTTGGGGCCTGCTCAGAAACTGGTTTGCCAAGTCTATGAGTCTTTGAGCCCTGTCTCTTGGCAAGTAAGCCTTTGCTTGCAGGGAGTCCAACCTTGCCCCTATGAACTCTAGGTTCTGGGAGGGGAGCAAAGTGGACTTTGCAAAGTTTATGACAAACCCTAGGTGTTGAAGGAGGGAGACAGTTCTGAGGGTGGCTTGCTGGGCCTCCTGGGAAGTCTGACCCCTGATGAGCCAGTCGTCCAGGTAGGGAAAGACAAAAAACCCCTGATTCCTTAAGTAGGCCGCCACCACCGCCAGACACTTTGTAAAGACCCTTGGGGCGGAGGTCAAGCCAAAGGGTAGTACTCTGTACTGGTAATGGTTTCCTCCCACAATGAACCTGAGGTACTTTCTGTGGTCTGGATAAATGAGGATGTGAGTATACGCATCCAGAACCTGTTGAGATTCCTGAGGTCGAGAATAGGCCTGAGGCCCCCAGTTCTCTTTGGTACAAGGAAGTACCTGGAGTAGAACCCGTGACCTTGCAGGTGGGAAGGTACCGGCTCCACCGCCTGGTCTAGAAGCAGACCTTGAAGTTCTTGAAGGAGGAGGTCTGTGTGCAGAGGAGGTCTTGGAGGCTCTCCTGGGAAGTAGGTTGGAGGCAACTGCTGGAAATGGAGCATATAGCCCTTGTGGACTATGCTCAATACCCAAGCATCTCCTGTAATGGGTGGCCACCTGTGGTCAAACAGGACTAGACAACTTCCTGTGCAGAGATGGGACAGCAGAGGTGGAAAGACTATGTTGTGGGAGTCAAAAACCCCCTCCCTGCTGAGTGGGAGCAGGAGCCGGAGGCTTGGGGGTCTTCTGCCTACGGGGGCCCATGTCCCTGCCCCTTGGCCTGCTGACCCTGCTGGGGAGCTGGGGAGCCCTGGTACTGATGGAAAGGTTTGTAGGCAGCCGCCTTCCTCGGGTAAAAGGACTTCTTACCCGAGCCCTTCTTCCTCTGAGAAGGGGGTCTTACGGAGTCGATAAATGGAATCGACCCGCTTGCTCAAAACTGGCGCCAATGCCGGTGCCCCCCACATCCAGAAGAGGAGCCGTTCCAGCATCGGAGGAACAGGCACAGTAAAGGACTCCTTCGGAGGAGAGTCATACTGGAGGGCCTTGAGCTCTTCGGCTCCTCCTCGGGGTCCGCGGGAATCGCCAAAGCCTTGGCCATGTCCCTGACGAACTCCGAGAACCTGGTGTCCTCCGGAGGGGACCTACTCTGGGGCTTGGACTGCGGTGAGTCCGAAGGGACGCACCGAGTCTGAAAAGTATCGGGGGACTCCTCGTCCTCCGTCTCCCACACGGACTCATCCAAAGAGGAGTCAGGGGGCTCCGACTGCGCGGGCCTCGGTGGCACTCGCCCTGACGCCGAAGGCACCGGTGTTGACACCTGCGGTTCCGAGCGGGAGGTCGAGGGTGACCGTGACCGAGGACGACCTCGAACCTTCATGGTCTCGAGCATCGGCTCGGTCTCCGGGGTCGACTTAGACGTCGATGTCCCGGTGGTCGGGGCAGATGCACCAGCGAGGCTGGCCATCAGTACCCGCTGCTAATCCATGAAGGCAGACAATCTGCACTCCAAGGCTGTCAGCCTGAGTCCAAGCTCAGGAGACTCAACAGCCACCGACTCTAGCCCCGGCGGCGGCTCCCTAGGAGGAGAGTCCACAAGGACAACAGGACTTACGTGTCCGGCAGGCTCTGTCTCCAAACGGGGCATTTTGGACGGCTTCTCCTGCTCCAATGGCCCGGGACAGTGGTCGGGGGTCCGAGACCTCGCCCTCGAGGAACCAGGGACCTCCTCCGACGCCACCCTCACGAGCCGTTTCTTCCTCTTATGTTCCCGATCGGGGGACCCCCTGTCCGAGGAACCTCGGCGATGCTCGGGGTCAGACTCCCGAGACGTCGAGGCCTCGGACGAGGTCCAGGTCCGGCCAGAGGAAGAGTCAGAAAAAATCCGTTCTTTCTGATGCTGGCGGCTTCGTAGTGCCTTGGTGGACATTTTGCCACACACCTTAGGATCATGATCCGGTCCGAGGCATCGAAGGCAGCAGTCGTGTGTGTCGGTGAGAGACATCAGTTTCTTGCACCGATCACACTTTTTGAAACCACTGGAAGCCATCAGGGAAAAAAGGGCCCCCGCGAGGTCAAAGGACCGGACTTCCAGGGAAAAGAGAAAAAGGGCGCGAATGCCAGCCACGAAGGGCAAAAACCAAAAATAGACGACGGGCTCGATACCGGTGTACCGAACCCGGCGGGAAGGGGAACCGGTGTGGAACCGGAGAAAAAACACGATGAAATTGCAAGAAAAAAACGTCAATTTTTCCGGGTGACACGGACAGACGTCCGGTGGGCTCCACGGAAAAAGAAAGACTGAGCAAGATGGCATCTTTAGGCGGGAAGGGGACCGCACATGCGTGCAGTTTTCTCAAAAGCTTTCTTAGAAAGCTGGGGAATTGCTCCGCACGGGGGCTCCATCGACGTCAATGTCACCCATAAGTGAGGACTGACTTCCTGCTTGGTCCTGGAGAAAAAACTCAATACTTTAAAACTTTTAAAGTTAACCCGCGGCCGCAATCTCCTCTTCCCACGCAAACAAAATGGCGCTGGAAACACTGGATGACTCCTACCTGGCCCCCTGCCACGCAGCTGAACCCCCCACGGCAAGAGAACCCGGAGCTCCGGCCTTCGCGACTTTCCTACCTTCCAACAGACAACCCACGCTGCTGTTCTAAAGAGAAAAGCAGGTGCCGATCATTTTAAAATGACGGCTGCCTCATTGCCCCACCAACCACTCTTCACCTGGCCCCAGGGGGGTTCTGGAGCGGCGAGAGACCTAGACTCACCAGCCAGAAGCTCCTCGGCACTCAGAGTCAGGTCTAAGAGGCGTCTGTCCGCTCTTATTTTTTTTTTCAGTCAGAACGGAGGAGCTCGTCTGCCATCAAAACTTCTTTTTTTTTTAAATAAACTTTACAGCAGCCAAACGAGGAAGGAAGGATCACCAACTAAACAAATTTAAAGGGGAAATAAAAAAACTAAGCTCTTCTCAGTTGTCCCTTCAGTGAGTCCTACCCAAAGAATCACCTACTCCAGCTGCTTGGAAACTGAGCTTACTAGGGTGGTGCCAGCTGCCTAAGTATCCTGATGTCATCAAAATTGTGACATGCTCAGTCTCCATGCTGCTGGAAGAGGTGCTCAACCCTGAGGTGCGGGACTGGACTGGAGGGACAATAAGGAACTGGAGTCTAAATATTTATAATTCCAGCATGCTACAGTTTTGTATAAATCAGCACTGATTAAATTAAATGTCTATATACTTGCTGTAGGTCTATTTGTGAAACACAGCACAATCACAACAACTGTAGCAGATTTCAGAAATCATAAACCATTCAGGAGCATTTGCTTGCTTTAAAGAAACCTTGGCACTATCTAAAAACAGAAAGATTCTGTAAGGATATATCATTTCACATATGATAAAAACATACTGCATGCAGGCTCAAATGCATGCATGAGATCATTAACGATACAAGAGTAAGTCAGCCTTACTTACCAGAGCTTGGCAGGCAAGTTGGCAGTGTGAATTTGTGCTGTAATAGATACAGGTGTCTGGGATATACATTAAGGGAAAGGACATGGAGTAAAATAATATGATTGCTGTCTCCCTCCTCTCACAGTGAATAATCACATGAATTGAAGTTGCCCCATGTCACAGCTTCAAATCTCATCATAAACTATGCACTAAAGCAGTGCTTTTCAACAATTTCCTGGAAGCACGTCAAGTCCGTCAGGTTTTCAAGATTGCCACAATGAATATGCACAAAATAGATTTCAGTACATTGTATGAAAAGATATCTCTTGCATATTCATCGCAGTAATCCTGAAGATAAAGTTGCTGTCAACATTATTGGCACTCTTGCAGTTCAACCCCTTAATGTCCAATATCCTTTAAAGAAATGTGGCCAGTGAAATAGCTTTGGCTATATATGCACACATATTTGACACATAAAAGAATAAAATAAAACAGGATTAATTAAAAAAGGAAAAGGAAATAGTATAAACATTGGGACATTGCCAGGACATGATTACTAAATAATTCAAATCAGTTTGAACAGAACCACCACATTCCCATTGCAGTAAAATTAGATACACCTATGATCAACTGTCTGGTACTCACATGGCTTGAATCAACCAATGAATGATGGCTCTAATGTTTAAAATGGACACATTCACCCCCTTTTCCATTTTCACAATAGTGAAGACAAGAGAGCTACCTGAGACCATCAGAAAAGCCACCATTACCAAACTTCAAAGGGGCACAAGGCCATTTCCAAAGACCTTGGGATTCCTGTGTCTACAGTTTTCAATGATATCAAGAAGTTTTCTGCGCATGGAACTGTCAAGAATCTTCCAGGAAATGGTGGAATGAGGAAAATTAATCCAAACAATCTTCAAAGGTTGTGCAAACATTTGGAAAAACACCACGTATAACATCCAAAGAGCTTAAGGCCAGAGCTGGCCCTAGAGTTGGTCCAAAATGTTGGAGCACTAGACAAACCTCAAGCTTTACATCTCCTCTGGCTGTCAAAATCTATTATTTAGCTTTGAATGGCCTGCTTTTGCTGCCCTCCAGAGGCTGCTGTCCAAGGTAACTGCCTAATTTACCTAGAGGTTGGGCCGGCACTGCTTAAGGCTAACCTGGAACAATCTAGAGTGGTGGTTTCAATCCACACCATATGCCATTCACTAAACAAAGGACTTCATTGGTAAAGGCCAAGGAGAACCTCACTCTACAAAGACAGAAATAAAAAGGCATGCCTGATCTTTGCCCAAACTCACCTTGAGAAACCACAATTTTTCTGAAAAATGTTCTGTGGACAGATGAAACCAAATTTCAGCTCTTCGGCAATGCAGACCAGCAATACATTTACAGGCGAAGAAATGAAGCTTATAAGGAAAAAAATACACCCTTCCTACAGTTAGATGTGGTGGAGATTCTATGATGTTTGGAGCTGTTTTGCTACCTCAGAAACTGGAGGCCTGGAATATATTAAAGAAGTCATGAAGTCAGAGGACTACTAAGATAATTTTGAAGCGAAATATGCTACCTAGTGTCAGAAAGCTAGGTATGGGTTGAAGGTCATGCGTCCTCCAGCAGGGCAATGACCCAAAACACATCCAAAAGTACAAAAGAATGGTTGCAAAGGAATAAATGGACTGGTTTAAGCTGGCCAGCAATGAGTCCTGATCTCAATCTAATTGAGAACCTTTGAAAAGAGCTGAAATCTGCCATTGGTAAAAGGAATCCTGGAAATATTAATGAGCTGGAACAAACTACAGTTGAAGAGTGGGAGAAACTACCAGCAGACAGATGTATGAAACTTATAGATGGTTACAAGGAATGTTTGGAAACTGTTATCACTACCAAGGGTTGCGCAACCAAATATTAGTGAAGGGTGCCATTAATCCTGTCCAGGTCATATTTTGTTTTTATTTTTCTCAGAAATTACTACGTCCAAGATGCACAGACATATTTTTTGCTGTATATCTTTGAACATACTATTAAAATATTATGAAGACATGCTGGTGGAATATTTCAATTATTTCTGAAGATATTGTACACAATTTATCTAAAATGCAAGGGTGTCAATAATGTTGACCACAACTGTATGACTAGCTAGGTGTGCCTCCAGGAGAGGATTGAGAAGCACTGCATTAGGAATATACTCGGGCATGAAGACTTGGTCCTCAGTATTTGGCTGCTCACAGGAAATAAACAGCTATCACTTAGCAAGTGCATACAATTAAGCTCATTTCTCAGCAAAAGAAATATGAGCATTCACAGCACATATCAGCTACAGGAAAACTCCCACTAGGTAGCTGTTTCTTCCAGAAGTCAACCTGATGATTTTCAAAAGGGCTCCAGCTTTTTTTTTTTAGCTAGAAGGGCACTGTTCTTAAATTAAGACTGGGCAAATTCTAAGTAATCAAGGTGACAGGTCAAGTTGAGAGGCAAATGATACCAGGAAAGGAATCTGTGCTTCTGGAGAGGAGGCGGTAGGAGTAGGTAGATCTTTCCTGTGCAGCCAGGTGAGCACAGTACTGCTGTACTCAGGTACCCTAACATTATTCATATTTTGTTAAGGCCAACATTTCAAATAGCTAAAGGTTAGACTTGGTGAAGATAATTTTTAAACCAGATATGACAATGAAAATTGTATACATCATATTCAAGAAAAGTGCGGAATTATGAGAACAAAAAGAAAGGAAACCAAAGAATATCAGCAAATGCAAACATAAGAAAGCCAAGATCCAGCATACTGATATTCTGAAGAATCTAACTAGCATATTCCGCAGCAGAGAGCAAGGAGGTGAGCTCCTCCCCCCCCCCCCCCACTCCTCCGCTACTCCAATCAGGCAGCCTGACGAACTGTTTCAATTTAAAGGGCTAACAGGTGCACCCGCGCCCAAGGGCCACATCAAAGGGCACTTAGGAGTGGCCTCTGAATGCCGGTAACCCCAACCTCCTGTCCATCTATGTGTTGCATATATAATCAAGGCTGGGTACTTTATTAGCTGATCGGGTAATACCAAACTCAACAACAGCCCTGCATAACTACTACGAACAACCTGCAGCTTACCCACCGCCTAAACGAGCACAAGCAGCGCCAGCAGAAGAAGAAAAAAAAAAAAAGAGGGAACCTGTGCAGTCTAGAGGCTACTACCCCTTCCCCCTTGAAAGATGAGCGTAATTACTCACCTGCAACAGGTGATCTCCGGGAACAGAAGGAATTAGTCATCACATATGGGTGACATCGGGTACCGATGAAGCCCACGCGGGAAGCTCCCCAGCTACCAATAGGAAAGTCTTTGGAAGCAGTCCATTGCGTATCTGCTGGTGCCTTCCCGCTCTTCTAACTGACTCTCCTCAGTTGAGTGAATAGCTGAAGAAAAGAGAGAGAGAAAGAGAGAGAGAGAGAGAGCTACAACTCCTTGGGGAGGTGGGCAGGTTGTGAGGACTAATTCCTGTTGTTCCCGGAGATCACCTGTTACAGGTGAGTAACTACACTATCTCCAGGAACAAGCAGGAATGTAGCCCTCACATATGGGACTCCCTAGTTGAGAGATCTAGGGGATGTCTGTGAATTGTTGGCCTCGACCTCCCATAGCCGAGATCTGAAAGAGTGGGCAGGGGGGCAGGAGTTGTGCTAAGTCCCAAAGAGATGTTGAAGGACTGCTTGGCAAAAGGCTGCATCCCGGCGGGAGTCCTTGTCCAAGCAGTAGAAGGCAGCAAAGGTGTGGATGGAGGACCACGTAGCAGCTCGGCATATTTCAGAGATGGGGACTGCTCAGAGGTTTGCAACAGAGGTAGACATTGTCCGAACGTTGTGAGCAGTGACGTGCCCTGTGAGGGAGAGTCCTGCTTTACCATAGCAGAAAGATATGCAGTCTGCTATCCAGCGTGAAAGGGATCGCTTGGCCACTGGTAGGCCCAGATGTGCTGGATCAAAGGATACAAAAAGTTGAGAGGACTTCCTGGTGGTTTCCGTCCTTTGTAGATAGAAAGCCAAAGCCCTTTTGCAGTCCAGGGTATGCAAGGAGGCTTCAGTCTGGGAGGCATGTGGTCTGGGGAAGAAGACAAGGAGGCTGATTGTCTGATTGATATGAAAAGCAGAGACCACCTTCTGGAGGAAGTGTGGGTGTGTCCGCAGGACTACCTTATCATGGTGAAAATGGGTGTAAGGGGCGTGAACCACTAGGACCTGTAGCTCACTTACACATCTGGCCAAAGTTAGGGCTATGAGGGGGAGCACTTTCCAAGAGACATAGCGGAGCCGTGCTGTGGCCAGTGGTTCAAAGGGTAGTTTGAGCAGTTGAGCCAGAACCACACTGAGATCCCATGCCACTGGTGGTGGGCGGATGGGCGGCTTAGTGTGCTACTATGGGGACAGCGGAGATTGGTTTACTATTCACTGGGGTATGGAAAGCCGAAATGGCGCCGAGGTGCATTTTGATCGAATTGTATTTGAGGCCCTGAGAGGAAAGATGCCATAGGTAGTGTAGTAGTGTCAGAACAGATGCCTCAAATGGATTGTGGGCATTGTTGGAACACCATGAGACGTATCTGCGCCACTTAAGGGAGTAGGCTTTCCTAGTGGATGGTTTCCTGGAGGAGAGGAGGATGTTTCTGACTTCCGCCGACAGGGGAAGATGACATAAAGCTAAGCTCTCAGGAGCCATGCTGTCAGTTGAAGGGATCACAGAGTGTGATGGAGGAGTGTTCCGTCGTTCTGCGATAGAAGGCCCAGGTGGGATCCTAGATGGTATGGTGGGGTCTGCAAGACCTGTAGGAGGAGGGGAAACCATGGTTGGTGGGCTCAGTGAGGGGCTATGAGAATCATGTAGACTTTGTCTTCCTTGAGTTTCAGGAGGGTTTTCAGTATTAGGGGTGTGGGAGGCAACGCATAAAGCAGACCCTGACCCCAGTGGATCATGAAGGCATCATCCGCGATGCTGAGATTCGACGGGATCTTCAAGCAGAAGCAGGGAAGTTTGGCATTCAGTTGAGTAGCAAAGAGGTTGATCCATGGAGTTCCCCAACACCCCAACAGGTGGTTGGTCACCACACAGTCGAAGGACTACTCGTGTGGTTTGAGCAAGCATCTGAGCTTGTCCACCTGTAGATTGTCCTGACCTGGAATGTAGACTGCCATTCATAACATATGCAGTTGAAAGCAAAGTGCCATAGTTGACAAGCTTCCTGGAATAGGGGAAGAGAGCCTGTTCCTCCTTGTTTGCTGATGTAGAACACTGCTACTTGATTGTCCATCTATATGAGGATAGAACTGCTGGAGAGACGGTCCTGGAAGACCTGTAGCGCTCTCGACACCACTCGAAGTTCCAGAAGATTTATTTGTTGTCTGGACTCCTGGGCAGTCCAAAGGCCTTGCATGAAGAGAACCTCTAGGTGAGCTCCCCACCCATGCTTTGAAGCATCTGTGGTTAGGGTGTGCTGTGGATTGGGGGTCAGAATGGTAACCGTTTGAGGAGATTTTCTGGAACAGACAACCATTGTAGAGAGTGTGCCATGGGAGATGTTATTTGACTGGAAGCACGCAGATCCCCCGTGGCCTGGGACCACTGAGTTGATAAGAGTCCATTGTGTTTGTCGCATGTGCAATCTGGTGTGTGGGACTACATGAACGGTGGAGGCCATGTGTTCTAGGAGCTGTAAGAAGGAGCATGCTGGTGCGCGATGGTGCTGACACATGCTGCTCGCTAGGAGAATGAGTCTGCATTCGGTCTTGTGGGAGAAAGGCCTTGCGCTGGGTGGTGTCTAGGACAGCTCCAATAAATTCCAGCCTTTGTGTGGGAATGAGGTGTGATTTTGGAAAGTTTATCACAAAACCTAGAGAATGCAGAAGTCCTATGGTTTTGGATTGGGCTGAGCAGAGTTCTCGAGGGGAGTCTGCCTTTATGAGCCAGTCGTTTAAGTAAGAGAAAACAAAAACTTTGCTGATGCATAGATGAACTGCCACCACGGCCATGCATTTTGTGAAAGCTCTTGGTGCTGAGGCTAGGCCGAAGGAAAGAACTCTGTATTGATAATGCACCCCTTGGCATATGAACCTGAGATATTGCCTGTGAGAGGGGTGGATGAGTATGTGAGTGTAGGCCTCTTTGAGGTCCAGGGAACAAAGCCAGTCGTTTTGTTGGCGATGAGGAAGAAGGGTTCCCAGTGAGATCATCATCATACCAGACCCTGTTCCACCTGACAAATAGCGTTAACTCCCCACCCAAACCGACTACAATTCTCAGATAAGCCAACATGTAAATAGTTAGTTTCTCTTTAACATGTTATTTGTAATGTAGTTATCCTGTTAAAACTGTACATTTCTGTTATATTGTAAGTTCAGTGTAGATTGTCTTCACGGCACAGTTATTGTTACATGTAAACCGCGCTGATGATGAATAGCGCGGTATATAAGAAAAATAAATAAATAAATAAATAAATAATAAATAAATCTTGAATTTTTCTTTTACTAGGAATCTGTTGAGGTCTTGGAGATGGGTCTTAGGCCTCCTGACTTCTTTGGCATGAGGAAGAAGGGGGAATAGAACCCTTTGCGGTGTTCTTGAGGAGGTATTGGCTCGATGGCTCCCTGGGTTAGGAGAGAGGTCACCTCCTGTTGTAAAAGGGCATTGAGGGATGCCTGTGAAGGAGCTTGGTTTCCTAAGTGGTGAGGGAGGAGCTCCTGAAAGTTGAGATGGAATCCATTCTGGATGATGGTGAGAGTCCATCACTCCGAGGTGATATTTCTCCATTGCGTGATGAAGTTGAAGAGTCGTCCTGGGATGGGCAGTGCATCTAAATGGGATGGACTGGTTATGCTCCCATGGAGGGAGTCAAAAAGACGATGTGGCAGCTGCAGGTCGTTGCGGCTGTGGTTGCTGTTTTGACAGCTTGGGCTTTTTGGCCTGTTTGGGCCCCTGCTCTTTTTGCTGTGAAGGGTAGGCAGGCTGGGAATACTGATAGAACCTCCTCTTTTTGGGATAGAAGGGTTTTTTTTGATTGGGCCTTCTTTTTAGAGGGGTCGGATGTTTTTCTTGACAGACTTTTAAGGGTGGTGTCATCAGTTTCCAGCTCACCAGCCTTTTCATGCCAGTTTTTTCCAAACAGGTTCTCATCTGTACAGGAGATGTTAGCTAGCTTGTCTTGTACCCACTGTTATAAATCAGAGGATTGAAGTCATGCTAGTTGCCTCACTCCGATGGCAATGGAGGAGACTCTACTAGAGGACTCAAACGCGTCAAAGGCCACCCTGTTCATGAACTTTGAGACATTCTGGCTGTGGGGTTCTCAATTCCCAGCCTGGAGGAAGGGATGCATGGGTTTTCCCGCTTGTAATACAGCGCATCGCCAATTCCACCACTACAGATGGTGGGGAAGCTGCAGCTTCTGGAAGCCTGGGCATTCAGGGACTCGATACATCGTATCAAGTCGGCGACTTATGGGTGAGATAGTTAGTGTTTCCTACATCCTCAACATTAAGCTATGGAGGATGCAGTGCAATGGAAGGACGGTGGCTTCCTTAGGCACAATCGGGTACTGCAATACCTCCAACTCCTCTGCCCTGGGTTCTGGCTCCGAAGCTGCAGGGATGGAAAATCCTGCTATCACGAATGAATTCTTGAAATGACATGTCCTCTGGCAGGGATTTCCTTTGGGTACTGGACTGTGGAGGGAAGGTCTCCGGTGCAAAATCTCTAAGATCCTCAGAGTCTAGTGATCAATGATCCGAGTCTGAAGAATCGAAATCAGACTCTGGAGAATAGCGATGGTGCCGATGTCGAGAATCGTGGCAGTGTTGTTCGATGTCTGGACCACGAGTGTTCAGAGCTTGGTGGTAATTGAGAAGGTATCGGTATCGGAGATGGTGTTGGCATCGGGGGTGCCATCGGCATCAGAACCGGCATCAAGGATATCGGAACAGTCGGTGCCTGTTGGGACGATACCGGTGTAGGCATCGAGGTCGAAGCCCAAGGCAGAGTCTCCGGGACAGATGGAATTACTGGCACCGAGGCCGCCAGGAGGGCTGCTAAGGTCTGTTCTAGGCAGCATGCACTGCTCTAGAGTGGTTACTTATGCCAGGTCATTGGATGGAGCGAGAGTGGCTGCCATCGTACCTGGGCATGGTATCGAGAGTTCAGCAGAGGATGGAACCTCGGAAACATCTCGAATCCCCACTAGGATTAAGATATGCCATACTGGGTCAGACCAAGGTCCATCAAACCCAGTATCTTGTTTCAAACAGTGGCCAATCTAGGTCATAAGTACCTAGCAGTTAGCTCAAAAGACACAGGTTCCACAATGCTTGTATTGGGTTAAGCAGTGATATTGTGGTTCCTTTTAATAATGGTTTATGGACCTTTCCTCCAAGAACTTCTCCAAACCTTTTTTAAACCTAGCTACACTAACAGCTTTTACTACACCCTCCGGTAACAAATTCCAGAGTTTGATTACACGTTGAGAGAAAAAATATTTTGTCTTATTAGTCTTAAATAGTTTACACCTGTAGTTTCATTGCATGTCCCCTAGTCTTTCTATATTCTAATGACGTAAACAATCGATCTACGTTTACCTGTTCCACTCCATTCATTAATTTATAGACCTCTAACATATCTCCCCTCAGCCGTCTCTTTTCCAGGTTGACGAGCCCTAACCTTTTCAGCCTTTCTTCATAGTGGTATCCTTCCATTCCCTTTACCATTTTGTTGGTTCTTCTCTGAACCTTTTCTAATAAAGCGTAGTTATTCACCTGTAACAGGTGTTCTCCAGGGACAGCAGGAATCAGTCCTCACATATAGATGACGTCGGCACCAACGGAGCCCTCGTGCGGAGCAATTCCCCAGCTTTCAATGAAAGCCTTTGAGATTGCATCGTGCATGCACGGTCCCCTTCCCGCCCAAGGGTGCCATCTTGCTCAGTCAGATGACAGCTAAAAAGATGGCAAAAATGAGAAAAAATTAATCAAAGGACTGCAACTCCAGGGGAGGAAGGAGGGTTGTGAGGACTGATTCCTGCTGTCCCTGGAGAATACCTGTTACAGGTGAGTAACTACGCTTTCTCCAGGAACAAGCAGGAAGTCAGTCCTCACATATGGGACTCCCTAGCTATAGGCTACCGAGAACCCATAGCTGAAAATGGCTCCCTCTAGAAGAGCCGCAGCAGCAGTGATAGGATTTTTCTCAGAGAACACAACCCCCCCCCCCCTCCCCGGTAGCCTGACACCAAAGGGTCGGAGGGTAGGAGTTGCCTAAACCTTGAATAGGTTATGGAGTACTGCCTGACCGAAAACACTGTCCCGCCGGGACTCTCTCTCCAGGCAGTAGTGGGCTGCAAAAGTCTGGCTTGAAGACCAAGTTGAGGCCCAGCAGATGTCTGCCAACGGAACAGAGCGGTGGTTAGCCACTGATGCGGCCTTAGCCCTGACAGAGTGGGCCATGATTTGGCCCTGCAGCTGGAGGTCCGCGGAAAAAAGAAGACTGAGCAAGATGGCACCCTTGGGAGGGAAGGGGACTGCTCATGCGCGATGCAATCACAAAGGCTTTCTTTGAAAGCTCGGGAATTGCTCCACACGAGGGCTCTATCGAGGCCGACGTCACCCATGTGCGAGGACTGACTTCCTGCTTGTTCCTGGAGAACGCTATATCCTTTTTAAGATACGGCGACCAGAATTGCACACAATATTCAAGGTACGGTCGCACCATGGAATGATACAGAAGCATTATAATATCCTTTGTTATATTTTCCATTCCTTTCCTTATGATACCAAGCATTCTGTCTCTAGAGCCACAATACAAATACACAACTCCACCCTCAAACTAAAGCAAGAAGTCAAATATTTAGGAATCATAATAGACAGTTCCCTCAGTATGTCATGTCAAATCAAACAAACAGCCAGAGCTATCTTCTACAAACTAAGAACAATTAAAAACTTCCAACCCCTCCTAGATACACATGATTTTAGAACAGTTGTCCAAGCTCTAATCATGCCCTATTTGGACTATCGCAACAGCGTGTTACAAGGGTTACCTAAAAAGAACCTGCACAGTATGGGTGTTATTCTGTGTCACGAATAGTGGGCATAGATGTCCCAACTGGACGTCCATCCCCACTATTCATGCCTATCCTAGCTGCATCCAACCCCCCCCGCCCCGCCAGCTGTGCGGGGAAGATAGACGGGGGCAGGGAAGGGGCGGCTCAGGGGTGGAGTCTAGGCAGGTGGTGGATGGTTGCCAGCCCTGGATGTACCGGGCCGATTCTAATGTCAGCCCGGTATGTACAGGGCTGGCAACATGTGCGGGGAGGTTACTCCACCTCCGAGGTGGAATAACTTCCCCATACGTCCAGGATCGGCGGCCTGGGGTACGGATGGGACAGGGGGAGGGCCCGAAGACATTCCTCGCAGCCCGACCCTGGCCTTAGGAGGCCAGATCGGGGGTCAGGTTGCGGGGATGCAGCATTGGAGTCTGGTGGCCAGCATCGCAGTTCTTCAATGGAGCCGTGGTGCCATAGAAACATGATGACAGAAAAAGACCACATGGCCTATCTAGTCTGTCCTTCCATAACAACAACTACAACAGTCCACTTTTTACCTTTAGAGATCCTCTGTGTTGGTCCCATGCTTTTTTGAATTCAGTTACTGTCCTCATCTCTACCACCTCCACTGGGAGACTATTCCATGGATCCACTACTCTTTCTGTAAAGAAATATTTCCGCATATCACTCCTGAATCTATCTCCCTTCACCCTCATCCCATGTCCCCTCGTAGCAGAACTTGCTTTCAATTGAAAGAGGCTCTCTCCCTGAACATTTATGCCACGGAGGCATTTAAACATCTCAATCATATCACCTCTATCCAGCCTTTCCTCTAAGGTGTACATATTAAGATCCTTAAGTCTGTCCTCATATGCTTTATAATGAAGCCCATTAATCATTTTAGTAGCCACCCTCTGCACCGACTCCATCCTGTTCACATCCTTTTGAAGGTGCGGTCTCCAGAATTGCACACCATACTCCAAATGAGGTCGCACCAAAGACTTATACAGAGGCATTATCACCTCCTTTTTTCTGCTAGCCATTCCTCTCCGTATGCACCCAAGCATCCTTCTAGCTTTTGCCGTCGCCTTTTCTACCTGTTTAGCTACTTTAAGATCATCAGACACAACCACGCCTAGGTCCCGCTCTTCTTTAGTGGACAAAAGTACTTCACCTCCTATACTGTATTGCTCCCTTGGATTGCTGCAGCCCAAATGCATGACCTTACATTTTTTAACATTAAATCCCAGCTGCCAAATTCTAGACCATTCTTCAAGCTTAGCTAGATCCCTCCTCATGTTATCTACACCGTCCTGGGTGTCTACTCTATTGCAGATTTTGGTATCATCTGCAAAGAGGCAAACCTTACCCGACAGCCCTTCCGCTATATCACTAACAAAGATGTTAAAAAGAATCGGACCAAGGACAGATCCCTGGGGCACACCACTGGTAACATCCTTCTCCTCAGAGTGAGCTCCATTTACTTGTACTCTTTGTCGCCTCCCACCCAACCAATTTCTAACCCAAGCAGTAACTTTAGGGTCCATCCCTAGGGTTCTCAGTTTGTTTATAAGTCGCCTGTGAGGAACAGTGTCAAAGGTTTTACTGAAATCTAAATACACCACATCTAGAGCTCTCCCTTGGTCCAACTCCCTGGTCACCCAGTCAAAGAAATCAATCAGATTTGTCTGACAAGACCTGCCTCTGGTGAATCCATGCTGCCTCGGATCCTGTAATCCGCTGGACTCCAGAAACCTCACTATTTTCTCTTTCAGCAGCGTTTCCAATAATTTACTCACCACCGAAGTTAAACTAACCGGCCTGTAGTTTTCAACCACATCCTTACTTCCCCTTTTGTGTAAAGGCACCACATGAGCCTCTCTCCAGTCCTTTGGCACCACTCCTGACTCCAACGAGGCATTGAAAAGGTCAGTCAGTGGAGTTGCTAGAACGTCCCCAAGTTCCCTCAGTATTGATGACGCCATGGTACTGTGGCTCCACTGAAGAGCTTTGACCGAGTTAGCCAGGAAGATCCTGTATGTGCAAGCCAGGCTGAATCGTAGTCCCGGCCTGCACGTACAGGACTGTTGGCGATTCTGATCCCGCGGGGCTAGACGTGCCCCACAGGATCAGAATCACGATCCCCTCTGTATGTCTTGCTCAGACTAGACATACAGAAGGGATCTACGTCCGGGATGGAATGAGCCTGTATGCAAATAGCCCAGAATGTATCAGCCAGAATGATACCCAAAGCAAGTCTAAATGACCATATCACCACTCTCTTACAGAACCTCCACTGGCTCCCGATACCGAGCAGGATAAAATACAAAACTTTAGAAACCACTTTTAAGTTACTCAACATCATCTTCCCTTCCTTCCTTCCTTACGTCATGTATTCAGACCCAAACTGATTCAAGAAACAGAAGAAAAGGCAACCAAAATCTCCTCGTAGTTCAGTCATCCATCCGCAAGACTAAAAGGAAGAACCAGCAGCAGCCTCCACACTATGGAATTCTCTCCCAGACTACCTCAGAGCAACCAAGGACCTACAAACCTTCCGAAAAGAACTGAAAACCCTGCTCTTCACTGAATCCTATATTAACGCCACTGTCACCAACAACTAGCACATACCCTTTCCCACCTTTTCCCCCCTTACAGAACCAGTAACCCCCTCTAATCATATATGCAGCGCCTAGTATATAGATCAGTAATTTTCATGTAAATACTTGTAAGCAACCACTACATTGTTTAATGTAAAAGTTACCAGGTATATAGTTAATTGTTATTTGTAACTGTTAGTTTCGATGTAAACCGCCTCTGATCTTTTAGAAGGGGCGGTATAGAAAAATCGTTCAAATAAAATAAAAATAAATAAATAAAATAAAGTATCAATTTGCATGAGAAAGGAGCCTTAGACATGAAATACAAAGTAACCTCATGGATTACACAAAAGAAAACTCAAATACCTCGGAGTTATCCTAGACCAGTGCCTAAACTTTCAGGCCCATATCCAGACCACCACGAAAGCAGTATACTACAAACTTAGAACGTTACACAATCTACACCCCTTCCTCTCCTACGAGGACTTCTGCACAGTCTGCCAGGCCAACATTAACCCCCTGTTCGACTACTGCAATTCCATATACTATTGCCTACCCAAATGCACCACCTACCCACTACACCGCAGCTCGAACAATTTCCCAAACACCTAGGCACTCTCACATCACACCCGTCCTAAAATCCCTCCATTGGCTACCCATCAACTCCAGGATCAAATTCAAGGTCCTCTCCATCATTCACAAAGCCCGATATGGTCTCACCGCTCATCACCTACAAACGTCGATCAGCACCCCCAGCTCCAACAGACCCTGCAGGCAGAACACACTTAACCTGCTCAGCACACCAGCACAATTTCGCAAAAGCACCCAATATGTCTGCCACAAATCCTTCCCTCTCTACGCCCCTGCCCTCTGGAACACATTGCCACTCACTTTATGAAATATTCAGGAGAGAAAAATCTTCTGCAAACATCTGAAGACTCTTCTCTTCCAAGAACACTACGGCATGTCCTGATCCCCTCAAGAAGCTACCGGATCTACTGCCCCCGTTCACCCACCACAGAGCAAGCCACTGACACCTTGTTAAACCGACTTCCAGATCTACCTCTCCTTTTTTTCTGTGCACTGTTTTGACTGGTAGAAAAACGGTATACCAAAATCAGTTAATTCAATTAATTCAAAACTAAATAGGAAATATAAAACGGTCTAATTCCCACAAGCCCACAATTATAGGAAGGGGAGAAGAAATACATATTGGAATAGGAAACAATCATAAAGAATTAATGAAGAAACAAGGCTTCCTGATCATAGCAGCATATCAATACCTAAGCACAGACTAACCACAGAAATCAAGGACTTCCGAAAACAGCTGAAGACAACCCTGTTCATCGATTACTATGGACCAGCATACAAGTCAGATCATCAAACCCCCCCCACCACCACCCCAAGACTGTATATAAGACTGTATAATAGCTCATGATGTATAATAGCGCACTATGTAGATAAACCAAATCTAATCACATCCCCGCCAACACATACATACCACTCTGTACACTGCATGAAAACATTTGCCCCCTTGATTGTTTGCCGTGGAAACCGCTTTGATTGAATGATAAGGCGGTATATAAATACCATTAAATAAAATAAATAAATAAAGCATCCACTATACTAGACCCACTCAGAACATTAGAAGGTACTTTCCTAGCATTAATATAGGAAAGCAATCCCGAAGGTTGAAAAAAATACATAACTAAGAGAATTATATTTTACCAAACATTTACATGGAAATTTTAGAAAGAATAATGCCTTCAGATGTACTACTCCTGGCTTTAACAACAGAAATTCTCTACTCTGCTTCTGGGTCTCTCTAGCAATGTCAGGGAAAATCCTGACAGAGCAGCCAAGAAACAAACATTGCCTCTTCTTAAAGAACAATTTTAATATCCAGTCTCTGTCCACAGAAAGTGCACACATAACCAAAAGAGTCACCAGAACTACAGACTTAACTATGAATCTTCCAAGAGCAGACACATCTAGAGTATTCATTGATGGCTCCCCTGCAGTAACTTGTTTCCTCCCCTGAGGCAAATAATACACTCGGGGAAACAGGGAGAGTAGCTTCTTTTGGAACTTGCAGTATTTCATTCAAATACCTACGAAACATCTCTTTAGGAGAACAAATAGAAAATTTTGGAAAGTTTATAAATCTCAAGTTGGAGGCCCTTGCAATATTCTCAAGAAACTCCAACTTAAATCTTGTAGCAGAGAAGTCTTTCACCAAAGAAGCACTGAAATCTCGCATAGCTTCAATTTGAACCCCATTCTCTAAAACCTTACTCTTCAAATCTTCAATTTCTGTTTACTGATTGGCTGACTTAGCAACACAATCCTGAAGCTGTGACTGGAACAGCTGATTCTGAGTGGAAACAGCAGAGGTTAATTGAGTAATGGCTACCCATAAAGTCTCCAAAGTAATTTTTCCTAGTCTTACCAAAGTGGAAGATAACACCTGCAAAGAGAGGTCAGGAGATGGCACATTTGGGGTTTGGGAAGCACTAACAGCATAAGCGGATGCCTCCACCTCTCTCATTATCTCCCCAGGAGTCACCGTCCTCACAAGAGGCAACTCAGATTCCTCGGCTCCTACTGCAGAGGTGCCCCCATGAACGCTGGAAGCCGAGCCACCCTCCGATGCAACACCAACAGTCTCAATCTGCAGTTGCGCCGCTAATGCTGGGGGTATGGGGGAAGACGCTCCTCTGGTGAGAGTTGCCGCCTTAGAAATTTCCGCAGCAGGTACTAAACTATATTCCGCCCAAGATGCCGCTTGCGCCATGGTCTAATGCGCTCTTAGTCCTTGCGGTACAGCCTTACCCTTTAGAATATAAGCTGTAGCTATAGCCTCCTTGAGCCATCTGGAAATAGAAGACTTAGCCGCTGCTTCCCTTTCCTAGGCCCTCCAAACAACACAAATAGTCTATCGGACTTCTGAACGGCTGCTGTACGATGCAGATACTTCTTGAGTGTCCGCCGAAAATGGAGAAGACACAACTTCCCTATAGTTGCCTCTTCCTGTCCTCCATCGAACACTGGTAACATCACCACCTGATTAACATGAAACACTGAAACCACCTTAGACAGAAATTTTGAAAAAGACAGAAACGGCTCCCTACAAGACAATGCCTGCAATTCTGAGACTCTACGAGCGGAACAAATGGCTACCAAAAACACTGTCTTTAGAGTAAGGTCCTTTAACGACGCCTTACCTAATAGCTCAAAAGGTTCTCGCACTAACGCTTCCAGAACGAGATTGAGATCCCACGTCGGAACCATTATCGTGCACGGCGGTCATAAGAGAGACCCCGCTTGCAGAAATCTTTTAATATCCGCATGCATGCCAAGCGCTTCCCCCTGTACCTTCCCCCAGTAACAGGAAAGCGCTGCCAACTGTACTCTCAAAGAACTAGCCACCAAGCCCTTCTCGAAACCTTCCTGCAAGAAAGAGTAGTTACTCACCTGTAACAGGTGTTCTCCAGGAGAATCAGGAATCAGTCCTCACATATGGGTGACGTCGGTGCCGACGGAGCCCTCATGTGGAGCATTTCTCCAGCTTTCAAGGAAAGCCTTTGGGAATGCAGCGCACATGCGCGGTCCCCTTCCCACCCAAGGGTGCCATCTTGCTCAGTCTGATGACATAGCTAAAAGACAGCAAAAAAACAAAATGAATGATATGACTGCAACTCCAGGGGAGGAGGGAGGGTCATGAAGACTGATTCCTGCTGCTCCTGGAGAACACCTGTTACAGGCAATGTTCCCTCTAATTTTCTGTAGGCTGTGTGCGCATAAAATATCAGCTGTGCAGCTTTTGAAGGAAGGTTAAATTTTTGTGCGCCACATAATGACACTCGGAGTTATATACTTTAAAATTTGACTACACGTCAGAATACAGTATGTACACCACATTGATTGCACTAGAAAATATTGTAGAACTTGTGAAAACCATAAATACACAACAACTTTTAAATTTTACGACGTCTGTGTTGTTTTCTATCATAATCAGAACCGTACTTTTTGTGCGCTCTGTTGTAAAGTATGTGCGCTTGCTCAGTGAGGTGTGTGCGCGCACACGCGCACAGCTTAGAGGGAACAGTGCAGGTGAGTAACTACTTTTTCTCCAGGACCAAGCAGGAAGTCAGTCCTCACATATGGGACTCCCCAGCTCTAGGCTACCGGGAACCCAAAGCTGAAAAAATGGTCCCTCTCAAGAGCCGCAGCATTCATGATAAGAATATCCTCTGAGAGGGACCTTGTTACCATATTATGGACTGGGAGACGCTTTCCGCAGCTTTGTGACACTGTTGTACGCGGAGGGTATCCTCTGCAATGGCTTGCTCTCCGATCCCTTTTCTCTCGAGCGGGGTACGCGCCAGGGTTGCCCGCTCTCACCTCTACTTTTCGTTTTATCCTTAGACCCGATGATACGGACTGTGGAGGAATCCGCGTCCATATCGGGGGTGCAGATTGGGGCAGTGGGTTTTAAAAC
Source organism: Ichthyophis bannanicus (assembly GCA_033557465.1). Lineage (NCBI taxonomy): Eukaryota > Metazoa > Chordata > Amphibia > Gymnophiona > Ichthyophiidae > Ichthyophis > Ichthyophis bannanicus. Next base: position 17,946,820 of record CM066038.1, on the reverse strand, counting down.
GGCCGCCTTTGCGGACGATATATTGGTTCATCTCACGTCTCCCCAGCGCTCCCTACCATTTCTGTTGGAGGCCTTCTCACTTTACGGGAGATTTGCAGGGTTCTGTATCAACACAGAGAAATCTGAGGCCTTAGATGTGGGGGGTTCACTGCGGGCTCGCTGGTTGGGCACCTTTCCCCTCCGTTGGGCGGACGAGGTTTTCACCTATCTAGGTATAGCGTTGACTAGGGTGCCCGCGACACTGTATAAGACAAACTTTGATCGGGTGTTTCTCAAACTCCGGGCGCAATTGCGGGCCTGGATGCCGCTGCCTCTGTCTCTGTTGGGCCGGGTGGCGGCCTTACAGATGGTTATACTTCCACGCTTACTTTATTGGATTCAAACCCTCCCCGTGTGGTTGTTGCGGCGGGACGTGATACGTCTCGAGCGGGAAGTCCGACGTTTCTTATGGAAGGGGGCCCGAGCGCGCATACCGCTCTCTCGTTTGAGGGTGGCTGGAGGACTGTTGGCGTGGGTGTTCCGTATTTTTGCATGTATGAACTAGCTTGACATCAACGTCACATTATTTCCTGGATGGGGACACGGCAGTGTATACCCCCAGTGAGTTGGAGCGGGCCTTTATGGCGCCCCATGCCCTCGAAGCGGCCTTGCAGCTACCCGGGGCGCAGTTACCGGCTCGGTTGACCAAGAGTGTGCTTTTACAGGCGATGCGGCGCACTTGGCAGCAGCTAAATAAATTTTGGGGCAGCAATCCTGCGGTGTCGTCTTGGTTACCACTTCGAGGCAATGTCCAGTTTACCCCGGGTTCTGATTCGGCCGCTTTCCTGCACTGGGAAAGAGCTGGTATTGGCCGCTTGGGGAATGTAGTGGATCTGGCAGGGAAGTGTAAGACATGGGTGGAGCTTTCTGCGGAATACGGTTTGAATCGGTCAACTTCCGGTTTTTGCTTATGCCCAACTGTCCCACTACGTAGGCTCCTTGTCCCCGGTGGAGCTCCGTGTGGAGCATTCGACACAGATTTGGAATTTTTTCGGCTTGGGCGCAGGGAGCCCCCCGTCTATTGCCGACCTAAACAAGCGTTTGGATGGCCTTGTACACCCCACGGATTTTTTAGCTGTGGAGCAGGCATGGGCCCGAGACCTGGGGCGGGCGGTTGACCCGGGTTCCGTATCGGCCGCTTTATGCCAAATTCGATGTTTAGCGGAGGGGACCCGTTGGCGGGAGGTGCAATATAAGTCTATCTTGCGTGCCCACTTCTCCCCAAGGAGGGCGCTGCGGAGTCATCTTGCCGAATCCGGCGGCTGTCCTAAATGCTCGTGCTCCTTAGCTGACCTGGGGCATATGTGGTGGCATTGCCCGGTGATACAATCTTACTGGCAGCGCATCGGAGATTATCTTGGTGGACTCTTGCGGCAGCGGGTTACTTGGACAGGGTTATTAGTGGTATTGGATTGCCTGGGACCACTCCACCCTAAGGGGCGGTGGGAGCGTTTTCTAGTGCGTAAGGCTTGTCTGGTGGGGAAAGGACCTATACTCCATCGGTGGAGAGAGGCAGCGGCCCCTACATTTTGTGAATGGCGCAATAGCTTCCATCAGCTTATGCTTTTTGAGCGCCGCCGTGCACTGGGATCCCCCAAGCGTTGGGCCCATTTTCTTTTGGTCTGGATGCCCTATGTTCACAACTTGAGCCCTCTTGCCCGCAGTGCAGTGCTACAGGTTGGATAGAGCTACTCCTGGTTCAGAGTATAGTGGGGTTTAGGGGGTGGGGGGGGGGAGGGGGGGGTATCTAATAGGTATAGTTTTTTTGTCCGGATTACTTGCCTTGTTTGAGCTGCCTGGCCTCCGGCGTTGGATCAGACACCACCACGCTGGAGGGGTTCTGTCATGTACACTAAATTACAAAAAAATTTTTGCTGTTGTTTGAACCTGTTGAATGTTTATACGGTTTGTTTCATTTAATAAACAGATTATACAAAAAAAAAAAGAATATCCTCTGAGAACGCCCCCGCACGGTAGCCCAACACAAGGGCTGGAGGGTAGGAGTTCCTAAACCTCAAAGAGATTACGGAGTACCGCCTGACCGAAAGCACTGTCCCTTCGGGACTCTCTCCAGGCAGTAATGGGCTGCAAAAAAGTCTGGCTTGAAGACCAAGTTGCAGCCGGGCAGATGTCTGCCAACAGAACAGAGCGGAGATGAGCTACTGACGCGGCTTTCGCCCTGACACGGTGGGCCGTGACTCGACCCTGCAAGGGGAGGTAGGCTGCCTTATACGCCCAGGCGATACAATCTGCTACCCAGGTGGACAATGTATGCTTAGAAACAGGTAACCCCATCTTATTGGGGTCAAAAGGAGAAGAAGAGCTGAGTATCCCTTCGATGCCCCCGCATACGTTCTATGTAAAAAGACAACGCCCTCTTACAGTTCAGGGTATGCAAGACTGTTTCAGCCCGGCTGGTATGCAGCCTGGGAAAAAAGGTTGGAAGAACCACCTCCTGGATGAGGTGGAAAGAGGAGACCACTTTTGGAAGGAACTTGGGATGGGTCCTTAGGACCACCCTATTCCTATAGAACCGTGTGTACAGTCTATCAGAAACCAGAGCTTGTAGCTCACTCATACGTCTGGCCGAGGTAAGAGCCACCAGGAAGAGCGCTTTCCAAGAGAGGAAGCGCAAATGGCAAGTAGCCATCGGCTCAAACGGTGGGCGAGTAAGTTGCTGAAAAGACCACGTTCAAATCACACTCAGTCGCCAGTGGACGAACCGGAGGCTTGAGAAGAAGCAGACCTCTGAGAAATCGGGACACCAAGGGGTGAACCGACAGAAACTGTCCTTCCACCGGTGAGTGGTGCGCTGACAGAGCACTGAGGTGGACCCGAACAGAGTTAGACTTAAGGCCTAGGTCTGACAGGTGTAGTAGATACTGCAGTACTACTGGCACAAGGCAAGAGAAAGGATCTTCATTGTGCTGAGCAAACCATATTGTAATCCTACGCCACTTGATGGCATAGGACTTTCTGGTGGACTGCCTCCTAGAGGCCAAGACCACCTCCTCAATCTCCTTAGGTAGAAGTAAGGGAGCTAGCACTATCCTTTCAGCAGCCAGGCCATCAACTTGAGGGACCTGAGATTGGGGTGCAGAAGGGAACCCTGCTCGAGACAGGAGATTGTGTTGCAACCCCAGAGGGAATGGAGTTTCCACCGCCAACTGCAGCAGAAGTGGAAACCACGGCTGCCTCGGCCATCTGGGGCTACCAGAATCACCGAGGCCTTGTCCCGGAGAATCTTGAACAGAGTTCGGGCCACCAGGGGCGTGGGAGGAAACATATACAGGAGGCCCGTAGACCAAGAGATCAGAAAAGCATCGGCTGCCATTCTCAGGGGATGCGACTGTCTGGAGCAAAACCTGGGCAGCTGACGGTTTGGTGGACTTGCAAAGAGATCGATGGATGGAAGTCCCCAGCGGAGGAAGATCTGCTGGACCACCAATGGATTCAACTGCCATTCGTGAGGCTGGAGAAACCTGCTTAGCTTGTCCGCTAGGAAATTCTCCTGACCAGGTAGATAAACTGCTTTGAGAAACATGCCTTTTTTGACTGCAAAGGAGCAAAGGGCCAGTGCCTCCTGACATAGGAGCCCGTGCCCCCTTTTTTGTTCACATAGAACATTGCCACCTGATTGTCCGTCTGAACTAGGACAGACTGGTGAGAGAGGGCCTGAGAAAATGTCTGTAGAGCCAAGCGGATTGTTCGCAGCTCCAAAAGATTGATTTGCAGCGTGGCCTCTCGAGGAGACCAGAGGCCTTGAGTGCACGTGCCCTGGCAATGTGCACCCCAGCCCTTCAAGAAAGCATCGGTCGTCAGCACCCTTGTATGTGCTGGAGCCTGAAAAGGTACCCCCCTGAGAAGGTTTGGGAGATGTAGCCACCACTGTAAGGAGTTCAAAAGTGGTTTGGACACCTTTACTCTGTCTCGGAGGTCACCTGTGGCCTGCGTCCACTGATCTCTGAGGCACCATTGAGCAGCCCGCATGTGCAGACGGGCATTTGGAGTCACACGTACCGTGGATGCCATGTGGCCCAGGAGCCGCAGGTAGTGCCTGGCGGAGACATGAGACTTACTTTGGAACTGGTTGGCCAAGTCTATCAGTCTGTGGGCCCTGTCTTCGGGCAAGTAAGCTCTTGCCTGAAGAGTGTCTAAGCTTGCTCCTATAAACTCTAGATTCTGAGAGGGGAGCAAAGTGGACTTTGCGTAGTTTATGACAAAGCCCAGATGCTGAAGAAGAGAGACAGTGCAAAGAGTGCCTGTCGGGCCTCCTGGAGAGACTGGCCCCTGATGAGCCAGTTGTCCAGGTATGGGAGGACAAAAATTCCCTGATTCCTGAGATAAGCCGCCACCACCGCCAGGCATTTGGTGAAAACCCTGGGGTCAGAGGTTAGGCCAAAGGGAAGTACCCTGTACTGAAAATGGTTTCCTCCCAGCACAAATCTGAGATACTGTCTGTGGTCTGGATGAATGAGGATGTGAGTATAAGCATCCTTTAGGTCTAAGGAGCATAGCCAGTCTCCCTGCTGGAGGTAGGGCAGCAGTATCCCAAGGGTAAGCATCCTGAACTTTTCCCTTTCCAGAAACTTGTTTAGGTTTCGCAAGTCTAGGATAGGCCAGAGGCCTCCTGTCCTTTTTGGTACCAGGAAGTACCTGGAGTAGAAGCCTTGCCCTTTCAGGTGGTGAAGCACCGGTTCCACTGCCTGTTCCTTTAGAAAACTTGCCAACTCCTGAAGGAGGAGGTTCCTGTGTAGAGGGAGTCTTGGAGGCTCCCCTGGATAGTAGGAGGGGGGTAGCTGGTGGAAGTGGAGCATGTAGCCCTTTTGGACTATGCTCAGTACCCAGGTATCCCCTGTGATGGCTGGCCACCTGTAGGCGTACAGGGTCAGCCAACCCCCTGTGCTGAGTGGAGCCACTGGCGGAGGAGAGGCTATGCTGTGGAAGTCAAAACCCCACTCCCTGCTGTGCAGGAGCCAGAGCTGGCGGCTTGGGGGTCTTCTGCCTACGGGGCCCATGCCCCTGCCCCTTGGCCTGCTAGCCCTGTTGGGGAGCTGGAGAGGCCTGATACTGAGGGTAGGATTTGTGGGCAGCACCCTTCCTCGGGAAAAAGGGCTTCTTTCCCAAGTCCTTCTTTTTTTGAGAAGGGGCAGAAGTCTTTCTGGACAGTCTTGTCCTGGTGAGACTCTCAGTCTCGGTTTCTGCAGCCTTTTCAGTCATTGGCTTACCGAATAGGTTGTCACCTCGGCATGGGACATCGACCAACTTGCCCTGCACCCATGACTCCAGTTCCGATGACTGTAGTCAGGCCTAATGGCGTGCACGGGCCGAAGCCTCGAAGCCATCATAGGCTGCTCGAGAGATAAACTTCGAGCACTCTCGGATCCCTGTCGACAAGGCTTTGAACCTCTGCAAGGGTTCCTCGGAGAGGCCAGCTGAGAACCCGGCAATCTCCTTTGCCAGGTCCCTTAAGTACATGCCCATGTACAGCTGGTAAGTCTGGACACGGCAAGATAGCATAGAGCCCTGGAAACACTTTCTACCGAGGGCATCCAGGTTCCGGGCCTCCCGGCCAGGAGGCACCAAGGAGTGCATCTTCTGACTCTTCAGGTGGTGCATGGCCGATTCCACAACCATGGAATTGTGCAGTAGCTGCGCCATTTGGAACCCAGGGTTCTTACAGACTCGATAAATGGAATCGACCCGTTTGCTAAGTACCAGCGCCGAGACCGGTGCCTCCCACATACGGAAGAGCAGTCGTTCCAGCATCGGAGGAACCGGTACAGTAAAGGCTTCCTTCGGAGGAAAATCATACTGGAGGGCATTGAGCTCCTCGGCTCGGCCTCCGGGGTCGACTTAGATGTCGAGGTCCCGGTGGTCGGGGCAGATGCACTGGTCAGACCAGCGATCAGCACCCGCTGCTGTTCCATGAAGGCAGCCAAGCTGCTCTCCAAGGCCATCAACCGGAGTCCAAGCTCAGGAGACTCAGCAGCCCCGACGGCGTCGGGCCCGAAGTCAGTTCTCCCAGAGGAGAGTCCACGAGAACAACAGAACTTATGCGACTCGGGGACTCCGGCTCCATGCAAGGTAGTTTTAGACAGCCTCTCCGACTCTGAGAGCTTGGTGCGGCGGTCAGGACCACACGACCTGGTCCTCGAGGACCCAGGGGCCTCCACTGACGCCGCCCTCACGAGCTTCTTCTTCCTTTTGTGCTCCCGGGTGGGAGACCCACTCTCAGAGGAACCACGACGGCGCTCGGGGTCAGACTCTGACAAAGTCCAGGCCCGGCCGGACGCGGACTCTGAAAAAATTCTTTCACATTGATGCTGATGGCTCCGAAGTGCCTTCGACGACATTTTGCCGCACGGGCCACAGACCAGTGGGTCATGGTCGGGCCAAGGCATCAGAGGCAACAGTCATGTGTGTCAGTGAGAGACATAAGTTTCTTGCACCAATCACATTTTTTTAACCCGCTGGCAGCCACTGGGGCAAAAAGGGCCCCTGCAAGGTCAAAAGACCGGGCTGCCAGTGAAAATAACAAAAAAGGCGCGAACGCTAGTCACGAAGGACAAAAAACGAAAAAAGAAATTCCGGACTCGATTTTGGTGTACCGAGCCCAGGCAGGAAGGGGAACCGGCATCGAAACGGATAAGAAAAAGCGAAAATCGCAGAAAAAAAAATCTACTTTTCCCGGGTGACACGAACTCACGTCCGTTGGGCTCCGCGTAAAAAGAAAGACTGAGCAAGATGGCACCCTTGGGCGGGAAGAGGACTGCGCATACGCGCTGCATTCCCAAAGGCTTGCCTTGAAAGTTGGGGAAATGCTCCGCACGAGGGCTCCGTCGGCGCTGACGTCACCCATATGTGAGGACTGACTTCCTGCTTGGTCCTGGAGAACGAGAGAATCTGTGGCACCGAAGCCTGTGATGGTCAAAACTGCCTGCCCTCACAACACGCTTCGAAAATGCGCCAAACGCGAACATACGCTAACGAGGTAGACCTACGCCTGGCCTTCAATAAGGTAGGGATCACCGCTGCAGAATATCCTCTAGTTCTCATGCCCTTTCAAGAGCCAAGCCGTAAGCAAGAATCGATACACCTGCGGCATGCGAAGCGGTCCCTGAATCAACAGATAGTCCCACTGCGGCAGCTGCCAGGGACTGTCCACCAGAAGCCAAACCAGATCCGCATACCATGGTCTTCTTGGCCACTCCGGCGCTATCAAGATCACCCTGCCTTGGTGGACCTCTATGCGCTGAACCACACAACCTATCAGCGCCCATGGAGGAAAGACATACAGGAGCCCTTCCACAGGTCACCTTTGCATCAGAGCGTCGAGACCTTCTGACATTCTTTCTCGCCTCCTGCTGTAGAAACAACTGGCCTTTGCCGACTGAAAGGTGGCCATGATATCCATAAATCGGGGTTCCCCAGTGACACGCAATCAGCGAGAGCTCCTCCAGATGGAGAACCCAGTCTCCCAGATCCACTCTGAACCGACTGAAAAAAATCGGCTTCCACATTGTCCACCCCGGCGACATGTGCCGACAGCGCCAGAAGATTCTCTTCGGCCCAAGCCATCAGGTAACCGGCTTCCTCCTCCAAGGACACACTGCCCGTGCCTCCCTGGAGATTTATGTAGGCCACCGTAGTTGCGTTGTCTGACAGCACCCGTACCGCCTCGTTCTGCAACCAAGGCCGTAACTCCAGGAGAGCTAAGAACACCGTCCGCATCTCCAGCCTGTTAACTGACCAGTTCTTTTACAGGGGATTCCACTGCCCCTGAGCAAATCTGCCCTCGAAATGCACTCCCCAGGCTATCAGACTGGCGTCCGTTGTTAATGGCTTCCATGCCGCAGACTCCAATGGCATTCTCTTCTCCAGTCTCCCTGGATCCAGCCACCAACTTAGCTCCAACCGCACATCCGGAGGACAGGGAAGCCTCTGAGATAACGCATCTGTTTGATGCGATCATCTCCTCAGTAGAGCCATCTGCAAGGATCTCATATGTGCCCTTGCACAAGGCACCAGCTCGAGATTGGCCGCCATGGTCCCTAGAAAATGCAGATACTGCCACGCCGTGGGAGCCTTCTTGTCTAAGAGGCCGCGCACAAGCCGCCTCAGCCCCTGCACCCTTAGTTCCAGTAAAAACACTTTTCCTTCGTATGTGTCGAAACGAGCCCCCAAGTACTCCAGGCTCTGCGACGGTATCAGCCTGCTTTTGGCCAGATTGATTACCCAGACTTACCACCCGGGTCGTGGCTGATTCGCTCTCGCCTCTTGACTTTGCTCGAATTAGCCAGTCGTCCAAGTAGGGATGAACTAATACTCCTTCCTTGCGCAACTGAGCCGCTACTACCACCATAATCTTGGTGAATGTCCTCGGAGCCGTAGCCAGCCCAAACGGCAATGCACGGAACTGAAAATGTCCCATGGGTACTGCAAACCGAAGGAATTGCTGATGTTCTAGTCGAATTGGGATGTGCAGATAAGCCTCTGTCAGATCCAGAGAAGTAAGAAATTCCCCCTTTCTGCCACTATAACTGACCGAAGAGTTTTCATACGAAAATGAGACACTCTGAGACAACGATTTACTCGCTTGAGATCTAAGATGGGTCGATAATCTCCGTCTTTCTTTGGAACCACGAAATATATGGTGTACCGACTGCAGCCGTATTGATCTGGAGACACCAGAACTACTGCCTTGAGTTGTAACAGTCTGTCCAATGTTTCCTGCACCGCTACTCGCTTGGTTCGGGCCGTGCAGGGTGACTGAATGAATGAGCAGCCGACTGGACGCTGCAATTCTAGAGCATATCCTTCTCTTATAACTTCCAACACCCACTGATCTGATGTGATTTGGACCCAGGCAGGATAAAATTCCCGCAGGCGCCCCCCTACAGGTTCCACTCCTACCTGAGTCCCCTTCATCTCATTGTGACTTTCTAAGGTTCGGGGCCGAGGAGGCTGCAAAACCTCTGCCTGCTCCTCGAAAACCTCGAAATCCCTGATTCCTGGCGGGAAACCTTCCCGCTGAAACTGACCAAAACGAGATGATCGGAATCACCGAAACTCTCTTTATTATTATTATTATTATTATGTTTATTACATTTGATATACCGCTCAGGACAAAGCATCAGAGCGGTTTACAATATTACATAAATGATACTGAAAATATGAAAAGAACGCCATTAATAAGATAGGACAGAGTAAGAGATAGTGATAGTCAAAGAAATAGAAGAGACAAAAGCAGCCGACCCCCCTTGGATTCCCCACGGTCCTTTACTAACTTATCCAAGTCTTCTCCAAAAAGAAGCTTCCCCCTAAACTCAACCTAGCCTTAGAGGAACTGTCAGCCTCCCAGTTACGCAACCACAAATATTGACAAGCCGCTACCACCAAGGCCATACTTTTCGAAAGACCTCAAATCAGGTCATAATGAATGTCCGCAAGATATGTTGCCCCGGACTCCAAGCGAGATACCTCCTCTATGCGGTCCCCAACCTGATCAATTGGGAGCTGCTGCGACCAGCGAAGACACGCCCTAGCCACCCACGCCCCCGAAATTGAAGCCTGGATGGACAGGGCGCTGATGTCAAACACTTGCTTCAACAACGTGTCCAACTTCCTATCCTGGACATCCTTGAGAGCAGCACTGCCCTCAACCGGAATTGTTGTCTTCTTTGTAATGGCCGAGACGGCCGCATCTACCTTCGGAGAGCGAAAAAGCTCCCGATCTTGATCCGACAAAGGATAGAGATGTGCCAAGGCTCTGGACCCCTTAAGCCCTGCCTCGGGCATACTCCATTTCTCCTGAATCATATCCCTGACAACTCTGTGAATCGGGAACACTCTCTGCGTTTTCCAGACAGCTTGTAACAATGGATCCTCTAACGTTTCATCTCCTTCTGGAACATTAGAAGGTATGTTTAGAGCCTTAAGGGTCTCCGCAATGAGTGCCGGCAATTCCTCCCGCCGAAACACTCGCACCACTCTAGCTTGCTCCTCGACATCAGTGAGCTCACCTACCTCTAAATTCATCCTCTGTATCTGCCTCTGGATCTCCTCCTACCGTATCCAAATCCTCTAGCTTCTCGACCCCCTCACTAGAGCTCTTCAGCCTCTTAGAGGGGGCATTTCCAGCTACTAGACTGACCGGAGTCCCTGGTCGCTTAGCCCCCTGCTCCATCTCCGAGGTACCGGCTACCAGGCTACTCTGCCGCAGACAAAATGCTTGATGTAGTAGCAGAAAGAAATCAGGGGGAAACATAGCTGGCATACCCCCCCTGACCTAAAACATACTGAGGCCCCGACGTTACCACCGATGAAGGCCCCGCTACAGGTTCCTGAGCGGACAAGGGGGAACCGATGGAATCCAGAAGAGCTTGAGAGGGTTATTTTTGTACCTCCAACACCTCCTCTAAGGCCTGCTCCATCGAGGCTGACTCCCGAGTACAGCCTCTGCACACCACTGTTCCCTCTAAGCTGTGCGCGTGTTCGCGCGCACACACCTCACCGAGCGAGCGCACATACTTTACAACAGAGCGCACAAAAATTATGGTTCTGATTCTGATAGAAAACAACACAGACGTCTTAAAATTTAAAAGTTGTTGTGTATTTACGGTTCTCACAAGTTCTACAATTATTTTCTAGTGCAGTCAATGTGGTGTACATACTGTATTCTGACGTGTAGTCAAATTTTAAAGTATATAACTCTGAGTGTCGTTATGTGGCGCACAAAAATTTAACCTTTCTTCAAAAGCTGCACAGCTGATATTTTATGCGCACACAGCCTACAGAAAATTAGAGGGAACATTGCTGCACACCTCTGTATCCGATACTGCACCTTTACATATACCACACAATAAACACTGTGGCTTAGAAGGCATCCCGCCCCCACGGCAATGCTCTCCAGATCCCAACCTACCAAACAAGTAGTAACTGAAGACCTGAGCTTGCCTAACTGAGGCCCACGAAAAGAAAAGGTGTTTTTTGTTTTTTTTAAATGCAACTGCCTGACCTAACCAAACGAACCCCCAGCAAAACGGAAGCTCAACAATCTCAGGCAGACGTCAAATAACCCAGCCGAACTGAAACGCTAGGTCCCCTGAAGCTAAAAACACCGTTCGTTCTTCCTGCCGAAAAGAACCACGCAGCAAGGCCTTCCCCCGGCAGCTAAACAGCATTCGCTCTATAGCCGCTCGCTGTACTGCCGTTCACCACCAGCTATGCTGTTCACTGCCAGCTATCCTGCTGAAGATAAGCTCCCCGACGGATTACCAGCCCCGGCTCTCACCTGCGCTGCGACGCCAACCAAGATACTGCCGCTCACCCCTTGATGTTGTGCGGCTCGATCCTCCTCCCGTGCTCAGCCGGAGTCGCGGCTTCGGCGTCGGGGGAGGAGAAACAATAGTGCTGCTGCCGGTCCTGCACCTTTGAGCTACACAGAGCTCGGCAAGCCTACCACTGGCTCCTCACCCATGAATGCGGGATCGGGAGCCAGGAAACAAACTTTTCGCACCTCCACAAAGTCTGTCAGAGAGACGGGCAGAGGGGAGGGGGGGAAGGGAAGGGAACAGAGGTGAAACAAAAGAGGCAGGAATAAAACCTGTAAATGGGAGAAAGAGGCAAACAAACCTCTACACCTCCTCAGTCTACCCCTGTCGCCCTTTCAGTATAATAAAAACATATCACAAAACCTAATCTAACTAACAACTCTCCTTAGTTGCCGTCAAGTGAGTCCTGACCTACAGGCTCACCATCTCTCCAGCTGCTTGGAGAATGAAACTACTGGAGCGGAGAGGCGGTCCTGGGCTACTTATACCAGGGTCATCAAGATGATGACATGCTCAGTCTCCAAGCTGCTGGAGAAGGTGCTAAACCCAGAGGTTCCGGGACTGGACTGGAGGGACGAGAAGGAAGCTGGTTTAAAGGGAAACATTTAAATGTCTTGGAATGGCCTAGTCAAAGCCCAGACCTCAATCCAATTGAGAATCTATTCTATGGCATTACTTGAAGATTGCTGTACACCAACGCAACCCATCAAATTGAAGGAGTTGGAGCAGTTTTGCCTTAAGGAATGGGTGAAAATCCCAGTGGCTAGATCTGCTAAGCTAATAGAGACATACCCCCCCCCCCCCCCAAGAGACTTGGAGCTGTAATTGCAGCATAAGGTGGCTCTACAACGTATTGGGGGGTGAATACATAGGCACATTCCTACTTTCAGTTACTTTTTTGTCGTAATTATTGTTTGTGTCACAATAAAGGATATTTTGTACCTTCAAAGTCATAGGCATGTTGTGTATATCACATGGTGCTAACCCCCAAAACTCCACTTTAATTCCAGGTTGTAATGCAACAAAACAGGACAAACACAGAGGGGATGAATACTTTTCCAATGCGCTGTAAAAAGGGGACTATGTAGTTGATATGGAAGGGCATGTGGTCTTTTTCTGTCATCATGTTTCTATCTCCAGCCTATCACTATATTGATAGCACATATGAATCATTCACAGCATACCTGTGCAGTGGATTGAAGAAAGGGTTTTAATATGTCCATCCTTACAAAACACTAATAGGACGCATAAGTTAAAACACCCACATGTAGAGTCCCTTTCTTATAGTCTCTCCTCATCACACAATTCATTTTATGGTCCTATGCATTACAGTTTATGAGACCACTTGTTTATATATTACTTTTATGCTTTTGATGTTTTTATATCATCTTTTATGCCTATAAAATACATGTGTAGCTGGTAAAATGAAATTTGTAATATTTCCAGCTTTAATGATACATTGATTATGTATACACATGAGTGTAACCACTCACATGAAATGTTCTTGGCTTATAGCTTCTTCTCATCAGTTTTGCTTCATGTGTTTTACATATCTCATGGCATCGTGTTACAACATACCTCTCTTATGTTTTTTATGCTTGTACATTATGTTTTATGGCATTATTTAAGAACATATAATGTGTATAGTTTCCTTTAAGCCTTCTCTTCAACGTTTTATATTTTATGATTTTAATGTATTTATTTGATAATGTTTATATGTGTTTATTTGAAGTGTGACCCCTGAAGAAGGCTCAGCAGGAACACGGCCGTGTCGGGTCCAGGATTAGGAATTCCCGCGTTTCCATACCATTTTGGTTTTTCAATAAAAGTACACATTCCCAGTAATTAAAGACCAATAACTTGTATACCTACAATCTATCAGCTATTCACTGCAATAGATGCAGACAGAATATATGATCATAACAAATCCAATAATATTATGGCAATAGAGCACGAGTCAACACTGACTCAATGGCACTAAAAAAAAAAAGAGCAAAAGGGCAATAAAAAGGGGAGCATATGGAACCAAAGACCAGTTAGTGTTGAATAAGGTCATCATGGCCAACGCTAAGAAAAGCAGAAATCTCAGAATAGCATGGATTAACTATAAAAACGCTTTTAAGAATCTCCCACTCTTGGATAATAATGAAGAGGTTATGGTCACCTGGGATACTCGCATTCTGACTGATAAAAAGCTGGATGCAAGGAGGCTGGATATAATGGTAAAGGAGAAAAACACCAGAACGGCATTGATTATAGAAGTGTCAGTTCCAAGCGACTACTCTCTGAATTGCGTTTGAAAGAAGAAATTCTTCAAGTACCAAGAAAAGCAATCAGAAACCAAGAAAATGAGGCAGAAAGATACAGAGTTATTTCACAGGCTTAATTAAGGGGAATTTCCAAGCACACCTTGATAAATTACCCACACACATGACATCTTATGAACTCCAGAGGGAGGCCCTCTTTGTCACGGATGCAAGTACTACGCCAAGCATTAGCATTAAATTTGAGAATCTGAGATCATACTCCACATACCCTAGCTTAGAAGCGAGGTTCGTAACTGTCATGGTATGCACAAAACTCATTTGGAGAAACTGCCCTGACACAAACCCCCTCCATCCCTATACCTCAAGGACACCCCCACATAAACCCCCCCTCCCCCAAACTCATATATCCCTACAATCCCCTCCCCCCTCATTCATCTCACACATCACAAACACCCTCACATAAACACCCCTTCCATTCCCACACCTCAGAACATCCAACACAGTCACCCTTTCCCCCAGTCTCAGATACCCCTCGATTCCTAAAACATAACAGACACCTTCACATAAACACTCCTTCCATCCCTAAGCATCACAGGCTCCCCCTCTCTCTCATCCATCCCACACGTCAACCCCTCCATCCTCATACAGATAACCCTTCCTTCAATTTCAGTTACCCCACTATCCATGAGCCTCATAGGCATCCCCATGAAAAACATTCCCTCCATCCCCACACAGGCTCCTGCTGTCCCTCATCCAGCCACACATAAACACCTCTTCCCCCAATGTCATATATACCCTCAACCCCCACCTTTCATAGGCTACCGCCACTCTTCATCCGTCCCCACACAGATTCCTCTTCCTCCAATCTCATATAAGCTCTCCACCCCAACACGTCACAGACACCTCCACAATCCCTTCCCCTTCATTCAACCAACACATTAGCGATGCCCTCACATCAGGGCTCACCTGAGAGGAGGTTCAAGATGTTGGCCTCCTAGGGAAACTTTAAGCCTTACACCCCCCTCTGGGCTCTGGCTGTCAGTCCCTGCTTTTTACCATCCCCAGCAGCTGCTGCCCTAGGCGACCACATAGTTTGCTTAGTGATCCGGCCGACCCTTGCCTGACATCAGAAGCTGCCAGCCCCCTCTCCACCCATGCTCATATGGACACTTCTTCCTCAATCTAAGATATTCTCTCCATTACTGCACCTCCCAGACGCCCCGACAATCCCTTTCCCTTCATTCTTCCCACACATCACCTCACAGACCCCCTCACATAAACACCCCTCCATCCCTGCACATCACTTCACAGACCCCGTCACAAAAACACCCCTCCATCCCCACACATCACAGCGCAGACCCCCTCACACAGACACCCCTCTGTCCCCACACATCACATCACAGACACCCTCACATAAACATCCCTCGATCCCCGCACATCACTTCACAGATCCCCTCACATAAACACCCCTCCATCCCCACACATCACCGACACCCTCATATAAACACATTTCCGTCCCCGCACATCAACTCACAGATCCCCTCACATAGATACCCCTCCATTCCCACACATCACCTCACAAACCCCCTCACATAAACACCCCTCCGTACCCGCAAATCACCTCACAGATCCCCTCACATAAACACCCCTCCGTCCCCGCACATCACCTCACAGCCCCCCCTCAATAAACATCCCTCCATCCCCGCACATCACAGACCCCATCACATAAACACCCCTCCATCCCCACACATAAACTCCCCTCCGTCCCCGCAAATCACCTCAAAGATCCCCTCACATAAACACTCCTCCGTCCCCACACATCAGACTCCCTCACATAAACACCTCTCTGTCCCCGCATATCACCTCACAGACACCTCTCCATCCACACACAGACCCCCTCACATAAACACTCTTCCGTCCCCGCACATCACCTCACAGATCTCCTTACATAAACACCCCTCCATCCCCAAACATCACCGACCCCCTCACATAAACACTCTGCCGTCCCGGCACATCACCTCCATCCCCACACCCCTCCCATAAACACCCCTCCGTCCCCACACATCACAGCACAGAACCCCTCACATAAACACCCCTCCGTCCCCACACCATCACCGACCCCCTCACATAAAGCATAGTTACTCCTTTCTAACAGGTGATCTCCGGGAGCAGCAGGAATTTAGTCTTCACATATGGGTATCGTCGGTACCGACGGAGCCTGCACGGGAAAGCTCCCCAGCATCCAATCGGAAAGCTTTTGGGAGCATCCCACAGCGCCTGCGTGCTGCCTTCGCGTCTTTCCCAACTGTACCTCTCCAGTTGAGTTTAAAGCTGAGACAAAAGAGAGAAGGAAAGAAAGAAAGAGAGAGAGAGATAGAAAGATACAACTCCTAGGGGAGGTGGGTGGGTTGTGAAGGCTAAATTCCTGCTATTCCCGGAGATCACCTGTTACAGGTGAGTAACTATGCTATCTCCAGGAACAAGCAAGAATGTAGTCTTCACATTTGGGGACTCCCTAGCTGCAGATGCCAGGGAGATGGCCCCAGAAAGTTGTGCGCCCTTGTGAAAAAGCTCCACTTTCCCCCATGGATCTCTGGCATCCTACCAGGGATGGTGGGTAGGAGTTGATTAAGTCTGGAACAGGTGTTGAAGAACAGCCTGACCAAACAAGGCATCCCGGCGGGAGTCCTTGTCTAAGCAGTAATGGGCTGTGAAGGTATGTACCGAAGCCGAAGTAGCTGCTCGACAGATGTCATCGATAGACACAGACTGAAGATGAGCCATTGAGGCTGCCATGGCTCTCACATTGTGAGCTGTGACATGGCCTTCAAGAGGAAGGTTCCTACTCTCACAGGCAAAAGATATACACTGTGCAATCCAGCTGGACAGTGTCCTTTTGGAGACTGGAAGTCCCAAATGACTAGTATCAAAAGCAACAAAGAGTTGAGAGGATTTTCTATGTTGCTGTGTCCTTTGCAAGTAAAAGGCCAAAGCTCTTTTACAGTCCAAAGTATGAAGGTTCCTTTCTGCATTTGAGGCGTAAGGCCTTGGAAAGAATACAGGAAGGTAAACCGCTTGGTTTAAATGAAAGGGCGAAACCACCTTTGGCATAAAATGTGGATGAGTCCTAAGGATTACCTTATCATGATGGAACCTTGTATAAAGAGAATCAGCCACCAACGCTTGCCATTCACTGATGCGACGTCCTGATGTGATTGCAATGAGAAAGATAACCTTCCAGGAAAGGAATTTCAAAGTGGTAGTGACTATTGGTTCAAAGGGCGGTTTCATGAGCTGCCCAATGACCAGATTCAAGTCCCATGCCACCGGTGGTGGCTTAATTGGCTTCGTTAAAAGAAGGCCTCTCATAAATCTCGCTATGAGAGGATGAGAGGAAATAGGTTGTCCATTTAGAGGCTTGAAAGAAGCTGCAATAGCACTCAAATGGACTCTCACTGAATTGGTCTTAAGCCCTGCATTTGATAAATGAAGGAGGTACTCCAGTAATGATTCCAGAGGTATCGCAAGAGGGTTAAGACCCTTCTGCGAGCACCATATGGTAAACCTTTTCCACTTGAATGCATAAGAGCGTCTTGTGGAAGGTTTCCTGGAAGCATGAAGGATATCCTTTATCTGCTGGAAAAGGTTAAGACCATGAAGTTCTAGGCTTTCAGCAACCAGGCCCTGAGATGCAGAGACTGGGGATTGGGATGCCACAGCATCCCGTCCTCTTGAGAAAGAAGATATGGAGCAGATCCTAACTCCAGAGGCGGAGCTTGAGAGAGATGTAGGAGCAGAGGGTACCATGGTTGCCATGGCCAACGTGGAGCTATGAAGATCATATGACCTCTGTCTCTCTGAAGCTTGAACAGGGTTTTGGGAATTAGGGGAATGGGTGGAAAGGCATACAGGAAGTCCTGACCCCAATGAAGGAGGAAAGCATCCCTGGCCTGACAACCTCGAGCTGGAATTCTGGAACAGAACCGGGGAAGTTTGGCATTCAGCAGACTTGCAAAGAGGTCTACGTCCAGGGTTCCCCAAATTTGAAAAATTTGGGCCACCTGGTCTGCATGGAGAGACCATTCGTGTGGAAGAGGAACTCGACTGAGTCTGTCTGCCCAAGAGTTTTGAATGCCTGGAAGATACACCGCAAGGAGATGAATCTGATGCTCTCTGGCGAGGGCCCATAGTCGCAAAGCTTCATTGCACAGCGACAGAGAGCCTGTTCCGCCCTGCTTGTTCACATAAAACATGGCTACCTGATTGTCCGTTTGAACTAGGACTGTCTTGTAGCTGAGCTGGGTGTCAAATACTCAAAGAGCAAGGAAGATTGCTCTGAGGTCCAGGAGGTTGATATGGAGATAGGCCTCCTGTGGAGTCCAGGTACCCTGGGTAGAGAGGCCGTGCAGGTGGGCTCCCCAACCCACCTGTTAAGCATCTGTTGTTAGAGTGGCTTGGGGTGGGGGTTGCTGAAAAGGAGACCCCACCAGAAGGTTTTTGGGTGACTGCCACCATTGGAGGGACATAATAAGGCGATCTGAGTTTGCTATTTTGTCTGACAGGCAACCTGACGCCTGAGTCCACTGAGTGGATAAGGTCCACTGGGCTGCCCTCATATGGAGGTGAGCATAAGGAACCACATGCACAGTGGATGCCATGTGGCCTAGCAAATGGAAATTACACTAACCTGGTAATTGTAGTTCCTGTAGGATCCAGTTTAGTCCTCCACAATCGGGTACTGCCCCTCTCACTGCAGCCTGTAGACTGGACCAATCAAATCTTCTGTAGTACATATCCAGCAGGAGCTCCCAGAAGCCCCCCAGTGTACTAGTAACAAAGCATACTGAACGAAGCAACACATCAGATTATTATCAGATTAACATTAAACCTTGTACTTCCCCCCCTGGAATAACCAACTCCCTCCCCAAACGAGGAAGTCAGAACACTGCACGGCGCCGGAATCGACGCCCCTAAATTGACACAGAGCTCCCCCCAGGTACTAAGGAGCTTACGGAACCCCAAAAGAAAGGGAAGAGCCATAGCTATAAGCACGACTGCCGCTAAGGTCCGAACGGGACGCAAAACTATCTTAGAATCTCCCGCTCGGGATAGCGCGCCGCAAGATCATGCAGATATTCGGGAGGGAAGGAGGACTAAACTGGATCCTACAGGAACTACAATTACCAGGTTAGTGTAATTTCCATTTCCTGTGCGGATATCCAGTTTAGTCCTCCACAATCGGGATGTAACAGAGCAGTTAAGACCGGGCGGGACCTTGTAGGCCGGCGCGCAAAACCGCCGAACCAAAACAGGAATCCCGAGCCGCTGACACATCCAAGCGATAGTGCCTGCTGAAAGCATGCAGAGACGACCAAGTGGCCGCCCTACAGATCTCCGCTGGTGGAACCAGACCATGCTCCGCCCAAGAGGCCGCCTGAGCCCTAGTAGAATGAGCCCGGAGCCCCTCCGGAACCGGCCGCCGCTGCAACAGATACGCGGAGGCGATCGCTTCTTTAAGCCATCGAGCAATGGAGGCCTTAGCCGCCGCCTCCCCTTTCCGTGCACCCCCAAAGAGCACAAAAAGCCGATCAGTCTTCCGAAATGACTCGGTAGACTGCAAATACCGACGCAGCGTGCGGCCCACATCAAGCCGGTGAAGCCCCTTGTCCACCGACTCGACCGAGGCCGCCGAAATCACTGGTAGAAATACTGCCTGATTCAGGTGAAAAGGAGACACCACCTTTGGCAGGAAGGAGGGAACCGGACGGAGCACAACCCGCTCCGCAGAAAAAGACAAGAAAGGTTCTCGGCATGACAAGGCCTGTAGATCCGAGATGCGCCGTGCCGAGCAAATGGCTACCAGAAAAAACCGTCTTCAACGTGAGATCCTTCAAGGATGCCCTCCGCAAGGGCTCAAAGGGTTCCCGAGCCAGGGCCCGCAGAACTAAATTCAAATCCCACGGAGGAATCACCGCTCTGCGGGAAGGCCGCAAATGAAACACGGCGGTCAAGAAACGCCGCACATCCGCATGAGCGCCAAGAAGGCGGCCCAAGACCTTGCCTCTATAGCAAGAGAGCGCGGCCAACTGGACCTTCAGGGAACTGGCCGCGAGACCCTTCTCGAAGCCATCCTGCAGAAAGCTGAGCACGACGGGCACCGAGACCGTCGCCGCCCGAACTCCACGCCGGGAGCACCAGTCCTCAAAAATTCTCCAAATTCGAACATAAGTAAGAGAAGTGGACGACTTTCTTGCCCGCAGTAAGGTGGAAATCACCGCGGGCGAATAACCCTTCTTTTTCAGCCGAGCCCTCTCAATGGCCAAACCGTAAGCGAGAACCGAGCCACCTGGGGCATCCGCAAGGGGCCCTGAAGAAGAAGATCCGGTAGCGCCGGAAGGCGCCACGGCACGCCGTCTCGAAGCCGAACGAGGTCGGCATACCAGGGCCTCCGGGGCCAATCCGGAGCCACCAGCAGCACCCGGCCCTGATGGCCCTCGATGCGCTGGACGACCCGACCGATCAGGGCCCACGGGGGGAAAACGTACAGCATCCCGGACGTCGGCCACGGCTGAATGAGAGCGTCGAGTCCTTCGGACATCCGCTCCCGCCGTCTGCTGAAGAAGCGACTTGTCTTGGCCGACTGGAAGGTCGCCATGAGATCCATGATGGGCGGACCCCACCGCCGAACTATCTGCGCATATACCTGAGGATTTAACTCCCACTCTCCGGGGTCCACCCGCACTCTGCTGAGAAAGTCGGCCTGGACATTGTCGGCGCCTGCAATGTGCGCCGCCGAGATCGCCGGCAGCCGAGTCTGCACCCAGCTGAACAAGGCCGTCGCTTCTGTTTCCAGGGCCACACTCCCTGTGCCCCCTTGGCGATTGATGTACGCCACCGTGGTCGCATTGTCCGACCAGACTCGGACCGCCCGGCCCAGGAGCAGAGGTTCCAGGGCCATCAGGGCTAGTCGGACCGCCCGAAGCTCGAGGCGGTTGATCGACCAAGACGCTTCCTGCGAGGACCATACCCCCTGCGTGAAGCGGGTCTCGCAGTGTGCTCCCCAGCCGACTAGGCTCGCATCCGTAGTGAGGGGGACCCACAGAGGAGGCTCCAAGGGAATCCCCCGCGTCAGGTTCTCGGAGGAGAGCCACCACCGAAGCGACCGCCGCACTGCCTTCGGGCAGGGCAGTCTCTTGTGCAAGGAATCGCACTGGTTGGACCAGCGACGAAGGAGCGCCCTCTGTAGCGGGCGCATGTGGAACCGCGCCCACGGAACCACCTCTAAGGTCGCCGCCATCGTTCCGAGAAGCCGTAGGTACCACCACGCCGACGGAGCGGGCATCCCCCGAAATAGTCGGACAAGAGCCCGCAACGTCAGGACGCGGCGCTCGGGAAGGCACACCAGCCCCCGAGCAGTGTCGAAGCGCACCCCCAGATACTCCAGGTCCTGCGAGGGCCGCAGACAACTCTTTCTTTCGTTCACCACCCAGCCGAGGGATCGCAGCAGAGCTACCACCCTGCTCGTGACCCGCAGGCACTCTCGACCGGATTTTGCTCGTATCAACCAGTCGTCCAGGTAAGGATGGACCAAAATGCCCTCCTTGCGCAAGGCCGCCGCAACCACCACCATCACCTTTGTGAAAGTGCGCGGGGCCGTAGCCAAGCCGAACGGCATGGCCCGGAACTGAAAGTGGCCCCACGGGAACGCGAAGCGGAGAAACCGCTGATGGGCTGGGTGTATCGGAATGTGCAGATAGGCCTCGGTAAGATCGAGGGACGTCAAAAACTCCCCCTTTCGCACCGCTACAATGACTGACCGCAGGGTTTCCATGCGGAAATGCGGCACTCTGAGCGCGCGATTCACGCCTTTGAGATCCAAAATCGGACGCAGAGAGTCGCCCTTTTTGGGTACCACAAAATAGATGGAGTAGCGACCAGCGCCTCTTTCCAAGGGAGGCACTGGAACCACCGCTCCCAGCGCTAACAATCGAGCCAGGGTCACGCGGATGTCCCTCGTCTTTTGCTCGCCCCTGCTGGGAGACAGAACAAAGGAATCTGGAAGTGGGAACGCAAATTCCAGAGCGTAACCCTCCTCTATAATTTGTAGCACCCAGCGATCCGACGTTATTTGGGCCCAAGAGGAAAGAAAGTCGCGCAAGCGACCGCCGACAAGCGGTCCTCCCTCCAGAGCCTGCCTGGCGTCATTGTGTCTTGCGTCCAAAGGAAGAACCCGAAGAAGAGCCGGCTGCGGAGAAGCCTCTGCCGGCTCCCCTGAAAGCCCGAAATCCTTGGCTACGGGCTCCAAACCGGCCCCGCTGCGAGGACCACTGGCGGGAGGGCCGAAACCTGCGCTGATCCCGAAAGGATCCCCGCGCCGACGAGGTGGACCGGTTGGACCTTGGTTTATCCTCCGGAAGCCGGCCCCCTTTGGACTCACCGAGATCCTTTACCAATTTCTCGAGAGCCTCCCCAAATAATAATCTGCCCTTAAACGGCAGCTTACTGAGGCGGGCCTTAGAAGAACTGTCCGCCGCCCAGCTGCGCAACCAGAGGGACCGGCGCGCTGCTACCGCGGATGCCATACTGTTAGCCAACGCGCGGATCAAATCATAAAACAGATCCGCCAGGTAAGCCGAGCCGGACTCCAGCCGGGTCACCTCCACCAGACCCTGCTGGTCTAGTCCGGGGCTCGAGCGCAGTTGCTGTGACCACCGCAGACACGACCGAGCCACCCAAGCCCCACAGATAGAGGCCTGCAATGACACGGCATCCGTATCGAAGGTTTGCTTGAGCAAGTTATCAACCTTCTTATCCTGCCCGTCCTTGAGGGCCGCCGCCCCCTCAACCGGGATGGTGGTTTTCTTGGTCACTGCGGAAACCGCAGCATCCACCCGGGGGGACCTGAACAAGTCCCTGTCCTTGTCAGCAAGAGGATAAAGCCGATTCATGGTCCGAATCCCCTTCAAACCGGATTCCGGGTGCTCCCACTCCGCCTGGATCATCTGATCCACCACGCGGTGGACGGGAAAAACCACCTGGGCATCCCTGACTGCTTGAATCAGAGGATCCTCAAGACCCTCCTCCTCCAGGGGCCGCACCGCCGAAAGGTTTAGCGCCTGAAGGGACTCCGTGACCAGAGGAACCAGCTCGTCCCTACGGAACACTCGAATGACCCGAGCCTGATCTTCCGGCCCAGGGATCTCCCCATCCTCCAAATCCTCCGCTTCAGTCTCAGGATCGCCCTCTGCCTCGGAATCCAGGAGACCCAGGGCGTCCTGCTCTTGTCCCCCCAACCGAAGCCGCTTGCCCCCGGGCGATGAGGGACACTGAGCCGCCCCCAAGGACCCCGAGGGGAGGGAGGGGGGCCAGACAGCCGGCAACTGTCCGGACCTGCTCAGGCGAAATGCCTGATGCATGAGGAGTACAAAATCAGGGGAGAAGTCCATAGTTGAGGCAGCAACAGACGCCTGCTGGAGCGCAGCCACTGAACCGCTGGCCGGAGGAACCGAGCCAGACTGAGGGATGCTTGGAGAAAGAACGCTGTCCCCGGAAGTAGAAGCATCCCCAGGGGTAGCCTGTTCCTGAACATTCACAGATTGCTCTAACTCAGAGGGCACTGCAGCACAGCCCCTGCAGATGCCAGAGTCAGTCCCTGCCGTCCTGCGGGACCCACAAATCACACACTGGGGCTTGGAAGCCATTCCAAGGCCACCTCTGCCCAGGGGAATAGAATAAGACAGCCACAGGAAAGCCCACACCACCTGGGCAATCCTATGCAAATCAGCCCCGATTTAAAAGTAACTTAACTTTTTTTTTTTTTTTTTTTTTTTTACAAGAAACAAAATATATCCCAGGATCCCTGGGGTGCCCTGAGCAAAATCGCCAGAAAGAGGAACCCCAAAAACGCTAGGGGAACCTGTGCACAGCGATCAAAAATGCCTGGAAAAGCACTTTTAAAATCCAAAATGGCCGCCGCACTTTTTCACCCGCGGTAAAAAACGGCGCGAAAATATAAAAACCACCAAATAATATGGAAAACAAATAAAACGACCCTCTAACACAGGGCACACGAGCAGTTTGAATAAAAACTGCCAAATGGGCTCAGGAGAGCCTACAGAAACGCTGGCATCCCAGACAGAGCATTGCACACAAGAAAGAAAAAAAAATGAAATGCAAACTCCTACCAGCTCAGGAACAGAAGATTCAGCCACAATCTCCCAGTACCAGGCACTGCCTTATAGGTATGGCAATTCCCCGTCCTGTCTAGGGGAAGCTCACCCAGGGCTGATAAAATGTGCTAGGCAGGCAACAGCAGCCAGCAGGTCTGACTTTCTCCTAGTCTCCTGTGGCACAGCTCCAGGGAGACAGGCTTCTTTTGTCTTTCTTTTTTAAAGGCACAGCTAGCTACCAAAAACAAAAATAGTAGAGAAATGCCCCAAAACAAACCCTAAAAACAACTAACTAGTGTTGCTCCTGCAAAGGTCACTAAGTGTGCCCAGAGGACACACTTTTACGTCTACACACTGCAACGAGACTGGACACACTGGGGGGCTTCTGGGAGCTCCTGCTGGATATGTACTACAGAAGATTTGATTGGTCCAGTCTACAGGCTGCAGTGAGAGGGGCAGTACCCGATTGTGGAGGACTAAACTGGATATCCGCACAGGAACTGTAACATTTCCCGAGCAGTGAGGTGAGGTTTTAGCACTGCTTGGGAAGCTAAATAGAAATTACACTTACCTGGTAATTGTAGTTCCTTGAGTGACGACAGTTGTGATACAGTGGCCAGCACAGAGCCCATGGATACAGGAGAAAAGGAAGAGCTTACCTTACAGTCACCTAGGCAGAAAGCATTTGCAGGTTGTAAGGTTCCAGAAAATAGTAGAACAAACTTTCCCTACACTGGCTGTGACGCAGTAGAAAGCCAGGAAGCTAATCACGTCCACCTGGGCCAGGAAGCACATACAACGTGCAGGAGCCAGGAGGATAAAAGTGGCTGGGAAATCCCAGTCGGGGGAGGAGCAGTGACCGGAGATGCATTGGAAGGTGCATTGGAAGGCAAGGGAGGTGCTCGTGCACAGGTCTCCCAAACCAGAGGGGGTATCGTCCCAAGGAGAGTAAGTAAGCAGCTGGAGGGCAGAGGTCACAAGCAGGAGAGCTTGCTGGGACCAGGAAGCATCGGGTGTGTCCCTGCAGTAAGGAACAGCAGAAGGGAAGCCTATCCTGGAGGTTACCACAGCCCTGACCAGACAATTGCTGAGGGGAACTCTCATGGAAAAGCAGGCTACAGCCCAAGAAAAGCTGCCTGGTTAAGAGAGGAAGGAGTGGAAGCTGGTTATCCAAGAAACAAAGCTAAGTACACTAATTTCTCCAGAGGGCAAGAGGTGGGCTCGGCTAGAAAAGCAAAGGCTAATTGGTGGAAGGAAAACCCTTGGTGGAAGGAAAGGGGAAGCCTCAGAGAAATAGGCTCCAGTACAGGTCCCCAGGACTTCCCTTATACAGAACGGTTCCTTGCCCCAAGAGCTGCTGCCTCTCAAGAGAGTTCTGTAAATGATAACTGGAAAGTGTTACCCACTTACAAGTTTAGACGCCGAGCAGATGCAATGGGAGAGCACTAATCAGGACATTGATTATAGCCCTATGGAATGCACACTCTGTGTCTCGGATGAGATTACCTCTTTATGTTAATCAAGAAGTAAGAGCATTGTTATATCTGTTTTTGAAAGAAGGTGCATTGTTGGTTATTTTGCTGTGAAGAAACAGTTTCTTTAATCCTTTGTTTTCTGTATGAGAAAAACAGAAATCCAAACGTGAAAGGGAATAAATCCTCATTATAATTTTGCCTTAAACACAGCTACAGAGTTTTCTTTACAAAGGCAGCTTGCACCACACACCCTAGGCGACCGCCTAATAAGGACTATGGTAGCAAGCGCCTGACAAATGGCGTAGTTTTTTGGATTTCTGGACAAAGAATACAGCGGAAGCCAGCAGAATTACCAGCGCCAGAGAGCAAGACACAGGTTTGCTGCTGACCACGCCCAGAGGATTCCAGAATCCGGAGAGGCAAGAGTACCTTCTCAAGGCCGGAATCACCACCTGACTCAGGTAATAAGTATCTGGGCACAGTCAGAGGGGGATTCTGGTGAGAAGGGATACTAGGCACCAGAGCCAGAGCATAGTTGCATCTTGAAAAAAAAAAGTGCCACACTTGGTGTTTGTGTTGTCTGTTTGTGTTTCAGTGTTCGGAGATGGAGAGTCCACAGGAGATACTGTGATGGACAAGTCTCCAATTCAAAAAACAGCGAGAGTTAGCCCAGCAGAGCCAGGAGCAAGCATTGGCAGCCATGCAGGCTCAGCTGAAAACGCTGACCGACCTGATTCAGACTTTGCTGGCAGAGCGAGCAGCAGAGAAGACACCAGAGGGACATTATTGTGGGGTAGGCCCACAGACATGTGGGGTATTATCCTTTGGACAATTGACAAAAGATGATAACATTGATGACTTCCTGGAGGCTTTCGAGCGAGTAGCCCATAGTGCCGGCTGGCCCTATGAGCAGTGGGCGGTTAGATTAGCCACGTTCCTGACGGGAGAAGCCCTAGTGGCGTACAAGGCTATGCCCGCCGCCCAGGCGACAAAATATGAAGAAGTCAGAGCAGCCATACGGGACAGACTAGGCTTATCGCCTATAGTATACCGCCGTATGTTGCGAGCGACCCAACTCCAGCCAGGCGAAATCCCTAAGGCACTTCGCCAAAGGATCCAAAACCTGGTCTGGAAGTGGCTCACTCCCGAGGGGAGAACCATGGAAAGTGTACTTGATATGCTTGTCTTAGAACAATTTTCAGAGGCTGTTCCAGTCGAGATAAAATCATTCTTGACTCTGCAAAATTGTCAGACCTCAAGCGAGGCAGTTCACCTAACGGAAAGGTTCATGGAGGCTGGGTTAGCCCATAAACCGCCGAGAGGCGCTGGCAACACTTGTGGGGTAGCCAATTTTGGAAAGGCAGAAAAAGACCCTATGTTTTGTGTGCCAGCTGTTATGAGAAATTTGCCTAGAAATGAGGTTAGGGATGCACACATTAAATGTTTTAAATGTGGGAGGCGGGGTCACAGGAAGGATGAATGTGTTGTGCGAACAGCTTTGATGAGGAAGGATGGAAAATACAGGCAGGAAGGCTTTCGCATAGAAGTGGAAGTCCAAGGTGTGGTAGCCAAGGCCCTACTTGATTCGGGGGCGGACCAAACAATGATTTCAAAGAAATTCTGGCGCCTCCTACAGGCCGATAATGGGTCCACCCCGAACCAACCGGAAGGGGTAGCCAAGATAAAATGCATTCATGGGTCTGCTACCAGTTACCCCCTATATAACCTGACAATAAAAGGATTAGGAACACGAAGAAAGCTTTTGGTTGCCTTAGTCCCACACTTACCGTTTGACATAGTGCTAGGCCGAGATTGGCCACCATTTGGTAAAGGGCTAGGAGAAGGTCTACACTTGGATGGGGATAGGACGCCCATGGGACCCCGAGATCCGCGGGAGGAGGGCCGGTGTGAACCCCCAGAGGGAGGTTTTGATATCCCAGGACGAGAGGAGGAATCCTCAGAGGAGGGGGATGAACCAACAAGGGGGGCCCATGAGAGCAGCAAAGGGGGGCAAAAAGGGAGGAAGTGCCTGAGCAGGACGTTCGAGGAAAAGGGGAGGCTATGGTGACCATGGTTCCGAAGCCCCTATTTGAAAAGCCCCGAGGGACAAATCCCGGTAAGAAAAACCCAGAGAAAATAGAAGTATCCAGGAAAGAGAGTTTTGTTTTAAAATTCTGCAAAGCGACTCCTAACGCCCAGAGCCCGCAACGTGCCAGTGCCGCTGCCGCGGGATACGACCTTTTTAGTGCCGTAGATGAGGTAGTGCCAAAAAGAGGGAAAGCTTTAATAAGCACAGGGATACAGATACAGTTACCAGCAGGATGCTATGGCCGAATAGCCCCTCGTTCGGGATTAGCCGCCAAGCATTTTATTGATGTTGGGGCGGGGGTTATTGACCCAGATTACAGGGGGGTTGTCCAAATTTTACTCTTTAATTTCGGTGAGAGGGATTTTAGGGTTAAAATAGGGGACAGGGTGGCCCAGCTCATTTGTGAGCGGATTGGATTCCCCGAGCTGAAGGAGGTGCCATTGTTGACCCTTACCAGCCGTGGGGGAGACGGTTTCGGCTCCACCGGGCAGAGGGAGGTGAAGGGTATGACCGCCATGGTGGAGGAGAGGTTAGATGAGGATTTTGGACCACAGGTCATGGATTGCAAAGGGAACCCAGCTCCAAGAGAAGGCGAGGAACTATCGCAACAACAACAGCAGCAGTTAGCGCAATTGTTGGCAAGGTTTGGAGATGTCCTCACTCCAATACCTGGGGAAACGGGTTTAGTGGCCCACGAAATTCTCACCCCTCCTGGGGAAATAGTGCAGCAGAGGCCTTATCGCCTACCGGAGGCCCGTAAGAGAGAGGTAATATCGCAGGTACAGGAAATGCTAAGGATGGGCGTAATTGAAGAGTCTAAAAGTCCGTGGTGCAGCCCGGTAGTCCTGGTGCCCAAGACGGATGGAAGCCTGCACTTCTGCATTGATTTTAGACGAGTTAACACCATCTCACTTTTTGACGCATATCCCATGCCGAGAATAGAAGAGTTGTTAGACCGGCTAGGGCAAGCACAATATCTGACCACTTTAGATCTTACTAAAGGATATTGGCAGATCCCCTTGACCCGTGCTTCTAGGCCCAAAACTGCTTTTAGTACCTCTCTCGGACTCTTTCAATTCCGACGTATGCCGTTCGGGTTGCATGGGGCGGCGGCAACCTGCCAACACTTGGTCGACCAGGTTTTGCGTCCCCATCAAACTTATGCAGTAGCCTATATGGACGATATTGTCATACATAGTGAAACCTGGGCACAACATCTGCCTAGGGTGGAAGCCGTATTGAAGGCCCTACGGCAGGCAGGTTTAACCTTAAATCCGCAGAAGTGTTTATTCGCCGGGGCAGAGGTTAAATATTTAGGACACATGGTCGGGAAGGGCATGGTTTGACCATTACTTAGCAAGGTGGAGAGCGTGCAAAATTTCCAGAAGCCGATAACTAAGAAACACCTTCGAAGTTTCCTTGGCCTTATCGGGTACTATCGCAGGTTCATACCTAGGTTCGCGGAGGAAAGCGCAGTCCTAACCAACATGCTAAGAAAAAATGCCCCGAATAATGTAAGGTGGACACCGGAGGCGGAGAGGGCATTTGTTCAATTAAAGGGGAAATTATGCCAGGCCCCGGTTTTGTATGGGGTGGACTTCCAAAGGCCTTTTGTTCTCCAAACGGACGCCTCCGAATCCGGGTTTGGAGCGGTCCTCTCCCAGGAGTTCGAGGGAGTAGAACACCCCATTATGTATTTGAGTAGGAAGCTGCCCCGAGCCGAGGTTAACTACTCAACGGTGGAAAAGGAATGCCTCGCTATTAAGTGGGCTGTAGAGGCACTTCGATTTTATCTCACTGGCCGTCACTTCGTATTAGTAACGGATCATGTGCCTTTAAAGTGGTTAGGTACTATGCGGAACCACAACCCACGGCTTACACGCTGGCACTTAGCTTTGCAGGCATTCAATTTTACCATCCAACACAGGGCAGGCAAACTGCATCTTAATGCAGACGCACTATCCCGTATTCCGTGCTGTTAGGACATGAGTCCCCCAGCCCGAAATATCTTAAGGGGGGGATATGTGATACAGTGGCCAGCACAGAGCCCATGGATACAGGAGAAAAGGAAGAGCTTACCTTACAGTCACCTAGGCAGAAAGCATTTGCAGGTTGTAAGGTTCCAGAAAATAGTAGAACAAACTTTCCCTACACTGGCTGTGACGCAGTAGAAAGCCAGGAAGCTAATCACGTCCACCTGGGCCAGGAAGCAAGTACAATGTGCAGGAGCCAGGAGGATAAAAGTGGCTGGGAAATCCCAGTAGGGGGAGGAGCAGTGAACGGAGGTGCATTGGAAGGCAAGGGAGGTGCTCGTGCACAGGTCTCCCAAACCAGAGGGGGCATCGTCCCAAGGAGAGTGAGTAAGCAGCTGGAGGGCAGAGGTCACAAGCAGGAGAGCTTGCTGGGACCAGGAAGCATCGGGTGTGTCCCTGCAGTAAGGAACAGCAGAAGGGAAGCCTATCCTGGAGGTTACCACAGCCCTGACCAGACAATTGCTGAGGGGAACGCTCATGGAAAAGCAGGCTACAGCCCAAGAAAAGCTGCCTGGTTAAGAGAGGAAGGAGTGGAAGCTGGTTATCCAAGAAACAAAGCTAAGTACACCAATTTCTCCAGAAGGCAAGAGGTGGGCTCGGCTAGAAAAGCAAAGGCTAATTGGTGGAAGGAAAACCCTTGGTGGAAGGAAAGGGGAAGCCTCAGAGAAATAGGCTCCAGTACAGGTTCCCAGGACTTCCCTTATACAGAACGGTTCCTTGCCCCAAGAGCTGCTGCCTCTCAAGAGAGTTCTGTAAATGATAACTGTGGAAAGTGTTACCCACTTACAAGTTTAGACGCCGAGCAGATGCAATGGGAGAGCACTAATCAGGACATTGATTATAGCCCTATGGACTGCACGCTCTGTGTCTCGGATGAGATTACCTCTTTATGTTAATCAAGAAGCAAGAGCATTGTTATATCTGTTTTTGAAAGAAGGTGCATTGTTGGTTATTTTGCTGTGAAGAAACAGTTTCTTTAATCTTTTGTTGCTGTATGAGAAAAACAGAAATCCACACGGGAAAGGGAATAAATCCTCATTATAATTTTGCCTTAAACACGGCTACAGAGTTTTCTTTACAAAGGCAGCTTGCACCACACACCCTAGGCGACCGCCTAATAAGGACTATGGTAGCAAGCGTCTGACACAGTTTAGTCCTCTACCTCTGGGTAGTGCACCTCCTCCTGCAGCTTGGAGACTGGACCAATCAAATCTTCATCCCACTGGATGTTGCGAGCTGGAAATCCCCATCAGCCCCAGCGAACTACTGACAAAGCAGACTCAAAGTGCAACAAATAAGTAGCCAACATTTTTTTTTTTTTTTAACAATCAGAACCTGGAACAGAACAGAACCTGCCCTTTAACGGGAACAGGAATTGAGACCTGCCCCAGAAGCGCTCTTCCTCCTTGCCGAGTCTGGAAAGAGATAGAAACTGCCAAATCTCCAAAGGGAATAGAAAGTAAAACTCACCTGTCACTTCGCCCCATGACCTTGACTACGTGCCGAGCTAGCCACAAAAACTGAGGGCGGGAATGAGGACTAAACTGTCGTCACTCAAGGAACTACAATTACCAGGTAAATGTAATTTCTATTTCCTTATCGTTCCTCCAGTTTAGTCCTCTACCTCTGGGATGTAACAGAGCAGTACTAACGGGAGGGACTCTGCCAGCCGGCACGCAAGACCGCTGACCCGAAACGGGCATCCCCCGCTGCCAACACATCCTGCCGGTAGTGTCTACTGAAAGTATGCAACGACAACCAGGTGGCCGCCTTGCAAATCTCCACCGGCGGAACCAGACTGTGCTCAGCCCAGGACGCCGCTTGCGCCCTAGTAGAATGAGCCCTGAGACCCATAGGAGCCGGACGCCCCTGCAACATGTTCGCCAAAACAATAGCCTCCTTAATCCACCTGGAAATGGATGCCTTGGCTGCCGCTTCTCCCTTCCTAGGCCCGCCAAACAACACAAACAGACGATCCGATTTGCGAAAAGCCGCGGAAACCACCAAATAACAACGCAAGGCCCTCTTTACGTCCAACCGACTCAGACCGTGATCTGACGGATGCCCCGCTTCTGCTTGCAGAACTGGCAGAGACACTGTTTGATTCACATGAAAGGGAGAGGATACCTTAGGTAAAAAGGAGGGAACCGTTCTAAGAACCACCTTTTCCCTCGAAAAACACAGAAATGGTTCTCTGCACAAAAGAGCCTGCAACTCCGAAATGCGCCTAGCCGAACAGATAGCTACTAAGAAGACCACTTTAAGAGTCAAGTCTTTGACAGAAATCCGAGACAAAGGCTCAAACGGTGCTCTTCCTAAAGCCCGCAAAACTAAGTTGAGATCCCAGGATGGCACTGAGATATGACGAGCCGGGCGCAGTCTGGACACTGCTTTAAGGAAACGCACGACATTGCCATGAGCACCCAGAGCCACGCCCTGGATCTTACCTCTATAGCAGGCCAAAGCCACCAACTGCACTCTCAAGGAGCTGGCGGCCAGCCCCTTGTCAAAACCATCCTGCAAAAAACTCAACACCACCGATACGGAAGCCATAGAAGCACGAACCTGACGCCTGGAACACCAGTCCTCAAAGATCCGCCAGATGCGTACATAGGCAAGCGAGGTTGACCGCTTTCACACTTGAAGCAAAGTTGCCACGACCGATCTAGAGTAGCCCTTCTTCTTTAGCCTCGCCCTTTCAATAGCCAAGCCGTAAGCGAGAATCGATCCACTTGCGGCATTAGAAGAGGCCCCTGAACCAGGAATTCCGGCGACAACGGGAGACGCAACGTGAGACTGTCCAATAACCTTATCAAATCGGCATACCACGGACGCCGGGGCCAATCTGGCGCCACTAGAAGCACCCTCCCCCGATGGGCTTCGATACGTTGAATCACCCGACCGATAAGGGCCCACGGAGGAAATACGTAGAGCAGCCCCGTTGTCGGCCACAGCTGCATCAGGGCGTCGATCCCTTCCGACATGGGTTCTCTCCGCCTGCTGAAGAATCGAGCCGCTTTTGCGGACCAGCATGTCGCCATCAAGTCCATGACTGGCATGCCCCATCGTAGAGTCAATTGGGCGAAGACGTCGGGATGCAATTCCCACTCTCCGGCATCCATCTGAATTCTGCTGAGAAAGTCCGCCATCACATTTTCTTTGCCGGCGATGTGAGCCGCCGATATTGCCTGCAACCGCGGCTCCACCCTGGCAAACAGCCCTTCGGCCTCTTCCTCCATGGCTGCGCTTCCTGTGCCGCCTTGCCGATTTATGTATGCCACCGTGGCCGCATTGTCAGACAACACTCGTACCGCTTGATGCGTCACCAGCTTTTCGAAGCTCTGCAGAGCCAAGAACACCACCCTGAGTTCCAGACAGTTGATCGACCACCTGCTCTCCTCTGTCGTCCACCTCCCCTGTGTGAACTGACCTGCACAATGTGCACCCCAGCCTGTTAGACTCGAATCCGTGAAAAGGGGAAGCCACACCAGCTGCTCCAACGGCATTCCTGCCTGCAAGACTGTGGGACAAAGCCACCACCGCAGCGCCTGTCAGACGCGCCAAGGACAAGGAAGTCGTTTGTTCAGCAAGTCGGACTGATTTGACCAACGACGGAGCAAGGAGCGCAGTAGAGGCTGCATGTGAAACCTGACCCACGGCACAACCTCCAGCGTTGCTGCCATCGTCCCCAATACCTGGAGGAACTTTGTGATAAGGAAGCTTATCATAGCTCAGGAAGGGGCTATAGAAAAGGTGAAGTGTCTCTGAACAAGCAACCTGTCAGTGCTGGTAGAAATGAGAAAACAGAATTTTGCCATAAAAGACTACCAGTCCCAGAATGCACCAGGTTTCCAAAGCCATTAGAGGAGCTGAAGTGGGGAAACGTGTGTTCAATCAGGAAGGCTATGAGGTAATCCCTAAGCACTCATCTCAAAGGGCAGGGCCTGATTCAGCACAGCTGCGCTGTGTTAGGGAGGAGCACTCATCCAGGCAGAATAAAGGTATAGTTTATTCTACAGATGACCATCTTCATGATCACCTTGGATATACAGAGAAGGATCATCAGTTTCATCTGAAGGATCATCAGAAGCAGAAGCCAAACCGGACGGACAGAGAGAGAAAGAGACCCTCTGGAAGAAAGAGGAGGAAAGCCTTTGAGAGGTCTAGAAGAGTCCAAAGCAGTACGTATACTGGGAGGTATTCCAAGGGCCAGCATACACCATTGGACTGGGGAAAGCCAGAGGAATGGTGCTGCAGAGCTAGGAATCT
Organism: Ichthyophis bannanicus; assembly: GCA_033557465.1. Taxonomy (NCBI): domain Eukaryota; kingdom Metazoa; phylum Chordata; class Amphibia; order Gymnophiona; family Ichthyophiidae; genus Ichthyophis; species Ichthyophis bannanicus. The sequence continues at coordinate 17,913,143 of CM066038.1, read as the reverse complement.
CCAAACGCTACCTGTGAGGGAGACGGCTGCACGTGAAAGGGACCCTAAGAACCGTGCCAGAAGGTATGTGAAGAGAGATCCAGTGTCCAGGGATCTGGATTGGAAGGCTGGACATAAGAACTGGACTACATACTGGCCAGGCTATATAGAGAGGAACTCTAGCAGCAATGGAAGCTCAGGTATGAACACTGATCTATGCCCTAGCTATAACCTTGAAAGATAGCAGGGAAACAAGTATTCTCCTGAAAATGCTCCATTGAGAGATTCATCTGTGCCAATCCATGATATTGAACCCATGCTTGTTGAACAAGGGGGAATAATAGCAGATGAGGATCCTGTTTATATGGACTGCTCTCTATCTAAACTCCGTTGGTAACTTTCTGTTATAAAGTACAGCAACCATCACAAAGAAATACAAATTTGTTCTTTAATCTACTCAGAAAAGCTCCTGAAGCAGGGTTTGACCCACACAGTAGAAAGCAAGCCAGCTAAGGGGTTTCAGCTGGTAACTGCTAGCAATCGAGCCTCACCTAATTGCTTGTGAGCTAGGAGAGAATCAGTTCTGAATCTGTGTGGGAAGTAATCAGAAGTTAATCTGAAAAGAACAGTTTGTTTCTTGCTTTGTGGCTTTTCATTTGTTGTTTTCCTGATTTTGACTTTGTTTTTCCAAGTTAACACTGAAAGCAAGTTACCTAATTTATGTGCTACCAAGCATATCTGTGTTGGGAGAAATAACCCCATAAATAAATATCTTATTGGCTTTACCCAAGAGCACAACTAAATTATTGTCAGCAGCTGTGTCTGGTGTGAATGAACTACATTGCCCACAATACCTTGCAAATCATATAGAAATATGCACTTGCCAAGAGTGTGAAGATTCTCACCCAGGCAACCGTCTGACAACTTCCATGCCGTTGGCGCCGCGGGTCTCCGGAAGGCCTGCACTAGACGCCGGAGGGTTAGGGCCTGGCGCTCCGTTAGAAAAACAGAACCTCTCCGAGTATCGAACTGAACCCCCAAATACTTGAGAACCTGAGTCGGCGATAAATGACTCTTGAGTGGGTTGACCACCCAGCCTAAACTCTGAAGAAAGCCACACAACAGGTGGTGGGCTTTCTCGCTCTCGGCCTGGGATTTTGCCCTTATCAACCAATCGTCAAGGTAAGGATGCATTAAGACTCCTTGCTTTCGCAGCGCCGCCGCCACCACCACCATTATTTTGGTGAAAACCCGAGGGGCCGTCGCTAAACTGAAGGGCAGCACCTGGAACTGAAAATGTCCCCACGGCAAGGCGAACCGAAGAAACCTCTGGTGAGACGCCCTGATGGGAACATGGAGATAGGCCTCTGAAAGATCGAGAGATGTGAGATACTCCCCCTGACGAACTGCCACCATGACGGACCGCAGGGTTTCCATGCGAAAATGTGGAACTCTGAGACAGCGATTCACCCCTTTGAGGTCCAGGATAGGCTGAAGAGAACCGTCCTTCTTTGGCACCACAAAATAAATGGAGTAACGCCCCACTCCGTATTCCGCGGGCGGCACCGGGACGATGGCTGCTAGCTGCAACAGGCGGTCTAAAATTTGACGAACTTGCAAGGCTTTTGTCAGACCTCTGCAGGGAGAACCTACGAACGAATCCAGCACCGGCCTTGCCAGATCCAATGCATACCCATCGCGAATGATCTCCAAGATCCACTGGTCCGATGTGTAATAAGGAAGCTTATCATAGCTCAGGAAGGAGCTATAGAAAAGGTGAAGTGACTCTGAACAAGCAACCTGTCAGTGCTGGTAGAAATAAGAAAACAGAATTTTCCCATAAAAGACTACCAGTCCCAGAATGCACCAGGTTTCCAACAGCCATTAGAGGAGCTGAAGTGGGGAAACGTGTGTTCAATCAGGAGGGCTATGAGGTAATCCCTAAGCACTCATCTCAAAGGGCAGGGCCTGATTCAGCACAGCTGCGCTGTGTTAGGGAGGAACACTCATCCAAGCAGAATAAGAGTAGAGTTTATTCTACAGATGACCATCTTCATGATCACCTTGGATATCCAGAGAATTGTCCTCAGTATCCTGAGAATCAGCTTGAGTTTGATCATCAGTTTCATCTGAAGGATCATCAGAAGCAGAAGCCAAACCGGACGGACAGAGAGGGAAAGAGACCCTTTGGAAGAAGGAAGAGAAAAGCCTTTGAGAGGTCTAGAAGATTCCAAAGCAGTACGTATACTGGGAGGTATTCCAAGGGCCAGCATACACCATTGGACTGGGGAAAGCCAGAGGAATGGTGCTGCAGAGCTAGGAATCACCAGAGGCTACCTGTGAGGGAGACGGCTGCACGTGGAAGGGACCCTAAGACCTGTGCCAGAAGGTATGTGAAGAGAGATCCAGTGTCCAGGGATCTGGATTGGAAGGCTGGACATAAGAACTGGACTACATACTGGCCAGGCTATATAGAGAGGAACTCTAGCAGCAATGGAAGCTCAGGTATGAACACTGATCTATGCCCTAGCTATAACCTTGAAAGACAGCAGGGAAACAAGTATTCTCCTGAAAATGCTCCATTGAGAGATTCATCTGTGCCAATCCATGATATAGAACCCATGCTTGTTGAACAAGGGGGAATAATAGCAGATGAGGATCCTGTTTATATGGACTGCTCTCTATCTAAACTCCGTTGGTAACTTTCTGTTATAAAGTACAGCAACCATCACAAAGAAATACAAATTTGTTCTTTAATCTACTCAGAAAAGCTCCTGAAGCAGGTTTTGACCCACACAGTGGAAGGCAAGCCAGCTAAGGGGTTTCAGCTGGTAACTGCTAGCAATTAAGCCTTACCTAATTGCTTGTGAGCTAGGAGAGAATCACTTCTGTATCTATGTGGGAAGTAATCAGAAGTTAACCTGAAAAGAACAGTTTGTTTCTTTCTTTGTGGCTTTTCATTTGTTGTTTTCCTGATTTTGACTTTGTTTTTCCAAGTTAACACTGAAAGCAAGTAACCTAATTTATGTGCTACCAAGCATATCTGTGTTGGGAGAAATAACCCCATAAATAAATATCTTATTGGCTTTACCCAAGAGCACAACTAAATTATTGTCAGCAGCTGTGTCTGGTGTGAATGAACTACATTGCCCACAATACCTTGCAAATCATATAGAAATATGCACTTGCCAAGAGTGTGAAGATTCTCACCCAGGCAGCCGTCTGACAGATGTTATGCGGGTCCAGGCAGAAAGAAACCTCCTCAGCCGACCTCCGATCGGTTGTCCTTCTGCCGGTACTCTCTGCCATTCATTGTGGTTTCCAGACGGCTCCCAAAGATGCTGCCGCGAAACCTCTACTTGTCCCCCGGAAGCCACGGAAACCCTGAGCCCGGGATAGAAACCGTCCTCTTTGAGAACCCACGAAACGGGGGGAGCGAAATCTTCGAAAATCCCGAAACTGCCCCCGAAAGGACGCGGAAAATTTTCCCTGCTTGGGTTTATCCTCCCTTTGGACTCCCCTAAATCTTTGACTAACTTATCAAGATCCTCTCCGAACAATAACTTTCCTTTGAACGGAAGCTTACCAAGCCGAGACTTGGAGGAACTGTCGGCCGCCCAGTTTTTTAGCCAAAGGGCCCTCCGCGCCCCTACCAGAGATGACATACTATTCGACAGGGCCCTAATCAGGTCGTAGTGCGCATCTGCTAAATATGCCGATCCGGATTCCAGACGCTGGAGCTCTCGCATGTCGTCCTGCTCCATCGATGCCGACTGTCTCAGGCGCTGGATCCACCGCAGACAGGCCCTAGCTACCCAAGCCCCACAGATGGATGCCTGCAGAGAAGCTGCATCCGCTTCAAAGGACTGTTTCAACAGACCATCCATCTTTCTATCCTGCGACTCCTTCAAGGCTGCACTGCCTTCCACCAGAATAATGGTCTTCTTTGTGACCGCCGACACCGCCGCATCAAACTTCAGGGCACGAAACCTTTCCTTATCACCGTCCGATAAGGGATAGAATCTACTCATAGTCCTTATGCCTTTCAAACCTGCTTCAGGATGATCCCATTCGTTCTGAATCATCTGATCTATCACCTTATGGATGGGAAACACCACCTGTGTCTGACGCACCACCTGAATAATAGGATCCGCCAAATCCTCTTCGAGCGCGGGCCGCTCTGGCGAAAGCCTAAGCATCTGCAGGACCTCTGAAATGAGGGCCGACAACTCTTCTCTCCGAAACACTCGAATGATCCGCGCCTGATCCTCAGGTTCAGGAATCTCATCTTCCTCTAAATCCTCCAACTCGACATCCACGTCACAACTGTGCTCTTCTTCCTCCTGGAAATCCAACTCAGAAGAAGAGCCCTCCGTTGGCTGCGGTCCCTTGAGTACTTTGGCAACCCCACTTTCACGTTCCGCTAGTCCAGCCCGAGCACTGGGAGAAGGAAGTGACCCAGAGCCTGGTAAAAGTCCTTGCCTCTTGCGACAGAAGGCCTGATGCAAGAGCAACACAAAGTCTGGAGAAAAATCTTCCAGCAATGTAGGAACCCCAGCTACCGAAGAGGCGCCCAGCAACCCAGGCGCCCCCTCCAATTACGGAGCAGCTGGACCAGCTGTCCACGCTTCACCCTCCGGCTCCTTCAATGTGTCAGGAAGGACTGAAGCTGCCGCCCCCTCCATTTGCTGCTCAACAGTAAGGGATACGGAAGCACAGGAGCGGCAAATACCTGTCTCCGTAGCCGTGCCCCTACAGGTGCCACAAATTACGCACTGAGGCCTCGCTGACATGGACTAAAGGGCCTGCGAGTTTCAGTGTTACTGAAGGTAAGAAAGTATTCTATTGAGTATTGGTGTAATCCCTTTATATCCTGCTTTTTCCCAAGAATGTTCCTCAGGCAGCCCTTTTCACTGAGCCCACTGGGGGGCTTGAACTCATCACCTCTGAATCAGCAGGCAATGAACCAACCAGCACACCACTCCTCTGCTTTCTGCTCCTTCTCTTTTTTATTTTGTTATTTATTTATTTATGCTCTGCCACTACAGCCTCTAAAGAGTCCCGACCCCCCCAGGCCCTAGGGACCCACTCAACAGCAAAGAAACCCAAAAGAAAATAAGAAAGAAAATAAACGAGCAATACTAAAAGCTTAAACTAATCGGGAACACGCTGGAAAAACGGCACTGCCGGGTTATCAGGGAAACTGCTGAGGAAACCGCGTGTGTAAAATGGCCACGGTTTCTCTCAGCGATTTTGGCGCGCTTTGCACAATGGGCCCCGAAGCACTGCAGGGCTCAGAAACTGTGTGCCGACGACCTCCCCCATTGCTCCCAGCTTTTACCTGCTGAAGAATGATGCCGCTGCCTCGATCAGAGCCTCGATCGCAGAATTAAACAGGATCGCTGCAGAGCCTCTGACATGTGCTTGGCAACGGTCCCGGAGCAGGCGCCTGCAGGCTTTCACCCAGCGCTCTGCCCATGGACCGCACTAGGGGCTCTACCCCGTCCAGTCAAGGGGTGAGAGATCCTAATTAGTAAAAGCCGCCAGGGGGGAAAAGGGAAACTAGGCAAGGTAGAATGGCTTAAGAGCAGAAGCCTCTTCCTTCTCCCTTTTTTTTTTTTTTTTTAAAGTCACAGCTCCCAAATACCAATTTCACCAAATCAAACCAAATCAAATCAAATGAAACCAAAATTCAGCTAAATAGCCTGCTCCTTATTAGTTCCTCCAGTGATCCCAGCACCTAGGCTCACAAGGTCCTCCTGCTGCTTGGAGACTGGACACACTGGGGCTGATGGGGATTTCCAGCTCGCTACATCCAGTAGGATGAAGATTTGATTGGTCCAGTCTCCAAGCTGCAGGAGGAGGTGCACTACTCAGAGGTAGAGGACTAAACTGGAGGAACGATAAGGAACTGCACAATGCGAAGGCAGCGGGGCTGTGGAAGGAAGGCCCTTGTCTGTCTGGTATCCAGAAGAGCTCCTATAAACTCTAGGGATTGAGTGGGAGCAAGGTTGGACTTTGGGAAGTTTATGACAAGTCAAAAATACTGAAGGAAACGCATTGTGCGAGACAGAGCCATTCTGGCCTCTGGCTCTGAAGGGGCTCGAATGAGCAAGTCGTCTAAGTAAGGGAAGACAAATATTCCCAGGGTGCAGAGAAATGCTGCTACCTGTGATAAGGAAGCTTATCATAGCTCAGGAAGGAGCTATAGAAAAGGTGAAGTGACTCTGAACAAGCAACCTGTCAGTTCTGGTAGAAATAAGAAAACAGAATTTTCCCATAAAAGACAACCAGTCCCAGAATGCACCAGGTTTCCAACAGCCATTAGAGGAGCTGAAGTGGGGAAACGTGTGTTCAATAGGAGGGCTATGAGGTAATCCCTAAGCACTCATCTCAAAGGGCAGGGCCTGATTCAGCACAGCTGCGCTGTGTTAGGGAGGAGCACTCATCTAAGCAGAATAAAGGTAGAGTTTATTCTACAGAGGATCCTCATCATCATCTTCATGATCAACTTGGATATCCTCATCCTCAGAATTATCCTCAGTTTCATCTGGAGGATCATCAGAAGCAGAAGCCAAGCCGGACGGACAGAGAGGGCAAGAAACCCTTTGGAAGAAAGAAGAGAAAAGCCTTTGAGAGGTCTAGAAGAGTCCGGAGCAGTACGTATACTGGGAGGCATTCCAAGGGCCAGCATACACCATTGGACTGGGGAAGGCCAGAGGAATGGGGCTGCAGAGCTAGGAATCTCCAGACGGTACCTGTGAGGGAGACGGCTGCACGTGGAAGGGACCCTAAGACCCGTGCCAGAAGGTATGTGAAGAGAGATCCAGTGTCCAGGGATCTGGATTGGAAGGCTGGACATAGGAACTGGACTACATACTGGCCAGGCTATATAGAGAGGAACTCTAACAGCAATGGAAGCTCAGGTATGAACACTGATCTATGCCCTAGCTATAACCTTGAAAGACAGCAGGGAAACAAGTATTCTCCTGAAAGTGCTCCATTGAGAAATTCATCTGTGCCAATCCATGATATTGAACCCAGGATTGTTGAAGAAGGGGGAGAGATTGCAGATGAAGAATGTGTTTACATGGACTGCTCTCTGTCTAAACTCCTTTGGTAATTTTCTGTTACAAAGTACAGCAACCATCACAAAGAAATACAAACTTGTTCTTTAATCTACTCAGAAAAGCTCCTGAGTAGGATTTTTAGCCACGCAGTAGAAAGCAAGCCAGCTAAGGGGTTTCAGCTGGGTAACTGCTAGCAATTGAGCCTTACCTAATTGCTTGTGAGCTCTGAGGGAATCACTTCTGAATCTATGTGGGAAGATATAAGAAGTTAACCTGAAAAGAACAGTTTTTCCTTTCTTTGTGGATTTTGTTTGTTGTTTGATACACTGCTAAGAAAATATTAGCTAAAGCCTACAGAAAAGACCAGTTTGTTACCAACCAGGTCTTATTCTTTTGCTTTGATTGCCTGACAAGTTCAAATGTTGTTTTCCTGATTTTGTTTTTTCAAGTTTAACACTGAAAGCAAGTAACCTGATTTATGTACTACCAAGCATATCTGTGTTGGGAGAAATAACCCCATAAATAAATATCTTATTGGCTTTACCCTCAAGCACAACTATTTATTGTGAGCAGCTGTGTCTGGTGTGAATGGACTGCATTGCCCACAATCCCTTGCCAATCATATTGATATATGCACTTGCCAAGACTGTGAACATTCTCACCCAGGCAGCCGTCTGACATACCACAGCCATGCATTTTGTGAACACCCTTGGTGCATTAGCCAGGCCAAAAGGAAGAACCCTGTATTGGTAGTGCTTCCCTTGAAACAGGAATCGAAGGAACTTTTGGTGAGTTGGATGGATGAGAACATGAGTGTGCGCATCCTTGAGATCTAGAGAACAAAGCCAATCCTGACTCTGAAGGTATGGCAGCAGAGTTCCTAGAGAAATCATTTTGAACTTCTCTCTGAACAGGAACTTGTTCAATTCTCTAAGGTCTAGAATGGGTCTGTGTCCTCCTCTGTTCTTTGGAATAAGGAAATAGGGGGAATGGGCACCTCTTCTATTGCCCCTTGAGCAAGGAGCATAGTGACCTCTTGACCTAACCAGTCGTAGAGAGAGGTCTGAGAATTGAACTGTCTTACCACGGTAGGAGGTAAGACAGTTCAATTCTCCATCCCCGCACATCACCGACACCCTCACATAAACACACTTCCGTCCCCACACATCAACTCACAGATCCCCTCACATTGATACCCCTCCATCCCCACACATCACCTCACAAACCCCCTCACATAAATACCCCTCTGTCCCCGCACATCACCGACCCCTCACATAAACTCCCCTCTGTCCCCGCACATCACCTCACAGACCCCCTCACAAACACCCCTCCGTCCCCACATATCACATCACATCACAGACCTCCTCACATAAACACCCCTCCGTCCCCGCACATCACAGATCCCTCACTAAAACACCCCTCCGTCCCCACAAATCACCTCACAGACCCCCTCATATAAACACCCCTCCATACCTGCACATCACAGACGCCTCACTAAAACACCCCTCCATCCCCGACCATCACCTCACAGATCCCCTCACACAAACTCCCCTCCGTCCCCACACATCACAGACCCCTCACATAAACACCCCACTATCCCCACACATCACATCACAGACCTTCTCACATAAACACCCCTCCGTCCTCACACATCACAGACCCCTCACTAAAACACCCCTCCGCCCCACACATCACGTCACAGATCCCATCATATAAACACCCCTCCTTCCCCACACATCACCTCACAGACCCCCTCACATAAACACTCCTCCGTCTCCACACATCACAGCACAGACCCCTTCAAATAAACTCCCCTCTGTCCCCGCACATCACCTCACATAAACACCCCTCTGTTCCCACAAATCACCTCACAGACCCCCTCACATAAACAGCCCTCCGTCCCCATACATCACCGACAGGGCCGGCTCGTCCACTGTGCAATAATGTGCGATAACGATACCCATATGTGAAGACTACATTCCTGCTTGTTCCTGGAGATACACTCTTCCGTCCCCACACATCACCTCATAGATCCCCTCACACAGATACCCCTCCGTCCCCGTACATCACCTCACAGACCCCCTTCACATAGTGTGATAAGGAAGCTTATCAGGACCCAGGAGACAGGGATAAAGAGAAGGAATTCACCCTTATCAAAGGACCTATTTTACAAGGTCAGAGACACAAAACTCCACTTACACCTAAAAAGCAGGTATTTCCTAGCTACAATAGGTTGCAGAATGCCCCTAGTGGAGAAAAGGAGAGGGAATACAGGCCCAGGGTGAGGAACCCTTGTCACTGAATTCCCCAATTGCTCAGCTGCCACGAGGCAGTTTGATCTCCAACACCTGAGAGGAGAAGGGGTGGGGCTGGAGTCTGAGAGGTTTAAGACTAGGTCAGATTATCCCGAGAGAGGGAGGAGTAGGAATGCATACTGGAAGAGGAATGGAGCTGGAACAGTAAGAACAGCAGGAACAAGGAACACAAGCTGGAGGACAGGACAAGGAAGCTCAGGTGAATGGTGGCCAGAGCATGAGAGAGGAGAAGCTGATACAAGCCTTGACCCAGGTAGGAGCATTAGAAGCTTGTCTAATATGAAGCACTACAGAGTTGCAAGAGACAGCTTTTGTCCTAACGGGAGGCAGTCAGCCAAGCCCTCTGAGCCAGACATGAAGGTAGAGCCTATGCAACTGGGTGAACAGGACCTAGCTGTAGAAGAAGAAGACTCATACATGGATTGCTCTTTATGCCAGTCTTCAAATACAGAGGGTTTGGAAGGGAGTCAACCGTAAGAAAAACCTCCAGAGTTCGGTAACCCTGAGAGCCTGTAGATAACTTGTGAAGGTCCTGTATTAAAGGAGAAATACCTTTGCTGAGCAAACTGCAGCAGTCTAATTAAAACTTGTTAAAGAGCTGCTAGCCAGTGCAGTGCACAGCCTGAAGCTGTGCTGACGGTGAAAGTAAGAAAAGCTTTGATTTTGTTTTCACTATTCCTAAAAAACCTTGCATAGAGAATTGTTTGCCTATGAAGAGTTTAACTTCTTGTTGAAAGATTTTACTGTGCTTAAGGAGACAAACAGCCGGGAAGTATTCTGGAATGAGAGAAAAGAAACCCGCTTTAGGAAAAGCTGTTTTTGTTTGTTTTAAAACAGCACTGCTAGCCATATCTGATAGCATTGGCTGTTGAAAGGATTTTTTCTTTATGCTGAAGAACATTATAAGCTGTTTTGTTTTCAGTTCAGTTATATCCTGATGTATTTCTGAAAGAATCCTGGAGAAGCAATCCAAAGGTGTTATTTTGTGAACTTTGCGTTACCCCATAAATAAATTTCTGTCAAAGCCTTACCAGTCAAGTCAACTACAAATGTGTTTTTTTTACCTGAAGCCAAGTACCTTCTGATTGGACTACATTTCCCATGAGGCATTACAAGGCAGCCAGTCAGGTAAAGGCTAAATGGTGAATCTCTCCTATGACAAGCACGCCCCTCCATACTGTCTGTAAGGGGCTAAGGGTGTGACAATAGATACCCTTCCGTCACCGCACATCACCTTACAGACCCCCTCACATAGATACCCCTCCATCCCCGCACATCACCTCACAGACCCCCTCACATAAACACCCTCCGTCCCCGCACATCACCGACCCCCTCACATAAACTCTCTTCCGTCCCCACACATCACAGCAAAGACCCCCTCACATAAACACCCCTCCGTCTCCAACCATCACATAAACACCCCTCCGTCCCAACACATCACATCACAGACCCCCCTCACATAAACACCTCACAGTCCCCCTCACATAAATGCCCCTCCATCCCCACATTCCTCATATAAACTCCCCTCCGTCCCCGCACATCACATCACAGACCCCCTCACATAAACACCCCTCCGTCCCCACACATCACAGCACAGACCCCCTCATATAAACACCCCTCCGCCCCCGCACATCACATAAACCCCCTCCATCCCCACACATCACAGCAGACCCCCTCAAATAAACTCCCCTCCATCCCCACACACATCACCTGTGATAAGGAAGCTTATCATAGCTCAGGTAGGAGCTATAGAAAAGATGATGTGACTCTGAACAAGCAACCTGTCAGTTCTGGTAGAAGTAAGAAAACAGAGTTTTCACATAAAAGACTACCAGTCCCAGAATGCACCAGGTTTCCAGCAGCCATGAGAGGGGCTGAAGTGAGAAAACGTGTGTGCAATCAAGAGAGCTATGAGGTAATCCCTTAGCACTCATCTCAAGGGGCAGGACCTGATTCAACACAGCTGCACTGTGTTAGGGAGGAGCACACATTAGGACAGAATAAGAATAGAGCTTATTCTTCAGATAACAGCTACAGAAAGAGCTTCAGGGAGAGCTTCAGCAACGGCTACAAGCTCCAGCCCAGCTACAGGTTTAAGCATCACCTGGAGAAACAGAAGCCAAGCCAAGCGGATAGAGAAAGAAGGAAACTCTCTGGAAGGAAGAGAAGAAAGGCCATTGGAAGGTCTGGGAGAACCCAAGGCAGTACCTATACTGGGAGGTATTCCAAATGCCAGCAGAGCCCATTGGACTGGAGTCAGCCAGAGGAATGGAATGGCAGAGATAGGAATCACCAGTGGCTACCTGGAAGAGAGAAGACTGCATGTGGAAGGGACTTTCAGACCAAGGCCAGAAGGTATGTGAGAGGAGATCCAGTGTCCAGGGTTCAAGATTGGAAGGCTGGACATCAGAACTGGATTACATACTGGCCAGGATATACAGAGAGGTATTATGATAGCAGGAGAGGCTCAGATATGAACACTGATCCAGACCCTATCTATAATAGTGAATGGCAGCAAGGGAATAAGCATTCTCATGATAGTGCCTTATGGAAAGACTCGTCTGTGCCAATGTATGATAGTGACCCTATGCTGATTGATGAAGGGGGAGATACAGCAGATGAAACTATTCATTACATGGACTGTTCTCTATCTAAATGCTATTGCTAGCTTTCTGTGAGCAAACACCTCAGCCATCACAAAGAAACCTAACTTTGATCTTTATTTCCACTGCAAACAGCTCTTAAAGCAGGATTTGGGTTCACACAGTAGCAGCCAGCCAGCTAAAGGCTTTCAGCTGGTCAATTGATAGTAATTAAAGCTGCACCTGATTGTGTGTGTGAGCAAGGGAGAATCACTGCTGGGATCTGCGTGGAAAATAAGCAGAAGTTAACCTAACAAGCAAAGTTCATTTATTTCTTTGTGCCTTTTTCCTTTGGTAATTATTTGCTAAGAAAACATTAGCTAATTGCCTGACAAGCTGAAGGTTGTTTTCTGATTTTCTTTGTGACTTTATGTTATCCATTTAAACACTGCAAGCAAGTAACCTCATTTATATTGCTACCAAGCATATTTGTGCTGGGTGAATTAAACCCCATCAATAAAAGAAGTATTTTATTGGCCTTACCACTGGTATCACAACTCAATTATTGTCTTCAGCTGTGTTTGGGAGTGAAAGAACTACATTACCCACAATACCTTGCAAGAATCATATGAATATATGCATCGTCAAGATTGTGTAAGTTCTCACCCTAGGCAGCCGTCTGACACACCTCACAGTCCCCCCTCACATAAATTCCCCTCCGTCCCTGTGTATCACTGACCCCCTCACATAAACACCCCTCCGTCCACGCACATCACCTCACAGATCACCTCACATAAACACCACTCCATCCCCACACATCACATCACAGATCCCCTCACATAAACAGCCCTCCGTCTTCACACATCACAGCACAGACCCCCTCAAATAAACTCCCCTCTGTCCCCGCACATCACCTCACATAAACACCCCTCTATTCCCACAAATCACCTCACAGACCCCCTCACATAAACAGCCCTCCGTCCCCACACATCACCCACAGGCCGGCTCGTCCACTATGCGATAATGTTGTTCGCACAGGGCCCCGTGCAAACACCATTAATGCACACTGGACGGCTGCAGAGGGAGCCAGGGAAGCCCGCGCGAGGCCCCGGCTCCCTCTGCACAGCCGCTAGTGTGAGGAGTCTTTTCCCTCACGCTAGCAGCTGTATCTGTGATGCCGCGAATGCCAGAAGAGGTTAAAGACGGAGGCGTGTTTATATGAGGGGATATGTGAGGTGATGTGTGGGACGGAGGAGTGTTTATGTGAGGTGGTCTGTGATGTGATGTGATGGGCGCGGACAGAGGGGTGTTTATGTGAGGGCCTTTAACCTTTCCCAGAATGCACGGCTTCACAGATACAGCCACTAGCGTGAGGGAAAAGACTCCTCACGCTAGGGCAGTGCAGAGGGAGCCGGGGCTTCCCCAGCTCCTTCTGCAGTCCCTTAGATGGCCGCCGGGCTGTTCCGGGGGGGGGCCCCTAGGACTGCAAATGGGCCGTGATGGAGGGGGGCTAGGACTGGATGGGCCATGATGGGGGGTAGGACTGCAAATGGGCTTAATAGTGGGGAGGCTAGAACTGGAAATGGGCTGTGATGGGGGGGGAACTTGGACTGGAAATGGGCTGTGATGAGTGGAGGGGGCTAGGACTGGAAATGGGCTGACGAGGGGGCTGGAAATTGGCTGATGGGGGAGCTTTGAGTGGAAATGAGCTGATGGGGGGCTTGAATGGAACTGGAAAAAAGCATATGGGGGGCTAGGACTGTAAATGGACTGATGGGGGCTCGAATAGGACTGTAAATGGGCTGACGAGGAGGCTAGGATTGGAACTGGAAAAGAGCATATGGAGCTAGGACTGGAAATGGGCTGATGGAGGGAGCTTAGACTGCAAATGGGTGATGGGCTGGAATAGGACTGGAAATGGCTAATGGGAGAATAGGACTGGAAATGGGCCGATGCGGGCTGGAATAGGACTGGAAGCGGGCTGAGGGGAGTTGGAATAGGGTTGGAAATGGCCTGACAAGGGGGCTAGGATTGGAAACTGGCTGATGGGGGAGCTTGGAGTGGAAATGAGCTGATGGGGACTGGAATGGAACTGGAAAAAAAGCATATGGGGGCTAGGACTGGAAATGGGCTGATGTGGGGGCTTGGGACTAGAAGGAAGCAGATGTTGGGTGGATCTAGAACTATAAGGGAGCTGATTTTGGGGGAGGACTAGAAAGGGTTGGGGATGGGGATTAAGAATGAAGAGGGGAAAAGATATTTTGTATGGGAGGGAAGAAAAGTCTACGATGGGCTGGGTATTGGGAGAGTAAGTGGGGATTGAGAATGGAAGAGTGAAATTTGAGTGGATGATAAAGGAATAAGGAAAGAAAAGGGGGAAAGAGAAAAAGGGGAAAGATCAGTTTGTTAAAGCAGATATAGAGAGAGAATGGAAAAAATCTAAAAGAGAAGAAAGGACAAATGGATAGCTCGCAGAAAATACGAAGAAACCAGAAGAAAGTGACTGGAGCAATTGCAGCTGAAAAATAAAATCTCAAACAGAAGGTAGAAAACTACTTTTTATTTTGAATTTATTAACTGGAATATGTCAGGTTTGGGAAGTGTGTATTACTAACATCTTCGCGTTTTTGCTTAGTGCAAGCGGAAATTAAGGTGAAATTAGACTTACCTGCTAATTGTTGTTCCTTAAGGAACTCTAGTCCAGTCCCGGAACCATAGAGTTTAGAACCTCCACCAGCAGCTTTGGAGACTGAAAGATGTCATCGCTTTGACGTCACTGGTATAAATAGTGAAGGACCGCCCCCTTCCACCAGTACCTATTGACAAAGCAGACTCAGCAGAGCAACAAATAAGTAGTTAAATGATTAATAAAAGGAACTAAGAACACCAGGCACAACATTGCCTCTTTCTTTTTTTTTTTTTCCTTGGAAAGAATAACCGTACTGCCCGCATCAGGAGATCCCCACCCCCCGAGCAAAGGAAGTTGTACTGCGAAAAGGGCTCCCACTATGCCTCCACTGAGAGACTACCCAGGGGCCCAGACTACCTAGCGTCCCACCTAAACTTCAGGCTGAACTACCGCTGAATATCTGGGGAGGGATCCGGGACTGGACTAGAGTTCCTTAAGGAACAACAATTAGCAGGGTAAGTCTAATTTCACCTTCCTTTACGGCCCTCTAGTCCAATCCCGGAACCATAGAGGATGTAACAGAGCAGTGAATCTCAACGGGAGGGACCAGCCAGCCCAGCCTGAAGCAGCCGAGCCAAAACGCCCATCTCCCGCTTCCTGCACATCCAGCCTACAGTGCTTAGCAAACGAATGTAACGACGACCACGTCGCCGCCCTACAAATGTCTGCTACAGGAACCAAACTAAACTCCGCCCAAGACGCTGCCTGCGCCCTAGTCGAATGAGCACAGAGACCCTCCAGAATCGCTTTACCTTTCAGAACATATGCCGACGCTATGGCCTCCTTCAACCACCGCGAAATGGATGCCTTAGCCGCCGCCTCCCCCTTCCGAGCACCTCCAAAGGTCACAAACAGCCGATCCGACTTCCTGAAGGGAGCAGTCTCGCGGAGGTATCTCTTCAATGTGCGACGAACATCTAGACCAGGGGTCTCAAACTCAAATTGCTTTGAGGGCCAAATGAGGACTTGTAAAATAACCCGGAGGCCTCATTTGCATGTGGGACCTCATTTGCATAAGGGACCTCATTTGCATAAATATTTGCATAATGTTACCATACACTAACTTTTAGTAAACATGCCTCTTAATGAGTGCATGAATAAAGAAAGACTAAAAGATTTCTACATTACTATAATCCAGTGGCAACCGCCAGGCACATTAGGAACTACTACAAACAAACACTGCCCATTTAGAACCCATAGCAAACCCGCCATATCCTAACAGCACTACCAGGACTCACAAAGCACCATACCCTACCTATCAAAAGGCAACACTGCAAATATTAAATCAATACATTTCAGAGAATAACAATACATGACCTACTGGGGACAGAGAACAAGTAGCAATGTCAAATAGGAATTACATAAACAGAATACCTCAGCTCAGTTACACATGCAGAATACACCATCACCAAACAAGGAATCAAAATTTAGAAACAAGACAATTTAAACTGGGACCCCCCAAAAGCCAAACTTGGAATGTACAACACTGTAGAAATAAAACTATAAATTAATTTCCTCTTGTACTAAACAAAGCGCAGACGTTATTGATGCACATTTCCCAGAACTGACATATTCCAGTTAATAAATTCAAAATAAAGATATTTTTCTACCTTTTGTGCATTTTTTTTCAGTTCCAGCCACTTTCTTCTGGTTTCTTCGTGCCTTCTGCTAACTCTCCATCGTCTGCTGTCCATTTGTCCTTCTCTCTTCTAGCTTTTTCCATTCTCCCTCTACATCTGCTTTAAGATATTAATCTTTCTCCTTTTGCTCTTTCCTCATTCCTATTTTCATCCACTCAAATTTTACCCCTCCATCCTCAATCCCCACTTACCTGGCCAATTATAGATTTGTCTTCCCTCCACACAAAATATTTTCCCCTCTCCATTTCACTCTCCCAGCTCCATCCCATTCTAATCCTCCCCCAACATCAGCTCCCTTCTAGTTCCAGTCCCACACAGCACCCCCTCCCTTCTAGTCACTGCATCAGCCCATTTTCAGTCCTAGCCCCCCATCCGCCCCAGGCCAACCGTAGCTCCCCCCCATCATCCCAGGTCCAGTGCTAGCTCCCTCCCCTCACAGCCCATTTCCATTCCAAGCCCCCCTCCCCATCAGCCATTTGCAGTTCAAGCCCCCCTTCCACTCAGCCCATTTCCAGTCCTAGCAGACCCCCCAGCCTATTATCAGTCCTAGCCCCCCCATAGCCGATTACCAGTCCTAACCCCCCATAGCCCACTTCCAGTCTTACCCCTCATAGCCCATTACCAGTCCTAACCCCCCCATCACCTCATTTTCAGTGTTACCCCCATCACCCCATTTTCAGTTACCCCCTCATAGGCCATTACCGGTACTACCCCCCCCATCACCCCATTTTCAGTGTTACCCCCATCACCCCATTTTCAGTTACCCCCTCATAGGCCATTACCAGTACTAACCCCCCCCATCACCTCATTTTCAGTGTTACCCCCAACACCCCATATTCCGTTACCCCCTCATAGGCCATTACCAGTACTAACCCCCCCCCGCACCTCATTTTCAGTGTTTCCCCCCCATAGGCCATTACCAGTCCTAAACCCCCCCCCATCACCCCATTTTCAGTGTTACCCCCATCACCCCATTTTCAGTTACCCCCCTCATAGGCCATTACCAGTCCTAGCCCCCCCCCCCATAGCCCATTACCAGTCCTAACCCCCCTCCCACCATTAGCCAAATTAGATTTTAAAAAAATGTATATTTGCTGCTGCTGCAGTATTAAGCGTCCCGCGGGCCCCTCTGCCTGGTCCTCTCCTCCCTGCAGCATTCAGCTCCAAAAGCTGCGGCTTTCAGAGCCGCGAAGAGAGAGAGAGTTTCTCTCGCGCGGTTCTGAAGACTCTCGCGCTGCTCTTCAGAACCGCGCGAGAGAAACTCTCTCTCTTCGCGGCTCTGAAAGCCGCCGCTTTTGGAGCTGATACTGCAGGGAGGAGAGGACCAGGCAGAGGGGCCCGCGGGACGCTTAATACTGCGGCGGCAAGTTTGGAATTTTTTTTTTTTTACTCGCCGGTACTTCGCGGGCTGCACAAGATGCTCTCGCGGGCCGCGTGTTTGAGACCCCTGATCTAGACAGTGTAACTTGCCCCCCGATTTATCTTTCTGTTCCTTGGAAAACACTGGCAAAGACACGACCTAGTTAAGATGAAACATGGAAACCACCTTCGGCAAGAACACCGGCACCGTCTGCAACACCACCTTATGATTAAAGAAGGATAAGTACGGTTCCTTACAGGACAACGCTTGCAACTTAGAAATCCGTCTCGCGGAGCAAATAGCCACTAGAAACACCGTTTTCAACGTCAGATCCTTTATCAACGCCCTGTCCAGCAGCTCAAAAGGCGTCCCAATCAGGGCCTCCAACACCAAGTTCAGATCCCACGCCAGAACCGACCTACGCCTCGGCGGCCACATGAGCAAGACAGCTCGCAGAAACCTTCTGACATCACTGTGCGCCCCCAACAACTGACCTTGTATCTACCTGCAAGGAGCTGGCTGAGAGACCCTTTCCCACACCATCCTGCAAGAAGGAAAGGACATGCGATACCGACGCCTGCAACGGCCGCAGGTTCCGCCCCGAACACCAGGCTTCAAAAATGCGCCATACCCGGATGTACGCCAATGAAGTAGAGCATCTGCGCGCCTTCAGCAAAGTAGCAATGACCGCTGCGGAATACCCCTTGGTCGTCAGCCGCGCCCTTTCAAGAGCCATGCCGTAAGAGAGAATCGATGTACCTGGGGCATGCGTAATGGACCCTGCCGCAAAACATCCTCCCGGCCTGTCCGCCAACAGCCTCACTAAGTCCACGTACCACGGCCTTCGGGGCCAATCGGGCGCTATCAGGACCACTAGGCCCCTGTGCCTTTCTATACGCTGGACTACTCGGCCTACCAGAGCCCAAGGTGGGAAGACATAGAGAAGGCCCCCTTCCGGCCACCTCTGGGCTAACGCATCGAGACCCTCTGACATCCGTTCTCGTCGTCTGCTGAAAAACCGCTCCACCTGGGCCAACTCGAAGGTTGCCATCAGATCCATGAGAGGAACTCCCCAACGCTGAACTAGGAGCGCAAAGACGTCTGGATGAAGCATCCACTCTCCCGGATCCACTCTGCAGCGACTCAGGAAATCCGCTTCGATATTGTCCACTCCGGCAACGTGTTGCGCCGACAGACCCTTCAGATTCCTTTCGGTCCAACTCAGAAGGAGACTGGCTTCCTCTTCCAGCAACACACTTCCCATGCCGCCTTGCCGATTGATATAAGCTATGGTTGTTGCATTGTCCGATAACACATGCACCGCCTCCTGCCGCAGGCTCTTCTGAAACTGTTGTAGGCCCAACAACACCACCCTCATCTCCAACCTGTTGATGGCCCACTCTTTCTCCTCCAGAGACCACTGCCCCTGGGCAAAGTGCCCCTCGCAATGCGCTCCCCATCCTAGAAGACTCGTATCTGTCGTCAGAAGCCTCCAGGAAGGAGGCTCCAGCGGAATGCCCGCTTCCAAATTTTCCATCCGTAACCACCAGAGCAGCTCCCGACGTACCTCCTGAGGGCAAACCAGCCGCTGGGACAACGCATCCCTCTGATGAGACCAGCGTCGGAGCAGGGAGCTCTGCAATGGCCGCATATGGAACCTGGACCACGGTACCACCTCGATTGTGGCCGCCATCGTCCCAAGCACCTGCAGGTACTGCCACGCCGTCGGCGCCGGCCGTGACAGAAACTCTCTCACGAGCGCTCGCAACTTTTGCGCCCGGAGGACCGGGAGAAATACCGCTGCCTGACCCGTCTCGAAACGGGCCCCGAGGTACTCCAGGGACTGCGAGGGCACTAACCGGCTCTTTGCAAAGTTGATCACCCAACCAAGACTCTCCAAAAGTTGAACTACGCGAGCAGTGGCCAAGGCACTCTCCTCTCGAGACTTTGCTCGAATCAACCAGTCGTCCAAGTACGGATGCACCAGCACTCCCTCCTTGCGGAGAGCTGCCGCCACGACAACCATGATCTTTGTAAACGTTTGCGGCGCCAGCGCCAGACCGAAAGGCATAGCTTGAAACTGAAAATGTCCCATGGGAACCGCAAACCTCAGAAACCTCTGATGCTCCTGCTGAATAGGGATGTGAAGGTACGCCTCCGTGAGGTCCAGCGAAGACAGGAATTCTCCTGCCCGAACCGCCGCAATCACCGAGCATAACGTTTCCATACGGAAGTGGGTTATCCTGAGACACCGATTTACCCGCTTTAAATCTAGAATTGGCCGAAAGGAGCTTTCCTTCTTTGGTACCACAAAATAAATGGAGTATCGACCGCACCCACACTGATCCGACGGGACGGGCACTACCGCCTCGAGTTGCAGAAGCCGCTGCAAAGTTTCTGAGACCGCCTGCACCTTGTGAGGAGACCGGCAAGGCGACCGGACAAAGAAATCTAACACGGGACGATGGAGCTCTAGGGCATAACCTTCTTGCACGACCTCCAACACCCTCTGGTCTGAGGTAATTTGGACCCAGGCAGGGTAGAAATCCCACAACCGTCCTCCCACAGGCACCACCGCCACCTGAGTCCGCCTCATCTCATTGGGACTTCTTAGCCTTTGAGGACTGGAAAGGCGCGAAGCCTCTGCCCGCCCCCCCTGAAACCTCGAAAGCCCTGGCCCCGCGCCGGAAACCTCCCCCGCTGAGGCTGGCTAAAACAAGAGGACCGAAACCTTCGAAACTCTCTGGGGGCCCCCAGGGATGCCAAGGCCTCCCGTGGCTGCTTTGGCTTATCCTCCGGTAGACGGCCGCCCTTGGACTCCCCCAGGTCCTTGACTAACTTTTCTAAATCTTTCCCAAACAAAAGCTTTCCCCTAAAGGGAAGCTTGCTGAGGCGAGCCTTGAACGAAGCGTCCGCCGACCAGTTACGCAACCAAAGGTATTGTCGCGCTGCTACCACCGATGCCATGCTCCTAGCCAGGCCCCGGATGAGGTCATAATGAATGTCCGCCAAATAAGCGGTACCCGACTCCAGCTGCGCTACTTCGTCTACTTGCTCCACCTGCAACCTCTGCGACCATCGCAAACAGCCTCTAGCCACCCACGCTCCTGCTATGGAGGCTTGCAACAAAAGGGCCGAGACATCGAACACCTGCTTCAGTAACGAATCCAACTTTCTGTCCTGCATATCCTTCAATGCCGCAGCACCCTCAACCGGGATCGTAGTCTTTTTAGTGACCGCCGATACCGCTGCATCTACCTTCGGCGAGCGAAAAAGCTCCCTGTCCTGGTCAGAAAGTGGATAGAGGCGAGCTAAAGCTCTCAAACCTCGCAGGGCCGCCTCCAGCAAGTCCCATTCTTCCTGAATCATCTTGCGAAAGACCCTATGAACTGGGAAGACCTTTTGGGACTGATGTACCGCCTGCAATAACGGATCCTCCAACGCTTCCTCCGGCAGAGGCTCCACGGATGGCATATTTAGCGTCTTCAAAGTCTCGGAGATCAGAGCTGGGAGCTCTTCCCGCCGGAACACCCGGACCACTCTACTCTGCTGCTCAGAGTCCGGCAACTCCCCATCTTCTAACTCTTCTTCCAAGGCCTCCTCCAAGTCCCCCGCCTCCTCATCCAAACCAGACGGACGACTGTCTTCTACTAGCACCTTCCCCTTCTTGGCCAAAGCAGACTCCTCCTCCGGGCGATCCAGCGGCCTCGCCGCTTCCGCCCCTGCGGACCCTGAGGAGGAGCCGCCAACGGCTGCAGCAAAGCCAAATCCCGCTGCATAAGGGCAAAGAAATCCGGCGGAATCCCGGGGAGGTTGGGCCCCTGGCCCGAAGCCAGCTGCCGATCAGGGTCCTCAGCCGGTTCCGCAGGAGCCAAAACTGGAGGCAGGACCACTTCCCCCTCCGAAAGAGCTTCCCATTGCTCCCGAGAGGACTCTTCCAGCGGCTTCTCCATGAGTGCTGCCCCCACTGTGCAGGCTCTACATACCCCCGAGTCTAACACTTCTCCACGCCTAATGCCACACACCAAGCAGCGTGGCTTGGCAGGCATCCTCTCTGCCAGAAGGAACACTGAGATCCTCACACTCAGTCACGATCTCTGCGTTACACTTTTATTTATCTTTATTTTTTTTTTCTGAATCTGAAACCAAATGCAAAGGTTCCCCTAACACTGCACCGACGTTTTAAACTTTGGGTTTTTGTTTTCTTTTTTTTTCCAACTACAACCCTACTGTCGAGCTACCTAGTCCTAATCTCTGCAGAAATTCACAAAACGAGGGAGAGAATCGCCAGAAACACCATGCTAAACACTTAAGCAATAAATTTGCCGCTCACAAAATGGCCGCCGGCATCGAGCTTCCCGCCCGGAGACACGCGGCCCTGCTAATGGCAGGCTGCCTGATCAAGCTCCCTTACACGAGCTGAGGGAGAGGCCTAATTTCCCCGTCGGCCCTGCCCTGAACCGAAAACTCAACAGCCAAATTCAACTCATCGCCTCAGAAAAAGACCGGGAGCACCGCCGCCAGCGCTCAGCCTTGCCACGGCTTCGGCTCTGGCGATCAAGGACAGCTGACTGAGTCTGTTGCCGCGTTGCTGCTGCCGCCGCCTTCTTCCTGTTCCTCACCCTTCTTTCTGCGGGTTCGGGAACAGGGAGGCCACAAAGCTCGCAGGCTGCCCTGCTGCTCGTTTTCTCAATGGGGAGTAAGTACCCGGGGGGGAGAGAGGGGGAGACAGAGAAAGAGAGTCCAGCCGAAACAAGTAGGATCCCTTCCTGCAGCAGCACTCCAGCTAGAAAAGAAAAACAAACCCAGGGTAAATAAAAAGTACAAGGTAAAATTTAAAGGTTACAAAATTTAAAAGCTCTGCTTATTTGCGCTGAGCCCAGTCCCAGGCTCAGACCTCTCTCCAGCTGCTTAGAGACTGAAAGTACTGGTGGAAGGGGGCAGTCCTTGCCTATTTATACCAGTGACATCAAAGCGATGACATCTTTCAGTCTCCAAAGCTGCTGGTGGAGGTTCTAAACTCTATGGTTCCGGGACTGGACTAGAGGGCCGTAAAGGAATTTATAGTTATATTTTTAAAGTGTTGTATATTTCATGTTTGGCTTTTGGGGTTCCCAGTTTAATATTCATCTTCCTATTTCTAAATTGTGATCCCTTGTTCTTTGTGTGGTGACAGTCTATGTTCTGCATGTGCAACCAAGTTGAGGTATTCTGTTCATATTGTTTCTATTTGACAGTCCCACTTATTCTCTTTACCCCTGTGAGATGTATTGGTATTCTCTGAGATGTAATGGTTTTAATATCTGCAGTGTTGCCTTTTGATAGGTAGGGTTTGGTGCTTTATGAGTCCTGATAGTGCTGTTATGATACGATGGATTTGCTATGGGTTCTAAATGATCAGTGTTTGAAGTACTTCCTAATGGGCCTGGTGGTTGTCACTGCAATATAGTAATGTAGAAATCTGTTAGTCGTTCTTTATTCAGACACTCATTAAGAGGCATGTTTACTAAAAGCGCATGTTAACATGCAAATATTTACGCAAATGAGGTTCATTAGGCAAATGAGGCCCCGCAATTAATCTCCGCACATGGCCCCGCACCCCCCTTGGGTCGCCCCTGATCACCGACTCCCTCACATAAATACCACTCCGTTCCCACACATCACCGACCCCCTCACATAAACACTCCTCTGTCCCCGCACATCACAGACCCCTCACATAAACACCCCTCCGTTCCCACACATCACAGACCCCTCACATAAACATCCCTCCGTTCCCACACATCACATCACAGATCCCCTCACATAAACACCCCTCCGTCCCCGCACATCACCGACCCGCTCACATAAACAGTCCTCCATCCCCGCACTTCACCGACCCCGTCATATAAACATCCCTCCCCTCAGTACCCGCACATCATCGACCCCCTCACATAAACACCCCTCCGTCCCCGCACATCACATCACAGATCCTCTCACATAAACACCCCTCCGTCCCCACACATCACCTCAGACCCCCTCACATAAACACCCCTCCGTCCCCGAACATCACCTCACAGATCCCCTCACATAAACATCCCTCCGTCCCCACACATCACCTCACAGACTCCGTCCATAAACACCCCTCCATCCCCGCACATTACCTCACAGACCCCTCACATAAACACCCCTCCGTCCCCACACATCACCTCACAGACCCCCTCACATAAACACCCCTCCGTCCCCGCACATCACCTCACAGACCCCCACATAAACACCCCTCCGTCCCCACACATCACAGACCCCCTCACATAAACACCCCTCCGTCCCCACACATCACAGACCCCCTCACATAAACACCCCTCCATCCCCGCACATCACCTCAGACCCCCTCACATAAACACCCCTCCGTCCCCGCACATCACCTCACAAACCCCCCTCACATAAACACCCCTCCGTCCCCGCACATCACCTCACAGACCCCCACATAAACACCCCTCCGTCCCCGCACATCACCTCACAGACCCCCTCACATAAACACCCTCCGTCCCCACACATCACAGACCCTCTCACATAAACACCCCTCCGTCCCCGCACATCACCTCAGACCCCTCACATAAACACCCTCCGTCCCCGCACATCACCTCACAAAACCCCCCTCACATAAACACCCCTCCGTCCCCGCACATCACCGACCCCCTCACATAAACACCCCTCCGTCCCCCCACATCACAGAACCCCTCACATAAACACACCTCCGTCCCCGCACATCACCTCACAGATCCCCCTCACATAAACACCCCTCCGGACACTCAAATCACCTCACATATCCCCTCACATAAACACCCCTCCGTCCCCGCACATCACAGACCCCCTCACATAAACACCACTCCGTCCCCACACATCACCTCACAGAACCCCTCACATAAACACCCCTCCGTCCCCGCACATCACCTCACAGATCCCCGGCACATAAACACCCCTCCGTCCCCGCACATCACCTCACACACCCCCTCATATAAACACCCCTCCGTCCCCACACATCACCTCACAGACCCCCTCACATAAACACCCCTCCGTCCCCACACATCACCGACCCCGTCATATAAACACCCCTCCCCTCCGTCCCCGCACATCGACCCCAATACATCGCCTCACAGTCCCCCTCACATAAACACCCCTCCGTCCCCGCACATCACCTCACAGATCCCCTCACATCACCTCACAGACCCCGTCACATAAACACCCATCCGTCCCCGCACATCACCTCACAGACCCCTCACATAAACACCCCTCCGTCCCCACACATCACCTCACAGACCCCCTCACATAAACACCCCTCCGTACCCGAACATCACAGACCCCCTCACCTAAACAACCCTACATCCCCGCACATCACCTCACAGACCCCCTCACATAAACACCCCTCCGAGCCCACACATCACCTCACAGATCCCCTCACATAAACACCCCTCCGTCCCTGCAGATCACATCACAGACCCCCTCACATAAACACCTCTCCGTCCCCACACATCACCTCACAGATCCCCTCACATAAACACCCCTCCATTCCCGTAGATCACCTCACAGACCCCATCACATAAACACCCCTCCGTTCCTGCAGATCACCTCACAGACCCTCCTCACATAAATATCCCTCCGTTCCCGAACATCACCTCACAGACCCACTCACATTAACAACCCTCCGTCCCCACACCATCACATCACAGACCCCCTCACATAAACACCCCTCCGTCCCCACACATCACCTCACAGACCCCATCACATAAACACCCCTCCATCCCCGCACATCACCTCACAGACCCCCTCACATAAACACCCCTCCGTCCCCACACATCACCTCACAGATCCCCTCACATAAACACCCCTCCGTACCCGAACATCACAGACCCCCTCACATAAACACCCCTCCGTCCCCACACATCACCTCACAGACCCCCTCACATAAACACTCCTCCGTCCCCACACATCACCTCACAGACCCCCTCACATAAACACCCCTCCGTCCCCACACATCACCTCACAGATCTCCTCACATAAACACCCCTCCGTCCCCACACATCACCTCACAGATCTCCTCACATAAACACCCCTCCGTCCCCGAACATCACAGACCCCCCTCACATAAACACCCCTCTATCCCCACACATCACCTCACAGACCCCCTCACATAAACACCCCTCCGTTCCCGCACATCACCTCACAGACCCCCTCACATAGACACCCCTCCGTCCCCACACATCACCTCATAGATCCCCTCACATAAACACCCCTCCGTCCCCACACATCACCTCACAGACCCCCTCACATAAACACCCCTCCGTCCCCACACATCGACCCCCTCACATAAACACCCCTCCGTCCCCGCACATCGACCCCCTCACATAAACACCCCTCCGTCCCCACACATCACCTCACAGACCCCCTCACATAAACACCCCTCCGTCCTCACACATCACCTCACAGATCTCCTCACATAAACACCCCTCCGTCCCCGAACATCACAGACCCCCCTCACATAAACACCCCTCTGTCCCCACACATCACCTCACAGACCCCCTCACATAAACACCCCTCCGTCCCCATGTGGTAGGCGAAGGCCTATGATCCATGCTGCTTGAACTAAACAGACAGGCCTAAGCAGCTTGACCTGTAAATGAAGCCTGTGGTTAGGCCCAGAGGAATGAACACCCCCCTGAATGCTGCCTCCATAGAATCGAAACTTAACTAAGCATAACCAAGCATAGCTAAGCAGAATCGAAACTTAGAAAAGATAGAAAAACAGCTTTAATTGGTACTGATAAGAGTGTGAAAAGCTTCTATGGAATTAATTAGCTCCGCTGAAAGAAAGGTTACAGTGCCCTGCTTTCACACATATTCCAGCTAGCTAGTGACCTTGGAGAAGAGATGTATCAAGAGTCTAAGAACTGACCATTGTAATGAGGACTGTAAGGGGGGGAAACAGGTGCTGAGCCCAGACAAAGGTCCTCATTGGATAGCTACGTAACGGCACCGGGACCAATAGATGGGGCAAAAGGGGTTACTGGGACCAATGAAAAGTTTGCCTATGTTCAGAACGGAGAAGAAAGGTATAAAAGTTGTTGTTTTGCTAGAAACCATTGCTCAACCATTTTGAATGTGATTCTGCTTGAGTCTTGTGCACAATAAATGATTTGGACCTTCTGAACAGACTCCTGGTATTATTGGACTGTTTGCGCTGCTGCTACATATTCTTGGTGCGTTGGCCCGGAACGTGTGGTGAGTAGAGGGTATACGAGCTGATATACCATGACTTTCCGCCTCTATAGGTTTGGTCCTGCCGGGCTCGTGCCCTCCCGACGTGGGCTCGGCTCCCAGGCGCCACCGGTCCCGTTGCATCGGAGGGAGCTGGGCCAGGCCTCGGCGGGTGCCGGACCCGGTCGGAGCCAACACCTCAAACCCGTGAGGGGAGTCCGAGGTCCAACTCATGCGCTTGCTCGGGAACGGGGACCGGATCCGGTGAGTATAGTTTTTGGTATGTCTAGACAGATGAGTCAGAACTGCAGTTTGTAACTTGGAACTTGTGAATTTTGGTAAGAGAGCTTGATCACCTCTCAAGGCGGTCCAATTAACCTTGCATAGTGTATTCGCGGGGTGAACCCACCGTCTTCTTGGAATAATTTTGGAAAAGTCGGCAGAACTTGTATAACTTTGTATAGCCTAGTCAGAAGAGACAGGCTTGAGCTTTTGGGAAATGCTAGCATGTTTGTCGTTGGGTGTTTGTCTATGTGTCTTTGTTTTTTGATATTTGTTGAAACCACGAGTTTCCCTTCTAGTATAATGTAAGATTATATTTGGTTGGGTAAACGCCTAGAGTCACTGTAAAATCAAGAACATGTCTCACTCATTCAGCCTTCCTACAGCACAGCGTGAGACTGACAAGGGGCGTGTCTGTGCAGAGGTGCCTTTTAACCCTATGAAGGCATGTTTTCAATGTTCTGCTGCTGGGCTAATTGGAGCTTATTTTAGGACAATTATACCTGTTTTTATTTACTTTGTTTTAATAGTGATGTTCATTCTACTATGGTCATGTATTATATACCATTCGATAGGAATATTTAGTCAGAATTTTAGTTTTGAAGGTCGTATTAACCTCATCGGAGCTCCGTAAACTGTTTTTAGTTATATTCTCTGCTCTGTCTGTATTTTTACGTCAACTGCTCCTGTTATATTATTGTTACCTTTCAGAACTATCCAGGAGGTGAAGGGTCTAGTTCAGTTTTAGTGTGCAGAGTGAG
Organism: Ichthyophis bannanicus; assembly: GCA_033557465.1. NCBI lineage: Eukaryota > Metazoa > Chordata > Amphibia > Gymnophiona > Ichthyophiidae > Ichthyophis > Ichthyophis bannanicus. The sequence continues at coordinate 17,885,234 of CM066038.1, read as the reverse complement.
ATTACTTACTCTGGTCAGATAGGCTGCTAGGTATCATACATTTGTGGGCTTAGCTTTGCCCTGTGTTTTATGGTTCGAACAGAAATGATAGAGAAACTAAGCAAACTGTTTTTGTTTTTTTTCCCTTGACCTACAAAGTAATTATTAGATCACGACTTGACACTGATTTAAATTATTCTTGCTAGCATGTCTCTGTGTGCCTGTGAAACTAAGTTGTTTTATTTCGTTTCCAGTGAGCGAAGAGGTGTGGCTTTCACACAGCTTGCTAGAAGGAAAAAAATGAGACAGCAGCTCCCGAGTGAAAAGTCTCTTGCTTGTTTAAAATAAAGGATTCATTCAATCAAAGTGTGATAGGAGATGAATTTATAATTAGTTTTCTAGTTATTACTTTACAGCTGTGATAACTACAGTGACTCAGAAGTTCTTTTGTTTTTAAAGTATATCTGTCGTTTCAAAAACTAACTGACACAGACAAGAGAGAGCAAATAAAGTGTTTTTCCTTTGACCCTCAAAGTAGAGGTTAAGAACCTTGGGGGACGGTGCAGCATTCTGGGTTGGAAGTGTACCAGATTGCAACCTGAGAATGAATGGTTTAAATTCTGAGTGAATAAGAAATTGTGTTAGGATTTTATCTTTGAAATCTGAAAGTTAAAAAAAAAAAAAGAGAAGAGTTTATCTTGCGGAGTGTTCGCATTCCAGATATTCACCAACCTTTTTATGAACAAGTATAAGTCATTTGAATGGATGTTTCCATACTGTAAGATTTAAGGTAATTACTTTGAATTGTTAAACTCTGTACTAGTGACTAATGAAGACCTTTACAATTCAAGATAAATTCATTTGTTTTTCTGTATTTGAATTTTGTGTGTCCGTGTCCAGAGGAAAAGGGGGTACTTTGTTTTTTTGAAAGTCTTTTAAATTTCAAGACGTTATTTCCTGATATATTGTGGCAAGCACCTGATAGAAGACATATTTATTGTTAAAAAAAGAGGGTGTATATGCATTCTAGATATCCACCAACGCTATGGAAAAGTATCCGTTTCATGTCTCTTGAATATCTGCTTTCTGAACTGTAAGATTTAATAAAAATAAAAAATAAAATAATAATTTATTTTGCAGAGACATGCAGACTACGGCTGGCAGTTAGTTTCCATGCTAAGTAATTTCATTCCAGTTATACGTAACAGATAGCTATAGTTCTCTCTATGTTATAACATGTTGCAAAATAATAGTTTTATATTTTAAGAACTGTATCTAAATTGTCCCTGTTTGGAAAAGTTACAATAAGCATAATGGATGTCTGTGCTCAATCTAAGCTTATGTTTTCTGCCTGCCCTATGTTTACAGTAATAATAAGGTTTTTTTAATAAGTTTCTTTTCAAGTATGATCAAGAATTTCAGTAAGGGATTTACTGAAGACTATGGTAATAAAATGTCTCTGTCCCAATTAGGAATGCTATGTGAAAGGGAGTGGCTTCTGCTAGTTGCTCCATATTTCCTTAGTTCACCATATTTTGCCCCAGAATCTCTAGATATCCCGTCCCGTCAGTTTCTCTCCCTGTAAGCTGCTCCCTAAGAAGCCCCGGCTCCGTTCAGAGTGCTTAAGGGGGGGGAGGGGGCCCAGTCCACCGATGATGCCACCCCCCGGTAGGCGTGAACTAATGTGCCCACAGCAGAGAAGTAGGAAAAAAAAAAAAACCCTCCCGGATAGAGCGTTGCTAGGAGAAACAGTGTGGGCCTAGGGCAGGGGGGAACTCCTCCCTGCAGATTCCCAAGTAGTTTGCCAGCCAGTCAGCTGACCAGACTTGTTTAGGTGCCTTTCCCTCTGCCACTGATTTACTGAACTGAAAGCTTTAGGATTTAATTGAACTAATGAACAGTATTATTCAAACCCATCAGTCTTGATAACCTCAAGTGGAATCCAAATAGTGCAGGCAGCCCTCACTATATGCCCCAATGGATCCAGCAGCCCAGGAGAATTTGCATTTTTGTCAGTCAGTCCCAGAGAGATATAAAACAGAAATTACAGAAACTGGATGGATTTGCGGGCATGATAGTTAATGGAAGTTGATCAGAAAGTATGTGAATTGTTGAATGTGACAAAGAAAGTAAGTGTAAAGATGGAGAAGAGAACAGATCTTCTTGCTGATACTTTAGTTGAATGATGTGGAGGAGGTTATCCTGATCGAAGGAGCAGAGGAAGTAAAAACTGGGTGCGAGTCAGTGCACCCACTGCAGAGAAGGACATTAGAGAAGTGAATGCCCGTATCTTGACTCCACCCCAGGGGGGAGGAGGGAGTACTTGATTTAAAAAATAATATTAAACCAAGCACAGTGTTCTAGCAAGAAAGGGAAGCAGCTATAGAGTAAGTGGCAGCCGGAGAGGGCTCCCTGTCATTGTCACCCTCAAGCCAGAAGCGGAACTAGTGCATGTGAAGCAGTATCCTCTTCCCTGACCAGCCATTGCAGGAATCCACTGCCATTTAATGAAACTGCTGAAGTATGGACTTCTCAAGGAATGTCAGTCACCTTGGAACACTTCCCTTCTCCCAGTGAAGAAGCCTGGGACAGGGGATTATCGCCCAGTACAGGACCTGAGCCCAAGACCCCACTACAGGAAGGTGGGGTCAATTCACCTGGACAAGATTACCTCAAGGATTCAAGAACTCGCCTCACTCAGCAAAAGATTTGACAAATTATCCAGTAATTCCAGGAGAAAGAATTCTACTTCAATATGTGGACAACTTGCTCATAACCACCAACTCAGAAAGTGAATGTCTACAAGCCACCAGTGAACTCTTGCACCTTTTTAATGAGGCTGGATACAAAGTCTCAAGAGCTAAGGTGCAATTATGTCAAACAAGTTAAATACCTAGGATTCCAGTTGTCCAGCGGAATTCGACGCCTGGGACCAGAATGCAAAGAAGCTGTATGCAGTATTCCTACTCCAACCACCAGGAGGGAAGTGAGAGCCTTCTTGGGTGCCACAGAGTATGTTTTATATGGATCCCCAATTTTGCGCTGCTAGCAAAACCATTGTATCAAGCTACCAAAGGAATGGAAAAGTCTCCATTGGAATGGGGACTTGAACAGGATGCAGCCTTTTGATCTTTGAAAACCACTCTGATGTTATCACCAACTCTGGGTCTACCAGATGTCCAGAAAACCTTTCAGTCTCTATGTTCATGAGTCACAAGGAAATGTTCTAGGAGTGTTGACTCAATCTCTTGGACCTTATTCGAGAAGCTGTTACAGCTACAGCCTTCCTAGTGAGCAAAACTAACAAGATCACTTTGAGACAGAATCTTCCAGTTACTGTACCACACTCTGTTCTAACCAATATGAAACACAAAGGAAACTACTAGCTAACAAATACACGAATGTTGAAGTATCAGAGTATGTTGCGTAAAAACCCCCAGATACAACAGAAGGTCAGTCAAGCTTTGAATCCTGCTATGTTGGTCTTGATCCCCTGATCATGACTGTTTAGAAATTATGGACACTGTATTCTCAAGCCGCCTGGATTTGACTGATGTCCCTCTGGAGAACCCTGAACAGACTTTCTTTGTGGCTGAAGGCAGTTTCATCATCAATGGACATTGTTGTGCTAGATATGCAGTGGTGACTCCTGATTTGGTAGTTGAGTCCTCAGCCCTGGCCCCAGAAACTTGACCACAGAAAGCTGAACTGATAGCCCTCACTAGAGCACTAACAATAGGAAAAGGGCTCTGTCTAAATGTGTACCCAGATTTCAAGTATGCCCTTACAACCTTGCATGCACATGGGACCCTGTACAAATAATGAGGGTGGATAACCTTAGAAAGCAAGTCCATTAAGTATGGCCCCAAGATATTGACATTATCAGGTGCATACTACCTACAGCTTTCAAAACTTTAGGAAAAGTAGAATGTATGAATAGAACCTTGAAATCTCAGTTGTCCAAACTTTGCCAAGAGGTTTACCTGAAGTGGCCCCAGGTTCTTCCTATAGCCCTTCTTAGGATATACTTAGCCCCTGCTAAGTCTTTAGGAGTTCCCCCTTTTGAGATTCTGAGAATCTGTAGCCTATTTATAGGGAATAAAAGGAGATGTGAGACAGATAGGATCTGAAATTATTAGACATGAACTATTGGTTTTAAGTTCTGTTTTGCAGAGTCTTCATACCTGGGTACAAAATCGATTACCCATCAATTTGCCTGAACCCCTGCATCCTTTCAAGCCTGGAGTCTCGGTGTGGATCAAAGAGTGGAGAAGGATACCGTTAGCCCTGCATTGGAAGGGACCCTATGTTGTCATCCTGTCAACTCCAACTGCAGTAAAAGTCGCAGAATTCGAACTTTGGATCCATCATAGTCGAGTAAAGCCAGCAACTGCTTCTGAACCTGATCACTGGACTACTGTACAGCATCCTGAGACTCCATTGCGCCTCACCCTACGACAACAGCCACGGACCTAAGACTTATTGGTCCCTTGGAAACTGCACTATTTCAAGACTGTCTGTTTATCTGAAGGTAAGCCTTGCATCTGGAGAAAGCTGCAATCATCAGAAATAGACTGTGTTGTGTTAAGAAATTGAGTCTTCTAAGAGACTGTGTTCAAATGCTCTGAAGAGAAAAAAAAAACTGTTTTGATCTCCTAAAAAGTGAAAAGCTCTAAGGAGGCAATAATAGCCTGAGAGACTGTACTATGATATTTTAAGAACCTGAGACATCCCAGAGGACAGTGATACTTTGGAATCTACAGCCCTACTCCTGCCACAAAGCTGGTAGGTCTACGTAAGGCAGAAGCTCGAGGATCTACAATCAACTCTACATCTGTTATCTGTTGTGGGTGCCGACAGTTCCACCAATTTTCCAGAGACTATGCCCATTATGAATTCTTATTATTGCTTTATTCTGGCAGCAGCCTTGGGGTGCTTTGAAATGACTTTTGCCTTACCTCCCTGTGCAGCCTGTATAAGTACCACGCGAACTGGGCTGAAGGTTCCTCATGCCTCCCAGAACTTGTTTCTTGAACTTGCTGGAGCAGTAGCATCTAGTCTCCACATTTATGACTGTTTCTTTGTGGAGGAACCAAGATGGGAGATCAGTGGCCTTGGGAGGCTCAAGAACTGAATTATTCCATCCCCTACAATCAGACTGATTTACATAATACTACTAGTGAGTGGGTATTGGCCCACCCCATTGTTGACAGTTTGTGTTTTGTTGGCACCGGACCACAATTTGCTATGAAGATTGGACAGCTGGACTGTCTAAATTAGAAGTTTATTTTACAACAGCACAACAAAGAAGACATCTTGGTGGTCCGGCATAAATGCTCCTGAACCTTCTACTCCTTTAGTTCTTTTTCCCACTCTTGCCAAACTATGGACTCTGACTATCTGCTTGTTGCTCCCTTGTTTCTTGCCACTTTGCTTGCGAATGATAACTTCCGTTATTAATAACACTGTAGAGCGCAAGGCAGCTACAAAGATACTAGCTATGTGAAACTACTACCCTATACCACAGAGTGATACCTTTACCTAGTATTATGTGATTTGATTCTCACCCTTTCTCACTTGCGGGTGAGAATAATCAAAGGGGGGAATGTGGTAGGCAAAGGCCTATGATCCATGTTGCTTGAACTAAACAGACAGGCCTAAGCAGCTTGACCTGTAAATGAAGCCTGTGGTTAGGCCCAGAGGAATGAAAACCCCCCTGAATGCTGCCTCCATAGAATCGAAACTTAACTAAGCATAACCAAGCATAGCTAAGCAGAATCGAAACTTAGAAAAGATAGAAAAACAGCTTTAATTGGTACTGAGTGTGAAAAGCTTCTATGGAATTAATTAGCTCCGCTGAAAGAAAGGTTACAGTGCCCTGCTTTCACACATATTCCAGCTAGCTAGTGACCTTGGAGAAGAGATGTATCAAGAGTCTAAGAACTGACCATTGTAATGAGGACTGTAAGGGGGGAAACAGGTGCTGAGCCCAGACAAAGGTCCTCATTGGATAGCTACGTAACGGCACCGGGACCAATAGATGGGGCAAAAGGGGTTACTGGGACCAATGAAAAGTTTGCCTATGTTCAGAATGGAGAAGAAAGGTATAAAAGTTGTTGTTTTGCTAGAAACCATTGCTCAGCCATTTTGAATGTGATTCTGCTTGAGTCTTGTGCACAATAAATGATTTGGACCTTCTGAACAGACTCCTGGTATTATTGGACTGTTTGCGCTCTGCCGCTACACCCACACATCACCTCACAGACCCCCTCACATAAACACCCCTCCGTCCCCGCACATCACCTCACAGATCCCCCCCTCACATAAACACCCCTCCGTCCCCGCACATCACCTCACAGACCCCGTCACATAAACACCCCTCCGTCCCCGCACATCACCTCACAGACCCCCTCACATAAACACCCCTCCGTCCCCGCACATCACCTCACAGATCCCCCTCACATAAACACCCCTCCGTCCCCGCACATCACCTCACAGACCCCCTCACATAAACACCCCTCCGTCCCCACACATCACCTCACAGATCCCCACACATAAACACCCCTCCGTACCCACACATCACCTCAAAGACCCCGTCACATAAACAACCCTCCGTCCCCGCACATCACCTCACAGACCCCCTCACATAAACACCCCTCCGTCCCCGCACATCACCTCACAGACCCCCTCACATAAACACCCCTCCGTCCCCGCACATCACCTCACAGACCCCGTCACATAAACACCCCTCCGTTCCCACACATCACCTCACAGTTCCCGCTCACATAAACACCCCTCCGTCCCCGCACATCACCTCACAGATCCCCACATAAACACCCCTCCGTCCCCACACATCACCTCACAGACCCCCTCACATAAACACCCCTCCGTCCCCACACATCACCTCACAGACCCCGTCACATAAACAACCCTCCGTCCCCGCACATCACCTCACAGATCCCCTCACATAAACCTCCCTCCGTCCCCTCACATCACCTCACAGACCCCCTCACATAAACACCCCTCCGTCCCCGCACATCACCTCACAGACCCCCTCACATAAACACCCCTCCGTCCCCGCACATCACCTCACAGACCCCCTCACATAAACACCCCTCCGTCCCCCCACATCACCTCACAGACCCCCTCACATCACAAGCTCGTGCTGGCCTCTTGCCGCGGCTCCTCCTCCGTGCCGGAATCAGCAGCCCAGCGGAGGGCAGCGCAGCTCAGCAGCACGGGGAGGAGGCGGGTGTCCTCGAGCTCACGTTCTGCTGGCCTGTTCAGGGGATGACTCTCGGAAGGATACGAGGCGAGCTCCGGGATTCAGGTGCCGCAGGAGGAGTCGGAGGCGCCCGGCCGCTGTGCCTCGCTCGATCGGTCTCTGCATGGCGGAGGCTCGGAAACTGAGAGACCGTCACTGCCGCCCTATAGCTGTCGCGGAGGGGGAGGACACGGGGCAGGTCCACCGGTGTCACAAGCGGTCACGAGACTGTGACGCGTCCCCGACAGGAGCTGTGCCGGAGGGACGTGTGGGAAGAACGGGCGGGAAACGCCTCAGAACGCGGGGGGTGCAGATATCGCCTCCGAGGCAAGACTTCAGACTCGGGTCACGGAGGGACGATACAGACCAGAACCGGGATCTGGGACTCGTTCTAGTCATAACCCTCGGTAACCCCCATTTTACTCTTAGCAACGCCTCGACAGCGGACAAAGAACGATTGTAATTTCCAGAGAATTCTGTGCATGGAGATAGCGGGAGGGAGCAGTAACGAAAACGTGAGGAAAATGGAAAGTATAGAGAAAAGTATAAAATAGTTAAAGAAGCTACTTATAAAAATACAGCGTCTAAAAATGTTCTATACACAAGCAAAGGTTTGCCAATAACTAGAAAGACCGACGGTACAGTTTACTCATAATTTGCCAGAGAGAACATCATTTACTATGTATGATGAGACGTAATTATATTTCCTAAGGCACTATTAGTGGTTTGCTGAGCTGTATGGGTTTTGTTAAGTTGCTATTTCTTAAATTTGATTGTTCTACTACCACAAACTATAGCAGCTGATAAGCATGCAATAAATAATACCAGGAGTCAGTTCAAAGATCCAAGCCAGTTTATTGTGCACAAGGCTCTGACAGGAAAACATCCAAAAAGGACTGAGCAATGGAGTACAGAAGCAAATTCCTTATATACAATTTTTTGCAGTTTGGTACAGGCAAACTTTCTATTGGTCCCAACACCCCCTGCATCTGTCCAATCGGGGACCCTCTCTGGGCCTAGCTCCCTGTTCCCCCTTCTCAGGCTATTCTAACAAAGGCTCAGTTTCTAGACATAGATACATTTTTACTGCGAGGTCATTCCTAGCTCAGAGAATGTGAAAATGTAGAACACTGGACTATATCTATCATCAGCATGGAAGAATTGAATAAAGGATTCATACAAACTTATCAAAAGCAGTTTAGAGCGGTTTAAGGCAGATTCTCAGACCTTCACTGACTTTGGTCTTTCTCAGCACTACTATTTCTAAGTGGGGGTGAGGACTCAGGCCTAGCTTGCAAGCTTCTCATACGTTTACAGGCTATTATAGGCCATAGCCTACCACAAAACCACTGGTGGGCACTATAGAAATGCTAATAAATACATAATTTTGCAACTCAAGTTACACACGGGTTTTTGCCATGGACAGCAGGACAAGTCCTCACATATGGATATCATCACCACAAGTTCCACATGCCCCTAACCAGGGGCGGCTGGGCGATCTGCTGCCTACCTGAGGCCAAAAGTATGGAGAGGCAAAGGCGGCGCCCCCCCCCCCCACCCCACCACCATCACCACCACCACAAAGGGGGGGCAGGACGTTTTCAGAAATCCAATCAGACACTGAACCAAACCAAAAAGCGTATTAGATTATATGGAGGAAATGCAAGATGTTTGCAAACAGGGCCATATCGAGCTGCAATCGCACCCTGTGCGACTTGTAGCTCAGGCAAACGCACCCCTCTCCCCCCATACCTCTGTCCAGCGCTGCCTGCTCGTTCCCTGCTGCTGCTGCCGCCCTCTTTTTTTCACGGAGGGGCCGGCAGCAGGGAAAGAGCAGGCAGCACTGGACAGAGGTATGGGGAGGAGGAGGGGGCATGCGCCCGATCTGAAAAAAGCACCGGCACTTTAAGCAGATCTGTCCCTCCCTACTTTGACATCACGTCAGAGGAGGGAGGGACCAGACCTGCTTAAAGTGCTGCAAAAAGGCTTGGGGGGGCTCATTTTGGCTGCCTGCTATTGTCCTGCCAGCAGCAGCAGCATGTCAACAGCAGACAGACAAAATGCACCCCCCAAGGCTTTCCGCCCTGTGCGGCTGCACCGCTTGCACATGGCTAGGTACGATCCTGTTTGCACACCAAAGAACTAAAAGACAGCAAAAACCAACAGCACAGTTTATTTATTTATTGAACGGTTTTATATACCGCCTTTCAGAAAAATCAAAGCGGTTTACAAAGAACAAAACTTGAACATTACATTGAAACTTATTCAAACAATTGAAATTACAGTGAAAATGAAATTAGATCTTACCTGCTAATTATCTTTCCTTGAATATTCTCCGGGCCAGTCCAGCAATGTTCCCTCTAATTTTCTGTAGGCTGTGTGCGCATAAAATATCAGCTGTGCAGCTTTTGAAGGAAGGTTAAATTTTTGTGCGCCACATAACGACACTCAGAGTTATATACTTTAAAATTTGACTATACGGCAGAATACAGTATGTACACCACATTGCTTGCACTAGAAAATATTGTAGAACTTGTGAAAACCGTAAATGCACAACAACTTTCAAATTTTAAGACGTCTGTGTTATTTTCTATCAGAATCAGAACCGTAATTTTTGTGCGCTCTGTTGTAAAGTATGTGCGCTCGCTCGGCGAGGTGTGTGCGCGCGCACACGCGCACAGCTTAGAGGGAACAGTGCAGTCCAGGGAAGGTTAGGTTGTCAATCCCCTTCAGCAGCTGAGGATATGAAGACATCAAGTTTTCTTGAGCCGTGAAGCCACTCCCCCTCAGGTCAACTGCCAGTCTTCTTTTTGACAAAGCAGCATAATAATATTGAATCGAAATAAAACATAACATCAACTCCTATAAACTGAATATGTTCTATAGTCCTACAGAAATAGAGGAATGTATAATCTTCCGTTTCATAAAATTTATAATTAAATACTCCTCTTCTTTTATATCTAATTTTTTTTTTTTCATATGTAAATGATTAGGTATATATTCAAAGGCATATATTCAAAGATAAAATCATATAAGCCCCGATACTTCCTCTTCCAATTAAAGGGGAGGGACCCTGGACTGGCCCGGAGAATATTCAAGGAAAGATAATTAGCAGGTAAGATCTAATTTCATTTTCCTTTTCATTTCTCCGGGCCAGTCCAGGGAAGGTTAGGGCAATACCAGAGCAGTTCCTAAACTCGGGAGGGACCAGCCAACCCCGCAATAAGAGCTGACGCGTCCACTCTTGCATCTTCCCTGGCCTGAACATCCAAGCGGTAATGCTTTGAAAACGTATGCAGTGAAGACCACGTCGCTGCCCTACAAATATCTACCAGAGGCACAAAAGCAAATTCCGCCCAGGAGGTTGCTTGAGCTCTAGTAGAATGTGCCTTTAAGCCAACTGGTGGAGACCGTCCCCCAGCTTGATAAGCCGCTATAATAGCACAACGTACCCAACGAGCAATTGTTGACTTCGAAGCTGGATGCCCTTTCTTGGGCCCAGCATACTGTACAAATAGTCTGTCTGTTTTACGAAAGGGCTTCGAAATTTTAAGGTAATTCTTTAAAACACGACCTAGATCCAATTTCTTGAGAGCTCGATCGATCGGAGAACTTGATAAATTCGAAAAAGTATTAACATGAAAAAAGCCGGCTTCCCTTTATTGGGCCCAGCATACTGCACAAACAATCTATCTGTTTTTACGAAACGGTTCCGAAATTTTAAGGTACGTTTTTAAGACACGACCAAGATCCAACTTACGAAGAGCCCTATCAATAGGGGAATTTGATAAATCCGAAAAAGTTGGCAAAACTATTGATTGATTAATATGAAAAACAGATAGCACTTTCGGTAAAAATGAAGGAACTGTACGTAATAAAACTCGTTCAGGAAGAAATTGCAAATAAGGCTCGTGCAAGACAAAGCCTATAAATCAGAAATTCTTCGCGCTGAACACAAGGCTAGCAGAAAAGCCGTCTTCCATGAACACTCCGTCGTCTTCCATGAACACTCCTTTGGAGATCGGGAGGAAATCGACGCTAATGACGAACTCGACAACGCCTCCAAAACAATATTCAAATCCCACGGAGACACAATGTGCCGCAGCGGAGGACGAATAATCTTAGCCGCTCTGAAAAATCTTTGCACATCTGGATGCAAGGATAGCTTGCAATTTTGGACTAATTCCCTAAAACATGCAAGTGCGGCTACCTGAACCTTAAGGGAATTAAGTGCCAACCCTTTATCCAAATTTTCCTGGAGAAATAAAAGCAACTGAGGCAAGGCAGCCGAACGAGGAAAAATATCATGCCGTTCACACCAAGACTCGAAAATCTGCCATATCCGGACATACGCAAGAGATGTCCCAGGTCTTCTAGATTTAAGTAAGGTAGCCACTACAGAATTCGCATAACCTTTGCGAGTCAAGCGAGACCTCTCAAGAGCCAAGCCGTAAGCAAGAAGCGATCCACGTGTGGCATGAGCACGGGTCCCTGATTTAACAGATTGACCCGGAGTAGAAGACGCCAAGGCGGAGCTATTAGAAGCCGAACTAGATCGGCATAGCAAGGACGCCGAGGCCAATCCGGCGCAATCAGAATCACTGAACCGCAGTGCTTCGCTATGCGTTGAACAACTCGGCTCACCATTGGCCAAGGTGGGAAAACATACAGTAGAATGTTCTCCGGCCAAGGCTGAGCTAGAGCATCGAGCCCTTCTGACATGCATTCCCTGTGTCTACTGAAAAAACGGTTCAGCTTTGCATTGTTGAACGTCGCCATTAAATCCATAACCGGTTGTCCTCACTTTAAGGTTATTTCGTGAAAAACTGCTACGTTCAACTCCCATTCTCCTGGATCGAGGAGAGACCGACTGGGATAATCGGCCTGAACATTCTCTTTGCCCGCATTGTCGGAGAACAAACGAACTGCCTTCTTTATGAGAAGGTGCTCGAAGTGCTGAAGAGCAAGCCGGGCAGCGTGTAGCTCTAGCATGTTGATCGACCACAATGTTTCCTCTTTTGACCAAAACCCTTGAGTTATTTGCGACTGACAATGCGCTCCCCAGCCTATCAGACTGGCATCTGTGGTGACTAACACCCACGCGGGCTCCTGCAAAGGAATACCCGCCTTGAGATGTACCGGGTCCAACCACCATTCTAGACTTTCCCTTACCATTTCCGGACAAAACAGGCGCTGCGATAGAGGATGCAGCTGCGGTGACCATCGAAAAGTAAGGCCTGTTGTAAGGGCCGCATGTGAGTCCTGGCCCACAGAACCAGATCCAAGGCAGCCGCCATGGAACCCAAAAACTGTAAGTACTTCCAAGCCAATGGAGCTTGAACTCTTAAAAAAGCTTGCACTTGTTGCAAAATCTTGACTATTCTTTTTTTTTTTTTTTTTTTTTTTCCGGCAAGAAAAACTGCTTCTCGAGCCGTATCGAAGTAGGCCCCTAGATAAGTCAGTTGTTGAACTGGCTGCAAGTGACTCTTTGCTTGATTTATCACCCAGCCTAGCTGTTCCAAAATTTGAACAACTCGAGACGTCGCCACTACGAAGGCCAGATGAGATTGGCTCTGATTAGCCAATCGTCGATGTATGGATGAACACGGATCCCTTCTTTTCGCAGCGCAGCTGTTACCACTACCATGAGCTTTGTGAAGGTTCTTGGAGCCGTGGCTAGACCGAAGGGCAACGGCCGAAACTGGAAGTGACCCATTGGAAGGGCAAAACGCAAAAATTGCTGATGAGATGGCCTGATGGGAATGTGAAGAGGAATTCCCCCGGCCGTATTGCCCGAATCACTGTACGCATCGTTTCCATGCGAAAATGAGGTACCCGCAAAGTACGGTTGACCCCTCTGAGATCGAGAACTGATCGAAAAGAATCCTCCTCTTTGGGAACATGAAATAAATCAAGTATCGACCGCGACCGTATTGGTCTTGGGGTACAGGGACTATTGCTCAAAGGTGTAATAGACACAAAACCGTGTCTAACACGGCTTTCTCTTTTAGCCCCTTCGCACAGGGAGAGCGAACGAAGGCGGGTAGCAGATTGTAAGCGAAATCCAGCGCATACCCTTTTTGAATTATTTCTAACACCCACTTGTCTGCAGTAATCTCGGTCCAGGCTGAGAGAAAATCCTGCAGGCGTCCTCCTAGAGGTACTAACGCCTGAACCAAGAGACCTTCATTGTGGTTTCTTAGCTGCGGATTGAGAAGCCGCGAAGTAAGATCTATTGAAACCTCTTTTGAGAGATTGCAAATAGATCATGTGGGCCCTCTTCCATTAACAGCTAGGTAAAATAGATTTTTACTCACTGTTGTTGATTCCTTTTCTCATTGGGTAGAAGCTTTCCATGTCACAGATCCTAGCAGTATTGGAAACACATCACCCAGTTGAAACCATATGGGTAATACATGTTGTATGAGTCTTTGTTTTCAGATACCATCTGAAGACAGCACGGACAGCTGCTTTCTGAAGACAGCACAGATAGCTGCTTTTTGAACAAAAGTTGCTTGAGGATGGGAACTATTTACTTCTGCTGTATAGTTGACGTGTCCTAGATACTGGACATGTATCTAATAGTTATGCAAATAAGTAGTAAAAATTATTTTTGTTGTTGCATAGTATAAGTGGGGAGCACTAGTTTACTCCGTAGTAGAGTGAAACAAGTTAGCTTTTATTATGTCTCGGTTTCCTGTTGTTCTTGTATCTGCTCTCCTCTACCCAAGTCTCATTACAGGAACTATCATCCGAATATGCACAATTGGCCAAATCCACAGATGGGGTATATCGCCATCAAGAAATACCCCCACCTTTCCCCGAAGGAAAGTATCTGGTCATCCTGAGTTTCTGTTCCATACAGGACTAGCCAGTGTTCTACTCATTAAACATCACTCAAATACTGTGGGTGCCACCAGTTTCCACTTCTCTAGAAAGGACCGAAGAAGTGAGGGCACCTCCAGAACATTACTTTTTAGGTCCTCCTGCCTAGATTTTGTACAATATTTCTTGTCAGGATAAAGAATGTTTCTTTTTCAGTTGCTCCCAGAATGCATGACACCCGCCTTCCTAAGAAGGCTTTGCTGTACAGTTTAAACAATACCTGGTGCAGTCATACACCACTGGTCTCCATCACCATTGACGGGACAACTTATTCCACACCGCTGGTTACCAATGACTCTATGGACATTCCAGACTTTATCTCATATGCTGTGCATCCATTACCACTTGGCATGGGAGAAAAGACACTACATAACTGCTCAACTTTACAGAACTCCATGCCTATATTGATCACCTTAAAACAACTGCAACCGTTTTGTTTTTTTTATTTAGAGTGCCAGCCACTTATTTTGATGAAGTATGCAGTTGAGGAATAAAACTGATTTTCTCCTGTGGAATTTGGTTGGAGTTCTACTGCTTCATCTGCATATCTCATAAACAGGTCTCTGATTGGCTAAAGGACCTAGGGAGCAGATGGATGATGTCAGCAGAGTCCTTGTTTCCTAGACAACAGGAAGAAAGTTGGATTTGAGTTTTTTGACCTTGAACAGAAAACAGAAATGTTTGAGTTGCGTTTTGATTTTGAATAGAGAGAGAAAAACCGCTGGCTCAAATCAGCAGGAAACAATGCCTCTCGCTGAAATCACGCCGCTGTGGAAAACAAACACTGCACCGGTAGTCACACAGCTGGTTTTGTAGCAGCAAAGCGCAGACAAACCAATGATACCAGGAGTCTGTTCAGAAGGTCCAAATCATTTATTTGTGCACAAGTCTCAAGCAAGGCAATTTCAAAATGGCTGAGCAAAGTTTTCAAGCATTACAACAACTTTTATAGACTTCTGTTCCATTCTAGGTATAGAAAAACATTTCATTGGTCCCGGTAACCTCCCGTACCTCCCGTAGCCCTTCTATTGGTCCCGGTACTGATAAGTTTCTCCAATTATGTTCCTTCTGTGGGCTTCTGTAGGCATGACACCTGCCTGCCCCCCTTCTAGTCCCAATTACAATGGTCAGTTCATCAACTTGTTACTTTCACACTTTCAAGGCTATGGGACCATTTGTGCGTGCAGAAGAGCAAGGTTCTGTAACTCATCTGTCAGCACTCCTCAATATTTCTCTGCAAATGTACTCTTTCTTATCAGTAACTTTAAAACACATCTTTTCTGTATTTTTCCATTTCTTAATTCTGCAATTCTGCTTATCTAAGCTAATTCAATATTTCTACTGAGTTCTTTCTTACAATAGCAGCATATTGGGGGATGTGCAATCCTATATGCCTCTCCACAGGCCTCATTTACAGGTCAAGCTAGCCATGCTGGCCTGCCTATGTCAGACACCGTGGGTCACAGGCCTGCACCTGCCACATTCCCCCCTTTGATTAATCTCACCCTATTACTTAAATAAGGTGTGAGAATTAAATCACTTTCCAGAGGATTCAAATCCTGATTAAAGGATTCTTACTAGTTCCACTAGGGCTGGCTCTGTATAGAGCCATTATTCTAGTTGCGGTCTTCCGCTCTACTGTATTATCAATAGCACTATGAAGGGAACGCATACAACATGGGATTAAACATGGTAAGCAGAGGACAACAGCAACAAGGATTAGTACTAAGATAATAAAAGTCTTAAATCCTCCCAGCCAAGAGAAAAGGTTAGCAAACCAATTAGGAAATTTCAAGGCGTGCCAAGTCTGTACTGGCACATAAGCATGTCTTTGCATATCTTTAGCAATTTCTTCAACTACTTGACCTTTATCATCTATTTTCAAACAGCAATTAGTTAAATTCAGTTTACCACATACTCCTCCTTCAGCTGCTAGCAAATAATCAAGGGCTAAGCGATTCTGGTATATGGCAGTGCGCATCTGAGTACTTTGTCTAGCTAAAAGCGTGAGAGCATGACTAGTTTCGTTGGTTATTATTTCAACTACTGCTTGTAAGCGAATAATACGATTAATCATATAGACTGGGGTTCGGTAGCCCCACATACCATCATCATTCCAAGTGGCAGGTCCATAATACTCAATAATTCTTTCTGGTGGCCAATCATCACCTTGCCATTTCTCCCACTTGCCTATCTGTAAGGCCTCTCTTTTCTGTCTAGATGCTCCTTTGTGTTTGTGGGTAGTATATACAGGGTATCCTAATTGTTCTCCATGTTCAGTGTTTAACAGGAAGAACGAAGGTCTGATGGTTCCTAAGACACATGCTCCTCCCCATTGCGGTGGGAGTTGCGCATATGCTCGATTTCCACAGATCCAATATAGGCCAGGTGGGGCTTGCCAGGCTTGGACTTTGGCAAGGTTAGTCCATAGACCTGCAAGTTCAGGAAATCTAGCTAATGGGCTAGGAGGTTCAGGATGTCTGATTCCTGACCACCATGCTACCTTCTTGGTCGTGGCATTATAGTACTTCTGGCTAAGACAGACCAGCTGTCCTACCTTTTGAGTGAACTGGGGTCCAGTTCTGGCATAGCAAAGACGTCCAACGATTGAATGCGCTAACACCCATTCACTGGTTGTCTTGTGTAATTCAGTCTGATTGTAAATCATGGAATAGTTCAATTCTTGGGCTTCCCAGGGCCATTGGTCTCCCATTTGGGTTCCGCCACAGAAATAACAATCTGTGATCTTAAGACTAGATACTACTGCTCCGGCTAATTCTAGAAACAAATTCTGTGAAGGGTGAGGGATCTCAAACTTATTTACATGCATAGCTTCATAAAAGGTATTATGAATATGATATTTAGATGACTTGTGGGCTTGGGTATTCAATCTAATATACACAATGGTCCCTGGATCTGTTCCTCCTCCAGCAATACGTAAACCAAACTTGTATCCTTGTTTCCATGCATGGGGGTTATGTACACGCAAATGTAAGGGGTTGCAAGCATCTTTCTGACATTTATCATTTGTGGTTGGCTTGGTTAGAGTAGCCATCCGTTTATCTATTTTCTCATCAGTTATACCAGTGTTCCAGGTAGCATAAAAACACATTCCCAATACGGGCAATAGTAGTCTGCCGCTGTAGCAGTACTATACCCTGATCCTGTTTTACCTGTACACTTCCACCAATTTGTGGCACCTTCCGGACACATATACTTATGGTCATTTCGATACGCTTTCTCCCATGTACCACAGGTGGACTGACTATCTCTATTAATAGCATTACATGCATCAAAATTCAGAACAGCAGGTTTAGTAATGTCCTTAAGTGGTGGTGTAGCAGCTAATATAGGTCCATCTGCATCCTTCCATCTTATTTCCAACGTGTAATAGGATGGATTCTGATGCGGATTATAGCAAGCTTTGATTTTGCCATGAGTGCAAACATTTAGTTCAGTGGTGTTATAGATACACCGAGTTATTGTTCCCTTGCAGGTATAGTAAGAGTGGTAAAGCAAAGTCTGAGTTACTTTCAGTCCAGTTCTAGTAGAGGTAATACAAGCAGTGCATGGAGGTAAAGCATAAGTCTGTTCAAAACCTCCAAAGAAGGCAACCAAGGCAAAGCAGAAGCAAAGATACATGTTGATGTTGATTGGAGTTCTTCTGAATCCTCAGCTTGCTGATCTTGATCACGACGGTCTATTATTCTTCGTCCCGTTTGCTAATGAAGCAATTTAACGTTTGCTGAGTGTTGATTGAAGATCCTCAAGATGTCCAGCACACATTAACCAACTTAGCAATTCAGTTGGCTTGTGAAGTCTGGCTTAGTCAATGTAGTCTCAAAGTAGTGTGTCAAATCACACACACAAATTGGGTTCGTTGAAACAAAGCTGTTGCTGCATGGAAAACAGCAATCCTCTTCGAAAGACTTGGCTACTGCAAAGCACTTGTGATGAAGTGTCTATGCTGCTGGTTGCCGTCTCAGAGTAACTCGCAAGGGTACATCAGGGTGCTGCTCTGCTGTCCACCGCTCTGGTTCAGGATCGGCGGCGGGCTTGACTCTGCTGTGGTGGATCCAGGCGTCGATCTCGGCTACCTTTACTGCAGTTGGGGTAGACAGGATGACGGTGTACGGTCCCTTCCAATGGGGTTCCAACGGTATCTTCTTCCAATCTTTGATGCACACCGAAGTTCCAGGCTGGTAAGGATGCAAGGGCTCCGTCAAGTTGATAGGCAACTGATCTTGGATCCACGTATGGAGAGTCTGCAGAACAAAACTAAGAGCTAGGAGTTCTTGTCTGGTTACTTCTGAACCAATCTGAGCTAAATTCCTTTGACTCCCTGCACTATTGGTGGGGGTTTACCATACAAAACTTCAAAAGGGGAAAATCCTGTTGACTTTACAGGGGCTGAGCGTATTCTGAGTAAAGCTATGGGGAGCACTTGGGGCCATTTCAAGTGTGTCTCCTGACAAAGCTTAGACATTTGGGCTTTCAATGTACGATTCATTCGCTCAACTTTCCCTGAACTCTGGGGTCTGTATGCAGTGTGGAGCTTCCACTGTATCTGCAAAGCTTTTGCTAACTGCTGAGTAACTTGAGAGACAAATGAGGGTCCATTGTCTGACCCTATTACTGCTGGGATTCCAAATCTGGGGACAATCTCTCTCATTAGGGCTTTGGTAACTTCTCGGGCTTTCTCAGTTCTGGTTGGGAATGCTTCTACCCACCCAGAGAAAGTACAAACTAATACTAGTAGGTAATGGTATCCATTGGCTTTTGGCATCTCGGTGAAATCAACTTGGAGGTTGTGCATGGGGGTCACACCTCTTGACTGAACTCGGGGTGCTGTAATAAGGCCTTGCTTGGCATTATTCTTGGCACAGATTTGACATTGTCGTGCTACTGAGGCTGATATGGTTGTCATCAGAGGGATGTAGAAATGTGGTCTGAGTGCTTTTTCCATAGCACTCTTTCCATAGTGGGTGGCTTCGTGAAAAGCTTTAACAAAGGATGGTCCTAACAGTTCAGGAATTACTATTCTTCCCGGAGGTTGACTGCCCTCTTCTGGTGGTAGCTCAATCCATCCGTCTTTCAATACTCCATTTTCTTTGTCACAATAGTAATCCAATTCTTTGGTGGTATATCGTGGGGTCCATAGATTCAAAGGTACTGGAAACAATGCTGCTTGCATTGGCATAGCTTGTGGGCAATCTGTCCTGTCATAGCTGCTTGTCGTGCTGAGGCATCTGCAAATCTATTTCCTCGAGCAACTTCTCCTTTTCCTGCTTGATGTCCTCTACAATGCATGACAGCTACACGTGTTGGGGCCCAGACTGCATCAAGTAACATCAATATTTCGGGACCATATTTGACTGATTTTCCTCCTGATGTGATGAGTCCTCTTTCTTTATAGAGAGCTCCATGGGCATGCAAGGTAGTGAAAGCATATTTGGAATCTGTATATACATTCAGCACAAGCTTTTCTCCTAATAACAAAGCTCTGGTGAGTGCTATCAATTCGGCCTTCTGGGCTGATGTGCCTGAGGCTAGAGCTGATGATTCAACTACTTCGTGTTGAGTGACGACTGCATATCCGGCACAGCGTCGTCCGTCAAGGATGAGACTGCTCCCATCAACATAATAGATCTGGTCGGGATTGTCTATGGGCACGTCTGTTAAGTCAGGTCGACTGGAGAACACAGTTTCCATGACTTCGATACAGTCATGTTCTGGGAGTTCTTCACTGATGGGTATCAAGGTAGCTGGATTCAAGGCATGGCTCACTTCAAGTTGTATCTGTGGGTTTTCACATAGCATGCTCTGGTACTTCAACATTCGGGAATTGGTGAGCCAATAATTTGCTTTCTGTTCCATAAGGGCAAGGACTGCATGTGGCACAGTGACTCGTATGTTCTGTCCTAGTGTGAGTTTGTCTGCTTCACTCACTAGTAGTGCTGTAGCTGCAACTGCTCTCAAGCAGGGTGGCCATCCTTTGGCCACAGGGTCCAATTGTTTCGATAGGTAGGCTACAGGTCGTTCCCAATTTCCTAATTTCTGAGTCAACATGCCTAAGGCATTTCCCTGTGCTTCATGTACAAACAAGTGGAAAGGTTTGTGGACGTCTGGTAGTCCAAGTGCTGGTGATGACATCAATTCTTCTTTTAACTTCTGGAAGGCTGTATCCTGCTCAAGTCCCCACTCCAGTGGTGACTTCTCTTCTCCTTTTGTGGCTTCATACAGTGGTTTGGCAATTTGGGCAAAGTTGGGTATCCAGATTCGGCAATATCCTGCTGCTCCCAGAAAGGCTCTGACTTGCTTTCTGGTTGTTGGAGTTGGAATTCTACATACTGCTTCTTTTCTTTCTCTGCCTAATCTTCTGCTTCCTTGGGTGATACGAAAACCCAAGTATTTCACTTCTGTTTGGCATAGTTGTGCTTTGGCTCTGGAAACTTTATATCCAGCTTCATTTAGTAACTGCAAGAGATCTTGGGTGGCTCGTATACATTCTTTTTCTGATATGGCAGCTATCAACAGATCATCCACATACTGGAGAAGTACTCTCCTCCCCGGGGCTACTGGATAGCTTGAAAGATCTTGGTTTAGTGCAGCACTAAAGATGGTAGGTGAATTCTTGAATCCTTGGGGTAATCTTGTCCAGGTGAGTTGGCCCCCTCTTCCAGAGATGGGGTCTTGCCATTCAAATGCAAACAATATTTGGCTTACAGGGGCTAATCTTATGCAAAAGAATGCATCTTTCAAATCCAGTACAGTGAAATGGGTAGCTTCAGCGGGTATCAATCCTAGTAGAGTGTAAGGATTGGGTACAACTGGGTGTATAGTTTCAACTGCATCATTTACTCTTCTCAAATCTTGCACTGGGCGATAATCATCTGTCTCAGGTTTCTTTACTGGCAAAAGTGGGGTGTTCCATGGGGATTGACATACTTTCAGTAGGCCATACTCAAGTAATCTCTGTAGGTGGCGATGAATGCCTTCAATTGCGGCTCTTGGGAGAGGGTACTGTTTGACGTGCACTGGTGTAGCACTAGGCTTGAGGGTTACAATCACTGGAGCTATATGTTTGGCTAGGCCTGGGGGACTGCCTTCTGCCCATACTTCAAGTGGTGCATGAATGTTCTTCAAGGTTTGTTCAAAATAGGTATCTTGAATCGAATCATCAATGTAGTATCTCCACTCTTCTTCTCGGGGTACTGTCAGCAGCATTACTCCTGCTGGTTTGGCTTGAGAATTCACTGTCATTTGCATTTCTCCTTGTTCGGAGAAAGATATTTGTGCTTGAAGCTTGGCTAGCATGTCTCGTCCCAGTAATGGTACTGGACATTCGGGCATGTAAAGAAATTGATGAGTTACTTGCTGTCCTCCTAGACTGCATATTCGGTTTTGTAGAAAAGACTTTGTGGCTTTGGCACCAGTTGCTCCTATAATGGTGACTGCTTTCTTGGTGAATGGGGCTATCTTTTTGTCTATTACTGAATGTTCTGCTCCAGTATCAACCATAAAGTTCATAAATTGGTCTCCTATTTGTATTTCGACCATAGGCTCCTGGAGACCTAAAGCAAACTTGGAGCCCGGTCTGTCCTAATCCACGTCATCCTCATCATGGGCCTGTGTGGCCAATGCTTGGATGGCTCCTCCTCCCCTCTCTCGCTGGAATTGTTCTCGATTGGCTCCTCCTCGGCCTCGGGACGGCCTTGTCTTTCTTCTCGCCACTGATGATCGTATTCGTCATCTTGCTGGCGTCTTCGAGTTGCGGGCAAGTATCTCTCCAATGTCCTTCTTCTTTGCAATAGGCGCATTGGTTCACGCCTAGTCTCTGGGTCCGGCCTCCGCCTTGACCCCCTCTTCCTCTGCTCCTTCGATTAGGGACACCTCCCCTTTTCTTTTCAACTATGGCCGCAGCCAAAAAATCAGCTTTCTTCTTCATCTTTCTATCACATTCTCTCTGTCTTTCAGTATCACGATTCACATACACTTTATGAGCGACTTCCAATAACTGTGTTGCATTCATGCCCGCAAACCCTTCTAATTTCTGTAATTTACGTCTAATGTCTGGTTGAGACTGGTTTACAAAAGCAGAATTCACCATGCATAAACTTCCTGGTGCCTCGGGATCATAGGGAGTATACATTCTGTAAGCTTCAGTTAATCTTTCATAATAATCTGCTGGGCTCTCATCTATTCCTTGGATAATTCCTGCTACTTTGGAAAGGTTCATAGCTTTTTGGCCTCCTCTTCGCAGGCCTTGTAAAAAGCCTTGGCGAAAACGGGCTAGGGCGGTGGATCCTTCATCTGTATTCGGATCCCATTGGGGGTCTTCATTTGGGAATTCTCTCTGAGCTGCTTCTCTACGATCTATTATATTCTGACCCTGCGCTGGAGCTGCAGGGTTTTCTGCCATCCATTCGATAGCTGCTTTTCTAATTCTCGCTCGTTCTTCTGTAGTGAATAGGGTGGTCAGGAGCTGACGGCAATCTGGCCAAGTGGGTTGGTGAGTTTCCATAATACTAGTTACTAATTCTGTCAGCTCCTGGGGCTTACTAGTATAGGAGGCATAGTGCGACCTCCAATTTAATAAATCAGTTGTAGAGAAAGGGATATACACATAAGTTAGGGGTCCCGCTACCACTTCATCATTATCATTCTTTACGGGCACCCCCGGGACTTGCCTTAAGGGAAACAGTTTGGCTGTCGTAGGCGTCATTTGGGTCTGGGATCTAAGGGCTATTGTCGTTGTCTTTGCAGGAGTCGCTTTCTTTTTTACAACTGGTTTTGCTTTGGGTTTCTCTTTCACCGGGGCGCTAGTGCTAGCGCTAGCTTCCTCAATTATTTGTACACTGTCCTGTTCTTCTTCTTCTGGGGGATCCTCTCCTTCTTCTTCTAGCTCCGCTTCTGGCTCACTTTTTACATTTTCCTCTTCTCTTCCCGCTAATTCTTCCTCTTCCTCTCCTCCAGGAGGAGGGGGGTCAGGGATTGGGTCTCGCCTCGGCTCCGGCGGTCTCTGGGGATCTGGGGCAGGACGCCGCCGGACTATTCTTACTGGACCTGGGGTTCGGGGCTGCCTGAGGACTACTTCTGGGGAATCGGGATCTGCCAAGATGGGTTTCTTCTTGGCTTTCTTATCCTGCTCTTTCATTCTAGGCTGTTCCTTTCTCTGTCTAGAATCTGTTTTAGCTAACATTATTCTGCACTGTTCCTCATAACAGCGCTGCGCCCAGGAGGGCGGATCTTCACAAATACTTAACCAGGAATCTATATAGGGGTACTGATCGGGGTGCGCGACCCGCACTCTACGATGTATGGACTGGATAATCTCTACGGTGAACGTTCCCTCTCGGGGCCAGATGGGGTCTAGATCGGGCCACTCCCTAGTACACAAAATCTGCAAACGGGCTGCTGTCATTTTAATACCATAATCTCCTGAATATCCCTCTTTAAAATGTGCGATCATACATTCTAATGGAGTGTTCCTAGTAGACTCCGCCCCTCCCATTTCGATGTGTGCGCGCAACAACAGACAGAAGGGAAAAGGTGGGCGGACCGTGGGTAAGGGGTCCTCACGGCCCTGGAAACGTATAGGGAATACAAATAACAAGACAAGACGACAATCGCTTCCCCCTTTTCGCGACCTGAACGCGGTCGCCCGGTCAGGAAATGCGCTAATCAGGGGTCAGCTTTCACTTGGTCCGTGCTGCCAGACCTCTCATTCATACTTCGTTCACACACTCATGCTAGCAACGTATTCCCAGAATGCATTCGTTTCTATCTGTTCTGACTAGTCTTTTCCAAGTACAATTACAAAAAGGATGAGGGTTTCACCTAGCGCATTCCCATGCCAGGCTACTCGGCTCTTCCTTGAGAGTTGATCAAGCTCTCTTACCAATTCCCAATATCTCGAGATTACAAATTCCAAGTTCCAATGGCAGTACTGCTCTTTCTATTTCTGTCTAGACCCAAAATCAAAACTATACTCACCGGATCCGGTCCTCAAACTTCCCAAGCAGGCGCATGAGTTGGACCTCGGACTCCCCTCACTCGGGTTCGAGGCGTTGACTCCAGCCGGGCTCGTCACCCGCCGAGGTCCGACCAGCTCCCTCCGATACAAGGGACCGGCGGCGCCAGGGAGCGGCCCTCGTCGGAAGGGCGCGATCCCGGCAGGACCAAGCCTATAGAGGCGGAAAGTCGTGGTATATTGCCCTATATACACTTTGATTCCACAACTTCCCGGCCAACGCACCAAGGAATATGTAGCAGCAAAGCGCAGACAAACCAATGATACCAGGAGTCTGTTCAGAAGGTCCAAATCATTTATTTGTGCACAAGTCTCAAGCAAGGCAATTTCAAAATGGCTGAGCAAAGTTTTCAAGCATTACAACAACTTTTATAGACTTCTGTTCCATTCTAGGTATAGAAAAACATTTCATTGGTCCCGGTAACCTCCCGTACCTCCCGTAGCCCTTCTATTGGTCCCGGTACTGATAAGTTTCTCCAATTATGTTCCTTCTGTGGGCTTCTGTAGGCATGACACCTGCCTGCCCCCCTTCTAGTCCCAATTACAATGGTCAGTTCATCAACTTGTTACTTTCACACTTTCAAGGCTATGGGACCATTTGTGCGTGCAGAAGAGCAAGGTTCTGTAACTCATCTGTCAGCACTCCTCAATATTTCTCTGCAAATGTACTCTTTCTTATCAGTAACTTTAAAACACATCTTTTCTGTATTTTTCCATTTCTTAATTCTGCAATTCTGCTTATCTAAGCTAATTCAATATTTCTACTGAGTTCTTTCTTACAATAGCAGCATATTGGGGGATGTGCAATCCTATATGCCTCTCCACAGGCCTCATTTACAGGTCAAGCTAGCCATGCTGGCCTGCCTATGTCAGACACCGTGGGTCACAGGCCTGCACCTGCCACAGTTTGTTAAAGTTTTATTCCGCTGCTAGCGGAAGCAGGAAACAGCTGACTCAATAAAGTTTTGTTCCGCTGCTAGCGGAAACAGGAAAAGCATAGCATCACCAAGCATAGCATCACCAACGCAGAGGAGGTACTGGGGCTCCCAGTCTCAATCTGCCACAGTTAATTTTCACTCTGTGTAATCCGCTGCCAGCGGAACACTTACAAGGCAAAGAATCTTAAGTGCAGAGAAAGAACTGGGGCTCCCAGATTTACTGCACTGCTATTATTAGAAAAAACTGACTGAATTCTTCAGGCAGGCTCTGCCGTAGTCAGTGATTAATAGTAATGTCAGACTCCCTGCTTGGAAGAGAACATTAACTAAAAATAATGTAATTCTCCCTGCTAGGAAGAAACATTTGAATAAAAGTAATGTAAACCTTCCTGCTAGGAAGAAACATTTGAATAAATTATATAAAGTATTAAAGGTAGGACTATAAAGCCAACTCAGCTCTGCTAGAGCCAATTAAAGTAATAGAAGAATTAAAACAAACTTTAACACTTGGAGGAGAGAGCTAATAACGATCCTTTTCAGCTGCTGAGGAATGAAAGACTGGCAGTTGACCTGAGGGGGAGTGGCTTCACGGCTCAAGAAAACTTGATGTCTTCATATCCTCAGCTGCTGAAGGGGATTGACAACCTAACCTTCCCTGGACTGGCCCGGAGAAATGAAAAGGAACATTAAATTGTATATAATAAAAATGGTAATTTGAGGGTAAAACTAAACTATGACTCATTTTTATTTAGTTGTTATAAACTGTGTTATGGTTCTTGCTTTTTCTTTTTCAACATATATTTTGCATCCACAGTAGGTGCAGAGCAGAACCAGGACATTCACCCACAGAACTCAATATTTTTTTTAAAATCTGATTCTGATCATTTATTTATTTACATTCTCTTATATACCGCGCTATTCTGCATCAGTGCGGTTTACATTGAACAAACTGAAATTACATTGAACAGGGCATTATAACTTGGAGATAACTATTTTACAGGGAACAACCACTAGGCCCCAACCACTAGGCCACTCCTCCACTCCCACTATCATCCCACTAACAACAGCAACCTCTATTCTCCAGTACCAGGCATATTGTGAACTAATACAAAACCCTACAACAAAGAGCAAACCTACCATACCATACCGTATCAGCACAAACTTCCAAAACTCACATAAGGAGCCCATCCAAAAAAAGCATCACTCTAAATATTACAGCGAGCCCTGGAACATCCATACACCTATTTGAAAAGCTGAACAAGTCAAATTACTACAGTACAGTATAGATCTTTATGTACAAACTCCATGTTAAGAGAACACCTGACCTCAGTCACACACTCGCAACATCGACCCTCACCAAGTACAGAATAACCACAATCTAAAGTAAAAATACAAATATGTAGACTAAATTTAAATTGAAACCCCAAGAAGCCAGAGTCCACATGCAGTGCAACATCAGATAAATAAGAGATGCAGTTCCTCAATACTGCGTAAAATATAAAAATAGCACAAAGTCCAATCACTAAAATTAAATAAAATTATTTTTTCTACCTTAGTTGTCTGACCATTTTATTCTCTGATCATGCTGGTCCCGATCTGAGGCTTCTGCTTTCTTGTCTTCTCTTAGCTCTCTGTCTGTGGTCCAGGGTCCATCTGCCATTTCTTATCTCTTCTTTTGTTTTCTTCACTTCCTTCCTTCAGCACATTTCCAGTTCCAGTAACACTCCCCAGTATCAGCCCCCTTTATTTATTTTTATTTTATTTATTTTATTTATAGTCTCTTATATACCGCACTATTCAGCATCAGCACGGTTTACATGGAACAAAAATGCTCAGTACAATTAACACGTATGAGTTTACAGATAACAGGGCAAATAACTTGGATAACAGGGGTAAACTATTTACAAATCTTGCTACATACTGCCCTTTCCAGTCCTTCCCTCCCAGTACCTTCCAATGTCAACTGCCTTGCATTCCCATGACTGCCACTGGTGTCCATTCCCTTCCAGTCCCCTCCTTCCCCACTGTCCATCCCCTTCTAGTCCAAATACCATCCCAGGTATCAGCTCACGTCCACTCTCAGTGCCACCCTCCCAGTCAGCTCCCTTCCAGTCGCCCTACCCTCTGTCCATCCCCCTTCCAGTGCCATTTGCATGTCAGCTCCCTTCTAGCCTCCTCCCCATTACCCAACCACCTACCACACACATCACCAAGTGTCAGCTCCCTTCCAGTCCCCCTTCAGTACATCCCAGGTGTCAGCTCCTTTCCAGCCCCCTCCTTCCCCCGTGTCAGCTCCCTTCATGCCCCCTCCTTCCCCTGGCAAACCCTCATTATCTGCTCCCTTCCAGTCCTATTCTACCATCCTCCCACATCAGCCCATTTGTAGCCCTAGCCCCTAGTTTTCTTCCAGGGCCCGCAGCACGCTCCTCCCCTCCCCCATTAGCCCATTTCCAGTCCTATCCCCCTTATCAGCCCACTCTAGTCCTAGCCCCCCAATCAGCCCATTACCAGTCCTAGCTCATTTCCAGTGCTAGCCCCCCATCTGCCCATTACCAGTCCTAACCCCCCTCCAATAAGTCCATTTCCTGTCCTAGCCCCCCTTATCAGCCCATTTCCAGTTATAACCCCCTCCCGATCAGCCTATTTCCATTCTTAACCTCCCATCAGGCCATTTCCAGTTCTAACCCATCAGCCCATTTCCAGTTCTAGCCCCCCCCCCCCACTCCTGATCAGCCCATTTCCAGTTCTAACACCCCATCAGCCCATTTCCAGTCCTAGCCCATCATAGCCCATTACCAGTCATAAACCCCCCATCAGCCCACCTCCAGTTCTAAACCCCCCCATAAGCCCTTTTCCAGTCCTAGCCCCACCCCATAGCCCATTACCAGTCCTAACCCCCCATCAGCCCACTTCCAGTCCTAGCCCCCCCATAGCCCATTACCAGTCCTAACCCCCCCATCAGCCCACTTCCAGTCCTAGCCCCCCCATAGCCCATTACCAGTCCTAACCCCCATTAGCCCACTTCCAGTCCTAAACACCCCCAGGGAAATAATAAAAAACCCCTGGCTGCTGCAGCAGCAGAAGGAAGTGCCCCGCGGCCTCCCCGGCAGAGCCCTCCTCTCTCCCTCAGCACGGCGCTGATGGGAAACAGGAAATGCCCTCTCTCTGAAAAGCCGCGTTGAGGGAGAGAAGAGGGCTCTGCCGGGGCGGCTGTGGGGCACTTTCTTCAGCCGCTGCCGTGGCAGCAGTGGCTCTTCTCCTCGGGGTTTTTTTTTTTTTTTTGAAGGCTGAGTGAGGCGGGCTTTTTGGGGGCAATTTTTGCCATCCCCAAAAAGTTGCTGCTTGAGGCCTCACTCGGCCTCATTATAGAGCCGCCCCTACCCTGCCTTATCTCCTCAGTCAGATAACCAGCTAATGCCAGAACTCAATGCCAAGGAGTGGGGAGAGGGTTGGGAGAACTTATCCCGCTGTCCACAGAGAACACCTGCTACAGGTGAATAACTTTGTTTTCTCCGTGGGGAAGCAGAATAAGTGCTCGCATAAGGGATGCCCTAGCGACCGGCTACCTCACAAAGAAAAAAGGGTGATGGAGTATCAACAACTAGCAGATGCAAGAGAACAGAACATTTTCTTCTTTTGCAACAGGCCTTTAGGCAATTTAAATATCATCAATGAGGCAGCACGAAACGGGGCCTGGGAAGGATTGGAACTGGATTCTAATTCCAAAAACAGATTCTGAAATATGGTTTGGCCGACTCTTCTATATGTGAATGTGTGCATAAAAGGCCAAGTTACAGCTTTATAAATCTCTTGCATGGAAGCTAAGTGCAAGTGAACCACAAATGCAGCCACTAACCTGCCTAGGCATAAACAAGAGATGCAATCTTTTTGTCAAATTGAGAGTCTGTTTGTTGACAATAGCCCCCAACCTATTGATTTCAAAGGAAACAAAAAGCTGGGTAGGCTTTAGTCCATTCCAGTTAGGCCAAGGACTCTCTTGCAGTCCAGTGCTTTCCCCTTTGTGAGCATGAGGTCTTGGGGAAAAATGTTGGAAGGACTATTTCCATATTGTCCTGCTAGATCATTCCAGATAAGTGGATTGTGTTCCCCTACCAGCAGATTGGTGGAG
This sequence comes from Ichthyophis bannanicus, assembly GCA_033557465.1. Classification (NCBI taxonomy): domain Eukaryota; kingdom Metazoa; phylum Chordata; class Amphibia; order Gymnophiona; family Ichthyophiidae; genus Ichthyophis; species Ichthyophis bannanicus. Next base: position 17,856,006 of record CM066038.1, on the reverse strand, counting down.
ACAAAGTACCAATGAAAAGCCCAGGTTTCAATGACATCACTCCTATGCCTCTATTTACCTCAGCCACCAGAGGTTCCTTCAGTATTTCTTTGTCTCCAGAAGATGGTGGATGGATTTTCTCTTCTCTGAAGAAAATCTGAAGATTTGAGAGGAAAAGACTGATTAAACGCTCGTGAATGACCAGGGTGACTCTGTCACCTAAGCACAATGTGGGTGGTGCCACATTGTGTATTTAGATTTCAGTAAAGCCTTTGACACTGTTCCTCACAGGCGACTTATAAACAAACTGAGCACCCTAGGGATGGACCCTGGAGTTGCTGCTTGGGTTAGAGATTGGTTGGGTGGGAGGCGACAAAGAGTACAAGTAAATGGAGCTCACTCTGAGGAGAAGGATGTTACCAGTGGTGTGCCCCAAGGATCTGTCCTTGGTCCGATTCTTTTTAACATCTTTGTTAGTGATATAGCGGAAGGGCTGTCGGGTAAGGTTTGCCTCTTTGCGGATGATACCAAAATCTGCAATAGAGTAGACACCCAGGAAGGTGTAGATAACATGAGGAGGGATCTGGCTGGGCTTGAAGAGTGGTCTAGAATTTGGCAGCTGGGATTAAATGTTAAAAAATGTAAGGTCATGCATTTGGGCTGCAGCAATCCAAGGGAGCAATATAGTATAGGGGGTGAAGTACTTTTGTCCACTAAAGAAGTGCGGGACCTAGGCGTGGTTGTGTCTGATGATCTTAAAGTAGCTAAACAGGTAGAAAAGGCGACGGCAAAAGCTAAAAGGATGCTTGAGTGCATATGGAGAGGAATGGCTAGCAGAAAAAAGGAGGTGATAATTCCCCTGTATAAGTCTTTGGTGCGACCTCATTTGGAGTATAGTGTGCAATTCTGGAGACCGCACCTTCAAAAGGATGTGAACATGATGGAGTTGGTGCAGAGGGTGGCTACTAAAATGATTAGTGGTCTTCATTATAAAGCATATGAGGACAGACTGAAGGATCTTAATATGTACACCATAGAGGAAAGGCGGGATAGAGGTGATATGATTGAGATGTTTGAATACCTCCGTGGCATAAATGTTCAGGGAGAGAGCCTCTTTCAATTGAAAGCAAGTTCTGCTACGAGGGGACATGGGATGAGGGTGAAGGGAGATAGATTCAGGAGTGATATGCGGAAATATTTCTTTACGGAAAGAGTAGTGGAGCCATGGAATAGTCTCCCAGTGGAGGTGGTAGAGATGAGGACAGTAACTGAATTAAAAAAGCATGGGACAAACACAGAGGATCTGTAAAGGTAAAAGGGGGACTGTTGTAGTTGTTGATATGGAAGGATAGACTGGATGGGCCATGTGGTCTTTTTCTGTCATCATATTTCTATGTTTCTAGACTACAGTCTTTTCGATAGCTATAGGAGGAGGGAAAATTGGTTCAGCTTCACACGCTTATCATGATAACAGCCTGTTCAGCAGCCAGAAATTGGAATGATCTGGAAGAGTGCAGCAGCCTCAAAAACCTCAACATCTCCTCCCTCCTCCTCTGTTCCCCTCTGCTTTCTTCCAAAGATTGCAGAAGGCTGCCAGTCACCTTAAACGCAGAGCCAGTGAAACAGTTTCAGGGTAGTAGAGCTGCGCCTGGCACAGATTCTTTGTCTGGGGCTCCCAGCAAGTCATTGTCCTTATTGGGGGCTTCTGATTCCGTCCATCTGGGGCGCAATTCTGGGTGGACCATTCGTGAGGTGTGGGGGTTTCCCACCATTTTCTGCACACGTTAGTAGCGTTTTTCCTATTGTGCACCCGGCAGTCGTACAGATTTTGCACCCGTTCCACCCCTAGCGCCTGTAATGTTGCAGTAATAGTGCAGTTAACAACCACTTTTTGGGCCACTGTGGCCTTAAGGCAAGTATCACAACTGCGCACACTCTCTATGTCTTCTTCCAGAAATGTTGTTTGACTATGGCAAGTGAGGTGCCTCATCTTTGGCTTCTGGACTTTGCTCTTCTTGCATGGCAGCTTCTGAGTCATCCCTGGAGGGCCTGCTCCCCCTGTCTCAGTTGCTGGATGTAGTTAGTCCAGCCTTGCTTGCCTCAGGGCAGGAAGTGGCGGATGGCCCTGTGGGTAAGGATATTCAGCGAGCTGGAGGGTCCAGTGACCGTGCTGAGGCCATTCCCTGTCCTCTAGGGGAAATGCGGCGACTGTGCCCTCTGGTGTTGGAGGGGGTCACTTCCAAGTGAGCTTCCAGACTCCAGATTTCCTCCCCGGAATTCTTTTCCTTTTTACAGCAGGCCTGATCCTGGTATGGAAATTCAAACCCTGTGGCCTCTAGGTGCCCCCAGGCACAGTCTCGTGAGGGAGAGGCTGAGAGTGGAAGCCCTGTTAGATTGCCTTTGGCTAAGCGTCCCCGACGAGGGGCACCACCTGCAGATGGGGATCAGCTGGGATCGGTTTGAGATTTGGACTGTGACTTGGATTCAGATGTCTTGGTACTGGGCTCCGATATTGACAAAGAAGTACTCTTGCCTTCAGAGGATTATGATGAGGCCGGTGTTATCCGCCAATTCTCCAGGACCAAGCAGGAAGTCAGTCCTCACATATGGGGTGACGTCGGCGCCGACGGAGCCCTCGCGGAGCAATTTTCCCCAGCTTTCAAAGAAAGCCTTTGGGAATTGCAGCGCGCATGCGCGTCTCCTTCCCGCCCAAGGGTGCCATCTTAGCCAGTCTTCTTTTTTCCGCGGAGCCCTACAGACGTACCCGTCGTGTCCCCGCTGAAAAAGTTGATTTTCGTGATTTATTTCTCTTTTTTCCTTCGGTTCGACGCCGGTCTTTTTCCTGCCTGGACTCGCGACGCCGTTGCGAGTCCTTCTCTTATTTTTCGGTTTTTCTGATTTTGGTCAGTTTCGTTTTCGGTTTTTCCCTGGCAGCCCGGTCCTTTGACCTTGCAGGGGCCCTTTTTCCCCCGATGGCTGCCAGTGGTTTCAAGCGGTGTGTTCAGTGTGACAGAAATATGTCACTCACTGACACACACGATAATTGCCTCCGCTGCCTGGGCCCGGATCACGAAGAACTGATCTGTGGGGCCTGTGGCAAAATGTCCTCCAAAGCGTTAAGGAGTCGGCGGCACCAGCGGGAAAGAATCTTCGCTGACCCCGGCCGTACCCGGACCTCGTCGGAGGCCTCGGCATCCAGAGGTTCCAGCTCTGACCATCGCCGAAGCTCCTCCGACAGGGGTTCTCCCTCCGGGGACCATCGACGGAAGGTAAAACCCACGAGGGCGGCGTCGGTGGACGATCCTGGCTCCGCGAGGGCCAGGTCGCATAGCCCCGATAGCCGTCCCGGGTCTTTGGAGAAGGAGCACCTCCCGAAGCGACCTCGCCTGGAGTCGGAGTTGCCTGCTCGGGTAAGTCCTGTAGTCCTCCTGGACTCGCCTCCGAGAGGCCCGAGTCGGGGGCTGCTGGGTCACCTGAGGTCGGACTCAGGTTGACGGCCTTGGAGAGCAGACTATCTGCCTTCATGGACCAGCAGCGGGCACTGATCGCTAGCCTCGCTGGCGCCACTGCCCCGACCGCCGGGACGTCGACGTCTAAGTCGACCCCGGAGACCGAGCCGATCCTCGAGTCCATGCGAACTCGAGTCGATCCTCGGTCGAGGTCACCCTCGGCCTCCCGTTCGGGACCGAGGTCGTCGACGCCGACTCCCTTGGTGTCGGGGCGGCCGACGCCTCCGCCTGCCCGAGCCGACCCCACCGATTCCTCCTCGGAGTCGGCCTGGGAGTCTGAAGAGGAAGAGTCACCTGATTCGTTTCGGACTCGGTGTGTCCCCTCGGACTCACCTGAGTCCGAACCTCGGAAGCAGTCCCCTCCGGAGGATGCCCGGTTCTCGGACTTCATCAGGGATATGGCCAAGGCTTTGGCCTTCCCTGCGGATCCCGAGGAGGAGCCTCGAGCTGAAGAGCTCGACGCCCTTCAGTACGACTCTCCCGCCAGGGAGCACTTTACTGTACCGGTTCCTCCCATGCTGGAACGACTACTCTTCCGCATGTGGGAGAGTCCGGCCTCGTCGCCGGTATTAAGCAAGCGGGTCAATTCCATCTATCGAGTCCGCAAGAGTCCTGGCTTCCAAAAAGCACAGCTGCCACACCATTCCATGGTAGTGGAATCGGCCATGCATAGGCTTAAGAGCCAAAAGATGCACTCCTCGGTGCCTCCTGGCAGGGAGGCCCGTAACCTGGATGGCCTTGGTAAGAAGTGTTTCCAGGGCTCTATGCTTGCTTGTCGTGTCCAGACCTACCAGCTATACATGGGCATGTATCTCCGAGACCTGGCTAAAGAGATAGCCGGATTCTCCGCTGGACTGTCCGAGGAACCTTTGCGGAGGTTCCTGGCCTTGATAACTGGTATTCGGGAATGCTCCAAATTCATGTCCCGAGCAGCCTATGATGGCTTTGAAGCATCGGCTCGAGTGGCCGCAGCTGGCATCGGTGCCCGCCGACAGGCTTGGCTTCAGTCGTCTGACCTTGAACCCTGGGTGCAGGACAAGTTGGTCGATGTCCCCTGCCGAGGTGAGAACCTCTTTGGCAAGCCCATGGCTGAAAAGGCTGCACAAATCGAGACGGAGACTCTCACCAGGACTAGGCTTTCTAGGAAGACCTCCGCCCCTTCCCAGAAAAAGAAGGGCTCGGGAAAGAAGTCCTTTTACCCGAGAAAGGCGGCTGCCTATAAACACTACCCTCAATATCAGGCCTCCACAGCTCCCCAACAGGGCCAGCAGGCCAAGGGACGGGGTAACGGGTCCCGTAGGCAGCAAGCCCCCAAGCCTGCACCACCAGCCCCTGCTCAGCAGGGTGGGGGTTTTTGACTTCATCAGCATAGCCTCTCCCCCTCAACTGGCTCCTCCCAGCACCGGAGGCCGGCTGGTTCACTTCGCCCACAGGTGGTCCAACATCACTTCAGATGCCTGGGTGCTTCAAGTCGTAAGAGAAGGATATCTTCTCCACTTCCATCAGGTCCCTCCCTCTTATTTCCCGGGAGAACCTCCACGACTCCCTCTGCACAGGGACTTACTCCTTCAGGAGTTAGCAAGTCTTCTTCAGGAACAGGCTGTGGAACCGGTGCCCCACCACCTGAGAGGTCAAGGCTTTTATTCCAGGTATTTCCTAATACCAAAGAGGACAGGAGGCCTCAGACCCATCCTGGACTTGCGCAACCTCAACAAGTTCCTCGTGCGGGAAAAGTTCAAGATGCTTACCCTTGGAATCCTTCTGCCCTACCTCCAGCAGGGAGATTGGCTATGCTCCTTGGATCTAAAGGATGCCTACACGCACATCCTCATCCACCCAAGCCACCGCCAATACCTAAGGTTTATGGTGGCAGGAAATCATTACCAGTACAGAGTACTGCCCTTTGGCCTATCCTCCGCACCGCGAGTCTTCACAAAATGTCTCGCGGTGGTGGCGGCCTATCTCCGGCTTCACGGCCTCTATGTCTTTCTGTACCTCGACGACTGGCTCATCAGAGCATCGTCCTCTCTGGCAGTCACCAATGCCACACACCGCACGGTGACTCTTCTGCAGTACTTGGGCTTTGTCATAAACTTCGCAAAGTCCACTTTCCTCCCCTCACAGGATCTCGAGTTCATCGGCGCAAGACTGCACACTCCTCAGGCGCGAGCTTTCCTGCCTCTCGACAGGGCTCAACGGCTCATGGACCTAGCCGGCCGTTTTCGCAGCCAGTCCCTGGTCTCCGCCACGCGCTTCCTTAGACTACTCGGCCATATGGCTTCCACCGTCCACGTGACCCCCAATGCCCGCCTGAATATGCGGCCTGCTCAATGGTGCCTTCGCAAGCAGTGGCAACAAGCCACCGGCGGACTAGCCGACTTAGTGCGCATCTCCGGGCCGCTGGCCTCTTCTCTACAGTGGTGGCTTCATCGGCCGAACCTGGTGCTCGGAATGCCTTTTCAGTCGCCTCAGCCGGCTCAAGTGCTGACGACCGATGCTTCCCTCCTGGGTTGGGGAGCACATTGCCAAGGGGCATGTACTCAAAGTCTCTGGACCGCGTGGGAGTCTGCTCAGCAGATCAACTTCCTGGAGCTCAGAGCGATCCGTCTGGCGCTCAAGGCTTTCTCCCACCTGACTTCTCACCAGTCCGTCCTTGTCCAGACAGACAATCAAGTTGCCATGTTCTACGTGAACAAACAGGGGGGCACGGGCTCCTTCCTTCTCTGCCGAGAAGCTCAGAGGCTCTGCTCTTGGGCCGTCAGTCACGGCATTCTTCTCAAGGCAGTTTATCTCCCAGGCCAAGAAAATTGCCTGGCGGACAAACTCAGCAGGATACTCCAGCCGCACGAGTGGCGTCTGGATCCCTTGGTAGTTCAGAAACTTTTTCTGAAGTGGGGCCTCCCCACGATGGATCTCTTTGCCAGTCCTCTCAACCGGCAACTTCCTCGCTTCTGCTCTCGTCAGCCACATCCCCTTCGAGTAGCGGCAGATGCTTTTCTACTCTCATGGTCGGAGAGCCTTCTGTATGCTTTTCCTCCCATCCCGCTAGTCTCTCGAACTCTTTTCAAGGTTCTCCGAGACAAAGCTTCCATGATCCTGGTGGCTCCTCGCTGGCCCAGACAGCCGTGGTTTCCACTCCTGTTGCAATTAGCGGTAGAGGATCCGTTCCCTCTGGGGTTTCAACCGGATCTCCTAACACAGGATCAGGGGTCCCTGCTACACCCCAACCTCAGATCTCTCAATCTAATGGCCTGGCTGCTGAAAGGGTAGTCCTTGCTCCCCTTCTCCTGCCGGCAGAGGTGGAAGAGGTCATCCTAGCTTCTCGGCGACCTTCTACCCGCAAATGCTACGCCCTTAAATGGCGTCGCTTTTCCGTTTGGTGTGCCCAGCAGTCTCAGGATCCCTTCTCCTGCTCGGTGTCGGTGATCTTGCAGTACTTGCTTTACCTCTCTAATCTGGGACTTAAGTCCAACTCCGTCAAAGTTCACCTCAGTGCTCTTTCAGCACATCATGTGCCGGTGGACGGCAGACCTCTTTCCAGCGACCCTCTCGTGGCAAGGTTTCTCCGAGGTCTCCTTCTACTTAAACCACCTCTGCGCCCGCCAGCACCTGACTGGGATCTGAATGTGGTTTTACAGCGGATCACCTGTCCGCCTTTTGAACCTATGGCTACCTGTTCTCTCCGTTTTCTTTCTTGGAAAACCTTATTCCTGATAGCCCTCACTTCCGCTAGACGCGTAAGTGAATTGCAGGCCCTCGTGTCTGATCCCCCTTACACTCGGTTCTACAAAAATAGGGTAGTCCTACGGACTCACCCTAAATTTCTTCCAAAGGTGGTCTCCCCTTTTCACATCAATCAGGAGGTGGTACTTCCGACCTTCTTTCCCAGGCCACACTCCAGCCGAGCTGAAATGGTCCTGCATACCCTGGACTGTAGAAGGGCGTTGAACTTCTACCTTGACCGTACGCGGGAGCACCGCAAAGCTGCTCAGCTCTTTGTGTCTTTTGACCCCAATAAATTGGGGCTCCCTGTCTCCAAGCGTACTCTGTCCATCTGGGTTGCTGACTGTATCGCTTGGGCTTATGGGGCAGCCGGACTCTCGTTAGAAAGTCGAGTCACGGCTCATTGTGTTCGGGCGAAGGCTACGTCAGTGGCTTACCTCCGCTCTGTTCCGCTGGCAGACATCTGCCGGGCCGCTACTTGGTCTTCGAGCCAGACTTTTGCGGTCCATTACTGTCTCGAGAGGGAGTCCCACAGGGACAGTGCTTTCGGACAGGCAGTCCTCCGAAATCTCTTCGAGGTTTGAGCAACTCCTACCCTCCATCCCGGATGGGGGCTACCGGTGGGTAATAATTCAGTGAAGATTCCTTCCTTCTGTGCCGCTGAGCTAGAAGGAGCTCATTTTTGTGCTTAGGGTCTCCGGTAGCCTTAAGCTTCGGAGTCCCATATGTGAGGACTGACTTCCTGCTTGGTCCTGGAGAAAGCGTAGTTACTCACCTGTAACAGGTGTTCTCCAGGAGCAGCAGGAATCAGTCCTCACAACCCTCCCTCCTCCCCTTGGAGTTGCGATTATCTGCTTTAGTTTTTTTGCATATTTTTACGCTGTCTTTTTAGCTATGTCATCTGACTGGCTAAGATGGCACCCTTGGGCGGGAAGGAGACCGCGCATGCGCGCTGCAATTCCCAAAGGCTTTCTTTGAAAGCTGGGGAAAATTGCTCCGCGAGGGCTCCGTCGGCGCCGACGTCACCCCATATGTGAGGACTGATTCCTGCTGCTCCTGGAGAACACCTGTTACAGGTGAGTAACTACGCTTTCCGGAAGGAGGAGCTGGTGGCGTTGATTGCCAGGGTCTCATCCACCTCAAACTTGGCAGTTGCTCCTGGTAGGGAGCAGGAGTCGAAGGTGCATCCGCTTCTGCAAGGGGTGCAGAAATCCACTACAGTCTTTCTGTTCCTGGATGTGATCAAGGACATGATCCAGTCAGAGTGGGATTCTCCCAACTCCCTGCCGTATAAGAAGATGTACTCTGTCCTAGAAAAGGAATGCATTGTGTGGTTTGATATTCCTAAGGTGGATGCGCAGGTCATGACGGTTACCAGACTGACCACCATCCCTGTAAAGGTGAATCGGCCTTACAGGATTTTCTGGACCAAAAGATGGGTTTGTTGTTGAAGAACCATTTCTCCATGGCAGCTGCTATTCTTCAGTTGGTGGTATGTGCAAGCCTTATGTCTAGAGCTCTGCTCCAGTTGATTCATTCTCTTTTGCCGGATGTTACTACCCTTCTTTTGGAGTTGGCCACGGCCTTCCTTTCTGATGCTATGTATGAAATGGTACGTTTGGCGGCCAAGGATATTGCCCTGTCTTTGGTGACCTGGCATAGGATTTGGCTCCGGCACTGGGCAGCGGCCACATTTTCCAAAGCCCAGTTGGCCCAACTGGCCTTTAAAGGGAAGCTTCTTTATGGAGCCGATTTGGAGAAGCTGGTGAAGGACCTGGGCGAGACAAAATCTTACCACCTTCTGCAAGACAGTTCCAGGCAGACTGTGAAGTGGGCAGGAGCCACTTTCTCATCAGTCTCCACTCGCCCAGTGTGGGCACACTGGCTAGACTCCTGGGGGTTGTGGGACTCACGTCGTCACTGACCTGGAAAGCTTTTCTTCCCCTCTGCTTCTGGACTTCAGGCTCATTTTCAGCCCTTTCATGGAGAATGTGGGTCTAGGGATCGGTCCCCCTCCAGAGGTGGACCCTCCCGGGCTGCGCAATAAAGGTTTGGGGGCCCATTGCCTGGTTCCTACAGTTGGAGGCAGGCTTCACGTTTTCTTTCAGGAATGGGTCCAGGTCACCAAGGATGACTGGTTGCTCGACAGCAGTTTGGCTATGTCCTGGAATGCAAACTTCCGAACCTGGATGCCTTCATCATTTCCCCTTTTGGGTCTGCGATCAAAAGTGCCACTGTGCAGACCACTTTGGACAAGTTGCTGCTCCTAAAGGCAGTGGTGCCTGTCCCCCCAGATGAGCCGGATAAGGGCAGATATTACATTTATTTCATGATGCCAAAAAAGGACGGTTCCTTCCAGTCCATTCTGGATCTCAAGGGTGTCAACAAATACTTGCACATCCTGTGATTCTGGATGGAAACCTTACGATCCGTTATTCAAGCAGTACGCTGAGGGGAGTTCTTGGTTTCTCTAGATTTGGTCAAGGTGTATTTTCATATCCCGATCCAGATGGATCAGCAAAAGTATCTGCATTTTGCCAATCAATTTGCCGCCCTTCCTTTCTGTCTCTCCACCGCCCTGCGGACGTTCTTCAAAGTCATGGTGGTGGCTGCATTGCTACAACACCATGGGATCTGTGTGCACCTATAACTGGACGACTGGATCATCCGAGCCTGTTCTCTTTCAGAGGCATCTTGGGTAGCATCCCAAGTGATGTTCTTTTTGGGCTACACCAACATTCCCAGTTAGCTACACCAACATTCCCAGCAAGCTATCCATGACCATTTAACTCTGTGTAATGTGATGTTGTGACGCCTGTATGTATATAGTTACACCTAAGTTATCCAAGTTTCATGTCCCTGTTCTCTGTAAACACAGAACGGCTTGTTGTTCTGATGATTTCGTTGTATGTAAACCACACTGATGCCGAATAGCGCGGTATAGAAGAAATGTAAATAAATAAATAAAACCTCGGCTGGGTGATAATCGGGGGAAGAGCCAGTTGTTCCCTTCCCTGTCCCTGTAGTTCCTGGGAGCTCATTTCGACACTCAAGTGAGCAAAATCCTCCTGCCAGAGGAGAAAATCAAAACATGAACATGTAGATAGTTATGGCTTAATGGGAGACAGCCAACATGGCTTTAGCCAAGGAAGGTCTTGTCTTACTAATCTGTTATGTTTTTTTGAAGGTGTGAATAAACAGGTAGACAAAGGTGAGTTGGTTGATATAGTGTATCTGGACTTTCAGAAAGCCTTTGACAAGATCCCTCCTGAAAGACCTTTGGCAAAATTAAAAAGTCATAGGATAGGAGGCAGTGTACTATTGTGGATCAGGAACTGGTTAAAAGATAGAAAGCAGAGGGTAGGGTTAAATGGCCAATTTTCCCCAATGGAGAAAGGTGAATAGTGACATACCTCAGGGATCTGTGCTGGGTCTTCTGCTTTAACATATTCACAAATGACCTGCAAATGGGAATAACGAGTGAGGTTATCAAATTTGCAGATGACACAAAACTATTCAAAGTTGTTAAAGCCATGAGGATTGTGGAAAATTGCAAGAGCATCTTGATAAATTGGAAGACTGAGCATCCAAATGGCAGATACAATTTAATGTGGACAAGTGCAAAGTTATGCACCTAGGAAAGAAAAACCCAAACTATGGTTACACAATGCAAGGTTCTACATTAGGAACCACCACCCAGGAAAAAGATTTAGGCGTCATTGTGGATAACATGTTAAAACCCTCCACCCAGTGTGCAGCGGCAGTAAAGAGAGCAAATAGAATGCTAGGAATCATAAGTTAAGGAATAGAGAATAAAACAAAGATTATTATAATGCCTCTGTCGTTCCATGATGCGACCGCACCTTGAATATTGTGTGCAATTCTGGTTACCGTATCTTAAAAATGATATAGCGTTGAAGGGGGAGAGTGCCGCATGTCCAGCCCCTTTGCAAGTTTGCCAGATCGGCAGGTAGGCTTCGGTGTTAGTCAACCCCTCTGTTACCAAGGGTAGGCTGGGGGGGGGGGGGTAGGGGAGCTAAGGGTGGGGGGTGGAGGGTAGGGTGGGGTTGGACTAGGGTGGGCGGGAGGGAGGGCTGTAGTCCAAATGTGCGATTTGGCCTCTGCCGCCGGGTTTGGGAGCAGAGTCAACCCCAAACCTGGCTGGCCTCTCGCGGGGCCGTTTACTCTTCTTTACTTTCTATCACTCGCTGTATCTCACTGAGGATGTCGCTGTGGGGGGGGGGGGCGATGCGTGGGCAGCTGTGTATATTTATTTGTACATAAATATATCTCTCTATGTATATATGGGTGTATGTGCATATACACACATGTCTTTAGGGGAGGGTGGGGGGAACTGGGACTCCTCTGGGGGGGTCCTACTGAAAAATTGGGGGTCTTTGCAGCTTGTTACTATTTATTTATTTATTATTTATTTTATTAACAATTCTTATATACCGCACTATTAGACATCAGCGCGGTTTACATTGAACAGAAAACATCCGACAATTTACATATGTCTGGTCATTACATTTAACAGGAAGTATAACTTGGCGATATAGGGGAAACTAAATACAATGGTGGGTTATCTGATAAGGGATATCATGGTTAACTATATACAAAGGTGGTACAATAGTACATGGAACTGTTTGTTATTTACATTGTGAAGTTGGCCTGTTGCGAGGGTCTGTCTGTTTGGCCACTCCTGCTATTCGCCTGGTGGTTATGTTCGGAGCTGTCATTGAGATATTTAAGGAAGAGGAAATGTTTCAGCGCCTTTCTGAACTGACTCAAATTGGGTACTGCTCTGATTTGTGCTGGTAAGGTGTTCCATAAAGTCGGGGCGCAGAGTCGGAAAGCTCTGTTGGCTGTTGATCTGGCGCATCTTGTGGTATCGTTTGGGATAGCTAGTGTGTTCATTTCTGCTGTTCTTCGTGGCCTGTTTGGTGCAAGTGGTTGTATGAGGTTGGAGAGAGAGGAAGAGGTGAGCCCCTTAGCCGTTTTGAATGTTAGCAGTAAGGTCTTGAAACTGATCCTTACTTGAATGGGGAGCCAGTGTAGCTGTTTTAGGAGTGGTGTCACGTGGTCTCTCCTAGATGCCCCGAGGAGTACCCTCGCTGCACTATTCATGGCCAGTTGCAGGGGATTCAGGGTGGACCGGGGGAGTCCTTGTAGAATGGAGTTTGCGAAGTCGAAATGGGGAAGTATAAGGGCTTGATAAATGGTACGGAAATCATCCGGTTCAAGTAGCGTGCGTAGGTGTCTGAGGGATCTGATTTTAAAGTAGATTGCCTTGACTGTGTTGGCTATGTGGCTCTTCATGTCAAGGTTTTGGTCCAGTGTTACTCCAAGGTAACGTATTGCAGGTTTCACTTGGAGTTGGGCATCCTTTACGTTAATACAACTAGGAGGGGTGAAGTTGGTGTTCCTTGAGACGAAAAGGACTTCTGTCTTTTTGTGTTGAATTCTCAGGTTTTGTGATAGGAGCCATTCTGATACGGCGTCAAAGCAGTTAGTCAGCGGTGTGAGGTCTAGGCAATCCAATGATATTGGCATATATAGTAGCACATCGTCTGCATATATCATGTAACTTACATTAAAGGATTTGATGATGTCGCAGAGGGGTTGATTATATATATTAAACATCAATGCAGATAAGGAGGATCCTTGAGGTACACCTTGACTTTGTTGGAAAGGTTCGGATGTATCCCCGTCGACTCGGATATGCTGCCATCTATCGGACAGGTAAGATTTGCACCATTCGAGTGCTTTTCCGCAGATGCCTTTTTCCCTTAGCCGGCAGATGAGAATTTCGTGGCATACCGAGTCAAAGGCCGCTGCTATGTCTAGAAAGACAAGAGCAAAACCCTGGCGTATGTTATCCACACCTGAGATTATGTCGTTGAAGAGGGTTGTGAGCAGTGTTTCTACTCCATGTGACTCTCTGAAACCATGTTGGGCCGGATCCAGTGGGGCTGAGGTGTCTATATGGTCCTGTAATTGCCTGTGCACTATTTTCTCAATGATTTTTGCTAGCATAGGTATGCTAGATATGGGCCTATAAGATTCTACCTTCTGAGGATCAAGTTTGGTGTTCTTTAACAGCGGTCTTACAGAGGTCTGCTTGAGCGTAGTTGGGAAAGAGCCAGTGGTGAAGGAATGGTTTAAAATCTTTGCTATAATTGAGGATATGTCACATCGCAGGTCCTTTATCCAGTGTGCAGGGCAAGGGTCTGTGTGTGCAGTGGTTGTGTTTAGAGCTAGGATGGTATCTTCAATAGTTTTCTTTGAGGGAGTGGAGAAGGATGCCAGTGATACTGGGTAGTCTTGTTCATCAAGAGGGTCCGGTAATAGTATTTTATTAGTCTTGCACATTTTAGATTGCATGTAAATTGCATAGTCCTGTGGATGGATCATGCTGTGGTGCTCCGGGGTTGGTTCTTTGGTAAGCGTTTTAACTAAGTTAAACAAGTCATGAGGTTTATTCAATGACTGTTTCAGGGTGTCTGTGTGGTGTTGTCTGATTTTATCTGTGATGGCTTTACGATGCTCCGCCAGGTGTTGGATGTAGGCTGATTGGTCACTGCTGGTGCGTGACTTTCTCCATCGTTTTTCTAGTCTTCTTAGAATGGTTAGTGAGGCTTTTAAGTCGGCTGTGAACCATGGGGCTGTAGATCTCTTCTTTGGGTTCTTGTTCGTTGGAGGGCGGATAGCGATTGTGCTGAGTTTTCTGTTCCAGGAGGAGATCAACTCTTCTAGGCTTAGTGAGGTGTCATCAAAGAGTGTGCTCATTTCAGTGAGGATGCGTTCTCTGTTAAATGGTTGGAAACTTCTGGTCACTGAGTTAGCGGGCTTGCTTTTATCCGTTATTGTCTTGTGTGAACAGCTAGTGGTAGGCATCTGAAAGGTGATGAGTTTGTGGTCAGTCCATGGGACTGCAGTTATGGATAGCACGATGTTTTGTGGTTGATCCAAAATTAGCTGCGGTGCGAATATGAGGTCGAGGATATTGCCTTTCTCGTGGGTAGGTTCTTGCACCATTTGCGTGTATCCTAGGCTATCTAGGGCATCTAGGAATGCTGTTGCTTGAGTGTCCTGTAACGATGGTAGGTTGATATCTCCTACAATCCAATTGGGTTTATTTGGACCCTGGGTGAAGGATGCCAGATTTATTATGGTCGCTAGGTCGTCTGGATCTCCTGATGGTGATCTATAGACCAGGTTTATGGAGCATATGTTGTTTGAGATTGATACTGTTTCTAGATGGTTGTTGCTGTTGGATTCATCTAGTTTAAACTGTAGGTCGGCTTTGGTGATGATAATTACCCCTCCGCCTTTTTTGTTCTGTCTGTGTCCGGTGAAGGCTGTAAAGTTAGGTGGGAGCAGCTGTTTGAGGATGATATTGTCTTCCGCTGAGAGCCATGTTTCGGTTACCATGAGAATGTCTAGTTTATGGGATATTATTATGTCCGTGATCGCTGGCCACTTGTTTCGAAGTGAGCGGGCATTTATAAGTGCACACTTCATGCTACTAGGGTAGAAATTTTTAGTTTGTCTGGTTTTCGTGTTGTGTTGTAGTGGGACATGTAATAGGAGGTTGCGGTGCGGGAGGTTAGCCCCACGTGAGTTGTGATAGGGGTCTCCTGACCATTTTCTCTCACTAGATAGTACAATAGGAATGTGGTTTTGTGAGGTGACTTGTATCCTCTAGTGTACTTCGGACTGTACTATTTGGCCTTGACACAGGCTTTGTGTTTAGTTACCTCCCTGTATTGGTTTTATTTCTTGTATATGCTATGGTGCTGTTTTACCTGGTTCTTTTGAATAAAAAACAGATTAATCATAAAAATGATATAGCGTTATTAGAAAAGGTACAAAGAAGGGCCACCAAAATGGTAAAGGGGATGGAAGGATACCCCTATGAAGAGAGGCTAAAAAGGTTAGGGCTCTTCAACCTGAAAAAAAGACAGCTGAGGGGAGATATGATAGAGGTCTATAAATGAATGAATGGAGTAGAATGGGCAAACGTAGATCGATTGTTTACGCCATCAAAATATAGAAAGACTAGGAGGCATGCAATGAAGCTACAGGGTAACCTATTTAAGACTAATAAGAGAAAATATTTTTTTACTCAACGTGTAATCAAACTCTGGAATTTGCTACCGGAGGATGTAGTAAAAGCTGTTAGTGTAGTTGGGTTTAAAAAAAGGTTTGGACAAGTTCCTGGAGGTAAGTTCCATGAACCATTATTAAAGGAGACCCAGAATTTTCACTCTTTGACCCAATACAAGCACTGTGGAACCTCTGTCTTTTGGAGAAACTGCTAGGTACTTGTGACCTAGATTGGCCACTGTTGGAAACAGGATACTGGGCTTGATAGACCTTGGTCTGACCCAGTATGGCATATCTTATGCTCTTATGTTCACTGTGCTGGTTCACTGGTGCTGTTCTGTTCGCAGCAGGCTCCCAGAATCTGGGATTATATTCAGCACCTTGGATTGATGGTGGCCACCATTGAGATGGTGCCATGGGCGTGTGCTCACATGTAGCCTTTCCAGCAGTCCTTGCTGACTCGGTGTTCCCCGAGTTCTCAGGAGTTAGAGTTCAGGGTCTTGCTGCCATTGATGGTGAAGGCCAGACAACAGTTTTGGCAGAAGCCCTGTCATCTGAGGAAGGGTTTGCTGATGGACAATTTCTCCTGGATCCTTCTGACAATGGATGCCTGTCTCTTGGGCTGGGGAGCTCATTGCCAAGACTATACAGCTCGGGGCTTATGGAACCGCAAGGAAGCAGTATGGTCCATCAAAGGCCTCAAAGCAAGAGCCATCAGATTGGTTTTTCTGCATTTTTGGCCTCTGGTCCAGAGCTGGGCAGTTCGAATGTTTTCTGACAACGCTACAGTAGTGGCTTATGTCAATCAGGAAGGCAGCAAGAGGAGTGCTGTGGTAGCTCTGGAGATGTCTCTCCTGTTTGCCTGGGCAAAGAAGAACCTCCTAGCCTTGTTGGCTCAGCGCATTGCTGGGGTGGACAGTGGGGAAGTAGACTTCCTCAGCCGGCACTCTCTGGATCCAGGAGAGTAGGAGTTGAGTCAGGAGGCATTTTAGTTGATTCTGTGCTGCTGGGGTTGCCCCGAGATGGATCTGATGGCAACCCGCTCGATTGCTAAAGTGTGCCGCTTCTTCACTCACTGCCCGGAGATCGGGTCCAAGGGCGTTGATGCCTTGGCCCAACCTTGGCCAAGTCATCGCCTGCTGTATGTATTTCCTTTGTGGCCCCTGATGAGGCATGTGATTTGGCGTATGGAGCGCCACCTGGGAAGGATTATTCTGGTGGCACCAGATTGGCCAAGGAGTGTGTTATTTGCAGATAATGTGGCTCCTGCAAGCACCACACCTCTTTGGTTACCTCTGTGTTGGGGCCTCTTGCATCAGGAGCCGACATCCTGGAAAATTCTGCTCCCTTCTCGCTCACGACTTGGCTCTTGAAAGAGACAGCTAGAACATAAGGGCTGTTCTCCGGTGGTGGTTTCTACTCTGCTTGGAGCCCAGAGGAGGTCTACCAACCTGGTATACGTACAGACCTGGTGCCTCTTTGAGCGATGATGTGGGTGCATGGCACCTGGCTCCTGAGGCAGCCAAGGTGCCATCTCCACTGGCCTTTCTACAGGATGGCCTGGAAAAGGGCCTCTCCCTTAGTTCCCTGGCCTATTTCCAAGGTCCAGTGTCTTGTACGTCTCTAGCCTTATACCTGGGCATCTGCGTCATCCCTTCCTGGGATCTGTGTCTGGTGCTCAGGGCCCCAATGGCGGCGCCCTTTGAGCTGCTGAAGCATGCTACCTTAAAGGATTTGACGCTCAAGGCGGTCTTCTTGGTGATCATTTGCTCTGCAAGACGGATTTCGGAGCTGCAAGCTCTGTCTTGCTGGAATCCTTATTTATCTTTTTCACAGAAGGCTATTCAGCCTGTGCCTTCCTTTTTGCCTAAGATGCTTTCTCCCATTTATGTGACTCAGATGGTTTGCCTGCCTTCCTTCTTTCTCTAAGGAGCAGTGCCGGGGGGGGGGGGGGGTTTTGCATGCCCATTCTACTCAAGCGCAACTGTCCTCGTGGCCGGAGTGGAGGTCGGTAGTCTCTGCAGACATTTGTCGGGCAGCACCATGGGCATCACTTTCCACTTTTTTAAAGCATTACCACTTGAATTTCCATGTGCAGGCAGGAACGTCCTTTAGTCCTAAGGTTTTGCGAGCTGCTGTGTCTTCTTCCTGCCCACTGGAATCATAGCTTTTGTTGATGCTTTCCTGAATATAGTTCTTTACTGTTTGCTTACTTATTGTTGCCCACGTTGAGGTTGTATGAGGGTTGCCATGTTCTCCCATATGTTTTGGGATGGATATTAAAGAGACCTCTGGTGGCTGAGGTGAGTAGAGATATGGGAGTGATATCATTGAAACCTGGTCTTTTTATTGGTCTTTGGCTCCACTAATCTGCTGGTAGTTGGAAACACAGCCACTTGTCGGGATTGGTCCAGCAAGACTCAAGGAAAGGATATTATCTGGTAAGTAAAATGTCACCTTTCTGATTAAGGTGAAAGTCTGACATCACTTGAGGTAGAGTATGCACACTGTTGGGGTAAGGTGATTCCTCGGCCCAGAGGATTAACGGACGTCCCGAGGGTAAGTGATATAAAGTGCTGGGAAAGGAAAAAACCCACACTAACACACACCATCCTGTTGCTGAAAAAATTTGTAAAAGGTGGTTCTGATACTAGAGCTTGGAGTTTCCTAACTCTGAATGCTGAAGTCATCGCCACCAACATCAAAACCTTAAGGTTAGGAACCTCTGAGAACAGGTATCCAACAGCTCAAAGGGAGCTTTCATCAGCTGAGCTAAAACTTAGTTGAAGTCCTAAAACACTGCGGGAAACGTAAGGGGAGTCTTCATAAGAAGTAAGCCCGACATGTAACAATTAAAGACTAAAGAAATGGGTTTACCTTCTACATGATAGTGGTAAGCACCAATTGCACTGTGGTGTATCCTTTACGGAGTTGATATTTAACCCGTTTTGGACCAGCATATGTTTTACATACATAAGGTTTCCATACTTACTACTCAACTGTCTGGAAGATGGCAACACGTACGAGCAAATGGAACCACATCCGAGCCATTCCTACAAAGTCAAGGAGTCCCTCAAGGATCCTCCCTATCGTCACTTATGTTTAACATTTATATCCAACCCATTTGTAACATCATTAGATCCTTTAACGTGAGTTGCATGATTTACGCTGACGATGTCCTACTGTACCTGCCAATATCCCTGGATTGCCCGGACCTCACCCCACTAACTAAGTGTTTCAACGCAATATCCGAATGGCTCCTCTCCCAAAATCTGCGCATCCAACATAAGAAAACAGAGGTCCTGTTCATCTCTAGAAATCTTGAGTTTACTCCACCTAACCACTTGGAAGTAGACAACGCCAAGCTGCAAGTAAAATAAGCCATACGGTATCTCGGAGTCACATTGGATCAGAACCTCAACATGAAGCAGCACATAGCAAAAACAGTAAGAGCGATCTACTTCAAGATCAGATCCCTCAGACACATACGCCCTCTACTCGAGCTGAGCGACTTCCGTACCATCTACCAAGCCCTCATCATCCCTCATTTTGATTATGCAAACGCCATCCTACAAGGACTCCCTCAGGCAACCTTACATCCCTTACAACTCGCCATGAACAGCGCTGCGCGAATCCTCTTAGGAGCACCAAGGAGAGAGCACATCACACCCCTCCTGATGCAGCTTGTGATAAGGAAGCTTATCATAGCTCAGGTAGGAGCTATAGAAAAGATGATGTGACTCTGAACAAGCAACCTGTCAGTTCTGGTAGAAGCAAGAAAACAGAGTTTTCACATAAAAGACTACCAGTCCCAGAATGCACCAGGTTTCCAGCAGCCATGAAAGGGGCTGAAGTGAGAGAATGTGTGTGCAATCAAGAGAGCTATGAGGTAATCCCTAAGCACTCATCTCAAAGGGCAGGGCCTGATTCAACACAGCTGCGCTGTGTTAGGGAGCAGCACACATTAGGACAGAATAAGAATAGAGCTTATTCTTCAGATAACAGCTTCAGGGAGAGTTGGAAGAACAGCTTCAGCAAAAGCCACGCAGATAGAGAGAGAAGGAAGCTCTCTGGAAGGAAGAGAAGAAAGGCCATTGGAAGGTCTGGGAGATTCCAAGGCAGTACTCATACTGGGAGGTATTCCAAAAGCCAGCAGAGTCCATTGGACTGGATTCAGCCAGAGGAATGGAGTGGCAGAGATAGGAATCACCAGTGGCTACCTGGAAGAGAGAAGACTGCAGGTGGAAGGGACTTTCAGACCAAGGCCAGAAGGTATGTGAGAGAAGATCCAGTGTCCAGGGATCAAGATTGGAAGGCTGGACATCAGAATTGGATTACATATTGGCCAGGCTATACAGAGAGGAATAATGATAGCAGGAGAGGCTCAGGTATGAACACTGATCCAGACCCTATCTATAATAGAGAATGGCAGCAAGGGAATAAGCATTCTCATGATAGTGCCTTAATGAAAGACTCATCTGTGCCAATGTATGATATTGACCCTATGATTGTTGATGCAGGGGGAAATACAGCAGATGAAACTATTTACATGGACTGTTCTTTATCTAAATGCTATTGCTAGTTTTCTATGAGCAAACACATCAGCCATCACAAAGAAACCTAACTTTGTTCTTTATTTCCACTGCAAACAGCTCTTAAAGCAGGATTTGGGCTCACACAGTAGCAGCCAGCCAGCTAAAGGCTTTCACAGCTGGTCCATGGATAGTAATTAGGACTGCACCTGATTGTGTGTGTGAGCAAGGGAGAATCACTGCTGAGATCAGCGTGGAAAATAAGCAGAAGTTAACCTAACCAGCAAAGTTTATTCTTTTCGTTGTGCCTTTGTATTTGGTAATTATTTGCTAAGAACACATTAGCTAATTGCCTGACAAGCTGAAGGTTGTTTTCTGGTTTACTTTGTGACTTTTTGTTATCCATTTTAAACACTGCAAGCAAGTAACCTCATTTATAGTGCTATCAAGCATACATGTGCTGGGTGAATTAAACCCCATCAATAAAAGAAGTATTTTATTGATCTTACCACTTGGTTTCACAACTCAAATTATTGTCATCAGCTGTGTTTGGGAGTGAATGAACTACAATACCCACAATACCTTGCAAGAATCATATGAATATATGCATCGTCAAGATTGTGTAAGTTCTCACCCTAGGCAGCCGTCTGACAAGCTGCACTGGCTCCCCATTCAAGCCAGGATTAGCTTCAAGATCTTAGTGATGACATTCAAGGCCATCAACGGGTTATCCGCTTCTTCAATATGTGACCTCATACAACCACCCATGCCCAACAGGATAAGAAGAACCGCTGCAGCCAACATGCTAGCAATACCAAAAGCTATGACAAGATGCGCTATATCAACTTCAAATAGAGCCTACAGCCTGAGCGCCCCAAGCCTCTGGAACTCCCTACCACCACACATCAGAGCTATCCCCAACTTGAGCCAGTTCAGGAAGGCCTTAAAACACCTCCTCTTTATTAAATACCTCACAGCCTCCCCCGAACCCCAGCCACCAGGTATGAGCAACACACAATAACTCCATCTCACATATATACAGTTACCTATTTCAATGTTCCACACATGTACATAGTTTCCCCCGTTATCCAAGTTGATTGCTCCTGTTCATTGTAATGACCTGACTCTTGTTTATTGTCGGATACTGTTTGTTTTATGTAAACCGCGCTGATCGCAAATAGTGCGGTATATAAGAAATGTAAATAAATAAATAAAATAAAAAATAAAAACTGTTTACTAATTAATGGTTATAAATTCAATGGAACTATGTTTAGCTATTATCGTTATGTCAAAAAGCATTCTATACAGATTTTTTATCTGAGATCTAGTTAGTTTAGCAGGTATTTGAAGTTTGCTGATTTTGACGGTACTGGCGGCTCAACATAAAAAGATCACAAAAAATAGTAAGTAGCTTATAATGCTGTAATAGCTACTATTTTGCAAATAAAAGTATTTGTAGACTATAGAAAATAGGTTTAGATAACTGTAAGTTACTTACTGTCAGAGGTATTAGTGTGCATATTGGCCTTGTATGTTTTTCATACGCTGGGCTAATATGTTGTCGAAACTAATTGCTGTCAAGCATTCTGGTACTAGGTGTTTAAATGGTGCAATATTGACGCATTGCATCAGAAGTGTTTTCACGTGTATCATATTCCGCTGTCAGAATGGACTGTTGACAAACTATATTATATCATAATAAAGTGTTTTAAATGAAAACTGCAGTTTCAATAGTATCATACAGTATGTTTATGTCAATGAATATTGGAACTGAATCCTATCTTTTCTGAAGACGGACAATATACTATATTGGACCAGTGTATGAAAAACATACACTATGTGAAACTTCTATTTTTTGCAAAGTTTTAATATTTTTTATTATTGCCGGTATTTCATAGTTGTTTGAGTGTAACAAATCTAATAAATCATCCAGAACAGAAAAAGAATATGCGAGCTGTCCAAAACTGGTTAAGCCAGACACAGACAAATAGAAGGCACTTCTACTAATCATTTGTGTAGTACTACAAGACTACACAGCGCTGTACAGAGACATGTAAGAGACAGTCCCTGCTCAAAAGAGCTTACAGTCTTGTCAAGAAAGACATCACAAGAACTGGGGACTAGACTATATAGAAACATAGTATATGATGGCAGATAAAGACCGGCATGGTCCATCTAGTCTGCCCAGATTTTGTCCTGTTGTTATAAAAGGATCCACTGTGTCTGTCCCATGCTATTTTGAATTCTGTCACTGTATTTGCCCCCACCATTTCCATTGGGAGGGCATTCCAAGCACCCACCACTTTTTCAGTGAAAAAGTATTTCCTGACGTTACTTTTCAGTTTACCCCCTTGCAGTTTCATGTTATGACCTCTAGTTTTACAGGTTTCCCATCTTTGAAAAAGGTTTGTTCATTAATTCTCTTTTTAAGTATTTAAAGGTCTACATATCCCCTGTCCCTTCCTTAGGTCATAACAATATAAGATATGCCATACTGGGTCAGACCAAGGTCCATCAAGCTCAGTATCCTGTTTCCAACAGTGGCCAATCTAGTCATACATACCTAGAAGTTTACCCAAAAGACACAGGTTCCACAGTGCTTGTACTGGGTCAAGCATTGTTATCCTGTGTCCCTTTTTAATAATGGTCTATGGACCTTTCCTCCAGGAACTTGTCCAAACCTTTTTAAACCCAGCTACACTAACAGCCTTTACTACATCCTCCGGTAAAAAATTCCAGAGTTTGATTACACAATGAGTGAAAAAATATTTTCTCTTATTTTTCTTAAATAGTTTACCCTGTAGTTTCATTGCATGTCCTCTAGTCTTTCTATATTCTGATAACATAAAGAATTGATCTACGTTTACCCGTTCCACTCCGTTCATTAATTTATAGACTTCTATCATATTTTTCTCAGCCGTCTCTTTTCCAGGTTAAAGAGCCCTAACCTTTTTAGCCTTTCTTCATAGGGGTATCCTTCCATCCCCTTTACCATTTTGGTGGCTCTTCTCTGAACCTTTTCTAATAACGCTATATCCTTTTTAAGATATGGCGACCAGAATTGCACACAATATGGAACGATACAGAGGCATTATAATATCCTTTGTTTATTTTCCATTCCTTTCCTTATGATACCTAGCATTCTATTTGCTCTCTTGGCCGCCGCTGCACACTGGGCAGAGGGTTTTAACATGTTATCCACAATGATGCCTAAATCTTTTTCCTGGGTGGTAGTTCCTTATGTGGAACCTTGCATCGTGGAACCATAGTTTGGATTGTTCTTCCCTAGGTGCATAACTTTGCACTTGTCCACATTAAATTTCATCTGCCATTTTGATGCCCAGTCTTCCAATTTATCAAGATCCTCTTGCAAATTTCCACAATCCTCATGGGTTTTAACAACTTTAAATAGTTTTGTGTAATCTGCAAATTTGATAACCTCACTCATTATTACCTTTTCCAGGTCATTTACGAATATGTTAAAAAGCAGCGGACCCAGCACAGATCCCTGGGGTACACCACTATTCACCTTTCTCCATTGGGAAAATTAACCATTTAGCCCTACCCTCTGCTTTCTATCTTTTAACCAGTTCCTGATCCACAATAGTACACTGCCTCCTATCCCAGGACTCTTTAGTTTTGCCAAAAGTCTCTGATGAGGGACCTTGTCAAAGGCTTTCTGAAAGTCCAGATACACTATATCAACCGACTCACCTTTGACTACCTGTTTATTCACATCTTCAAAAAAACATAACAGATTAGTAAGACAAGATCTTCCTTGTCTAAAGCCATGTTGGCTGTCTTCCATTAGGCCATGACTATCTACATGCTGAGTAATTTTATTCTTTATGATGGTTTCTAAAATATTTCCCGGTACTGACGTCAGGCTCACCGGTCTGTAGTTTCCAGAATCACCCCTGGAACCCTTTTTAAAAATTGGTATTACATTGGCGATCCTCCAATCTTCAGGTATTAGAGATGATTTTAATGATAGTTCACAGATTACTAATAGCAGGTCTGCAATCTCATATTTCAGTTCTTTCAACACCCTTGGATGTATACCATCCAGTCCAGGTGATTTGCTACTCTTCAGTTTATCTAATAGTTGTAATACATCCTCCCGATGTATCGATATTTCCTTCAATTCTTCCACACCTTTAAATACCACTTCAGTCATGGGTAACATCCCTACATCTTCCTCAGTAAAGATTGAAGCAAAGAATTCATTCAGTCTCTCCGCTATCGCCTTGTCGCCTCTTAGTGCCCCTTTAACCCCTCTATCATCTAATGGACCAACTGACTCACAGGTTTTTTGCTACGAATGTACTTGAAAAAGTCTTTATTTCGCGTTTTTGCTTCCTCAGCAAGCTTCTTCTCAAATTCTCCCTTTGCCTGCCTTATCAATGCCTTGCATTTGACTTGCCAGTGCTTGTGCTGTTTCCAGGTTTCGTCGTTTGGCTCTTTTTTCCATTTCCTGAAAGATGCTTTTTTGGCAACAACAGCCTCTCTGACCTCACCTTTAAACCATGCTGGCAGTTTTTTGGACTTCCTTCCACTTTTCTTAAAGCGTGGAATACAGCTGGTCTGGGCTTCCAAGATAGTATTTTTCAACAACACCCAAGCATGATGTAAGTCTTTAACCTTTGCAACTGCTCCTTTTAGTTTTTTCTTAACTATTTTCCACATTTTATCATAGTCTCCCTTTCGAAAGTTTAAAGGTAGTACTGTGGATTTCCTTACTATCCCTCCTCAATTAAATCAAAGGCGATCATGCTATGATCAATATTGCCAAGTGGCCCCAACAACCTTATCTCTTGCACTAGATCTGGTGTTCCACTAAGGACTAGGTCTAATATGGCTTCCCTTCTGGTCGGTTCATGAACCAGCTGCTCCAAGAAGCAGTCATTTATTTCATCTAGGAACTTTATCTCCCTAGCATGTCCTGCCGTGACACTGACCAAGTCGATACCGGGGTAATTGAAATCACCCATTCTTATTACTGCGCTGTAACATTTGTTAGCTACCTTGATTTCTTTGAGCATTTCATCATCCATTTGTTCATTCTGGCCAGGCGGTCGATAGTACACCCCCACTGCCATCGCCTTCCCCATTTTACATGGAATTTGTAAACGGGGGTGCTTGTTGTGAAAGTTCCACAATCTTGGCAAGGACATGAATTTACTTGACTTGCAAAGGATTGTGGGTCTTGTAGTTCAATCACACAAAACTAGCTGTTTAACAAGAATAAAGAATTGTAGTTAATCGAGTGTAAAGCAGAAAACAGATTTTATTTATGGAATGTTATTCCCTCGTATAGATATGCTTGGTAACATCAACAGGATAATTTCTTCAGGAGTTTTATTCCAGAAACAAAACAAATAAGGCAACTGAATTACTTATGCAACAACTTAGTAAAGACCTTGATGGAACAGAAAAGGTCTTCCTTCTAGCCCCTGCTAATAAACTTTCTTAGCAGTGCTGGAATGAAAAGTAAACCCAAAAGGAAAATTCTCTTTATAAAAAAAAACAGCTTTCTTCCATTTACACAGAGAAGAAGTTTTTTTTCAAAGTCCCACGTGCACTTGTGCCTTGCTCTAATCACCGGTGCTTAACCAGCTGCAAACCATTGCTGGCCCACTCTCCACGTGGCTCCAACTTTCCCCAAAGCTTTCTCTCAAAGAAACTTTTCTGGGAAGTTAAAAATCAGTACAGTTCCTTTTGGTGTTTGATCCTTAACTGAGGATTACTTTAGAACAGCAGCTCAGAAAGAGAACAATCCATGCATTCAACTTCCTCATCTGATATTTTCCCTTGCTCTTGAATATCATAGGATCGCTTTCATACACTGGCTCAGAGGATTTCTCTAACTGATCTCTACTAGGATAGAAACTGTTTCCCTGCTGTCTTCCTTGTGCAAAGCTAGGGAACAGATCAGAGTTCATACCTGAGATCACGTCGTCATTAGGTTTCCTCTCTGGGTATTTTGGCCAGTAGGTAGCAAAGCTTCTGTGCCCAGCTCTCCAGTCAGAATCTCTGGACTTTAGGTCTCTTTTCCCATACCTCCTTGAATAGGTATTAGAGCTCCTTCTTTCTGTAGATGCAGCCGTCTCCCTTACAGGTGCTGTCCGAGGGTTCCTGGCTGTATATCTCCAAGCCTCTGGCTTCTTCCAGTCCAATGAAGAATGCTTGCCCCAAGAATCTCTCCCAGTATACGTACTGCCTTGGGCTCCTTTCTTAGACCTTCTGGACGTCTTGCTGTTCTTCCTTCTGTTCACGATCAGTCTCTCCTTCTCCAGCTTCCCTTGCTGTCTTTGCTCTCCTTGCTGTACTTGCTTTCCTTCCTCTTGCTGTCTGTCTGATGAATTCCCTCTAGCTTTAAAGTGCCTAGATGGCTGCTCCACCCTAGCACACTCCAGGTGTTCTGAATTAAGCCCTGCCCTAGGAGATGTGTGATTTGGGGTTGCATCATTGCTTCTCTGATTAGGCACACGTTTCCCTACTTCAGCTCTCCTAGAGGCTTTCTATAAACCAGTGCATTCTGGGTCTGGTAGTCTTTTAGGTAAACACTCTGTTTTAGTGCTTTTACCAGCCAGCACAAGTTGCTTATTCAGAGCCAATTCACCTCTTGTATTATTTCTTCCTGAATGATAAGCTTCCTTATCGCAAATTTCAATCCATAGAGATTCTACAGCAAATTTTGTTTCCTGCAAAACTTTAATCCTTTCTGACTCAATGCCCTCTCTAACATAGAGCGCAACCCCTCCACCAATTTGATCAGCTCTGTCATTACGATATAGTTTGTACCCAGGTGTCACAATGTCCCACTGGTTGTCCTCCTTCCACCATGTCTCTGATATTCTAATCATATCTAACCTTTCTTTTAGTGCTATATATTCTAACTCTCCCATCTTATTTTTTAGACTTCTAGCATATGCATACAAGCATTTTAGAGACTGTATTTTATTCATATTAATTTGGCTATTGGTAGACATGGGTAATTTGGGATCTTTAAGCTCTGTCTGCTCCATACTCAAGGGCATTTGGGCTACTTTACTCTTTTTTGGAACCTCTCTGCTTTTGGTAGTATCCTTCAAGAATACATTCTTCCGAACCATCCGCTCTTGGGCGACTGTCGGCTTTCCCCTATTATCTAGTTTAAAAGCTGCTCTATCTCCTTTTTAAAGGTTAATGCCAGCAGCCTGGTTCCATCCTGGTTAAGGTGAAGCCCATCCCTTCGGAAGAGCCCCTCCTTTTCCCAGAATGTTCCCCAGTTCCTAACAAATCCAAACCCCTCATTTCTGCACCATTGTCTCATCCACGCATTGAGACTCCAGAGCTCTGCCTGCCTTTTGGGTCCTGCGCATGGAACGGGAAGCATTTCGGAGAACACTACCCTGGAAGTTCTGGATTTCAACTTCCTACCTAAAAGCCTAAATTTAGCCTCCAGAACCTCCCTACCAATTTTCCTATGTCATTGGTACCGACATGTACCAAGGCAGCAGACTCCTCCCCAGCACTATCTAAGACCTTATCTAGGTGGCGCGTGAGGTCCGCTACCTTCGCACCAGGCAGGCATGTTACCAGGCGATCCTCATGTCCACCAGCCACCCAGCTATCTACATGCCTAATGATCGAATCACCAACTATAACGGCTGTCCTAACCCTTCCCTCATGGGCACATGGCCCTGGAGAAACTTCCTCGGTGCGAGAGGGTTTTACATCACCTGGAGGACAGGTCCTAGTTACAGGATCATCGAGTGTTTACACAACTCTGGGGAAGTCTTGTCCTCGGACTCCCAGTCCAGGTAATCTGCGGAGGACTCGAGGCCTGATGGCTCCTGGGGCATCGAGCTCAGATTGGGTCTTTGATGACCCACAGCTGTTGCTTGGCAGAAGCCATATGCGCTTTCCAGAGTGGATCTCGCTCCCAAGATCTGGGAGCGGGATGAAGACCCTCACCAAAGATCAGCTCGAAGCCCGGGGCTCTCGAGGATCGTATTGGCAGCTCAGAGAGTCCTCTGCATGAGCACCAGCAGAGCCGGGCATCGACACTTGTTGCGAGGCAAGGAAGGCAGTAACACTGCGTTCCAATGCCATCATCCTGGCTTCCTACTCAGAAATTGCAGCCTTCGACATGGATGCCGGGGTGACCAGGTCCGGCATCGGAGAGGAGAGGGAGTCTTTGATAGGACAGGCCTCAGGGATCCGTAATCCATCACCAGAGGCCTTGATGTCTCTTCTGGGCACTTTAGTGGCTGCTCCCACTCCAACTCCTTGGATACCCTCCAGGGATTGTGGGAACTTGCACAGGACTTGCCGTGTGTGTCCGATTTCCAGGATGAGGTCCTTCTGCTCCGGGGAACCCCTGTTGGAGTGTCTGCAGTCCCAGTTGGGTGCCGTGGGGGCTTTTTTGCGACTCCGAGGATCCGTGCTGGGCCTTAGAGTGTGAAGTTACCATGGCTGAATCTGACCTGTGGAAAATGTCGTCCTGCCTCTGCCGATGGCTTTGGATGGCCTTGGCAGACATATTTTTGCACAAGGCACAAACCTCTGGGTCATGGTCAGCACCTAGACACCGCAGGCAGTAGTTGTGTGTGTCAGTTAGGGACAAGTTCTTTCCACACCGATCACACTTTTTGAACCTACTGGCCATTGGGGCAAAAAGGACCCCTGCGAAGTCGAAGACCCTTGACACAGCCAGCGGTTAGAAAAGGCGCTGGAGAAAAAAAAAAAACTAAAAACGGTTCCAAGACTTAACACTGAGGCAACGGGGCTCAGAGGCAGGAAAGGGACAGATGCTAACTGGAGAAGGAAAATTCACTTAATGCATGAGAAAATCAACTTATTTTCTGGGGGGGGAGAAGACAAATGTCTATAGGGTTCAGCAGAAAAAGGGAGATTAAGTAAGATGGCACCCTTGGGTTGGAAGGGGACCACACAAGTGGTGGCATTTCCCAAAGGCTTTCTTTGAAAGCTGGAGAGATGCTTCCACAGGGCTCCGTTGGCACCCATATGTGATGACTAACTTCCTGCTTGTTCCTGGAGAATTCACTATCCTCTCTTTTAGCAATGTTTCCATTAATTTACTCACCACAGAAATCAGACTAACGGGCCTGTAGTTTTCAACCTCTTTCTTACTTCTGCTTTTATGTAAAGTGACCACTTGTGCCTTTCTCCAGTCCTCTGAGACCACTCCCGATTCTAAAGAAACATTGAACAGGTCAGACAGTGGAGACACAGTAACATAGTAAATGACAGCAGATAAAGACCAATATGGTCCATCTAGTTTGCCCAGTAAGATGGCAAGAGTAAGTGCACCTGCTTCTCCGTGCAGGCCACCCCTCCCCATGTCTTTGTTTAGGGGTGAACACCCCCAAGCTCCTTCAGTACTCTCAGATGTATCCCATCTGGTCCCATTGTTTTGTCTGCTTTTAATTTAGTTCCTCATGAACAGAGTCTTCTGAAAATCGTTCAAGATCCCCTTCACTTCTGTTTCTATTTGTAGGTGTTTTTCTGAGGTCCTGCTCCTGGCCCTTCATCTGTGAACACAGAACAAAAATATATTGTTAAGCAAGACTGCTTTAGCCTCATCAGCTTCTACATATTCCTCCCCTTCACCCTTAAGTCTTACAATACCGCTTTTGTACTTCCTCCTCTCGCTAACATATCTGAAAAATGTCCCCCCATTTTATTGCATTGGCTCTTTCTTCTTCTTTTTGTATCTTTGCTTTCCTGACTACTTTCCTAGCTTCTCTAAGTTTTTCCAAATATTGATGCTTGTCTTCCTCCTTCTGTGATCTCTTGTATTTTATGAAGGTCCCCCTCTTTTTCTTCACCTTTTCAGCTATTTGTTTTGAGAGCCATAGTGTCCTCCTTTTCCTTTTACATTTATTTACCTTTCTAACAAAAATGTTTGTTGCCTTTAAAATATCCCCTTTCAGTTTTGCCCATTGCTTTTCTACATCCCCAAGCTGTTCTCAACCCGCTAATTATTCCTTGAGGTATTGTCTGATCTTGACAAAGAAGAAATTAGACCTTACCTGCTAATTGTCTTTCCTTGAGTTCTCTCCAGGCCAGTCCAGGAACAGTAGGGTGTTGTCAATCCTCTCCAGCAGCTGAGGACTGAATTCTCAAGTCTTTCTGACCGGATAAGCTCCTCCCTCCAGTGTGAGAGACTCAGTCTACTATTGTCAAAGCAGCTTAAAAACGACACTAAGAACAGCCAAAAACCTACACAAAGTTAGCCCTATCAAGATAAAGCAAAAAACCGAAATAGCTGAGACGTTGCATGCATACGCCCTCTCTTTTTTTTTTATACCGGGAGCCCCCTAGACAGACCACCAGCGCCAGCTCCCCAAAACCTAACCATGCCCTCTCAAGCAGCATGTAAAGTCTGGACACCAGAAGCACCTCCAGCGGAGCCAGCAATCCCACCCCCGAAAGCCATCGCCAAAACCAGCGAGCCATAATCTGAAGCTTGAATCTGAAACGGGTGGGCCCTGGACTGGCCCAGAGAGAACTCAAGGAAAGACAATTAGCAGGTAAGGTCTATTTTCTTCTTCCTCTTCGTCTCTCCGGGCCAGTCCAGGAACAGTAGGGAAGTACCAGAGCAGTACTCAATATCGGGAGGGGCCTGCTAAACCTGCCACTATGGCCGCAGCTCCCACCTTAGCATCGCTCCTCGCCTGGACATCTAGCCGGTAGTGCTTCGCAAACGTATGAAGAGATGACCACGTAGCCGCTCTACAAATATCCTCCGGAGGAATTAAAGCAAACTCTGCCCAAGAAGACGCTTGGGCCCGCGTGGAATGTGCCCGAAGGCCTTCAGGAACCGTCTGTCCAGCCGACTGATAAGCTCGAACAATCGCTAACTTCACCCAGCGAGCAATGGAAGCCTTAGATGCCGGCTCCCCTTTACGCGGTCCCCCGAAAAGCACATACAATCTGTCCGTCTTCCGAAACACGCTCGTCTTCCGCAAATAACGACGGAGCACTCTGCCCATATCTAGGCTATGCAAAGAAGCATCCCCGTCCCTGCCCTGAAAGGTAGGAAGGGAAATTGGTTGGTTCATGTGAAACCCTGAGACCACCTTTGGCAGAAAAGCCGGTACCGGACGCAAGACGACCTTCTCCGCCGAAAACTGAAGATAGGCTTCCCTGCACGACAGCGCCTGCAGATCCGATACGCGTCTCGCGGAACACATGGCCACCAAGAACGCCGTACGCAAAGAGAGTTCCCTGAGAGAATCCACCGGCTGAAAAGGAGGCCGCTTGAGCGCTTCGAGAACCAGGTTCAAGTCCCAAGCCGGCACCACCGACCGCACCGGAGGACGGACATATTTGACCGCTCTAAAGAACCTGAGAACATCCGGGTGCTGAGATAAGCCGGACCCTTGAACTCTCCCCCGGAACGCAGATAGCGCCGCCACCTGAACCCTCAGGGAACTGAGAGCCAGACCCTTCTCCAGGCCGCTCTGCAGAAAGGACAAAATGTGGGGAACCAGAGACAAAAAAGGCCGAATGCCCCCTTGGACACACCACCTTTCGAAAATGCGCCAGATGCGAACATAGGCCAAAGACGTAGACTTCCTTCTGGATTTCAGCAGGGTGGAAACCACGGCGGACGAGTATCCCCTACGGATCAGCCGCTCCCTTTCAATAGCCAAGACGTAAGCGAGAAGCGATCCACCCGATCCATTAGAATCGGACCCTGGTGCAACAGATTGGACCGACTGGGCAACCTCCAAGGAGTGTCCACCAACAGTCGCTGCAGATCTGCATACCAAGGCCTCCTCGGCCAATCCGGAGCAATGAGAAGCACCATGCCCTTGTGACGAGCTATCCGTCGAACCACTCGAGCAATCATCGGCCACGGAGGAAACACATAGAGAAGATCGGACGCCGGCCACGGCTGCGCCAAGCCGTCCAGCCCTTCGGACATGGGTTCTCGGCACCTGCTGAAAAACCGAGGCACCTTTGCATTGACAAACGTGGCCATAAGATCCATGACCGGCTGCCCCCAACGCAGT
The DNA here is from genome assembly GCA_033557465.1 of Ichthyophis bannanicus. Classification (NCBI taxonomy): domain Eukaryota; kingdom Metazoa; phylum Chordata; class Amphibia; order Gymnophiona; family Ichthyophiidae; genus Ichthyophis; species Ichthyophis bannanicus. The sequence goes on along the minus strand of CM066038.1, from coordinate 17,824,125 downwards.
ACAAGATCGTGAAAAACCGCCGCATTCAGCTCCCATTCGCCTGCCTCCACCACATGGTGGCTGAGGTAATCGGCCTGTAGATTCTGCTTGCCCGCCACGTGGGCCGCTGACAATGCGACGACATGAGATTCTGCCCACCGCATGAGCAACTGACTCTCCTCCAGCAACGTCGCACTGCCCGTACCGCCTTGCCGGTTGATGTAAGAGACTGTGACCGCATTGTCGGAAAAGATTCGCACCGCCTTTCCCACGACTAGGGCATGGAAACTCTGAAGAGCCATCCGAACCGCTCTCATCTCCAACCGATTGATGGACCAGTCGCCCACTTCCGGCGGTGAGGTTCCTTGTGCTATTTGCGACAAACAATGCGCTCCCCAGCCGGTTAGACTGGCATCCGTGGTGACCAGAACCCAATCCGGGCATTCTAGAGGCATCCCTGTTGACAAATTCTTGACGTCCAACCACCACTGCAAGCTGACCCTCACCGGGTCTGGCAGCTCCAACCGCCGACTCATCTCGTGAGCTTGAGAAGACCATCTGGACAGCAAGGCCTGTTGAAGAGGACGCATGTGTGCCCTGGCCCAAGGGACCAAATCCAACGTCGCTGCCATGGAACCCAGCAGCTGCAAATATCGCCACGCCGTCGGAGCTCGTGAGCAAACGAACGCTGCGACCTGCCTCAAAATCTTCTGAATCCGGTCATCCGGTAAAAAACACCGACCCCACGGCCGTATCGAACACCGCTCCGAGATACACTAGACGCTGCACTGGCTCCAGATGACTCTTCGCCGAGTTGATGACCCAGCCAAGCTGCCCCAACAACTCCACGACCCTCGCCGTCGCCTTGACGACGCACGAATCAGCCAGTCGTCCAGGTAGGGATGGACTAAGACGCCTTCCTTTCGCAGAGCAGCCGCCACCACCACCACCACCATCACTTTCGTGAATGTGCGTGGAGCCGTCGCCAGGCCGAACGGGAGCGCTCGAAACTGAAAATGCCCCATGGGCAGCGCAAAACGCAGAAATTTCTGATGTCCCTGCCTGATCGGAATGTGCAGATAAGCCTCCGTGAGATCTATGGAAGAAAGCACCTCGCCCGGGCGCACTGAACGAATGACGGACCGCAGCGTTTCCATACGGAAATGCGGCACCTTTAAACAACGGTTTACATGTTTGAGGTCCAGAATAGGCCGAAAAGAGCCTTCCTTTTTGGATACCACAAAGTAAATGGAGTACCGACCGAACCCGAATTGGTCCGGTGGCACGGGAACCACCGCTCGCAGACGTAGTAAGCGCTGGAGTGTGGAGCGAACCGCAAGTGTCTTCTCCTACGACCCGCATGGAGACACCACGAACGCATCTGGCAAAAATTGTGCGAATTCCAGTGCATAGCCGTCGCGGATAATCTCCAGCACCCACTGATCCGAGGTTATCTTGGCCCAAGCAGAGAGGAAATCCCGCAGGCGGCCGCCTACGGGAATCTCCGCCTGGACCAACGTCCCATCATTGGGACTTCTTGGCGGAGCCTGGTTGGGTACTAAAGTATCCCCTGCCAAAACCTCGCGCTTCTCTGGACAGCCCCCGACCTCTCTGATAAGGCGCAAAACGCGCTCCTCGGAACCTGCGAAATTCTCTGCTGGGACCTTTCGGTAGCCCTCCCGGCCTCGAGCCCCTAGGGCGGTCCTCCGGAAGGCGACCACCTTTGGAGTCCCCAAGATCCTTAACAATCTTATCCAGAGCTTCCCCAAAAAGCAGCTTGCCTTTATAGGGTAGTTTACTAAGGCGTGCCTTTGAAGCGGCGTCCGCCGCCCAACTCCGCAGCCAAAGAAATCGTTGCGCCGCAATCACGGATGCCATAGACTTTGCCGACAAGCGCACCAAGTCATAGAAGGCATCGGCTAGGTACGCCGCTGCCGATTCGAGTTTTGCCCCGTCCCCCAACGAGCCCTCCGACCCGGCCATGGGAGCTTCCCCCTTGAGCCAACGAATAGCGGCTCTTGCCACGTAAGCCCCACAAACGGAAGCCTGCAGGGAAAGGGCATTAGTAGCAAACGCCTGCTTCAGAAGTGCCTCCAATTTCCTGTCTTGGAGATCCTTAAGGGCCGCTCCGCCCTTCACAGGGATCGTAGTCTTCTTAGTTATGGCCGACACTAACTCATCCACCTTGGGCATCTTAAATAACTCCTTCCCCTCCTGCGGCAACGGATACAGTCGACCTATGGCCCGAGCACCCCTCAGAGTGGCTTCCGGGCACTCCCATTCGGATTCCACCATCTGCTGAATGACCCTATGTAGTGGAAAGCACCGCTGCTCCGACTTAAAGCCCTGAAGCAACGGATCCTCCAAGGGCTCCGCCTGCACTGACGGCAGCACTATATTGAGGGCCGCTAAGGAATGAGCAATTAGAGGCCCCAACTCCTCTTTCCAAAACACTCAAAACACGTTGGGATCCTCACCCGGAGGAATTTCTCCCTCCTCCAAGTCGCCGGCCCACTGATCCAGATCCATCTGAACCAGGTCACTCTCCTCTGCTACCTGCGGGAAAGCCTGCAGCCCTAAGCCATCCGGAGTCGCATCGGGCAGCAAAACCTTGCTAGAGGTCCCTTCACCAGGATCCTCGGACTCCTCCCTCACCCTCAGCGACTCGGGCTGAGGAGTTTGAGAAATTTTACCTGTATCCTGCCCTAGCTTAAGGCAGTAGGCTTTGTGGAGCGATAAAATGAAATTCGCTGAAAAAACGGATTCCAAGCTGCCCTGAACCGCTGGCAGCTTTTCCTGACCAGCCGGCTCCTTTGTCACAGACCTCTTGGTCTTAGCCCTCTTCTTTTCCGGCTTCTCATGGTGTGCGGGAGAAACCACCGCGCTCTCAAAGATGGCCGCTGTTCCTGCTTTTTTCCCGCTCGCGGAGGACACTACCTTGTACTTCTCCTCCATGCGGCGAACTCCCAATCTGTCCGGTCGACCCCCCCGACCACACCAGACCGGCAGTCACCAAAACCGACCAACCGCGCAAAGAAAACCCGAGCGCAGAAGCCGCCGATGCCGACAGTCCGCCCTGACAGAACTACTGAATGCCGGCACCGCCGACCGCGTGGCTGACCGCCGCAAGCGAGGCCCGACTCCAAGCAGTTAAGAAACGCTCACCTGCACTTCCACCCCGTACTGCCTCCTCACGCTGCTAGCGCTGTAGGCAAATCGGGTTTCTGGCACCGACAGGGCTGAACTCTGGGGCTCCCAGGTTTCCCCTACATTATCGGATCACCACGCTGCAACTAGCAAGGCAGGCTCTGCCTCTGCAACGAAAGCCAGCAGGCTTGTCTTTAGCGGGGTCTGCAGCTCGTGTCTCAGCAAATAATTTATTATTGCTCGCTGTCAGTTTGCTAGGTCCTAAATAGTGAACCCTGCTAGGGCTCTCAGGCACCAATTTAACCCCAAAATAGAGGCTACTTCCCCTTCATCTCCGTCTCTCCAGGAGCCTGTCAGAATCCGGTCCTATCCAGCTGCTGAGGACTGATAGACTGAGTCTCTCACACTGGAGGGAGGAGCTTATCTGGTCAGAAAGACTTGAGAATTCAGTCCTCAGCTGCTGGAGAGGATTGACAACACCCTACTGTTCCTGGACTGGCCCGGAGAGATGAAGAGGAAGTTAGTTTTCCTAAAGTCTAAGGGGCTTGTTTACAAAGCCTCGGTAGCAGTTTCCGATCGTTATCGAAGCCGCGGCCCCATTGAAATCTTTGTTTCTTTCCTATTTTTCTTCCTTCGTCTCAATAAATGCTTTCCGGTCAATTAAATGGCATTCCTTTCTTCCTGTACTTCTTTAGTAACCTCCACCTTATTACTGTACACCGCTCTGACACTTCGGTTTGGGAGGTATATCAAGGCTTGCTAATAAATAAAATTAAAAAATAATGCAAGTACTATGCCAAGCATTAGCAGTAAAGTTGAGAGATTGAGATCATACTCCACATACCCTGGCTTAGAAGTGAGGTTCATGACTGTCACGGTATGTTGAAAATAACCCTTCTCCAGGACCAAGCAGGAAGTCAGTCCTCACATATGGGTGACGTCGGCGCCGACGGAGCCCTCGCGGAGCAATTTTCCCCAGCTTTCAAAGAAAGCCTTTGGGAATTGCAGCGCGCATGCGCGGTCCCCTTCCCGCCCAAGGGTGCCATCTTAGCCAGTCTTCTTTTTTCCGCGGAGCCCTACAGACGTGGTCTTCTTGTCCCTGCTGAAAAAGTTGATTTTTCGTGATTTATTTCTCTTTTTTCTTCGGTTCGACGCCGGTTTCTTTCCTGCCCGGACTCGCGACGCCGTTACGAGTCCTTCTCTTATTTTTCGGTTTTTCTGATTTTTCTGTCAGTTTCGTTTTCGGTTTTTCGCTGGCAGCCCGGTCCTTTGACTTTGCAGGGGCCCTTTTTCCCCCGATGGCTGCCAGTGGTTTCAAGAGGTGTGTTCAGTGTGACAGAAATATGTCACTCACTGACACACACGATAATTGCCTCCGCTGCCTTGGCCCAGATCATGAGGAACTGATCTGTGGGGCCTGCAGCAAAATGTCCTCCAAAGCGTTACGGAGTCGGCGGCATCAGCGGGAAAGAATCTTCGCAGATCCCGCCCGTACCCGGACCTCGTCGGAGGCCTCGGCGTCCAGAGGCTCCAGCTCTGAGCATCGCCGGAGTTCCTCCGACAGAGGTTCTCCCTCCGGGGATCATCGTCGGAAGGCGAAACCCGCGAGGGCGGCGTCGGTGGACGCTCCTGGATCTGCGAGGGCCAGGTCGCATAGCCCCGCTAGCCGTCCCGGGTCTTTGGAGAAGGAACATCTCCCGAAGCGACCTCGTTTGGAATCGGAGATGCCTGCTCGGGTAAGTCCTGTAGTCCTCCTGGACTCACCTCCGAGGGGTCCGACGTCGGGCCCGACGCCGTCGGGGCCCGAGTCGGGGGCTGCTGGGTCACCTGAAGTCGGACTCAGGTTGACGGCCTTGGAGAGCAGACTATCTGCCTTCATGGACCAGCAGCGGGCACTGATCGCTAGCCTCGCTGGCGCCTCTGCCCCGACAGCCGGGACGTCGACGTCTAAGTCGACCCCGGAGACCGAGCCGATCCTCGAGTCCATGCGGGCTCGAGTCGATCCTCGGTCGAGGTCACCCTCGGCCTCCCGTTCGGGACCGAGGTCGTCGACGCCGACTCCCTCGGCGTCGGGGCGGCCGACGCCTCCGCCCGCCCGAACTGACCCCACCGATTCCTCCTCGGAGTCGGCCTGGGAGTCTGAAGTGTAAGAGTCACCTGATTCTTTTCGGACTCGGTGTGTCCCCTCGGACTCCCCTGAGTCCGAACCTCGGAAACAGTCCCCCCCGGAGGATGCCCGGTTCTCGGACTTCGTCAGGGATATGGCCAAGGCTTTGGCCTTCCCTGCGGATCCCGAGGAGGAGCCTCGAGCCGAAGAGCTCGACGCCCTTCAGTACGACTCTCCCGCCAGGGAGCACTTTACTGTACCGGTTCCTCCCATGCTGGAACGACTACTCTTCCGCATGTGGGAGAGTCCGGCATCGTCGCCGGTATTAAGCAAGCGGGTCAATTCCATCTATCGAGTCCGCAAGAGCCCTGGCTTCCAAAAAGCACAGCTACCGCACCATTCCATGGTGGTGGAATCGGCCATGCATAGGCTTAAGAGCCAGAAGATGCACTCCTCGGTGCCTCCTGGTAGGGAGGCCCGCAACCTGGATGGCCTCGGTAAGAAGTGTTTCCAGGGCTCTATGCTTGCTTGTCGGGTCCAGACCTACCAGCTCTACATGGGCATGTACCTTAGAGACCTGGCTAAAGAGATAGCCGGATTCTCTGCTGGACTGTCCGAGGAACCTTTGCGGAGGTTCCTAGCCTTGTCCACTGGTATTCGGGAATGCTCCAAATTCATTTCTCGAGCAGCCTATGATGGCTTTGAAGCATCGGCTCGTGTGGCCGCAGCCGGCATCGGTGCCCGCTGACAGGCTTGGCTTCAGTCGTCTGACCTTGAACCCTGGGTGCAGGACAAGTTGGTCGATGTCCCCTGCCGAGGTGAGAACCTCTTTGGCAAGCCCATGGCTGAGAAGGCTGCACAACCCGAGACGGAGACTCTCACCAGAACTAGGCTTTCTAGGAAGACCTCTGCCCCTTCCCAGAAGAAGAAGGGCTCGGGAAAGAAGTCCTTTTACCCGAGAAAGGCGGCTGCCTATAAACACTACCCTCAATATCAGGCCTCCGCAGCTCCCCAACAGGGTCAGCAGGCCAAGGGACGGGGTAACGGCTCCCGTAGGCAGCAAGCCCCCAAGCCTGCACCACCGGCCCCTGCTCAGCAGGGTGGGGGTTTTTGACTTCCTCAGCATAGCCTCTCCCCCTCAGCTGGTTCCTCCCAGCACAGGAGGCCGGCTGGTCCACTTTGCCCACAGGTGGTCCAACATCACATCAGATGCCTGGGTGCTTCAGGTTGTGAGAGAAGGCTATCTTCTCCACTTCCACCAGGTCCCTCCCTCCTATTTTCCGGGAGAGCCTCCACGACTCCCTCTGCACAGGGACTTACTCCTTCAGGAGTTAGCAAGTCTTCTTCAGGAACAGGCTGTGGAACCGGTGCCCCACCACCTGAGAGATCAAGGCTTTTATTCCAGGTATTTCCTAATACCAAAAAGAACAGGAGGCCTCAGACCCATCCTGGACTTGCGCAACCTCAACAAGTTCCTCGTGAGGGAGAAGTTCAAGATGCTTACCCTTGGAATCCTTCTGCCCTACCTCCAGCAGGGAGATTGGCTATGCTCCTTGGATCTAAAGGATGCCTACACGCACATCCTCATCCACCCAAGCCACCGCCAATACCTAAGGTTTGTGGTGGCAGGAAATCATTACCAGTACAGAGTACTGCCCTTTGGCCTATCCTCCGCACCACGAGTCTTCACAAAATGTCTTGCGGTGGTGGCGGCTTATCTCCGGCTTCAGGGCCTCTATGTCTTTCCTTACCTAGATGACTGGCTCATCAGAGCATCGTCCTCTCAAGAGGTCACACAAGCCACGCACCGCACTGTGACTCTCCTCCAGTACTTGGGCTTTGTCGTAAACTTCGCAAAGTCCACTTTGCTCCCCTCGCAAGATCTCGAGTTCATCGGCGCAAGATTGCACACTCTTCAGGCGCGAGCTTTCCTGCCTCTCGACAGGGCTCAACGGCTCATGGACCTAGCCGGCCGTTTTCGCAGCCAGTCCCTGGTCTCGGCCACATGGCTTCCACCGTCCACGTGACCCCCAATGCCCGCCTGAATATGCGGCCTGCTCAGTGGTGCCTTCGCAAGCAGTGGCAACAGGCCACGGGCGGCCTAGCCGACTTAGTGCGGATCTCAGGCCCGCTGGCCTCTTCTCTACAGTGGTGGCTTCATCGGCCGAACCTGCTACTCGGAATGCCTTTTCAGTCTCCTCCGCCGGCTCAAGTGCTGACGACCGATGCTTCTCTCCTGGGATGGGGAGCGCATTGCCAAGGGGCATGTACTCAAGGTCTCTGGACCACGTGGGAGTCTGCGCAGAAGATCAACTTCCTGGAGCTCAGAGCGATCCGTCTGGCTCTCAAGGCTTTCTCCCACCTGACTTCTCACCGGTCCGTCCTTGTCCAGACAGACAATCAAGTTGCCATGTTCTACGTGAACAAACAGGGGGGCACGGGCTCCTTCCTTCTCTGTCGAGAAGCACAGAGACTCTGCTCTTGGGCCGTAAGCCACGGCATTCTTCTCAAGGCAGTTTATCTCCCAGGCCAGGAAAATTGCCTGGCGGACAAACTCAGCAGAATCCTCCAGCCGCACGAGTGGCGACTGGATCCCTTCGTAGTTCAGAATCTTTTTCTGAAGTGGGGCCTCCCCACGATGGATCTCTTTGCCAGTCCTCTCAACCGGCAACTTCCTCGCTTCTGCTCTCGGCAGCCGCATCCCCTTCGAGTAGCGGCGGATGCTTTTCTGCTCTCATGGTCGAAAGGCCTTCTCTATGCCTTTCCTCCCATACCGCTAGTCTCTCGAACTCTTTTCAAGGTTCTCCGAGACAAAGCTTCCATGATCCTGATAGCTCCTCGGTGGCCCAGACAGCCGTGGTTTCCACTCCTGCTGCAAACTAGCGGTGGAGGATCCGTTCCCTCTGGGGTTTCAACCAGATCTCCTAACACAGGATCAGGGGTCCCTACTGCACCCCAACCTCAGATCTCTACATCTGATGGCCTGGCGGCTGAAAGGGTAGTCCTTGCTCCCCTTCTACTGCCGGCAGAGGTGGAAGAGGTCGTCCTAGCTTCCCGGCGACCTTCTACCCGCAAATGCTATGCCCTTAAATGGCGTCGCTTTTCCGCTTGGTGTACCCAGCAGTCTCAGGATCCCTTCTCCTGCTCGGTGTCGGTGATCTTGCAGTACTTGCTCTACCTCTCTAATCTGGGACTTAAGTCCAACTCCGTTAAAGTTCACCTCAGTGCTCTTTCAGCACATCATGTGCCGGTGGACGGCAGACCTCTTTCCAGCGACACTCTCGTGGCAAGGTTTCTCCGAGGTCTCCTTCTACTTAAACCACCTCTGCGCCCGCCAGCACCTGACTGGGATCTGAATGTGGTTTTGCAGCGGATCACCTGTCCGCCTTTTGAACCTATGGCTACCTGTTCTCTCCGTTTTTCTTTCTTGGAAAACCTTATTCCTGATAGCCCTCACTTCCGCTAGACGCGTAAGTGAATTGCAGGCCCTCGTGTCTGATCCCCCTTACACTCGGGTCTACAAAAATAGGGTAGTCCTACGGACTCACCCTAAATTTCTTCCTAAAGTGGTCTCCCCTTTTCACATCAATCAGGAGGTGGTACTTCCGACCTTCTTTCCCAGGCCACACTCCAGCCGAGCTGAAATGGTCCTGCATACCCTGGACTGTAGAAGGGCATTGAACTTCTACCTTGACCGTACGCGGGAGCACCGTAAAGCTGCTCAGCTTTTTGTGTCTTTTGACCCCAATAAATTGGGGCTCCCGGTCTCCAAGCGTACTCTGTCCATCTGGGTTGCTGACTGTATCGCTTGGGCTTATGGGGCAGCCGGACTCTCGTTAGAAAGTCGGGTCACGGCTCATTGTGTTCGGGCGAAGGCTACGTCAGTGGCTTACCTCCGCTCTGTTCCATTGGCAGACATCTGCCGGGCCGCTACTTGGTCTTCGAGCCAGACCTTTGCGGTCCATTACTGCCTCGAGAGGGAGTCCCGCAGGGACAGTGCTTTCGGACAAGCAGTCCTCCGAAATCTCTTCGAGGTTTGAGCAACTCCTACCCTCCATCCCGGATGGGGGCTACCGGTGGGTAATAATTCAGCGAAGATTCCTTCCTTCTGTACTGCTGAGCTAGAGGGAGCTCATTTTTGTGCTTAGGGTCTCCGGTAGCCTTAAGCTTGGGAGTCCCATATGTGAAGACTGACTTCCTGCTTGGTCCTGGAGAAAGCGTAGTTACTCACCTGTAACAGGTGTTCTCCAGGAGCAGCAGGAATCAGTCCTCACAACCCTCCCTCCTCCCCTTGGAGTTGCAATTATCTGCTTTAGTTTTTTGCAAATTTTTTATGCTGTCTTTTCGCTATGTCATCTGACTGGCTAAGATGGCACCCTTGGGCGGGAAGGGGACCGCGCATGCGCGCTGCAATTCCCAAAGGCTTTCTTTGAAAGCTGGGGAAAATTGCTCCGCGAGGGCTCCGTCGGCGCCGACGTCACCCATATGTGAGGACTGATTCCTGCTGCTCCTGGAGAACACCTGTTACAGGTGAGTAACTACGCTATTTGGAGAAACTGGCCCAAGTGAAAACTCTCCCTTCACTGGAAGGGCAGATCACTCACTTTATCCAAGCCACTTAGGTAAAGGGGCAATCTTACATATCATAATGAATATTTGAATAGACTCTATAACATGGTTTTATTAGCACCATTGATGTCACAATTTTTAGATAAATGTACAGCTCAATACATGGTTGAAATGAACTGACAGAGGAGATAATGAACACTATCTTGCTTATAGAAAACAACTATGAATTCACTGCTTGGATTCTGTTCGCCCATCACATGAACTCAGTTTAGAAATTGAAGAAGGTCTCTGCTATTATCCTTCCTTTTAGAGTGATTTGGTTGATCTTAGGCTGAGGTGGTGTGAAGTAAATTTATCTGTATCAACTTCCATTTGATTTTCGATATAAGAATCTCTGACACTAGTTTTTCTTAACAGAGCAGGTTGTCCTTTACCAGAGGTCTCATACAGCAGAAGTTCTTCAGTATCCCGACGCAAAAATTTCAAAACATGAATTCATGTTGGGTTAATTAAAGCACAGACTTGTTTCAGACATGTAAATTTATTATTAGATTGCAGAAGTTTTGAAAAATAATGGGCTGGATAGATGATTATATTAGATGGGCATTGAATGAGCAACTGAGCTATATGTAAGTCTTTGATGGTCCATTTTTTGAGAATTGAATCATCAATGTGTAAAGAGTAAATTTGTGATAGCTGTTTATAAGTAGTGGAGCTGTAAGAAACTATAGAAGAGAGGTGAACTGTAATTCTTGAACAAATATAGACTTCTTACCAGTTGTTTTTCTTTTTTAGGTTCTTGTTTTATAGGCAATAGTCAGCATTTAAAGATCAAAGAAGGCAACATAAAGGATGTATATAGATATTATAAAAAGGACAGCAAAATGGAGCCTTGGAAAAGACCCCACTGCTGATTAAACCAGTCTGAGGCTTGCTCATTCACATAGATCCTCTGCTCTCTTTCAACAAATAAGATTGAACCCATTTTAACATTGAGCCTTGCAAACCTAACATTGTCAGGCATTTAAGTAATAAAGAGTAGAGTGACAGAGTCAAAGGCTGCAGAAATGTCTAAAAACGCAACCATCACACACTGTCCACAGCCTAAATCCATGAGCCAACTATCGAGCACAGAGGCTAATAAAATCTTTGCTGTGTCCACTATGAAAGCCAAATTGATATTGATCAGGCATAGAAAGTATAGTTATTCACCTGTAGCAGGTGTTCTCTGGGAATAGCAGGAATCAGTTCTCACATATGAGTGACATCGGCATTGACAGAGCCCATGCAGTAACCTCTAACCTGTAGTGAACTGTGAACGTATGGACTGAAGACCACGTGGCAGCCTTACAGATTTCTTGCACTGGCACTGTGCCGATGTTGGCCACCAACATGACCATAGCCCTTATGCGGTGAATAGTGATCTGGCGCTCCAGAGAGAGGCCTGCTTGCTCATAAGTGAGGGCAATGCAGTCCGCCACCCAGGTGGACAGGGTTCGCTTGGTTAGAGGTAGTCCCTGTCTGCTGGGGTCATAGGAGATAAAAAGCTGAGAAGTTTTTCAATGGGCCTTGGTCCTCTTTAGATAAAAGGACAGGACTCTCTTGCAATCCAGTGTATGCGAAACGACCTCCTCCCTGCTGGTGTGCGGCCATGGGAAGAAGGTAGGGAGAACTACCATCTGATTGAGGTAAAAAGCAAACACCATCTTTGGGAGGAATTTGGGGTGAGTACAAAGAACTACTCTGTTCGTATAGAATCTGGTATAGGACGGGTCTGCCACCACGGCCTGCAGCTGGCTTACTCTGCAAGCGGATGTCAACGCCACCAAGAAGGTCACCTTCCAGGAGAGGTGTGGCAGGTGGCCAAAGGCTCGAAAGACGGCCTGGTGAGCTGGGATACAACAACATTGAGGTCCCATTCTGCTGCCAGAGGGCGGAGAGGGGTCTTGGATAGCAGGACGCCCCTGAGGAATCTGGAGGCCAAAGGCTGGCCTGAGAGGAGCTTCCCCTCTATAGGGTGATGATTAGCCGCTACGGCACCGAGATGCACCCTCACCAAGTTAGATTTCAAGCCCTAATGAGAGAGGTACAGCAAGTACTGCAGCACGAGCTTTACCTGACAGGAGAATGGGTTCTCATTCCTCTCTGCACACCAGACAGATAACCTCCTCCACTTAAAGGCATAAGCCCTTCTAGTGGATGGCTTCTGGGAGGCCAAGAGGATATCCTCGACCTCACCTGGGAGATTGAAGGGGGACCAGAAATACCCTTTCAGCAGCCACGCTGTCAGCATTAAGGACCCCAGGTTGGGGTGATGCAGGGAGCCCCCCTCCTGGGACAGCAGGTTCGGGTCCCGGCCCAGAGGTACTGGGGCTATCACTGACAGAAAGTGCAGCAGGGGGAACCAGGGCTGCCTGGGTCACCTGGGCGCAATCAGGATTACTGAGGTGTTCTCGCTCTGGATCTTGAAAAGGCACTTGGCTATCAGAGGGATCGTGGGAATGTATAAAGCAGGCCCTGAAACAAGGAAATCAGGAATGCGTCTGCCGCCACCCTTCTGGGGTGTGGCTGAGGAGAGCAGAATTTAGGGAACTGTGAGTTGTCCAGGGCAGCGAACAGGTCCAGCTGTGCCTTTCCCAGAGGAGGAAGAGGCTCCGGGCCACCCTTGGGTCCAGGTGTGAGGCCGAAGGACCCTGCTGAGGCTGTCAGACAATTGTCTTGGCCTGGTAGGTACACCACCCTCAGGAGGATATGGTTGTGCACTGCAAAGGAGTGGAGGACCACTGCCTCCTGGCAAAGGGAGTAGGAGCCAATACACTCCCCTGTTTGTTCACATAGAACATGTCAACCTGGTTGTCCATCTATATGAGGACCAGAAGACCGCTCAGGAGGTGGCGGAAGGCCTGAAGGGCCAGGAAGATGGCCCTGAGCTCAAGGAGATTGATTTCCTCTGGGGACCAGGTTTCCTGGGTGCACTGGCCTTCACAATGTAAACCCCAGCCCACAAGGGAGGCATCTCTCATCAGGACCCTCTGAGGGGTCAGTGCCTGGAAGGGCATCCCTGCCCTGAGGTGATAGAGACTGCCACCAGGTGAGGGAGGCCGCCAGCTGGTGGGTGACCTTCACTCTGTCCCTAAGTCTGCCTGATGTCTGCATCCACTGGGCACGGAGGCACCACTGGACTGCCCACATGTGCAGGTGGGCCAGAGGCGTAACGTGAACTGTCAAGGCCATGTGGCCTAACAGGCAGAGGAGTAGGTGAGCTGGCACTGAACTGCAGCTCTGCACTTCCCTTGCCAGTTGCATCAGGCAGTGGGCTCTCTCCACAGGGAGAAAGGCCCTGACCCGCAGAGTGTCCAGCTGGGTCCCTATGAATTCCAGGTCTTGGACTAGGGAGAGGCCGGATTTGGGGTAGTTGATGATGAACCCCAGATGCTGCAGGGTGTGGATAGTGAGCCTTGTGGCCCGCCTGGCCTCGAGAGGTGTGCTGCCTCTGAGCCAGTTGTCCAGATAAGGGAAAACATGGGTCCCCTGGAGGCGCACATGGGTGACTGTGACGTCCAGGCATTTGGTAAAGACCCTTGGAGAGGAGGCGAGGCTGAATGGCAGCACCCTGTACGGGTAGTGCTGCCCCCCACCACAAATCTCAGGTAATGCCTGTGGGAGGAGTGGACATGATGTGGGTGTAAACATTGTGCAGAGCCAGAAGGGCAGCAGTGTTCCAAGGGAGAGCATCTTGAACCTCTCCTGCACCAGGAACTTGTTCAAGTTGTGCAAGTCCAGGATGGGCCGAAGGCCCCCTGTTCTTTTTGGGACAAGGAAGTACCTTGAGTAGAACCCCTTTCCTCAGAGGTGATGGAGTACAGGTTCCACCGCCTTGTCCCTGAGCAAGCCTGCGAGTTCTGTGGCGAGCAAGGCATGGTGGAGGAGAGGCTGAGATGGCTGTCCTAGGAAGAAGTCTGGGGGGTTCTGCTGCAGATGAAGGAAGCAACCCTCCTGCACCACCTGCAGAATCTACTGGTCTGTGGTGATGCTAGCCCATCTGTGAGCGAAAGAGGCCAGTCGACCCCCTGTGGGCTGAGGTGGGGCTCCTGGGAGAGAGGAGGCCCAGCCCAGGGGAGTCAAAAGCTTCCCCCCAGCTGGGTGGGAGCTGGTGTCTGGGGCTTGGGAGCCTTGGTCTTCCTAGGTTTGTATCCCTGGCCTTTTGGCTGTAAGGCCTGGTGAAACTGGCCCGAGAAAGGCTGGTAGTTGCTGGCCTGGGAGTAGCCCTTTTTCCCTCGGGGGGAAAATAGGCTTTTTCCCTGAGGATTTTTTCCTGGGAAGGGCCAAGGTTTTTTTGGATAGCCTCTGCCAGGTCACTATCTCGACCTCAACCTCTGCAGCCTTGTCAGACATCGGTTTCACGAACAGATTCTCCCTGTTGCAGGGTACATCCAGGAGCTTTTCCTGTACCCACTGCTCCAGGTCCAAGGTTTGTAGCCACGCTTGGCGTCAGGCACCGATGCCTGCAGCTACAACCCTGGCTGCCAACTCGAACCTGTCGTAGGCGGCCTGGGAGAGGAACTTGGAACAGTAGTGGACGCCTGCGGCTAGGGACTGGAACCGTTGCAGCGGTTCCCTGGTGAGGCCTGCTGAGAACCCCAAAAGTTCCTTTATCAGGCACTTAAGGTACATTCCAATGTACAATTCATATGCCTGTACATTCGTATGCAGCACCCGAGCATGGTGTCGATGGCCCGGGCTTCCCTGCCGGGAGGAACTGATAAGTAAGTCATTTGACTCTTCAGTTTTTGCATGGAAGACTCCACCACCATCGAGTTGTGGGGAAGTTGTGGTTTAAGGAACCCGGTGCCCTTCTGAACGTGATAGATGACATCTAGGCGCCAAATGACCACTGGCACCGAGGTCAGGGATCCCACATCCAGAGGAGCAATCTCTCGAGGACGGGTGGAACCAGTACTGTGAGAGTCTCCTTGGGAAGAGTCTCGTATTGTAGAATCTCAAGCTCCTTGGTGTGCGGGTCCAACTCCATCTGGATCGAGAGAGCCAGGCCATGTCCTCAAATGGGGAATGGCGCCGAGGCTCTGGAGGAGACGTCCTGGTGTCAGGAGGTCTCTGGGGAGGCCTCGTCCTTGGTCTCCCAGTCGGAGCCTGAGGGTGTCGAGGAGTCAGCCCCGGGGGCAGTGCCAAGGAACCAGGCCTCCCCAGAGGAACTAGGGTCGGACTCCCGGAAACTCACCGGGGAGGACCAGAGCCCTGAGGAGTGTGGTCGAGACCTCAATAGACACAGAGGACTTACCCGAGACCGGTGGCACTCGGTGCTCAGTTCAACACCCAGAGGCTCCCCCGAGGTTGGGGCAGCCCAGTGTCAGGGCCAATGATGCTGGGGGCCCGACCTCAATGCCCACTGCAAGGCCAATATGGAGGAGAGGCTGTTCCATGGCCACCATGCGAGACTCAAGGCCCGATGGCTATGCAGCACTCGTGTGTCCTTGAGAACTATAGGTTTATGGGTCCTGGCACAGTCTCTGCCAGCCGAGGACTCTTGTTCTCAAGACTTTCTGAGGGCACTGCTTGGAGTCGCCTGAGTCTCGCCAAGGGACCATGCCACATATGACCAGAGGCATCTCCTTCGGGACCTTCTTCTTTTTGGGAGGGTCCAGGGCCACAGAACATTTTCCTAGAAGGATTGTGGTTTCTCAAGGTAAGTTTGGACAAAGATCAGGTGTGCGTTTTTATGTCTCTCTGAGCAGTGAGGTCCCTCCTTGGCCTTAGATTTCAATAAAGCCTTTGACACTGTTCCTCACAGGCGACTTATAAACAAACTGAGCACCCTAGGGATGGACCCTAAAAAGTTACTGCTTGGGTTAGAAATTGGTTGGGTGGGAGGCGACAAAGAGTACAAGTAAATGGAGCTCACTCTGAGGAGAAGGATGTTACCAGTGGTGTGCCCCAGGGATCTATCCTTGGTCCGATTCTTTTTAACATATTTGTTAGTGATATAACAGAAGGGCTGTCGGGTAAGGTTTGCCTCTTTGCGGATGATACCAAAATCTGCAATAGAGTAGACACCCAGGAAGGTGTAGATAACATGAGGAGGGATCTAGCTAAGCTTGAAGAATGGTCTAGAATTTGGCAGCTGGGATTTAATGTTAAAAAATGTAAGGTCATGCATTTGGGTTGCAGCAATCCAAGGGAGCAATATAGTATAGGGGGTGAAGTACTTTTGTCCACTAAAGAAGAGCGGGACCTAGGCGTGGTTGTGTCTGATGATCTTAAAGTAGCTAAACAGGTAGAAAAGGCAACGGTAAAAGCTAGAAGGATGCTTGGGTGCATACGGAGAGGAATGGCTAGCAGAAAAAAGGAGGTGATAATGCCTCTCTATAAGTCTTTGGTGCGACCTCATTTGGAGTATAGTGTGCAATTCTGGAGACCGCACCTTCAAAAGGATGTGAACAGGATGGAGTCGGTGCAGAGTGTGGCTACTAAAATGATTAGTGGTCTTCATTATAAAGCATATGAGGACAGACTGAAGGATCTTAATATGTACACCTTAGAGGAAAGGCGGGATAGAAGTGATATGATTGAGATGTTTAAATACCTCTGTGGCATAAATGTTCAGAGAGAGAGCCTCTTTCAATTGAAAGCAAGTTCTGCTACGGGGGGACATGGGATGAGGGTGAAGGGAGATAGATTCAGGAGTGATATGCGGAAATATTTCTTTACAGAAAGAGTAGTGGAGCCATGGAATAGTCTCCCAGTGGAGGTGGTAGAGATGAGGACAGTAACTGAATTCAAAAAAGCATGGGACAAACACAGAGGATCTGTAAAGGTAAAAAGGGGACTGTTGTAGTTGTTGATGTGGAAAGACAGACTAGATAGGCCATGTGGTCTTTTTCTGTCATCATGTTTCTATGTTTAGCACATGAAGTCCTTCTTTGTTTAATGTGCAGCGTATAGTGCAGGTTGTAACCACCAGCCTTAAACATTTTGGAGGTTGTACATGGTGTTTTTCCAACAGTTCGCACTAACCTTTAAAGACTTCTTGGATTATGTTTCCTCTTCCCACCATATCCTGGGAGGTTCTTGACAGTTCTATGAGCAGAAAATGTCTTAACAACATTGCAAACTGTAGACACAGGAATCCCAAGGTCTTTGGAGATGACCTTGTACTCCTTTGATGTTTGATGATTATGGCTTTTCTGACGGTCTCAGGTAGCTCTCTTATTTATTTATTTACATTATCTTATATACCGTGCTATTCTGCATCAGTGCGGTTTACATTGAACAAATTGAAATTACATTGAACAGGGCATTATAACTTGGATATAACTATTTTACAGGGAAACATGGGCTATGGAGGGTTAAGTGGCTTGCCCAAGACCACAAGGAGCACCTGTGGGACTAGAAACCCCAGTCCTTCCGGCCCAAGGTTGCTGTCCTCTAGTGGGATTTGAACCCCCGGCCTGAAGTACCTTGCCCCAACCACTAGGCCACTCCTCCACTCTTGTCTTCACCATTGTGAAAATGGAACCGGGAATGAATGTGGCCATTTTAAACATTAGAGCCATCATTCATTGGTTGATTCAAGTCATATACGTACTGACAATTGATCACAGTTGTTTTTAATTTTATTGCAAAGGGAATGTGGTTCTTCTGTTCAAATTGATTTGAATTGTTTATAAGGGTACCAATAATTATGTCCTAATTTCCAGTAACATCATTCTACCTAACCTTAACACTTGGAGAACATTTCTATCTCACATCAGCAAGGGAGAAAAAGGATCTCAGCACCCATGAGCTCAATGTCCCCGCTCAAAGAAATTCAACCATGGACTAGCTCTATGACATCATGGGTCCAAAAAACAGCCCTCAGACGTGATACACCTTTATAATACAATCAGTAAGCCTTTGAACCCATCACACACAAAAATCTGAAATACATATAAAAAATATAACTTATATGACATATATTGTATATATCCTCAAGGACTACTTTCACCCAGTCCTAAATTACAAAAAATAATTCATATTACATATATTACACACAGCCATGATATCTTTAAAAACCTAAGAGCTATGATCATTATGCCCTAAAAAGCCTTTGAACCCATCACAAGCCAGAAATACATCTGAAAATATAACTTATATTATATATACATATTTTATATATACAATTGTACAGTATACCATCCCTTATGCTTTTAAAAACTGTGTCAATGGGTACCATTTATCTCAGCTCTTCTAATACCATCAACTGATCCTAAAGCTGCAATGGATGCCAAAAGTGTTTCACTTCCGCTTCCTCAGGGTAGGGTCCTGACTGGCATTTAAACAGCGGGTCAACAACCCATTATAATTATATATATATAATATGTATATGCAACAGAATATTAGTTATATTTTCTGATGGATTTCTGGCTTATGTAAAGGTATCAGGGCTGTATGCAATATATGTAATAGGAATTATTTTTTTGTAATTTAGGGTTGGTGAAAATAGTCCTTGAGGATGTGTGCAATATATGTAATATAAGTAAAGAGTAGTTTCTTATCGCTCCTCCAGTTTAGTCCTCCACCTCTGGGTTGTGTACCTCCTCTGCAGCTTGGAGACTGGGCATGTAAAAATCGTGACATCACTGGATGTAGCCTGCTGGTCTCTCCCATCAGCCCGTGTGTCCAGTCTCCATGCAGCAGGAGGACATAGTGAGCCTAGGTGCTGAGCTCACTTAAGGAACAGTTAAGGAGTAATAATGTAGCTTTACATTAGATTACATTTCAATTCATACTTTTAAATTTGGTTGTTTTCCTTTAAATTTAAATTTCTTTATTTGGTTTCTGCTACTTTAAATAAAAAAAAATAGGAAATAAAAAACTTTCCTTGTGCCGGTGTCTCTGTGCTTTCTTCAGTACCGGGAATGTTAAATTCATTTCTCAGATCTCTCCTCCTGGACGAAATGGAAGAGAGCTCTGTTGCAGAAACGGAGATCCCTCGGCTCGGCGGACGGCCGTGATCCCGCTGCTCACACTGGCACAGTGACTGGAGGCTCGCCCGGCGGCTCTCTGCTCACATCTAAATTGAGAGGGGCTGTGAGGGTTAGAACCCGTTGAAGAGCAGTAAGTTAAATAAATTTGATTTGGGGCAGCTTACCGGTCCGGCGAGCGGAGAAAGGGCTGCAGCCGTGCTGGTTTCTTCCACAGCGCTTTTGGTGCCCTTTTCTAACTTTTACATGCGGCAGCCATTTTATGAGCATGTCCACCGCGTGGCATCAGCGCCTGAGGTGATTTAACTTTACTGTTTGTAAATCTTGTCATGGGGCGTTTAAATCTTTATGGGGAGACAGCGCATGGCACAAAGATACTGTTTGCATTAGAGTTTTATGTTCATTTGGATTTATATAAAAAAAAAATGCTGCCCACTCTCCCTTACTGAACTGCACAAAGGGGAGCCGTTCGGGGCCACAGCGGTGGTGGTCCTTGCTTCGGCAGGCAGTGGCGCTTATCGCAGGCATTACAAGGTGCTTCGGGGGCAGCTTGTCTTAGTGGCGAAGCTGTCACCCTGATCTCAGCTCTCTGTCAGGCACAGCTGCCAGGGCTACAATCAACAAAAGGTAGGACAATGTTAAGCTATTCTGGCCATGAAGAAATCCCCATTAACATCTTGTTTGCATTGCGGGGCTCCTTTCGGCCACAGGCCGCGGGTGCAGCACTTTAGCCATTGTGGCTGGCTAAGTGAGCAGTTCCTTCCCGCATTTTTTGCTGCCGACTATGAAACGGGTTTGGGAACTGGGTTTGGCGGCATTGCAAAGGCAGGTTAATGGTTTAGTTATTTTGGGTTTCTTTAAGGTCTTAAAGAGGTAGTGTAAAAAAAACAAAAAAAACGGGGGGGGGGGGGGACGGACCCCCCCAGACCTTGGCAAGCCTTTAGGCTACTAGTTGAAGCAGCCTGTGGCAACTGGGTTTTTTCTCTAGAATACACGGGTGGCCTTTCTGGCTAGGTCTGGCCCGGTCCTGTTCTACCCTGAGGTGTTACCCAGACAGACCTGATAGTTTCCTTGCTAGGCTTCAACTTGCATTTATTACAGGTACCCCTAGAGGATCATTGTTTCTAATCTCTGAAGATTAGCAACAAACCAGGGCTCTGTAATAAGGGAAACATAAAGTTTTGGATACCATAAGCCATCAGGGGATTGGTTTTTCTCATCTCAGACACGGTAGCTCAATTACCATCGCACTTTTCTCTTTGGAAGATCAGGCATTAAAAAAAAAAAATACCCTGGTTGCCATAATCCAGTATTTGCCCCTATCGCAAGGTGCTGACTCTGACCTGCTAGGAATCTCAGCAGGAATAGTGTTGTGATTCCTTTTGGAAACAGAATCTTGGCAGGGGCACAGATCTGCTAGTAATTGACCTTGCTACAGCTGATCATCGGAAGGCTAGAACACCATTTGAGCCAGGCTTAAGGCATTGGCCACACTGCAGGCAAGACTTTAATGTCAGGTGGCTGCAAATACTAGGTATTCATTCTTCTTCTGGGAGGGATGACTCCATTGATTCTTTGGAATTCTTCAGTGCTAGCTTTATTTCAAGCAGAGCATTCACACAGTTCAGGATTTCTTACTATCTAGACAATTAGACTTAAAGCTCCCCTTTTGTTGCAGGGTTAGGTTGCCTATTAGTAACCTGGCCAGCCATTATGTCATCTCCAAGCTTCAAAGGGCCTGTCTACAGGACAGGAGAGAAAGTCTGAAAAGAAAAGGACTCTCTTATGTAAGGATATATTTGGTTGGTAAGGAGGTGGTGTATAGTTTTCTTTGGGGGGGATAATCGTCATTGATCCATGGCAATACCTGTGTGCACATTTTTTGAGAAAGCCTATGGAGCATTGAAAGGAGGATGTTTTCCGGTGTGGGAGCAAATGAATCACTGCAGGGGTAGTTCTGCGGCTCAATATGAAAGCTTCCAAAATATCTACACTTTGTGATCATAACAATTTTCATCTTACAGGAGAAGGTTACAGGTTTGGCACCAGCCATAGGAACTCACCTTGTGACAGGTTTCGAAGAAC
Organism: Ichthyophis bannanicus; assembly: GCA_033557465.1. Classification (NCBI taxonomy): domain Eukaryota; kingdom Metazoa; phylum Chordata; class Amphibia; order Gymnophiona; family Ichthyophiidae; genus Ichthyophis; species Ichthyophis bannanicus. The sequence goes on along the minus strand of CM066038.1, from coordinate 17,803,257 downwards.
CACTAAAATGTTTAGTCATCCAGTTCAATTTTGGTGGCCTTTCAGAGTTCAAAGATCAAGTTTTGGCACCAAAGAATCCATTTGACCTTAAATAAATAATAAAATAAATAATAAATGTCCCTGGTGTCAATTAATTGAAAGGCTTATCTGCACATTCCCATCAGAGCTGTTTATTACGAGTTTTGAAGGTTTGCCTTTCTGTGGGGGCACTATGAATCCCAGGCGTCGCCCTTAGGTCTGGCAATGGCACCACGCACCGTCACTAAGGTTTTAGGGGTACCGGCGGCAGCAATGCAGACAGAAGGCATCTTACTGCACCCCTATCTCGACAACTGGTTGTGTCAGGCGAAGGCCGAGGTTGAGAAGGAGCAGGTTATGGACTAAGTACTACAGCTTCTACTTCAGCTGAGTGACCAATCCGATCAAGAGTCGGTTGGTTCTGACTCAGGATCTGGAATACCCAGGGGTATGCTTATACAACCGGAGGGGAGCTGTGTGTTTTTTCTTTGCTGGTTTGGTGAGCTTCAGCACATCGATGGCGTGTAGGCCAGTCTTATTCTCCCGGCACCGTCGACCTGGGGCTACCTTTGCTTGCTCGGGGCAATAGCGATGACCCTGGAAGTAGTTCCTTGGGCCAGATTTCACATGCAACCATTGCAATCTCTGTTGTTGAGCCGTTGGTCTCACCAGAGTGGGTCGCTGAGCAAGCGTCTTCCCTATGCACTTCGGGTCAGGAAGCCCCTTCAATGGAGAATTGCTCTGGGACATTGAGTAGTGGGCCTATCCTTGGAGCAGCCACAGCGGCTCCCAGTGGTGACAGATGCGAGTCTCACAAATTGGGGAGCACAGGGCAGAGATCTCTTCGCGCAAGGGACTTGGTTGGTTTTGGGAGAGGCAATAGTAGTTCTCCCGGCTCAAGCTGCTAGAAAGAGCTCTAGCACTGCAGGCGTTCAAAAACACTGTAAACAGCCAGGCAGTTCGAGTGCTTTGCAGAATTAGGCAACGGTGGCTTACATCATCCGCAAGGCAATTCAGATAGTGTGGCTACGGACAAAGCAGCAGTAACATGGTTCGCTTGAGGTAGAACTCCAGCTGTTTGCGATATCGGTGGTGCACATCGCAGGAAAAGACAATGGGAAGGCAGAATCCTTCAGCGGGGTTCCAGTGGCACACCTTGCAGGAAAGGACAATGTGATGGCAGATTTTCTCAGCAGGGTCCGAGTGGATGCCGGGAAGTGAGAATGGCATCCGGATGTGTTTCCACAAATTGTTCACAGATGGGGACCACCAATCATGGGCCTCATGGCGACTTTTCACTCGGCAAGGGCCAGTCATTTCTTCAGCCGGCGACAAGAACGGCCGTCAGAGGGGATTGACGCCCTGATGCAACATTGACCATCAGCAGGTCTACTATATGTCTTCCCGCCGTGGGCACTCATACGTGCAAGTAATTCAGTGTATTGAAGCTCATCAGGCGAGTGCTATTGGTAGCACCGGACTGGCCAAGACATCTGTGGTACGCTGATCTCATTCACCTGCTCGACAGTCATCCCTGGAGATTACCAGTGTCGGAAGATTTATTGATACCAGGTCCGCTGCGAATGCCTCAGGTGGATCGGTTCTCGCTTACGGTTTGGCCATTGAAATGGCGAGGCTGGGGGGAAGGAAAAAAAAAAGTTATTCTGGGGCAGTGATCACCACTTTACTGAGAGCAAGGAAGCAGTCCACATCTCTGGTATAGGTGCGTATCTGGCGTATTTTCGAGGACTGGTGTTCTTGGCGGCAGGTTCGGGCGGTTACAGTATCCGTTCCCCTGGTTTTAGGTTTTCTGCTAGACAGGTTTGATAAGGGGCTAGTGGCCAGTTCCCTGGGAGTCCAGGTGGCAGCTATTTCCTGCTATAGAGGAAAGGTGCAGGGAATTGCACTAGGTGCTCATACTGATGTTTTACGCGTTCTTAAAGCAGTTTCCAGACTGCAGCCCTTGAGGAGGGTCATAGTTCCACCGTGGGCTCTGAATTTGGGCTTAGGAGCATTGTCTAAAGATCCTTTGCACCAGGCGTCAGTAAAGGATTTGAATTTAATTACCGTGTTTTTGTCATGTAGAGAACAGTTCTTCTCCTTTTCTAGAGAGAAGGTGGTATTGCGGTCAGTTCCATTCTTTTTGCCAAAGGTGGTGTCTGCCTATCACCTGAATCAAACGGTTTCTTTTCCAGTGCTAGGTTCTCTGGAAGGGAATGCTTCTGATCGTAATTTGTGCCAGTTGGAGTGGAGGAGTGGCCTAGTGGTTGGGGCAAGGTACTTCAGGCCAGAAGGTCAGGGGTTCAAATCCCACTAGACAGCAACCTTGGGCCAGAAGGACTGGGGTTTCTAGTCCCACAGGTGCTCCTTGTGGTCTTGGGCAAGCCACTTAACCCTCCATAGCCCATGTTCCCTGTAAAATAGTTATCTCCAAGTTATAATGCCCTGTTCAATGTAATTTCAGTTTGTTCAATGTAAACCGCACTGATGCAGAATAGCGCAGTATATAAGAGAATGTAAATAAATAAATAAATAAAGCAAATGTTACAGCGATACTTAAAGGTTTCAGAAACCTTTCGTAAATCGGACCGTCTCTTTGTGTTATTCGGAGGTCCCCGCAAAGGGGAAGCAACAGCAAAGGCGTCCATATCCAGATGGATTAGAGAGGCGATTGCATCGACATATCTGTTGCAAGGTTGTGCAGTTCTGACGAGCTTGCAGGCTCACTCTACCAGAGCGCAAGGAACTTCCTGGGCGGAACAGTTTGGTTCCACTGGGGGACATCTGTAGAGCGGCCACCTGGTCGTCTCTTCATACTTTCAGTAAGCACTACCACGTAGATTTCTGGCGGCAAATGATGCTTGCTTCGGGTTGACAGTATTGCAAGCCAGCTGGAAAGGTCCCTCCCAATGATTACTGCTCTGTTACATCCCAGAGGTGGAGGACTAAACTGGAGGAATGATAAGGAAATGAAAATTACACTTACCTGGTAATTGTTGTTCCCTTAGTGACTCCAGTTTGGTCCTCATTCCCACCCAGGGTCGTATGGCAGTGGAGGTTCAGTTGGGGGGAGTGTAGGTCTACTGCTAGGTGTCTATTGTTACGCTGTGGTTTCCTAATTCTGTATGGGGCAGAAGGGAAAGGTGCAAGGCGGTTTCCTCCTTCCTAGGGGGAAATTCATGTTACACAGTTAATAGTTATGAGTTCAATTTCAGTATAGGTTTATAATGTTTTATGATAGCTACTTATTTGTTGCTCCTTTGCATGTGCTTTGTCAATAGTTCACTGGGGCTGATGGGAGAGACCAGCAGGCTACATCCAGTGATGTCACGATTTTGACATGCCCAGTCTCCAAGCTGCAGGAGGTACACAACCCAGAGGTGGAGGACTAAACTGGAGTCACTAAAGGAACAACAATTACCAGGTAAGTGTAATTTTCATTTGTTCGCCAGGGACAGCAGAAATCAGTCCTCACTTATGGGTGACATCAGCACCGACGGATCCCACGCGGAACAATTCCCCAGCTTTCAAAGAAAGCCTTTGGGATTGCTACCATGCATGCATAGTCCTCTTCCCACCCAAGAGTCCACCTTGCTCAGTCAGGTCACTTAACTCGAGCCCTACCAAGCAGATGGCAAGGGAAGGACAAAAATTCAGCAACTCATCAGGGGAGGCGGGAGGGTGAGGACTGATTCCTGCTGTCCCTGGAGAACACTTGTTTCAGGTGAGTAACTACACTTTCTCCAGGAACAAACAGGAAGTCAGTCCTCACTTATGGGACTCCCTAGCTACAGGCTACTGAACCTGTAACCAAAAAACACCTCCACGAGGCCGTAGGCAGAAGCCGAAGACTGAAGGAGCCCAAGTCCTCGGTGCAAAGCCCTCGGTAGCCGTGAAGAAGGGTCAGAGGGCAGGAGTTGCTTATACCCAAACAGGTTATGGAGTACAGCCTGGCCGAAGGCGCTGTCTCGGCGGGACTCCCTCTCCAGGCAGCAGTGAGTAGCAAAGGTGTTCATGGAAGACCAGGTCGCTGCCCGGCAAAGGTCCATCAGGGGCACAGAGCGCAGCAAGGCCACTTTGGCTCAGACCCCTTGTGCAGTGACTCAACGATCCAGAGGGACGCCCGCCTTCGTATGGGCAAAAGTGATGCAGTCCACCACCCAAACAGAGTGTACGCTTGGTGACTGCTTGCCCCAGTCTATTGGGATCGTAGGCCATGAAAGGCCTGTCAGACTTGCAATGAGTCTGGGTACGCTGCAAATAAAAGGCAAGGGCCCATTTGCAGTAAAGGGTTTGGAGAGCCATCGGCATTGGGCCTCAGAAAGTCAGCAGCACTATCTCTTGGTTGAGCTGGAAGTCTCCAAAACGACCTTAGGTAGGAATATAGAATGGGTACGGAGGACTACCCTGTTCCGATAAAACCTGGTGTAAGGGGCGCCAGCCATGAGAGCCTGGAGCTCACTGACTTGGAAGGCCGAGGTCAGCACCACCAGGAAGGCGACTTTCCAGGACAGGTGCCAGAGCGAACACGTCGCCATCGGCTCGAAGGATGAGCTGCGTGAGTACCACATTTAAGTCCCATGCTACCAGAGGAGGACAGATGGGTGGCTTGGATAACAGCTGCCCCGAGAGGGATTTTTCCTCAACAGGGAGATGATTAGCCAAGATGGCGCTCAAATGAACTCTGACAGAGTTAGACTTCAACCCTTGCCTTGAGAGGTGGAGGTGGTACTAGAGAACCCACTGAACAGGACACGAGAAGAGGTCAAGATGGTGTTCTGAGCACCAGATGGAGAAGCGTTTCCACTTAAAGGCAGAAGCCTGCCTAGTGGAGTCCTCCTTCCTTGAGGCGAGGAGGATTTCCTCGACCTCCTCCGGAAGGGCCAGAGAGGCTAGGGAGACCCGATCAGCCCTGAGGGATAGGGAGGTCAGGATCAGGTGCAGCACCCAACCTCCTCCTGCGTTGGCAGAGCCCAGGGGAACTGGAGGCTCCGTCGACAACAGGAACCAAGGCTGCCGAGGCCACGAGGGGGCCATGAGAATCAACGATGCCCCCATCCTGCTGAGCCTTGAACAGAGTCCTCGCAATGAGGGGGAAAGGAGGGACTGCATAGAGAAGACTGGAGGACTAGTCCAGGAGAAATGCATCGGGGCTCTCGCTGCTTGGGAGTGGCACCGGGCCGCAAAAGCAGGGAAGCTGCATGTTCCAGGGGCTGGCAAAGAGGTCTATCGCCGGAATCCCCCAGCGGAGAAACAGCCAGTCTGCTACTCTGGGATCCAGCTGCCATTCGTGGGGGCGAAGGATTCTCCTGACCCGGGAGGTACGTCGCCCTGAGGGACATCCTCCGTCGGGCAGCAAAAGAACAGATAAGGACCGCTTCCCAGCAGAGGGAGTGTGATCTTATGCCCCCCTCCTTGTTGATGTAGAACATTGCTACACAGTTGTTGGTCTGTACTAAAACCGACTTCCTGCTGAGGTGTTCCTTGAAGGCCCTCAGGGCCCACCGCATGGCCCGGAGTTCAAGCAGGTTTATCTGCTGCTGTGACCATTGCCCCTGTGTGCAGAGAGGTCTGCACTGGGCTCCCCACCTTAACAGGGAAACATCTGTCGTCAGAACCGCATCGTGCCTTGGAGCCTGAAAGAGCAATCCCCACAGGAGGTTGTGGGGGGTTTTGCCACCAGCTCAGGGATAAGCGGAGGTCAAGAAGAACCCTGACGGGGTCCCTGAGGTGTCTGAAGGACTGGCTCCATTGGGCACTGAGACACCACTGAGCTGTCTGCATGTGCAGGAGGGTGTGAGGAACCACATGTATGGTCGAGGCCATGTGGCCCAGGAGACGTAGCATGGACCGAGCGGTGAACTTGTGAGCGCTTTGGACACAAGCCGCCAGAGCTCGGAGAAGGGTGGAGCGATCCACCGGCAAGAAGGCAATCGCCTGCTGAGTATTGAGGCACACCCCGATGAACTCGAGAGCCTGCACTGGCTCAAGGTGAGACTTCGGATAGTTGACCAAGAACTCCAAGCTCTCCAAGAGGAGGACAGTGCACGACATCGCTTGCAGAGCCTCCTTGGCCGAGGAGCCCGTAACGAGCCAGTCATCGATGTAGGGAAAGACGAGCACGTCCTGGCGCCGAAGGTAAGCGGCAACCACAACAAGGCACTTTGTGAAGACCCCTGGGGCGGACGCAAGGCCCAAGGGGAGCATCCTGTACTGGAAGTGCTCTCCCTGCACCCTGAAATGCAGATACTGCCTGTGTTGGGGGTGGATTAAGATGTGGGCGTAAGCGTCCTTTAGATCCAAGGAGCATAGCCAGTCACCCTGCTGGAGGAAGGGCAGCAGCACGCCAAGAGATAACATGTTGAATTTCTCCCACACCAGGAACTTGTTTAGCCTGCAAAGGTCGAGGATGGGCCACAGACCCCCGTCTTTTTCTGGACAAGAAAGTACCGTGAATAGAAGCCCCGACCTCGACCTTCTTGACTGCCCATTGGGCGAGGTGAGAGTGCAATTCCCACTGCAGCAGAAGCAGGTGTGCAGGGAGTCACGGAGGCTCCGCCGGGGAGAAAGGAGGTGGAAGCCTGTCAAAATGAAGGCGATAGCCGTCCCAGATGACTTGGAGGACCCAAGTGTCTAAGGTGATGGGAGCCCTCAATGAGGCAAAGCAGGACAGGCGTCCCCCCACTGGCTGCTGCATCGCCGGAAGGCAAGGGGCTATACCGATGGCGTCAAAACCTCTGAGGGGATTGCAGAGGAGCCGGCGTTTGGGCCTTCAGTCCCTTTGGCTTACGATGCCCCTGGCCAGACTTTCCCTGCGCCGGAGTGGTCAGTGTGGGGGTAGCTGGATATGGTGGACAGCCTCAATACTGGAGACCCTTTCTAGGGAAGAAGGACTTCTTGCTTGGCTGCTTCCTCCGAGGCAGGGTAGATGTTTTGCAGGAGAGACGGGTCCCAGTGACAAACTCCGTCTCAATTTCCGCAGCCTTCTCCTACATCGGCTTGCCAATGAGCTGCTCGCCGAGGTGAGGCAGGGCACGGTCAGTAGCTTCTCCTGCACCCACTGCTCCAAATCCGAGGATTGGAGCTATGCCTGGCGACAGGCCCCAATGCCCGCGGCCGCCACCCGAGCCGATGTCTCGAAGCCATCATAGGAGGCTCTAGAGAGGAACTTGGAGCAGTTGGCAATGGACTTTAGTAGGGCATGGAATCTGTCAAGGGGCTCTTCCTTCGAGACCTGTGGAGAAACCCCCGAGTTCCTTAGCCAAATTGAGCAGGAACATACCAATGTACAGTTGATATGCCTGGATGCGACAAGAGAGCATGGAACCTTGGTAGGCTTTGCAGCCCAGGGTATCAAGGGCTCTCGACTCTCGGCCGGATGGTACAGACGAGTGCGATTTCGTGCTTTTTGCTTCCTCATGGCCGATTCCACCACCATCGAGGTGTGTGGGAGCTGGGTCTTTCGGAAGCCTGGCCCACACTGCACCTTGTACATCGTGTCAAGGTGCTTGCTCACGATGGGGACCAAGGCTGAGGCCTCACACATGCGGAGCAGCAGCCGAGATAGAATCAGCAGTATAGGCACAGTGAGGGCTTCCCTGGGTGGGGGACTCCTACTGAAGAATGTCAAGCTCTTCAGCATAAGGGTCCTCCTCAGCCTGGGTGACCAGGTTAAAGGCCCATGCCATGTCCCGAATGAACACCAGGAAGGAGGCATCTTCGGGTGGTGAGCGCCGCTGGAATGTGGGCAGCGAGGGGTACAATGGAAAATCCTGGTGGGTACGGGTTTCCAAGGAGGTGTCCCCATCGGACTCCCACGCCGAGAAATCGGTCGAGGAGTCCGAGCTGGGCAGTTCGTCCAATGGCCGGTGTTCTGGTGCCGGAGGCCCTGGACGATCTCGCCTCCAAGGAACAGGAGGGCGAGCGAGACCAACATCGAGGACCCTCATGAGGCCCATGGCTCTCGGGGGTTTCCTGGACGGATTTGGGTGTCCCACGCGAGGGACCCACGGTCTCTGGGTGCGAGTCAGCAAAGCTGGCCGTGAGCGCTTGCTGGGAAGCAATGAACGCAGAAACACTGCATTCCAGTGCCAGCATGCGGGACTCCCATGTGGGAGTGGGGCCCTGCGACGCTGATACCGGGGTCACCGGATCAGGCGTCAAGGAGAGGGGATCCTCACTGGGACAACCCTCAGGAGACCGGGTGCCTTTGCCAGAGGCCTCTGCTTCTGTGCGGGGTACCTTGTGGGGCTGCTCCTTGTCTGACTCTCAGAAACACCGCAGGGGGCTAAGCAACTGGGCGTGGGAGTGCTCGCACTTGTCGGGACCTCGGACAGCGACTTCAAGGCCTTCTTCTTTATGCGCCGCCCCACCTCGGGGGACTCCTGGTCAGAGTGCCGCTGAGAGCGCAGGGCCTCCGGGGGAGAACCCACAGGAGGAGAGACGACCGAGGGCGCCACCGGGGACTCCAAGGTGGCCTTTCGGAAAATGTCTTCACACTTCTGCCTATGACTGAGCAGGGCCTTAGAGGACATTTTCTTGCAGAGTTCTGGATCATGGTCGGCTCCAAAGCACCGCAGACAACAGTCATGAGTGTCTGTAAGTGACATGTTCCTAGAGCATCTATCGCATTTTTTGAATCCGGTGGCTATGGGGGCAAAAATGGCCCCTGCAAGGTCGAAGACCCACACGGCCAGCAGTTAGAGAAGAAAAAAGGGCACAAAGCCCGTAACGAAAAAAATAAGAAGAGTATCCCCAATAGCTCTAAAAAAGTAGAGCAGGGGAAGGACGGGTAGAGGACCGGTGCAACCAGACAAAAAGGGAGCCTGTTAAGACAACAAAATATGAAAATTTTTCCGAGGGACAGATGTGCATCCAAAGGGCTCCGAGGAAAAAGGGAGACTGAGCAAGATGGCACCCTTGGGCAGAAAGAGGACCACGCATGCGTGGTAGCAATGCCAAAGGCTTTCTTTGAAAGCTGGGGAATTGCTCCGCACAGGCTCCGTCGGTGCCAACGTCACCCATAAGCAAGGACTGACTTCCTGTTTGTTCCTGAAGAATATGAGTTATATTTTTTATATGAATTTTTGAGTGTGATGGGTTCAAAGGTTTACTGATCGTATCATAAAGGTGTATCATGTCTGAAGGTGAAATTAGGCCTTACCTGATAATTAACTTTCCTTGAGGAACTCCAGTCTAGTCCCACACCTCAGGGTTGAGCACCTCTTCCAGCAGCATGGAGACTGACCATGTCACAATTTTGATGACATCAGGATACTTAGGCAGCTGGCACCACCCCCAGCCTTCCAGTAACCTATTGACAAAGCAGACTCACAGGAGTAACAAATAAGAAGTTAATATCTTAAGAAATAACACAATCCTATCACTAAACATGTTTCCAGGAAACTCCACTTCCTCCAGGCAGCCCCCTTCTTGGCCCACTCCAAAAATGGACCCCAATCACCCAAGAGAGAATACCTAGTAATGTAAGAGTAGTTACTCACCTGTAACAGGTGTTCTCCAGGAGCAGCAGGAATCAGTCCTCACATATGGGTGGCGTTGGCGCCGAGGAAAGCCATCGTGCGGAGCATTTCCCCAGCTTTCAAAGAAAGCCTTTGGGAATGCAGCATACATGCACGGTCCCCTTCTTGCCCAAGGGTGCCATCTTGCTCAGTCTGATGACATAGCTAAGACAGCAAAAATAATAAAATGAATCATATGACTGCAACTCCAAGGGGAGGAGGGAGGGTCGTGAGGACTGGGGAAATGCTCCGCACGAGGGCGGAGAAACTAGCTCAACTTAAAGTAGACAAAGCGATGGGACCGGATGGGATACACCCTAGAATACTGAGGGAACTTGGGGACGTTCTAGCAACTCCACTGACTGACCTTTTCAATGCCTCGTTGGAGTCGGGAGTGGTGCCAAAGGACTGGAGAGAGGCTCATGTGGTGCCTTTACACAAAAGCGGAAGTAAGGATGTGGTTGAAAAATACAGGCCGGTTAGTTTAACTTCAGTGGTGAGTAAATTAATGGAAACGCTGTTGAAAGAGAAAATAGTGAGGTTTCTGGAGTCCAGCGGATTACAGGATCCAAGGCAGCATGGATTCACCAGAGGCAGGTCTTGTCAGACAAATCTGATTGATTTCTTTGACTGGGTGACCAGGGAGTTGGACCGAGGGAGAGCTCTAGATGTGGTGTATTTAGATTTCAGTAAAGCCTTTGACACTGTTCCTCACAGGCGACTTATAAACAAACTGAGCACCCTAGGGATGGACCCTAAAGTTACTGCTTGGGTTAGAAATTGGTTGGGTGGGAGGCGACAAAGAGTACAAGTAAATGGAGCTCACTCTGAGGAGAAGGATGTTACCAGTGGTGTGCCCCAGGGATCTGTCCTTGGTCCGATTCTTTTTAACATCTTTGTTAGTGATATAGCGGAAGGGCTGTCTGGTAAGGTTTGCCTCTTTGCGGATGATACCAAAATCTGCAATAAAGTAGACACCCAGGAAGGTGTAGATAACATGAGGAGGGATCTAGCTAAGCTTGAAGAATGGTCTAGAATTTGGCAGCTGGGATTTAATGTTAAAAAATGTAAGGTCATGCATTTGGGCTGCAGCAATCCATGGGAGCAATACAGCATAGGAGGTGAAGTACTTTTGTCCACTAAAGAAGAGCGGGACCTAGGCGTGGTTGTGTCCGATGATCTTAAAGTAGCTAAACAGGTAGAAAAGGCGACGGCAAAAGCTAGAAGGATGCTTGGGTGCATACGGAGAGGAATGGCTAGCAGAAAAAAGGAGGTGATAATGCCTCTGTATAAGTCTTTGGTGCGACCTCATTTGGAGTATGGTGTGCAATTCTGGAGACCGCACCTTCAAAAGGATGTGAACAGGATGGAGTCGGTGCAGAGGGTTGCTACTAAGATGATTAGTAGTCTTCATTATAAAGCATACGAGGACAGACTTAAGGATCTTAATATGTACACCTTAGAGGAAAGGCGGGATAAAGGTGATATGATTGAGATGTTTAAATACCTCCGTGGCATAAATGTTCAGGGAGAGAGCTTCTTTCAATTGAAAGCAAGTTCTGCGACGAGGGGACATGGGATGAGGGTGAATGGAGATAGATTCAGGAGTGATATGCGGAAATATTTCTTTACGGAAAGAGTAGTGGATCCGTGAAATAGTCTCCCAGTGGAGGTGGTAGAGATGAGGACAGTAACTGAATTCAAAAAAGCATGGGACAAACACAGAGGATCTCTAAAGGTAGAAGGTGGACTGTTGTAGTTGTTATGGAAGGACAGACTAGATGGGCCTTGTGGTCTTTTTCTGTCATCATGTTTCTATGAGGGCTCCGTCGGCACTGACGTCACCCATATGTGAGGAATGGCTTCCTGCTTGGTCCTGGAGAAACATCTTTCCCACCAGTCCCCGACGGTGGGAATGTAACCTAACTAGAAGAACCTACAACGAAACACACAAAACATCCTCAAAACTGCACGCCGTATAAGTAAGAAACCAACGACACCCTTCGTTCCCGGCCAAGTCACTGCAGTTGAACTTCTTCCAGCCTGGGATTGCTTAAGCAGACAGAATTACAGAAGTGAGGGATACGGGACTGGACTGGAGTTCCTCAAGAAAAGCTAATTAGTAGGTAAGGCCTAATTTCACTTTCCTTATTGTCCCTCCAGTCCAGTCCCACACCTCAGGGATGTAACAGAGCCTCCTAAACACTAGAGGGACTAGCGAGCCCAGTCTGAATAACTGCTGAACCGAACCTCACATTGTTTCTTGCTTGCACATCCAACCGATAACATAGGTACACTAAAAAAATTTTTTTTTAAACTGCCTCTAATGTTTCGATTGATTTTTACGTTTTTTGGTGCACTGAATCCAAATCTGGTAACCAATTTGCTCCATCACGTACAGATTTTTTGCTACATTGGGTTAGCAGTTTGAGGTGAACGTTTCAGATTGAGTGCGATCGAGATAAAAGTTTCTTGGATGAATTCTTTATACTAATTGTTTAGTAGTTATTCAAATAAGAATAAAGAAAATTGTAACAAGGCAGCACATAAGAATAGAGTAATGTCAACAAAACACACTGTGATGGTAGCAAAATTGCACTTAAAACAGCCACATACATGTGCACAAACATTGAGCATATAAGAGCGAGGTTAGACACAAAGCAAAGCAAAGCAATGTGCAAAAAATGTTGTACAGGTATGTATGTAAGAATAGAAAACGCAAACCGCACCATTGCAATACATGAAGACAAACACCCGATGGTGTGAAAATAAAATTCTAATAAATGAGATCCGACACTGTGGTAATAACTAGCAAATTTTTATTTCAAAGTTTAGTAAAAACACGATATTTGTCAACACAGTTTAGATTTTAAAGTCATTCTTGGGTCAATCAATCTCCTGGTGGGCCCGTTTCTTCTTCCCCCGAATGCTTCTCTTGGTGCGCTGCTTGGTGTATTTTTCATCTGGGGTTTCCCGCAGCAGCAACCAGCAGAAATCAGCCATCATAGTGGTGTTCCATCTTCCTTGGTACCTTCTCTCTGCGTCCTTGATGTCCTGGTGAAACCTTTCACCTTGTTCTTCACTGTACGCCCCCAAGTTTTCGGGAAAGTAGTTCACATGGGAGTGCAAGAAATGGACTTTCAGGCTCATGTTACAGCCTTGTTCTTTGAAGGCATTGAGCATCCTGGCAACAATATCCTTATAGTTCTCATCCCGCCTGTTCCCCAAGAATTTGAGAACAACATCCTTGAAGGAATCCCAGGCTTCTTCTTTTTCCTTCTCAGACATCGTTTCAGCGAATGCTCCATCTGAAATGAGTTTCCTTATATCAGGGCCAACAAACACTCCTTCCTTTAGCTTTGCTTCAGAAAGTCGGGGGAACTTTGAGCAAAGGTACCGAAAGCACTCACCATCTTTTGGAAGGGACTTGATGAATTGCTTAATGAGACCCAACTTAATGTGGAGAGGTGGTAATAGAATTTTATCACGAGGTACCAAGCTCTCATGAAGAACATTTTTCTCACCGGGTCTCAAATACTCCCGAATTGGCCAGTCTTTTTTCCCCCAGTGTAGGTCGCGGGCCCGGCTATCCCACAAGCAAAGGAAGCAGGGATATTTGGTGAAACCGGATTGCTGCCCTAATAGCATGGATAGAATTTTAAAGTCTCCACAAATCATCCACTTATGCTCATCATAACGAATCTTCTGAAGAATCAGGGCCAAATTCTCGTATTTTTCTTGGAGAATAACAGAGTGAGCAATAGGAACTGAAGCGAATGTGTTGCCATTATGAAGAACAACACCTTTTATGCTGTCTTTTGACGAATCAATGAACAGCCGCCATTCAGCAGGATCATACTTGAGTTTAAACTTTTCCATCACTCCGTATATATCGTTGCAAAATACCAAATCTTCCTCTTTGCTGAAATACTTCAAAAATTGTGTCTCGCGGTTGCGGTACCAATAAAAAGTTGTTCCTGGTGACAATAGATTTTTCTGTTTAAGCCGAGAACCTAGCAGTTGGGCAGCATCTTTTGGGAGTCCTAAATCCCGGACTAAATCATTCAATTCAGCTTGAGAGAAAAGTTCAGGTTTCGGATCTGGTTCAGTTTCAAACTCGGAAGTACTGGACTCATCGGGAAAAGCCATCTGATGAGTTTCATCATGATCAGAACCGTCCACACAAATATGATCCAAAGATTTTGGTGGTTCAGGCACAGGTACTTTGTTGCTATGAGGCATAGGCCTAATTGCTGAGGGAAGGTTGGGGTAACTTATTACGTTCTTATTTTTTAAGTTGTATCCCTTCACAATGCAAGAGCAAAAATAGCAGTCACTGCTGTGGTCTCTTTGTTCATGCCACATCATAGGTATTCTGAAACGAAATGCTTGTTTTTTACCTTTCATCCATAAGCGTAGATCTTCCTCACATGTCTTGCACACTTTGTGAGGAGCCCACGGTTTGTCTTGATCGCTTAACTTCAAACCGAAATAGGCGAAATATACTTTTTTAATAAATGCAGAAATGTTCCTCTGCCGCTTTTTCACGGTATATTCCCCACAAATAAAACAAAAACTGTCCGGAGAGTTGACGCAACCTCTGGCTCTGTGAGCCATCACAAATACACAGCACTGCAAACTACAACTGTAGTGAACCACTTCGGAATAAAGCTGGATTACGACTGAGCAAACAAAAGGTAATAATGAACTTGCAAGAAACTGAAATTTGACAGGAACGTTCATGTCGCAACCACCGTGTTTGAGCGAGCGAACGACGAGGCGAACAGGAAAGAACATGCGCCAGCGCGAGTACTGGATTTAGCCCCCCGCCTCCCAATTGTCCTGTTAATGTATAAAATGAATACAAAACACTCTAAAATATCATGAGGGAGTGTTTCTAGTTAGTTAACCATTACTACAACCTCTATTTTGGGCCAAGAAAATAAACTGCAGTCGGCTAAAAAGAAATTATGTGAACATTCCTTATATGGGTAAGAAATCTAATTTTGCAAGAAAACGTGACGTGATGGAACATTTTGGCTATTTTTCCTGGATTCAGCACCCCAAAATCTATAGGAATCAGTTGCAAAACTGGAGGCAGTTTTTTGGTAGTGTACCTGTGTAATGCTTTACAAAGGTATGCAACGACGACCAGGTGGCCGCCCGACAAATGTCTTCCGGTGAAACCGAACTCCATTTCGCCTAGGCAGCCACCTGCGCTCTAGTGGAGTGTGCTCGCAAGCCCTGTGGGACCTGCTTGCCCTTTAACAGATATGCTGATGCAATCGCTTCCTTAACCCATCTGGAGATTGAGGACTTAGCCACAACCTCCCCCTTACGTGGACCACTGAACAGGATGAAACAACTGATCCGATTTCAGAAAGGAAGCTGTCCTCCTCAAATATCGTCCGAGTACACGCTGGAGATCGAGTAGATGCAGTTGTGGATCCTGTGAATCCTCCGACAAACCAGGTAAGACCGGCAAAACCACAGGCTGCTTCAAATGAAACTGAAATACCACCTTCGGTAGAAAAGAGGGCACCGTTTGCAACACCACATTTTCCCTAGAAAAAATAAGAAAAGGTTCTCTACATGATAACACCTGAAGTTCCAAAATTCTCCTGGCTGAAGAAATTGTCACCAAAAATACCGTCTTCAAAGCCAAATCCTTCAGGGTACAAGATGCTAACTGCTCAAAAGGCTCTCTGGAGAACACCGAAAGCACCAGGTTAAGGTCCCAACTCGGAACTAACGCCCTTCTTGGTGGATGGATCTACTTAACAGCTCTCAGAAACCGAACAACCTCCAGCTGCATACCCAAGGATATCCCTTGAACCTTTCCTAGATAACACGCCAACACTGCTACCTGCACCCTAAGGGAACCCCAAGCCAAACCTTTATCAAGACCCGCCTGTAAAAAGTCCAACATTTCCGGAACCAAAGCAGTCAATGGTCTGCAACCGTTCTGAGCACACCAACCTTCAAACATTCTCCAGACCCGAATGTACGCAAGGGAAGTAGATCTCTTTTGAGCCCTAAGGAGAGTGGAAATTACTTGAGTGGAATAATCTCGCTTCGTTAACCTCACCCTCTCAAGAGCCATGCCGTAAGCGAGAACCAATCCACCTGTGGCATTACGATTGGTCCCTGCACTAACAGGTCTGGCCTGTCGGGAAGTCTTCACGGCTCAACCACCCTCAGCCATACCAGATCGGCGTACTATGGCCACAGAGGGCAATCTGGGGCAATGATCATGACCATCCACCGGTGAGCCTCCACTCGCTGTATCATGTGACCTATGAAGGGAAGAAATAGAGAAGTCCCTGATTCGGCCATCCCTGTACCAGCGCATCTAGTACCTCAGACATTCTCTCTCTTCGCTGACCTGAAAACCGACTTGCGTTGGCTGACGTGAAAGTCACCATCAGATCCATGACCGGCTCCCCCCACCGGTACACGATCTGCTCAAACACCTCCTGGTTCAGCTGCCATTCGCCGTGATCTTACCATACCCGACTGAGGTAATTGGCCGCAATGTTCTCTGTGCCGGCCACATGTGCTGCTGAAATTGCCTGCAGGTGAGCTTCCGCCCAAGACATCAGGAGCTCCGCCTCATTCTCTAATCTGGCACTGCCCGTACCGCCTTGTCGATTGATGTACGCTACCGTGGTAGTGTTGTCTGAGAAGACCCACATCGCCTGAGTGCGGACCCTTGGGAGAAACTCCTGTAGGGCTAAGCGCACGGCTCTCATCTCCAGCCGATTGATAGACCAAGTCTTTTCCTCTGGATTCCAACAACCCTGCACCACTCGTCCCTCGCAATGGGTTTCCCATCCTGAGAGACTTGCATCCGTCGTCAGCGGAAGCCAGCACGGTGATTCCAATGGGACTCCCACCTTCAGATTCTCCTTGCTCAGCCACCACCTGAGGGCCTTCCGCACTTCCCACGGACATACCAACCTGCAAGTTAGTGGCTGATGCTGATGAGACCAGCACCGTAACAGAGTTCTCTGCAATGACCTCATGTGAGCTTGCGCCCAGGGAACCAGATCGATTGCCGCTGCCGCCATGGTCCCCAAGAGCTGAAGATAATACCATGCAGTCGGTTCCGGCATACGCAGAAACTGCCAAACCTGCAGAGCAACCACCCTTTTTTGAGGCAGGACCACCCGAGCCCTGAGAGTGTCGAAACGCGCCCGGAGGTTCTCGAGATCCCGTGAAGGGGGTCAGTGACTTGTCTACATCGATGATCCAGCCTAATTCGCTCAAGAAACGGACCACCCATTCACTTGAGCACTTTCCTCCTTGGACTTTGCTCGAATGAGCCAATCGTCCAAATAGGGATGCACCAATATACCTTCGCACCGCAAGGTGGCTGCTACCATGACCACCACTTTGGTGAACGTCCATGGAGCCATTGCCAGATCGAATGGTAAGGCTTGAAGCTGAAAGTGACCCATGAGCACTGCAAAGCTTAGAAACTGATGATGGTCCGGACGAATTAGAATATGCAGGTAAGCTTCCGTGAGGTCTAGAGAGGTCAAAAACTCCCCTTCTCACACAGCCATCATCACCGATCGAAGAGTTTCCATATGGAAACGTGGGACCCGGAGACAGCGGTTTACGTGCTTGAGGTCGAGAATAGGTCGAAAGGATCCTTCCTTTTTTGGCACTATGAAATAAATAGAGTATCGACCAGTATCGCACTGCTCCGCGGGAATTGGAACCACCGCCCGCAGGTGTAAAAGGCGCTGCAGAGTTTGCGCACCCCGTACGCGTTTGCCTGCACACGGCAGGGGGAACGATTGAAGGCTGGCGCCAGAGGTTTGGCAAAGTCCAGTGCATAACCCTCCTGAATTACTCGTAGAACCCACTGGTCCAACGTAACTCGGAACCAAGCATGGTAAAAATCCCTTAACCGACCTCCCACCGGATAGTGTAGTTACTCACCTGTAACAGGTGTTCTCCAGGGACAGTCCTCACATAAGGGTGACATCGGTGCCGATGGAGCCCTCATGCGGAGCAATCCCCAGCTTTCAAAGAAAGCCTTTGGGATTGCATCACGCATGCGCGGTCCCCTTCCTGCCCAAGGGTGCCATCTTGCTCAGTCAAATGACATAACTAAAAGACAGCAAAATGAATAAAATCAATAATAGGACTGCAACTCCAGGGGAGGAGGGAGCGTCATGAGGACTGATTCCTGCTGTCCCTGGAGAACACCTGTTACAGATGAGTAACTATGCTTTCTCCAGGAAGAAGCAGGAAGTCAGTCCTCACATATGGGACTCCCTAGCTATAGGCTACCGAGAACCCATAACTAAAAAATAGGCTCCCTCTAGAAGAGCTGCAGCAGCCATGATAGGAGTTCAACCGAGAACGTAACACTCCGGTAGCCTGACACCAAAGGTTCGGAGGGTAGGAGTTGCCTAAACCTCGAACAGGTTACGAAGTACAGCCTGGCCGAAAGCACTGTCCCATTGGGACTCCCTATCCAGGCAGTAATGGGCCACAAAAGTCTGGCTTGAAGACCAGGTGGTGGCCCGGCAGATGTCTGCCAGCGAAACAGAGCGGACGTGAGCCACTGATGCCGCCTTAGGCCTGATCCGGTGGGCCGTGACCTGACCCTGCAATGGGAGATCGGCTGCCCTGTATGCCCAGGTGATACAATCCGCCACCCAAATGGATAAGGTATGCTTGGAGACAGGCATCCCCAGCTTACTGGGGTCATAAGAGACGAAGAGGAGAAGCCCTTCGATGTCCCCGCGTACGCTCCATGTAGAAGGCCAAAGCCCTCTTACAGTCTAGGGTGTGCAGAACTGCTTCTGCCCGACTGGCATGCGGCCTGGGAAAGAAGGTCGGAAGAACCACCTCCTGGTTGAGGTGGAACCGAGGAGACTACTTTCGGAAGGAACTTGGGATGAGTGCAAAGCACCACCCTGTTCCTATAGAACCGTGTGTACGGTCTATCAGACACCAGAGCCTGCAGCTCACTCACTCGTCTGGCCGATGTGAGGGCCACCAAGAAAAGCACTTTCCAAGAAAGGAAGCGGAGATGGCAGGTAGCCATTGGCTCAAAAGGTGGGCGAGTAAGCTGCTCTAAGACCACATTCAAATCCCATTCGGTCGCTGGAGGGCGAACCGGGGGTTTCAGCAGAAGTAAACCTCTCAGGAACCTGGACACCAAAATGTGCACAGATAGAGGTCATCCTTCCACTGGAGAGTAGTGTGCTGACAAGGCAGTTAGGTGGACTTGGACAGAGTTTGACTTAAGGCCTAAATCTGAGAGGTGAAGCAGATACTACAATACCACCGACACTTGGCAGGAGAAGGGGTCTTCTGTCTGTTTATTACACCACACCTCAAACCTATGCCACTTAAACGCATAGGTCTTCCTAGTCGAGTGCCTCCTTGAGGCGAGCAGTACATCCTCCACATTTTTTAGGGAGAAGTGGTGCAAGCACTACCCTTTCAGCAGCCATGCCATCAGGTTGAGAGACCTGAGGTTGGGTGCATCAGGGTGCCCCCCCTCCTGTGAAAGGAGGCTGGGGCGCAATCCCAGAGGAATCGGGGCTTCTGCCGCCAGTTGAAGCAGCAGAGGAAACCACGGCTGCCTTGGCCACGTGGGAGCTACAAGGATGACTGAGGCCTTGTCCTGAAGGACCTTGAATAGTGTCCGAGCCACCAGAGGCGTGGGAGGAAACGCATACAGGAGGCCTACCGACCATATTAGGAAAGCATCTGCAGCCACCCTGCTTGGGTGTGGCTGTTTGGAGCAGAAGCAGGGCAACTGGTAATTCTGTGGGCTCACAAACAGATCTATGGATGGACAAGTTGGACTACACTGGGATCCAGTTGCCACTCATGCGGCTGCAGGATTCTGCTGAGCCTGTCGGCTAAGATGTTTTCCTGACTTGGCAAGTAAGCTGCTTTGAGGTGTACACCTTGGCTGACTGCAAACGAGCATAGGTCCAGGGTCTCCTGGCAGAGGATGCGAGACCCTGTGCCCCCCTGCTTGTTCACATAGAACATTGCCACTTGGTTGTCCGTCTGAATTACGACAGGCTGATGATCCAGGGTTGGACAGAAGGTTTGCAGAGCTAGGCGAATAGCTTGAATATCTAGGAGATTGATTTGTTGTGTGCTCTCTTGTGGAGACCACATACCCCGAGTGCACAATTCCTGGCAATGGGCTCCCCAGCCCAGCAAGGATGCATCTGGGGTCAGCACTCTCGTGTGCGTGGAAGGCTGGAAAGGCACTCCCCTCCAGTAGGTTGCGTCGTTGAAGCCACCATGTCAATGACCGCACTAGTCGTTTGGACACCCTTATGGTGTCTGAGTCGACCAGTGGCCTGGGTCCACTGGTCCCTGAGGCACCACTGAGCTGTTCTCATATGGAGTCGAGCATTGGGTGTCACATGTACCGTGGAGGCCATGTGACTGAGCAGGCGCAGAAAGTGCCATGCTGAGACTCACCTGCTGCACTAGGGCCACAAGTCTCTGTGCCCTGTCTTCTGGTAGATGAGCCCTTGCTTGAATGGTATCTAACCTTGCTCCTATGAACTCCAGTCCCCAAGAGGGAACCAAAGTGAACTTTGTGTAATTTATCACAAACCCTAGGGTGCTGTAGCAACTGAATAGTGCGAGATGTGGCCTGTTGGGCCTCCAGGGCTGACTGATGAGCCAGT
The DNA here is from genome assembly GCA_033557465.1 of Ichthyophis bannanicus. Classification (NCBI taxonomy): domain Eukaryota; kingdom Metazoa; phylum Chordata; class Amphibia; order Gymnophiona; family Ichthyophiidae; genus Ichthyophis; species Ichthyophis bannanicus. The sequence continues at coordinate 17,783,033 of CM066038.1, read as the reverse complement.
CGTCCAAGTAGGGGAAGACAAATACCCCCTGATTTCTTAGGAAGGCCGCCACCACCGCTAGGCACTTTGTAAACACCCTGGGTACAGAAGCTAGGCCAAATGGAAGCACCTTGTACTGGAAGTGGTTTCCTCCCACCACAAATCGTAGATATTGTCTGTGGTCTGGATGAATAAGGATGTGCGTATAAGCATCCTTTAGATCTAAGGAGCATAGCCAGTCTCCCTGGCGGAGGTAAGGCAGCAATATTCCAAGGGAAAGCATCTTGAACTTTTCCCTCACCAGGAACTTGTTTAAATTGCGCAAGTCGAGGATGGGTCTTAGGCCTCCAGTTCTCTTTGGTATCAGAAAATACCTGGAGTAGAAGCCCTTCCCCTTCAGGTGGTGTGACACCAGTTTTACCGCCTGATCCTCGAGAAGACATACTAACTCCTTTAAGAGGAGGTCCCTGTGAAGAGGGGGTCTGAGAGGCTCCCCTGGAAAGTAAGAGGGAGGTGCCTGGGTAAGATGTAGCCGATAGCCCACCTGGACTATCTGGAGAACCCAGGTATCTGTAGTGATGGCTGGCCACCTGTGGGCATACAGGGTCAGCCTTCCTCCTGTGCATGGCTTTGCCTCCTTGGAGAGAGGGACTATGCTCTAGGAATAAAAAACACCTCCAGGCTGGGCCGGAGCCAGTGCCTGGGGCTTTTTGCTTACGCAGGCCATGTCCCTGTCCCTTGGTCTGCTGCCCCTTCTGGGTATCTGGAGAGGCCTGATATGAGGGGTGGTTACAGTAAGCAGTACCTTTCCTCAGGAAAAAGGGCTTTTTACCTGAGCCCTTCTTCTTAGAAGGGGCAGAAGTCTTCTTCTCAAGTCTTGTCTGGGTCATGTACTCAGACTCGATCTCAGCAACCTTCTCTGTCATGGGCTTGCCGAAGAGGTTTTCACCCCGGCAAGAGACATCGACCAACTTGTCCTGCACCCATGGCTCCAGGTCCAACGACTGTAGCCATGCCTGGCGGCGTGCACCGATTCCGGTCGCAGCTACTCGGTCCAACGCCTCGAAGCAGTCAGACTGCTCGAGTCAAACTTCGAGCACTCCCAGATCCCAGTGAACAAGACCTTGAAGCGCTGCAAAGGTCTCTTGGAGAGACCAGCTGAGAACCCCGCAATCTCCTTTGCCAGGTCTCAGGTAACATGCCATGTACAGCTGGTACATCTACTATTACCACTGAGCATTTATATAGCGCTACAAGTCGTATGCAGCGCTGCACAGACAGGTAAGAGACAGTCCCTGCTCATCAGAGCTTACAATCTAGTCAAGACAAACACAGAAGGTGTAGTCAGGGATAAAGCAAGGGGAAAGAAAAAGGAGATCAAGTGAGTCAAGATCGAAAAGCACCAGAGAAGAGGTAAGTTTTCAACCTGGATTTGAAGAGGGTTAGAGAAGGTGCCTGGCGTACAGACACAGGTAGTTTGTTCCAGGCATAAGGCACAGCAAGGTGAAAGGAGCGAAGAGTTAGCAGTAGAAGAGAAGGGCACAGATAGAAGCAGTTTGGATTCAGCATGCCAGCATCGAGCCCTGGTAGCACTTTCTGCCAATGGCATCTATGTTGCGGGCCTCCCGGCCAGGAGGCACCAAAGAGTGCGTCTTCTGGCTCTTGAGCCGGCGCATGGCCGATTCCTTATCCATGGAGTTGTGCGGCAGTTGTGCTTTTTGGAATCCCAGGCTCTTGTGAACTCGATAGATGGAATAGATTCGTCTGCTGAGCACCGGCATCAAGGCCGGTGTCTCCCACATGCGGAGCATCAGCCTTTCCAGAATGGGAGGCACCGGTACAGTAAGGGCTTCCCGAGGGGGAAAGTCATACTGGAGGATCTCGGGCTCGAGGCTCCTCCTCAGCCTCTGCCGGGAATGACAAAGCCTTTGCCATGTCCCAGACAAAGTCCAAGAACTGGGTGTCCTCGGGGGGGGGACGACGACCTTCTCCAAGGTTCAGAACCCGGGGAATCGGAGGGAATATACTTGGTCCGGTGGGTGTCTGATGACTCCTCGTCCTCCATTTCCCACCCGGACCCCTCCGAGGAGGAATCGAGCGGCTCCGGCCTCAAGGGCTTCGGTCTCGACCGCCCCAATGCCGGTGGAATCAGCATCGACAACATCCGCGGCCGAGGATCGACTCGAGACATTAGTGACTCGAGGATCGGCTCGGCCTTTGGGGTAGACTTTGACGTCCCGGTGGTCGGGGCAGATGGACCGGTGAGACTGGCGATAAGTGCCCGCTGCTGGTCCATGAAGGCAGCCATGCTGCGCTCCAAGGCCGCCATCCTGAGACCGAGCTCAGGAGGCTTCATAGCCCCTGGGTCGGGACCCGACGCCATCTCTCCCGGAGGAGAGTCTACAACAAGGACAGTACTAACCTGCCTCAGTGTCTCTGGTTCCTTGCGAGGGAGTTTGGCAGGCCTCTCCAACTCCGTGGATCCGGGGTGGCGGGTCGGGCTTCGTGACCTATCCCGCGAGGGACCAGGCCGTTCTGAGCCATCTGAGGACACCGCCCTCACAGATTTTTTTTCTTCCTCCGGTGTTCCAGCAAGGGAGACCCCCTTTCAGAAGACACTCGACACTGTTCAGGGTCAGAAAGCTCCCGAGACGTCGAGGCCTCCGATGAGGTCCAGCCCCAGGCGGGTGCGGATTCGGGAAAAATCCTTTCATGTTGCTGCTGCCTGCTCCTCAAGGCCTTGGAAGACATCTTCTAACATGGGCCACAGACCTTTGGGTCATGCTCAGGCCAGAGGCAACGGAGGCAGCAGTCATGTGTGTCAGTGAGAGACATTAACTTCGTGCACCGATCACACTTTTTAAACCCGCTGGCAGCCATCGGGGGAAAAAGGGCCTCTGCGAGGTCAAAGGACCGGACTGCCAACTAAAAAGAAAAAGAGCGTGAATGCTAGTCTCTAAGGACAAAACCCGAAAATTTTGACCGGACTCGATACCGGTGTACTGAGCCGAGGCGGGAAGGGGAACCAGCGTCGAACCGGCTAAGCAGAAAAGTAATTTTCTGGCGTTTTTTAAACACATTTTTCACGAGGGAACTTGGACGACCTCAGTTGGGCTCCGCAGAAAAAAGGAGACTGAGCAAGATGGCCACCCTTGGGCGGGAAGGGGACTGTGCATGCGTGATGCAATCCCAAAGGCTTTCTTTGAAAGCTGGGGATTGCTCAGCATGAGGGCTCCGTCGGCACCGACATCACCCTTATGTGAGGGCTGACTTCCTGCTTGTTCCTGGAGAAATACCACTGCCTGGGGGTCCCCCTCTCTTCATTGTTGTTTTCTCTGGTCGAAGTAGAGGCAGGCGCTCCGTAATAACCTCTGCCTGCCCCCTGAAAGGTCGGCAACCTGGTCGCAAACCAACCTCTCTGAAAGGGGGAAAACCTTACCGATCGAAAACGCCTAAACTCCCGAGCCTGACCTTGGTTTGGCCCTGAAGTCCAAAGTTCCTTCGGTTTATCCTCGTGAAGACGCCCACCTTTGGACTCTCCCAAATCCTTCACCAACTTTTCCAGTTCCTCTCCGAACAACTGCCTCCCCTTGAAGGGTAGCTTACTCAAGCGAGCTTTCGAGGACACATCTGCCAACCAGTTGCGGAGCCAGAGGTAAGAGCCGCTACCATAGAGCCCATACTGTTCAAAAGCACCCTTACCAGATCATAGAAAGAATCTCCAAGATAGGCCATTCCCGAGTCCAGCCTCGCTGCATCCTCCAGACTCTGTGCCTCCTGAGACGACTCCGGAAGACCTTGCGCCCACCTTAAACATGCTCGCGCCACCAGTGCCCCGCAAGCCGAGGCCTGAAGCGATAGAGCGCTCACATAAAAAGCTTGCTTCAACAGAGCATCCAGCTTCCTATCTTGGACATCCTTGAGAGCCGCACTGCCCTCAACCGGAATAGTGGTCTTCTTAGTCTCTGCCAACACCGCGGTATTGATCCTTGGAGACTTAAACATGTCCTTTTCCAGCTCTGTCAAAGGATACAAGCGGGACATAATGCGAGACCCCCTGAGCCCATATCGCAGGGAGTTCCCACTTCTCCAGGATCATCTGCTTAATGACCCTATCCATAGGAAAACCTTCTGGGGCCTACGAACTGCCTGAAATATTGGATCTTCTGGCGCCTCTTCCTCGACACCTCCCACCAGAGGCATATTGAGTGTCTTGAGCGATTCAGAAATGAGCCCGGCTAGTTCCTCCTTCCGGAAGACTAACAAATCCGGGACTCATCCTCCTGCGGGTTCTCTCCCTCCTTGAGATCTGCCTGCTCCACACCTACCTCTTGCTCCCCCTCTGAGGAAACAGAACCAGTCTCCTCAGCTAATTCACTCTCCAGCCACCTCTTGGCACAAGGTAGCGCTGGGTCCGGATCTGTACCCAGCACATCTACCGGAGCCCCTCTCTTCTTTGCCTTATGGCCCTTAGATTGACCTTGTTGCTTTAAGCAAAACGTCTTATGAAGCAACACCACAAACCCGGAAGAAAAATCGCCCGGCACCACTGCTTTGGGCATTCGCATGGACGAAGGACCAGGGAAAGCCTCCTGATGATCCTACTGCAGCTCCAGCAGAGTCAAACTGACATTCCCCTCTCTCCACAGTGAGGGGCCTTAAGGTTGAGATGCAGGCTCACTGACTATATTAGCCTCCTCCAGCATATCCTGTTCCGCTGAGCGGGTCTCCGCAGCACAACCCTTGCAGACCCCTTCCGCAGACAGCGTGCTTCTGTGCGCTCCACACTGAGGCCTAGAAGGCTTTGCTGACAATTTATTCCAAAAAGAAGAGAGAAAAAAGAAAAGTTGTTCTCCCCTTTGTTCTTTTTTTTTTTTTTTTTTAATTGGAACGTGAAAAGAACCACAACATTAAACTGCTTCCTTTAAGAACCTAAACAGGGACTTTAAAAACCAAGGAAATCCAATAAAAATGCCATACAAAACTTAATCCTTTAAAACTTTTAAAGTAAACCCGTGGCCAAGATCTCCTCTTCCCGCGCAAACAAAATGGCGCTGGAAACGCCGGATGACTGTTACCCGGTCCCCCGCCATGCGGCTGAACCCCCCACAGCAAGAGAACTCTGAGCTCCAGCCTTCGCGATCTTCCTACCTTCCAAGAGGAAAAAACCCCACTGCTGCTGTTCTAACGAGAAAAGCCGCCGCCGATCCTCTTATTCTCCAGGACCAAGCAGGAAGTCAGTCCTCACATATGGGTGACGTCGGCGCCGACGGAGCCCTCGCGGAGCAATTTTCCCCAGCTTTCAAAGAAAGCCTTTGGGAATTGCAGCGCGCATGCGCGGTCCTCTTCCCGCCCAAGGGTGCCATCTTGCTCAGTCTTCTTTTTTCCACGGAGCCCTACAAACGTTGTCTGTGAATCCCCGCCGAAAAGTTGATTTTTTCTCTTTATTTCTCTTTTTTCTTCGGTTCGACACCGGTTCTTTTCCCGCCCGGACTCGCGATGCCGGTTGCGAGTCCGTTCTTTATTTTTCGGTTTTTTGTCCTTCGTGACAGATTTCGTGCCTTTTTACTTTTTCACTGGCAGCCCGGTCTTTCGACCTCGCAGGGGCCCTTTTTCCCCCGATGGCTGCCAGCGGCTTTAAAAAGTGTGACCTCTGTAAGAAACTCATGTCTCTTACAGACACGCACGAATTCTGCCTCCACTGCCTTGGACCCGCTCATGACCAGATGATCTGTGGTCCGTGTGGCAAAATGTCCTCTAAAGCGTTGAGGAGTCGGCAGCATCAGCGGGAACGTATCTTCTCTGACTCCGGCCGGGCTCGGACCTCGTCAGAGGCTTCGACGTCTCGGGACTCTGGTCCTGAGCATCGTCGGAGTTCCTCTGAAAGGGGGTCTCCTACCCGGGAACATCATCGGAAGAAGAAACCCGCGAGGGCGGGATCGGTGGACGCTCCTGGTTCCTCGAGGGCCAGGTCGCATAGCCCTGATTCCCGTCCCGGGTCCTCGGAGGTGGAGAGGCCTTCAAAACATCCTCGACTCGAGATGGACTTGCCCGCTCACGTGAGTACTGTTGTCCTCGTAGACTCGCCTCCGAAGGATCCGACGTCGGGCCCGACGCCATCGGGGCCCGAGTTGGGGGCTGCTGGGTCTCCTGAGCTCGGACTCAGGTTGACGGCCTTGGAGAGCAGTCTGACTGCCTTCATGGACCAGCAGCGGGTATTGATCGCTGGCCTCGCCGGTGCTTCTGCCCTGACCGCCGGGACGTCGACCTCCAAGTCGACCCCGGAGACCGAGCCGATCCTCGAGTCCATGAGGGCTCGAGTCGATCCTCGGTCGCGGTCTCCTTCGGCCTCCCGTTCGGGACCGAGGTCGTCGACGCCGACTCCCTCGGCGTCGGGGCGGACGGCATCGATGCCCGCCCGACCGGAGCCGCTCGACTCCTCCTCCGAGGAATCGGCCTGGGAATCCGAGGACGAAGAGTCACCTGGTTCCTTTCGGACTCGGTGTGTCCCATCGGACTCCCCTGAGTCCGAACCTCGGAGACGGTCCCCCCCGGAGGATACCCGGTTCTCGGACTTCGTGCGGGATATGGCCAAGGCCTTCCCCGCGGATCCCGAGGAGGAGCCTCGAGTCGAGGAACTCGATGCCCTCCAATATGACTCTCCCCCGAAGGAGGCCTTTATTGTACCGGTTCCTCCGATGCTGGAACGACTTCTCTTCCGCATGTGGGAGAGCCCGGCGGCGTCGCCGGTGTTAAGCAAACGGGTCGATTCCATTTATCGAGTCCGCAAGAGCCCCGGGTTCCAAAAGGCACAACTGCCGCACCATTCCATGGTGGTGGAATCGGCCATGCATAGACTTAAGAGTCAAAAAATGCACTCCTCGGTGCCCCCCCCGGTAGGGAGGCCTGAAGCCTGGATGCCCTCGGTAGGAAGTGTTTCCAGGGCTCTATGCTTGCTTGTCGAGTCCAGACTTACCAGCTCTACATGGGCATGTATCTCCGAGACCTGGCTAAAGAAATTGCCGGGTTCTCTGCTGGTCTCTCCGACGAACCTTTGCAGAGGTTCCAAACCTTGTCAACTGGTATTCGAGAGTGCTCGAAGTTTATCTCTCGAGCAGCCTACGATGGTTTTGAGGCATCGGCTCGAGTAGCCGCAGCCGGCATCGGTGGACACCGCCAGGCTTGGCTTCAGACGTCCGACCTCGAGCCATGGGTGCAGGACAAGTTGGTCGATGTCCCCTGCAGAGGTGATAACCTCTTTGGCAAGCCCATGGATGAGAAGGCTGCACAGATCGAGACCGAGACTCTCACCAGAACTCGTCTCTCCAGGAAGACCTCTACCCCCTTCTCAAAAGAACAAGGGCTCGGGGAAAAAGCCCTTTTACCCGAGGAAGGCGGCTGCCTATAAATACTACCCTCAGTATCAGGCCTCACCAGCTCCCCCTCAGGGTAAGCAGGCCAAGGGACGGGGTAATGGGTCCCGTAGGCAGCAAGCCCCCAAGCCTGCCCCACCGGCCCCTGCTCAGCAGGGTGGGGGTTTTTGACTTCATCAGCATAGCCTCTCCCCCCTCAGCTGGTTTCTCTCAGCACAGGAGGCCGGCTGGTCCACTTTGCCCAAAGATGGTCCAACATCACCACAGATACCTGGGTACTTCACATCGTTCGGAAGGGCTATCTTCTTCACTTTCACCAGGTACCTCCCTCCTATTTTCCAGGGGAGCCTCCGAGACTCCCTCTGCACAGGGACTTACTCCTTCAGGAGTTAGCGAGTCTCCTTCAGGAACAGGCTGTGGAAACGGTGCCCCACCACCTGAAAGGTCAGGGGTTTTACTCCAGGTACTTTCTGATACCAAAAAGAACAGGAGGCCTCAGACCCATCCTGGACTTGCGAAACCTCAACAAGTTCCTTGCAAAGGAAAAGTTCAAGATGCTTACCCTTGGAATCCTGCTGCCCTACCTCCAGCAGGGAGACTGGCTATGCTCCTTGGATCTAAAGGATGCGTATACTCATATCCTTATTCATCCAGACCACAGACAATATCTCAGGTTTGTGGTGGGGGGAAATCATTACCAGTACAGAGTACTGCCCTTTGGCCTGTCCTCCACCCCCAGGGTGTTTACCAAATGCCTGGCAGTGGTGGCGGCCTATCTAAGACTTCAAGGCCTTTTTGTGTTTCCCTACCTGGACGACTGGCTCATCAGAGCCGTGTCTTCCCACGAAGCCATTCAAGCCACTCACCGCACTGTGACTCTACTCCAGCACTTGGGATTTGTCATAAACTTCGCAAAGTCCACTTTGCTCCCCTCTCCAGATCTCGAATTCATCGGCGCCAGGTTGGACACTCTTCAGGCGCGGGCCTTCCTGCCTCTGGACAGGGCCCAAAGGCTCATGGATCTCGCCAGCCACTTTCACAGCAATTCCCTGGTCTCGGCCAGGCAATTTCTGAGACTGCTCGGCCATATGGCTTCCACGGTCCATGTGACCCCCATTGCCCGCCTGAACATGCGACCTGCTCAATGGTGCCTTCGCACACAATGGCATCAGGCCACTGGGAGCCTAGCGGACTCCGTACAGATCTCCGACCGGCTGGTCTCTTCTCTGCAATGGTGGCTTCATCTGCCCAACCTAGTACTAGGAGTGACTTTTCAGCCCCCTCCACATTCTCAGGTCCTGACGACCGATGCTTCTCTCCTGGGTTGGGGAGCACACTGCCAAGGGACATGTACTCAGGGTCTCTGGACTCCTTGGGAATCTGCTCAACAGATAAACTTCCTGGAGCTCAGAGCCTTCCGCCTAGCGCTCAAAGCATTCTCTCACCTGATTTCCCATCAGTCGGTGCTGATACAGACAGACAATCAGGTTGCAATGTTCTATGTGAACAAGCAAGGTGGGACAGGCTCCTTCCTTCTCTGTCAGGAGGCACAAAAACTATGCTCTTGGGCTGTCCACCATGGAATTATCCTCACAGCTGTCTATCTCCCAGGTCAAGAAAATTACCTGGCCGACAAGCTGAGCAGGATCCTCCAGCCGCACGAGTGAAGGCTGGATCCGATGGTGGTTCAGCGAATCTTTCTCAAGTGGGGCCTCCCCACCATGGATCTGTTTGCCAGTCCTCTGAACAGGCAACTTCCCAGATTCTGCTCTCGACAACCGCATCCTCTCAGAGTAGCGGCGGATACTTTTCTGATTCCATGGTCCACAGGCCTCTTATATGCCTTTCCTCCCATGCCGCTGGTGTCTCGGACACTCTTCAAGGTTCTCAGAGACAAAGCCTCGATGATCCTAGTGGCTCCCCGGTGGCCGAGACAACCTTGGTTCCCGCTTCTAATGCAGCTGGCGGTGGACACCCCTCTTCCTCTGGGGTTTCAGCCCGACCTCCTGTCGCAGGATCAGGGGACTCTCCTGCACCCCAACCTCCGGTCCCTTCATCTGATGGCCTGGCTGCTGAAAGGGTAGTCCTTGCTCCCCTCTGCCTACCTCCAGAGGTAGAGGAGGTCGTCTTGGCCTCCATGCGGCCCTCCACCCGGAAGTCCTACGCTCTTAAGTGGCGTCGGTTCTCCGCCTGGTGTGCTCAGCAATCTCAAGATCCCTTCTCCTGTTCAGCATCAGTGGTCTTGCAGTACTTGCTTTCCCTCTCCAATCTTGGACTTAAGTCCAACTCGGTCAAGGTCCACCTCAGTGCTCTTTCTGTGCATCACATGCCGGTGGATGGCAGACCTCTTTCTAGCCACCCTCTGTTGGCTCGTTTTCTCAGAGGCCTCCTTCTCCTTAAACCACCTTTGCGCCCCCCAGCCCCGGACTGGGATCTCAATGTGGTTTTACAGCGGATTACCTGTCCGCCTTTCGAACCTATGGCTACCTGTCCTCTTCGTTTTCTTTCTTGGAAAACCTTGTTCTTGGTAGCCCTCACTTCTGCTAGACGCGTTAGTGAACTGCAGGCCCTGGTGTCTGATCCTCCGTACACTAAGGTTCTACAAGAACCGGGTAGTCCTACGGACTCACCCTAAGTTTCTTCCCAAAGTGGTTTCCCCCTTTCACATCAACCAGGAGGTGGTGCTTCCGACCTACTTTCCCAGGCCACACTCCAGCCGAGCTGAAATGGTCCTGCATACCCTGGACTGTAGAAGGGCGTTAACCTTCTACCTTGACCGTACGCGGGAGCACAGAAGGGCTGTTCAGCTCTTCGTCTCTTATGACCCCAATAAGTTGGGGCTCCCTGTCTCCAAGCGTACCCTGTCCATCTGGATTGCTGACTGTATCGCTTGGGCTTACGAGGCAGCCGGCCTCTCGTTGGAAAGTCGAGTCACGGCCCATCGTGTCCGGGCGAAGGCTACGTCAGTGGCTTACCTCCGCTCTGTTCCATTGGCAGACATCTGCCGGGCCGCTACTTGGTCTTCAAGCCAGACTTTTGCGGCCCATTACTGCCTGGAGAGGGAGTCCCGCAGGGACAGTGCTTTCGGACAGGCAGTCCTCCGTAACCTCTTCGAGGTATAGGCAACTCCTACCCTCCATCCCGGATGTTGGGCTACCGGTTGGAGACGTATTCAGAGAAGATTCCTTCCTTCTGGGCTGCTGAGCTTGAGGGAGCTCATTTTTGCGCTTAGGGTCTCCGGTAGCCTTAAGCTTGGGAGTCCCATATGTGAGGACTGACTTCCTGCTTGGTCCTGGAGAAAGCATAGTTACTCACCTGTAACAGGTGTTCTCCAGGAGCAGCAGGAATCAGTCCTCACAACCCTCCCTCCTCCCCTTGGAGTTGCAGTTCTATGCTTTCGTTTTTTTGCTAATTTTTTTGCTGTCTTTTAGCTATGTCATCTGACTGAGCAAGATGGCACCCTTGGGCGGGAAGAGGACCGCGCATGCGCGCTGCATTTCCCAAAGGCTTTCTTTGAAAGCTGGGGAAAATTGCTCCGCGAGGGCTCCGTCGGCGCCGACGTCACCCATATGTGAGGACTGATTCCTGCTGCTCCTGGAGAACACCTGTTACAGGTGAGTAACTACGCTAAACGGTGGCTGTCTCCCTGCCCCAACAACCGCTCTGCACCCGGCCCCGGGTGGTTTTGGAGGTGTCCAAGACCTAGACTCACCGGCAGGTCCTCGGCACTCAGTCAGGTCTAAGAGGTGTCTGTCCATTTTTTTTTTTCCTCCAGTCAGGAACTCGTCTGCCATCAAAACTACTTTTTTTTTCCAAATAAACTTTACAGCAGTCCAACAAGGAAGGAAGGAGCACCATCTAAATAAATTTAAAGGGGAAATCAAAAACTAAACTCTTCCCAGTTGTCCCTTCAGTGAGTCCTACCCCAGGAATTACCTGCTCCAGCTGCTTGGAGACTGAGCTTACTGGAATGCTGGGGGTGGTGCCAGCTGCCTAAGTATCCTGATGTCATCAGAATTGTGACATGCTCAGTCTCCATGCTGCTAGAGGAGGTGCTCAACCCTGAGGTGCGGGACTGAATTGGAGGGACAATAAGGAAGGGAGTTTTTTGAACCCATGTCATTGAGCTAGTCCATGGTCAAATTTCTTTGAAAAAGGACATTGAGCTCACAGGTGCTGAGATCCTTTTTCTCCCTTGCTGACGTGAGAGAGAAATTTTCTCCAAGCGTTAAGGTTAGGTAGAATGATGTTATTGGGAATTGTGATATTATAGATGTCATTCTGGTGGAATGGACTAAGAAATAATGGAAGTTTCCAATAATTGTGTCCTGGCAATATTTCAGTTTTTATACTATTTCCCACTATTTCCTTTAATTGGTCTTGTTTTATTTGACTCTTTTGTGTGTCAAATATGTGTGCATATATAGTCCAAAGCCATTTCACTTGTCACTTTTTTTTTTTTTAGGAGATACTGGAAACTAAGGGGTTGAACTGCAAGGGGGCCAATAATGTTGACCACAACCGTATATGCCACTGGAAATTGCAGATCCAAATATAAAATAAAAAGGGCAGACATATATACAAGAGCAATAAAAAAAATTAAATATTTATTCAAATAACAAGTTAAGTTCAAGCTGCAATGTTGGCAATGTAGAGCTTAACACAGACCACAACAACGTGCACAAAATGTACTTGAGCATAGAAAAATAATGCTAAGTATTACACTAAACAGCTGCTGATTTCAAAGAAAATGCAGAGTCACTATACAAAATATAAAATGTATTAAACACCATCAACCACAGAACAGATTTTTATTGTTGATTATATTTAAAAATTGTATGTATAGTTAATCCTATATTGAATTTTAAATGAATACTATACAGTAACTTTTTCCTTTTAGTCTGCAATAGCATGCTGTGCAATAGCACATTCTATTCTACTGCAGACCAGCAGTTTTTGTTTTTAACTGCATGTAAGAAAACAATTATTGATAATACAGTAAAATATCATCAAGGTCTACAAAGAATGAAATTACAAATTATTTTTCCTTCAACCAAAGTGCTTTCCATGCAAAGTTAACACGTGTGTGTTTAACGGAGCGCACTCTGAAGCAAACATTATGGGCATAGATGCTCCTGGATCATAAGACAGGATTTAGAAATCAAAATCTGAAAAGTAACCATGCAACCCTCTGCTATTAGGTACATCATGGACACTGACCACTTGTTCATCGGTGTATTGCCTTTCTGTCAAATCTTCCAAGGCATTCAAAATTGTTACACTTATGATAAATATACATAGGGTTAGGACACAAACAGCTATTTGACACTACAAACAGTAATGTCCATGCTGAGTGAAAGCACCTTTAAAAAGAGCCTATGCGGCAAGAGATAAGTGTCTAAAGATTCAAAATGAATCAACAGTATTGGATAACAATATAATTCTTCAACTCAGAAGCTGCCTCAAGATTGGGTGCATCTTCAGTAAATGTAACAGGGAAAAAAGGCAATGGATTTTGTTTTATTAAACATACCCATTCACAAACTCGACCTAAGGCCATTGGATGGGCAGACACAATGAGATAAGAGATATATATGTATATATATTTTACAGTTATTTCATTGTATAGTGGTAAGTGAAAAGGTCTGGTAAAAAACAAAAGCTATGTTCTAGATTAAGATGTAGCTCCTGGCGTTGGGTTTACGTTCTGCGTGGCCATCTGAGGTGCAACTTCAATAATTCGTGGCTTGTCTATAATTCTGGCTGTGCGGTTCCCCTTTTCTACAATCCCAATAATCCAGGCTTGGTGACCTTCCCCATATTTTGGAGATTTTATTTCAGCACAGAAACGTGCTGCTTGTTCACGTGGTAGACAGATTAAAAGGCCACCTGCAAAAAATACATAAAGTAACTTAGTTAATAATTTAGATGGAAATAAAGAAAAAATTGCATGCTCAAAGATCAAGGTGACTTAGGGGTATGTTTACTAAGCAGCAGTAGCAGCTTCCATGCGATATTGGAGCCGCGGCCCCACTGAATTCAATATTACTACTACTAATCATTTGTATAGCACTACATTGCTTCCAACCCAACCATGGTGTTGAAACCTTCCTCATAGTCCTCACGGACAGACTAACTCAAGGCACACAAACTTCATGAAGGATTCATACTCATTGTCCTGGACATCACTGCACCTTTCGACTCTGTACCTAATGAAGCACTACTGCACCACCTACAATCAATTGGCCTATGCAACACAACCATAAAATGGTTTGCTTCCTACCTGAGCAACAACAGGTACAAGCAGCGGGCATCACCTCTGCCCCATTCAAAGTATACTAAGGTATACCACAAGGATTTGCATTATCATCTCTCCTATTCAATATTTTCAATTCATTATTCAACCCCTCTGTGCAATAATACAAGCATACAAGATACTTTACCACAGCTATTCTAATGACAAAGATTTATGTCCTGTTCACAACAATACGCCTAGACTACTCCTCGTAAGAACATAATATATGCCATACTGGGTCAGACCAAGGTCCATCAAGCCCAGTAGCCTGTTTCCAACAGTGGCCAATCTAGGTCATAAGTACCTATCAGTTTCCCCAAAAAGACACAGGTTCCTCAAAGCTTGTTTTGGGTCAAGCAGTGATATCCCATGTCCTCTTTAATAATGATTTATGGACCTTTCTTCCAAGAACTTGTCCAAACCTTTTTTAAACCCAGCTACACTAACAGCTTGTACTACATCCTCCGGTAACAAATTCCAGAGTTTGATTAAACGTTGAGTGAAAAAATATTTTCTCTTATTAGTCATTAATCAATCGTGCATAGCAATTATGCAGTGGCTATCAAAACACAATCGGTAAACCTCCATATGACTGAGGTCCTCCATGTCACCAGACACGCAAATTTCATACCACCCACACACCGAAATGCACTAGACGCAAAGCTCCAAGTAAAATCACAAGTGTGCTACCTGGGAATCATTCTGGACCAGGGCTTAACTCTGTAACCACATATCAATAATATTCTCAAACTTGTCTGTCACAAGATAAAAAGAGCTTGTGGTCTTCAACCTATACTAGACAGCAACGATTTCTGCAGTCTTCCAGGTGCTGGTACTCCTGCACCTGGATTACTGCAACATTATCCTTCAAGGACTACCAGTGTGCGCAATCCATCCTCTGCAAGTAGCCCAAAACGCTGCCGCAAGAATCCTACATAGAGCCTCTTCTCATGAGTGCATAACACCAATACTCCTCTGGCTCTCCATTGCCTCACATACTAAATACATGATCATCACAATGTTCAAAGCCCTCCACAATCTTTCATCCCAGTACCTACACACGCTAATCCAGAGGACACCTAATAACAGGTCAAGAAGAACCAACAGGCAAGTCACCCTCTCCGTCCTGCCAGCATATACAGTAGAAGCTGCAAACGTGAAATATCAAATGGAGCATTCTCACTTATGCACCACACCTCTGGAATGAACTACCTGACAATATCTGAGCCATAAGTGATCTTAAAGACTTCTGGAAAAAAACTAAATACAGACCTCTTTAGGGAACACTTTGGCAGAACTATTACATAAGCATTATCTCACACCAGCATACTATACTTACCCCAATTCCCCACCTGTCCCCATCCCCCATGCTCTAACCCCCCCGGCCATCAGCACCGTACTTAGCCCTGTGCGAGCGGTGCAGCCGCACAGGGCGTAAAAGGATTCGGGGTATACGTCGGGCTGCTGGCCCTGGCCTGCCCCGCTGCGCTGCCTGGCCGCCGCCACTTTTTTGTTTTCTTGGAGGCGGCGACAGCAATAGCTGTGAGGCATACCCACATTTGTAGGCAGGTTGGGTCCCTCCTTCCCTTCTCTGATGTATGTTGTGTCAGAAGAGGGAGGGACCAGGTCACGGATGCAAACGCAGGTCTTTAAAACTGCTTGTTTGAATGACTGGCCTGGTCCCTCCTTTGATATGACCTACATCAGAGAAGGGAAGGAGGGTCCCGGACTGCCTACAAATGTGGGTCTGCCTCACTGCTGCTGCTGCTGCTGCCACCACCACGAAAGCATACTCACCTGTAAAAGGTGTTCTCCAGGGACAGCAGGAAGCAGTCCTCACAAATCGGTGATGTCGGCACAGAGCCCTTGGGGAAGCATCTTCCCAGCTTTCAAAAAAAGCCTTTGGGAGATGTCATTATGCATGCATGATCCTCTTCTCGCCTAAAGGTACCACATCTTACTCAGTCAGAAGACACAGCTAGCCAACAAAAGAGGATGGCAAAAAACAAAAACAAAACATATATACACACACACACACAGCAACTCCAAGAGGAGGAAAAAGGACTGTGAGGACCGATTCCTGCTGTCCCTGGAGGACACTTGCTACAGGTGAGTAACAAGCAGGAAGTCAGTCCTCACATATCAGACCCCCTAGCTACATGTTACAGAAAGCTGGTAGAGAAAAAAAAACATGGCTGCCCTCAAGGGGAGCTGTGAGCAGCAGCAATTGAGTCCATGGATACAGACTGCAATAGGACCTATGGGTCCGATGGAAACCAACATTCCGGTAGCCTGAACACAGAAGGGTCGGAGGGAAGGAGTTGCCTAGACCCCGAAAAGATTACGGAGCATGGCTTGGCTGAAGGCACTATTCCGTTGGGACTCCCTCTCTAGGTAGTAAATGAGCTGTGAAGGTATGGACTGAAGACAAGGTGGCAGCCCAGCAGATGTCAGACATTGGAACGGAGTGCAGGTTTGCTAAGGAGGTCACCATGGCCCTGACATTGTGCCATGACCCGGCCATCTAGTGTGAGCCCAGCCTGCTCATAGGCAAGGGCGATGCAGTCTGCCACCCAGATGGACAGTGTTCACTTGGTCACCACTTCCCCCAGCCATAGAGTCATAGGAAACAAAATGCTGAGAAGCTTTGAGGTGGCCCTGGGTATGTTGAATGTAGAAGGACAGGGCCCTCTTACAGTCCAAGGTGTGAAGAATGATCTCGCCCTGCTGGAGTGAGGCCTCGGAAAGAAGATGGGTAGCACCAACTCTTGGTTGGAAGGAGAACATAGGATATGCCATATTGGGTCAGACCAAGGTCCATCAAGCCCAGTATCCTGTTTCCAACAGTGGCTAATCTAGGTCACTAGCAGTTTCCCCAAAAGACACAGGTTTCACAATGGTTGTTATTGGGCAAGCAGTAGATTTCCCGGATCCCCTTTAATAATGGTTTATGGGCCTTTCCTCCAGGAACTTGTCCAATCCTTTTTTAAACCCAGCTACACTAACAGTTTATCTCCAGGAACAAGCAGGAATGAGTCTTCACATATGGGTACATCGGTACGGACGGAGTCTGCGCGGGAACGCTTCCCAGCGTCCAATCAAAGAGCTTTTGGAAGCATCCCACCACGCCTGCGTGCTGCCTTCCCGCCTTTCCCAACTGCCTCTCCTCAGTTTTCGTTTTCCGTGGAGCCGGCAGGACGTCCTCCTGTCACCGCAGAAAATTCTTGTTTTATTTCTTTAGTTTTCTTGTGGTGGCAGCTGTCTTTCCCGATGCCACCGGTACTGCCGGTGTTTTCTTTTCTTGTAAAATCTTCCTTTTTCAAGGAATATGTTTTCTTCATAGTGTCCCACGGTATCTTAGGCCTTTTAGGCCTCTTCTTTTTCCTTCATGGAACCACCAGCCACTTTCTCCAAGAAATGTTCAAACTGTGGCGGTACAACTTTATTTTTAGACCCTCGAAGTCGGTGTCTAACCTGCTTGGGTCCTGACAACAGTTTGGTGAGACGAGGTCTTCAATATCGAGGTTCCCTCGATACACGGTTTCCCTCCAACTTCGGGGCACCGTCCCCTTCTTCTTCTACACAGGATCAGGTAACCCACAAACAGTCTGTTAAGACTAGCCAGCCCTCGAGTGGTAGGTCTCATGCACAGCATGTAGACAGCTCCGGCCTTGCCCTCGAGGGCCTACTGGCTTCAAAACCCCGGCGGGAGTCTTCGGTCTCCAAAGCCTTTCAGGGGTTTCAGGTTGTTCCTGGGGTTCACCCCTCACAGAACATACCTGAGCCGTGTCCGGTGGTGGCATCCGCTTCGAGCGGTACCGATACCCCGGCATCGGCACTGGTGTTGGATGAAACACTCCTCACCAGGGATGGTCATCTGGCGTCCTCGGTGCCTTCGGGACCGATGAATACTCTCCAGACTGACTTTCCATTATCGGCTACCACCGACGTCGGTACCCTCCAGACGTGCATCGAAAGCCTTGCTTCCTTCGATGCCGAGTCTGGAATCGATCTCCAGTCTGGAGGACTGGGTACCGACCCGCCTTGGTACCGAAGGCTCGGTTCCGATGATTCGGAACCGCAACTCTCAGTTCCCCCGAGGCCGATTGAGTTGCCACTGGTTGACCTTCATTCACTGGTATCAGACACGGTACCGAAGTCGGCACCGATGTCCTCATTACCCTTACGGTCGGTGCCTTCCATGCTTCGCTTATCAGGCTCTCTGCCCTCGATGCCGAGTTTGGAATTGATCTCAAGTCTGGAAGACTGGGTACCAATACGCTTTGGTACCGACACCGATCGATACCGATGGCTCGGTACCGAGGATAGCAGCCGCAGGTTTTCGGTTACCTCGGTACCAATTGAACCGTCACCGATGACTGCTCCGATGTCTCTGTCAGGCTCGACTCCAACATCGGTACCGGTATTGGCATCGGTACCGGTATCCACAGTAGCATCGTGGCCAACTCCTGCCATGCTTTTTTCAACAGAATCGCTCCCTTCTATGCCAAGCTTGGAGTCGATACCTGGCATGGACAATATGGTAATGACGGTCGCTGCTCCTGACAGCCAGTACCGGCGACCATCCCTTAAGCATTCCACTCTGCACTGTGCAGGATCTTCTGTTCCTATATATTTGAATAGCTCTGTCGGTGCTCAGGCTAGTTCTTCAGATCTAACCTGTCCAAGGGAGATTCCTGTTGGGGATCCCTCTTTTCAGAGTTTCCTCCTGGATATAGCAAGATCTCTTGCCATTCCTATCCCAGGACATGATCCTGCACAAGGCTCTCTTTCTACCAAAGCAAAGGAGAACATAATGCTTCCTTTGCATCATTCCTTGCAGGATCTCCTTCTAGGAATGTGGGAAACACCTTTAAGGGTACCCCCACCTTCCAGAGCAACTGATCTCTTATATCAGGTGCCCCCCTCTCCAGGGTTTCAAAAGACTCAACTTCCTCATCATTCCATAGTAGTGGAATCAGCAATGAGGCGGGTAAAGAGTAGAAAAAGCACTCTTCTTATCCGCCAGGTCGTGAGTCTAAGACACTAGATGCCTTTGGACGTCAAACCTTCCAGACATCTATGCTTTCTGCAAGAATTCTCTCATATATTTTTTATATGAGTCTATCTCTTGAGGAGGTCGCAAAGCAATTACATCTTTTGACCCCTTTCCTTCCAGATTCCAAGAGTGCAGACTATTCCTCACTGCTTACGCATATCCAGAATATCTCTTGGTTTCTTTCTCGTGCTTCCCTAGACTCTTTTGAGTCTGTTAGCAGGACGTCTGCTATAGCTATAGGGGCACGACGTAGAGCCTGGCTCCAAGCTTCAGACTTGGACAAATGGGCACAACAAAGACTGGGACATACTCCTTGCACTGGAGAAAATCTCTTCAACAAGGAGTCTTTACGTCAGGTTACTCAGTTGTCCACTGATTTACCTGTTCCTAGGGGTTGTTCTACACCTTCTTCTGTCCCAGTAGGTAGGAAATGTCCTACCAAACTTTCTTCCCACAGGAGAAGGTGGTTTTATTCATCACTTGCTCATCATACAGATGTTCCCAAACAGGGGAGGCATCGTCTTGGGCTGAAAAATCCAACCTCTCACCAGGCTCAGCAAACCCAGCAACCGCAGGGTTTCTGATCAATCATCATCAGATGCTTGTGACTCTTGGGGTTTAGAATCTGCAGTTTGCTTCTTCTCAATAGAGGCAATCCACCGCTTCATTTTAACCCCTAGACATGGATCTCTTTCCAAAAGACCTCCATTTTTTCTATATTTCTATGAGCTGTCAGGATGTTCATGCCTATAGGTCACAGGTTTCTCTCCTTCTTCCTGCTAGGGAAAGAGGTCTAACCACTATCAAATGATAGTTTCCTGTGCCAGCATGTATTTTTTCCTTTCTATAGACTTACTACTTGGTAAGTCTTCTTCAGCTCCATTCTCTTCATCCTCTTACCAAGCTTTTTCCTCTGTAAGAGCGGAATTACTTCACTGGAGGGCTTTTTCTTCAGCCTCTCTAGTTTTGTCACTTTCCAGTGCGGAGTTTTCCTCTCTGAGTTAACTCCTCTGTTTCAATCTTGCTAGGGGGCAGCTTATCAGACATGTCCAGAGTTTTCTACTCCTGTTCTGTCTGTTCTTTCTGTTTTTAAACAGTAAGATTCTTTCTGCTGTCTTGCTAGCAGCTGCCTATGCAGGAGCCTTAATGTTTGGACCACTGGTTCTTGTCCACAAACAACCAGATTTGTCCTCCACTAACATTCTGTCTAGTCTTAGTAGTGGCTCCAAGTCAGTACTTTCATCTATCTTGGAGATTATCTCACTACAACCTTTCTGGATTGTCTTCTTTTTCTGCCATCTCCATTCTCCTGGGTTTGGCAGCATAGTTGGCAGAGATACTGGCTTCCCAGCAGCCAGTTCTATCTCCTCACTCTCCTGTATCATGCTCTCTGCAATTCTACAGAGAAGCTTTCCACTATGGGCCCTTGCTAGAGAGCATGGGTTTTTTTCTCCAACAGCTATCCTAGATGGTTGGAAAAGGCTTTTCAGTCATGTCTCCCATGACTAGAAGGGTTCTCCCTTCTCTTACTATCTCCTTTTTGATATAAAGGACATAGGCCTTCTCTTACGTGAAAGCTTAAGGAGTTGCCAATTCCCTGCTTTGGTCCATAGTATTCCCAATCGTGGATATGCTTTTTCTCCTTGCAGCTCGTCCTCATGGTAAGAACGCATGATACTTTTTGCCCTTAAGCAGGTCAACATGTATCTCATCTCTATGCATCTTCTGTCCACTTACCATGCTAGAGTTCTGGAAGACTCGGGACTTGCTGGCTGCAGACTGATATTATCCTCTATTTTTCACGTAACCGTCCTGTTTATTTCACTAGCTAGCATCCTTGCAGATCATAACCAGGAGGAATAGATTCTCTATATATCTTCTCAAGTAGGTTCCACCTCCTTGTTATTAGATGAATCTTTCCTCTCCACATATCCTATGTGAATACCGTGCTGTAGGCATATCTCTGTCTGTTTAATTGCAGACACCCATATATAGGCCTACATATTCATATAGCGTAGTTACTCACCTGTAACAGGTGTTCTCCAGGAGCAGCAGGAATCAGTCCTCACTTATGGGTGACGTCGGCGCCGACGGAGCCCTCGCGGAGCAATTTTCCCCAGCTTTCAAAGAAAGCCTTTGGGAATTGCAGCGCGCATGCGCGGTCCTCTTCCCGCCCAAGGGTGCCATCTTAGCCAGTCAGATAACATAGCTAAAAAAGACAGCATAAAAATTTGCAAAAAAACTAAAGCAGACGATTGCAACTCCAAGGGGAGGAGGGAGGGTTGTGAGGACTGATTCCTGCTGCTCCTGGAGAACACCTGTTACAGGTGAGTAACTACGCTTTCTCCAGGACCAAGCAGGAAGTCAGTCCTCACTTATGGGACTCCCAAGCTTAAGGCTACCGGAGACCCTAAGCACAAAAATGAGCTCCCTCTAGCTCAGCAGCACAGAAGGAAAGAATCTTCGCTGAATTATTACCCACCGGTAGCCCACATCCGGGATGGAGGGTAGGAGTTGCTCAGACCTCAAAGAGATTACGGAGGACTGCCTGTCCGAAAGCACTGTCCCTGCGGGACTCCCTCTCGAGACAGTAATGGACCGCAAAAGTCTGGCTCGAAGACCAAGTAGCGGCCCGGCAGATGTCTGCCAGCGGAACAGAGCGGAGGTAAGCCACTGACGTGGCCTTTGCCCGAACGCAATGAGCCGTGACTCGATCGTCCAAGGAGAGTCCGGCTGCCCCATAAGCCCAAGAGATACAGTCCGCAACCCAGATGGACAGAGTACGCTTGGAGACCGGGAGCCCCAACTTATTGGGGTCAAAAGACACAAAAAGCTGCGCAGCTTTACGGTGCTCCCGCGTACGGTCAAGGTAGAAGTTCAATGCCCTTCTACAGTCCAGGGTATGGAGGACCGTTTCAGCTCGGCTGGAGTGTGGTCTGGGAAAGAAGGTTGGAAGTACCACCTCCTGATTGATATGAAAAGGGGAGACCACTTTTGGAAGAAATTTTGGGTGAGTCCGTAGGACTACCCTATTTTTGTAGAACCGAGTGTAAGGGGGATCAGACACGAGGGCCTGCAATTCACTGACGCGTCTAGCGGAAGTGAGGGCTATCAAGAACAATGTTTTCCAAGAAAGAAAACGGAGAGAACAGGTAGCCATAGGTTCAAAAGGCGGACAGGTGATCCGCTGTAAAACCACATTCAGGTCCCAGTCAGGCGCTGGCGGGCGCAGAGGTGGTTTAAGTAGGAGGAGACCTCGGAGAAACCTCGCTACGAGAGGGTCGCTGGAAAGAGGTCTGCCGTCCACCGGCACATGATGTGCTGAAAGAGCACTGAGGTGAACTTTGACGGAGTTGGACTTAAGTCCCAGATTAGAGAGGTAGAGCAAGTACTGCAAGATCACCGACACCGGGCAGGAGAAGGGATCCTGAGACTGTTGGGTACACCAAACGGAGAAACGACGCCATTTAAGGGCGTAGCATTTTCGGGTAGAAGGTCGTCGCGAAGCTAGGACGACCTCCTCCACCTCTGTCGGCAGGAGAAGGGGAGCAAGGACTACCCTCTCAGCAGCCAGGCCATTAGGTTGAGAGACCTGAGGTTGGGGTGTAGCAGAGACCCCTGATCCTGAGTGAGGAGATCCGGTTGAAACCCCAGAGGGAATGGATCCTCCACCGCTAATTGCAGCAGGAGTGGAAACCACGGCTGTCTGGGCCAACGAGGAGCCACCAGGATCATGAAGGCTTTGTCTCGGAGAACCTTGAAAAGAGTCCGGGAGACTAGCGGGATGGGAGGGAAAGCGTACAGAAGGCTCCCCGACCATGAGAGCAGGAAAGCGTCCGCCGCAACCCGAAGGGGGTGTGGCTGACGAGAGCAGAAGCGAGGAAGTTGCCGGTTGTGAGGACTGGCAAAGAGATCCATCGTGGGGAGGCCCCACTTTAGAAAGAGCTTCTGAACTACCAAGGGATCCAGGCGCCACTCGTGCGGCTGGAGGATCCTGCTGAGTTTGTCCGCCAGGCAATTTTCTTGGCCTGGGAGATAAACGGCCTTGAGAAGAATGCCGTGACTGACGGCCCAAGAGCAGAGCTTCCTTGCTTCCTGACAGAGAAGGAAGGAGCCCGTGCCCCTCTGCTTGTTCACGTAGAACATGGCAACTTGATTGTCCGTCTGGACAAGGACGGACTGGCGAGAGGTCAGGTGGGAGAAGGCCTTGAGAGCCAAGCGGATCGCTCTGAGCTCCAGGAAGTTGATCTGCTGAGCAGACTCCCACGCGTTCCAGAGACCCTGAGTACACGCCCCTTGGCAATGTGCTCCCCAGCCCAGGAGGGATGCATCTGTCGTCAGCACCCGGCCCGGCTGATGTGGCTGAAAAGGCATGCCGAGCACTAGGTTCGGCCGATGAAGCCACCACTGAAGAGACGAGGCCAGCGGCTCGGAGACGCGCACTAGGTCCGCTAGGCCGCCTGTGGCCTGTTGCCACTGCTTGCGGAGACACCATTGAGCAGGCCGCATATTCAGGCGGGCATTGGGGGTCACATGGACGGTGGAAGCCATATGGCCGAGTAGTCTCAGGAAGCGCCTGGCGGAGACCAGGGGCTGGCTGCGAAAACGGTCGGCTAGGTCCATGAGCCGTTGAGCCCTGTCGAGCGGTAGGAACGCTCGTGCCTGAGGAGTGTGCAGCCTTGCGCCGATGAACTCGAGATCCTGTGAGGGGAGCAAAGTGGACTTTGCGAAGTTTATAACAAAGCCCAAGTGCTGCAGAAGAGTCACCGTGCGACGTTTGGCGTTGGTGACCTCCGGGGCGGACGCTGCTTTGATGAGCCAGTCGTCGAGGTACGGAACGGAAAGACATAGAGGCCGTGAAGCCGGAGATGGGCCGCCACCACCGCGAGGCATTTTGTGAAGACCCGCGGTGCGGAGGACAGGCCAAAGGGCAGTACTCTGTACTGGTAATGATTTCCTGCCACCACAAACCTTAGGTATTGGCGGTGGCTTGGGTGGATGAGGATGTGCGTATAGGCATCCTTTAGATCCAAGGAGCATAGCCAATCTCCCTGCTGGAGGTAGGGCAGAAGGATTCCAAGGGTAAGCATCTTGAACTTCTCCCGCACAAGGAAACTGTTGAGGTTGCGCAAGTCCAGGATGGGTCTGAGGCCGCCTGTCCGCTTTGGTACGAGAAAGTACCTGGAATAAAAGCCTAGACCTCTCAGGTGGTGGGGCACCGGTTCCACCGCCTGCTCCTGCAGAAGACCCGCTAACTCCTGAAGGAGTAGTTCCCTGTGCAGAGGGGGTCGTGGAGGTTCTCCCGGAAAGTAGGAGGGAGGGATCTGGTGGAAGTGGAGAAGATATCCTTCTCTCACGACCTGAAGCACCCAGGCATCTGAGGTGACGCCGGACCACCTGTGGGCGAAGTGAACCAGCCGGCCTCCGGTGCTGGGAGGAACCAGCGGGGGGGGAGAGGCTATGCTTAAGGAGTCAAAAACCCCCACCCTGCTGAGCAGGGGCTGGTGGTGCAGGCTTGGGGGCTTGCTGCCTACGGGACCCGTTAACCCGTTACCCCGTCCCTTGGCCTGCTGGCCCTGTTGGGGAGCTGCAGGGGCCTGATAATGGGGGTATTGTTTGTAGGCAGCCGCCTTCCTCGGGTAAAAGGACTTTTTTCCCGAGCCCTTCTTTTTCTGGGAAGGGGCGGAGGTCTTCCTAGAAAGCCTAGTCCTGGTGAGAGTCTCCGTCTCAATTTGTGCAGCCTTTTCAGCCATGGGCTTGCCAAAGAGGTTTTCGCCTCGGCAGGGGACATCGACCAACTTGTCCTGCACCCAGGGCTCAAGGTCAGACGACTGAAGCCAAGCCTGTCGGCGGGCACCGATGCCGGCTGCGGCCACTCGAGCCGATGCTTCAAAGCCATCATAGGCTGCTCGGGATATGAATTTTGAGCATTCCCGAATGCCAGTGGACAAGGCCCGGAACCTCCGCAAGGGTTCCTCGGACAAACCAGCGGAGAATTCGGCTAGCTCTTTAGCCAGGTCTCGGAGATACATGCCCATGTATAGCTGGTAGGTCTGGACACGACACGCAAGCATAGAGCCCTGGAAACACTTCTTACCAAGGCCATCCAGGTTACGGGCCTCCCTGCCAGGAGGCACCGAGGAGTGCATCTTCTGGCTCTTAAGACGATGCATGGCCGATTCCACTACCATGGAATGGTGTGGTAGCTGTGCTTTTTGGAAGCCAGGGCTCTTGCGGACTCGATAGATAGAATCGACCCGCTTGCTCAGGACCGGCGAGGTGGCCGGACTCTCCCACATGCGGAAGAGTAGTCGTTCCAGCATGGGAGGAACCGGTACAGTAAAGTGTTCCCTTGCGGGAGAGTCATACTGGAGGGCGTCGAGCTCTTCGGCTCGAGGCTCCTCCTCGGGGTCTGCAGGGAAGGCCAAAAGCCTTGGCCATATCCCTGACGAAGTCCGAGAACCGGGCATCCTCCGGGGGGGACTGCTTCCGAGGTTCGGACTCCGGTGAGTCCGAGGGGACACACCGAGTCCGGAAAGAATCAGGCGACTCTTCCTCTTCAGACTCCCAGACCAACTCCGACGAGGACTCGGTGGGGTCGGCCCGGGCAGGGCGCGGAGCCTGCAGCCCCGACGCCGAGGGAGTCGGCGTCGGCGACCTCGGTCCGGAACGGGAGGCAGAGGGTGACCTCGACCGAGGATCGACTCGAGTTCGCATCGACTCGAGGATCGGCTCGGTCTCCGGGGTCGACTTGGACGTCGACGTCCCGGCGGTCGGGGCAGCGGCGCCAGCGAAGCCAGCGAGCAGTGCCCGCTGCTGGTCCATGAAGGCAGACAGTCTGCTCTCCAAGGCCGTCAACCTGAGTCCGAGCTCAGGTGACCCAGCAGCCCCCGACTCGGGCCCCGACAGCGTCGGGCCCGACGTCGGCTGTCGCGGAGGCGAGTCCAGGAGGACCACAGGACTTACCCGAGCAGGCAGCTCTGACTCCAGGCGAGGTCGCTTCGTGAGGTGCTCCTTCTCCAAGGACCCGGGACGGCTATCGGGGCTATGCGACCTGGCCCTCGCGGAGCCAGGAGCGTCCACCGACGCCGCCCTCGCGGGTTTCACCTTACGTCGATGGTCCCCGGAGGGAGAACCCCTGTCGGAGGAACTCCGGTGACGGTCCGAGCTGGAACCTTTGGACGCGGAGGCCTCCGACGAGGTCCGGGTACGGCTGGGGTCAGCGAAGATCCTATCCCGCTGATGCCGCCGACTTCTCAACGCTTTGGAGGACATTTTGCCGCAGGGCCCACAGATCATTTCTTCATGATCCGGGCCCAGGCAGCGGAGGCAAAAGTCGTGTGTGTCAGTTAGTGACATATTTCGGTCACACTGACCACACTGCTTGAAACCACTGGCAGCCATCGGGGGAAAAAGGGCCCCGGCGAGGTCAAAGGACCGGGCTGCCAGGGAAAAACCGAAAACGAAAGCTGACTAAGTCAGAAAAACCGAAAAGAAGAAGAGGACTCGTGACCGGCGTCGCGAGTCCGGGCGGGAAAAAGACCGGCGTCGAACCGAAGGGAAAAAGAATAAATTATGAAGAAATATCAACTTTTTCGCGGGGACACGACGGGTACGTCTGTAGGGCTCCGCGGAAAAAAGAAGACTGGCTAAGATGGCACCCTTGGGCGGGAAGAGGACCGCGCATGCGCGCTGCAATTCCCAAAGGCTTTCTTTGAAAGCTGGGGAAAATTGCTCCGCGAGGGCTCCGTCGGCGCCGACGTCACCCATAAGTGAGGACTGACTTCCTGCTTGGTCCTGGAGAACTATCTTTGTGTGTATTTTATGCCCTTCCATATCTCACTATAGATATATTCTTATATGTATATATATGTATATATATATATATATATGTATCTGTCGAGATATTTTATTATAGATAGATATGTATCCACATACTTATCTATCTGACTGTCTATGCTCATATAGCTATATGATTCCGACAGATGGGCTTTACCCATACCTATGCTATCCAGCAGGTTTGGGGTTCTACACACACAACCACTCCTGTGGTAGTCAACAACGTTTATACCATAACCTTAGGGTTTAGGTACCTCTGAAGCTCTCCATGCTCCAATATCTCTCCTAGCTTACCCCAGTTAGGAGAGACATTGCGGATCTTCAGTTAATCACAGGCTTTAACGCCTCAGGTATTTGTCCTCTCTTTTTGGGATACAAGGGGTTCCCAAACCCTTTCTCCCCACAAGGACTGTGCCTGTTTGTCCAAATCGGTTAGCCTTTCTCTTTTTGCTCCGAAGAGTGAGCCACTCTGCCGCCAAAAGAGTTTGGCTTTTGTCATAGCGCCTTCCGCTGAAGGCCCACCGTTTTTGTACTACCCCAGTTTTTTTACTGGGGTTACCTGTTACCTTTCAGGATTCTGACCTCCACTGTTTTTTCCTACAGTGAGGTCCTCTTCGAGGTTCCTCTACTGGGTTCTCCAGTAGATCCCATGATCCCATCCTATCTCTTATGCCCTAATACCTACGCATGTATATAGTTGTATCACTTATGTACTGTCTTATGTATATAGACACTACACTTTGTTAGTTAAATTGTTTTCACACGGTTCCAGTGTAAACTCTCTTTGTTTAATTTATGATATTTTAAGATGTTCTATGTAAAATTAAGATGTTCTATGTAAAACAAACTTAGCTTTGTTAATTGTTGTTATTTGTACACCGCAACTGATCTCTGGAAGATGCGGTATAAAAATGAGTGTTAAATAAATAAATAAAACCTCCATACTTCTGTGAAATCCTGTTAGGGGAGGTCCATATTGCAATATTTCATTTCAATATCATTGATGACAATTATCATCCACACATGGACTTCTTGTCTGCAGTCCTATGCTAGGTTAAGCTGTTTTCCCACAGCACCTTTCTCTTTTCAACTCCTACCCTCCATCCTCAGGATGCCTGGTGTTATTAGGTATAGCATGTTCCAATCTATGACATGCTGGGACTCCAGGCATCTTAGCTTGGGAGTCCCCATATGTGAAGACTCATTCCTGCTTATTCCTGGAGATAGCACAGTTACTTACCTGTAACAGGTGATCTCTGGGAACAGCAGGAATAAGTCTTCACAACCCACCCACCTCCCCTAGGAGTTGTATCTCTATCTATCTTTCCTTTCCTCTCTCTCTCTTTGTCTCAGCTTTAAAACTTAACTGAGGAGAGGCAGTTGGGAAAGGCGGGAAGGCAGCACGCAGGCGTGGTGGGATGCTTCCAAAAGCTCTTTGATTGGATGCTGGTAAGCGTTCCCGCGTAGACTCCGTCGGTACCGACGTACCCATATGTGAAGACTTATTCCTGCTGTTCCCAGATATCACCTGTTACAGGTAAGTAACTGTGCTTTACTACGCCCTCTGGTATTCTTGTAGAACCTGGAGTATGGTGCCTCCGCCACCAGGGCTTGGAGTTCTCTGACCCTGTGAGCGAAGCTGAGTGCCACCAGGAACACAACTTTGCATGGGAGATACCTGAGGTGGCAGGTAGCCAGGGGCTCGAAGAGCGGGCAGGTGAGCTGTGACAGCACCACACTGAGGTCCCACTCTGTCGCTGGAGGGTGGACAGGGGGTTTTGACAACAGGAGCCCCCCTCAGAAAGCGGGTCACCAGAAGTTGAGCCGAGAGGGGCTGGCCTTTAACAGGGTGGTGGTATGCTACCAGGGCACTGAGGTGCACTCTGAAAGTGTTTGATTTGAGCCCAGATTGCAAGAGGTGGAGAAGGTACTGCAGCACCAGCTGCACTGGGCAGGAGAACGGGTTCACTCTTTGCTCTGCAGACCACACCGAGAACCTGCGCCATTTGAAGGCATAAGCTCCCTGGTGGAAGCCTTATGAGAGGCCAATAGGATCTCCTCCACTTCCCCTTTCAGTAGCCACGCTGTCAGTGATAGGGACCCCTGACTGAGGTGCAGAAGAGAGCTCTCTTCCTGAGACAAAAGCCCCAGGGCACTCTCCAGGGGGGTCAGTCCCTCTACCGATAACCGAAAGAGCAGCAAGAACCACGGCTGTCTGGGCCACTGGGGAGCCACCAGGATCAGAGACGCTCTGTAGTGCAGAACTTTGAAAGGGTCTGGGCAATCAACGGCATAGGTGGGAAGGCATTCATGAGGCCCTCTGTCCACGAGATGAGGAAAGCATCTGCTGCTACCCAGCCCAGGTGGTGCTGATGGGAGCAGAAGTGGGGCAACTGGTAGTTGTCCAAGCCGGTGAAGAGGTCCACCCGCAGGGTCCCCCAGAGTTGGAAGAGCCGAGTGACCACTCTGGGATCCAGCTGCCACTCATGCAGTTGGAGGACCTTGCTCAGTTTGTCCGCAAGGGTATTGTTTTGGTCTGGTAGATACACTGCCCATAGGAGCATTCCTTGATGGAATGCATAGAAGCTGAGTGTCATTGCTTCATGGCAAAGGGTGCGAGACCCTGTGCCTCTTGCTTGTTCACATAAAACATCGCCATTTGGTTGTCTGTTTGGATCAGCACAGACTGGTGACTCAAAACTGTGGCAAAAAGCTCATACGGCTAGATATATTGCCTGGAGTTCCAGGAGGTTGATCTGCTGGTTGCCCTCGGTTTGTGACCAGCTGCCCTGGGTGCAAAGTTCCTCGCAGTGGGCTCCCCATCCCAGCAGAGAGGCAGCCATCGTGAAGACCTTTAAAGAGTTTGGGGCTTGGAAGGGTACCCCCGCCAGGAGGTGCTGCGGGTTCTGCCACCATGTAAGGAAGTCTGTTAGCTGGTGGGTCACTCTGTCTTGAAGCAGACCCATGGCCTGTGTCCACTGGTCTCGAAGGCACCACTGGGCAACCCTCATGTGCAGATGGGCGTCCGGGGTGACAAGGACTGTGGAGGCCATGTGGCCGAGTAGGCGCAGCAGAAGCCGGGTGAACACTGAGGGGCGGTGTTGCACATCTGCAGCCAATGCTCTGAGACAATCGGCCTGATCCAGGGGGAGGAAGGCCTTTGCCTGGACCAGTAGGGCAGCAGTTCTCAACCTGTGGGTTGCGACCCCCACAGAGGTTGCCACAGGATTTAACGGGGGTCGCCTTACTCCACCGTAAACCCCCCCCCCCCCAAAAAAAAACCTGCAAGTTGCTGCTGTTGCAGAGTCCGCTTCTCGGCAGCGGCAAACTCAGACTCCAATCTTCTGCAGCTGCGGCTCCCTGCATCTTAGGGAACCGCGGCTATGCCTGTAAAACCATTGCAGAGCCTTCCTGCCTCTCGACGGGCTCCATGCAGCATTGCCCTGCCTCCAAAGGAAGTTGTTTACCACTTCCTTCGGAGGCGGGACAATGCTGTACGGAGCCTGTTTAGAGACCGTAAGGCTCCACAACGGTTTTACAGGCAATGGCATAGCCGTGGTTCCCTACGAGACAGGGAGCCGCGGCTGCAGAAGGAGGCAGACATGGGGAGAGGGGAGCAGGGAACCTGCAACGGGGCTGAAAAGGAGGGAGGCCGATACGAATGGATGGAGGAAGGGGGCTGACATGGAGGGAGGGGGCTGATATGGAGAGAGGGGGCTGATATGGAGAGAGGGAGGGGAGCTGACATGGACAGGGGGGCTGACATGGACAGAGGGAGGACTGACATGGAGGGATGGATGGAGGGAGGGGGCTGACATGAGGGATGGATGGAGGGCGGGGGCTGACATGAGGAGGGGGGCTGACAACGATGGAGGGAGGGGGGACTGACATGGGGAGGGGGGACTGACAGGGGAGGGAGGGGGGACTGACATGGGAGGGAGGGGGGACTGACATGGGAGGGAGGGAGGGATGGATGGAGGGAGGGGGGGCAGACATGGACAGGGGGGGCTGACATGGAGGAAGGGGGGCTGACATGGATGGATGGATGGAGGGGGGCTGACGTGGATGGAGGGGGGCTGACATGGAGGGAGGGAGGGGGGCTGACATGGACAAAGGGAAAGACAAGGGGACGTACTGGACAGACGGGGGATAAATGCTGGACAGAGGGGAGAGAGAGTGCAGGTTAAGATTATAAAGGGCAGATGGGGGGGGGGGGGGCTAGGACTGGTAATGGGTTGATTAGGGAAGGCTAGGACTGGGATTGGACTGATCAAGGGAGGGTTGGGACTGGTAATGTGCTGATAGGGGGGTAGGACTGGTAATGGACTGATGGGGGGGTAGGACTGGTAATGGACTGATGGGGGGCTAGCATTCAAAATGAGCTGATCGGGGAGGTTAGGACTGGAAATGGGCTGATGGGGGGGTAGGACTGGTAATGGGCTGATTAGAGGAGCCTAGCACTGGTAATGGGGTTGAGGAGGGACTAGCACTGGAAATGAGCTGATTAGGGGAGGCTAGGACTGGTAATGAGCTGATGGGGGGGGTAGGACTGGTATTGGGCTGATTAGGAGAGGCTAGCGCTGGTAATGGGATTGAGGGGGGACTAGCACGGGAAGCGAGCTGATTGGGGGGCTTCGACTGGGAATGGGCTGAGTGTGGGGAGGGGAGCATAGAGCTGCTGGCCCTGGAAGAAAACTGGGGGCTAAGGCTACAAATGGGCTGATACGAGGGGATGGGAGAATGCAACTGGAAGGGAGTGGATCCGAGAGGGGCTGCCATGGTATTTGTACTAGAAGGGACTGGTCAATGGGGAAGGAGGGGGACAGGAAGGGAATGGACACCAGTGGCAGTCAAGGGAATGCAAGTTGACATTGGAAGGTACTGAGAGTGAGGACTGGAAAGGGGATGATACTGGGGAGGGTTACTAGTACTGGAAATAGGCTGATGGAAAGAAGTGAAGAAAACGAAAGAAGAGATAAGAAATGGCAGATGAACCATAGACCACAGAAAGAGAGCTAAGAGAAGACAGGAAAGCAGAAGCCTCAGATCGGGACCAGCATGATCAGAGAATAACTTGGTCAGACAACAAAGGTAGAAAAAATAATTTTATTTCATATTAGTGATTTGACTACAAAATCATCATAATTTTGAAATCAAATATTGTTACTTATTATTGTGATTAATTATTGTGGTTTAAATAAGTAAATTTTATAAATAAAAACATATTGCAAAGGCCTATAATATATTAATAATTCAACAAATGATTACAGCGACAATGCATTAACGGTAAAGGAAGAGAGACGCATTTGATTTTATCATTGGGGGTCACCACAAGTTGACCAATGGTAAAAGGGGTCACGGTACAAAAAAGGTTGAGGGAAGGAGGGGCGCCAGAAGAGGAAATATTACAAGGCACAATTATGGCTTGGTACGTCCCTGCAAGCCATTCAACCCAATCATGTACTCTCCCCTTCCCAATGTCTCCGCTGTTCCGCATTGCTCATTTGTAAAATTTCTCACATTAAGTTAAGTCTAGTTAAGTTAACCTACTATGTTCCATGTACCTTAAGTTAAATTGTTATCTTTAAATAGCCTTGACAATTTGATAAGGCGGTATATAAAACCCAAACCCAAACCAATAAAAGGCGTACACAGCACTGTATTAGCCTCCAAAAAAGTTCAGTTAACACCTACCGCAGTTCTCAGACCCCTGCTCCTCAGCGCCAAGCCTAGTCCTCTTTATTTCCCTTCTCATTTGGTCTCCACCAGTATCCCTCTCTCTTCTCCTGCCCCCAAACCAGTCTCCTGTAATCTTAGTATCTTTCTTTCTTTCTCTTTTCCCCAGTCAATTCCCTCTAGTATCTCTTCTCTCTCCCATTCTGTCTGTCAATCCCTTCCTCTCTTTTCCCCATAGCAAATCCCCAGACTCTTTTTCTCTCTTCTGTGTCGTGTCCCCCACCCCTGGCCCTAAACAGTCATCATACCTTTTGGAAAAGTGAGAATTCCTAGGCATGCCATCTCCCCCCCCCCCCCCCCACCCTCTTCCCCACCGGTCCGGTGCAGCTTTACTTCTAAGATAAGATTTTATTAGAATTATTCAAGTGATATACTCCTAGCTAAAGCTTCACTAGTTCAAAGTCTGAGCATAAAAACAATTCCATACATACAAGCTCTTGCTTCTGATCTCACAAGAAGCAGTCTCAGTAGTACCCAGTTCCTTTAAGCACAGGCCAGTCTTTAGTATTAATGAACCAAATTTCTGGGCTTACTAATGTAGACTGACATGCTCAACCCCCCAGTCCCATTTGTTTACTCTTTCACCCACTCGCTCAGTCCAAACCTCCTTACCCTCATCTGTCCAGAACCTTTGCACTCAAACCGTCCCCCCCCCCATCCTTCTCAGTCACTTGCTCACCCCTACTGCTCACTCTAACACTGTCCCAGCCTCTCTTGTGTTCTCAATCTTCCAGGCCCCCCTGCTCATTCTATAGCTCATATTCTCTCTCTCCATCTCCACAAATTATTCCCCAGCCTTCCTTTGCTCCATATATACCCCATTTACTTCTTGTTTCCCCCAGGGACTTTTTCACCAATCCTTCCATCCTCTCTGGGACCCTTCAGCCATTCTGCCACGACAGGAGGAACAGCAGTAGCAGCATTTAAGTGTGATGACTGCCTTCCCCCTCTGCTAGTTCATTGAAGTCTGACCCCATGCTGAATCAATAGTTCCGTGGAATCTGCTAGGTCTACAAAGATCAAACTTCTTAGTGAGCACATAGAGGAGGAAGCAGTCGCAAATAGGTGCTGCTGTGAAAAGGACAGTCAAAACTCCCATGGGGAAGGAGTTAACTGTAATTCACTAAGATTAGCTAGTTGCCAGATTATGCAGTATATAAGCATTGATAAATAAATAAAACTGGATCATGCCATTATTACAGTTGGCCCAAAGTGGGCAGCTAAGCATATTCTCTTGCACTATCGTCCCACTCTTTATAACTACATACAGTGGGGTCTGCTGGGTGGTACTCTTCAGCTAATGGTTAAAGCTTGCTATGGCCCTGGCCTCATCAAGTGGCCCACCAGGAAATTTCCTGCCCTCCTGGTGACTCAATTAACCTTTGCTGTTGGAGGACCAACTGTAAGACTCCTGGAGTCTTGATCAAATTAGTGTTTAAACCAGAGAAAAAAAGTTTTAAAAGACCATATGTACGGAACATTTTCTCAACAATACAAAATTAGTGAAAACCTTTTAGTACACGTAAATGTCAATAAAAGTGCCTATAAAGGTTTTACACATTCAATTTAAAAATGTCTACAGATGACGAAAGTGACGTCACCTTAAGTGACTGCTGCCTAGATAGCCAGCTCCGAGGGGGAAGAGAGCAGAAGTTTGTCAAAAGCCTGCAGAACTCCCCTTACCTGCCATAAACCTGGACCTGTAGTCAGCAGAGGTACGGCACTGGCAAGGAAAAAGCTAGATGTCTACAAATATTCAGCTGGGAACAGAGAGGAAGAGTTGCGATGGCTGTGGCAAGCAGACAGAATAGCAGCAGGGAGAAGAGAGCATGCTAGACAATGCAAGGGAACTCTATATGATGCGGCACGCAGCACTGGCTTGCTGAACTGGAAGATGTTTTGGGGTTAGGAATGAGATTAAGGAAATGACAACTGGCATCAAGAGACAAAACATTGGAAACAGCCACACTTTGAACACCACATCAATGACAAGCGGGAAGAGGTGTGTAGAACAAAATCCATGCAAAAGGCAGGCAAGCCATTCAACAAATGCTGGAAATCAATGAGTACAAATGCTTGAAACCTTGCCAACCAAATTCCTGATCTGGAAGCCCTAATGGTGGAAATGGACTTGGACATTGTGGCCATTACAGAAACATGGTTTAATGAGTTGCATGAATGTGATATAGCCATAGCTGGCTCTAATCTATTTAGAAGAGATAGAGAGGGTAAAAAAGGAAGAAGAGTAGCCCTGTATGTCAAAAGCAATATTAAAGCTGCTAAAAGAAAGAATGGTAGATCCGTGGAATAGTCTCCCAGTGGAGGTGGTAGAGATGAGGACAGTAACTGAATTCAAAAAAGCATGGGACAAACACAGAGGATCTCTAAAGGCAAAAAGGGGACCGTTGTAGTTGTTGATATGGAAGGACAGACTAGATAGGCCATGTGGTCTTTTTCTGTCGTCATATTTCTATGTAAAATGCAGGGAACATGGGCAAAAGAAGCAGCGCTCTGGATTGTGTAGGAAAGAGGAGATGTCACTGTCATCCATATTGGTGTGGTCTACAGGCCTCCATCTCAAACTAAAGAAATGGATAGCGAATTGATTGTTGATATTGCAAAGATAGCCATGAAGTGGGAAGTGAATCATACTGGGTGACTATCTACCCAATGTGGACTGGAGTGTTCCTTTTGCAAATCTGGAAAGAAGTAAAAAAAAAAAATTGTCCAAGTTGCATCACTTAAACAAATGGTGATGGAACCGACCAGGGAAAGTTCCGTGCTGGATTTAGTGCTCACCAACAGAGATAGCGTGTCGAATATCCAGGTGGGTCCCCATGTGAGCAGCAGCGATCATCACACGGTGTGGTTTGAGATAAAAGCCAAGGTGGAATCTAATCACAGCAAGCTCAAAGTCCTAGACTTCAAAAATGCTGACTTCAGTAAAATAGCCAAGTACCTGAAGGAAAGGTTGGTAGGGTGGGAGGGGATAAGGGAATTGGAATTGCAATGGGCTAAACTACAGGAGGCAATAAAAGGTGCAACAGATACATATGTAAGGAAAGTAAATAAAAACAAGAGGAAAAGGAAACCTATTTGGTTCTCCAAAGAAGTGGCTGCACAAATAAAGGCAAAAAACACAGCTTTCATAAAATTCAGAAGCTCATAGAGGAACACAAAAAAAGAATAAAAGATCAAACTAAGAGAGACAAAAAGAGAAATAAGGATAGCAAAATCAAAGGAAGAAGAAAAGATGGCTAAAGATGTGAAGTGTGGCGACAAAACGTTTTCTGGTATATTTTGGAGAGGAGGAAAATCAGAGGTGGAATTGCAGAACTCAAAAGTGCTGGGAACGGATTTGTGGAAAGTGACATTGAAAAAACGAAAATGCTGACTTCCGGTGACGTCGCGGAGCGAATGGCGGCAGCCTAGCCAAGCTCCATTCCATTCCCATAGTCTTAAGCAAAAATAAGCTAGAACCCGGCTAGCAAAGTGGACGGGGAACAGATACCCAGAGGTGGCCATGTCAGTACGGAAAAAGTTGGCGCATTTTCAGTCGGCATATGTGAGCAGGGAGGTGAAAGCGTGGAAGAGCTTGGAAGATGCAGATGAGAGCGGGGGCATGGAAAGCGCCGAGGAGGAGAATGAAGGGAGATGGAAGCAGTTTGAAGGTACGGATTTAAAAGCGTGGTTACAGGATTTTAAAAGAGATAAGAAGATTTAACAGCAATGAGGAATGATGTGAAAGAAGCTTTAAATGCTATTCAAAAGGATGTGAGCAGCCTGGGGCAGCGTGTTGAAGAGCATGTGGAAAACCATGCTGGAGAGTTGCAGGAAATGGCAGTGGAACAGGGCAAATTAAAGGCTATGAGGGAGGAAATGCAAGAGAAGATGGAGGGGATGGAAGACAGAGCGAAGCAAAATAACCTGAGAATCAGAGGGATACCAGAAGCGGACAGCTTTAAAGACTGTGTACAAGTGGTAAAACGTTTGTGTCTGCATATTATGAGACTGGAGGGGGGAGAAGAACAACAAATGGGCACAATAGGAGTGGTGAGAGCACACCAGAGTTTGGGCCCGCGGAGGAAGAAGCAGATAAGGGACATCATAGTGTGCATGAGCAGCTTCCCAGTAAAAGAAAAAGTCCTGGTGGTGGCAAGGAAATATGGCCGCATTGCTTGGGAGAACTGTGAAGTAGAAATCTTTAATAATTTATCCAGAGGAACGCTGGAGAGAAGGAGAGGATTGAAAGAAGTGACGGCGTATCTGAGGGGGAAAGTCTTGAAGGACTAGAAAAGGGGACTGTTACTTCTGGAGAGAGATCTGCAATTGTGAGTATAAACTTCTGGGAATTTTCTGAAAGGAATTCTTTATATTAAAGCTAATTAATCTGTGAACCCACTATTTTTTGTTAAATCAGTCAGGGCCTAGTAGCAGCAGTTTAAGTTTAAATTTAAAACACAGAAGAGAACTTTCTGGTTACATTTCATACCCAGCAGAGAGCTTATAGTTTAAATTTAACAGTCACTCAGGGCCTAGCATCAGCAAAGTACTTTTAGTTTAAATTTAAAACACAGAAGAGAGCTTTCTGGTTAAATTTGGAACCCAGCAGAGAGCTTGTAGTTTAAATTTCATAATAAGTTAGAGCCTAGCAGCAGCAAAGAGCTATAATTTAAATCAAATCAGAATATAGCTTACCTCAGCAGCACAAGACAGGGTACTGTGTAGCAGCCCTCTTTTAATAAGTGGATGGTGGAGGTTAAAGAGGGTGGGATAGTGCCGATAATTTGATCGGACCATTGGGCGGTGACGGTAGAAATAAGGGGGAAAAGGCAAGAAGGAACTAAATTCTGGAGAAATGAGAGTTTACTTAAGCGGAAAGATGTGGTGGCGGATATAAAGGGGGCGATAAAGGAATATTTAGAGCTCAATGATAATGGGGAAGTGAGGAATGTAATCTTATGGGAAGGATTGAAGGCTTATATTAGGGGAGGTTTATTATATGTGGGGCGAAATCGAAAAAGGAGCGCAGATAAAAGGAGGAGGAGTTGGGTAGAGTACTGCTGAAAGAAGCAGAACAAGAGTACCGGAGGACGGGAGCAGAGAGAGATAGGAAGGTGGTGGAGAGAGTGAGGGGGGAGCTACAAGCTTTGCGATAGACCAAGTCGCCTTTGAAGTGAATCAGGTAAAACAGATGTATTATGAATTTGGCAACAAAGCTGGTAGGCTCCTAGCTAGAAGGTTGAAGCAGAGGAAGGTTGCATCAATGATCTACGAAATTAAGGGGGAAAATGGGGAGGTGTGTAGAGAAAAAAAAGAAGTTAGGGAGCGATTTGCACAGTTCTATCAGGAACTATATAAGAAGGGATAGAGGCAGAACAAATATAAAGATATCTGGATGAGATACAGTTGTCAAAGCTAACGGAGGAAGCACAGGAAATGTTAGAGGAGGGAATTTCGGGGGAGAAGTTGGGGAGAACGGTAAAAGGGATGCTGGGGGGTAAGGCGCCGGGGATTAGATGGGTTGCCAGGGAGTTTTTATAAAAAAAATTTTGAAGAAATTGGGGAGGGTGTTTAAAGGGATATTAGAGGAGGGGGGAGAATTAACGCAGGAAATGCTTACGGCTGGAATTACCATTTTACCAAAGCAGGGCAAGGACCCATTGAATTGTAGCTCCTATAGGCCAATATCATTACTTAATGTAAATGTAAAAATTTTAGCGAAGGTGTTGGCGGGGAGGTTGGCACCGTGGTTGCTGGGTCTGATAGTTACTCACCTGTAAAGCACAGTTACTTACCTGTAACAGGTGATCTCTGGGAACAGCAGGAATTAGTCTTCACATATGGGTACGTCGGTACAGACGGAGCCTGCACGGGAATGCTCCCCAGCATCCAATCAGAAAACTTTTGGGAGCATCCCTCGCGCCTGCGCGCTGACTTCCCGCCTTTCCCACTGCCTCTCCTCAGTTGAGTTTCATAGCTGAGACAGAAGGAGAGAAAGAGGAAAGGAGATAGATAGATAGATACAACTCCTAGGGGAGGTGGGTGGGTTGTGAAGACTAATTCCTGCTGTTCCCAGAGATCACCTGTTACAGGTAAGTAACTGTGCTATCTCCAGGAACAAGCAGGAATGAGTCTTCACATATGGGGACTCCCTAGCTATGGGTGCCAGAGGAGATCCCATAAAATGCGTATCCCTGGAACAGGACGGCATTTCCCAAACCTGGATCCCCGGCATCCCCTGAGGGATGGGGGGTAGGAGTTGAATAGAGAAAAGCTGTAGAGGAACAGCTAATCTAAAGACTACAGGGAAAAAGAGTCTTTAGAATGTATGTCAAGTATCATTAAAATATTTAATGAACTAGTACAATATAGAGCTTACCTACTGGATTGTAGGAAGTAGAACTGTGATGGAGTGTACTGTAGATGCAGTAGTGGAATCCTCAAGGGAACTTCACAGTAGCGAGGATGAAGTTCCAATCCTGGAATGGGCAGGTGACCCAGGTGTCAACTGGGGTAGGAGAAGAACGGCAGGTCTTCAATGGAAAGCTTTATGGGAAAAAGCTGAAAACTCTTTTAGGTACAGAGTTATTAACATTGAGTACTAAAAGAAGAAGACTGACCGATCTGGAGAATGAGCCCAGTCCTGAAGGGAAGAGGGGGTATGGAGAAAAACCCCCATTCCCAAGGAGAATAGAAGTGTACTCAGAAATACTGAAGATGTACACTGTCATTCCTAGCTGGTAAGAGATAGGAAGACATTGAAGTTCGATACTTCATAGACAGGGAGATCTAAAACAAAAATAAAAGTTGTTGACATCACAGCAATAATTGTATGTATAACCGCTTCCACTTCCTAAACCGTATGGGAGTAGGCAAGTGGACTGTCTGGACCCCTTAAGAAGGGAAAAAACTTTATAGCACAGACAGGGAGATAGCAGGTAATACTTAGCGTCCTATGGACATCTCCCAATGGGCACACACACACATATATATATATATATATATATATATGGAGAGACATACCGAGCTATATATATGTGCATATATGTCTAGATATGTATGATATACAGTCAAACCTCGGTTTTCGTGTGCCCCGGTTTTCGTTCGTTTCGGTTTTCGACGTCTTTTCTGACTGAGATCTTGTCTCGGTTATCGTATATCGCCTCGGTTTTCGTCAAGAATGGTGAGCCAGTGCTGCCAGATCTGAAAACCTATACTGTATACTGTACTGCAATACATACACCCTCGCGCTGGTCTGCCCGCCCAGTCCCGGCAGCACTACCCCCCCCCCCCCCCCCGGACTCACCGATCGCGTGTTGAGAAGCCAAAGTCAGCTGAGCAACATCCTCGAGCCAGAGATGCAAGGATTGCACAGAGAGGAAGGCCCCGATCTCTCCACCGCCTGCCTGTTCTCTGGAGCGCCCCCTCAGGCTCGGAGGTAGCAGGGTAGCTGTCAATGTAAGCAGGAGATGTTGCATGAATGTGGGAGGCAGTTCTTTCTCTTGCAGGGTACGCTTGCAAATTGCTGTTGAGACGGAGTCAGCGATCAGATTACAGTGCCGTACAGTACAATATCTGTGTGTTTGCTGTCCTGTGGACGATCGGGCAGGTGAGAGAAGTGACAGGAGCTGGGTGTCTGGAACGGATTAATTGAATTTACATTATTTCCTATGGGAAATATTGCTTCGGTTTTCGTACGTTTCGGTTTTAGTCAGACTTCTTAGAACGGATTAATCATTAAAACCGAGGTTTGACTTTATATATATATATATATATATATATATATATATATATATAGGCATTACTTATGCCCACACAGACTACAGAAAGATGTATGTATAGGACATATACATACATGAATATAGTCTGAGGATACATGCCTGCAACTGAGCCCCACAAAAACATTCACATGGGGAATGTGAGGGGAAAAGATTCATCTAATAATGAGGGGGTAAAAACCACCTGAAGATATATAGAGAATCTATTTCTGCGGTGCAGGAATGTGGTTCAGTGGAATAACCGGTATGGTTGCGTGAAAAAACAGAGGGTAATAGCCGTCTGGCAAGAGCACGTCAGAAGTACTTTAGGACTCTGACATGTCCAAAGGACAAAAAAAACGCATAGACTACGATACCAGGATGACCCAGCCAAGGGACACAGTGGTATCATGTACAGCAAAAGAGTATGCGTTGTCCAAGTGGAGCAGAAAAACAAAGCCAAGCTGCAAGGAAAAAAGGGGTAGATTCCTGCAAGATTGGGAACTCCTTGGACATTCACGCCATGGAATGATTATATAAACTTTTTCTACTATATGGGAAAAACCCTCAGAGACAAAGTCCAATGCTCTGTAGCAAGGGCCCATAGTAGAAAGCTTCTCTGAAGATTGCAGAGAGCATTGTGCAGGAGAATTATAAAAGAATACTGACAGAAGTCAGGTGTGTTGCCACATCCTAGGAAAGGATATGGCTAGAAGAAGATAACCTGCAGTGAGTAGTACTATGCAAGATAGTTGAAAGTAGCTTGCAATGAGTATTAAAGTAATCACTGGAACTCCTGCATACACAGCAGCTGACCAAAACAGCAGAGGGGATTCTCCTGTAAAAAACAGAGAGAAAACAGGTAAAGGGAGCGGAGATATTCACGTCCCTGTCTGATGAGTTGTTCAGAGCATGCATTGAAGGATAACAAAAAATCTACACTGGAGAAAGAGAAGTGTTTCAGTATGGTACCAACCCAAGCAGGGGAAACCCTGGAAGAGAGGGGGTTGGAAAGTGACTTACCATCTGGCAAGTCAGCTGAAGGAAAAGATGTCCATGTGGGGACAGAAACTATCATGGGATAGTTGTAACCTCCCTTCGTAGTAGTAAGAACGGGAGAATTCTGTAACCCATGGACAAGAGTATCCTAACAGCTTAGCATACTGAAAAGGAAAAAACCAGTGTAGGGTTTGGGAATAAACTTTTGCTAAGAAGAAGTTAGCTGTAGATAGCAACATACCAGAACCTATGGTTGCTGGTTATGATTAGACTGGCTAGAGTCCGGAGACTTCAGACTAGGATGAGATGTCCCTTGTTTGGGTACATCTGGAGGATGGGCAGAAGGGTGAAACCTTCTCTTCTTAGGGAAAGAAGGTTTGGCAGGACATTTCCTACGTCCTGGGTTAAAAGGCGGCTTAGGATGGTTTCCAGAACCAGGGAAGTCAGTGGAGCAATGAGCAACCTGACGTAAAGCCTCTTTATTGAAGAGATTTTCTCCAGTACAGGGAGAATTACCCAGTGTATGTTGTGCCCATCTGCTCAAGTCTGAAGCTTGCAGCCAGGCTGTACGACGTGCTCCAATGGCAATAGCAGAGGATCTGCTAACAGACTCAAAAGAGTCTAGAGAAGCACGAGAAAGAAACCAAGAGATATTCCTGCTATGATTAAGAAGCAAGGAATAGTCAGTGGCCTTAGATTCTGACAAAAAAGGGGACAAAAGATAATTTCTCTGTGACCTCCTGAAGTGTCAGACTCATAAAAAATATATGAAATAATTCTTGAAGCCAGCATAGAAGTTTGGAAGGTTTGACGTCCAAAGGCATCAAGTGCTTTAGATGCCCGACCTGGCGGATAAGAAGAATGTTTCTTCTTGCTTCTTACCTTCCTCATTGCTGATTCCACTACAGTGGAATGATGTGGAAGTTGGTTTTTCTGAAATCCCGGAGAGAGAGGCACCTGATACAGAACATTAATGGCTGTAGAAGGCGAAGGAACCTTTAAAGGTGATTCCCACATCCTCAGAAGAAGATCCTGCAAAGAATGATGTAAAGGAAGCATTATATTTTCCTTTTCTGCAGGATCTTGGCTAAGAATAGAGCCACGAATAGGAATGGCAAGAAAGGTTGCCATGTCAAGGAGAAATTTCTGAAAAGAAGGATCTCCAATAGGAACTATTCCTGGGTAGGCTGAGGTTGAAGGAGCAGCTTGAGCACCAGAAGACATAGTGGACTGGTGCAGAAAAAGAATCCTGCTAGATGGACAGTGATACTGACAGTTCTGATTCAAGGCAGTTAGTACTGCATCGTCAGTGCCCGGTATCGATTCCAAGCTAGGCATAGAAAGGATCGATGGCACCGATGGAACTGCAGGAATCGACATCGATACTGATACCGGTATCGGAGATAATGTCATCGAAGCAGTAATCATGGGCTGCTGAAGCGGTACCGAGGTAGCCAGAGAACCTTGGTGAATATCCTCGGTACTGCGTAGTCGGAACCGATATGGATCGGTTCCGAAACGCGTCGGTATCAAATCATCTAGACTGGATATCGATTCTAGACTCGGCATCGAAGGGAGCGAGT
Source organism: Ichthyophis bannanicus (assembly GCA_033557465.1). Classification (NCBI taxonomy): domain Eukaryota; kingdom Metazoa; phylum Chordata; class Amphibia; order Gymnophiona; family Ichthyophiidae; genus Ichthyophis; species Ichthyophis bannanicus. The sequence goes on along the minus strand of CM066038.1, from coordinate 17,740,410 downwards.
CTATCGATGCATGTCTAGAAGGTACCGACGTTGGTGGTGGTATCGGCGATGCCGATACAGGAGAGTCAATCGGAGTCGTATCGATCGGTTCCGAAGGTACCGAGGACGTCCGAAGACGATGCCTGGTGAAGAGAGGAACACTCGACACCGGCGCCGATGTCGGGGTATCGGTACCGCTCGAAGCCGGTACCAACCCCGAGCATGGCGAAGATACAGGAAAGTCAATCTGGGTCATATCGATCGGCCCCGAAGGTACCGAGGATACCAGATGACGATCCCAGGTGAAGAGTGGAACACTCGACACCGATGCCGGGGTATCGGTACCGCTCAAAGCCGGTACCAACCCCGAGCATGGCGGAAATAGAGGAAAGCCAATCTGGGTCGTATCGATCGGTCCCGAAGGTACCGAGGACACCAGATGATGATCCCTGGTGAAGAGTGGAGCACTCGACACCGGTGCCGGGTTATCAGTACCGGTCGAAGCGGATACCACCCCCGAGCATGGCTCAGGTATGTTCTGTGAGAGGTGAGCCCCAGGAACAACCTGAAACCCCGTAAATGCTTTGGAGCCCAAAGACTCCCGCCGGGGTTTTATTGCCAATGAGGTCTTGAGGGCAAGGCCGGAGCCGTCATCATGCTGAGCATGAGACTTACCCTTCAAGAATTGGCTAGTCTTAACAGACTGTTTGTGGGTTACCTGATCCTGGAGAGAAGAATAAACCGGTGTCCTCACCTCAGGAGGAAAAACGGTATCGAGGGAAACTCGAAAAAGGGAAGGTCTTCTCCCAATAATACAGCCTGATGGATCAGAGAAAAAAGGGTCAGGACCCAAACAGGTTAGACACCAAGCATTGGAGTCTAAAAAGAAAACTAAGTTTCCACAGTGAAGGCACTTCTTAGGGGAAGAAGGCTCCCATGTTAGAGAGGCCTGGTAGGCCCAAAAAGTTAAAACAAAAACTGAGGAGAAAAAATTCTCTAAGTTTAGAAAAGAAAAGAATAAAGCACCGGCGGTACCGGTATCAGCGGGAAATACAGCCGTGACCACAAGAAAACAAGGAAAATAAGAATTTTAAAGAGAAAAGTTTCTGCGGTGACAGTAGGACGTCCTGTTGGCTCCGTGGAAAAACGAAAACTGAGGAGAGGCAGTGGGAAAGGCGGGAAGTCAGCGCACAGGCGCGAGGGATGCTCCCAAAAGCTTTCTGATTGGATGCTGGGGAGCATTCCCGTGCAGGCTCCGTCGGTACCGACGTACCCATATGTGAAGACTCATTCCTGCTTGTTCCTGGAGATCAGGTGTTCTCCAGGAGAGCACAGTTACTTACCTGTAACAGGTGATCTCTGGGAACAGAAGGAATAAGTCTTCACATATGGGTACGTCCGTACCGACGGAGCCTACGTGGGAACGCTCCCCAGCGTCCAATCAGAAAGCTTTTGGGAGCATCCCACAGCGCCTGCGTGCTGCCTTCCCGCCTTTCCAACTGTCTCTCCTCCTCAGTTGAGCTTTATAGCTGAGACAAAGAGGGAGAGAGAGGGAAAGGAAGAGAGATAGAGAGAGAGAGACAACTCCTAGGGGAGGTGGGTGGGTTGTGAAGACTTATTCCTGCTGTTCCCAGAGATCACCTGTTACAGGTAAGTAACTGTGCTATCTCCAGGAACAAGCAGGAATGAGTCTTCACATATGGGGACTCCCTAACTTTTGATGCCAGGGAGAGAGCCCATAAGTTGTGTGTCCCTGGCACAGGGCTGCACTTCCCCACCTGGATCTCTGGCATCCCATGAGGGATGGTGGGTAGGAGTTGATTAAGTATGGAACAGGTGTTTGAGAACAGCCTGACCAAACAAGGCATCCCGGCGGGAGTTCTTGTCCAAGCAGTAATGGGCTGTGAAGGTATGAGCCGAGGCCCAAGTGGCTGCTCGACAGATGTCGTCGATAGACACAGAGTTCAGGTGAGCCATTGAGGCTGCCATGGCTCTCACATTGTGAGCTGTGACATGGCCCTCCAGAGAAACGTTCTTGCTCTGATAAGCGAAAGAAATACATTGGGCAATCCAGTTGGAAAGTGTTCTCTTGGAGACTGGTTGTCCCAAATGAGAAGGATCAAAAGCAACAAAGAGTTGAGAAGACTTTCTATGTTGTTGTGTCCTCTAAGTAAAAAGCTAGAGCTCTTTTACAGTCCAGGGTATGAAGATTCCTCTCTGTACTTGATGCATGAGGCCCTGGAAAAAAGACAGGTAGGTAGACCTCCTGGTTGAGGTGAAAAGGTGAGACCACCTTAGGCATAAAGTGTGGATTAGTCCTAAGGACTACCTTGTCATGATGGAACCTTGTATAAGGTGGATTAGCTACTAGTGCTTGCAATTCACTGATGCGGCGTGCTGATGTGATTGCAATGAGAAAGATAACCTTCCAAGAAAGATATTTCAAGGAGGTGGTAGCTAAAGGTTCAAAAGGCGGCTTCACAAGCTGACCAAGAACCAAATTTAAGTCCCATGCCATCGGAGGTGGTCTAATGGGAGGCTTTGTTAAAAGGAGGCCTCTCATGAACCTTGCTACAAGGGGATGAGAGGAAACAGGTTGTCCATTTAGAGGCTTGAGGGAAGCTGCAATAGCACTCAAATGGACTCTTACTGAATTTGTCTTAAGGCCTGCATTAGACAGATGAAGGAGATACTCCATCAACGATTCCAGAGGTATGGCATGGGGGTTAAGACCCTTTTCAGAACACCAGATGGTAAACCTTTTCCACTTGAAGGCGTAAGAATGTCTAGTGGAAGGTTTTCTGGAAGCATAAAGAACATCTTTCACTTGTTGAGAAAGATGAAGATCCTGGAGATCTAGGCCTTCAGCAACCAAGCCCTGAGATGCAGAGACTGGGGATTGGGGTGCCGCAACTTTCCGTCCACCTGAGATGCAGAGACTGGGGATTGGGGTGCCACAACTTTCCGTCCTCCTGAGAGAGGAGGTCTGGAGCAGACCCTAACTCTAGGGAGGGAGCTTGAGAGAGATGTAGAAGCAGAGGGTACCACACTTGCTGTGGCCAATGTGGAGCTATGAGAATCATGTGGCCTCTGTCTCTCTGAAGCCTGAACAGTGTTTTGGGAATTAGGGGAATGGGTGAAAAGGCATACAGGAAGCTTTGACCCCAATGGAGGAGGAAAGCATCCCCCTTGCCTGAGCCGGAGTTCTGGAACAGAACCGGGGAAGTTTGGCATTCCACGGACTTGCAAAGAGGTCTATGTCCGGGGTTCCCCAAATTTGAAAAATTTTGGACACCTGGTCCATATGTAGGGACCACTTGTGTGGAAGCAGAACTCGACTGAGTCTGTCCGCCCAAGAGTTTTGAGCACCTGGAAGATAGACTGCCAGAAGATGAATGTGATGCTCTCTGGCGAGGGCCCACAGTCGCAGAGCTTCGTTGCAAAGGGACAGAGAGCCAGTTCCTCCCTGCTTGTTTATATGGAGCATGGCTACCTGATTGTCCGTGTGGACAAGGACTGTCGTGTGGCTGAGCAGTGTGTGGAAAACTCGCAGAGCAAGGAAGATTGCTCTGAGTTCCAAGAGATTGATATGTAGACAAGTCTCCTGTGGGGACCAGATGCCCTGGGTGGAGAGGTCCTGAAGATGAGCTCCCCAGCCTATTGGAGAAACATCTGTTGTAAGAGTTGCCTGGGGTAGAGGCTGTTGAAAAGGACACCCCAGCAACAGGTTCT